>CM049430.1:43501543-45985918 GCA_026929855.1 Poa annua
GCATCTGCCGGGTTCAGCTGCCTGGTTCCTATCCGAGATCCCAAAGGGTTCTCGTCTGGTTGATACCCAAGCTGCTGCAGCCTTGAGTTGCCATCGTTGAGCCTGTCTTGCGCAGGGATCACGGCCTGCTGGGGAACAGAGGCGACCTCCCTCTGTGGGTTTCCCTGAACATGAGGAGGGTTCCGGGGTGGATTACCACGGCCAACCGGGTTATTGTTTCCTACACCTAGGTTACCATCCCCACGGGTACTTCCCGCCTGCCTCGAGTTACGCTGTCCGGCTTGCCCGGCTTGCTGAATACCGGCGAAGGCCGGGTCATAGGTCTGTAGCTGCTTGTTCTTCCCGGAACCTCGACTCCGGCTCCGGCTCTTGCTCTTGCTCTTGCTTCTGCTCGGATGTGGGGAAGAGGCCTCCCCGTCTGACTTCTGGCTATTGGGTCTTGCCGAGTGCACTTGAGATCCTGCCCCGGGGTTCTTCTTTTTGAAGCCTTGATTCTGACGGTTGGCCTCAATCACCAATTCGTTTACCCGCTCCTGCTGCTTGCGCAGGGCCTCACCGGATAACCCCACCAACTCGGCCATGGCGGCTTCGGCGGCCCTAAGAGTTTTCGCCGGTGAGCTGTACACCGGCTTCCCCGCTGAAATCCGACTTCCCGTGTGACTGGTTGTTGCTCCACCGGCCAGCTCCTCATTCACCATTCTTCCTTTCTTGGGCAGATCCGCGATGCGCTTGTCCCGGGAGTCTACCTTAAGGAATCCGTGAGCTGCATTGTACTCCCGGAGGCTAGCATTGAGCTCGCGACGGATCTCGGCGATCTCCTGCGCTTCGGCGAGTAGCAACCTCCGCTGCTCTTCCAACTCAGCCGAAGTGGCCTGGGTATCCGCTTCAGCAGCCACAGGTACAGCTAACTTGGCCACCAGGCCCAAGAGGTGATCCGGACGTCGCCGTGGCTGGGACGGCTGTGGATCGCCATCCCGGGCAGCAGCTCTTTCCTGCGGGGGTTTGGCCAAACGGATGTGGCCGCTCCCGGTATCACCATCAGTGTCCTGGTACTCCTCCTCGGTTGCCCCGACCATCATCACCGCGATGGAACTCGGGGGGCGACCGGCACGCAGACCCCGAGCAGCGCAGAGCATGGGAGGGTCCTCAGCTTCCAGCACCCTGTCCGGGTAGTTACAGACAACCTCGGTGGCGACGTAGGTGGTGAAACCACCAAAGTCAATGAGACATCCGTTCACCGCAAACGGTCTGTTCCGGAAACATCCTGCGTTGTCGCAGACGAAGTCAATCTCCCCTAGCCTTACGACCAGGCCAGAGAGAACCCGAACCTCGAAGTGAACAGGGGAGCCCGTCCGGATGTGTACACCACCCAACGCCTCTGCCAGCCCCACGGTGGGCGCCAACTGTCGTGGTGGTGTCACGGCAGATGCCATCGGATGGCTAATGTGTGGGGCCGATGGACGTTGGTGGATCCGGGGAGGGATAGCGAGCTGAATAGCCCACGCGAGGAGGATCCCGGTGTAACCGAGATCTCCTAGGAACAAGAAACAAGATCAAAGTGCGGGGAGGAAGATCTAACAAACACAAACAAATGCACGAAGGCACACAACACACCCACGATATACCCAGGTTCAGGGCCCTCGTGAGGAGGTAACACCCCTACTCCTGCCTTTCCTCTCTATATAGCTGTGGTACAAGAGTTACAATCCGCTGCTAGATCTCTCAAAGGAAGGAGTACAAAGAACTAGATGAACTCAAGGTGTGAAGGAGTAAATGCTCTAAGAGTAAATGTGACTATAGCTTTGGCTCCCAAGTTGGTCTCTCTCCCACAGGAGCAGTTATGGCGCCTTTTATAGAGTTCCGGCCGGGAGGGCCGGAAACCCTAAATCAGCTTGGCCCCACCGGACAGGCCTAGCCGGCATGCCGTCACCGGCTAGTGCGACCTAATCGCCACGCTATCCGGTGTAGCCTCTTCGTCATCATCTCGATAAGGACAGCAGGCGCCGTCCTGAACCATCATTGTCGCTCTGTCAGAGACAAGACATGTCTTGGCCCATCCCGGATAGCCTTTTCCGGATTGCCTGGCTAGGCATGTTAGGTCTTGTCGTACCACGGTCGTACCGGCTGACGCGCTCCCGTGTCAGGCGGGAGGTGACCATGCTTCCGTGTCAGGCGGGAGGTGACCATGCTTCCGTGTCAGGCGGAATGGTACTCCCCCCCGCAACAGACGGGAAAGCCTGCTACAGGACGTTGATGGCCTACCGGAAGCCCTCACGCCGGCTATCTCCTCGCTTGCCACTGTGAACCTCTTCTGCATAGAATCAAGACCGAGACATATACTCCGGTTAGTACTTATCCGGACTACCTATCCGGTAAAGCCGAGTACACCTCCTTCCGGGAGTTTCCTCGGAGTCCGAGATCCGGGACCCTTTCCGGAGGCGTCCGAGCTCGTCTCAGGATGAGTATCTCTAGGCCTAGCCTCCCGAAGATGTCTTAGCCTATCAGCAAAGACATCTTCGAGAAGCTAGTTCTTAGAGGAACCACCCGCTTATGCTTGCTTTGCGATTGTGAAGGCCGGGGGTGTCTATTTATAGCTGCCAGAGCTGACCCTTGCGCCTGCCAGGAGGCAATTTGCCCTCTACCAGCGTTCAAGGGTCAAGTTGCCCTTTCAGCACACCAGGAGGTGTCCCTTGCTCTCGCCAAAGGTCAAGTACTGTTGGCATCTTACTGAATTATACCGGGATCTGCCCCTACCCGGGGGGCAGCCCCCCGACACACGTCGTGCCTCGTCAGCATCCGCGTCAGCAATTATTTTCATAATTAATTTTAAAATGGCACTTTTGCAGAAACACCCCTGTCACTTGGTATTGTTATAACTTTTTACTCACATATCCAAATTTAAATATTTTTATATATTTGGAAAGCCCTTGACATCTAGATTATTTTGGATCTGCCAAAATTCAAATTTGACTTAGTATAAAATATTCAAATTTCAAATGGAAGATTTGAGTATATTTGTCATAATTTTAAATCTATAATTCCAAAAATTGCAAATAAAATTGTTTTAGAAACTTTAGAATATTTATAAATTAATGCCACTGCTATAAAATAATTTTGAATAATATTTGAATGAAATCATAGTTAATATTTAATTTGAATAGTTTGAGTATTTTTAATATAACTATTAATAAAAATATTAATTTCGATTAAAGTATATTGCTATAAATTTAATTAAAATGCCCCCTGTCTGTTAACATTATTTATAAAATTATATTATAAAAATTTAATCATAGAAAACTTTAATATTATAATTATTCTTTTTATTATATTTTCCAAAAATAGAAATTAATTAGATTGCGTTTACAGCCAAATGCATACTTTATAAATATCACAAAAATTAGTATTATGTTTCTTGTGGTTTAAAATATCATTTCATGCATAGCATATTTTATTTTTGTAGTTATATTTTCCATAAGAAAACTCCTCCACCATTTTCTCTAAGTTAGAAATAATTTCAACTTAGCATTTTTGTGAAGTGCTACACTTAGACACTTAGTAATTTTCAACATGGAGCTGGAAGACCAATGAAGGACTTAGCCAAACGAGACTCCAGAAGAATCTCCAAGGAGTGAAAGCACTTAGAAGAAAGATCAAGAAGAAGTTCATGAAGACCAACAAGAAATATTTTCTAAGTCTTTCTCCCTTTTTCTTCTTTCTCCCCCCTTCTTCTGTTAGACTTCATGATGACTAAGTAAATCCAAGACCAACCTCGAGGATACAAGAACCACCAAGTTTGAAGATTTATCAAGTCTATCAAAACTTCAATCAAGACATCATCAAGGAGAATATTACAAGTCTGGAGATGAAGCCTGGAGAACAACTACATCTTTCTTCTATCTTTTCCCTCTTTTCTAATCTTGTCTTTCACATTTGACATAAACAATTTTTGATCATGATATTATCGTCTTGAAGTTTGTTGGATCCTAGCGGCATAGTGAGATGAAGCGGCCTGGAAACAAACCTTACATGTCCACGTACATGAGACCTGTTCCACAATTTAAGTGGCTGACCGGGTGTCTGTCTCTCTCACTTTAGTGAATATCCAATTTACAAAGAGTTGATAATAATTGTTGATCACCTCGAAGAATAGAGCTAGTAATTTT
The DNA here is from genome assembly GCA_026929855.1 of Poa annua. Classification (NCBI taxonomy): domain Eukaryota; kingdom Viridiplantae; phylum Streptophyta; class Magnoliopsida; order Poales; family Poaceae; genus Poa; species Poa annua. The sequence goes on from CM049430.1 coordinate 43,505,707, forward strand.
CTCTAAGTATTTTGCACATCAAGACTAAGCCATTAGAGTGCTTATTCAAGATGATATAAAACAAAATATTTTATTCAACTTATGACCTTAGCCCTTAGTCCTTTTGGACCAACCTAATTGCCTTGCATTAACTTAAAAGATTTTTCATGGCATGGCATGCATCTCTAGTCCTTAGAAATAACTTGCATATCATGCATGTCATGTTTTCCTTAGAAGTTTAAGAAACTTGTTTGTAGGTGTTGTGTTGTTTTATGATTGTGGTATTGTTGTTTGTTTGTATTGTTTAGACTGAACGGAGAGACCCGAGTTCGTTGAACAGAGTTTGTGAACAACGACAACATTCAAAGGCAAGTGGCACACCTCATAAACTTCCTATTATTTCTATATGCATTACTTAGTGTATTTTATATGCATGAGTAGGAAAGTATTGCTATGCTAAACATGTGTAGAATACCTTATTCCTGTGTCTAGGTTCCTATGCAACACTTAGTAGAATTATTGATGCTATGCAAATGTTGTTTAGTGAAAATCTTAATTCTACTAAGTTAAGAATGAAACACCTGGGTGGTGAGTGGTTGTATGGTTTATGTTGAGTGGCTACTCAGGTCCATGTCTATGGTTCCTGGAGTATGTACACTTGTGAATGGCCACCCAGGAACAGAGGAATCTGAAGAACTCCGAGTGACGATTGCTTCCAGTGCAGCCATTGCCATATGGGTTCTGGCTTGATCAATTATGTTGCGTGGACTCTCTCCGGCTTGACAAGCAGATGTAGGGGGATGTTAGGTGGAACGGGTCAAGCCAGAGTGGGAGGGAAAATGCTTCTGAAAGATCTCGTCTCATTCTTCTCCTTTCCTATTCACAAATGGTGTGTAAAAGATAGTTTGGGTTGAATGGGTACAATGGTGAACGTGCACAACCTCTACAGAGTGTAAAACTAAGTACTTAGCCGTGTCCCCGGTACGGACAATTTGAGCAGCTGATCACGGACGTCAACGGAGGATTCCATCATTCCAACTTCAGAAATAAAACTGATGGGTGAACAAGGGAAGATAAGATTTATGGTTTCATGCCATACTCGTCTTGATTTCAAGAAAAGTGTTTTTCAAAAGAGTAGGAAAAATTGGCTTTATGCAAATTAGCCTTGAACTCCACCAGCCAAATATGCATATAGGCTTTAGAGTTATTCCATTAAGTGTCCACCATAGTGTCACTTGCCAGACTCCATTTTTAATGGAATCTGACCCACTCTGTTGCAAAATTTTATTTGTTACAGGTTATTCAAATGACGAGTGAGGTTTCGTTAAGAGGTTTCGAGTCTACAACCAACATGTTTTCGCCTGTGGCAACATGAATGAGATGGAGACTCACTGCTATGTATTTCCGCTGTGTACTATTTCAAAGCTAGCTTTATGCTATGCAACTTGTATTGAATATTTTGTAAGTCTGGATCATCGATGTAATAAAATTGATACTCTGTTGTGATATTACATCGTAAACTGTGTGTGCAAACGAATCGATCCAGGGATTTGCACTATACACAGGTATTTGCCTTATTGAAAGTGCAGGTACGCTACACTTGAACTTGATAAGCTTCATGGTGTAAGGAGCATAGGGAATAGTGACCCTGGTGGTCATGGCTTCAAACATCTCATTGTAGATGTAATCCATAACATCTACACTCCAGTCAGCATCAGAACCAGTGTCCTCCACAATGCGGTTGGCATGAAGGAGCAAGTTGCATAGAGGGGTCACCACATTGTCGTTGTTGCCACCACTTGGTGCAATGTTCTCACGCAGGACGCGCACAAGAACATCATAAAGTGGAAGCAAGTCACGAGAATTGCCAGGGGTGGCTCCCTCAACATATAAGTGCGCTGTTTGCTTCTTGTTGAGCTTGTAAGGGTTGTGCATGTGATAGCCTTAAGGATTGTCACCATCAAACCTATAGCCCAGAACCTTGGCAAACTCTTCAAAGTTGGACTCACAGTAAGATTCCCCAGTCATCCACTTCATAGTCTTCTGCGAGTCACCCTTGATCACTAGGGTGGCAAAGAACTGCATCACAAGCTGGGCGTTGTAAGGACAACGGGTGAGCACTAGCCTCTCCAAGCCCATGGTCTTGACAATATGAATAGCCTCAACAAATGAGGCTTTCTTCTGCAGAGTTGCCAGATCAAACGGATGCATAAGTCGAATGGGCTTCGACAGAGAGAGGTAGAGATCCACGAGTATGTGCTCTTGCTCTTGGCACCAATAGCTGCGATCATCCAGAGAGTTGTCCCTTGGCCTGAGGTACCAATCCCCTTGTCTGAGCTGAGAATATTCAACTGAGTTCATCTTGGAGTAGTTCTGACGTTGAGGAATAGGGGCATTCGTCCTTTTCTTGGATGCTGGCTTGCTAGCAACAGCTTTCTTCTGCCTTTGAACTGCAGGACCCTTTCCCTTGTTGACTGCGTTCTTGTGAACAGGTGCCCTTGATGTGTTCCTTGATGCCCCAGCTGACGGACTCCCACTAGAACCTGTGAATTTGAGCATAGTGGGTAGCATAAGGTAAGTGCACACAAGTCAGGAGATAATACATACATTAGGTAGGCATTTGATGAATCATATGTAGTTAAACATGAGTTAATCTTAAAACTGCAGTGTTTGACTCGGAAATTCCGGTTCAGATATGACCGGAAATTCCGGGGGACCGGAAATTCCGAGTCAGACTGAGTCGGAAATTCCGAGTCAGACAGAAACAGTGCAGATCTGAGATTGACTCGGTCTAAAACTACATCGATCCAACACAATGCAAAACTAATGTATGTAGATGGCAGGGAATAGTGCTAGGAACAATCTCTACCAAGCAATATTGAAACAAATAACTCCACATCAAGATCCAAGTGCAAGCACATAAGGAAGAAGAAAAGTGAAGTTACCCTCATCCATTGAGGCCATTGCTTGGAGGAGTGAGTTCCCGGGGCGGAGGAGCAGATCCGGCCGAGAAAGAGGTTCCCCGGCGGTCATAGTGCTCCGGAGGGATCTTGGAGCAGCAGGGGCGGCGGCTGGAGGAGAGGGAGGTCGGGGGTGGAAGAAGGGCACTAATGAGCCCTTCACCCCGAGCATGCCCTTATATTTTTGGACAAACCGCCCGACCGGATATTCCGAGTGTAACTTACACCGGAAATTCCGAGTCACCGGATATTCCGAGTCTAACTTACACCGGAAATTCAGAGTCACCGGATATTCCGGTTCATAAATGAGCCGGATATTCCGACCTGCTGAACTAAAATCCCAGTTTTCAAATGGATGACTTGTGTGCAATAGAGAGAAATGTTTTCAGGGGGAAGTAGGCTTGGGATAGATTTCCAAACTGTCATTGGTACACCATACTCAACTCACAACTACCAAATCGAAACATAAAGCGCCAAGTTGAGTAGGTTTCCCACATGCATGAAAAGGAGGGCAAATAGCAACAATAAGCTCCAAATAAAACCAACTCTTCAAAGAGAAGAGGTCGGTGGCCGAGGCCACCATGTAGGAGTGTATGGCATGTTACCGCGAAGATGTATCTTGGGTACATAACCAATACTCGTCGTTTTAGCTCATTAGTCATAAGAATGAATATAGAGATAAAAGAACACTTGCTATCGGCATAATGGGGGGAGGCATGGTCCAATGTATTAGGACCGCACTCCCCCAATTTCCATGCCTACATCTAAACAAGATAAGATGCAATTACGCCCTAGGTGAGTGTGCAAGCGATCAAGCTAAGGACCTCGAATCAATGATATTTAGCTCATTCCTCAAAAAGGAAAACCTTCCTTCCTCAAGGGGCTTCGTGAAGATATCCGCCAATTGATCCTTTGTGCCCACATATGATAAGTCAATGTCTCCTCGGGCCACATGATCTCTTATGAATTGATGGCGGATCTCAATATGCTTGGTTCTTGAATGTTGCACCTGGTTGTAAGCAATCTTGATGGCACTTTCGTTGTCACATAGAAGAGGCACTTTGTCGCAATCGACTCCGTACTCCTTTAATGTTTGCCTCATCCATAGTAACTGAGTGCAACAACTTGCGTCGGCAACATTCTCGGCTTCGGCGGTGGATAGAGATATACAATTTTGCTTCTTAGAAGACCAACTTACCAAGGACCTCCCAATAAATTGACAAGCGCCGGAGGTTGACTTCCTATCATCATGATCTCCCGCCCAATCGGAATCCGTGAACCCACATAATGAGAAATTTGCATCCTTGGGGTACCACAATCCAAAGGTTGGGGTATAAGCCAAATATCTAAAGATTCTCTTGACCGCCATATCATGGCTTTCTTTAGGAGCCGCCTGATATCTTGCACACACTCCTACGGCTAGCACTATATCCGGTCTAGATGCACAAAGGTAGAGGAGAGATCCAATCATGGAGCGATATACCTTTTGATCCACATCCTTACCCTTAGGGTTGAGCTCAAGGTGGCATTTGGTTTGCATTGGGGTAGAGGCACCCTTGAGATCAAGCAACTCGTACTTCTTGAGCATGTCTTGAATGTACTTTGCTTGGTTGATGAACGTTCCTTCCCTCAATTGTTTGATCTCAAATCCGAGGAAGAACTTCATCTCACCCATCCTAGACATCTCAAACCTGTCAGTCATAAGCTTAGAGAATTCTTCGTTAAATGCTTTGTTAGTCGATCCAAATATAATTTCATCCACATATAATTGACAAATGAAAAGCTCTCCATTAACTTTCTTAGTGAAAAGTGTGGGGTCGATTTCCCCAACTTGGAATCCACGGTCTACAAGTAGTTCTCTAAGGTGCTCGTACCACGCTCGTGGGGCTTGTTTAAGGCCATAGAGTGCCTTATCCAACTTGTAGACATGGTTCAGATACTTGAGGTCCTCGAACCCCGGTGGTTGCTTAACATAAACAAGTTCATTTGGTGGACCATTTAGAAAAGCAGATTTGACATCCATTTGTTGCAACTTAAAGTTATGATGAGAAGCATAAGCAAGAAGAATACGAATTGACTCAAGTCGAGCCACGAGCGCATAGGTTTCTCCAAAGTCAATGCCTTCAATTTGGGAGTAACCTTGAGCCACCAATCTTGCCTTGTTCCTCACCCCCATGCCATGTTCATCTTGCTTGTTCTTGAAAATCCACTTGGTGCCGATAACATTGCGGCAATCTTTGGGTCTTTCCACCAACTTCCACACCTTGTTGCGCTCGAAGTTGTTGAGCTCTTCATGCATAGCATCAAGCCAATCTTTATCTTCAAGAGCTTCAAAGACCTTCTTGGGTTCCACCATGGAGATGTGAGCTTGATGTTCACTAAAGCTTGCAAGTTGTCTTCGGGTAAAGACCTTGCTTCTCACATCACCAAGCACCTTGTCAACAGATAGAGCTCTTAATTCTTGTGAGGTGCCAACCCTATTCAAACGGCGGATCTCGATTTCCCTCCGAGTGGTGGGAGGAATCGCTTGATCATCTTGATCATTCATGTCTCCGCCTTGACAGATTTGATGTCCTTGATCAACCATTGGAGTGGTGTCCATTGGTGAAGGAGAGGGTTGATCTTGGCCTTGCGAGCTGCCACCGGGAATGTCAGCAGGACCGGATATTCCGGGTTCATGGACCGGAAATTCCGAATCACCGGAATTTCCGACTCCAGTTTGAACCGGATTTTCCGGTCCTCCGGAAATTCCAGGAGCAGCTGGAGAATCTTGTGCTTCTTCTTGGCTAGGCGTATTGGACACGGTGTTGTCGATGGGTGTTTCTTGTGTTGGGGTGGCCATCACTTGTGACGAGCTTGATCCTTGTTGAGAAACCTCATAATAGAGTTCAACGGGGCGGTGGACTCCCAACCCCATTCTTCGGATAGCATCTTGAGGTTGATCATCACCTACAATGGAAACACCACTTTGCTCCACAAGGGAGCCGTCATTCTCCTCGAACACCACACTACAAGTTTCTATGATCATGCGCGTGGCCTTATAATAGACTCTATAAGTGTGGGATTCGGATCCGTAGCCCACAAATGTCCCTTCAAGAGACTTAGATTCAAACTTGCCTAAACGAACACCTTTGATGAGATAAAAACACTTACAACCAAAAACTTGGAAGTAAGAGATATTGGGCTTGTTCCCGGTGAGCACTTCATAGGGGGTCTTCATGAGTCCTTTGCGGAAGAAGAGTCGGTTGGATGAATGGCAAGCGGTGTTGACGGCTTCGGCCCAAAAGTTGTGAGGGGACTTGAACTCCGCCATCATCGACCTTGCCATCTCAATAAGAGTGTGATTCTTCCTTTGGGCTACACCATTTTGTTGGGGAGTATAAGCAGCGGAATATTGATGACGAATCCCTTCTTCACTAAGGAACTCGTTTAAGGTGTAGTTCTTGAACTCGGACCCGTTGTCACTTCTTATCACCAACATAGGGACATTGTGTTGACGTTGAGCCTCATTGGAGAAGTCGATGATAGTTTGTTGAGTCTCCATCTTCGTCTTGAAGAAGAAAACCCATGTGTATCTTGAATAGTCATCAACAATCACCAAGCAATATTTCTTGCCACCAAGACTAGCTTCCTGAATGGGACCAAAGAGGTCAACATGGAGAAGCTCCAAAACCCTTTTTGAAGAAATGATGGTCTTGCTTGGATGGTAGATGTCATGCATTTTTCCTTCAACACACGCCCTGCACATTCGATCCTTCGAGAACGAAACATGGTCTTTTAGTCCTAGGATATGGCCACCCTTGTGAAGACTTTGCAAAGTCCTCATGTTGACATGGGCTAGTCGGCGATGCCATAGCCAACCCAAGTCCGCCTTTGTGAATAGGCACATTGTATGGGAAGTGGTGACTCCGGAGAAGTCAACCACATAGAGCCCATTCTCAATGTATCCAACGAAAGACACATTGAGAGACTTGCTCCGCAAGAGAATGACCATTTCCTTTTCGAAGACAACGGTATAACCCAAACAAGTTAAGGAATGGACCGAGATCAAGTTGAAACCTAGGGACTCGACAAGCAAGACATTCACAAGTGTGATGTCCGGTGCCACTACCACCTTGCCGAGCCCTATTACCTTAGACTTTGAATTGTCACCATATGTAACGGTCATTTGATCATCATTGGGCTTCAACTCCGTTACAATCTCCTTGCTTCCGGTCATATGACTAGTGCACCCAATATCAATTATCCATTTGGATCCTCCGGAAGCAAGGCCCTACACACAATCAATTCTTTGGTTTAGGTACCCATTTTGCAATGGGTGCCTTTTGGTTAGCAACAAGGGTCTTTGGAACCCAAATAGCATATTCAATATAACCATCAAAAGGACCAATGTATCTAGCATAGACTTCCCCATAATAATCAACATATAAAGCATAGTTGGGGTTAGATATGCCCGCAAAGTCATCACGAGTGGGAGTTCCCCTTGCGGCATTTCCACTCGCAATGTCATCTTTCTTGGCTTGTGCGGATTGGTCTTCTTCTTGATCTTCTTCTTCTCCTTAGCAACATAGCCTAGACCTTCCTTACCCTTGTGGGGCACTCGCTCATGAAGTGGAGTAGTGAGTGTCCCCTTACCTTTATCAAGGGAGGTCTTGGACTCGGTTGCCATGGAGGTAACAAACAAGATCCTAGCTTTATCCTTGACAACATTTGCATTAGTATTCAAAGGAGTAGAAGTACTAGGTTTCTCAAGAATAGATATCCGAGTTTGGAGTTGATCACGAGACTTGAGGAGACGTTCGTGATCACTTGTCAATACCTTGTGAGTATTTTGAAGTGACTCGAGGTCTTCGCAAAGTCTAGCTTGAACAACAACAAGCTCGGACTTCTCATTTTGCACAATTTTACATTTAGCAAAGTAGAGATCACGATGCTTAGTGATCTTAGCAAGTTGCTCCTTGAGGAGAGCATGAGCATCTTGTTCATCTTCGAGAGAGGATTGTAGGGACACCTTAGCGTGTGCATCCTCTCTCTCAATCTCACCTTTTAATTCAAGCTCATCCTCAAGCTCACCTATACGACTCATAATTGAGCCAAAGTGTTTCTTTCCTTCTCCTTGCAAGTTAGTCATGAATTTATCAAACGCAATAATTTCATCCTTGACTTCTAGGCTCATACCATCATCAATGTCATGGGATATGGAGGTGGGGGACAATTTTACCTCGGATGTCTTTGCCATGAGGCATCTTTGATTCTTGATGATGGGGCTCTCGTTTGGTGAGGAGAAGAGTGACGGAGGTGTGGAAGAAATGGCTAGTGCGGCCACTTGCGTTGGAGTATCCTCCTTGTCACTATCTTCATCATCGGTGGGATATTGCTCTTGAGTCACCAAGACAATCTTTTGGTTCTTCTTGAAGAAGGGCTTCTTCATGGCATGGGCCCTTTGCCCTTCGTCTTGGCCACGAGCTTCCCACCATGATCCTCTCTTCTCTCCCATGGGCAATCTGCAACAAAGTGGCTTTTGTCATCACAGTTATAGCAAAGCCTCACCTTGTTGAATGGCTTTCCTCCATTGGAGGGAAACTTCTTGTCAATCCTCGCTTTGGCCCTTCCGGGGTTCTTCCAAAACGTTCTTGCCGCAAGACCCATGTGTTGAGTAAGAGTACTTGAGAGGGTCTCACTAGATAGCTCAACTTGATCATCATATTCCTCTTCATCCTCTTCTTCAACGGTGGCCTTCAAGGCAATTGATGCATGCTTGTGCATCCCTATGGCTCTAGCTCTTGCATCTTGTGCAATCTTGGAGGCCACCTTGTATGCGTTTATCTCTTGCATGACTTCATTGGATGTCATCTTTGCGAAGTCATGTCTCCCTTGGAGTGTCTTCAAATCCGTTTCCTCAAAGGGCAAGAGAGCGGTCACAAACTTCCTCTTGATCCAAGCATCATCAATGTAGACCGCCCCGAGGTTCTTGAAGGAGTTGGCAACCAACACCAACCTCCGGTACATGTCCTCGTGGCTTTCTCCATCCAACTTGTAGAACCCTTCCACCTCATTGCATAAGGCATCATACCGGTTCTTCTTCATGCTTTCATTCCCGACGAAGATGTCGGAAAGAGCATTCCAAACTTCTTTGGCGGTGGAGAATTGTTGAATGAGCGCCATGTCCTCTCCAACGGCCATTTGGAGTTGATGAAGAGCGGTGGCGTTGAGTTGGCTATCAACCACCTCTCTTCTTGTCAAGTTGGTTGGATCATGGGGCTTGTATCCTTCTTCAATAATGCGCCATAGCTCAATGGAGGCACTACATAAATGAGACTTCATTAGAAATTCCCATTGAGAGAAATGAGTAGGTTTAAGCTTAGGAGGACCACTTCTAAAGTTTACATGAGGGTGAGCGTTAGGAGGGTTAGGAGAGTAATTATGGTTGACATTATGAAAATCCTCTCCTTTGGGGGTGTTAGAGGAGCTAGGTGATTCATCCTTTTCCGCCTTCCCGAGGGAAGCACTTGGAGTAACATCTTTAGACCCATCCGAAGATGACTCCTTAGAGTTCTCAACATGCTCCTTCGGAGGAGGAGAGGGAGAAGTAGCCTCGGGCTCCTTAGACTTCAAGAGTGCCATGAGCATCTCATTCATCTTGAGGAGTTGGGCCTCCAAGGACGATCTCATATCAATAAGATCGGCCATGGTTGCCCCTTTGGCTAGCGCCTCCTTCTCCGCCTCCAATTTCTCACGGGCGGCCCTCTCGGCATCGGATTCCGTCATCGTTGCACTTAGGCGGTTAAGCCCTTAAAAGTGAACAAGGCTCTGATACCAATTGAACGGGAATCCGACACCTAGAGGGGGGGGGGGGGTGAATAGGTGCTATTACAAATTTTAGGTCTTTTCAAATTTAGGCTCAACACAAAGGTAAATTCTCTAGATATGCAACTACGGTGAATTTACCTAAATGACAATCTAAGCAATAACAAGATAAACAAGCTAACAAGACAAGCAAGTCAGGGAGCAAAAATAAGGGGAACCAAGTGAAGCACGCGGAGACGATGATGTAATCCCGAGTTCCACCCCAAGAGTGTACGTCTCGTTTGGAGAGGTGTGCGCTACCACAACAGGTTAGCCGCAACGCCACAAAGGCTCACCTTCTTCTCCGATGAACTCAACCACAAAGGTTGCGAGTCCACCTTCCACTATTGATCCCCTTTTAGGGCGGAGATCGAATCCCTTACAAACGCTTGAGGCACGCACACACAACTTAATTGGGGGCTCTCAAGATGACCACAAAAGGTCTAGGACCACAAAAGGTCAAGGCAACACCACGATTACAACAATGGTGAACTAGGTTTTCCCACCGGAAACCCTAGCCACGAAATCCCGAAGTGAATGGGGAGGAAATGCAAATCTCTTCGGTGAAGATGTAGATCCGGGCCTTCTCCTCCAATCCTCCAAAGAACAACGAATTTGGGTGGAGGGGTTGGGAGATCTTGTTGATTTGAGCTTTCAAGAATGGTAGGAGAGAGAAAATCTGAGAGCTAACTGTTCTTGAGTGAGTGAGGGGGTATTTATACCCCCTCCCAAAATCTGGCCGTTGGCTGCCTCGGTGACCCGGAAATTCCGGTATAAGTGACAACCGGAAATTCCTGTCACCCGGAATATCCGGTGCAATGAAATATCCGAGTTGAATTTCCGGTTGAGATCAGAACCACTTTGACATCTTGACTTAGCAAAATTTCTGAGGGCGACTCGGAAATTCCGAGTCAGTGAAATATCCGAGCTAAATTTCCGGTTGAAGTCAGAACCACTTTCTGAACTTGACTTAGCCAATTTTCTGAGGGTGACTCGGAAATTCCGAGTCAGTGAAATATCCGAGCTGAATTTCCGGTTGAAGTCAGAACCACTTTCTGAACTTGACTTAGCCAATTTTCTGAGGGTGACTCGGAAATTCCGAGTAGGAGACCCGGAATATCCGATCCTTGAAATTTCCGGTTCCAATAATCCGATTCTGGGAATAATTCCAGAAACTCTTTTTCTCTACATTTTGGCTTTGGGATTTGTGATATGAAATTTACCCAAACTGAAATACTTAGCAATAGGATTAGTATATCATTGGTATTGTTAACTAACACACAAAACACTAGGGATTAAGAAATGTTCTTTCACTGCACACACCGGATTCCGCCGCAGGTCGAGAGTCGACTTCCGAGTGGCGAGGTCCAGCCGGAACCCCAACCAGGTGAATACGTAGTGTTCCTCACACATTTTGAGCGGGGGTTTGGGCTTCCGGCTAGCCCCTTCTTCCGCGACTTCCTCGACACCTACAACCTCATCACCTTCCGGCCAACGCAATCATGATGCTCTCCATCTTCGCCACGTACACGGAAGGGTATCTCGGTATTTGGTCCTTCGTGGATCTCTGGGCCAAGTACTTCATCCTTCGCCGGCAAGTCATCCCGAACCCGGACAAGAAGGTCAAAGACCTCGTTGACTGCGGGGTGGCAACGATCATCTCTCGGGCCGATTCCGGATTCCCCAAGGTCAAGGGGCTGGAATCATGCCGGAAGTGGCAGTGGAGCTTCTTCTACGTGAACCACCGGGAGGCCTCGGGACACTCTCCGGGATCCTCCTCCCCGGATTTCATCAACTTGCCCGAGTTCGTCATGGGTCCTCCCCGCGAGTTCGATCTCTGGAATTGGCTCCCGGATACTGAGGAGATCAGATGTATGCACGATGTCCTAAGCGTCCTTACGGATAGCCTGACCTCGGATGACCTCCTGCGCTGCTTTATTATCCGCCGCATCTGCCCTCTACAGACCCGAGTGCATAAGCTGTGCCACATAAGTGGGGTATATGACCCCACGAGAACCAGCATCTTCCCGCTGGACAAAGCTTCAGTCCGGCGGCGCGTTCGAGCTATCGCTCGAACGCAGATGCCGGCGGATTATGCGTGGGGTCGGGTTGCCGGTTCCCACAAAAAACCACTGAAGCAGGTGCTTGTGTCTGGCTTTCGCCAAATTCCGTTTGCACCCGGGTTCTGCTGGAAATCGACATGGTTGTCATGTAATGACTTATTCCTGCAGCTGTTCGAGCGTCAGACAGCGGAGGACGCGATGCATGCCGGTGGCAAGTTTGCCGAGGACTTCCCGATACCAAAGGAGATGCTGACGGAGGATCCCAACGGCGAGGATCAGCTCGCAATTCCTCTAGCCCGTGCTGCTGCCCCGGGTAAGTCCTCAATTCCAGAGGCTATCCACATTGCATCTGACGATGATGATGACGACGATTGTCAAATACTCGATGTGATTGATGCTCTTCCCCTCAACTGCGCTCCGCCAGTAGTTCCGAGATCAGCGGCCGTGACGAAGCGCGCCGAGACCCGCAAACGTGCGGGCTTTGACACCACCCATGCCGGTGGATCTGGTGGCGTCACCAAGAAGAGCAGGCAGAACTAGTAGCCGGGCGATAAGCCTCCTCGGCGACGGAAAGGTCCCCCCACTGTAGACTCCGGGTATGATTTTCTTGCTTTGAGTTATCTGACTTTGGTTTCTTCCGAGGTCTTTTCTGACATGTTCATTATAGAGAGGCTCTTGACGTCCCGGCTTCCGCGGGTCTCCACCCTCCGGGATCCCGCACTCCTAGCCCCTCCCGGGCTGCTCCTTCTCCACCTCGGCATCCAGCCCCGGACGGCGAGCACCCTGCGCCTGATCCTGTGCTACTCGAGGTCGCGGCTCCGGAGGTCCATCTCGGGGAGACTGAGGTCCTGGTACCGCCTAGTTCTGTGGCCGAGGATACCATTCTTCCGGATAGCCCGCGGCGGGTGTCCCATCTTGAGTCAGAGACGCCGAGTCCTCCGCGGCGAGTCGTGCCGCGCGCCTCTTCCCGGTTGACTTCACACAAGACCCCGCCGCCGAAGCCGTCTACCGCTTCCTCCCGGCAAGCTGATCTTCCTGCCGGGAACTCACGCAACCAGACCTCCGGGCAGAAGATAGTTGCTGCCAATCCCAGCGCCCCTCCAAAATCTTCGACCCAAGACTTGGCCCTAAGCAAGGGTTCCTCTGCCTCGGGTAAGTTTTCCGGATTACGGCCACCTCCTGCCGAGATCCCCACTGCCGCCCTGCAGGCGCTGCGAGCAACCGTAAGCTCCTTTGTGTCTCCAGGATCCCGGGAGATCGTTGCCGCGAGCGCGCCTGGCCTGCGTGTTATTGAAGAATACAACAAGGCCTGGCTCACCGCTGACGCCTCCGAGATCGTGGGGGACTTGCATGCTGCCGGTCCGAGCCGCAGCGCCCAAGCCCTTCACGCTCTCCAGGTGGCTCCACTGGATGTCACCCGGGTGATCGATGTAAGTTTCCTGCTTTTACTTTCTCCAAAGTTTTAATTCTTCCATCCCCACTAGTCCCCGAGATTGGTGCTTAGTGCTCTAGACTCCACCGAGTAGCAGACCACTAGGCTCCAATGTTAGAAAAATAACTAGTTGAGTTGTTTAGCAAGTGTGGATCCCGGATAACGCCGAGTCCCCGGGTTCCTTCCCGAGTTCTGATATCGGACAACTTTTTGACACAGGACTGCGGCAAAAAACACAGCAGCATCTTCCACCAGCTTCTTGCTGACTTCGGTCAGTCCAAGAAGTTAGAGGAGCGACTCCGGGAGGAGCGGAACGCCGCGCGAAAGGTTTCGGTAGACCAAAAATCTGCCTTGTCGGAGGCTCAGTCCGAGATCCTGCGGCTAAATGCCGAGCTGGAGAAGTCCAAGTCCGCCGCTGCTGATTTGAAGGTGCGTTTTTTGGACGCCACCAAGAAGCAGAACGAAACCTTGGACCAATCCGAGGCGCGCGCGCACCTCGCCGAGACCGAGTTGGCCCTTCTCCGGTCGAAGGCGGATTGCTGGCTTACTGAGCTCACCGGTTTAAACCGAGACCTGAATAATAAGTTCACCGAGATCCTTTTCTTTTTCTTTCTTTCTTTGTTGCTATCACTCTCATGTGCTGGCCCCTTGACATCTCTTCTCTTTAAAGGACATTTTGAGCACTCCCGAGAAGCCGCCAGCCTTGCAGTTGCTGCCGCCAGTGAGAAGCGAGCCGGGAAGGGTCCTATTTCGGACTCTTGGGATATTGAGGACCACCTCACCGCCCTGAACGCCCTGATAGTACCTCTCCGGTCGATTGGGACCGAGCTAATCAGCGCTGATGTCCATGTCCATGGCGCTCTATGGCCTGGTGTCACCGCGACCCTCTCGGTTAGTGAACTGGCGACCGTGCTCCGGGATGCCAGCAAGCGACTCCATGCTTGGAAGCGCTCCGGTGCGCGGGCTGGCGCTGACCAAGTCCTGACCCATGTGCTCAGCTGGTACGAGGGGCTCGACCTCGACATGATTCAACGCCTGCGCACCATCTCGTCGTGGTACACCGATCCGGCCAAGATCCGGCAACGCCAAGAGGTTGCCCATCGCGTCGCGTCGTGGGCCGACACCGGCGTCATTACCACAAGCCTCATTGCTTCTGACTCCGAGTCAGATTACGAAGATGACGGTAAGACGGGTGAAACCGGTGATGCGGAGGCCGATATCCCGGAGGGCGATGATGCTGCTACCGGCGCTGCTACCGCGACCGTAGCCTCCCGGGAAGTTCCTGCTCCTTCGCCACCCGAGACTTCTCAAGCCGAGGCGCACCCGGAGGCTCCGGGTACCACTGCTGGCGTGGAGGAAACCATTGTCACCGCTCCCTCTGCTGATGAGCCTGAGAAACCGGCTTCCCCCACTGCTTAGAACACTAAGTGTCGAAACGTTAGATCCCCGGGATGCCGGGTGCAATTGTAATATATACATTTTAATTCGTACTCTGCTCCTTATGTGAACAAGTTATGCTGGATGTTGCAACGAGTCCCCGAGTTCGTTTTCATGTTTACCGTAGCTAGGCAATTTCTGCTCTTGTCTACCATTTCGGTGTTCGACAGTCGAGTCACAAAATTCCTTTAACAGTATACATTACTTATGAAAATCCGAGTTCCAGTTTGCTAAATTTCCGACATAACAAAATAAACAACTGGACGAACAAGACGCACATGCCGGAGAAGTTCCTATTCCGAGTCCCCGAGTTCGTTTTCGTGTTTCCATATTTGATGCTCTCTGCTCTTGACTACCATTTCGGTGTTCGTCAGTCGAGTCACAAGATTATTTTACATGACATACATTACTCCGACTAGAAAATCGATCTCGGAACTTGTCCGGCACATACTAAACCAAAAAACATATACAACGCAGTCCCCGGGTTCCTCCCTGGGTTGCCGGCATGCATAAAATGATAATAGAAAAAACAGAAACATAAAACGAGGCAGTCCCCGGGTTCCTCCCGAAGGTACCGGCATGCAAGTTAAGATAAAGGAGAATTCTGGGAAGGCAGTCCCCGAGTAACACCTCGGGGTGCCGAAATTTCATTGATAGAGAAACCGAGATACATACACTGCACCCTTTAAGTGTAGAAGGGGCGAAGCAAAGCTACATTCCATGGCCGCTTGGTTTCCTCACCGGCTTTGTCCATTACACCTTTTCTAGCTTCCTGTGCATCTACAAGGTAATAAGAATCATGGTGCAATGCCTTGCTTACAACAAAAGGCCCCTCCCATGGAGGCGAACGCTTATGCATCCCGGCTGTGCGTTGGATAAGCCTTAGCACAAGATCCCCTTCTCGGTATACTCTGGGATGCACCTTCCGGCTATGATAGCGACGGAGGTTCTGCTGATAAATTGTCGACCGAGATAGCGCCAACTCCCTTGCTTCCTCGAGCAAGTCTACACATCTTCCCGGGCTTCCTTCGACTCGGTCTCGGTGAACATTGTCACTCTTGGTGCATCATACTGTATGTCAGTTGGAAGTACGGCCTTGGCACCATACACCATGAAGAATGGCGTGTACCCGGTAGATCTATTTGGTATGGTCCGGAGACCCCACAACACAGCCGGTATCTCCTCTATCCAACACCCCGGGGTTCTCAACAGTGGCTCAATCAAGCAGGCTTTGATGCTGGCCAAGACCAAGGCATTTGCTCTCTCGACTTGCCCGTTGGCTTCCGGGTGGGCCACTGATGCCATATCCAACCGGATTCTCTTCTCAGCACAAAATCGAACGAATTCCCCCACAGCAAAATTGGTGCCATTATCCGTGATGCTGCTGTGCGGGTACCCGTATCTCAAGATGATGTATTTCAAGAACTGAACCGACGTGTGTCCGTCACACTTCCGGATTGGTTTGACCTCTATCCACTTTGTAAACTTGTCCACCATGACCAGCATGTGCGTCATATTGCCCCTTGCCAGCTTGAATTGCCCGACCATGTCCAAGCACCATACTGCGAATGACCAAGAGATAGGGATTGTTTTTAGTGCTGATGCCGGCATATGTATCCCGTGGGCAAACCTCTGGCATCCTCCACACTTGCGGACAATGTCCTCTGCCTGCTGCAAGGCAGTAAGCCAGTAGAACCCATGCCGGATTTTTTTTCCCACCAGTGCCCGAGATGATGCATGATGTCCACACTCTCCTTGGTGTATTTCCAATAGCATCTCTTGGCCTTCCTCGGGTTCCACACACCTTTGGAGCACCTCGGTGACACTTCTCTTGTACAGCTCTTGATTGATGACGGTGTATGCCTTGGATCTCCTCAGTATTTGCCGGGCTTCTACTTCGTTCTCCGGGAGGGTTCCATCCAATATGTAC
The DNA here is from genome assembly GCA_026929855.1 of Poa annua. Taxonomy (NCBI): domain Eukaryota; kingdom Viridiplantae; phylum Streptophyta; class Magnoliopsida; order Poales; family Poaceae; genus Poa; species Poa annua. Next base: position 43,522,354 of record CM049430.1, read on the forward strand.
GCCATGATGGGCTGTGCCCATCCCGGGACAGGTCGAACCGGGAACACGGGGGCATCTATGTCCATTGGCTCTGCCGACATTACTTCCATCATCATGCTATTTAGTCTTTCCGAGTGCTGTGATGCAGTCCCCGGGTTCAACACAATGTTCCCGACTTCCACCTCCATAGGTACATCTTCCGAACCATGCTCCTTGGAGATGAAGATATAATCCGACTCGGGCGAAGGCTGGATAGACGGCTTCCTCAGATGCTCGAGAGCGATCCCGGGTGGGATGGCCTCCCGAGATGACCCTAGCTTGGACAACACATCTGCTGCTTCGTTTTCCCCTCTGGGTATGTGTTTGAACTCGCAGCCTTCGATAAATCCGGATATTTTCTGCACATGGAACCGATACAAGGCCATGTTGGCGTCAATCGCATCCCAGTTCCCCGACACCTGCTGCACCACGAGGTCGGAATCGCCGAAACACTCTATCCGGCGGATGCCGATTTCCTTGGCGACGTTCAGTCCATGAACTAAGGCTTCATACTTGGCGACATTGTTGGATGCCCGGAAGTGAATTTGTAGGACATATTTCAGCACATCCTGCTTCGGTGAAGTGAGGACCACTCCGGCACCCAATCCGATCTTGGCCTTGGAGCCATCGAAATGCATCCTCCAGAAATTGTAATCCGGTATTGGAGATTCATATTGCATCTCGGCCCAGTCCACCAAGAAGTCCGGCAGCGCCTGCGACTTAATGGCGTCCCGTCTCTCGTATGCCGGAGCATACAGAGACAACTGGATGGCCCACTTGGCAACCAGGCCGATTGCATCTTTGCAGCGGATGATCTCGGCTAGGGGAGCCTCGCACACCACTGTGATTGGGTGTTCTTGGAAATAATGCTTGAGCTTGGTTACTGCTAGGTACAGTCCATATGCCATCTTCTGGTAATGCGGGTAATTTTGCTTGGATTCCGAGATCACCTCGCTCAAGTAATATACCGACCTCTGTATCAGCTTGTCCCCTTCTTCTCTTTCCACGACAATGGCTACACTTACTACCCGGTTAGTGGCAGCAATGTACAACAACATAGGCTCCTTGGGCAATGGGGATGCCAACACCGGTGCTGATGAGAGCATTCTTTTCAAGTCATTGAACGCCGCATCAGCCTGCGGAGTCCACACGAAGTTTTTACTCTTTTTCATCAGCTGATATAAGGGCAAGGCCTTTTCCCCTAGTCGGCTCACAAACCGACTTAGGGATGCCAAGCAACCAGTAAACTTATGCACGTCTTTGAGACGTGTCGGCAGCTTCATGCTCTCGATTGCTCGTATCTTACCCGGGTTAACCTCAATTCCTCGGCTTGAAATGAGGAAACCGAGTAGTTTTCCTGCCGGAACGCCGAATGTGCATTTATCCGGGTTCAACTTCATCCGGAATCTTCTTAAGTTTCTAAATGTTTCCCTCAGATCATCGATCAGAGAGGATATTTCTTTCGTTTTTATGACTATGTCATCGACATAGACTTCGGCATTCCGGCCTATCTGGTTATGTAAACATTTTTGCATGCACCTTTGGTATGTAGCACCAGCATTTCTCAAACCAAAACTCATGACACGATAGCAATAAGCCCCATATGGGGTGATAAAAGCTGTGTTCAATTGATCATCCGGATTCAAAGATATCTGGTGAAACCCGGAATAGGCATCTAGAAAAGTCAAAAGTTCACTCCCGGCAGTGGAATCGATCACTTGATCTATCCGGGAAGGTGGAAAAGGATCTTTTGGGCAAGCCTTGTTGAGGTTGGTGAAGTCGATGCACATGCGCCACACCTTAAGCAGAAGGGGATCATCTTTCTTCTTCTCTACCAGGACCGGATTCGAAATCCAATCCGGGTGCAGTAATTCCATCACGAATCCGGCAGCCAGTAGTACTGCGAGATGCTCCATGATTGCCGCTCTTCTCTCGTCCGAGAGGCGCCTAGTCGGTTGCTTCACCGGCTTCGCATCCGGCCTGACAAACAGTGAGTGCTCAGCCAACTCCCTCGGAACGCCTTGCAGATCATCACTTGACCACGCAAAAGCATCCCTATTCTCACGGAGGAAGTCGACGAGCTCGCCTTCCTATTTGTTGTCCAGGCTGCTGCCAATGATGACCTGGCGCTCCGGGTATTTGGGGTCAACCCTCACTTTCTTGGTCTCCTTTGGTTGCTGGAATGAGGCGTTCTGCTCCGGGTTCACCATCCCGGGCATTCCGAGTTGCGAGGTCTGGGCCAGTGCCACTACCTGCTGAATCCTCTTTTTCTCCTCCGCAATGACTAGGGACTCGGCTAAGTTTGAGCCGGCAGTTCCACAATCCATGGAGCGCTTGTGGTCTCCTGCTATGGTGATCACTCCATTTGGACTCGACATCTTCATCTTGAGGTATCCCATGTGGGTGGATATCATGAACTTGGCCAGTGCTGGCCTGCCAACGAGTGCATGATATGGACTCTCGAGATCCACAACCTCGAATTCCAGGCTCTCTGTCCGGCAGTTTTCCCGAGTTCCAAATAACACCTCAACCCAGATCTTGCCCATAGGGGAGCAGGAGACCCCGGGTACAATGCCGTGAAAGGTGGTCTCGGTTGTGAGCAGCGTGTTCATGGACACCCCTAACTTCAGCATGGTATCCTTGTACATAATGTTAATGGCGCTCCCATTGTCAATTAGTACCCGGCTGAAGCGGACGTTGAGGCTCGGTCCGACAAATGTCGGGTCCACCACCAGAGCATAGCCACCAGGCTTAGGCATAACCCGGGGGTGGTCCTTCCGACTCCAAGTGATCTCCATCTCAGACCAGTGCAGGAACTTGGGCACCGCTGGGATCACAGCATTTACCTCCAGAGAGCGGTGTCGTACACTCTTCCGGTCAGTGGGCTCGGTCACGAAGACCACATAGCTCTGATGTGCCTCCCGGTAGTTGCCTTGCTGGTGTCCGGGTTGGTTACTCGGACCAGCGCCATTATTATTCCGGGTGTGCAACATGTTCACCGGTCTGGGAGGGGGTCCCTGGTTGGGTGGATTAATCCGGACTGCATTGGCACCGGATAGCGGTGGAGGGGGTCTCGGGATATTCGGTTGTGACGCCGGAGCGTTGGGCCGAGTAGCCCCCGCGCTGCCCTCTTGCAATGTGCGCTGATACCAGCTGCACTGCCGGGTAGAGTGGTTTGCAGGCATGTTGGCCTCCAACGTATGGTAGCAGCATGGCTTGTTCAGCATCTCCTCATACGCCAGGGGCTTCTTTTGGTCCACCCAAGTTTTCTGCACTTCTTGGCTCTGACCCCAAGCCGGGCCAGTTGTTTTCTGCCGCTGATTGCTGCTGGCATCCCCCTGATCTCGGCCAATTAATGCGACGTGCTGCGAGGCATAGTGGAACTCGGGTTGGCTCCTTTTTGGGCCAAAATCGTGGCGATCTTGGCTTCTGCTCGGCCCCGAACGCTGTGTTCCCGCATTCCTCCTGTTGGAGTCTCCGACATCCACTAGGGGTTGCATGGGATCTCCAAGCGGGTAGGTGTCGGCGATGCGCATGGTCTCTGCCAAGGTTGTCGACATCTTCCTTTGCAGTTTTTGCCAAAGCATTGAGCCGTGCCGGCATCCTTGCACAAACCACGAGATGTCCTGTGCCTCAACAACCCCTTCGCAAGAATTGCGAATGTTGCTCCATCGAGTAAGGTACTCTCGGTCGGTTTCGTTGCTCCTTTGACGGCAGATGGCGAACTGCTGAGGTCGATTGGGTCTCTTGTACGTACTGGTGAAATTGCTGATGAAGGCCTCCTCGAAATCCAACCAACAGTCTATGCTGCCAGTCCTCAAGTTGTTCAGCCAAATCCGGGCGGGTCCTTCCAACATCTATGGTATATACCGTAGTTCCCAGCGTCTGTTTCCATCGGCTATGCTTACTGCAGTTACATAGTCGGTTAACCAGTCCTCCGGCTTCGAGCTGCCGTCATAGGTCTTGGCACCCCGGTTGAGCTGGAAATTTCTTACAGCCGGTTCTCGCATGATCTGAGGTCCAAAGCATGCAGGTCCCGGAGGGCCTTGTTCTTCAACCAACTCGGATTAGTGAATCCGGTCGAGCCTGATCCGGGCATCAGCGGGATCTAACTGTCAAGTTCTTATTCGGGATCCCAAGGGATTCTCATTAGGCTGGTATCCGAGTTGCTGCAACCTCAAGTTGCCATCATCATGTCTGTTAACCACAGGAACTATGGCTTGCCGCGGGACAGAAGCGGCCTCTCTCTGCCGGTTTCCCTGACTTTGTGGCGGATACAGGGGTGGATTGCCACGAATCGCGGGGACATTGTTTCCTGCACCTTGGTTACCACCACCATGGCTACCCTGAGCTTGGCCGGGATTGTTTCGTCCGGCTTGCTGAATTCCGGCAAAGGCCGAGTCATATGCCTGCAATTGCTTGTTTTTCCCGGATCCCCTGCTCCGGCTTCGGCTCTTGCTCTTGCTTGTACTCGGATGCGGAGAGGAAGCCTCTCCGCCCGATTTGTCGCTCTCGGCCCTAGCCGAATATACCTGGGATCCAACTCCCGGGTTCTTCTTCTTGAAGGCCTTGTTTTGCCGGTTAGGCTCTATGACTAACTCATTGACCCGCTCTTGTTGCTTACGCAGAGCTTCTCCGGATAGTCCGGCCAACTCGGCCATAGCTGCCTCGGCAGCCCTAAGAGTTTTGGCAGGCCAGCTGTATACCGGCTTCTCTGCCGAGATCATACTATCCGTCCCGCTATGGCTAGGCGCCGTGCTACCCGCCAACTCATCATTCACCATTCTGCCCTTTTTGCGCAGGTCAACAATGCGCTTGTCCCGAGAGCCTATCTTGGGGAACCCATGAGCTGCATTGTACTCCCGGAGACTGGCACTAAGTTCACGCCGGATCTCGGTGATCTCTTTTGCCTCCACGAGCAGCAACTTGCGCTGCTCGTCCAAATCAGCTGAGGTGACTTGGGTATCCACATCCACTGTCACAGGGACAACCAGCTTGGCTACCAGACCCGAGAGGGGATCCGGGCGGCGACGAGGGTGAGTGTAGTGCCCTTGCTTAAGATAGCAATGTCACTTATGAATAGTGCGGAAGACTTGGATCATAAGTCTCGCAATTTCCAATAAGATGTAATATCACAGTACGATGTCAAATCTATTACAATACGAGACGAATGATCCAAAAACAAATAATCCTTACAATTTTGTATAGCTGAAAACGCTAGTTGAATAAATAGTTCACACTTTATTTCAGAGTTCAAACGCAAAACAAAATATAGCATGGAGCTACAACATCTCCATGAAGCCACTGGCAGATCATGTTGGTTGTAGCTCGAAGACGACCCCCTTACTCCTCATTCGGACATTCTGCAAGTTTTAGTTGCAGCCCAGCTATAAAGGGCCAGCAGAATTGAATTGTGGTGGCAAGTGACTTTGATTTCTAATATTCTACTAAGCTATATCTATATGCTTATTTGGCTGGTGGAGCTCAAGGCTATTACGTAAAGCAAGTTTTCTCCTACTTTTGATAAACAATTTTCTTAAATCAATATCTTCTCTTTCAGAGACATCTCGAGACAAGTCCATGTCTCCTACCCATGTTCACCCACCAAAGTTTTATTAATAAATTGGGATGAAGATATTTTCAGAACACAGCCTTGTGTAGTCACTCAATTTGTCCGATGCCGAGGACACGGCTAAGATCTTAGGTTTTAACTCTCGAGAGTGTGTGCACTTTCACCATTAGACTCAATCAAGCCAAACTATCCTCTACACTCATGTAGTGAGAAGGAAAAGGAGAAGATCAAGACGAGACTTTTCAGAAGTTGCTTTCCCATGATCATACTAAGAGATTACCACCATCCTATCAACTCTACCACCATCAATCTCTTGACCCAGGTCCACATCAACTTACTCCATCAAGACAGAGCCCATATTGACCAATGGTTGCACGATAAGCAACTAGACTCAGTGTAAACTTAAATCTCATAGCCCTGGGTGGCCTACCACAAGTGAGCAACTCAGGTTAACACCGCATATCATGGCCCCAAGTAAGTGGAAACTATCTTGGGCGAAGACAACCATGAAACTTGGCCCTGAGAAGCCACTCAACTTGAAACCTCCTCGATCGACCTAATCCACCCAGGCGTTAAATTAATTTAGTGGAAATTTTCATTTATCACATCACCATAAAACAATCATTTTTGCAGCAGGTACTTCCACTAAATTATAATTGGGGTCTAACTGGAATTTCTAAGGGGTAACCTAACAGGTTTGCATAGCATACTACAAATCTCCCAAAAACCTATCATGCATACTACTTTTGCAAAAACTGCTTAAAACTCTAGGTATGCAATAAAATAAAATAGTAGGTGTTTTATGAAGTCACTTGCCTTATGAAAGTTGTCGTTTCTCACACACACTTGTCCAAGCCAATGGTTGCTCCCCGTTTCAAACTATAAGGTAAAAGGGCATCCAATAAACAAGCAATTCAACAAGCATATAACATATTGAAACATACAAGCGTAACGAGTCTTCTCAGAAGGGTTTGGTCAAAGGTGTCACATAATTCAATATACAAAAAGAATAAATGTGTTTGGGTTTAGGGTTTCGTCAAGGGATGTTCTGGAGTCAAATCTTTCAACTCGAAAAGGTTGTATGGGTGTTTCCAAAACTTTAATACAACTATTAATATTCAATTACATTTACCCGAGATTAAGTTTAAGATTAAATTGACCAAAATCATATTCAAGAATTTCTGAATTTTCTCATATCTAAACATTTTTAATCCCCAACTTAAAAGTTTATAGTATTATTAATAACTTAGTTATTTGAAATGGTATAATGTTTTAAATCACATTTTTAGTAACACCTAATTATCCAATAACATTTATAACACTTGTAAAAAGAGCTAAAAGCATTTAAAGGGTTTTAAACAAAACTTACTTATTAATGTTATGAAATAAATTAATAAACAGGGATTTGAGCTTCCTCTGGACAAGGACAATTATTTATGTCTTTGGTGCAAAGTAATAATTTTTAAATTAATAAACCTTATAATGTGCTAAAATAAATCAAATTAAGTTTCTGACTTTTAAATTCATTTTAAATTGTTCAAACATTATTCATAACAAAATTTTATAAATGGGGTTAATAGACAGAGCGCTTTTATTTAAATTTATACAATTGGATTTAATCAAAAATAATTGTTTGTATTAAAGTTACGTCAAAAGTAGTCAAACTATTCAATTTAAACATGCAACTATTAAATCATCAAAGTCATTCTTAAAAATTATTTTATAATCAGAGGCATCATATCACACATTTTATAAAGTTTCTAAAACAATTTTATTTGCAATTTTTGAATTTACAGATTTAAAGTTATGTCAAAAGTAGTCAAATTCACTATTTGAAATTTGAATATTTTAAACTAAGTCAAATTTGAATTTTGGCAGATCCAAAATATTCTACATGTCAAGGGCTTTCCAAATATGTAAAAATATTTGAATTTGGATAAGTGGTTAAAAAGTTATGACAAATCTAAGTGGCAGGGGCTTTTCTGCAAAATTGCCAAATTAAATAAATCGAAAAAATGATTTAACACGTCAGCGCTGACTGGGCTGCTGACTAGGATCCGACGTGGATAAGTGACTGGACCTGGACCGTCAGATCTGGATATGACGGTCCAGATCTGTCCGTACCGGTTCGTTTAAAATTTCTAATCTGGGCCGTAGGATTGGAATCGGACGGTCGGGACGCGTTGACCAATACCTGGTGGTGGAGTTCGCCGGAGGTGGAGAGGAAGGCGGCGCTGCGGCTCGGCCATGGACCGTCTGCTCCCTGTGGTGCTTCCCCGAGCTCGAGGAGGGCACGACGGCGTGCTCCGCGCGACGGCGCATGCGCTGGAGGCTGCTGCGTCGAGGATTTGATTCAAGCGAGGCGAGGAGGTGCGGCCGGAGGTACCCGTGCGCCGATGAGATCCGGTGATGGACGGAGTCGACAGTCCCGTGTCATTCCTGACCCGTGGAGGGCATAGGGAGATGCGCAATGGCGAGGGCGAGGTCGGGGTAGGGTTTACCGGCTCTGGTGGTTCTTTGTCTCGTCGGAAAAAGAGAAGAAAGCCGGCGGCTCGGACAAACTCCGGCGACAAATTTCTCCGGCCTGGCGGCGTCTTAGGTGCTAGGATTTTAGGGGAAAGGTGGCCGAGGGTGCGGGGGTTTTATAGGTCGAACGGGGGGAAACAGAGCGCGACAATCTCGCCGGATTTGGGAGAGGAATTGGAGGCGTGATTTTCGGCCGGAGGAGGAAGAAGGGTGACGTCAGCGATGACGTCACAGGGGATTTTCTTTTTCCTTTTTCTGATTTCTTTTATAATTTTTGATTTAAACACCCAAATGGAGTCAAATAAATTTCTAAAACTTTCTAATATTCATATCTATGTTTTAAAACATTAGTGGGCAAGTTTTGAAACTTTTTAAAATTAATTATTTTGAAATATTGGTTTAATACAAATTTGACACTAAAGTCAAATTTTAAATTATATCTTAATTAAATTTTCTTTTGGCTAAATAAAATTTTTAAGATACCCATATTCAGATATGTTTGGATTTAAGTTATTTAAATTCATTTTCAATAACCATTCATTTCTATTTTGGTATAATTGTAAAATAAAATAATATAAATATTTTTAAAGTAATAGGAAATATATTGGATTCAATTTTTATTTTGTGTATCATTATATTTTATATTATGATAAATCATATGAAAAACCTCCTAAAACAACTTTGGAAAAGGTTTTTGATTCAATGTATTCCTTAAATAGAGTATATAATCATTTCATGTTTTGAAAATAAATGAAAAATCATTTTAAGCTAATGAAATATTTTTTTGGATAATCCATTTATTATAAAATATATGAAGTTATTAAAATCATAACTATAGGTTGTAATTTCAACACTATGTTTTTGAACTTTAGTTGAACTAATGAAAAACCATTTGGCAAATAGATCATGTTTTAATTTGTTTAAAATAACACTAGTAAATATTATTTCAATTTATATGTAGCTATGGCTAAGTGGTTGGAAAACAAATAATTATAAGGAAACCCTTTTATTATAATGAAATGGTTTGAAATTTTGTAAAACATTTTTCCAATTACATATTGAGGTTTAACACCTACCATGGATAATAAATTGTTTAACTTGGAACAACTTTTGAAAGTAACTATGAACTGAGATATTTGAAATATTAAATCTTTTCAAGATGTTTGAAGTCTTTATAGTTGGTTCTCTTAAGCATTTTAATATTTTATTTTAATCAAAAACAAAAGTTTTAAATTTTTGTGATTTTTTTAAACATTCCAAAATATTGGGATGTTACAGACTACCACCCTTAAAAGGAATCTCGTCCCCGAGATTTGAAGAGGCTAGAAAGAAAAGCAAAAGCTTGAATTGATTTTTGATACTCGAGAGGTTTTGAGAAAGATAATTTCTGACATGGAAACGTGAGAAACTGGCAGCGAGTGATTTTTCTTATTAGTAGGGTAGAAAGAAAGGTAGTTTGGGATTTCTGGGTCTAAGCAATTGGATTGGAATTATCTGGGTGGCTACCACCCTTAAAAGAAATTTTTGGGGTCAGTCTAGGAACTTTGTTTAATCTTGTTTATTTCTCTGATGTAGAGCGTAGAAGTATTCAAAATACAATGGCATGTGGTGGATACGAAAAGTCTTAGTAATCACGTTTTCCACTCGGTCCTTGAAGAGATTTATCCTTCTTCCACTCATGGCAGCCACTGGCATAGTGTCCCTTATCTTTGCACTTTTAGCATTTTATGTGGCTAAGATCTTCCTTGGATTTAACCTTTTGTCCTTGTTCCTCCAGGATCTTCATGAGAGACTGTCGCATTCCTTCCTTGGCTTGCTGGTTAGCTTGTTGCACCAAGGGATAAAATTGACACTGTATTGGGACATGATTTGTTCCTTCACACAGGGAGCAAGTAACCTGACTTGTGGGGCAAACTTTAACTAGATGTCTGGTATGACCATGGGGCCACTCATCAGAACATTTTTTTGGACGTATGTCCTATCTCTCCACAAGTTTTGCATGCCTTTGGTTTAGTCATAAGGTCCTCTTCAAAATTACTATGGTTTTGATCAATCTTAGGCAGTTGGTCATTGATCACATTCTGACTCTGGTTCTCTAACAGTAGTCGCATTGTTGTGTGAATATCATTGGTGGTGGTATTGGGGTGAGACATCTTTTTCGTTTAGAACATAAATGAGTTGATTATAGGTACCATGGAGGAATCCTAGTTCAATAAATCAGAACAAGGCAAGCAATCTCTAACAAATCAATCAACATGGTTCAAACACAAGCAAACACATACGTGAAAATGTTTTCAAACTTATTTTGAGAAATCGAACTAATCATTTATCGAACGAAAATACACCAACGTCTTGGAAAGACAAAATTGATAGTACTGTCATACCACAATTTGATATGTCAATACATCATCAGATCTCGTTATTCTAAAGGATAGGTGGTCTAATCTATCTTTTTCTTGAGTGCTTCAAGTTCTTGTTCAACTTTCTTGGATATCTTAGAAGTATTGGCCGGATCCTGGTTCTTCCGTGGTCTTCTATGCATGTAGAACTTCATGTTGGATTGAAGCTTTTCCATATGAAGCAGTAAAATCAGACTTAGACTATAAGAACATGGTCATCTAGAGTAAGATAAGGTATTTTCAGAAGGTTGATTGTTGATGAGAGTACAAGGAAGATAAAATGAAAAGATTTGTTTATAGAAAGTATAGAATAGATTTTCAATCCTAGGGTCCAAACCTATTTCTATCCAATCCTAGGGTTTTCGAGCCTACAGGCAACATTCGTGCTCTGGTACCATCTGTAGTGCCCTTGCTTAAGATAGCAATGGCACTTATGAATAGTGCGGAAGACTTGGATCATAAGTCTCGCAATTTCCAATAAGATGTAATATCACAGTACGATGTCAAATCTATTACAATACAAGACGAATGATCCAAAAATAAATATTCCTTACAATTTTGCATAGCTGAAAACGCTAGCTGAATAAATAGTTCACACTTTATTTCAGAGTTCAAACGCAAAACAAAAGATAGTATGGAGCTACAACATCTCCATGAAGCCACTGGCAGATCATGTTGGTTGTAGCTCGAAGACGACCCCCTTACTCCTCATTCGGACATTCTGCAAGTTTTAGTTGCAGCCCAGCTATAAAGGGTCAGCACAATTGAATTGTGGTGGCGAGTGACTTTGATTTCTAATATTCTACTAAGCTATATCTATATGCTTATTTGGCTGGTGGAGCTCAAGGCTATTACGTAAAGCAAGTATTCTCGTACTTTTGATAAACAATTTTCTTAAATCAATATCTTCTCTTTCAGAGACATCTCGAGACAAGTCCATGTCTCCTACCCATGTTCACCCACCAAAGTTTTATTAATAAATTGGGATGAAGAGATTTTCAGAACACAGCCTTGTGTAGTCACTCAATTTGTCCGATGCCGAGGACACGGCTAAGATCTTAGGTTTTAACTCTCGAGAGTGTGTGCACTTTCACCATTAGACTCAATCAAGCCAAACTATCCTCTACACTCATGTAGTGAGAAGGAAAAGGAGAAGATCAAGCCGAGACTTTTCAGAAGTTGCTTTCCCATGATCTTACTAAGAGATTACCACCATCCTATCAACTCTACCACCATCAATCTCTTGACCCAGGTCCACATAAACTTACTCCATCAAGACAGAGCCCATATTGACCAATGGTTGCACGATAAGCAACTAGACTCAGTGTAAACTTAAATCTCATAGCCCTGGGTGGCCTACCACAAGTGAGCAACTCAGGTTAACACCGCATATCATGGCCCCAAGTAAGTGGAAACTATCTTGGGCGAAGACAACCATGAAACTTGGCCCTGAGAAGCCACTCAACTTGAAACCTCCTCGATCGACCCAATCCACCCAGGCGTTAAATTAATTTAGTGGAAATTTTCATTTATCACATCACCATAAAACAATCATTTTTGCAGCAGGTACTTCCACTAAATTATAATTGGGGTCTAACTGGAATTTCTAAGGGGTAACCTAACAGGTTTGCATAGCATACTACAAATCTCCCAAAAACCTATCATGCATAGTACTTTTGCAAAAACTGCTTAAAACTCTAGGTATGCAATAAAATAAAATAGTAGGTGTTTTATGAAGTCACTTGCCTTATGAAAGTTGTCGTTTCTCACACACACTTGTCCAAGCCAATGGTTGCTCCCCGTTTCAAACTATAAGGTAAAAGGGCATCCAATAAACAAGCAATTCAACAAGCATATAACATATTGAAACATACAAGCGTAACGAGTCTTCTCAGAAGGGTTGGTCAAAGGTGTCATATAATTCAATATACAAAAATAATAAATGTGTTTGGGTTTAGGGTTTCGTCAAGGGATGGTCTGGAGTCAAATCTTTCAACTCGAAAAGGTTGTATGGGTGTTTCCAAAACTTTAATACAACTATTAATATTAAATTACATTTACCCGAGATTAAGTTTAAGATTAAATTGACCAAAATCATATTCAAGAATTTCTGAATTTTCTCATATCTAAACATTTTTAATCCCCAACTTAAAAGTTTATAGTATTATTAATAACTTAGTTATTTGAAATGGTATAATGTTTTAAATACAATTTTTAGTAACACCTAATTATCCAATAACATTTATAACACTTGTAAAAAGAGCTAAAAGCATTTAAAGGGTTTTAAACAAAACTTACTTATTAATGTTATGAAATAAATTAATAAACAGGGATTTGAGCTTCCTCTGGACAAGGACAATTATTTATGTCTTTGGTGCAAAGTAATAATTTTTAAATTAATAAACCTTATAATGTGCTAAAATAAATCAAATTAAGTTTCTGACTTTTAAATTCATTTTAAATTGTTCATACATTATTCATAACAAAATTTTATAAATGGGGTTAATAGACAGAGCGCTTTTATTTAAATTTATACAATTGGATTTAATCAAAAATAATTGTTTGTATTAAAGTTACGTCAAAAGTAGTCAAACTATTCAAATTAAACATGCAACTATTAAATCATCAAAGTAATTCTTAAAAATTATTTTATAATCAGAGGCATCATATCACACATTTTATAAAGTTCTTTAAAACAATTTTATTTGAAATTTGAATATTTTAAACTAAGTCAAATTTGAATTTTGGCAGATCCAAAATATTCTACATGTCAAGGGCTTTCCAAATATGTAAAAATATTTGAATTTGGATAAGTGGTTAAAAAGTTATGACAAATCTAAGTGGCAGGGGCTTTTCTGCAAAATTGCCAAATTAAATAAATCGAAAAAATGATTTAACACGTCAGCGCTGACTGGGCTGCTGACTAGGATCCGACGTGGATAAGTGACTGGACCTGGACCGTCAGATCTGGATATGACGGTCCAGATCTGTCCGTACCGGTTCGTTTAAAATTTCTAATCTGGGCCGTAGGATTGGAATCGGACGGTCGGGACGCGTTGACCAATACCTGGTGGTGGAGTTCGCCGGAGGTGGAGAGGAAGGCGGCGCTGCAGCTCGGCCATGGACCGTCTGCTCCCTGTGGTGCTTCCCCGAGCTCGAGGAGGGCACGACGACGTGTTCCGCGCGACGGTGCATGCGCTGGAGGCTGCTGCGTCGAGGATTTGATTCAAGCGAGGCGAGGAGGTGCGGCCGGAGGTACCCGTGCGCCGATGAGATCTGGTGATGGACGGAGTCGACACTCCCGTGTCATTCCTGACCCGTGGAGGGCATAGGGAGATGCGCAATGGCGAGGGCGAGGTCGGGGTAGGGTTTACCGGCTCTGGTGGTTCTTTGTCTCGTCGGAAAAAGAGAAGAAAGCCGGCGGCTAGGACGAACTCCGGCGACAAATTTCTCCGGCCTGACGGCGTCTTAGGTGCTAGGATTTTAGGGGAAAGGTGGCTGAGGGTGCGGGGGTTTTATAGGTCAAACGGGGGGAAACAGAGCGTGACAATCTCGCCGGATTTGGGAGAGGAATTGGAGGCGCGATTTTTGGCCGGAGGAGGAAGAAGGGTGACGTCAGCGATGACGTCACAGGGGATTTTCTTTTTCCTTTTTCTGATTTCTTTTATAATTTTTGATTTAAACACCCAAATGGAGTCAAATAAATTTCTAAAAATTTCTAATATTCATATCTATGTTTTAAAACATTAGTGGGCAAGTTTTGAAAAAAAATTAAAATTAATTATTTTGAAATATTGGTTTAATACAAATTTGACACTAAAGTCAAATTTGAAATTATATCTTACTTAAATTTTCTTTTGGCTAAATAAAATTTGTAAAATACCCATATTCAGATATGTTTGGATTTAAGTTATTTAAATTCATTTTCAATAACCATTCATTTCTATTTTGGTATAATTGTAAAATAAAAGAATATAAATATTTTTAAAGTAATAGGAAATATATTGGATTCAATTTTTATTTTGTGCATCATTATATTTTATATTATGATAAATCATATGAAAAACCTCCTCAAACAACTTTGGAAAAGGTTTTTGATTCAATGTATTCATTAAATAGAGTATATTAATCATTTCATGTTTTGAAAATAAATGATAAATCATTTTAAGCTAATGAAATATTTTTTGGATAATCCATTTATTATAAAATATATGAAGTTATTAAAATCATAACTATAGGTTGTAATTTCAACACTATGTTTTTGAACTTTAGTTGAACTAATGAAAAACCATTTGGCAAATAGATCATGTTTTAATTTGTTTAAAATAACACTAGTAAATATTATTTCAATTTATGAGTAGCTATGGCTAAGTGGTTGGAAAACACATAATTATAAGGAAACCCTTTTATTATAATGAAATGGTTTGAAATTTTGTAAAACATTTGTCAAATTACATATTGAGGTTTAACACCTACCATGGATAATAAATTGTTTATCTTGGAACAACTTTTGAAAGTAACTATGAACTGAGATATTTGAAATATTAAATCTTTTCAAGATGTTTGAAGTCTTTATAGTTGGTTCTCTTAAGCATTTTAATATTTTATTTTAATCAAAAACAAAAGTTTTAAATTTTTGTGATTTTTTTAAACATTCCAAAATATTGGGATGTTACAGTGAGACGGCTGAGGATCACCGTCTCGGGCAGCACCTCTCTCCTGCGGAGGTTTTGCTAACCGAACCCGGTGAGAGCCGGCATCGCCATCTGGGGCATCCTGGAACACCTCCTCGGTCACCCCGACCATCATGACCGCGACGCAGCCCGCGGGGCGATCGACACGCGGACCCCGGCGGCGCGGAGCATGGGGGGATCTTCAGCCTCCAGGTTAACGTCCGGGTAGCTGCAGACGACCTCTGTGGCGACGTAGGTGGTGAAGACGCCGAAGTTGATGAGGTATCCGTTGGCCGGGAAGGGCTTGTTCCGGAAGCAACCGGCATTGTCGCTGACGAAATCCATCTCGCCCAGCCTGACAACCAGGCCGGAGAAAACTCTGAGGCCGGAGCGAACGGAGGAACCCGTCCGGATGTGTACACCAGCCAGCGCCTCTGTGAGCACCACGGTGGGCGCCAACTGTCGTGGTGGTGTCACGGCAGATGCCATAGGATGGCTAAAGTGTGAGGCCGATGGACGCTGGTGGATCCGGGGAGGGCTAGCGAACTAAAGAGCTCGCACGAAGGAGGATGCCGGCAAAACCGGGATCTCAGAAGAACACCAAAACACAACCGAAGGGAACGAGAGAAGATCTAGTAAATACAAACAACTGCACGAAGGCAGGGAACACACACGATGTACCCAGCTTCGGGGCCCTCGTGGGGAGGTAACACCCCTACTCCTGCCTTTCCGCTCAATGTAAGTGTGGAATAAGATCTACAACATGCTCTTGGAGCTCTTTCGGTGATGAACACGATGAACAAGATGAACTAGAGAGAGGGAGGAGTAAATGCACTAGGAGTAAATGACACTAAGGTTTTGGCTTCCAAGTTGGTCTCTCTCCCATAGGAGCAGTTATGGCGCCTTTTATAGAGTTCCGACCGGGAGGGCCGGAAACCCTAATCCGGGATGGCCCCAACAGACAGGCCTAACGGTTATGTCGACACTGGCTAGTGCGACCTAGCCGCCGAGCTATCCGGCATAGCCCTGCCGTCATCACTTCGGCAAGGACAGCAGGCGCCATCCTGGAATATCATTGTCCCTCTGTCACAGACAAGACATGTCTTTGCCCATCCCGAGTAGCCTTTTCCGGATTGCCGGGCTAGGCATGTCCGATCTTATCGTATCGTTATCGTATCGGCTGACACGCTCCCGTGTCAAGCGGGAGGTGACCATGCTTCCATGTCAGGCGGGAGGTGACCATGCTTCCGTGTCAGGGGGATGGGACTTCCCCCCGTGCCAGGCGGGAAAGCCTGCTCCGGACCGTTGACGTCCCACCGGCATCTCCCATGCCGGCTACCTCCTTGCTCCATCCTGTAAGTCTTCCCTGCACACACTGAACAACTTGCCAGGACCGAGATCTACATGTCGGTTAGCCTGTACCCGGGGAGCGAGCTTGGACCCTTCTCACCTACCTGGGGAGTCTATCCGGTTCACCCGGGATCTTCTCCACCGGGGAGTTTACCCGGAGCCTCCGAGATCCTTTCCGGATGTACCCGAGTAGCACTTAGGATGAGCAGCTCTAGGCCTAGCCTCCCGAAGATGTCTTGGGCTGCTACCAAAGACATCTTCGAGAAGCTAGTTCTTAGAGGAACCATCCGCTTGGGCTTATGCCGCTCTGAGGACCTGGGGGGCTATTTATAGATTCCAGGGATGACCCTTGCGCCCCCCAAGAGACACCTTGGGCTTAACCAGCTACGAAATGTCAAGGTGTCCCTTCAGTACACCAAAGGATAGCCCTTGCACTCTCCAAAGGTCAAATACTGTTGTCATATTGCAGTGTTATGCCGGGATCTACCCTACCCGGGGCAGCCCCCGACAGTAAACACGTTTTCTAATCTAAATATGCACTAAGTATGATTAATAGTTCGGGGTCTCGTGCTAGATTTAATGTTTTTTTTGTTGAAATCCGAAATGAATTAGTGTGGACAAAATTAAAACATATCTTTGATAATTAAGGGATGACTCTAGAGTTATAAAAACAAATATTTCGGTTGTACAAGGACATTAATATTTAAGGGTAAAAAATGCGGTGAGCGTGGATCGAACACGCGACTTTCAGATCTTCAGTCTGACGCTCTCCCAACTGAGCTATCCCGGCTTTTGTAAATTTCCGTGACGCTCTCCTAATTGTTACACGGTTTGGTGAATTGTCGTGTAAAAATATGACCCATACCTTTAGATTATATGTGGGAATGTCTAGGTGGTAAACATTTGCCTAAACTCATGTTTTGACGGTCAAACAAAATAGAAAGTTTGATTATGTCCTGGTTATACTTTTCCTCCAATAGGCACCCATCAGAATAACGATCCGTTTTCACTTTTGTAGTCCTCACGACGAGATGTTGAAAACTAGATCACACTTGCCTATATTTCTTGAATATTTTCTATGATGCAACTTTGATGCTTGATGTAACAACTTTGTTACACGACGAAGCAACTTTGTTGCGGCACTAAAAAATCGCAACATTGTTAGGCAACTTAGTTACCACAATAGCCGGCTTCACCACAATAAAAAGAAACTTGACATCTTGTCTCCTTCACAACAAAGATGTACAAAAACTTCATAACTACAGGTAAGCAAAGTATCAAAAAATGATATGCAACTTCAAAACGTCGGGCAGGTATGCAGCCCCAAAATAGTGTTTACGCAACTTTGCAAAAAGATTATGCAAATTTACAACAATGGGTGTGCAAGTTTGCAACAACAATATGCAGGTTTACTACATCTGGCATGCAACTTTGATACATGAAAAATCAACATTGCGACAAAACTGTAGCGGGATGCGCATAAGTTGCAATTAAAGTTACTTTAATTGCTATATCGTAGTTCAGTTTGTTGGTTCCCCTACCCCTAGCAAATTTATTACAAAGGTCGAGGGAATATGTCCTAGAGGCACTTAATAAAGATAGTTTATTAGGCATATATCAATTGTTTATTATATGTTGTATACCATGCTATAACTGTATTAAGCGGAAACATTAATATACGTATGGTAGATAAACAACCAGATCCCTAGTAGACTCTACTAAGACTAGTTCATTGTGCGTTTGATGATCGAGGTTTCCCGATCATGTGACATGGCGTCAGTTGGCAATGGAGTCATATCGTTGGTAGAACGATGTGATGGACTTACCCGTAATTTATAGGACATAGTCATTACGCCTTCGACCGTGAGATCAACTCTTATTGTTATTCCTAGAAGATACTTTGATCGCATGACACTTTCGGGTATCGGAAGGGAGTAGTTGAGACGAGCGGTCAAGAGCGGAATTTGCCAGTCAGCATATGTCGGGTTATGACTCCCAAGAATCGGGGGTAGTCACTTCCTGAATTGTAGTTCGTGAAGGGGATTGAACACGGAGGTCTAGACCCTCGAGTGGCTCCGCGACGTTGCTCGCTGGACCCGAAGAAGACACACACACACGAAGGGAGACACCAACCTTTACCCAGGTTCACGGCCCTCGTGGGGAGGTAAAACCGCTACTCCTGCTTGTCTGTACTAGATGTGGAAGGTTACAGTACAATGGAGCTTGCCGAAAGCCCCCTTGAGGCAGTTCTTGCCTGGGGAGGGAAGCGATCGTCTTGTTCCTCCTCAGGGCAAAGGCTTTCCTAACAAGTGTAGCTAGGGTTTACAAGGGTTGCAGTGCGCAAAGAGCCGACCCCCGCTACGATGGACGTCTTGCCCCTTTTATAGGCGCCTCTGGCCTTCTCCTTCGGCTTGGCCTTCCAGGTGGTTCCCACATGCCAGTGGCAGGGTGGTGTAGGAGTCCACCGTGCTCCATTCGTCCATGGACTCGGTCCATTGCTGGTAAAGGTGGGCGCGGTGGCCGACCGGCGGCCGACCGCGCCGTACTGCCTGCGGGGAGGGCAGTCTCTGAGGTGCAGCCCATGATGACGTCCTCCTTTGGAGGGTTGTGCTGTCCACCCGCTTTATCGTCAGAGTGGAAGGTCCTGGCAGCTGCGCGGCAGGCAGAGCTACTTTGTTGACCACTTTATCGCCAAGCACAGCGACGGGGGTGCGTGCGACAATGCATGTGCGTGGCAGAGGCCACGTGCATCTTGCCGTGCTTCCTTGGCCGCGACGTTTCTCCTCAGGCGCGGGGAGGCCCGAGGGGAGATTCCTGCGGGGCTCCCTCGAGGCGAGCTCTCACCTCGGGAGGGTCCCCGTAGGTGAGAGGTCCCTTGAGGCCCTCGTTTCCTCTTCAGGCCCTAGAGGGGAATTGCCTCTCGAGGGTCCCGCCAGGCGGTGATGCCTGGCCTTAGTTGTTTCGTCCGACTGGCCTGTGTGCGAGGCCTGGGGGGAATGGGCTCTCCATACCCCAGTTCCCATTGGGCCGACAGTAGCCCCCGGGCCCATGATGGGCGCGATTGAGCCCATGGGCTCAGGCGAAGTGTCGTGGGCCCTTAGTGCCCAGCCGGCTCGAGCCACGCGGCACTTGGGCGAATAACGGTCTCGCATGATCCGGGGCGCGAGTCGTGGGGGGTCCCCGCCACGTCCCGGTAATTGCTCCTTGAGGTGACATAAAGCCCGAGCGAGGCGGCAGGGAGCAGTTACCGTTTCCAAACCTTCTCGCAGGAATTTCCGCTCTACAGAGCTCTCCGCCTCCGATCTCTCCTGCGAATCTTCGTCCTCCAACTCCTCCAGGCTTCTGCCTCCGCGACGATGAGCCCACTCAAGAGCAAGGGCAAGGCCGCCGCGGGGTCTTCCTCCCAGACATAGGCCACTGATACCGTGGTAGGCGCGGCACTGCTGGGCGTGCGTGTCAATGAGAAGGCGCTCGCCAAGGTCCGGCACCTCGTGGCGGACCGGACGAACGAGCACGAGCCACCGCCCTGAAGCCCGTGGCGCACGGGAAGCGCCCGCGAGGGTTCTTCCCGGTCTTCCAGCACTGTCTGGCTGCGGGCCAGGGGCCGCCCTTCTCGCCGTTCTTGGAGGCGGTGCTGGCGTTCTACTAGGTGCAGCTGCTGCACCTGCACCCCGATTCCGTCCTGATCCTCGCCGTCTTCCCCTACCTCTGCAAGGCGTACCTAGGCCTGGAGCCCACGGTGGGGCTGTTCCGGTGCTTCTACGCACTCCGGAACACGGCGAAGAATGAGCGTTCTGGTTGCGTCTCGTTCCGCATCGTCGATGGCATGGGGAGCGTCTATATCCCCATGTCTTGTAGCGAGGGCAAGGCCATCACCTCGGTTACGAAGAAAGTGGACAACTTCCGCCAGAAGTGGTTCTATGTTGGGGTGGAGCGTCCTTGCGCTTTCCTCGAGGTCCCCGACGAGCCCCCGGTGAAGAACTCCCATTGGGGCAAGGCCACCTTCGATGGCGCCAAGAACGTGAGCCTGATGCGGCGTCTGAGCTTCCTCCGCGAGAAGGGCCTCACGGGGCAGATGATCGTCACGGACTCCGTGACGCGCCACATTGCACCCCTCCAGGCACATTTGGTTCCCATGTGGATGTACTCGGGGCCGAAGGACAAGATGCGGCTTCACGCCGAGGACAACGACAAGGACGCCGTCGACGACGTCCTCTCCGCGCTCTTCGTTAACCCATCGCTGCTTCCCGTGGATGAGCTCCCCGCGGCGCTCTGGCCCCTTCATCAATATAATCTGACGGAGCGCATGCACCTCCTGGAGGGGATGCCTCCGTTCACCCCGACAGGCCAGGCGGACCTCGAGGCGCCGATGCCGGTCACGCGGGGAGCGGAGGGGGCCGACTCTCCCACGGCCTCAGGGGCTGGCCTAGGTGAGTAGGAGGCCGCGGCTGGGGAGGTTTCCTCTTCGAGAGGTGGGCCATTTACTGACGAGATTTGCAATATCTCGTCAGGCGATGAAGACGCCTTCGTGGTGGCGCCCTCGCGCCCCGTGGAGGAGGAGGCTGAGGAAGGGGAGGCCTCGGGCGCGGAGGCCTCTCCAGGAAGGCGAGGAGCTCGCACCAAAGCTGTCGTGGACAACCCAGGGGTGAGGCCGTCTGACGTCCCTTCCAAGAGGAAGGAAGAGGCGCCCCCTGCGAAGCCTGCTTCCAAGCCCTTCCCATCATGGCGCTCGCCAGGCCTGGCGTGGGTCAATGCTGGCGCCCCTCCTTCAGGGTTAGTGCTCACAACTTTGGTACATTCATCTTTTAGCTTTCTCCCTTGCATTTCTTTTTCCCGAAGTCTCTTCTTGGGCTCCTGTCAGTGCCTTTGCGCCCACGAAGCGCCGCCGGCTCCGCAAGGCATCCGAGGTGAAGAGCGCCACGGCAGGGGCCGTGGCTGACGAGGCCGCAAGGCCTATGGAGGCAGCCCCCGTGATCCCCCTTGAGGAGGCGCCTCAAGTGGCGCAAGCTGCGCCCCAGGCGGGGGCGGCCAGGCCTCACGCGGAAGAGGGCGCAACAAGCCCAGATGTGGCTGTAGTGCCCCGCGAACCTCTGGGAGCGGAAGGCCCTGAGGAAAGGACTTCCGCGCCGCATCGCGCTCCTACTCCTCCTCGCGCAGCTACGCCTCCGCGCGAAGCGCGAAGCAACGCCGCCGCACGCGTTGACGCCTCCGCGCGCGCCTACCCCGCCACCTGCGGCCACTACTCCCGCGCAGCCTGCGATGGAGGCGCTCGAGGCAGCAGCAGGCACAGGCGGCTCTGCCGGGGGAGAAGCTTCCTCGCCTCTTCGCCAAGCCATGCCCGAGGATCGCCCGGCAGCGGCAGGGCCGGAAGTGGTCACTGGCTCGGGCGCGGGCACAGCCCAGGCTAGCCCCGAGCTTCCCCCGAGGCCGGGCATGCCCGACTCGACGCCGGGGCCGGGCCCTCCGCGAGCCAGGAGCTGGTCCTCCGTGGCTGGGACTGGAGCGCGGGGCGCCGCGAGGTCGCCTTCGCCCTCGTAAGGGAGTCCTTGGAGGGCTTGGAAGCGCACCTTGCCCTTGGAGACATATGGCTCGCTCAGCAGCAGGAGGAGTTGGCGAAGTCATGGGCGTCCCTCCACGCGGCAGTCGAGGCGCGCCGGCTGGAGGAGGCGGCGCTGCAAACTGCGCGCGAAGAGGCCACCCGCTTCGCCAAGGAGGTCCGCGAGGGTGCTATTCGCGACGCTGCATAGCTCCTTAACCCTCTCCAGGCGGAATGCGATGCCGCGGCGGAGCTCTTGCGCGAGGCCAGGGCGGAGCACGAGGCGATGGAGGGGTCGCTGGCGCAGAAACGCCGCGAGCTGGGCCAGTTGGAGACTCTGCTGCTCTCCGCCCATAAGGCCGAGCAGGTCGCTCCGGAGGAAGACCGCAAATATTTTGCAGAGCGTGAGCTGCAGCTGGCCCTCAAGGAGAAGGAGCTGCAACAGCGCGAGGAGCAGCGCCTCCAGGCGGAGAAAAAATTGGTTGCCCAACGCGAGGCCCTTGAGGAGCGCGAAGGAGACCTGGCCCAGGCGACCGTGAAGTACGACGAAAACGTCGCTGGCCATAAGATAGCTTACGAGCGCTTCGAGCGGCATTTCGCCGAGAAGAAGAAAGAGGCCGAGGACGCCCTCGCGGAGCGCGAGAAGCAGTTCCGCCAGTCCACTTCTTATAAGTACCGCGACTTGGCCCTGGCACAAGAGGAGCGCTTCAAGGTCAAGCACGCCGCGGATGCTCGGCGGATCGCCGAGCTCAAGAGGGCCAGCTCCAAGCTGGAGGACCGCCTCAAGCGCGCCAAAGATGCCCGTCGCCGAGCGGAGGAGGCTCGCACCGAAGCTGTCCATGACCTCAACACCTAGGGCAAGGACGTGGAGGAGCAGGTGGCCCCGGCAATGCAGCGGGCGGCGGAGGCCTTAGACTCCGCTACTGCAGCTCACGCGCTCTCGAAGCAGCGCGAACGCATGTTTGAGGCATTGGTCGCTCGTGGCAACGAGCTCGCCACGCGGCTCGGTGCAGATGCGCCACACACCGATGTTCGGGGCCGCGGCGATGCTGCCATGTACCTGGTCTACTTCGACCAGCTCTTCGAGGCGCTCGAGGGTCCCGTCGCCGAGCTTCGTGAGGCAGCTCCTGGGGGTGGTTGTGGATCGCATCTTCACCAACCTCAAGCTCCTCACGCCAGGCTTCGACATCTCCTCCGTCACAGCGGCTGCTCAAGGCGAGGACGCGCGGCGGGTCTCCGGTTCCCTCCGTGAGCAGGTTGACGCCTTCTGCAACCGCTTCAGGCGCGCGGAGGCTGCAGCTGAAGACAGCGAGGGGGGGGGGGGGGGGCCTGCTCCGCCGAGGATGAAGAGGGTGTTGCGGAGGAGGCCCAAGGCGGCGATGCTTCCCCATGAGCCTTTCTTTACTGCGCCTACGTGCGCTTGTATCTGCAACAGCTGTGTGCTTAGACATCTTTAAGTCTTTTGGCCTGTAATATACTCTTTAATTGCTGTTTAATTCGAGTTTGTTTGCCCCCCGCGAGGTCTCTTTGGACTCAGCTTCATGTCTGTTTGTTCTCTGCGTCGGTAGGTCTCATCTTTTCGTGCCATGACTCCAGCACTTCGGTATGCAGGAGCGATGACTCCGCAAGGCCGGGGGGAGTTTAGGCCTTGGAGAGGTAAGAGCCCTGAGTCGCGATGCTCAAGTGCCCCCCTCAGACGTGCAAGTAGTCCATGAAGCGTAAGGGAAAGCGAAGTCGCTTGAGCGGCAAACACGCGCTAGGGAGAGAAAACGCTCTTAAAGCGTGGGTGCGAGAGTTAGTTTCTTGAGGTTTTCGCCCTGCGAAGGCCTTTCGCCCGGCGAGGTTGCCCGCTTGAGGGGTCGCTCCTGAGGAGGCTTTTCGCCTGGCGAGGTTGCCCGCTTGAGGGGTCGCTCCTGGAGGGCTCTTCACCTGGCGAGGTTGCCCACTTGAGGGGTCGCTCCTGGATGCCCCTTCAGGCTTGTGGGGGGATTTCCCTGCATATGTTAGAGGGGCGAACCCAAACGCTGTAACACGGCTCAAAGGGCTCGTGCGCGCTTATAGGTCCCCTCAGGTGTTCCTTGCGATGAGAGTAAGTACCAAGGTCCTCTGCAGAGATGGCGTGTTTGTGGGATCTTGCCCTCCAGCCAGAGCTCGGACTCTTGGATTTTGAAGTGCTGCTGGTGTGTCATTTGAGGCACTGGCACCTTACTCAGTCCCCGCTCGCGAGGTACTCATGAGGAGAGATATAAGCGCACACTTTAACAAAGTAATGCGGAAATAAAACCCCCCAAACGATTTTTTTTAAAACGGCGCCGAGGCGCGAAGTTCACTTGGGAACTAAATTGAGTCATTATGATTGGGGTTGCCAAGTTAATGCTTTGACCATGTCGAGGCATGTGGACCACTTATTAGTGGGCGAGACTCTCGACGGCCTGCGGTGGCTCGTTTAATGGAGAACTCGGATGGTTTCCCCTTGAGAGAAGCCTTTGGAGCTTAGAGGTTTAAGCCGTGAGCGTTTTAACCTCCAGAGACACGGGTGCTTGGAGGTTTAGCCGTAGGCTACCTCTTCCGCTCGTGGTCTCGACGTGACAATGATCACGGTCGTGGCAGTGACCACGGTTACATTTGTTCCTTTAGGAGACAAAGCATGTTTTTGGAGGTTTAAGCCGTGGGCATTTTAACCCCTAGAGACAAAAATGCTTGGAGTTTGAGCCGTAGGCTGCCTCGGCCGCTTGAAGTCTCGACGTGACAATGATAACGGGCGTGGCAATGACCACGGTTGCATTTGTTCCTTTTTGGGAGACAAAGCATATTTTTGGAGGTTTAAGCTGTGAGCATTTTAACCTCTAGACACGACCATGCTTGGAGGTTGAGCCGTAGGCTGCCTCGTCCGCTTGAAGTCTCGACGTGACAATGATCACGGGCGTGGCAATGACCACGGTTGCATTTGTTCCTTTAGGAGACAAAGCATTTTTTGGAGGTTTAAGCCGTGAGCATTTTAACCTCTAGAGACGACCATGCTTGGAGGTTGAGCCGTAGGCTGCCTCGTCCGCTTGAAGTCTTGACGTGACAATGATTACGTGCGTGACGATAATCACGTTTTTAACTTGTTCCTTGTGGATACAAAGGTTTGAGAGGTTTAAGCCTTGAGCTTTTAACCTTGAAGGACAAAAAGTGTTTGGAGGTTGAGTCGTGGGCTGCCTCTTTCACTACATGCCCTAATGTGACAATGATCACGGGTAGAACTTGCGCAGGTGCATGATGTTCCATGTATTCTTGACGGGGATGCCATCTTGCGTCTCGAGGCGAGCCGCTCTAAGCCTGGCGATGAGGGTGACCCTGTAGGGACCTTCCCACATCGGGGACAACTTGTGGAGGCCTTCCCTGGAGAGGATTCGCCTGAGGACGAGGTCGCCTGCCTCCAGGGTGCGCAAGCGCACGTTGCGGCTATGGTAGCGCCTCAGGTCCTGCTGGTATTTGGCCGCCCGGAGGGCCGCGTGGCGTCGTAGCCCTTCAAGGAGCACCAGGTCGTCGTTGTGGAGGTCCTCTTGCTGGTCCTCGTTAGAGGCAAGGACCCGCGGGGATCCATGCTTTATCTCTATGGAGAGGACTGCTTCGGCTCCATAGACGAGGGCGGATGGTGTTTCCCCGGTGGGCTTGGGTGCCATGGTACGGATGGACCAGAGCACCGAGGGTAGCTCGTTGATCCAGCCCTTGCCGTGGCCCTTGAGGATATCGAAGGTCCTGGTCTTTAGGCCTTTGAGGACCTCTGCGTTTGCGCGCTCGGCCTGTCCGTTGCTTTGCGGATGGGCGACTGAGGCGAAGCAGAGCTTGCCCATCTTTTCACAATAGGCTCTGAAGATGCCACTGGTGAATTGTGAGCCATTGTCGGTGATGATGAGGTTAGGCACTCCGAAGCCGTAGACCAGGCCTCTGATGAATTTCACCGCCACGTCTGCTGTGATTGTGCGCGTCGCCTCCACTTCAGGCCAATTTGTGAACTTGTCAATGGCCACGAAGAGGTAGCGATATCCACCTTGCGCCTTTGGGAAGTGTCCCAGGATGTCCAGCCCCCAGACCGCAAACGGCCACGAGAGCGGAATGGTCTGTAGCCCCAGCGCTGGTTGGTGGGTTTGCTTGGCGTGGAATTGGCAGGCTTCACAAGCTTGAATGATGTCCGCTGCATCTTGAAGGGTTTGAGGCCAGTAGATCCGCTCCTGAAGACTTTCCCTGCGAGGGTGCGGGCGCATGAATGGTGGCCGCATTCCCCGCTGTGGATGTCCTTAATCAGCGGTTTTCCTTCTTCAGGAGGGACACATTTGAGCGCGATGCCGTTTGGGCGCTTGTGATAGAGGACTCCTTCGAGGATTTGGTATGATTTTTCTTGGTGGGCAATTTGCTCCGCTTGAACATCTTCCTCGGGAAGGATCCGTTTGCAGAGGTAGTCCTTGATCTCGTCAATCCATCCTGTTTCTTGGTGCACCGCATTGAGCAACAGACGCTTCCCTGTGGGAGGCCCGCAGGCTGGGGCTACGCTTGCAGCGGGTGGCGGGAGCGCTTCGTCTGTGCTTGCGGGCAGGGCCTCTAGGGGCTGCTTTATGGATGCCTTGACGAGCCTTTCTTCAAACACACCTGGCGGCTGAGCTTGTCTCTTTGAGGCGCGCTTGGCGATATCATCAGCTTCTTGATTTTCCTTTCTTGGGATGTGCATGAGCTCCATTCCCCTGAAGTTCTTCTCAAGCCTACGGACCTCTTCAAGGTATGCGGCCATGTGGTCGTCCTTAGGCTTGTAGCTTTTGTTGGAGAAGTTGACGAGCAGCTGGGAATTGCCCTTGATGAGTATATGCTTGACGCCAAGGGCGATCGCTGTGCGTAGGCCAGCAAGCAGCCCTTCATACTCGGGGATGTTGTTGGATATCTTGTCGATTCCGAAGCACAGCTGGACTGCGTAATACAACTTGTCTCCCTTGGGTGAGATCAGGACTACGCCTGCCCCGCCGTGGCGACAAGCGAAAGCTCCGTCGAACTTCATGGTCCAGTGGCTGGGCATAGCGGCTCCAGAGGGCTCGTGCTCTTCTCCCAAGGGCTCTTCAGGGGTTGGGTCAGTCCATTCGGCGACAAAGTCAGCCAGCGCTCTTCCTTTGATTACCCTTGTGGTATCGAAGCGCAAGTTGAATGGCTGTAGCTCGATGTTCCATCCCGCGACACGACCTGTTGCGTTTGGATTGCACAGGATTTGCTCCAGGGGGAATGAGGTGACCACCGTGATGGGGTGCCCCTGGAAGTAGTGTCGCGGCTTTCTTGAGGCGACGAGGAGCGCGAGGAGAAGCTTCTGCTGCATCGTATACCACTCGCGAGCATCACGCATCACTGTGCTGACGAAGTAAACTGGATGCTTGACGAGGGTAGTTCCTGTTGCCTTCGCCTCTTTCGCCTGAGGTGGCACAGCTTGGCCCTCGAGGGGGTTTGCCTCAGGGGGCTTGCCCTGTGCCTCGAGGGGGTTGGCCTCAAGTAGATTGACTTGTGCCTCGAGGGGGTTGGCCTCAAGGGGTTTTGGGCCTGGCGTTGGGTTTGTGAGGGTTGCCTCTTCTTCGAGCTCCTTATCAGGAGGCTTTTTCTTTGGAGTGGCTGCACTCTTCTTGTGGATTACTGGCTCTTCTCTTTCCACTACAAGGACAACACTGTCTGTTTGTGGAGTAGCTGATAAGTACAGCTTCATGTGTTCGCCAGGCCTTGGGGCGACTATTACTGGTGGGCTGGCCAGATACTTCTTCAAGTCCTCAAATGCTTTTTCCGCTTCAGGGGTCCACTTGAAAGTGCCCGTTCTTTTCATGATCTTGAAGAACGGCAGGGCTCTTTCACCGAACTTGGAGATGAATCGGCCCAAGCTGGCCATGCAGCCTGCCAGGCGTTGCATGTCCTTGAGCCTGCGTGGAGGTGGCATGTCTTCTATGGCCTTGATTTTGTCTAGGTTTGCCTCTATACCCTGATGAGACACGAGGAACCCAAGCAATTTGCCTGAAGGGACTCCAAAGACGCACTTGGCGGGGTTGAGCTTGATGTTCACCTTGCGCAGGCTGGCGAAGGTTTCTTCAAGGTCTTCGAGGAGTGTATTTCCTTCTCGGGACTTTACGACGATGTCATCGACATATGCTTCGGCGTTTCGCCCCATTTGCCCGCCGAGGGCTATCCTCATCAACCTCTGGAAAGTGGCTCAGGCATTTTTTAGGCCAAAGGGCATGCAGACGTAGCAATACACACCGCATGGGGTGAGGAAAGCCGTCTTCTCCTCGTCCTCCTTAGCCATTTTTATCTGGTGATAACCAGAGAAGGCATCAAGGAAACAGAGGAGGTCGCAGCCTGCAGTGGAGTCCACAATTTGGTCAATTCTGGGCATGGGATAAGGGTCTTTGGGGCAGGCCTTGTTTACATCAGTGTAGTCGATGCAGAGACGGCCTCCTTCGGCGGGCTTTGGGACTACCACGCCGTTGGAGAGCCAAGTGGGATGCGCGACTTCGCGAACGACTTTTGCCGCTTTGAGCGTCTCGACCTCCTTGATGATGAATGTTTGCTTCTCGGGGGCTTGCTTTCTTGCTTTTTGCTTGACTGGGCGCGCGTTTGGGCACACGGCCAAGTGGTGCTCGATCACCTCCCTCGGTACACCAGACATATCTGATGGTGTCCATGCGAACATGTCATAGTTTGCCTGGAGGAAGGCGACGAGTGCGCTTTCCTATTTGGGAGGCAGCCCGGCGCCAATGGTGACGCTAGCCCCCGAGCCTTCAGCCCCCGAGCTACCTGAGCTCAGAGAAATCTTCTTGGTAGCAGATGCCTCCTGGGAGAACAACTGCTTCTTCTTCTTGGGCCTCTCGAGAGGCTCTTGGTCCTCTTCTGCGGGGAAGGCCATGGCGGCGGTCTTGTAGGCCGTCTCAACAGCGCGCGTAGCGTCCAGGACATGCCCACGTATGGTGATCGTGCCGGCGCTGTCGGGGATCTTGACCATGTTGTACGCATGGTGCGTGACAGCCATGAACTTCGCAAGCGCGGGGTAGCCGAGGATGGCGTTGTACGATAGGACGATGTGCGCGACATCGAAGTCGATGTGCTCGGTGCGGTAATTTTTCTCGCTCCCGAAGGTGACGGCTAGCCTGACCTGGCCTAGAGGCTCGATCGAGCCGCTGGTGACCCCCGTGAAGGGCCTCGAGGGCATAAGCCGCTCGTAGGGCACTTGAAGCGCTTCAAACGTATCTATGGAGATAACGTTCAGGCCTGCTCCGCCATCAATGAGCGTCTTGGAGACAGCCACATTATCGATGGTGGGGGTGCAGACCAGCGGGAGGGTTCCAACAGTCTTGGTGGACTTGGGGTGGTCCTGAGCGTCGAAGGCGATGGTGTACTGCGACCAATTGAGGGGCCTGGAGGTTTCCGTGCTTGGGAGGGCAAGGTTGAGCTCGCGGGCGAACTGGTTGTTCGACTTCGGCGCATGCGCCCCCCCCCCCCCCCCCCGAGGATGCAAGCAATGGCAGCTCTTGGGGCTTGGTAGCCGTCGTCTTCCTCGTTAGGGAGGTTGTCGTTCTTTGCCGCGGCGTTGGCCTGATTTCCAGACGATTTCTTGTAGCCGCCCTTGCGTCCGCTCCCGCGGTAGCCACGGCCTCGGCTACCACTGCCTTCTACTTGCTCGCGCTCCTTGCTCAACCTTTTGAGGTCGAAGCAAGACTCCATGGAATGGCCGTACCAGTTGTGGTAGATGCAGAATGGGTGGTGATCATCTCTTCTTTCTCCAGGCTCAGGGGAGACCCTGCGGGTGCCCTTCGCGTCAGGCTCTGCCGCGAGAACTGCGGTAGCCTTGCGCTTGGGCTCCTCCTTGGCCTCTTTCTTCTTCTGGCTCCTAGACCCCTCAGCGTGATCGTCCCCTCTCGAGGACATCTTCACGAAGAGGAGTCCCTCTTCAGCCTTGGCACACTTGTCCGCCAAGTCGAACAGCTTGACCACAGAGGTGAGCTTGTCGTGGATCCCCAGCTTCTCGAGCATCCTGCTGTTCGTGATGCCCTCGAGGAAGGCGGCGATGACTTGAGTGTCAGGGATGTTCGAGATCTTGTTGTGCACTTGGCTGAAGCGCTGGATGTACTTGCGAAGCGTCTCATCCTTCCTCTGCACCACAGCGCGCAAGTCGTTGTGGGTGACGGCGCGCTCGTACGCCCCCTTGAAGTTGGAGACGAACTGCTTGCAGGGCTCCTCCCAGGAGTTCACAGAGTCCTCAGGGAGATTCAGGAGCCACGACAGCACAGAGTCGCGAAGCGCGTGGGAGAACCAGTTAGCCATGACCTTATCATCTCCTCCCGCAGCTTGGATGGAGGTGGTGTAGAGCTGCAGGAACTCGATGGGGTTGCAAGAGCCGTCGTATCCCTTGGGGAGAGTTGGCCGGAACTTTGGGGGCCAGACCACGCGGCGCAGAGAACAGGTGAACGACATGCAGCCTGAGGCGTACGTGGCGACCCCGTGCTGAAGCGCGCCGCGGTTCTGCTGGCCCGCCTGGCGAATCTCCTCCACGAGCCTGTTCTGGCGGTCTCGTTGGAGCTCCATTCCCACGCGGGCGTCGGGCGCAGTGCGCTGCACGATCAAGCAATCGTGCGGCGAGGACGCGTGCGAAGCAGCCTTCTGAGCCGCAGCCGGTGCAGGCCCCGGAGGTGGCGGAGGCGCGTTTGTCGCGACCGTTCCCGCGAGGGAGGGGCGTAGGTTGGACTGCAACGGAGTGGGACGCGTCATGGCGATGCCGACGAGGTGGTTGAGGCGTTGGAGCCACTGCTCGTGGGCCTCAGCGGTGGGCTGGTAGCGTAGCAGCTCCTGCGCCATGAGCAACGCGGTGTGGGGTGCTGGGTCCGTCCTTCCGGGGCCCGAGCCGCTCGGGTGCTGCGTCGGGTGGGACGACTGCGCGTCCTCCTGGTGCTCGGCGTCGCGCTCCGGCGCCTCCGCGTGAGGGCCAGAAGGGACATGCTCTTCGTGGCGGGGTCGGCCCCGCCGTGCGCGGGTGGTCGCGGCGCCGGCGGCGCGCGTGCTCCTGCGGGCGCACATCGGTTTGCGCGGGCGGCGCGGGTGGTGCGCGTGTTCACCATGGCGCGGAGACGAGACTCGGAGGTTATAGACGCGCCTCAATCCCCTACCTGGCGCGCCAAATGTCGTGTTATGACTCCCAAGAACCAGGGGTAGTCACTTCCTATAGTGTAGTTCGTGAAGGGGATTGAACACGGAGGTCTAGACCCTCGAGTGGCTCCGCGAAGTTGCTCGCCGGACCCGAAGAAGACACACACACACGAAGGGAGACACCAGCCTTTACCCAGGTTCACGGCCCTCGTGGGGAGGTAAAACCGCTACTCCTGCTTGTCTGTATTAGATGTGGAAGGTTACAGTACAATGGAGCTTGCCGAAATCCCCCTTGAGGCAGTTCTTGCCTGGGGAGGGAAGCGATCGTCTTCTTCCTCCTCAGGGTAGAGGCTTTCCTAACAAGTGTAGCTAGGGTTTACAAGGGTTGCAGTGCGCAAAGAGCCAACCCCCGCTACGATGGACATCTTGCCCCTTTTCTAGGCGCCTCTGGCCTTCTCCTTCGGCTTGGCCTTCCAGGTGGTTCCCACATGCCAGTGGAAGGGTGGTGTAGGAGTCCACCGTGCTCCATTCGTCCATGGACTCGGTCCATTGCTGGTAAAGGTGGGCGCGGTGGCCGACCGGCGGCCGACCGCGTCGTACTGCCTGCAGGGAGGGCAGTCTCTGAGGTGGAGCCCACGATGACGTCCTCCTTTGGAGGGTTGTGCTGCCCACCTTCTTTATCGTCAGAGTAGAAAGTCCTGGCAGTTGCGCAGTAGGCAGAGCTACTTTGTTGACCACTTTATCGCCATGGACAGCGACGGGGGTGTGTGCGACGCTGCATGTGCGTGGCAGAGGCCACGTGCACCTTGCCATGCTTCCTTGGCCGCGACGTTTCCCCTCAGGCGCGGGGAGGCCTGAGGGGAGATTCTTGCGGGGCTCCCTCGAGGCGAGCTCTCGCCTCGGGAGGGTCCCCTGAGGCGAGAGGTCCCTTGAGGCCCTCGTTTCCTCTTCAGGCCCTCGAGGGGAATTGCCTCTCGAGGGTCCCGCCAGGCGGTGATGCCTGGTCCTTAGTTGTTTCGTCCGACTGGTCCGCGTGCGAGGCCTGGGGGGAATGGGATCTCCATACCCCAGTTCCCACTAGGCCGACATCATAGCAGGATAGATACTCTAGGGCCCACTCGGTGAGATTATGTCAAAGAGTTTGCAAACATGTGACTAGGTTACCAGGACATAATATTACAGCCGAGTAGAATATAGTGTTGCCAACAACGAGATCATGCTAGGTATGGAGATATCTATGAACGATGCTCGGACACGCTAAGTATCGCTATGGCAAAAGGTTTAAGACTCGACGTCTAGATATGATAGATGAAAGTCATTCGTTATATCACAGGGGCTAATTCATGGGGTCTAGGCCTACGAGTTAATCATTGATCGGAGAAGGGTCTCGATCATGTTTGTTATTATATCGAACCGCTAGGGCAACACACTTAAGGGGTTTCGATAAGACAACCGGAAAGGAAATAGATCACCGGGAACGTCCCCGTAATGGTCTGATGGAGATCGGGCAGCGATGAAATAATTTTCGGAGCAAGAATAAATTATATATAATATGTTTGATATTAATTAGTGTAATTAATGATTAAATACGATTTTATATATTTATTTTCAAAATTTTAAAGGCTGATTTCAATGGGCCTTCTGGTGGAAAGAAGGCCCATGGGGGGGATCCATCTAGGGCTTCGGATTGGATGGGGGCTGCCCTAGGTGGGCCAAATGGGGCCCACCTAGGGCCGGCGCACCTTGCCTAGCCGCACCAGGCATGTGGGATAGTCCAACATTGCCTGGCTGGCAAGGTTGGCTCCCCCCGGGAGGGAATATAAAGAAGCGCACCCCGACCTTTTAATTCACCAATTAATTTCTCTTTCTCTCCTCGATTACGTGATTCCCATTGTCGGAGTTGCACCGATTTCAGAGGGGATCTCTCCACTATAGCCCGTTGCCGCGCTGGTGGTGTTCCGGTCCAAGCCTTCTGCTGCTCGTCCTGGACTGGAGCTTCGGAGGCCGTCGTCTCCGCCGTATGTGTGTAACGCCCTGCGAGGTGCTGCGATAGCGGTGCTCGGAGGCCTACTTCCTCCACCCGACCTCTAGGTCATCTTCGTCGGGTTCGTCGCGCCAAGTTCTTCGCGACCTAGAGGTCGGCTACGTCGTCTTCATCGTCAACGCATAAGCGGGAGCGTAATCCCCGCTTTTCGGTCTAGAAGGGTATGTATTCCGATCTTCGCCGTATTACTAGATCTGCATAGTATAGATTCTGGCTAGTTTAGGATATCGTTGCTAGGAATTGTTTTATTTTTTGCCTGCGATGCCCTTCAGTGGTATCAGAGCCGATGTATACGTAGATATAGTTGTACGCTTTTGGAACCCGTTTTCTTCATGGGGGCACCGTTCACGTATTTGCTACCCTCTAGCGTACACTTGTGATTCCGGCAGTATGAGTTGATTAAGCGGCCCAGACCGACTTTACGCCTACGCTTACGCGAGACTGGTTCCACTACTGACATACGGCTTGTACTGAATCTGTGGCTGGCGGGTGTCTGTCTCTCTCTCTTTAGCTGGTTTTACATTTTCAATGGAGGGCCCGAAAGGGATGCTTAAAAATGCAATTATTGGATCGTTGTTTTGGTCATTAGTTCGTAGGTAAGAAGCGGTTCTTTTTACGACAGCCCCAAGCCACGTAAAATATGCAAAAGATAAAGTAGAACGCGTCTAACTTTATTTTACAGGGGCAATGTGATATGGTCAAGGTAGGTTTATAAACTGTGGGCGCCAAGAAGACCATGGCGCATGGACCATATCACGTCGCATTACATTTGATGTTTTTGTGTGCATCTTATATTGTGTAATTATATATACTAGTATATGTTTGTTAGATGACGGTAGTAGTATAAGATGATCCCTCCAAAATACCACTAGTATTCTTCCTTTGACGTGCACCACCAAGAAAGTTCTACGCTATGAGGCAGGCCGTGATGATCGGGTGTCAGACATATCGTCGTTCGCATACAGTGGGTGTAAGCCATGTTGCACGCACGTTAGTTGAAGGTTATTGTGGCGAGCCTAGCATATGCAGATATTGCCTCGGAACACGGAGGCCGAAAGGTCGAGCATGAGTCATAGAGTTGTTGTGATCGACATTTCGATGTCCACCCTTGAAGTTGTGTTGCCGGCTCTGACGATGAGGGGTTGCGCAATGGGTGGGGGTCGTGTAATCGCTGAAACGATTCGGAGGGATGTTCGTTTGAGTGGGAGTTCTTGGAGTTATTTTCTAAAATACTAGAACTCAAAATATAATGAATAAAGTTTGTTTTCAAAACGTTTGTAGATATTAACCAATGTAACAGCCTTCTTTAAAATTAGGCGTAATCCTGCGATTGAGAAACTTAAAAAGTTGGGTCCAAACTTCGTAGTTTTATACTTTAACTTGAGGATACTCCTTGTTTAAACCGTTAGCCTTTTGTGATACAATACCCGCTACAAGATAAACCCGGAGATTCCGCTAACAAAAGGATAATTTGGATTATCAAGTTTTTGTGTGGATAATATCATCATAGTACAGTGTATGCAATGATCTCTACGATAGAGAACTAAAGGTGGGTACGAGTTGTTAGAACGCGGACATATGAGATGGTCTCTAAACTCGGGATACACCTAAAGTTGGGTTGATGAAGTTTATCAGTACGTTACTGTTTTTCTTCTCAACCAAGATGGAAGAGAATACACACATTTAAGGAGCATGTGGCAGTCATACTTGATGACATATGGTCATACTTGATGACATTTA
This sequence comes from Poa annua, assembly GCA_026929855.1. Taxonomy (NCBI): domain Eukaryota; kingdom Viridiplantae; phylum Streptophyta; class Magnoliopsida; order Poales; family Poaceae; genus Poa; species Poa annua. Next base: position 43,557,353 of record CM049430.1, read on the forward strand.
GACGCCTCGTTCAGCTTGATTACTGGATGACAGACGACGTTCCCAGGTGCAAATGCTTTGTCATAGACTATGTCATGAAAGCGGAATCGTTCACCTTCATGGTTCTTGATTACGTCGGAAGAATCAAGAAGATGAAATAGATCGCCGGGAAGTTATCAATGATGATGGTGTGTATATGATATACACGTTATGAATGTTTTACCTAAGCAAGTACTCGTAGTAGTGACTAAGTTTTTGATACTAGTCATGTTTTATGAAAACCGGATTTACTACTTGAGTAACTTGGAAGGATGAGGCGACATTGTGTGTTGATAATGGCAGACAAATTGTTGTGATGGCCATAGACACTCTCCCTCTAGATCTACCATTTGAATAAATTATTTTATGATCGCCTGTTAGTATGATCGTTATAAGTGTGTCTCCTCTAGCTAGACAATTGTTCATATATGCTAGTGACAAATTAGTTGTCCTATATTTATGAAGTTATGATCATATGCCAATTTGAGTTTAGATGGTAGAAGCTCCCACATTCATAATATTAATGCCAAAGGATACAAACTTAATAAAGACACCACATTCGTGTGGCACTACCGTTTAATTCATGTCAATGTTATAGTCAATGAATTAGCTCCATACGGATGGATTTACAAGTCCTTAGATTTGATATTTTGACACTTGCAAGATAACTAAGACACCGTTTTCGAAAAACAGGCATATAACTTATTCATAATCATGCATACAGATGTATGTGGATCAATGAAGTAATTCACGTGTAGTGGAGATCTTTATTTCATAAACTTCACTGAACGTTAAGAGTATAACTTGTTGAGAATCGTGCATATGGGTGTATGTGAATCAATGAAGTACTGTAACATCCCAAATTTCTCAAAAATTTAAAACTTTGCATTCAAGCTTCATGCATCATAAAAGTATGGCATTGAAATCACATAAGGAGTAAATTGAATTTTAATTATAAGGTTAAATAAAATTGTTTTCATTAAAGAGGTCTATTTGAGCTCCTTATACAAATCTGTATTTTATTATTTTATTTATTTAGCAAAATGATATCAAAAAGTTATAAATTAAATTAGCTTTTACAAACATATTTTTATGAATTTTTCTGAAAAGTTTTGACTAAGTTTTAAAATCAAATTTGAATTAAATGTTTGAAATCAGAAAATGTTTTGTTAAAAAAAAGGGGAGAGAAGAATGGCCCGACCCAATCTGGGCCGAAGCCCACTTCGTTCCCTCCCGTGCGCGCAGTGCAGGCGAAGCGCAGAGGCCCAACAGCAGCCCACCTCCCTCCTTCGCAGTCGCTGACAGCCCGGCCCCACTCGTCATCTTCCCCAAGTCGCGAAGAACACAAACTCAACGAACCCTAGTCTGTTACGGATCAAAATCTGGTGGCAAATCGCGATTTAATCGCTCCCCTACGTCCCCATATAACCCCCCCCCTCTGCCGCCTTCTCCCGAACCCCAAAACCCTAGAAGATAGCCTCCAGGCCGCTCAGAAACTGCCCGCCGCCGTCCGCCATTGCCGCCGCCAAAATCTTCAATCTCCGGTGAATGCAGAGCTCCTCGAGTCCTCCCGCGCCTCTCTTCCGACTCCTAGTTAGCGCGCGCACGTCCTTGACATCTTCCCTGTTGTTTTACTGCTCCAGATCATCGCGTCCGTGATCGGCCGAAGCAAACCGCCGCCGTCTTCATCTCCGGCGAGCTTTAGGAGGAGAAGGGAAGCACGCCGAAGACCCCTGTCGCGCCAACATCTCCGCCTCGACCTCCTCTTCGTAGCGGTACGTGCCGTTCTTGCCCACACGCTGTAGATCGCTGGAAACGATTATGCCGACGATGGCGCCGCCGCGGACACGAGTTCGCCGACGAACCGCGCCGCCCGTCCGCCCCCTTTTGATCATGGCCGTCGGATCTAGATCCAATGGATCTAGACCGGGTGGATCTGGAGCGTTTGTTTTAAAATAGATCGGACGGTTCGCGTTCGCGATCCGCGCCGAACCGGTATCGGCCAATCAGAGAGCGCCGCGTGGCATATCTATTTTCTATTTTCGCTGAGAAATTGTTTTAAAAACAGAAAACAATACAAACTTACAAAATTCATAACTTTTGTTCTGTTCATCCAAATTTGATGAATTTTATATCCACGTGAAGCTCTACTCGTGTAGTTTAGTATGGTTTCATTAGTTTATCCTTTTAGTGTATATTAAATTGCAGAATTTAATTGTTAAGCTTTCGGATATTAAATATATAACTTAATTAATAAAATCTCTTTCCAAATAGATCCAATTGTTTTAGAGATTTATTAATGCCCTCTGTCCAGAGAGTGTAACATGAGTTCTATTTGAAACTTCTCATAAGAGACTTAAAGAAATTGGTTTTAGAACTTAAAACTACTAATATGCTCAATATTTTAAATGATTAAATAAAATATTAAAATATTGATCATTGCATTTTATGTATTAATAACAGAGAAATTAAAATGGTAATTATAAGGTCTTATTAAGTTCATTACATATTAAGCATGCATACATATTTTTGTCTTGATATTTTAAGTGTTATGCTTGTGTGTTTATTTAGTGTTATTGTTTGTCTCTAGATTGTGAAGAGGAGGAAGGTCCTTGTGATTGTTATTCTTGTTGTGCTTGTTCCTCTTGTTACCAAGGCAAGTGACATTCATAATCTATCCTATGTTTCTATATGCATTATTAGTAGATTTTGAGTAATATGCATGATAGGGAAATTTTGAACTATCTTATAATGCTAAGTTAGTTTACACTTTGAAAATATCCTAGTAGTGTGTAGCCATTCCTCCCCATGCAGCCACCAAAACTTTTATTAGATGCTTAGCTATGCTATAAAGGAGTTTACTTATCATGTTATAGAATTATTGCTAAGTGTTAAAAACCTTGAATGCACTTCTGGGTGGAATTGGTTGTTTGGTTTATGTTGAGTGGCTTTTGGGACCATGCTTGTGGTTGTCTTTTCCTAGGATGAATTTCTATTCTACTTAGTGCCATGAGTATGGTGGTTGTCACCCAGAAGCGCACTTGTGGACGGCCACCCAGGAACAAAGAGATTTCTAAGTCCCTCCAAGTTTAGAAGCTTTCCGTGCAGCCTTCTGACAATGGGCTCTGTCTAGAACTACTAAGTTGTGAGAGTGCAACCTGTCAGCTTGACAAGCAGATGTAGAGTTGATAGGTGGAACGGGTCTTGCTAGTATGGTTGCATTCTTCTTCTGAAAGTTCTTGTCTCAATTCTCTCCTTTCCATAATACACTCCGCGTGTATAGGATTTCTCGGACAAATTGAGTCTTAAGGTGAAAGTGCACAACCTCTGCAGAGTCGACAAACTGAGTACTCAGCCGTGTCCCCGGTGATGGACAACTTCGAGCAACTAGACAAGGATGGACGGAAGAATCTCAACATGGTTTTCGTAAAGTAAAATTTGACTAAGGAAAGAATTATTGGTGCACTTGGGCTTCATCCCTTGGTGCCAAGTATTTGAGATACAAAAGTGTTTTACAAAAGATAGGAGAAAACTGGCTTTCTGCAAAATAGCCTACAAACTCCACCAAGCCAAATATGCATATAGAATTAGACTTGTCATAATTTATCCACCATAGTCACTTGCCAATACTTCATTGTATTGACCTCCTACGGGGGCTGCATATTCAAATGTGCAGGTAATTCTGATGAGGAGTAAGTTTGGACTCGATTCTACACCCAACATGTCTGCTTGTGGCGTATGCTAGAAGAGGAGGCCCATTGCTTTTATTTTCGTTGTGAACTCTGAATATTTTAGCTAGTCTTCATGACTATGCACTTTGTAATAAAGCTATACTTGGCTATTTTTGGATCTCGATGTAGTATTTTGATACTTATGCAATGATACTATATATTTTGTACTGTGGTGCTGGCAGTGATCTAGGGACTAGCACATAACACAGGTGTTCCATCTTTATTTAAAAGATGGGGCGCTACAAAATGGTATCAGAGCAAAGTGTTGCCTGTAGGTTCGAGCCCTTAGGATTTGTTAAGCCTCTTTTTGATCATAATATTACCATCTTTGAAGTATGTTGGATCCTAGCGGCATAGTGGGATGAAGCGGCCCGGGACTAACCTTACATGTCCGCGTACGTGAGACCTGTTCCACAATTATAAGTGGCTGGCCGGGTGTCTGTCTCTCTCACTATAGTGAATATCCGACTTACAAAAGAGTTGATAATAGTGTTGATCTCCTGTTAGAAAAGAACTTCTTCTTCTCTAAGTACTTAAGTACACCACAATTAATATATCTTACCTTTGTCTTGTGTTAATAAACTCTATCTTTACCACTTAAGGATGTCTTTCTTCATGTATCAAACCGCGGAGGACTTCAAGGACATGCGCTTTGGAAGATATCTTCTAGAGTTAGTAGAACTGTTGGCACTTCCAATACCCATCATCAAGGCAACCCAGCTGAAGCACTTCAACAAAGAAGACTTATGGGGAATTCGCCTTTATCAACAAGGGCCCCAGACTAAACCCAAGACCGAAGACATCCAGTACAAGTCGATTAGTGACTCCTTGGAGAAAGGGCTGAATCTCGTCACGCAGGAGCTAATAGGACGTCTTTGCTTGCAATACCAAGAGGGGTTAAAAGACCACTACTTTGCTCACCTTGGCCAACGTGACGAACATGGGATTCCTTACTGTGTTAGCGAGGAGGACAAAAAAAAACAGAACCTTTGTACCCATATCTCCAAGACTTAGAACTTCACCTATGGCAACTAGAAGAGGATAGACGCAATGAGCTGTTGAAGAATGATGAAATAATGGCACAAGTCAAGGAGACTCAAAAGAAGATTGAAGCCCAAGAAGAGGTGGCCAACACGCAAGAGGAAAAGTTCCGAGCTCAAGAGAAGAAGTTCCAAAATCAAGAAAAGAGAATTAGAGACAAGAACAAGGAGATCAAGACCTTGAAGGATGAAATTCTGAGCAACGACGTCGAGTTCGTAGCTGATCGAGATTTGATCGAGACTCTACGCCGTGAGAAGAGAATGCTACAAGAGAAAATTGAAGTCCTGGAGAAGGAAGCAATCGAGACTCTGCACCGTGAGATGACAATGTTACAGGAGAAGAATGAGGCCTTGGAGAAGGAGGTGAATGACTACAAGGAGATCCTTACGAAGGAAGGCATCACCATCGAGGAAGTCGAAGAAGATGAAGGAGACGTCATGGACGAAGTTTAGACTTAGTAGTTGGACCACCATATTCTCCCTCGTTTAGTTCGTCGTTCTTTTTAAAACATTGATCTCCAACTTGTGGTGTGACAATGATAGAATGTTTGGTTTGCAGACTCTGTTGTTTTATTAAATCAACTTAGAATAATTGGTTTCGTTTTGCTAAGTAGAGTTTATCTTTTCAAGTTGTCTTATGAAATGTTGATTGTGTTGACTTGGTTGCTTTGTGCATGGGTAGGATTTTTCTTCTCTTAGTTCTGTCTATCTTTCACTCATCTATGCTGAAAAACCCTACAGATGCCTCCTCGTCGTGATACCAACAACGACGATGTCATGCAACAACGGATGGCCGCTCAAGCCCAGTTGATGAATATGATGACTCAGTTCATTGCAGCAACCAACAACAACAACAACAACCACAACAACAACAACCCGCCACCTCCACCCCCACCCCCAGTGGACAGACTTGCTAGATTCCTAAGGCTTAGGCCTAATAAGTTCTCCTCTGCTACTGAACCAATAGTGGCGGATGATTGGCTCCGTTCAGTCAACAAGGACTTAGTAACTTGTGAATGTTCTGAGGCAGAAAAAAGTGAGGTTCACTGCACACCTGTTGGAAGGACCCGCAGCATTGTGGTGGGAGAATTATCAAGTGACTCATCCTTTGGATGGCATGACTTGGGATGCGTTCAAGGAGGGCTTCCGGAATGCTCACATCTCCTCAGGTATAATGAACCTGAAGAAAGACGAATTTCGCAGCTTGAGGCAAGGAGGTAGAACTCTGAAGGAGTATATGGATGACTTCTGTATGCTATCAAGGTATGCACCAGAGGACATTGATACTGATGCAAAGAGGAAGGAAAAGTTCCTCAATGGACTTAAGGGAGAACTGAAGATACCTTTGTCTGTGGCATATACTCCAAACTATCAAGCTCTGATGGATCAAGCTATCACCTTGGACAACAACATAAGAAAGGAAGAGAATAGGAAGAGGAAGTTCAGTGTAAGTAAGGTTCATTCTGAAGGGACATATAAGAAACAACACACCTCTGAAGTCAGTAGCCATAAACCCTGGAATCACTCCAACACTGGTAGTGGCCAAAAACATCATGGTCATAACCACAATGGAGGGAACAAAGGAAGCAATGGAGGATACAATGGAAATAATGGTGGATCCAGGGGAAACCATCATCATGGCCATAATCATGGGAATGGTAATCACCGTCCTAACTATGAAGGGAAGAAAGACTTGTCTCATGTGACTTGCTACAAGTGCAAGAAGACAGGACATTATGCAACTAAATGCCCAGAGAAGAAAGCTGATGAAAATTCCAAGCCCAATCCTTTCTAGAAGGGACAAGTGAACCACATCAATGTGGAAGAAGTTCATGATGAACCTGATGCTGTGATTGGTACGTTCTTGCTCAACTCCTTTCCAGCATTAGTTTTATTTGATACTGGAGCATCTCATTCATTCATATCAAGAGCTTTTGTTAACAAACATGGGTTAGCTGAGGAAAGTCTAGGAAAACCTATTAGGGTAAGTTCACCTGGAGGAGAGATGCTAGTAAATTCCGGGTGTAGGCAGTTAGATTTGCAAATCGGAAGACACCCCTTCCCAACAGACTTAATCATCCTAGAAACCCAAGGATTGGATGTTATCATTGGAATGGATTGGATGACTCGTTTTGAAGGAATCATAGATTGTGCAAATAGAGCAATCACCCTCACCACCCCAGAGAAAAGGAAGATTAAGTTCAGATCAACTTTCGAACTTAAGAAGGTTAGGCTGAATTCTCTTAAGGGGGTTAGCCTTGGTGATGTGCTTATCGTCAAGGAATACCCAGATGTTTTTCCGGAGGAACTACCGGGAATGCCACCCGATAGAGATGTAGAGTTTCTCATCGAACTGAAGCCGGGAACAGGACCAATAGCTAAAAGACCTTATCCTATGGCCGTCGATGAGTTGAAAGAGCTCAAGAAGCAATTAGAGGAACATATCCAGAAAGGATTCATTCGTCCAAGTTCATTGCCATGGGGAGCACCAGTCTTATTTGTTAAAAAGAAGGATCAAACCCAGAGGCTACTCACGGATTACAGAGATATAAACGAGCAAACTATCAAAAACAAGTACCCATTACCCAAGATAAATGAACTATTTGATCAACTGGAAGGTGCTTGTGTTTTCTCAAAGATCGATCTTCAATCGGGGTACCTCCAAATGAAAGTTAGAGAAATGGATATACCCAAAACTGCATTTGTTACGAGATATGGCTCTTATGAGTACACCGTGATGCCTTTTGGATTAACCAATGCACCAGCCTATTTCATGAATATGATGAATAAAGTGTTCATGGATTTTATGGATAAATTTGTGGTAGTGTTCATAGATGATATTCTAATCTACTCCAAGAGTCACAAAGAACATGAAGAGCACTTGCGTCTGGTATTGCAGAGACTACGTGAACATAATTTGTATGCCAAGTACAGCAAGTGTGAGTTTTGGTTAGAAAAAGTCGGATTTTTAGGCCATGTGGTGTCCAAGGAAGTATAGCAGTGGATCCAGAAAAGGTTTCAGCTGTAACTAATTGGGAACCGCCGAAGAATGTTGGTGAATTACGAAGTTTTCTGGGCCTAGCAGGATACTACGGACGATTCATTGAAAACTTCTCCAAGATTGCCAAGGCCTTGACGGAATTATTAAAGAAGGAGAAGAAATTTGAGTGGACAGAGGCATGCGAAGCCAGTTTTCAGGAGTTGAAGAAACGTCTGGTTTCAGCCCCAGTTCTATGTTTACCTGATTTGGAGAAGGAATTCCAAGTATACTGTGATGCTTCACGCCAAGGCTTGGGAAGTGTGTTGATGCAGGAAGGCAGAGTGGCATCTTATGCCTCTAGACAACTCAAGAAACATGAAGCAAATTATCCAACTCATGATCTCGAGTTAGCATCAGTAGTGCATGCCCTGAAAACTTGGAGACCCTACCTGATGGGAAAAAGATGTGAGGTATTCACGGACCACAAAAGTTTGAAGTACATATTTACACAGAAGGAATTGAATATGAGACAAAGAAGATGGCTGGAACTTATTAAAGGTTATGATCTAAGTCTTCAATACCATCCGGGAAAAGCTAATGTGGTAGCAGATGCTCTGAGCCGAAAAGTGTATGTGAATGGCCTTACAGCAGGAGAATTACCCGAGGATTTATGTAAGGCATTTAAGGACCTCAGGTTGGAAGTAGTACCTGAAGGGTTTGTAACCTCATTAGTTGTACATCCCACTTTGATGGACAAGATACGTGAAGCTCAGAAAGGAGACAAGGAAATAGAAGAGATCAAAGTTAATTTAAGAGCTGGAAAAGCTAAAGGATTTCATGAGGATGAGCAGGGGATGTTGTGGCTTGAAAAACGTGTATGTGTGGCCAATGACCCTGATATTAGGAAGTTAATTCTGCAAGAAGCTCATGAAACACCTTATTCAATTCATCCCGGAAATACCAAGATGTATATGGATGTGAAAGAGAGATTTTGGTGGAATAATCTGAAGAGAGAAATAGCAGAATACATCGCTAAGTATGATGTATGTAGTCGAGTAAAGGCAGAACATCAGAAACCAGCAGGGCTCTTACAACCTTTGAAAGTACCGGATTGGAAGTGGGATTCCATTGGGATGGACTTCATCACTGGATTACCAAGGACCAGATCGGGGTATGATTCTATTTGGGTTATTGTTTGTCGCCTAACCAAAATAGCTCACTTCATACCCGTGAAGACCACTTATACTAGTGCAAAGCTAGCCGATATTTACATGAAGAGAATTGTGTGCCTTCACGACGTTCCTAAGAGTATCGTGTCTGATAGGGGGACCCAGTTCACCTCTCATTTTTGGAAGCAGTTGCACGAATCTTTGGGAACCAGATTGGAATTCAATACGGCTTTCCACCCGCAAACAGATGGTCAGACTGAAAGAGTGAATCAGATTTTAGAAGATATGTTAAGAGCTTGTGCGCTCGACTATGGATCTAGTTGGGATGATAATTTGCCATACGCTGAGTTCTCCTACAACAATAGTTACCAAGTCAGCATGGAGATGGCACCGTTTGAAGCCTTATATTGAAAGAAATGCACAACCCCACTGTTGTGGAGTGGTGTAGGAGAACGGAGTTTCTTTGGGCCTGATATAATACAGGATGCTGAAGAGAAAGTCAGGCTGATTAAGGACAGATTGAAAATAGCACAGTCACGCCAGAAAAGCTATGCAGATTCCAAGCGTAGAGAAGTCACCTATGAAGTGGGAGATAGGACCTATTTAAGGGTGTCACCACTTCGGGGTGTGAAAAGGTTTGGAATCAAAGGAAAGTTAGCACCTCGATTCATTGGACCATTCAAAATTCTTTCTCGCAAAGGTGAAGTGGCATATGAGTTAGAACTACCTGAAGTGCTGTCTGCTGTTCATAATGTGTTCCATGTCAGTCAGTTAAACAAATGTCATCCCGAGATGATGGGAGTTCCTTTAAAGGATACTGTACCCCTCGAGGAGGTACAATTGGAGAGTGACCTGACATACGAAGAGAAGCCCATCAAGATATTACAGACAGCAGAAAGAGTCACCCGTACCAAAACCATCAGGTTTTGCAAGGTCCAGTGGAATCATCACACCGAAGACGAAGCCACCTGGGAACGAGAGGATGACCTCCGAGAAGACCACCCACACCTATTTGCTGACCTTTCCGAAGCTCGAGGGCGAGCTTCTTCTTAAGGGGGTTAGTCTGTAACATCCCAAATTTCTCAAAAATTTAAAACTTTGCATTCAAGCTTCATGCATCATAAAAGTATGGCATTGAAATCACATAAGGAGTAAATTGAATTTTAATTATAAGGTTAAATAAAATTGTTTTCATTAAAGAGGTCTATTTGAGCTCCTTATACAAATCTGTATTTTATTATTTTATTTATTTAGCAAAATGATATCAAAAAGTTATAAATTAAATTAGCTTTTCAAAACATATTTTTATGAATTTTTCTGAAAAGTTTTGACTAAGTTTTAAAATCAAATTTGAATTAAATGTTTGAAATCAGAAAATGTTTTGTTAAAAAAAAGGGGGAGAGAAGAACGGCCCGACCCAATCTGGGCCGAAGCCCACTTCGTTCCCTCCCGTGCGCGCAGCGCAGGCGAAGCGCAGAGGCCCAACAGCAGCCCACCTCCCTCCTTCACAGTCGCTGACAGCCCGGCCCCACTCGTCATATTCCCCAAGTCGCGAAGAACACAAACTCAACGAACCCTAGTCTGTTACGGATTAAAATCCGGTGGCAAATCGCGATTTAATCGCTCCCCTACGTCCCCATATAAACCCCCCCCCCCCCCTCTGCCGCCTCCTCCCGAACCCCAAAACCCTAGAAGATAGCCTCCAGGCCGCTCAGAAACTGCCCGCCGCCGTCCGCCATTGCCGCCGCCAAAATCTTCAATCTCCGGTGAGTGCAGAGCTCCTCGAGTCCTCCCGCGCCTCTCTTCCGACTCCTAGTTAGCGCGCGCACGTCCTTGACATCTTCCCTGTTGTTCTACTGCTCCAGATCATCGCGTCCGTGATCGGCCGAAGCAAACCGCCGCCGTCTCCATCTCCGGCGAGCTTTAGGAGGAGAAGGGAAGCACGCCGAAGACCCCTGTCGCGCCAACATCTCCGCCTCGACCTCCTCTTCGTAGCGGTACGTGCCGTTCTTGCCCGCACGTCGTAGATCGCCGGAAACGATTATGCCGACGATGGCGCAGCCGCGGACACGAGTTCGCCGGCGAACCGCGCCGCCCGTCCGCCCCCTTTTGATTCTGGCCGTCGGATCTAGATCCAATGGATCTAGATCGGGTGAATCTGGAGCATTTGTTTTAAAATAGATCGGACGGGTCACCTTATGTGGTCACATTAGGCCCATATGTGGTCACATTAGGCCCATGCTACGCGATCAATACAATTACAGATCGGATGCCTAATACTCCTAACTTCATTCATAGAAAATTTAATCACTTAAATAATCCTTTACACTCTACTAGAGGATCTGTGTCATTCAATATGTCATTACATACAAAATCACGAATGACACCTAGCTCCTACTCAAATATGCCTTCCGCATATATGATCAAGAAAAGCTACTTTGATCAATGAACAAACGTTAAGTATATTTTTCAGTGGCTGTGAGAACTGAAAAAATGTTTTCTGGTAAAGGGTAAGAGTGGAAAAACAACTTGCCGTACTTACGATGATGCAAGTTATGACACTGACCCATACGACTAGAAATCTCATATAGGAGATGTCCTTTATATTGAAGAAAGATATGGTTAGCTTGTGAAGTCGCATATGAATGCACTGTCGCATAATCTACATAGGTATAGAAATATATAGACAATTCAGAAGTAGCAAGTTTAATTGGACTGAGCAGTTTTCCGAGCATATGTGGTCACCTTAATAGATCTCTTAGACTTTCAAGGCCCATGCTACGCGAATGTTCGAGTCTTACTCCATCCACTAGGATATATTTCACCGTCATCGTAAGATACGGGATGATGTCAAACTAGGTGACATAAAAATGTTAAAGGGAATATGCCCTAGAGGCACTTAATAAACATTAATACATGTGTGGTAGATAAACAACTAGGTCCCTAGTAGCCTCTACTAAGACTAGTTTCGTTGTGCCATTGATGATCGAGGTTTCCCGATCATAGGGCATGGCGCCGGTCGGCAATGGAAGTCATATCGTTAGGTGTAACGATGTGATGGACATACCCAGTATTTATAGGACATAGTCATTACGCCTTAAGACCGTGAGATCAACTCTTATTGTTATCCCTGGAAGATACTTTGATCGCACCAAACGTCATATCTTATATAGTGTGACAATAACGGTGATACTTTTGGGTATCGGAAGGGGGTAGTTGAGACGAGGGGTCAACAGCGGGATTTGTCAGTCCGCACAGCCGGATAGATACTCTAGGGCCCACTCGGTGAGATTATGTCAAATGAGTTTGCAAACATGTGACTAGGTCACCAGCTGACATAATATCATAGACGAGTAGAAGATAGCGATGTCGGTAACGAGATCATACTAGGTATGGAGATATCTGAGAATGATGCTCGGACACGCTAAGTATCGCCATGACAAAGGGTTTAAGACTATACGTCCAGATTTGCTAGATGAAAGTCATTCGTTATATCACAGGGATTAATTCATGGGGTCCAGGCCTACGAGTTAGTCGTTGATCATAGAGAAGTCTTGATCGTACCTGTTATTATATCGAACCGCTATGGTAACACACTTAAGGGGTTTCGAAGAGACAACCGGAAAGGAAAGAGATCACCGGGAACGTCCCGGGAATGGTCCGATGGAGATCGGGCAGCGACGAAAGAGTTTTCGGAGCTAGAATAAATTATGTATAATACGGTTGATATTAATTAGTGTAATTAATGTCTAAATATGATTTTATATATTTATTTTCGAATTTATTTAGGCTGATTTCCCTAAATGGGCCTTCTAGTTGAAAGAAGGCCCAAGAGGGGAAAATTCCCTAGGGGAATTCGGTGGGGGACTTGGGGGCCGACCCAAGTGGGCCAAGAGGCCCACTAGGGGGCCGGCGCACCCTCCCTAGCCGCACCAAGGCTGTGGGATAGTCCCACATTGCCTGGCTAGGGAGGTTGGCTCCCCCCGGGAGCCTATATAAGAAAGGGCACCCCTGGCCTTTTAGTTCACCAATTAATTCTCCAATTCTATCTCGATCTTGTGATTCCCTTTGTCGGAGTTGCGCCGAGTTGAGAGGGGGATCTCTTCCACCATATGTTGGGGATATATCAACTAGGGGTATCACCAACATGGATCAATCCGGGTTGTCCAGGGTGGCCCAAGGGTGGTAAGGCTGAAGCCTGCCGGGCGGCCCAGATAGCTGACGTACAAGGAAGTAGGCGGACGGTCCAAGGAAGGCGGAAGGCCGAAGCCCATCAAGCCACCAAGCCCAAGACGGAAGGCGGCAACTAAGCCGGCTAGGTATAGGACTCTGATTACTTGCCGGACAAGTCCCCTCCTTGTACCCTGGGGTCTGGCCGCCTATATAAGCCGGCCACCAGGGAGCCTTTAGGGCAGGCTTCAATACGGATCATACACATTGTAACCTGTTCACGGCTATTGCCTCATAGTTAATTATAGCAGCAGGTAGGATCTCGCCGCCGCTGTGGGATCCGAAGCTGGGTAAACTCGCCGTGTTCAATCCCGTCCTCGACGACACCAACCTTCTTCCCCACAATCCATACGTAGGCTAGAGGACCCCCGACTCCTATCAATTATGTCGATACCACGACAGTTGGCGCCCACCGTGGGGCATAAGGTTCCTGGCGTCACGTTCCAGGCGGGAACACTTGGCGGCGTGGGCAAGCTGATCGCCGTCGGTCGCGTCACAAGGTATGGCGGCCACAGCTTCGTCAACTCGGACTGCTTCGTCAACTCGGAGCAGTCGACCGACATGATGGATCTGAATCCGCCTTCTCCCAGGAGTCGGCAGAATCTGATTTCCACTTCGTCGGAGTTGTCGGACTGGGATCAGACTCCCAGCCGGAAAACAACGATCCTGAGTCAATCCTCCCGGCTCTCCAGGAGGATGCGATGTCAGATGCCGGATCCAGATCTACAGTTCAAGTCAACGTAGACTCTGACTCTGATGATGATGCTAGTCTCTTCGAAGAGAAGATCAAAACCTGCTTTTCCAGCGGCAATCCGGCTCCTTCAGAGGGCACAACGGATACTGACATGCCTGACAAGCTGGCTATGATGGTTGTCGTCGGTCACGAGACAACCCCAGTTGCTTCGGAAACGCAAAACAAGCCGGTGGAAGATGCCGGCGACACCACTGCCGGTCAACTCATTGAAAGTTCCGACAAGGTGCGCGCAAAGAAGAAAACTGGCCTCGAGAAAGGCGGCAGCAGCAAACCCACGGATTTGCTCTCCGTCATCAAAGAAGTAGAGGAGATCATGAATACTCCGGTGAATAAAGACACCCCACTCGACGAAGTGGAAGAACTTAGGATTAACATGCTTAAGCACTCTGACTTCCCGCGAAAAAGAGAGGAGCACGTTGAGAGCCTTGCGAAGAAGATCGAGAAAGAACATGAGAAGATGTCGGCCAAAACAAGCCGTCAACTCTTTGAGGAAAAAAGGTCATCAAAAAACCGCCGTGGCAAGGAGCCGCCAGCGCGCGCAACGACAGCGGCTCAAGATCTCGGGTTCGACTGGCGTACGGCACCACAGCGCGTGGACAGAAGGGGAGATGTTGTTTTCTGCACCCCCGTCCTCAACGCGACTGCCGCGCTAGATACCCTGGACGACAATACTTACACGGCGGAGGAAAAGCTGGCCAATGCAAGACACTTCGTGAGCAAGGCCTTAGAACAACAAGCTCGCGCTGATTCCTACGGCCACATGGCGGATGCTCGCGGGGGAAACCTAGAGTCTAAGTCAGGAAAGTGCAAAGCTGCACCTGGCGACGACCCCGAAGGCCCGTCTGGCTCTAGTAGCCATGGCGACAAAAGGAAGGCAACGCCACCTCCAAAGAAGACGCCACCGCCAAAACCAAGGCGGGACGAGAATTCAAGGACAGGAAGCAGGGGAGACCTGCCACCTCCAGCCCAGCCAAGACGCGACAATGGCGGTAGCCGGAACAATAGACTGCCGCCTAGGAAAGATGCCGGTAACGACCCTCCCAGGAGAGGTCGAAGTCGGTCTCCGCAGCGTAGCACCGGCAGCAAGAGGAAAGAGGAGGCAGAAGGGCCCAGGCGCAGCATAAGCCGGGCAGCGCAGGACGAGCCAGACGCAAACAGAGGCGCACGGCAGCTCGATCCAAAAGACGCACGACACCTCCTACAAGACATAGCAAGAGGAAAGGAGCCGCTATATTCTGGACCAAAGTGCTTCGGTGACGCCATCCGCAGAGAGCCGCTCCCTAAGGACATGACATCAGTGTCAAAAAACTGTTCTAGGTACAACGGCCTCGTTAAGCCGGATTCATGGCTATCCGACTATGCCATGACCATAGAAATTGCCGGCGGGAGCAGCTATATTGCCGTCCGTTACCTACCTCTCATGTTGGAAGGCACGGCAAGAGCTTGGATCGACAACCTTCCTGAAAAGTCTATCCATAGCTGGTACGACATGGAAAAGGTTTTCTTCCAGCACTTCCAAGGAACATACAAGCGTCCAAATACCTACACGGATTTGCAACGCTGTATCCAAAAGCCGGACGAAACCATGACAGACTTTTTCAGCCGTTGGATATCCGAAAAAGCCAACTGTCATGGTGTTTCGGACGCACAGGCTATCTACGCCTTCTACACGGGCCTGCAGAAGAAGTCCTTGCTCCGTCATCGGCTCGTCCGCGAGCAGATCACGGACCTTGGCGAGATGCTCAACCTAGCCGCCCAGTACGCGGCGGCGGATGACGACGCCCGGGACGATGATCCAGACGTCAACATCATACCAAAACGGAACAACAAGCGCAAGCAGGCGGCGGATGACAAAGCCGGACCTTCCAAGGAGGCAGCGGTCGCTTTCCAAGGGAATGCCGGTAAAAAAGAAGTGGAAGAATAAGAAAGATGGTCGCGACGCCGGCTCAGGGCCTAAAGCGGCGCGAATCACTTATGAGCAGGCAAAACTTTTGCCGTGTCCCATCCACGCCTCACTCGGCAAGGTCAACCACATGCTTGGCGAATGTCGTTTCATGGACGACTTCAAAAAGGACCCCAGAGTCGGCTGGAAGTCAAAGAAGTCAAAGAAGAACGACAAGAAAGAAAACAAAGAGGATGAGGATGACGACGACATGTCTGTCTC
Source organism: Poa annua (assembly GCA_026929855.1). Classification (NCBI taxonomy): domain Eukaryota; kingdom Viridiplantae; phylum Streptophyta; class Magnoliopsida; order Poales; family Poaceae; genus Poa; species Poa annua. The sequence continues at coordinate 43,573,439 of CM049430.1, forward strand.
AAGCGAGGATGACGCGGCCGCCAAGAAAAAGAAGCCATATCCGAAGGTCAAAGAATCTCTTGTATGCTTTGTCGGCACGCCTTCGGCTAAGGCGGATAAGGCGGAAATGCGCGAACTCAACGCGACAATGTCGGACGTCACTCAGTATTTGAACTGGTCGGAAGCAACGATCACTTGGGACCGGTCCGACCACCCTGATCACGTTCCTCACCCAGGCAAGTACGCCCTCGTCGTCGATCCCATTGTCGACAACTTCAGACTCACAAAGGTACTCATGGATGGCGGCAGGAGCCTCAACATCCTGTACTGCGACACACTAAGCCGCATGAACTTGTCAGAGGATCAGCTGGACCACATCAACCTCACTTTACACGGAATAGTGCCCGGCAGGCAAGCAAAGTCAATGGAGAGCATTAGGCTGAAGGTAACTTTCGGACCAAAAGAGAACTACCGCTCAGAGTTCCTACGGTTCGAAGTTGTCCACTTCAAAAGCGCCTATCATGCAATCTTCGGGCGACCGGCTTTCGCCAAATTTATGGCAAGACCGTGCTACATATACAACAAGCTTAAAATGCCGGGGGAAAACGGAACCATCACGATTTCCGGCAACTTCAAGAAAGCCAAGGAGTGTGAGCGTGGCGTGGCCGCCTTCGCAGTAGCCGTCATCCACAAGGAAAAACTCGCACTGCTCTGGGCGGATTCAGACAACTCCATGCCCAAGCCAAAGATTGATGTCAAGAAGACCTTTGAAGCTTCAGAAGACACCAAAAAGGCGGACCTCATCCCAGGCGACAAGTCTAAGCAAGTCTTCATCGGCTCCAACCTTGAGAGCAAATAGGAAGGCGCGCTCGTCGAGTTCCTCCGTGAGAATCGTGACATCTTTGCATGGTCGCCTTCCGACATGCCTGGTGTACCGAGGGAACTTGCCGAGCACTCACTCAACGTCATAAAAGGATCCAAGCCGGTGAAGCAAGCAACAAGACGCTTTGGAGATGAGAGACGCAAGGCTATAGGAAAGGAGATAAATAGTCTGAAGGCCGCCAATTTCATAAAAGAAGTTGTACACACTGATTGGGTGGCAAATCCTGTACTTGTTCCAAAGAAGAATAAAGAGCTGAGGATGTGTATTGTCTATACCAGTGTTAACAAGTGCTGCCCAAAGGATCCCTTTGCGCTGCCTAGAATTGACCAAGTCGTAGACTCTACAGCAGGCTCCGAGCTGCTTTGTTTCTTGGACGCTTACTCAGGATACCATCAAATCAAGATGAGAGAGTCGGATCAGCTGAAAACATCTTTCACCACTCCATATGGGACTTTCTGCTACATCACGATGCCTTTTGGCCTGAAGAATGCAGGGGCAACATACCAGCGCTGTATGCCGAATTGCCTGCACGAACAGATCGGCCGCAATGTTCACGTCTATGTAGACGACATCGCGGTGATGTCAAAAAAGAAGGCAGATCTCCTAGAGGATTTGGAAGAAACTTTTCAGAATCTCTAGAGGTACCAGATGAAACTCAATCCCGCCAAGTGTGTTTTCGGCGTTCCAGCCGGCAAACTGCTCGGGTTTATCGTCTCAGAACGAGGGGTCGAGGTTAATCCGGAGAAGATCAAGGCCATCCAAAACATATCCAGACCTACTTGTCTGAAGGACGTGCAACGCCTAGCCGGATCGGCAGCGGCCGTCAGTCGTTTCATAAGCCGCCTAGGGAAAAAGGCAATGCCTCTCTATCGGCTATTGAAGAAATCCGACAACTTTGTGTGGACAGCAGAGGCAGATGCCGCCTTACAACAACTTAAGGAGGCCCTCATATCCGCTCCGATATTGGCAGCACCTCGATCACAGGAACCAATGCTGCTATACATCGCGGCAACAGGAGTTGTTGTCAGCGTTGTCTTGGCTGTGGAAAGAAAGGAGAACGAAGCCGCGACGTGTGAGCAACGACCGGTCTATTTCATTAGTGAAGTATTCTCCGCCTCCAAGCAGAGGTATCCGCATTACCAAAAGCTGGCTTATGGTGTATTCTTCGCCGCCAGAAAGCTTAGGCATTATTTCCAGGAGCACACAGTGACAGTAGTCAGCAAGGCACCGTTGGGAGACATAATCAACAATGCAGAGGCAACAGGTCGAGTCGCAAAATGGGGCATCGAACTTGCCGCCTTTGATATAGTCTATAAACCACGGACCGCCATTAAGTCTCAAGCGCTTGCAGATTTTGTCGCCGACTGGACAGAAGCCATGGAGGAAACAACACTCCCCGAATCATAATATTGGGTCATGCACTTTGACGGATCAAAGATGCTCAAAGGCTCGGGGGCTGGAGTCGTTCTACACACGCCTAAAGGTGACAAGCTTCGCGGGCTACGAAGTCCGGCATGTTCCAAGAGCTGAGAACGAGGCGGCAGACACACTTGCAAGACTAGGGTCAGAACGCAAAAAGGTACCAAAAGATATTTTCCTGGAACATTTGCACAAGCCATCCATTAAAGGCGCCGATTTGATGGACCCCGCGTAGAAGAACCGGTAGAAGCGGCAAGTCTCGTTGTCTACTTGTCACAGCCGGATTGGACTGTCCCATATCTCGATTTTCTAATCGACAGCAAGTTGCCGCAAGACGATGAGGTGCTAAAAAGGCAGATCATAAGGCGAGCCAAGGCATTCACGATAATAAAAGGCGAGCTATACAAGCGAAGCACGTGCGGCATCTATCAGCGGTGCATACAGCCAGAAGAAGGCCGGGAAATTCTGAAAGACATACATATTGGCACCTGCGGGCATCATGCTTCCGCCATGTCCATTGTATCCAAAGCTTTCCGCCAAGGTTTCTACTGGCTTACCGCCAAAGAAGACGCCGAGAACATCGTAAAAACATGCAAAGGCTGCCAATTGTACGCTCGTCAACCTCACTTACCGGCGCAAGAACTAAGGACAATTCCAATCACCTGGCCGTTCGCGGTCTGGGGCTTAGACATGGTGGGTCCCTTCAAGAAGGCGCGTGGTGGGTATACCCACCTATTGCTCGCTGTCGACAAGTTCACCAAATGGGTCGAGGCTAAGCCGATCAGCAAACTTGACGCACAAACAGCCACCAATTTCCTCTGGGGAATCATCTCTCGGTTTGGAGTTCCACACAGCATTATCACTGATAATGGCAGCAACCTATCTCAAGGCGACATAGAAGAATACTGCAGTGATCTGGGTATCCGGCTTGGTTTGGCATCCGTGTCACACCCTCAATCCAATGGACAAGTAGAGCGTACAAACGGCCTAGTCTTATCAGGACTTAAGCCTCGTCTCGAAGCTCCATTACACAGGGCAGCCGGGGCTTGGGCAGATGAGTTACAGTCGGTAATATGGAGTTTGCGAACACCGCCAAACAGGTCTACCGGCTACACTCCTTTCTTCTTAGTATATGGTGCTGAGGCGGTGCTACCTACCGACATGAAATACTATTCCCCAAGAGTTCAAGCCTACATCGAGCAAGACGTAGAAGGTGCAAGACAGGATAGCCTAGACCTGCTAGACGAAGAAAGATATGTCGCTCTACATCGCTCCGCCTTGTACCAGCAACAACTTCGCCGCTATCATAGCCGGAGAGTGCGGAAGCGAAGCTTCAGAACAGGTGACCTGGTTCTCCGCCTAATTCAAAACAGAAAAGGCTTGCACAAGTTATCCCCGCCATGGGAAGGACCGTTTATAGTCACAAAGGCGCTGCTCAATGGTTCCTACTACCTGGCCGACATCCGCGACGAAGATGAAAAGAAGAGGCGCAAGAAGGCGGCAGGAAAAAGGGGAACCAAGCGCAAAAGAGGCATTGATGACCCATTCGAACAAACAAGACGGCCTTGGAATATTGAGCAGCTACGTCCTTTCTACACTTAGCAATTTATAATTGTAATAAGTTATATATGATTATGAAATAAAAGTCTATGGTTCCTCATCTGTGTTGAGAAGCATGCCATCTTTTGTCTTTTCTTGCAATCATATTTCCCCTATGTATCTAAGTTACCTATTTTTCTTTACCGCCTAATTTTTTGCTAAAATAAACTTTTTGCGCCGCCTAATTTCTTTACCTCTGATTACTTATGTGTGGTTTGCCTAGTAGTATGTCTTTGGCACCAACATGTTGGCTTTGGTTTCTGATCCTAAACGCATGGTTTAGCCCTGGTTGTTTCAGCTAAAGTTACCGGCTGAGGTTCGTCAACATACAAAAAGTCAAACATATAAGTCAGGGTAAAATTAAGGCGGGCCATACAAATAAAGGCAAAATAAAAACTTGTCAGCTAGTTTCTCGCCTAGCAGAACAGCAACAAAAGTATATACAAATATTACAAGTTATAGTTGCATTGTTTCATGGGCTGGCAAAACATGTCAGAAGAAGGCAAGGAAACTACGGCTCGGGGGAGCGTCTACATCAGGCTTGGGGGCTGACAACTTCAGCCACAGAACTGTCACTCCGCTCCGCCTCGATCGTGCCGGGAGCTCCAGCTTCTCCTGCGGCAGGCACAGGATGGCGCCGGTAGAAGATTGAAGTATCCACCATGTCGGCAACACGCGTGGCGTAGCCGGCAACGCTGTCCAGAACAGCGGCCAACTCGACCTCGCTGCCGTCTTCATATGTAGACGGCATGCCTTCGGTGACGGCTTCTATTTCCGCCTCGGGGTAGTGCGCCATGAATAGTCCAAGCGCAGTTTTGGCACCACCCCGCGCCGCCGACTTCAGCGAGCTCTTGTGTAGCTTCGTAGCCTGCTCCAACATATTGGGCACGTCGCTGAATTCGGTCGGCTCCTGGCTGCCAGAGGAGATGAAGAACTTGGCGGCAAACCGTTTAGACGCTGCCAAAGTCTCGGTGATCAGCTCGCATAGACGCGCAAGGCGATCCAGGCGGGGGCTGACAACCTTGTCATCGCCCAAACCGGCGGGAACTGCATCAAAAATGAAACCATCAGTTTGGCTCAGGCTAAGCAAAATGGCAAAATCAAAGTAAGGAGTGAGAAATTACCAAGGGCCGAGTTATGGAAAGCGGACAGCTCAATCATATGAGCCGCCAACACATCCTCAGCAGTTTGGGCGCGAGAAGTCTGCTTGGAGATTTCCTCGGCAGCCGTCTTCTCCGCCTCCGCCAACTTCTTGCGCAGGCTTTCCAGCTCACCAGTGAGCTGGCTAGATTCCTGCGCAAATTTCAGCTGCTGGGCCTCCATCTCCTTCCTGTGATCCTCCTTCATCGCCAAGTTGGCGGCTGCCAAATCGGAAGCTTCATTCATAAGAGCTTGCATATCAGTGGACGCCTTCAGTATATCCTGGGCATGGTCTAGCAGTTCTACAAATATGGATTCGCTAACTAAATGATTGGCGGAAACATAAGTTGAAAAGATAGCCGAAGGCAAAAAAGATCAACTCTACCTTCATCTTTTTTGCGGGTCGCCTCCAACTCGGCAATCCGCAGGTCCTTGGCCTCGCAATCCTTCTTCAGGTCGCGGCACCGCTGGTTTATATCGAATCGGGAGGAGACAAGCTCAACGTTGCGGACACAAGGCCCTGCAGGAAAAAGCAAAGGCATAAAACATATTGTCGAATAACCACTAAGCCGGCAGTCAAAAAATTTCGGCCTGCCATCTAAGTGCTCAGGGGAAATACTATGTATATGTCGGAGTTATAAAAACTTACAGACATGTCGCTCTCCAAGTCGGCGAAGGCTTGGGAGGTAAAGTTGGCAAAAGCCAAGGCTGACTCCTTGGCCTTTGTGAAGGTGGACCAAGGGTCCCTAACTTTGCCGCCTCCGGCAGTCGGGGCTGCCCTCTGGGACCCGCCGGCAGCCGCCTCCAGCAACTCCTCCTTGGCGACGCGCGATTGAGCGGCTTCATCGGTCGTAGCCTCAGCCAAAAGGAGGGGAGTCTTGGGTGCGCGATCAGCGGAGGAGGTCCTTGGCGGCGCGCCAGAAGCCGGAGCCGAGGGCTGGCGACGAGCGTCGCCCATAAAGTTGCCGGCCCGGGGCTGGGGAGTTGGCGACACAGTAGCAGGCGAGCTGCCTTGAGGCCGCTTACCCTTGGAAAGGAGCCTGGTCGTAAACCGGGAAGTTGCGACCCTTTCCCTGTCAATAAAACAGCAAGCAGTCAGTTGGGTGCCAGTGTTAAAGAAGCTCGTTGACTATTAAAGGTAGAATTGAGTACCTTCGGGGGATGTTAATCCCCGCGTTCTTGTCAATGTTGACGAGAGCCGGCTCGGTAGCCGTTGCGATCCATTTCTTCCTCTCGGCGATCGCCGTGGAGGAAGCGGCGCCGGATGCTTTGCGCTTCTTAGTCTTCCCGGCCTCCGACTCGTAAAAGTCGGGAGCCAGGTCATCCTCCCCCAAGTCGGAGAGCTGAAAAAGAAGACAAGTATTAATGGAACTCAAGATTAGCCGGCGAAGCTGTCAAAAAGGGGCAAGGAGCAAGATATCTACCTCGATGGGAGGGTTGTCGTGGGTGTGCATGGGCACGCCCTCAACCGCCTTCACCAGCCCCGCCTTGACGAGGCTGCGGAGCCGGAACGCCAGGTCGGCAACCGGCAACCTCTCTTCGCTTACGCGGAGAGAGGCTGTGGCAGTAGGCGAATACTGACACATTTTGTGCGGGCTGTACCGCAGAGGGAGAATCTGCCGGCCGAGCCAGCTGATGATGGTGTCCACCCCGTCCAGCAGGGGGGGAGCCATCGTTCAGGTGAGGAATTCAATCCGCCTTTGAAAAAGGCGGAGTTCCTCCGTCAGCTTGGGCACCGCCTCGTCCCAGCATGGCCTGGGCATAGGCGGCGCGTTGACAAATTCCGGGATGCCAATGTCGGGGATGTACTTCCCTGGTACCCTGAAGGTATGGGGCTGTAGTCTTGATGTTGCAGGTATATTTACGTTTAAATGACGGAGGAATGAAGAAAAGAGAAGGAAAAGAGAATAGAAAGTGGCTTTGACCGGGTATGACCGAATATGGGCCGGAACCCTCTATTTTCTGGCCCGAGACGGGCATCGCAATGGGCTGTTAGCAGGTATTCGGTCAACTCAGCGCCACGACCCCGGCGTCACCCACGACCTTATCCGAATCCTCCTCAACCTCCCAGCACGCCTCGGCTTCGACTCCGCCCGACCTCGGCGCCCCCACCTCGCCCACGCCCCGGCGCGCCACCATGCCCGCGCCGGCATCGACCTCGGCACGCCGGACGCACCCGCCACGACCCCGCTCCACCCCGGCATCAGCAGCAGCGCCTCCGACTCCGGCGCGCGCCCCCTCGAGCTCATCCCCGACTCCGGTCGCGCCGTCCTCGCCTCGCGTCAGCGACGCCGGTGCGGGCCTCCGACCTCGGCCGCGTCTCGGTGTGCCTCCGGCCGCCAAAGCCCTCCACCTCGACCGCGCCCCCGGCTTCCTCCAGCTCCGGCAGCCCCCGGCTTCCTCCAGCTCCGACTCCGGCCGCGTCCTCGTCGCGCCTCCCCGACTTCGGCTTGATCCGGCCCACCCCGGGACCGAGCGTGCCCTGCCTCACCGCGGCGACGGACCTCGTCAGCGTCTCATCCGACCTCCCCCACCTCAGGCGAGCCGCCCTCGACCCCGAGCATGCCCGGTAGTGCTCGCCCCCGTTTCGGGCGTGCGCACCCCGACTGCGCCTCCACTGCGACCTCGGCAGCCCAGTGCCTCTCCGGCAGCACGCCCGGTGATGCTCCCGACCGTGTTCCGCTGACCAACACCTCCTCATCTAGCTGGCCGGGCTGGCCCAATCCGGATGGGCCGGATACGCCACCAAAATATGGGCCAGGATATGTGATTCGGAGGTTTTCTCGGTGGAGCTACGCACAGATCACTTATCCGGGAAAAGATTAGAAGAGGATGTAGAAATGTGGAAGACAACACTAGAAGACGAAACCGATACATGTCAAGCAGAGCTACAGTGCCGCTACAGTATCCGAGATGTGACAACAGTACATCGCACGGTGACGCAGTGAACAGTGCCCGAGATGTGACAAGAGTACGCCGCACAGTGACGCAGGAATAGTCCGACAAGACCCCATCAATCGTGTCGTGAACAGTGTACCGTGAACAGTGATTCTTGTCCCCTTGTCCCCTGATTGTCCCCTGGGCTCTCCTATATAAAGGGCACCAGGGGGAGGGAGAGGGGAGAGACGACCACCCCACTACTTCATTTCCCCCCTTTCCATTTGCTCCCAAAACTTTGAGGAGGCAAGCCTAGCAGCTCGCGGAGCATATTCTACACCGGATAATGAGAATAGAAATATACCGAGTAGGCTAGATGCTGCAGTAGGGGTTTTATCTCCTCACGAGAGCCCCGAAGCAGGGTAAATATTTGTGTCACCGTGTCAGTTGAGTTTACCTGTGCGCGAGTTCATCGCGCAATCCCTCCCCGAGATCCCCTTGCGTCCATCGGCCCCACAAATTAGCCTACCCGTAGGCATCTGTCTGTTCGCCACAACGACAGTTGGCGCCCACCGTGGGGCAGAGTGGCGCTTACGGGAACAATTTCGGACGGGACCCAGCATCCCAAAATCCGGGATCCTAAATCCGGGATCCCTACGCTGCGGGCAGTGGTCACTGACATCCTGCGCCGCGGGTAGCGGTCGCCGGCATCCCAAAATCCGGGATCCTAAATCCGGGATCCCTACGCTGCGGGCAGTGATCACTGACATCCTACGGCGCGGGTAGCGGTCGCCGGCATCCCAAAATCCGGGATCCTAAATCCGGGATCCCTACGCTGCGGGCAGTGGTCACTGACATCCTGCGCCGCGGGTAGCGGTCGCCGGCATCCCAAAATCCGGGATCCTAAATACGGGATCCCTGTGCTGCGGGCAGTGGTCATCGACGTCCCTGCGCTGCGGGTTGAGGTCGCTGACATCCCTGCGCGGCGGGTAGAGGTCGCCGACATCCCTGCGCTGCGGGTAGAGGTCTCCGACATCCCTGCACCGCGGGTGGAGGTCATCGACGTCCCCGCATCGCGGAAACCGGTCATCGACATCCCAAACCGGGATCCCTGCATCGCGGGCACCAGCCGTCGGCGCCTGCCCCGACACTCATCATCAGCAGACTCCTGGCGACTGCACACCAGTTACCCGGATTATGTCGCCTCCGACATCCCCAACCGCTCCTGTGCTCTGTGAGTATCGTCGTATGTACCTTGCAATTATGTTATCTTAGATTTATTCGGGAGATGCCCATGCATGCTTAGTTTAATTGTTTACCCGGGAACGAGATATCGTGACCGGGGGACTGCCCTGTTGTGCCTATTATGTCATCTGTTAGTTTTTTCCCCGGGAGCAAGATGTCTTGACCCGGGGACTCGCTTACTGTTTAGTTCTACCTTGCATGCTTAGTCGGTGGAGTAGGGCGGTTTATATTTATTTATATGCTTGTTGTATCCTGCTTCTTGCTGTATCATTTGTGTGCCGGCATCCCGAAACTGGACTCGGGGACTGCCGTACTCCTTTGTCTTCCTGCCGTATCTGAAATTTTACCCGGGGACTCGGTGGAAACCGAGCCTCTGTACTATTGCGTGGTTTGCTGCTAGAGTTATTTTCTGTCTTTATTCTTGTTAAAATATATATGTCTTAACTAACGTTGAAAGGTATCGGTTTTACCACGAGGATACTCATGTCGAAAGTCTTGATTATATCGGTTATCTTGGATCCATCTTATGATTGGTTATTTTCTCATGATACATTGCATATTATCTGTGGTATCAATTGGCCCATGTATCGCGGTATCCTGCACAATTTCCAGATCGCCGTTTATTTCGGTTCGCCAATATATCATGGCATCCTGCAATATCTCCAGATCGCTGTTTAGGTCGGTTCACCAACATATCTGGCATCATACCATATCTCCAGATCCCCGTTTATTTCGGTTCACCCATGTATCATGGCATCGGGCAATATTTCTAAATCGTCATTTGTTTCGGTGTATCAAGGTTCGCCAAAGGCAACACCTGAGATACCGAAACACCTGTGGTATGCCCAGAGTGGCCGAGATACCGAAACACCTGTGATATGCCCAGAGTGGCCGAGATACCGAAACACCTGTGATGTGCCCAGAGTGTCAGAGATACCGAAACACCTGTGATATGCCCAGAGTGGCCAGCATACCGACATACCGACATACCGACATACCGACATACCGAGATACCTGTGTGACATTGTGTGCGTAGGCCTCTGTGTCGGTATACGCCCAGAGTGGCTAAACGCCGGCACATGAGACTCTGTGTCGGCATACGCCCAGAGTGGCTAAACGCCGGCACATGAGACGTCCGTGTCGGTATACGCCCAGAGTGGCTAAACGCCGGCATGTGTTGTGTGTTTGTCAGACCGGCGGTGGCCGAAGACATCTATGTCGGTAAAACGCCCAGAGTGGCTAAGGAACCGGCATACGATTGTATTTTTGCAGGTACTCGGTGGAGAAGGTGAAAACGTTGAGGTTGGATTTCTTCTGAGTCTGCGCGCGACTCTGCGAGTCCCCCGCAGCCTCGGGGACTAGTGTCGGGGATGTGATCCCCGAGACCTCTAACAACAAGACTTTCGGTATGGAAAATTCCTGTAATTATTTGATTTTTAAGTTGATGCGCGATTCTGTGAATCCCCCATAAACTCGGGGACTAGTGTCGGGGATGTACTTCCCCGGTACCCTGAAGGTATGGGGCTGTAGTCTTGATGTTGCAGGTATATTTACGTTTAAATGATGGAGGAATGAAGAAAAGAGAAGGAAAAGAGAATAGAAAGTGGCTTTGACCGGGTATGACCGAATATGGGCCGGAACCCTCTATTTTCTGGCCCGAGACGGGCATCGCAATGGGCTGTTAGCAGGTATTCGGTCAACTCAGCGCCACAACCCCGGCGTCGCCCACGACCTTATCCGCATCCTCCTCAACCTCCCAGCACGCCTCGGCTTCGACTCCGCCCGACCTCGGCGCCCCCACCTCGCCCACGCCCCGGCGCGCCACCATGCCCGCGCCGGCATCGACCTCGGCACGCCGGACACACCCGCCACGACCCCGCTCCACCCCGGCATCAGCAGCAGCGCCTCCGACTCCGGCGCGCGCCCCCTCGAGCTCATCCCCGACTCCGGTCGCGCCGTCCTCGCCTCGCGTCAGCGACGCCGGTGCGGGCCTCCGACCTCGGCCGCGTCTCGGTGTGCCTCCGGCCGCCCGAGCCCTCCACCTCGACCGCGCCCCCGGCTTCCTCCAGCTCCGGCAGCGCTCCCGGCCTCCCCCGACTTCGGTTGTCCGCAGCTCCTCCACCGAGCCCTCCTCCGGCGTCTTCCCCAACCCGGCGGCGCCCGAGCTCATCCCCGACTCCGACCGCGTCCTCGTCGCGCCTCCCCGACTTCGGCTTGATCCGGCCCACCCCGGGACCGAGCGTGCCCTGCCTCACCGCGGCGACGGACCTCGTCAGCGTCTCATCCGACCTCCCCCACCTCACGCGAGCCGCCCTCGACCCCGAGCATGCCCGGTAGTGCTCGCCCCCGTTTTGGGCGTGCCCACCCCGACTGCGCCTCCACTGCGACCTCGGCAGCTTAGTGCCTCTCCGGCAGCACGCCCGGTGATGCTCCCGACCGTGTTCCGCTGACCAACACCTCCTCATCTAGCTGGCCGGGCTGGCCCAAGCCGGATGGGCCGGATACGCCACCAAAATATGGGCCAGGATATGTGATTCGGAGGTTTTCTCGGTGGAGCTACGCACAGATCACTTATCCGGGAATAGATTAGAAGAGGATGTAGAAATGTGGAAGACAAACACTAGAAGACGAAACCGATACATGTCCAGCAGGGCTACAGTGCCGCTATAGTATCCGAGATGTGACAACAGTACATCGCACGGTGACGCAGTGAACAGTGCCCGAGATGTGACAAGAGTACGCCGCACGGTGACGCAGGAATAGTCCGACAAGACCCCATCAATCGTGTCGTGAACAGTGTACCGTGAACAGTGATTCTTGTCCCCTTGTCCCCTGATTGTCCCCTGGGCTCTCCTATATAAAGGGCACCAGGGGGAGGGAGAGGGGAGAGACGACCACCCCACTACTTCATTTCCCCCCTTTCCATTTGCTCCCAAAACTTTGAGGAGGCAAGCCTAGCAGCTCGCGGAGCATATTCTACACCGGATAATGAGAATAGAAATATACCGAGTAGGCTAGATGCTGCAGTAGGGGTTTTATCTCCTCACGAGAGCCCCGAAGCAGGGTAAATATTTGTGTCACCGTGTCAGTTGAGTTTACCTGTGCGCGAGTTCATCGCGCAATCCCTCCCCGAGATCCCCTTGCGTCCATCGGCCCCACAAATTAGCCTACCCGTAGGCATCTGTCTGTTCGCCACGACGACAGCCAAATTGGCGCCCCGGTGCTGCCATGTCTTGGCAGTAGAAGAAGGTGGACGTCGAGCCCTTGACGGACTCGAGGTATGGTATCTTAGGATACCATTGGCGGCCCTGGCGGCAGTTAAAAGTAACACTGCCGCAGGTTGCCAGCCCGCCGTCCGGCACGGTCTGACGCCGGCAACGAAAACAGTATCTGAAGAAGTCTAAACTAGGCCTAATACCTAGGTAGCCCTCGAATAGAGCTGTGAAGCCGGCTAAGACTAAAATGCTATTGGGCGCTATGTTGTGGGGCTGGAGCCCATAGTGATCTAAGACCTCGCTAAAGAAGGCGGAAGGTGGCAGCGCCATTCCCCTAACTAGATGGGAGGTGAGGATTACCCGTTCCCCGGCTTTCGGAGCCGGGATGACGTCTCCTAAGGCGGATCTCCATTGGCAGTCTTCCCGAGTGGGGAGATAGCCGACGGCCTCCAGGTCTTGGAGGGCGTCTTCATCGACTATGGAGGGGAGCCAGTAGCGGGACCCGAGGTCAGCCGTTTCCTCTTCCTCGTCGACAGGAGCGCCCCTTGCCGCCGTCGCCACGGTGGAATATGGAGGAGCCGAGGAGACCGCCATCGGCGCGCGCGCGGTAGGAATCTGAGAGGCGACGGTGGCGACATTGCCCGTCGCCACCGTCGCGGGGCGAGATATCGCACTGCCCATCGCTGCCACGGGTGCGGTTTCGGTCGCCGGACCGCTGGACGTCGTGGAAGGGATGTCTTGGCCGGTGGACATCGCCGGGCGCGGAGGTCGTCGGAGGAGAGTGCTCGCCGGAGTTCGCTCGAAGCAAGAGGCGGGGAAGTGGAAGGGCAAGAGGTCGAGGAGAGCAAAGGCAGGGGTGCAAAAATGAACTGTTCGGTTCCCTATTTATAGGTCCAGGCGTTGCTCCCTATGCAAACGGCATTTTTAGTCCGACACGTGTCCAGCATCTGCTGCGGTGCATGATCGCACGATCTCCACGCCTCCTATTTTCCCGCGATTCGTGATCATGGCGAGATTCCCGCCTAGGCTGTTTTCAAACTGTCTTGAGCCGGCTAAGTGGAATCCGTCAAGAAGAATACTCGGTGAAATTGCAGAGTAGCCATCTTTTCCCATGTTGGATAAAGGCGGCCGCGCGTCAATATCAAGACACGCATGCCTTGTTGATTTTCAGAATGGTTCAAGTCCTGCAGCCGCCAACATTGTCAAATGAAGAATCAAGAAGAAGCCGGCGCCTGGAGGACTCCAACCTTTCTGGGGGCTAATGTTGGGGATATATCAACTAGGGGTATCACCAACATGGATCAATCCGGCTAGTCCAGGGTGGCCCAAGGGTGGTAAGGCTGAAGCCTGCCGGGCGGCCCAGATAGCTGACGTACAAGGAAATAGGCGGACGGTCCAAGGAAGGCGGAAGGCCGAAGCCCATCAAGCCACCAAGCCCAAGACGGAAGGCGGCAACTAAGCCGGCTAGGTCTAGGACTCTGATTACTTGCCGGACAAGTACTTGCCTTGTACCCTGGGGTCTGGCCGCCTATATAAACCGGCCACCAGGGAGCCTTTAGGGCAGGCTTCAATACGCATCATACACATTGTAACCTGTTCACGGCTATTGCCTCATAGTGAATTATAGCAGCACGTAGGATCTCGCCACCGCTGTGGGATCCGAAGCTGGGTAAACTCGCCGTGTTCAATCCCGTCCTCGACGACACCAACCTTCTTCCCCACAATCCATACGTAGGCTAGAGAACCCCCGTATCCTATCAATTATGCCGATACCACGACACCATAGCCCGCTGCCGCGCTACTGGTGTTCCGGTCCAAGTTATCCGCTGCTCGTCCTGGACTGGAGCTTCGGAGGTCGTCGTCTCCGCCGTATGTGTGTAACGTCCTGCGAGGTGCTGCGCTAGCGGTACTCGGAGGCCTACTTCCTCCACCCGACCTCGGGGTCATCTTCGTCGTCTTCGTCGCGCCGAGTTCTCCGCGACCTAGAGGTCGGCTACGTCGTCTTCGTCGTCAACGCTTGTGCGGGAGCGTAATCCCCGCTATTCGGTCTACGAGGGTATGTATTCCGATCTCCGCCGAACTACTATATCTGCATAGTGTACATCTTGGCTAGTTTAAGGATATCGTTGCTAGGAATTTTTTTGTTTTCAGCACACGATCCCCTTCAGTGGTATCAGAGCCGATCTATCGTAGATATAGTTGTACGCTGTTAGAACCCGTGTTCTGCACGGGGGCAACGTTCCTGTTATTTGCTACCCTCTAGCGTGCACTTGTGATTGCAGCGGCATCGAGTTGATGAAGCGGCCCGGACCGACTTTACGCGTACCCTTACATGAGACTGGTTCCACTACTGACATACGGCTTGTACCGTATCTGTGGCTGGCGGGTGCCTGTTTCTCTCTCTTTAGTTTGTCTTGCATTTTCAATGGAGGGCCCGAAAGGGATGCTTAAACATGCAATTATTGGATCGTTGTTGTGGTCATAAGGTTTGTAGATATGAAGCGGTTCTATTTACGACAGCCCCAAGCCACGTCAAATATGCAAAAGATAAAGTAGAAGCGTCCAACTTTATTTTGCAGGGGCTATGTGATATGGTCAATGTAGGTTTATTAAATTGTTTATGAACTGCGGGCGCCAAGAAGACCATGGCGCATGGACCATATCACGTCGCATTACATTTGATATTTTGTGTGCATCTTATATTGTGTGATTATATATATTAGTACATATTAGTTACGCGGCGGTAATTATATAAGATGATCCCTTCAAAATACCACCAATGTTCTCCCTCCAACGCGCACCACCAAGAAAGTTCTACGTTATGAGGCAGGCCGTGATGATCGGGTGTCAGACATATCGTCGTTCGCATACAGTGGGTGTAAGCCATGTTGCACAAGCGTCAGCGTGGAGGTTATAGTGGCGAGCCTAGCATATGCAGATATGGCCTCGGAACACGGAGGCCAAAAGGTCGAGCATGAGTCACAGAGTTGTTATGATTGACAATTATCTACCTTTGATGTTGTGCTGCCGGCTCTGACGATTAGGGGTGGTGCAATGGATGGGGGTCGTGTAATCGCTTAAACGACCAGGAGGGATGTTCGTTTGAGTGGGAGTTTGGATAGTTATTTTCTAAAATACTAGAACTCAGAATATAATGAATAGAGTCTGGTTTGCAAAACCTTTGTAGTTATTAACCATTGTGATAACATCTTTTCAAATTAGGCGCATTCCTGCGATTGAGAAACTTCAAAGGTTGGGTCCAAACTTCATAGTTTTATACTTTAGCTTGAGGATACTCCTTGTTTAAACCGTTAGCTCTTTGTGATACAATACCCGCTAGGAGATAAACCCGGAGATTCCGCTAACAAAAGATAATTTGGATTATCAGATTTTGTGCGGATGATATCATCATAGTCCAGTGTATGCTATGATTTCTGCCATAGAGAACCAATGGTGGGTACGAGTTATTGGATCGCGAACATATAAGTTGGTCGCTAAACTCGGGGTACCTCTAAGGTTGGGTTGATGAAGTTTTATCAGTACGTTGACTGATTGTCTTCTCAACCAAGATGGAAGAGAATACACACATTGAGGGAGCACGTGGCGGTCATACTTAATGACATATGTTCATACTTGATGAACATTGAGACGCCTCACTCAGCTCGATCACTGGATGACAGACATCGTTGCCAAGTGCAAATCCTCTGTCATAGACTATGTCATGCAAGGGGAATCGTTCACCTTCATGGTTCTTGATTACGTTGGAAGTATCAAGAAGATGAAACAGATCGCCGGAAGTCATCGATGATGATGATGGTGTATATATGATATACATGTTATGATTGTTTTAGCTTAGCAAGTACTCGCAGTAGTGACTAAGTTTTGAACTAGTCATGTTTTATGAAAACCAGGTTTACTGCTTGAGTAGCTTGAAAGGATGAGGCGACATTGCGTGTTGATAATGGCAGACAAGTTGTTGTGCTGGCCATAGACACTCTCCCTCTAGATCTACCATTTGGGTAAATTCTTTATGTTCGCCTGTTAGTATGATCATTATAAGTGTGTCTCCTCTAGCGAGACACTTGTTCATATATGTTAGTGACAAATTCGTTGTCCTATACTTATGAAGTAATGATCATATGCCGATTTGAATTTAGATGGTAGAAGCTCCCACATTCATAATATTAATGCCAAAGGATAAAAACTTAATAAAGACACCACATATGTGTGGCACTACCGTTTAATTCATGTCAATGTTATAGTCAATGAATTAGCTCCATACCGGATGGATCTACAAGTCCTAAGATTTGATCTTTTGACACTTGCAAAATAAATAAGACACCGGTTTTCGGAAAACGGGCATATACCTTATTGATAGTCATGCATAGAGATTTATGTGGTTCAGTGAAGTAATTGACGGGTAGTGGAGACCTTTATTTCGTGAACTTCACTGAACGTTTTGAGTATAGCTTGTTGAGGATCGTGCATATGGGTGTATATGAATCAATGAAGTACTTTAACGTGTAGTGGAAGTCTTTATTTCATAGACTTCATGAACATTCGAGTAGATATATGGATATCCTGTAACATCCTGGGATTTGAAAAATCAGAAAAATTAAAAACTTTTTGAAAACTAGATGTATGTTACTTTGAAAAGAAAATTTAAGCATTGCATTCCTGCACTCATGCATTCATCAACATCATTTCATCATGTTGCTTAAATTAAATAAGAGTTTGAATTCTAATATTTAGTTTTATGTTTGTTTTGAAAATTATTCCATAAACATGTTATTTGTATCTTTTATAATATCCAATTTATTAATTTTATTTTGGGCAAGAATACTACCAAAAAGTTCTAAATTAAATTAGCTTTCCAAAACATATTTTTATGAATTTTTCTGAAAAGTTTTGGTTAAGTTTTAAAATCAAATTTGATTTAAAAGTTTGAAAACATAGAAATGTTTTGTCAAAAAAATAGAACGGGCCGCCTTCTCGAGCTAACTCGGCCGAAGCCCACTTCTCTCCTTACCACGCGCGCAGCGCAGAAGCCCAGCAGCAGCCCACTCCCTCTCCTCTCTCGCTGACGCTGGGTCCCACTTGTCATCCCCGTCTTCGCGTCTTCAACCTCTCACAGGAGATCTTCCCGGACGAGTTCGCCCGATTACGCCTCGCATCCGAGCCGTGCGAGACACGAAGTCCATCCCCGTGCGCCCCTATATAAACTACAGCTCGCCGCTGTTCCCCGCATCCAAAAAAACCTAAAAAAACTCACCCTCTCATCTCTCCCCCTCGCTTCATATTGATCTTGCGCATCTTGTTGGCATGATCTAGTGATCGTTTTCGTGCTAGAACGAGTACTCCGTCGTCGATCGACGACCACCGCCCGTGGAAGGAACTCCGGTGATCGATTTGAGGAGGAGAAGGACACGCCCGAGCCCTCTGCCACGCCACCAGCACCGTCTCGTCCCCCTCTTCACGGTGGTGTGCTCCATCCATCCCCGCTCGACCTCAATCGAGTAGAACGTGTTTTTCGTTCATGTCGCCGCCGCGCGCATCGTCTCCGGTTAGGTTTCCGGTCACCGGCGCCGCTCGGTTTTGGTCAATCAATCTAGGCGGTTAGATCGTGATCCTACGGTTTTGTTTTAATCACTTATTTGAACCGGTACCGTCCAATCAGGGGAAGCCACGTGGATGCCGAGTCAGCGCCTCGTCAGCGTACAGTCAGCGCCGCGTGGAAATTTATTTTTCTATTTAGTTTTATTCTTGCAATTTTGTAGAAAAGACCCAAGAACTTAGATTCATTATAACTTTTATTTGGTTTGGCTAAATTTAACAAACTTTATAATTTTGAAAAGCTTTCGACTTGTAGAATATTTTAGCACAGTTAGTTTTCTGTTTTGAGTTTGTTTAAATTATTCAAATTTCAATCTAAGAGTTTGGGTAAATTTGACTTAGATGTTAATCCATAAGTCCAAAAATTTTTAATAAAATTATTTTAAAACCTTGGAGTATGTGTTTTATGATTCCACTGTTAGAAAATATTTTTCAGTATTATTTGGACTATTTCAAAATCATAATTTTTAAATTGAATAAAGTTTGAGTAATTATGACATAACTTTTGATAGAAATATTATTTTTGAGTAAATCCAATTACTATAAATTTGAATAACTAAGTATTGGTAGTATGCATTTTCTACTAATTTTTGTAGAATAATTTTCTGTGTATTTTGTATATAAAATTGATTTAAATGATATTTTAATCAATAAAAACTTATTAAAATATATTAAAATTAATTTCATCATCTATTCGAAATTATAAAGTACTTAGTCATATTGTGACCACTTTGGTCACAACGTATTTAGAAATATTTTGCCTTCTCAAACAAAGTAATTTTCTTCCTTAGAAAATATTCAATAATAATTTGACAACTCTTTTTCCTTAGAAAATTTAGCATATAGAAAACTTTATCAAGTTGATGTTTTCTTGTGATTAAACATTGCATTGCATGCATAGCATATTTATTGCATAGTTATTGTTTTTCTCTAAGTTAAGTTTATTTTCGACATAGTTGTTGTGGTAAAGTAATTATTCACTTAGACACTTGGGAATTGCAATATGAAGACTAGAAGGTCAACGAAGACTTAGAAGAAAACAGACTCCGAAGGCATCTCCAAGAAGCAAAATACACTTAGAAGAAAATCAAGAGGAACTTCAAGAAGACAAACCCCTTTATTTCTCTAAGTCTTTCTCTCTTTTCTTTTCTGAGTTATATCCAAGACCAGCCCTGGTGATATACAAATCATCAAGTCTGAACCATCAAGTCTACATGATTCAATGAAGACATCACCAAGGAGAAAGTTACAAGTCTGGAGATGAAGCCTAGGAGATCGACTATATCTTCTCTGTATCTTTTTCTGTCTCCCTATTCTTCTTCCACTTTGGACATAAACCAAGTCCTTAGTGATTTTGACCAAGTCATTCGAGTGCTAATTGAAGATGAAGGAAACTACAAAGGAGTTGAAGAATTCAAGATCAAACATGATGAAGACTAGGAGCAGTCTTACAACTTAGTCAAGTTGACTAACACACTTGCCTTGCATTAACTTAGAATAATTTCTTGGCATGGCATGCATCTCTAGTTTTTAGAAGTATATTGCACATCATGCATAACATATTTTTGTATTGTTATTTTTCTTGTATGTTTATTTGTGTCTTGTTTGATGTGTTAGAAATTTCGGAGGGAAACGACAACTGTTGCAGCTGCAGTTGCTATTCTTCTTGTTGCCAAGGCAAGTGGCACACCCTCATAAATTTCCTAAGTATTTTTCTATGCATTACTTAGTGTGTTTCTGATATGCATGTGTTGGATAGTATTGCTATGCTGAAACTACTATATCCCTTACACTAGTTGTGTCTAGAAACCTATGGGTAACTTGGTAGAAATATTGATGCTATGCAAAAAATTGTTTTGTGAAAAGTTAATTTCTACTAAGTTAAAGAAACTTCAGGGTGGATGCGGCAAGAGGATGGAGGTTAGAGTTGAGTGGCTGCTTAGGCTCATTTAGGTGGGTGCACCTGGCTAAGACCCGGGCTCATTTAGATGAGTGAACTTGAGTATGTGCACTTGAGGATGGCCACCCAGGAACAAAGGGACCAAAGTTTTCTCCAAGTGAAGATGTTTCCAGTGCAGCCACGTGGTATAATGGCTCTGCCTTGACTTTTCCCCAAAGGTCTCCTCTCAGGCTTCTCCTTTCCTTTTCACTACATGAGGGTCAAGGACAGAAGGGTTGTTTGAGTCTCGTGGTGAAAGTGCACAACCTCTGCAGAGTCTAAAACGAAGTACTTAGCCGTGTCCCCGGATACGGACAATTCGAGCTGCTGATCAAGGATTCAACGGAGGCTCCCAACATTCCAATTTCTAAGTTAAAAGTTGATGGGTGAACAAGGGAAGATGAGATTATGGTTTTCATGCCATACTCGTCTTGATTTCAAGAAAAGTGTTTTCAAAAGAGTAGGAAAAATTGGCTTTATGCAAATTTAGCCTTGAACTCCACCAGCCAAATATGCATATAGGATATAGAGTTATTCCATTAAGTGTCCACCATAGTGTCACTTGCTAGACTCCATTTTTAATGGAATCTGACCCACTCTGTTGCAAATTATTATTTGTTGCAGAAATTTCTGACGAATAGTAAGGACTACGTTTGGGTTTCGGGTCTGCACCAACATGTTTTCGCCTGTGGCGTATTATGAAGTTGGAGGCTCATTGAAGATTTATTTCCGCTGCTTTATTGTTTTGAGCTAGCTTTAAGCTATGCAAAGATGTATCGAACTATTTATTTTTGTAAGTCTGGATCACCGATGTTATAAAAATTGATACTTTGTTGTGATATTACATCGTAAACTGTGTGTGCAAACGATTCGATCCAGGGGTTTGCACTATACACAGGTACCTGCCATATTTTTAAGTGCAGGTACGTTACATATCCACTCGGGGAATGTTGGTTTGGAAACTTTGATTCGATCAAACAAGTTCAGAATGAAGTAGGAAATAAACTAAACAAGAAAATCAAATTCCCACGATACAGATCGAGGAAATGAAGATTTGAGTTATAATGTTGGCACATCATTGGAAGACTTGTGAGAAGAGTTCCACAAATTACGTCGCATGGAACACCATAGTGTTATGGTGTGTTAGGACGTCGTAATTGCACTCTATCGGATAGTGTGTGGTAAATAAATCTTTTACCGAATTATTGTGATCGTTAGAGTAATATGGTAGAAACGTAAACACTCACGTTAGCAAATAGGGAAACCATTTGAATCCATGGAGACAATACCATACGAGTGATGGCATGGCTTTTAGCCTGGATTTTCGTTTCAGCAATTTAGGTTTTCGATGTGATCAAACCTAAAATGGATTAATCTTTGTAGTGTACTGTACCTAAAGAGTTAGTTGGGTACATGTCTCACGGCATAGGCAAAATCGTTGCCGGGATATACCTTGCGAAAGAAATAGTTTCTTGTCCAAGGGTATAAGTGAAAAAGAAAGTATAGCAAGACAAAGTTGATGAACTTTCTCTCCAGACATCAGAGTGGCGCAACCGAAAGTGTTTTCGGTGTCAGGCTCCACAGCTTGAAAAGGCTGATGATTCAAGATCATGATGTTCTGAGCTCATACTAAGAGCGTAGGCATATGAGGTTGTGTTCCACACTGTGTGTTACGACAATCTTGTTATGAAGGTCATATTAATGGAATATGATAGACCTATGAACTACGAAGAAGAGATGGTGGACCTAAGTCCGAGAAATTGCTATGAGTCATTTATGATCCGAAATAAAATCCATATACGATTATGTAACATCCCAGAACTTACGGTCCAGAAATAGAGTGGACACATGAGTGTGCATTGCATTCATGCATCAGAAAATCCGAATAATTTTCGCGCATTTAATTTTAAAACACTAAGTGATTGAAGTTTCACTTGAGTTGGTGGAATTGAAGTAGATCATCAACTTGAGCGTTATAGACTTTGAGATGATCTTAGCTTACACCTTATTTTCGGGTAAAGAGATACACGATGAGAGGTTACACTAAAGAAAACAAAACCTGTTACAACAAAACAATATATAGGAATGAATGACCTAAACAAATATTCTTAGTTATTCTCTGATCATCTATTCTTATCAATGGTGCTAGACATATTTCTAGTACAGGGAAACCATGACATTCTTGGAGACCAAACTGAATTACCTAAACCTTAATCCAGATCATCTTACTTGATCTAGGCATCATATTTTCTTTATCTCCCAATCTTCACGAAGGCGTCAACAAGATAACATAGCAAGCAAGGAATAAATACAACAAGAAGACTTTAAGAAGCAATATTTAGTTGGGCATAGAAGTATTATGTCCATCTATCATGAAGAACTGGAACTCTTACATCATAATCCATCCAGGTTAATACCTCTGGAAATGATATGACATTACAATGTTAGTGTTATATAGAAAGAGGTTGATAACAAGCTTTGCAACCTTGTTGACAACTCATTTTGGTATGCACAAACAATGGAGTGCCATATACACATGAATAGTAGGAGAAATCATCCAGTACATCAAGTTTTTTGATGTCATAAAATATACATACATTCATATACCACCAATCCAAGAAAATTGGCTTGGTTAAATTGAATTATCCTCACCACAAGGGCGAGGCAAGTGATGTTGGAACTTCAATATGGGACAAGAAGAACCTGTCTTGATTATCTACTTCATCTTTAGAAGGATAAATACCAAAGTTAAGTTTCACATGGATTTATGGTGTTTCTCCTAGGGAATCATAACCAAGGAGAAAGTAAAATCAAAGCATAAGTCCATATGAGAAATATTCATATCTAGATCATTTTATAAGTTGATGGGAACAAAATAGAAATAAATAAATAAGGCCATAGAAATTATTTTCCCTTTCGTTATAAAGCGCCACAAAAACAATTAAGTGAAAACCCTAATTATAATAAAGTGGGATATTTATATTTACCTAAATTCTCTAAGTTAAAACCTCAAACCAATTGAGAATTGGAAGATAACAAATCCCCAAATTAAATTATAACAGAGGGACAAATATCCTCATGTTGAAAAAGGGCATCACTAAAGTTCATTAAAGCAAAACATAAAGTTAATGAAAGAAAATGGGAAAACATGTCTAAATTCAATTCATAGGAGAAAAGAATTCAAAATACACTAACACTCAAATATAACATGGAATCAACTTATATAAGTGCAAATAAATATTTTATTCCAAACTTAACCTTTCCAGGACCTCTTGGTAAGTTTCAGAATAAAAAATAAAACCAAAACAGTGAGCAGGGGCCTGTTTCAATTGTTACTGTAGTTCTCTGTAATACAGGGGGTTTTCTGCAAAAACTTATTTCCAATTCTTTCTTCAACCTCGAGCCAGAAGGACAGCAGCCATGTGTGTCGCTGCTGCTGTGAAGCCGCGCTCCATTTCCTCGCCTCTCGAGCGGATAAGGAGGCCGTGGAGACGTCCGCATCTCCCTACCCCTCACTCGCCCCCATCTCTCTCTCTTTTCTCTTTATTCTCCACGAAAACCTAACCCTAGCATCTCGGGCCACCGCCGTGCGCCGGTGATAGGCGTCGATTCCGGCCATCCCTCACCGTGCCGAGCATCTAGGAAGATCCGCCATGAAGCCTTGTCCCTTCTCCTCGAGCCGTTCGTGTGGAGGAGCTCGGAGTGCCGAGTATTGCATCAACTTCTCCAACTCAGGCCGCCGGCCATTCTGGACAAGCTCGTCGCCGTTCAATCTCCATTCACTTCACCGAGCATCTCGTCGTGCTCAGGGTGAGCTCACGCATCCACCAGTATTACCCCATGTGTCCTAATTTGTTCGGGAGTAGTAGTTCGTCGGGAACCGAACGCCGCCGCCGCAAACCATTACCGTCGGCGATGCTCCGGTGACCATTTGGTCCGTGCACCGCCACCCGATAGCTCACCTCAACTCCCTCTAGCTGCTGCACTCCCTAACTTGCACCAAATTGCCCCAAATCGTCGAATTCATCTCGGATTGGAGATGAACTCCAGCTGTGACATCATCATGACGTCAGCAGATCAATTTAAATAATTTCCTTTATTTATTTTCGAAATAGATAAGTCTATGACATGTGGGACCCCTGTGTATGACTTTTATTCTTTTAGGAAAATTCTGTAAATATTAAAACCCTGACATGTGGGCCCAACTTAATTTAATAATTGTAGAAATTGATTTAAATTGAATAAAATCTGTAAATTCATAACTAATTCATTTTAAATCAGAAAAATATAATCTTTATACCAAAATGATCAGAAAAATAAAATCTATATTTTTGTATCATTCTTGTTTGTGTTTGAATCAAATTTAAACATGATAAAATCTGAAATACAAATCACATAATCTTTTAAATAGGAAGTTATTTGAAACGCTATTTTGTGTGCATTTCAAACTTCATTTAAATTGTTTCACATGCATAACTTTAACTTTGGTAATGAGTTTTTAATGCAACATGAACTACTTTTATTCAATAAATATATTTTAAAAAGAAATAATAATAAGAATTATTTTCATAATTTCGAAAATGAAATTACAAGCTTATGCAAGTTGTACTATTGCTATTTAATTATCCTTTCAAATAAATATGTTATAACAACACTTTTTAACTAAATGTTCCACATACATCATTTGTTACCTAACTCCCTTTCAATTGTATTATGTGTAAGTAAAAGAAGAAGAAACACAATCTAAAATTCATAACACCTAGATAGTAATACAAAATGTTGTACTCCTAAAACAAAAACATTCATTCATAAGAATATAGCTAAGTTTAAGTTATAAGGGCCTAACTTAATTAAAATACTGTTCATAATGCAAAGTCTTGGGTAAAACACACATAGAAGAATAAACATATAACTTTTCCCTCAACTGCTTCATATAATACCAACGACTGTTTACATTCTTATGTTCTTCAAAAGTTATTCTTTTTGCCAACATGTAATTTAACACTAGCTCTCTACTTAATCAAAGTTCATACATGCTTTCCACCAACATAAGATGAACACAACCTAAAGCAACCATTGAGTGTTTATATGTGGTTTTACTTTACTCTTAAGCTTAATATGATACATGAACATTAATGTTAAACAACTCATCTTGCTTGTGAAGTAAACTTGAAGACCAAACAACTCTAAATGAAAACACCCAACTCAAACAACACACAACCTCCGAGAGTGAGATACGGGGTACTTTGCGATGCATCTCATACTTATGCATTAATCATGCTGCTTCTTTAAACATTAGTCCTTACCGGACCAATGATTGTTGCATATCACACAAAAAGGACAGAAAACTTATTTATAATAATATGACTATGGTTATCCACCAGTGAGGTGGTAATCTCAAATGGTTGGCAGATGGGACCACGGTAAGAATGTTGTGGTGGAGGTTGCATTTGCACGGGAAAGTATCACCTAGGAATTAACAACAAATGTCACCAGTGATTCTTGCGCCGAATATTACGCGCAACCATAAGATTTGGAATGGGGGCGGAGAAGTCAGTTGTACCCTTTTTCTCTCGTACACCAACGGATGCATAGTACAAGCCAGGCGGTGGTAAATCCTCTCATGAGCTTGAGATTGCTCGGATAATAATCTCACCTTCAGGTTGTGCCTTCTAGCATCTATTGAAGGTTGGCTTCAGGACTGATTTGATGCGGTTTACAAATAGTCAACAAGTTGTAGGTTGGGATGGTTCCCACTAGCTTGCAACTGAAGTAATGGGGGGTGTGCGGGGATGGTGGAAAGGCGCAGTGATTGGCTTGGATTACTGACTGGGCCCCATGTAGCGTACATGCACTTAAAAATATGGCAGGTACCTGTGTATAGTGCAAACCCCTGGATCGATTCATTTGCACACACAGTTTACGATGAATGTCACAACATTGTATCAATATTACACGAATAATTCAGACTTGGTAAAATAAATAGTTCGATACATCTTTGCATAGCTTAAAGCTAGCTCAAAACAATAAAGCAGCGGAAATAAATCTTCAATGAGCCTCCATCTTCATGATACGCCACAGGCGAAAACATGTTGGTGCAGACTCGAAACCCAAAACGTAATCCTTACTCTTCGTCAGATATTTCTTTAACAGATAATAATTTGCAACAGAGTGGGTCAGATTCCATTAAAAATGGAGTCTGGCAAGTGACACTATGGTGGACACTTAATGGAATAACTCTATAACCTGTATGTATATTTGGCTGGTGGAGTTTCAAGGCTATTTTGCATAAAGCCAGTTTTGCCTAACTCTTTGTAAAACAAACTTATTAACATCATAATTGGCAACACTGGCAAGTTCCAGTGAACCAAAAGATATCACGTCCTTAGGTGTACCCTCAGGTGAAAACCCCCATATTCAATGGTCCTAAGCATAGTGGAAACTATCTTAGGTGAAAACCCCCATGAACATGGTCCTGAGTAGTCCACTGTTGTTTATCAAAATTTTATTAAGAAATTAGAATGTTGGGATTACTCCATGTTCCTTGATAAGCTGTAGTCTTTACTTGAAGTACTTCTCCTTGCGTCCTTCACAATCTTCTCCATTTATTCCTCACATCCCTTTGTTCCTGGGTGGCCTTCCACAAGTGTACTCTCAGGTGAGAACCCCCACGTTCATGATCCTTAGCATAGTAGAAACTATCTTAGGTGAAAACCCTCATGGACATGGTCCTGAGTAGCCACTCAATATAAACCAAACAACCAATCCACCCAGATGATTCATTAACTTAGTGATGTGCACTCCCAGGTAAAAACCCCCACATACTATGATCCTAAGTATAATAAAGACTATCTCAGGTGAAAACCCTCATAGACATGGTCCTGAGTAGCCACTGAAGATTTTGAAAAACCTTTCTTCAATTGCATAGCATCAAAATTCTACTAAGTCATTTCATAGGTACCTAGACAAAATGGAATAGGGAATTCTAAAGTCTTGCATAGCAAATCTACTAAGTCCTACACATGCATAGGAAATAACTAAATCATGCATAGAAAATACTTAGGAATTTTATGGGGGTGTGCCACTTGCCTTGGCAAAAAGAAGAATAGTAACTGCAACTGCAACTGTTGTCGTTTCCCTCCGAGATTTCTAACACATCAAACAAAACACACATAAACATACTAACAAGTAACAATACAAAAAATAGGTTATGCATGATGTGCAAAATACTTAGAGAAAACACTAAGTCTATTCTTCAAGGTGATCGACAATTATCAACAACTCTTTGTAAATTGGATATTCACTATAGTGAGAGAGACAGACACCCGGCCAGCCACTTAAGTTTGTGGAACAGGTCTCATGTACGTGGACATGTAAGGTTAGTTTCCAGGCCGCTTCATCTCACTATGCCGCTAGGATCCAACAAACTTCAAGATGGCAATAACATGATCAAAAATTGTTTTAAGTCAAGATTAGGGAAGATAGAAGAAAATGATGTAGGTTATCCTCCAGGCTTCATCTCCAGACTTGTAGTATTCTCCTTAGTGATATCTTGATCACCATGTCTTAGAGAGAAGAAAGAAAAAGAGAAAGAAAGACTTAGAGAATAGAGGGGGTTGGTCTTCTTGGACTTTTTCTTGATTTTTCTTCTAAGTGCTTCTGCTTCTTGGAGATTCTTCTGGAGTCTTGTTTTGGCTAAGTCCTTCATTGGTCTTCTAGCTCCATGTTAAAAAAAATCCTAAGTGTCTAGTGCATAGCACTTTTACCAAAATACTAAGTTTGGAAAATATTCCTAACTTAGAGAAAAATAATGAAGAGACTTCCTATGGGAAATATATCTATATGTGAAAATAAGTTATGCATGCAATGCACTTTTAAATCCTAAGAAATATCATACAAAATTTGTGATATTTATAGAGTATGCATTTGGCTATAAATGCAATCTAATTAACTTATATTTTTGGAAAATATATAAAAGGAATAATTATAATATTAAAGTTTTCTATAATTAAATTTTTATAGCAAAATTTTGTAATTAGTGTTAATAGACAGGGGGCATTTAATTAAATTTATAGCAAAAATAATATTTCTATTAATGGTTATGTTGAAAATACTCAAACTATTCAAATTAACTATATAACTATGAATTCATTTAAATATTACTCAAAAATATTTTATAGCAGTGGCATCACATTACAAATATTCCAAAGTCTCTAAAACAATTTTATTTGCAATTTTTGAATTTACAGATTTAAAGTTATGATAAAATACTCAAATTCACCATTTGAAATTTGAATATTTTAAACTAAGTCAAATTTGAATATTTAAATTTGGATGTGTGAGTAAAAAGTTATAACAATTCTAAGTGACAGGGGCTTTTCTGCAAAATTGCCATTTAATTAAATCGAGAGAAATCTTTTTACACGTCAGCGCTGACTGTGCGCTGACGAGGCACGACGTGGCGCTGACTGGATTAAGTGATTCGATCTGGGCCGTCAGATCTAGATCTGGCAGTCCAGATCAAATCTTACCGGTTCGCTTTGAAAATCTAATCTCAACCGTTGAACGCTGATCGGACGGCAGAGGAGAGACGCTCACCGTGGCGGCGCGGCGTGGACGCCGGAGACGGGGCAGACGGCGGCGGCAGCTCGGCCGTGGATGCTCCAGTCGCTACGGCGTCTCCCCGGATGAACGGAGGGCTGCTCCGGGCGCGGCGTGACGCGGGGAGGGCGATGGTGGCGTCGGCATCGAGCGGCGCGTCTCGGTGCGGCGCGGAGGAGCGGCCGGAGTGTGTCGGGCGTCGGCGAGCTTCGGCGTGCTTGCCCCGAGCGTTTTGGTCGTGGAGGAGAGGCGAGGATGGGTCGAGAGGGTGCGCACGGGCAAGGCGGAAAGGATGGAGGTGGTCTCGGGGCTCGGGGTGGGTTATCTCGCCGGGGACGGAAGGAATACGGCGGCGGAGGAGATGAACTCCGGCGAGCTTTTTGCGCAGCCTCACAGCACGATATAGTGGGGAACGAGAGGGGAAATGGAGAGGGTTGTGAGGGGGTTAAAAGGGCGTGGTCGGGGCGAAGAATCTGGATCTTAGTCGCGCGAATCAACGCGATTAATCGCCGGCGGTTTCGGGCGTGGTCTGCGGCCGGAGATTGAAGACGATGACGTCATGCTGACGTCATCAATTTTCTTTTTCTTTTCTGATTTTTCTTTTTACTTCATATCTTTTGATTTAAGTGTCCAAATGAAGTCAAATGATTTCTAAAAATTTGTAATATCTTTGTGTTAAACCAGTTGTGGGCATGTTTTGAACAATTTTCAAAATTAATAATTTTGAAATATTGATTAAATACAAATTTGATACTTAATATCAATTTTGAAATTATAATTTAATTAAATTTTCTTTTGGTTAAATAAAATTTGTAAAATACCCATATTCAAATATGTTTGCATTTAGATTATTAAAATTATTTTGCTGAAATCATTCACCTTTATTTTGACATAAAAGTAGAATAATAGAATAGAAATATTTTTAAAGTAATATGAAATATAATGGATTTTTAATTTAACCTTTTGTGATTTAATGAGATGATGAATGATGAGATGCATGTATGCATGAATGCAATTGCTTAAATTTTCTTGTCAAAGCAAAAATAC
Source organism: Poa annua (assembly GCA_026929855.1). Lineage (NCBI taxonomy): Eukaryota > Viridiplantae > Streptophyta > Magnoliopsida > Poales > Poaceae > Poa > Poa annua. The sequence continues at coordinate 43,602,996 of CM049430.1, forward strand.
ATAAATGTTTTCAAAAAGTTTTAAATTTAGTGATTTTTAACATTCCAAAATATAGGGTTGTTACACCCCTTACCAAGGAAGTGTGGACGGGAAGATCGCCCGAATGTGCAACAAAGTCTTCATATCTTATGGGTAAAGCAGCGCACCTCTGCAGAGTGTATGAATGTGACATGTTACTCCACGTTCCAGGACGGAACGACGAACGCAGCAGGAAAGGAGGCTCCTCAAAGCCCTAGCCCTGTGACTCCTGACGAGCATAGTCTTTGGATTAAAAGGAACCTTTTGAAGAAACGTTTTTGAAAACTTGCATTAGCCTACGACAATCCATTGTATGTGGCTGTATTTATACATCAAACTTCCCACCTTATATATATTGAACTTGTTGGGTAACGCTGTTACTCACCCTTGCCTCTTAAACCCCTTCTTAGACATGAAGAGCTGCAAGAAGGCAACACTGGAGGATAAAAGGCCACAGGAGGCAACTACATCGAGTTGAAGCAATGGAAGGAAGATGGAGGACAAATGAAGGCGTAGTGTAGAAGAGGACAGATTCCTAGTCATAGAACCTATCTCTGTAGGCGTTGCTATAGCGCAACCACAAGCCTAGAAGTATTAGCAGTAGGCTTAGTATAGGTTAGTTCTTTCGAGATTTTTCATTTGATCTTCTTTTCTTAGGGCCTTGCCTCATTGTTTCGAGGAGGTTCTAAGGATCTGTTGTTTTTGATCTTCTGTTTGTAATCTATATTTATGCCTTAGACCTGCGATGTTTCTGTTATACCACTCTGATGATATTATACTGGTGGACGGTGATCTATTGGTGCTATGTCAACGACTATAGCATACTACACCATGCAGTGGTATGCTGGGTCGCCACAGCTGGTATCAGAGCAAATGCTTTAAACCTAGGATTAAAACCCTCAAAAGGAGACCTCTAGGTTGGGTAGTGACTATAGGTAGACATCTTATCTAAACCACACTTCTTAGTATTTGTGATGGATATTCACTTGGGAATAACCTCATCACAATAGAGTAAAATCTTCTTTCACATCTTATTGGAAGAAGTATTTCCTATCTGTTCTTAGATAAAGTTATGTTTGTATTCTTTAACGAATACGTATATATCTCATCCTTAGTATGTATGACCTAGTAAAGCTTATCCTATAACCACCGGTGTTTCATGAACTGAAGTAGGACCAAATTAGTAGCACCTATATGTGTTGATGGTGGTATCTTTTAAACAGAAGCCATCTGAGGTAGTGTAACCACAACTACGAACCACGTGAGATCCACTTGTGAATCTTTGTGTGATGGGTGGTATTCGTAGTGAGCCCATGCTGATGTGCCGTAAGATAAGGAGATTGATGTTAGTAGCATTATAAGAGACAGTATCATGGTGAGTTTAGCTCCTAAACCATGATAGGAAAGTTAAATGTGACAATCATCTAGTAACTAACTTTGATAAAAGGACGGACGTATGGTGTAGGATTATGACGGAAGTCATAAAGGACGTTTAGTTTGGATAATTAGGATGTAATAGATGCTAATGACAACTTATGAAGCAACTGTGAGAGACTATGTGAGGTTACTCTATAGATGGAACACAATTGGTAGCATGCATAATAAGTAAGCTAGATCACAATTAGTGCTAGATAACTATTAGTTTGGATCACATTATCATAGTTTATCCTGTTGCAAGTGGTCAACTAGGGTAAATAAGTGAGATGAATCGTGGTATGAACCATATACTCTATTATACAACGGTAGAGACCTATGGATTATTATATGTGTGCATCATAATATAATACCATATGTAAGACTTAGTACGAGAGATGTTATACTCGAAGTACTATGTTATAGGCTTTACTTAGGCATGAATGCATATCATTTGGATTTCTTGGATTTTATTGGTTCTTTGGGTGACCAGATCTATTCATAAAGTTTCGCTTGATGTGCAAATGCATGTTGCATCACCAAGTTAGGGCTTAATGTTATAGATCTAGATAGAATAGGAATTCGTGTAAGGTAGAGACGAATTCCAAGGGCCAAGATGAAGACTTGCATGAAGATGAAGGGTTATGGTTCTTGGGCTCTTTGTTATGCAGTTTTGGCTATGCCCGTGTTATGGCGCAACTGAGGGGTTGTGTGCCGATGATCCATTCCGAGCACGCCTAACGATGAGCATCGGTCTGGGATTGGTAAACCCAGGGACCCTTGGTTACGTAGCATGACCAGTGACACATAGCATTGTCGTATAATTCAGAGGTCGAGTCCGACAGTAACACGATTCTAGGATTCTTTGTTATGCATTCTTGGTTATGATTAGCGTGGTAGTGTTCCGAGGGGTTTGTGTGACCGGTGTTCCCGGCACGCCTGCAGCGCAATTCTTCCTGGGAGTGGTAACCCAGTAACTCTCGGCTAACATGTCTAAGAGCACATAACAGTTGTGTATAACGCTGAATTCCGGGATTCGCCAGAAGTATTGGCAACAGAAGAGACGAAGGATCTTCTAGCGTGAAGATTGGTTTGGAGAATTTACCTCGGATATCCACAATTGTGTGGGTACACCGCATATTTCTTTTGTGGAGATCAGAAAAAGGTAAATATAAGGCATATGCAGACCAATATCCCAACCATCAGACCAATAGTGGTGAACACAAGTGTAGAAACCATTAGAACACTCTAAGGAGGGGAGTGATTAATGGAGTAGAAGAACTGAAAAATAATGAAGAGAAGTCTTGAAATCTGATCAATTAGAGTAAAAGATGAGAAGAAACTCAAGATTTGGTGCAGTTGGGCCTTATTCTCATAAGGTTTGCTTTAATCCAAACCAAGATATAACCCTTGAGGTAATCTCGATTCAGGTTGAGATTCCTACTGGAAGGAAATAAGGAGAAGACTTGAAAGGGAGATTGACAAAACCAAGTTGTTGAACTACTTTTGTCAATAAAAGGGTAATTCCTTGGTTCTAATCAAGAGTGTGAGAGACGAAGGGTGATGGAAAAATCATCTAGTAGTAGAGATCACTTTGCATCACTAGGACGAGTGTATTATGAAGATTCCAGATGACACAAGAAAAAGGAAAACCCTATTAAGTAAGACTAAGGTTGGTTGAAGAAGAAGTAAAATTGTACCTTAGCAAGAAGAAGTAAAATTGTACCTTAGTAAGACTTCCTAAAACCTAGTACCTTCCAAATGGTAGGCCAAACCTTATGTGAAGGAGTTTATTTGGAGCTTCTAATAGGACTGCTAAGGATTAGATAAAGCCTTATCCACGGAGATTCCAAGAAGATATGCTCAGGGGTGGAACATTCCAAAAGGGAATCACAAAATCAATGGAATTGACAATTAGCTATGGCTAATTCAAAAGAGGATTAATTAAGGAAAAATATGGAAATAGGGATACACCAATTATCTCCACTAAGGATCAATACGAAGTTCGAGAACTACCATCTCATATACAGGACGGATCAGCAATCCGAAACCTAAGAGAGTACGAACTTCGGGGACAAAGTTTAGTTTAAGGAGGGGAGACTGTAACATCCCAGAACTTAGGGTCCAGAAATAGAGTGGACACATGAGTGTGCATTGCATTCAAGCATCAGAAAATCCTAATAATTTTCGCGCATTTAATTTTAAAACACTAAGTGATTGAAGTTTCACTTGAGTTGGTGGAATTGAAGTAGATCATCAACTTGAGCATGATAGACTTTGAGATGATCTTAGCTTACACCTTATTTTGGGGTAAAGAGATATACGATGAGAGGTTACACTAAAGAAAACAAAACCTATTACAACAAAACAATATATAGGAATGAATGACCTAAACAAATATTCTTAGTTATTCTCTGATCATCTGTTCTTATCAATGGTGCTAGACATATTTCTAGTACAGGGAAACCATGACATTCTTGGAGACCAAACTGAATTACCTAAACCTTAATCCAGATCCTCTTACTTGATCTAGGCATCATATTTTCTTTATCTCCCAATCTTCTCGAAGGCATCAACAAGATAACATAGCAAGCAAGGAAGAAATACAACAAGAAGACTTTAAGAAGCAATCTTTAGTTGGGCATAGAAGTATTATGTCCATTTATCATGAAGAACTAGAACTCTTACATCATAATCCATCCATGTTAATAACTCTGTAAATGATATGACATTACAATGTTAGTGTTATATATAAATAGGTTGATAACAAGCTTTCAACCTTGTTGACATGTAGCGCCCCATCTTTAAGTAAAGATGGAACACCTGTGTTATGTGCTAGTCCCTGGATCACTGCTAGCACCACAGTACAAAATATATAGTATCATTGCATAAGTATCAAAATACTACATCGAGATCCAAAAATAGCCAAGTATAGCTTTATTACAAAGTGCATAGTCATGAAGACTAGCTAAAATATTCAGAGTTCACAACGAAAATAAAAGCAATGGGCCTCCTCTTCTAGCATACGCCACGAGCAGACATGTTGGGTGTAGAATCGAGTCCAAACTTACTCCTCATCAGAATTACCTGCACATTTGAATATGCAGCCCCCGAAGGAGGTCAATACAATGAAGTATTGGCAAGTGACTATGGTGGATAAAATTATGGCAAGTCTACTCTATATGCATATTTGGCTTAGTGGAGTTTGTTGGCTATTTTGCAGAAAGCCAGTTTTCTCCTATCTTTTGTAAAACACTTTTGTATCTCCAAGACTTGGCACCAAGGGATGAAGCCCAAGTGCACCAATAATTCTTTCCTTAGTCAAGTTTTTACTTTACGAAAACCATGTTGAGATTCTTCTGTCCATCCTTGTCCAGTTGCTCGAAGTTGTCCATCACCGGGGACACGGCTGAGTACTCAGTTTGTCGACTCTGCAGAGGTTGTGCACTTTCACCTTAAGACTCAATTTGTCCGAGATATCCTATACACGCGGAGTGTATTATGGAAAGGAGAGAATTGAGACAAGAACTTTCAGAAGAAGAATGCAACCATACTAGCAAGACCCGTTCGACCTATCAAATCTACATCTGCTTGTCAAGCTGACAGGTTGCACTCTCACAACTTAGTCGTTCTAGACAGAGCCCATTGTCAAAAGGCTGCACGGGAAGCTTCTAAACTTGGAGGGACTTAGTAATCTCTTTGTTCCTGGGTGGCCGTCCACAAGTGTACTTCTGGGTGAAAACCACCATACTCATGGCCCTAAGTAGAATAGACATTCATCCTAGGCGAAGACAACCACAAGCATAGTCCCAAAAGCCACTCAACATAAACCAAACAACCAATTCCACCCAGAAGTGTATTCAATGTTTTAACACTTAGCAATAATTCCATAACAAGATAATAACTTCTTTATAGCATAGCTAAGCATCTAATAAAACTTTTGCTGGCTGCAAGGAAAGGGATGGCTACACACTACTAGGATATTTTCAAAGTATAGACTAACTTAGCATTCTAAGATAGTATCAAATTTTCCCTATCATGCATACTACTCAAAATCTACTAATAATGCATATAGAAAACATAGGATAGATGATGAATGTCACTTGCCTTGGTAACAAAGGGAACAAGCACAACAGGAATAACAATCACAAGGACCTTCCTCCTCTTCACAATCTAGAGACAAAATATTAACACTCACTAAGCACACAAGCATAACACTTAGAATATCAATACAAAAATATGTATGCATGCTTAATATGCAATGAATTTCACAAGACCAATTAATTACTATATTAAGTTCTCTGTTATTCATGCATAAAAAATGAAATGATCAATATTTTAAATATTTTAATTACTCATTTAATTAATGAACATATTAGTAGTTTTAAATTATAAAACCAATTTCTTTAAGTCTATTAGAAGAAGTTTCAAATAAAACTCATGTTACACCCTCTGGACAGGGGGCATTAATATCTCTCTAAACAATTGGATTTATTTGGAGAGGAAAATTATTAATTAAGTTATTGATTTAATATCCGAAAGTTAAACAATTTAATTTCACAATTTAATATGTACTAACAGGATGAACTAATGAAACCATATTAAACTACACGAGCAGAGCTACAAGTGGATATAAAATTCATCAAATTTGGATGAAGAGATCAAAAGATATGATTTTTACAAGTTTGTGCTATTTTCTGTTTTTAAAACAAATCTCTGCCGGAAATAGAAATTAAAAGCGCCACGCAGCGGCCGCTGATTGGTCGGTACCGGTTCGCGCGGATCGCGCGCGAGGACCGTACGATCTAAATTAGATCTAACGCACCAGATCTATTGGACGAAGCGGTAAGATGGATCTAATCTCGACCGTCCGATCTCGCATGGACTGCTCAGATCTAAAGGGTGCAGCGCGGCCGGCCGGAGCACGCCGGAGTTCTCGTGCCCACGGCGGCGCCCTCGTCGGCAAACACGATTCCGGCTATCTACGGGGTGCGAGCACGAACGAGACATACCGCAGCAAAGGGGAGGTCGCGGCGGAGCTGTTGGCGCGGCTGGGGTCCTCGACGTGCCTCCCTCCTCCTCCTAGAGCTCGCCGGAGATGGAATCGGCGGCGGCTTGCTTCGGTTGCGCACGTTCTCGATGATCTGGTGCATTAGGATGGCAAGGGAAGTGTCAGGAACGTGCGCGTGATCACAGTGAATCGAAAGGAATTCGCGGGAGGGTTTGAGGGGGTCGGTGCTCACCAGAGGACGAGAAAACTGGCGGCGGCAATGGCGGACGGCGGCGAGCTTCTTCCGAGCGGCCTTGGGGCTATTCCCTAGGGTTTTGGTGCTCGGGGAGGCGGTAGAAGGGGGGGTTTATATGGGGGCGTAGGGATCGATTCCTCGCGAATAACTCAACCGATTTTGATCCGAAAATCGCTAGGGTTCGGTAGTGTCCGTGTCCGTGTTCGTGTTCTACACGATGGAGAGGATGATGACAGGTGGGGCCAGGCCGTCAGCGAGAGAGGAGAGAAGATGGGCCGCTTGCTGGGCCGAGGCAGTACGCGCGCACGGTAGCGAAGAAATTCCCGCAGTGGGCTTCGGCCCAGTTGGCCTCTCTCCCCTTTTTTTTAAAACAAAACATTTTCTGATTTCAGTGTTTAATTCAAATTTGATTTTTAAAACTTATCAAAACATTTCAGAAAAATTTATAAAAATATGTTTTGTAAAGCTAATTAAATTTGTAATTTTTTGATATCATTTTTCTGAATAAATAAAATAATAATATACTGATTTGTAAAGAGCTCAAATAAACCTCTTTAATGAAAACAATTCTATTTACTATTATAAATACTATTTAATTTACTCCTTAAGTGATTTCAATGTCATACTTTTATGATGCATGATACATGAATGCAAAGTTTTAAATTTTTGAGAAATTTGGGATGTTACAGACTAACCCCCTTAAGAAGAAGCTCGCCCTCGAGCTTCGGAAAGGTCAGCAAATAGGTGTGGGTGGTCTTCTCGGAGGTCATCCTCTCTTTCCCAAGTGGCTTCGTCTTCGGTGTGATGATTCCACTGGACCTTGCAAAACTTGATGGTTTGGGTACGGGTGACTCTTTCTGCTGTCTGTAATATCTTGATGGGCTTTTCTTCGTATGTCAGATCACTCTCCAATTGTACCTCCTCAAGTGGTACTGTATCCTTTAAGGGAACTCCCATCATCTCGGGATGACATTTCTTTAACTGACTGACATGGAACACATTATGAACAGCAGACAGTACTTCAGGTAGTTCTAACTCATAGGCCACTTCACCTTTACGAGAAAGAATTTTGAATGGTCCAATGAATCGAGGTGCTAACTTTTCTTTGATTCCAAATCTTTTCACACCCCGAAGTGGTGACACCCTTAGATAGGTTCTATCTCCCACTTCATAAGTGACTTCTCTACGCTTGGAATCTGCGTAGCTTTTCTGACGTGATTGTGCTATTTTCAATTTGTCCTTAATCAGCCTGACTTTCTCTTCGGCATCCTGTATTATATCAGGCCCAAAGAAACTCCGTTCTCCCACACCACTCCACAACAGTGGGGTTGTGCATTTCTTTCCATATAAGGCTTCAAACGGTGCCATCTCAATACTGGCTTGGTAACTATTGTTGTAGGAGAACTCAGCGTATGGCAAATTATCATCCCAACTAGATCCATAGTCGAGCGCACAAGCTCTCAACATATCTTCTAAAATCTGATTCACTCTTTCAGTCTGTCCATCTGTTTGCGGGTGGAAAGCCGTACTGAATTCCAATCTGGTTCCCAAAGATTCGTGTAACTGCTTCCAAAAATGAGAAGTGAACTGAGTCCTTCTATCAGACACGATACTCTTAGGAACGCCGTGAAGGCACACAATTCTCTTCATGTAAATATCAGCTAGCTTAGCACTAGTATAAGTGGTCTTCACGGGTATGAAGTGAGCTATTTTGGTTAGGCGACAAACAATAACCCAAATAGAATCATAACCCGATCTGGTACTGGGTAATCCAGTGATGAAGTCCATCCCAATAGAATCCCACTTCCATTCCGGTACTTTCAAAGGTTGTAAGAGTCCTGCTGGTTTCTGATGTTCTGCCTTTACTCGACTACATACATCACACTTAGCGATGTATTCTGCTATCTCCTTCTTCAGGTTATTCCACCAAAATCTCTCTTTCACATCCATATACATCTTGGTATTTCCCGGATGAATGGAATAAGGTGTTTCATGAGCTTCTTGCAGAATTAACTTCCTAATATCAGGGTCATTGGCCACACATACACGTTTTTCAAACCACAAAATTCCCTGCTCATCCTCATGAAATCCTTTAGCTTTTCCAGCTTCCAAATTGACTTTGATCTCTTCTATTTCCTTGTCTCCTTTTTGAGCTTCACGAATCTTGTCCATCAAAGTGGGTTGTACAACTAATGAGGTTACAAACCCTTCAGGTACTACTTCCAATCTGAGGTCTTTGAATGCCTTACATAAATCCTCGGGTAATTCTCCCGCTGTAAGGCCATTCACATACACCTTGCGACTCAGAGCATCTGCTACCACATTAGCTTTTCCCGGATGGTATTGAAGGCTTAGATCATAATCTTTAATAAGTTCCAGCCATCTTCTTTGTCTCATATTCAATTCCTTCTGTGTGAATATGTACTTCAAACTTTTGTGGTCCGTGAATACCTCACATCTTTTTCCCATCAGGTAGGGTCTCCAAGTTTTCAGAGCATGCACTACTGATGCTAACTCGAGATCATGAGTTGGATAATTTGCTTCATGTTTCTTGAGTTGTCTAGAGGCATAAGATGCCACTCTGCCCTCCTGCATCAACACACTTCCCAAACCTTGGCGTGAAGCATCACAGTAAACTTGAAATTCCTTCCCCAAATCAGGTAGGCATAGAACTGGGGCTGAAACCAGACGTTTCTTCAACTCCTGAAAACTGGCTTCGCATGCCTCTGTCCACTCAAATTTCTTCTCCTTCTTTAATAATTCCGTCAAGGCCTTGGCAATCTTGGAGAAGTTTTCAATGAATCGTCGGTAATATCCGGCTAGACCCAGAAAACTTCGTAATTCACCAACATTCTTCGGCGGTTCCCAATTTGTTACAGCTGAAACCTTTTCAGGATCCACTGCTATGCCTTCCTTGGACACCACATGGCCTAAAAATCCGACTTGTTCTAACCAAAACTCACACTTGCTGTACTTGGCATACAACTTATGTTCACGTAGTCTCTGCAATACCAGACGCAAGTGCTCTTCATGTTCTTTGTGACTCTTAGAGTAGACCAGAATATCATCTATGAACACTACCACAAACTTATCCAGAAAATCCATGAACACTTTATTCATCATATTCATGAAATAGGCTGGTGCATTGGTTAATCCAAAGGGCATTACTGTGTACTCATAAGAGCCATATCTCGTAACAAATGCAGTTTTGGGTATGTCCATTTCTCTAACTTTCATTTGGAGGTACCCCGATCGAAGATCGATCTTTGAGAAAACACAAGCACCTTCCAGTTGATCAAATAGTTCATTTATCTTAGGTAACGGGTACTTGTTTTTGATAGTTTGCTCGTTTATATCTCTGTAATCCGTGACTAGCCTCTGGGTTTGATCCTTCTTCTTAACAAATAAGACTGGTGCTCCCCATGGCGATGAACTTGGACGAATGAACCCCTTCTGAATATGTTCTTCTAATTGCTTCTTGAGTTCTTTCAATTCATCGACAGCCATAGGATAAGGTCTTTTAGCTATTGGCCCTGTTCCCGGCTTCAATTCGATGAGAAACTCTACATCTCTATCAGGTGGCATTCCCGGTAGCTCCTCCGGAAAAACATCTGGGTATTCCTTGACAATAAGCACATCACCAAGGCTAACCCCCTTAAGAGAATTTAGCCTAACTTTCTTAAGTTCGAAAGTTGATCGGAACTTAATCTTCCTTTTCTCTGGGGTGGTGAGGGTGATTGCTCTATTTGCACAATCTATGATTCCTTCAAAACGAGTCATCCAATCCATTCCGATGATAACATCCAATCCTTGGGTCTCTAGGATGACTAATTCTGTTGGGAAGGTGTGTTTTCCAATATGCAAGTCTAACTGCCTACACCCGGAATTTACTAGCATCTCTCCTGCCGGTGAACTTACCCTAATAGGTTTTCCTAGACTTTCCTCTGCTAACCCATGTTTGTTAACAAAAGCTCTTGATATGAATGAATGAGATGCTCCAGTATCAAATAAAACTAATGCTGGAAAGGAGTTGAGCAAGAACGTACCAATCACAGCATCAGGTTCATCATGAACTTCTTCCACATTGATGTGGTTCACTTGTCCCTTCTGGAAAGGATTGGGCTTGGAATTTTCATCAGCTTTCTTCTCTGGGCAATCAGTTGCATAATGTCCTGTCTTCTTGCACTTGAAGCAGGTCACATTAGACAAGTCTTTCTTCCCTTCATGGTTAGGACGGTGATTCCCATTTCCATGATTATGGCCATGGTGATGGTTTCCCCTGGATCCACCATTATTTCCATTGTATCCTCCATTGCTACCTTTGTTCCCTCCATTGTGGTTATGGCCATGATGTTTTTGGCCACTACCAGTGTTGGAGTGGTTCCAGGGTTTATGGCTACTGACTTCAGAGGTGTGTTTCTTATATGTCCCTTCAGAATGAACCTTACTTGCACTGAACTTTCTCTTCCTGTTCTCTTCCTTTCTTATGTTGTTGTCCAGGGTGATAGCTTGATCCAGCAGAGCTTGATAGTTTGGAGTATATGCCACAGACAAAGGTATCTTCAATTCTCCTTTAAGTCCATTGAGGAATTTTTCCTTCCTTTTTGCATCAGTATCAATGTCCTCTGGTGCATACCTTGATAGCATACAGAAGTCATCCATATACTCCTTCAGAGTTCTACCACCTTGCCTCAAGCTGCGAAATTCATCTTTCTTCAGATTCATTATACCTGAGGAGATGTGAGCATTCCGGAAGCCTTCCTTGAACGCATCCCAAGTCATGCCATCCAAAGGATGAGTCACTTGATAATTCTCCCACCACAATGCTGCGGGTCCTTCCAACAAGTGTGCAGTGAACCTCACTTTTTCTGCCTCAGAACATTCACAAGTTACTAAGTCCTTGTTGACTGAGCGGAGCCAATCATCCGCCACTATTGGTTCAGAAGCATAGGAGAACTTATTAAGCCTAAGCCTTAGGAATCTGGCAAGTCTGTCCACTGGGGGTGGTGGTGGAGGTGGCGGGTTGTTGTTGTTGTGGTTGTTGTTGTTGTTGTTGTTGGTTGCTGCAATGAACTGAGTCATCATATTCATTAACTGAGCTTGAGCGGCCATCAGTTGTTGCATGGCGTCATCGTTGTTGGTATCACGACGAGGAGGCATCTGTAGGGGTTTTTCAGCATAGATGAGTGAAAGATAGACAGAACTAAGAGAAGAAAAATCCTACCCATGCACAAAGCAATCAAGTCAACACAAACAACACTCATAAGGCTACTTAAAAGAAAAAGTCTACTAAGCAAAACCAAATAAGTATTCTAAGTTGATCTAATAAAACACAAAGTCTGCAAACCAAGCATTCTAACATTGTCACACCACAAGTTGGAGATCAATGTTTTTTAAAAGGAACGACGAACTAAACGAGGGAGAATATGGTGGTCCAACTACTAAGTCTAAACTTTGTCCATGACGTCTCCTTCATCTTCTTCGACTTCCTCGATGACGATGCCTTCCTTCGTAAGGATCTCCTTGTAGTCATTCACCTCCTTCTCCAAGGCCTCGTTCTTCTCTTGCAACTTTGTCGTCTCACGGTGCAGAGTCTCGATTGCTTCCTTCTCTAGGGCTTCAATCTTCTCTTGTAGCATTCTCTTCTCACGGCGTAGAGTCTCGATCAAATCTCGATCAGCTTCGAACTCGACGTCGTTGCTCTGAATTTCATCCTTCAAGGTCCTGATCTCCTTGTTCTTGTCTCTAATTCTCTTTTCTTGGCTTTGAAACTTCTTCTCTTGAGCTCGGAACTTCTCCTCTTGAGCGTTGGCCACCTCTTCTTGGGCTTCAATCTTCTTTTGAGTCTCCTTGACTTGTGCCATTATTTCATCATTCTTCAACAGCTCATTGCGTCTATCTTCTTCTAGTTGCCAGAGGTGAAGTTCTAAGTCTTGGAGATATGGGTACAAGGGTTCTGGTTTGTTTTTGTCTTCTTCGCTAATACGGTAAGGAATCCCATGTTCGTCACGTTGGCCAAGGTGAGCAAAGTAGTGGTCTTTTAACTCTTCTTGATATTGTAAGCAAAGACGTCCTATTAGCTCCTGCGTGACGAGATTCAGCCCTTTCTCCAAGGAGTCACTAATTGACTTGTACTGGATGTGTTCGGTCTTGGGTTCAGTCTGGCGCCCTTGTTGGTAAAGGCGAATTCCCCATAAATCTTCTCTTTTGAAGTGCTTCAGCTGGCTTGCCTTGATGATGGGTGTTGGAAGTGCCAACAGTTCTACCAACTCTAGAAGATATCTTCCAAAGCACATGTCCTTGAAGTCCTCCGCGGTTTGATAAGTGAAGAATGACATCCTTAAGTGGTAAAGGTAGAGTTTATTAGACAAGACAAAGATAAGATAAACTAATTGTGGTGTACTTAGATACTTAGGGAAAAGAAGTTATTTTCTAACAGGTGATCAACACTATTATCAACTCTTTTGTAAGTCGGATATTCACTATAGTGAGAGAGACAGACACCCGGCCAGCCACTTATAATTGTGGAACAGGTCTCATGTATGCGGACATGTAAGGTTAGTCCCGGGCCGCTTCATCCCACTATGCCGTTAGGATCCAACATACTTCAAAGATGGTAATATTATGATCAAAAAGCAGGCTTAACCAATCCTAAGGGCTCGAACCTACAGGCAACACTTTAGCTCTGATACCATTTTGTAGCGCCCCATCTTTAAGTAAAGATGGAACACCTGTGTTATGTGCTAGTCCCTGGATCACTGCTAGCACCACAGTACAAAATATATAGTATCATTGCATAAGTATCAAAATACTACATCGAGATCCAAAAATAGCCAAGTATAGCTTTATTACAAAGTGCATAGTCATGAAGACTAGCTAAAATATTCAGAGTTCACAACGAAAATAAAAGCAATGGGCCTCCTCTTCTAGCATACGCCACGAGCAGACATGTTGGGTGTAGAATCGAGTCCAAACTTACTCCTCATCAGAATTACCTGCACATTTGAATATGCAGCCCCCGAAGGAGGTCAATACAATGAAGTATTGGCAAGTGACTATGGTGGATAAAATTATGGCAAGTCTACTCTATATGCATATTTGGCTTAGTGGAGTTTGTTGGCTATTTTGCAGAAAGCCAGTTTTCTCCTATCTTTTGTAAAACACTTTTGTATCTCCAAGACTTGGCACCAAGGGATGAAGCCCAAGTGCACCAATAATTCTTTCCTTAGTCAAGTTTTTACTTTACGAAAACCATGTTGAGATTCTTCTGTCCATCCTTGTCCAGTTGCTCGAAGTTGTCCATCACCGGGGACACGGCTGAGTACTCAGTTTGTCGACTCTGCAGAGGTTGTGCACTTTCACCTTAAGACTCAATTTGTCCGAGATATCCTATACACGCGGAGTGTATTATGGAAAGGGGAGAATTGAGACAAGAACTTTCAGAAGAAGAATGCAACCATACTAGCAAGACCCGTTCCACCTATCAAATCTACATCTGCTTGTCAAGCTGACAGGTTGCACTCTCACAACTTAGTCGTTCTAGATAGAGCCCATTGTCAAAAGGCTGCACGGGAAGCTTCTAAACTTGGAGGGACTTAGTAATCTCTTTGTTCCTGGGTGGCCGTCCACAAGTGTACTTCTGGGTGAAAACCACCATACTCATGGCCCTAAGTAGAATAGAAATTCATCCTAGGCGAAGACAACCACAAGCATAGTCCCAAAAGCCACTCAACATAAATCAAACAACCAATTCCACCCAGAAGTGTATTCAATGTTTTAACACTTAGCAATAATTCCATAACAAGATAATAACTTCTTTATAGCATAGCTAAGCATCTAATAAAACTTTTGCTGGCTGCAAGGAAAGGGATGGCTACACACTACTAGGATATTTTCAAAGTGTAGACTAACTTAGCATTCTAAGATAGTATCAAATTTTCCCTATCATGCATACTACTCAAAATCTACTAATAATGCATATAGAAAACATAGGATAGATGATGAATGTCACTTGCCTTGGTAACAAACGGAACAAGCACAACAGGAATAACAATCACAAGGACCTTCCTCCTCTTCACAATCTAGAGACAAAATATTAACACTCACTAAGCACACAAGCATAACACTTAGAATATCAATACAAAAATATGTATGCATGCTTAATATGCAATGAATTTCACAAGAACAATTAATTACTATATTAAGTTCTCTGTTATTCATGCATAAAAAATGAAATGATCAATATTTTAAATATTTTAATTAATCATTTAATTAATGAACATATTAGTAGTTTTAAATTATAAAACCAATTTCTTTAAGTCTATTAGAAGAAGTTTCAAATAAAACTCATGTTACACCCTCTGGACAGGGGGCATTAATATCTCTCTAAACAATTGGATTTATTTGGAGAGGAAAATTATTAATTAAGTTATTGATTTAATATCCGAAAGTTAAACAATTTAATTTCACAATTTAATATGTACTAACAGGATGAGCTAATGAAACCATATTAAACTACACGAGCAGAGCTACAAGTGGATATAAATGTCATCAAATTTGGATGAAGAGATCAAAAGATATGATTTTTACAAGTTTGTGCTATTTTCTGTTTTTAAAACAAATCTCTGCCGAAAATAGAAATTAAAAGCGCCACGCGGCGGCCGCTGATTGGTCGGTACCGGTTCGCGCGGATCGCGCGCGAGGACCGTACGATCTAAATTAGATCTAACGCACCAGATCTATTGGACGAAGCGGTAAGATGGATCTAATCTCGACCGTCCGATCTCGCATGGACTGCTCAGATCTAAAGGGTGCAGCGCGGCCGGCCGGAGCACGCCGGAGTTCTCGTGCCCACGGCGGCGCCCTCGTCGGCAAACACGATTCCGGCTATCTACGGGGTGCGAGCACGAACGAGACATACCGCAGCAAAGGGGAGGTCGCGGCGGAGCTGTTGGCGCGGCTGGGGTCCTCGACGTGCCTCCCTCCTCCTCCTAGAGCTCGCCGGAGATGGAATCGGTGGCGGCTTGCTTCGGTTGCGCACGTTCTCGATGATCTGGTGCATTAGGATGGCAAGGGAAGTGTCAGGAACGTGCGCGTGATCACTGTGAATCGAAAGGAATTCGCGGGAGGGTTTGAGGGGGTCGGTGCTCACCAGAGGACGAGAAAACTGGCGGCGGCAATGGCGGACGGCGGCGAGCTTCTTCCGAGCGGCCTTGGGGCTATTCCCTAGGGTTTTGGTGCTCGGGGAGGCGGTAGAAGGGGGAGGGTTTATATGGGGGCGTAGGGATCGATTCCTCGCGAATAACTCAACCGATTTTGATCCGAAAATCGCTAGGGTTCGGTAGTGTCCGTGTTCGTGTTCTACACGATGGAGAGGATGATGACAGGTGGGGCCAGGCCGTCAGCGAGAGAGGAGAGAAGATGGGCCGCTTGCTGGGCCGAGGCAGTACGCGCGCGCGGTAGCGAAGAAATTCCCGCAGTGGGCTTCGGCCCAGTTGGCCTCTCTCCCCTTTTTTTAAAAAAACAAAACATTTTCTGATTTCAGTGTTTAATTCAAATTTGATTTTTAAAACTTATCAAAACATTTCAGAAAAATTTATAAAAATATGTTTTGTAAAGCTAATTAAATTTGTAATTTTTTTATATCATTTTTCTGAATAAATAAAATAATAATATACTGATTTGTAAAGAGCTCAAATAAACCTCTTTAATGAAAACAATTCTATTTACTATTATCAATACTATTTAATTTACTCCTTAAGTGATTTCAATGTCATACTTTTATGATGCATGATACATGAATGCAAAGTTTTAAATTTTTGAGAAATTTGGGATGTTACATGACAACTCATTTTGGTATGCACAAACAATGGAGTGCCATATACACATGAATAGTAGGAGACATCATCCAGTACATCAAGTTTTTTGATGTCATAAAATATACATACATTCATATACCACCAATCCAAGAAAATTGGCTTGGTTAAATTGAATTATCCTCACCACAAGGGCGAGGCAAGTGATGTTGGGACTTCAATATGGGACAAGAAGAACTTGTCTTGATTATCTACTTCTTCTTTAGAAGGATAAATACCAAAGTTAAGTTACACATGGATTTATGGTGTTTCTCCAAGGGAATCATAACCAAGGAGAAAGTAAAACCAAATCATAAGTCCATATGAGAAATATTCATATCTAGATCATTTTAGAAGTTGATGGGAACAAAATAGAAATAAATAAATAAGGCCATAGAAATAATTTTCCCTTTGGTTATAAAGCACCACAAAAACAATTAAGTGAAAACCCTAAATTATAATAAAGTGGGATATTTATATTTACCTAAATTCTCGAAGTTAAAATCTCAAACCAATTGAGAATTGGAAGATAACAAATCCCTAAATTAAATTATAACAGAGGGACAAATATCCTCATGTTGAAAAAGGGCGTCACTAAAGTTCAATAAAGCAAAACATAAAGTTAATGAAAGAAAATGGGAAAACATGTCTAAATTCAATTCATAGGAGAAAAGAATTCAAAATACACTAACACTCAAATTATAACATGGAATCAACTTATATAAGTGCAAATAAATATTTTATTCCAAACTTAACCTTTCCAGGACCTCTTGGTAAGTTTCAGAATCAAAAATAAAACCAAAACAGTGAGCAGGGGCCTGTTTCAATTGTTACTGTAGTTCACTGTAAGACAGGGGGCTTTCTGCAAAAACTTCTTGTAACATCCCAACATTTTATAATGTTTAAAAATCACTAAAATTTAAAACTTTTGTTTTGATTAAAAATAAAACATTATATGCATAAGAAAACCAACTATAAAAGATTTCAAACATATTTAAAGGATTTATTATTTCAAATATCTCAGTTTATCATCTTTTTCAAAAGTTGTTTCAGGTTAAAACATTTTATTCTCCATTGTAATTCTTAAAACCTAAATATCTAACGTGATAAATGTTATACAAACTTTCAAACCATTTCCATGTAATAAAAAGTTCTTTGTAAGTATTTGATTTAAACCACATAGCCATAGCCAATCATGAATTAAGATAATATTTATAACAAATTTAAACATGGTCTAATGGCCTAATAAGTTTTCATTATTGTAACTAAATTCAAATTATAGTTTTGGAAACTATAACTTTATAATTAATAACTTTAAAACTTCATAAATTAAAGTTAATGAATTACCCAAATAAACATTTCATCTGCTTAAATGAATTTCATTTATTTTCAAAGCATGAAATGATTAATATATTCTAAATAAGAAATGAATTAAAACTAAAATCTTTTCCAAAGATGATATGAAGCTTCAGTTGAATTATCTTAATATAAAATATAATGGTGCCCAAAATAATATTTAAAAATGGATACTCTATAATTCCCTTTCATTTCAAATAAATGTGTTATGTTACTTAACATTGTAATGAAGCCAAAAATGATTTAATATTAAAAATGAGTTTAAGATAAATTAATATCAAACATATAAGATTGTGGTATTTTCATAAATGTTATTAAACCATAAAATAAGATTATTAGATCACTATTTTTAAATTTGACATAAGGTGACAATTTGCATTTATTAAATAATTCAAATTTTTGGATTTTTAAAAGGTGTTCAAAACAAGCCCACAAATGTTTTAAATGATAGATATTGTTTTTACAAAATTATAGAAACTAATTTGAGTTGATTTGGATTCATAATTTAAAAGTTATATTAAAAAAAAATCAGAAAATAGAAAAAGGAAAAGAACAAAAAAAAAAGAGGGCTAGCTGGGCCGAGCCCAGCATCTCTTACCGAGCGCGCGCGCAGCCCAGCCCGGCTCTCTCTCCCCTCTCGCTGACGTGTGGGGCCCATATGTCAGCTTCGTCTTCAAGCCCGGAAACCACGCCCTCGACCTCGCCCAAAACCGCCGGCCGTTTCTTCGCTTCAATTCGAGCGTTTACGGCTCGATTAAACAGCGGCCCTGAGCTCTTTTTAACCCCCTCCTCCTCCGCACCATTTCCCCTCTCCTTCCCCTCAAAAATGACGCCCCCAGGCTGTGGTACGAGCTCGCCGGAGTTCTCCGCCACCGCCGCCGTTTCCTTCGAATTCCGGCGAGTGGGAGCCACCCCGACACCCAAAACCACATCCATCATCTCCCTCGTACTCGTGCGATCCCGTAGGACTCTCCCCCTTGTCCAAAGCATCACCGATTTATCAAGCGGGCACTCGACCGAGGTGGCCGGAGCCGCCGCCGCGCTCGTCCACGCCACTCCGGGAAGAACTCGAGGACGCTGCGGTCACCATCTTCCCCGCAGCGACGAGCCGCACCTGAGGGCGTCATCCGCGCGTCCGGGGGAACACCGCAGCACGGTCCTCGTCCTCGCCGAGCGCAGCGCCGCCGTCGGCCTCGTCTCCGGCGAAATCGCGCCGCCGCCCGGTGGTCAACGCACGGTGAGCGTCCGATCGTTTTTCTACGGCCCAGATTAGATCCCGTTAGCGAACGGGTACGGGCAGATCTGGACCATCAGATCCAGATCTGACGGCCCAGATCATTCCACTTGCCACGTCGGATCCCAGTCAGCGCCCAGTCAGCGCTTACGTGTAAAATCATTTTTTCTCGATTTATTTAATTTGGCAGTTTTACAGAAAAGACCCTGTAACTTAGATCTGTCATAACTTTTTAACCACTTATCCATATTCAAATATTTTTACATATTTGGAAAGCCCTTGATATGTACAATATTTGGGATCTGCCAAAATTCTAATTTGACTTAGTTTAAAATATTCAAATTTCAAATAATGAATTTGAGTATTTTTGTCTTAACTTTAAATCTGTAAATTCAAAAATTGCAAATAAAATTAGTTTAGAGACCTTGAAATATTTGTAAATTGATGCCACTGCTATAAAATATTTTTGAGTAATATTTGAATGAATTCATAGTTATATATTTAATTTGAATAGTTTGAGTATTTTCAACATAACTATTAATAGAAATATTAATTTTGATTAAATCAAATTGCTATAAATCTAATTAACTGCCCCCTGTCTATTAACACTAATTAAAAAAATTTGTTATAAAAATTTAATCATAGAAAACTTTACTCTTATAATTATTCCTTTTATTATATTTTGCAAAATTAGAAACTAATTGAATTGCAATTAAAACTTTGTGCATTCTTTATAAATATCACAAAAATTAGTATTACGTTCCTTGTGATTTAAAATTGCATTTCATGCATAACATATTTTATTATATAATTATATCCCTCATAGGAAAAACTCTTCATTATTTTTCTCTAAGTTAGAAATATTTTCAACTTAGCATTTTGGTGAAGTGCTACACTTAGACACTTAGTTGGAAGACCAATGAAGGACTTAGCCAAAAACAAGACTTCAGAAGTATCTTCAAGGACAAGAAGCACTTAGAAGAAAACCAAGAAGAAGCTCATGAAGGACTTAGAAGAAAACAGACTCTGGAAGCATCCCAAAGATGTCAAGCACTTGGAAGAAAAGTGAGAAGAAGTTCAAGAAGGCTAACCCCCTTTTATTCTCTAAGTCTTTCTCTCTGTCTTTTCTTCTCCTCTGAGACTTCATGAAGACTAAGTTAAATCCAAGACAAGCCTAGGTGATACAAGAACCATCAAGTCTGAAGATTATTCAAGTCTACCAAGAAATCAATCAAGACATCAACAAGGAGAATATTACAAGTCTGGAGATGAAGCCTGGAAGACCAACTACATCCTTCTTTCTTTCTTTTCCCTCTTTCCTAATCTTGTCTTTTAGACATAAACAAATTTTGATCATGATGTTATCATCTTTGAAGTTTGTTGGATCCTAGCGGCATAGTGAGATGAAGCGGCCTGGAAACAAACCTTACATGTCCACGTACATGAGACATGTTCCACAATTTAAGTGGCTAGTCGGGTGTCTGTCTCTCTCACTTTAGTGGATATCCAATTTACGAAGAGTTGATAGTAATTGTTGATCACCTTATAAACTTAGTATTTTCTCCAAGTATTTTTGCACATCATAGCTAAGCCATTAGAGTGCTTATTCAAGATGAATTATAACAATGTTATTTTTATCCAACTTATGACCTTTAGTCCTTAGTCATTTTGACCAACATATTTTACTTGCATTAACTCAAAAGAATTTCATGGCATGACATGCATCTCTAGTCCTTAGAAATAATTTGCATATCATGCATGACATGTTTTCCTTAGAGGTTATGAAACTTGTTTGTTCATTATGTATGCTTGTATGTGTTGTGTTGTTTTGTTTTATGATTGTTGTATTGTTGTTTGTTTATATTGTTTAGACTGAACGGAGAGAGTTCCGAGTATACATCACTATACTTTCGTTTATAGGTTTCGAGTCTACAACCAACATGTTTTCGCCTGTGGCAACATGAAGTTGTTGGAGACCCACTGCTATTGTATCTCGATGTGTACTTTTTCAATGCTAGCTTTATGCTATGCAACTTTTATCGAATATTTTGTAATTCTGGATCATCGATGTAATAAAATTGACGCTTTGTTGTGATATTACATCGTAAGCTGTGTGTGCAAATGAATCGATCCAGTGATTTGCACTATACACAGGTATCTGCCTTATTTAAAGTGCAGGAACGCTACACTTCTTTTCAATTCTTTCTTCAACCTCGAGCCAGAAGGACAGCAGCCGTGCGTGTCGCCGCCGCTGCGAAGCCGTGCTCCATTTCCTCGCCTCTCGAGCGGATAAGGAGGCCGTGGAGACGTCCGCATCTCCCTACCCCTCACTCGCCCCATCTCTCTCTTTTCTCTTTATTCTCCACGAAAACCTAACCCTAGCATCTCGGGCCGCCGCCGTGCGCCGGTGATAGGCGTCGATTCCGGCCATCCCTCGCCGTGCCGAGCATCTAGTAAGATCCGCCATGAAGCCTTCTCCCTTCTCCTCGAGTCGTTCGTGTGGAGGAGCTCGGAGTGCCGAGTATTGCATCGTCTTCTCCAACTCCGGCCGCCGGCCATTCTGGACAAGCTCGTCGCCGTCCGATCTCCATTCACTTCATCGAGCGTCTCGTCGTGCTCAGGGTGAGCTCACGCATCCACCAGTATTCCCCCATGTGTCCTAATTTGTTCGGGAGTAGTAGTTTGTCGGGAACCGAACGCCGCCGCGAACAATTGCCGCCGGCGATGCTCCGGTGACCATTTGGTCCGTGCGCCGCCACCCGATGGCTCACCTCAACTTCCTCTAGCTGCTGCACTCTCTGACTTGCACCAAATTGCCCCAAATCGTCGAATTCATCTCGGATTGGAGATGAACTCCAGCACTGACATCATCATGACGTCAGCAGATCAATTTAAATAATTTCCTTTATTAATTTTCGAAATAGATAAGTCTATGACATGTGGGTTATGGCTCTTGGGCTCTTTGTTATGCAGTTTTGGCTATGCCCGTGTTATGGCGCAACTGAGGGGTTGTGTGCCGATGATCTATTCCGAGCACGCCTACCGATGAGCATCGGTCTGGGATTGGTAAACCCAGGGACCCTTGGTTACGTAGCATGACCAGTGACACATAGCATTGCCGTATAATTCAGAGGTCGAGTCCGACAGTAACACGATTCTAGGATTCTTTGTTATGCATTCTTGGTTATGATTAGCGTGGTAGTCTTCCGAGGGGTTTGTGTGACCGGTGTTCCCGGCACGCCTGCAGCGCAATTCTGCCTGGGAGTGGTAACCCAGTAACTCTCGGCTAAGAGGTCTAAGAGCACATAACAGTTGTGTATAAATCTGAATTCCGTGATTCGCCAGAAGTATTGGCAACAGAAGAGACGAAGGATCTTCTAGCGTGAAGATTGGTTTGGAGAATTTACCTCGGATATCCACAATTGTGTGGGTACACCGCATATTTCTTTTGTGGAGATCAGAAAAAGGTAAATATAAGGCATAGGCAGACCAATATCCCAACCATCAGACCAATAGTGGTGAACACAAGTGTAGAAACCATTAGAACACTCTAAGGAGGGGAGTGATTAATGGAGTAGAAGAACTGAAAAATAATGAAGAGAAGTCTTGAAACCTGGTCAATTAGAGTAAAAGATGAGAAGAAACTCAAGATTTGGTGTAGTTGGGCCTTATTCTCATAAGGTTTGCTTTAATCCAAACCAAGATATAACCCTTGAGGTAATCTCGATTCAGGTTGAGATTCCTACTGGAAGGAAATAAGGATAAGACTTGAAAGGTAGATTGACAAAACCAAGTTGTTGAACTACTTTTGTTAATAAAAGGGTAATTCCTTGGTTCTAATCAAGAGTGTGACAGACGAAGGGTGATGGAAAAATCATCTAGTAGTAGAGATCACTTTGCATCACTAGGACGACTGTATTATGAAGATTCCAGATGACACAAGAAAAAGGAAAACCCTATTAAGTAAGACTAAGGTTGGTTGAAGAACAAGTAAAATTGTACCTTAGTAAGACTTCCTAAAACCTAGTACCTTCCAAATGGTAGGCCAAACCTTATGTGAAAGAGTTTATTTGGAGCTTCTAATAGGACTGCTAAGGATTAGATAAAGCCTTATCCACGGAGATTCCAAGAAGATAGGCTCAGGGGTGGAACATTCCAAAAGGGAATCACAAAATCAATGGAATTGACAATTAGCTATGGCTAAGTCAAAAGAGGATTCCTTAAGGATAAATATGGAAATAGGGATACACCAATTATCTCCACTAAGGATCAATACGAAGTTCGAGAACTACCATCTCATATACAGGATGGATCCATAATCCGAAACGTATGAGAGTACGAACTTCGGGGACGAAGTTTAGTTTAAGGAGGGGAGACTGTAACATCCCAGAACTTAGGGTCGAGAAATAGAGTGGACACATGAGTGTGCATTGCATTCAAGCATTAGAAAATCCGAATAATTTTCGCGCATTTAATTTTAAAACACTAAGTGATTGAAGTTTCACTTGAGTTGGTGGAATTGAAGTAGATCATCAACTTGAGCGTTATAGACTTTGAGATGATCTTAGCTTACACCTTATTTTGGGGTAAAGAGATACACGATGAGAGGTTACACTAAAGAAAACAAAACCTGTTACAACAAAACAATATATAGGAATGAATGACCTAAACAAATATTCTTAGTTATTCTCTGATCATCTATTCTTATCAATGGTGCTAGACATATTTCTAGTACAGGGAAACCATGACATTCATGGAGACCAAACTGAATTACCTAAACCTTAATCTAGATCCTCTTACTTGATCTAGGCATCAAATTTTCTTTATCTCCCAATCTTCTCGAAGGCATCAACAAGATAACATAGCAAGCAAGGAAGAAATACAACAAGAAGACTTTAAGAAGCAATCTTTAGTTGGGCATAGAAGTATTATGTCCATCTATCATGAAAGAACTAGAACACTTACATCATAATCCATCCATGTTAATACCTCTGGAAATGATATGACATTACAATGTTAGTGTTATATAGAAATAGGTTGATAACAAGCTTTGCAACCTTGTTGACAACTCATTTTGGTATGCAAAAACAATGGAGTGCCATATACACATGAATAGTAGGAGAGATCATCCAGTACATCAAGTTTTTTGATGTCATAAAATATACATACATTCATATACCACCAATCCAAGAAAATTGGCTTGGTTAAATTGAATTATCCTCACCACAAGGGCGAGGCAACTGATGTTGGGACTTCAATATGGGACAAGATGAACCTGTCTTGATTATCTACTTCTTCTTTAGAAGGATAAATACCAAAGTTAAGTTACACATGGATTTATGGTGTTTCTCCAAGGGAATCATAACCAAGTAGAAAGTAAAACCAAAGCATAAGTCCATATGAGAAATATTCATATCTAGATCATTTTAGAAGTTGATGGGAACAAAATAGAAATAAATAAATAAGGCCATAGAAATAATTTTCCCTTTGGTTATAAAGCACCACAAAAAGAATTAAGTGAAAACCCTAAATTATAATAAAGTGGGATATTTATATTTACCTAAATTCTCTAAGTTAAAATCTCAAACCAATTGAGAATTGGAAGATAACAAAGCCCTAAATTAAATTATAACAGAGGGACAAATATCCTCATGTTGAAAAAGGGCATCATTAAAGTTCAATAAAGCAAAACATAAAGTTAATGAAAGAAAATGGGAAAACATGTCTAAATTCAATTCATAGGAGAAAAGAATTCAAAATACACTAACACTCAAATTATAACATGGAATCAACTTATATAAGTGCAAATAAATATTTTATTCCAAACTTAACCTTTCCAGGACCTCTTGGTAAGTTTCAGAATCAAAAATAAAACCAAAACAGTGAGCAGGGGCCTGTTTCAATTGTAACTGTAGTTCACTGTAAGATAGGGGGCTTTCTGCAAAAACTTCTTTTCAATTCTTTCTTCAACCTCGAGCCAGAAGGACAGCAGCCGTGCGTGTTGCCGCCGCTGCGAAGCCGTGCTCCATTTCCTCGCCTCTCGAGCGGATAAGGAGGCCGTGGGGACGTCCGCATCTCCCTACCCCTCACTCGCCCCATCTCTCTCTTTTCTCTTTATTCTCCACGAAAACCTAACCCTAGCATCTCGGGCCGCCGCCGTGCGCTGGCGATAGGCGTCGATTCCGGCCATCCCTCGCCGTGCCGAGCATCTAGGAAGATCTGCCATGAAGCCTTCTCCCTTCTCCTCGAGCCGTTCGTGTGGAGGAGCTCGGAGTGCCGAGTATTGCATCGTCTTCTCCAACTCCGGCCGCCGGCCATTCTGGACAAGCTCGTCGCCGTCCGATCTCCATTCACTTCACCGAGCGTCTCGTCGTTCAAAATACTGCTCATAATGCAAAGTCTTGGGTAAAACACACAAAGAAGAATAAACATATAACTTTTCCCTCAACTACTTCATATAATACCAACGACTGTTTACATTCTTATGTTCTCCAAAAGTTATTCTTTTTGCCACCATGTAATTTAACACTAGCTCTCTACTTAATCAAAGTTCATACTGAAGGAGATATGCCCTAGAGGCAATTAATAAAGTGTATTCTTTATCATATCTCGTTTGTTCATAATAGGTTTTTTGTGTCATGCTATAACCATATTAAGCGGAAACATTAATACGGGTGTGATGCGTAAACAACCAGGTCCCTAGTAGTCTCTATTAAGACTAGTTTCGTTGCGTGATTGATGATCGAGGTTTCCCGATCATAGGGCATGGCGCCGGTCGGCAATTGAAGTCATATCGTTGGAGAACGATGTGATGGACATACCCAGATTTTAAGGACGTAGTCGTTACGCCTTTGACCGTGAGATCAACTCTTATTGTTATTCCTGGAAGATACTTTGATCGCACCAAACGTCGTATCTTATATAGTATGACAATAACGGTGATACTTTTGGGTATCGGAAAGGAGTAGTTGAGACGAGGGTTCAAGAGCGGGATTTGCTAGTCCGCATAGCAGGATAGATACTCTCGGGCCCACTCGGTGAGATCATGTCTAATGAGCTTGCAAGCATGTGACTAGGTCACGGAGACATGAGATCATGGACGAGTAGAAGATAGCGTTGTCGGTAACGAGGTCGAGATTAGGTATGGAGATATCTATGGAACGACACTCGGACACGCTAAGTATCGCTATGGCAAAAGGTTCAACACTTTGCGTTCAGTTTTGATAGATGAAAGTCATTCGTTATATCACAGGGATTAATTCATGGGGTCCAGGACTACGAGTTAGTCGTTGATCATAGAGGATTCTTGATCATACATGTTATTATATCGAACCGCTAGGGTAACACACTTAAGGGGTTTTGACAAGACAACCGGAAAGGAAAGATATCACCGGGAACGCCCCGGGAGGGGTCCGATGGAGATCGGGTAGCGACGAAAGAGTTTTCGGAGCTAGAATAAATTATATATAATATGTTTGATATTAATTAGTGTAATTAATATGCAAATATGATTTATATATTTATTTTCGAATTTGATTATGCTGATTTCCCTAAATGGGCCTTCTGGTCGAAAGAAGGCCCAAGAGGGGAAATTTCCCTAGGGGATTCGGTGGGGGCTTGGGTGGCCGACCCAGGTGGGCCAAGAGGCGCACCAGCCATGGCCACACCAGGCATGTGGGGATAGTCCCACATTGCCTGGTGAGGAGGTTGGCTCCCCCTGGGAGCCTATATATAGAGGGGCACCCCTGGCTTTTTAATTAACCAATTAATTCCCTAATTCTCTCTCGATTTCGTGATTCCCTTTGTTGGAGTTGCGCCGAGTTGAGAGGGGGATCTCTTCCACCATAGCCCGCTGCCGCGCAGCTGGTGTTCCGGTCCAAGTCTTCCGCTGCTCGTCCTGGACTGGAGTTTTAGAGGCCGTCGTCTCCACCGTACGTGTGTGACGCCTTGCGAGGTGCTGCGCTAGCGGTACTCGGAGGTCTACTTCCTCTACATGACCTTGAGGTCGGCTTCGTCGGTCTTCATCGACGATGTTTGTGCGGGAACGTAATCCCGCTTTCGGTCTACAAGGGTATGTATTCCGATCTCCGTTTGTACTACTATATCTGCATAGAATAGATCTTGGCATGCTTTTAGGATATCGTTGGTAGGAAAAATTTTGTTTTCTGCAAACGATCCCCTTTAGTGATATCAGAGCCGATCTATCGTAGATATAGCTGTACGCTGTTAGAACCCGTGTTCTACACGGGGGCACCGTTCCTCTTATTTTCTATCCTCTAGCGTGCACTTGTGTTTTCCAGCGGCATTGAGTTGATGAAGCGGCCCGGACCGACTTTACGCGTACGCTTACGCGAGACTGGTTCCACTACTGACATACGGCTTGTACCGTATCTGTGACTGGCGGGTGTCAGTTTCTCTCTCTTTAGTTGGTCTTTGCATTTTCAATGGAGGGCCCGAAAGGGATGCTTAAACATGCAGTTGTTGGATCGTTGTTGTGGTCATAAGGTTCGTATGTATGAAGCGGTTCTATTTACGAAAGCCCCAAGCCACGTAAAATATGCAAAAGATAATGCAGAAGCGTCTAACTTTATTTTGCAGGGGCTATGTGATATGGTCAAGGTAGGTTTATTAAATTGTTTATAAACTGTGGGCGCCAAGAAGACCATGGCGCAATGGACTATATCACATTGCATTACATTTGATGTTTTGTGTGCATCTTATATTGTGTGATTGTATATATAGTATATATTAGCTACACGGCGGTAGCTATATAAGATGATCCCTTCAAAATACCACTAGTGTTCTCACTCCAACGCGCACCACCAAGAAAGTTCTACGTTATGAGGCAGGCCGTGATGATCAGGTGTCAGACATCTCGTCGTTCGCATACAGTGGGTGTAAGCCATGTTGCACAAGCGTCAGCGTGGAGGTTTTTGGTGGCGAGCCTAGCATATGCAGAAATATGGCCTCCAAACAGGGAGAGACCGAAAGGTCGAGCACGAGTCACAAAATTGGTGTGGCGGACATTTGTCTACTCTTGAAGTTGTGCCGCCGGCTCTGATGATGAGGGGTGGTGCAATGGATGGGGGTCGTGTAATCGCTTAAACGACCAGGAGGGATGTTCCTTTGAGTGGGAGTTATGTTAGTTATTTTCTAAAAATACTATAACTCAAAATTATTATGAACAAAGTCTTATGTTGTTGCAAATTTCATTGTAGATGTCTCGCCCCTCGTTTAACCCAGGTCTATTCCTTGAGAAAGAAAAGCTTAGACCAATGGGTCAAACTTCATGGCCTGGTTCCGCAACGTGAGGATCCTCCTCACTCCCCATAGGGTGGCCTACGTCATTGAGGCCACCATAGGTGACCCTCCCGCAGATGAAGCCTCTGAGGATGAGAAGAAGGTCTTCCAGACCAGATCGGAGGATTCTGCCTTTGTCCAGAGTGGCATGCTCTACGCCATGGAAGCCGACCTGCAGAAGCGCTTCGAGAAGATGAGCGCCTTCGAGATTATTTCTGATCTGAAGGCTGTCTTCGCGCCCCAGGCTAAGGCTGCGAGATATCAAGCTTCTGAGCTTTTATTCTCGACCAAGATAGAAGAGCATAGCAGTGTGAGCGAGCATGTGGTCAAGATATTTGGCTACGTTCAACGCCTGAATGCTCTGGAATGCAAGATTCCCGATGAGCTGGCGATTGACAGGGTGTTGCAATCGTTGCCCCCTAGCTATAAAGTCTTCGTCATGAACTACAACATGCAGGGCATGGCTAAGTCCCTGGGTGAAGTGTTCGTGATGCTCAAGACTGCTGAGGTGGAGATTAAGAAGGAGCACACGCTGTTGATGGTCAGCAAGACCGTCGATTTTAAGAAATCCGGTGGCAAGGGAAAGCAGAGCTGGAAGTCCAGGAGGGAAGGCAAGATGAGTGCCAAGCCCAAGACTAACAGATCTGGTCCCAGAGCTAGCGTGGAGTGCTTCTACTGCAAGGGGAAAGGTCACTGGAAGCGCAACTGCCCCAAGTACCTGGAGGATAGGAAGTCTGGCAAGACGGTCGACAAAGAGCAAGGTATATTTGATATACATGTTATAGATGTGTACCTTACATCCGTCCGGAGCAACACGTGGGTATTTGATACTGGTTCTGTTGCTCATATATGTAACTCTCAGGAGGAGTTACGGAATAGATGGCGGCTGGCGAAGGATGAGGTGACGATGCGCGTCGGCAACGGATCGAGAGTCGATGTGGTGGCTGTCGGCATGCTCCCTCTACATCTACCATCGGGATTAGTTTTGGTTTTAAATAAGTGTTATTTTGTGCCATCCTTGAGTGTAAACATTATAAGTGGGTCTTGCCTGTTATAAGACGGTTATTCATTTAAATAAGTATCAAGCAGTTGTGCTATTTATATGAAAGATATCTTTTATGTTGATGCTCCCGAGAATAACGGTTTATTCTTGTTGAATCTTGATCGTAGTACTCACATCCATAACATAGAAGCCAAATGGATTAAGTGTAGTGATGATACCGCCATGTATATGTGGCATTGCCGTCTTGGTCATATTGGTGTAAAGCGTATGAAGCAACTCCACTCCGATGGACATTTGTACTCGTTGGATTTCGGATCCCTCGATACATGCGAACCATGCCTTATGGGAAAAATGACCAAGACACCGTTCAAAGGTTTCGTTGAACGGGCGTCGGATTTATTGGGGATCATACATACAGATGTGTGTGGACCGATGAGCGTTTCGACACGCAATGGTTATCGTTACTTCGTCACCTTCACTGATGACTTGAGTAGATACGGTTATATCTACTTGATGAAACACAAGTCTGAAATTTTTGAAAAGTTCAAAGAATTCCAAAGTGAAGTTGAGAATCAGCTTAATAAGAAAATCAAGCACCTCCGATCCAATCGTGGTGGCGAGTACTTGAGTTTTGAGTTTGGCACACATATGAAGAGTTGTGGCATAGTACCCCAACTTACGCCAGCCGGAACACCGCAGCGTAACGGCGTGTCCGAGCGACGTAATCGTACTCTACTGGATAGTGTTCGATCTATGATGTCTCTTACCGATTTGCCAGTGTCCTTCTGGGGTTATGCGTTAGAAACAGTCACGTTCATTTTAAATAGGCTCCGTCCAAATCCATTGAAACGACACCGTATGAATTATGGTATGGCCAAAAGCCTAAGTTATCGTTTCTGAAGGTTTGGGGTTGTGAGGCGTATGTCAAGAAACTACAGCCCGACAAACTCGAACTGAATTCGGAGAAAGTCGTCTTTGTAGGATATCCGCGGGAAACCGTTGGGTACACCTTCTACAACCAAGCTGAGGGCAAAACTTTTGTCGCGAAGACCGGTACCTTTCTAGAGAAGGAGTTTCTCGCGAAAGGAGTAAGTGGGAGGAAGGTAGACCTCGATGAGATCGTTGATCCTGAACTCGAGATTCCGAGTGGCACAACGGAACCAATTCCGGAAACATCCTCCGTGGAAGGAGTGGGAGAAACTGTCGAGGAAGGTATTCTACCTCGTAGGTCTGGAAGATCTCGGATCGCACAAGAATGGTATGGCAACATGGTTTGCACCGTCATGTTAGTTGAACAAGACGAACCTACGAACTACAAGGAGGCGATGGCGAGTCTAGAGTCCGAGAAATGGCTTGAAGCCATGAAATCCGAAATAGGATCCATGTATGACAACAAAGTGTGGACTTTGATGGATATTCCCGAAGGGCGCAAGGCCGTCGAGAATAAATGGATCTTTAAGAAGAAGACTGATGCTGATGGTAATGTGACAGTCTATAAAGCTCGGCTTGTCGCAAAAGGTTTCCGACAAGTTCATGGGATTGACTACGATGAAACTTTTTCACCGGTAGAGATGCTTAAGTCTATTCGGATTTTGTTAGCAGTTGCTGCCTATTATGATTATGAAATCTGGCAGATGGACGTCAAAACAGCCTTCCTAAATGGAAACATTGAGGAAGAGTTGTACATGGTACAACCGGAAGGTTTTGTCGATCCAGGGAATGCTAACAAGGTGTGCAAGCTTCAGTGATCCATCTATGGATTGAAGCAAGCATCTCGGAGCTGGAATCTTCGCTTTGATGAGGTAATCAAAGGTTTTGGATTTATCCAAAATTTGGAAGAGACCTGCATTTACAAGAAAATGAGTGGGACCTCGGTTGTGTTCTTAGCACTGTATGTAGATGACATATTGCTGATTGGGAATGATGTGGAACTTCTGAATAGCATGAAGGAATATTTAAACAGCAAGTATTCCATGAAGGACTTAGGAGAAGCTGCATACGTCTTAGGCATAAAAATCTATCGTGATAGATCAAGGCGCCTATTAGCGTTGAGTCAGAGTACTTATCTTGATAAAATACTGAAGCGTTTCGGTATGGAGAAGGCAAAGAAGGGTTCTCTGCCGGTTATCAAGAATAAGATATTGCGGAAGGCACAGTGTCCGGTAACGGAACTGGATAAGGCCGATATGACTAAACATCCTTATGCTTCAGCCATAGGATCGATCATGTATGCAATGTTGAGTACTAGATCGGATGTGGCATTAGCTCTAAGTTTGACAAGCCGGTTCCAGAGTAATCCTGGAATGCCGCATTTGATAGCTGTTAAGAGCATTCTTAAGTATCTCAATAAGACAAAGGAAATGTTCCTTGTGTATGGTGGTTGCGATGAAGAACTTGGCGTAACGGGTTACGTAGATGCAAGTTGCTCAGACCCCGATGACTCTAAGTCACAGACAGGTTATGTGTTCAAGGTGAATGGAGGCGCCGTGTGCTGGAGAAGTGGGAAGCAACCCATTGTCGCACAATCTACAATGGAGTCGGAGTACATTGCTGCTTGCGAAGCCGCGAATGAAGCTGTGTGGCTGAGGAAGTTCGTCATCGAACTTGGAGTGTTCCCGAGCGTGCAAGACCCCGTGATCCTCTACTGCGACAATACGGGTGCCATTGCTAACGCCAAGGAGCCAAGGTCTCACTCCACCGCCAAACACATTCTCCGACGCTTCCATGTGATACGTCAGTACGTACAAGGAGGCGATGTGAAGATTTGCAAAGTGCATATGGATCTGAATGTGGCAGATCCACTGACGAAGCCTCTCCCGCTTGATAAGCATGAAAAACACCAGTTAGCTATGGGTGTTAAGCTTTTACCAAGTTGTAATCTAGATTAATTAGTACTCTGGTGCAAGTGGGAGACTAAAGGAGATATGTCCTAGAGGCAATTAATAAAGTGTATTCTTTATCATATCTCGTTTGTTCATAATAGGTTTTTTGTGTCATGCTATAACCGTATTAAGCGGAAACATTAATACAGGTGTGATGCGTAAACAACCAGGTCCCTAGTAGCCTCTACTAAGACTAGTTTCGTTGCGCGATTGATGATCGAGGTTTCCCGATCATAGGGCATGGCGCCGGTCGGCAATGGAAGTCATATCGTTGGAGAACGATGTGATGGACATACCCAGATTTGGAGGACGTAGTCGTTACGCCTTTGACCGTGAGATCAACTCTTATTGTTATTCCTGGAAGATACTTTGATCGCATCAAACCTCGTATCTTATATAATATGACAATAACTGTGATACTTTTGGGTATCTGAAAGGAGTAGTTGAGACGAGGGTTCAAGAGTGGGATTTGCCAGTCCGCATAGCAGGATAGATACTCTCGGGCCCACTCGGTGAGATCATGTCTAATGATCATGCAAGCATGTGACTAGGTCACGGAGACATGAGATCATGGACGAGTAGAAGACAGCGTTGTCGGTAACGAGGTCGAGATTAGGTATGGAGATATCTATGGAACGACACTCGGACACGCTAAGTATCGCTATGGCAAAAGGTTTAAGACTTTGCGTTCAGATTTGATAGACGAAAGTCATTCGTTATATCACAGGGATTAATTAGTTAGTCGTTGATCATAGAGGAGTCTTGATCATACCCGTTATTATATCGAACCGCTAGGGTACCACACTTAAGGGGTTTCGACAAGACAACCGGAAAGGAAAGAGATCACCGGGAACGTCCCGGGATAGGTCCGATGGAGATCGGGCAGCGACGAAAGAGTTTTCGGAGCTAGAATAAATTATATATAATATGTTTGATATTAATTAGTGTAATTAATATGCAAATATGATTTTATATATTTATTTTCAAATTTATTTAGGCTGATTTCCCTAAATGGGCCTTCTGGTCGAAAGAAGGCCCAAGAGGGGAAAATTCCCTAGGGGAATTCGGTGGGGGCTTGGGTGGCCGACCCAGGTGGGCCAAGAGGCCCACTAGGGGGCCGGCGCACCAGCCATGGACACACCAGGCATGTGGGGATAGTCCCACATTGCCTGGTGAGGAGGTTGGCTCCCCCCTGGGAGCCTATATATAGAGGGCCACCCTTGGCCTTTTAATTAATCAATTAATTCCCTAATTCTCTCTCGATTTTGTGATTCCCTTTGTTGGAGTTGCGCCGAGTTGAGAGGGGGATCTCTTCCACCATAGCCCGCTGCCGCGCTGCTGGTGTTCCGGTCCAAGTCTTCCGCTGCTCGTCCTGGACTGGAGTTTCAGAGGCCGTCGTCTCCATCGTACGTGTGTGACGCCCTGCGAGGTGCTGCGCTAGCGGTACTCGGAGGTCTACTTCCTCTACACGACCTTGAGGTCGGCTTCGTCGGTCTTCATCGACAACGTTTGTGCGGGAACATAATCCCGCTTTCGGTCTACAAGGGTATGTATTCCGATCTCCGTTCGTACTACTATATCTGCATAGAATAGATGTTGGCATGCTTTTAGGATATCGTTGGTAGGAAAAAATTTGTTTTCTGCACACGATCCCCTTCACATACATGCTTTCCACCAACATAAGATGAACAGAACCTAAAGCAACCATTGAGTGTTTATATGTGGTTTTACTTTACTCTTAAGCTTAATATGATACATGAACATTAATGTTAAACAACTCATCTTGCTTGTGAAGTAAACTTGAAGACCAAACAACTCTAAATGAAAACACCCAACTCAAACAACACACAACCTCCAAGAGTGAGATACGGGGTACTTTGCGATGCATCTCATACTTATGCATTAATCATGCTGCTTCTTTAAACATTAGTCCTTACCGAACCAATGATGTTGTTTCAAGATTTCTTGGAGTTTATATTATATCAAAGACCCTGGCTGCATAATCTTGCAGTCAGAAAGGCAAGTTCATCCCTTTTATTCATGTCCTCTTGTAGTATTTGTTAAGAAACTATTTTCTTGCATATCACACAAAAAGGACAGAAAACTTATTTTATAATAATATGACTATGGTTATCCACCAGTGAGGTGGTAATCTCAAATGGTTGGCAGATGGGACCACGGTAAGAATGTTGTGGTGGAGGTTCCATTTGCACGGGAAAGTATCACCTAGAAATTAACAACAAATGTCGCCAGTGGTTCTTGCGCCGAATATTACGCGCAACCATAAGATTTGGAATGGGACGGAGAAGTCAGCTGTACCCTTTTCCTCTCGTACACCAACGGATGCATTGTACAAGCCAGGCGGTGGTAAATCCTCTCATGAGCTTGAGATGGCTCGGATGATAATCTCACCTTTGGGTTGTGGCTTCTAGCATCTATTGAAGGTTGGCTTCAGGACTGATTTGATGCGGTTTCCAAATAGTCAGCAAGTTGTAGGTTGGGATGGTTCCACTAGCTTGCAACTGAAGTAATGGGGGGTGTGCGGGGATGGTGGAAAGGCGCAGTGATTGGCTTGGATTACTGACTGGGCCCCACACCAAGGAAGTGTGGACGGGAAGATCGCCCGGATGTGTAACAAAGTCTTGATCTCTTATGGGTAAACCAGCGCACCTCTGCAGAGTGTATGAATGTGACATGTTACTCCACGTTCCAGGACGGAACGACGAACACAGCAGGAAAGGAGGCTCCTCAAAGCCCTAGCCCTGTGACTCCTGACGAGCATAGTCTTTAGATTAAAAGGAACCTTTTGAAGAAATGTTTTCGAAAACTTGCATTAGCCTACGACAATCCATTGTCTGTGGCTGTATTTATACATCAAACTTCCCACCTTATATATATTGAACTTGCTGGGTAACGCTGTTACTCACCCTTGCCTCTTAAACCCCTTCTTAGACATGAAGAGCTGCAAGAAGGCAACACTGGAGGATAAAAGACCACAGGAGGCAACTACATCGAGTTGAAGCAATGGAAGGAAGACGGAGGACAAATGAAGGCGTAGTGTAGAAGAGGACAGATTCCTAGTCATAGAACCTATCTCTGTAGGCGTTGCTATAGCGCAACCACAAGCCTAGAAGTATTAGAAGTAGGCTTAGTATAGGTTAGTTCTTTCGAGATTTTTCATTTGATCTTCTTTTCTTAGGGCCTTGCCTCATTGTTTCGAGGAGGTTCTAAAGATCTGTTGTTTTTGTTCTTCTGTTTGTAATCTATAGTCATGTCGTGGACCTGCGATGTTTCTGTTGTACCAATCTGATGATGTAACACTGGTGGACGGTGATCCATTGGGGCTATGTCAACGACTATAGCATACTACACCATGCAGTGGTATGCTGGGTCGCCACAGATTACCAGGTAATGACTTGGGAGATCTTATTGATGGCATCTAGGATGTTAATAGTATATGGAATTTTATGAGAGAATAGACATTGAGAAGGATCGATTTGTCGTGATATAGTTCCGACAGATTCAAAAGTTGACCACATGAGAGTTTGTCTCAAGTAGCGAAGCCTAAATCTATTCTGGGTCGTTTAGCACTCACTATAATTTCGAATGAGAAATTGACAGATGGATAAGGAAACCATGTTTCTTAATAGTGTCATTAAGAAAGAGTTGGTGATCCTGAGGATGCTAAACATGTATGCAAACTTCAGTGGCCCATTCATGGGCTGATGCAAGCATATCGGAGCTGGAATCTTCATTTTGATAATGTGATCAAAGGATTTTGGAGTTGTCCAAAATAGTTGAAGAAACCTACATTTGCAAAGAAGTGAGTGGGAGCAAAGTAGCTTTCCTTAATCTTATATGCGGAAGGCATATTTGAGTGGGAGCTAAGTAGTTTTCCTTGATCTTATATGCGGAAGGCATATTTGAGTGGGAGCTAGGTGTCATTCGTGATTTTGTATGTAACGACATATTGAATGACACAGATCCTCTAGTAGAGTGTAAAGGATTATTTAAGTGATTAAATTTTCTATGAAATGAACTTAGGAGTATTAGGCATCCGATTTATAATTGTATAGATCGTAAGGGGCTTAATAACATTAAGTCGGCATATTTCCTAAGTCAGGATTCTGAAGTGTTTCAGAATAGGACAAGCAAAGAAAGAAGTTCTTGCTTGTATGACTAGGTAAAATATTAAGTTTATCTTGGCATTTTCAGTAATAGCAAATGATGTTCGACATTATCTATGTATCAGACATAGATGCTATCAGACTGAAAGCTCGACTTAGTGTGACCCAAGTTCTTGGTTGAAGAACAGGTTCTAGAGTGATCCTTGTGTGGATCAATGAACAAACGTTAAGTTTATTCTTCAGTGTCTATGAGAACTGAAGATATGTTTTCTAGTAAAGGGTAAGAGTGGAAAGACAACTTGTCGTAAAGCGGTTACGATGATGCATGTTATGACACTGACCCATACGACAAGAAATATCATATAGGAGATGTCCTTTATTTTAAAGATAGACATGGTTAGTTTGCGAAGTCGCATATGAATGCACTGTTGCATAATCTACATAGGTATAGAAATATATCGCGACTTCAGAAGTAGCAAGTGTGATTGGACTGAGCAGTTTTCCGAGCGTAGGTGGTCCCCTTAATAGATCTCTTAGACTTTTAAGGCCCATGCTACGCGAATGTTCGAGTCTCACTCCATCCACTGGGATATATTTCACCGTCATCAAAAGATACGGGATGATGTCAAACTAGGTGACATAGAAGTGTTGCAAAGCACATATAGGTCTTAATGTGTGAGATCTATTGACTGTATTCCTCTTCCACGAGGTGAGCACGCACCAAGATGCTATGGGTGTTGAGCTTTTACCAAGTTGTAAACTAGATTAAGTGTTACTCTAGTGCAAGTGGGAGACTGAAGAGAATATGTCTTAGAGGCACTTAATAAACATAGTTTATGGGCAATATCCCAATTGTTCATTATATGTTTATACCATGCTATACCTGTATTAAGCGGAAACATTAATACAGGTGTGGTAGATAAACAACCAGGTCCCTAGTAGCCTCTACTAAGACTAGTTTCGTTGCGTGATTGATGATCGAGGTTTCCCGATCATAGGGCATGGCACCGGTCGGCAATGGAATTCATATCGTTAGGTGTAACAATGTGATGGACATACCCAGTATTTATAGGACATAGTCATTACGCCTTAATACCGTGAGATCAACTCTTAATGTTATCCCTGGAAAATACTTTGAGCGCACCAAACGTCATATCTTATATAGTGTGACAATGACAGGTGATACTTTTGGGTATCGGAAGGGGGTAGTTGAGACGAGGGGTCAACAGCGGGATTTGTCAGTCCGCATAGCCGGAAAGATACTCTAGGGCCCACTCGGTGAGATTATGTCAAATGAGTTTGCAAACATGTGACTAGGTCACCAGCTGACATAATATCATAGACGAGTAGAAGATAGCGATGTCGGTAACGAGATCATGCTAGGTATGGAGATATCTGAGAATGATACTCGGACACGCTAAGTATCGCCATGACAAAGGGTTAAAGACTAGACGTCCAGGTTTGATAGATGAAAGTCATTCGTTATATCACAGGGATTAATTCATGGGGTCCAGGCCTACGAGTTAGTCATTGATCATAGAGGAGTCTTGGTCATACCTGTTATTATATCGAACCGCTAGGGTAACACACTTAAGGGGTTTCGACAAGACAACCGGAAAGGAAAGAGATCACCGGGAGCGTCCCGGGAGGGATCCGATGGAGATCGGGCAGCGCCGAAAGAGTTTTCGGAGCTAGGAAAAATTATATATATTATGTTTGATATTAATTTGTGTAATTAATATGCAAATATGATTTTATATATTTATTTTAGAATTTATTTAGGCTGATTTCCCTAAATGGGCCTTCTAGTCGAAAGAAGGCCCAAGAGGCCCACTAGGGGGCCGACGCACCCTCCCTAGCCGCACCAAGGCTGTGGGATAGTCCCACGTTGCCTGGCTAGGGAGGTTGGCTCCCCCCGGGAGCCTATATAAGAAAGGGCACCCCTGGCTTTTTAATTCACCAATTAATTCCCCAATTCTCTCTCGATCTCGTGATTCCCTTTGTCGGAGTTGCGCCGAGTTGATAGGGGGATCTCTTCCACCATAGCCCGATGCCGCGTTGCTGGTGTTCCGGTCCAAGTCTTCCGCTGCTCGTCCTGGACTGGAGTTTCGGAGGCCGTCGTCTCCACCGTATGTGTGTAACGCCCTGCGAGGTGCTGCGCTAGCGGTACTCGGAGGCCTACTTCCTTCAGCCGACCTCGGGGTCATCTTCGTCGTCTTCGTCGCGCCGAGTTCTCCGCGACCTAGAGGTCGGCTGCGTCGTCTTCGTCGTCAACGCTTGTGCGGGAGCGTAATCCCCGCTATTTGGTCTACGAGGGTATGTATTCCAATCTCCGCCGTACTACTATATCTACATAGTGTAGATCTTGGCTTGTTTAAGGATATCGTTGCTAGGAAATTTTTTGTTTTCTGCACACGATCCCCTTCAAATGTTGCAAAGCACATATAGGTCTCAATGTGTGAATCTGTTGACTGTATTCCTCTTCCACGAGACAAGCATGCACCAAGATGCTATGGGTGTTGAGCTTTTACCAAGTTGTACACTAGATTAAGTGTTACTGTAGTGCAATTGGGAGACTGAAGGGAATATGCCCTAGAGGCACTTAATAAAGATAGTTTATTAGACATATATCAATTGTTCATTATATGTTTTATACCATGCTATAACTGTATTAATCGGAAACATTAATACGCATGTGGTAGATAAACAACCAGGTCCCTAGTAGCCTCTACTAAGACTAGTTCATTGTGCGATTGATGATCGAGGTTTCCCGATCATGTGACATGGCGTCAGTTGGCAATGGAGTCATATCGTTGGTAGAACGATGTGATGGACTTACCCATAATTTGTAGGACGTAGTCATTACGCCTTCGACCGTGAGATCAACTCTTATTGTTGTTCCTGGAAGATACTTTGATCGCATCAAATGTCATATCTTATATAGTGTGACAATAAAGGTGACACTTTCGTGTATCGGAAGGGAGTAGTTGAGACGAGGGGTCAAGAGTGGGATTTGTCAGTCTGCATAGCAGGATAGATACTCTAGGGTCCACTCGGTGAGATTATGTCAAAGAGTTTGCAAACATGTGACTAGGTCACCAGGACATAATATCACAGACGAGTAGACAATAGTGTTGTCAGTAACGACATCCTGCTAGGTATGGAGATATCTATGAAAGATGCTCAGACACGCTAAGTATTGCTATGGCAAAAGGTTTTAGACTCGACGTCTAGGTTTGATAGATGAAAGTCATTCGTTATATCACAAGGGTTAATTCATGGGGTTCAGACCTACGAGTTAATCATTGATCGGAGAGGGGTCTCAATCATGTATGTTATTATATCGAACCGCTACGGTAACACACTTAAGGGGTTTTGACAAGACAACCGGAAAGAAAAGAGATCACCGGGAACGTCCCGGGAATGGTCCGATGGAGATCGGGCAGCGACGAAATAGTTTTCTGAGCAAGAATAAATTAAATAGAATATGTTTGATATTAATTAGTGTAATTAATGATTAAATATGATTTTATATATTTATTTTCGAATTTTTAAAGGCTGATTTCCCTAAATGGGCCTTCTGGTGGAAAGAAGGCCCATGGGGGGGGGGGGGGGAATCACTCCAAGGCTTCGGCCTGGATGGGGGCCGGCCTAGGTGGGCCAAATGGGGCCCACCTAGGGCCGGCGCACCTTGCCTAGTCGCACCAGACGTGTGGGATAGTCACACATTGCCTGGCTGGCAAGGTTGGCTCCCCCCGAGAGGCTATATAAAGAAGGGCACCCCTGGCCTTTTAATTCACCAATTAATTTCTCTTTCTCTCCTCGATTATGTGCTTCCCATTGTCGGAGTTGCGTCGAGTTGAGAGGGGATCTCTCCACCATAGCTCGTTGTCGTGCTGCTGGTGTTCCGATCCAAGTCTTCCGCTGCTCGTCCTGGACTGGAGCTTCGGAGGCTTCCGCCTCCATCGTATGTGTGTAACGCCCTGCGAGGTGCTGCGCTAGCGGTGCTCGGAGGCCTACCACCTTCAACCGACCTCGAGGTCATCTTCGTCGGCTTCGTCGCGCCAAGTTCTTCGCGACCTAGAGGTCGGCTACGTCGTCTTCGTCGTCAACGCTTGTGTGGGAGCGTAATCCCGCCTTTTTGGTCTACAAGGGTATGTATTCCGATCTTCGTCGTATTACTATATCTGCATAGTATAGATTCTATCTAGTTTAAGAATATCGTTGATAGGAATTTTTTTGTTTTCTTCCTGCGATCCCCCTCAAAAGGTTTATCAAAGAGTACATAAATTACTGCCGAAGTCACTGGAGTTGCTAAAGATGCCAGTGTTGTTTGTTAGTTACTCCCTAGCCACTTCTGGTAATTACAAAGATATAAGTTGCTCCTAGAGTCAACAACAAAGTTGTTGCTAAAGACAACACTGATATTAGTTGCAACATATCATTAGCAACTTTGAGGGTGGAAATTGTAATAGAGAATACAGAAGTTTCTCCTAAAACTATATTCTCGCATAAGCCAGTATTTTCCTGGAGACACCCGTGCTATTGGCTGGTTGCAATTTTTGGACAAAAGTTACGGTGAAAGGAACATACGTATGTGCGGTAGCAAGAAATTCTTTCTTATAGCACCAAAGTTGCTTAAGGTAAAAAATAAGTTGCTTCTCGTAACACTAATGTTACTATTTAAAAAAGTTTGTCGAATCATACCCATATGGGGTCTAGTTTTGAAGGGCTAGATTCCAACGGCTAAAACGGATCTCAATTTTGACATGCGATTTATGAGTTGTGACTTTTTAAATTTTGAAAAGACGAATTAACTGCCTTGTGTTATCATACCCTCACATGGAACAAGAAGAAGAGAAAAGACGAGGAAAACAATAACCACGTGCCACATCACCCACATCAGCTCCGTTCAGGTGGTAATCTGTTTGCACTCGCGTGATACGTCCTCACGCATCAGACGGCGCAGAAGGGTGTGTGCTGGTATCTGTCAAAAAGCGAAGCTTTGCTCTTTATCATTTGGTATTATATGTAGGTATTCCAATTTATGCCAGAAATGGCCAAAAAAAATTCGAGGGAGGAAATGCCCAAACTTTTGTCTCTGCAGTCTCAGCCTCCACATACCTTCAATTTGATCCGTCTGTACCTTCCGCTAGGTAATCTGGCAACATCTTCTCTTGCTGCTGTTCGATCGAGCTCTTGCTCAATCCTGTTAGTTGCCATATTATAATAATACGGACTACTACTTTAAAAACTTGTCCTACACCTCAGTAGAAGATGCACGCGTGCCGTTTATTCTCGACACCACGTTCTCTGTTATTTGAAAATTTAGATAAAAGATCACACGGACACATGATTAGAAGTAGAGGTAGAGATTATACGTAGAAGTAGAAGAACAAGTGATCCAACTCGACAGATGTTTAGAAGTTACTCGCTTCCTAAGTTCCTATCTACAGATCTGAAGAAAGCAAACACGCTACAGCGTCCAGTCCAGGTGGTGGTGACCATACTAAGTATTTTCTCGCAAAAAAAAGGATCCCACCAAGAACAGACATGCTGGTAAGCCATAGAAGTCATAAAACAGGCACAAAGCGAAAGCAATAGAATCACGTTCTGCATTTTTTCTTCAGAAAAATCTAAAGATCTCACTCAATATGGCCAATCCAAGTAGTTCAATTGTACAACGCCAGCAACAGTTTTAACACGGAACCTTACATGACTCAAATACTTTGAACACTGGTAGCACATTAAACACAGAGCACCATCTTCAGGCGTTACATACACCTAGCGAATTGGGTTTCGTCAACAAAGCCTCCAGCCATCGCCCTCTGGACATTTTTCGCAAACTTAGGTGGGTTGTCTCGAAGAACAGCTGCTGCTTCATGATTTAGGGGATCCTCCTCGTTAGGTTGCTACAAGGACGACGTTGGTACATTTCAGTAGCTAACACAACCGACAATGAAAACAATGTTAAACGAACTTTTGCTTCCACAAACTAGTGAAACATCTGTTGGGTAAAATAATCCTCACGTAAGTTAAAAACAAATTATTTTGTACGTGCAAGACAAAACCAAATCAGCTTTCGAGAAACATGTAGTATTAGATCTTTCA
Organism: Poa annua; assembly: GCA_026929855.1. NCBI lineage: Eukaryota > Viridiplantae > Streptophyta > Magnoliopsida > Poales > Poaceae > Poa > Poa annua. The sequence goes on from CM049430.1 coordinate 43,645,540, forward strand.
TCATAGATACTCCCTCCGTCCCAAAATAAGTGTCTCAAGTCTCTCAAAAAGTAGATGTATCTAGACATGAACATCTACTTTCTGAGAGACTTGAGACACTTATTTTGGGACGGAGGGAGTAGATTAACTACTGGTGTGGCTAATAAACGCTATACTCACTGAGAAAAGAAGATTCAAGCCATAGACGATGGTGTTGATATTCAGGACAGGCTTCCAATCTTCACGCAGAATGTTCAGGCAGACATTCCCCTCCAAGTCAATATTAGGATGATAGACCTAGCAAGACCAGAACAGCACCAAGAATGAAATGGTGGGTCAATGGAGAAAATGGGATTAGGCAGGAAGTACAAAGTGCTATATTAATGAAGAGAGCCTTGTTACCTTAGTCTTGCACTTGACTTTGGGAGGTTCATGTGGGTAAGCAGGAGGAACTTGGAAGGTAAAAGAAAATTTACCACCGCTGTAAAAAGCATTTGCATTTAAACGAAAAATACAAAATTGGAAAACAAGGCAATTTTTCAGTACTGCAACGTATGTATCCTTATTTGAAAATATATTTTGATTTTAACATGTATTCGTATGCCCATAGGATACATCTAAATCTCAAATAAAACCCTGACATACAGTCTTGATGTGTGCTGTAGTGCTTGAAACGAACAGGCAGAACTGATGATACAGAAGCAGAGAAATTAGATATCAAAATACAACAAGGGTTATCCTGCATTCCGTTGGCTTTGGCTAATCACATAACTGATGAGATACTGCAAGAGAAGCATAGCCACATGGGCTGGGGTTTGTTGCATCAGCGGAATCTCCACATCCAATTATTGTGGGTGCAGGACAAGCCTGCCCTACTTCTGGACAACCAGGTAACAGAGATGGGTCGATTATAGATTTAGCATTTAGGAGCATCAAGGTGAGCAATTCCCGCTACAACATAAGCTTCTCATACCTAGCCAGACTAAAGGCAGAGTTGCATGCGCAACAGTACACACGAGGCTTGGCTGAGGGGAGCGGATTTGTGGGCTGCATTGGTGTGGTACAGCAAGGTGCACACTTCATGGGGTGCTCAGGCAATTTTTATAGACTGATTGCAAAGTAATAGGAAATTAGGAATTGACTTTATTTGTCACCAGTTGCCAACATTTCTGTGGATTGCATACAAACTGGGGCGTAGGCACCTAGCTAACAATGACAAATAATCCATCCTTTCATGTTTGACATTTGGTCGATGTACTAAGTATAACTATAGAAAGACCATTCTTTACTAGTGCTGTAAGCTTTGGTTAAAAATAAACCACACACTCCCTATCTCCTAACACGAATGTGGTACACCCACAATCTTACTTTCACATGTTTTCTTACTATGATTTGTTTACTTATTGAGATTTTTGGATATACGAATGCAAATACCTGACAATGTGCATATGAGTGGGGGTGCAAAAGGACATATTTGCTATATCTACAGGCAGGTGCAGAATTTTATATTTGAATGTGCACTGGATATTTCCATGAAAAATAAAATATCAAAATAACATGGGATAATATTTGACAATAGAACCTTCAAAACCACTTACACATAGTATCCTTCATCAGGTCAAATGGAAACCTCAAAGTTCATCAGATCATCCTTGCCTTGAGGAAAAGACATTTTGGTGGTCTTAGGAAGGTTGAGTTCAGCAATATCTGCAAAAGAAATGTACAAAAAATGACAGTAAACAAGTAATTAGCGCCCAGTACAGCAGTTCGAATAAAAGTAGCATGGTTTACAAATATGATGACAAAAATAAGAAAGGTTATGTTTGTGGTAGAAAGCAAACATACCTTTATGGAGACGCAACTCCCCAGGACTTTGCTTCTTGGCAGCAGGCTTTCCATTTGTACTTGCTGCATCTTCCTTCTTTTGGACCTTTATCTTAAAAAGGTTTATCATTTTCCTGTGGAATGGAATAAGAGAAACTGAGAACACGGAAACGAAAGAGAAGGTTTTCTGCAAGAACAAAATTGAGAGTTCAGAACTAGATAACATATGGATTACAACTCTAAGTTAAAAACTAATATATATATAATCCAAGCGGGCTGCAATTTGATTCAAGTTTAGTTTTTCCTTTGTTTATGCAGCCTTAAAAAATTTAATCTGAAAATCAACTCAAAGCAATATCCCAATTTGGTCGTACAAAAAATATGCACACATTCAGAGCTCAGGCGCATTGGCACGAAACAAACAACAACACATGAGATGGGCTTGTATATACTCAGTAATTTACACTGATAAAATCTAGAATATTGTGGAAACTGGAAAACTCTGATTTCAAATACTTGTAGACTACAACATTCTGCTTTAGCGAGAACTATACATATACTAAGATAATAGTTGAAATACCAATCAAATACAAGAAAACTGGCAAATATTGGCAAAAGATACAAATATATTTTTTAGATCATCGGGCAAATCGTAAGAACCTATAATTTCTTAAACATGCTACTGCCTTGTACTCCCTCTGTTTTAAAATATAAGATGTTTTAGCTATTGCACATGTTGTTTAGATACAGACTAAAGTGAGTGAACATGGACACTAAAACATGTCTAGATACATGTAGAATTGTAGATTCATGCGAATGTGCAAAAAGGCTAAAACATATTATATTTAAAAACAGAGGGAGTATAAACAAGCATATGTAAACTACTATGGTGAAACATCGATGAATACACGAATTATGACACATAATGTTATTAAAACAGTCAGAAGCTAACCTACTCGACACAAAGAACAGAAGAACAATGCTAGAGGTGATGGGGAAGCCAAAAGAACGGTGTAAACAGCCATAAAGTACTGCTGTATCCAGGTCAGTAGATTAGCACACTTGCAGCCAGTAAATTCATACTACATAAACAAGCTACTGCCCGCACTAATCTGATACCGATCATCCAAATAAAGAACTAGGATGTGGCCTAGTGGTAAGGGCTTGCAGTGGAAACCCTGCGACCAGGGTTCGACTCCCATTGGGAGCGAATTCCTTCACCTGGGTGGTTGTTACCTACACAAAAAAAAAGTCCTGGGTGCTAGTGCCCATGGATCTCATTATATTTTTTAAGTTCATCAGTCAGTACCATGGAGAAGTTCTTATGACTTGTAAGGAGGTTTATCAAGAACAACATGGGTGGCTGCTACCTATACAAAAAAAAGGCCTGGGTGCTAGTGCCCATGGATCTCATTATATTTTTTAAGTTCATCAGTCAGTACCATGGAGAAGTTCTTATGACTTGTAAGGAGGTTTATCAAGAACAGCAAGTTGAACCAATCTAAACGCTTTTTTTGGACAAAATTCCATTAAAACAATAAAGCACAAAATAAGGTCGGATATCTGTACTACATTCCAACTGCAAGAAATATGGATATAGTCCTCCCGGTCCTGGATTGCAAATCAAGTGAGAACTCAATACTTGTGCAACGGCATCACCGCACCACATGGCCGGTCCATGTCCATGGGTCTCTCGATGAATATATTCATTTAAATAGTACTCCTATAACATACGTTTAGGCTGCTGGGTAACCCGCAAAATTGCTTCCCAAACATGTTTCATATATCACGATTCTCCAGGAACTTTGGCACTACCCTCGAGACTAATCTAGCACGCACATCAATAACAGACTCCGCTTTATTTCTTCATGAGTAAAAAAATCCCCATCACAAATTATTCCCAAACAACGACATATTTCCCTTAACCTCACACAGATTGCCCCAAGGATGGGACTAAATTGAGTATCATAATAGCCCTCAAATCAGCTACAAGACGAAACAGCGGGAACGGGTAGGGTTTCTAGGTACGGACCTAGAACAGCGAACGGAGAATCAGGTCGCCGATGTCTGAGAGGAGGGGACGGCGGCGGAGATTTTCGTAGTGGCCATCGCCGTCGCCGAGGATTGTTGGCGTCGGAAGGACGCGCACAGGGGGTGATTTTTCGTTTATATATAGGGGAAACGAGAGTTCAGTTTGTAGGCTTGTAGAAAACGGACGAAGCTTCGGTGACCAAAGGCACGGACCGACTTTGCCCTACCTCCGCCCTCCGTTTTAATCTAACGGATAAGATTTGACTAAATCTAAAACATAAAAATGAAAAGTGTACATAAAAAGTTGAAAACATTCCAGTAAATCACAGATGCCCCTGTCGCAGCAATGAAACATGGGTTCCCCTAGTTTTATCTAAGTGGCTCCACCGTGAATGGGCTCAGCATAAGGATGAACAAGGCCAAAACTCGATGCAAGGAATGGCGGGTGCATCCACGCCACACAAGACCTCCCTGCTGCGCAGGACCCCCGGGCCTTCAGCGAAGCGACCCGGAAGGTACCGAAGACCCCGAGAGCACGAGTCCCCGGCGGGGCCGAGATCCCTCCCGGGTATAAGACCGTATAAGGAGAAGATAAGTCTTCTACCACCTTCCAGAGGATGGTGGAAGCCCCATAAGGCTTGGGAACTAAGGCGCGGTCAAGGGACACCACCTACCCACTATCAGCCCATGCCAGTCGCTTCCCCAAAGACGCCAGAGATCTTATCCACCCAAAGACGGATACTTCGAGGAGAAGAGGCCACGTCGTCATCTCCACCACGGAGAGGGGTTGCTTCCCGCCAAGAACCCGTCACGCTACTTGCATGACCTCTATGGTATCCCTTTTCCCTATAAAATGAGGACAAAGGGCATGAGGAAGGGGGGATGGCTCAAGCTAGCTTAAGGAGTAAGCAAGCTCTAGCCAAGAGCTCACCGGTGACCTAAGGTAGAAGACAACCACCAAGCTAGGCTAGAAGGAGGAAGGGAAGGAAGGTGATCTCCTCCGGGCAAGAATCTGTCCTCCCCCTTCCTCTAGACGGAGTACCCTGCCGGGTACCTCGCCAGGAAACACCATTGTAGCCACACCATGATTCGACCATCTATCCAGACATGTAGGAGTAGGGCTGTTAGCCTTCGGGCGGCCTGATCCTGGGTAGATCGATGTGTCCTTTCCTTGTTTGCATACCACGTCGAGATCGGAGAGTGAGAGAGGAACTTGTTCGGCGATCGTCCCCCGGGAGACGTTACCAGCCTCCTTCACACCCTACCGAATCTAGGGATCCACCTCAAGCTCTTCTTCCGGCACAAGAACTGCGTTGAGGTCTTCACCAACGGCTCTCGGCATGGCCCAGAAGAGGAAAGGGAACGCGGTGATGGAGTTCCCGCGGTACCCCGGCCTCGTTTATATCCTCGAGGGGTCTCCTCCTCCTCCAGTAGAAGGCCGGAAGTTTGGAATCAAGTTCGTCCCATCCGCATAATACGTTAGTCCCTGGATCAGCAAGGACGGACCCAAGGAGTTCACTACCAGCACCGAAATCATTCTTCCCCCGCAAGCGCAGGAGCGCGCAGCAGAACCTCTCTCGACAACACTGCCCGTTGAGACGTCGCCGGAGGAGGGAACCTCAGACCAAGCCAGGAAAGAAACTCTGCCGGAGGAAGAGATCGACGGATACATACCACAAGGGATCTTCATCCCTCCAAGGAAGGACGAAAGTCCTGGAGTCTGGTGTGTGTACCACCAGTCGGATAGGCATAGTGTGGAGGACTGCCGACAGTTCAAAAACGACAACTTCCTGAAGAACAATGGCGGGGACTGCTATTGTCGTGGTGGTACCACGGCAGATGACATAGGATGGCTAATGTGTGGGGCCGATGGACGCTGGTGGATCCGTGGAGGGCTAGTGAACTGAGAAGCTCACATGGGATGAATCAAGAGGCAAGCGAGAAACGGCTAAGTCAGGCACAAGAACCGCAAGAACACTCAAGAACACCTCCGAACCGCAAGCAAGTCCATGAAGAACCATGAATACACACGATGTACCTAGGTTCGGGGCCCTCGTGTGGAGGTAAGACCCCTACTCCTGCCTTTCCTCTTAATATAAGTGTGCCACAAGATCTACAACGATGCTCCTTGAGCTGTTTTCGGTATGAACAAGGATGAACAACTAAGGAATAGAGGAGTAGATGCTCTAGCGGTAAGTAAATGTGACTATAGTTTTGACCCTCAAGTTGGTCGTCGTCTGTCTGAAGGAGTTATGGCGCCTTTTATAGGCCTTTTATAGATTTCTGGCCGGGATGACCGAAAACCCTATTCCGCCCGGGTCCCACTGGGTAGAACCGACCTGGCCAACGGTAATGTCGACACCGGCTAGCACGACCTAGCCGTCGAGCTATCCGACATAGGCCGAGGTAGGTCATCATGCCAGTAGCTGTTGCAGGCGTCGGGCTAGATGATCATTATCCCCTGTCAGAGACACGACTTAGCTTCGCCCATGCCTTGTAGCCTTTGCCGGTTTGCCGGCCTAGGCATGTCCAGTCTTGTCACTGCGGCGCCGTACCCGTTGATACGCTCCCGTGTCAGGCGGGATATGACCATGCTTCTGTGTCATGCGGGATTTGACTTTAGCCCTTCGTACCGGATGGAAAGCTAATCATGACCTTAACCCTTGCTCGACTTAAGTTATGTTGGACACTCTCGCCAGAGTCCTGGCATGCCTTTCTGCACACCAGAGATAAAAGAAAAACCACCGACATACATCAGTCGGTTACATCAAGTCGAAATGCTCTATTGCGCTATCTGTATCTCCTTGTATCCGCTTATGCCGGCCACACCCGACTTGCGGGAATTGAATTTAAATGCAACAAATTAAATTAAATAAGATGAAATGCAATGCCATGTTGATGAAAAAGAAAACACACACAACTAAAAAGGGGATAAATTCCGGGACGTTACACCCAGCCACTCAAAGATGTCTTAGGCTCACTCCCAAAGACATCTTCGAGAAGCTAGTTCTTAGAGGAACTCTCTACCGCTGCATGTGTTGCTCTGAGTGCCTGGGGGTGTATTTATAGTCTTCCCAAGGTGGCCCTTGGCGTCCCCAGGAGACAACCTGACCTTAGCAACCTCCATAGGACAGACTGACCCTTCCTTGCCCCAAGAGGCAGCCCCTGACAGCTCCCAAGAGCCATTTCCTGTAACACTACTATTCATCTGTCCCAGGCTTGACCATACCCCGGGGGCAGCCCCGCAACACTAGTGCCTGAAGCTGGTGTTGCACTACAGCCTCAGATGAAGAGCAACATCAGATTTAAAATAAACATGACGAGACCCATAGCCAGAGTTCACATAACTATGCCGGTCCAACCGACACTACCAAGCTGGTCCAACCGATTTCGCCGGATGAGCTTAGTCCGGATCTGGTGTTTCCACTGACTTCTCCGAAATCGCTGACTCCTCACGCCGACTTGTTATTTCTAAGGATCTCATGACGTCCTAGATTGCGGCACGTGGCAGTCGGATCCGAGATATCTATCTTGATCCTCGTGCTCAAGGTGACTTGCACGCAGACGCCCTTCAGGGGGTCCCACCCGGGGTCAAGTCACGTCAGCACAACACTTGAGTGCTTTGACTCCCGTGCGCCAGTTTGATGCTCGCGCCTGCAATCGCACGCGATCCAGGCGCCGGCGTTTGCTTTTCTTTGACCCACAAGGTGGCTGATCGTGCGGCCACAACTGCCTCAACGCCTGGCAACCGCCACACGCGGTTTCCGATGCACGATTCGTAGGTCGTGGGTGGGAAACGTGAAAACCGTCTCTGACCCGCACTACTAGGAATATGGTCATTTATGACGGTTCAAATTCGTCACTAAATCGTCACTAAGGTTTGTCCGTGACAACTTCGTGACGATTTCAAATTCGTCAAAAGCTGGCCGAGAAGGAGGGACGATCTTGAATTTTTCGCGAATCGTCACTACCATTGTGACGATCAGAGAATCGTCACTATGTTACGTGACGATTTAAAACGCCACTAACCGTGTTGACGTGGCATCATTTGTGACGACCCAAAACGTCACTAGATGAATTTAGCCCGGTCCGTTGAGTCTGTTATATGGGCCAAGCCCATTATGCTCGTTGGGCCTTGGGCTGTTATGAGAACAATTTCTTACCGGGCCTTGGCCTTTTTGGCTTCAATGTTTTTGGGACATGGCCCATTTTCGGTCCGTTACAGTTTTGGGACCTGGCTCGTTGCGAGACTGATTTTTTATTGGGCCATGGCCATTTTAGCTTCAATGTTTTTTGGGCCTTGGCCCGTTGCGGGTCCGCTAAAGTTTTGGGCCATGGCCTATTACGTGACCAATTTTTTTATTGGGCCTTGGCCTTTTTAGCTTTACTTTTTTGGGGGCCTTGGCCCATTTTGGGTCCGTCACAGTTTTGGGCCTTGTCTTGTTACGAGACCAATTTCTTAATGGGCTTTGGCCTTTTTAGATTCACTGCCTTGCGGCCCTTGGCCCATTTTGGATCCGTTGTAGTTTTGGACCTTGGCCCGTTTATATATCGTTACAGTTTGGGCCTTGACCCATTTAGGGTCCACTACAGCTTTGGGCCGTGGCCCATGTTGGGTCCACTATAGCTTTGGGATGTTGCCCATAACCTAGCCCTTTAGTTTTGGGCCATGGCCCATTTGGGATTCGTTACATTTATGGGTCTTGGACTTTTTTGTGGTCCTTTATAGTTATGGGCCTTGGCCATTTTAGGGTCCGTTACTGTTTGGGCCTTGGCCTTTTAGGGTCCATTACTGTTTGGGCCTTGGCCTTTTTAGGGTCCATTACATTACTGGGCATCGCCCTTTAACATACAAAAAGAAAGACCATTATCACAACAATTAAACAATGAAATTCAGTATCTAAATAGCCCAATAGCACATCATAACATTTCAAAGCTTCTTCCCAGCAGCGTTACCACATGTACAAAATGAACATCTAAAGCTGCAAAATTCACAGAAGTGATACAAAATGTTCAGAATGACCATCTTGATCATCAACATGTGAACCAACATATTAACATTCAGTCACCAAAATCGTAGCCAAAATCGCCGCCATCAGCCAAAAATGTTCCAGAAAGGACCAACTTGAAGAAGATATGCCCTAAAGGCACTTAATAAAGATAGTTTATTCGTCATCAATTGTTCATTATATGTTTTATACCATGCTATAACTGTATTACGCGGAAACATTAATGCACATGTGGTAGATAAATAACCAGGTCCCTAGTAGCCTCTATCTAACTAGTTCATTGGCCAATTGATGATCGAGGTTTCCCGATCATGTGACATTGATGTCAGTTTTGACAATGAAGTCATGTTGTTGGTAAAACGATGTGATGGACATACCCAATATATGTAGGACGTAGTCATTACGCCTTTAATTGTGAGATCAACTCTTATTGCTATTCCTGAAAGATACTTTGATTGCATCAAACGTCATATCTTAATAGTGTGACAATAAAGGTGTTCCTCTCGGGTATCGGAAGGGAGTATGTTGAGACAAGGGATCAAGAGCAGGATTTGTCAGTCCGCATAGCAGGATAGATACTCTAGAGCCCACTCGGTGAGATTATGTCAAATGAGTTTGCAAACATGTGACTAGGTCACCAGGACATAATATCATAGACGAGTAGAAGATAGTGTTATCGATAACGAGATCAAGGTAGGTATGGTGATATCTATGAACGAGTCTCGGACACGCTAAGTATCGCCATGGCAAAAGGTTCAAGACTCGACGTTTAGGTTCGATTGACTAAGTTATTCTGTAACATCCCAATTTTGCTAAAATTTAAAACTTTGCATGCATACATGTTTTATTTGGAGTGTGAGATCTTGTGTGGATATTTATTTGTATGTATTGCTTGTGCTAGATTGTGAAGGAGAGGAAGGACCTGCTTGTGATTGCTATTCTTGTTGTGCCTGCCCCTCCTGCTGCCAAGGCAAGTGACTTCATAAAACACCTACTATTTTATTCTAATTGCATATCTAGTGCTTTCAAACAGTATTTGCAAAAGTAGTATGCATGATAGGTTTTGGGAGATTGTAGTATGCTATGCAAACCTTTTAGGTTTCCCCTTAGAAATTCCAGATTAGAACCCTATTATAATTTAGTGGAAGCACCTGCTGCAAAAATGATTGTTTTATGGTTGTTGTGATAAATGAAAATTTCCACTAAATTAATTTAACGCCTGGGTGGATTGGGTCGATCGAGGAGGTTTCAAGTTGAGTGGCTTCTCAGGGCCAAGTGTCATGGTTGTCTTCGCCCAGGGTAGTTTCCACTTACCTGGGGCCATGATATGCGGTGTTAACCTGAGTTGCTCACTTGTGGTAGGCCACCCAGGGCTATGAGATTTGAGTTTACACTGAGTCTAGTTGCTTATCGTGCAACCATTGGTCAATATGGGCTCTGTCTTGATGGAGTAAGTTGATGTGGACCTGGGTCAAGAGATTGATGGTGGTAGAGTTGATAGGATGGTGGTAATCTCTTAGTATGATCATGGGAAAGCAACTTCTGAAAAGTCTCGTCTTGATCTTCTCCTTTTCCTTCTCACTAAAGGAGTGTAGAGGATAGTTTGGGTTGATTGAGTCTAATGGTGAAAGTGCACACCCTCTCGAGAGTTAAAACCTAAGATCTTAGCCGTGTCCCCGGCATCGGACATTTGAGTAACTACACAAGGTTGTGTTCTGAAAATCTCCTCATCTCAAATTTCTTAATAAAACTTTGTTGGGTGAACATGGGTAGGAGACATGGACTTGTCTCGAGATTTGTCTCTGAAGGAGAAGTTATTGATTTAAGAAAACTGTTTATCAAAAGTAGGAGAAAATTTGCTTTGCGCAATAGCCCTGAGCTCCACCAGCCAAATTAAGCATATAGTTATAGTATAATAGAACATTAGGAATTAAAGTCACTTGCCACCACAATTCAATTGTGCTGACCCTTTATAGCTGGGCTGCAACTAAACCTTGCAGAATGTCCGAATGAGGAGTAAGGGGGTCGTCTTCGAGCTACAACCAACATGATTTGCCAGTGGCTTCATGGAGAAGATGTAGCTCCATGCTACCTTTAGTTTTGCGTTTGAACTCTGAAATAAAGTGTGAACTATTTATTCAGCTAGCATTTTTCGCTATGCTAAGTTGTAAGGATATTTGTTTTTGGATCATTCGTCTCGTTCTGTAATAAATTATGACATTGTACTGTGATATTACATCTTATTGGAGAATGTGAGACTTATGTGATCCAAGTCTTTACATTATTCATATGTGCCATTGCTTGCATAAGCATGGGCACTACAGATGGTATCAGAGCACGAATGTTGCATGTAGGCTCGAAACCCCTAGGATTGGATACAAACCCTAAAATAAATATTTATAATTAATAAAATTCGAAATACCATACTTCTTTCCTTATAATATGTTCCTTACCTTCTTCATTCTTATTTTGTTTCATCTCCTTATTTCTTATCCCTTCAAAATTCTTGTAGATGAAGAACTTCACCCAAGAGTTATCCCCGCAGAAAGGAGACCAGTACTACTTCAGTGACCAGCTCCTCAGTATTTCCAGAACCCTGAGGTTGACGCCGCCAGTCTTCAGGGGCAAAGAAATTATGTCAGAAGATTACCCTGAAGGACGCTGGAAGATCGAGTCAGAAGTTCTCCCTCGTCTTGATCCTCCTGGATCGCAGCTGATCCGTTTCCGATCTAGATACCCCACCTGGAAGAATGGAGTGGAGATGGCGATGCTGGAGACCTTGTCCCGCATCATTGAGCAATTCTATGACGAGATCAAGCCCAACCCCGTCTTTCGACACTTTGCCAGGAGGGATAGCATTGGACAACCCGTTCAACCCTCACTTAGGGGTATGAACGAGAAGCATCATGGAGACCTTGGAGCTCATTGCCATAACTTGGATATACTTCTAGGACAAGAGATCTTCTACAGGGCAGATTTAAGGCGCGTCCACCGTCACGTTAAGGAAAGCTTAGAAGAAGAGAAGGATATGCTTCGTGTAGAAGTTCAGGTGCTAACGAAGGAGAACAAGGAACTGGAAAACAAGATTTACCTGCAAGATGATTGGATTGCGCAGAAGGATGCCCACATTTTGGCATTGCAGGCTCAGTGTGCTCATTTGTGTGAACAACTAAGCCAAATGGAACTTCAGGCAGAGAAGAATCATCCCCCTGACGCTCCAGAGCCCCTTGTGTTAACCTATCCAGATGAGGACACTCCCAAGGAAGCCACGGGTGTCAAGAAGCGCAAGTGTGGGAACACCCGCAAATACATAAGGAGTTTCAAAATTTGATTAGTAAGACCACCAGTTATCCTTACCTTACGAGTATTTCTCCTTACCTCATCAAAGTTGTATTGACCCACCAATTTGTGGTGAGGCAGTACCTTGAAAACCATGTCCTAGCTTGGTTTACAAGTCTCTAAAATATCGAATTTGTAAAATACTTCGGGTGTGTCTGTTTATTTGTTGTTTGTTATGTTTCTGTGAAGTGTGTTGATGTGCATGGGTAGATTTTTCCTTTGTAGTCTCTTTCTATCACTACTTACCTATGCCCACACCATACAGATGCCTCCACGTCGTGATCCTGACAACAACAATGCCAACGAAATGATGCAACAAATGATGGCAGCCCAGACACAGTTGATGACCATGATGGCTCAGTTCATGGCAAACCAAAACAATCCCCCACCCCCTCCACCGCCGCCACCACCACCCCCACCCCAAGTTGACCGCCTTGCTAGATTCTTGAGGCTCAGACCCAACAAATTCTCCACAGCTACTGAACCAATCGTAGCCGATGATTGGCTACGCTCTGTGAACAAGGATCTAGTTACTTGCGAGTGTACGGAATTGGAGAAAATAAGGTTCACTTCCCATCTACTGGAGGGACCAGCGGCACAGTGGTGGGAAACATATCAGATCACTCACCCACTTGAAGGACTTACCTGGGAAAACTTTAAAGAAGGTTTCCGCAATGCTCACATCTCAACTGGGATCATGAATCTGAAAAGGGATGAGTTCCGTACCCTGAGACAGGGAAATCATGCTCTGAGGGAGTACATGGAGGACTTCAATTCCCTCTCACGCTATGCCCCAGAGGATGTAGACACCGATGCAAAGAGGAAGTATAAGTTTCTGAATGGACTCAATGGTGAGCTGAAAATACCATTGTCTGTGGCCTATGCTCCCAATTATCAGGACCTTCTTGATCAGGCCATTACTCTGGACAGCAACATGAAGAAGGAGGAGAATACAAAAAGGAAGTTCAGCGCCAATAAGTACAACACTAATCTGATGCAGAAGAAACCATACGTTCCTGAGAACAGTGGGGTCACTACAGTCACAAGAGTGGAAGTGGCTACAACCCTAATGGTCATATCCATAAAGTAGGAAATTCCGGATACAGAGGAAATGGACAGGGTGGTAGGGGACACAACCACCCGTTCAATGGGAACAATAGTGGAAAAGAGCAATACCGCCACAACAATGAACCTAAACGAGATATTAGTCAAGTAACTTGCTACAAGTGTGGGAACAAGGGACATTACTCAACAGACTGCCCAGAGAAGAAGAAGGCGCCGGAAGCATCAAAGCCTAATCCTTTCCAGAAGGCACAGGTGAATCATCTTGATGTGGAAGAAGTGCAGAATGAACCGGATGCAGTGATTGGTACGTTCCTACTACATACCTATCCATCATTAGTCTTGTTCGATACTGGAGCATCCCACTCATTCATCTCAAGAGTTTTTGTTAATAAAAACAAACTGACTACTACAAGCCTGCTAAATACGGTTAGGGTGAGTTCCCCAGGGGGGGAAATGCTCGCACAAACCGATTGTCAAAACTTGAGTTTAGAAATTGGTAAACACTCCTTTCCGGTAAACCTGATAATATTAGAGACCCAGGGTATGGATGTTATACTCGGTATGGATTGGTTGGCCAAGTTTGAAGGAGTATTGGATTGTGCGAATAGATCCATTACACTCACCACTCCCGAGAAGAAGAAGATCAGATACAAATCTAAATTTGAATTTAAGAAAGTTAAGCTAAATTCTCTTAAGGGGGTTAGCATGGGAGACGTTCGTGTGGTAAGAGATTACCCTGATGTTTTCCCCGAAGAGCTACCGGGAATGCCACCCGATAGGGATGTTGAATTTCTTATAGATTTGGTTCCCGGAACGGGACCCATAGCCAAGAGACCATATCCAATGGCCGCAGCTGAATTGAAAGAACTCAAGAAACAGTTAGAGGAGCAACTGCAGAAATGATTCATCCGCCCAAGCTCATCACCTTGGGGAGCACCCATTCTGTTTGTAGAGAAAAAGGATAGTACTCAAAGGCTAGTAAGATTATCGAGCAATCAACGAGGTGACGATCAAGAACAAGTATCCGCTACCGAAAATTAATGAGCTTTTCGACCAGTTAGAGGGTGCTTCGATATTCTCTAAGATTGATTTGCGATCAGGATACTTTCAAATGAAAGTAAGAGAACTAGATATACCAAAAACTGCCTTCACTACTAGATATGGATTATATGAGTACACCGTAATGCCGTTTGGTTTAACCAATGCACCGGCATACTTCATGAACATGATGAACAAAGTGTTTATGGACTTTCTGGATAAGTTTGTTGTGGTGTTCATTGATGATATCCTGATTTACTCCAAAAGTCAGGAGGAACATGAAGAACACTTGCACATGATATTACAGAGACTTAGAGAACATAAGTTGTATGCCAAATTTAGCAAGTGTGAATTCTGGCTAGAAGAAGTTGGTATTCTAGGACACGTTGTGTCGAAAAATGGAATAGCAGTAGACCCAGAAAAGGTGTCAGCTGTGACAAAATGGGAAGTACCCAAGAATGTGGCAGACATCCGTAGTTTCCTTGGACTGGCAGGTTATTATAGAAGATTTATTGAGAACTTCTCCAAACTTCCCAAACCATTGACTTCACTACTGAAAAAGGAAGTCAAATTCAAGTGGACTGAAGAATGTGAAATAAGTTTCCAGGAACTGAAGAAACGGCTGGTGTCAGCACCTGTTTTATGTTTGCCAGATATAGAGAAGGAATTCCAAGTATATTGTGATGCCTCGCACCATGGACTAGGAAGTGTCCTAATGCAAGAAGGGAAAATGATTTCATATGCTTCTAGACAGCTTAAGAAACATGAGGTCAACTATCCCACCCACGATCTGGAGTTAGCATCAGTAGTGCATGCGTTAAAGACATGGAGACCCTATCTTTTGGGAAAGCGTTGTGAAGTATTCACGGATCACAAGAGCCTGAAATATATTTTCACCCAGAAGGAATTGAATATGAGGCAAAGAAGATGGCTGGAACTTATTAAGGACTATGATATGAGTTTGCAATATCACCCAGGAAAGGCTAATGTGGTGGCAGACGCTTTGAGCCGTAAGGTCCATGTAAATGGACTGACAGCGGGAGAATTGCCCAAGGATTTAAGTAGAGCATTTAAGGACCTCAGATTAGAGGTAGTACCCGAAGGATTCCTCGCAACACTGGACGTACAACCGTTGTTGATGGATAAGATTCGGGAAGGCCAGAAGGGAGACAAAGTAATGGATGAAATCAAGGTCAACCTGAGCGAAGGGAAGGCCAAGGGTTTCTGAATGGATGAGCAAGGCACCTTGTGGTTTGAGAAACGCATCTGCGTGCCGCAAGATGAGGATCTTAGAAAATTGATTCTGCAAGAAGCACATAACTCGCCTTATTTCATACACCCGGGAAACACCAAGATGTACATGGATGTAAAGGAAAGATTTTGGTGGAATAACCTGAAGAGAGACATCGCGGAATATATAGCTAAGTGCGATGTATGTAGTCGAGTAAAGGCGGAGCATCAGAAGCCAGCAGGATTGTTGCAACCTTTACCTATACCGGATTAGAAATGGGAACAGATAGGTATGGATTTCATTACTGGGTTACCGCGTACCAGATCGGGATATGATTCGATCTGGGTAATAGTGGATCGTTTGACAAAGGTGGCCTATTTTGTGCCAGTAAAGACTACCTACTCAAGTGCTAAGTTGGCAGAGATTTACATGAGGAGAATTGTATGCCTTCATGGTATTCCCCAGAGGATTGAGTCTGACAGAGGTACCCAGTTTACCTCGCATTTCTGTAAACAACTACATGAATGATTGGGTACGAGATTAGAGTTTAGTACATCATTTCATCCCCAAACGGATGGACAGACGGAAAGAGTAAATCAAATTTTAGAAGATATGCTGAGGGCATGTGCCTTGGACTACAAGTCTAGTTGGGATGATAATTTGCCATACGCAGAATTTTCCTATAACAACAGCTACCAAGCAAGCATAGAGATGTCGCCGTTTGAGGCACTTTATGGTAGGAAATGCACCACACCACTACTCTGGAGCGGTGTGGGAGAACGAAGTTTATTTGGACCTGATATAATCCAGGAAGCTGAAGAGAAGGTTCGAATAATCAAGGACAGATTGAAGATCGCGCAGTCCAGGCAGAAAAGCTATGCGGATTCCAAAAGGAGAGGAATCACATATGAGATAGGTGACAGGGCTTATTTAAGAGTGTCACCAATGCGTGGTGTGAAGAGGTTCGGGATCAAGGGTAAACTTGCACCTCGATTCATCGGCCCCTTAGGATTCTTTCCCGCAAGGGAGAAGTAGCATATGAGTTAGAATTGCCGGAAGTTCTGTCAGCAGTTCACAATGTCTTCCACGTGAGTCAATTGAAGAAGTGTCATCCAGAGATGACAGAAACCCCGCTACGGGATACAGTGCCATTAGAAGAAGTTCAGTTGGAAAGTGACCTGACGTATGAAGAGAAGCCAATCAAAATCTTGGAGATGGCAGAAAGGATCACACGAACCAAGACTATCAAATTTTGTAAGGTCCAGTGGAACCACCATACCGAAGAAGAAGCAACTTGGGAACGGGAGGATGATCTTCGGGAAGAGCACCCACATCTTTTTGAAGGCCAAACCGAATCTCGAGGACGAGATTCATCTTAAGGGGGTTAGGTTTGTAACATCCCAATTTTGCTAAAATTTAAAACTTTGCATGCATACATGTTTTATTTGGAGTGTGAGATCTTGTGTGGATATTTATTTGTATGTATTGCTTGTGCTAGATTGTGAAGGAGAGGAAGGACCTGCTTGTGATTGCTATTCTTGTTGTGCCTGCCCCTCCTGCTGCCAAGGCAAGTGACTTCATAAAACACCTACTATTTTATTCTAATTGCATATCTAGTGCTTTCAAACAGTATTTGCAAAAGTAGTATGCATGATAGGTTTTGGGAGATTGTAGTATGCTATGCAAACCTTTTAGGTTTCCCCTTAGAAATTCCAGATTAGAACCCTATTATAATTTAGTGGAAGCACCTGCTGCAAAAATGATTGTTTTATGGTTGTTGTGATAAATGAAAATTTCCACTAAATTAATTTAACGCCTGGGTGGATTGGGTCGATCGAGGAGGTTTCAAGTTGAGTGGCTTCTCAGGGCCAAGTGTCATGGTTGTCTTCGCCCAGGGTAGTTTCCACTTACCTGGGGCCATGATATGCGGTGTTAACCTGAGTTGCTCACTTGTGGTAGGCCACCCAGGGCTATGAGATTTGAGTTTACACTGAGTCTAGTTGCTTATCGTGCAACCATTGGTCAATATGGGCTCTGTCTTGATGGAGTAAGTTGATGTGGACCTGGGTCAAGAGATTGATGGTGGTAGAGTTGATAGGATGGTGGTAATCTCTTAGTATGATCATGGGAAAGCAACTTCTGAAAAGTCTCGTCTTGATCTTCTCCTTTTCCTTCTCACTAAAGGAGTGTAGAGGATAGTTTGGGTTGATTGAGTCTAATGGTGAAAGTGCACACCCTCTCGAGAGTTAAAACCTAAGATCTTAGCCGTGTCCCCGGCATCGGACATTTGAGTAACTACACAAGGTTGTGTTCTGAAAATCTCCTCATCTCAAATTTCTTAATAAAACTTTGTTGGGTGAACATGGGTAGGAGACATGGACTTGTCTCAAGATTTGTCTCTGAAGGAGAAGTTATTGATTTAAGAAAACTGTTTATCAAAAGTAGGAGAAAATTTGCTTTGCGCAATAGCCCTGAGCTCCACCAGCCAAATTAAGCATATAGTTATAGTATAATAGAACATTAGGAATTAAAGTCACTTGCCACCACAATTCAATTGTGCTGACCCTTTATAGCTGGGCTGCAACTAAACCTTGCAGAATGTCCGAATGAGGAGTAAGGGGGTCGTCTTCGAGCTACAACCAACATGATTTGCCAGTGGCTTCATGGAGAAGATGTAGCTCCATGCTACCTTTAGTTTTGCGTTTGAACTCTGAAATAAAGTGTGAACTATTTATCCAGCTAGCATTTTCCGCTATGCTAAGTTGTAAGGATATTTGTTTTTGGATCATTCGTCTCGTTCTGCAATAAATTATGACATTGTACTGTGATATTACATCTTATTGGAGAATGTGAGACTTATGTGATCCAAGTCTTTACATTATTCATATGTGCCATTGCTTGCATAAGCATGGGCACTACATATTCGTTATACCTCATGGGGGTTAATTCAAGGTGTCCAGGCCCACGAATTAATCATTGATCAGGAGAGGAGTCTCGATCTGTCTGTTGGTATATCGAACCGCTAGGGTAACATACTTAAGGGGCGTCAACATATTTACTAGAAAGGAAAATAAGAAATAGAGAACACCGGGAACGTCCCGGAATGGTCCGATGGAGATCGGGCAACGACAAATAGTTTTCAGAGCCGGGATAAATTATGTAATATGTATTTAATGTTAATTAATTTAATTAATAGTTAAATATAATTTTATATATTTCTCCTTAATTTTTAAAGGCAGAATACCCTAAATGGGCCTTCTCTTGCAAGAAGGCCCATGAGGGGGGGGGGGGGAGTTTCCTCCAAGGGAAGAGGGGAGGTTCGGCCGGCCTAGGTGGGGCCACAAGGGGCCCACCAAGGGGCGGCGCACCAAGGAGGGTCGTGGCTGGTGTGGGGGTTTAGTCCCACACCGCCCGCTGGTGAGGTTGGCAACCCTCTTGCCCCTTTATATAGAGGGGCTGACGAGGGATGTCCCCATCAATACACATGGTTGCTAGCCTAGGGTAAGAGTTATGTGGTAGAGAATACTTAGTGTTGGTAGATTCGTCGGCTGACAAACGGGATTTACCCAGGTTCGGGGCCCTCGAGTAAGGTAACACCCTTACGTCCTGCTTGTCTGTTATTGATTGTGAATATGCGGTGAGTACAGGGTTCCAGCAAGACGTGGATCTTTCTAGGGTTTGGTGGTTCTGATTGGGCGTGTACTTGATCGGTCGTCCTCTTGTCCTTTATATAGTGGTACAGGTTTCGGTTCGTAACCGACTAGGACTACATTTATGGAAAGTACTACCGACTATGCTATCTATGGTAGAAGTCTTCGACTTGGGCTTCGCTTGTTGGGCTTCTTCAGCCTATTGACAATTGGGCTTTAGTCGTTACGTGCACCTGGTACCCACACGAAGGGGTACCCGTTTGGTATAACCTCGTCATTAGCCCCTGAGTGCTTGGCTAATTCGGAGAATCAGTCATGGACTCACTACATAGTGCACGTCTCATGTTTTATGCTTTTGATATGGTATTTCTGCGTTTTTCCTTGGTCACGAATTATGCCAAAGGATTTTGACTGGGAAGGCCTAGATTTATTCAATAAGTCGAAACCAGTTAACTGCACTTGGGCAAAACCTTACTAGCCTTCAATCAGGTTTCGAGTCCTTGGGCTCGATCCTGGAACATACTGGACAGACTTGTCTTAGGCCAGTCGATGGATTTACTGATATTGTTCTGCAATTTGGATTTGTACTACCGACTATGCTATCTATGGTAGAAGTCTTCGACTTGGGCTTCGCTTGTTGGGCTTCTTCAGCCTATTGACAATTGGGATTTAGTCGTTACGTGCACCAGGTACCCACACGAAGGGGTACCCGTTTGGTATAACCTTGTCAGGGGCACCCCTGGCCTTTTAATTCATCCAATTCTTTCTCTGATTTGTCCTCAATAACGTGATTCCCCTGTTGGAGTTGGGCCGAGTAGAAAGTTCTCTCCACCATACGCCCGCTGCCATGCTGTTGGTGTTCCGGTCCAAGTATTCCGCTGCTCGTCCTGGACTACAGCTTTGGAGGCCGTCGTCCCCACCGTACCTGTGTGACGCTCTACGAGGTGCTACGCTAGTGGTGCTGAGAGGTCTACGTCCTCTACACGACCTTAAGGTCGGCTACGTTGTCTTTATCATCAACGCTTGTGCGGGAGCATAATCCCCGCTTTTCGGTCTACAAGCGTATGTATACCGATCACCTCCATATTACTATATCTGCATAGTATAGAGTCTGGCTAGTTTAAGGATATCATTGTAAGAAAATAATTCTTTTCTGCTTGCGATCCCCTTCAGTGGTATATGAGCCGATCTATGCGTATATATAGTTGTACGCTTTTAGAACCCATGTTCGTCACGGGGATATCGTTCTTTATTTGCTATCCTCTAGCGTGAACTTGCACTGTCGACATCATTGAGTTGATGAAGCGGCCCAAACCGACTTTACGCGTACGCTTACGCGAGACTGGTTCCACTACTGACATACGGCTAGTACTGTATCTGTGGCTGTAGCGTTCCTGCACTTTAAATAACGCAGATACCTGTGTATAGTGCAAATCCCTGGATCGATTCGTTTGCACACACAATTTACGATGTAATATCACAACAAAGTATCAATTTTATTATATCGATGATCCAGACTTACAAAATATTCATTACAAGTTGCATAGCATAAAGCTAGCTTTGAAATAGTACACAGCGGAAATACAATAGCAGTGAGTCTCTATCACTTTCATGCTGCCACAGGCGAAAACATGTTGGTTGTAGACTCGAAACCTATAAACAAAACCTCACTCGTCATCTGAACAATCTGCAATAAGAAAAATATTGCAACAACGTGGGTCAGATTCCATTAAAAATGGAGTCTGGCAAGTGACACTATGGTGGACACTTAATGGAATAACTCTATAGCCTATATGCATATTTGGCTGGTGGAGTCAAGGCTATTTTGCATAAAGCCAATTTTTCCTATCTCTTTTAAAAACACTTTCTTCAAATTAAGACAAGTATGACATGAAAACCATAAATCTCATCTTCCCTTGTTTAACCATCAAGTTTTATTTCTGAAGTAGGAATGATGGAATCCTCCGTTGACGTCCGTGATCAGCTGCTCAAATTGTCCGTACCGGGGACACGGCTAAGTACTTACTTTTATACTCTGCAGAGGTTGTGCACGTTCACCATTGTACCCATTCAACCCAGATTATCCTTTACACGCCATTTGTGATAAGGAAAGGAGAAGAATGAGACGAGATCTTTCAGAAGCATTTTCCCTCCCACCTGCCTTGACCCGTTCCACCTAACACACCCTACATCTGCTTGTCAAGTCGGAGAGAGTCCACGCAACATAATTGATCAAGCCCGAGCCCATATGGCAATGGCTGCACTGAAAGCAATCGTCACTCGAAGTTCTTCAGATTCCTCTGTTCCCTGGGTGGCCATCCACAAGTGCACGTACTCCAGGAACCATAGACATGGACTGGAGTAGCCACTCAACTTCGCCACCATTAACAACCAATCCACCCAGGAGTTTCATTAACTTAGTGGATGTGCACTCTCAGGTAAAAATCACCATGCTCACGGCCCTAAGTAGAATAGACATTCATCCTAGGCGACGACAACCATGAGCACAACCCTGAGTAGTCACTTAACATTTTGTAAAACTTTTCATCAATTGCATAGCATCAATACATCTACTAAGTATTATATAGGAACCTAGACATAGGAGTAAGGGAATTCTACACATGTTTAGGATAGCAATACTATCCTACTCATGCATATAAAAATATACTAAGTAATGCATATAGGAATAATAGGAAGTTTATGAGGTGTGCCACTTGCCTTTGAATGTTGTCGTTGTTCACAAACTCTTTTCGAGAACGAACGTTTGCTCTCCGTTCAATCTAAACAATATAAGCAAACAACAATACAACAATCAACAAACAACAATCATCAGACAAAACAACACATACAAACAAGTTTCTTAAACTTCTAAGGAAAACATGTCATGCATGATATGCAAATTATTTCTAAGCACTAGAGATGCATGTCACGCCATGAAATTCTTTTAAGTTAATGCAAGGAGATGTGTTGATCAGAAATGACTAAGGACTAAGGTGAGAAGTTGGACAAAATAACTTTGTTATAAATTATCTTGAATACACACTCAAATGGCTTAGCCATGATGTGCATAAATACTTGGAGAAATACTAAGTATATAAGATGATCAACAATTACTATCAACTCTTTGTAAATTGGATATTCACTAAAGTGAGAGAGACAGACACCCGTCCAGCCACTTAAATTGTGGAACAGGTCTCATGTACGTGGACATGTAAGGTTTGTTTACAGGCCGATTCATCTCACTATGCCGCTAGGATCCAACAAACTTCAAGATGATAATATCATGATCAAAATTGTTTATGTCAACTGTGAAAGACAAGATTAGGAAAGAGGGAGAAGATAGAAAGAAAGATGTAACTGATCTTCCAGGCTTCATCTTCAGACTTGTAATATTCTCCTTGGTGATGTTTTGATTGAATTCTTGGTAGTCTTGTTTAATCTTCAGACTTGATGATTTTTGTATCACCTAGGCTGGTCTTGGATTTACTTAGTCTTCATGAAGTCTTAGAGAAGAAGGAAGAAAAGAAAGAAAGAGGGAGCAAGACTTGGAAATATTTCTGGTTGGTCTTCATGAACTTCCTCTTGATTTTTCTTCTAAGTGCTTCTACTTCTTGGAGATACTTCTGAAGTCTTATTTTGGCTAAGTCCTTTATTGGTATTCTTACTCCATGTTGAAAATACTAAGTGTCTAGTGCGTAACACTTTTACCAAAATACTAAGTTTGGAAAATATTCCTAACTTAGAGAAAATAATGAAGAGATTTCCTATGGGAAATATATCTATATGAGAAAATAAGTTATGCATGCAATGCACTTTTAAATCCTAAGAAATATCATACAAAATTTGTGATATTTATAAAGTATACATTAGGCTATAAATGCAATTTAATCAATTTCTATTTTTGGAAAATATAATAAAAGGAATAATTATAAGATTAAAGTTTTGTATAATTAAATTTATATAACAAAATTTTGTAATTAGTGTTAATATATAGGGGGCATTTAATTTAAATTTATAGCAATTTGATTTAATCAAAATTAATATTTCTATTAATAGTTATGTTAAAAATACTCAAACTATTCAAATTAAACATATAACTATGAATTTATTCAAATATTACTCAAAAATATTTTATAGCAGTGGCATCGATTTACAAATATTCCAAGGTCTCTAAAACAATTTTATTTGCAATTTTTGAATTTACAGATTTAAAGTTATGACAAAAATACTCAAATCTTCCATTTGAAATTTGAATATTTTAAACTTAATCAAATCTGAATTTTGGCCGATCGAAAATATTCTACATGTCGAGGGCTTTCCAAAAATATAAAGTTTGTTAAATTTGGATAAGTGGTTAAAAAGTTATGACATTTTTAATTAACAGGGGCTGTTCTGCAAACTGCCAAATTAAATAAATCGATAAAAATCATTTAACGCATCAGCGCTGACTGGGCGCTGACTGTACATGCCACGTAGGCGCTGACGTGGTTAAGTGGTTCGATCTGGCGGTCCAGATCAAATCCTACCGATTCGTTACTGCGATCTAATCCTGGCCGCGGAAAACAGATCGGACGGCTGGGAGAAGATGGGCTCACCGGGCGGCGCGGGTGGTCGCCGAAGACGGAGGCGACGGCGGCGCTGCACGCGGCGAGGATGCTCCGGTCGCTGCGACGCCTCCCCGGATGCTCGGAGGGCAGCTCCGGACGCCGTGCTCCAAGGCGGTGAGGATAAGTGCGTCGGTGGCGTGCTCTTCTCCCCGGAGCGACCGTGACGACTGGCCGGAGGAGCTCGGAGTCCGGCGAGCTTCGGCTCGTCCATCCCCTCGCGATTTGCTATGAAGAGGAGCCGGGGAAAAACGTCAGGAGGAGCGCGTCGTCGAGGGAAAAAGGAGGAGGGGGTCTCGAGCGCGAGGGAGTGGCTCACCTCGCCGGAAATGAAAGGAATACGGCGGCGGCAAAAGCATACTCCGGTGAGCTCTTCCGACGGCGTGGGAGCACCTCGAGCTAGGGTTTGAGAGAGGAATGAGAGAGGAGGGGTAGGAAATTTATAGGGTAGGGTCGGGTGCTCATTAAGCCCCTTAATCGCGCGGAATCACGACGAGAAAATCTCGCCCGAAACCGTCGGGCGCGTGATCTTCGGCGCGAGGTTGAAGGAGATGCTGACGTGTGGGCCCCACACGTCAGCAGGAGTGGGAGAGGGAGCCGGGCTGGGCTTCTGTTGGGCTTGCTGCTATCTGCGCGCGCGAGAGAAGAAGCTGGGCTTCGGCCCAGTTAGCCTTTCGTTTTTTTTTTGTTCTTTTCCTTTTCTGTTTTCTGGATTTTTAAATAACTTTTGATTTATAACTCCAAATGAGGTCAAACAAATTTCTAAAAATTTGTAAAATTATCCTCTTTGTGTTAAACCAGTTGTGGGAGTGTTTGGAACACTTCTTGAAAATAATAATTTCGAAATATTGATTAAATGCAAAATTGACACTTTATGTTTAATTTAAAACTAGGGTTTAATTAATTTTATTTTGGGCTAGAATAAATTCTATGAAATACCCACATTCAAATATGTTTGAATTTAAGTTATTTTAAACTCAATTTCAAATACTAAATTTATTTTAGGCTTTAGTATAATACTGAATAGTATAACACAATTATATGAAATGAAAAGGGAAATATAATGTATTCATTTTTAATTAGAAATAATGTGTGCACCATTATATATTATATTAAGATAATTAATTTGAAAAGTATATAAAATACCTTTGGAAATATTCTAGTTTTAATTCATTGCTCATACTGAATATATTCAGGAAAATCATTTAATGTTTTGAAAATACATGAAAATCATTTAAGCTAGTGAAATGGTTATTTGGATAATTCATTAATTATATAATCTATGAAGTTTTAAGTTAGGAATTATAAACATATAATTTCCAGAACTATAGCTTGAATTTAGTTAAATGAATGAAAACCATTTGACTATTAGATCATGTTTTAAATAGTTTCAAAGAACACTTGCAAATATTATTTTAATTTATGAATAGCTATGGCTAAGTGGTTGAATTCAAATACTTATAAGAAACTTTTTATTATATGAAATTGGTTTGAAAGTTTGTCAAACATTTATCAATTTACATATTAAGTTGAAATACAATGGATAATGTAATATTTAATTGGAAATAACTTTTGAAATTCATGACACATTGAGAATTTTGAAATAATAGACTTTTTCAAATTGGTTGAAGTCTTTGATAGTTGGTTTCTTTAAGCATTTTAGTATTTTATTTCAATCAAAACAAAAGTTTTGAATTTTAGTGATTTTTGAACATTATAAAATGTTGGGATGTTACAGACTACCACCCTTAAAAGAAATCTCGTCCCCGAGATTCAGAGAAGCTAAAAAGAAAAGCAAATGCTTGAATGATTATGATAAATCGAGAGATTTCAAGAAATGAATTTTTCTGACATGGAAGCTGGAAACTAGTAGGGGATGATTTTTCTGATTGGACGGCTATAAAGAAATATAGTTTGGGATCTCTGGATTTAAGCAACGGGGTTTAATTTAACTGGGTGGCTACCACCCTTAAAATAAAGGTTTTGTTGATTTTCAAAATATTCTAACTTATATAAGAAGATCAATACAAAATCATTACAAACAACATCTAACAAGCATCAAGCAACCAGGTTCAAACACAAGCAACACATACGTGAAAAACTTCAAACTTCTTTTGAGAAATCGAACTAATCGTTTATCGAACGAAAACACACCAATGTCGTGGAATTACAAAAACGATAGTACTGCCATACCACAATTTGATAGGTCAATACCTCAAATCGATACGATAAGCTATATGAGATAAATGGTGCTCCCTCTAACGTGGTTTTTATTGCTCCACTTATTCCTCCTCACGCTTGCGGTTCATTGCGTGGTTATTCGCCACAGGCGTGACTTCTCCCTCAATTGACTCTTCGGAAAGCACCTCTTCGGGGTCTTCTTCCTCCTTTACCGCTGCGGTTACTACCACATTTCCAGTGCCTTGGTCACTTTCTTCAGCTACTGGCGGGGGTGGAGGTGCATTGAGTTGCGCCTCAAGGGTGGCGATCTTCTCATCCTTGTTAAGATTCTGCAAATGTAGTTCATGGATGAGTTCCTCCATATGGCCAATAAGGGTTTCAGAAGTCTGGAGTTCCTTGGTTTTAGCGTGTATGACGGCTTGGGCATGATCTGCGATGTTATAGGGTTGCTGAACCTTTCTGGTCAGACGGTTCATGAGAAAATCCAAGTCTTCAAACATCTTGTTAGTGATGGGCAGGTCCAGGCGATTTCCCGTGTGAGCCATTAAGTGGCCATGGGCATCCCTCTTCCCAAAGGCACGGAAGGGCGATTCTGGTGCCAGTTTGTTGCGATACTTATAACACAATCGGGCCATCAAGTCCACCATAGCTATGTTCACTCCTTCAATCCATTCAGGGTAGTAGGTGACATAGTCCACGGGCTCGAAGTCTGGCATCGTGGGATCTGGGGTCATGATTGTGCGGATTTCCCAACGCGTCACATCAGGTATGTCGGTCTCTTCCTTCCTTCCTCGGAAATAGGGCGGTGGTAGCTTCAATATACTTGTCAACCTAGACAGCTGCCTCCCAAAGATGAAATCCGACAAAACTCCAGCATACGCGGTCTCAGTGTACTCTCCCATCTAAAATTTTGAAGAGGAAAGAGTATTAGAATTAAAATGAAACAGAAAATTTCATATGATAAAATGAAAAGTTTTGTTTTTAGAAGAGTGAATAAAATAGATTTTCAATCCTATGGTCAAATCCTATTTCTATCCAAACCTAGGGTTTCAAACCTACAGGCAACACAGTGCTCTGATACCATCTGTAGCGTACCTGCACTTTAAATAAGTCAGATACCTGTGTATAGTGCAAATCCCTGGATCGATACGTTTGCACACATAGTTTACGATGTAATATCACAACAAAGTATCAATTTTATTACATTGATGATCAAGACTTACAAAATATTCATTACAAGTTGCATAGCATAAAGCTAGCTTTGAAATAGTACACATCGGAAATACAATAGCAGTGAGTCTCTATCACTTTCATGCTGCCACAGGCGAAAACATGTTGGTTGTGGACTCGAAACATATAAACGAAACCTCACTCGTCATCTGAACAATCTGCAATAAGAAAAATATTGCAACAACGTGGGTCAGATTCCATTAAAAATGGAGTCTGGCAAGTGACACTATGGTGGACACTTAATGAAATAACTCTATAGCCTATATGCATATTTGGCCGGTGGAGTTCAAGGCTATTTTGCATAAAGCCAATTTTTCCTATCTCTTTGGAAAACACTTTCTTCAAATTAAGACAAGTATGACATGAAAACCATAAATCTCATCTTCCCTTGTTCACCCATCAAGTTTTATTTCTGAAGTTGGAATGATGGAATCCTCCGTTGACGTCCGTGATCAGCTGCTCAAATTGTCCGTACCGGGGACACGGCTAAGTACTTAGTTTTACACTCTGCAGAGGTTGTGCACGTTCACCATTGTATCCATTCAACCCAGATTATCCTTTACACACCATTTGTGATAAGGAAAGGAGAAGAATGAGACGAGATCTTTCAGAAGCATTTTCCCTCCCACCTGCCTTGACCCGTTCCACCTAACACCCCCTACATCTGCTTGTCAAGTCGGAGAGAGTCCATGCAACATAACTGATCAAGCCAGAGCCCATATGGCAATGGCTGCACTGAAAGCAATCGTCACTCGGAGTTCTTCAGATTCCTCTGTTCCCTGGGTGGCCATCCACAAGTGCACGTACTCCAGGAACCATAGACATGGACCGGAGTAGCCATTCAACTTCGCCACCATTAACAACCAATCCACCCAGGAGTTTCATTAACTTAGTGGATGTGCACTCTCAGGTAAAAATCAGCATGCTCACGGCCCTAAGTAGAATAGACATTCATCCTAGGCGACGACAACCATGAGCACAACCCTGAGTAGTCACTTAACATTTTGTAAAACTTTTCATCAATTGCATAGAATCAATACATCTACTAAGTATTATATAGGAACCTAGACACATGAGTAAGGGAATTCTACACAGGTTTAGCATAGCAATACTATCCTACTCATGCATATAAAAATACACTAAGTAATGCATATAGAAATAATAGAAAGTTTATGAGGTGTGCCACTTGCCTTTGAATGTTGTCGTTGTTCACAAACTCTTTTCAACAACGAACGTTTGCTCTCGGTTCAATCTAAACAATATAAGCAAACAACAATACAACAATCAACAAACAACAATCATCAGACAAAACAACACATACAAACAAGTTTCTTAAACTTCTAAGGAAAACATGTCATGCATGATATGCAAATTATTTTTCTAAGGACTAGAGATGCATGTCATGCCATGAAATTCTTTTAAGTTAATGCAAGGAGATGTGTTGGTCAGAAATGACTAAGGACTAAGGTCAGAAGTTGGACAAAATAAATTTGTTATAAATTATCTTGAATACGCATTCAAATGGCTTAGCCATGATGTGCATAAATACTTGGAGAAATACTAAGTTTATAAGATGATCAACAATTACTATCAACTCTTTGTAAATTGGATATTCACTAAAGTGAGAGAGATAGACACTCGGCCAGCCACTTAAAGTGTGGAACAGGTCTCATGTACGTGGACATGTAAGGTTTTGTTTCCAGGCCGCTTCATCTCACTATGCCGCTAGGATCCAACAAACTTCAAGATGATAATATCATGATCAAAAATTGTTTATGTCAACTGTGAAAGACAAGATTAGGAAAGAGGGAGAAGATAGAAAGAAAGATGTAACTGATTTTCCAGGCTTCATCTTCAGACTATTCTCCTTGATGATGTTTTGATTGAATTCTTGGTAGTCTTGAATATTCTTCAGACTTGATGATTTTTGTATCACCTAGGCTGGTCTTGGATTTACTTAGTCTTCATGAAGTCTCAGAGAAGAAGGAAGAAAAGAAAGAAAGAGGGAGCACGACTTGGAAAATATTTCTGGTTGGTCTTCATGAACTTTCTCTTGATTTTTCTTCTAAGTGCTTCTACTTCTTGGAGATACTTCTGAAGTCTTATTTTGGCTAAGTCCTTTATTGGTATTCTTACTCCATGTTGAAAATACTAAGTGTCTAGTGCGTAACACTTTTACCAAAATACTAAGTTTGGAAAATATTCCTAACTTAGAGAAAATAATGAAGAGATTTCCTATGGGAAATATATCTATATGAGAAAATAAGTTATGCATGCAATGCACTTTTAAATCCTAAGAAATATCATACAAAATTTGTGATATTTATAAAGTATACATTAGCCTATAAATGCAATTTAATCAATTTCTATTTTTGGAAAATATAATAAAAGGAATAATTATAAGATTAAAGTTTTCTATAATTAAAATTTTAAAATATTCTACATGTCGAGGGCTTTCCAAAAATATAAAGTTTGTTGAATTTGGATAAGTGGTTAAAAAGTTATGACATTTTTAATTAACAGGGGCTTTTCTGCAAACTGCCAAATTAAATAAATCGATAAAAATCATTTAACGCGTCAGCGCTGACTGGGGGCTGACTGTACATGCCACGTAGGCGCTGACATGGTTAAGTGATTCGATCTAGGCCATCAGATCTGGATCTGGCGGTCCAGATCAAATCCTACCGATTCGTTACTGCGATCTAATCCTGGCCGCGGAAAACAGATCGGACGGCTGGGAGAAGATGGGCTCACCGGGCGGCGCGGGTGGTCGCCGGAGACGGAGGCGACGACGGCGCTGCATGCGGCGAGGAGGCTCCGGTCGCTGTGGCGCCTCCCCGGATGCTCGGAGGGCAGCTCCGGACGCCGTGATCCAAGGCGGTGAGGATAAGCGCGTCGGTGGCATGCTCTTCTCCCCGGAGCGACCGTGACGACCGGCCGGAGGAGCTCGGAGTCCGGCGAGCTTCGGCTCGTCCTTCCCCTCACGATTTGATGTGAAGAGGAGTCGGGGAAAAACGTCAGGAGGAGCGCGTCGTCGAGGGAAAAAGGAGGAGGGGGTCTCGGGCGCGAGGGAGTGGCTCACCTCGCCGGAAATGAAAGGAATACGGCGACGGCAAAAGCGAACTCCGGTGAGCTCTTCCGACGGCCTGGGGGCACCTCGAGCTAGGGTTTGAGAGGGGAATGAGAGAGGAGGGGTAGGGGATTTATAGGGCAGGGTCGGGGTGCTCATTAAGCCCCTTAATCGCGCAGAATCACGACGAGAAAATCTCGCCCGAAACCGTCGGGCGCGTGATCTTCGGCGCGAGGTTGAAGGAGATGCTGACGTGTGGGCCCCACACGCCAGCGGGAGTGGGAGAGGGAACCGGGCTGGGCTTCTGTTGGGCTTGCTGCTGTCTGCACGCGCGAGAGAAGAAGCTGGGCTTCGGCCCAGTTAGCCTTTCCTTCTTTTTTTTGTTCTTTTCCTTTTCTGTTTTCTGGATTATTAAATATCTTTTGATTTATAACTCCAAACGAAGTCAAACAAATTTCTAAAAATTTGTAAAATTATCATCTTTGTGTTAAACCAGTTGTGGTAGTGTTTTGAACACTTTTCGAAAATAATAATTTCGAAATATTGATTAAATGCAAAATTGACACTTTATGTTTAATTTGAAACTAGGGTTTAATTAATTTTATTTTTGTCTAGAATAAATTCTATGAAATACCCACATTCAAATATGTTTGAATTTAAGTTATTTTAAACTCAATTTCAAATACTAAATTTATTTTAGGCTTTAGTATAATACTGAATAGTATAACACAATTATATGAAAATGAAAAGGGAAATATAATGTATTCATTTTATTAGAAATAAATTGTGCACCATTATATATTATAATAAGATAATTCATTTGAAAAGTATATAAAATACCTTTGGAAATATTCTAATTTTAATTCATTGCTCATACTGAATATATTCAGGAAAATCATTTAATGTTTTGAAAATACATGAAAATCATTTAAGCTATGAAATAATTATTTGGATAATTCATTAATTATATAATCTATGAAGTTTTAAAGTTAGGAATTATAAACTTATAATTTCCAAAACTATAGCTTGAATTTAGTTAAATGAATGAAAACCATTTGACAATTAGATCATGTTTTAAATAGTTTCAAAGAACACTTGCAAATATTATTTTAATTTATGAATAGCTATGGCTAAGTGGTTGAATTCAAATACTTATAAGAAACTTTTATTATATGAAATTGGTTTGAGAGTAACATTTATCAATTTACATATTAAGGGTTTTGAAATACAATGGATAATGTAATGTTTAATTGGAAATAACTTTTGAAATTCATGACACATTGAGAATTTTGAAATAATAGACTTTTTCAAATTGGTTGAAGTCTTTGATAGTTGGTTTCTTTAAGCATTTTAGTATTTTATTTCAATCAAAACAAAAGTTTTAAATTTTAGTGATTTTTGAACATTATAAAATGTTGGGATGTTACAGTGGCTGGCAGGTGTCTGTCTCTCTCTCTTTAGTTGGATTTGCATTTTCAATGGAGGGCCCGAAAGGGATGATTAAATATGCAATTATTTGATCGTTGTTGTGGTCATAAGTTCGTAGGTATGAAGCGGTTCTATTTACGACAGCCCATAGCGGTTCTATATGCAAAAGATAAAGTAGAACGCGTCTAACTTTATTTTTCAGGAGCGCCAAGGAGAAATTGCTCTTACAGACATGGCCTCGGAACACGGTGACCGAAAGGTTAAGCATGAGTCTAGCATTACAGACATGGCCTCGGAACACGGTGACCGAGCGTTTACGTTGAAGGTTATTATGATGAGCCTAGCATTACAGACATGGCCTCGGAACACGGTGACCGAAAGGTTAAGCATGAGTCACAGAATTGTTGTGATTGACATGTCGATGTCTACCTTTGAAGTTATGTTGCCGGCTCTTACGATGAGTGGTTGCATAATGGATGAGGATCGTGTAATCAATAAAACGATAAGAGGGATATTCGTTTGAGTGCGAGTTCTGGTAGTTTTATTTTATTAAAACTTGAACCCTATTTTATAATGAACAACGTCTTCATGTTTTGCAAAACATTTGTTGATATTAACCAATGTAATAGCATCTTTTAAAATTAGGCGCAATCCTGCGATTGAGAAACTTAAAAAGTTGGGTACAAACTTCATAGTTTTATACTTTAGCTTGAGAATACTCCTTGTTTAAACCATTAGGTTTTTGTGATACAATACCCGCTAGGAGATAAACCCGGAGATTCGGCTAACAAAAGGATAATTTGGATTATCAAGTTTTGTGCGGATAATATCATCATAGTCCAGTGTATGATATGATCTGTGCCATAGAGAATCAACGGTGGGTGCGAGTTGTTAGATCGCGAACATATGAGATGATCTCTAAACTCAAGATGGACCTAAAGTTGGGTTGATGAAGTTTATCAGTACGTTGACTGTTTTTTTTCTCAACCGAGATGGAAGATAATACACACACTGAAGGAGCACGTGGCAGTCATACTTGATGACACTAGTCATACTTGATGAGATTGGTCATACTTGATGACATATGGTCATACTTGATGACATTGAGACGCCTCGCTCAGCTCGATCACTTGATGACAGACAATGTTGCCAGATGCAAATGCTTTGTCATAGACTATGTCATGCAAGGGGAATCGTTCACCTTCATGGTTCTTGATTGCATTGGAAGAATCAAGAGGATGAAACAGATCGCCGGGAAGTCATCAATGATGATGGTGTGTATATGATATAAACGTTATGAATGTTTTACCTAAACAAGTACTCGAAGTAGTGATTAAGTTTTGGATACTATTCGTGTTTTATGAAAACCAGATTTACTACTTGAGTAGCTTGGAAGGATGAGGCTACATTGTGTGTTGATAATGGCAGACAAAATGTTTTGATGTCTATGGACACTCTCCCTCTAGATCTACCATTTGAATAAATTATTTTATGATCACTTGTTAGTATGATCGTTATACGTGTGTCTCCTCTAGCGAGACAAT
Organism: Poa annua; assembly: GCA_026929855.1. Classification (NCBI taxonomy): domain Eukaryota; kingdom Viridiplantae; phylum Streptophyta; class Magnoliopsida; order Poales; family Poaceae; genus Poa; species Poa annua. The sequence goes on from CM049430.1 coordinate 43,678,763, forward strand.
TGTTCATATATGCTAGTGACAAATTTGTTGTCCTATATTTATGAAGTAATGATCATAAGCCGATTTGAATTTAGATGGTAGAACCTCCCACATTCATAATATTAATGCCAAAGGATACAAACTTAATAAAGACACCACATTCGTGTGGCACTACCATTTAAGTCATGTCAATGTTATAGTCAATGAATACGATCGATACAGATGGATCTACAAGTCCTTAGATTTGATCTTTTGACACTTGCAAGATAACTAAGACATTGTTTTCGGAAAGTGGGCATACAATTTATTGATAATCACGCATATAGATGTATGTGGATCAGTGAAATAATTGACGTGTAGTGGAGACCTTTATTTCGTAAACTTTGCTGAATGTTTTGAGTATAACTTGTTGAGAATCATGCATATGGGTGTATGTGAATCAATTAAGTACTTTGATGTATAGTGGAAGTCTTTATTTCATAGACTTCATGAATATTCCGAGTAGATATATGGATATCTACTTAGGGAATGTTAGTCTCAAATTTTTGATTCGATCAAACAAGTTCAGAATGAAGGAGGAAATTAAATTTAACAAGAAAATCAAATTCATGTGATACAGATCAAGGAAATAAAGATTTGAGTTATAATGTTGGCATCTCATTGGAAGACTTGTGAGAAGAGTTCCAGAAAATACGTCGCATGGAACACCATAGTGTTATGGTATGTTAGGACGTCGCAATCGCACCCTATCGGATAGTGTGTGGTAAATAAATCTCTTATCGAATTATTGTGATCATTGGAGTCATATGGTAGATACGTAACATTCACGTTAGATAATAGGGAAACCATTTAAATCCATGGAGACAATACCATATAAGTGATGTCATGGCTTTAAGCCTAGAGTGTCGTTTCAGCAATTTAGTGTTTCGATGTGATCAAAACCTAAATGGATAAGTCTTTTTAGTGTGCCGCACCTAAAGAATTAGTTGGGTACATGTCTCACGACATAGGCAAAAATGTTGCCGGATTATACCTTGCAAAAGAAATAGTTTCTTGTCCAAGGGTATAAGTGGGAAAGAAAGTAGAGCAAGACAAAGTTGATGAACTTTCTCTCCAGACATCAGAGTGGCGCAACGGAAAATGTTTCCGGTGTCATGCTGCAAACTAGAAAGAAGCTGATGATAAAATATCATGATGCTCTGAGCTCATACCAAGAACATAGGCGTACGAGGTTGTGTTCCACACTGTGTGTTACTACAATCTTGTTATAAAGGTCATGTTAATGGAATATGACACACCTACGAACTACGAAGAAGAGATGGTAGACGTAAGTCCGAGAAAGGGCTATGAGTCATATATGATCCGAGATAAAATCCATGTACGATTACCAGGTAATGACTTGGGAGATCTTCTTGATGGCATCTAGGTTGTTATTAGTGAAGGAGATATGCCCTAGAGGCAATTAATAAAGTGTATTTCTTTATCATATCTCGTTTGTTCATAATGCGTTTTTCTGTCATGCTATAACTGTATTAAGCGGAAACATTAATACATGTGTGATGCGTAAACAACCCGGTCCCTAGTAGCCTCTACTAAGACTAGTTTCATTGTGCGATTGATGATCGAGGTTTCCCGATCATGTGACATGGTGTCTATTGGCAATGAAGTCATATCGTTGGTAAAACGATGCTCGGACACGCTAAGTATCGTTCATAGACGAGTAGAAGATAGTGTTGTCGGTAACGAGATCATGCTAGGTATGGAGATATCTATGAACGATGCTCGGACACGCTAAGTATCGCTATGACACAAGGTTTAAGACTTAACGTTCAGGTTTGATAGATGAGAGTCATTCGTTATATCACAGGGATTGATTCACGGGGTCTAGGCCGACGAGTTAATCATTGATCGGAGAGGGGTCACGATCATGTTTGTTATTATATCGAACCGATAGGGTAAGACACTTAAGGGGTTTAGACAACACAACCGGAAAGGAAAGAGATCACCGGGAACGTCCCGTGAATGGTCCGATGGAGATCAGGCATCGACGAAATAGTTTTCGGAGCAAGAATAAATTATATAATATATGTTTGATATTAATTAGTGTAATTAATGATTAAATATGATTTTATATATTTATTTTCGAATTTTTGAAGGCTGATTTCCCTAAATGGGCCTTCTGGTTCGGATTGGGGGAGGCTGGCCTAGGGCCCACCTATGGCCGACGGCTGCCTAAGCCGGCCGAACCAGGCATGTGGGATAGTCCCACATTGCCTGACTGGCAAGGTTGGCTCCCCCTGGGAGCCTTTATATAGAGGAGCATCCCTGGCCTTTTAATTCACCAATTAATTTCTCTTTCTCTCCTTGATTCCGTGATTCCCTTTGTCGGAGTTGCGCCGAGAAGAGAGGGGGTCTCTCCACCATAGCCTGTTACGCGATGCTGGTGTTCCGGTCCAAGTCTTCCGCTACTCGTCCTGGACTAGAGCCTCGGGAGTCGTCATCTCCACCGTACGTGTGTAACGCCCTGCGAGGTGCTGTGCTAGCGGTGCTGGGAGGTCTACTTCCGCTACACGACCTTGAGGCCAGCTTCTTCGTCTTGAAAGTCAATGTTCTTGCGGGAACGTAATCCCCGCTTTCGGTCTACCAGGGTATGTATTTCGATCTCGGATTTCTCCCACACCGCCCGGCTGGCGAGGTTGGCAGCCCTCTTGACCCTTTATGTAGAGGGGCACCCCTGACCTTTTAATTCATCCAATTCTTTCTCTGATTTCTCCTCAATAACGTGATTCCCCTGTTGGAGTTGCGCCAAGTAGAAAGTTCTCTCCACCATACGCCCGCTGCCGTGTTGTTGGTGTTTCGGTCCAAGTCTTCCACTGCTCGTCCTGGACTAGAGCTTCGAAGGCCATCGTCTCCACCGTACGGTTCTGACGCTCTACGAGGTGCCACACTAGTGGTGTTGGGAGGTCTACGTACTCTACACGACCTTGAGATCGGCTACGTCGTCTTCAACGTCAACGCTTGTGTGGGAGCGTAATCCCCGCTTTTCGGTCTACAAGGGTATGTATACCGATCTCCTCCATATTACTATATCTGCATAGTACATATTCTGGCTAGTTTAAGGATATCGTTGTTAGAAAATTATTGTTTTCTGCCTGCGATCCCCTTCACAACCTGCCAGGAAGTTTCATACAATATGACTTACCACCATAGCTATTCGGCTTTACCTCCAAATAAAGTATCCATTTCCGCAATCTTCTTATCGTACTCTTCAGCCGACTTCTTCAGCTCCTGGTATTCCATGTCACGTTTAACCTGTGCGGCTTCAGCTGCATCAGCCTTCATCTTGAGGGCGGCCAATTCTGCCTCTGAATTCCTCTTGATGGCAGCTGACGAGGGATGCCCCATCAATACCCATGGTTATTGATATCCCATAAGTATAGGGGACCGTGTGTAACCTTTTCGATAAGTAAGAGTGTCAAACCCAACGAGGAGCTAAAAGTAGGATGAAAGTTCTCTCAAGTTCTATCAAGCACTATTACAACTCTACGCACACCAAACGGTTGCATTATCTAGGAAATAAAACTAAATCAATAATACGGGTATGAGAGATAGTTTTGCAAGATAATAAATACAAGAAAGTAAACGTTAATGCTGCAGAAATAGGATATACTAAGTAACCATAAACTATCAGTACCGTGAGTGTGGAAAATTGGTGGTAATTGTGGTGGCTTTGTCCAAGATTAACTATTGAAGATATTGGTTTCATTGTGTTCGTTGCAGTTTTCTAAGTGGGAGAGGCTGAATATACATGCACTCCACTACTTGGGATTGTTAGCAAACATGATTGGATTGTTAGCAAACATCCGTAAATACTAACAATGCATTAAGGTTTCCCCAACCATAGCCTTAAATTCGATGGTCCTCTTACTCCCATACGTGCAACTAACCGGTTTAAGTCCTCAGGTTTCTGTCACTCCGGCAGAACTTCCCCCTTCCTTTGCACATACTACTAACCCAAGAGTGTTGATCCATGCGCGCACAAATATAATGGACACCAAAGAACAGTACCATATCAACATACAACTCTATTGAACTTCATTTCAACAAAGCAACCAAAAGACAAATGACTTCACAAACATGTCATATATCATAGGATAAATATTATAGCATCAAACACCATGTTTACATAGGACGGTACAGAGGTTTGTGGGAGGATGAACCACGGAATACAAGGAGGAGTTCGTGATGGATATGGCGGTGAAGATGGCGGAGAGGGCAGCGAGGAGCGGAGGGCGCCGGCGGCGCGGGGAGGTGCTTCCCCGCCGACGGCATCATGGGGGAGCGCCGCCTTTAGCCTCCGTCCTTCATGACTTCTTGGGAGCCCTCCCCGATGGAGATGGGATCCATGGGGGAGGCAAAAACATGGCTTTGGTGGCTACAAATTCGTGGTTGGAGGATGTAACGCCCCGAGATTTATCCCCATTTTAGTTTTGTGTGTTTTCTTTTTCATCAACATGAAATTGCATTTCATCTCATTAATTTAATTTGTTGCATTTAATTTCAATCCCCACAATTAAATTCAAATGCATTTTAAATGAATAAAAAAATGTGTATTTTAAATCTTTTGCAAATGTTAAAAACTAGTTTATTAAATTGTCTAATTGAAACTAAAACTATTTTGTAAAGTTTTTGTATTCCAATTCCTCTTCTATTTTGTTTTAAAAATATAAAACAGATAAGAATAAAAGGAGAGAAATAAAAGCCCAAAACCCACCTAAGCCAAACCCTAGGGTTTCCCCCTGGAAAATTATTTCCCACCCCTGCAATTTTGCAGCAACCCCTTCCCCTTTTTCTCTTTTTCTTTTTTCCTTTTCTTTTTCTTCTTTTTTTCTTTTTCTCTTCTTCTCTTTCCTTCTTTTTTCCTCTCCTTCCCGCACCAGCCCGCACCCGCACCCAGCCCCGAGCTCCTCCCGTGCGCCCGACGCCCCGTGCGCCCCGCACCGCCAGCACCCGCCGCGCCCCGCTCCCCGCGCCTCCGGTCGCCGCGCGCTTCCTCCCGCTCGCCCGCCTCCGGCCGCCCCACGCCGCGCCTCCGCCTCCGGCCGCGCTCCTCCATCCCGCCGCCGCCCGTGCGCCGCGCCCCGCGCGTCTCCGCCCCCGCGCGCCGCCGCCCTCGGTCGCCCTCGCTCCTTCGCGCTCCGCCCCGCGCGCTGCAGCACGGCGTCCCATGTGCCTCCTCTTCCGGCCGCGTGTACGCCGTCTCCGCCCGATGGCCTTCTCTCGTCCGCCACCCGACCACTTCCACGACACCGACAAACGACGATGCCCCCCCCCTCCGCGACGACTACTTCCCCGACGACCACTACTTCCTCTACGGACCGAAGACATCGGTTTCAAACCCTATCCCTCCCGATCCGACGTACGGACCCAAACCCTAACCCTATACCTATTTTATTAAATGGCTTCTATCTTGTGCATATCGCATTATACTTGCATGTGTTGCATCTCTTGGGTTTGGGGGTGTAACAAATCACCTAAATAATAAATATGGAAGGTGTGGGGCAAATCAATATATGTATTGCCCAATTCCATTTAATTTGACAAGAACACATACGCCATGTCTTGCCATGTTAATGAACATTTAATTTGAAGTGTAGATAAATAACTTGAACATAAATATTAATTGTCGGAATCCCGGTTCCGTTTAATTTGGGTTAAGTGTATCTCGTAGTGCATTTTGCCATGTCATGCATCATTCTCGTATGATCATGCTGGATCTTTTGCCGTAGTTGTAAAATGCATCATTTACGCTTTCCAGTGTTTGTTGCTTCTTAGCGGATAAGACGTTGAGATGTGTGCGCAACGACAAGATCTGCTTCCATGCAGGATTCCAGGCAAGCAAAATTTGCTTGTTTACCTATACATTGTCTTTCATTATTGTCGTTGATCTCTGCTACGCTAGTATTCGATTCTTTATCGCGGTCCCATCACATGTTTATCCTGTAGCCCATACAGCTTTATCCCCACAACCTAATACCTGTTGCATGTTTATCTGTTGGTCTTGCGAGTCGTAGCGCATGCTTAGAGTTTGTTGTGCGAGTCGTCTATTGGTCTTTTATTTCATATGCTTAGCATGATAGATTATTCTAGCTTAAAAATGTTGTTTTATATTGGGGTATTATAATTAAAAGATAAGGCACCGGCGGAAGGCCTTGCGAGGTGCTTTGTTCTGCTAAGTGTCGACCTAGGAACTGAGATTTTGTCCTCGGATCCAATTTTGAGCGCACTAACCACTTGTGGGAGGCCCTATGGAGCCCCCCTCGACTTTGAACGGATCTACAACTTGTCCATGTGCCGCAACTAGTTCGGGTTTTCCATTTGCTCATATCCATGTGCATGATGATGATGATTGATGAGAGGTTACATGATACGGGGGGTCATATAGGGGTGGTGCGCGCGAAGCGGACAGTTCCTACTGTGGTTTGAGCCGCATGGCGCGTGAACACAAACTAATGAGTCCGCAATTGAGATTCGGCCGGACTCTTGCGGGTAACAACTCATATGGGTGGCATTTGGACTTGGTGTAGTGAAGGAATGGGTCGAGTTGAGAGGCCCTGATGTTTGATTGGGTTGATCATACGAGTATGGGTACAGTAGTGCACCCCTGCAGGGTATAATCTTATCGATGAGCCGTGTCCACGGTTATGGATGACTTTGGTGATGATGCTGGTTAACAAGATCTAGACAACTTGCACCTAATTAATGTTAATTAAATTGACTAGTAATATAGAATTACTTACACAATAAATTATAACTAAAACTGTTCAACGAGTGAGTTTCCCGAATTGCTTCCTCATACTTGGTTGAGGGGGTTAATCCGAGAATGGGTTATGTTTGGTGTTAGTAGTAGTTGGTTACTTATGGGCTCTCTTACCCCTCTCTATTTAGACGGAAGTTGTAGCGTGGCTCTTTAGGTTGCTAGTGCTGCTGCCGCTAAGTCCACCTCCCCTATATTTTCGGAGATGGTGTAGAAAGTAGGCAAGTCGGTTTTGCTTGCCAGGGAGTGCCCTGACCCTCTTTTGGGATGTGCTTTCTGTGCAGTTAACAGGTTTGAAGTCTGACGATGTTAGCTTGGGAATCCCTCCGGCTTGGCTGGGCAGGGATATGGAGCCATTGCTTATCTTGAGGACTCTTAGTCCAATTTATATCTTATCCGTAGTCGGATACTATTTTGCTTCCACTGTCATTTGTATCTTTGTATTGTAACATTTGTATCTTGACTCGTTCGAGTCATTGTTGTATATTATATATCTTCTGTTGTATTTGTGGATGTATCGGAACTGTTGTAATGTTATCACAATTCCACCCACACAATGCGCATGTTTTGGCGTGCACATTATGTCTGGTAGGCGACCAAAAATCGTTATTATGCGGATTTCGGCGGGAGCGCTTAAATCTACATAGTACCAATTTTGGGGCGTCACAAAGTGGTATCAGAGCCTTGGTTTCGATCTCCTTGTTGTTTCGATACGATTGATTATCGAAGCAGCGGGTCCGCAAAAGCCTGTAGGATAACCTCGCTAACGGTCGTTGTTTCTAGAGTGTCGAAACTATTTGACTTAAATTTTTTTTTTTGAAAAATATCTCAATAGTTTTCTTTTTACTCCGTACCTCAATTCTATTTCTCCTCTTACCTTGCTTGTTTTGAGTCTCTTCTCTTATCCAACTTTCAAAATTTTAGGATCCTACGTGTGGGTGGACGATCTCTTGCCTTTTATCCTATTAGGTTTGATCTTCGGTAATCTTCATCGACATGAGCAACTCTTCTTGTTAGTGGTGTCGACAACTTGAAGGTGGAGTTAGAACTTCTTGTTAGTGGTGTCGAGAATTTCGAGCTGGAGTAACAATCCCTTGTTAGTGGTGTCGAGAAGTTCATCACGAAGCCTGAAGACTCGGTAGTTACCCCTCTCTTCTTGTGGTATCGGCGTGGATCGCGGGACGTGATCCCTTGTTAGTGGTGTCGATTGTAACGCCCCGTGATTTATCCCCATTTTAGTTTTGTGTGTTTTCTTTTTCATCAACATGACATTGCATTTCATCTCATTAATTTAATTTGTTGCATTCAATTTCAATTCCCAAAATTAAATTCAAATGCATTTCAAATTAATTAAAAATGTGTATTTTAAATCTTTTGCAAATGTTAAAAACTAGTTTATTATATTGTCTAATTGAAACTAAAACTATTTTATAAAGTTTTTCCATTCAAATTCCTCTTATATTTTGTTTTAAAAATATAAAACAGAAAAGAATAAAAGGAGAGAAATAAAAGCCCAAAGCCCTCCTAAGCCAAACCCTAGGGTTTCCCCTGAAAAATTATATCCCACCCCTGCAATTTTGCAGCCACCCCTCCCATTTTTCTCCTTTTCTTTTTCCTTTTATGTTTCTTCTTTTTTTCTTTTTCTCTTCTTCTCTTTCCTTCTTTTTTCCTCTCCTTCCCGCACCAGCCCGCACCCGCACCCAGCCCCGAGCTCCTCCCTTGCGCCCCGCGCCGCCAGCCTCTGCCAGCGCCCGCCGCGCCGCCGCTCCCCGCGCCTCCTGCCGCCGCGCGCCTCCTCCCTCTCGCCCGCCTCCGGCCGCCCCACGCCGCGCCTCCGCCTCCAGCCGCCGCGCTCCTCCATCCCGCCGCCGCCCGTGCGCCGCGCCCCGCGTGCCGCCGCCCGCCGTCGCCATCGCTCCTCCGCGCGCCGTCCCCGCTGCCTCCTCTTCCGGCCGCGTGCACGCCATCTCCGCCCGATGGCCTTCTCTCGTCCGCCGCCCGCAAGGTGTTCGACAAAATGCCCGCAAGACCCCGACGTCACTTTTGTTGTCCGAGTTGTCCACCCTTCGTGGTGTTGCTACGTGCGCGTGCGCGTGCCTCTTCCGGTGCCGCATTGCCGTTACCGCCGGTGTCCGTGTTGCGGTGCCCGCCCCGTGCACGCTTCTTTCCGGTGTCCGTTTGCCGTGCTTCTACGTGCCCACGACCGTCAACGATGATGACCGCGTACGACTACCCGACCACTTCCACGACACCGACAAACGACGATGCCCCGGTTTCGCGACGACTACTTCCCCGACGACCACTACTTCCTCTTCGAACCGAAGACATCGGTTTTGAACCCTATCCCTCCCGATCCGACGTACGGACCCAAACCCTAACCCTATACCTATTTTATTAAATGTCATCTATCTTGTGCATATCGCATCATACTTGCATGTGTTGCATCTCTTGGGTTTGGGGGTGTAGCAAATCAACTAAATAATAAATATGGAAGGTGTGGGGGCAAATCAATATATGTATTGCCCAGTTCCATTTAATTTGACTTGAACACCTATGCCATGTCTTGCCATGTTAATGAACATTTAATTTGATGTGTAGATAAATAACTTGAACATAAATATTAATTGTCGGAATCCCGGTTCCGCTTAATTTGGGCGAAGTGTATCTCGTAGTGCATCTTGCAATGTCATGCATCATTCTCGTATGATCATGCTGGATGTTTTGCCGTAGTTGTAAAATGCATCTTTTACGCTTTCCAGTGTTTGTTGCTTCTTCGCGGATAAGACGTTGAGATGTGTGAGCAACGACAAGATCTGCTTCCATGCGGGATTCCAGGCAAGCAAAGTTTGCTTGTTTACCTATACATTGTCTTTCATTCTTGTTGTTGATCTCTGCTACCCTAGTATTCGATTCTTTATCGCGATGTCATCACATGTTTATCTGGTAGCCCATACAGCTTTATCCCCACAACCTAATACATGTTGCATGTTTATCAGTTGGCCTTGCGAGTCGTAGCGCATGCTTAGAGTTGGTTGTGCGAGTCGTCTGTTGGTATTTTATTTCATATGCTTAGCATGATAGATTATTCTACCTTAATAAAATGGTGTTTTATATTGGGGTATCATAATTAAAAGATAAGGCACCGGCGGAAGGCCTTGTGAGGTGCTTTGTTCTACTTAGTGTCGACCTAGGAACTGAGATTTTGTCCTCGGATCCAATTTTGAGCGCACTAACCACTTGTGGGAGGCCCTATGGAGCCCCCCTCGACTTTGAACGGATCTACATCTTGTCCATGTGCCGCAACTAGTTCGGGTTTTCCATTTGCTCATATCCATGTGCATGATGATGATGATTGATGAGAGGTTACATGATACGGGGGGTCATGTAGGGGTGGTGCGTGCGAAGCGGACAATTCCTACTGTGATTTGAGCCGCATGGGGCATGGACACAAACTAATGAGTCCGCAATTGAGATTCGGCCGGACTCTTGACGCGGGTAACAACTCATATGGGTGGCACTTGGACTTGTTGTAGTGAAGGAATGGGTCGAGTTGAGAGGCCCTGATGTTTGATTGGGTTGATCATACGAGTATGGGTACAATAGTGCACCCCTGCAGGGTATAATCTTATCGATGAGCCGTGTCCACGGTTATGTACGACTTTGGTGATGATGCTGACTAATAAGATCTAGACAACTTGCACCTAATTAATGTTAACTAAATTGACTAGTAATATATAATTAATTTCACAATAAATCATAACTAAAACTGTTCAACGAGTGAATTTCTCGAATTGCTTCCTCATACTTGGTTGAGGGGGTTAATCCGAGAATGGGTTATGTTTGGTGTTAGTAGTAGTTGGTTACTTATGCGCTGTCTTACCCCTCTCTATTTAGAAGGAACTTGTAGCGTGTCTCTTTAGGTTGCTAGTGCTGCTGCCGCTAAGTCCACCTCCCCTATATTTTGGGAGATGGTGTAGAAAGTAGGCAAGTCGGTTTTGCTTGCCAGGGAGTGCCCTGACCCTCTTTTGGGATGTGCTTTATGTGCAGTTGACAGGTTTGAAGTCTGACGACGTCAGCTTGGGAATCCCTCCGGCTTGGCTGGGCAGGGATATGGCGCCATTGCTTATCTTCAGAACTCTTAGTCCAATTTGTATCTTATCCGTAGTCGGATACTATTTTGCTTCCGCTGTCATTTGTATCTTTGTATTGTAACATTTGTGTCTTGACTCGTTCGAGTCATTGTTGTATATTATATATCTTCTGTTGTATTTGTGGATGTATCGGAACTGTTGTAATGTTATCACAATTCCACCCACATAATGCGCATGTTTTGGCGTGCAAATTATGTCTGGTGGGCGACCAAAAATCGTTATTATGCGGATTTCGGCGGGAGCGCTTAAATCTACATAGTACCGATTTTATGGCGTCACAGAGGAGTCCTTCACGACCTAGGGTTTCCTTCTTAGAGTAACATCTGACACCAATGACTTGTTACTTACTAACCTCTTCAAGACCTACAAACCAAGATCAGAAGAGAAGTGCCAACGGAAGTCTCACTTGTACTTTGGCAGCACGAAGGACTCCAAGATCGACAAGACCCTCTACTTTCTGAAGATTTTATGAGAACCTCCAACCTGTGACGTGCAAAGACGCCCGACGTCATCAACGACCGCAGCAACCAGCACGGAAGACCGTCTACTTGAAGATGTGTCATGAAGCTAGTGTCATGAGTGCCTTCTCCGTGTCAACTTAATTAACTCAACTAACCCTGATTTGAGTAATATAGAAAGAAATGACTTTTAGGCTTACTTAGATGCAACTAACCTCTCAAGACTGGCGCAAAGTTGTATGTCGCCCAATAACCAAGGAAGTCCCCATCAACACTCTACGGCGGCTAAACTAAAGATGGACACAATAGGAGACACCATATCCAGCAAGACTCCGAGAATGGCGAGAAAATTGAAGATTGTTGCACTTGGCAACACCTTACATCAAGCATGCTTAGATGTCTTTAGTATGTCTTAGCACCCTTTGGCTGTTTATGAAAAGAAAGAGAGTCAGGTCTACAAAACCTGACGCCCTGTGAGGTTTGAAAAAAACTGGTTACATGTGTCTAACTGCTAACCCCTCAAGATGGCAATATCGAGACTAGTATCTACATCAGCCCCAAGCACCGAGGAGCGACGACAAAATGAAGATGATCGTGATACTCAAGGCCAGCAACACCCTGAAGTCGGCGACAACTTTAACCATCAACTTTAACCCTTCATGTGTGCCCCTTTTTAAGGGGGGAAGACACATGCTAGATTTATTAGATAGTTGTGACAAGTTGTTCCTTGCGCCCCAATCCCTGAAATTTTTGAAGACAGCTCAACAAGAACCCTGCATCCTCATCGACCTTCAAGTCAACACTTTCAGCAAAGACCCAAGTCTTCCAGAGGATATCCGAGGTCTCATCAACAAGGCAACCTCATTCAGGAATCAACAACCTCGGAAGATGAAGAATCATTGAACCCTCTTTTCCTTTCACTCCCTTAATACACACTTAGGAATCTCGGGACGAGATTCTTATAAGGGGGGAAGGTCTATAACACCCCAAATTTTGGAAGAAAAAACTTAATGAATAAAGACCCAAATTTCTGAGGGAACAAAAACTTTTTGAAAAGCATTGCTTATAATTGTTTTTCACTCTTGTTTCCTTTGTTTGTCTTGTTTTGTTTTCATTTGTGTTTGTGTTGATGACCTCTATAGCTATCAACCTTAAAACTCAAGTTATAATATGACTTCTGAAAATCCAGGATTATGACAAGTAAAACAATACATATATCTTCTCCTATCTTATTCTTAACAAACTATAGTCATCATGAGGTCTTGATTTTAACAATTACCCAAATGCAGTTTCTTTTAGAAAATAAAAGTATTTCCAAAACTACATGTTTGCAAAACTATATAGGACCATATATTAAGTCTTAAATTATATTGGATGATAATATGTTGCAAGCATTACTAACTCTCTTTTCCAAAAGCACCAATTTAATTAGCCTCTAGAAAATCAATGCTCAACATGTTGGAGTAATTCTAATTCTACCAAGAACCATGTCTGGATCATTATGGTCACCATCTCACAAATATTTTTTATTTATATTAAGGATGGTTAGTGATCCAATTGTGTGTGTGTTCTATCTATTTGTATGTGCGGTTGACCTATGTGTTATGTGCTTAAATTGTTTCCCCTAAATGTGTTATTTTATGTGTGGTCATGTGGTGGTGTATGAGTGACGTGGGGCTACCTTTCGGGTAGCCCACGATAAGTCTACCTGGGCCGCGCCAAGGATTTGGAGGCCCACAGAAGGCCCACGCGGGGTACCATGTAACCTAGTCCAAGTCGGTTAGGTCGCATAACCTGCCATATCTGTAATTGCCATCGGCATCGACCACCTGAGACCTGACTACCTATAAAGCCAGGAGGGTGGCTCGTCCCGAAGACAACCAACGAAGAGATACGCTCATAGTCATCGCCACCAACCCTAGCGATATCGCAATCTTGCCATTGTAATCACTACCCGCATCAATAATCAGACAAGCAGGAGTAGGGTGTTATCCTCCGGGAGCCTGAACCTGGGTAAAACCTTGCTTGTCAGCCGTCGTGATCACCAACACTTCTCTCTCTCCCCATCAATCAACCCGGGGTGCACAACCCTGGGACTTGTCGAGTTAACACCTCGTCAATTGGCGCCGTCTATGGGAATTCGACGAGGTGTTGGAATCATGGTCGCTCCAGCTCCATCCGCAATGAAGATCGGCGTGTCTGCCGCCAGGGAGTCGATCCGCTTCGGTTCCTTCGAGTACGTCCTCCACCCGCCGGCCCACCGCTCGGTGTACGCCGATCTGGACAAAGGTATACACATCACCTTCGGCTCCATATACTGCTGCATCGATAGTCGTGGAATACTCAGGTCTACGGCTACTGCGCCACGCGCGGCGACGTCACCCAAATCGGCAACCCTCGCGCCTTCGTCACCACCCGCGAAGATCACATCTGTCGCACCCGCGGAGGCCACGCCCGCCAAACCCGCGAAGATCGCATCTGTCGCACCCGCGGAGAACGCACCCCCCGCACCCACGAAGATCGCATCTGTCGCACCCACGGAGAACGCGCCCGCCGCACCCGCGAAGATCGCATCTGCGTCGACTACATCGACAATTTCAGCAACGGCCGCGCGGATCGAGTCTACTACCCCAACCTCGGTCCCGCGGTCGACTAAGTCAAGATCTACCTCAACTGTCGCACCCGCACGGGCAACCAGGAGCTCGCGCCCGACAACCACGTCACGCGCGCCTTCATCTTCGTGGAAATCCCAAGTCTACCACAGGCCAATCGCACTCGCCCCGGCGAGTGCGAACACAGGGACAATCGCGAGAAGACGCGACAACGACTGCGCCGCGCGCCATGTGGCAGCAATTTTCGATCCCGAGCAAGACTCGGACGACAGAAGCAGCAGCGGCAGCACCAACTCCCCGACTCAAGTCTACCCCAAGCAAGTCTTCATGGCCGGCACAGCACCACAGGACGACAACGAAGAACCCGCATATCCGCTAGAAGTGGACATGCCGGACCAGACTAAACTTGTCATCACACGGGACATGGCAATCCAAGCCATGAAGCATGTGGACGAGGGCACGTTCCCCCCACCCAACGCACCTCGAGACGACCACCTGGCGGTGCAGTACTTGCTACGCAAGGAAGGCGAGCGACTCCGCGCCGAAAAAGCCGACTTACTCCGGTGCAAGAGGGACGCAGACGCATCGAGTGCCAGGCGAGCCGCCCTATCCTTCACCTCCTCTACGGAAGTTAACCAAGGAGCACGGCGAAGAAGCCGATCGAACCAGGCTAACCCGCAACCTCGACTCGTCCTTCGTCACTGAAGATGAGCACGGGATACCCATCCCAAAGACGGCGAATGCCGCCCTGATCTCAGTCGAGACATACCTCCGGCTCACGCAGCCACCGGAGGGAGACGCGCGCTCCCTTCTCCACAAGCAGAAAATCGCCTCCATAAGGGCAATCGAAGAAGCGCTGGCGGCCAAGGGGCCAAGCAACCGGGCACACGAACCAACAACCTCGGACATCCCAGCGGCACAGCGACAACCATTAAAGGACCTTCGCGACGTCCTCACGCAGAAGACGGTGGATCGTAACCGCAAGGAGCGCTCGGCTGGTGCGGCAAACATAGACGACCACTCCGACCGCGACTTCGAGCCGTGCGGTGCGGCATGCTTCAGCTTCAACATCCGCGACACCCGCATGCCTAAGGGCTTCAAGCTGACAGCGGGCACACCAAAGTACGACGGGAAGCAAGATCCACGACTGTGGCTCGAGGACTACCTCATCGCCTGCACTTGCCAAGGCGGGACGTCGACTACAGCAATGCAATACATCCAGCTTATGCTGACAGACTCGGCGCGTGGGTGGCTCACAAGCCAACCCAAGGACTCTTTCCGAACATGGGAAGAATTCCAGGATAACTTCATAAAAAGTTTCTCGGGAACGTTCGCAAGGCCAACGACCTACATCGAGTTGCAAGCCTGCAAGAAAGGAAAGGATGAGTCGCTCCGCTCCTACATCCAGCGGTGGACACTCCTCCGCAATACCATGGAACCCGTCTCAGAAGACCGGGTGATGGACGCCTTCATGCACGGTTGCTCGCCGCGACCTCCGCGAGGAATTCGGTAGGCTCCAGCCGAAGACTACAATAGAGCTCATGAAGACAGCCAACCAGTGGGCCGAAGGAGAGGACTACGTCCGCGATACTTCCCCCAAGAAAGAGGTCGAAACAAGCAACTGGCGTGAGGCACGCCAAAAGAAGAAGCCACGTTACACCCACGATTCAATCGAGCTAGTAGCGGCGGGATATGAAACCCCCCGTGAGGACAAACGCGACAACAGTCGACAGTCCAGCTCGAGTCAGTATAACCGTGGCAGTAGCAGCATTGGCCACAATGATGGGGGCCAGAAATGCGAGTGGAAGCGCCCGCTGACCCCCGCAGAGTAGCTGATGCAACCCTGTAAGCACCACTCGTTCCGCAACCCGGAGACAGGCAAATGGGGTTCCAGCCACCTGCTGAAGGATTGTCGCAAAGCAAGAGAGATATACCAAGCCATGCAGCAAATCATCGCTCCAGTACAGGCAATACAGGCAGCCCCGCAACTAGCCATCCAGGCGGCACCCGCAAACAACAACTAGGTGCAGGCGGCAGGAGCATTCCCCCAGCCGCAGCAGCAGCAACATCAACAATGTCAGTCGGCAGCAACCGACACGTATCCACCCGCACGGGGATAGCTGAACATGATCCAGAAGGGACCCCCGTCGAACAGGCGCCAAAAGCTCATCACCCGCCAAGTACTTCAGGCCATCAACAGCCCGCGCGCGGTACCAGACTACCTGCGCGGGTCAGAGACACCCATCACGTTTTCCAGGGCAGATCACCCATCCGAGGTAACCCGACCCGGACACGCCGCACTCGTGATTGAGGCCCTGATCGGCGACTACAGCTTGAAGAAGGTGTTCATGGACGGAGGCAGCAGCATCAACATCATATTCGCCGACACCCTGAGAAGAATGAACAGGTCGACAGAGAAATTGCCGGAATCGGAAACCACTTTCCACGGCATAGTACCAGGGCAAGCAATCACGCCCATGGGAACAATCACACTCGACGTCATCCTCGGTACACCCGAGCACTTCAGAAAGGAGTCGATAGACTTCGAGGTCGTCGACTGGAAGTCACAATACCACGCCATCCTTGGGCACCCAACCTTTGCTAGGTTCATGGCAGTACCCCACTACGCCTACCTGATGGTCAACCTGACCGGGCCGAAAGGAGTAATCACCGTACGCGGCGACTTCGGGCTCTCCAACAGCTGCGACCGCGAGTTTGCCAAGATTTCTGAGTTCTTCGGGGTCGAAGAGCACTTCAAGGCCATATCAGCCGACAACGACAAGACCCTCTTTCCGTCTCGCAAGAAGCCAGCTAAGGACGCAGCATTCAACACGAACGACGACACCGTCACCCACCAAGTCCATCCGACTGATAGCAGAAAGACGGTCAAGGTCTTGTCAAGTCTGACCCCCGCATAGGAAAGCGCGCTCGTCGAATTCCTACGTGAGAACTGGAAAATCTTTGCATGGCAACCTTCTGACATGCCAGGGATACCCAGGGAACTCGCCGAGCACTCTCTAAAGGTCCACAAGGACGCTAGGCCGGTCAAACAATCCATGCGACGCTTCTCAGGACCCAAGCGAGACGCGATCACCATGGAAGTCGACAGATTACTGCACGCCAAGTTCATCGGAGAAATCAAGGACTCGGACTGGGTCGCCAACCCGTTCCTAGTGGAGAAAAGAAGACGAAGAAACTACGCATGTGCGTTGACTTCACTGCAGTCAACAAGTGCTGCCCCAAGGATCATTTCCCGCTCCCGCGGATAGACCAGATCATCGACTCGACAGCAGGCTGCGAGCGCCTGTCCTTCCTGGACGCCTACTCAGGCTACCAGCAGATCAGGCTGAAAGTCGAAGACGAAGAGAAGATGGCCTTCATCACACCCGACGACGTCTTTTTCTACCAGACGATGCCGTTTGGGTTAAAGAACACAGGTGCCACGTACCAGCGGACAATGCAAGCGTGCCTCAAAGGGCTCATCGGGCAGATCCTCCAAGTCTACGTTGATGAGATCGTCGTCACGACCCGAAAGGAGGATACCTTAGTCGACGACCTCCGCAAGGTCTTCGCCGCACTCGATGTATACCAGATCAAGCTCAACCCAGAGAAGTGCGTGTTCGGCGTGCCAGCTGGAGAGCTACTAGAGTACCTCGTATTCTGCAAGAGGAATCGAAGCGAACCCCGAGAAGGTGCAGAACAGTTTCACAATGCCAGCACCAACCAAACTCCACGAGGTGCAGCGATTAGCCGGCCGAGTCGCAGCTCTCAGCCGGTTCATTAGTAAGTTGGGAGAGAAAGCCTTGCCTTTCTACCAACTGATGAAGAAGACGGACAAGTTCGAGTGGACACAGGAGGCGCAGGATGCGTTCGACCATCTCAAGAAAACCCTGACAACCTCTCCAGTCCTCGTAGCACCACTGGAAAACGAGCCGTTATACTTATACGTCTCAGCAACAAACAGGGTGGTGAGCACGGTACTCGTAGTCGAACGGGAAGAAGAAGGGCACAGTCACCCGGTGCAAAGGCCCGTCTTCTACCTCAGCGAAGTCCTCACCCTGTCCAAGCATAACTATCCGCATTACCAGAAGCTGGCGTATGGAGTCTTCATGACCTCCAGGAAGGTCGTCCACTACTTCTCCGAGCACCCGATCACGGTGGTAAGCTCCTCTGGACTAGCAGACATTCTCACAAACCAACGCGCGACAGGACGAGTCGCCAAGTGGGTTGTCGACCTAGGACCATGGGGGCTGAAGTATGCTCACCGGAAGTCCATCAAGGCCCAAGTCCTCTCAGAATTCACCACCGAGTGGATAGAAGCCCAGCTACCAAATGTCCCCGACTTGTCCAACGCATGGACAATGTACTTCGATGGCTCCAAGAAATTCATGTCAGCCGGGGCAGGAGTTGTGCTCATCTCCCCCAAGGGCGACAAGCTCAAGTACGTCCTACAGATGGATTTTCCGACACCGTCTAACAACGAAGCCGAGTACGAGGCCCTGATCCACGGCATGCGGATGGCCAAAAACTACGGCGCCACGCACCTCATGATATATGGCGACTCCTACCTGGTGGTACAGCAAACCATGAAGTCTTGCGACGCCATCGCCGACAACATGATCGCCTATAGAGACCTTTACAACCAGATGGAAGGCAACTTCGACGGCTGCGAGTTGCGGCACATCGGCCGCGAAAGCAATGAAGAAGTCGACATCCTCGCTAACATGGGATCAGACAGGGTTCCAGTTCCACCCCGCGTCTTCCTCGAGCGCATCACGCAGAGATCCATCAAGACTCAAAATGCAGCAGGGAATGCAACAACAACAAAAGGCGATGCTAACCCGCCAAGCCAAGATAAGGTCCCCATGGAGGTCATGCTAGTAGAAGCTACATGGACAGGACCGTACTTGGCGTACATACTACACCAGAAGCTGCCAGCAGACGCAGTCGAAGCAAAGCGCATCATCAGGCGATCCAAAAGTTTCACCGTCATCAACGGAGAACTCTACAAAAGAAGCATCTCAGGAATCCTGCAAAGGTGCGTAGATCCAGTCGACAGCCAGGCCATCTTACTCGACATCCATGCGGGTATCTGCGGGCATCATGCCAGCAGTCGAGCATTGGTGGCCAAAGCACTACGAGCCGGGTTCTACTGGTTGACAGCCATGCAGGACGCCAAGGAACTAGTAAGGAAATGCACAGGATGCCAGGAGTTTGCCAACAAGCCACACGCGCCAGCGTCAGAACTTAAGAAAATACCACTAGCCTGGCCCTTCGCCCAATGGGGTCTGGACATGGTGGGCCCGCTGAAGAAATCCTCACCTGGAGGTCACACTCACCTCCTGGTTGCAGTCGATAAGTTCACAAAGTGGATCGAAGCTTTGCCCATCACAAGTTCGACTGCATCCACAGCAGTCAACTTCATCAGGTCAATCATCTTCAGATTCGGAGTGCCGAACGGGATCGTCACCGACAACGGCTCGAACTTCACAGCCGAATAATTCAAAGACTTATGCTCAGAGCAAGGTATCAAACTCAGCTATGCATCCGTCTCGCACCCGCAATCCAATGGGCAAGTGGAGAAAGCCAACGGCCTCGTCTGTAGCGGCATCAAGAAGCGACTGTGCGTGCCACTAAAACGCGCAGCGGGCGCATGGGTGGAAGAACTACCGTTAGTCCTTTGGAGTCTACGAACAACGCCAAAATGATCCACCCAATACACTCCATTCTTCATGGTATATGGTGCAGAGGCGGTTCTCCCCTACGACATCAAATTCGACGCACCGAGAGTGGTCGCCTACGACGAGTCGGATGCAGAAGAGGCACTCGAAGGCAGCATGGATACCCTGGATGAAGCACGCGACATCGCCCTGGCGCGATCAGCCGTGTATCAACAAGACCTGCGCAACTATCACACTCGGAGGCTGCGACCAAGAGCATTCGCTGCAGGCGACCTGGTACTTCGACTCAAGCAGAAGAAGGTGCACAAGCTCGCTTCCCCATGGGAGGGCCCATACATCGTGACAGAAGCAATCGGCAACGGAGCTTACCGCCTGAAGGACTCAAAGACGGGAGCAGACTGCAGCAACCCGTGGAACGTGGCACAACTTCGCCGGTTCTACGCCTAGTTCGACCCAATCATTGTACAATAAAAATCAGCGCGGCAGGTTTCAGACGCACTCTTTCCCTTACCAGGGTACCTAAGGGGACTGGAAGCGTTTTAATGAGGCGACCTGTTCGCAAGAATCAATAAAGTGATTTGAAGAAAATATGTCTCCTTTACCTTTCACACAGAGGAAGCTAAAATCCTAGGCCGCCACTCGAACCACTCGGGGGCTGCGCCACACAGGTTGAAAGAAAAGCTTAGGCCGCTACCCGAACTACTCGGGGGCTGTGCCATACAAGCATAAATCAAAAAATCCTAGGCCGCCACCTGAACCACTCGGGGGCTGCGCCATACAGGTCAATTTCCAAATCCTAGGTCGCCACCCGACATACTCGGGGGCTGCGCCAAACAGGTAACACTTGTAACCCTAGGCTGCCACTCGACTCACTCGGGGGCTACGCCATACAGGCCTTAGCAAAAAATCCTAGGCCGCCACCCGAACCACTAGGAGGCTGCGCCATACAGGTCAAGTTCAAAAATCCTAGGTCGCCACCCGACATACTCGGGGGATGCGCCAAACAGGTAACACTTGTAATCCTAGGCTGCCACTCGACTCACTCGGGGGGCTACGCCACACAGGCCTTATCAGAAAATCCTCAGCCGCCACTCGAACTCACTCGGGGGCTGCGCTGTACAGGTCAAGTCCAAAATCCTAGGCCGCCACCCAACACACGCGGGGCTGCGCCACACAGGTGACACTTGTAAACCTAGGCTGCCACTCGACCTACTCGGGGGCTACGCCATACAGGCCTTAGCAAAAAATCCTAGGCCGCCACTCGAACAACTCGGGGGCTGCGCCATACAGGTCAAGTTACAAAAATCCTAAGTCGCCACCTGATAAAGTCAGAGACTGCGACATGCAGGTCACACTTGGAAAAACCTAGGCCGTCGCCTAACATACTAGGGGACTGCGCCTTACAGGTCGAAAATCAAAACAGGCATTTACACAGCAGAGCAAGCAGTTCAATTCTCATTACTCGCAAGTATTTTTAATCTAATACATTGAGCACAGGCATATTTGCAATCTATAGCTAACCCTGTACAGCAGACGACAGCTACCCTAACCTGCAGGCTCGACCTTCGGCGCATCGAGTGGGCCTACAAGGCGCTCACTCAGCCTCTGAACCTGCCCGATAATCTGGCGGGCAGCCGCCAAGGTCTCGGCGAAGTCGTCATCACCGGGCAGGCATCCAGCACCTTATCGAGCGGAAGATGTGGCCGGTGCATCCGGATGTATGCCAACGCCGCATTCGCCCCAGCCACAAGTTGGGCGTGGACGACCTCCTTCAGCCCATCACCGTCGCGAAACTTCTCCAGCAAGGCGGACAGCCCGTTCGGCTGCGCGTTATGCGGGAAGTACACACGATTGATATGCCAGAGTGTCTTCCGGCAATTCTCCAGAAGAAAAGCCGCACGCCATGTACGATCAAGCATAGTGGCAAGGGCGCGCCCTCTCGACTTGTTCACCCAGAATTGACGAGCTTCATAGGAGTCGCCGGACGCCTCTCGGGCAACTCGCTCTTCAACGCGATCCCGCTCAGCCTGCCAATCCGGGTTCACATATGCACACACAAACTACAAGTCAGAACAAGCAAGTTTCAACAAAGAAAGCAGCCGCCAAGAGGATACCAACCTTGCAGTTGTCGACTCATCAGATCGATCTCCCTAAGCAAAAATCCTCACGCCGTGAGAATTCTACAGTAGGATGCGACCTGGAGCGGCGCAGCGTCAGCTCAGTATTCTTCAAGGTCGCCTCAAGCTCAACCACCTTGTTCTTCAGGTACGTGATTATCCGTTGATCATTTGTACTACGTGGAGGAGCCGGCACCGCTCGACGACGGCGAGCACCCGAAGTAGAAACCTCGCCACTCGACTCAGTCGCAGGAGAAGAAGAAGCACCACCGCGCACGACAGTCTGCCATGAATACGCAGAGTCAATACAATCATACGTCTGTTCAGCAAAGATACACTTGATAGAAGAAAACTCAATTCTAGCAAAAGCATTGGTGAAGGCCAAAAGACCTGGCAGGACAATAGTCATTACAGAGCCAAAAAGTTTAAGGTACAGACCACGGCGACTGCCGAATTCCTATACTACATCTACTCTAAGGCCGCAGACTGCGACCGGGAGCGACTCTTCCGAGTAGCAGCCGCCTCAGTCGCCTTAGCAAGGGCCCTCTCAAAGAGTGCCACAAGCTGCACGGCCAGCTGTGAAGCACGCTCCTTCACACCACCCAGCGACGCGATTCGGCCATCGGGTCTTCGAGGAAAGCCGCTAACGACCTTCTCAAAGTCACCCGGAACCTGATGTCCTAAGAGGAGCTGGAAGGTGAGCTCGGAGCCGCGTACCGTCTGCGACCGCGTGAAGTCGGCGATGGTGGTCGCGTCCTCAAACGGCGCAGCCAGGGCGTCCAAGGCTGCCGGGGGCTGGTCGCTCGGGAAGATGCTCCGGTGCACCATAGTGAGGGCTCCCGTCGACTTCTTCAGCGCGGCTGTGGACTTCTTCTGCGCGTCGGACGCATATGCGTAGACCCGGTCGAGGAAGCCGACAGCAGTTGCCAAGTCAACCGCGTCACTCGACGCGTCTCCCGGGGGAGCTCCACCGCAAGTCTCTGTACAAGGGATTCAAGGTCAAAACAAAGGAAAGATCAAGACATAGTAGGCATTAAGCCGAAACTTACCCTCAAGAACACCGGCGAGTGAGAGAAGACGGTCGACTTGAGTCTTCTCCTGGGCGACCCGCGCTAGCTCCCGCTCTTGAAACTCCTGCAGGGCCTTCTCAAGCTTAGCAACCCGCCCAGTAGCCTGGTTCAGAGAAGCACGCAGCTGGTCCCTCTCCTTCTCCAGGCGAACATAGGCCGCGACTGCGTCAAGCTGCTGGCGGTAGTACGGCTGAACAAAAGCAAGATATTAATAAAGTTGCGGGCGACTATACTAGTCACCCACACCTTCGGGGGCTACTCCCATCGGGAGCGCTGATCGCGCACCCGATGAAAAATCAAGAATGCAAGTTCAAGCGTAAAGGACTTACGTGGTCCAGGAGGTCAGGGTCCTCTGAAGCCGAAGGAGGAGCGCGACTCGACGACGCAATGCCAGCAGGCTGTGCGCGCACCTCCTCCACCATCACTTGAGTCACCAACTCAGTCGAAGGGGCGGATGTATGCTCCACGTCCCGAAGAGGGGAGCTAACATCGCCAGAACGATGGCTGCAGCAAAGACAAGCACACTGGTCAACTCAAAGATGGCAGCTACAAAACACAATTCGAAGAAAGTAAAGCACCAAGAAGTTCACCTGGCGGTTTCAAGGTCGTCGTAACTCCCCAGGGAGGGCGATGCCATCCGCGCAAAATAACGAGGAGCCGCGGAGCTGACCGGAGGAACAACCAAGGGCTCGTTCCAGTCGCCCGAAGACCGCGCACCCGACGACGTCGCGACGGCTTCCTCTAGAACAGCGTCGGCATCCCTAGCGGGTGACGACGCGGTAGCAGAATCGCCACCACTCGGGAGCTTCCGCTTCTTCCGTACGGGTTCCTCCTCTTCATCTTTATCCTCCAGCTCTTCGTGGGGAGAATGAGCGGAAGGAATCTCATCGTTGTCATCCTCCTCCTCCACCACCTTCGCCTCGTCGGGGGGTCCGTCTTCAGGGAGAGGAGGAAGGCTAACCATAAGAGAACGACCCTGAAGTGAGTAGGCGCAAGTCGAACAAATGAGCAAGTAGACGCAAGTCGAATACAGAATCAAGAAGAACAAGGAAGAATCAAAAACTCACCTCTGGAATAGGGTTCGCGACTCCATACGCCGAGACGGGACACTTGACGTTGCAATGGTTCGTGGCTCGGAGATTGGTGATGCTCCTCACCTTGGTTTCCACCCCTTCATCGTCAAGTGGCTCGAGGCTGGCACCTTCAGCGGCCCACATCGGGTGGGGCCGAGCAGCGAGTGGCTGAACCCGGAGACGGAAGAAAGTGGCCATCAAGAAGACGCCACCCGCATCTCGCCCGAGTGTCTTGAGGACGTCGCGCAGCAGGCCCAGCAGAGGCATCGTCGCCTCCCTCTCCTCCATGGTGAGCGGGTGCGCCCAGGCGCGGGTCTTCCGCAACCCGCGCGCGCTGTCGAACTGCTCCACGCCCTCCTGGCTCCACTGGACGTAGAACCATTTCTTCCGGCACCCCTGGACGGAGTCAGATTTCTTCATCTCGAAGTACGTGGTGTCGCCACGCACCTGGATGCCGAAGCCGCCCACTGGGTAGGTCAACCCGCCCTTCCCGTTGTTCTTGCGAACAAGGAAGAGCGACTTCCACAGCGCCCAGTGGGGTGCGATCCCCAGGAAACACTCGCATAGCACGATAAAGCTAGCGATGCTCAAGACGCCATTGGGGGTCAGATCGTGGATCTGCACCCCATAGGCATACAAGAGTCCACGAACAAAATCGTGGAGAGGGAACCCGAAGCCTAGTGGAAGAAAATCCACGAAACAAACGCGCTCCCCCTCGCGAGGTGTCGGGGAGGTCTCCTTGCCAGGAGCGCGTACCTGAGCCGTGCCGGAGGGAGGCAGGAGGCCCTGCGCGCGAAGCCCGTCGAGGTCGGCTCTCTTCACGATGGATTTCTGCCAATCACCCTCGACTTTCTTCAAAACAGCTCCAGCCGCGGCGGCGGAGGACCCAGCGGTGGCCTTTGGCTTGCCCATGATCGCAAGGAGAAGTGGCAGAAATGGGAGGACAAGAGGTTTGGAGCTCGGATGGCGGCAAAAATGGTAGAGTAGAGGAATAGGAGGCGCAGACGATTGGAGAAGATGATGCCCTCGCGTCCAAACGCGGTACTTATGCCTCGTAATATCTCATCTCAGCCGTCCAAAGAGAAACGGTTCTGAGCTGCCACATCCACCGTCCACGTGTCGCGCGGAGAAACCAAACGACGCCGCCCACTTCGTCCACTACGCACGAAAATCGAGGCATCATCATCATGGCGCGCAAATTTCGCGCCCAGTTTGGAAACGTGACAACTGCTGACCGCGGTCAGCTCTGACAGCCCGCGTCATGTCCCATCAGGCGCAGAGGCGTGCAGCGGATCGTCATCGGTGACGTCATCAGGCCAACGACTCTAAAATCAACTGAATCAGCTCGACAACTCGACAGGATGATTCGAGTAGTAAGCTCCTCAGCTGAAACAAACAAAGTAGGATCAACAGTTAATCCGAGCACCCGAAGGAATCATTCGGGTGACAAAGAAAATCGAGTAAGCTCAGTCAGCTGAATCCATCTACAAGTAAGCCAGCAGGCTGAACTGACGCTTCGCAAGAAGACCAAAGCAAAGTAATTCGACTGCAGGTGTTACTCCCATCGGGAGACCCCGGTTCGACTGAAGAAATCGAGTTCAAGCTCAAGATCAAGCAATCGAATAGCGTCCAGGAGGAAGAAGTCCTTTGCCCGACTCTACGCTTCGACCAAGCACTCGGGGGCTACTGACGTGGGGCTATCTTTCGGGTAGCCCACGATAAGGCTACCTGGGCCGCGCCAAGGATTTGGTGGCCCACAGAAGGCCCACGCGGGGTACCATGTAACCTAGTCCAAGTCGGTTAGGTCGCATAACCTGCCATATCTGTAATTGCCATCGACATCGACCACCCGAGACCTGGCTACCTATAAAGCCAGGAGGGTGGCTCGTCCCGAAGACAACCAACGAAGAGATACGCTCATAGTCATCGCCACCAACTCTAGCGAGATCGCAATCTCGCCATTGTAATCGCTACCCGCATCAATAATCAGACAAGCAGGAGTAGGGTGTTATCCTCCGGGAGCCTGAACCTGGGTAAAACCTTGCTTGTCAGCCGTCGTGATCACCAACACTTCTCTCTCTCCCCATCAATCAACCCGGGGTGCACAACCCTGGGACTTGTCGAGTTAACACCTCGTCAATGAGATAACATTTTATTTATATAATTTAATTGAGATCATTCATGCTTTAATGTTGTGCCATATGTTCGGGTTGTGTTTAACTTTTTATTATTATGTTTGATTTTAGGAGAAACTCAAAGATTATCCTTTTTCAAATAGGACATAACTATCTTCATTTCCATTAATTTTTAGCATTTTTAGAGCATGACTACTAGAGTTTATGTCATTCAATTTGGAAATGCCACTCACCTAACCTCATCCTTATCATCTCTACTATCCACCCATAACCTCATTTAAAATATTCAAAAATGTTTGATAGTTAATTCATGCTTGTTTTGAGTGCTTCATTGTAAGGTGACCACTTGATGTGTTATGGAATTGCAACTTGCCATTTTTGTATCTAGTTGTTGAATGACCATTTTTCTTAAACTCTTAACCCTAAATGCTAAACCTATATCCCCTGTAACCAAGTCATCTTGTTTTATAATTTTTCAAACTAAAGGATTGACTAATCCATCCTAGCTTTGTGACCTAGTCCATTCTTCTCAAAATTAATTCAACACCCTAACCTTCATTCCTCTCTTCTCAACCCTTGTTTTGGGTGTGCCATGAACACTCACACACCTCTGGAAACCCTTAGCCACGACCCTGTGCAACCCCAGCCTTGTGTCTTGTTTGTCTTTTTCGTTTGGACATTTTGACAAGCACCATGCGTGCAGGACTGCACACTCCTTTACCTCACCCCTTCCAAAAGCCCCACTCCATTTGCTTGCTTCCAAAACATGTTCCAGAGCGAGGCATCATTACTCCACCGCTCCTCTCCTCCTATCCCGAGCCTTTTTCCCCCTCTCTCTCTCGTGCCCATGCCCGTGTCCTCGAAATCGGCCTCCCTCAGTGAGGAGAAACCCCGAGCCTCCATCTCCTCTCTCAATCTTGCCATTCCTGCTCTCCTCCCTCCCCTACACCTCCCTGTGCTCTCCCAGGGGAGCTCTTCCTCTCTTCTGCCCGGGACGCGTGGAGAACGCCATTCGGGACCCGAGCTCGTGCATGCTTGCTCTCCAGCGCCCTCACCCCAATATTCTCCTTATCTCAGCACTGCCTCACTCCCCTCTCTCTTAGCAACCTCTGAGACATTCTCCTCGTGCATTTTGGTGCAGGGAAACCGCCGGAGCCGCGCCGTGCCCGACGTGGACACGCTCGACGCCGCCGTCGTTTGTGACCGTCTCTGCTCGAACCGTGACCTCCCCTCGGCTGCCCTACACCTCCGCACTCACCTCCACACCTCCTCGTCATCCTGCAGGCCCCTGGGTGAGAGCTCCGTCCGCGCCTCATTCTCTCCCTCTCTGGTTCTCCGGCGCAGCGTCGCAGCGAAGAAGACGACGTGCTGGCCGTCGATCCTCCGATCTACGGTCCAGTTTGAACACCTCTCGATCTAATCTGGGCCGTCCGTCGCGGATCCGGCGGCGGCGTGTCCCTTCGCCAGCAGCGCGCTGCGCAGCGGGCCGGCCCAGCTCGGCGAGCTCGACCCGTTGCTAAATCCGGCCTGCCTGATTTTTTCTTTTTAAATATCTTTTCCCTGATTATTTCCAGAGAATTACTAGCTCAGCTTTAATTCATTTGTGGAAGATCTGTGCATGCAAAAATTGTGAAATAAATTTTGTAGCATAGCTATGTGTTTTCTCAATCATGTGGCACTGGCCCTTATCAAAAATATATTTGTATGAGTGTGATATGTGCAATCTTGTAAAAGTGGATTTTGCACCATTTACTTAATACCTTGAGTTTTATAAATCCAAATCTTGCAAACTTTAGTTCTATGAAAATCCAGTGAGAATACCTACCTAGATCTATAAGCCTTGAATGCAGGAGATGTTTATAACTAAAGTTATATCATGTTTAAGTTTGACACCAGTACCACTTTGGTGATTTTTAGTTCATTATTAAAAATACATTTTGGAGCAAATCCAATTGCATGTGTTAAATATGAGTAGTAGCTATCATATCCTAACTTGGTAAAATTTTACCTCTCATAGCTTGCTCTTGGTAGATTATTTTCTAAAAACAGTAGGTTATTACACTTGAGAAATAATATAGTTATTTTCTGTTAGTTGCATATATCTAGTTTTAATTGTTTGTGTTTTATATGTTTATGTAAATGATTTAGGAGCATTTTTGTGTGGTACCTATGTGTTTTGTTTATCTTACCACACTGGTTTTGCCTAATTTTTTTTTATACTTTGTGTTGCACCTTAAAGCAAGTAAAAAGTATGTTCTTCACTTAAAATGGAATATCTTGAGCTAGGAGTGTCCAAATTGCGTGAATCCACTTTCTAAAGAAAGCTTAAGTCAATACCTATCCATAGAAATTAACCTTGCATGCAGGGCATTCCTAAAACTGAAACTATATTGATTATGGTTTTGGGACCAGTAGCATTTGTATGATTTTTAACTCATGTTCAGTAATAAATTTTGATGCAAATCCAATTTCCCTAGCTTCCTATAGCTACTAGGTGTACTGTGGTAGAAGAAATTATATTTATGAACAATATTATTGGAGTTATAACTTATCTCCCAAAGCAGCAACATTTGGCTAATAGGAGTCTTAGATGTTAATCATTTGTTCTTAACAAATGTGAATTGTATAAACATTACTAATCATCTTTTAAAGATCAGAACCTTAACTCAATAATAATTACTTGATTGAAACACTTTTATAATGTGTGGTGCATTGTTTACTTATGTTTAGCATTATTCACGTTGTACCCTAATAATAACATCAATTGTGTTTATATGCTCTGCTTGTGGGTATGTTTGTGTGTTATGTTTTATCTCTTTAAACATCATCTTATTTATCCAATAAATGTAATAAGTTAATTCCCTGTTTTACTTGAATTGTTATGTGTTGATGTGCTTAGTAACTCATAAGTCCAGAAGCTCAGGTTATCCTTTAATAGCCTTAATAAATTTCCTGAAAGTATTGCTTGTCCCTTCACTTTTGAGTTTCACATAGTTCATCTTGTTTCCTATGAGTTGCACTAATTTCATTTGTGTGTCATGCATGTGAATGATTGCTTGGTCTTAAATGCTATACAGTAATGGTTTGTGCTTTGTATTGATTGTTGTATGGTTTGTTCTCTTCAAGATTTGCTGTCAACACTTGTTTACTGTGTGATTGTTTGGTTTAATTGTTGAAGTGGTATTAATTGCAGTGTCTTATTAAATAGGCTTAATGCACCTCGATAGCTCTTAGTCATAAATTAGTTTGGACAGTGATGTTATTATTGTTTGTCGCTTAGTAACTTAATAGTAGGTGTTTCTTGAGCCAGTAACATGGTTGCATGTGAGGGTTCTCAATGCTCGTGTTAATATTAATACTTGCTGGTGTGATTAAGATATTTTTGTTTGGAATATTTTCTAATCAATTAATATACTTTTGTCTGAAGTATTTCCTAATCTACGAAGATACTTTTGTCTGAAGTATTTCCTGAAACTAATATAACAACTCTTATTAAATGATATAATAACCCCAAGTAATGTGTTGTTATAGTGTTCTGTAGAACTGCCTTTTTAATACTCAGAGTTGTGGTGTATATTCCCTTAGGAGTATCTATTGTTTGTCTTAGCTCTATGGACCTCTTTGTTTATTGTTGTTTAGCTAAAGGAATTATTTGATTTGGACTGTTAGCTAATTGTCTTGTGCGATGCTTGCTGTTTGTTATGTCCTTGTGGCATTGTCTTGTATTCTGAGTGTTGTTCCTCTTTCTGTTTACAACGTTAGATACGATCGGGAAGGAACTGGAAGTGAGGAGTGAACCTGAGGAGCATCAAGGCCAAGACCAAGGACATATTGCTGAACCAGACAAGCCACCTCACCATTATAATGAATCCTACTATTTTATCAAGCATTGTTTTGTTTTCAAATTAAAATGATGCATGTTTCACTTCTTTTGTGGTACCTTGCCACCCAAAAACTATTTTTACAAAATATTGTTTGGCCAAAGTTATCTGCTAGAATACTGTAGGTATTACAAAAAGAGTTTTACCTGATGAGCCTTGTTGTTGAAGGCTCCATAAAAAAGATCAAGATTTCTAGTAGACTACTTTCATGTAGTTATCTCAAAACTATAGGATGGGGACCTATTTGATAAAACTGTTTTACGGAGGAAAACCCTAGTTGCTGGGAGCAATCGGAGAGCAAGTGTTTTATTAAAACCTGAGTTGCTGGGAGCAAATCGGAGATGTTTGCGAAAACCCGAGCTGCTGGGAGTAGTCGCAGGATTGGAGGTTGTTTTTGAGAAAAACAAAGTACTGCCCTAGCAGCCGCTCGAACAATTAACCCGTGCAACCACACTACCTGACATGGGTAGGGCTTAGCCGGAAGCTTGTCTGTTTTAGTGTTGGGGCTCTCATACTTTTTATAAGGGCTGGGCCCTCGAAGCCGGGTTGTCGTCTGGAAGAGACAATACACTGCTGCGGATCAGCAGCCGGACGATTACGGCAGGTCTCCTGACGTGGCGGTGTGGCGTCCCGAGGAAAGACCAGGGGTCTAGTGGAGCACACGGTGCCGGGGAGAACAAACCTACCGGGAGGCCCCGAAACTAGGGTGGTCATAGTGGAAAGCTTTGATCGTGTTATCCGGACCCCCGCATGCTGTCGTATGACGGGCTGTGGCAGACACGGCGGAATGACCGATAGGTGTGGGTAAAGTGTGCAACCTCTGCAGAGTGTAAATCTATTCGAATAGCCGCGGTCATGGACGGTTGGAAAGGCCACTGATCTAGGCGTATGGGCAATTTGGTTTTAAAAGAGAAATGTTTTCGGAGGAAACAAAGAGTCATCAAAGAGGTACCTGGGAGGTACGGAATTTGGGTGAGGATGATTGGTCTCGGGGAGACAATCAGTCCGATCTCAAGGAAGGAAAAAGGGGTATCCCCATCCTAGTGCTTTTAAAGGATTTACAAAAGAAAGTTTGAACTTAGATATGTCCTTGCTATATCTAAGAGAAGAGAATTCTATCTCTAAATGTTTTTCTTTAACAAAGATATAGAGATGTCGTATTCTCTATGCCTAAAATCATCGTATTCGAAAACTAAGCCCTATAGTCGTATATAGCAGCTATCCCAGATTTCGAAAAGTGTTTTCTTGCATTATCATGAAAACTTAAGACTTAGAGGTGGTCTTGCGAGTACGTAAATGTACTCATATGGCTGTGTCCCTGGATATTCAAACGTCCAGGTTGAAATGAGGAGATGTACGACAAGAAGGAGGAGTACGCCGTCGACTACGTCAACTGAGTGTCCCGCTCAACTGCTCTGTGGGAATGCGTCAGGACGTGACGAGGGTCGACGATATCCAAAGCTTCCGCTGAACCTTAGTTAATATTTGTCAAGTGTGACGATGTTTGCAGACTTGGTCATGAGACCATTATTTATGTAAGTCTTATACTATTCGAGTTGTACGATGTAACTTTGTATACCATGTTGGTTATGTGATCGCGATGCACTGATCATTGGGATCATGATCTGTTTACATAACATGGACATCTCTGACGGTTTGTCAGAGGGGTCCTCACATTAGTCCAAATAAATCATAAACTTTATATAAAAACAAGTGCCAAAAGCATAAAATGGCATGAAACAATCAAAAATTATAGAAACGTTTTGGACATATCAACATCCCCAAGCTTAATTCCTGCTCGTCCTCGAGTAGGTAAATGATAACAAAATAATTTTTGATTGTCAATGCTATGATCAGGCCTTTAACAATTGCATGATGTATGGATAATAAAGCTTAGCAATCATGTTACCCAATGAAAAGTATCAACCAACAAGGAGCTCATAACATGAAATTTGTAACATCAACAAGATTGTGATGATCATAATAAAGCATCGTAGAGTGGTATCTCGCTTAACCGAATGGAACAGCAAAACATAAATGCCCAGACACCTCTGAGTTTCAAGAGAAGACTATAGATAAAGATATCAAAGATAATAGCATCAAGATTACACCGCGGTTAACCATATTAAGGGACAAGAACATTAAACTAAGAATGACAATTATGCTCTCAAGAAAGTGCTCAAAGAAGGATGGTGACTCAATAATAAAGTAAAAGATATGCCCTTCATTGAGGTAAGTAGGGATTTAACATGTGCTAGAGCTTCTTATCATTTTGAAAACAGAGGTAAAATTGTTTTTGAGTGGTGGTTGTTTGGTCAACAAATGGCTATAGAACTCTTGTAATCTTCCATACTAAGCAAGTTGAGAGTGGTTTCAAATTATTTTTAAAACAAAGCACTTATTATATGCATCTTTGTATTCATTCATTTGATAGCTTGACACTCCTCCCAACCTGCTAACATAACCATGGCTAACCGAATCCTCGGGTGCCCACCAAATAATTTCAAATCATGGAGGAGTGCCTATTTTTATTTTCTCAAATCTTTTTGATATTATAATGGTCTAACCACCCCTTTGCAAAATTAATGACGAGCAGATGTAGCATGCAAGTGAATTAGTTAATTAGTAAGGAAAATAACAAGTCCAACTACTACTTCCTCATGAGTTCGAAACAGTGGCACAAATTGAGAAGTGTTTGAAGGTTTTAAAAATAGCACATGCAAATTTACTTGAATGGTTTAAAATTGCCATGCATATGTATTTATGGTGGACTCTTTGGGATAACTTGGTTTTTAGGGAAGCACAAGCATTTTCAGCTTAGTACAACTGGAGGATAGCAAAAGATGGCAAAGCGACAATTCAAGAGAGCAATAACTGTCATAATCATGCTTCCGACAAAATAAAATTAACGGAGGCATAAAAATGATAGTAGAACTCTGCAAAATAAATCATCAAGGCTTAATTAATTTTTTGTTTTCAGTCATAACATGTGTAAGCATGTGCCAAGTCAATTCAAATGAATTATTCAGAGGAGGATAGAGGAGGATACCACAATGTCATATTCTATTATGAACAGAACAATGCATGTTAAGATCAAAATGACATAATATACACTACGACACAGATTTTATGCCCAACAAACGTCCGTCACCGTTATGATTGGCCATCCTGGTTTTTCTTGGCGTCGTTGTTGTTTTGTTGTCTCTGTTGTTTTCTTTTTTTTACCTAAGGTTTGCGCTCCATGGAGTGCGGTCAAATTTTGTTTTTCTTTTGCAAAAAATTAACTCGCGCTCCATTCATACTACATGCCCGAGTAATGTTTCTTAGGATGTTCCTTTAGTTTTGTAGTCTGTTGTTGTTTGCCACTAATTTTTGGATGATGGCCATGTAATATTTGCTTGATTACATGAACTCCCACGAACATAATACAAATTATTACGATGGGACATGCAGGTATTTTTGTAATTACAGAGTAAATAAGCATGCTCGTAATTTTGGGGTTTTATCATGCCCCAAAAACATAGGAACGAATCAGAAAATAACATCCAAAAAAACTTGGATGAAAATTGAGATCCGGATCTGGAACACACCATGCATACAAATATCAAAATCAACTTGATTTTCTCAACGGTGAAGCAAAACCAGATAAAAAAAAGGAGGCAAACCAAATCCAGATCAAAATAAGACCTTCTAGGCAACGTCGCGCAAGTCCCAGCCAGATCCAACCTTTCGTTGACCTCGGCAGCGTCGTGATTGCCTGGTTGAATCGGCGTCGTCATGCTCGGCCATATCGGCGGTGAGTTGGAGGCCGGTGGTGGCTACGGCCGGAGTGGTGGTCGGGCAGATCGGCGGCGTCGTGGTGAGAGGACCGACTCCAACGGCCGGGATGGGCGTGGCGACGGCCGGCCGTGGATGACGGCGACCTCGCCGGGAAGCGCGCGACGGCTGCCGGCCGACGGCGACCTAGCTGGGAGGCGAGCCGCGGCGGCTGCCGACCGAGGGCGACCTAGTCGGGAGGCGACCCGCGGCGGCCGACCGTGGAGGACGGCGACCTCGCCGGGAAGGGCGCGACGGCTACCGGCCTTTGCTTGACTGCACGGAAATGAATCAGAAAATGTACAAAAAATCAGAAGGGAAATGAATCTCTCAAACGATGAAGCAAATAGTACTCCCGTTAATTTAGCAGATTCGAAAAAAGTGAGCTAACCAAATCCAGAACCAAAAAAAACACAGAATTACGGGAGTACTATTTTTTGAATCTGCGCCCACGGCAAGCATGGGAGTACTATTTGCTTCGGGGGCAGATCCACATCTGGGGAGGAAGAAAAGAATTTGCGCCGCTCGCCGGCAACAAAGGCGCTACATAACCAAAAGCCGCGGATCAACCAACAGCACAACAGGGCGTCGATCGACTGGATCTGTGCGATGGCGAGGGCATCATGGCTGTGTGCGTTGTCCACGACGTCGAAGGGGAAGACCAGGCGGCGCGGTGCTATAAATCGGGCCAGGCGTTGACCATGGCTAGCCGGCGCTCGCTCCTGGCGCGTAAGCGGAGGAAGGGGAGGAGGCGGGTGACTCATGGTTGTGGAGGGCTCACGACAGTGGATCAAGAGGAGCACGCTGGGTTGCGTCGGTCAACCACGCGAGGGAAAACCAGTTGGGGATTGTGGGGAAGGAAGAAAGTGGGGTGAGACGGGTGTTTTTCCTCTCTTTTTTCTCTCTAGGCCTGTTGTGGTTGGTTTCTTTGTGCTGCTGGCTGACGGCGTTAACTCAATGCATGGTGCGAAATGGCTTATAGGGCGGATCAACTGCTCTAGAGGGTGCGCAGCTATCACCATGGGCTGGGCAGCCCACTATTTTTCATATACACTATTAGCTAGTTGAAACCACCCATAAGAAAACATAAAGTACTAAATATTATCATTTACATATCATTTTTAAGTTTATCAAACTTTAAACCACCTCTTCAAACAGGAGATAAATAAAAGATGTGATGATCAACTTATTTTAATATAATCCCTCCAAATATTTAACAATGAAACAAGAGAGTATGTCATATAAGAATTAACTGCTCAAAACAAGAGATATATGTAAAACAGGAGCTAAAAGCAAAAAAAGAATACTTAACGAATATAAGTGAAGAATATGAGTATTCATAAGAAAAAGCGAAGCATGTCTCTCTCCCACAAAGGAATGCTAGGGTCCATTTTATTCAGGGAATGAAAATAACAAAAACAAACAAACAAACAAACACATCAAGAAAAGCACATAAGATGTGGCGGAATTAAAATATAGTTTCAATAGAAAGGACCTGATAGTTTGTTGATGAAGAAGAGGATGCCTTGGGCATCCCCAAGCTTTGATGCTTCAGTCTTATTGAAATATATTGGGGGCGAACCAACAAGGCATCCCCAAGATTTGGCTTTACTATCTTCTTGATCACATCATATCCTCTTTCTCTCTTGATTCTTGAAAACTTCCTACTTAGAGTAAACTTCATTAGAAGGTTAGTGCATAAAATTATGATATTCTGTAGAAACACAATTGCTACAAATTCTATTGGAAATTAGCTACATCCACTGATACTTTATTTAATAAAAATATTAAATCAAAATAGCAAAAGAGACTTTGCAAAATAAATTACAGAATCTGTCAAAAACAGAACAGTCAGTAAAGACGAATTTTTTTGAGGCACTTAACTTGCTCAGATCAGAAAACTCAAAACTAATTAAAGTTGCATATATATCTGAGGATTACTCATAAAAAAGGGAAGGTCATTTGGATATTTCTGTGAAGGGTTATGAATTTAACGGTGAACAGCAGAAAACTGTTTCTGCGCAGGAATCCAAATTTAGCATCAACTTTCAACTAGAGGCTTAACTTGACACAACAATGCAATAAAGTAAAGATACAAAGGAATTTCTACAGAGTTAGGACAATTCCTTGACTCAACAAAATAAATAACAGGAATAAAAAGTGGGTTGTCTCCCATAAGCGTTTTTCTTTAATGCCTTTCAAGTAGGCACCATATGTATCAACTAAGCTTAATGGGTATTGCTTGGTACTTTATTTTTGATAAACTAATAGACCAAAGGCTTAGAAATAATTAAACATGCTAGCTACAGCAGGAAAAACTCTAAACAAATCAAAAGTAATCAAAATAGAGAACCAAACAAAGAAACAAAACAAAAGAAACTATTTTTGTTGTTTTCAATTTATAAGTAAAAGTAACGCAATAAAAATAAAATAAAGAGCATAATAAAACTAACAAAGATAAAACCAAGACATAAAAGTAACTATAATACAAGTTAAGACATATCATGTGGACGGGTAATATAGAGTATGAACGAGATAACCTCATGTTAGTTAATGAATAGGGGGATGACTCAGGCATCCCCAAGCTTAGATGATTATATCTTCTTGAATATGTTCTTGGGATGCACCTACACATCCCCAAGCTTGAGCTCTTGCGTCTTCTTGTTCATCTCATATCACCATATTGATTAGAACTTATTAGCTACATCCAAATAAAACTTCAGAAAACTTATTAGTACGGTTAGTACTCATTAAATAAAATCCACTCATGTTCAAGATTTGTCAAATCTCATAATATTTATTAAACACTAGCCACTGTAATACCAAGGTTTCTTATTATTTCCGTTGTCCGTCGAAAAACTAAGGACACTTTTGAATGCTAAGTATAATATTAAATAAACAGAATAGAAATCTGCTAAAACTGAACAGTCTGTAAAGATGACACTCAACGAGATAGTTAAGTAGCTCAAATGAAAAAGCTTAAAAATAATTAAAGACCGATCATGATCTCAGGTTGATGCACACAAAAGTTTAGGTCAAATACTATTCTGAGATTTAGTACGAATTTTATAGTGAAGCACATGAACCTGTCTAAACTGAAATGGTCAGTAAAGATCGAATTATTAGACCTATCTACGTACTTCAAATCAGAAAAGTCAATACTGATGAAAGTAAGGTAATAGGCAGTAATTTGCACTCAAGACATTTCAGATCAATATCACATTCTGTTGATTTTAAACATTTTATACGGTGAAGCACATAAATCTGTTTCTAGGCAGCAAACTGGCAAACTTACATCGTAAACAAACTAGAAGTTATATATATATTTTATTTTTATGGTGTAGAGGAATATGTACAATATATACAAGATTTTAACTGAAAAGGTTCCATGGAAATAATTGTTTTGGTTTCATAGGCATGAACACAAGTGCTCAAGGTCGACCCCCACTTAACCATTACTCATCTTTCCAATCACTTTCCTTTTCGAAAACATTTTTAGATAACAAGTACAACTAATTTTTCTTTGTAATTCGCATTCCCTATCCACACTAAGATAGAGAATAACTTAAAACTGAAAGTAAATAGTACTTAGAGATAAAGCAAACAAGTGCACACAAGAATATTCACCCACACGCTATTGCTCCTTGGCAACGGCGCTAGAAAAGGTCTTTATATCTCACAAGTATAGGGGATCGTGTGTAGCCTTTTCGATAAGTAAGAGTGTCGAACCCAACAGGGAGCTAATGGTAGGATGAAAGTTCTCTCAAGTTCTATCAACCACTGATACAACTCTACGCACACCAAACGTTTGCATCATCTAGAAAATAAAACTAAATCAATACTACGGGTATGAGAGATAGTTTTGCAAGATAATAAATACAAGAAAATAAATGTTAGTGCTGCAGAAATAAGATATACTAAGTAACCATAAACTAACAGTACCGTGAGTGCGGAAAAGTGGTGGTAATTGTGGTGGCTTTGTCCAAGATTAATTAGTGAAGATATTGGTTTCATTGTCTTCGATGCAGTTTTCTAAGTGGGAGAGGCTAAATATACATGCACTCCACTACTTGGGATTACAAGTACTATATGACTGGATTGTTAGCAAACATCCGTAAATACTGACAATGCATTAAGGTTTCCCCAACCATAGCCTTAAGTTCGATGGTCCTCTTACTCCCATCCTTTTTTTTGAGGCACAAAGCAGTAGGGAAAATCCCTACTGTTTAATTTTCTATTTTCTCATCAAAACATAAAAGGAACGAAGTCTTACAGAGGAAATTCATAAAGTGTCAACCCATTGGGTCATTCCCTCTTTAAGGGAGGGTCTGGCTCTATGTCTAACAAGAGAGAAGGAGTCTACGAAATCAAGGAAACAAACATCAAGATCAATAAGTTGGTGATCAAAAATGCACTTATTCCCGTGGGTCCAAATGCTCCAGCATCCCACAATCAGAGATTCCTTGAAACAGATAAGCTTATATCTTCTCTTGGCATCAATCATCATGTTGATCAAATCCAGATCAGTATTCCATTCAAAATTCAGCTTGAGCCAAAAATTCTTGCTAAAGTCACACTCGAAGAAAAGATGAGCAAGATCCTCAGTAGAACCATCCTCGCAAAGCTCACAAATATAAGAATCAATTTGGAAATTTTTCCTGGCTAGCAAGTCTCTAGTGTTCAACCTGTCCTTCAGTAGTAGCCAGAAAAATATTTTTTGTTTAGGAAGTACGCAAGATTTCCAGATCCATCTCATAGGTGGAGGTGCAAGAGTAACAGGGGTTAACGCATCATAAACTCTTTTACATGAGTAGTTCTTGTTCTGATCTCTCATGGTCCATTTATCAAGCTCAATTGAAACAGGATGAAATTCCAGAAGCTGCCCAAGCTGATCACATTGCTGAGAGGCTATCATAGAAATAGGAGTATGAAACAGCTCGAAAATATCATTGTTAAAAACCCCAACTGCTTTTTGCAGTGAAATATTCTGATCTTTGGCAAAGGAGCATAGTTGTGGCATGTGTACTCGAAGAATCTCATCTGACCACTTATCCATCCACATACGAATAGTGGATCCATCACCTGGATTACAAGCAGCAATATCAATGAAAGTGCTTATGATTTTCAAGCAATCCTTCCACCAAAAGGATCCACATGGGAAAGCATCTTGTGGCATCTTGACAGTATAATGGGCATGCCATACAAGTTGGACCCATGGTGTATCTTGTTTATTCATGAATTTGAACAGATGCTTCATCAGAAAAGCCACATTTTGTGTCCTTAAACTCAATACACCCAAACCACCGGCATCCTTAGGTTTACAAACCTCAGCCCATTTAACAAGGCATTTGCCCTTTTTATTGATGTCCTTGCCAGCCCAAAAGAAACCTCTGGTGGAACCTTCAATATAGTCTAGAAACCCCAGGGGTAGCTTGAGTGTACACATAGCAAAGTTCGGTATAGCTTTAATAATGGATTTAACAACAATGAGTCTACCATCATAGGAGAGAGTATCTGCAATACCAACTAGCCTCCTATCAATCCCGTGGATAATGCCAATTAGGTCTTCCATCCTTGGTCTAGTGGTACCCATTGGTAAACCAAGATAAGGGAAAGGCAGAGTCTCAATTTTGCAGCCAAGGACAGTAGCCAACTCAGAGCTAAGAACAGAACTGATGTTAAGTGGCACTAAAGAGGACTTCTGAAAATTAACCTTGAGGCCAGTAGAACCTGCAAATTTATCAAGTAACACTTTCAACCTTCTCAGTTGAATAGAGCAAGCTGGCATTATCAACAGGGTATCATCAGCATATTGAATAATGGGGTAGTCTAGACCAAATGAACAGTCCAGAGGCAGGTCAAGTTGGCCATCTCTCCAGGCATCATTGACCACATACTGCAGTAGCTCAGCTGTAGAGACAAACAGAAGTGGTGAGAGTGGATCGCCTTGTCTTACTCCTCTTCTGCATATGATATTCTTCCCTGGAACCCCATTGAGCAAAACAGAGGTAGAAGCTGAACGAAGGATGACCTCAATCCATTTGATCCATTTAATCCCAAAACCCAGATGCTTTAGCATAGACAGGATGGCACTGTATTCCACTTTATCAAAAGCCTTTTCAAAATCGAGTTTAAGAATTACAATCTTCTTTTTAGAATTCTGACAAGTCTGAATATACTCAAAGGCCCATGCAAGACAGTCCTGGATATTTCTGGTTTTAATAAAACCATATTGATTCTTATGAATGAGTGGGACAATCACTTTCTGCATTCTATTAGCAAGCAACTTAGTCAGAAATTTAAGTGTAAGGCTAACCAAATATATAGGTCTGAAATCATTGACAGATTCAGGGTTTGGTTTCTTAGGGATCAGAGTGATGAATGCAGAATTAATACTCTGAATGTTGATGTTTCCCTCAAAAAATTTGAAGCAAAGATCATAGAATTGAGCCTTAATCCGAGGCCAACATTTCTTGAGGAAAGCACCATTAAACCCATCCGAGCCCGGAGACTTATTAGCTGGCATATCCTTCACAATCCCATCAATCTCTTCAATGGTGAAAGGGGCCTCAAGCTGATCAAAATCCACTGTGACATTAGGATTAACTATTCTTTGCATATCAAATAGCATATTAGGATTATCAGAACATCCAATTATGTTCTTAAATGAATGCCAAATAATGGCTGCCTTTTCCTCATGGTCACAGGCCAAACTGTCATCTTCTGTCCTAAGACAAGCAATGAAATTGCTCCTGTAGCTCTTGGTCGCAAAGGTGTGAAAAAAACTGGTGTTCTCAGCACCCAAATTGGCCCATCTGATTTTCGCCCTAGATCTCCAATAAATACGCTTAGCTTCCAATAGCTTTATCAGATCAGATTTAAGTGCAAGTCTGAAGTTAGTCTCAAGATATGACAACTGTCTATGATCTTCTAAACCATCCAGCATGGCAAGAACAAAGCTGCAACAATGAACAATTTTATTGAGCTGCGAAATTTGTCTACTGCATTTCTTTAAACCATATCTGAGTGACTTAAATCTAGCAGAGATGTCTTGAGCAGCATTTTTAAAATTTCCAATATACTGCCAATTTTTAACCACTGCCTCTATGAATCCAGGGAAATCCATCCAATAATCCTCAAACCTGAACAAATGAACCTTGGGGATAGAAGTGTTAATTTGGATATTGATAGGGATATGATCTGAAGAGAGCCTAGCCAGTGGAGTAGCCAAAGTATTGGGAAATGTGGTGGTCCAGCCAGGAGAGGTGAAAATCCAATCAAGCTTTTCAAGCAAGGGTTCAGCCTGCATATTCGACCAGGTGTATGCTCGACCTTTAAGAGAGATTTCCACAATATCATGCTGAGAAATGATTCTGTTAAACAGCAACATATTATTAATGTTACCCCCACCTCTGTTCCTATCTTTAGGCCCTCTAATAAGATTAAAGTCTCCCAAGATCATCCAAAGATGCATGGGTGAGGTGTCGATGTTTTCTAGCCAATCAATGAAACAAGACCTATCTTCCGCAATGGTGGGGCCATACACATTTGTAAGATACCAAGCATGGGCACTAAGCTTACACACCAATTGCACAGTAACATGGAAACGTGATACACTAATAAGCTGACCATCAAACAGAGCACTGTTCCAAATAGTGATAATACCTCCAGAGCTGCCTACTGAAGGCGAGTAAACAAACTGATCAAATCTGCGAGGACAAAATTTTCTCAGGTAACTGTGGTCGAAATGTTCACGTTTAGTTTCTTGCATACAAATGATGTTGCAGTTAGATTCATCAATTTTCTGTCTAATATCATCCCACCGTAACTGGGAATTAATCCCTCTGAGATTCCAATCAAATATTGTCCAGTTCCTACTCATTGAAGACAAAAGCAGAGAGATTAATATTGGGCAGAATTAATAAGCCCAAGTAAGCAACTGGAGTAGAGCAGGGAGGATCACCAACGTGAGCTTCACAAACAAGCATTGACCAATACTCCCTCTCGTAAAATAAGTCAGGTGAATGTAAACATAAATAAATCTCGCTGTAAACAATTGAGCAATCACCCCAACAGTAGCTACAATCACAGTAGAAGATCAAACATGCCCAAGTCATAATAGCATAAATAAGCAACCAGCAGCAACTCATAGATACAATTATTGCAAAAATATCAGTCAAATTGGCCCAAGCACAAGATAACCATAAACATATAAATAGGCAGTAGTAGATCAAAGGACATAGCAGTACAAAAGGTCTCACACACCGAGAATAGTGCCAATATACAGTTCCAGATTCAACATAATTCAGGAATTGCAGGGAAACCAAAATAACACAGAGAGCAACAAGATAACTCTCCACTGTTAGGCCAACCACCCGATAGAACTTATTCCACACTATCATGGGTACTGTCATAGTCTAGTGCGTCCTCAGATACATCCGTAGGGTGCATCTGACAAGGACCAGTCCCAGTGCTTGGAGTAGTTCTAGAGGCAGGTGTGGCGGAGGTGGAGCTTCAGTGTTCAACACCTGGGCATGGAAGATGTTCTCTTCCTCATCAGAATCATCCAACTCGCAGGTTTGCTCTGGCATACCATTCTTGAATCCTCCTTTCAGTTTAGCCAGCCTGGAACTTCTCCTGACCGATTCCACAGTGTTAGGAGCTTTCTCCTTTAACTTCCTCTTTCTGACTATGATGGGTTTGGAGGAGCTGACCTGGGCATCCTTATTAGCCACGGCAGTGTGCATCAAGGTGGTGTCAGTGGTTTGAGCAGAACCATAGACTGAAACATCAAGATTCAAAGGTGCAACAATTGTATCATCAACTGCAGCAACATGGAGGCTCTAAGATGTTGTAGATGTCTCATGTGTAGCATGGGGAGCCTCTTGTATCTGTACAGGGGCTTCAGGATCTTGAGCAGCAACTTCAGCCACCTCCTGTACAGGGGCAACCACATTCTCAATAGCAGGATGAATCTGATGTATATTCTCTGGCAGTGCTCCAGGACTCTGAGGGGGGGTGGCAAGCTGTGGATCATCATTGTTAACAGGAGCTGGGAAATTAATGTCAGCAGGAGCCTCATTGTCAGCATGCCAAAACCCAAAGTCATCAACAATAATGGGGATAGGATGAGGGTTTTCCCCCTCTGGAGGCAAAGGATCTTCGTCCCCAGCTACAGCACAAATTATCTTGGTATTGAGTATCACACATGGACAAGACCAGGTACCACCATTGCACTCATCACTGAAATTCTGAATAACCACAATACTTCCTGGGATCTTATCGATATCAAAGGCTCCGATCTTAGCAATAATTCTAGCCTTGTTATTATCATCTCTGTTCCAAATCAAGAATCTGCCATAAGGAGCTAGGGTGGTAACAATCGACTTTAAATCCCAACATTCAAACGGCTAGTTTAGAAGCATGAGCCAGATATCATGGGTAAAGGTTGCGGACCTAAAATTCCTACCTCTATCATGCTCAGTGATCCTCATAACTGAATCACCAATGAAATAAGGGTTGTTCCTAATTGCAGCGTCACGATCAATGACCCCATCGAACCTAACCAGAGCCGTACCCATAGCACATCGGCTAATCTGCTTAATCTCAAAATGATGTTGCTCAAGCTGCTCTCTGATTAAGACTTCCGTACCTTCAAAGTGAGTCAAGTCTGGCTCTGGCTCAAGGCTAACAATGGCCCAGTCGTCGCACACCGCCGGCAGATACCCCCCGAGCACAACGTAGCCACGCTGTGGTCGCAGAGGATTGAAGGGCACAAATCCCACCCCCGGAGGGAGATGAGGCACCGGGTCGCAGGGGTAGTTGGCCATCGCGTCGCCAGCCGTGGACAATGCAATGCGGCGGCGGGCGTAGTCGTCGTTGTCGCCGGAGCTGCTCTGGTGGAGAACAAGGGTTTGGTCGGTGGGAGGCGAGACGACAACCCTTTGTTTTAATATAGGAGTAGAGTCCAGAACTTTGCCGATCGGCCGATATATCCTTTTATGGTTAAATATTGAGTAACAGAATTTGGAAATATGACCATAAAGCCAACATAATCGGCAACGGATTTGATTGCGGCAAGATTTCCTTAAGTGTCTTGGGTCTAAACAGCGGGAGCAGAACTGATTATGTGCCTGATTGTCAGTAATAGCCTGGGTATCAACAACAGGAATCACTAGATGAACCGGATCAGAAGGCCCATTGGGCTGTTGAGAAGACTGCTTCTGGGCTAGATTAGCGAAAACCCTCTGACTGCAGACAACCTGGTCTTCAGGGCTAGCAGGCCGAGAAAGCCCACGAGGCTGCTGAATAGGCACCCATTGGAGATTTGGTAAGGGAATTGAATCGCGAGAATCCCGCCTAAAAACCGGATCACGATGAACCCTAGAACCAGGCTCAGATGCTAGAGGATCAAGGTGATGAACATCCACAGGAAAACGATGGCCAAGAGGAACCGTATTAGCACCTGAAAGTGGGGCAGGTGAAGGTTTTGGATCTAGAGCAATATTAATCCGATT
This sequence comes from Poa annua, assembly GCA_026929855.1. Taxonomy (NCBI): domain Eukaryota; kingdom Viridiplantae; phylum Streptophyta; class Magnoliopsida; order Poales; family Poaceae; genus Poa; species Poa annua. The sequence continues at coordinate 43,723,070 of CM049430.1, forward strand.
AAACACAGAGGAAACCAAAGGCTGTGGTGCATGAGCCTTAGGTGATCGACGTGAGTAGTCCACCTCTATCCATTCAGCCTCAGTTTCTTTGATCCACCTAATCTCTTCTCGCTGCCAATTGGGTCCGCCACGACCCCAGAGATGAAAATAACAGATGAACTGATCGCAAATCACAGATCTCAGGTTGTGAATCAGAAAACCCACAGCTTTTGAACTAACCGAGAACTTGAAAACCCGAGCAGATAAACAGACTAGATCAATCTCATCATAAGCAACCCCGATCGAAGCAGAGAGAGCCAGACCAACATTCAGAGTGCTTAATCGAAAACAAGCACGACCAAACGACACCACCAGAAAGAAGCGATGGGAGGAGGAGACAGGGCTAACCGAAGTGGAGAAAAGATCACGGACCTTAGATCTGAATCTGTGACCCAGAGTGAAATCCAACTGATGAGCAATGGAAGAAGGATCGGTGAAGGGATCCATCTTCGACCTATCCGTAGAGGTGGAAACCTACAGAATGGGTGCGCCGCCATCGCCATCGCCTAGGGAGTCGCCAGAGCTCGGAGGGGGTGGGAGAGCCATCAGGAGTCGGAGAGACTCGTTCCTTACTCCCATACTTGCAACTAACCGGTTTCAGTCCTCATGTTTATGTCACTCCGGCAGAACTTCCCCTTCCTTTGCACATACTACTAACCCTAGTATGTTGATCCATGCACGCATAAATATAATGGACACCAAAGTAAAGTACCATATAAACATACAACTCTAATGAACCTCATGCATTCAACAAAGCAATCAAAAGACAAATAACAACGCAAACATGTCATAGATCATAGGATAAATATTATAGCATCAAACACCATGTTTACATAGGATGGTACAGAGGTTTGTGGGAGGATGAACCACTGAATACAAGGAGGAGTTGGTGATGGAGATGACGATGAAGACGGCGGAGAGGGCAGCGAGGGGCGCAGGACGACGGTGGCGCCGGCGGCGGCACGGGGAGGTGCTTCCCCGTTGTCGGCATCATGGGTGAGCGCCGCTCCTTAGCCTCCCTCCTTCATGGCTTCTTGGGAGCCCTCCCCCATGGAGATGGCTTCCATGGGGTAGGCAAAAACGTGTCTTTGCTGGCTGGAAATTCGTGGTTGGAGGAGTCCTTCACGACCTAGGGTTTCCTTTTTTATATAGACTCTCGGATTCACGTCAACCCCTCTTGTGCCTCACGAAAACGGGCATATCTTGAGCATCCAGACTTGGATTGGGCCAAGTGTTTAGTCCAGGTTTATGAAAATAAAATTTCCCACAACTTTGTATCACATTTGATTTCCATTTGACGTCATCGTCGGGAATCAAACTGACGATCTCTATAAAAAGTTCTCACACAGATTTCAGGAAAGTCCCAATTTGAGTTCAACAAGGTTTCCTCTTGTATTTTTGATAATTTCTACACATCAAAGAGTAAAACAAGAATGTTGTGCACTTTTGCAACTATTATTAGGTTAGTCCAAATAAATCATAAACTTTATATAAAAACAAGTGCTAAAAGCATAAAATGGCATGAAACAATAAAAAATTATAGATATGTTTTGGACATATCAGCTACTAGCCTAGGCTAAGAGTTATGAGGTAGAGAACGCGCAGTGTTGGTAGATTCGTCGGCTGACAAGCGGGATTTAACCAGGTTTGGGGCCGTCGAGTGAGGTAACACCCTTACGTCACGCTTGTCTGTTATTGATTGTGATTATGCGGCGAGTACAAGAGTCTAGCAAGATGTCGATCTTGCTTGGGGTTTGGGGTTCTGGTTGGGCGTGTTCTTGGTCGGCCACCCTCCTCTTCTTAATATAGCGGTACAGGTCTCAGGTAGTAACCGACTTGGACTACAAAATATGGAAAGTACTACCGACTATGCTATCTATGATAGCAGTCTTCGATTTGGGCTTCACTTGTTGGGCTTCTTTATCTTATTGACAATTGGGGTTTAGTCATTACGTGCACCAGGTACCCACACGAAGAGGTACCCGTTTAGTGTAACCTCGTCATTAGCCCCCAAGTGCTTGGCTAATTCGGAGAATCAGTCATGGACTCACTTCATAGTGCACGTCTCATGTTTATGCTATTGATAAGATACTTTTGTGTTTTGTATTTTGACTATGAATTATGCCAAAGGATTTCGACTGAGTAGGCCTGGGTTTATTCGATAAGTCGAGACCAGTTAACTGCACTTGGGAAAAACCTTACTAGCCTTCAATCAGGTTTTGAGTCCTTTGGCTCGATCCTGGAACATACTGGACAAACTCGCCTCAGGCAAGTCGATGGACTTACTGATATCGTTCTGCAGTTTCAATTTTCTACCTAGCGCGTCCGCCGGGATTTTCATCGTATCTGTTGATACGGAAATATCAAGGATTAAACACTACTGGAGTGATCCTCGGCTCGTTCGACTGATCGAATGGTCTTACCTTTGCATTTCCTGCATGCAGCATCCGAGATATCATAGACTGATCTTTAACATCCCGATATTTTGGAATGTTTCAAAATCACTAAAAATTTAAACTTTTGTTTTGATTAAAATAAAACAATAAAATGCATAAGAAAACCAACTATAAAAGACTTCAAGCATCTTCAAAAAGTTTAATATTTCAAATATCTCAATTAATCATTACTTTCAAAAGTTGTTTCTAGTTAAACATTTTATCATCCGTTGTATTTTTTAAAATCTGAATATGTAATTTGACAAATGATTAACAAACTGTCGAAACCACTTTCAAGTAATAAAACGTTTCTTTCTAACTATTGTATTATAAGCATCTAGCCTTACTATTTACAACCCTAAAACCATATTTGCAAATTACGTAATTATCTAAAATATGCCACATTACAAAATGTTTTGAACTCATTTAAAACATAGTCTATTTGTTAAAATGATTTTCATGAATATATTGAATATAAGAAATGATATAAATCTAGAATATTTTCCAAAGGTATTTTATGGAGTTTTCAAATGATTTATCATAATATAAAACTTAATCGTGCACACAGTATTTGAATTAAAAATGAATACATTATATTTCTCTTTTCATTTCAAATAGCTCTATTATGTTATTTAATATTGTACTAAAGCCAAAAATGATTTAATATTGGAAAATGAGTTTATTTAACTTAATTTCAAACTTCTATAAGTGTTGTATTTTTATAAATTTATTTAGCCAAATTTTTTTATTTAAACAATATTTTCAAATTTAACATAAAGTGTCAAATTTGTATTTAATCAATATTTCAAAATTTTGATTTTTGAAAAGTGTTCAAAACATTCCACAACTGGTTTAACACAAAGATATTGTTTTTACAAATTTTTAGAAATTTATTTGACTTCATTTGGACACTTAAAACAAAAATATGTAATAAATAAGGAAAATCAGAAAAAGAAAAAATGCTGACGTCAGAGATGACGTCAGCATCGTCTTAAATCTCCAGGCGCGAAAAGCATGCCCGACGAAAACTGCTCCTCGGACGTTTCTTCTCGACTTGATTGCGGGACATTTACTTCACCAAACTTCACACCGGTTCTTCCTATTGATAGCCCTCGGCCTCCTCTTTCATTCCCTCACAAAAGCCCTCTTCGAAACGACCAAAGATGCTCTAATTTCGTCCGCCATTAGGCACGGCCGTTTTTTGTCGAAATTAATCTCCAATTGATTGTGGGCAAATTACTCCACCATTTGAAGTGTCGTTTTAACCTATACAAAGCACTCGACCCCCTCTCTATTTCCCCTATCGTTCCCGAACCAACCGTGCCTCCAGGCACAGCAATTTCATTGTCGGAGTTCTTTGGCCGCCGCCTTGTATTTCTTAGATTCCGGCGAGGTGAGCACCACCACCCAAGCTGAGCCCATGCTCAACTTATTCCCCTTGACCTCGCGCACCTCTTGATGCCCGTCCTTGTTTTTTTTTGCGCAGCAAATCGTCGATCATGTGCTCGACCCGAAGGTCATCGTCGCCGCTGCCACTTCGGTCACGCCTCCAAACCGCTTCCATAAGAATTTGATGATGCCGCCAGCTCCGTCGTCTCCGCGCCGTCGCGCCGCTCCCCGCCGTAGTCTTCCCGGAGCGAGGAGAACCCCTAGGCATCGATTCTATCCATGCCGAGCCACCGACGCTCTTGTCTTCGACAACTCCGATGGAAGCCCCACACCACTCCGGGACGCGCTTGTGAATGCCGACACCATCTTCATCTCCGCCGCGTCAAGCCGCGCGTAACCGTTGTCTCCCACTCGTTCGGGAGCCTCCGAAACATCGTCGTCGTACACACGTTGTGGCTGTACACATGTTTTCCACACCTTAGCTCCTCCGCCGGTGAGCTGCTGCTACGTCCTGAAGCAGATTATTTGATGAAGAGGTACCAGCCAATCAAATACTGCCATTTGTCAAGCCTTTTCATTTTCGGACCTTTTAGATAGATTTTCTTGGCAAACTTCAAAAATTCATATCAAATCAACCGTGACTCCGTTTTCAATGTTTTTGTAGTCTATGGATTCATATTAACGTGTAAAATACAGTGGTATAATAAAAACATATATTTTAGTCGTGCACTAACTTTTTAATTACATAAACATGTAAACCATTATTTTAGTTATAGTTTTAATTCTATAGGTTCAGATTTTGTAAATAAAATATCCTTCGAAAGCCCCTGACATGTACAATACTTTGGTTCTGTTGATTTACGTTTTTGAGTATCTTAAATTTATTTAAATTGCAAATGGGCAATATGAGAATTTTGACATATTTTTTTATAAAAACATTATTTATTAGTAAACTCAATTGCTACAAATTTGTTTAAAACACCCCTGTCCATTAGCACTGTTTATAAATTTTGTTATAAAATCTAATCACAGAAAATTTTAATCTTGTATTTACCCCTTTTATTATATTCTTGCAATAATAGAAATTAATTAAATTACATTTATAGCTTCATGCATAATTTATAAAAATCACAAAAGTTAGTATGATGTGTTTGTGATTAAAAAGTGCATTGCATGCATAGCATATTTTATTGTATAGTTATACTTCTCATAGGAAAACTTTTCTCTTATTTTGCTTGGTATTTTATTTATGTTTATTTTCGATAGTGTTTTGAAAAAGTTATACTTACGCACACTTAGGATTTCCAACATGAAGACTAGAAGGCCAATGAAGGATTTAGCCAAGAAAACAAACTCCGGAAGCATCTCCAAGAAGTCAAAACACTAAGAAGAAAATCAAGAGGAACTTCAAGAAGACCAACCCCTTTATCCTCTAAGTCTCTCTCTCTTTTCTTTTCTCTCTCTTAGACTTCGTGGTGGCTAAGTTATATCCAAGACCAACCCTGGTGATATCAAAACCATCAAGTCTGCAGAACCATCAAGTCTACAAAATTTCAATGAAGTCATCACACGAAGGAGAAAGTTACGAGGAAGCCTGGAAGACCAACTACATCTTCTCTCTATCTTTTCTGCCCTTCCTATCCCTCTTTCACTTTGGACATAAACCTCTTTTTGATCATGATATTACCACCTTTGAAATATGTTGGATCCTAGCGGCATAGTGAGATGAAGCGACCCGGTGACAAACTTTACATGTCCACGTACATGAGACCTGTCCCACAAGAAAAAGTGGTTGGCCGGGTGTCCGTCTCTCTCACTATAGTGAATATCCAATTTACAAAGAGTTGTTAATAATTGTTGATCACCTTAAAAAATAGACTTGGAGTGCTAATTGAGAAGATGAATAAAACTACAAGGGAGTTGAAGATTTCGAGAAGCATGTGAAGACTTGGAGCAACCTTACAACTTATTCAAGTTGATTTATAACAAAGTTATTTTTTCCAACCTATGAACTTAGTCATTAGTCATTTTTGACCAACATATTTGCCTTGCATTAACTTAGAATATTTTCATGGCATGACATGCATCTCTAGTCCTTAGAAATATTTTGCACATCATGCATGACATATTTTTTCCTTAGAAGTTTTAGGAAACTTGTTTGTTCATTATGTATGTGTTTGTATGCGTTGTGTTGTTGTGTTTTATGTTGATTGTTGTATTGTTGTTTTTCTATTTTGTTTAGATTGAACGGAGAGCCTCGAGTTACGTTGAAAAGAGTTGTGAGCATCGACAACTTCCAAAGGCAAGTGGCACACGCATAAACTTCCTAGTATTTTTCTATGCATGAGTAGAATTTTTTTCTATAAGTATGTGTAGGATAGTATTGCTATTCAAGCCATGTTTAGATTCCCCTATTCCTCTGTCTAGGTACATATATAATACTTAGTAGAAATATTGATGCTATGCAATTGATGAAAAGTTTTACAAAATGTTAAGTGACTACTCAGGGTTGTGCTCATGGTTGTCTTCGCCTAAGGTAGTTTCTACTATACTTAGGGCCGTGAGCATGTTGGTTTTCACCCGAGAGTACACATCCACTAAGTTAATGAATCACCTGGGTGGAATGGTTGAATGGTTTATGTTGAGTGGCTACTCAGGGTTGTGCTCGTGGTTGTCTTTGTCTAAGGAAGTTTCTACTATACTTACGGCCGTGAGCATGGTGGTTTTCACCTGAGAGTACACTTGTGGATTGCCACCCAGGAACAAAGGGATTTGAAGTTACTCCAAGTGAAGATTGCTTCCAGTGCAGCCAATGCCAATATGGGCTCTGTCTTGATCAACTAAGTTGTGTGCACTCGCCCCGGCTTGACAAGCAGATGTAGAGGGTGTTAGGTGGAACCAGTATGGGGTGGGAAAATGCTGCTGAAAGATTTCGTCTCATTCTTCTCATTTTCCTTATCACTTCCAGAGTGTAGAGGATAGTTTGGGCTGAATGGGTACAATGGTGAACGTGCAGAACCTCTGCAGAGTGTAAAATCTAAGTACTTAGCCGTGTCCCCGGTACGGACAATTTGAGCAGCTGATCAAGGAAGTCAACGGAGGATCCCATAATTCCAATTTCTACGTTAAAACTTGATGGGTGAACAAGGGTAAATTGAGACAGTGGATTTCATGCCACGGATGTCTCGAATTGAAGAAAAGTGTTTTCAAAAGAGTTAGGAAAAATTTGCTTTATGCAAAATAGCCTTGAACTCCAGCAGCAAAATATGCATATAGGTTATTAGAGTTATTCCACTAAGTGTCCACCATAGTGTCACTTGCCAGTTCCATTTTTTTGAAATGGTTCTGACCCACGTTGTTGCAATATTTATCTTATTGCAGAGTGTTCAGATGACGAGTGAGGTTTCATTTAATGGTTTCGAATCTGCAACCAATATGTTCTCGCCTGTGGCAACATGAAGATGATGGAGACTCACTGTTATTTATTTCCGCTCTTTACTCTTTCAAAACTAGCTTCGTGCTATGCAACTTGCAATGAATATTTCCTAAGTCTGGATCATCGATGTAATAAAATTGATACTTTGTTGTGATATTACATCATAAACTGTGTTTGCAAACGAATCGATCAAGGGAGTTGCACTATACACAGGTACCTACCATATTTAAGTGCAGGTACACTACAAGCGCGTCCGCCGGGATTTCGATCATATCTGTTGATACGGAAATATCTAGGATTAAACACTGATGGAGTGATACTCGGCTCGTTCGACTGATCGATTGGTCTTACCTTTGCACTTCCTGCATGCAGCATCCGAGATATCATAGACTAATCTTTACTCGGGAATCTTAAGTTTTTGTGCTTTTGGTTCTATCGGGGTGCACGACAGTGCTCCCGATAGGATTAGCCCCCGAGATTGTGCTTTATTGCTTGTAATAGAGGATAATCTCAATTTTTGTTTTATATCAGTCAAAGATTTTTACTTTCTCCCGATGGAAGTTTTCCACTCGAACCCCTATTATGCATATGATTTGTCGTTTCTTTTAGTCGCAAGGACTTTTCCTTTTGCCAGTCGTAAGTGACGCTCCTTTGTTTTTATGCGTTAGGTTTGTCTGCCTAGCGAATGATGTCATACGTGACACCATTGGCGTGTGAATATATTTTCACAGGACATGTCATGGTGGGCCCATCCCTTTGACCGCGATGGACGCCGGTTCAGTTCTGATTGTACTTGACGTGGCGAAATTTTCGCAGGCGTGATGATGATTTTCTCGGTTTGCGCGCGTACTGGGTGGCGTGGCCTGTGACGGTTGCTCTCTGATTTCGCCACCTGTTGTGGTATGATGGATCATGCGGCTGCGATGATCTTCCGTTTTTACCGTAAATACGGGTTTCTCCGCTGCGATTTGTTTTACCTTGCCATTTGCCTCTTTTTTCCTCTGCTTCATCTTCTTCCTTGCGCCCGCCGTTGCTTTGTTCTTGCACCTCTGTTCTATCTCCTTCCTGCGCATTTGCACTGCCCTCTTCGCCATGGCACCCAAGAAAACCTCGACGTCCTCTGCCTCCAGTGCTGCTGCCACAACTGGCAAGAAGAGGAAGGAGCCGTCTGCTGCCACCGTCCCCGCCGCTTTTAAGGAGTATGGCTGCTGGACTTTGTCCATCGTGATGGAGAAAAGGCTGGCGGTCCTTCGCAAGGATGGGCTACTTCCCCACGCTAAGGAGCTCGCCATTCGTGCTCCCGGCAAGGAGAACCTCCCCGCACCACTTCTTGGAGAACGGGTATGTTTCGATGAATTCCTCCCCCGTGGTTTCGGCTTCCCACTGCACGACTTCGTGCACGGTCTTTTGTACACCTATGGGATACAAATCCATGATCTGGTCCCCAATGGCGTCTTGAACATTGCCTGTTTTATGATGATGTGCGAGTCCTTTTTGGGGATATCCCCCAGCTGGGTACTATGGAAGTCTATCTTCCTGGTGCGTCCCATGGCCCGCTATGGCCGTGTGAATCCAGTTGGAGGCGTCGGCTTTCAGGTTAAGAGCGGCTGCAAGTACTTCAGTTTGAAGGCAGTTGCCTCTGCTCAAGGGTGGAGGACCAAGTGGTTCTACGTCCCTGTGAGTCAGGTGGTCAGTTCAGCCTTTTCGACTGGAGCCGCCCCTGAGAAGACGAAAGACTGGGCACATGCTCTCTCGCCAACCGAAGAGCAAGAGGTTGCCCCTCTTTTGAAGAAGGTCGAAAGGTTGGTGAGCACTATCTTAGGTGTGCAGCTGATCTACACCTTCCTCAAGCGTGCTCACCAGATGTGGGAGTACGAGGGCGCACACGATGCCACCAGGGTGAGTGCCGTGCAACTGCCAGCTAACGAGCTCGACACACTGGTGAAGTCGGTAACCAGCTTCAAAGCTGAGGATGTTATCGACTACACCTTCCCCATGGCTCCCTTTAGCTTGGAGAACTCTCTCCCTAGAGTAAGCACTTCCTTTTTTCTATGTACATTTACTTTTATCGAGTGGACCCTGCTTTATGTTTTCTTAATTGTTCTTCATTTATTTTGTTTTGTCTTTTGTAGGGGCATTCAACTATGTCATCACTTCCTCCCCTTCCTGAAGCTGGTCCTGTCGAGGAGACGACTGTGCTGAAGGAAAGAGAGAAGTCGACGGACTCCTTCCCGACGCCGAATCCTCCTCTTCGGAGAAATCATAAGTGGATGGAAAAGTTGTAGGACAATCAGGGGTTGAGTCTGCCGTTGAACCCATCCTCAAGCGTCATCGTCTGCTACGCGCGGGTGAGGACGAGGGGATGGCGGATTCTGGCGCCTCTTTTCCCGTGAGGGATGTGCCACCTCTGGCCCAGCGGTCGCCGCCACCCTCTACCCGCCAGTCCGGCTTCAGCGGTCCTAGCTTTGATGATAACTTGCCTTCGGATGAAGACGAGCAGAGGTAATTCCTGTTGATTATATATATATATATATATGTTTTGTCTGTTGTCCTATTTATGTTGGTCTTATAATTTCCTCTCTCTCGTGTCTTTCTCAATCCAGCGATGACCGGGTGGCCAGTCCCCTAGCCGCTCCAATGACGACTGTGACCTCCTCTCCTGCTGTAGAGACGGTAGTCGCCCCCCTCTCTGCCTGCTTCTCTTGTGCCGGAGGTTGCAGCGCCAATTGCGGCTACTTGGACTGTCGCGCCCTTCTCTTTTTCAATGCCTTCCTGGTTAGAGCATGTTAGTCTCTTTCATTGTGTTGTAGTGTGCCTTTACTTTGCACTTTGTGTGTGATATGTGCGCTGTGTCTGCAGCCGGCCGTAAGCGGCCTTGCTGCTTTTGGCCAAGCCTTCGCGCAGTCGGAGGAGGAGCAAGGTGCTCTTCGCTCTCGACTGGACCAGTTAAGCCGTAAGTACTTGTCTTCCCTTGTATGTGCTTTTCCCTGTATTTTCTCTGTTCTACAACTGAGTTTTCCTGTTTTGTTCAGGGGATAAAGATATTCTTGAGTCCCGGCTGGCTGATGTGGAGAAGGCCCTCTCCCACCAGAAGTCGACTGCTAAAAGAGAGCTTGATGAGGCTCTCTCTGCCCATTTTGCTTCTAAGGAAGAGCGTGCCCAGCGCATGCTTGGTATTGTGCGTTCCCTTGAGGGTAAGTACAATATGCTCCTCTTTTAGTGAGTTTGTCTTTCCTCATCAGTTGCCCACATGGACTCTGATTTGTGTTTTGCAGGCCCTTCTTCTAGCTCCGATGGTGCGGCGAGTGATACTATATCGCTTGAACAAGCCATCGACCAAGTTGGAGTGGCCATACAGCATGCCAAGAGTTCTCTAGAGACTTCGACCCAGACTCTTGGCGCTATTTTCAAGGAGGTGCTGCCGTCCGCCGAAGCTCCTTCGACTATTGCGGAGTATGCTACGCAGCTGGGCCCGGAGTAGAAGACTTTGAAGGCTTTTGCGCAGGAGCTGATGGTACACGGCTCGGAATCCACCCTCAAACTTTTTCTAGGTCATGGCGTGGATGTCGACTTCAAATCCCTCCTTTGAGAAGTGTACATTCTTGCAGAGATGGATGACTCGAACAGGCAGCTTGAAGGTATAAAACATGTCGATTGGTTTTTTGCGTATGTGTGAGTTGTTATTGATGCCTGGTCACTTTGTTCCGTCTGCAGTTTTTGTAGATGATTCTAAAGCCAAGGCTGCTCGTGTGGCAGAGCGGCTGGATGGCGCGACTCTGGATGCTGTCACCGTTCCTCAGCATTTCTGGCTTGATAAGTATCATGCCACTATACTTGCCACTCTGAAGGATCGTGTTGGGGATATACCAACTAGGGGTATCTCTAACATGGATCAATCCGGCTAGTCCAGGGTGGCCACAGGGTGGTAAGGCTGAAGCCTGCCGGGCGGCCCAGATAGCTGACGTACAAGGAAGTAGGCGGACGGTCCAAGGAAGGCGGAAGGTCGAAGCCCATCAAGCCACCAAGCCCAAGACGGAAGGCGGCAAGTAAGCCGGCTAGGTCTAGGACTCTGTTTTCTTGCCGGACAAGTACTTACCTTGTATCCTGGGGTCTGGCCGCCTATATAAGCCGGCCACCAGGAAGCCTTTAGGGCACGCTTCAATACGCATCATACACATTGTAACCTGTTCACGGCTATTGCCTTATAGTGAATTATACGAAGGATCTCGCCACCGCTGTGGGATCCGAAGCTGGGTAAACTCGGCGTGTTCAATCCCGTCCTCGAGGACTCCAGCCTTCTTCCCCACAATCCATACGTAGGCTAGAGGACCCCCGTCTCCTACCAATTATGCCGATACTACGACAGTTGGCGCCCACCGTGGGGCCTAAGGTTTCTAGCGTCACATTCCAGGCGGGAACACTTGGCGGTGTGGGCAAGCAGATCGCCGTCGGACGCGTCACAAGGTATGGCGGCCACAGCTACGTCAACTCAGATGAGTCCTGACTCCCGGCGGACGACTACCTCATCGGGTGCGCAATCGTACCGATCGGAGGGATTGACGTCTTCATCGGGTACACGCCAGAGGCATACGGTCTTCCGCGTTTCTACGACCCCACCCACCAACCCTTCGACCAAGCAGTCAACCGGCAAGATGAATCTGAATCCGCCTGCACTCAGGAGTCGGCCGGATCTGACTTCCTTTTCGTCGGAGTTGTCGGACTGGGATCCGACTCCCAGCCGGAAAACAATGATCGTGAGTCAATTCTTCCTGCTCTTCGGAAGGATGCGATGTCAGATGCCGGATCCAGATGTACAATTTAAGTCAACGTAGATTCTGATTCTGATGATGATGCTAGTCTCTTCGGAGAGAGAATCAAAAACCGCGTTTCCAGTGATAATCCGGTGCCTTCAGAGAACACAGCGGATACAGATATGCCTGATAAGCTGGCTATGATGGTTGTCGTCGGTCACGAGTCAACCCCAGTCGCTTCTGAGCCGCAAGATAAACCGACAGAAGATGCCGGCAACACCGTTACCAGTCAACTCATTGACGGTTCCGACAAGGTGCGCGCAAAGAAGAAAGCTGGTCTCGAAAAAGGCGGCAGTAGCAAACCCACGGATTTCCTCTCCGTCATCAAAGAAGTAGACGAAATCATCAACACTCCGGCTTAAGCACTCTGACTTCCTGCGCAAAAGAGAGGAGCATATTGAGAGCCTTGCGAAGAAGATCGAGAAGGAGCAAGAAAAGATGTCGGCAAAACCGAACAGGCAGCTCTTCGAAGAAAAAAGGTCATAAAAAATCGCCGTGATAAGGAGCCACCAACTCGTGCGACCACAGTAGCTCAAGATCTAGGGTTTGACTGGCGCACAACACCACAACGTACGGACAGAAGGGGGGATGTTGTCTTCTGCAACCCCATCCTTAACACTGCTGCTGCGCTTGACACCCTAGACGACAAGACTTACACAGCGGAAGAAAAGGTGGCCAATGCAAGACACTTCATGAGCAAGGTCCTAGAACAGCAAGCTCGCGCTGACTCCTATGGCCATATGGCGGATGCCCGCGGGGGAGATCTACAATCCAAGTCAGGAAAGTGCAAAGCCGCACCCAGTGCTGACCTCGAAGGCCCGTCCGGCTCCAGTAGCCATGGCGACAAAAGGAAAGCAACGCCACCTCCAAAGAAGGCGCCACCGCCAAAACTAAGGCGGGACGAGAACTCGCGGACATGAAGCAGAAGACACCTGCCACCTCCGGCCCAGCCAAGGCGCGGCGATGGCGGTAGCCGGGATAACGGCCAGCCACCTAAAAAAGATGCTGGCAACGACCCTCCCAGGAGAGGACGAAGCCGGTCTCCGCAGCGCAGCACCGGCAGCAAGAGGAAGGAGGCGGTAGACGGGCCCAGGCACAGCGTAAGCCGGGCAGCACAGGACGAGCCAAACACCAACAAAGCCGGACAACAACTCGATCCAAAAGACGCAAGACATCGCCTACAAGACATAGCAAGAAGAAGGGAGCCGCTATACTCTGGCCCAAAGTGCTTTGGTGATGCCAACCGCAGAGAGCCGTTCCCAAGGACATGACATCAGTGTCTAAAAATTGTCCTAGGTACAACGGCCTCGTTAAGCCGGATTCATGGCTAGCCGACTATGCCATGCCATAGAGATTGCCGGCGGAAGCAATCACATTGCCTTCCGCTACCTACCTCTCATGTTACAAGGCACGACAAGGGCTTGGATCGACAACCTTCCCGAAAATTCTATGCATAGCTGGTACGACATGGAAAAGGTTTTCTCCCAGCACTTCCAAGGAACATACAAGTGTCCAAATACCTACATGGTTTTGCAACGTTGTGTTTAGAAGCCGGACGAAACCATGACATATTTTGTCAGCCGTTGGATCTCCGAGAAGGCCAATTGTCATGGTGTTTCGGACGCACAGGCTATCCATGCCTTCTACACGGGTCTACAGAAGAAGTCCTTACTCCGTCACCGGCTCGTCCGCGAGCAAGCCATGGACCTTGGCGAGATGCTCAACCTAGCCCCCCAATACGCGGCAGCAAACGATGACACACGTGACGATGATCCGGACGTCAGCACCACGCAAAGGCGGTATCACAAACGCAAGCAAGCAGCGGAAGATAAAGCCAGGCCATCTAACGAGGTAGCCGTCGCATTCCAAGGGAACACCGGCAAAAAGAAGTGGAAGAACAAGAAAGATAACCGTGACGCTGGCTCAGGCCCTAAGGCGGCACACATCACTTATGAGCAGGCACAACTTCTGCCATGCCCCATCCACACCTCACTTGACAAAGTCAACCACATGCTTAGCGAGTGACGCTTCATGGACGACTTCAAAAAGGACCCCACTGTTGGCTGGAAGTCAAAAAAGTCAAAGAAGTACGACAAGAAAGACAGCAAGGACGACGAGGATGACGACATGTCAATCTCAAGCGATGACGACGCCGCCGCCAAGAAAAAGAAGCCATACCCGAAGGTCAAAGAGTCACTCATGTGCTTTGTCGGCACACCTTCGGCTAAGGCGGACAAGGCGGAGATGCGCGAACTCAACGAAACAATGCCGGACGTCCCTTGGTATTTGAATTGGTCCGAGACGGCAATCACTTGGGACCGGTCCGACCACCCTGATCATGTCCCTCACCCAGGCAAATACGCCCTTGTCGTCGACCCCATTGTCGACAAATTTAGGCTCACAAAAGTACTCATGGATGGCAGCAGCAGCCTCAACATCCTATACTATGATACACTAAGCCGCATGAACTTGTCTGAGGATCAGCTTGATCACAGCAACCTCACTTTTCATGGCATAGTGCCCGGCAGACAAGCAAAGTCAATGGGGAGCATTAGGCTGAAGGTAACTTTTGGACCAAAGGAGAACTACCGCTCAGAGTTCCTCCGGTTCGAAGTTGTCCCCTTCAAAAGTGCCTACCATGCAATCTTCGGACGACCGGCTTTTGCCAAATTCATGGCAAGGCCGTGCTACATATACATCAAGCTTAAGATGCCGGGGGAACAAGGAACCATCACGGTTTCCGGCAACTTCAAGAAAGATAAGGAGTGCGAGCGTGGCATGGCCGCCTTTGCAGAAGCCGTCATCCACAAGGAAGAACTCGCGCTACTTAAGGCGTACCCAGACAACTCCATGCCCAAGCCAAGGTTGATGTCAAGAAGACCTTCGAAGCTTCATAAGACACCAAAAAGACGGACCTCATCCTAGGCGACAAGTCTAAGCAAGTTGTCATCGGCTCGAACCTTGACAGCAAATAGGAAGGCGCGCTTGTCCAGTTCCTCCGTGAAAATCGTGACATCTTTGCATGGTCGCCATCCGACATGCCTGGTGTACCGAGGGAACTTGCCGAGCACTCACTCAACGCCATCAAGGGATCTAAGCCGTTTTGGACGCCTACTCAGGGTACCACCAAATCAAGATGAGGGAGTCGGATCAGCTGAAAACATCTTTCACCACTCCATACGGGACTTTCGGCTACATCACGAAGCCTTTTGGCCTGAAGAATGCAGGGGCAACATACCAACACTGTATGCAAAATTGTCTACACGAACAGATCGGCCGCAATGTTCACGTCTATGTCGAAAAAGAAGGCGGATCTACTAGAGAATTTGTAAGAAACTTTCCAGAATCTCCAGAAATACCAGATGAAACTCAATCCCGCCAAGTGTGTTTACGGTGTTCCAGCCGGCAAACTCCTTGGATTCATCGTCTCAGAACGAGGGATCGAGGTTAACCCGGAGAAGATCAAGGGTATCCAAAACATATCCAGACCAACTTGTCTGAAGGACGTGCAATGCCTAGCCGGATCGGCGGGAGCCGTCAGTCGTTTCATAAGCCGCCTCGGAGAAAAGGCAATGCCCCTCTACCGGATATTGAAGAAATCCGACAACTTTGAGTGGACAGCAGAAGCAGATGCCGTCTTACAGCAACTTAAGGAGGCTCTCGTATCCGCTCCCATATTGGCAGCACCTCGATCGGAGAAACCAATGCTGCTCTACATCGCGGCAACTAGAGCAGTTGTCAGCGTTGTCTTGGCTGTGGAAAGAAAGGAAAGCGAAGTCGCGACGTCGGAGCAACGTCCGGTTTACTTCATCAGTGAAGTCTTCTCCGCCTCCAAGCAGAGGTATCCACATTACCAAAAGCTGGCTTATGGTGTATTCTTCGCCGCCAGAAAGCTTAGGCATTATTTCCAGGAGCACACAGCGACAGTAGTCAGCAGGGCACCATTGGGAGACATAATCAAAAACCCAGAGGCAACAGGCCGAGTTGCCAAATGGGGCATCGAGCTTTCCGCCTTCGATATAGTCTACAAACCACGGACTGCCATTAAGACTGAAGCACTTGCAGACTTTGTTGCCGACTGGACAGAAGCCATGGAGGAAACAGTACTCCCCGAGTCAGAATAATGGGTCATGCACTTTGACGGATCAAAGTTGCTCAAAGGCTCGGGGGCTGGAGTGGTTTTGCGCACACCCAAAGGTGATAAGCTCAGCTACGTATTGCAGATTCATTTCACAGCAACCAATAACGTCGCAGAGTATGAAGATTTACTTCACGGGCTACATGTGGCAAACGACCTTGGCGTCAAGAGAATCCTCTGTTATGGCGACTCCGACTTAGTTGCGCAACAAGTAAGCGGCACATGGGACGCGAAGAGTGCAACAATGGCGGCCTACAGGGCCAAAGTTGACGAATTCGCCAAAAAATTCATGGGATACGAAGTCCGGTATGTTCCAAGAGCTGAGAACAAGGCGGCAGGCACCCTCGCCAGACTCGTGTAAGAATGCAAAAAAGTGCCGGAGGACATTTTCCTGGAACATTTGCATAAGCCGTCCATTAAGGGCGCCGACTTGTTGGACCCCGATGCAAAAGAACTAGTAGAAGTGGCAAGCCTTGCCGTCTACTTGGTACAGCCGGATTGGACTGTCCCATATCTCGATATTTTAGTCGACCAGAAGTTTCCGGACGACGATGAGGTGTTGAAAAGGCATATCATAAGGCGAGCCAAAGCATTCACAATCATTAAAGGCGAGCTATACAAGCGAAGCACGTGCGGTATCTATCAGCGGTGCATATTGCCAGAAGAAGGCCGGGAAATCCTGAAAGACATACACATTGGCACTTGCGGGCATCATGCCTCCGCCAGATCCATTGTGTCCAAAGCTTTCCGCCAAGGTTTCTACTGGCTAACCGCCAAAGAAGACACTGAGCACATCGTGAAAACATGCAAAGGCTGCCAGTTGTACGTCCGCCAACCTCACATGCCGGCACAAGAGCTCAGGACAATTCCAATCACTTGGCCGTTCGCGGTCTAGGGCTTAGACATGGTTGGTCCCTTCAAGAAAGCACGTGGTGGATATACCCACCTATTGGTCGCTGTTGACAAGTTCACTAAATGGGTCGAGGCCAACCGGTCAGCAAACTTGACGCACGAACAGCCACCAATTTCCTCTGGGGAATTATCTCTCGGTTCAGAGTTCCACACCACATTATCACTGATAATGGAAGCAACTTATCTCAGGGCGACATCGAAGAATACTACAATGATCTAGGCATCCGGCTTGATTTGACATCTGTGTCACACCCGCAATCAAATGGACAAGTAGAACGTACAAATGACTTAATCCTCTCTGGACTTAAGCCCTGTCTCGAAGCTCCATTACATAGGTGTAACATCCCAAAAGTTGTACTTTCCTAAATTGTATGTTTGTGGTGTAATATAATGTGTCATCATGCATCTTTCATTTTGAATTGCATTTCAATTAAATAAATTACTTTCAATTTTTCAAATCTCATATTTAATTTCAAATGCTTTGTCAAATAAATTTCAAATGAAGTTTCAAAATATTATTAAAGAATCAAACTAGTAAATTAGTTTACTATTTGGAAACTAATAAAAATATCCAAAAGATTTTGTCAGGTTTAATTTCTGTTTTGTTTTATAAATACAAATCCAGAAAAGTTTTAAAAAGAAAAAAAAAAGGGAGGTGGAGCCCTCCTGGCCGAACTGGGCCAACTTTGGCCCAGCACGCCAGCTCAGCCCGACCCAACTCGGCCCACCTACCTTGTCTTCTTCGTACGGCAGGGGACGACCTCGCTTTACAGCGAGGCATGGCGCTGGAGACGCTGGCACCGTGCCCCCACTCGCTCGATGCCCTTTTCCCCTCTCGCCTTAAGCCGCACGCAGCGCCGCCAGCCCCAAACCCTAACTCCCCTACTCTATTTCCTTGCGCCGCCGGCCCCTCTTTGTTTTTCCCTCTGCCTCCACAGCTAACCACCGCATGGCCGCACCGATTTTTCACCATCACTGGCGTTCCTCCGGTCGCCCCTTCCTTCGTCCTCGCACCAGCAAGACCCCCCGTGACTCCTCCATCCTCGACGCCTCCGTAGCCGGGCCCGGGAGCCTCCGGTGAGCCGCTGCGAGAACTGCTCCTCGACGCCTCCCCGACGCTGCCGTGACCTCCCCGGCACCATCCTCTCACCCCCGACGCCCCCGTCCTTCCTCCTCTCGCCACGAGCACCCCCACGGTGAGCTGCACCTCCTCCTCGCCTTTCCTCCTCCAGCGCGTCTCCGTAGCGACCAATTGCTCCGGCGCCGGCAAGCACGCACAGACACGCACGGCGTCGAGCACCGTTACCAACACCCCGCACTCCCCCGTCCTTCCTCCTCTCGCCACGAGCACCCCCACGGTGAGCTGCACCTCCTCCTCGCCTTTCCCCCTCCAGCGCGTCTCTGTAGCGACCAATTGCTCCGGTGCCGGCAAGCACGCACAGACACGCACGGCGTCGAGCACCGTTACCAACACCCCGCACTCCCCCGTCCCTTCCTGGAAGCAAAACGAGCCCCTGCTCAGATCCTAAACCCACGCAGCACACCCACGCACGGAGCGCCGCCCGGAAACGGTCACCGGCGTCCGGTTGACGCCGTCGGCGCCCTCTGTCGACAGTTCGTCAGACAAGTTTAACACTTTCAGTTTTCGTCCGATTTGTGCACTGCTTACGGCATAAAAGAAAACCCCCACCTTTTCTTTCAACATCACCAACCGAGCCCAGTGGCTAGCACCACCGAACGTATCCATCCGCCCTGAGGCGAGTTCGATCCCGCGCGCCTGTGGAATAAAAGTGCACTTTTTGTTTAAATTGGGTCTCACTGACAGTGGGTCCCACATGTCATAGACAGAGGAACTGGAAAATTACCCCGAGCCCCCCTGGAGTTTCCTGTTTGCACAGAGAACCTTCACTGCTAAGTTTCTATCACAAAATGGTCCCTAGATAATTTCAGAAACAACCCTAGAACTAAAAATGTAATAACTTTATTTCTACAACTCCAAATAAAATAAACTTTATATGTTTTTATATCAGAAAAATGCAATAAACATTAATATCACATTCTTATGTCATTTTTGCATCATTTATTTTAAATGCTTAGTTTAATTTAGCAAATGCACTTAAAGAATTAAATATGGAATATGTGGGGTAATAAATATATAATGCCCTAATTCCATTTAATATGCTCATATCTTTTATACCATGTCTTGCCATGCTAATAAACATTTAATTTGATGTGTAGATAAATAATTTGCACTAAAATAATAAATATGGAATGTGTTGGGCAAATATTTATCTATTGCCTATTCCATTTAAATTAATTAGATCACCATGCCATGCTATATATGTTAAACAACATTTAATCTGTTGGTTACACAAATAACTTTCACCATAATTAATTCCCGGGACTTCATCCCCGCATTAATATGACCTAATCATCTCATACCATATTGCAACATCATTTGATTGCGCATTTGCTTTGTATTGATTATGTTTCCTTTTGTCTGTGTTTTGCTCTTCTCTGGGTAGACGACGACGTGTCTGCTGCCGATACTTTCATCCTTGAGATTTCAGCTTTTGTGCCGGGCCACAAGCTGCCAGGCAAGCTTCTGCTAACAGTTTACACGATTGTTTGATTTTCATTCTTGCCTTTTGATCTATGCTATCCTAGTTACGATTCTTGAATTGCGATCCCATCATATGTTTATCCTGCAACCCATACAGCTTTATCCCCACATCCCATAACCTGTTGTATGTTTATCTGTTAGCCTTGCGAGTCGTAGTGCATGCTTAAGGTTGGTTCTGCGAGTCTATTTGTCCTATGTCATTTATACTTAGCATGATAGATTGTCTACTTTAATAAAATGCTATCTTTGTTGGGGTATTATAATTAAAAGATAAGGCACCGGCGGAAGGCCTTGCGAGGTGCTTTGTTCTGCTAAGTGTCGACCTAGGAACTCAGTTCTTGTCCTCGGATCCAATTTTGAGCGCACTAACCGCTTGTGGGAGGCCCTATGGAGCCCCCCGCGGCTTCGATCTAATCCGCTTCTTATCCAGGGCGCCGCAAGTAGTTCGGGCTTTCCATTTGATGCATGCATATGGTTACCTAACGATCTCATGATGATGGAGTAGTCGATTCTCATATAGGGTGGCACGTTCTTAGAGTGCTATGAAGGTCGTATCCCGCGGGCACTGGATCTGATTAGCCGTGCACACAATCATGCGGTTCCGTGGATGGGTTGTAGAGAAGAGATTTGCCGTGTTGAGATGCCCTACCTTCTGGCTTGCTTTTGGGGTTGATCGAACGAGTACGGGTCCAGTAGTGCACCCCTGCAGGGTATAATCTTATCGATGAGCCGTGTCCACGGTTATGGACGACTTGGTGATGATGCTGGCTAACAAGATCATAGACAACTTACACCTAATCATTGTTAATTAACCTGACTAGTAATATAGAATTACTTTCACAATAACTGGTAACTAAAATTGTTCAACGTGTGAGTTTCCCGAATTGCTTCCTCATACTTGGTTGAGGGGGTTAATTCGAGAATGGGTTATGATTGGTGTTAGTTGTAGATGGTTAACTTATGCGCTCTCTTATCCCTCTCTAACATAGACGGAAGTTGTAGCGTGTCTCTATTAGGTTGCTGGTGCTGCTGCCGCTAAAGTCCACTTAACCCCCATATTTTGG
Organism: Poa annua; assembly: GCA_026929855.1. NCBI lineage: Eukaryota > Viridiplantae > Streptophyta > Magnoliopsida > Poales > Poaceae > Poa > Poa annua. The sequence continues at coordinate 43,743,917 of CM049430.1, forward strand.
GAGTCTTACAATTTTGTAACCTGTTAGCTTAAGCTTGTTCGATACGCTTCGGTGTATTGACCCGTTCACGGGCTGTGGTTTTTCTGCAGTTGAGGATTCTTCGCACGACCAGGTTGGTGGATACTACGTGGAGTTCGACGACGAGATCTGCGACGAGTAGTTAGAGTTCCCCTGGGCTTCTTCCTGGTGGACCGCGTGGATGGGCCTTCTTTTTCCGTTTCGGCCTTGAGCCCTTTGCTTCTTGTCTGTACTCAGACCGGTTTGTTTCCGCTGCTTGATGTAATGTTGGGACATGTGTCCTCTGATTGGTGCCATTTGATATATTTTGCTCAGTGAGAGCTTTTGGATATTATTTCCTTTCTTTGTGTCTTAGGTTTATTCTGTGGTTTCGACTTGTTAAAAATCCGACTCGTATACCATGTGTGTATGGTTGAAGTATACGAGTTGGAAGACTTTTTGGGTTCTTGCGTGCACAATCTGGAAACGTATGTGACGTTGGGGTCGCCAAGAACTGTCGGCTGATGATCCATTCAGAGCATGGCCTGATGGTTTTTCCTGGGAGTGGTAACCCCAGTATGTTCTTGGTTGTGTGGCCCAACCGATACGTTTCGTTTGTGTAGCTTGAATTCAGGGTCTGACAGTTGGTATCAGAGCTTAAACGCCCTCAGGTTCCCTTCTACTGGTCGTTGTTTGAGTCTAGAAAAATATTTTGTAGTTATCAGGAAATTCTTAAACGTGAGAGTAGGAATTCTGTTCTTTTACTTCTTTCCCCACCCACCCTCCCTGTTCTTCTGGTAAGGAAGTGTTACGATATTCCCTTCTCACCTAAATTTTAAAATTAGGACATCACGTGTTCTGGGTTTCTGTAGTACCATAGTTGCAGGTGTCTTCAAGGTGGTGCTTTTCGCTTCATCAGTTATCAACCTCTTCGGTTACGTTTAGTTTCTTTCTTGAATCAATCAGTTGTTTCTCCTCTTCTGGTGGAGTTACGTCAAGCTCAATTGGTGTTTCCTCGTTCTAGTGCTAGGCTTCGTTCTTACCTCTCTTTAAACCTTTCTGGAAGTAAACAAAGTGGCGTACCATGATGGATGGCCATGTCTGGTTCCTTGTTGTCTTTTCTAAGCAATCTGGAGTTTTTCCTTTAAGCGCTTACATTGGATTTTGTTTATCCGATTGTGGTATTAACGTTGTATCCTCCTCAGGATGGAGAGTGGCGAAGAAGATACTCAAATGCCATCCGAAATGAGGCAAGTTCTGTCTCAGATGACGCAAGTTTTGGGTCACTTTCAGCAAAACCAAAACCAGGGCAACTGCCGTGTGACAATTGTAGAGTTCCTCCAGCTCAACCCACGCACGTTTGATGTTCCCTCTGAGCCACTGGATGCGGATGACTGGCTGCGTGAGATGAACAATGCTCTGGCTGTTTCTCATGTATCCGATGAGGACCGTGTTCCGTTTGTGTCCTATCTTCTCCGGGGAAAATCCATGTCTTGGTGGGAGAACTTCCAACAGTTACGAGCACCAGGTGTTGTTATCACTTGGGATGAGTTCAAGGAGGCTTTCAAACGCCACAATATTCCCGATGGGGTCATGGAAAGAAAGCGTGAAGAATTCTATGACTTGACTCAGGGAAGCATGTCTGTGTTGGACTATCAAGCTGAGTTCAACCGTCTGGCTCGCTATGCTCAAGATGAGGTATCGACTGATGCACAGAAGCAAGCCAGATTTCGCAGAGGTCTAAGCCCAAATCTGAAGTATGCACTCACCTTGTTCAAGTGCGTTAACTTTGAAGAGCTCGTGATCACAGCTCTCCGGGAGGAATTTGGTCATGAGATGTTTGAAGAATCTCGAAAACATGCTCTTGAAGGTGCTTCTTCTTCAGCAAACACCATGCCTCCACAGAAGCGTAGGCTTTGGGTTCCATATGCATCTCCAACTCAACACACCTATCTTCCAAGCCCTTTAGGGTTCACTCCTCGTCCTCCATCCGTAATGTTTCCTACAAGAGGTTCTCAAGCTCAGAAAAGGCCAAGTGTTCAAATTCCGCCAAAACCAGTGACTTCAAAAACCTGCTTCAAGTGCGGTGATCCAGGCCATATCTCTATCCATTGTCCACAAAACAAGCTTCATAAGCAACAAGCTCTTTCTCCTCCAACACAAGCTTTAGTTTGTGCTCTCCCCAGCAATTTGCCTACAGCTAGGAGTGGAAGGGTGAACCACCTCAACGCCAAAGAGGCAGAGGAAGCTCCAGAAGTTGTAATGGCCAAACTCCTAGTTAACTCTTTTCCTGCTAAGGTATTGTTCGATACTGGAGCATCTCATTCTTGTGTGTGAGTAACCTTCGCTGAAACAACGAAGCTGCCTCTAGATCCCTTATCTATTCCACTCGTGATCTATTCTCCGGGAACGCAAATGCAAACTTCTATGGTAAGCCATGGAAACCAAATTCAAATTGGAGGTCTTTTGTTCCTTGCTTCCTTAATTCTTCTGGGTAACTCAGACATTGATGTCATTCTCGGCATGGATTGGTTGAAGGCCAACAAAGCTAAGATAGACTGTTCCACAAAGACTGTAACTCTTTCTCATCCTTCTGGACAGATAGTCTATTCTCCAAATCAAACCTCTTCAGCTCAGCTTTTCGCTCTCAATATTCATCCTCTTCCTGCTATGGAAGATATACCGGTGGTCCGAGACTTTCCTGACGTCTTTCCTGAAGAATTGCCAGGCATGCCGCCTGACAGAGCCGTGGAGTTCGTTATTGAACTAGAACCAGGCACTGCTCCTATCTCCAAACGTCCTTACAAGATGGGCCCCAAAGAACTGGTTGAACTTAAGAGACAGCTAGAGGAGTTGGAAAGTAAAGGTCACATCCATCCTAGTACTTCTCCTTGGGGTTGTCCTACTCTGTTTGTCAAAAAGAGGGACACAACTGAGCGACTGGTTGTTGACTACCGTCCTCTGAACAAGAAAACCATCAAGAACAAGTATCCTCTCCCTCGCATCAATGACCTGTTTGATCAACTCGCTGGTGCTAAGGTTTTCTCCAAGTTGGACTTGAGGTCAGGTTATCACCAGATCAAGATCCGCAAAGAAGACATTCCTAAGACAGCTTTCACCACTCGATATGGTCTCTACGAATACACTGTCATGTCTTTCGGTCTCACAAATGCTCCGGCGACTTTCTCACGTCTAATGAACTTCGTTTTCATGGAATACCTCGATAAGTTCGTGGTAGTCTATCTCGATGACATTCTTATCTATTCCAAAACCGAGGAAGAACACGGATAACATCTACGTCTTATCTTGTTGAAACTCCGGGAACACCGTCTCTACGCCAAGTTCTCCAAGTGTGAATTTTGGCTTCCTAAAGTATCTTATCTTGGTCATGTCATCTCTTCTGAAGGCATTTATGTTGATCCAGAAAAAGTGAAGGCCATTGTTGAATGGTTGCCTCCTACATCAGTAAAACAAGTCAGGAGTTTCCTTGGCATGGCTAGCTATTGCCGCCACTTCCCTCTCTTCCCCACTCCCTTCTTCTCTGTTCTTTTTCCCCCACCACAGAATAGCCGAAGACCACAACTGCGGCGCTGCTGCTGGCGGGCCGTCGAAGGAACGCGGGGCAGCCCCCAGCTCCGCATCGACCTCTCCATCCTCTACGCGCGAGGAATCGCGCTGGGAGCATCCGAGTGCGACGAGTTCTTCATCGTCTTCCCCGCGGCCGGCGACGGTCTGCCGCGCAATTCCGGCGTTCCGGACATCCCCGAGCCGAACCACGACTCCGACCACCCTCCCCGTGAGCTTCCCCTTCGATCCCCCTTCGTCCCCCCTCAATTCCGTGCGGGAAACGTCGAGTCCGTCCCCGCCTCCCTCTCCGGTCCGCCATGGTCAGGGCAACAGAAGAGCTCGCCCCCCCACTGCTTCCCCCCTGCCCTGCACAACCCGACACACCACACCCCGCACCAGAGCACACACGCTCCCGCGCACACGCCTGGGCCGCACGCCAGCCAGCGACGCCGTTGCGATCGCCGCCGTCGAAAGACGCCCTGCCGCGCACTGTCTGTTTTCGTTTTCAGTTCGTCAGAGAAACATGCGTGTTGCTTCAGATTAAAAACAACTCGTTTCTATACACATCACCAACACGCACCGTCTCCTCTGGCTAGCGCAGCCGAACGAACCCTCCACGCACCCCCGCGGGTTCGATCCCCCGCTTCGACGAATAAACCACCCTTTTTTTTTGCGCAGACACTGACAGGCGGGCCCCGCTGGTCAGCGACCGCGGGAGCCCGCACTGCACACACTCCTCCGCGGGGCGCCTGGGTCCCACCGGTCAGCCTCATGTGTGGATCCCCGCACGGTGAGAAAAGACCGAAGAGGTTACCTTTACGCAGCAGAATTGCACCGAGCACCCTCTCCTTTCGGGTTTAGTGCTTTAGCCCCTCACAGTAACTTTTCATCACAGACAAGCCCCTGACTTTTGCAGAAAACACCCTAACCTTAAATTGCTAATAAATTTTATTATATAACTCCAATTAAAATAATCTTTATATGTTTTTATATCAGAAAAATGCAATGAATATTAATATGCCATTTGTATGCCATTTTTGCATCTTTTATTTTAATTGCTTAGTGTAATTTATTTGTTGTACCTATATAACTAAATATGGAATGTGTTGGGCTTTACTTAATAATTGCCCTATTCCATTTAATATTATTACATCACCCATGCCATGTGTTGCCATGTTAACCAACATTTAATATTGCTGGTAAATAAATAACTTGCACTTAAATATTAATTGTCGGGGTTGCTTTCCCGCTGAATTTGGATTACCTGCATTGTATTGCATCTTGTCATGCCATGCATCATTCTCGTATGATCATGCTGAATCTTTTGCCGTAGTTGTAAAATGCATCTTTTACGCTTTCCAGTGTTTGTTGCTTCTTCGCGGATACGGCGTTGAGATGTGTGAGCAACGACAAGATCTGCTTCCATGCGGGATTCCAGGCAAGCAAAGTTTGCTGGTTTACCTATACATTGTCTTTCATTCCTGCCGTTGATCTCTGCTACCCTAGTATTCGATTCTTTATCGCGATCCCATCACATGTTTATCCTGCAGCCCATACAGCTTTATCCCCACATCCTAATATCTGTTGCATGTTTATCTGTTGGCCTTGCGAGTCGTAGCGCATGCTTAGAGTTGTTTGTGCGAGTCGTCTGTATGTCTTATTTTATTTCACCTGCTTAGCATGATAGGTTATTCTACCTTAATAAAATGTTGTCTTATATTGGGGTATTATAATTAAAAGATAAGGCATCGGCGGAAGGCCTTGCGAGGTGCTTTGTTCTGCTAAGTGTCGACCTAGGAACTCAGTTCTTGTCCTCGGATCCAATTTTGAGCGCACTAACCGCTTGTGGGAGGCCCTATGGAGCCCCCCGCGGCTTCGATCTAATCCGCTTCTTATCCAGGGCGCCGCAAATAGTTCGGGCTCTCCATTTGATGTATGAATATGGTTACCTAACGATCTCATGATGATGGAGTAGTCGATTCTCATATAGGGTGGCACGTTCTTAGAGTGCTATGAAGGTCGTATCCCGCGGGCACTGGACCTGATTAGCCGTGCATGGCAATCAAGTTTGCAAGATAACCAGAAGGAACGACTTGAAGATTGAGTTTCTTGAATTCTTCATGAAGAGGAGGTTGGATGTCCTCAACCATGAGGTTGTTGCAATAGGATTTGCGACTGAGAGCATCAGCCATTACATTAGCTTTGCCTGGAGTGTAAGAGATGGTAAGATCATAATCTGAGAGTTTCTCAAGCCACCTTGTTTGCCTGAGGTTCAAGTCTGGTTGAGTGAAGAGATATTTGAGACTCTTGTGATCAGTGAAGATCTCACAGCTGTGCCCCAACAAATAAGGTCTCCACGCCTTGAGGGCATACATGATTGCTGCAAGTTCAAGATCATGTGTAGGATAGTTGAGCTCATGAGGCTGCAACTGGCGAGATGCATAAGCCACAACTTTGCGTTCTTGCATGAGGACTGCGCCTAGTCCTTGAAGAGATGCATCGCAGAAGATTTGGAAAGGTTTGGAAGTATCTGGGCCAACTAGAATAGGAGTAGAAGTGAGTTTAGCTTTCAAGAGATTAAAGCTCTCATCACACTTTGGAGTCCAAAGGAACTTTCTATCTTTCCTAGTAAGATCGGTGAGAGGCTTAGCGATTTTGGAGAAGTTCTCAACAAATACTTTGCTGTTTGAAGAACGCATTGTAGTGCCCAAGCTTGACAGCTTAAGAGAGATCATTCTCAAGGAGGCTCATGATACTCCGCTTTCTATCCACCCTGGCAGCACAAAGATGTACCAGGATCTCAAGTCAATCTATTGGTGGACCAGGATGAAGCGTGAAATTGCTCGATATGTGTCTCATTGTGATGTTTGCTGTCGTGTCAAGGCAGTTCATCAGAGACCACCTGGACTTCTTCAACCACTGCAAATTCCTGAGTGGAAATGGGACAAGATTGAGATGGACTTCGTTACTGGGTTTCCAAAGTCCAAGAAAGGCAACGATGCAATCTTTGTTGTCATTGATCGTCTCTCCAAAGTGGCTCACTTCTTCCCAGTCAAAGAGACAGTATCAGCTAGTCAGTTGGCAGAACTCTATATGACAAGACTGGTTCCTTTACATGGTGTTCCTTTGGCAATAAGCTCAGATCGTGGAAGTATCTTCACTTCTCGATTTTGGGATAGCTTTCAGAAAGCCTTGGGTACCAAACTTCTGTTCAGCACAGCGTACCATCCGCAGACAAGTGGACAGGTTGAAAGAGTGAACCAAATTCTGGAGGATATGCTCAGAGCTTGTGTTATCTCCTTTGGCATGAAATGGGAGGATTGCCTTCCGTATGCTGAGTTCTCCTACAACAACAGCTTCCAAGCAAGTCTAGGCATGGCTCCCTTCGAAGCTCTCTATGGCCGCAAATGCAGAACTCCTCTAAATTGGTCTCAAGCTGGTGAACGTCAATTCTTTGGCCCTGACATTATCCAAGAGGCTGAGGAAAAGGTTCGCATCATTCGTGACAATCTGAAGATTGCCCAGTCTCGGCAGAAAAGCTATTATGATAGCAAGCACAGGGACATGGTCTATGCACCTGGTGATCAAGCTTACCTTCGTGTCACTCCTCTGAGAGGCACGCAACGCTTTGGCATCAAAGGCAAACTCGCTCCGCGTTATGTTGGGCCTTTCAACGTTCTTTCAAGGCGTGGTGAATTGGCTTACCGTCTGGAACTTCCTCCAAACCTCTCCAAAGTGCACGATGTCTTCCACGTGTCACAACTCAAGAAGTGCTTCCAAGATCCAGGACGTGCAGTTGATCATGGATCAATTGAACTTCGAGAAGATCTCTCCTATGTGGAACAACCGATTCGCATTCTTGACGAAGCTGAACGTTGCACCCGTAACAACACTGTCAAGTTCTACAAGGTTCAATGGTCTCATCATTCTGACAAGGAAGCTACATGGGAACGTGAAGACCACCTCCGTGCCGAGTATCCCGACCTCTTCGTTGCTCCATGAAGAATCTCGGGGCGTGATTCCTTTGAGGGGGGAGTGTTGTAACATCCCAAAAGTTGTACTTTCCTGAATTGTATGTTTGTGGTGTAATATAATGTGTCATCATGCATCTTTCATTTTGAATTGCATTTCAATTAAATAAATTACTTTCAATTTTTCAAATCTCATATTTAATTTCAAATGCTTTGTCAAATAAATCTCAAATGAAGTTTCAAAATATTATTAAAGAATCAAACTAGTAAATTAGTTTACTATTTTGAAACTAATAAAAATATCCAAAAGATTTTGTCAGGTTTAATTTCTGTTTTGTTTTAAAAATACAAATCCAGAAAAGTTTTAAAAAGAAAAAAAAAGGGAGGTGGAGCCCTCCTGGCCGAACTGGGCCAACTTTGGCCCAGCACCCCAGCTCAGCCCGACCCAACTCGGCCCACCTACCTTGTCTTCTTCGTACGGCAGGGGACGACCTCGCTTTACAGCGAGGCATGGCGCTGGAGGCGCTGGCACCGTGCCCCCACTCGCTCGATGCCCTTTTCCCCTCTCTCCTTAAGCCGCACGCAGCGCCGCCAGCCCCAAACCCTAACTCCCCTACTCTATTTCCTCGCGCCGCCGGCCCCTCTTTGTTTTTCCCTCTGCCTCCACAGCTAACCAGCGCACGGCCGCACCGATTTTTCACCGTCACCGGCGTTCCTCCGGTCGCCCCTTCCTTCGTCCTCGCACCAGCAAGACCCCCCGTGACTCCTCCATCCTCGACGCCTCCGTAGCCGGGCCCGGGAGCCTCCGGTGAGCCGCTGCGAGAACTGCTCCTCGACGCCTCCCCGATGCCGCCGCGACCTCCCCGGCACCATCCTCTCACCCCCGACACCCCCCGTCCTTCCTCCTCTCGCCACGAGCACCCCCACGGTGAGCTGCACCTCCTCCTCGCCTTTCCCCCTCCAGCGCGTCTCCGTAGCGACCAATTGCTCCGGCGCCGGCAAGCACGCACAGACACGCACGGCGTCGAGCACCGTTACCAACACCCCGCACTCCCCCGTCCTTCCTCCTCTCGCCACGAGCACCCCCACGGTGAGCTGCACCTCCTCCTCGCCTTTCCCCCTCCAGCGCGTCTCCGTAGCGACCAATTGCTCCGGCGCCGGCAAGCACGCACAGACACACACGGCGTCGAGCACCGTTACCAACACCCCGCACTCCCCCGTCCTTCCTCCTCTCGCCACGAGCACCCCCACGGTGAGCTGCACCTCCTCCTCGCCTGTGGAATAAAAGTGTACTTTTTGTTTAAATTGGGTCTCACTGACAGTGGGTCCCACATGTCATAGACAGAGGAAATGGAAAATTACCCCGAGCCCCCCTGGAGTTTCCTGTTTGCACAGAGAACCTTCACTGCTAAGTTGCTATCACAAATAGGTCCCTAGATAATTTCAGAAACAACCCTAGAACTAAAAATGTAATAACTTTATTTCTACAACTCCAAATAAAATAAACTTTATATGTTTTTATATCAGAAAAATGCAATAAACATTAATATCACATTCTTATGTCATTTTTGCATCATTTATTTTAAATGCTTAGTTTAATTTAGCAAATGCACTTAAAGAATTAAATATGGAATATGTGGGGTAATAAATATATAATGCCCTAATTCCATTTAATATGATCATATCTTTTATACCATGTCTTGCCATGCTAATAAACATTTAATTTGATGTGTAGATAAATAATTTGCACTAAAATAATAAATATGGAATGTGTTGGGCAAATATTTATCTATTGCCTATTCCATTTAAATTAATTAGATCACCATGCCATGCTATATATGTTAAACAACATTTAATCTGTTGGTTACACAAATAACTTTCACCATAATTAATTGTCGGGACTTCATCCCCGCATTAATATGACCTAATCATCTCATACCATATTGCAAGATCATTTGATTGCGCATTTGCTTTGTATTGATTATGTTTCCTTTTGTCTGTGTTTTGCTCTTCTCTGGGTAGACGACGACGTGTCTGCTGCCGATACTTTCATCCTTGAGATTTCAGCTTTTGTGCCGGGCCACAAGCTGCCAGGCAAGCTTCTGCTAACAGTTTACACGATTGTTTGATTTTCATTCTTGCCTTTTGATCTATGCTATCCTAGTTACGATTCTTGAATTGCGATCCCATCATATGTTTATCCTGCATCCCATACAGCTTTATCCCCACATCCCATAACCTGTTGTATGTTTATCTGTTAGCCTTGCGAGTCGTAGTGCATGCTTAAGGTTGGTTTTGCGAGTCTGTTTGTCCTATGTCATTTATACTTAGCATGATAGATTGTCTACTTTAATAAAATGCTATCTTTGTTGGGGTATTATAATTAAAAGATAAGGCACCGGCGGAAGGCCTTGCGAGGTGCTTTGTTCTGCTAAGTGTCGACCTAGGAACTCAGTTCTTGTCCTCGGATCCAATTTTGAGCGCACTAACCGCTTGTGGAAGGCCCTATGGAGCCCCCCGCGGCTTCGATCTAATCCGCTTCTTATCCAGGGCGCCGCAAGTAGTTCGGGCTTTCCATTTGATGCATGCATATGGTTACCTAACGATCTCATGATGATGGAGTAGTCGATTCTCATATAGGGTGGCACGTTCTTAGAGTGCTATGAAGGTCGTATCCCGCGGGCACTGGACCTGATTAGCCGTGCACACAATCATGCGGTTCCCTGGATGGGTTGTAGAGAAGAGATTTGCCGTGTTGAGATGCCCTACCTTCTGGCTTGCTTTTGGGGTTGATCGAACGATTACGGGTCCAGTAGTGCATCCCTGCAGGGTATAATCTTATCGATGAGCCGTGTCCACGGTTATGGACGACTTGGTGATGATGCTGGCTAACAAGATCATAGACAACTTACACCTAATCATTGTTAATCAACCTGACTAGTAATATAGAATTACTTTCACAATAACTGGTAACTAAAATTGTTCAACGTGTGAGTTTCCCGAATTGCTTCCTCATACTTGGTTGAGGGGGTTAATTCGAGAATGGGTTATGATTGGTGTTAGTTGTAGATGGTTAACTTATGCTCTCTCTTATCCCTCTCTAACTTAGACGGAAGTTGTAGCGTGTCTCTATTAGGTTGCTAGTGCTGCTGCCGCTAAAGTCCACTTAACCCCCATATTTTGGGAGTCTTACAGTTTTGTAACCTGTTAGCTTAAGCTTGTTCGATACGCTTCGGTGTATTGACCCGTTCGCGGGCTGTGGTTTTTCGGCAGTTGAGGATTCTTCGCACGACCAGGTTGGTGGATACTACGTGGAGTTCGACGACGAGATCTGCGACGAGTAGTTAGAGTTCCCCTGGGCTTCTTCCTGGTGGACCGCGTGGATGGGCCTTCTTTTTCCGTTTCGGCCTTGAGCCCTTTGCTTCTTGTCTGTACTCAGACCGGTTTGTTTCCGCTGCTTGATGTAATGTTGGGACATGTGTCCTCTCATTGGTGCCATTTGATATATTTTGCTCAGTGAGAGCTTTTGGATATTATTTCCTTTCTTTGTGTCTTAGGTTTATTCTGTGGTTTCGACTTGTTAAAAATCCGACTCGTATACCATGTGTGTATGGTTGAAGTATACGAGTTGGAAGACTTTTTGGGTTCTTGCGTGCACAATCTGGAAACGTATGTGACGTTGGGGTCGCCAAGAACGGTCGGCCGATGATCCATTCCGAGCATGGCCTGATGGTTTTTCCTGGGAGTGGTAACCCCAGTATGTTCTTGGTTGTGTGGCCCAACCGATACGTTTCGTTTGTGTAGCTTGAATTCAGGGTCTGACAATAGGGCAGCCGGTGCTTGGGCAGAAGAGTTACAGTCTGTACTCTGGATTTTGCGCACAACGCCAAACAGATCTACCGGCTATACTCCTTTCTTCTTAGTATATGGCGCAGAGGCGGTGCTACCCACCGACATGAAATACGATTCCCAAGAGTTCAAGCCTACATCGAGCAAGATGTATAATGTGCAAGACAGGATAGCCTAGACTTGTTAGATGAAGAAAGAGACGTTGCTCTACATCGCTCCGCGTTGTACCAGCAACAACTTCGCCGCTATCATAGCCGGAGAGTGCGGAAGCGAGGCTTCAGAACAGGTGACCTAGTTCTCCGCCTAATTCAAGACAGAAAAGGCTTGCACAAGCTATCCCCACCATGGGAAGGACCGTTTATAGTCACAAAGGCACTGCTCAACGGTTCCTACTACCTAGCCGATATTCGCGACGCATAAGAAAAGAAAAGGCGCAAGAAGGCGGCACAAAGGAGAGGAACCAAGCGTAAAAGAGGCATTGATGACCCGTTCGAGCAAACAAGACGGCCTTGGAACATTGAGCAGATACGTCCTTTCTACACTTAGCAATTTATAATTGTAATAACTTATTATGATTATGAAATAAAAGTCTGTGGTTCCTCATATGTGTTGAGAAGCATGCCATCTTTTGTCTTTTCTTGCAATCATATATCCCCTATGTATCTAAGTTACCTAATTTCTAGCTCCGTGCAAAGGTTCAAACTGGTAGATACTTGCAGCTTTCGAGCCAATCCAAAGCAAGAAAATCAACTTTTTGCGCCGCCTAATTCCTTTACTTTGATTACTTATATGTGGTTCGCCTAGTAGTATGTCTTTGGCGCCAACATGTTGGCTTTGGTTCCTGATTCTAAACTCATGGTACTAACCCTGGTTGTTTCAGCTAAAGTTCCCGGCTGAGGTTTTGCCAGCATACAAACAGTCAAGCATATAAGTCAAAATAAAATTAAAACGTGCCAAATAAAACAAGGAAAAAGCCTACTTAAGTAGCAAAATAAAACAAGTTAGCTGGCTTCCCGCCTAGCAGTACATCTTCAAAAGATATTTACAAATATTACAAGTTGAGATATAATTGTTTCAGGGGCAGGAGGAGGCTAGCCGTCAAGATAAAAAAAAGGGAGCCGGCAACAACGACTCTGGCTCAAGGGCCGCCTAACTCAGGCTTGGGGGCTGAAAACTTCAGCCCCAGAGCTATCGCTCCCCTCCGGCTCGGCCGTGTTGGCAGCTCCAGCTTCTCCAGCAACCGGCACATGTTGGCGCTGATAGAAGACTGTCGTGTCCACCATGTCGGCAACCCGCGTGGCGTAGCCGGCAACACTGTTCAGTACAGCAGCCGGCTGGACCTCGCTGCCGTCTTCATAGGTAGACGGCATGCCCTCGGTGACGATTTATATCTCCGCCTCGGGGTAGTGCGCCATGAATAACCCTAGCGCGGTCTTAGCACCACCCGCGCCGCCGACTTCAGCGAGCTCTTGTGTAGCTTCGTGGCTTGCTCCAGCATGCTGGGCACATCGCTGAACTCGGCGGGCTCCTGGCTGCCGGAGGAGATGAAGAACTTGCCGGCAAACCGCTTGGACGCCGCCAAAGTCTCGGTGATCAGCTCACCCAGACGCGCAAGGCGATCTAGACGGGGGCTAACAACCTTGTCATCGCCTAAGCCGGCAGCAACTGTATCAAAAAATAAAAGCGTCAGTTTGGCTCAGGCTAACAAATTGACGGCAAAGATGAAGAGTGAGGAAAATCTTACTAAGGACCGGGTTATGGAAGGCGGACAACTCGATCATGTAAGCTGCCACCACACCCTCTGCAGTCTTGGCGCGAGAAGTCTGCTGGTATATCTCTTCAGCAGCCGCCTTCTCCGCCTCCGTCAATTTCTTGCGTAGGCTATCCAGCTCTCCAGTTAGCCGGCTAGTCTCCTGCGCAAACTCAACTTGCTGCGCCTCCATCTCCTTCCGGTGCTCCTCCTTCATCTTCAGGTTGGCGGCCGCCAGATCAGAGGTTTCATTCATAATAGCTTGCATTTCAGTAGACGCCTTCAGTATATCCTGGGCGTGATCTAGCAATTCTACAATATGGATATGCTAGCTAAATGATTGGCGGCAGCAAACATAAAACATGGCAGAAGGCAAAGACTCAGTGATTTTACCTTCATCTTTCTTGCGGGCCGCTTCCAAGTCGGCAATCCGCGCATCCTTGGCATCGCAATCTTTTTTCAGATCGCGATACCGCTTGTTTATCTCCGACCTGGAGGAGATAAGCTCAACGGCGGACAGGACGCCCTGCAGACAAAGAAAAAAGCATATAATATATTGTCAAAAAACCACTAAGCCGGAAACAATTATCATTGATTTCCCATCTAAGTGCTCGGGGGGGGGGGGGGGGGGGGGGTGGGGGGGAAGACTATGTATATGCTAGCAAGTTCCAAAAAGACAACTTACAGCAACGTCGCCCTCCAGGTCGGCAAAGGTCTGGGCGGTGAAGTCGGCAAAAGCCTGAGTGGACCCCTTGGCCTCCTTAAAGGATTCCCAGGGATCCATAACTATGCCGCCTCCAGAAGCCGGGGCTGCCCTTCGCGGCCCGCCGGCAACCTTCACCAGCAGCTCCTCCTTGGCGGCGCATGATCGGACGGCTTCATTGGCCGTAGCCTCAGCCGATGGAAAGGAAGCATTGGCCGCGCGGTCAGCAGAGGAGGTCCTTGGCGGCGGACTAGAAGCCGGAACCTCGGGCTGGCGGCGGGCGTCACTCATGAAGCCGCCGGCCCGGGGCTGAGGAGTTGGCGGCACGGTTGCCGGAGATGTGCCCTGGGGCTGCTTTCCCCTGGACAAAAGGGACTTGGCTGGCAACTTGGAAGTTGCCACCCGCTCCCTGGCGACAAAGCAAAGTTAGCCAGATGAACACCAATTATGAAGAAGTCCGACAAATGACTAAGGCAGAAATGAGTACCTTCGGGGGATGTTAATCCCTGCGTTCTCGTCAAGGTCGACGAGGACCGGCTCGGTAGCCGTTGCGGTCCGTTTCTTCCTCTTGGCGTTGGCCGTAGAGGAAGCAGCGCCGGACGCCTTGCGCTTCTTGGTTTTCCCGGCTTCCGGCTCGTAAAAGTCGGCAGCTAGGTCGTTCTCCCCCAGAGCAGAGAGATGTTAACAAAAAAAGAGCAAGTGTTAAGAGGACTCAAGTAAGCCGGCAGAGCCGCCAAAGAAGTGCAAAAAAGAGAAGAGTCTACCTCGAGGGGAGGGTTGTCGTGGGTGTGCATGGGCACGCCCTCCACCGCCTTCACCAGCCCTGATTTGACAAGGCTGCAAAGTCGGGTCGCCAATTCGGCAGCTGGTAACCCCTCTTCGCTTACGCGAAGAGAAGTTGTGGCAGTAGGCGAATACTGACACATCTTGTGCGGGCTATACCGCAGAGGCAGTATTTGCCGGCTAAGCCAGCAGATGATGATGTCCACCCCGTCCAGCAAGGGGGGGGGGGGGGGGCATCGTTTGAGTGAGAAACTCGATCCGCCTTTGGATAAGGCGGAGCTCCTCCGTCAACTTGGGGACCGCCTCGTCCCAGCATGGCCTGGGCATAGGCGGCACGTTGACAAAGTCTGGGACGTCGAATTGACGCCCCGGTGCTGGCATGTCTTGGCAGTAGAAGAAGGTGGACGTCCAGCCCTTGACGGACTCGATGTATGGTATTTTGGGATACCATTGGCGTCCTTGGCGGCAGTTGAAGGTGATGCTGCCGCAAGCTGCCAGTCCGCCGTCCGGCACAGTCTGACGCCGGCAACGGAAGCAGTATCTGAAGAAATCTAAACTAGGCCTAATACATAGATAGGCATCAAATAGAGTTGTGAAGCCGGCTAAGACTAATATGCTATTGGGCGCTATGTTGTGGGGCTAGAGCCCATAATGATCCAGCACCTCGCTATAAAAGGTGGAAGGCGGCTGGGCCATTCCCCTAACTAGGTGGGAGGTGAGGATTACCCGCTCGCCAGCTTTCGGAGCCGGGACGACGTCCCCGAAGGCGGGCCGCCAGCTGTAGTCCTCCTGAGTCGGCCGGTAGCCGACCGCCTCCAGGTCCTTGAGCGCGTCTTCGTCGACAATGGAGGGGAGCCAGTAGCGCAACCCAAGGTCGGCTGGCTCCTCCTCGTCGACGGGCGCACCGCCGGCGCGGTGGAAGACGAGGGCGCCGAGGTAGCCGCCGCACGGGCGTGCGCGGCCGGGGTAGAAGATGGAGCAGCGGCGGGAATGCCCGCATCCGCCGCCGCGGAGCACGACACCGCGCCGCCCATCGTCGTGGGCGCGGTAGTCTCTGTTCCGAGCTCGCTGGACGCCGCCGAGGTGGTGGCTTGAGGTCCGGTGGCCATCGCCGTGCGTGGAGGTCGCCGAGGAAGAGGTGCTCGTCGGAGCTCTCGGTGGTCGCAAGAAATCTCGGGTGAGCGAGTGCGCGAGAGAGCAAAGGACGGAGGAGGTGAAGTGCGAAGGAAAAGAATGAACCGCTCGGCTCCCTATTTATAAGACCGGGCGTTGCTCTCTGTGCAATGGGTCGATTAGCCGGACATGTGTCGGCCATTCGTTGCCGCAAAGCAATGCACGCTCGCACGATAACCACGACTCCTCTTTTCCCACGATTTGCAATCATGGCGTGATTTTTGCTCCATTTGGTTTCAAACTGTCGTGAGCCAACTGGCGTTATCCGTCAAACATAAGTTTGGCTTGCCGCCAAGGATCAGGCTTTCTAGTGAATCTATCCGGCAAGTTTTACTAAGCCGTCTTTCCCATGTAGGATAAAGGCGTCCGTGTGCCAACATTGAGTTAAACGTTCCACATTATTTTCAGAATGGTTCAAGCCCTGCAGCCGCCAACATTGAAGAATGAAGAATCAAGAAGAAGCCGGCGCCTGGAGAACATCAACCTTTATGGGGGCTAATGTTGGGGATATACCAACTCGGGTATCTCTAACATGGATCAATCCGGCTAGTCCAGGGTGGCGCAAGGGTGGTAAGGCTGAAGCCTGCCGGGCGGCCCAGATAGCTGACATACAAGGAAGTAGGCGGACGGTCCAAGGAAGGCGGAAGGCTGAAGCCCATCAAGCCACCAAGCATAAGACGGAAGGCGGCAACTAAGCCGGCTAGGTCTAGGACTCTGTTTACTTGCCGGACAAGTACTTACCTTGTCTCCTGGGGTCTGGCCGCCTATATAAGTCGGCCACCAGGAAGCCTTTAGGGCACGCTTCAATACGCATCATACACATTGTAACCTGTTCACGGCTATTGCCTTATAGTGAATTATAGCAGCACGTAGGATCTCGCCACCGTTGTGGGAACCGAAGCTGGGTAAACTCGTCGTGTTCAATCCCGTCCTCGATGACTCCAGCCTTCTTCCCCACAATCCATACGTAGGCTAGGGGACCCCCGTCTCCTATCAATTATGCCGATACTACGACAGATCGCGTGTGGCGTGGTGCCATTCTGCTCGAGCGTTGTAGGGCAGCACTTATGCGAGTGAATCATTACTTGTTCCCTGAAGGTCCACAGTCTCAAAGAATTCACGTGCTAGTCGATTTGTTTCGCGCTTCTGAGCCGATTCGAGAGGTTGTGACCCGGCGAGTTATCCTTGGCGCCAATGCTGCGTTCGCGTATATGCGGAGTCAAGACTCTCGGCATGCCTCTTCTTATTCATCTCGATCAGAGCTTCGACTAAAACGCGAAGATATGGAGCGAACTCTTGCTCCTGCTGAAAGATTGATAGGTCGAGTGTTTAAGCAACTGATTGACACCAACCTGCCATTGGAGGACGAGGACGCTTAGCTTTTTTCTTTTATGGGCCTTCATCTGGCATGGGGTAAATGATGTGTAGTATATGGATCTAGCCCATGAGTGTATCGAGTGGGGTTTTGCTTGTATGTATGCTTCTGATTTTATGATAGAAATCCATCCTCTGCACTTATTTGGACATTTGCTATGTGTTCCCCAATTGAGCCGCAGCCCCCGAGTTTATCGAGTGGCAGCTTTTTTGTTCTTTAAGTGTATGAGTTTTAGTCTTTGCAGTACCCATAGCGTTCGGGCTATTTTCTTGTGTTTTCGACAATACGCAGCCCCCGAGTGTATCGAGTGGGGTTTTTGTTTCTCGTTGTAGCGATAAATTATGCAAGAAAGGTATGGATAAAACTTTCTCTTTATAAATTTTGACCAGCAAGCCGTCTCATTAAAAACCTTGCAGTCCCCTTAGGTACCCTGGTAAGAAAAAGAGCGCGTCTGAAACATGCTGGTCTTTTTGATACATGAGCCTTTGCTACATCGACTAGATGTGTTTGCTAAATATTGGTGACTTTAGATGGTCACACCCTACGAGCTGTATGTTTCTTCTTGCTGCTGCAACATCTCTGACTTGTACCTCCGCGCTGAAGGTTTCTTTGGATGTTGTTGTCGAAGTATCAGGGATTCTCCGTGAAAGGAATCTATTCATGATAGTACGATATGTCTTGCGGAAGAAGCTTTAAGTGGTGGTGAAGGCTTTGTGTCCTGCTCCTCTAGCTTGTGCTTGTTGCTTGAGTTGTTTATGATGATGCAGTTTGGGGTTCCTTGACTGAAGATAGTAGTGATATATTTTACGCTTATCATCATGTTTTTGCTTGACATCGCTTTGTTGGTTGTGGTTGTAGCTGTTTTGAGCGGAGGATCATCTTTGTCTGGTTCTTTGCTGAGGACCGTTATTGCTCGAGTGGTTTGCGGGTGCCATCTTTTGATTGATCTGTAGCTTACTCGCCTGAAGAAAACACCTGGTGGTACTTGCGCCTTTGCCGCTCCAATGTTGGCCAACCTATTCGCCTGTTTGTTGTGAGTGCGTGCTCTATGTTGTAGTTCGCAGCTGCGGAACATTCTTCGCAATGTGTCGAAGTAGTCTTGATATCTGGCTAGCTTGTCCATATTAATCCTACTTGCTCCTTCCACATTTTCTGTGACTATGCATGAGTTTCCTCGAATGATGATGTCTTGTGCTCCGGAGACTTTGGCCAGTCGCATGCCTTGGAACAGACCTTCGTAATTGTGACGCCCCAAAATCGGTACCATGTAGATTTAAGCGCTCCCGCCGAAATCCGCATAATAACGATTTTTGGTCGCCCACCAGACATAATGTGCACGCCGAATCATGCGCATTATGTGGGTGGAATTGTGATAACATTACAACAGTTCTGATACATCCACAACAACAAAAGATACAATACAACAACGACTTGAACGAGTCAAGATACAAAAGATACAATACAAAGATACAAATGACAGCAGAAGCAAAATTAGTATCCGACTACGGATAAGATGCAAATTGGACTAAGAGTTCTGAAGATAAGCGATGGCGCCATATCCCTGCCCAGCCCAAACCAGAGGGATTCCCAAGCTAACGTCGTTGTACTTCAAACCTGTTAACTGCACATAAAGCAGAACCCAAAGAAGGGTCAGGGCACTCCCTGACAAGCAAAACCAACTTGCCTACTTTCTACAAGATCTCCCAAAATATAGGGTAGGTGGACTTAGCGGCAGCAGCACTAGCAACCTAATAGAGACACGCTACAACTTCCGTCTAATTATAGAGGGATAAGAGAGCGCATAAGTAACCAACTACTACTAACACCAACGATAACCCATTCTCGGATTAACCCCCTCAACGAAGTATGAGGAAGCAATTCGGGAAACTCACACATTGAACAGTTTTAATTACCATTTATGGTGAAAGTAATTATATATTACTAGTCAAATTAATTAACAATGATTAGGTGTAAGTTGTCTATGATCTTATTAGCCATCATCATCACCAAGTCGTCCATAACCGTGGACACGGCTCATCGATAAGATTATACCCTGCAGGGGTGCACTACTGGACCCATACTTGTTCGATCAACCCCAAAAAGCAAAACCAGAAGGTATGGCATCTCAACAAGGAAAATCACTTCTCTACAACCCATCCAGGGAACCGCATGATTGTGCGCACGGTTGCTCAGCCCCATACCCGGAACTTTGCAACACTCTAAGAACGTGCCACCCTATATGAGAATCGACTACTCCATCATCATGAGATCGTTATCTAACCATATGCATGCATCAAATGGAAAACCCGAACTACTTGCGACACCCTAGATAAGAAGTGGATTAGATCGAAGACATGTGGGGCTCCATAGGCCTCCCACAAGTGGTTAGTGCGCTCAAAATTGGATCCGAGGACAAGAACTGAGTTCCTAGGTCGACACTTAGCAGAACAAAGCACCTCGCAAGGCCTTCTGCCGGTGCCTGATCATTTAGTTACAATTCCCAACAGAAGATAACATTTTATTATAGTAGAACAATCTATCATACTAAGCATGTGAAACATAAGACAGACATACGACTCGCACAACCAACTCTAAACATGCACTACGACTCGCAAGGCCAACAGTTAAACATGCAACAGGTAATAGGTTGTGGGATAAAGCTGTATGGGCTGCAGGATAAACATGTGATGGGATCGCGACAAAGAATCGAATACTAGGATAGCAGAGATCAACGGCAAGAATGAAAGACAATGTAAAGGTAAACAAGCAAACTTTGCTTGTCTGAAATCCCGCATGGAAGAAGATCTTGTCGTTGCTCACACATCTCAACGTCTTATCCGCGAAGAAACAACAAACACTGGAAAGCGTAAAAGATGCATCTTACAACTACGGCAAAAGATTCAGCATGATCACGAGAATCATGCATGGCATGGCAAGATGCATGTAACATCCCAAATTTCTCAAAAATTTAAAACTTTGCATTCATGCATCATGCATCATAAAAGTATGGCATTGAAATCACATAAGGAGTAAATTGAATTTTAATTATAATGTTAAATAAAATTGTTTTCATTAAAGAGGTTTATTTGAGCTCCTCATACAAATCTGTATTTTATTATTTTATTTATTTAACAAAATGATATCAAAAAGTCATAAATTAAATTAGCTTTTCAAAACATATTTTTATGAATTTTTCTGAAATGTTTTGATAAGTTTTAAAAATCAAATTTGAATTAAAGGTTTGAAATCAGAAAATGTTTTGTTAAAAAAAAGGGGGGAGACGACCCAACTGGGCCGAAGCCCACTTCGTTCCCTCGCTATCCGCCGCGCGCGCAGCGCAGAGGCCCATGCCGCAGCCCAGCTTCCTCCTCGCAGTCGCTGACGGCCCGGCCCCACCTGTCATCTCCTCCGTCGTGAAGAACACGGAAATTACCGAACCCTATATCGAATCGGATCAAATCCGTTGTTAAATCGCGGTTTAATAGGTCCCCTACGTCCCCATATAAACCCCCCCCCCCTCCGCCGCCGTCTCCCGCGTCCAAATCCCTAACCGAAACTCGCCAAAATCGCGGAGAACGAGAGTTCATCGCCGGACATTGCCGCCGCCGCGTTTTGCGTCGTTCCGGTGAGTCCAGCACCCGAGCTCCACCCCCACACCCCCTCTGCGACTCCCCGTCTCCGTACGCATCTAATAGACTTGCTCCGGCGTCCTCCTGTGCACCAGGGCGGCTGATCCTTCGACGACCGACGCCGCCGTCCGCCGCGCATCTCCGACGAGCTCGCAGGGGAGGAGAAGGGCAATCTCGACCGCGCCTACCACGCCATCAAGTTCGCCACGACGATCCACGTCCAGGGGTATGAGTTTCCCTCTCTCTTTAGCCATAGAACACGAAGACAAGTGTTGCCGACGATGGCGCCGCCGCGGGCACGGGTTCGCCGGCGAACCGCGCCGCCCGACCCCCCCTTTTGATCCTGGCCGTCGGATCTAGAGCCAATGGATCTAGATCGGGTGGATCTGGTGCGTTAGATTTAAAACAGATCGGACGGTCCGCGTACGCGATCCGCGCCGAACCGGTATCGACCAATCAGAGAGCGCCGCGTGGCATGTTCATTTTCTATTTTCGCAGAGAAATTGTTTTAAAAACAGAAAACAACACAAACTTACAAAATTCATAACTTTTGTTCTGTTCATCCAAATATGATGAATTTTATATCCACGTGAAGCTCTGCTCGTGTAGTTTAATATGGTTTCATTAGTTTATCCTTTTAGTGTATAATAAATTGCGGAATTTAATTGTTTAGCTTTCGGATATTAAATCTATAACTAAATTAATAAAATCTCTTTCCAAATAAATCCAATTGTTTTGGAGATTTATTAATGCCCTCTGCCCAGAGAGTGTAACATGAGTTTTATTTGAAACTTCTTCTAATAGATTTAAGGAAATTGGTTTTAGAATTTAAAACTACTAATATGCTCATTATTTAAATGATTAATTAAAATATTAAAATATTGATCATTGCATTTTCATGCATGAATAACAGAGAATTTAAAATAGTAATTAATTGGTCTTGTTAAGTTCATTGCATATTAAGAATGTATACATATTTTTGTCTTGATATTCTAAGTGTTATGCTTGTGTGTTTATTGAGTGTTATTGTTTGTCTCTAGATTGTGAAGAGGAGGAAGGTCCTTGTGATTGTTATTCTTGCTGTGCTTGTTCCCTTTGTTACCAAGGCAAGTGACATTCATAATCTATCCTATGTTTTCTATATGCATTATTAGTAGATTTTTGAGTAGTATGCATGATAGGGAAATCTTGATACTATCTTATAATGTTAAGTTAGTTTACACTTTGAAAATATCCTAGTAGTGTGTAGCCATCCCTCCCCATGCAGCCACCAAAAGTTTTATTAGATGCTTAGCTATGCTATAAAGGAGTTTACTTATCATGTTATAGAATTATTGCTAAGTGTTAAAACTTTGAATGCACTTCTGGGTGGAATTGGTTGTTTGGTTTATGTTGAGTGGCTTTTGGGACCATGCTTGTGGTTGTCTTTGCCTAGGATGCATTTCTATTCTACTTAGGGCCATGAGTATGGTGGTTGTCACCCAGAAGTACACTTGTGGACGGCCACCCAGGAACAAAGAGATTTCTAAGTCCCTCCAAGTTTAGAAGCTTTCCGTGCAGCCTTCTGACAATGGGCTCTGTCTAGAACTACTAAGTTGTGAGAGTGCAACCTGTCAGCTTGACAAGCAGATGTAGAGTGGATAGGTGGAACGGGTCTTGCTAGTATGGTTGCATTCTTCTTCTGAAAGTTCTTGTCTCAATTCTCTCCTTTCCATAATACACTCCGCGTGTATAGGATTTCTCGGACAAATTGAGTCTTAAGGTGAAAGTGCACAACCTCTGCAAAGTCGACAAACTGAGTACTCAGCCGTGTCCCCGGTGATGGACAACTTCGAGCAACTGGACAAGGATGGACGGAAGAATCTCAACATGGTTTTCGTAAAGTAAAAATTGACTAAGGAAAGAATTATTGGTGCACTTGGGCTTCATCCCTTGGTGCCAAGTCTTTGAGATACAAAAGTGTTTTACAAAAGATAGGAGAAAACTGGCTTTCTGCAAAACAGCCTACAAACTCCACCAAGCCAAATATGCATATAGAATTAGACTTTTCATAATTTATCCACCATAGTCACTTGCCAATACTTCATTGTATTGACCTCCTTCGGGGGCTGCATATTCAAATGTGCAGGTAATTCTGATGAGGAGTAAGTTTGGACTCGATTCTACACCCAACATGTCTGCTTGTGGCGTATGCTAGAAGAGGAGGCCCATTGCTTTTATTTTCGTTGTGAACTCTGAATATTTTAGCTAGTATTCATGACTATGCACTTTGTAATAAAGCTATACTTGGCTAGTTTTGGATCTCGATGTAGTATTTTGATACTTATGCAATAATACTATATATTTTGTACTGTGGTGCTGGCAGTGATCCAGGGAGTAGCACATAACACAGGTGTTCCATCTTTATTTAAAGATGGGGCGCTACAAAATGGTATCAGAGCCAAAGTGTTGCCTGTAGGTTCGAGCCCTTAGGATTGGTTAAGCCTCCTTTTTTATCATAATATTACCATCTTTGAAGTATGTTGGATCCTAACGGCATAGTGGGATGAAGCGGCCCGGGACTAACCTTACATGTCCGCGTACATGAGACCTGTTCCACAATTATAAGTGGCTGGCCGAGTGTCTGTCTCTCTCACTATAGTGAATATCCGACTTACAAAAGATTTGATAATAGTATTGATCACCTGTTAGAAAAGAACTTCTTTTTCTCTAAGTACTTAAGTACACCACAATTAATATATCTTACCTTTGTCTTGTGTTAATAAACTGTACCTTTATCACTTAAGGATGTCGTTCTTCATGTATCAAACCGCGGAGGACTTCAAGGACATGCGCTTTGGAAGATATCTTCTAGAGTTGGTAGAACTGTTGGCACTTCCAACACCCATCATCAAGGCAAGCCAGCTGAAGCACTTCAACAAAGAAGACTTATGGGGAATTCGCCTTAACCAACAAGGGCGCCAGACTGAACCCAAGACCGAAGATATCCAGTACAAGTCGATTAGTGACTCCTTGGAGAAAGGGCTGAATCTCGTCACGCAGGAGCTAATAGGACGTCTTTGCTTGCAATACCAAGAGGAGTTAAAAGACCACTACTTTGCTCACCTTGGCCAACGTGACGAACATGGGATTCCTTACTGTGTTAGCGAGGAAGACAAAAACAAACCAGAAGCTTTGTACCCATATCTCCAAGACTTAGAACTTCACCTCTGGCAACTAGAAGAAGATAGACGCAATGAGTTGTTGAAGAATGATGAAATAATGGCACAAGTCAAGGAGACTCAAAAGAAGATTGAAGCCCAAGAAGAGGTGGCCAACGCTCAAGAGGAGAAGTTCCGAGCTCAAGAGAAGAAGTTCCAAAGTCAAGAAAAGAGAATTAGAGACAAGAACAAGGAGATCAGAACCTTGAAAGATGAAATCCTGAGCAACGACGTCGAGTTCGAAGCTGATCGAGATTTTATCGAGACTCTACGCCGTGAGAAGAGAATGCTACAAGAGAAGATTGAAGTCCTGGAGAAGGAAGCAATCGAGACTCTGCACCGTGAGACGACAATGTTACAGGAGAAGAATGAGGCCTTGGAGAAGGAGGTGAATGACTACAAGGAGATCCTTACGAAGGAAGGCATCACCATCGAGGAAGTGCAGGAAGATGAAGGAGACGTCATGGACGAAGTTTAGACTTAGTAGTTGGACCACCATGTTCTCCCTCGTTTAGTTCGTCGTTCTTTTAAAACATTGATCTCCAACTTGTGGTGTGACAATGATAGAATTGTTTGGTTTGCAGACTCTGTTGTTTTATTAAATCAACTTAGAATAATTGGTTTGTTTTGCTAAGTAGACTTTTCTTTTTAAGTTGTCTTATGAGTGTTGTTTGTGTTGACTTGGTTGCTTTGTGCATGGGTAGGATTTTTCTTCTCTTAGTTCTGTCTATCTTTCACTCATCTATGCTGAAAAACCCTACAGATGCCTCCTCGTCGTGATACCAGCAACGACGACGTCATGCAACAACTGATGGCCGCTCAAGCTCAATTGATGAATATGATGACTCAATTCATTGCAGCAGCCAACAACAATAACAACAACAACCACAACAACAACAACCCGCCACCTCCACCCCCACCCCTAGTGGACAGACTTGCTAGATTCCTAAGGCTTAGGCCTAATAAGTTCTCCTCTGCTACTGAACCAATAGTGGCGGATGACTGGCTCCGTTCAGTCAACAAGGACTTAGTAACTTGTGAATGTTCTGAGGCAGAAAAAGTGAGGTTCACTGCACACCTGTTGGAAGGACCCGCAGCATTGTGGTGGGAAAATTATCAAGTGACTCATCCTTTGGATGGCATGACTTGGGATGCGTTCAAGGAAGGCTTTCGGAATGCTCACATCTCCTCAGGTATAATGAACCTGAAGAAAGATGAATTTCGCAGCTTGAGGCAAGGAGGTAGAACTCTGAAGGAGTATATGGATGACTTCTGTATGCTATCAAGGTATGCACCAGAGGACATCGATACTGATGCAAAGAGGAAGGAAAAGTTCCTCAATGGACTTAAGGGAGAACTGAAGATACCTTTGTCCGTGGCATATACTCCAAACTATCAAGCTCTGCTGGATCAAGCTATCACCTTGGACAACAACATAAGAAAGGAAGAGAATAGGAAGAGGAAGTTCAGTGCAAGTAAGGTTCATTCTGAAGGGACGCATAAGAAACACACCTCTGAAGTCAGTAGTCATAAACCCTGGAATCACTCCAACACTGGTAGTGGCCAAAAACATCATGGTCATAACCACAATGGAGGGAACAAAGGAAGCAATGGAGGATACAATGGAAATAATGGTGGATCCAGGGGAAACTATCATCATGGTCATAATCATGGGAATGGTAATCACCGTCCTAACCATGAGGGGAAGAAAGACTTGTCTCATGTGACCTGCTACAAATGCAAGAAGACAGGACATTATGCAACTGATTGCCCAGAGAAGAAAGCTGATGAAAATTCCAAGCCCAATCCTTTCCAGAAGGGACAAGTGAACCACATCAATGTGGAAGAAGTTCATGATGAACCTGATGCTGTGATTGGTACGTTCTTGCTCAACTCCTTTCCAGCATTAGTTTTATTTGATACTGGAGCATCTCATTCATTCATATCAAGAGCTTTTGTTAACAAACATGGGTTAGCTGAGGAAAGTCTAGGAAAACCTATTAGGGTAAGTTCACCTGGAGGAGAGATGCTAGTAAATTCCGGGTGTAGGCAGTTAGACTTGCAAATTGGAAAACACACCTTCCCAACAGACTTAGTCATCCTAGAAACTCAAGGATTGGATGTTATCATCGGAATGGATTGGATGACTCGTTTTGAAGGAATCATAGATTGTGCAAATAGAGCAATCACCCTCACCACCCCAGAGAAAAGGAAGATTAAGTTCCGATCAACTTTCGAACTTAAGAAGGTTAGGCTAAATTCTCTTAAGGGGGTTAGCCTTGGTGATGTGCTTATCGTCAAGGAATACCCAGATGTTTTTCTGGAGGAACTACCGGGAATGCCACCCGATAGAGATGTAGAGTTTCTCATCGAACTTAAGCCGGGAACAGGGCCAATAGCAAAAAGACCGTATCCTATGGCCGTCGACGAATTGAAAGAGCTCAAGAAGCAATTAGAGGAACATATCCAGAACGGATTCATTCGTCCAAGTTCATCGCCATGGGGAGCACCAGTCTTATTTGTTAAAAAGAAGGATCAAACCCAGAGGCTAGTCACGGATTACAGAGATATAAACGAGCAAACTATCAAAAACAAGTACCCGTTACCCAAGATAAATGAACTATTTGATCAACTGGAAGGTGCTTGTGTTTTCTCAAAGATCGATCTTCGATCGGGGTACCTCCAAATGAAAGTTAGAGAAATGGATATACCCAAAACTGCATTTGTTACGAGATATGGCTCTTATGAGTACACAGTAATGCCTTTTGGATTAACCAATGCACCAGCCTATTTCATGAACATGATGAATAAAGTGTTCATGGATTTTCTGGATAAGTTTGTGGTCGTGTTCATAGATGATATTCTAATCTATTCCAAGAGTCACCAAGAACATGAAGAGCACTTGCGTCAGGTATTGCAGAGACTACGTGAACATAAGTTGTATGCCAAGTACAGCAAGTGTGAGTTTTGGTTAGAACAAGTCGGATTTTTAGGCCATGTGGTGTCCAAGGAAGGTATAGCGGTGGATCCTGAAAAGGTTTCAGCTGTAACTAATTGGGAACCGCCGAAGAATGTTGGTGAATTACGAATTTTTCTGGGCCTAGCAGGATACTACCGACGATTCATTGAAAACTTCTCCAAGATCGCCAAGGCCTTGACGGAATTATTAAAGAAGGAGAAGAAATTTGAGTGGACAGAGGCATGTGAAGCCAGTTTTCAGGAGTTGAAGAAACGTCTGGTTTCAGCCCCAGTTCTATGTTTACCTGATTTGGAGAAGGAATTCCAAGTATACTGTGATGCTTCACGCCAAGGCTTGGGAAGTGTGTTGATGCAGGAAGGCAGAGTGGCATCTTATGCCTCTAGACAACTCAAGAAACATGAAGCAAATTACCCAACTCATGATCTCGAGTTAGCATCAGTAGTGCATGCTCTGAAAACTTGGAGACCCTATCTAATGGGAAAAAGGTGTGAGGTATTCACGGACCACAAAAGTTTGAAGTACATATTTACACAGAAGGAATTGAATATGAGACAAAGAAGATGGTTGGAACTTATTAAAGATTATGATCTAAGTCTTCAATACCATCCGGGAAAAGCTAATGTGGTAGCAGATGTTCTGAGCCGAAAAGTGTATGTGAATGGCCTTACAGCAGGAGAATTACCCGAGGATTTATGTAAGGCATTTAAGGACCTCAGGTTGGAAGTAGTACCTGAAGGGTTTGTAACCTCATTAGTGGTACAGCCCACATTGATGGACAAGATACGTGAAGCTCAGAAAGGAGACAAGGAAATAGAAGAGATCAAAGTCAATTTAAGAGCTGGAAAAGCTAAAGGATTTCATGAGGATGAGCAGGGAATTTTGTGGTTTGAAAAACGTGTATGTGTGGCCAATGACCCTGATATGAGGAAGTTAATTCTACAAGAGGCTCATGAAACACCTTATTCAATCCATCCGGGAAATACCAAGATGTACATGGATGTGAAAGAGAGATTTTGGTGGAATAATCTGAAGAGAGAAATAGCAGAATACATCGCTAAGTGTGATGTATGTAGTCGGGTAAAGGCAGAACATCAGAAACCAGCAGGACTCTTACAACCTTTGAAAGTACCGGATTGGAAGTGGGATTCCATTGGGATGGACTTCATCACTGGATTACCGAGGACCAGATCGGGTTATGATTCTATTTGGGTTATTGTTTGTCGTCTAACCAAAATAGCTCACTTCATACCCGTGAAGACCACTTATACTAGTGCAAAGCTAGCTGATATTTACATGAAGAGAATTGTGTGCCTTCACGGCGTTGCTAAGAGTATCGTATCTGATAGGGGGACCCAGTTCACTTCTCATTTCTGGAAGCAGTTGCACGAATCTTTGGGAACCAGATTGGAATTCAGTACGGCTTTCCACCCGCAATCAGATGGTCAGACTGGAAGAGTGAATCAGATTTTAGAAGATATGTTAAGAGCTTGTGCGCTCGACTATGGATCCAGTTGGGATGATAATTTGCCATACGCTGAGTTCTCCTACAACAATAGTTACCAGGTCAGCATTGAGATGGCACCATTTGAGGCCTTATATGGAAAGAAATGCACAACCCCACTGTTGTGGAGTGGTGTAGGAGAACGGAGTTTCTTTGGGCCTGATATAATACAGGATGCTGAAGAGAAAGTCAGGCTGATTAAGGACAGATTGAAAATAGCACAATCACGCCAGAAAAGCTACGCAGATTCCAAGCGTAGAGAAGTCACCTATGAAGTGGGAGATAGAACCTATTTAAGGGTGTCACCACTTCGGGGTGTGAAAAGATTTGGAATCAAAGGAAAGTTAGCACCTCGATTCATTGGACCATTCAAAATTTTGTCTCGCAAAGGTGAAGTGGCATATGAGTTAGAACTACCTGAAGTACTGTCTGCTGTGCATAATGTGTTCCATGTCAGTCAGTTGAAGAAATGTCATCCCGAGATGATGGGAGTTCCCTTAAAGGATACTGTACCCCTCGAGGAGGTACGATTGGAGAGTGACCTGACATACGAAGAGAAGCCCATCAAGATATTACAGACAGCAGAAAGAGTCACCCGTACCAAAACCATCAGGTTTTGCAAGGTCCAGTGGAATCATCACACCGAAGACGAAGCCACCTGGGAACGAGAGGATGACCTCCGAGAAGACCACCCACACCTATTTGCTGACCTTTCCGAAGCTCGAGAGCGAGCTTCTTCTTAAGGGGGTTAGTCTGTAACATCCCAAATTTCTCAAAAATTTAAAACTTTGCATTCATGCATCATGCATCATAAAAGTATGGCATTGAAATCACATAAAGAGTAAATTGAATTTTAATTATAATGTTAAATAAAATTGTTTTCATTAAAGAGGTTTATTTGAGCTCCTCATACAAATCTGTATTTTATTATTTTATTTATTTAACAAAATGATATCAAAAAGTCATAAATTAAATTAGCTTTTCAAAACATATTTTTATGAATTTTTCTGAAATGTTTTGATAAGTTTTAAAAATCAAATTTGAATTAAAGGTTTGAAATCAGAAAATGTTTTGTTAAAAAAAAAGGGGAGACGACCCAACTGGGCCGAAGCCCACTTCGTTCCCTCGCTATCCGCCGCGCGCGCAGCGCAGAGGCCACGCCGCAGCCCAGCTTCCTCCTCGCAGTCGCTGACGGCCCGGCCCCACCTGTCATCTCCTCCATCGTGAAGAACACGGAAATTACCGAACCCTATATCGAATCGGATCAAATCCGTTGTTAAATCGCGGTTTAATCGGTCGCCTACGTCCCCATATAAACCCCCCCCCCCCCTCCGCCGCCGTCTCCCGCGTCCAAATCCCTAACCGAAACTCACCAAAATCGCGGAGAACGAGAGTTCATCGCCGGACATTGCCGCCGCCGCGTTTTGCGTCGTTCCGGTGAGTCCAGCACCCGAGCTCCACCCCCATACCCCCTCTGCGACTCCCCGTCTCCGTACGCATCTAATAGAATTGCTCCGGCGTCCTCCTGTGCACTAGGGCGGCTGATCCTTCGACGACCGACGCCGCCGTCCGCCGCGCATCTCCGACGAGCTCGCAGGGGAGGAGAAGGGCCATCTCGACCGCGCCTACCACGCCATCAAGTTCGCCACGACGATCCGCGTCCAGGGGTATGAGTTTCCCTCTCTCTTTAGCCGTAGAACACGAAGACAAGTGTTGCCGACGATGGCGCCGCCGCGGGCACGGGTTCGCCGGCGAACCGCGCCGCCCGACCCCCACTTTTGATCCTGGCCGTCGGATCTAGATCCAATGGATCTAGATCGGGTGGATCTGGTGCGTTAGATTTAAAACAGATCGGACGGTCCGCGTACACGATCCGCGCCGAACCGGTATCGACCAATCAGAGAGCGCCGCGTGGCATGTTCATTTTCTATTTTCGCAGAGAAATTGTTTTAAAAACAGAAAACAACACAAACTTACAAAATTCATAACTTTTGTTCTGTTCATCCAAATATGATGAATTTTATATCCACGTGAAGCTCTGCTCGTGTAGTTTAATATGGTTTCATTAGTTTATCCTTTTAGTGTATAATAAATTGCGGAATTTAATTGTTTAGCTTTCGGATATTAAATCTATAACTAAATTAATAAAATCTCTTTCCAAATAAATCCAATTGTTTTGGAGATTTATTAATGCCCTCTGTCCAGAGAGTGTAACATGAGTTTTATTTGAAACTTCTTCTAATAGACTTAAAGAAATTGGTTTTAGAATTTAAAACTACTAATATGCTCTTTATTTAAATGATTAATTAAAATATTAAAATATTGTTCATTGCCTTTTCATGCATGAATAACAGAGAATTTAAAATAGTAATTAATTGGTCTTATTAAGTTCATTGCATATTAAGCATGTATACATATTTTTGTCTTGATATTCTAAGTGTTATGCTTGTGTGTTTATTGAGTGTTATTGTTTGTCTCTAGATTGTGAAGAGGAGGAAGGTCCTTGTGATTGTTATTCTTGCTGTGCTTGTTCCCTTTGTTACCAAGGCAAGTGACATTCATAATCTATCCTATGTTTTCTATATGCATTATTAGTAGATTTTTGAGTAGTATGCATGATAGGGAAATCTTGATACTATCTTATAATGTTAAGTTAGTTTACACTTTGAAAATATCCAAGTAGTGTGTAGCCATCCCTCCCCATGCAGCCACCAAAAGTTTTATTAGATGCTTAGCTATGCTATAAAGGAGTTTACTTATCATGTTATAGAATTATTGCTAAGTGTTAAAACTTTGAATGCACTTCTGGGTGGAATTGGTTGTTTGGTTTATGTTGAGTGGCTTTTGGGACCATGCTTGTGGTTGTCTTTGCCTAGGATGAATTTCTATTCTACTTAGGGCCATGAGTATGGTGGTTGTCACCCAGAAGTACACTTGTGGACGGCCACCCAGGAACAAAGAGATTTCTAAGTCCCTCCAAGTTTAGAAGCTTTCCGTGCAGCCTTCTGACAATGGGCTCTGTCTAGAACTACTAAGTTGTGAGAGTGCAACCTGTCAGCTTGACAAGCAGATGTAGAGTGGATAGGTGGAACGGGTCTTGCTAGTATGGTTGCATTCTTCTTCTGAAAGTTCTTGTCTCAATTCTCTCCTTTCCATAATACACTCCGCGTGTATAGGATTTCTCGGACAAATTGAGTCTTAAGGTGAAAGTGCACAACCTCTGCAGAGTCGACAAACTGAGTACTCAGCCGTGTCCCCGGTGATGGACAACTTCGAGCAACTGGACAAGGATGGACGGAAGAATCTCAACATGGTTTTCGTAAAGTAAAATTTGACTAAGGAAAGAATTATTGGTGCACTTGGGCTTCATCCCTTGGTGCCAAGTCTTTGAGATACAAAAGTGTTTTACAAAAGATAGGAGAAAACTGGCTTTCTGCAAAACAGCCTACAAACTCCACCAAGCCAAATATGCATATAGAATTAGACTTGTCATAATTTATCCACCATAGTCACTTGCCAATACTTCATTGTATTGACCTCCTTCGGGGGCTGCATATTCAAATGTGCAGGTAATTCTGATGAGGAGTAAGTTTGGACTCGATTCTACACCCAACATGTCTGCTTGTGGCGTATGCTAGAAGAGGAGGCCCATTGCTTTTATTTTCGTTGTGAACTCTGAATATTTTAGCTAGTCTTCATGACTATGCACTTTGTAATAAAGCTATACTTGGCTATTTTTGGATCTCGATGTAGTATTTTGATACTTATGCAATGATACTATATATTTTGTACTGTGGTGCTGGCAGTGATCCAGGGACTAGCACATAACACAGGTGTTCCATCTTATTTTAAAGATGGGGCGCTACAATGCAATACGAGATGCACCTAATCCAATTAAGCGGGAATGCAATCCCGACAATTATTATTTAGATTCAAGTTATTTATCTACACATCAAATTAAATGTTCATTAACATGGCAAGACATGGCATAGATGATTTAGTCAAATTAAATGGAATAGGGCATTATATATTAATTACCCCACACATTCCATATTTAATTATTTAGGTGCATTTGACAATTTAACTTAGCAATTAAAATAAAATAGGCAACCTGGCATAAGAATTCCATATTAATGTTCATTGCATTTTTCTGATAAATAAACATATAAAGATTATTTAATTTGGAGTTATAGATTAAAAGTTATTAGCAAAAACAAGTTTTGGGTTGTTTCTGTAAATTATAGGGACCTGTTCGTGATTGAAATAGTGTCGGTGCGGGCTTAAGCATGAAACCAGAGAGCAAAGGGAGCTCGGGGAAAGATTACATCGCCTCTCTCTTTTTGGGAGTCCATGACAGGAGAGACCCACCTGTCAGCGGGAGAAAAGAATAAAAGGTGGGCATTTTAATCCACGAGCCCGGGGATCGAACTCGCGTCTCGCGCGGTGAGGAACAAATGGATCGGCGCTGTTGACCAGAGGATCGGGTGCGTGCTGGTGATTGGAAAAGAGATGTATTTTGTTTTGAACCAAACGCCCGAGACAGTCGCAGCGCCGGCGAGCGGAAAGAAGAGACCGGTGACGATCTCCAACAAAAACGGACGGGGCGTGGTGTTGGTGTAGATGCAGAGGGCGTGGGATAGCAATCAGAACACGTAGGGGGCCGGGAAAAACGCAGGGCCCATCTGGTTGTGCTCGGACATGGAGCTCGCCCATGACGTTCATGGCGACCGGAGGACATCCGAGGATCCCGGTGGCTAGGGGATAAATTAGAGAGGGGAAAAGGAGGGAATCGGACCGGAAACTTACAGGGAGGGTGTTGGAGGAGTTTTTCGTGCTCGGGGAGGATCAGCGGCGATGAATGGGGACGGTGAAGGTCGCCGGCCGTGAGGAAGATGTGGACGAGCTCGTCGTATCCAGTCGCTCCTTGCGCGATTCCTTGCGCGTGCACGAAAGGGACGACGAGGCGCAACTCCTAGGCTGCTCAACGATCCTTCAATTGAGGAGATGTAGCGGGCCACGGCGAGGCATCTCCGGTGGTTTTAATGGTGGAAGATCAGAGGGCGAAGAAGGGGAGACAGGCGGCGGCGCGCAAGGAGGGAGAGAGGCTAGGGTTTCGTGGGAAGGCGCTGGGGCGGCTTTAAGGGAGGGGGCAGGTGAGGGAGTGGGGGCTCGATGGCAGTGGCGCCATGCCCTCCACCCTGTAAAGGTTTTCCCCGTATGATGAGGAAGAAGACAACAGGGAGGGAACGTGGCTGTGTTGGGCCGGAGTTGGGCCAGAATTGGCCCACTTCGGCCAGAGGTGAGGTTTTTTCTCCTGTTTTTTATTTCTTTTATTTTATTCTTTTCTGTTTTGTGTTTTACAGAAAAAATAGAAAAGAAAAGATATACAAACTTTGGGAAATTATTCATAGTTTCAAAATAGACAATTTGATACACTAGTTTGAATATTTGGAAGAGATTTGAAACAACACATTTTAATTTATTTGGAATGCATTTAAATTGAAAAGTGTAATTTGAATTGAATGCAACTATTATAAATAAATGAGGTGACAAATGCATGATGACATGATGATGCAAAAAGAAAATAAACAAATCTAATTGGAGATAAATCCCGGGGCGTTACAGTAATCGACCTCAACTTTCGATGGAGACGGGAAGTCTATCTGTAATACATAGTTTATGAGTACCATACATGCGCCTGCACCTCTGCCCCCTTTTGACCCATCAAAGTGTATTGTGCAAGAGTTGGTGTGTGTGTTTTCCTCCTCTGCAAGCTCGACTGTCCATATGGCGT
This sequence comes from Poa annua, assembly GCA_026929855.1. Taxonomy (NCBI): domain Eukaryota; kingdom Viridiplantae; phylum Streptophyta; class Magnoliopsida; order Poales; family Poaceae; genus Poa; species Poa annua. The sequence continues at coordinate 43,778,189 of CM049430.1, forward strand.
TTACTTCATGCGTCGTGGCTACGACTGCCCGCTATTTATGATCTGGCTCCGTTGTGGTTTCTCTCTCGACTTGTAGCCCGCGTGAGAGTTGTTCTGTTCCGAATGCCTCCGAGATTTTGCAGAAGTCTCTGTCATAGTCATCTGATTTCTGAAAGTTTCCATTGACTGTGATCACTCCTTTTGGCCCTGGCATTTTGAGTTTAATATATGCGTAATGTGGTACGGACAAGAATCTTGCGAATGCCGGTCACCCAAGTATGGCGTGATATTGCGACTTCTAGTTGACGACTTCAAAGTTGATCAACTCGCTCTTGAAGTGCGTTGCGTCTCCGAACGTGACGTCGAGTTGGATTGTTCCTTCTTGTCTTATGGCTTTACCTGGCACAATACAGTGGAAAGTATTTGTAGATTGTGATAGTTTTTCGACTGACATGTTGATTCTACGGAGCGTGTCGGCGAATATTATATTGCCGCCGCTGACTCCATCCATGAATATTTTTTCATGGCGTAACAGCCAATTTGAGCTTCGAGGACTAAAGCCGCGTGTCCTGGCCGATAGATGGATGGCGGATGATCTTCTTGGTTGAAGGATATTGTTGTTTCCGGTCCCTGCAGGAATTCAGGTGTGGCGCTTGGACTACCATATTGACGCAGCGAGTGTGACGTTTTTGCTGCCTATTGGAAGGGCGCTCCTTTTGGATCATGTACATCTGCCCCTTGGGTTGCTGGTACTGGTTGTCTATGTTGCGTGGTATGTGATGTATGGCGCCTAACATTTGGTTACTTGTGTCATGTGGTGGTGGTGGTGGTAGGGCCGCAAGTGGCTGTGATGGTGCTGTGTATGCTGATGGAGCATTTGTTGGTTGGTCCCTCATGAGCTGATTCATGTAATCCGCTGCCATTTGTTCGAATTCCCGGCAGTTCCCCATTGTGTGAGGTGATGTCAGTCGACCAATTGATGGGTCTTTGAACATATGGAGTCTGCATTCATCCTCCATTTTTTCTTGAAATGATTTCTCAATCCTAGGGTATGAGCGTTTTTGCCAGTCTTGCCTACTATAACTTCCACGCTGGTCACGACTTATGTTGTCACGTCGGTCGCCTGGTCTGTCGTGTCGGTAGTTGTTACTTCGCGTGTCTCGACGATCATCCTGTCGACTGTTACGACGGTCATCTTGTTTTCTGTCATCTTGATTGCGATCATCATGTGAGAATCCGGCTGCTACGAATTTGACCTTGTCTTTGCTCCCGTGATCCTAGTCACGCCTTCTTCGTTTGTCGTCTCTGTCTCGACGATCTCTACTGTCTCTGTGGTCCCGACTATCTCGCCGGTCGTGATTTCGTTGCGGTGATTGCGGAGTTTTGATTTGGACTGCGTCCTCACCATCTGCCCACTCGGTTGCCTGCTTCATGAGCTCTGCCATGTTTTTTGGCTTTTGTCGTCCGAGTGCTTCTCTGAAATCTTTTCTGTAGACTCCCATTGTGAAGGCGTCCATAGCTCTATCTTCTCATATTGCACTGACAAAGTTTTGAATGGTGGTCAATCTTCTGATATACGCTCTGAGTGCTTCGTCTGACCTTTGTATGCATGCTCGTAGGTCCTCGAATGTTTTTGGCCTTTCGCAGAGAGGATCAAAGTATTTTATGAAGTCTTATTTGAAGTGGTCCCAGGAGTCGTAGGTTCCCTCGGGTAGTGATTTGAGCCAGTCGCGGGCTGTACCTTCAAGCATTAACTGCAGATATTGCAGTGCTGTTGTGGTTGTTCCTCGTTTGCATACAACTGCCAGCTTGTAATCCTCGAGCCAGCCTGAGGGCTCTTGTTTGGAATTAAATTTGGCATGGTGGGTGTAACGCCCCGGGATTTTTCCCCAATTAGATTTTGTTTGGTTTTGCTTTTACATCATCATGACATCCTCATGCAACATTTCACCTTGCATGTTTTTATTAAATCACTTAAAAATATTATTATTTGCAAAACACAAATTTGGAAATATTTGCAAATATAATTTTGTCTAAAAAAATATTTGCAAAAGCATATTCTCTCTTTTTGTTTTCTTTTCTTTCCTTTCCTTTTCTGGTTAATACAAAATCCAGAGAGAAAAAACATGAAAGGGTCGAAACCCACGTTCAGGCCCACCTACTTCTCTTGGGTCGGCCCACTTTTCCATTCCCCTTCCTCCCTACGGTCAACACAAGACAAGCGACTCTCTCCTCCTCTGCCATGGTGCCCCCACTGCTCACCTGCTCCCCCCACTCCCTTAAATCCGCCCCCTGCTCCCCTCGGACCCTATCCGCCTCCATCCCCTCTCCCCTTCTTCCCCATGCGCCACCGCCTCCCTCTCCTTCTTCCTCCTCTGTTCTTCCACCATTAAAACAACCGAAAGACCACCTCGCCGCCGCGCAGCCACTCCGGCGCCGTAGAAGGATCTACTTCAAGCCCTGGAACACCGCCTCGTCACCTACATCGACTACACGTAAGGAACTGGAGCGGGAGCCGCTGTAAGCGTCGCCTCCATCCACTTCTTCCTCGGCACCGGCGACCCTCCGCCGCCAAAATTCGTCGCCGTTGTTCATCCCCGAGATGCACCACTACCCCGAGCCTCCTCCCGGTGAGCCACCGGTCCGATTCCCCCGCTCCCCTTATCGATTTCGTGCTGGAGTGCATGAATTCATCCACGCCCTCCGGCTGTCCGCCATTGCCGCCCCTGCGAGCTCTTGCTCTAGCTGCTGCACTAGTTGCTCGGGTCCCTGTGTCTGCTCGCGCCTCTCCCACTGCATGCACAGCACCCCGGCACGCACCTGCACCCTCTCCCTTGACGCGCAACCGCGCACGGAACCGCCGTCGTTCGTCCCCGTCACCCTGTCTCTGCAATCTCTGAACCTTGGTTCAGATTCAGTAAACTCATGATGTCCGATTCATCTAGACTCAGTTGCTTTTGCAAACAGCAGAACCATCCTAGACTAGTGGCTGTGTCCCTGTCTCTACATGCTCCATGTTCATAGATCGAATCTCACCTAAGACAATTTTTCCAATCTCCCTTTTATGCTCTGAAAGTCTGAACCTTTTGTTGTTGCTAAAATTCATTTAACATATCACGTTCCCTTCATATAAAGTGAGTTTGGAATACACTTACAAGCTGAGCCGCAGCCCAGTGGCTAAGCTACTCCTTCCCCACCATATATCCAAGGTCGAGTCCCCATCCAGCACAATTTCTACCTATGTTTTCTTTCCTATTATTTTGTTTTTGCAAATCTTATATATGTCATATCTTTTATTTTAGATATCCAATGAATACAAACTTTATATGTATTTTTATCATAAAAATGCAATGAACATTAATATGTCATTCTTATACCATGTTGAATATTTTCTTTCAATTGTTTAGTGTAATTTGTTAATTGCACCTAAATAATAAATATCGAATGTATTGGGCATTTATTTATTTTTGCCCCATTCCATTTAATTTGTCTAGATCATCTATGCCATGTTTTGGAATTCTAATGAACATTTAACATTATTGTGTAGATAAATAACTCAAATCTAAATATTAATTGTCAGAATCCACGTTCTGCTTAATTTAGATTAAGTGCATCTCATATTGCATCTTGTCATGCCATGCATCATTCTCATGATCATGTTGGATCTTTTGTCGTAGTTGGAAGAAGCATCTTTTACGCTTTCCAGTGTTTGTTGCTTCTTCGCGGTTAAGATGTTGAGATGTGTGAGCAACGACAAATTCGTCTTTCATGCGGGATTCCACGCAAGCGTTTCCCCTTTGATCACCTATGCATGCCTTTTGTCTCTATTGCTAGCCTTGTCATATGATGCTTGTGTCTCGATCCTATTCCATGTTTACCTTGCAACCATGATATAGCCCCACCTCCACATCCTATTAACTGTTGTTTATTTACTTGTTGGCCTGCGAGTCGTAGCGCATGCTTAGAGTTGGTTGTGCGAGTCGTCTGTTGTTCTTATGTTTCACATGCTTAGTATGATAGATTGTTCTTACTTAATAAAATGTTGTCAAATTTGGGGTATTATAATTAAAGATAAGGCACCGGCGGAAGACCTTGCGAGGTGCCTTGTTCTGCTAAGTGTCGGCCTCGGAACTGAGATCTTGCTCCCCTAATCCAAGTTTGAGCGCACTAACCACTTGTGGGAGGCCCTATGCAGCCCCCCGCGGCTTCGATCTAATACGCTTCTTATCCAGGGCGCCGCAAGGAGTTCGGGCTTTCCGTTTGATGCATGCATATGGTTACATAACGATCTGATGATGATGGAGTAGTCGATTCTCATGTAAGGTGGCACGTTCTTAGAGTGTTTCGAAGTTCTGGGTATAAGGCTAAGTAACCATGCGCACAATCATGCGGTTCACTGGATGGGTTGTAGAGAAGAAATTTCCGTGTTGAGATGCCCTACCTTTTGTCTTGCTTTTTGGGGTTGATCGAACGAGTATGGGTCCAGTAGTGCACCCTGCAGGGTATAATCTTATCGATGAGCCGTGTCTGCGGTTATAGACAACTTGGTGCGTTGCCGACTAATGAGATCTAGACAACTTACACCTAATTAATGTTAATTAATTTGACTAGTAATCTATAATTACTTTCACAATAAATGGTAATTAAAACTGTTCAATGTGTGCGTTTCCCAAATTGCTTCATCATACTTGGTTGAGTGGGTTAATCCGAGAATGGGTTATGATTGGTGTTAGTTGTAGTTGGTTACTTATGCGCTCTCTTATCCCTATCTAATTAGACGGAAATTGTAGTGTGTCTCTGTAGTTATCTAGAGCTTGCGCGCTGCCGCTAAACCGTCCTGAAGGAGATGCGCTCACCTGTTCGGAATGCATATTACGCATTCGTTAGAACTCTCCTTAATGCTTGTCTTGCTATTATTACTGATAGTATTGACCCATGTATATGAGATGTATTCATGTATAGTTAACAGGTTTGAAGTCTGACGACTTTAGCTTGGGAATCCTTCCGGCTTGGGCTGGGTAGGGATATGGCGCCATCGCTTATCTTGAGGACTCTTAGTCCAATTTGCATCTTATCCGTAGTCGGATACTATTTTGTTTCCGCTATCATTTGTATCTTTGTATTGTATCATTTGTATCTTGACTCGTTCGAGTCATTGTTGTATTTATATCTTATGTTGTTGTTGTGGATATATCGGAACTGTTGTAATGTTATCACAATTCCACCCACATAATGTGCATGTTTCGGCGTGCACATTATGACTGGTGGGCGACCTAAAATCGTTATTATGCGGATTTCGACGGGATCGCTTAAATCTACATAGTATTGATTTTGGAGCTTCACAGTGGGCAAGCCAAACTTCTTTGGTAGTTTTGCTTCTTGGATCCGTCGAGTGAAACATTGCGCTCCACACGGACCTATGCCACGACTATCAGGTGAACTGTGACTATCCGATCTTCTGGATCTGCTCCTCGAACGACTTATTGATCTACGGTTGCCAGAACTTTTTCTAGCACTGCTTCGAGGAGGGCTGCGACTGTGATGCCCTCGCGAGTGACTTCTGATGTGTCCTCGTCTTCCTCCATCTACTAGTTTCTTTGCTGTGATTTCCAGAGCTTTCATCTACTGGAGGTACACCCCCTCGGCTGGGTCACCTGCTGGAGGTTTTCCTGCTTGGAGGAATGCTCCTAAGGATATGAGCGCACCTTCGGCTGTCTTGGGTCAGAGTACGCCTCTTGAGTTGAGCGTCATGAACAATTGGTCTAGGTTTCGAGTGACTCTTGCCCTTTCATCCTTGGGGATTCTTTCGAATCTGGATCTGCCTCGTCCTTCTGTTGCCCCTGTAGAGCTGATAGACAATTGTCGTCTACGAGCACTTGAAATACTTGCCTGCTTTCTCCTTTCTTCGAGTGTTGCCATGTATTGCTTTAGGCGTTGTGCTTCTTGCCAGTTGAAGTAGTTGTATGCTGTTACCTAGTCCGGAGTTGCGTCTGCTGCCGTCATTATGCTGTCATCGATGACATTTGTTACCTTTGCAGCCATCTCTGCCGTGATAAGAGTAGTTGTGCCATCTGGCAAGGTAACTGTGCAAGGATACTCGACCAGCCTCCGACTAGCTGCTGTTGCTGACGTTTCTGCGGTGGTTGCAACGCAAACCTGCCAGGGTATGTGAGAAGGATATGTTTAAGGTGTGCGGGCATCAGGCGTTGCTTCAGTGTTGTTATCCCGATCTGTGTTTGTGTTTTTATTTTTGCTATTTTTGCCATCCCTTCTTTGTTGTATATGTTCGCCGTAGTCGACGACAGCATTGTGTGGAGATTGGATTTCTGGATCGCTAAGTCGGTCAGACGTATGCTGTCTTCTGTAGGTTCGTCATACTGGGAGAGGTGGAAGCTCTCTTCTATATCGTCAATTTGCATATGATCCTTGACTGGCTTAACATGGAGATGGAAGTTCTTCTTCTAGCTGGTTATGCGTCATGAACTCGTTGAATTCTCATGTGGACATGGATCCTGCTATGGATCTTGATAATGAGATCGGATCGATCTAAGATGTTGTAGCCCCCGTGCCTCCCGCTGAAGCCATTGATATGACCATATCTTCGGCTGAGATAGCCGACTGTCCTTTGTCTTCAGGGAATTCATCTGCCATGAATTTGTTGAATTCTGCTGATGACATTGACTCTCTGGGAGATTTTGGTGGCGGGATCAGATCGAGCTGTGACATGGTGTCCTCCTTGTCTGCTGAAGATGCGATCGATGTCGATCTCTCCTGGAGTAGCTCAATTGCGATCTGTTCGGCTAGATCATGCACACGAAACTGATCAACAAAAAAGTTATGTTCCCCGATGGTTAGATCAAAACCCAAACTGAGATTGGAATAGATCTCCTGAGCTTCAGGTGAGTATGGTCTGATCCTGGTTGGTGATGTTGACTTTGGCGAGTGGTCGCCTATGAGCTGGATGTGATCTGAAGTTGCTGATGTGCATCCCTTTGATGGAGTCGGCGAGTTACCGTTTGCGATCTGGACCAAAAAATCCGTAGATCCAACACTACCTTTTGCCACAGACGACGCATATTGACGATGGATGCCTCCATCAATACCCATGGTTAATACTCTAGGGTAAGAGTTGTGAGGTAGAGAACGCATAGTGTTACTAGATTTGTCGACTGACAAGCGGGATTTACCCAGGTTAGGGGCCCTCGAGTGAGGTAACACCCTTACGTCCTGCTTGTATGTTATTGATTGTGAATATGCGGCGAGTACACGAGTCTAGCAAGATGTCGATCTTGCTAGGGGTTTGGGTTCTGGTTGGGCATATTCTTGGTCGGCCACCCTCCTGTCCTTTATATAGTGGTACAGGTCTCGAGTAGTAACCGACTAGGACTACAAAATATGAGAAGTACTACCGACTATGCTATCTATGGTAGCAGTCTTCAATTTGGGCTTCACTTGTTGGCCTTCTTCATCTTATTGACAATTGGGATTTAGTCATTACGTGCACCAGGTACCCACACGAAGGGGTACCCGTTTGGTATAACCTCGTCGGCAGCACACTCCGACTGTATTTGTGCACTCTTGTCTTGGGATTGCTTGAGTTGATCTTCCAGATCAAGAACATGGGCATATACAACATCTGCACTGGCCTTGCTCAGCTTCGTATTGGACCAGACTTAAGGCCCAGATTCATCAGGAATGTGCTTTTTCTCTTTCCCTTGGTAGGAACTTTTGCAACCACATCAGTAGCAGACCTTGGGGCTGCGCCTTTAGGCACAGGAATAGCCATCTCAGCATCTGATGCTTTCTACGTGTGGTTGGGGGACCCCAAGAGGAAGGTGTGAAGTAGTGCAATAGTAAATTTCACTCAGTTATGAAACCAAGGTTATCGAAAGAGTAGGAAATGGGAATTCCCTTGAGGTGTATACGGCGCCAAAAATTCTTGGTGGCGTGTAGTTGACGTGGGGCCCGCACACAACACAATCAAAGTGTTTTTTCCCAACTCAATGGTGAGGGTGTCAATCTCAATGGCTTGCTGTAACAAAGGATTAAACGTATGTGTGGAAGAAAGATGTTTGTTTGCAGAAAGTAACAAGTTTGCAGTTGGTGGTTTATCAGATTAAAGAGAAGGACCGGGGTACACAGTTCACTAGTGGTGTCTGACAAGGTTATACCAAACGGGTACCCCTTCATGTGGGTACCTGGTGCACGTAATGACTAAAACCCAATTGTCAATAGGATGAAGAAGCCCAATAAGCGAAGCCCAAGTCGAAGACTTCTACCATAAATAGCATAGTCGGTAGTACTTTCCATATTTATAGTCCTAATCGGTTACTACCCGAGACCTGTACCACTATATACAGGACAGGAGGGTGGCCGATCACGGACAGGCCCAAATCAGAATCACCAAACCCTAGCAAGATCAGCATCTTGCTAGACCCTTGTACTCGCCGCATATTCACAATCAATAACAGACAAGCAGGACGTAAGGGTGTTACCTCACTCGAGGGCCCTGAACCTGGGTAAATCCCGCTTGTAAGCCGACGAATCTACCAACACTACGTGTTCTCTACCTCATAACTCTTACCCTAGGCTAGTAACCATGGGTATTGACGGGGGCGTCCCTCGTTAATTGGCGCCGTCTGTGGGAACAGGTAGTGTTGGATCTACGGATTTTTCGTTCCAGATCGCAAACGGCAACTCGCCGACTTCATCAAAGAGATGCACATCATCAACTTCAGATCACATCCAACTCATAGGCGACCACTCGCCTAAACCAACGTCACCAGCCAGGATCAGTCCATACTCACCCGAAGCTCAGGAGAGCTATTCCAATCCCAGTTCAGATTTCTATCTAACCATCGGGAAACATAACTATTTTGTTGATCAGTTAGGTGTGCAGGATCTAGTCGAACAGATCACAGCTGAGCCACTCCAGGAGAAATCGACAACAATCGTATCTTCAGCACACAAGGAGGACACCCCGTCACAACTCGTTCTGCTCCCGCCACCCATATCTCCCACAGAGTCAATGTCGTCAGCAGAATTCAAAAAATTCATGGCAGATGAATTCCCAGAAGTCGAAGGACAGTCGACTATCTCAACCGAAGATATGGTCATATCAATGGCTTCAGCGGAAAGCACAGGGGCTACAACATCACAAATCGATTCGATCTCATTATCTGGATCCATATCGGGATCCATGTCCACACGAGAATTCAACGAGTTCATGACGCAGAACCAGCTAGAAAAACAAGTACAGTCGAATCTCTAGATCAACCCAATTGAGGATCATATGCAGATCGACGCTCCAGAAGAGAGCTTCCACCTCTCCGAGTATGGTGAACCTACAAAAGATAGCATACGTCTGACAGACTTCGCCGATCCAGAAATCCAATCTCCACATAAAACTAACACAACAAATAGGGGACGACAGAAATAGCAAAAACAACGCAGACACATATCTGGATGACGACACTGAAACCCCGGCAGCTTACACATATCCTTCTCACATACCCCGGCAGGTTTGCGTTGCAACCACCGCAGAAACATCAGCAACAGCAGCCAATCGGAGGCCGGTCGAGTACCCCTGCACAGTCACCTTGCCAGATGGCACGATGACTTTGGTTATCACGGCAGAGATGGCTGCAAAGGTAATAAAGGTTATGGACGATGGCATAATGATGCCACCAGACGAAACTCCAGATGAGCTAACATCATACAACTACTTCAACTGGTTGTAGCGTACCTGCACTTAAAATATGGCAGGTACCTGTGTATAGTGCAAATCCCTGGATCGATTCGTTTGCACACACAGTTTACGATGTAATATCACAACAAGTTATCAATTTTATTACATCGATGACCCAGACTTACAAAATATTCATTACAAGTTGCATAGCGTGAAGCTAGCTTTTAAAGAATAAGCAGCGGAAATACAATAAAGTGAGTCTCCATCATCTTCATGTTGCCACAAGCGAAAACATGTTGGTTGCAGACTCGAAACCTTTAAACGAAACCTCACTCGTCACCTGAACCATCTGCAATAAGAAAAATATTGCAACAACATGGGTCAGATTCCATTAAAAATGGAGTCTGGCAAGTGACACTATGGTGGACACTTAGTGGAATAATAACCTATATACTTATTTGGCTGGTGGAGTTCAAGACTATTTTGCATAAAGCCAATTTTTCCTAACTCTTTCGAAAACACTTTTCTTCTATTCGAGACATTCGTGGCATGAAAACCACTATCTCATTATACCCTTGTTCACCCATCAAGTTTTATCTTAGAAATTGGAATGGTGGAATCCTCTGTTGACGTCCGTGATCAGCTGCTCAAATTGTCCGTACCGGGGACACGGCTAAGTACTTAGTTTTACACTCTGCAGGGGTTGTGGCAGGTTCACCATTGTACCCATTCAGCCCAAACTATCCTTTACACTCTGGTAGTGATAAGGAAAAGGAAAGAATGAGACGAGATCTTTCAGAAGCATTTTTCCCTCCCACTCTGGCTTGACCCGTTCCACCTAACATGCTCTACATCTGCTTGTCAAGTCGGGGCGAGTCCATGCAACTTAGTTGATCAAGACAGAGCTCATATGGCAATGGCTGCACTGGAAGCAATCGTCACTCAGAGTTCTTTAGATCCCATTGTTCCTGGGTGGCCATTCACAAGTGTAATTCCACAGGTAAATCCCCTGGGAACCTACTCAACATAAACCATACAACCACTTTCCACCCAGGTGTTTCATTCTTAACTTAGTAGAATTTAGATTTTCACAAAACAACATTTGCATAGCATCAATATTTTTACTAAGTATTATATAGGAACCTAGACACAAGAGTAAGAAATTTCTACACAGATCTAGCATAGCAATACTATGCTACACATGCTTATATAAAAATACACTAAGTAATGCATATAGAAAATAGTAGAAACTTTATGAATGTGCCACTTGCCTTTGGATGATGTCTTTGCTCACAAACTCATCTCAACGTAACTCGGCTATCCGTTCAATCTAAACAATATAGACAAACAACAATACAACAATCAACTTAAAACACAACACAATGCATACAAACACATACATAATGAACAAACAAGATTCATAAAACTTCTAAGGAAAAATATGTTTATGCATGACATGCAAAATATTTCTAAGGACTAGAGATGCATGTCATGCCACGAAAATATTCTAAGTTAAGTGCAAGGAAAATATGTTAGTCAAAATGACTAAGGACTAAGGTCATAAGTTGGACAAAATACTTTGATATAAATCCTCTTGAATAAGCACTCTAATGGCTTAGTCACGATGTGCAAAATACTTAGAGAAAATACTAAGTCTATTCTTCAAGGTGATCAGCAATTATTAACAACTCTTTGTAAATTGGATATTCACTATAGTGAGAGAGACAGACACCTGGCCAGCCACTTAAGTTGTGGACCAGGTCTCATGTACGTGGACATGTAAGGTTAGTCTCCAGGACGCTTCATCTTACTATGCCGCTAGGATCCAACAAACTTCAAAGATGGTAATAACATGATCAAAAAAATTTTATGTCTAAAGTGAAAGACAAGATTAGGAAAGAGGTAAAAGATAGATGGTCTTCCAGGCTTCATCTCCAGAGTTGTAACTTTCTCCTTGGTGACGTCTTGATTGAATTTTTGGTAGACTTGATAAATCTTCAGACTTTATGATTCTTGTATTACCGAGGCTGGTCTTGGATTTAACTTAGTCTTCATGAAGTCTCACATAAGAAGGGAGAAAAGAGAGAGAGGAAGCAAGACTTAGAAAATATTGCTGGTTGGTCTTCATGCACTTCTTCTTGATTTTCTTCTAAGTGCTTCTACTTCTTGGAGATACTTCTGAAGTCTTGTTTTGGCTAAGTCCTTCATTGGTCTTCTAGCTCCATGTTGAAAATCCCAAGTGTGACTAAGTACAACTTTTTGAAAACACTATTGAAAATAAATCTAAACAAGAATACTTAGAGAAAACTAAGGGAGAAGTTTTCCTATGAGGAGTATAACTAAACAATAAAATATGCTATGCATCAAATGGAATTTTTTTAATCACATGAAACATCATACTAATTTTTTTGATATTTATAAAGTATGCATTAGGCTATAAATGCAATATAATTAATTTCTATTTTTGCAAAATAATAAAAGGAATAAATATAAGATTAAAGTTTTATGTGATTAAATTTTTATAATAAAATTTTTAAATAGTGTTAATAGGCAGAGGGGATTTAAATAACTTTATAGCAATTGGATTTACTCAAAAATAATCTTTCTATCAAAAGTAATGTAAAAAATATTCAACCTATTCAAATTAAACATATAGCTATTAAATCATTAAAATAATACTATAAATATTTTATAACAGAGGCATCATATTACAAATATTCCAAAGTTTCCAAATCAATTTTATTTGCAATTTTTGGATTTATAGATTTAAAGTTATGACAAATATACTCAAATCATCCATTTGAAATTTGACTAATTTAAACTACGTCAAATATTCTACATCTCAAGGGATTTCCAAATATATAAAATTTGTCAAATTTGAATAAGTGGTTAAAAAGTTATGAAGGTTTGAATATGCAGGGGCTTTTCTGCAAAAGTGCCAGATCTGTTGATTGGGCGCTGACTGGATCTGACGTGGCTGCTGACGATGCAATGTTGACTGCATTAAGTGAATGGATCTGATCCGTTGGATCTAGATCTGAGGGCTGAGATCTAACCGTACCGATTCGGTAAATGAATCTAATCGTGGCCACCATATCTCAATCGAATGGCTCAGATCAAGACTACCTCGGACGGGCGGCGCTAGGTCGCCGGAGACGGTGCCGACGGCAGCGACGCGGTGTTCTACGCGCCCGGTGTCCCGGGAAGAATGGAACTCACCAGGGCTTACAGGAGGTCACGGCGGAGGTGGTCGCGAGGCGGCGGTGCTCGGCGTGCTCTGGTGCTCCTTCAATTTCCTCGTCGGACTTGGCGTGGGCGGCTTGCTCCGGTCGCTGACGGACACGGTGTTCCAGTGCGCAAATAAATACGGAACCAAGTCAGGGAGGGACGCACGGATGAAACAAGGAACAAGAAAAAGAAATGAGCTGGGTCGACTGAGTTCACCGGAAACGGAGAAGTTCGCCAGCGCCAATGGTGGAGATGCGACGGACGTTTCCGAGCAGCCTGGGGCGATATTGCTAGCGTTTGGGGCAAAAAGGACGGCGGCGAGGCTAGGCTACTTATAGGACGGAGAGGCGCATTGATTAGGGGGAGAAATCACGCGAATTGAGGGGAGGAATCGCCGGCGGTTTCGGGCGTGAATTTTGCCTGGAGTTGAAGACGATCCCCCTGACAGGTGGGTCCCGCCTGTCAGGGATTTTTCTTTTCTATTTTTCTATTTCCTTCATAATTTTTAATTTATGACTCCAAATGAAGTCAAACAAATTTCTATAGATTTTTAAAATTCATATCTATGCTTTAAAACATTAGTGGGCATGTTTTGAAAACTTTGAAAAATTAATAATTTGAAATATTGGTTTAATACAAATTTGACACTTAATGTCAATTTTAAATTATAGCTTAATTAAATTTCATTTTGGCTAAATAAATTTTATGATATACCCACATTCAAATAAGTTTGAATTTAAGTTATTTAAACTCATTTGCTGTAACCATTCATCTTTCTTTTCGTATAATAGTAGAATAACAATATATAAATAATTTAAAAGAAATGGGAAACATAATGGATTCATTTTTAATTCAAGATATTTTGTGCACCATTAAGTTTTATATTATGATAAATCCTTTTGAAAACTCCATTAAATTCCTTTGCAAAATAATCTAGAATTATTTCATTTCTCATATTGAATATATTCATGAAAAATCTTTTTATATTTTCAAAATTAATGAAAATAAATTAAGTTAATGAAATGCTTATTTGGATACGTAATTAATTATAAAATCTATGAAGTTATAAAGTTATAAACTACAGACTTGTAATTTCCAAAACTATGTTTTGAACTTAGGTAAAAGAATGAAACCAATTTGCAAGTATACCATTTTTAAATAGTTTTGAATTTATGAATTTATGAATAGATATGGCTAAGTGGTTGAAATCAATTAATTATAAGGAAACTATTTTATTATGAAAACGGTTTGAAAGTTTGTAAATTATTTGTCAATTTACATATTGAGGTTTTAAGAAATACAATGGATAATATAATGTTTAACTTTAAACAACTTTTGAAAATAATGTTTATTTGAGATATTTGAAATATTAAACTTTTTCAATATGCTTGAAATCTTTTATAGTTGGTTTTCTTATGCATTTACTGTTTTATTTTAATCAAACAAAAGTTTTAAATTTTAGTGATTTTTAAACATTCCAAAATATTGGGATGTTACACTGGCAAGAAGCAGAGCGCCTAAAGCAATACAGGGCAACACTCAAAGAAAGGAGGAAGCAAGCGAGCATATCAAGTGCTCACAGACGACAGCTGTCTATCAGCTTTACAGGGGCAACAGAAGGACGAGGCAGATCCAAGTTCCAAATAATCCCCGAGGAGGAAAGGGCAAGAGTCACTCGAAATCTGGACCACTCGTTCCTGACACTCGAATCGGGAGGCATACTCTTAACCAAGACATCCGAAGGTGCACTCATATCCTTAGGAGCATACCTCAAGGCAGGAAAACCACCGGTAGGTGACCCAGCAGAGGGGATGTACCTCCAGCAGATGAAAGCTCAGGAAATCGCAGCAAAGGAATTAGTATATGGAGGAAGACGAGGACGCAGCAGAAGTCACTCGTGAGGGCATCACAGTCGCAGCCCTCCTCGAAGGAGTGCTAGAAAAAGTTCTGGCCGCCGCAGATCAAGAAGCCGTTCGAGGAGCAGATCGAGAAGATCGGATAGTCACGATTCACCTGACAGTCGTGGCATAGGTCCGTGTGGAGCGCAATGTTTCACTCGACGGATCCAAGGAGCAAAGCTCCCAAAGAAGTTTGGCCTGCCCACCATGCCAAAATTCAATTCCAAACAAGATCCCTCAGGATGGCTCGAGGACTACAAGCTGGCAGTCATATGCCAACGAGGAACAACCACAACAACACTGCAATATCTACAACTAATGCTTGAAGGCACAGCCCGCGACTAGCTCAAATCGCTACCTGAAGGAACCTACGACTTCTGGGACCACTTCAAGGAATACTTCATAAAATACTTTGATCCTCTCTGTCAAAGGCCAAAGACATTGGAGGAGCTACGAGCATGCAGATAAAAGTCAGACGAAGCACTCAGGGCGTATATCAGAAGATGGACCGCCATTCGAAACTCTGTCAGTCCAATATCAGAAGACAGAGCTATGGATGCCTTTGATACGTCTCCAACGTATCCATAATTTCTTGTATTCCATGCTATGTTATATTATGTTATTACATATTTTATATGAATTTTATATAGTTTTATGCATTTTCTAGGACTAACCTATTAACAAGATGCCATAGTGCCAGTTCCATGTTTTCTGCCGTTTTTGGTTTCAGAAAAGCTCTTAAGGAAATATCCACCAAATCGGAAACGAGCTAGCCAGTATTTATTTTTTGAATATTTGCGACCAGAAGAACCAAAGACGAGATGAAGGCGGACTCCAAGGGGCCCACACCGCCTCGTGGCGCGGACCCCATGCTGGCCGCGCCGTGAGGTGGTGTGGCGCCCTCGGGCGCCCACCGACCTAGGTCTTTCGCCCATATAATCCCCCGTGACCTAAAAACTTCAGATGGTTAATCATTTTTTCCTCCACGGGTCCCGAGCCGCTGCCGTCGCCGTCACCACTTCGGGAGAGATCAGAACTGCTCCCCGGCACCCTGCCGGGAGGGGGAATCGTCCCCAAGGCCTCTACGTCGCCATGACCGCCTCCGGACTGATGCGTGAGTAGTCTACTTTGGACTACGGGTCCATAGCAGTAGATAGATGGTTGTCTTCTCCTCTTGTGCTATTATGTTTAGATCTTGTGAGCTGCCTATCATGATCAAGATCAACTTTATGTAATTCTCCATGTTGTGTTTGCTGGGATCCGATGAATATTGAGTACTAAAGTTATTGCTTCGTAATATATCATGTGTGTGCTATTTAATGATCTTGCATGCTCTCCGTTACTTGTGTATGCTCTAGCCAAGTAGATGCTCGTAACTCAAAGAGGGGGTATTTATGCTCGATAGTAGGTTCATTTCTCTATTTAATCTGGGGCAATGACAGAAAGCTCTAAGGTTGTAGATGTACTGTTGCTACTAGGTATAAAACAGTAGTACTTTATCTAAGGATTATGCTACTTACTTACTTTACACACGGTGCTTAAGGCGATAATCTGTTGCATGCAACTTAATACTGAAAGGGGTGCGAACGCTAACCGGAAGGTGGATTATTAGTCCTAGATGCGGTTGGAACGGTCTATGTATATTGTTGTAATGCACGAATAAATCTCACACTAGACACCATGTCATTAGTATATGCATTGGGTTCTTATCATTATTCTATCAATTGCCTAGTTGTAATTTGTTTACCACGCATGGATGAATGTTATTATTATTTATGGAGAGACACCACTAGTGAACTGTGGACCCCGGTCCTTCTTATTAATGTGATAAAATCACAACTGCAAACCTGTTACTTTCTGCAGACATCACTCTTTTTTTTCCACACATACGTTTAATCCTTTGTTACAGCAAGCCGGTGAGATTGACAACCTCACTGTTAAGTTGGGGCAAAGAATCTTGATTGTTTGTGTGCAGTCTCCACGTTCGTTGCTGACGCTGGTGTTGCGCCGTGCCAACGTCTCCACCACAAACCTCGAAGGAATCATTCATCTCCTACTGGTTCGATAACCTAGGTTTCATAACTGAGAGAAATTTTCTGCTGCACTACTTCATACCCTTTCTCTTCGGGTCTCCCAACAACACACCCACCGTGTGCATCAGCCTTCATAAATGGAGTCTATAGAAAAGATTTCAGAGAAGCACTCGGACGACAAAAGCAAAAAACATGGTAGAGCTCATGAAACTGGCAACCGAGTGGGCAGATGGTGAGGACGCAGTACAAAACAAAACTCCGCAATAACCACAACGACATCACGACCGGTGAGATAGTCGCGACCACCGAGACAGTCGAGATCGCCGAGGCAGAGACGAGAAACGAAGACGGCGCGACTATGATCGCGGAAGCGAAGACAAGGTCAAATTCATAGCAGCTGGATTCTCACATGATGATCATAATCAAGACGACAAAAAACATGATGACCGGTGTAACAGTCGACAGGATGATCGTCGAGACACGTGAAGTAACAACTATCGACACGAGAGACCAGTCGACCGGCGTGACAACAGAAGTCGTGACCAGCGTGGAAGCTATAGAGAGCAAGACTGGCAAAGACGATCAGACCTTAGAATTGAGAAATTATTTCAAGAAAAAATGGAGTACGAGTGCAGACTCCATATGTTCAAAGACCCAGTAGCTGGCCGCCTGACATCACATCACACAATGGGGAGCTGCCGGGAATTCGAGCAAATGGCACACTACAAGAAATCGGGTATATTGCAACAATATTTATTACTACAACGACATTTTGTTGCAATAACATGCAATATTACCACCAATTTCATGTTTGTGGAAATAGGCCTCGAATATTGTCACGATTTAATTATGTCGCGATAAGTGGACGTTTTGTTGCAATATAGGTCGCATATTGCAACAATATTCTTGGTTGTTGCAATATGACTCTGATATCGCGACAACCAAATTCCGTTGCGCGAGTTAGTCATTTTGTTGCAATAGGGATTAGGTACCGCAACAAAGTACAGTGGTAATATTCGAACATGTATTGCCACAAATCTTACATGTGGCACTAGTCATAGATATTGTTGCAAAAAAATGTCTTTGTATTGCAACAAAACATGTTTGATTGTAATATGGCGGTTTTTTTGTATCGCATTCATTTTGTTGCAATAACTATAATGTATTACGACAAATTATACATTCATGGTAATCTGTACAATAAATTGCAACAGTCCTAGTGTTGCGATAAGGAGCAGCAAAACTTCTATGCATTTTAATGATAATTATAAAAATATTTTTTATACTATTCGGATTAAAATATATTAAATTATGATCTGACAAACACGCAACAACTAGGGTTCGAACCCAGTTTCTCACAGAGGACGATTACCGATCAGACCATTAAGATAAGCTGATGTTTGTGTCTTTCATCCTATTGACCTGTTAATAACTAATAAACTTGTCAAGTGATGAGCAGCCAACCGAGTAAAAAGGAGTTTTTATTTGCCTTAACTGGAAATCGAACTCGCGCCACTATACATGGTAGGCAGGGTTTGAGACCATTGAGTTGTGCTTTTGCATATGACTATACTGGTGTCGTACTATATATAAAGGGTGTGGGCGAGGCAAGGTCGACTTCCGTGTTCCAGGCTGAAGCAAAACACTCCCAGCAAAAAATTTAAACATATGTTCAGCAAATCAATTGAGCAGCATACCGGTTGTATCCCAGCTTAATTTCTAGCAAAATTTTGCCTCAGATCATCAAGATATATATTACGACATACGGCACAAGATTTAGTAGGATAGAACAAATCATCACAACGAGACATATAGCACATGGTTCAACATGATAGCAAACAGAGTTTCATATGCCAAACTTGTACATATTGTTCACACAGAAGACCACAAGTTTACGACAAATTAATCAAAATAGCAACAGCACTAAAAGACCACAAGCAACTACTCTTCTCTTCTCTTCATAAAAAACGAACTTTGGTAGTTGAGGGAACGCTGATCCCAGCTCTGTGTAGCCATAATTATGCCACCTACAACAAATGGAACAATGTAGCAACATAAGCATGTACAGATGTATCAGTTCCCATGGTGTGCAGCCATGTCTTTTGGTTAGCATGCAACTTTCAGCATGGTTTAAAACCTGCAACCAAGATGACATGCTTGCTGAAACCTGAGTCTTAGATTTCTTGGGTGAGTGTATAGTCTGCTAGATCTATGAACTATAAATTTACAGCCTCATCGACGTATGAACTCTAAATTGTCAAGAATCTGAGGGAAAAATCATTGAAGTTGCTCTCAGATACAGAAAAAAATCTGAATGGGAACTACCAGAAACAACATAACTCAACAAATACAACAAGCATGTGAGGTTGTACAAAAATATGGTATGAGCAGCAATATGGAACTTACCGAGAGATGAAACACCTAAACAAAGAACACATGGTCATCATCCAATCCTTCTTGTCCAATAGGAGAAACATGGCCATCATTTACGTAAGCTTCATCGTCATTTGTATCATCATCATATTCAATTTGAACTTCATCAAACTCCACAGGTCTTAGATTGTTTATGACCGAAACAACAACGCTGGATCCTTCTACATCATTTCTGCACCAACTAGTGATCTCTTCAGCTGGGTCGGGCACTATAATCTCTGTGTTGACGACATCCAGCACGTCGGCCTCACCTTCGTCGTCTTCAGCAGCTTCATCAAGACCTACACCATTTGTAGCCGAAGGAGCAAACAAATTGCGTGGATTCATTTTAATCACGGTTGCCCAATCAGGGTTCTTCACATCTCTCACATAGAAAACCTGTTGAGCTTGGAGGCCTAGAATGTAAGGGTCTTCCTTGAATCGGGATATAGTTGTGTCAATATCAATGATTCCATATTTGTCCTTCTTATACCTCCTACTCTGAGTTCTATTGGCTGGAGGCACATCAAACCAGTCACGTTGGAATATAATGATCTCCTTATCAGGAGGATAATCAAGAGATATAATTTTCTTGATCACCCCGTAATAATCAATATTGCCCGTGCTCTCATCGCCATTGACAATGACGCCACTATTTTGGGTACTCAAGTCCTTCTCTATGTACAATTTCCGATAGAAATATCCATTCAGAACTGTACGGTTGAAAACACGAGCACGGTGATCAGGTCCTTTAGCTAGTGCATAACTTCCCATCATTGTAGAGTTATGTGATCTGTTTCATGGAACAGAATGTGTATGAATCCTGAACATGGTATGAGGACCATTAGGGAAAATGTGAAAGGCACTTACCCGTCTCTCGAACCACCCAACAAACTCTTCCTTGTGTTGCTTTTCAGGATTTCGAGAATTGTTCCTTTTGAGCTCCTCGAGATGTTCACTTCAATGAAACAAATGATTGTTAGTTGAACCATATAGAATAATGCAATATATGATGTGAAATAAATACATAGGTCTCCTTACTCAATCCATGGTGTGGTCTCCTCACAGTTTGTTATTATGAAATGCCTCATTTGATTGATCTCAGCCAAAGAGAGTGGTTCACAAACAAAACCTTACTTGGAGTAATCAACTGTACTCATTATGCTGATCCCTGTTGATGGTTGATCTGTACCTTTGTCTTCATGACGTTCAGACTGACTTTGCTTTGTAGGCATGCCATCAATGAATCGACTGCAAAAGGTCATGCACTCTTCAAGGATATACCCCTCTGCGATAGAGCCTTCTGAATGAGCTTTGTTACACACATATCCTTTCAATGTACGCAAGTAACGCTCAATGGGGGTACATCCATCTGTACATGACGGGCCCTCCCAACCGGGCCTCTTCAGCAAGATGAACAAGGAGATGCATCATAATATCAAAGAATGCTGGTGGAAAGATCATCTCGAGCTGACATAGAGTTTCTGGAATTGTTTTGCTCAAGTTCACCAAAGTTTCATCACCTAAGTCCTTGGAGCATAAATCAGAAAAGAACTGACTCAGCTGAAGCAGTGGGTTAACAACATTCTCTGGCAGAAGCTTGCGCAATGCAACAGGAAGTAGTTTCTGAAATATAACATGACAATCATGAGTTTTGGGACCACTAATCTTGCACTGCTTGAGGACCACACATCTCTTAATGTGTGAAGCATAACCATCAGGCATCTTAATGCTCCACAGAAACTTGAGGAGCATTAACTTCTCTTCCTTTTTTAAAGCATAGCAGCCTTTCTTTAATTCATACTTATGCTTACCGGGCTTTGGATGCATGTCCTCCAAATCTAGACGAGCCTTCACACCATCCTTTGATTTCCCATCCATCTCAAGCAAAGTCCCAAGAATGCTATCACAAATGTTCTTCTCGATGTGCATAACATCCAGATTGTGCCTAACAAGCAAGTGCTTACAGTATGGGAGTTGGAAAAATACACTTTTCTTCCGCCAGTTATGCCAGCTATTAGTTTCCGGGCGCTTTCTCTTATTTGAACGCCCAAATGGTGCATGTTGAATGCTATCAAGTTGCTTCACAACTTCTTCACCTGTAAGTGCCACTGGAGCTTCTCTATTTTCCAACTTGTTGTTGAATGAACTCTTGTTTCGCCGCCATTTGTGGAACCTGGGTAGAAAACATCGATGTCCCATGTAGCAATGCTTTCGACCATACTTGAGCCATAAAAACTATGTATGTCTATGGCAATAAGGGCATGCTAGCTTTCCTTTTGTGCTCCAACCACTCAACATTGTGTACGCTCGGTAGTCATTGATGGTCCACAACAAACATGCATACATTTGGAAAAAAAAATAGTTGCAGCATCATATGTCTCAGCACCATCCTCCCATAGAACTTTCAGTTCATCAATCAAAGGCTGCAAGTAGACATCTATGTTATTTCCTGCTGACTTTGGTCCTGGAATAATCAGCGACATAATCCAGTTTTGTTGTTTCATACACTTCCAAGGTGGCAGGTTATATGGGATAAGAATGACAGGCCATGTAGTGTGCGATATACTCATGAGACCAAAGGGGTTGAATCCATCCGAAGCTAGGCTAAGCCGAACACTGCGAGCATCTTTTGAGAATTTTTTAGAATATTTCTTATCCACATGCTTCCAGGCCTTCGAATCTGCAGGCTGCCTCATTATACCATCATCCACACGACCCCCCTTATACCATTTCATATGTGATGACATAGATTCTGTCATGTACAACCTTCGCAGCCTTGGAATGAGTGGGAAATGCCATAGAACTTTCTGTGGCACTGGCTTCTTTGATTTACGGCTTGATGTGTTGTCTTCGTTACTAGTAGGAGTAGATTTCCATCAAGACGCGTGACAGACAGGGCATTCTTCCGCATCAGCATGCTCATTACGGAATAGCACACAATCATTAACACATGTGTGTATCTTATTGTAATCCAGCCCAAGTTCTCGGATAACCTTCCTTACTTGTGCGAGATTAGTAGGAATGAAGTGACCCTTTGGTAGCACATGCGTGAACATCTGCAGAATTAAGTCACATGCTCTATTGGTCACCCCAGTGATGCACTTGATTTGGTAAAGCTTGACAATGAAAGATATCTTTGTGACATGCTCGCAACCCGGATACAATTCTTTTTTTGCCTCTTTCAATAGTTCGAAGAAGGCCTTGGCTGTTGCATTAGGCTCCTGGTTCCCTCCATCACCGCTAGAATTATCCATGTCATCGTCTCCAACACCTTCATCATGAGCTGCATTACTTCCCCCAATATTTGTGCCCCTTACGAGAGTATTGAGCATGTCGCATACCTCAGGACCATCATCTACAAAGTCTTCTTTATCAGAATCTTCAGACATGCTTCCGTCATCAGATTGTTCACCATGGTATATCCATTGAGTGTAAGTCGGATCCATCCCATTCTTCAACAAATCCATATGAACATCCCTTTGCTTCTTCTGAACAATGTTAAGACATTTCCTACGGGGGCATGGGACAGCTGAGTTCGGCTGAGCACCATGGAAAGCAGAATTCAAGAATATTTTGATGCCACTTTGCCACTCATCAGAATCTCTTTCCTTGTCCATCCAGCTCTTATCTCGTGGCATTTTCCCTTATATCCGCAAAGCTAGACCTGTTGGAAAAAACATAACAGCTGCATTAGCACAGGTGGAACTTTAGCATAATGCAGACCATATTAACTGAATGTAGATCTACAACACGGGATATAAATTTTCAAATGGTGGTTTGTCATTTAGAGCAGTAAAAACAAATGGATTTGCTAGGTTCAATTGCTTACATTATCTCTGTTCTTGACATGTTCTGCAGCACTTGCTACATCAGCAACTAACAAATACAGTAATTTCATTGTTCACATCATACTCTACAGAAACAATCCTTGCTGAATTGGTTATATGTTCTGGAATATGTTATTGTGATTGAGGGAGTACGTACCTCCTGCCTCAGGCGGAATTTGTGCCGGCGATGTGCGGACGTGGAGTCGCCAGCGATGTGTAGAGGTAGAGGCGCCGACGATGTGTAGACTTGGAGGCGGCGACGTCGAGAAAGACGCACACTTGCCGCCGCCAGTGATGGAATCTCGCGAAGGGCAGCGGCCGGTGACGAGGAATTGCTCCGGTGAAGGATACTTGCCGCCGCTGGCGAAGAAACTTGCCACCGCAGGTGAAGGAAACTTGCCGCCGCTCATGTGAAGGGCGGCCGCGAGATATCACACCCCATTGCCCGAAAATGTTAGTGTCATGGTACTTGATCATCCGGAAACGACTATGTATGATGAACATGATGATCCTCTTAAACTAGATCGATGTGAGTAAGAATCTCGGGAGCATCGGTTATAGTTAGCTAGGATTTGTTTGTTAGAAAATGCCAAGTACATACAACATCAATCTACATGGTCTACATAGTTGATTGTACAATGGTTTCGTCTCGAAATAACACTGTCAGCACTACCGCCCTAAACCATCCGGAAAGACATTCTGGATTACTCACAAATCACGATGTCGTATTTCACCGTCTAGAAACAATAATATCACTCTAGATCGTACGAAATTCACACTAGCATACTTGAACGTCCACGAATGACACCGTCACCACTAGCACACGAAACTCCATGAATGACACCGTCAGCACTAGCACACGAAACTCCACGAATGACACCATCACCACTAGCACACGAAAACATCTGATAATGTAACTCTAGATTGCCTGCAATTCATGATGTCACGCTATATCGACCGGACGGCACTGTCACACTAGATTGTCCGTAAATGATCATCCGAAAAACGATAATGTAACATCCTGGGATTTGAAAAATCAGAAAAATTTAAAACTTTTAAAAATTACTTTGTATGTTACTTTTAAAAGAGTATTCAAGCATTGCATTCATGCACTCATGCATTCATGCATCAACACCATTTCATCTTGTTGCCTAAATTAAATAAGAGTTTGAAATTAATGTTTATTTATATGTTTGTTTTGGAAATTATTCCATAAACATGTTATTTGTATCTTTTATAAGATTCCAATTTATTAATTTTTATTTTGGGCAAGAATACTACCAAAATTTTCTAAATTAAACAAGCTTTCCAAAACATATTTTTATGATTTTTTCTGAAAAGTTTTGGTTAATTTTAAAAATTAAATTTGAATTAAAAGTTTGAAAACAGAAAATGATTTGTCAAAAAAAAAGAGAAGAACAGCCCGAGTCATCTGGGCCGAAGCCCATCTTCTATCTACCGTGCGCGAGCGACACCTAGCAGCCCAGCAGCGGACCGTCTTCGACCTCCCTCTCAATGACGCGCGGGACTCACATGTCATCCCTTCCAATCGTATCGTGAACGAACTCCAGAACACGATTTTCTACCGGTAGAGTTCGTTTCAAAATCGGATCAATCCAATCCCGTTTCTTGCGGAATAATCCATCCCGTGCGCCCCCCATAAATACCCTAGCTCCCGCCGCCTTTCTTGCCCCCGAAACCCTAGACTCATCGCCCCCAGGCTGCTCACAATCTCCCGCCGCCGTCCGCCGTTTCCGCCGGCGAAAACCGTCGAGTTCCGGTGAGCCTCTTCAACCCCGAGCCCTCCGCCTCTCCCTTCCTTCTTATTTGCTTCTTGCGCATCGTTGTGACACGGTGGCGTGACTTTTCCCGCAGCTTTTCGACGCACTCGTCCACACCCTTAGCAACCGCCGCCGTCTACTACTCCGGCGAGAGATTACCGGCGACCGTGGACGCTCTGAAGACCCCATCCTCGCCATCGACACCGCCTCCTCTTCCTCTACACTCTGGTATGACTCGTTCATCTCGAGAACTTGTATATCAGTGGATCGTGCGACGCCGGCGATGGCGCCGCCACGGGTAGAGACCACCGGAGCTTCTCCGGCCACCGGCGCCGCTCGAATTTGGTCCATTGCTCCGGAGCCGTCCGATCTCAATCCCACGGTCCATAATAGATCACTTATTGAAACGGTATTGTCCAATCATAGGAAGCCACGTGGACGCTCCGTCAGCAGCACAGTCAGCGCCAGATCAGTGCCACGTCAGATTTGATTTTCTGCGATTTTCTTAAATAGATTAAAACTGGCAGTTTTGCAGAAAAGCCCCTGTACCTTAAATCTATTATAACTTTTTATTGGTTTGGCCAAATTTAACAAACTTTATATTTTTGAAAAGATCTCGACATGTAGAATATTTTAGCACGGTTAGTTTTCTGTTGTGAGTTTATTTAAATTATTCAAATTTCAAATTAAGAGTTTGAGTAAATTTGACTTAGATATAAACCCATAAGTCCAAAAAATTTAAATAAAATTATTTTAAAAACCTTAGAGTTTGTGTATATGTTTCCACCGTTAGAAAATATTTTTCATTATTATTTGGACTATTTCAAAATCATAATTTTAAATTGAATAAAGTTTGAGTAATTTTGACATAACTTTTGATAGAAATATTATTTTTGAGTAAATCCAAATACTATAAATTTGAATGACTAAGTAATTGCACTAGGAATTTTCTACTAATTTTTGCAGAATAATTTTCTGTTTATTTTGTAAATAAAATTGATTTAATACTTTTAGATGATATTTTAATGAATAAAATTAATTAAAAATATATTAAAAGTAATTTCATCATCTTTTCGAAATAATAAAATGACTTAGTCATATTTTGACCACTTTGGTCACAAAAAAGTACTTAGAAATATTTTGCCTTCTTAAACAAAGTAAATTCTCTCTTAGAAAATATTTGATAAATAATCGACAATACTTTCCTTAGAAAAATTTCAACACTTAGAAATGCTAAATTTTTTCCTTAGAGAAATTTAGCATCTACAAACTTAGTTGTTTTTATTTTGTTAAGTGTTGTCCCTAGAAATAAATTGCATTGCATACATAGCATATTGTATTGTATAGTTATTGTTTTTCTCTAAGTTAGGATTATTTGAGCATAGTGTTTTGGTAAAGTGCTACAATATAAAGACTAGAAGGCCAACAAAGACTTAGAAGAAAACAGACTCTGGAAGCAGCTCCAAGAAGAAGAAGCACTTAGAAGAAAATCAAGAGGAACTGCTAGAAGACTATTCCCTTTTATTTCTCTAAGTCTTTCTCTCTTTTCTTTTCTTCTCTCTTAGACCTCGTGGTGGCTAAGTTATATCCAAGACCAGCCCTGGTGATATACAAATCATCAAGTCTGAACCATCAAGTCTACATGATTCAATGAAGACATCACCAAGGAGAAAGTTACAAGTCTGGAGATGAAGCCTGAGAGATCAACTATATTTTCTCTGTATATTTTTCTGCCTTCCTATTCTTCTTCCACTTTGGACATAAACCAAGTCCTTAGTGATTTTGAGCAAGTCCTTAGAGTGCTAATTGAAGATGAAGGAAACTACAATGGAGTTGAAGAATTCAAGATCAAACATGATGAAGACTAGGAGCAGTCTTACAACTTAGTCAAGATTGACTTATAGCAATTAATTTTATGACCTTGGTCCTTAGTCATATTTGACTAACACACTTGCCTTGCATTCACTTAGAATAATTTCTTGGCATGGCATGCATCTCTAGTTCTTAGAAATATTTTGCACATCATGCATAACATATTTTTGTATTGTTATTTTGTGTGTATGTTTATTTGGCTTTGTTTGATGTGTTAGAAATTTCGGAGGGAAACGACAACTGTTGCAGCTGCTGTTGCTATTCTTCTTGTTGCCAAGGCAAGTGGCACACCCTCATAAACTTCCTAAGTATTTTCTATGCATTACTTAGTGTGTTTATTATATGCATGTGTTGGATAGTATTGCTATGCTGAAACTACTATATCCCTTGCACTAGTGGTGTCTAGAATCCTATGGGTAACTTGGTAGAAATATTGATACTATGCAAAAGTTGTTTTGTGAAAAGTTAATTTCTACTAAGTTAAAGATACTTCTGGGTGGATGTGGCAAGAGGATGGAGGTTAGAGTTGAGTGGCTGCTTAGGCTCATTTAGATGGGTGCACCTGGCTAAGACTCAGACTCATTTAGATGAGTGAACCTGAGTACGTACACTTGAGGATGGCCACCCAGGAACAAAGGGACAAAAGTTTCTCCAAGTGAAGATGCTTCCAGTGCAACCACGTGGTATAATGGCTCTGCCTTGACCTTTCCCTAAAGGTCTCGTCTCAGGCTTCTCGTTTCCTTTTCACTACATGAGGGTCAAGGACAGGAGGGTTGTTTGAGTCTCGTGGTGAAAGTGCACAATCTCTGCAGAGTGTAAAACTAAGTACTTAGCCGTGTCCTCGGTTACGGACAATCTGAGCAGCTGATCAAGGATTCAACGGAGGCTCCCAACATTCCAATTTCTAAGTTAAAAGTTGATGGGTGAACAAGGGAAGATGAGATTATGGTTTTCATGCCATACTCGTCTTGATTTCAAGAAAAGTGTTTTCAAAAGAGTAGGAAAAATTGGCTTTATGCAAAGTAGCCTTGAACTCCACCAGCCAAATATGCATGTAGGCTATAGAGTTATTCCATTAAGTGTCCACCATAGTGTCACTTGCCAGACTCCATTTTAATGGAATCTGACCCACTCTGTTGTAAATTATTATTTGTTGCAGAAATTTCTGACGAAGAGTAAGGACTACGTTTGGGTTTCGAGTCTGCACCAACATGTTTTCGCCTGTGGCGTATCATGAAGTTGGAGGCTCATTGAAGATTTATTTCCGTTACTTTATTGTTTTGAGCTAGCTTTAAGCTATGCAAAGATGTATCGAACTATTTATTTTTGTAAGTCTGGCTCATCGATGTAATAAAATTGATACTTTGTTGTGATATTACATCGTAAACTGTGTGTGCAAACGAATCGATCCAGGGGTTTGCACTATACACAGGTACCTGTCATATTTTTAAGTGCAGGTACGTTACAGATAATGTCACTCGGTGGCCCACTATATTACTCAGGAGTGACACTCTGCACTAGATCAGTCAGAAATGACATTGTCATAGTAAACCATTCGAAAACGACAATGTCACCCTAGATTGCCTGAAATTCACAATGTCACAGTAGATCGTCCAGAAATCACAGTGTCACCGCTAGATCATCATAAAACAAATCATCAAAAAACGATTATGTCACTCGAGACTGCACAAGAAATGCCCCGAAATCACAGTGTCACACTAGATCATCCGAAAAGATAAGTTCACTCTAGATCATCTGAAACAGATAATGCCAATCCAGACCGTCCAAAAAAATTACTAGATCACCAAGAAATAATAGTACCACACTTTATCTTAAGGAAATTATAATGTCAAACTGGATCATCCGAAAACAATAACATCGCTCTAGATTCCCTACAAATTGCAGTGGCACTATAATTTTTTCCCACAAACGACAATGTTAGAGTAGAGTAGATCGCCCGCAAATCACAATGTCACACCATATCATGTGAAACCGTTAAACTACATCGCCCTATTGGTTGACTCACACTTGTCTATATTTGTATTTCTTGAAAATATTATTCTTTCAATTTACTCCCTCCATTACTTAATATAAGGTGTCTAAGGTTTTGAGAAAAATTTCAACATATAAGGTGTATTGCGATTTATAGACAGTTTTACTCATCAAAAAACGAGTCACGGTCTGGAACAGAGTGATTTGAGCTATTCTTTTCAGTTTATGACTATTATGGATTCATCATGAGATAATGAGTCCAGCACATGTAAAATACTGACGTGTTAATATCCGTGCAAAAACATTAGATATTACGGAATGGAAGGAGTATATATTATTGTAAACGGTTTAAATAAAAAACACTCCAAATGTGTACCTACGTTACGCCAAAACTTTCCCGCTAACCCACCCTCCCTCCAAGTTTTTGCAATTTTTCTGCATATTGCGCCAAACTTTTTAACCTTCCCGCTAAGTAAACATTATAAATAATTTAATCGCCAGCCTAAACGTAATCACAGCTCCTCCGTCATACGAGATCGGGATCTGGTGTGCTCTCCTCTCACGGTCGTCACGGCGTCATGACTGCCCCGTCGTCGCAGCGAACGACGCTGGAGTCCAATGGACGGAGAGGTCCTCAGGTAATCCCACATCGTCTCCATCCCATCGATCCCGAATTCAGGCCGTCCCCTAGTCCTTCCCATCTCGCTCCCTGACGGCTGGCTGCTCTGCCCTCCTCGGTGAACAATGCCGCATTTCCCGGACGCACGAATTCCCTTCCCCGGCGACTGTCATGACGGTGGAGCCGGTGCCGCGACCGCGACGGCAAGATCGTTCCTCCCAGGGCGATGGCGTCCGCGACCACAATGGCAGCTGCGAAATCCTCGCCGACGACAAGATCTTTTCTCCCACGCATCTTTTCTCCCTGCTATATATACAAGGCTCGGCTGATTGTTATGCATCTAGGCTCAAGCCGTGCATCAGGGTGATTTAAGTTCTAGACTTCTAGCTCCGTCGCCTGCTTGCACTTTTTCAATACTGCTTGTGCGCATCTAGTTCATCTGAACAAATCATGTACGACACGGTACACCTGCCATGTAGTTCATCTGACCGCAGAGTTTATTGGTATTTTAGTGTTTTCTTGTACTAAAATTTAGGTGAATATTTCCTTAAAAAAATTCAGGTGAATATTCATGTTTACTAGTTAACCAAAGCGGGGCCATGCCGCGCCTGTGGAATAAATAGAATTTAAATCTGATAATGTGCACATTTAATAATTATGTAGGTTTGAAGATTAGTGAAATTCAAAGAAGTTGTTGTCGAAAGTTGTTTTGATTCCGAAAATTCTTAAAGGAGTGTATTGATCTATATTAGTTGTTGTAATTTTTTTATTTGAATATAAGAATTTGGTGATATGTGTGCATATGAATTTCCAACAACTTGAATTGTTTTCTTTTCTGTAGGACCTGTAGTTAATGTAGGAAGCTATAATTTTTGTTGTAACAATTTTTTCAAAGAGTTGCTATCGTGATCAGAGAAAGTGATGACTGCGTTACCTAAGTGTCCGAGTAACTGTTTTGCCCCTTGGTGGAAACCCCAACTTTCCTAAGCGAAAGACCGTCCATGTAAATAGATCCTTGTTCCCTATCTCAATTCTCAAGGAAGGTGTAGCCGGCCATCCAGAGCATGATTAGTTCTCATCTTGTCACTCTTTATAGTGTAAGGAGAAATAGTTGTAGAAATTTCTCGGTGCTGTAGTTACATAGATGACAAATATATAAGATCATCACAATGCCATAAAAGCAAGAGAGCACATCGCAAGTATACCAGCTAGCCCAAACCTAGCAGGTTAAGTACTACATGAATGTAACTAAATAAAAATGGTTCAAGAACATGCATCATCAAATTCAGCTTGCATACTTGAACCACAAAAATAATTCCAGTGCAACGAAAACACCTCACAAATAATATAGCATGTTCATGTAAAATTGCATCAATTAGTCAGAGAAGTTAAAATAGTGGGTTAGTTTGTTCCAACAAAACCACTTTTTTACTATAATGTAAATTTATAAGAAACCATGCAAGGCAACTTAAATTGTATGTCTCGCTTATCTATCCATGATAAAAGTCTTTTTTGTAAATGCCGAAAATATCACGAGCACAAAAATATATCAGTACAGAGAATTGTAATCTGAGACCAAAATAGAGTTCTTTTTCTTCCCTCAAAGTTGTAAAGAAAATAATTATCAACCTTTTATTCCTTCTATGCATTTTCTGTGGGATGTGGTGAATGAGTCCAGAACAAATATGGATACTGAGAACTAAAAGCCGAAAATAAAATAGAGTACTTATTCTTGTCTCAAAGCTGTGAAGAAATACTTACCAATCCTTCACTCCTTCTATGCATTTTCTGTGTGATGTGGTGAATGTCTCAAGAACAGTGGGTATAAGCTTTTCTGGATGCCATGCCACTGCAATCTAAATTTCACTGGTGAGATGATGATATACCGTCACAGTGGGGTCGGCAGTGAAATAGTCCCCCACTTGGGTCATCTATTGGTCTTCAGCTGATAAATGTCACAGTGGGGTCGGCAGTGAAATAGTCCCCCACTTGGGTCATCTATTGGTCTTCAGCTGATAAATTATCAGCCATCAGATCTGCAACTCTGCAAGGTATGAGTTCCTTACATGATTTTCGTACATATCCTTAAGGTTAGGAGGTGATATGCATTTCTGAAAATTTACACTTCACACAATAAGAAATAATGCACCGAAGACCCATGTTGTGCTTTGCAATCTCCAAACCTGTAAGAGAATATTAGCAAAAATCATTCAGTCTAAATTATCCAAACACAGATCTGTAAGAGAATACATGCCAATCGACAAACCACGCCCTTCAGGTTTGGAGAATACATGCCAATCGACACGCTGCACCCTTCTGCAATAACAATCGACACGCCGCACCCTTCCGCAAAAACAATAAGCAATCTCCAAACCTGTAAGAGAATATCAGCAAAAAAAATAAGTAAATATCATTGGCATGTATCTTAGGCTTGGCTAATAGTTGATCATATTTGTGCTACATAGGACATGCGGATAGTTTATGAGAATAGACTGGAAAGAAGAAATCAAACAGTAAAGACATAGTGAGTGCAAGCCAAGTTGTTAAATAATCATTGTACAGTCCCATCAAACGGAATCAGCAACTCTAAACTAAATTATAAACGATGTAGCTTTCAATTTTCTAAGTAAGTAGTAAATACATTGCAAAATCTGGAACTTCAACTGAACTGGATGAAAGATCTGATTACCACAAAAAAGAAATGAGCTAGTAGTATTACTTATTCAAAAAAGATGGCACATCATCAGATCAAGAGACATCAATCAACCAAATCCTTTGTAGATTACACTCCTCGTTTCCATAATTCAGTGGTGCAAAACAGTAAAGCATAAGAATAAAACAGTAAATGCATGCCAATCTAATATCGGACCCACCTATGAAACTTTACTACTAAAATCTCTGAAGAGTATAGATTATTTGACTGAGAGTGAGACTCTATTGTCCAATAATGGGAATACATTTACCAAATAGCGTGGAAGCTTATGAGGCACATATACCATCTCCACTTGTAATACTTCCGCAAGAATTATTCTGATGAATTTCAGTTACTGTCGCACACTGAGGAACTTACAGGGAGAACTGGTGGTAAAGAAATTATGTAACCTAAAACCGTAAATGCCATTGGTTTTGGCAGTCCTTCTGGGAGTTAACTGGTGACCGTCTAATCGACGTTCTTTATAAACTTAGTCACGCTGAACGGATAATATTTAACGGAACACAGAAGAACATGATGCAATTTTGGTGGTCTCTTGCACGTATTAGAAACAAATACTTTCAGTCTACAACTGGCTTCCAGTTTGCAAAACAAAAGCCCGAACAATATCAAGTATAAATTCTAACACAACTCATGACCTAGCCGAATCCTGTTATGAATAGTTGATGCTTTCTAACAGGTAAGGATCTAAACACAAACAAAAAAGGTAAGAATCTGCAGCAACTGTATAATATTTTAAAAGTGGAGTTGGCTAATTTTTTGTGGCAACGCTGATCCGACGTATAGGTACATGT
The DNA here is from genome assembly GCA_026929855.1 of Poa annua. Classification (NCBI taxonomy): domain Eukaryota; kingdom Viridiplantae; phylum Streptophyta; class Magnoliopsida; order Poales; family Poaceae; genus Poa; species Poa annua. The sequence continues at coordinate 43,811,028 of CM049430.1, forward strand.
ATTGTATTAGAAGAAATATGGTCTTGGACTAATTTTAACTCCTAATAAGAGTTGCAAAAAAGGCATGCTCCCTCCGTATATAATATGTTTTATGTATAACCATTAGATTCAGTTTAGAATGACCGACATATGTGGATACTCTGAGCGCGGAAAATTTCTAAAACATCTTGTACTTAAAAAAGGAGTGAGTAGTCAGTAGCATTCGTATGTGAGTTTCATGTCTGGATACTCCATGGGTAGTACTCTAGCTTGGTAGAACTGTCATTCCTATGTTCCAAACCAAACGCTGCAAGATGCAGTGCAAATTTCATGATGTTCGAGCATATAGTTAATCACCTCCCGTCTCAAGACTGTATCAGGAAGTGGATCATCTCTTGATCCATGTGTATGGCTATCACGAGAAAGACCACACAGAAAAGCATCAGCAACATGGCGCCATCAAGGGTCGGATCCTTCCCGTCGAGGACGCAGCAGCGGTACAAAGGAAATCCGACGAATAGGTCGGGGCAATGAAGAGAGGAGAACACGACGGACTGAAATTGTGCGAAGAGAGACCATATGGTGACCCGAACGGTGGCGTTAATCGCCGGAGCGGAGGACGATGGCGGCGCGCGGTGAAAGGAAAACGAAGAGGGCGAGCGGCACGAAGAGGAGGTTCACATGGAGCAGAAGCTCACCGGGAAGTAGATGCAGAGGTCTGGGAGGTCGTAGGAGGTCCTTAGCGGACGAATCGCAGGCGGAAAGCGGCAGCCGGCCGCCGGGAAGAGGACCCAGTACGCCGTCCTCAGGGCTCCCTGGCATTCAAGACTCGTTGAGGAGGAGGAAGGCAGCACCGCGGAGATCTCTCTGGCTTCGATCTAGCCTGGGACGTAACGGCGACATGCGGCGACGGTGGCGATTTGGAGGTCGCACGGGAGTAGCACGGGAGAGAGAAAGGGAGGAGGGGATTTCTGTGGGACTTGTTGTAGAAAAGTATCTGAAGTTCTACGCATTTGTCAAAATATCCTCTTCAGCGTTAATAAGTGGACTGCGGGGCTCTGTGGCGATTTGGCAGGCGCTTTTATGCAAAACATGCACGGTGACCGGGGGAACCGGAGGCAACCGGAAGGCGACCGGGTGACGTGGCGCGGCGCGGTTGGCTAAAAATAGCCGGTGAACAGTGTTTCACGCGGGGAGGCAGACGTGGATGTTTCCTGGACGTTGGATCGGCAGATCGGACGGTCCAGAATCGTCGGTGTTGTGGCTGCAGGACTGAGGGTGAATGTTGGGAGCTATTATATATTAGGTATATATATACGTCTGGAGTCTTTTTTTGCCACCACATTTGTGGTCGTTGTTTATACAAAACGAAATATCAGTTATGCATCTTTATATGTCCTGAATATTCATGTTTATTCTTTATATGTCCTGATATGCATCTTCTCAGATATCTCAATTGCCATTGAACATGGTTTATTTTTTACATCTAATAATTAATGCATGTGTAAACTTTGATAAATCTCACTATGCAAGCTCATCTCAAAATAATATTTTGGCTTCTACAAAGCTATAACATGCCTGCAGTGCTTATAACACCATCAAATGTCAGGGAAGATTAGAGTATATGTACATGTAGATGCAGAATATACACCGGTGATCTCAGTTTTCGCTCTTCTCCACCTTGGCCTTGATCTTCTGCTCCATGATTGCTTTCTCTGTGTTTCACAGTGGACACGCTTCCCAGCTGTGGTTGCATCCTTGAGCATCCTATCAATGTTATTCCCCATTTAACTCCCTTTTGATGTGAAAGATTTGAGTTGGATCAGTCGAGATGGCTTGGATGAAACCTGCAAGAGCGTCCCTAGAGTTCCAATGCAGCAACAGATGATCCAAAGTTTGGGTAGCTGCTACTTTCGCCAAGCCCTGATTATCTGTAAGAAAAGAGGGTCTTGTGATGTGTAGTCGCCGCGCCAACAGAGCTGCAAAAAACAGAGCTTTTGCTTCTGCATGGAACACAGAAACAGCTTGTGGAGTGGTGGCTTGAATCATAATCTTGCACCCCTTTCCTTCTCAAATAACAGTTATTACTTTTTGCAAAATAAAGAGGTGCTCCCTGAGCTCGTAAGCTGGGTTTTAAGCTAGGTTTTTAGTACTTGCATGTCGTAATTATTCCACTGACCATATTCTTTATATGTACTAATATGAATGTGCATCCTCTCATATATCTCAGTGACTGATTGAACATCATTTAGCTGCTTTGCCTTTCCTCGAAACTTAACTGTAAGTATCTTTTTGCCTACACAAGGACACAGCGATGAATTCAACGAAAGATCCTGGTAGGAGATCGATCCACCTACAGCGACATCGAGTACAAGCTTCAGAGGAAAGTGATGAAACACATTACTCCTTTCTGCAAGGTACACAATTTTGTAAATTCTTAATCACTATTCTGAATGGTGCACATTGATAATGCTAACTCCATTAATTGTTCTTGTGCTCAGTAAAGAAAGGAGTTGTTCTTCTATCAAGGATGGAAAGTATAGCAGCATACAAAAAACAGCGAGGATCTGGTAAAAACTATTTGAGTCTCTACCATATTGTATAATGCAGAAACTGAAGAACAATCTGAAACTCCAGTGTCCGCCAATGACATGTGCGCACTGGATGAATGACCATCTCATGCTCGACGCAACCGTGAACTACAACAGAATGGTACAAAATTTGGTTTATATTTTTGTTCTACTCTACTACAATGAAATACCGAGTAACACAATATTTGTTGTACGATTTCGGTTGTAGAAACTGACGGACATAAGAAGAAGGGGCGAGGTGTTCTCAAGGGATTAAAAGCATCTAAGAAGCGTTATGCCAATGGATCAGAAAAGCTTAATATTTCATTCTCTGGAAATTTGGGTGGTGCAGTCGGAATGAACTACCGTATATTCGTGGATGAGGTGGTAATCATGATGAAAAGAAGGTTACCGCTCATTGGAGTGAGAAGGTGGGCAGATATTCACCCTACCGTCCATCGACAAATTGTTGCGGACATGATGGCTAGTACAACTCTTTTTACATGTGTTATTTATTTTACCATTGATAATGCATTGTTTAAGCATAGACATTTGTTGTACGCATTACATGACAGATATGCATTGGATGATACACTGGAAAATGAGGAATTTTTTTTCAAAGTTGCACAGGAGCGATATAGATGCCGGCGTTCAACTCTGTGCTACACTTACAAGGCGTACAAAACAGATGCTGCTAGATTGGTGAATGTGCCTGAAGATGTACAACCAGAAGAGTGGCAATGGTTGATTGAGTACTTTGGCACTGATTCGAAATTCAAGGTTATCTCTAATCTCACTGTTTGTGAATGGTGAACTTAGGTGAAAGGGCTAGTTTGACCGGTTATGTTTCGTTTCAATGAATGAATAGGAAATCAGCCAAAAGAACTCGGACAACCGTAACAAACGGAAGACAAACCCCAGAGCTGGATCAAAATCGTTGTCACAACTAAATTTTGAGAAGGTACGAGTCCTACCTATATATGTATGATTTGCCTCTAAATATGCTTTCGTGTTTCAACCATCTACTGTTTTACTACTTGAAGAGAAACTTGGAAACTGGAGAAGAGCCAGATTCTGTTGCTCTTTGGGAAGTGACCCACAAGAAGAATGGAACATGTGCTAACAAAGAGTCGCAAGATGTTTATGTGAGTTAAATGAATTTTATTCTCTAGTTGTCTAATGTTCTTCATCTAATTGGATTATGTCTGTTGTATTTAGGACAAAATATGTCAAGCGATTCAAAACAAAGAGACTGAAATGCATGGTCCAATTTCAAGTGAAGAACTAAGCAATATTTTCCAGGCCACCTACAAAGACACTCTGAAGTGCAAGTCATCGTAGCCTCGTGGGTATGGATACATGGCCAAACCACCGAGTGGTTCTGAAAGGATTAGGTCCCAGCTTCAAGATCAAGCCCGTGCTCACGAACAGACCCAGAGGGTAAACACTCACCTCATCCAATAGGTCGGTGAATTACAAGAGCAGTTACAAGCTGAACGTGAAAGCACATAAGGTAGGATAGACTCGGAGCGTGCTGAGAGAGAAAACCTTGAGAAGATGTTAGAAGAAGAGCGTGCTGAAAGACATAAATTGTTGGACGAGGAGCGAAAATCAAGACTTGAACTTGAGCAAAACATGATGGCAAAGATTGCACTGTTGAGCCAACAGATGGGAACCCAACAGCCGCAAACTAATCAGGTGATCATACTCATATGCTTGCAAACTTATAAGATTATTTTTGCTGGACTATTAGGTGACAGCCTGTACGTTGCTGCATGTTGCTATGTACTTCTACGTGTATGTGAATATTTAGAGTAACCTGTTCCAGCAAATTTGTTATTTGTTGCATAAATCTAGTGAGAATGACTCCAATTTGGTACTGTGTTTTTTTAGACAAAGATTTGGTATTGTACTCCACTGTAGTAATTAATTTGCACATATTCTGTCAACAATTGAAAACTTGTTAAATTCTGTTTAGACTTGTAACAATGTAGTAAGTATACCTGTAGACTTGCTATCCTCCTACTCCTTGCGGCTTGCAGATTCTTTGCAAGTTCTAATGTGTGTTCCCTGAAATTTTTTGCTTACTTGTGTTTTTTTGTGGCACTTCTTTTTGCAGACGCCCACTCCCAACAAAAGGTCCAACAAACAAATAGTAATCCAAACATGCAAAATGGTCTTTCATATAAAGCTGGTACCGCGGGGGCTTTAGGTTCAAAAAACAATGTAATTCCTCCAAAGACTCTCATGCAAGCTGTCATGAACAATAGGCATTTTCGAGCAATGGTAAGTCAGTACATGCTTGTTTAGAAAGTGGTTATATTGAGCATGTATGATTTTCTGTCAGTGCACTATTTTTTTCTTATTATCTAGAGTTACATAAATATTTAAGTTTTGGCCATATGTTATGTATCCACATTGTTTTAAGTTTTAATCTGCGGGTTGTTGTTGCTGGAGTGTTGAGCAAATCAGATTTTACTCATTAGTATAAAGTTGTTATATGTGTCTGCTTCTGCTTACTCTTGTTAGCTTAGATGATTGATACACCCACTTTTCTTAACTTAGAAGATTGATTGATGCAGACCTGTACAAAATCTGAAGTTTGTTTCATATTCACTGTCAATGTTATTTCTCATGTATGCCCAAATTGCAATGTATGATATGTTATGGTGTACGAATTAACTTTAGCTAAAGAATTTCTTGATTACAGGATCCAAAATATTAAGTACGAGTGCGCTGGATTGGACTGGACTCGACTCGACCACCACAATGAACACATTAGTCTTTGCACTAGATTAGGATGGCACATTCAGTATGGTGAATGATTGCTAAATTATGTCAGTTTTATTGTATGAATATTTGCTATGCAAAATATATGATAATTTATGAATTATTGAATGCATTTTTTTGGATTGCAGTACTCCATTATGAAAACCAAGTTTTTGTTGCAACATGTTAGTACCATGAAAAATATATCGTTGCGTCAAAGCTTAGCCGCCACGCCAGCCAACTTTGTTGCATTAAGATGTTGCCACGAAAGACTTTGCATTGTTACAATAACTTGTCACCACAATTCCGCTAAATGTTGAGATAATTGCTTGTCGCCACCAAATTTAGTTTTGTTGAAATAATACTTTTACCACAAATTGATTGTGTAGTCGTAATAATTTCCCGCCACAAAAAAATTTGACATTGTGATAACCACTTGGCGCCACGAAATCCAACTTTGTTGAAATAGTCGTTTCGCCACAAATTGTTTGTCTTGTTGTAATAGTTCATCGCCACAAACATTTTAGCCGTTGCGATAACTATATGTTACCACGTTATGAGAATTGTTGCCATAAATTAATGCCACACAAAGATGGTTTGTGGCGAAAGAGGTGTGCCCACGAAACAGGGATTGTTGCCGTAGGATTGCGGGTATATTACAACAATTACATGTTGCAACGGAATGGCATACGCCACAAACAGACTGTTGTTGGAATAAGCTATCACCACAAATGCCTATTGCCACAAAAAGGCAATCGCCACGGGTTTGGCGACCGTTGCAGTAAGCTATGGCTACAAACCACCATACGACATTTTGCAACGCTTGGCAACACCTATTGCCACGATTCGACACTTATTGCTACGAATACCGTTGTTGCAATAGACCCGATTTCTTGTAGTGCCACAGGGCTTCAGATTGGGGGAGGGCCGGCCTAGGTGGGCCAAATGAGGCCCACGTAGGGCCGGCACATGCTCCTTGGCCGAACCAGGTTGTGGGATAGTCCCACATTGCCTGGCTGGCAAGATTGGCTCCCCCCGGGAGCCTATATAAGAAGGGGCACCCCTGGCCTTTTAATTCAACCAATTGATTCTCTTATTTCTCCTCGATTTCGTGATTCCCTTTGTCGGAGTTGCGCCGAGGAGGATGAGGCGATCTCTCCACCATAGCCCGCTGTCGAGCTGCTGATGTTTCGGTCCAATTCTTGCGCTGCTCGTCCTGGAATGGAGCTTCGGAGGTCGCCGTATTCACCATATGTGTGTAGTGCCCGGTGAGGTACTGCGCTAGCGGTGCTCGGAGGCCTACTTCCTCCACCCGACCTCGAGGTCATCTTCGTCGTCTTCGTCGCGCCAAGTTCTTCGCGACCCAGAGGTCGGCTACGTCGTCTTCGTCGTCAACGCTTGTGCGGGACTGTAATCCCCGCTATTCGGTCTACGAGGGTATGTATTCCGATCTCCGCCGTACTTCTATATCTGCATAGTGTAGATTCTGGCTAGTTTAAGGTTACCGCCGATAGGAAATTTTTTGTTTTCTGCCTGCGATTCCCTTCAGTGGTATCAGAGCCGATCTATGCGTAGATATAGTTGTACGCTGTTAGAACCCGTGTTCTACACGGGGGCACCGTTCCTTTTATTTGCTACCCTCTAGCGTGCACTTGTGATTCCGGCAGTATTTAGTTGATAAAGCGGCCCGGACCGACTTTACGCGTACGCTTACGCGAGACTGGTTCCACTACTGCCATACGGCTTGTACCGTATCTGTGGCTTGCGGGTGTCTGTCTCTCTCTCTCTCTTTAACTGGCTTTGCATTTTCCATGGAGGGCCCGAAAGGGATGCTTAAACATGCAATTATTGGATCATTGTTGTGGTTATAAGGTTCGTAGGTATGAAGCGGTTCTATTTACGACAGCCCCAAGCCACGTAAAATATGCAAAAGATAAAGAAGAACACGTCTAACTTTATTTTGCAGCGGCAATGTGATATGGTCAAGGTAGGTTTATTAAATTGTTTATGAACTGTGGGTGCCAAGAAGACCATGGCGCATGTACCATATCACGTCGCATTACATTTGATGTTATTGTGTGCATCTTATATTGTGTGATTATATATTAGAATATATTAGTTACACGGCGGCAGAAATATAAGAAGATCCCTTCAAAATACCACTAGTGTTCTTCCTTCGACGTGCACCACCAAGAAATTTCTATGTTTTGAGTCAGGTTGTGACGATCGGGTGTCAGACATATCGTGGTTCACATACAGTGGGTGTAAGCCATGTTGCACGCGCGTTTGTTGAAGGTTATGGTGGCGAGCCTAGCATATGCAGATATATCGAAAGGTCGAGCATGAGTCACAAAGTTGTTGTGATCGACAATTTATTGTACACTCTTGAAGTTGTGTTGCCGGCTCTGACGATGAGGGGTTGCGCAATGGATGGGGTCGTGTATACGCTGAAACGACCAGAAGGGATGTTCGTTTGAGAGGGAGTTCTTGGAGTTATTTTCTAAAATACTATAACTCAAAATATAATGAACAAAGTCTGTTTTGCAAAATCTTTGTAGATATTAACCATTGTGATAGCTTCTTTAAAATTAGGCGCAATCCTACGATTGAGAAACTTAAAAGGTTGGGTCTGAAGGAGATATGCCCTAGAGGGAATTAATAAAGTGTATTCTTTATCATATCTCGTTTGTTCATAATAGGTTTTTGTGTCATGCTATAACCGTATTAAGCGGAAACATTAATACGGGTGTGATGCGTAAACAACCAGGTCCCTAGTAGCCTCTACTAAGACTAGTTTCGTTGCGCGATTGATGATCGAGGTTTCCCGATCATAGGGCATGGTGCCGATCGGCAATGGAAGTCATATCGTTGGAGAACGATGTGATGGACATACCCAGATTTGGAGGACGTAGTCATTACGCCTTTGACCGTGAGACCAACTCTTATAGTTATTCCTGGAAGATACTTTGATCGCACCAAACGTCGTATCTTATTTAGTATGACAATAACGGTGATACTTTTGGGTATCAGAAAGGAGTAGTTGAGACGAGGGGTCAAGAGCGGGATTTGTCAGTCCGCATAGCAGGATAGATACTCTAGGGCCCGCTCGGTGAGATCATGTCTAATGAGCTTGCAAGCATGTGACTAGGTCACGGAGACATGAAATCATAGACGAGTAGAAGATAGCGTTGTCGGTAACGAGGTCAAGCTAGGTATGGAGATATCTATGGTACGACGCTCGGACACGCTAAGTATCGCCATGGCAAAAGGTTTAAGACTTTACGTTCAGATTTGATAGATGAAAGTCATTCGTTATAACACAGGGATAATTCATGGGGTACAGGCCTACGAGTTAGTCGTTGATCACAGAGGAGTCTTGATCCTACCTGTTATTATATCGAACCGCCAGGGTAACACACTTAAGGGGTTTTGACAAGACAATCGGAAAGGAAAGAGATCACCGGGAACGTCTCGGGAGAGGTCCGATGGAGATCGGACAGCGACGAAAGAGTTTTCGGAGCTAGAATAAATTATATATAATATGTTTGATATTAATTAGTGTATTTAATGTCTAAATATGATTTTATATATTTATTTTCGAATTTATTTAGGCTGATTTCCCTAAATGGGCCTTCTGGTCGAAAGAAGGCCCAAGAGGGGAAAATTCCCTAGGGGAATTCGATGGGGGGCTTGGTGGCCGACCCAGGTGGTCCAAGAGGCCCACTAGGGGGCCGGCGCACCAGGCATGTGGGGTTTAGTCCCACATCGCCTGGTGAGGAGGTTGGCTCCCCCTGGGAGCCTATATAAGAAGGGGCACCCTTGGCCTTTTAATTCACCAATTAATTCCCCAATTCTCTCTCGATTTCGTGATTCCATTTGTCGGAGTTGCGCCGAGTTGAGAGGGGGATCTCTTCCACCATAGCCCGCTGCCGCGCTGCTGGTGTTTCGGTCCAAGTCTTCCACTGCTCGTCCTGGACTGGAGCTTCGGAGGCCGTCGTTTCCACCGTACGTGTGTTACGCCCTACGAGGTGCTGCGCTAGCGGTACTCGGAGGTCTGCTTCCTCTACACGACCTTGAGGTCGGCTTCGTCGGTCTTCATCGACAACGTTTGTGCGGGAACATAATCCCCGCTTTTTGTCTACAAGGGTATGGCATGTTTTTGGGATATCGTTGCTAGGATTTTTTTTGTTTTCTGCACCCGATCCCCTTCAGGGTCCAAACTTCATAGTTTTATACTTTAGCTTGAGGATACTCCTTGTTTAAACCGTTAGCTCTTTGTGATACAATAACCGCTAGGAAATAAAACCGGAGATTCCGCTAACAAAAGGATAATTTGGATTATCAAGTTTTTGTGCGGATGATATCATCATAGTCCAGTGTATGCTATGATCTCTGCCATAGAGAACTAAAGGTGGGTACGAGATTTTAGATCGCGAACATATGAGATGATCACTAAACTCGGGATACCCCTAAAGTTGGGTTGATGAAGATTATCAGTACATTGATTGTTCTTATTCTCAACCAAGATGGAAGAGAATACACACATTGAAGGAGCACGTGGCAGTCATACTTGATGACACTAGTCATACTTGATGACATTGGTCATACTTGATGACATATGGTCATACTTGATGAACATTGAGATGCCTCGCTCAACTCGATCACTGGATGACAAACGTCGTTTCCAAGTGCAAATGCTTTGTCATAGACTATGTCATGCAAGGAGAATCTTTCACCTTCATGGTTCTTGATTACGTCGGAAGTATCAAGAAGATGAAACAGATCGCCGGAAGTCATCAATGATGATTGTAGCGTACCTGCACTTAAAATAAGGCAGATACCTTTGTATAGTGCAAATCACTGGATCGATTCGTTTGCACACACAGTTTACGATGTAATATCACAACAAAGTATCAATTTTATTACATCGATGATCCAGACTTACAAAATATTCATTACAAGTTGCATAGCGTGACGCTAGCTTTTAAAGAGTAAGCAGCGGAAATACAATAACAGTGAGTCTCCATCATCATCATGTTGCCACAGGCGAAAACATGTTGGTTGCAGACTCGAAACCTTTAAATGATACCTCACTCGTCATCCGAACAATCTGCAATAAGAAAAATGTTGCAACAACGTGGGTCAGATTCCATTAAAAATGGAGTCTGGCAAGTGACACTATGGTGGACACTTAGTGGAATAACTTTAATAACCTATATTCTTATTTGGCTGGTGGAGTTCAAGGCTATTTTGCATAAAGCCAATTTTTCCCAACTCTTTGGAAAACACTTTTCTTCTACTCGAGACACTCGTGGCATGAAAACCACTGTCTCATTCTACCCTTGTTCACCCATCAAGTTTTATATTTTTGAAGTTGGAATGATGGAATCCTCTGTTCACGTCCTTGATCAGCTGCTCAAATTGTTCGTACCGGGGACACGGCTAAGTACTTAGTTTTACACTCTGCAGAGTTTGTGCATGTTTACCATTGTATCAATTCAACCCAAACTATCCTCTACACTCTAATGTGATAAGGAAAAGGAGAAGAATGAGACGAGATCTTTCAGAAGCATTTTCCCTCCCACTCTGGCTTGACCCGTTCCACCTAACACCCTCTACATCTGCTTGTCAAGCCGAGGCGAGTCCACGTAACTTAGTTGATTAAGCCAGAGCCCATTGGCAATGGCTGCACTTGAAGCAATCGTCACTCTGAGTTCTTCAGATTCCTCTATGAACGGCAGTTGACCACCTAGAGGGGGGGGGGGGGTGAATAGGTGGTGACCAATTTTTATATGTTTTTTAGTTTTTAGGCTTGTGGAAAGTAAGTTGTATAAATGTGCAACTAGGTGATACAAGTGAAAGACAACTAGGAAACTAAGCAAGAAAGGAATGCAGTAGAGGAGAGTGGAGGAAGAGAACCATAGGAACTCGAAGACACCGATTTTATCCCGAGTTCCACCACAAAGGTGTACGTCTCGTTGGAGAGGTGTGAGCTACCACAAAGGTTTGCTCAACGCCACAAAGGCCTCACCCTATTCTCCTGTGAATTCGACCACAAAGGTCCGAATCCACTCTTCCACTAAGGACTCCTTTAAGGGCGGAGAAGATCCCGTACATACACGTGAGGCACACACCCACAACTGAATTGGGGGCTCCCACAACGACCACAACAGGTCAAATCCACAAAGGAATCCACAAAGGATCAAAAACACACAAAGATGAACCTAGCTATCCACAAAGGAACCCTAGATTCGTTGCCCCTCAAGAAATAGAGGGGGAAAATCAAATCGCTTCGGTGGAGTTATAGATCGGTGGCTTCTTCCTCAGATCCCCAAGTATCAAACGATTTGGGTGGCTAGATTGGGAGATCCGGAAGAAACGAGCTTCAGCACCAATGGAGGAGAGAGAAAATCTGGAAGCTTAGTCTGCTGGAGGTAGGTGGAGGGGTATTTATACCCCTCTCAAAATCTGCCCGTTGAACAGCCGCCAGCCCGGAAATCTCCGGGTGAGGACCGGAGATCTCCGGACTCCAGAAATTTCCGGGTGAAATTCCGGTAGAACTTGACTCTGGATCAGTACTGATTTAGCTTCTTGACTTGGTCGAAAAAATCTATGGCGCCCGGAGATCTCCGGACTGGGGCTCGGAAATCTCCGAGCTCCGGAAATCTCCGGGAGCATTTCCGGCTCAGCTTGATCTGGAGTCAGTACGCAATTGAGTTCTGGACTTGGTTGAAATTCCCTGTCACTCGGAGATCTCCGGACTGGGGCTCGGAAATCTCCGAGCGCCGGAAACCTCCGAGAGCATTTCCGGCTCAGCTTGAGTTGGAGTCAGTACGCATTCTGATTTGAGACTTAGCGAAAAACTTGATTGGCTCGGAGATCTCCGGTCTGGGGACCGGAAATCTCCGAACCCCGGAAATCTCCTGACTGAAATCCTGATGAAAGACCAAGTGAAGTAGAATTGAAACTTAGGCCAAGTAAGTGTTCCTCTTTATCAAACGACCTGTAAAAGAACCTGCAAGCTTCATCACAAACATTAGAATACCTTTTGTGTTGTCATTAGTCACCAAAATCTGGGAGTGCATAGAATGCACTTTCACTCTGTTCCTGTGTGGCCGTCCACAAGTGTAATTCCACAGGTAAATCCTCTGGGAACCCACTCAACATAAACCATACAACCACTTTCCACCCAGGTGTTTCATTCTTAACTTAGTAGAATTTAGATTTTCACAAAACAACATTTGCATAGCATCAATATTTCTACTAAGTATTATATAGGAACCTAGACACAGGAGTAAGAAATTTCTACACAAGTCTGGCATAGCAAAACTATCCTACACATGCTTATATAAAAATCCACTAAGTAATGCATATATAAAATAGTAGGAGGTTTATGAATGTGCCACTTGCCTTTGGATGATGTCTTTACTCACAAACTCTTTTTACCGTTATTCGGAGCTCTCCGTTCGATCTATACATAGCAATCATAAACAATCACACAACAACACAATACAAAATGAACAAACAAGTTTCATAAGACTTCTAAGGAAAATATGTTTATGCATGATGTGCAAAGTATTTCTAAGGACTAGAGATGCATGTCATGCCATGAAAATCTTCTAAGTTAATGCAAGGCAAATAGGTTGGTCAAAAATGACAAAGGACTAAGGTCATAAGTTGGATAAAATACTTTGTTATAAATCATCTTGAATAAGCACTCTAATGGCTTAGTGATGATGTGCATAAATACTTAGAGAAAATACTAAGTCTATTCTTCAAGGTGATCAACAATTATTAACAACTCTTTGTAAATTGGATATTCACTATAGTGAGAGAGACAGACATCCGGCCAGCCAATTATAATTGTGGAACAGGTCTCATGTACATGGACATGTAAGGTTAGTCTCCAGGTCGCTTCATCTCACTATGCCACTAGGATCCAACATACTTCAAAGGAGGTAATAACATGATCAAAAATTGTTTATGTCTAAAGTGAAAGCCAAGATTAGGAAAGAGGGAAAAGATAGAAAGAATGTAGGATCTTCTCCTTGCTTTCTTTTCTTCTTGATGTGATGACTTCATTGCAATTTTGTAAACTTGATGGCTTTGAAGACTTGATGGTGTTGATAGCCTCCAGGTTGGTCTTGAATGAAGGGAGAAAAGAGAGAGAGAGGAAGCAAGACTTAGAAAATATTGTTGGTTGGTCTTCGTGAACTTCTTATTGATTTTCTTCTAAGTGCTTCTACTCCTTGAAGATACTTCTGAAGTCTTGTTTTGGCTAAGTCCTTCAATGACCTTCTAGTTTCATGTTAAAAATCCTAAGTGTCTAAGTGCATAGCACTTTACCAGAATACTAAGTTGAAAATAATCCTAACTTAGAGAAAATAATAAAGAGGTTTTCCTATGAGAAGTATATGTATACGAGAAAATATGTTATGCATGCAATGTACTTTTTAATCATAAGAAACATCATACTAATTTTTGTGATATTTATAAAGTATGCATGAGGCTAAAAAATGCAATTTAATTAATTTCTATTTTTGCAAAATATAATTAAAGGAATAAATATAAGATTAAAGTTTTATGTGATTAAATTTTTATAACAAAATCTTATAAATAGTGTTAATTGACAGATGGAATTTAATTAAATTTATTGCAATTGGATTTACTCAAAAATGATTTTTCTATCAAGAGTTATGTCAAAATTATTAAAACTATTCAAATTAAATATATAACTAATAAATCATCAAAAATAATACTAAAAATTATTTATAACAGAGGCATCATATTACAAATATTCCAAAGTTTCTAAAACATTTTTATTTGCAATTTTTGGATTTATATATTTAAAGTTATGACAAATTTACTCAAATCATCCATTTGAAATTTGAATATTTTAAACTAAGACAAATTTGAATTCTAAAAGATCTAAAATATGCTACATGTCAAGGGCTTTCCAAATATATAAAATTTGTAAAATTTGGATATGTGGTTAAAAAGTTATAACAGATCTAAGTTTTAGGGTCTTTTCTATAAAATTGCCATTTTTATTCTATTCAGAAATAAAACAGAAAACAGAGAGGGCCACATGGCATGCTGCGATTGGCTGGGCTCGGCTCAGCTCCGCTCGGCTGAGTCTGAGCCGTGGCTTGGCTCGACTCGGCTCCATTAAGTCTAGATCGTTAGATCCAGATCCTATAGATCATATCGAACTGTACCGGTTCATCTAAGGGTTCTAATCTTGACCGTTAAAAGCAGATCCGAAGGCTCACTGTGGGTGTCCCGGAGGTGGCGGCGCATCTCACCGGAGAAGAGGAAGACGACGACGACGGCGGCTCGGCCTGGACACTCCGGTCGGTGTGGTGTGGCCCCGGCCTCGGGAATACGACGGTGCGATGCGGCTCGGCACGAAGAAGACGAAGGTGGCCCTGTCGTCGAGCAATGCATCCTGGAGTCGCGTGGGGATGCGGCCGGAGGTGCGGTGTGCTCCGACGTACTCGGGTCGTGGAAGAAATCGCGGCTTCGGCTGCGCAAAAACATTTAGGAGGGTCAGTGAGTGGTGTGTGGGCATGGCGAAGAGGAAGAAACCACGGGATCGGACGAGGACTTCCCATCGCCGGAATCGAAGAACTTGTCCGTGGTCTCAAGGAACTCCGGTGAGCAATTGTGGACAGCCTGGCGGCGCAAGTAGGTTAGGGCGAGAGGGGAAAGAGAGAGAAGGTCGAGGTGTTTTAAATGGGGCAGAGAGGGGGTCGTTAATCTCGCTAAACTCTCGCACGCGGTGGAGGGAAACACGGAGCGAAACGGCCGGGCGAGATTGACGGAGGTTGAAGAAGAAGGTCGTCTGACCGGTGGGGCCCGCGTGTCAGGTATTTCTCTTTTTCTTTTCTGTTTTTCTATTTCTTTCATAACTTTTGATTTAAGTGTCCAAATGAAGTCAAATAAAATTCTAAAAATCTGTAAAAACAATATCTTTGTGTTAAACCAGTTGTGGGCATGTTTTGAATAATTTTGAAAAATAACATATTGAATTATTCATAAAATACAAATTTACCCATTTCGGTCAACTTTGAAATTAGGAAATTAATAAATTCATTTGGGGTTAAATTAAATTTATGAAATTACCACAATCATATATATATATATGAAATTAAGTTAACTTAAACTCATTTTTAATAACAATTCATTTTTATTTTGGTATAATAGTAAAATAACAAAATATAAATATTTTTTAAAGAAATGGAAAATATAATGAATTAAATTTTAATTCAATTTATTTTGTGCACCATTATGTTTTATTTTGTGACAATTCATTTTAAAACTTCAGAAAACAACTTTGGAAAAGATTTTAGATTTAATTCATTTCTTATATAGAATATATTCATCATTTTATGTTTTGAAAATTAATTAAAGTAATTTAAGTTAAAGAAATGCCTATTTGGATAATTCATTAATTGAAATCTATGAAGTTTTAAAGTTTTAAACTATAGACTTGTAATTTCCAAAACTATGTTTTGAACTTAGTTAAAAGAATGAAAACCATTTAGCAATTAGACCATGTTTTAAATAGCTTAAAAGAACACTTGTAACTATTATTTTAATTTATGAATAGCTATGGCTAAGTGGTTGAAATCAAATACTTATAAAGAAACTATTTTATTACATGAAAATGGTTTGAAAGTTTGTAAACATTTGTAAAATTAGATTTTGAGGTTTTAATAAATACAATGGATAATAAAATGTTTAACTTGAAATAACTTTTGAAAATAATGATAAACTGAGATATTTGAAATATTAAACTCTTTCAATATATTTGAAGTCTTTCATAGTTGGTTTTCTTATGCATTTAATGTTTTATTTTAATCAAAAACAAAGTTTTAAATTTGAGTGATTTTTAAACATTACAAAATGTTGGGATGTTACAATGATGGTGTATATATGATATACACGTTATGAATGTTTTACCTAAGCAAGTACTCGCAGTAGTGACTAAGTTTTTGATACTAGTCGTGTTTTATGAAAACCAGATTTACTACTTGAGTGGCTTGGCAGGATGAGGCGACATTGTGTGTTGATAATGGCAGACAAATTGTTGTGATGGCCATAGACACTCTCCCTCTAGATCTACCATTAGAATAAATTCTTTTATGATCGCCTGTAAGTATGATCGTTATAAGTGTGTCTCCTCTAGCGAGACATTTGTTCATATATGTTAGTGACAAATTCGTTGTCCTATATTTATGAAGTAATCATCATATGCCGATTTTGAAATTAGATGGTAGAAGCTCCCACATTCATAACATTAATGCCAAAGGATACAAACTTAATAAAGACTCCACATATGTGTGGCACTGCCGTTTAATTCATGTCAATGTTATAGTCAATGAATTAGCTCCATACCGGATGGATCTACAAGTTCTTAGATTTGATCTTTTGACACTTGCAAGATAACTAAGACACCGTTTTCGGAAAACGAGCATATAACTTATTGATAGTCATGCATATAGATGTATGTGGATCAATGAATTAATTGACGGGTAGTGGAGACCTTTATTTCGTGAACTTCACTGAGCATTTTGAGTATAACTTGTTGAGAATCGTGCATATGGGTGTATGTGAATCAATGAAGTACTTTAACATGTAGTGGAAGTCTTTATTTCATAGACTTCATGAATATTCTGATTAGATATATGGATATCCACTCAGGGAACGTTAGTCTGGAAATTTTGATTCGACCAAACAAGTTCAGAATGAGGTAGGAAATAAACTTAAAAAGAAAATCAAATTACTGCGATACAGATCAAGGAAATAAAGATTTGAGTTATAATGTTGGCACATCAATTAGAAGACTTGTGAGAAGAGTTCCACAAATTACGTCGCATTGAACACCATAGTGTTATGGTATGTTACGACGTCGTAATCGCACCCTATCGGATAGTGTGTGGTAACTAAATCTCTTATCGAATTATTGTGATCATTAGAGTCATATGGTAGAAACACAACATTCACGTTAGATAATAGGGAAACCATTTGAATCCATGGAGACAATACCATATAAGTGATGGCATGGCTTTTAGCCTAGATTGTCGTTTCAGCAATTTAGTGTTTTGATGTGATCAAACCTAAAATGGATTAATCTTTGTAGTGTACCGTACCTAATACGTTAGTTGGGTACATGTCTCACGACATAGGCAAAAGCGTTGCCAAGATATACCTTGCGAAAGAAATAGTTTCTTGTCCAAGGGTATAAGTGAGAAAGAAAGTAGAGCAAGACGAAGTTGATGAACTTTCTCTCCAGACATCATAGTGGCGCAACCGAAAGTGTTTTCGGTGTCATGCTCCACAACTTAAAAGAAGCTGATGATACAAGATCATGATGCTCTAAGCTCATACTAAGAACGTAGGTGTGCGAGGTTGTGTTCCACACTATGTGTTATGACAATCTTGTTATGAAGGTCATGTTAATGGAATATGACATACCTACGAACTATGAAGAAGAGATGGTAGACCTAAGTCCGAGAAATGACTATGAGTCATATATGATCCGAGATAAAATCCATGTACGATTACCAGGTAATGACTTGGGAGATCTTCTTGATGGCATCTAGGCTGTTAATAGAATATGGAATTTTATGAGAGAGTAGATACTGATAAGGATCGAATTATGGTGAAAAAGTTCCGACGGATTCAAAAGTTGACCACAACAAGATTTTCTCTCAAGTGGCGAAGCCTAAATCTATTATGGGTCGTTTACCAATTAATATAATTTCGAATGAGAAATTGATAGATGGATAAGGAAACCATATCTCTTAATAGTGTCATTAAGAAAGAGTTATAATCAGTACAATAATGGTTTGGTGATCCTGAGGATGCTAAACATGTATGGAAACTTCAATTGTCCATTCATGGGCTGAAGCAAGCATATCGGAGCTGGAATCTTCACTTTGATGATGTGATCAAAGAATTTTGGAGTTGTCCAAAATAGTTGAAGAAACTTGCATTTGCAAAGAAGTGAGTGGGAGCAAAGTAGTTTTTCTTGATCTTATATGCGGAAGGCATATTTGAGCGGGAGCAAAGTAGCTTTCCTTGATCTTATATGCGGAAGGCATATTTGAGTGGGAGCTAGGTGTCATTTTTGATTTTGTATGTAGCGACATATTGAATGACACATATCCTCTAGTAGAGTGTAAAGGATTATTTAAATGATTAAATTTCCTATGAATGAAGTTAGGATATTAGGCATCCAATCTATAATTGTATAGATCGTAAGCGGCTTAATAACATTAGGTCGGAATATTCCTAAGTTAAGATTCTGAAGTGTTTGAGAATAGAACAAGCGAAGAGGATTGTTCTTGCTTGTATGACTAGGTAAAATATTAAGTTTATCTTGGCATTTTCAGTGATAGGAAATAATGTTCGACATTCTGTATGTATCAGACATAGATTCTATTGGACTGAAATCTCGACTTGGTGTGAACCGAGTACTTGGTTGAAGAATAGGTTCTAGAGTGATCCTTGTGTGGATCAATGAACAAACGTTAAGTATATTTTCCAGTGTCTATGAGAACTGAAGATATGTTTCCTAGTAAAGGGTAAGAGTGGAAAGACAACTTGCCGTAAAACGGTTACGATGATGCAATTTGTGACACTGACCCGTACGACTAGAAATCTCATATAGGAGATGTCCTTTGTTTTGAAGAAAGACATGGTTAGCTTGCGAAGTCGCATATGAATCCACTGTTGCATAATCTACGTAGGTATAGAAATATATGGCAACTTCAGAAGTAGCAAGTGTGATTGGACTGTCTGACTCCATCCAATAGGATATATTTCACTGTCATCGTAAGATACATGATGATGTCAAACCAGGTGACATAGAAGTGTTGCAAAACACATATAGGTCTCAATGTGTGAGATCTATTGACTGTATTCCTCTTCCACGAGACGAGCCGACACCAAGATGTTATGGGTGTTGAGCTTTTACCAAGTTGCAAACTAGATTAAGTGTTACTCTAGTGCAAGTGGGAGACTGAAGGGAATATGCCCTAGAGGCACTTAATAAACATAGTTTATTGGCAATATCCCAATTGTTCATTATATGTTTTATACCATGCTATAACTGTATTAACCGGAAACATTAATACACGTGTGGTAGATAAACAACCATGTCCCTAGTAGCCTCTACTAAGACTAGTTTTGTTGCGCAATTGATGATCGAGGTTTTCCGATCATGGGGCATGGCGCCATTCGGCAATGAAGTCATATCGTTAGGTGCAACGATGTGATGGACTTACCGATTATTTGTAGGACATAGTCATTACGCGTTCTACCGTGAGATCAACTCTTATTGTTATTCCTGGAAGATACTTTGATCGCACCCAACGTCATATCTTCTATAGTGTGACAATGATAGGTGATACTTTTGGGTATCGGAAGGGAATAGTTGAGACGAGGGGTCAATAGCGGGATTTGTCAGTCCATATAGCCGGAAAGATACTCTAGGGCCCACTCGGTGAGATTATGTGAAATGAGTTTGCAAACATGAGACTAGGTCACCAGCTGACAAAATATCATAGACGAGTAGAAGATATAGATGTAGGTAACGAGATCATGCTAGGCATGGAGATATCTATGAACGAGTCTCAGACATACTAAGTATAGCGATGGCAAAAGGTTTAAGACTCGACGTTCATGTTTGATAGATAAAAGTCATTCGTTATATCACAGGGGTTAATTCATGGGGTCCAGGCCTACGAGTTAATCATTGATTGGAGAGGAGTCTCGATCATGTCTATTATTATATCGAACCGCTAGGGCAACACACTTAAGGAGTTTCGACAAGAAACCGGAAAGGAAAGAGATCACCGGGAACGTCCCTGGAATGGTCCGATGGAGATCGGGCAACGACGAAAGAGTTTTCGGAGCTAGAATAATTTTTATGTAATATGTTTGATATTAATTAGTGTAATTAATGTCTAAATATGATTTATATATTTATTTTCGAATTTATTTAGGCTGATTTCCCTAAATGGGCCTTCTGGTCGAAAGAAGGCCCATGGGGGGAAAACCCTCAAGGAAATTTTGTGGGGGAGGCTTGGCCGGCCTAGGTGGGCCAAATGGGGCCTACCTAGGGCCGGCGCACCTTTCTTTGCCGCACCAGGCAATGGGGGATAGTCCCACATTGCCTGGCTGGCAAGGTTGGCTCCCCCTAGGAGCCTATATAAGAAGGTGCACCACTAGCCTTTTAATTCACCAATTAATTCCCTAATTCTATCTCGATCTCGTGATTCCCTTTGTCGGAGTCGCGCCGAGTAGAGGAGGGGGATCTCTTCCACCATAGCCCGCTGCCGCGCTGCTGGTGTTCCGGTCCAAGTCTTCCGCTGCTCGTCCTGGACTGGAGCTTCGGAGGCCGTCGTCTCCACCGTATGTGTGTGACGCCCTGCGAGGTGCTGCGCTAGCGGTACTCGGAGGCCTACTTCCTCCACCCGACCTCGGGGTCATCTTCGTCGTCTTCGTCGCGCCGAGTTCTCCGCGACCTAGAGGTCGGCTACGTCGTCTTCATCGTCAACGCTTGTGCGGGAGCGTAATTCCCGCTATTCGGTCTACGAGGGTATGTATTCCGATCTCCGCCGTACTTCTATATCTGCATAGTGTAGATCTTGGCTAGTTTAAGGATATCGTTGCTAGGAAATTTTTGTTTTCTGCACAGATCCTCTTCAGTTGTATCAGAGCCGATGTATCGTAGATATAGTTGTACGCTGTTAGAACCCGTGTTCTGCACGGGGGCACCGTTCCTGTTATTTGCTACCCTCTAGCGTGCACTTGTGATTCCAGCGGCATCGATTTGATGAAGCGGCCCGGACCGACTTTACGCGTACGATTACGCGAGACTGGTTCCACTACTGACATACGGCTTGTACCGCATCTGTGGCTGGCGGGTGCCTGTTTCTCTCTCTTTAATTGGTCTTGCATTTTCAATGGAGGGCCCGAAAGCACTAGTAGAAAACAGGCTAAAGGACCAAACTCCAAAACCCCATTTTTCCCGGTCGTACTGTAAACCGGGATAGATGGGGCTTAAAACCCGTCGAGCGCTCCAGGCGACACCCATTTGTCCCGGTTCCAGCCACGAACCGGGACAAATAAGCTGGCACCCACCGAGCGCTCCAGCGTACACCTATTTGTCCCGGTTCATGACTGGAACCGGGACAAATGACATGGTTTCAGTTACACGCGCGCGGAAGTTGAGCCATCGCCGCATTTTTTCGACGCGCACGGAAGACGAGCGGAAGTACGGCGCCGCCGGCGATTCCTCTGCCTCCGGCGATTAATTCCTCTGCTCTCTGGCCGGCGATTCATCTACCTCTCCGGCGCTATAAAATGCACAGTACGACTCCTCCACACACCATCTCTCCGGCTTCTCCACACACCATTTCTCCTCTCTTTTCTCCGGTCCTATGGAGCCACTCGCGCGTCCGCCTCGGTCCGAGTTGTACTACTACAAGAAGGAAGGCATGCGGTTCAAGGTGTGGGTCACCCTTCGTGCCTGGCGCGTGGAGAAGTGGATCCGCGACGTGAAGAACTACTTCCTCGACGCCGCTCCGATCAAAGCCGTTGGACTCGATTGCGAGTTCACCGACCCTTGACGGAAGGATACTCCGTAGCGCGCCGCCGTCCTTTAACTCTCGGTGGCGACCGAGACTCTTGTCTTCCAAATTTGCGAAGCTGATCGGGTGCCACAGGTCCTCGTGGATTTCTTAGGTGATGAGACAATCAAATTCTACGGCGTGGCAATCCATAATGACATGAAGATGCTAGCCTACTACGGAATAATTATTCGGTCCGCGGTCGACCTGCAGAGGGATCGCCGAAACCCTACCGGCAATTTTACTCCGAGTCTCTATGCTCTCTCTAATGCGGTCATTGGGACAAATCTGGAGAAGAAGAAGAAATACAAGAAGAAGAAGAACACGGAAGACGACAAGGAAGACACGTTAAAAGAAGACCTGATTTTCGGATGGGGCAACGTTCCATTGAGCTACGATCAAGTCGTATATGCTGCTTTAGACGCTCGCCTTGGCTTCGAGATTGCACGGAAGTGGGATAGTCTACGCGGCTATAATACTGAGTATGATCATCTTAATGTCATTGATGAGTAGACTATCTGTGTATTCCGTTACGCAAAAATACTGTGTGCGCGTGTTCTCATGTATTGACCGAAATATATCTAAAGTTTGCATAAGTTATTCCAAAGTTTGCAAAAGTTTTTTCAAATTCCAAAGTTTGCAAAAGTTATTTAAAACAGAAAACATAAAATGGTTTTGTATTAGTTAGTCAAATTCAAACACTTTTCATATTCATAGTTTTTTCAAAATCCAAAGTTTGCAAAAGTTATTTAAAACAGAAAACAGAAAAAGAAAATAAAAACAGAAAAAAATGAAAAAACCCCATCTATCCCGGTTTCAGTCACAAACCGGGACAAATGGGCCTCCTTATTGTCCCGGTTTGTGGCTGGAACCGGGACAAAAAATGGGTGCCTATATATACTGACCAACAGCACCCCCTCCCAAAACCATTGGAGGCATTTTTTTTGGAAATGGAAGGAGGGGGTGTGTGCTAGTCTATTTTTTATAAGTATGCATGCAAGGTGTTCGATGAAATACCCGAGAGAGTTCACGAAATGATTTGATGTTCACTTAAAGAAGTTTATCCTTATCCTTCTTTTCGATCGAGGTTAATTTTTTCTCATTTCATTTGTCATTAATTGATACCGTGCATGTTTAGTGATTATTTCTCGATGGTCTGTAATGGTTATTGATATAGTTAATTATATAATGTAGATGGACCGACAATGGATGTATGGTGACCGACGCACTGCCGAGTACATGACGGGTTTGAGGAAATTTCTCGAGAAAGCCCAGGCCCACAGTACCAATGGTTTCATGTGTTGTCCATGTGTCAACTGTCAGAATAAGACAGATCACCCAAGCGCGAGAACCCTTCAAAGTCATCTTATTCGGCATGGTTTCATGCCCAGCTATAATTGTTGGACGAAGCACGGAGAAAAAGGGGTTATGATGGAAGACAATGAAGAAGAGGAAGATGATGACAACTATCCTATGTTCCCGGAGTACGGAGATTCTGCAACGGGGGAAGCTGAATCTGAAGAGGCACCAGATGAGCCCGCTGACGATCTTGGTAGGGCCATTGCTGATGCAAAGAGAGAGTGCGGAACTGAAAAGGAGAGGTTGAAGTTCGACCAGATGTTAGAGGATCACAAGAAATTGTTGTATCCAAGTTGCGAAGATGGTCAGAAAAAGCTGGGTACCACACTGGAATTACTGCAGTGGAAGGCAGAGTGTGATGTGACTGACAAGGGATTTGGAAAGTTGCTGCAGATAATTAGGAAGATGCTTCCAAAGTTCAACGAGTTGCCCGGCAGCACGTACGAAGCAAAGAAGGTTGTGTGCCCTCTAGGATTAGACGTGCATAAGATACATGCCTGCCCTAATGACTGCATCCTCTACCGCGGTGAGTATGAGAATTTGGATGCATGTCCAGTATGCACTGCATTGCGGTATAAGATCAGACGAGATGACCCTGGTGAAGTTGAGGGTGAGCGTCCCCGGAAGAGGGTTCCTGCCAAGGTGATGTGGTATGCTCCTATAATACCACGGTTGAAACGCTTGTTCGCGAATAAAGAGCATGCCAAGTTGTTGCGATGGCACAAAGAGGACCGTAAGAAAGACGCGATGTGTAGACACCCCGCTGATGGGTCACGGTGGAGAAAAATTGAGAGAGAGTTCCCGGAATTTGAAGATGAAGCAAGGAACTTAAGGTTTGGTCTAAGTACAGACGGCTTCAATCCGTTTGGGGAGCAGAGCAGCAGTCATAGCACATGGCCTGTGACTCTATGTATTTATAACCTTCCTCCTTGGTTGTGCATGAAGAAAAAGTTCATTATGATGCCATTGCTCATCCAAGGCCCGAAGCAACCCGGCGACGACCCTGATGTGTACTTCAGGCCATTATTTGAAGAACTTTTACAGTTGTGGCGGGAAGAAGGTGTACGGGTGTGGGATGAGCACAAACATGAGGAATTTGACCTACGAGCTTTGCTTTTTGTAACAATTAATGATTGGCCTGCTCTTGCTAACCTCTCAGGGCAGTCGATCAAGGGGTACAATGCATGCACACACTGTTTGGGTGAGACTGAATGTTTATATTTGGATAAATGTAAGAAGTGTGTGTATCTGGGGCATCGTCGATTTCTTCCGATCAGGCATACCGCAAGGAAGAAAGGCAAGCATTTTAAAGGTGAGGCTGATCACAGTAGGAGGCCTGTCAACCGTACTGGTAAAGAAATATTTGATATGGTCAAGGATCTAAAAGCAATCTTTGGAAAGGGTCCTGGAGGACAACAGGTTCCGAAAGACGCTAACGGGCACGCACCCATGTGGAAGAAAAAATCTATATTTTGGGAGCTACCATATTGGAAGGTCCTAGAGGTTAGATCTGCTATCGACGTGATGCACGTGATGAAGAATGTTTGCGTGAACCTGCTAGGCTACTTGGGCGTGTACGGGAAGAAAAAAGATACAGAGGAAGCACGGGAGGACCAGAAACGTGTGAAAGAACGAGACGGCCTAAGTCCCGAACACTACGAAGGTCCTGCCAGCTACGCTCTTACCAAACAAGAGAAAGTAATATTCTTTGAATGCCTGAGCAGTATCAAGGTCACAGCTGGATTCTCGTCGAATATAAAGAGGATAGTAAATGTGAGACTCCAAAAATTTCAGAACCTAAAGTCTCATGATTGCCACGTGATTATGACGCAATTGCTTCCGATTGCACTGAGGGGGCTACTACCGGAAAATGTTCGAGTACCCATTGTGAAGCTTTGTGCATTCCTCAATGCAATATCTCAAAAGGTAATCGATCCGGCGATTCTACCAGGGTTGCAAAATGATGTGGTCCAGTGTCTTGTCAGTTTTGAGTTGGTGTTCCCTCCATCCTTCTTCGATGTTATGACGCATCTCCTGGTTCACCTAGTCGAAGAGATTCAAGTTCTCGGTCATGTATTTCTGCACAATATGTTCCCATTTGAGAGGTTCATGGCAGTCTTAAAGAAATATGTGCATAACCGTGCTAGGCCAGAAGGAAGCATCTCCAACGGCTACGGTAACGAGGAGGTCATTGAGTTCTGTGTTGACTTTATTCATGACCTTAAGCCGATAGGTGTTCCACAATCACGACATGAGGGTAGACTTAGTAGAAAAGGCACACTAGGAAAGAAAACAAAAATTTGTATGGATGGACATTCTTTCACTGAAGCACACTATACAGTTCTACAAAGTGCTACCTTGGTGGCCCCGTATATCGATAAACACAAGAATCTTCTACGCTCTCTACACGCGGGGAAGTCTGACAACTGGATTGTACGTACACACATGGCGACATTCGGCGGCTGGTTGCGAGCACATCTTGAAAATAAAGACAAGGTTGATGAACAGTTACACTTGTTGGCCAGGGCACCATCTACAACTATATGTACTTTCCAAGGGTACGAGATAAATGGGAATATATTTTAAACGAGTGTCCAAGATAAAAAGAGCACGAACCAAAACAGTGGTGTTCGCATTGATGCAACAAACAACAATGGGCAGAAGAACACATATTATGGTTGCATAGAGGAGATATGGGAACTTGACTATGGACCTTCTTTTAAGATCCCTTTGTTTCGGTGCAAATGGGTCAATCTGAAAGGCGGGGTTGAGGTAGACAAGATGTACGGAATGACAACAGTGGATCTAAACAATCTTGCGTACAGAGACGAACCATTCGTGCTAGCCAATGATGTGGCTCAGGTTTTCTATGTGAAAGACATGTCTAGCAGACCCAAAAAAAGAAACATCCTGGGAGTGGAGGAGCCGAGGCATCACATAGTTCTTTCAGGAAAAAGAAACATCGTGGGAGTGGAGGACAAGACAGACATGTCAGATGATTATAATAATTTTGATGAAATTCCGCCTTTCGTAGTGAACATTGACCCAATCATCAAGTTGATTGAAGAAGATGCTCCATGGTTCCGACGCAGAAGAACTGGCGGTGTTGTGTGATGGAGATATTGGTGCGATATGTAATAATTAATATATTAAACTTTTTATATGAAGAAGATGCTCCATTTTTACCTGCATATTAAATGGATCCGTCGGCGTTGATAGAACAAAACACACGATTTGTATATATTCCTCAGTAGATGAATTGAACTATTCTTTTGATAGAACAAAACACACGATTTCACCTGCATACAGTCCCACGGTGGCTCCTGAGTGCCTGCATATCAAATGCACCGTGGGGCGTATGCAGGGGATCCGAGTGATTTGTATACCACACACCACCCGGCTAGGCACTAGAAGGAGGAAACAGTGAGTGCTCGCCTCGTCCGAGAGGGGGCTATATATAGGGTCACGGGCTCAACCAGTGGTACTGATAGTGTTGATCCAACAGCTCTCAAGTGCTCAAAAGAAGCACATCCCTGATCCAACGGCTAACAAGTGTTTCAAAGAAACACACGATCCGTGTGCTTCTTTAGTCCCGGTTTGAAACTGAAAGTGTTAATCGAACAACTCATAAGCAATCAAAAGAAACACACACCTGATCAAACGGCTTACAAGTGCTTGAAAGAAACACACGATCCGTGTGCTTCTTTAGTCCCGGTTTGGAAGTTAAAGTGTTGATCGAACAGCTCAGAATTCCAAAGTTTGGAAAAGTTATACAAATTCACATTCAAAATAGTTTTAAACTAATTAAAATAATGGTTATAGAAAATAGAAAATGTTTTTGTATTAGTTAGTCAAATTCAAACACTTTTCATATTGAAAGTTTTTTCAAATTCCAAAGTTTGCAAAAGTTATACAAATTCACATTCAAAATAGTTTTAAAATAATTAAAATAATGGTTATAGAAAAGAGAAAATGTTTTTGTATTAGTTAGTCAAATTCAAACACTTTTCATATTGAAAGTTTTTTCAAATTCCAAAGTTTGCAAAAGTTATACAAATTCACATTCAAAATAGTTTTAAACTTATTAAAATAATGGTTATAGAAAAGAGAAAATGTTTTTGTATTAGTTAGTCAAATTCAAACACTTTTCATATTGAAAGTTTTTTCAAATTCCAAAGTTTGCAAAAGTTATACAAATTCACATTCAAAATAGTTTTAAACTTATTAAAATAATGGTTATAGAAAAGAGAAAATGTTTTTGTATTAGTTAGTCTAATTCAAACACTTTTCATATTGAAAGTTTTTTCAAATTCCAAAGTTATTTAAAACAGAAAACAGAAAACAGAAAACAGAAACGAAAAAACCACATCTATCCCGGGTGGTGGCTCAGCCCGGGACAGATGGGGTGCTATCTGTCCCGGGTGCAGCCACGGCCCGGGACATATGACCCCTATTTGTCCCGGGCTGAGCCACCACCCGGGACAGATAGCCTCTCCCCTATATAACCAACACTTAGCCACGGTTCGAGCCACAACCCGAAGCAATTTCACATCGACGCTGTCAGGCTGTCGAATTTTTCCATCGCGCCGCCGCCTCCTTCCTCGCCGTCCACGCGCCTCCGGCCATCCCTGTGCGCGCCTCCGACCATCCCCACGCCGCTGCGCACTGCTGCCGCCCTCGCCGTCCCAGCGCATCCGTCCTTCCCCGTGTGCGCCTCCGTCCATCTTTGCCGTCTTCTTCCTCGCCGAGACCGGAGCTCCGCCGAGCCATTGCCGAGGGCAACGAGGGTGAGTCCTCTTATCCTCCTCCCTCTCTCTCGATGCAACCGTGCCGCACTCCGCCGCCACCGCGTGCGTCACCTAGGAGAAGAAATCAAACCCTAACTGGATTCGGTTCACCATTGATGACGTCAGCACGACGTCATCATTTTCAGAAACTATGTTAAACTATAGAAAATCATAATTAAATTATTTTAAATCAGAAAAATACAAACTTTTTATCAAAATGTTCATAAAAAGAAAATACATGTTGTTGTGTCATTATTTTGTGTGTTTGAATAAGTTTGAATAAACAAAAAAAATTGTTGGAATATCGTTGCAAATGCAAATGTGATATTATTTTGTGTGTCATGACAGAATTTGTTGAATTCAAACACTTTTCCAACATTGAAGCAAATGTTTTGAATTTTCATAGCTCAACACTTGGTCATTGAAAAAACAATCATAGAAAATTGTTAGGTCATTTGCAATTGATGTTTAGTTGTTGAAGTAGTGTAATGTGTTGAAATATTGTAATGTGTTGATACAGGTTCTCTGATTTTTCACCTTGTCGGAGCCACCGCAGTGTCGGAGCGCTGCCCCCTCAGATTTTGCGCCCTCTCGGAGCCCCAACTGTCTTCGACTACTCCGCCACTGTCAGACGAGCAAGAAAATGTAAATGGATTATTTAAGATGTATTATTGGTTTTTAAATGGAATATTCGACTATTTTAGTGAAATATAAATGGATGATTGAAATATAAATTAACATATTACATATTGTTCGACTACATTATTAACACATTACTATTGCAAATGTAAATGGATTGAAATCCCTTGCAGAAACTATGGACACCGGTAGAAACCTTGAAGAAGAAGAGGACATGTTCGGCATCATCCGCGAAAGTGATGGATTGGACCAACAAGAAGAGGAACACTTAGACGATTTCACCGGGAAATTTCTGAACCAATCCGGTGATGGACTGGATGGGCATTCAGACGGAATAGACGTCACCGACAGTTCAGCTCACCGACAGTTCACTGACTCTACTGTTGGAAAGTCGGCCGCCGAGGTAGATATATGCCCTCAGGTTTTTGTCTCTGTTGAATAGATTTGTGTGTATACATATATTAACTATCACTTTTTCTTGTGTTTAGCCGTCGGCGGGCCATGAACCGGGACCAAGCAAAAAAGCATCCGTGAAACGAGGCGGGCCACGAACCGGGACCAAAAAGCTCCAAGGGAAACATAAGTACCACATCGACGCAATCAATGAAAAAGGCAAACCGATTGCTCCCGCTAACCACGCAAGGAAATTTGTAGCTCAGTGCGGAGTCATCGTTCCGGACAGACTCTCCATCAGGGCTCAAGAATGGTATAAGCCAAAGGTGCCAAAAGAGGGGGTTATTTATGTAAGGGATGAAGACAAACAACTCCTTTGGGACGAGCTCATGCAGAATTTCACTTTACCGGAAGAGGAGGATGTAGAGAAGCCGGTTATAGAGAATCGATGCAAGGCCTGGACTTATATTGAGATGGGTGAATTGTTCCGCAGCTGGAAGAAAAGGCTAAACAGGTTCATAACTGAAGGTAAGACTCCAGAATTTGTCGGAGTCTATGAAAAGATAAAAGATGAGTGGCCCGAATTTAAGGCGTACAAGCAATCGGAAGCCGCTACAAAAATCTCAGCGAGAAATAAGAAAAATGCGGAGAAAAAGATATATCACCATAACATGGGGTCAGGTGGCTGCCTGACGGCCATGCCTAAGTGGACGAAAATGGAGGATGAGTTTTTGGCTAAAGGTATAGAGATCGAGACATTTGGCTGGCCAGACCGGCTTAAGGCTTGATTCTATGGGCATGGTGGAACGTTAGACCCTGAAACAGGTGACTGTCTTTTTACCACGGAGCACGGAGCTGACCCTATTAAAGCTCTCAGAGAGGTATGGAAGGAGGTCACAGAAGGCAGGTTCCACCCTAACAGAGAGAAGGACGAGCTATCGCGAGCCCTTGGGAATCCTGAACACAGTGGACGAACACGAGGAACCGTTGGCTCCGTACTGTGGATAATTGGGTTTCCCAAAGATGTTGGCACTTACAGAAGCCGATCGAGAAAGAAGAAAGAGCATGCCGACCGGGTCCAGTGGATGGAAAATAAATTACTACAACATGAGAAGGCGATAGCAGAGCTGGAGGCAGCGCAGACTCGACGGATGCCCTGCGAATCTGAGACGCCCGAAGATCCTTCTCCTGATCCAAAATCAATGCGGAGAAGCAGCGTGGCTTCGACGGACCTCGATCGCCACAATGATATGCCGGGTCCTCGTCACCCCGTGGATAATATCGTGCAGCGGGAACTTTGCGACCTACATGTGCTATGCTTGAACATAACCGTGAAGGTGGCGCACGGCTTTGCCCTACCGCCTAGACCAAATGGAACTTACCATTGCCGCCTATTCCAGATGGCTATGCTGTTGTCGGGGTTGATGAGGTTATCAAGACATATGAGGGAATAAGCTGGACTTCCCTACGGGTGAAGACGAGGTTGAGTTGAGATTTCCCCTCAAGAGTACCTGCTTATGGAAAAAGGAATACATCATGTTCCCACACATGCAGCAAAATCGCCCTCCCAGTCCACATGCCAGTCCACATAACTACAACAACGACAACCAATGCGCAAGTACAGACACCCCCCACAACGACAACCAAGGCTCTAGTCCATCTCCGCCGTCGCGTGAGCGTACTCCGCCGCGTGAGCGTACTCCGCCGCCTCCGCAAAAGAAGCGGAAGTGCACCGCTGCGTCGACTAGTACTCAGAAAAGCGAAGCGGGGAAGTCTCGCTTTGTGAACTCTCGCGAAGATGTCGATGTATGGGTCAACGAGATCCAGGCTTCCCAGAGAAAGAAGGCAAAAAAATGCCTTTGCCTGTTCCGGTATATTCTTTGGATGCGATACGGTGGGCCATAGAATTTTTTACGCATCCGTCGCAATATGAACTAAATATGGACGATGACTACACACGCGTTCTGGTGCGTACATCTAGGAGAGTGCGGGAAGAACAAAAATCTGCTGCCACCCAGAAGAGAGATATTCCACAGCTCGGAATGCAGGCGGGACAATCGGCCCCTCCACTCATATTGGCGCCTTACAACCGGAACCCGGTCGATGATGTACTTTCGCAGCAAGCTAGAGATATGGGTATAACTCTGGCAGAGCTTAAGGCATTACAATCTGGCGAGAGTGTCACCATACATGAGGTGGTGCGGAAATATGTGAGAGGAGAAGATCTTGTCGACCCTGCTATGGTGCGCACTCTACCAGCTAGGTTGCACCAACTAAATGTATGGTACATGCATACTACGAAAAGTCAAGAAGGAGACTGGCTCTATGGGAAAATTCCAACGGATTTTTATGGCCCAGGTGATGATGAGATTCAAATTGAGTATTGCGAATTATGGCAGTTATTCAATTTTGACGCGCTCGACAAATCTATCATCAGTGCCTTTTGCATGTAAGTAATTAAATTATGTATATATGTCAGTAATTCTCTAGCTCAACTTATTTTTCATTGCTTGTAATTATAGTTATCACTATATTACTTTTGTACTCTATTATGCAGGCTGAAAATTATACAATCTCGAAAGTTGGGACTCAATCACAAGATTGGATTCATTGACCCTAATCGAGTTCATCATCATGGTTTGTTACATTACCCAGAGAGTACGGAGGAGCTTTTGCTTACTTATTTGATGGCGCAACATTACAAAAACACCATAATTCTCCCGTTCAACTTCGAGTGAGTTGTTTACTTTCTTATACATACTCGATGTTAAGTATATGTAATTGATGATTTAGTTATTAACAAATATAAACATATGGCAGATTTCACTGGGTATTATTTGAGATTGATGTTGAAAAGGCAATCGTTGATGTCTTCGACCCATTATCGAAACCTGAAGAAAAGTTCGACGACACGAAACAGATGCTCCAGAGGTAATTTCGTTCATTATCACAATCGACCTCGTCTTTTCTAATAATATATAGTAATTAGTAAACTTCTTTACTAATTTTCCATACCGTAAACTTCAGGGTTTGGGACAAGTTCACCTCTTTCCACAAGGACGTCGGTATAGCCCGGAACCTCACTTTTAAATGGCGAGAGGTAAGCTGTACTAGCTAGGTTCCACGTATGCATATTCTTAATTTCAGTCTCACAATACCATTTTTTCAATATTTTTTATTATTTTTTATTGGTTTCTTATCTTATTCTATCATAAAGTGCGCGAAGCAGCAACAAGGCACCAATTTGTGTGGATTCTATGTCTGCGAGTTCATCCGAATTCACTTCAATGAGGGTGCAGACTGGAATAGCGTACGTTAACAATTTATTCAAACTTGTTCACTTTTTAAATTGAATTATTTTCATAATTGTTGATATATTGGTGTTGATCTCTCCTTTTTAGTTTGAGATGATCCAGAACAGGCTTGATGCAAAAGACCGCCTACTACCAATTGCGGAGGAAATTGCGGGCTTTCTGCTTGACTATGTCATAAAGCCAGGCGCAGAATGCAGTATAATCCAGCCGCGGAAAAAGACCATCCCGAGGAAAAAATAGGGTCTAATGCCTCTCTGTCATGTAATGATCTCTGTTTTTAAATATTTAGACATGATCTTCCGGTTGTAAATATTTGTTTGGGAGAACTCGTGTACTAGTAGTATTCATGACTATATCCCGAGGAAAAAATCGTGTATTCATGATATATATTATATAGTAACGTATAATATGCAACTCGATCTTGTTTGAAATGAAACATAAATGAAAAAACAGAAACACAAAAGAATCAGTAACATAAATATCAAAAACAGAAACACAAATAGAAAACACGAAACAAAATAAAA
The DNA here is from genome assembly GCA_026929855.1 of Poa annua. Lineage (NCBI taxonomy): Eukaryota > Viridiplantae > Streptophyta > Magnoliopsida > Poales > Poaceae > Poa > Poa annua. Next base: position 43,844,005 of record CM049430.1, read on the forward strand.
GAAACAAAAAAGAAAACAAAAAATTATATATACTGTCCCGGTTCGTATTACGAACCGGGACAAATGAGTGGCAGCCAGAGGCTGGCTTGTTTGGCCACGTGACCCCCCCTATTGGTCCCGGGCCGTGGCGTGCCCGGGACAAATAGGGGAGGCTATTTGTCCCGAACACGCTGTCCCGGGCGCGTGACCGGGACAAAAAGCCCTGACGGCCCGGGACCAGTGGCTTGTTTTGCTCTAGTGAAGGGATGCTTAAACATGCAACTATTGGATCGTTGTTGTGGTCATAAGGTTCGTAGGTATGAAGCGGTTCTATTTACGACAACCCCAAGCCACGTAAAATATGCAAAAGATAAAGTAGAAGCGTCTAACGTTATTTTGCAGGGGCTATGTGATATGGTCAAGGTAGGTTTATTAAATTGTTTATGAACTGCGGGCGCCAACAAGACCATGGCGCATGGACCATATCACGTCGCATTACATTTGATGTTTTGTGTGCATCTTATATTGTCTGATTGTATATATAGTATATATTAGTTAGACGGCGGTAGTTATATAAGATGATCCCTTCAAAATACCACTAGTGTTCTCCCTCCAACGCGTACCACCAAGAAAGTTCTACGTTATGAGGCAGGCCGTGATGATCGGGTGTGAGACATCTCGTCGTTCGCATACAGTGGGTGTAAGCCATGTTGCACAAGCGTCAGCGTGGAGGTTTTTGGTGGCGAGCCTAGCATATTCAGAAATATGGCCTCGGAACAAGGAGACCGAAAGGTCGAGCACGAGTCACAAAATTGGTGTGGCAGACATTTGTCTACTCTTGAAGTTGTGCCGCCGTCTCTGATGATAAGGGGTGGTGCAATGGATGGGGGTCGTGTAATCGCTTAAACGACCAGGAGGGATGTTCGTTTGAGTGGGAGTTCAGATAGTTATTTTCTAAAATACTAGAACTCAAAATATAATGAACAAAGTCTGTTTTGCAAACATTTGTAGATATTAACCATTGTGATAGCATCTTTTCAAATTAGGCGCATTCCTGCGATTGAGAAACTTAAAAGGTTGGGTCCAAACTCCATAGTTTTATTGTTTAGCTTGAGGATACTCCTTGTTTAAACCGTTAGCTCTTTGTGATACAATACCCGCTAGGAGATAAACCCGGAGATTCCGCTAACAAAAGATAATTTGGATTATCGGATTTTGTGCGGATGATATCATCATAGTCCAGTGCATGCTATGATATCTGCCATAGAGAATCAACGGTGGGTACGAGTTTTTTAGATCGCGAACATATGATATGGTCGCTAAACTCGGGGTACCCCAAACGTTGGGTTGATGAAGTTTATCAGTACGTTGACTGATTGTCTTCTCAACCAAGAAGGAAGAGAATACACACATTGAGGGAGCACGTGGCGGTCATACTTAATGACATATGTTCATACTTAATGAACATTGAGACGCCTCTCTCAGCTCAATCACTGGATGACAGACATCGTTGCCAAGTGCAAATCCTCTGTCATAGACTATGTCATTCAAGGGGAGTCGTTCACCTTCATGGTTCTTTATTACGGTGGAAGTATCAAGATATAAGACAGATCGCCGGAAGTCATCAATGATGATGGTGTATATATGATATACATGTTATGAATGTTTTAGCTAAGCAAGTACCCGTAGTAGTGACTAAGTTTTGAACTAGTCATGTTTTGTGAAAACCAGGTTTACTGCTTGAGTAGCTTGAAAGGATGAGGCGACATTGCGTGTTAATAATGGCAGTCAAGTTGTTGTGATGGCCATAGACACTCTCCCTCTAGGTCTACCATTTTTTATGATCGCATGTTAGTATGATTGTTACAAGTGTGTCTCCTCTAGCGAGACACTTGTTCATACATGATAGTGACAAATTTGGTGTCCTATATTTATGAAGTAATGATCATATGCCGATTTGAATTTAAATGGTAGAAGCTCCCAAATTCATAATATTAATGCCAAAGGATACAAACTTAATAAAGACACCACATATGTGTGGCACTACCGTTTAGTCATGTCAATGTTATAGTCAATGCATTAGCTCCATACCGGATGGACCTACTGAAAGTGCATTCTATGTACTCCCAAGTTTTGGTGACTAATGACAACACAAAAAGTATTCTAATGTTTGTGATGAAGCATGCATGCTATTTTACAGGTTGACTGACAAAGAGGAACACTTAGGTTGCCTAAATGACATTCCAATTACACTTGGTATTTGTTCAGGAATTCAGTCAGGAGATTTCCGGGGCTCGGAAATTTCCGGTCCACAGACCAGAGATTTCTGAGCCGTCCTTAATTTTCACTAAGTCTGAATTGAAATGCGTACTGACTCCAACTCAAGCTGAGCCGGAAATCCTCCCGGAGATTTCCGGCGCTCGGAGATTTCCGAGCCCCAGTCCGGAGATCTCCGAGTGACAGAAGAATTTCGACCAAGTCCAGAACTCAAATTGCGTACTGACTCCAAAACAATTTTAGCCGGAAATCCTCTCGGAGATTTTCGGCGCTCGGAGATTTCCGAGCCCCAATCTGGAAATCTCCATCTGGAAATCTCCGAGTGTCAGAGGATTTTCGACCAAGTCAAGAAGCCCAACCAGTACTGATCCAGTTTCTTGCTCAACCGGAAATTGCACCGGAAATTTCCGGGGTCCGCAGATCTCCGGTCCTCAACCCGGATATTTCCGGGCTGGCGGCTGTGCAACGGGCAGATTTTGGGGAGGGGTATAAATACCCCTCCACCTACCTCCAGCATTCCAAGCTTCCAGATTTTCTCTCTCCTCCATTGGTGCTGAAGCTTGTTTCTCCCGGATCTCCCAATCTAGCCACTCAAATCCGTTGATACTTGGGGATCTGAGGGAGAAGCCACCGATCTACATCTCCACCGAAGTGATTTGACTTTCCCCCTCTATTTCTTGAGGGGCAACGAATCTAGGGTTCCTTTGTGGATAGCTAGGTTCAACCTTGTGTAATTTGATCCTTTGTGGATTCCTTTGTGGAAGTGACCTGTTGTGGTCGTTGTGAGAGCCCCCAATTCAGTTGTGGGTGTGTGCCTCACGAATTTGTACGGGACTTTCTTCGCCCTTAAAGGAGTCCTTAGTGGAAGTGTGGATTCGCACCTTTGTGGTCGAATTCACAGGAGAATAGGGTGAGGCCTTTGTGGCGTTGAGCAAACCTTTGTGGTAGCTCACACCTCTCCAACGAGACGTACACCTATGTGGTGGAACTCGGGATAAAATCTTGGTCTTCGAGTTCCTACGGTTGTTTCGTTCCACTCTCCTTTACCGCATCTTTATTTCATGTACTTGCCTAGCTTCCTTGTAGTTTGTCACTTGTGTCATCTAGTTGCACATCTAGACAATTTACTTTCCGCTAGCCTAAAAACTGAAAAAGAGATAAAAATTGGTCACCACCTATTCACCCCCCCTCTAGGTGGTCAACTGCCGTTCACCTACAAGTCCTAAGATTTGATCTTTTGACACTTGCAAAATAACTGTGACACCGTTTTCGGAAAGCGGGCATATAACTTATTGATAGTCATACATAGAGATGTATGTGGTTCAAGGAAGTAATTGACGGGTAGTGGAGACCTTTCTTTCGTGAACTTCACTGAACGTTTTGAGTATAGCTTGTTGAGAATCGTGCATATGGGTGTATGTGAATCAATGAAGTACTTTAACGTGTAGTGAAAGTCTTTATTTCATAGACTTCATGAATATTCCGAGTAGATATATGTATATCCACTCCGGGGAATGTTAGTCTGAAATTTTGATTCGATCAAATAAAGTTCAGAATGAAGTAGGAAATAAACTTAACAAGAAAATCAAATTCCCGCGATGCATATCGAGGAATGAAGATTTGAGTTATAATGTTGGCACATCATTGGAAGACTTGTGAGAAGAGTTCCACAAATTACGTCGCATGGAACACCATAGTGTTATGGTGTGTTAGGACGTCGTAATTTCACTCTATCGGATAGTGTGTGGTAAATAAATCTCTTACCGAATTATTGTGATCATTAGAGTCATATGGTAGAAACGTAAACACTCACGTTAGCAAATAGGGAAACCATTTGAATCCATGGAGACAATACCATACGAGTAATGGCATGGCTTTTAGCCTGGATTGTCGTTTCAGCAATTTAGTGTTTCGATGTGATCAAACCTAAAATGGATTAATCTTTGTAGTATACCCTACCTAAAGAGTTAGTTGGGTACATGTCTCACGACATAGGAAAAACAATTGTCGGGATATACCTTGCGAAAGAAATTGTTTCTTGTCCGAGGGTATAAGTGAGAAAGAAAGTAGAGCAAGACGAAGTTGGTGAACTTTCTCTCGAGACATCAGAGTGGCGCAATCGAAAGTGTTTTCGGTGTCAGGCTCCATAGCTTGAAAAAGCTAATGATTCAAGATCATGATGTTCTGAGCTCATACTAAGAGTGTAGGCATACGAGGTTGTGTTCCACACTGTGTGTTACGACAATCTTGCTATGAAGGTCATATTAATGGAATATGACAGACCTACGAACTACGAAGAAGAGATGGTGGACCTAAGTCCGAGAAATGGCTATGAGTCATTTATGATCCGAAATAAAATCCATATACGATTACCAGGTAATGACTTGGGAGATCTTCTTGATGGCATCTAGGATGTTAGTATATGGGATTTTATGAGAGAGTAGACATTGAGCAGATTCGATTTTTCGTGAAACAGTTTCGACAGATTCAAAAGTTGACCACATGAGAGTTTGTCTCAAGTTGCGAAGCCTAAATCTATTCTGGGTCGTTTAGCAATCACTATAATTTCGAATGAGAAATTGATAGATGGATAAGGAAACCATGTTTCTTAATAGTGTCATTAAGAAAGAGTTGGTGATCCTGAGGATGCTAAACATGTATGCAAACTTCAGTGGTCCATTCATGGGATGAAGCAAGCATATCGGAGCTGGAATCTTCACTTTGATAATGTGATCAAAGGATTTTGGAGTTGTCCAAAATAGTTGAAGAAACCTACATTTGCAAAGAAGTGAGTGGGAACAAAGTAGCTTTCCTTGATCTTATATGCGGAAGGCATATTTGAGTGGGAGCTAGGTGTCATTCGTGATTTTGTATGTATCGACATATTGAATGACACAGATCCTCTAGTAGAGTGTAAAGGATTATTTAAGTGATTAAAGTTTCTATGAAATGAAGTTAGGAGTATTAGGCATCCGATTTATAATTTAATAGATCGTAAGGGGCTTAATAACATTAAGTCGGAATATTTCCTAAGTCAGGATTCTGAAGTATTTCAGAATAGGACAAGCAAAGAAAGAGGTTCTTGCTTGTATGACTAGGTAAACTATTAAGTTTATCTTGGCATTTTCAGTTATAGAAAATGATGTTCGACATTATCTATGTATCAGTCATAGATGCTATCAGATTGAAAGCTCGACTTAGTGTGACCCAAGTTCTTGGTTGAAGAACAGGTTCTAGAGTGATCCTTGTGTGGATCAATGAACAAACGTCAAGTTTATTCTTAAGTGTCTATGAGAACTGAAGATATGTTTTCTAGTAAAGGGTAAGAGTGGAAAGACAACTTGCCGTAAAGCGGTTACGATGCTGCAAGTTATGACACTGACCCATGCGACTAGAAATCTCATATAGGAGATGTCCTTTATTTTGAAAATAGACATGGTTAGTTTGCAAAGTCGCATATGAATGCACTGTCGCATAATCTACATAGGTATAGAAATATATCGCGACTTCAAAAGTAGCAAGTGTGATTGGACTGAGCAGTTTTCCGAGCGTAGGTGGTCCCCTTAATAGATCTTTTAGAATTTTAAGGTGCATGCTACGCGAATGCTCGAGTCTCACTCCATCCACTGGGATATATTTCACCGTCATCGTAAGGTACGGGATTATGTCAAACTAGGTGACATAGAAGTGTTGCAAAGCACATATAGGTCTCAATGTGTGAGATCTATTGACTGTATTCCTCTTCCACGAGGCGAGCAGGCACCAAGATGCTACGGGTGTTGAGCTTTTACCAAGTTGTAAACTAGATTAAGTGTTACTCTAGTGCAAGTGGGAGACTGAAGGGAATATGCCCTAGAGGCACTTAATAAACATAGTTTATTGGCAATATCCCAATCGTTCATTATATGTTTTATACCATGCTATAACTGTATTAAGCGAAAACATTAATACAGGTGTGGTAGATAAACAACCAGGTCCCTAGTAGACTCTACTAAGACTAGTTTCGTTGCGCGATTGATGATCGAGGTTTTCCGATCATAGGGCATGGCGCCGGTCGGCAATGTAAGTCATATCGTTAGGTGTAACGATCTGATGGACATACCCAGTATTTATAGGACATAGTCATTACACCTTAAGACCGTGAGATCAACTCTTATTGTTATCCCTGGAAGATACTTTGATCGCACCAAACGTCATATCTTATATAGTGTGACAATGATAGGTGATACTTTTGGGTATCGGAAGGGGGTAGTTGAGACGTGGGGTCAACAGCGGGATTTGTCAGTCCGCATAGCCGGATAGATACTCTAGGGCCCACTCGGTGAGATTATGTCAAATGAGTTTGCAAACATGTGACTAGGTCACCAGCTGACATAATATCATAGACGAGTAGAAGATAGCGATGTCGGTAACGAGATCATGTTAGGTATGGAGATATCTGAGAATGATGCTCGGACACGCTAAGTATTGCCATGACAAAGGGTTTAAGACTAGACGTCCAGGTTTGATAGATGAAAGTCATTCGTTATATCACGGGGATTAATTCATGGGGTCCAGGCCTACGAGTTAGTCGTTGATCATAGAGGAGTTTTGATCATACCTGTTATTACATCGAACCTCTAGGGTAACACACTTAAGGGGTTTCGACAAGACAACCGGAAAGGAAAGAGATCACCGGGAACGTCCCGGGAATGGTCCGATGGAGATCGGGCAGCGATGAAAGAGTTTTTGGAGCTAGAATAAATTATATATAATATGTTTGATATTAACTAGTGTAATTAATGTCTAAATATGATTTTATATATTTATTTTCGAATTTATTTAGGCTGATTTCCCTAAATGGGCCTTCTGGTCGAAAGAAGGCCCATGGGGGGGAAAACCCTCAAGGAAATTTTGTGGGGGAGGTTTGGGGCCCACCTAGGGCCGACACACCTTTCTTGGCCGCACCAGGCAATGGGGAATAGTCCCACATTGCCTGGCTGGTAAGGTTGGCTCCCCCTGGGAGCCTATATAAGAAGGGGCACCCCTGGCCTTTTAATTCACCAATTAATTCCCTAATTCTCTCTCGATCTCGTGATTCCCTTTGTCAGAGTCGCGCCGAGTAGAGGAGGGGGATCTCTTCCACCATAGCCCGCTGCCGCGCTGTTGGTGTTCCGGTCCAAGTCTTCCGCTGCTCGTCCTGGACTGGAGCTTCGGAGGCCGTCGTCTCCACCGTATGTGTGTGACGCCCTGCGAGGTGCTGCGCTAGCGGTACTCGGAGGCCTACTTCCTCCACCCGACCTCGGGGTCATCTTCGTCGTCTTCGTCGCGCCGAGGTCTCCGCGACCTAGAGGTCGGCTACGTCGTCTTCATCGTCAACGCTTGTGCGGGAGCGTAATCCCCGCTATTCTGTCTACGAGGGTATGTTTCCGATCTCCGCCGTACTTCTATATCTGCATAGTGTAGATCTTGGCTAGTTTAAGGATATCGTTGCTAGGAATTTTTTTGTTTTCTGCACACGATCCCCTTCAGATGAGGGGATCTCTCCACCATAGCCCGCTGCCGCGCTGCTGATGTTCCGGTCCAAGTCTTCTGCTGCTCGTCCTGGGTTGGAGATTCGGAGGTCGTCGTCTCCACCGTATGTTTGTAGTGCCCTGCGAGGTGTTGCGCTAGCGGTGCTCGGAGGCCTACTTCCTCCACCCAACCTCGAGGTCATCTTCGTCGTCTTCGCCGCGCCAAGTTCTTCGCGACCCAGAGGTCGGCTACGTCGTCTTCGTCGTCAACGCTTGTGCGGGAGCGTAATCCCCGCTATTCGGTCTACGAGGGTATGTATTCCGATCTCCGCCGTACTTCTATATCTGCAAAGTGTATATTCTGGCTAGTTTAAGGTTATCGCCGATAGGAAATTATTTGTTTTCTGCCTGCGATCCCCTTCATACCGGTGGTCCGAGACTTTCCTGACGTCTTTCCTGAAGAATTGCCAGGTATGCCACCTGAAAAAGCCGTGGAGTTCGACATTAAACTAGACGCAGGCACTGCTCCTATCTCCAAACGTCCTTACAAGATGGGCCACAAAGAAATGGCTGAACTTAAGAGACAGCTAGAAGAGTTGTGTCGTGGTGGTGTCACGGCAGATGCCATAGGATGGCTAATGTGTGGGGCCCATGGACGTTGGTGGATCCGGGGAGGGATAGCGAGCTGAATAGCCCACGCTAGGAGGATCCCGGTATAACCGAGATCTCCCAAGAACGAGAAACAAGATCAAAGTGCGAGGGGGAAGATCTAACAAACACGAACAAATGCACGAAGGCACACAACACACACACGATATACCCAGGTTCAGGGCCCTCGTGAAGAGGTAACACCCCTACTCCTGCCTTTCCTCTCTATATACTTGTGGTACAAGGGCTACAACTTGCTGCTAGATCTTTCAAAGGGAAGAACACGAAGAACTAGATGAACTCAAGGTGTGAAGCAGTAAATGCTCTAGGAGTAAATGCAACTATAGCTTTGGCTCCCCAGCTGGTCCCTGCTCCCACAGAAGCAGTTATGGCGCCTTTTATAGGGTCTCGGCCAGGAGGGCCGGTAACCCTAAACTGCTCGGCCCCACCGGACAGGTCTAGCAGGCATGCCGTCACCGGCTATTGCGACCTAGTCGCCGCGCTATCCGGCGTAGCCCCTTCGTCATCATCTCGCCAAGGACAGCAGGCGCCGTCCTGGATCATCATTGTCCCCCTGTCAGAGACAAGACATGTCTTGGCCCATCCCGGATTGCCGGACTAAGCATGTCAGGTCTTGTCGTACCGTTGTCGTACCAGCTGACGCGCTCCCGTGTCAGGCGGGAGGTGACCATGCTTCCGTGCCGGGCGGGAGGTGACCATGCTTCCGTGTCAGGCGGAATGGTACTTCCCCCCGCAACAGACGGAAAGCCTGCTATAGACCGTTGACGGCCTACCGGGATCCCTCATGCCGGCTACCTCCTCGCTTGCCACTGTGAGCCTCTCCTACATAAGATCAAGACCGAGACATACACTCCGGTTAGCACTTACCGGGATCACCTATCCGGTAAAACCGAGTACACCCCCTTCCAGGAGTTTCTTTGGAGCCCGAGATCCGAGATCCTCTCCGGATGCGCCCGAGCTCGTCTCAGGATGAGTATCTCTAGGCCTAGCCTCCCGAAGATGTCTTAGCCTATCAGCAAAGACATCTTCGAGAAGATAGTTCTTAGAGGAACCATCCGCTGATGCTTGTGTTGCTATTGTGAAGGCTGGGGGTGTCTATTTATAGTTGCTAGAACTGACCCTTGCGCCTGGCAGGAGGCACTTTGCACTCTACCAGCACTCAAAGGTCAAGTTGCATCTTCAGCACACCAGGGGGTGTCCCTTGCTGTCGCCAAAGGTCAAGTACTGTTGGCATATTGCTGAGTTATTCCGGGACCTGCCCCTACCCGGGGGGCAGCCCCCCGACACTAGTCCCCGAAGCTGGTGCTGCACAGCGACCTCGGATGATGTGCGGGATCAGCTTTAACAGCAACCATCTTCTGAGAACATATGACACCATCCTCTGACTACATGCCGACATCGGTTCTTCCCGAGATCTTCTCATCGAGATTGCTTTAACCGGGAGGTGAAGCCCGTAACCGGATACTGCAGTCTCCGCGAATCTCGACCGTTGGCTCCGTATTGAACTCGAGACTGCGAGCTGGGCCCCACCCGACGTCCTGTCTGGCCAAAAATGCACTCGAGTGCTTTTGCCCGAGCACGCCGTCGCTTGGGTTCGCGTGCCGGGAGCCGCAGCCGATCCGAAGCCCAACCGTTGGGGCCGTGTGACCCTCGGTGTGGCCGGATCGGGCGCTCCGGCTAGCGCAACGTGCCGCGCTGCACAAAATGGATCCCACTCACGATCGTGGAGATCGTGGGCGGGAAAATTGGAAACCGCTCCGGAATCCCCCCATAAATAGGGGACTGGAACGGTCTCCTCTTCTTCTTCCTCTCCTTCGCTTCTCCTCCACCGTCGTCTCGAGCGCATCGCCGCCGCTGTGTTCGTCGCCCTAACGCCGCCGCCCTCGCTGTTCGCCGGAACCCGAACGCCGCCGTTCCTCTTGCACGTCACCGACCTCCTCTTCTCCGGTGAGTTGCTCTTTCCGCCCCGATGATCTTCTTTAGTAGAATAATACCTCGCCTTCGGCCGTGCTCTAACACACGCGCGGCTGAGCCGCCGCCGGTGAGCACGACTCGAGCGGCGCGCACGGGGTGCACGGCGGTGATGCACCATTGCGGTAGGACCTAGAACTTTCGCTCGCATTACGTCTCGTTCGAGTTTTAGCCCGAGTATATTTTCCTCACTTTAGTTTTGATTTATCAGCACACGGTAGATCTTTCCTGCCCTGAACTCGGTTGTGTTTAGGAGTTTGCGATCCAGCATCTTAGCTCCCGATAGACTAACCCCGACTAACCGCCACTGCGCCTGCAGAGTAGCCCGGATACATCTGCGGACTTCTCCGGCATGGGTGAAGAAGGTATCCGGGGATGCTGGGATGGATCGGAGACCACCCAGGAGGACTTGGACTGGCTGTATCGGACCCACCGGATTCCTTCGGAGGTTGAGAGCCGTCTCCCGGAGGACGAGGTTCAACCGGAACCCCAACCCGGGGAATACGTTGTATTCCTCACGCACTTCGAGCGTGGGTTTGGGCTTCCGGCTAGCCCCTTCTTCCGCGACTTCCTCGACACTTACAGCCTCCAACCCCATCATCTCCCTGCCAACGCCATCATGATGCTTTCGGTCTTCACCACTTATACGGAAGAATATCTCGGCATATGGCCATTCCTGGACCTCTGGGCCAAGTACTTCATCCTTCGCCGCCAAGCCATCCCTAACCCGGACCAAAAAATAAAAGACTTGCTCGACTGCGGAGCTGCCACCATCATTCCCCGCGCCGATTCCGGATTCCCAATAGTCAAAGGACTAGAGTCCTGCCGGAAGTGGCAGCACAGCTTCTTCTATGTGAAGAACCGGGAAAGCTCGGGAGATGCTCCGGGATCCTCGAATCCGGACTTCATTAATCTGCCAGAGTTCGCCATTGGTCCTCCGCGCAAATTCAACCTCTGGAAACGGCTCCCCGACACCGAAGAAGTCAGGTGCATGCACGACGTTCTGAACGTGCTGACCGACACGATGACCGGCGATGATCTCCTGCGCTGCTTCATCATTCGCCGCGTCTGCCCCCTCCAAACCCGAGTGCACAAGATGTGCCATATGGCCGGGAATTTAGACCCTACCCGGACCAGTATCTTTGGGCTAGATCACGCTGCGGTCGTCCGCCGCGTTCGAGCTATTGCTCGGACGAAGATGACGGATGACTACTCTTGGGGTGCCATCGGGGGATCCCGGAAAAAACCCCTGAAACAGGTGCTCATATCTGCCTTTCGTAAACTTGCCTTCGCGCCCGGGTTCTGCTGGAAACCGACATGGGTATCATGTGGTGATTTATTTGCGCAGTTATTCGAGCGACAAATCGAGGAAGACGCTATCCACGCCAACGGGAATTTCGCGCCGAACTTCCCAGCACCTGAAGAGATGCCGAGGGAGGATCCCGATGGTGAGGAGAATCTCGCCGTTCCTCTGGTGAAAGCTGCCGCCCCGGGTAACCCTTCTGTCGGGGGGCTGCCCCCCGGGTAGGGGCAGATCCCGGTATAATTCAGTAAAGGGCCAACAGTACTTGACCTTTGGCGAGAGCAAGGGACACCTCCTGGCGTGCTGAAAGGGCAGCTTGACCCTTGAGCACTGGTAGAGGGCAAAATGTCTCCTGGCAGGCGCAAGGGGCAGCTCTGGCATCTATAAATAGACACCCCGACCGTCACAATCGCAGCACAAGCATGAGCGGGTGGTTCCTCTAAGAACTAGCTTCTCGAAGATGTCTTTGCTGATAGGCTAAAACATCTTCGGGAGGCTAGGCCTAGAGATACTCATCCTGTGACGAGCTCGGACGTATCAGGAAAGGGTCCCGAGTCTCGTGGTCCGAGGAGACTCCCGGAATGAGGTGTACTCGGCTTTACCGGATAGGTTGTCCGGGTAGGTACTAACCGGAGTATATGTCTCGGTCTTGATCTTATGCAGAAGGGGCTCACAGTGGCAAGCAAGGAGGTAGCCGGCGTGAGGGCTTCCGGTAGGCCGTCAACGGTCTGTAACAGGCTTTCCCGTCTGTTGCGGGGGGAAGTACCGTTCCGCCTGACACGGAAGCATGGTCACCTCCCGCCTGACACGGAATCATAGTCACCTCCCGCCTGACACGGAAGCGCGTCAGCCGGTACGATCGTGGTACGACAAGACCGGACATGCCTAGCCCGGCAATCCGGAAAAGGCTATTCGGGATGGGCAAAGACATGTCTTGTCTCTGACAGGGGGACAGCGATAGTGCAGGACGGCGCCTGCCGTCCTTATCGAGATGATGACGAAGGGGCTACGCCGGATAGCGCGGCGACTAGGTCGCACTAGCCGGTGACGACATGCCGACTAGGCCTGTCCGGTGGGGCCAAGTCGATTTAGGGTTTCCGGCCCTCCTGGCCGGAGCTCTATAAAAGGCGCCATAACTGCTCCTGAGAGGGGAGAGACCAACTTCAGAGCCAAAACTATAGTCACATTTACTCTTAGAGCATTTACTCCTTCTCACCTTGAGTTCATCTAGTTCTTTGTACTCCTCCCTTTGAGAGATCTAGCAACAAGTTGTAGTTCTTGTACCACAAATATATAGAGAGGAAAGGCAGGAGTAGGGGTGTTACCTCCTCACGAGTGCCCTGAACCTGGGTATATCGTGTGTGTGTTGTGTGCCTTCGTGCATTTGTTCGTATTTGTTAGATCTTCCCCTTTGCACTTTGATCTTGTTTCTTGTTCCTGGGAGATCTCGGTCATACCGGGATCTTCCTCGCGTGGGCTAATCAGCTCGCTATCCCTCCCCGGATCCACCAACGTCCATCGGCCCCACACATTAGCCATCCTATCGCATCTGTCGTGACACCACCACGACAGTTGGCGCCCACCGTGGGGCCGACAGTGGCGTTGGCTGGTGTACACATCCGGACGGGCTCACCTGTTCACTTTGAGGTTCAGGTTCTCTCTGGCCTGGCCGTAAGGCTAGGAGAGATGGACTTCGTCTGCGACAACGCAAGATGCTTCCGGAACAGGCCCTTTCCGGTAAACGGATGTCTCATTGACTTCGGCGGTTTTACCACCTACGTCACCACCGAGGTTGTCTGTAGCTACCCGGACACGGTCCTGGAAGCTGAGGACCCGCCCATGCTCCGCGCTGCTCGGGGTCTGCGTGCCGGTCACCCCCCGAGTTCCGTTGCGGTGATGATGGTCGGGGCTACTGAGGAGGAGTACCAGGACGCAGACGGCGATACCGGGAGCGGTCTCCCCCGTTTGGCCAAACCCCCGCAGGAAAGACATGCGGCTCGAGATGGCGATCCGCAGCCGTCCCAGCCGCGGCGTCGCCCGGATCCCCTCTCGGGACTGGTGGCTAAGTTGACTGTACCTGTGGCTGCGGAAGCGGATACCCAGGCCTCTTCGGCTGAATTGGAGGAGCAGCGGAGGTTGCTACTTGCCGAAGCACAGGAGATAGCCGAGATACTCCCGGGAGCAGGAGGATGTCGGCAACAGCCAGCGTCAAAAGACAAGTGGCCCGGCTTGGGGTCAGAGTCAGGAGGTGCAAAAGACCTGGGTGGAACAAAAGAAGCCCCTGACATATGAGGAAATGCTGAACAAGCCATGCTGCTACCACACTCTGGAGGCCAACAAGCCCGCAAACCACTCTACTCGGCAGTGTAGCTGGTATCAGCGCACGTTGCACGAGGGCAGCTCGGGAGCTATTCGGCAGAGTGCTCCGGCATCTCGGCCCAATATCCCGAGACCCCCTCCTCCGACATCGGGGGCCAACGCTATCCGACTTCCCCCTCCTCCGAGAGGACCCCCACCTCGGCCAGTGAATGTGGTGCATACCCGGAACGACAACGGTAACCAAGCCGGACACCAGCAGAGCAACTACCGGGAGGCGCATCAAAGCTATGTGGTCTTTGTGACCGAACCTACTGACCGAAAGAGTGTGCGGCAGCGTGCCCTGGAGGTGAATGATGTGATCCCGGCGGTGCCCAAGTTCTTGCACTGGTCCGAGATGGAGATCACGTGGAGCCGGAAGGATCACCCCAGGGTTATGCCTAAACCAGGTGCGTATGCCTTGGTGGTGGACCCAACTTTTGTCGGACCCAACCTCAACGTCCGCTTCAGCCGGGTTCTGATTGACAATGGCAGTGCCATTAACATCATGTACAAGGACACGATGCTGAAGCTGGGAGTATCTATGAACACTCTGCTGCCTACCGAGACAACCTTCCACGGCGTTGTGCCCGGAGTCTCCTGCTCGCCCATGGGAAAGATCTGGGTTGAGGTGCTATTCGGAACTCGGGAGAACTGCCGAACCGAGAGCTTGGAGTTCGAGGTCGTTGACCTCGAAAGCCCATATCACGCACTGATCGGCAGACCGGCCCTCGCCAAGTTCATGATCTCAACTCACATGGGCTACCTGAAGATGAAGATGCCGGGGCCTAACGGTATAATCACCATCTCGGGGGACCACAAGCGCTCCATGGAATGTGCTTCGGCGGGGTCATGCTTGGCTGAATCCCTGTTGATCGCAGAAGAAAAGAAGATAATCCAGCAGGTGTTGGCAATGGCCAAGACCTCCCAACTCGGAATGCCCGGGATGGTGAACCCGGAGCAGGGGGCATCATTTCAGCCCCCCAAGGAGACCAAGAAGGTGTGTGTGGACCCCAGCAACCCGGAGCGACAAGTTATCATTGGCAGCAACCTGGACAGCAAATAGGAAGGCGAGCTCGTCGACTTCCTCCGTGAGAATCGGGAGGCCTTTGCGTGGTCGAGTGACGATCTGCAAGGCGTCCCGAGGGAGTTGGCTGAGCACTCTCTGTTTGTTCGACCGGATGCGAAGCCGGTGAAGCAACCAACTAGGCGCCTCTCGGATGAAAGAAGAGCCGCGGTCATGGAGCATCTGGCTATACTGCTGGCCGCCGGATTCATAATGGAAGTGCTGCACCCGCATTGGATATCAAATCCGGTTTTGGTAGAGAAGAAGAAGGATGATCCCCTCCTGCTTAAGGTGTGGCGCATGTGCATCGACTTCACCAACCTCAACAAAGCATGTACGAAGGACCCCTTTCCACTACCCCGGATAGATCAAATGATAGATTCCACTGCCGGGAGTGAGCTTTTAACTTTTCTAGATGCTTATTCTGGTTTTCACCAGATACCTTTAAATCCAGATGATCAATTGAAAACTGCTTTTATTACCCCTTATGGGGCTTATTGCTATCGTGTCATGACTTTCGGTTTGAGGAATGCTGGTGCTACATACCAGAGATGCATGCAGAAATGTTTGCATGACCAAATAGGCCGAAATGCCGAGGTCTATGTCGATGACATAGTCATAAAAACAAAAGAAAAAGCCTCACTAATAGATGATCTGAGGGAAACATTCAAGAACTTAAGAAGATTCCGGATGAAATTGAACCCGGATAAGTGCACATTTGGTGTTCCGGCAGGAAAGTTACTCGGTTTCCTCATCTCAAGCCGGGGAATCGAGGTCAACCCGGGTAAAATTCGTGCTATTGAGAGCATGAAGTTGCCCGTGCGTCTCAAGGATGTGCAGAAGTTTACCGGATGTCTTGCATCCCTGAGTCGGTTTGTGAGCCGACTTGGGGAGAAGGCCTTGCCTCTGTACCAGCTGATGAAGAAGAGCAAAACATTTGTTTGGACCCCGCAGGCTGACGCGGCGTTCAACGATTTGAAGAGAATGCTCTCAACAGCACCTGTGTTGGCATCCCCGTTACCCAAGGAACCTATGCTGTTGTATATTGCCGCAACCAACCGAGTAGTCAGTGTGGCAATGGTTGTAGAAAGGGAAGAAGGGGGCAAGCTGATACAGAGGCCGGTGTATTACCTCAGTGAGGTGATCTCAGAATCCAAGCAAAACTAACCGCACTACCAGAAAATGGCGTATGGGGTGTACATGGCAGTGACCAAGCTCAAGCACTACTTTCAGGAACACCCGATCACAGTGGTATGCGAAGCTCCTCTGGCCGAGATCATCGGTTGCAAGGACGCTAGCGTCCGGGTAGCCAAATGGGCCGTCCAGTTGTCTCCATACGCTCCAGCATATGAGAGACGAGATGCCATCAAGTCGCAGGCGCTGCCGGACTTTTTGGTAGACTGGGCCGAGATGCAGTATGAACCTCCGATGCCGGATTACAATTTCTAGAGGATGCATTTCGATGGCTCAAAGGCTAAGATCGGATTGGGTGCCGGAGTGGTCCTCACTTCCCCAAAGCAAGATGTACTGAAGTATGTGCTGCAAATTCATTTTCGGGCATCCAACAATGTCGCAGAATATGAGGCTTTGGTTCATGGATTGAACGTCGCCAAGGAAATCGGCATCCGCCGGATAGAGTGTTTCGGTGACTCCGACCTCGTGGTGCAACAGGTGTCGGGGAATTGGGATGCCCTCGATGCGAACATGGCCTTATACAGGTTTCATGTGCAGAAAATATCCGGATTTTTTGAAGGATGCGAGTTCAAGCATATACCCAGAGGAGAAAACGAAGCAGCGGATGTCTTGTCCAAGCTAGGGTCATCTCGGGATGCCATCCCACCCGGGATAGCCCTGGAGCATTTGAGGAAGCCATCTATTCAACCATCACCCGAATCAGATTCTATCTTCATCCCCAAGGAGCCTGGTTCAGTTGCAGTACCCATGGAAGTAGATGTCGGGAGCATAACATCGAACCTGGGGACTGCGTCCCAGTGCTCAGAGAGGCAAAGAAAAATGATGATAGAGGTGATGTCGGTAGAGCCAATGGACATAGACGCTCTCATGTTCCCGGTTAGACCTGTCCCGGGATGGGCACAGCCCATTATGGCTTATATCTTATAAGGAACCCTCCCGGAGAATGAAGTGGAAGCCCGGCAGATAATGCGAAGATCAAAAGCATACACTGTCATCAATCAAGAACTGTACAAAAGGAGTGTCACTGAGGTACTCTAGAGGTGTGTGGAACCGGCAGAAGGACAAGAGATGCTGGTGGAAATACATCAGGGGGAATGTGGACATCATGCATCATCCCGGGCCCTGGTGGCAAAGGTGTTCCGGCATGGGTTCTACTGGCCCACTGCGCTGCAGCAAGCAGAAGATATTGTCCGAAAGTGTGGAGGATGCCAGAGATTTGCTCACCGGATACACATGCCGGCGTCAGCACTGAAAACAATCCCCATCACTTGGCCATTCGCAGTGTGGTGTTTGGATATGGTCGGTCAGTTCAAGCCGGCGAGAGGCAATATGACACATATACTGGTGATGGTGGACAAGTTCACCAAGTGGATAGAAGTTAAGCCAATCCGGAAGTGTGATGGACACACCGCTGTGCAATTCCTGAAAGACATCATCTTGAGATACAGATACCCGCACAGCATTATCACAGATAATGGAACCAACTTTGTTGTGGGGGAATTCGCTCGATTTTGTGCTGAGAAGGGAATCCGGCTGGATGTAGCATCAGTTGCACACCCGGAAGCAAATGGGCAAGTCGAAAGAGCAAATGCCTTAGTCTTGGCCGGCATCAAAGCTCGTTTGATCGAACCACTATTGAGAACTCCGGGATGCTGGATAGAGGAGTTACCGGCAGTGCTATGGGGTCTCCGGACTACACCGAATAGATCTACCGGGTACACGCCATTATTCATGGTATATGGTGCTGAGGCAGTAGTTCCAACCGACATACAATATGATTCCCCGAGAGTGATAATGTTCACCGAGACCGAGGCAAAGGAGGCCCGGGAAGATGATGTAGATTTACTCGAAGAGGCAAGAGAATTGGCACTATCTCGGTCTGCAATTTATCAACAGAATCTCCGTCGCTATCATAGCCGGAAAGTGCACCCGAGGGTGTTCCGAGAAGGGGATCTGGTGCTGAGGCTCATCCAACGCACGGCTGGAATGCATAAATTGTCACCTCCATGGGAGGGACCTTTTGTGATAAGCAGAGCATTGCACAATGATTCTTATTACCTTGTAGATGCATAGGAGGCTAGGAAAGGTGTAATGGACAAATCCGGTGAGGAAACCAAGCGTCCATGGAATGTAGCTCTACTTCGCCCCTTTTACACGTAAAGGGCTCAGTGTATGTTGTGTCTCAGTTTTTTCATATTAATGAAAGTAAGTCACCCCGGGAGGAACCCGGGGACTGCCTGGTTATGTGCTTGTCTTGTTTTTATTTTTGTTAAGTTCATTTGCTGTTTTTTACCGGCATCTCGGGAAGGAACCCGGGGACTGCCGGATTGCTATCTTTTATGTTATTTGTATGCCGGGAAAGTTCCGAGTTCGATTCTCAAAGTCAAACTAATGTATGTCATGTGAAATCATCTTGTGACTCGACTGACGCACGCCGAAATGGTAGTCAAGAGCAAAGAGAGGGAAGATGGGAAACACGAAAATGGTCTCCGGGACTCGGAGAAGGAACTTATCCGGCATACCTGGTTTTTACTAACTCGGTTATTTTTTATGTCGGGAATTCGGTTAGTAGGAACTCGGATTGTTTTAAGTAATGTATGCCGTATGTGGAGTTTTGTGACTCGACTGTCGCACGCTGAAATGGTAGA
Source organism: Poa annua (assembly GCA_026929855.1). Classification (NCBI taxonomy): domain Eukaryota; kingdom Viridiplantae; phylum Streptophyta; class Magnoliopsida; order Poales; family Poaceae; genus Poa; species Poa annua. The sequence continues at coordinate 43,862,959 of CM049430.1, forward strand.
CAAGAGCAGAAATTACCTAAGTACGGTAAACATGAAAGGCAATTCGGGAACTCAAAACAGAATAAATTGACATAAGTTACTCGGATAAATAGTTCACTGCGAAACGAAAATAATATAAGTGTATGTTACATATGGTACCCGGCATCCCGGGATTTAACAGACCTACTCTTAAATGTTTCTAAGCGATAGGAGATGTCGGTTTCTTGACCGAGACACCAGGAGCGGCGACATCGGGAGCGGCATCAGCAGGAGCAGCAGCAGCAGCAGACCCGGTGGCATCACCAGTAGCAGCGATCTCGGAAGAAGCAGCAGGAGCAGCTTCGGCTTCAGTTCCGGCAGCGCTACTCGGGGCGTCGGGACGCACCTCGGTCTTGGTGGCCTCGGGTCTTGGCGAAGTCGTTGCGTCCCGGGGAACCACGCTCTCAGCCGCGGCACCGGACGCAGCGTCATCTTCTTCTGGGGCCTCGTCTTCCGCGTCGCCGGTCGCGCTGGTGTCTTTGTCGTCCTCATAATCAGATTCGGAGTCGGAAGGAAGGACGCTGGCGGTGAAGGCGCGGATGCTTGCCCACGAGGCGATGCGGTGCGCCACCTCCTGTCGCTGCTGGATCTTAGCCGGATCACTCAGCCACGGCGAGATCGTCCGCAGCCGCTGGATCGCCTCCAGGTCAAGACCTTCGTACCAGCTGAGTATTTGGGTCAAGACCTGGTCGGCACCAGCCCGCGCACCGGAACGCTTCCACGCATGAATGCGCCTCCCGGCACACTGTAGTGCGCTCGCGAGCTCGGGCATCGAGAGCGTCCCGCGGATGCTCGGCCACAATGCGCCGTGGACGTGGACCACAGCGCTGAGCAGTTCTGTCCCGATAGACCGAAGAGGCACTATCCGGGCCTTTAGGGCGGTGAGGTGATCCTCGATGTCCCAGGTTTCCGAGACAGGGCCCTTCCCGACGCGCTTCTCTCGGGCGGCAGCAACGGCGAGAACAGCAGCCTCCCGGGAGTGCTCAAATTCCCCTTTAAAAAGAAGAACTGTCAAACAACTAGGTCATAAGAAAAGCGACAACAAAGAAAGGAAGCAACAAGAGAAGACGGATGTCGGTCCACTTACTGTTAAGATCCCGGTTCAATACAGTGAGCTCGGAGAGCCAAGTATCGGACCGTGACCGGAGGAGAGCCAGCTCGGTCTCGGCAAGATGAGCACGCTCCTCGGACTGGTCCAAGGTTTCCTTTTGCTTCTTGCTCGCCTCGATAAAGCGCGTCTTCATCTCGGTCGCTGTGGCCCTGACTTTTTCGAGCTCGCCGTTGAGCCGCGCGATCTCGGCTTGCGCGGTGGCGAGTGCGGCCTTCTGGTCTACCGAGACCTTCCGCGCGGCATCTCGCTCCTCCCGGAGGCGCCCCTCGCACTTCTTGGACTGACCGAGGTCAGCAAGAACTCGGTTGAAGATGCTGCAGTGTTTCTTGCTGCACTCCTGAAATCAAGACAAATAAGGAGAAGTCAGCCGGTGAAGAATGTAAAGAAATCGGGAGAATCCGGGATCTCTAGCACATAACAAGCTACCCGGTTGGGAGGATCTCGGGGACTCGGTGTCCGAGTCCTGAAACTTTCTCTAAGATTGGAGCCTAGCGATCTGCTATTCGGTGGAATCTAGAGCACTAAGCACCAATCTCGGGGACTAGTGGTTGTGAAGCAAATTTTAAAGCAAGCTACCCGTTTGGGAGGATCTCGGGGACTCGGTGTCCGAGTCCTGAAACTTTCTCTAAGATTGGAGCCTAGTGATCTGCTATTCAGTGGAATCTAGAGCACTAAGCACCAATCTCGGGGACTAGTGGTTGTGAAGCAAATTTTAAAGCAAGCTACCCGGATGGGAGGATCTCGGGGACTCGGTGTCCAAATCCAGAAGTTTTCTCTAAGATTGGGACCTAGTGATCTGCTATTCGGTGGAATCTAGAGCACTAAGCACCAATCTCGGGGACTAGTGGTTGTGGAAGAAACACATGTTTTTTGGTGAAAGAAATAGAGCAAGCTTACCTCGGTCACCCGAGTAACGTCCAGCGCGGCCACCTGGAGAGCGTGCAGAGCTTGGGCGTTGCGGCTTGGGCCTGCAGCGTGCAAATCTCCCGCGGTCTCGGAGGCGTCGGCGGCAAGCCAAGCCTGATTGTATGCGTCAACAGCATGTATGCCGGAGCCGCCGGGCGCGCGGGTAGCAGAAATATCTCGGGACCCTGAAGGCACAAAGGAGCTAACGGTTGCTCGCAACATCCGCAAGGCAGCAGTAGGGATCTCGGCGGGAGGCGGTGGTAACGATGAAAACGTACCCGGGCGCAGCACCAAGTCCTGGGACGAAGATGTCGGGGCAGCTGCATGCTTGGCAGAAGTCGTTTTCTGCCCAGCGACCTTGGGGCGCGACTTCCCGGTAGGTGGATCAGCTGGCCGGGAGGAGGCTGCGGGCCGCTTCTCCGGGGCAGTATTGTCCGGAGCCTGCCGGGAGGGACCGCTCGGCACGGACTGCCAGGGAGGGCTCAAGATCTCGGCCTCAAGCCCGGGCACCCGGCGCGGACTTTCCGGAAGGAAAATGTCTCCCGAGGTCGTCGTGGCCTGCACCGGGATCTCGTCGGTCACCGGGCAAGCATCCGGAGTCGCATCGGATGCCGGTGCGGCACCGGAGGCGGCAGCTTCGCTGCCTCGGGTAGAGGGGCGAGGAGGAGAAGGCGAAGCCCGAGCAGGGCTGGGAGTTCGAGTTCCGGGAGGAGGAGGAATGGCAGGTGACGGGAGTTCGAGTGCGTCCCTGAAAGAAAATATCTCAATAATAATTTAGGAAGAAGGCAAAGTCATGTGGCATAAGGCAAGGAGAATGTACCCGGAGTCCACAAGGGGAGGGCCCCTTTGCCGGCGAGGCTTCGGGGCCGTTTGTTTATTCGGCTTGCTCTTCTTGGGGGGGTTGCCGGGGTTGTCGGCAGCCTCGGTGTCGGAAGCCGCGCGCTTCCGGCTCTCGGCGCGTTTTGTCCCGGCAGTCGGCTTCGGAACCACTGCTGAGGCCCACTTGAGAGGAAGAGCGTCAATAACATCGAGGATTTGGCAGTCAATCTCATTCTCATCATCCAAAGAGATGGAAAATGCCTCTGAGGTTGAAGGGTTACCCGGAGCTGCAGCTTTGAATAGAGGGATGGCGAGATGGTCCTCGCCGTCGGGGTCCTTTCTCGGCATCTTATCCGGCACCGGGATATTCGGCACGAAATTCCCGTCGGCGTGGACTGCGTCCTCCTCGGCTTGCCGCTCGAATAACTGCGCAAACAAATCACCACGTGTCGGTGTCCAGGTGAACGCATGTACGAAGGCAAATGCGCGAAAGACAGACAGGAGCACCTGTTTTAACGGCTTTTTCCGGGAGCCCCCAATGACACCCCAAACGTAATCATCCGACATCTTCGTCCGAGCAATAGCTCGGACACGTCGGACGACCGCGGGGCGGTCAAGAGGAAAAATACTGGTTCTGGTGGGGTCATAGCTCCCATCCATATGGCACATCTTGTGCACTCGGGTTTGCAGAGGGCAGACACGGCGGATAATGAAGCAGCGCAGGAGATCGTCGCCGGTCATTTTCTTATTCAGCGCCAAGAGCACGTCATGCATGCAGTTGACCTCTTTGGTATCCGGCAGTCGTTTCCAGAGGTTGAACTTGCGAGGAGGGCCATGGACAAACTCCGGCAGATTTATGAAATCCGGATTCGAGGATCCCGGACCATCTCCCGAGTGCTCCCGGTTCTTCACGTAGAAGAAACTGCGCTGCCACTTCCGGCAGGATTCTAGTCCCTTGACTATGGGGAAGCCGGAGTAAGCGCGAGGGATGATGGTGGCCGCTCCGCAGTCGACCAAGTCTTTCTCTTTCTGATCCGGGTTGGGGATGACCTGGCGACGAAGGATGAAATACTTGGCCCAGAGATCCAGAAAGGGCCACACGCCGAGATATGCTTCTGCGTACGTGGTGAAGACCGAGAGCATCATAATGGCGTTGGCGGGGAGGTGATGCGGTTGGAGGCTGTAGGTGTCGAGGAAGTCGCGGAAGAAGGTGCTAGCCGGAAGCCCAAACCCACGCTCGAAATGCGTGAGGAATACGACGTATTCCCCGAGTTGGGGTTCCGGCTCAACCTCGCCCTCCGGTAGACGACTCTCAACTTCTGGCGGAATCCGGTGTGTCCGGTACAGCCAGTCCAGGTCCCATTGTTTGGTTTCGGAGCCATCCCAGCATCCCCGGATACTTTCTTCACCCATGTCGGAGAAGACTGCAGGTGTATCCGGGCTATTCTGCAGGCGCAGCGGCGGTTAGTCAAAGTTAGTCTACCGGGAACTAGGATGCCGGAGCACAAACTGCTAAACACAACCGGATTCCTGGAAAATAAGATCTACCGTCTGCTAGAAAATCAAAACAAAAAGGAGGAAAATAGGCTCGCGCTAGACTCGGGCGAGGCGCAATGCGGGTGAATGATCTACATCCTACCGCGACGGTACATCACCGCCGTGCGCCTCGTGCACGCCGCTCAAGTTGTGCTCACCGGCGGCGGCTCAACCACACTTGTGTCACGGCACGGCCGGAGTCGGACGGTTGTTCTACCGAAGAAAATCATCGAGACGGAGAGAGCGACTCACCGGTGAAACCGAAGGTCGGTGACGTGCGAGAGGTACGGCGATGTTCGAGCTCCGGCGCACGGCGAAGGCGACGGAGTTCGGGCAAGGAGTGCAGCGGCGGCGGCGTGCTCGAGACGGTGGTGGAAGAGGAGCGAGGAAGAGGAAGAAGGAGAGGAGACCGTTCCGGTCCCCTATTTATGGGGGGGATTCCGGAGCGGTTTCCAATTTTCCCGCCCACGATCTCCACGATCGTGGGTGGGATCTAGTTTGCGCAGCAAGCCACGTGGCGCTACCCGGAGCGTCCGATCCAGCCACACCGAGGGCCACACGGCCCCAACGGTTGGACTCCGGATCGGCTGCGGCTCCCGGCGCGGGAACCCAAGCGACAGCGTGCTCGGGCAAGAGCACTCGAGTGCATTTCTGCTCGGACGCGATGTCGGGTGGGCCCCAGCTCGCAGTCTCGAATTCTTCAGAAAGCCAACGGTCGAGATTCACTGAGGATGTGTTATCCGGTTGCAGGCTTCGCCTCCCGGTAAAAATAGTCTCGGTAAGAAGATCTCGGGAAGAACCGACTTCTGCAGATAGGGAAAGGCTGGTGTCGTGTATTCTCGGAAGATAGTTGTTGTTTAAAGCTGATCCCGCACATCATCCGAGGTCGCCGTGCAGCACCAGCTTCAGGGACTAGTGTCGGGGGGCTGCCCCCCGGGTAGGGGCAGATCCCGGTATAATTCAGTAAAGGGCCAACAGTACTTGACCTTTGGCGAGAGCAAGGGACACCTCCTGGCGTGCTGAAAGGGCAGCTTGACCCTTGAGCACTGGTAGAGGGCAAAATGTCTCCTGGCAGGCGCAAGGGGCAGCTCTGGCATCTATAAATAGACACCCCGGCCCTCACAATCGCAGCACAAGCATGAGCGGGTGGTTCCTCTAAGAACTAGCTTCTCGAAGATGTCTTTGCTGATAGGCTAAGACATCTTCGGGAGGCTAGGCCTAGAGATACTCATCCTGTGACGAGCTCGGACGTATCAGGAAAGGGTCCCGAGTCTCGTGGTCCGAGGAGACTCCCGGAATGAGGTGTACTCGGCTTTACCGGATAGGTTGTCCGGGTAGGTACTAACCGGAGTATATGTCTCGGTCTTGATCTCATGCAGAAGGGGCTCACAGTGGCAAGCAAGGAGGTAGCCGGCGTGAGGGCTTCCGGTAGGCCGTCAACGATCTGTAACAGGCTTTCCCGTCTGTTGCGGGGGGAAGTACCGTTCCGCCTGACACGGAAGCATGGTCACCTCCCGCCTGACACGGAAGCATAGTCACCTCCCGCCTGACACGGAAGCGCGTCAGCCGGTACGATCGTGGTACGACAAGACCGGACATGCCTAGCCCGGCAATCCGGAAAAGGCTATCCGGGATGGGCAAAGACATGTCTTGTCTCTGACAGGGGGACAGAGATGGTGCAGGACGGCGCCTGCCGTCCTTATCGAGATGATGACGAAGGGGCTACGCCGGATAGCACGGCGACTAGGTCGCACTAGCCGGTGACGACATGCCGACTAGGCCTGTCCGGTGGGGCCAAGTTGATTTAGGGTTTCCGGCCCTCCTGGCCGGAGCTCTATAAAAGACGCCATAACTGCTCCTGAGAGGGGAGAGACCAACTTCAGAGCCAAAACTATAGTCACATTTACTCTTAGAGCATTTACTCCTTCTCACCTTGAGTTCATCTAGTTCTTTGTACTCCTCCCTTTGAGAGATCTAGCAACAAGTTGTAGTTCTTGTACCACAAATATATAGAGAGGAAAGGCAGGAGTAGGGGTGTTACCTCCTCACGAGGGCCCTGAACCTGGGTATATCGTGTGTGTGTTGTGTGCCTTCGTGCATTTGTTCGTATTTGTTAGATCTTCCCCTTTGCACTTTGATCTTGTTTCTTGTTCCTGGGAGATCTCGGTAATACCGGGATCTTCCTCGCGTGGGCTAATCAGCTCGCTATCCCTCCCCGGATCCACCAACGTCCATCGACCCCACACATTAGCCATCCTATGGCATCTGCCGTGACACCACCACGACACCTTCAACCTCAGAGGCAGTTTCCATTTCTTCGGATGATGAGGATGAGATTGATTGCCAAATTCTCGATGTGATTGACGCTCTCCCTCTCAACTGGGCCTCAGCAGTGGTTCCGAAGCCGACGGTCGGGACCAAACGCGCCGAGAGCCGGAAGCGCGCAGCTTCCGACACCGAGGCTGCCGATAACCCCGGCAACCCCCCCCAAGAGGAGCAAGCCGAATAAACAAACGGCCGAGAAGCCTCCTCGGCGCCGGCAGAGGGGTCCTCCCACTGTGGATTCCGGGTACACTCTCCTTGCCTTATGCTACATGATTCTGCCTTCTCCATAAATTATTACTGAGATATTTTCTTTCAGGGACGCACTCGACCTCCCGTCACCCGCTATTCCTCCTCCTCCCGGAACTCGGACTCCCAGCCCGGCTCGGGCTTCCCCTTCTCCTCCTCGCCCTTCTACTCGAGGAAGCGAGCCTGCTGCCTCCGGTGCCGCACCGGCTACCGTTGTGACTCCGGATGCACGCCCGGCGATCGAAGAGATCCCGGTGCAGGCCACGACCACGTCGGGAGACATTCTTCTTCCGAAGAGTCCGCGCCGGGTGCCCGGGCTTGAGGCAGAGATCCTAAGCCCTCCCCGGCAGCTCGTGCCCAGCGGTCCCTCCCGGCAAGCCGTGAACAAGACTGCGCCGGAGAACCGGCCCGCAGCTTGCTCCCGGCCAGCCGATCAACTTGGTGCGAAGTCGCGCGGCAAGGTTGCCGGGCAGAAAACAACTTCTGCCAAACCCACTGCTGCTCCGCCATCCTCAGCCCAAGACTTGGCGCTGCGCACGGGTAAGTTTTCCCCGTTACCACCGCCTCCTGTCGAGATCCCTACTGCCGCCCTGCGGATGTTGCGAGCAACCGTAAGCTCCTTTGTGCCTCCAGGATCTCGGGATGTTGCTGCTATTCGCGCGCCCGGCGGCTCCGGCATACGCGTTGTTGATGAATACAACCAGGCCTGGCTTGCCGCCGACACCTCCGAGACCGTGGGAGACTTGCACGCTGCGGGCCCAAGCCGCAACGCTCAAGCCTTGCACGCTCTCCAGGTGGCCGCGCTGGATGTTACTCGGGTGACCGAGGTAAGCTTGTTTCCTTTCTTTTTCCCATAAACATATGTTCCTTCCCCACTAGTCCCCGAGATTGGTGCTTAGTGCTCTAGATTCCACCGAATAGCAGATCATTAGGCTCCAATCTTAGAGAAAACTTCAGGACTCGGACACCGAGTCCCCGAGATCCTCCCAATCGGCTAGATTGTTTCAAAATTTGCTCCATCACCACTAGTCCCCGAGATTGGTGCTTAGTGCTCTAGATTCCACCGAATAGCAGATCACTAGGCTCCAATCTTAGAGAAAACTTCAGGACTCGGACACCGAGTCCCCGAGATCCTCCCAATCGGCTAGATTGTTTCAAAATTTGCTCCATCACCACTAGTCCCCGAGATTGGTGCTTAGTGCTCTAGATTCCACCGAATAGCAGATCACTAGGCTCCAATCTTAGAGAAAATTTTAGGACTCGGACACCGAGTCCCCGAGATCCTCCCAACCGGTTAGCCATTACTTGCTACTGATCTCGTAATTTTTCGAATTGGTCTCATCTTTCTTTGTTTTGATTTCAGGAGTGCAGCAAGAAACGCTGCAGCATCTTCAACCGAGTTCTTGCTGACCTCGGTCAATCCAAGAAGTGCGAGGGGCGCCTCCGGGAGGAGCGGGATGCTGCACGCAAGGTCTCGATAGATCAGAAGGCCGCACTTGCTACCGCGCAAGCCGAGATCGCGTGACTCAACGGCGAGCTTGAATAGGCCAAGGCTGCTGCGACCGAGATGAAGACGCGCTTCGTTGAGGCGACGAAGAAGCAAAGGGAAACCTTGAATCAGTCCGAGGAGCGCGCGCATCTCGCGGAGACCGGGCTGGCTATTCTCCGGTCACGGTCCGATAGCTGGCTCTCCGAGCTAACCGTACTGAACCGGGACCTTAACAGTAAGTGGACCGACATCCCCCATGCTTTCCTTGCTCTCTTTTTTTTTTTTTGTAGTTCTTCTTATGCTCTAGTCGCTTGACAGCTCTTCTTTTTAAAGGGGAATTTGAGCACTCCCGGGAGGCTGCTGTTCTTGCCGTTGCTGCTGCTCGGGAGAAGCGTGCCGGGAAGGGTGCTGTCTCGGACGCTTGGGATATTGAGGACCACCTCACCGCGCTGAAGGCCCGGATAGTGCCTCTCCGGTCTATCGGGACGGAACTGCTCAGCGCTGCGATCCACGTCCACGGTGCGCTGTGGCCGAGTATCCGCACGACGCTCTCGGTCTCCGAACTCGCGAGCGCACTCCGGTGTGCCGGGAGGCGCATCCACGCTTGGAAGCGTTCCGGTGTGCGTGCTGGTGCCGACCAGGTCTTGATCCAAGTACTTAGCTGGTACGAAGGTCTCGACCTGGACGCGATCCAGCGCCTGCGGACGATCTCGCCGTGGCTGAGCGATCCGGCTAAGGTCCAGCGGCGACAAGAGGTGGCGCACCGCATCGCCTCGTGGTCCAGCATCCGCGCCTTCACCGCCAGCGTCATTCCTTCCGACTCCGAATCCGACTATGAGGACGATGAAGAAACCGGCGTGACCGGTGATGCGGATGACGAGATCCCGGAAGAGGATGACGCTGCCTCCGGTGCTGTCCCCGAGACCGCGGCTCCCCGGGATGTTGCTACTTCCCCGACACCCGAGGCTTCTCAGGCCGAGGTGCGCCCCGACGCCCCGAGTACCGCCGCTGAAACTGAAGCCCCTGCTGCTCCTGCTGCTGCTTCCGCTGCTGCTCCCGAGGTCGCTGCTTCTGCTGCCGTCTCCGCCGAGAAGCCGGCTTCCCCTACCGTCTAGAAAAAATCTTAAGAGTAGAACTGTCAAATCCCCGGGATGCCGGGTGCAAGATGTAACATACACTATTTAATATTGTCTTTTCGTACCGAATTATCTATTCGAACAACTTATGCCAATTTATTCCGTTACGAGTTCCCGAGTTGTTTTTCATGTTTACCGTACTTAGGTAATTTCTGCTCTTGTCTACCATTTCGGCGTTCGACAGTCGAGTCACAAAACTCCACATACGGCATACATTACTTAAGACAATCCGAGTTCTGGCTAACCAAATTCCCGACATAAAAAATAATTGGGTTAGCAAAAAACAGGTATGCCGGATAAGTTCCTTTTCTGAGTCCCCGAGACCATTTTCGTGTTCCCCACCTTTGACTCTCTTTGCTCTTGACTACCATTTCGGCGTGCGTCAGTCGAGTCACAAGATGAATTCATATGACATACATTACTCTGACTTTGAGAATCGAACTCGGAACTTTCCCGGCATACAAATAAAACAGAAGACAGTTATCCGGCAGTCCCCGGGTTCCTTCCCGAGATGCCGGTAAAAAACAGCAAATGAACTTGACAAAAATAAAAACAAAATATGCACATAACCAGGCAGTCCCCGGGTTCCTCCCGGGGTGCCTTACTTTCATTAATACTGAAAACTGAGATACAACATACACTGAGCCCTTTATGTGTAAAAGGGGCGCAGTAGTGCTACATTCCATGGACGCTTGGTTTACTCACCGGATTTGTCCATTACACCTTTCCTAACCTCCTGTGCATCTACAAGGTAATAAGAGTCATTGTGCAATGCCCTGCTTATCACAAAAGGTCCCTCCCATGGAGGTGACAATTTATGCATTCCGGCCGTGCGTTGGATGAGCCTCAGCACAAGATCCCCTTCTCGGAACACCCTCGGGTGCACTTTCAGGCTATGATAGCGACGGAGATTTTGTTGATAAATTGCAGACCGAGATAGTGCCAATTCTCTTGCCTCTTCGAGTAAATCTACATTATCTTCTCGGGCCTCCTTTGCCTCGGTCTCGGTGAACATTGTCACTCTCGGGGAATCATACTGTATGTCGGTCGGGAGTACTGCCTCAGCACCGTACACCATAAAAAATGGTGTGTACCCGGTAGATCTATTCGGTGTAGTCCGGAGACCCCACAAAACCGCCGGTAACTCCTCTATCCAGCATCCCGGAGTTCTCAACAGTGGCTCGATCAAACGAGCCTTGATGCCAGCTAAGACTAAGGCATTTGCTCTTTCGACTTGCCCATTTGCTTCCGGGTGTGCAACTGATGCTACATCCAGCCGGATTCCCTTCTCAGCACAAAATCGAGCGAATTCCCCCACAGCAAAGTTGGTGCCATTATCCGTGATAATGCTGTGCGGGTACCCGTATCTCAAGATGATGTCTTTCAGGAATTGCACAGCGGTGTGTCCATCACACTTCCGGATTGGCTTGACCTCTATCCACTTGGTGAATTTGTCCACCATAACCAGTATATGTGTCATATTGCCTCTTGCCGGCTTGAACTGCCCGACCATATCCAAACACCATACTGCAAATGGCCAAGTGATAGGGATTGTCTTCAGCGCTGACGCTGGCATATGTATCCGGTGAGCAAACCTCTGGCATCCTCCACACTTCCGGACAATATCTTCTGCTTGCTGTAATGCAGTGGGCCAATAGAACCCATGCCGGAACACTTTCGCCACCAGGGCCCGGGATGATGCATGATGCCCACACTCCCCCTGATGTATTTCTAGGAGCATCTCTTGTCCTTCTGCCGGTTCTACACACCTCTGGAGTACCTCAGTGACACTCCTCTTGTACAACTCTTGATTGATGATGGTGTATGCTTTTGAACTTCACATTATCTGCCGGGCTTCCACTTCATTCTTCGGGAGGACTCCTTCCAAGATATAAGCCATAATGGGCTGTGCCCATTCCGGGAAAGGTCGAACCGGGAACACGGGTGCGTCTATGTCCATTGGCTCTGCCGACATCACCTCCATCATCATCTTTCTTTGCCCCTCTGAGCACTGTACCGCAGTCCCCGGGTTCGATGTTATGCTCCCGACATCTACTTCCATGGGTACGGCATCTGAACCAGGCTCCTTGGGGATGAAGATAGAATCTGACTCGGCTGAGGGTTGAATAGATGGCTTCCTCAAATGCTCCAGAGCTATCCCGGGTGGGATGGCATCCCGAGATGACCCTAGCTTGGACAAGATGTCCGCTGCCTCGTTTTCTCCTCTGGGTATGTGCTTGAACTCGCATCCTTCGGAAAAACCGGATATTTTCTGCACATGAAACCTGTATAAGGCCATGTTTGCATCAAGGGCATCCCAATTCCCTGACACCTGCTGCACCACGAGGTCGGAGTCACCGAAACACTCTATCCGGCGGATGCCGATCTCCTTGGCAACGTTCAGTCCATGAACCAAGGCCTCATATTCCGCGACATTGTTAGATGCCCGAAAATGGATTTGCAGAACATACTTCAGTACATCCTGCTTCGGGGAAGTGAGGACCACTCCGGCCCCCAATCCGATTTTAGCCTTTGAGCCATCGAAATGCATCCTCCAGAAATTGTAATCCGGCATCGGAGGTTCATAATGCATCTCGGCCCAGTCTACCAAAAAGTCCGGCAGCGCCTGCGACTTGATGGCATCTCGTCTCTCATACGCCGGAGCATATGGAGACAACTGGATGGCCCATTTGGCTACCCGGCCGCTAGCGTCCTTGCAACCGATGATCTCGGCCAGAGGAGCTTCGCATACTATTGTGATCGGGTGTTCCTGAAAGTAGTGCTTGAGTTTGGTTACTGCCATGTACACCCCATACGCCATTTTCTGGTAGTGCGGGTAGTTCTGTTTGGACTCCGAGATCACCTCACTGAGGTAATACACCGGCCTTTGTATCAGCTTGCCCCCTTCTTCCCTTTCTACCACCATTGCCACACTGACTACTCGGTTGGTTGCAGCAATATACAGCAGCATAGGTTCCTTGGGTAATGGGGATGCCAACACGGGTGCTGTTGAGAGCATTCTTTTCAAATCGTTGAACGCCGCGTCAGCCTGCGGGGTCCAAACAAATGTTTTGCTCTTCTTCATCAATTGGTACAGGGGCAGGGCCTTTTCCCCAAGTCGACTCACAAACCGACTTAGGGATGCGAGACACCCAGTGAACTTCTGTACATCTTTGAGACGCACGGGCAATTTCATGCTCTCGATAGCACGAATTTTACCCGGGTTGACCTCGATTCCCCGGCTTGAGATGAGGAAACCGAGTAATTTCCCCGCCGGAACACCAAATGTGCACTTATCCGGGTTCAATTTCATCCGGAACCTTCTTAAGTTCTTGAATGTTTCCCTCAGATCATCTATTAGTGAGGCTTTTTCTTTCATTTTTATGACTATGTCATCGACATAGACCTCGGCATTTCGGCCTATTTGGTCATGTAAACATTTCTGCATGCACCTCTGGTATGTAGCACCAGCATTCCTCAAACCGAAAGTCATGACACGATAGCAATAAGCCCCATAAGGGGTAATAAAAGCAGTTTTCAATTGATCATCCGGATTCAAAGGTATCTGGTGAAAACCAGAATATGCATCTAAAAATGTCAAAAGGTCACTCCCGGCAGTGGAATCTATCACTTGATCTATCCGGGGCAGTGGAAAGGGGTCCTTCGGGCATGCCTTATTGAGGTTGGTGAAGTCGATGCACATGCGCCACACCTTAAGCAGGAGGGGATCATCCTTCTTCTTCTCTACCAAGACCGGATTCAATATCCAATCCGGGTGCAGCACCTCCATTATGAATCCCGCGGCCAGCAGTATAGCCAGATGCTCCATGACGGCGGCTCTTCTTTCATCCGAGAGGCGCCTAGTTGGTTGCTTCACCGGCTTCGCATCCGGTCGAACAAACAGAGAGTGCTCAGCCAACTCCCTCGGGACACCTTGCCATTCGTCACTCGACCACGCAAAAGCATCCCGATTCTCACGGAGGAAGTCGACGATCTCTCCTTCCTATTTGCTGTCCAGGTTGCTGCCAATGATAACTTGGCGCTCCGGGTTGCTAGGGTCCACACCCACCTTCTTGGTCTCCTTGGGGGGCTGAAATGACGCACCCTGCTCCGGGTTCACCATCCCGGGCATTCCGAGTTGGGAGGTCTTGGCCATTGCCACCACCTGCTGGATTCTCTTATTCTCTTCTACGATCACTAGGGACTCAGCTAAGCATGACCCCGCCGAGGCACACTCCATGGAGCGCTTGTGGTCTCCCGAGATGGTGATCACGCCGTTAGGTCCCGGCATCTTCATCTTCAGGTAGCCCATGTGAGTTGAGATCATGAACTTGGCCAGGGCCGGTCTGCCGATCAGCGCGTGATACGGGCTCTCGAGGTCCACGACCTCGAACTCCAAGCTCTCGGTTCGGCAGTTCTCCCGAGTTCCGAATAGCACTTCCACCTAGATTTTTCCCATGGGTGAGCAAGAGACTCCGGGCACAATGCCGTGAAAGGTCGTCTCGGTAGGCAGCAAGGTGTTCATGGATACCCCCAGTTTCAGCATCGTGTCCTTATACATGATGTTAATGGCACTGCCATTGTCGATCAGAACTCGGCTGAAGCGGACATTGAGGCTGGGTCCGACAAAGGTTGGATCTACCACCAAGGCATATGCTCCCGGCTTGGGCATAACCCTGGGGTGATCCTTCCGGCTCCATGTGATCTCCATCTCGGACCAGTGCAAGAACTTGGGCACTGCTGGGATCACGGCATTCACCTCCAAGGCACGCTGCCGCACACTTCTCCGGTCAGTGGGTTCGGTTACGAAAACCACATAACTTTGATGTGTCTCCCGGTAGTTGCCCTGGTGCTGTCCGGCTTGGTTACTGGGGCCTGCACCGTTGTCATTCCGGGTGTGCACCGTATTCACTGGCCGAGGCGGGGCTCCTCGCGGAGGTGGGTTGATTCGGATAGCATTGGCCCCCAACATCGGAGGAGGGGGTCTCGGAATGTTGGGCCGAGATGCCGGAGCACTCGGTCGAACAGCTCCCGAGCTGCCTTCCTGCAATGTGCGCTGGTACCAGCTGCACTGCCGAGTAGAGTGGTTTGCGGGCTTGTTGGCCTCAAGAGTATGATAGCAGCATGGCTTGTTCAGCATTTCCTCATATGTCAGGGGCTTCTTTTGTTCCACCCAGGTCTTTTGCACCTCCTGACTCTGACCCCAAGCCGGGCCACTTGTCTTTTGACGCTGGCTGTTGCCGGCATCCTCCTGTTCCCGGGTCACTGCAGCGACGTGCTTTGCGGCATGATGATACTCGGGCTGATTCCTTTTCTGGCCAAAATCTTGGCGATCATGGCTCCTGCTCGGTCCCGAACGCTGAGGTCCCGCATTCCTCCTGTTGGAGTCACCGACATCCACCAGGGGTTGCATGGGATCTCCAAGCGTGTAGGTATCGGCGATGCGCATGGTCTCGGCCAAGGTCGTCGGCATCTTTCTTTGCAATTTCTGCCACAGCATTGAGCCATGCCGGCATCCTTGTGAAAACCAGGAGATGACCTGTGCCTCTACCACTCCTTCGCAAGAATTGCGAATATTGCTCCACCGGGTAAGATACTCCCGGTCAGTCTCGTTACTCCTTTGTCTGTTTGGCCTTTTGTACGTGCTGGTGAAGTTGCTGATGAATGCCTCCTCAAAGTCTAACCAGCAGTCTATGATGCCAGTTCTCAGGTTGTTCAAACAGATCCGGGCTGGTCCTTCCAACATCTGCGGTACGTAACGTACCGCCCAGCGTCTGTTTCCACCGGCTATGCTTACTGCGGTTACATAGTCGGTTAGCCAGTCCTCCGGCTTCTTGCTGCCGTCATAGGTCTTGGCACCCCTGTTGAGCTGAAAATTCCGAACAGGTGGCTCCCGCATGATCCGGGGTCCAAAGCAGGCAGGTCCCGGAGGCCCTTGCTCTTCCACCAGCTCGGATTGGTGAATCCGGTCGAGCCGGAATCTGGCATCTGCCGGATTCAGCTGCCTGGTTCCTATCCGAGATCCCAAAGGGTTCTCGTCAGGCAGATATCCGAGCTGCTGCAGTCTCGAGTTGCCATCGTTTAGCCTGTCCTGCGCCGGGATCACAGCCTGCTGTGGAACAGAGGCGACCTCCCTTTGTGGGTTTCCCTGAACATGAGGAGGATTCCGGGGTGGATTACCACGGCCGATCGGGTTATTGTTTCCTACACCTCGGTTACCGTCCTCACGGGTACTTCCCGCCTGCCCCGAGTTACGCTGCCCAGCTTGCTGGATACCGGCGAAGGCCGGATCATAGGTCTGTAGCTGCTTGTTCTTCCCGGAACCTCGACTCCGGCTCCGGCTCTTGCTCTTGCTCTTGCTTCTGCTCGGATGCGGGGAAGAGGCCTCCCCGTCCGATTTCTGGCTATTGGGTCTGGCCGAGTGCACTTGGGATCTTGCCCCGGGGTTCTTCTTCTTGAAGGCCTGATTCTGACGGTTGGCCTCGATCACCAACTCGTTTACTCACTCCTGCTGCTTGCGTAGGGCCTCACCGGATAACCCCACCAATTCGGCCATGGCGGCTTCGGCGGCCCTAAGAGTTTTCGCCGGTGAGCTGTACACCGGCTTCCCCGCTGAAATCCGGCTTCCCGTGTGACTGTTAGTGGCTCCACCTGCCAGCTCCTCATTCACCATTCTTCCTTTCTTGCGCAGCTCCGCGATGCGCTTGTCCCGGGAGTCGATCTTAAGGAATCCGTGAGCTGCATTGTACTCCCGGAGACTGGCATTGAGCTCGCGCCGGATCTCGGCGATCTCCTGTGCTTCAGCGAGTAGCAACCTCCGCTGCTCCTCCAACTCAGCCGAAGTGGCCTGGGTATCCGCCTCAGTAGCTACAGGGCAGCCAACTTGGCCACCAGACCCGAGAGGGGATCCGAGCGACGTCGTGGCTGGGACGGTTGTGGATCGCCATCTCGGGCCGCACCTCTTTCCTGAGGAGGTTTGGCCAAATGGATGTGGCCGCTCCCGGTATCGCCATCAGCGTCCTGGTACTCCTCCTCGGTTCCCCCGACCATCATCACCGCGACGGAACTCGGGGGGCGACTGGCACGCAGACCCCGAGCAGCGCAGAGCATGGGAGGGTCCTCAGCTTCCAGGATCACGTCCGGGTAGGTACAGACGACCTCGGTGGCGACGTAGGTGGTGAAACCACCAAAGTCAATGAGACATCCGTTTATCGGAAAGGGCCTGTTCCGAAAGCATCCTGCGTTGTCGCTGACAAAGTCCATCTCCCCTAGCCTTACGACCAGGCCAGAGAGAACCCGAATGTCGAAATGAACGTGGGAACCCGTCCGGATGTGTACACCAGCCAACGCCTCCGTCAGCCCCACGGTGGGCGCCAACTGTCGTGGTGGTGTCACGGCAGATGCCATAGGATGGCTAATGTGTGGGGCCGATGGACGTCGGTGGATCCGGGGAGGGATAGCGAGCTGAATAGCCCACGCTAGGAGGATCCCGGTATAACCGGGATCTCCCAAGAACGAGAAACAAGATCAAAGTGCGAGGGGGAAGATCTAACAAACACGAACAAATGCACGAAGGCACACAACACACACACGATATACCCAGGTTCAGGGCCCTCGTGAGGAGGTAACACCCCTACTCCTGCCTTTCCTCTCTATATACTTGTGGTACAAGGGCTACAACTTGCTGCTAGATCTTTCAAAGGGAAGAACACGAAGAACTAGATGAACTCAAGGTGTGAAGCAGTAAATGCTCTAGGAGTAAATGCAACTATAGCTTTGGCTCCCCAGCTGGTCCCTGCTCCCACAGAAGCAGTTATGGCGCCTTTTATAGGGTCTCGGCCAGGAGGGCCGGTAACCCTAAACTGGCTCGGCCCCACCGGACAGGTCTAGCCGGCATGCCGTCACCGGCTATTGCGACCTAGTCGCCGCGCTATCCGGCGTAGCCCCTTCGTCATCATCTCGCCAAGGACAACAGGCGCCGTCCTGGATCATCATTGTCCCCCTGTCAGAGACAATACATGTCTTGGCCCATCCCGGATAGCCTTTTCCGGATTGCCGGACTAGGCATGTCAGGTCTTTTCGTACCGTTGTCGTACCAGCTGACGCGCTCCCGTGTAAGGCGGGAGGTGACCATGCTTCCGTGCCGGGCGGGAGGTGACCATGCTTCCGTGTCAGGCGGAATGGTACTTCCCCCCGCAACAGACGGGAAAGCCTGCTATAGACCGTTGACGGCCTACCGGGATCCCTCATGCCGGCTACCTCCTCGCTTGCACTCCTACATAAGATCAAGACCGAGACCGAGACATACACTCTGGTTAGCACTTACCCGGATCACCTATCCGGTAAAACCGAGTACACCCCCTTCCGGGAGTTTCTTCGGAGCCCGAGATCCGAGATCCTCTCCGGAGGCGCCCGAGCTCGTCTCAGGATGAGTATCTCTAGGCCTAGCCTCCCGAAGATGTCTTAGCCTATCAGCAAAGACATCTTCGAGAAGCTGGTTCTTAGAGGAACCATCCGCTGATGCTTGTGTTGCTATTGTGAAGGCTGGGGGTGTCTATTTATAGTTGCTAGAACTGACCCTTGCGCCTGCCAGGAGGCACTTTGCACTCTACCAGCACTCAAAGGTCAAGTTGCCCCTTCAGCACACCAGGGGGTGTCCCTTGCTGTCGCCAAAGGTCAAGTACTGTTGGCATATTGCTGAGTTATTCCGGGACCTGCCCCTACCCGGGGGGCAGCCCCCCGACAAGTTGGAAAGTAAAGGTCACGTCCAACCTTGTACTTCTCCTTAGGGTTGTCCTACTTTGTTTGTCAAAGAGAGGGACACGACTGAGCGACTAGTTCTTAACTACCGTCCTCTCAACAAGAAAACCATCAAGAACAAGTATCCCCTTCCTCGCATCAACGATCTATTCGATCAACTCGCTGGTGCTAAGGTTTTCTCCAAATTGGACTTGAGGTCAGGTTATCACCAGATCAAGATCCGCAAAGAAGACATTCCAAAGACAGCTTTCACCACTCATTATGGTCTCTATGAATACACTGTCATGTCCTTCGGTCTCACAAATGCTCCGGCAACTTTCTCACGTCTCATGAACTTCGTTTTCATGGAATACCTCGACAAGTTCGTGGTAGTCTATCTTGATGACATTCTTATCTATTCCAAAACCGAGGAAGAACACGGAGAACATCTACGCCTTATGTTGTTGAAACTCCGAGAACATCGTCTCTACGCCAAGTTCTCCAAGTGTGAATTCTGGCTTTCTAAAGTATTCTACCTTGGTCATGTCATCTCTTCTGAAGGCATTTATGTTGATCCAGAAAAAGTGAAGTCCATTGTTGAATGGTTGCCTCCTCCTACGGTGAAACAAGTCAAGAGCTTCCTTGGCATGGCTAGCTATTGCCGTCGATTTATTGAGAACTTCTCCAAAATCGCAAAGCCTCTCACCGATCTTACTAGGAAGGATAGAAAGTTCCTTTGGACTCCAAAGTGTGATGAGAGCTTCAATGTCTTGAAAGCTAAACTCACTTCTACTCCTGTTCTATTTGGCCCAGACACTTCCAAACCTTTCCAAATTTTCCGTGATGCATCCCTTCAAGGACTAGGAGCAGTCCTTATGCAAGAACGCGAAGTTGTGTCTCATGCATCTCGTCAGTTGCAGCCTCATGAGCTCAACTATCCTACACATGATCTTGAACTTGTAGCAATGATGTATGCCCTCAAGGTTTGGAGACCTTATTTGTTGGGGCACAACTGTGAGAGTATCATATATCATATTAGGATGCTTGCCCCTAAAAGTGAAAAAAGCCATGGATGCCATCGAAAAGAGAAACAGAAAAAGAAAAAAAAGAGAAAGAAAATTTAAAAAAAAGGGGGGAGCATTACTATTCTTTATCACACACTTGTGCTCATGTTGTAGCACCATATCATTTATAGTCATCACTTGTGCTCATGTTATAGCACCATATCATTTATGATCATCATTTGTGCTCATGTTTAGCACTTGTACTCCATATGAGAGAGTTTTCATGTCTTAGTTGCATAACTATGTGGGGAACTTTACACTATAGAACTTGGCTTGTATATTCCAATGACGAGCCTCCTCAAAAGTGCTCTAGGTCTTCGTGAGCAAGCAAGTTGGATGCACCCCCACTAGTTCCATTGGAGAGCTTTCATATACTTATAGCTCTATGTGCATCCATTGTGTGCCAATCACTACTCCATGCATAGCTTCGATTATAAGACTTCCTCTTGCCTAATGATCACTTGCAGCTTTGTGAGCCTTTCTTCCGTTGGCCTTCCAAACCTCCGTTAACATTCTCTTAGCCAAAACATCTTGGTGCCAGGAACCAACGTTGAACGCTTGTTTATTTCTTTTGAATAAATAAAGAGTTGATCTTCTACGTGCATATTGATATTGCTAGACTTGATTCTTTCACAAAGTTGTCATGTTTGTTGGAAGCATTCGATGATTATATTGTTGTGCTTGAAGCTTAAATCATCTCTAATATCTACTTTGCACAATTCGGGAGATATCAGAACTTCTCCCCAGCACCCTGTCGGGAGGGGGAATCGTTCCTGGAGGCCTCTACGTCGCCATGGCCGCCTCCGGACTGATGCGTGAGTAGTCTACCCTTGGACTACGGGTCCATAGCAGTAGCTAGATGGTTGTCTTCTCCACTTGTGCTATCATGTTTAGATCTTGTGAGTTGCCTATCATGATCAAGATCACCGTTATGTAATTCTTCATGTTGTGTTTTGCTGGGATCCGATGAATATTGAGTAATAAAGTTATTGCTTCATATTATATCATGTGTGTGCTATTTAATGATCTTGCATGCTCTCAGTTACTTGTGTATGCTCTGGCCAAGTAGATGCTTGTAACTCCAAGAGGGGGTATTTATGCTCGATAGTAGGTTCATATCTCTATTTAATCTGGGTGGTGACAGCTAGCTTTAATGTTGTAGATGTACTGTTGCTAATAGGGATAAAACAGTAGTACTGTGTCTAAGGATGATGTTACTTACTTACTTACTTTACACACAATGCTTAAGGCGATAATCTGTTGCATGCAACTTAATACTGAAAGGGTGCGGACACTAACGGGAAGGTGGATTATTAGTCATAGATGCGGTTGAAACGGTCTATGTATATTGTTGTAATGCTCGAATGAATATCACACTAGACATCATAACGTAGGTATATGCATTGGTTTGCTCATCATTATTCTATCAATTGCCCAGCTGTAATTTGTTTACCGGCATGAATGTTATTATTATTTATGGAGAGACACCACTAGTGAATTATGGACCCCGGTCCTTCTCTTTAATCTGATAAAATCACAACTGCAAACATAAACATGTTAATTTCTGCAAACAAAACGTCTTTCTTCCACACATACGTTTAATCCTTTGTTACAGCAAGCCGGTGAGACTGACAACCTCACTGTTAAGTTGGGGCAAAGTATCTTGATTGTTTGTGTGCAGGCTCCACGTTGGTAATCGTAAACAGCGCTGCCAACAACCTCGAGTGAATCCTCATTTCCTACTGGATCGATAAACCTTGGTTTCATAGCTGAGGGAAATTTGTTGCTGCACTACTTCACACCTTCCTCTTGGGGTCTCCCAACAACACACCCACCGTGTGCATCAGGGATGGAGAGATAGCAAACTCAAGAGGGTCAACAATGAAGGTCAAAACCTGGTAGAAGGGTTGAGGAACCGTTGGGGAAGAAGGGCCCTTAAATAGGTCACCCAAAATTTGAACCGTTGGGTGCAGATCCACGTCGTGGCGGTACTACCGCTGGCCACAGCAGGCCGCGCTAGGGAGTTAGGGCAACAAAACAGGCTGAAAACAGGTTTCATGTAGCGGTAGAACCGCCCCGGGGTGCAATACTACCGCCCCGGCGGAGCTACCACTCCTGGTACCGCCGAAAACGGCTCTTGGGTTGCTCCGACGGTACCCCGGCGGTACTACCGCCACTTGAAAAATTGCAGGAACACCAAACATCAAAACAGGCAAAACATTTGCATCTGGACATCGTTTTCAATGTTCTTGGGCTCGTTGAAGTTGAAACGTGACAACAAGCCCTACATGAATGTGAATAGAAAACATAGTACAATAAGGGAAGTTAAAACCAAATGGGAAAATGTAAGAGCTCTTGATAAGAAAACAACCGGTGAAACCTCCAGCAACAAAAACGCAATACATTTTTCATACAAAATCAGTTTTTGATGAACTACAACTTGACATGGAGATGAACCAAACTCTAAATCCTCACATGGATAGAAGCCAAATAAGATCCAAGAAAGATGACATGCCAAGTAAAATTAGCAAGAAAACTAGGACTTGTTTTCTATCAGAATATTGTTATGAGACTTGGTGTTTGTTTGTAACAACATGAGCACACAACTTCCAATGTACATTTCCATCTAGCTTTTATTTCTAGGAATTGATAAGCAATGTACAATAAGTTTACCATGTACCTCCAATCTGAGAAGAAAATTTTGTGATATTGTTAACCAATTTGCTTGATCCTTTATTGTTAGGATACTTTGTCATCCTCGTTGTGACATTTATAGTAGTGTTGTCATTGACATGGGAAGATTATGATATTTGGAACACTACATGTTATGTCAATTGCATTAAGAAAGAGACATATGTTGCACTATACATAGAACCCACCCCCCGACCCACTTTGGTCCGCTAACTCCTTTACATGAGGCCATGTTTCTATTCTATCCTATCATGGAGAGAGTGCATGATCAAAATTCTTTGGAAATCATACGAGTATTCGGAATTTCGAGATTTTTAAATTTGTTTTAAAAAAATGGAAAAATTGAACAATTCCAAATTTTGAACACTTTTCAAAAACTCAAATTTTTTAATCTTAATATTTATGAAAACTGAATTCTTATTTCAACCATTTTTTAATTTGGAACATTTTCAAATTTGAAGATTTACCAAAAAAATTGAACAATTTGTAATTCTGAACATTTTTTAATTCATATATTTTGAAATACTAAGGACTATTCAAATTGAACATTTCTTACAAACCTAACTTTTTTCCAAATTTTGACAATTCTTATTTCTAAACATTTGTGTCTTGAACAAAAGTACTCAAATTCATCTTATCTGGAAAAATAGATTAATGAAAAATCAGGATATAAAATAAAATATGAACAAATATAATGGAAAAAATTATAAGAAAAATGAATAATAAAGGAGGAAAGGAATAAGAACTGAAAAGCCCATAAAAACTGAAAATTGCAGGTAGTATCTTATTGGGCCAGCTCAGGAAGGGGTGTGCGTGAGCTTGACAACTAGGATTTACCTGTTTCCGCGCCATCCCGTCATATCCCGCATATCCCATTTTCACGTCAAATATTTTTTTTCAAGAACACACAAGTTGTGTGTCTTCTTTATTAAGACAGAGAAGAGTTCAATTACAGATTTTAGCTAGGTGCAATCACAGACGATCACCTCAGCTCCCACTGAACAAACTAAAAGACTACTCACGCACACACAGCTCCGCTCCACAAAGCTTGGCCTTGCGCCACAGCTGGAACTCCGCTCGGATTTTCTTGCACACCGTCCAGGGCAGCGACGCCACCTTGTCGAAAACCCTGCTGTTTCTTTCAAGCCATAAACTCCTGGCGATCAAGCAGACCAGAGCGTTCAGCTCCTTCCTGGACTGACGGGGCGCTGCACCTGCCAGTGTTGGCCACCAAACCGCAAGCACTGCATCCCTAGTGGGTGTGAAGCGGTGAAGGCGCAACGGCAGCAACATGTCGTACCAAACTTCCCTGGCAAAGGAACACTGCAAGGTGAGGTGTTCTGCCGTTTCCTGCTCCTGGCAACAGAGAGGGCATTCCGCAGGGCGATCGAGCCCCCTCTTCGCAAGTCTGTCCGTAGTCCACAACCTGCCACGCAAGGTGAACCACAGATGCAACTTGTGGTTCAACGGCGCACCCGTCGACCAGATTTCTTCAGCTCCAGGAAAGTTCTCTCTACCCATAAAAAAAACCTTGTATGCCGATTGCGATGAGTACTTCCCAGCCGCCGTCAGCTTCCACGTGAACTTGTCCTCCTCCTCGCCCAGCTGCGTGTTTCTTAGTAACTCCCAGATGTGAAGAAACTCTACAATTATCGGGATGGATGGTGAGCCTCTTATATCTGTCACCCATCCATTCTCAGGCAGAGCATCCGCCACAGTTCGCCTGCGCCCAGCTGGACTGACGAACTCCAACAGGTTAGGAGCCAGCTGCTCCATGCTCTGACCGTTAATCCACCTCCCAGACCAGAACTGCAGTTTCCTCCCGTTTCCCAGCTCACACCTTGTGCAAGCCAAACAGATCTCCTCAGCCTCCGGAGCGAGTGAGAACTCTAAACCCTGCCACGGCTTGTTGTCTTGGACTAGCTGCATCCATCTCCACCTTGCCCGTAGAGCGTGATTGAGCACCCTCAAATTCTTGATCCCCAGTCCGCCCAATTCCTTGGGCTGGCACACCTTGCGCCAGACGACCGTGCAGTGGCCCTTTTTCGCCTCAGTTGATGCAGACCAGAAAAAACCCCACATCAACTTTTCCGCACAAGTGAAGAACCATGGCGGGAGGTCAAGTGACAGCATGTGGTAAATGAATGCCGCCGACAACGTCGTATCAATCATCACCAGTCTGCCACTCTTCTCCAGCAAGGAGGCCTTCCAAGTCGGCACCTTTCTCGCCAATTTGTCCACCAACGGCTGCAAGTCAGCTTTCGATAACCGTCCCACAGTCAGAGGAAGTCCCAGGTATTGAATGGGGAATTCCTTGACCTCACACCCAAGAACTGCAAGCACCGGCGCCAGATCAATCCCAGCACAACGAATCGGCGATGCTGAACTCTTGCTCCAATTGCAGCGCAGTCCCGAAGCTCCTCCAAACAGATTCAGTAACTGAATAGCCGTCGTTGCTTCTTCCACCGTGGGCTTGATGAAGTGTACCACATCATCCGCGAAAAGCGAGAGCCTATGCCTGATTCCACAACCTGCCAACGATTCAAACAGACCAGCTTCTTCCGCGATCCTGAAAAATGGTTCATCGTGTCGCCATCGTTGCTCTCAAGTCCCAACTCCTCCGCCTTTATCATCAAAAGATGGTGACGTAGAGGTGGAGGAGGAGAGGAAGACGGAAATGTGGGAGTAGCTCCCACCCGGCCCTGGGCCACCTATACGACACCACGTATTGAGATGCTAGAGCGGCGTGGCATCTTCCTCGCAGCCTCCTCCTTCGCGTTCTCCCGGACGCATTGCTAGGCGGCCTTCTGTTCAATAGATCACTTCGGGTTGAGCTCCGTCAACAACTTATTCCGCTACACTAAATTAGACGAGAGCCATCTCCTTCTCCACCAAGTTCACAATCGGACGAGCCATCGCCTGCACCTAGTTTTTTTCTTTCTTTTTTTTTGCATGAAGGTATGCTGCCGAATGCATACAAGCTAGCCATGCCCCGATTTCCGTACGCACATACTGTATAATCTACACGCGCGCATAAAAAAACGCAGGCAACGCTAGTTTTCCGGTGAACGGTGATACACGCACGGCACAACCATGTCGATCGTTGCGGGCCAGCTTATCCGGCGGCGGCTTCCAGTTCCAGGATGCGCTTGATCTGTGCTCGCGCGGCGCGCGTGAGCCGTTCCGGGAACGCGACGGCGAACCTGATCCTGAGGCTTCCGTGGCGTCCGGGCTCACGGGCGATGGGCATGCCCTCCATGGGCACCACGAGCTCGTACCCTGTGCACACCACGGGGGCGTCCTCGTCCTCGCCGCCGCCGCCCACGTCCACCGCCAGGTCGCGGCCGTCCAGGGCGGCGAGCACAACCACCGTGCCACCAAGCGCCTCCGCGAGCGTGATTCGGGCCTCCGCCACCAGGTCATTCCCGTCGCGGCGGTACACGTCGTGTGGCCTCTCGTCAACGACGAACACCAGGTCGGCCGGGAGTTGGTTCCACTGCTGGTTTCCCTTGCCCGGGAACGTGATCTTTGTGCCTTTCTTCCACCCTGGCTTCACCTCGATCGACAGAATCTCAGACTCCGTCTTCATCCTCCTACACAACGCACGTACCCAAAATTCAGCATCTATCGAACTGGAGTAATTACTAATTACACAGAACATGCTTGTTGTGGAATAACTAATTAATTACCCGCTGGCGTCGACGACATTCCTGGAGATTTTCATCTTCTTGGTGACGCCCGTGTAGAGCTCCTCCAGGGTGCACGGCAGTTTGCTCTCCACCGGCGGTGGCGCCGGCGCCATGGTCGCCCCACCCGCGCCGACGCCCTGGTCTCCGGCACCGTAAGGCCGGCCGAAACCGCCGCCGTCCCACGCCGTCTGCTGCTGCTTGGCGCGCATGTTGTTGCAATACGTGAACGGCGTGCTTCCGAAGAACTCGGCGAAGATGTCGTCGGCGCTACAGCCGTGTTCCGGCGGCGGGGCCTTGAGCCCCTGCTCCCCGTACTGGTCGTACACCGCCCTCTTGGTGGCGTCGCTGAGAACCTAATCAAGCAAAGCAGCCGATCCGATCCACAGATCAAACATTGTCCAGCGGATTCAGATAAGCATATGGGACTATCTTTGAAAATGGACGTACGTTGTAGGCTTCGATGATGTCCTTGAACTTGGCCTCCGCGTCATTCTTGCCGGTGGGGTTCTTGTCGGGGTGCCACCGCATGGCCAGCCGCCGATAGGCCCTACGGAGGTCGTCGTCGGTCGCGCTCCGCTCGACATTCAGGATCTCGTAGTAGTCCAGTGATCCCATCGTCGTGGACAATGATGAAGATGCATGACAAGAACAATATTTACTAATACCCGATGGAGAAGCGATAAAATTCTGCGTGCGATACGTGGATTCCGGAGTGCATGCCGGTGTGAACAGCAGCAGAGGGTATGGCGATTGCCGCCGGTTATTTGGTTGAATGGATCAATCACCAGAGGAAATGGGAGATGAACAAGACCAATGCTCGCATCAGAGATCGCCAGAGGAAGAGGAGGCTCCGCAGCTTTAAAGTACACAGCATCGTGGTGAAACAACTCAACCAAACAAGATTGAATTGAAGAAGGTGGTTGCTTGTGTAGGGATCTTCTCGAGGACAAAGGAGAACAGAAATTGAGAGCATTTCTGGTCGTGTTCTCTTCTCTCCCTTCTTTATTTGGAGGATGTCAAAGAATAGCATAAGGAAAACTCGTAGAAAGCATCACTTTTGACAATTGCATCGGGCAGGGGGTTATATTTGTAAGAAAATCACTCAAGACCTGCAATTTCCATCCCCTCCAGGGACGGGTCAAGCAAAGGAGTGTTTAGTTTCCAAGTGGTTCTGGTGGAGAAAAAAACTCCTCTCGCGTCTCGTCGCCCCCCGCGCGGGCGACCAAGGCACCAAACCCTAGCGCCGCCAGCAGCCCCCTCCTCCGCCCCTCCTCCCCGCCGCCGCCGGCGAGCGCCGCCGGGCAAAGCTCGCGCGGTGCCGGCGGCGGCGGGACCTCTCTTTCCCCCTCTCGCGACGCGACGGCGTGGGGCGTGGCGGCCGAGTTGGGCGGCGTGCTAGGCGGGGGGCGCGCCGGCGCGGCCATGGCGGCGTGGTGGCTCCGCGTCTTCTGAGCGCTTCCAGGAACGGCGCTGGCTGCCCTTGTGGCAGCGGGCTCGGGCTTGGTCAGCGCGGCGAATTCGGTCCGGTGGTTGGCCAGCGGCAGACCATGACGGCGGGGCTCAGCGAGGAGAAGATGGACAGGGCGGCGTGAGCCGGGTAGACGGACGTCAGGAACGGCCTCAACGCTGCAGCGTAGCGGCGGGACCTCTCGGGCCCGATCTGGGCCTAGATCTGGACCAGATGGGTCTGATCCGGGCCTGATCATGGGCTTGACGGGACCTGCTGCTCCGTCCGGTCGGCGGCCGTCGTTGGCGGCGGAGGGTGTTCACCTCTGGTTGGCTGGGGTTGTTGTCCTACTACCTGAGACTTGGCGCTGCACCCCCTCTTGGACTCGTCGATCTCGCGGTGGTCGGTTCCCCGTCACCGGGTTGCGTTCGTGGACGCCGGGGCGGCGGTCCTGGAAGGAGAGGCTGCACGGTCGGCTCTGCGGCAAGCGACGTGTCGGTGGTGGTGGCTTCTATCTTCGGCCATGTGGGTGGTGAGGAGCGGGCAACGGGGGATCCTGGCGTCTTCGGTGCTTCTGCAGCGACGACTCCCAGCTTGCGGTTTGGAGGTCCAACTTGTTGGCGGCGGGTGGTCTGTGGTGACATGATGTGGGATAAAGGTTCACCGAGCGAAAGCTCTGCGCTTCGGCGTCGACAGCGGCGTCGCCTGCGGGCGTCGTTACCCTCTTGGGGGCGTTGTTGTGGTCACCTTCCCCATGTTCGGGCTCCAGGTGAAAACCCTTGTCCTTTGGTCTCGGCGACGGCGGCGTACTACGTCGTTACCCTCTTTGGGGCGTCATCGTGGAGTCCGAGACATGTGACCTCTCGGTATCATTTTGGCGGCATCGGCAACAGTGGGCATGTTCGGATCCTGCTTCAAGGAATTCTGGGCGCTGACTTGGAGTGGTCTTGGCAGCCTCTTTCTTCTACGTGTGACTCGGTCTTCACCTTTCTCCGTCCTCATTGTCCGCTGGCAGGATCG
Source organism: Poa annua (assembly GCA_026929855.1). NCBI lineage: Eukaryota > Viridiplantae > Streptophyta > Magnoliopsida > Poales > Poaceae > Poa > Poa annua. The sequence goes on from CM049430.1 coordinate 43,891,195, forward strand.
GCGCTCCACGGCCCGGAGCAAGAGGGTAGGTGGCCCTTTCCGGCGTTAATTTGGTCGAGGTGGTGTGACTTAGTCCGACGCTTTCTCGTTCAGGCGTGGAGTTCCGCTTGTCGTAGTCTACCTTTCTTTGTCAGGGTGTGGCTACTCCTTTGTTTTTTGTTTTTTCTGTTGTTTATCTTTTATCTGCTTGTAAGAGGATTCCCACCTCTATGTATCGGTTCGACCGTTTGGTTACTTTATTTATAAAGCGGGGCGAAAGCCTTTTTCGTGGGTCAAGCAAAGAGAATATTCTTTGTCCAACTTATTCAGAGTAGCAGAACGATTTTATCTTTTTGGAGCACATACGCCCAACGAGTTTGCATAGACCGGCAATACTGTGGTGGTGAAAAGAGCCAACAAGTGCACAGGTACATAATGACTAATATCTCTCAGTGTATATCAATAACCCAGCAACGTTTCTCGTGATTAAAAAAATCAACCAATCAAGCTCTGAGATCCATAAAACAGAGTGTAGTTCAATTAGCAGCGAAAGAACACAATCAGCTGGAACGATCACATTTCTACAACAGATTTGGAAGAAGAGATCACTGATGCCATAGTAGGGGGGGGGAAATCTACCCACAGGTGGAATTCTTCAGGCAATAGTGATATACTATGGACGACCGCGCCTCAAAAAAAAAATACTATGGACGAAGAATATTATCTAAGCACCGTGTCAATCGGTATGGCCTTCAAATCCACTGATCTACGTTGGTATCAGGTGATAATTTCTGTGATACATCGCATGTACAAGGTGGATAGTTTCTGTTCAGTGGAGGTGTCCGTTGCCATTTTGTTTGGCGGACTCTGTGGATATGTGCTGGCCGTTCTGTTTGCAGGGGTCACCTGATCCATATCCACGGTGCCCATTTTGCTTGATGGAGTCCGCTATTCCGTATCCATTAGGGTTCTTGTTAGCCCAGTTCCACTGGTCCCTACACATCTCATCGATGCCAAATTTTGCTCTGGAGGAGGAGAACATGGATGATATAGAAAGCAAGATAGGTACCTCACGACATAATTATCTATTGCTGTAAGACTTACTTCCAGTTCAGGTCCCTCTCTGCTTTGGCAGTTGATGAAAACAAAATCTCTGCATCACCAGGACGTCTTGGGCCAATGATCAGAGGAATTTTCTAGCAAAGTAATAAATAAATATCTATAAAGGGTAACAGAAGAAACAAATAAATGTAAGCCTTGCTCAAATGCCCAGGTAGGCGCATTAAGCTAGTTCCTGAATGATAAGCATAGGGAATATAGCTTAGGATCAGGAACTAGTTACTCCCGCAAGTCAATACATTGTGATAGTAAGTTATGAACATCTAGTGTGTCATATAACCTTCAAATGTGTGGCCTTGATAAGAAAAAGAAAAACCTAGCACATGCCATACAGAAGTATGAACTCTTCAAACAAAATACACCTAGCTAGTATGAATACCTAGTTATACTTATAACGGCACAAGATGTTTCTTAGGTATAATAAGTAATGATCAAGTCTGGCAATACCTTCCCAGAAGCCTGTTCAAAGGCATGAACTATTTCCAACACTGATGTTCCTTTTCCAGTTCCAAGGTTGTATGCTTCACATCCTGCAAGTAATACAGAAACTTAAGCCACGATGTCAATAGATAATAGATATTATACTAATGCTTACTGCCACGAGTAGTACAAGAATTTAAATGATTCGACCAGAACTCAATGGCCAAGGTATACTCAATAATTGTTTTTGGGTAAATACTACATATCATGGTCCGATGCGGAGCAAAACACCGGACTAGCATCTGGCCGTACATGCTTAGCTAATCCATCCAACGATTCGTGTCTGAGCTATATAAAACCCACACCACCGTGCTCGCCCTAACGTTGTCGATCGCCACCAATACCTCGTTCATGCTAGGTCTTGGCAAGCCGTCGCCGCCGTGTCCAGCCCTCCCGACGTCGGCCATGGTTCCAACGGAGATCGCCGACCAGCCCATGCTGCACGGTCCATGGCCGTAGACCTTGAGAAGGGACCATCCAGGCCGACAAGCAGTAGAGAGCAGAGCATCATGGCCACATCGGCGTGCGCGGCCAAGCATCCCGACGCGTCTCGCATCATGGCGAGTGTGAGCACGACGAGGAAGCACTGCTCCCTGCGGTGTACTTCATGCTTCTCGCCGGCAAGCTGGTGGGGCTTGACCTTGGAGCGCAGGCACATCAACTTCGCGAAAATTGCAGCCGGCCTGGTGACGCCGACCGCCACCTCCTCTGCTGCTGACGAACACCATACTCCTAAGAGTCTGCTGCTTCTGTGTTCCGAATTCCGACGTCTGATTTGCTTGCTTCAGTAACCAAGGGATGTGCTTCTGGAAATCTAATGTATGCTTCACGTCCAGGCCATGGATTCTAACAGCGTCAGATGTGTGCTTCCTACTACAAATTTTATTGCTCTCAAAGCCAAAACTAAAGCATCGCATCATCCTAAATTATAAAGCTGCTAAGGTTATAATGATATGCTTCTTACGTAATCTGCTTTGCTTCGTACACACTATCCTTGGTAGAAGTAACTCTGGACTTGGAGACGAAGAAAGGGAGGAGAGTTTTAGCAATATTTCCGGTGATATATCCGGAGCAGTTTTAGGAAGAAATTTTACGGCAGCAGTTTTAGCGGGGGCAGTTACACGTAACCGTTTATGGAAGCAATTTAAATGATCGCTACAATCACGGCAAGAGACACGGTGTGCGTGTTTGAATTTCCTACGGTCTAGCTACTTCCGATCGCACGGACGAGCAGGGGTCCGATGAGTAGCATAAAATCGGCGTCCGACTCCTAGTGGCTGCCTTGTTTTTGCTATATCTGGCAAGAAAACAACTGATATATTGTGCAGAAATCTCAGGTCAAGTATAAAGTGTGACCTATGCTAGAGTTTTCGAAAAGCTTCTGCAGCGCAGCGATATGTCCATCAGCAAGGTCAACCACATGGATGTAATCTCGAACCTGCAAATTGTACAAAGTATAGGTAAGACAAAAACACATCCACACTCCACAGTACACCTAAACCACAGTTTTTATATGTTACAACAACATGCTCAAATATCTTCATCACCCAAAATGGTAAGTATAAATGATAATTTGCATTGTCAGACAGAAATAGTTATTGAAAACATCATGAAGAGCGCACACACATAAACTTGAGTATAAGACATGTTTTATTGGAAGGCTGCCTTCTGAACCTCCAGTAACTGAAGTGGCTCTCAAAGGAGAAACTGGTATTCGATACATTGTTTTTCTTTTCTTTTCTTTGAAGGAGTATTCGATACATTGTTGGAACTCAAGTAATTTGGTGCATAGTTTAGATAAAAGATATTCTATGGTATGTACACTTGTCTACAACTAAAGCCAGACGCTACAACAGGTGCAAATGAGAAGCAACTATACAGAGCAGACAAGAATAATTACCCCAGTTCCATCTATTGTTGCATAGTCATTCCCCAATATTGTCAAAGCTGGCCTCCTGCCAACAGCAACTTGCTGAACATAGGGCATAAGATTGTTGGGGATTCCACATGGGTCTTCGCCAAGGTATCCACTCGGATGAGCCCCAACAGGATTGAAGTACCTAAGTAGAATGATCTTCCATTCAGGATCTGTACGATAGATATCACGGCAAATATCTTCAACAACAAGCTGCAATCCATTTGTTAAAAAGTCGATCAGTTTATAGATCTTAAGAGCATACAAGATCAAGATACAGAAATAAAAAGGACATGCCTCGGACCTTGGTTTTGCCATACGGATTGTTTGGAGTCAAAGGAAACTCTTCTGTGCAGGGTGAATTCTTGGGTGATCCATAAACTGCAGCTGAAGATGAGAACACCAACTACAACATTTGAACACATACAACAAAAGAGGTACATCATGTCAGTGCCTGAGATGACTAGTGAACTGACAAATTCAAAACTCTGCTGATATATTTTAATTGAAAGGAATAGTAACCAAGTAGATCTTGCTGCAAAGTGCTACATATGCAAAGTTGTTGCCAGATACAGTGGCCAGTACGTGTGTGCAAAAAGCCAATATTTTATAAATTTTGGGATGGACCAGATGGTCCAATCAGGATTGATTAGAAACAGGTTGGAGTGCAGATTAAATTAGAGAAACAAGGGAATATGCAACAATAACAAAAGCCATGAGATTATTGTACAGTGAGAACAGGTATCCTGTCCGAAAAACTGATTGAATGATTTTGTTAGTGAGAAATGACAAGTATTTATCCATGTTCATTATAATAAGAAAAATCCTGTCCCCAATGAACACAACAAAAAATGTCTACACAGTCGTCACTGCATTCAGAGTAACTGAACACTGGCCAGTGCATACAAAACGCTTTGGTTAAGTACAATTAATTAGAAAGATAGATCACAAATTGTAATAGGACATTAGCATGAATTTGAAAGAAGCATCACTCTGTCATATCATTATTGACACGCAAAAATTAAACAAAGACATCCTAACACAGTATACCAGTTACTAAGAAGCTCTAGTAAATTAGTCATCCATTCACATTGTACAACAAAATCTAGAGAATGAAAAAATGACCTAATAACTTTTGTTTGCTCAAAACTAGCTTAGCATACAAATAAACATAAATTCTGCAAAGAAAACACTCTGAAAGCGATGACTTAAAGTCCATGAGTACCAAAGCTCAAAATATAAACACCTTTTTACATCCATGGGCCGACATTACTTCCAGAAGATTTACTGTGCCATTAACATTGTTATCATAATAAAGCAATGGCTTCTGCACACTTTCACCCACAGCTTTTAGTCCAGCAAAGTGAACAACAGCATCGAATCTGAAAAACGAGGAGTCTTGACAATAAAGAGCATGTAATGATAATGGATGTGCCTCTGCACATAAGGAAAGTATTCTAGTATGCTTTACCTTGTTGAAGCAAAAACATTTTCCAGTGCTTCCTTGTCACGAAGATCAATCTGCGGAAGCACAAAAGGTAGTAACATTGTTATGTTGCATTCATGTGCACGATCTTGACAGCAAGTGTAACAACAACCAACAATCTCAGACAAAAGCCACATGCCATGTTGTACGAAATGCAAAACTGGATGACAAAATGATAGGCTCTTCCTGCATGAAATCACTATTATAACTCTTCCAAACGACCATTAACATTGCTCCGAATGCAGTACCTTACTCCACCCAAAATTTGAGGCCCAACTTTAAATGATTATCCTGAAGTATTTGTGGAATACATTTTCTATCACTCATTTCAACTTAAAAATTGCTTGCAAATTATCCCAAAAGGGCAGCCCGGTGCAGTAGCTCCCGCTTGCGCAGGGTCCAGGAAAGGGTCTGACCACTTTGGGTCTTTAGTACGCAGCCTGTCCCTGCAGATTATCCTAAGAGAAGTAGAAAAAAATCATGGTAACAGTAGTTATGAAACTTGGTCTGCATAATTAGAACAATCAACAACCATAAACTGATGAACAAAGCATCTACCACCAAATAAGCAGTTTGATTTCAACTGTCTCATTGCTGATCTTTTGTTTTCAACATCTCATCGACTGATTGACTGCAAGGCAAACAACAATGAGCTTATGGATGTATGCACCTATAAAGCCTCTACTCCAACTTCGTGATACAGAATGGATCAAGAAGGTAATGTATATGGGAGTGTTTCAGTGTCCACCAAATGAAATGTTTGTGATTCTGTCGCAGCAGTGGAACATGGGGTTCCCCTAGTGTTGCCCAAGTGGGTCCACCACCTGTGGGCCTAGCACGAAGTTGGACAAGAGCAAGGCACTCAAAGACCCGGCGGACACTCCCGCGCCAGCCAAGACCTTCGGGTGTAGAGGACCCCCGGGTCCCTTGCACCCTGGAAGGAGCCGAAGACCCTGAGAGCACGAGTCCCCAGTGGGGCCGGGCTCCCTTTCGGGTACCAGTCCGTACAAGATGAAGATAAGGCTTCTACCATCCTCTGGAAGATGGTAGAAGCCCAGAAGACTTGAGAAGCAAGGTGCGACCAGGGGACACCACCTGCGCGGTGTCAGCCTCTGCCCTCCGCTTTCCCCAAAGGCGACAGAGATCTCACCAACCAGGTGACCGATACTTGGAGGAGAAGTGACCACGTCGCGGTATACACTACGGAGAGGGGTTTACTTCCCGGCAAGAGCCCCTCACGCTCCTCGCATGACCTCTGTGGCATCCCCTTTACCTATAAAAGGAGGACCAAGGCATGGAGGAGGGGGAGGATAAGATCAAGGTTAGAAGGAGATAAGCCCAAGCTCACCGGCGATCCCAAGGTTGAAGACACCCACCAAGAACACCACCTAGATAGACTAGGCGGGGAAGAGGAGGAAGGTGATCTCCTCCGGGCAAGGATCTGTCCTCCCTCTTCCTCTAGCCGAGAACCCTGCCGGGTACCTCGCCAGAGAACTCCATTGTAGCCACATCATCATTCATCCATCTATCCAGACATGCAGAAGTAGGGCTGCTAGCCTTCGGGCAGCCTGAACCTGGGTAGATCGCTGTGTGCTTCGCTTGTTTGCCTATCACGCCGAGATCGGAGAGAGAGTGAGATCTTGCCGAAGGTCGTCCCCCGGAAGACGTTTTCAGCCTCCTTCGCGCCCCTACCGAATCTACAAAGGGGGTGCCTCGCATCCCCGGTGTCTGTCACTCGAGACACGACAGAATCTTTAAGAAAAATAATTGCCCTGAGAATTTTTTAACCAATGATACTTAGATTGATTTGAATGATTGATGGTTAGTTTAGAAAACTGACTTGTCAATGAACCACGAAAAGGTTTCAGATGTGAGAAAGGCTTAGGACATCCTTGCTCTCTAGGCTTGAGTGCCTTATCAGGTACCAAGAATTCTCTAACCATGCGAATTACTCAAAATTTTCTGTGCTTAAACCAACAAAATTCCATAGAAATATGATTTGCAATGACATGCATCAAATAACTTGAATTCAATTGATCTATGCTTTCAGCAGACTTATAATTTGTACCTAATTTTTCAAATAGGTATGGTATACCACTTACCTCAGTATATAGGGAGCTAAGGTTAAGGAAGGTATGGGCACTAGAAAAGTCAGGCATGTTCTAAAACAAGGCAGATGCATCTCAGTTTTATTAATTAAAAAGAAAGTTATTAGATGGCCAGTTGTCCCACTATTAAAATTAGCCAACCACTGTAACCGTGACAATGAGAGCATAAAATCAATCAGAAGTATTCGCAAATCAATGTCCATCACGAAAAGCTGGTAGTGCCACGAAGGAAAAACGGAATCAACCGGTCTGAAAAAAATATTCGACTATTCCTCTGCATATATTTCCAATCCTTAACCAATCCCATTCCTGCAAATGTTATATTTGATAAATGCAAGTTAAACTCACTGCAACCTAATCAGTTAACTACAGCAAACATGCTTTGTAATTTCCTGATCAAACTCCGGTCCCAAGGCATCTGAAGTTAACCACATTGTTTGTTTCGAACAGCTAACCATGATATTTGATAACTGTGACTATAAAAGCATTGACGCCAACGGTTGTTTTGCATCACAAACGTGTTAAATTTCATGCAGCCAAAAGAAAATCCAAACCTGAACAATTTGTGAGGCGAAATTATCTGAATTACTAACCCCAATTTACAATAGTATCAAAACATCCAGGCAAATGAAATACTCAAGAAGTAGCATTCCAAACAAAAGCAAATAATGTGTACCACCATTAAATGCAACAATTTGACTCGTGTTAAACGGAGAAACCAAAAAGAAGTGGGCAGGGGCAGTCATCCTCTGTCCTAAAACCGTCGTCCGGGGACACACCGCGGAGATGCAGACGCTGGGGCTGGGCGCACCACATTGCGAGGAGAACGGGATTCATTCAGTCGACTCGGGTAGTGCAAGGTTAGGATAGTGTACGTGTTCTCCCTCACCTTGTGGAAAGATAGGTTTCGTGAGTGGTCGCCGGCGAGCGCGGCGACGCGGCGGACGGCTAGCTCGGAGGAGTTGTTGAGGTTGTCGACGACGACGGCTCGGAAGCCGGCGAGCAGCAGCTGCAGCACGGCATGGCTGCCGATGTACCCGGCCCCGCCCGTAACCAATACCGTCTTCACTACCGCCGGCGCCGGAACCGTCTTCTCCACCGCCATCAGCAGCCGCCTGCCCTGAAGCTTCTACCTCCCCACCAAGAAACGACCACCCGGCCGGATCTGGTCGGACGGGAGGACGCGTGGAGGAGAAGAGGGGAGGCAAAGGGGAAGGAGGCCGTGCGAACGAAGCACCACTAGCACTATGTATGAGCTGTGCTATAGGGGAGGGCAGCACGACGGCGGAGGACCCACGGTGCAGAGGCTGTGGCTGCGGCTGCGCCGCTGGATTTTGTCTGTCTCGACGTGTGGGTTCGTGGCTGGTCACCTGCCGCGGGTCGTTGTTCGCGCCATTGGAGGTATTGCCCTTGTACTGTTGCTGCCTGTCGTCTCTGCGCTGGATCCACGGCTTCCCGGGTTAAGGCCATCTCCACTTCTCCAGTCGCCTCCGCCCAGGGCAAAATGCCGCGGTTTTCATTCCGCTCGCAGTGTCAAAGGGCGTTATTCTAAAACTTAAAACTTAGGGGCTCGGTTTCTAGTTGTTTTGGTTTCTAGTTGTTTTCTATCCTAAGTTTTGTCTCACGTAATTTAAAAACGGACGTAAACATAAGTTGGCGTAAACAGAGTCGATTTTATTTAAATTGGCGCAAACAGTTTCACTGATTTTAGGCGCAAACAGAGACGATTACAAAAAGTAAACTAAACTAGAGGAGGCCGAGTCTCGCCGTGATCGCCTAGCTGTAGTCGTCGACGCCGTCGCCGTCGTCTGAGCCGTCCTCATCCTTGCGGCGGTGGCGGTTGCTCGGGTCGGTGTCGCTGTCGTCGTACCACCTGCTTTGATACAGGGTGCGCAGGAATGGCTCGTCGTCGTCGTCCTCCTCCTCCTCCCCGTCGCTCGGGTCGAGCATGTAGTACTCGATCTTCTTCGGTCGGCTGGGGAGGGATGCGGTTGCGGCGGGGGAGGGAGGCGTGTTGTTCGCGCTCTGCAGGCCTGTGCTCCGCCTCGGCGAGGAGCTGTCGTTGCTGCTCAAGCTCCTGCGCCGTGAACTCGCGAAGGCTCCATGAGTCGGCGAAGTCGTTCGCCGCCGGCTGGATCGTGTTGAAGGAGGCCTCCTCGGCCTCCTTCAATCCCGACCACTTGTCCTCCTGCTCCTCATCCGGCTCGTGCTTCGGCTCGCGCTTTGGCTTGACGATGCGCGAGAGCAAGGCGGCCAAAGACGCCGAGCTCCTCTGGCGCGGCTGGCCGATGCGGAGGGCGCCGCTGCGCGGGGGCAGGGCGCCCGGAGTTGAGGAGGAGGAGGGGAGGGGTCGAGGAGCTAGGCGCCGTGCGCGTACCTGGAGGAGTCGAGTGTGCGCCGGAGGAGGAGGAGTTCGTCGCCGCCGAGGAGGAGCTGGTGCCCATCCGCCTGCGCGCCCACGCCGGCATGGTTGGCCGGGGCTCGTTGCCGGTGGCGATGTAGTCGAGCACCCACTGGAGCGTGCGGTGCTCGCCTCCCCACCACTGCCTGCGGCCGTGGATGTTGCAGCGGCCCTCCATCGCGCCGTTGTTGCCTCGGTCGGCGAGCTCCTCCTCGCGACGGCGCTGGAAGTACGTCGTCCAGAAGGCATCGCTGCCTTTTGGCCTCCAACGCGTGTCTGCTGCCTGCTCCGGCGTCAGGCTTGCCCGCACCTCCGCGATGGCGTAGGCGCGCTCGTTCTCGACGGGGACGGGCGGCACCGGGACCCCTCTGGCGCTCAGTGTCCACGGCCCATGGCCGCCGGAGGCGCCGGGGACGCGCATGTCCGGAGGACATGTGTACCTGGTGCTGTAGAGCGACCACGCCTCCTTGTGGAGGAAACGGCGGACCCAGCCGTTCTTCGCGGCGGCGTCCATCTTCTCGGCGGCGTGCTACTGGGTTGTGACGGTGGAGGAGAGGAGAGAGGAAATTGTGAGGCAGAAGGCGGCGAGAGAGGAATGGCGAGTGGCGGCGAGGCTCGGGTGGTTTTATAGCGCCGCGCGGCCAGGCAAAGGGGCGGAGAGGCGGTGGCCATTACTGCGCGCCGCGTGCCACGTCGATTGGACGCGCTACACCATTAACTCCGGCAGCCTTTGACTGGGGGAGCTCACTGGCCGCCCGCCACGCCATTACTCTGGCAGCCTTTGACCGACGCGGGAGCCGAGAAGACGAGCACGGGCGGTTTCTGTTCCACGCCATTTTCTCCCGCGTCGCTGACAGCGCTGGCCCGCGTCGCCTTTCCCGCCATTTCGCCCCCCAGGCCGAACCCAGGGGGCTGGGTTTCTCCTGTGGGCGCCGGCGCTATTTCCCGCCGAAACAGCGCTAACTGGTCTTCTAGGGGAGGCGGCTGGTGGAAAAACAACGCTATTTGCTTCTGCCGACGCCAAAAAGGCCTCCTTGGGGGGGCGCTAGGGGGGGCGATTGGAGATGCCCTAAGGGCATCTCAAGTCGTTGCGCCCCAGGATCAAAACACCGGCGTTTTGCGGCCGCTGGGCGCGAAATGGTGCGAATCCAAAAGTCGGAGGCGTGATTACCAACCGGCCGCCCCTTAGACGGCACGTATTCGGCTATATTTCAGCGAAAAAATAGACCGGCCCATTTTTGAAGGGGATCGCAGGCAGAAAATAATAATTTTTCTAGCAACGATATCCTTAAACTAGTCAGAATCTATACTATGCAGATACATTAATACGGAGGAGATCGCAATACATACCCTTGTAGACCGAAAAGCGGGGATTACGCTCCCGCACAAGCGTTGACGATGAAGACGATGTAGCCGACCTCAAGGTCGTGTAGAGGACGTAGACCTCCCAGCACCACTAGCGTGGCACCTCGCAGAGCGTCAGACACATACGGTGGAGACGACGGCCTCCAAAGCTCCAGTCCAGGACGAGCAGCGGAAGACTTGGACCGGAACACCGACAGCACGACAGCGGGCATATGTGGAGAGTACTCTCTCCTCGGCGCAACTCCGACAAAGGGAATCACGTAATCGAGGAGAAACTAGAGAAAAAATTGGATGAATAAAAAGGCTAGGTGTGCCCCTCTATATAAAGGGGCAAGAGGGCTGCCAACCTCGCCAACCGGGCGGTGTGAGACTAAACCCCACACCCTCATGCGGCTATGGCACTTGCGCGGGCCCTAGGTGGGCCCCATGTGGCCCACCTAGGCCGGCCAAGATTTCCCTCTCCCTTTGGGGGGAAACTTCCCCCCTCATGCGCCTTCTATCCACCAGAAGGCCCATTTAAGGAATTCTGCTTTCAAAAATTCGAAATTAATTAAATAAAAATATATCTAACTATTAATTACATTAATTAATATTAAATACATATTATATAATTTATTCCGGCTCCGAAAACTATTTCGTCGCTGCCCGATCTCCATCGGACCATTCTGGGACGTTCCCGGTGTTCTCTATTTCTTATTTTCCTTTCTGGTAAATATGTCGAAACCCCTTAAGTGTGTTACCCTAGAGGTTTGATATAATAACAGACATGATCGAGACCCCTCTCCGATCAATGATTAATTCGTGGGCCTGGACTCCTTGAATTAACCCATGTGATATAACGAATGACTTTTGTCGATCGAACCTAGACGTCGAGTCTTAAACCTTTTGTCATAGCGATACTTAGCGTGTCCGAGACTCGTTCATAGATATTTCCATACCTAGCATGATCTCGTTACCGACAACACTATCTTCTACTCGTCTGTGATATTATGTCATGGTGACCTAGTCACATGTTTGCAAACTCATTTGACATAATCTCACCGAGTGGTCCCTAGAGTATCTATCCTGCTATGCGGACTGGCAAATCCCGCTCTTGATCCCTCGTCTCAACTACTCCTTTCCGATACCCAAGAGGCACACCTTTATTGGCACACTATATAAGATATGACGTTTGATGCAATCAAAATATCGTTCAGGAATAACAGTAAGAGTTGATCCCACGGTCGAAGGTGTAATGACTACGTTCTACATATATTGGGTATGTCCATCACGTCATTCTCCCAATGACATGACTCCATTGTCAACTGACATAAATGTCACATGATCGGGAAACCTCGATCATCGACTGCACAATGAACAAGTCATGTAGAGCCTAGTAGGGACATGGTTATTTGTAGCGTACCTGCACTTTAAATAGGGCAGATACCTGTGTATAGTGCAAATCCCTGGATCGATTCATTTGCACACACAGTTTATGATGTAATATCACAACAAAGCGTCAATTTTATTACATCGATGATCCAGAATTACAAAATATTTGATACAAGTTGCATAGCATAAAGCTAGCATTGAAAAAGTACACAGCGGAATACAATAGCAGTGAGCCTCTATAACTTTCATGCTGCCACAGGCGAAAACATGTTGGTTGTAGACTCGAAACCTTTACGAAACCTCACTCGTCAACTGATCAAATCTGCAATAAGAAAAATATTGCAACAACGTGGGTCAGATTCCATTAAAAATGGAGTCTGGCAAGTGACACTATGGTGGACACTTAAGGAAATAACTCTAAAGCCTATATGTATATTTGGCTGGTGGAGCTCAAGGCTAATTTGCATAAAGCCAATTTTTCCTACTCTTTTGAAAACACTTTTCTTGAAATCGACGAGTATGGCATGAAAACCATAAATCTCATCTTCCCTTGTTCACCCATCAAGTTTTATTTCTGAAGTTGGAATGGTGGAATCCTCCGTTGACGTCCTTGATCAGCTGCTCAAAATTGTCCGTACCCGGGGACACGGCTAAGTACTTAGTTTTACACTCTGCAGAGGTTGTGCACGTTCACCATTGTACCCATTCAACCCAAGGTATCCTTTACACACCATTTGTGATAAGGAAAGGAGAGAATGAGACGAGATCTTTCAGAAGCATTTTCCCTCCCACCTGGCTTGACCCGTTCCACCTAACATCCCCCTACATATGCTTGTCAAGCCGGAGAGAGTCCACGCAACATAATTGATCAAGCCAGAGCCCATATGGCAATGGCTGCACTGGAAGCAATCGTCACTCGGAGTTCTTCAGATTCCTCTGTTCCTGGGTGGCCATTCTCAAGTGTACATACTCCAGGAACCATAGACATGGACCTGAGTAGCCACTCAACATAACCCATGCAACCAATTACCACCCAGGTGTTTCATTCTAACTTAGTAGAATTTAGATTTTCACAAAACAACATTTGCATAGCATCAATAATTCTACTAAGTATTGCATAGGAACCTAGACACAGGAATAAGGGATTCTACACAGGTTTAGCATAGCAACACATGCATATAAAAATATACTAAGTAATGCATAAAAATAGGAAGTTTATGAGGTGTGCCACTTGCCTTTGAATGTTGTCGTTGTTCACAAACTCTTTTCAACAACGGACGTTTGCTCTCCGTTTAATCTAACAATAATAGCAAACAACAATACAACAATCAACAAACAAGCACAACTCCACAATGCACACAAACACGTACTAGATGAATAAATAAGTTTCATAAAACTTTCTAAGGAAAATATGTTTATGCATGATGTGCAAAATATTCCTAAGGCTAGAAATGCTTTTTCAAGCCATGGAAATATCTTAAGTTTATGCAAGGCAATAGGTTGGTCCAAAAAGGACTAAGGGCTAAGGTCTCAAGTTGGATAAAAATACTTTGTTTTATATCATCTTTAAACAAGCACCCTACTGGCTTAGCCATGATGTGCCAAATACTTAGAGAAAAATACTAAGTCATTTGTTCAAGTTGATCAACAATTATTATCAACTCTTTGTAAATTGGACATTCACTATAGTGAGAGAGACAGACACCCGGCCAGCCACTTAAATTGTGGAACAGGTCTCATGTACGTGGACATGTAAGGTTTGTTTCCAGGCCGCTTCATCTCACTATGCCGTTAGGATCCAACAACTTCAAGATGATAACATCATGATCAAATTTGTTTAAGTCTAAGGGACAAGATTAGGAAAGAGGGAAAGATAGATAGAAAGAGGTAGTTGTCCTCCAGGCTTCATCTCCAGACTTGTAGCTTTCTTCTGGATGATGTCTTGATTGAAGTTTTGATCTTCAGACTTGGTGGTTCTTGTATCTTCGAGGCTGGTCTTGGATTTCCTTAGTCTTCATGAAGTCTCAGAGGAGAAGAAAAGAAAGAGAGAAAGACTTAGAGAATAGAAAGGGGGTTGGCCTTCTTGAACTTCTTCTAACTTTTCTTCCAAGTGCTTGACATCTTTGGGATGCTTCCAGAGTCTATTTTCTTCATAGTCCTTCATGAACTTCTTCTTGATTTTCTTCTAAGTGTTTCTTCTCCTTGAAGATACTTCTGAAGTCTTGTTTTTGGCTAAGTCCTTCATTGGTCTTCCATCTCCATGTTGAAAATCCTAAGTGTATAGTGCATAGCACTTTTCCTAAACTACTAAGTTTGAAAATAGTCCTAACTTAGAGAAAACAAATGAAGAGGGGTTTTCCTATGAGAATAAAATATGCTATGCATGAAATGCACATTTTAAATCACAAGCAACATAACACTAATTTTTGTAAATTTTATAACATATGCATAAAGTTATAGTTTGCAATTTAATTAGTTTCTAATTTGCAAAACATAATAACAGGAAACAAATAGATTAAAATTTTATGTGTTTTATATTTTATAACACAATTTTCTTTATAGATGGTGTTAATAGCCAGAGGTGGTTTAATTATATTTAATGCAATTTGATTTAATCAAAAATAATATTTCTATTAAAAGTTATTTCAAAGTTAATCAAACTATTCAAATTAAACTCACATCTATGAATTCATTCAAAAATTACTCAAAAATATTTTATAGCAGTGGCATTAATTTACAAATATTCTAAAGTTTCTAAAACATATTTATTTGCAATTTTTGGATTTATAGATTTAAAGTTATTACAAATATACTCAAATTCCCCATTTGAATTTTGAATATTTTATACTAAGTCAAATTTGAATTTTGTCAGATCCAAAATATTCTACATGTCGAGAGCTTTCCAAATATATAAAAATTATTAAATTTGGAGTTGTGGTTAAAAAGTTATAGATGTTTTAATTACAGGGACTAATCTGCAAATTTTCCAATTAAAATTAAATTAGAAAATTGATTTACACGCTGGCGCTGACGCGGCGCTGACTGTGCACTACGTGGCGCTGACGTGGCTAGCTGACATGGATAAGTCACAGATCTGGGCCGTCCGATCTGGATCTGACGGTCCAGATCGGATCGTACCGCTTCGTCCTCGGCATCTAATCTGCACCGTCCGATCTAGATCGAAGGGCTATCGTTGCATACCAGAAGGTGGCGGCGCGGTGGCTACCGGCGATGAGGAAGACGATGGCGCGGCCTCGGTCGACGATGGATTCGTCGCTCCGGTGACTCCCTTGCTCGGCGGAGACGACGGCGACGTGCGGCGTGCGGCGACGGAGGAGATGGAAGTGGCGGCGTCGTCGATTGCGTGCGAGGGCAGCGAGGGTACGAGGCCGGAGTGTTTCAAACGCCGGTGACCTTCGGGTCGTGCTCTCGCCTCCACTTCGGCTGCAGGACAGGAGCGAGGAAGGGGTCAGAAGGTGCGCACGGACGCGGCGAGGCAGATAGGCGTGGTCTCGGAGACGGGGGGGGGGGGGGGGGGATTTACCTCGCCGGGAAACGAAGGAAAACGGCGGCGGATGGTGCGGACTCCGGCGAGCTTCTCCGGCGGCCTGGCGGCGTTCTGAGCTAGGGGTTGAGAGGGGAAACGGCGGCGGGGATCTGGGGTTTATATAGGGGGCTTCAGGAGATCGTATCCTGCACGAATCGGAGAGGAAATCGACTCCGATTCGATTTGATCTTCGGCGCCAGATTCGGACAGAGGTTGGAGATGATCTGTTGACGTCAGCATGACGTCAGCCAGTATTTTCTTTTTCTGATTTTATTTATTTCATTCATATCTTTTGATTTAAATGTCCAAATGATGTCAAATTAATTTCTAAAAATTTGTAAAAATAATATCTTGCTGTTAAACCAGTTGTGGGTATGTTTTGAGAACTTTTTAAAATTAATAAATTTGAAATGTTGGTTTAATACAAAATTGATACTTAATATCAATTTTGAATTTATAACTTAATTAAATTTTCTTTTTGCTAAATAAAATTTGTAAAATACCCACATTTCAATATGTTAAATTTTAAGTTATTTAAACTTATTTTGCTGAAATCATTCATCTTTATTTTGGCATAATATTAAAGAACTAAATATAAAAATGTTTAGGGAATGTGAAATATAGGGTAGTCATTTTTAATTGAAAATAATTTGTGCAACATTATATTCTATATTATGATAATTCATTTGAAAACTTCATAACAACTTTGGACAAGACCTTTGTTTTAATTTTATTCTTATTTAGAATCTATTAATCATTTCATGCTTTGAAAAATGGATGAATTCATTTAAGTAAATGAAATGTTTGTTTAGCTAATTCATTAATTTAAATTCTATGAAGTTTTAAAGTTATACACTATAGGCTTATAATTTCCAAACTATATTTTGAACATAGTTAAAGGAATGAAAACCATTTATAATTATATAACCTTTTGAAAAATCTTTGTATTTATGAATAGATATGGCTAAGTGGGTTAATTCAAATACTTATAATGAAACTAATTTATTTAAAATAAAATAAATTGTAGTTTGTAAAATATTTGTCAAATTATATTTTAAGGTTTTTGAAACCCAGTGGATAATAAAATGTTAAAACTGTGACATTTGAAATATTAACTCAAGTTTGAAGTCTTTCATAGTTGGTTTCCTTATGCATTTAATATTTTATTTTAATAAAAGGAAAAGTTTTAAATTTTATTGATTTTTGAATATTATAAAATGTTGGGATGTTACATTATCTATCTACCACACGTGTATTAATGTTTCCGCTTAATACAATTATAGCATGGTATAAAACATATAATGAACAATTGAGATATGACTAATAAACTATCTTTATTAAGTGCCTCTAGAGCATATTCCGTTCAGTCTCTCACTTGCACTAGAGTAACGCTTAATCTAGTTTACAACTTGGTAAAAGCTCAACACCATAGCATCTTGGTGCATGCTTGTCTTGTGGAAGAGGAATATAGTCAACATATCTCATACATTGAGACCTATATGTCCTTTGCAACATTTGAATGTCACCTTGTTTGACATCATCCTGTATCTTACGATGACGGTGAAATATATCCTAGTGGATGGAGTGAGACTCGAACCTTCGCGTAGCATGGGCCTTAAAAGTCTAAGAGATCTATTAAGGGGAACCACATATGCTCGGAAAACTGCTCAGTCCAATCACACTTGCTACTTCTGAAGTTGCCATATATTTCTATACCTATGTAGATTATGCGACAGTGCATTCATATGCGACTTCGCAAGCTAACCATGTCTTTTTTCAAAATAAAGGACATCTCCTATATGAGATTTCTAGTCGTATGGGTCAGGGTCATAACTTGCATCATCGTAACCGTTTTACGGCAAATTTTCTTTCTACTCTTACCCTTTACTAGAAAACATATCTTCAGTTCTCACAGACATTGAAGAATATACTTAACGTTTGTTCATTGATCCACACAAGGATCACTCTAGAACCCGTTCCTCAACCAAGAACTTGGGTCACACCAAGTCGAGCTTTCAGTATGATAGAATCTATGTCTAATACATAGAGAATGTTGAAGATTATTTGCTATCACTGAAAATTCTAAGATAAACTTAAAATTTTACCTAGTCATACAAGCAAGAACCTTTTTCTTCGCTTGTTCGATTCTGAAACACTTCAGAATCTTAACTTAGAAAATATTTCGAGCTAATGTTATTAAGCCCCTTTTGATCTATACAATTACAGATCGGATGCCTAATACTCCTACCTTCATTCATAAAAAATTTAATCACTTAAATAATCCTTTCTAGTTTACTAGAGGATCTGTATCATTCTCAATATGGCGTTGCATATAAAATCATAAAATGACAACTAGCTCCCACTCAAATATGGCTTCCACGTATGAGATCAAGAAATGCTACTTAGCTCCCACTCACTTCTTTGCAAATACAAGTTTCTTCAACTATTTTGGACAAATCCAAAATCCTTTTATCACATCATCAGAGTGAAGATTCTAGCTCTGATATGCTTGCTTCAGTCCATGAATGGACAACTGAAGTTTGCATACATGTTTAGCATCCTCAGGATCACCAAACCATTTCATTGTACTAATTACAACTCTTTCTTAATGATACCATTAAGAAACATGGTTTCCTTATCCATCTATCAATTTCTCAGTTTGAAATTATAGTAATTGCTAAACTAACCCGAATAGATTTAGGCTTCGCCACTTGAGACAAAATATCATTGTGGTAAACTTTTGAATATGTCGGAACTGTTTCACGACAAATTGATCCTTATCAGTGTCTACTCTCTCATAAAATTCAATATTCTATTAACAGCCTAGATGCCATCAAGAAGATCTCCCAAGACATTACCTGGTAATCATACATGGATTTTATGTCGGATCATATATGACTCATAGCCATTTCTCGGACTTAGGTCTACCATCTCTTCTTCGTAGTTTGTAGGTCTATAATATTCCATTAACATGACCTTCATAATAAGATTGTCGTAACACATAGTGTGGAACATAACCTCGTACGCCTACGTTCTTAGAATGAGCTCAGAGCATCATGATCTTTTATCATAAGTTTCTTTCCAGTTGTGGAGCATGACAGCGGAAACACTTTCCGTTGCGCCACTCTGATGTCTGGAGAGAAAGTTTATCAACTTCGTCTTCCTCTACTTTCTTTCCCACCTATACCCTTGGACAAGAAACTATTTCTTTTGCAAGGTATATTCCGGCAACGTTTTTGCCTACGTCGTGAGACATGCACCCAACTAATTCTTTAGGTATGATACACTACAAAGATTTATCCATTTTAGGTTTGATCACATCGAAACACTAAACTGCTGAAACGACAATCCAGGCTAAAATTCATGACATCACTCATATGGTATTGTCTCCATGGATTTAAATGGTTTCCCTATTATCTAACGTGAATGTTACGTTTCTACCATATAACTCCAATGATCACAATAATTCGATAAGAGATTTATTTACCACACGCTATCCTAACATAAGAGATAGTGTGCGATTACGACGTCCTAGCATACCATAACACTATGGTGTTCCATGCAACGTAATTTGTGGAACTCTTCCACAAGTCTTCCAATTATATTCCAATATTATAACTCAAATCTTTATTTCCTCGATATGTATCGCAGGAATTTGATTTTCTTGTTAAATTTATTTCGTACTTCATTCTGAACTTGTTTGATCGAATCAAAATTACCAAACTAACATTCCCTAAGTGGATATCCATATATCTACTCAGAATATTCATGAAGTTTATGAAATAAAGACTTCCACTATACGTTAAAGTACTTCATTGACTCACATACACCCATATGCATGATTCTCAACAATTTATACTCAAACATTCAGTGAAGTTTACGAAATAAAGTTCTCCACTACACGTTAATTACTTCATTGATCCATATACATCTATATGCATGATTATCAATAATTTATCTGCCCACTTTCCGGAAACGGTGTCTTAGTTATCTTGCAAGTTTCAAAAGATCAAATCTAAGGACTTGTAGATCCATCCATATGGAGCTTATTCATTGACTATAACATTGACATGACTTAAACGGTAGTGGCACACGAATGTGGTGTCTTTATTAAGTTTATATCCTTTGGCATTAATATTATGAATGTGGGAGCTTCTACCATCTAAATTCAAATCGGCTTATGATCATTACTTCATAAATGTAGGACAACGAATTTGTCACAAGCACATATGAACAATTGTCTCGCTAGAGGAGACACACTTATAACGGCCATGACAAATGGTAGATCTAGAGGGAGAGTGTCTATGGCCATGACAACAATTTGTCTGCCATTATCAACACACAATGTCGCCTCATCCTTCCAATATACTCAAGTAGTAAATCTGGTTTTCATAAAACATGACTAGTGTCAAAAACTTATTCACTACTGCGAGTACTTGATTAGGTAAAACATTCATAACGTGTATATCATATATACACCATCATCATTGATGACTTTCCGGCGATCCGTTTCATCTTCTTGATTCTTCCAACGCAATCAAGGACCATGAAGGTGAATGATTCCCCTTTCATGACTATAACATCCTAGGATTTTTCAAATTCTAAAAAATCAAAAAAATCAAAACTTTCTAAAAACTATATGTATGTCGATTTGAAAACAAAATTCATGCATGCACTCATCATTTTCTTGCATTGTTTATATTTGAAATTACAATGGTTGAAATATTATTTCCACTTGAAAATCTATTTGAGAAAATATAAAAAAAACAAAATAGCGATTATGATATTTATCTTATTTTTACTTTAATGATTTGATTATATTTATTGGAAATAATTATTTTTATATGTTTACAATTGTGGTACCAAATTTTATTTAGCCACAAATAAATTCATTAAAATCTCTATTTTCAAATTTGACAAAAGTGTCAAATTTGCAGTTAATCAAATATTGAAAATTAATATTTTTAAAAAGTGTTCAAATCATGTCCACAAATATTTTAAAAATTTTAAAAATTAATTTCACTTAATTCGGAGTTGTAAAACAAAAGATATAAAAGAAATTAGAAAAGGAAAAAAAAGTGAATCGGGCCAGCCCAACCTAGCACGAACCGAATCGAACACGACTCTCCTTCCATCCTACCTAATTCAAATTCTGAAAATTCCTTTTTCTAACCACTTTTCATTCAAACACGTTTATCTCGAGAAATATAACTCCAAATCCGGATCCGCTTGATCCTACGCGTTGACAACTCCGGGGCCTATCTATTCCACCGCTCCTTCGCCTATATAAACCCCTGTAGCCGCCGACATCTCTTTTCCTTTTTTCGTTCCACCGAAACCCTAATCAGCGAAATTGTATTTCGTTGTTTGACGAACAAAACCGTCTCCAATCGCGACGGAAGCTTAATCATTGTTGTAGATCTCGTCGATACCTTTCTATCCCAAGAAGCCTCATTTCTTTTTATCAAGCGTGGAGAAAGAATTTCAAATCGTCATCCATTAGATCTGAAGTCGTATTTGTCATATCTTTGCGCTCGTTGCGCCAAGTCCAAATCCCTCCGGTGAAAAGGTAGATCTAGTCTATATCTACAACTTTCCTGTTAACAACTTTTTATTTTAACGTACGTAATGTTCTGTTTAACACAGATCGTGTTTGGTGTTTTTCGAGAAACCAAACCATCTCAAAACTTTGAGACGATAAGACGAAAGTTGTTCCCCTGACCGAGACATTTCTTTTGCCCCAAGATTCATCTTATTTGGTTCAGCGAGCTGAGAGATATTCGTGTTTGAAGTTTTGGAGCAGAAAGTTATATTGTGATTTGTGACTAATCTATTCACCCACTCATGTTATAATTATGTTAGTTAGATAGATCGCTTAATTATCTACAACTTTCGTATAGATTGTTTTCCGATCCGAGCAACTTTATTTTCGGTCAAATTCATAGTCAACCGCACGCTCAGCGTCCAGTCAGCGGAGGCAGCCAATCAGAAGACGCCACGTTGCCTTAGTTGTTTTAATTTACAGAAAATTTGTCAAATTTTGAAAATTCATAACTTTCAAACCGCAACTCCAATTTCAGCAAACTTTATATACATGAAATCAGAATAATATGTAGAATTTATTAAAATTATGAGTTTCCAGTTTTAGTTCGTGCATAAACTTGTTATTGTTAAATTAATTAAAAGTGGCTTTAAAAGTATTTTGAACATAATTTCAAATTAAAAATTGATAATTGATCAAACTCTTTTGCTATAAGTTTGATTGACTAATTAGTGGCAGTAGAAATTTTCTACTAATTTTTGTAGAATAATTTTCTGTGATTTTGTAATTAATATTGATTAAATACTTTCTAAGTGTTGTTTTAATGATTAAAATTGATTAAAAATTTATTAAAAATTATTTTCATCATCTATTCGGATTATAAATCACTTAGTTATATTATGACCACTTTGGTATTAAAAAGTACTTAGAAATATTTTGCATCTTTAAACAAAGTAAATTCTTCCTTAGAAAATATTTGATAACTTTTTTTCGACAACACTCTTCCTTAGAAACATTTCAACATCTTAAACATGCTAAATCTTTTCCTTAGAAAATTTTAGCATCTAGAAAACTTAGTTGTTTTATTTTTTTAAGTGTTGTCCTTAGAAATAAGTGGCATTGCATGCATAACATATGTTGTATAGTTATACTTCTTCCTCATTTTTCCTAAGTTAGGATTATTTTCAACATAGTGTTTTGGTAAAGTGCTATGCACTTAGACACCTTGAGATTCTCAACATGAAGACTAGAAGGCCAACGCCGACTTAGCCAAGAAAAACAAAACTCTGAAGGCATCTCCAAGAAGCAAAAACACTTAGAAGAAAATCAAGAGGAACTGCAAGAAGACCATCCCCCTTTATTTCTCTAAGTCTTTCTCTCTTCTTCTCTTTGTCTTAGACTTAGTGGTGGCTAAGTTATATCCAAGTCAACTCTAAAGAATCATCAAGTCTAAACCAAAGTCTACAAAAGTTCAATGAAGACATCACACCAAGGAGACAGTTACGAGGAAGCCTAGAAGAAAAATTACATCTTTTCTTTATCTTTTTCTGCCTTCCTATTCTTCTTCCACTTTGGACATAAACCAAGTCCTTAGTGATTATGACCAAGTCCTTAGAGTGCTAATTGAAGATGAAGAAAACTACAAGGGAGTTGAAGATTTCGAGACCAAGCATGTGAAGACTTGCAGCAGCATTACAACTTATTCAAGTTGATTTATAGCAAAGTTATTCTGCCCAACCTATGACCTTTGTCCTTAGTAATTTTTACTAACACACTTGCCCTGCATTAATTTAGAATAATTTCATGGCATGACATGCATCTCTAGTCCTTAAGAATATTTTCATATCATGCATGTCATATTTTTTTAAGTGTTGCATTTATGCTTGTATGTTTATTTGTGGCTTGTTTGACTTGTTAGAAATTCTGGAGAGAAACGAAGGCTTTTGCAACTGATACTCCTGCTCTCCCTGTTGCCAAGGCAAGTGACATACCCTCATAAACTTTCTAAGTATTTTTCTATGCATTACTTAGTGTATTTCTTATATGCATGTGTTGGATAGTATTGCTATGCTGAAACTACTATACCCCTTACACTAGTTGTGTCTAGAATCCTATTGATAACTTGGTAGAAATATTGATGCTATGCAAAAGTTGTTTATGAAAACTTAATTTTTATGAAGTTAAAGAAACTTCTGGGTGGATGTGGCAAGAGGATGGAGGTTGGAGTTGAGTGGCTACTTAGCCTCATTTAGGTGGGTGCACCTGGCTAAGACCGAGGCTCATTTAGATGAGTGAACCTGAGTATGTGCACTTGAGGATGGCCACCCAGGAACAAAGGGACCAAAGTTTTCTCCAAGTGAAGATGTTTCCAGTGCAGCCACGTAGTATAATGGCTCTGCCTTGACTTTTCCCCAAAGGTCTCGTCTCACGCTTCTCCTTTCCTTTTCACTACATGAGGGTCAAGGACAGAAGGGTTGTTTGAGTCTCGTGGTGAAAGTGCGTAACCTCTGCAGAGTTAAAAAAAACTAAGTACTTAGCCGTGTCCCCGGTTACGGACAATTTTGAGCAGCTGATCAAGGACATCAACGGAGGATCCTATCATTCTAATTTCTAAGTTAAATTTGATGGGTGAACAAGGGAAGATGAGATTATGGTTTTCATGCCATACTTGTCTTGGTTTTAAGAAAAGTGTTTTCAAAATAGTAGGAAAAATTGGCTTTATGCAAATTAGCCTTGAACTCCACCAGCCAAATATGCATATAGACTATAGAGTTATTCCATTAAGTGTCCACCGTAGTGTCACTTCCCAGACTCCATTTCTAATGGAATCTGACCCACTCTGTTGCAAAATTTTATTTGTTACAGGTTATTCAGATGAAGAGTGAGGTTTCTTTAAGGGATTTCGAGTCTGCAACCAACATGTTTTCGCCTGTGGCAACATGAAGATGATGGAGACTCACTGCCATTGTATTTCCGCTGTTTACTCTTTATGTGCTAGCTTTATGCTATGCAAGTTGTGAAAGAATATTTTCCAAGTTTGGATCATCGATGTAATAAAATTGTTACTTTGTTGTGATATTACATCGTAAACTGTGTGTGCAAACAAGTCGATCCAGGGGTTTGCACTATACACATGTATCTGCCATATTTTAAGGCAGATACGCTACAATGACATACTCTATGACAAAGCATTTGCATCTGGTAACGTTGTCTGTCATCCAGTGATTGAGCTGAGCGAGGCGTCTCAATGTCATCAAGTATGAACATATGTCATCAAGTATCAGCAATTATATCAAGTATGACTAGTGTCATCACGTATGACTGCCACGTGCTCCTTCAATGTGTGTATTCTCTTCTATCTTGGTTGAGAAGATGAACAGTCAACGTACTGATAAAGTTCATCAACCCAACTTTAGGTGTATCCCGAGTTTAGCGATCATCCCATATGTTCGCGATCTAACAACTCACACCCACCGTTGGTTCACTATGGTAGAGATCATAGCATACACTGGACTATGATGATATTATGCACACAAAAACTTGATAATCCAAATTATCCTTTTGTAGTGGAATCTCCGGGTTTATCTCCTAGCGGGTACTGTATCACAAAGAGCTAATGGTTTAAACAAGAAGTATCCTCAAGCTAAAGTATGAAACTATGAAGTTTGGACCCAACCTTTTAAGTTTCTCAATCGTAGGATTGCGCCTAATTTTAAAAGAAGTGTATTACATTGGTTAATATCTACAAAGGTTTTGCAAAACATGAAGACTTTGTTCACAATATTTTGAGTTCTTGTATTTTAGAAAATAACTCCAAGAACTCCCACTCAAACGAATATCCCTCAAATCGCTTTCGTGATTACACGATCCTCATCCATTATGCAACCCCTGATCATCAGAGCCGGCAACATAACTTCAAAGGTAGACAACGACATGTCAATCACAACAACTCTGTGACTCATGCTTAACCTTTCGGTCACCGTGTTCCGAGGCCATGTCTGCACATGCTAGGCTCGCCACAATAACCTTCAACGTAAACGCTTGTGTAAAACTGTCTTACACCCACTGTAAGCGAACGACGATATGTCTGACGCCCGATCGTCACGACCTGCCTCATAACGTAGAACTTTCTTGGTGGTGCACGTTGAAGGAAGAACACTAATGGTATTTTAAAGGGATCATCTTATATTACTACTGACGTGTAACTAACATATACTAATATATATAATCACATAATGTAAGATGCACACAAAAACATTAAATGTAATGCGACGTGATATGGTCCATGGACCATGGTCTTCTTGACGCCCACAATTTATAAATTTTTTAATAAACCTACCTTGACCATATCATATTGCCCCTGCAAAATAAAGTTAGACGCGTTCTACTTTATCTTTTGCATATTTTACGTGGTTTGGGGCTGTCATAAAAAGAACCGCTTCTTACCTACAAACTTATGACCACAACAATGATCCAATAATTGCATGTTTAAGCATCCCTTTCGGGCCCTCCATTGAAAATGCAAAGCCAGCTAAAGAGAGAGAGAGAGACAGACAGACACCCGCCAGCCACAGATACGGTACCAACCGTATGTCAGTAGTGGAACTAGTCTCGCGTAAGCGTACGTGTAAAGTCGGTTCGGGCCACTTCATCAACTCAATCCTGCCAAAATTGCAAGTGCACGCTAGAGGGTAGCAAATAAGAGAACGATGCCCCCATGAAAAACACGGGTTTCTAAAAGCGTATAGCTATATCTACGCATAGATCGGCTCTGATACCACTGAAGGGGATCGGAGGCAGAAAACAATATTTTTTCTAGCAACGATTAGCCAGAATCTATACTATGCAGATATAGTAATACGGAGGAGATCAGTATACATACCCTTGTAGACCAATAAGCGGGGATTACGCTCCCGCACAAGTGTTGACGATGAAGACGACGTAGCCGACCTCAAGGTCGTGTAGAGGATGTAGACCTCCCAGCACCACTAGCATGGCACCTCGCAGAGCGTCACACACATACGATGGAGACGACGGCCTCCGAAGCTCCAGTCCAGGACGAGCAGCGGAAGACTCGGACCGAAACACCAATAGCACGGCAGCGGGCGTATGCTGGAGAGTACTCTCTCCTCGACGCAACTCTGACAATGGGAATCACGTAATCGAGGAGAAAATAGAGAAAGAATTGGATGAATTAAAAGGGCAGGGGTGCCCCTCTATATAAAGGGGCAAGAGGGCTGCCAACCTCGCCAACTGGGCGGTGTGGGACTAAACCCCACACCCCCATGCGGCTATGGCACTTGTGCCGGCCCTAGGTGGGCCCCATGTGGCCCACCTAGGCCGGCCAAGCGTTCCTTCTCCCTTTGGGGGAAACTTCCCCCCCTCATGGGCCTTCTTTCCACCAGAAGGCCCATTTAAGGAATTCTGCCTTTAAAAATTCGACATTAATAAAATCAAAATATATATAACTATTAATTACATTAACTAATAGTAAATACATATTATATAATTTATTCCGGCTCCGAAAACTATTTCGTCGCTGCCCGATCTCCATCGGACCATTCCGGGACGTTCCCGGTGTTCTCTCTTTCTTATTTTCCTTTCCGGTAAATATGTCGAAACCCCTTAAGTGTGTTACCCTAGCTGTTCGATATAATAACAGACATGATTGAGACCCCTCTCCGATCAATGATTAATTTGTGGGCCTGGACTCCTTGAATTAACCCCTGTGATATAACAAATGACTTTTGTCGATCGAACCTAGACGTCGAGTCTTAAACCTTTTGTCATAGCGATACTTAGCGTGTCCGAGACTCGTTCATAGATATCTCCATACCTCGAATGATCTCGTTACTGACAACACTATCTTCTACTCGTCTGTGATATTATGTCCTAGTGAGCTAGTCACATGTTTGCAAACTCATTTGACATAATCTCACCAAGTGGGCCGAAGAGTATCCTGCTATGTGGACTGGCAAATCCCGCTCTTGATCCCTCGTCTCAACTACTCCCTTCCGATACCCGAGAGGGACACCTTTATTGTCACACTATATAAGATATGACGTTTGATGCAATAAAAGTATCTTTCAGGAATAACAATAAGAGTTAATCTCACGGTCGAAGGCGTAATGACTACGTCCTACATATATTGGGTATGTCCATCACGTCATTCTCCCAATGACATGACTCCAGTGTCAACTGACATAAATGTCACATGATCGGGAAAACTCGATCATCGATTGCACAATGAACTAGTCACGTAGAGGCTACTAGGGACCTGGTTGTTTATCTACCACACGTGTATTAATGTTTCCGCTTAATACAGTTATAGCATGGTATAAAAAATATAATGAACAATTGAGATATGAATAATAAACTATCTTTATTAAGTGGCTCTAGGGCATATTTCCTTCAATTTTGGCATACAAATTCACACTTTTAATCATACAAATTCACACACAAATAAATAGTTCAACAATCCAAAAAAATTAAAACAAATCGTTTTAGACATCGGCATTGCCATTGCCATTGCCCTTGCACGCCCACAAGTGCTACACCAGATCATTCCGTAGAGCTTGATGTGTTCCAGCGTCTCGAATCTCCTGGAGCATGGCGAGGAAGTCTGTTCATGATGCCGACACCTGGTGATCAACATCTGCTAGAGGACCCTGACGGTAGTATGGTATCCTTGCCTCACTGTCAGGCACCGGGTCATCCCGCTCACTCTCAATGATCATGTTGTGCAAGATTACACAACACTGCATCACCTCCCACATGTTGGACTTCGACCAAGTCATAGTTGGGTACCGGACAACGGCAAATCGAGACTGCAGCGCACCAAATGCTCGCTTGACATCCTACCTGCAAGTCTCCTGGCACTTGAAAAACCAAGCCTTTGCGCTTTCTGGCACAGGGTTGGAGATGGTCTTCACAATTTTTGCCCACTTGGGCTAGATGTCATCTGCAAGATAGTAGCCCTTTGTGAATGGTGTCCATTGATCTCATAATTCACTTGGGAGCATGACCTTCGACAAGATCAGCGAAGACATTCGAGCACCGCAAGACATTGATGTCGTTGTGAGTTGCAGACATACCATAGAATGAATGTCAAATCATAGATCATATGAAGCCATGGCCTCGAGAATCACCGAGCACTCTCCTTTCTTTCCCTTGTACATCCCCTGGCAATCAAATGGACAGTTCTTCCATGCCCAATGCATGCAGACGATACTACCAAGCATTCCAGGAAAGTCTCTTGCTTCATTCTCTGCAAGGAGGCGAGCAGTGTCTTGCGTATTGGGTGATCGCAAGTACATTGGCCCAAAAACTGCAACCACTGCCCGGCAGAACTTGTTCAAGCACTCAATGGCCGTGGACTCGCTCATGCACATATAGTCATCCTATGCATCGGTGGGAGCATGATGCTAGCAAGCTTGTGGTTGGTGAACCCCAAGAGGATGGTGTGAAGTAGTGCAGCAGCGAGATTTCCCTCAGTTATGAAACCAAGGTTATCGAACCAGTAGGATATAAGATTTCCCCCGAGGTTCTTGCCGGCGCCGTTTACGATTACCAACGTGGAGCCTGCACACAAACAATCAAAATATTTTGTCCCAACTCAACAGTGAGGGTGTCAATCCCACCGGCTTGCTGTAACAAAAGGATTAAACGTATGTGTGGAAGAAAGATGTTTGTTTGCAGAAACTAACAGGTTTGCAGTTGTGGTTTTATCAGATTAAAGAGAAGGACCGGGGTCCACAGTTCACTAGTGGTGTAGCGTACCTGCACTTAAAATATGGCAGGTACCTGTGTATAGTGCAAATCACTGGATCGATTCGTTTGCACACACAGTTTACGATGTAATATCACAACAAAGTATCAATTTATTACAACGCGGATCCAGACTTAGAAAATATTCATTACAACTTGCATAGCGTAAAGCTAGTAGTGAACAGAGTAAACAGCGGAAAATGATTACATAACAGTGAGTCTCCATCATCTTCATGTTGCCACATGCGAAAACATGTTGGTTGCAGACTCGAAACCCTTAAACGAAACCTCACTCGTCTTCTGAACCGTCTGCAATAAGAAAAATATTGTAACAACGTGGGTCAGAACCATTTTGAAAATGGAATTGGCAAGTGACACTATGGTGGACACTTAAATGAATAACTCTATAACCTATATGCTTATTTGGCTGGTGGAGCTCAAGGCTATTTTGCAGAAAGCAAGTTTTTCCGTAACTCTTTGAAGCAACTTTACCTAGTTGAGACAAATATAGTATGAAAGCCATAGTCTCATTCTACCCTTGTTCACCCCTCAAGTTTTAATTTAGAAGTTGGAATGGTGGAATCCTCCGTTGACATCCTCGTTAAGCTGCTCAGATTGTCCATTCCGGGGACACGGCTAAGCACTTAGATTTTAACTCTGCAGAGGTTGTGCACTTTCACCATTGTACCCATTCAACCCAAACTATCCTATACACTCTGGAAGTGTTAAGGAAAAGGAGAGGAATGAGACGAGATCTTTCAGAAGCATTTTCCCTCCCCATAACGGCCTGACGCGCTCCACCTAAAAATCCTCTACCACCACCTGTCAGGCCGGGGAGAGTCCACGCAGCTTAGTTGATCAAGCCAGAGCCCATATTGGCAATGGCTGCATGGGAAGCAATCGTCACTCGGAGTTCTTCAGATTCCTCTATTCCTGGGTGGCCGTCCACAAGTGTAATTCCACATGTAAACCCCTGGGAACCCACTCAACATAAACCATACAAAACTACTTTCCACCCAAATATTTCATTCTTAACTTAGTAGAATTTACATTTCATCAAAATAGTTTTGCATAGCATCAAAATTCTACTAAGTGTTGCATAGGAACCTAGACGCAGGAATAAGGAAGTCTAAACATGGCTTGCATAGCAATACTATTCTACACATGCTTACAGAAAAATAATCTACTCAGGCATAGAAATATACTAGGACTTTTATGAGGTGTGCCACTTGCCTTTGGATGATGTCTTTGCTCACAAACTCTTTTCAACGTAACTCGTGGCTCTCCATTCAATCTAAACAATATAGACAAACGACAATACAACAATCAACATAAAACACAACACAATTCATACAAACACATACATAATGAACAAACAAGTTTCATAAAACTTCTAAGGTGAATTTTGTTTATGCATGACGTACAAAATATTTCTAAGAACTAGAGATGCATGTCATGCCATGAAAATATTCTAAGTTAATGCAAGGAAAATATGTTGGTCAAAAATGACTAAGGGCTAAGGTCATAGGTTGGACAAAATACTTTGCTATAAATCATCTTGAATAAGCACTCTAATGGCTTAGTCATGATGTGCATAAATACTTAGAGAAAATACTAAGTCTATTCTTCAAGGTGATCAACAATTATTATCAACTCTTTGTAAATTGGATATTCACTATAGTGAGAGAGACAGACACACGGCCAGCCACTTATGATTGTGGAACAGGTCTCATGTACGTGGACATGTAAGGTTAGTCTCCAGTCCGCTTCATCTAACTATGCCGCTAGGATCCAACATACTTCAAAGATGGTAATATCATGATCAAAAGTTGTTTATGTATAAAGTGAAATACAATATTAGGAAAGAGGGAAACGATAGAAAGAAGGATGTAGTTGGTCTTCCAGGCTTCATCTCCAGACTTGTAACTTTCTCCTTTGGTGATGTCTTCATTGCAATTTGCAGAGTTGATGGTTCTGAAGACTTGAAGGTGTTGACAGCATCCATAGGTCTTCAATATAATTTAGTCATCATGAGGTCTAAGAGAAGAAGGGAAAAAAGAGAGAGAGATGAAGCAATACTTAGAAAATGTAGCTGGTTGGTCTTCATGAACTTCTTCTCGCTTCTCTTCTAAGTGCTTCTACTCCTTGAAGATACTTCTGAAGTTTTGTTTTCTTGGCTAAGTCCTTCATTGTCCTTCGAGCTCCATGGTGAAAATCTTAGGTGTGACTAAGTACAACTTTTTGAAAACACTCTTGAAAATAAAACTGAACAAAATACTTAGAGAAAACTAAGGGAGAAGTTTTCATATGAGGAGTAAAACTATACAATATAATATGCTATGTATAGAATGCAATTTTTAATCACAAGAAAGTATCATAACAACTTTTGTGATAAGCATGAAGTGATAAATGCATTTTAATTAATTTCTATTATAGCAAGATATAATAAAAGGAAACATATAAGATTAAAGTTTTCTGTGATTAAATCTTTATAACAAAATTTTATAAATGGTGTTAATGGACAGAGGGAATTTAATTAAATTTACAGCAATTGGATTTACTCAAAAATGATTTTTCTATCAAGAGTTATGTCAAAATTACTCAAACTATTCAATTTAAGATTATAATTATGAAATAAACATAAATTATTGTCGAATTATTTTCTAACAGAAGCATAATATAACACATATTCTAAGGATTCCAAAACAATTTTATTTGCAATTTTTGAACTTACAGATTTAAAGTTATGTCAAAAATAGTCAAATCATCATTTGAAATTTGAATAATTTAAATTAATTCAAATTTTAATTCTAACAGATCGAAAATAATATCCATGTCAAGGGCTTTCCAAATATATAAATTTTGTCTAATTTGGATTTGTGGTTAAAAAGTTATAACAAATCTAATAGGCAGGGGCTTTTCTGCAAAACATGCATTTAATTCTATTCGGAAAATAAAACAGAAAAGCCAGGGACACGTGGCACGATCGGATTGGATGGCTCGGGCTTGGCTCGGGCTTGGCTTAGCCGAGTTTCTGGCTCGGCTCGGCTCCTTTGGATCTGGATCATCAGATCCAGATCTGACGGATCTCATCAGTTTGTACCGGTTCGATTTTACGATCTAATCGCGGCCGTAGAGATCCGATCGAACGGCGTACCTTGCTCTAACCGGAGGTGGCGGCGGGAAGTTGCCAGAGACGAAGGGGACGACGGCGCCCACGGTCGGACTTGGACGTCTCGGTCGTTCTGGTGGCCTCCTTGCTCCGGGATGGTGTCGGCGAGGTGCAGAAGGACGTGGGGGAGGCGAAGCACGTGGTGGTGTCCTCGATTTCTTCCTGGAGCAGTGGGGAGAGGCGGTCGGAGCGGTGAAGACCTTCGGCGGTTCCGGCGAGCTCGGCCCGCTCGATTCCCTACACAAAACCAAAGTCCGAAGGGATGAGGAGGTGCGCAAGGACTTGGGGAAGAGGATGGAGAGGGTCTCGGTCCCGGTCGTTGCTCACCTTGCCGGAAAAGAAGAAAACGGTGGCGGCAATGGACGAACTCCGACGAGCAAATTCGCGAGCCTGGTGGCGTTTTGGAGAGGGCTTTCGGGGGCTAAAGAAGGAGGAGGACGAGAGCTTTTAGTAGCAAAAAACTGTGCGAAGTTTGGTGCTTTAAATCGCCGGGAATTAAATCGAGAAGAAACGCACGCTGAGCAGTTTTCGGGCGATTTTCGCGTGGCTGGAGATTGAAGACGACGCTGACGTCAGCAATTTTTCTTTTTCTGAATTTTCTTATTTCTTTCATAACTTTTGATTTAAGACTCCAAATCAAGTCAAATAAATTTCTAAAAATTTCTAAAAACAGTATCTTTGTGTTAAATATGTTGTGGGCATGTTTTGAATACTTTTAAAAATTAAAATTTTGAATTATTGATTAATTACAAATTTGACACTTCATGTCAAATTTAAAAACATGACTTTAATAATTTCATTTTTGGCTAAATAAATTTATAAAAATACAGCACATATTTAAGTTTGAAATTAAGTTAATTAAACTCATTTTCCAGTATTAAAACATTTTGGGTTTTAGTACAATATTAAATAACATAACACATCTATTTGAAATGAAAAGGGAAATGTAATGTATTCATTTTTAATTCAAAATATTTTGTGCACCATTAAGTTTTATATTATGATCAATCATTTGAAAACTCCATAAAATACCTTTGGATAAGATTCTAGATTTATTTCATTTCTTATATTGAATATATTCATGAAAATCATTTTAGCAAATAGATTATGTTTCAAATGGGTTCAAAACATTTTGTAATGTGGCATCTTTTAGATAATTAGGCACTTTGCAAATATGGTTTTAGGGTTGTAAATAGTAAGGTTAGAAGCTAATAATAAAATAGTTAGAAATAAATTTTTTATTACTTGAAAATGGTTTCGACAGTTTGTAAATCATTTGTCAAATTACATATTGAGATTTTAAGAAGTACAACGGATGATAAAATGTTTAAATAGAAACAACTTTTGAAAATAATGATTAATTGAGATATTTGAAATATTAAACTTTTTGAAGATGCTTGAAGTCTTTTATAGTTGGTTTTCTTATGCATTTTAATGTTTTATTTTAATCAAAACAAAAGCTTAAATTTTTAGTGATTTTGAAACATTCCAAAATATTGGGATGTTACAAGTGGTGTCTCTCCGTAAATAATAATAACATTCATTCATGCGTGGTAAACAATTTACAGCTGGGCAATTGATAGAATAATGATGAGCAAACCAATGCATATACTAACGTTATGATGTCTAGTCTGAGATTCATTCGGGTATTACAACAATATACATAGACCGTTCCAACCGCATCTAAGACTAATAATGCACCTTGTTGTTAGCGTTCGCACCCTTTTCAGTATTAAGTTGCATGCAACAGATTATCGCCTTAAGCTGTGTGTAAAGTAAATAAGTAACATCATCCTTAGCTAAAGTACTTGTGTTTTATGCCTATTAGCAACGGTACATATACAACCTTAGAGCTTTATGTCACTGCCCCAGATTTAATAGAGACAAGAACCTACTATCGAGCATAAATACCCCCTCTTGGAGTTACAAGCATCTACTTGGCCAAAGCACACACGAGTAACGGAGAGCATGCAAGATCATTAAATAGCACACACATGATATATTATAGATCAATAAATTTAGTACTCAATATTCATCGGATCCCAGCAAACACAACATGGAGAATTATATAAAGATGATCTTGATCATGATAGGCAGCTCACAAGATCTAAACATGATAGCAAAAGAGGAGAAGACAACCATCTAGCTACTGTTATTGACCCGTAGTCCAAGGGTAGACTACTCACGCATCAATCCGGAGGCTGTCATGGCGATGTAGAGGCCTCCGGGGACGATTCCCCCTCCCGGCAGGGTGCCGGGGAGCAGTTCTGATCTCTCCTGAATTGGTGTTGATGACGGCGGCAGCTCGGGACCCGTGGAGGAAATAATGAACACCGTGCGATTTTTAGGTTTTTCGGGGTACTTATAGGCGAAAGGGCAAGTTCGGTGGAGGCCCGAGGCCGCGTCACCACGTGCTCGCGCGGTCCCACTTCTGGCCGCGCGAGCAACATGTGAGGGCGCCTCGGTGCCCCACTTCGTCACGTCTTCGGTCTTCTGGAACCTTCATATTCCAAACATAATTCCAGGATGTTTCTTTTCCAATTCCGAGAATATTTCCTTAAGTACTTTTCTGAAACCAAAAACAGCGGAACTGGCACTTTGGCATCTTGTTAGCATGTTAGTCTCAGAAAATGCATAAAACTATATAAAATGTATATAAAACATGTAATAACATGTTATAATATAGCATGGAACATAAGAAATTATAGATACATTGGAGACGTATCAACATCTCCAAGCTTAGTACTACTCGTCCTGAGTAGGCAAGAACGATAAAAGAAGAATAATTTCTAAAGTGACATGCTTCAACACAATCTTGATCACGTAATAATGTAAGGCATGTAAACTGAGATCCAATGAATAAGGGTTGTAGTTTATATTGATATCAAACGAGTAATAAATAAATAGGTAAGTAAAGCAAGCAAAGCTTTCAATGATATATTACTAGATAGCAATCAACTATGCAAAGTAGATATTAGAGATGATTTAAGCTTCAAGCACAACAATATAATCATCTAATGCTTCCAACAAACATGACAACTTAATGAAAGGATCAAGTCAAGCAATATCAATATGCACGTAGAAGATCATACTTTATTTGTTCAAAAGAAACAAGCAAGCGTTCAACATTGGTTCCTGGCACCAGGATGTTTTGGCTAAGAGAATGTTAACGGAGGTTTGGAAGGCCAACAGAAGAAATGCTCACAAAGCTGCAAGTGATCATTAGACAAGAGAAAGTCTTACAATCGAAGCTATGCAAGGAGTAGTGATTGCCACACAACGGATGCACATGGAGCTATAAGTATATGAAAGCTCTCCAATGGAACTAGTGTGGGTGAATCCTGAAGGGGATCTGGTGCAGAAAACAATAATTTTCCTAGCAACGATATCCCTCAAACATGTCAAGATCTATTCTATGCAGATATAGTAGTACGAACGGAGATCGGGATACATACCCTTGTAGACCGAAAGCGGGGATTACGTTCCCGCACAAACATTGTTGATGACGACAGACGAAACCGACCTCAAGGTCGTGAAGATGAAGCAGACCTCCGAGTACCGCTAGCGCAGCACCTCGCATGGCGTTACACACGTACGGTGGAAACGACGGCCTCCGAAGCTCCAGTCCAGGACGAGCAGCGGAAGACTTGATCCGGAACACCAGCAGCGCGGCAGCAGGCTATGGTGGAAGAGATCCCCCTCTCAACTCGGCGCAACTCCGACAAAGGGAATCATGAAATCGAGAGAGAATTGGGGAATTAATTGATGAATTAAAAGGCCATGGGAGCCCCTCTATATATAGTCTCCCAGGGGGGAGCCAACCTCCTCACCAGGCAATGTGGGACTAATCCCACATGCCTGGTGCGGCCATGGCTGGTGCGCCGGCCCCCTGGTGGGCCTCTTGGCCCACCTAGGTCGGCCACCCAAGCCCCCACCGAATTCTCTAGGGAATTTTTCCCCTCTTGGGCCTTCTTTCGACCAGAAGGTACATTTAGGGAAATCAGCCTAAATAAATTCGAAAATAAATATATAAAATCATATTTAGACATTAATTACACTAATTAATATCAAACATTTTATATATAATTTATTCTAGCTCCGAAAACTCTTTCGTCGCTGCCCGATCTCCATCGGACCTTTCCCGGGACGTTCCCGGTGATCTCTTTCCTTTCCGGTTGTCTTGTCGAAACCCCTTAAGTGTGTTACCCTATAGCGGTTCGATATAATAACAGACATGATCGAGACTCCTCTCCGATCAATGACTAACTCGTAGGCCTGGACCCCATGAATTAATCCTTGTGATATAACGAATGACTTTTATCTATCAAACCTGAACGTAAAGTCTTAAACTTTTTGCCATGGCGATACTTAGCGTGTCCGAGCGTCGTTCATAGATATCTCCATATCTAGCTTGACCTCGTTACCGACAACGCTATCTTCTACTCGTCTATGATTTCATGTCTCCGTGACCTAGTCACATGCTTGCAAGCTCATTAGACATGAGCTCACCGAGTGGGCCCTAGAGCATCTATCCTGCTATGCGGACTGGCAAATCCCGCTCTTGACCCCTCGTCTCAACTACTCCTTTCCGATACCCAAAAGTATCACCGTTATTGTCATACTATATAAGATTCGACGTTTGGTGCGATCAAAGTATCTTCCAGGAATAACAATTGGAGTTGATCTCACGGTCGAAGGCGTAATGACTACGTCCTACAAATATGGTATGTCCATCACATCGTTCTACCAACAATATGACTTCCATTGCCGACCGGCGCCATGCCCTATGATCGGGAAACCTCAATCATCGATCGCGCAACGAAGCTAGTCTTAGTAGAGGCTACTAGAGACCTGGTTGTTTACGCATCACACCTGTATTAATATTTCCGCTTAACACGGTTATAGCATGACACAAAAACATATTATGAACAAACGAGATATGATAAAGAAATACACTTTATTAATTGCCTCTAGGGCATATCTCCTTCATTCTCCCACTTGCACTAGAATACAAATTAATCTAGATTACAACTTGGTAAAAGCTGAACACCCATAGCTAACTGGTGTCAAGCGGGAGAGGCTTCGTCAGCGGATATGCCACATCCGTATGCACTTTGCAAATCTTCACATCGCATCCTTGTACGTACTGACGTATCACATGGAAGCGTCGGAGAATGTGTTTGGTGGTGGAGTGAGACCTTGTTTCCTTGGCGTTAGCAATGGCACCCGTATTGTCGCATAAGAGGATCACGGGGTCTTGCACGCTCGGGAACACTCCAAGCTCAATGATGAACTTCCTCAGCCACACAGCTTCATTCGCGGCTTCACAAGCAGCAATGTACTCCGACTCCATTCTAGATTGTGCGACAATGGGTTGCTTCCCACTTCTCCAGCACACAGCGCCTCCATTCACCTTGAACACATAACCTGTATGTGACTTAGAGTCATCGGGGTCTGAGCAGAAACTTGCATCCACGTAACCTGTTACGCCAAGTTCTTCATCGTAGCCACCATAGACAAGGAACATTTCCTTTGTCTTATTGAGATAATTAAGAATGCTCTTAACAACAATCCAATGCGCCATTCCAGGATTACTCTGGAACCGGCTTGTCAAACTTAGAGCTAATGCCACATCAGGTCTAGTACTTAACATTGCATACATAATCGATCCTATGGCTGAAGCATAAGGATGTTTATTCATATCTGCCTTATCCTGTTCCGTTACCGGACATTGTGCCTTTTGCAATGTTTTATTCTTGATAACCGGCAGAGAACCCTTCTTTGCCTTCTCCATACCGAAACGCTTCAGTATTTTATCAAGATAAGTACTCTGACTCAACGCTAATCGACGTCTTGATCTATCACGGTAGATTTTAATGCCTAAGACGTATGCAGCTTCTCCTAAGTCCTTCATGGAAAATTTACTATTTAAATAATCCTTCACGCTATTCAGAAGTTCCACATCATTCCCAATCAGCAATATTTTATCTACATATAGTTCTAAGAACACAACCGAGCTCCCACTAATTTTCTTGTAAATGCAGGTTTCTTCCAAAATTTGGACAAGTCCAAAACCTTTGATTACCTCATCAAAGCGAAGATTCCATCTCCGAGATGCTTGCTTCAATCCATAGATGGATCGCTGAAGCTTGCATACCTTGTCCGCATTTCCTGGATCGACAAAACCTTCCGGTTGTACCATGTACAACTCTTCCTCAATGTTTCCATTTAGGAAGGCTGTTTTGACACCCATCTGCCATATTTCATAATCGTAATAGGCAGCAACTGCTAACAAAATCCGAATAGACTTCATTATCCCTACCGGTGAAAAAGTTTCATCGTAGTCAATCCCATGAACTTGTCGGAAACCTTTTGCGACAAGCTGAGCTTTATAGATGGTCACATTACCATCAACATCAGTCTTCTTCTTCTTAAAGATCCATTTATTCTCGATGGCCTTGTGCCCTTCGGGAATATCCATCAAAGTCCACACTTTGTTATCATACATGGATCCTCTTTCAGATTTCATGGCTTCTAGACTCGCCATTGCCTCCTTGTAGTTCGTAGGTTCGTCTTGTTCAATTAACATGACAGTGCAAACCATATTGCCATACCATTCTGGTGCGATCCGAGATCTTCTATACCTACGAGGTAGAATACTTTTCTCGACAGTTTCTCCCACTCCATCCGCGGAGGACGTTTTCGGAATTGCTTCCGTTGTGCCACTCGGAATCTCGAGTTCATGATCAACGATCTCATCGAGGTCTACCTTCCTCCCACTTACTCCTTTCGCGAGAAACTCCTTCTCTAGAAAGGTACCGGTCTTCACGACAAACGTTTTGCCCTCAGCTTGGTTGTAGAAGGTGTATCCAACGGTTTCCCGCGGATATCCTACAAAGACGACTTTCTCCGACTTCGGTTCGAGTTTGTAGTGAAGGGGGTAACGGTGTAGAAAACAATAATTTTTCTAGCAAACCAAACCCTAACTATCCAGGATCTATCTATCTAGTACATGTGATAACGGTGGCGGAACGGGTTACATTACCTCCATGTAGACCGATAGCGGGGATTACGCTCCCGCACAAGCGTTGACGATGAAGTCGAACGTAGCCGACCTCGAGGTCGCGGAGAACTTGCTGCGATGATGAAGACGATGACGCCGGGGTGTCGACGATGACCTGCGTCGACGGGCGTCGGGCGGAAGATGGCGAGGGCGCCGGCACCAAGGGGGGGTGCGCTGCCGGCAGAGGGGGGGGGGGGGGGTGGCGCGGCGGCTGGAGGGGCGAGACGACGTCGCCCAGGCTCCTCAAAAAGGGTTACCTCTGAGCACTCGCAAACATACGGAGCTTAACGACAACCCCCGGTCATTCAGATCCAGCTGAAATCGCAGGGGTAGATCTTATCTGGAATCCCGCAGGGCAACGGCGCCCGACGGTATAGCTTCAGTGGAGAGAGGGGGCAAAACGGGCGGAGAAGCAACTCGGCCGGCCTGCTATACAATTAATTGTATTTTCCAATGAACTAATCCAATTAATATGCCTTGCTATATAAAGGGGGGAGGGGGTGTGCAAACTCCCTAGCTCCCCCATGTGGGACTAAAGGAGGAGAGGGAGGGGGGGGGGGGGTTCGGCGGAACCCCCCATGGGCTGGCCCCCCTCCTAGTCCAACTCGGACTAGGGGGCCCAAGCCCCCCTTCTTTGGTGGTGCGGCTCCCCCCTCTTGGGCCCTCCTAGGGCCCATGTAGGTGGGAGCCCCCTTTTCTCCTTTATTTAATTAATATTAAATTAATATAAAATATAATTAATTTATAATTATTATATTTAAATACTATTTAATATCCCGTGACTCCGAACCACCCGAACAACTTTCGGACATCCCTGGAACCATTCCAGACCTTCCCGGAACTCCTTCCGGACCACCGGAACTCTTTCCGGATCATTTCTCTCTCTCCAACAAAAACCTATATTATTCCAGAACCTATCTCCTGGCGTCGCTAAGATCTTAAGTTTGTTACGCTACGGTTCGAGAACACTCCAGACATGGTCGAGACACTCCGCTCACCAATGACCGTCAGGGATACCTGGATGTATATGACGGCCCCTGTGCATTCTACGAGTATCGTCGTTGAACCATAACTATGATATTCATTCCCTTTGTTTCTACGATACTACCTTGTCTGAGATATGATCGTAGACACACCGATGTCTTTGTTGTATCTCGTTACCGACAAAGGTTATTAACTCTTCTGTGATATTACATCTCCATGACCTAGTCATAAGCTGCGCAGCTATATAGATGTAATCTCACCGAGTGGGCCCAGAGTATCTTTCCATTACAAGAATGAACAAATCCCGCTCTTGATCCTTACGTCTCGATGCTCTTTCGGAATACCCAAGATGGACACCATTATTGTCATGCTATATAAGACACAACGTTTGATGCTCTCAAAGCACCCCTACGAAGCTCCAATAAGTACGGTCTCACGGTCTAAGGAATAAGCTATCATATTCTTATCTATTGCAAATGGCAAACATCGTAATACGATCTTATTGCAATACTTTGTGTATGTCCATCATCTTATTCAACTAACAAGATGACCCCACTGTCAACCGACGTCATTGTCCTTGATCGGGAATCTCGATCAACTGTTGCCCAATGGACCAGCTCATATAGAGGCTTGCTAGGGACCTGGTTGTCTATCTATCACACATGTATTAATAATTCCGATTAATACAGTTATAGTACAATACACAAACCTATTATAAACTTATGAGATAATGCAATAAATACTACTTATTTATTTGCCTCTAGGGTATATCTCCTTCAGTCTCCCACTTGCACTAGAGTACAAATAAACTAGCTGCATTTTACTTTATCAAAATCCCTTATCAAATAAGAATCATTTGATAATGCTTGCTCGTGGAAGAGTGTTACTCTGACAATCTGCACAATCCATGATTGTACATACTTTTGCGATTCATTGATATCATCTTGCTTGATATCACCATGTTATTCTAATAACATATATGCAAATACCGTAACTAAGTGAGACTTCTGTTTCCCATCGCTTACTCTGATTATACCAACCAGATAACTGCCCTGAAAAACACACTCAGTCATAGAGAGCCCCTTGTAACAATTACAAACTCGCGATATCTACATACTTTTACACCAATGTAGAAAACTTGACATTCCAATGTCAATCCATTAACTAACGCACTTCTACTTCCAGTAAATTCCAAATTTACTTTTATAACTGCTCTTCTTCCAAGAACATCGGTTATATTTCATCGAGCTGATAATATGGTTTTTGTATGATGTCTAATAATACATAATAGACCAACATGTCATACAACCGTCACTACCTTGTATCATTACTCTTAATGATCAATTGGATTTCCAAGGACTATCCTTTTGATTCTATTCTGACTCCTCAGATATAATCCAAAACAACTCGACTAACTATTTAAAATTCCCGTTCTATTTCAAAATAGACACTAACTTTCAAATAGTTTCACAACTTCATCCTTCTCATCTATTCTACTGGTACAATTTCATAATGTGTCATTTACACAAGATGAATTCGGCTCCCACTATAATTATGTCTCCACATATTTGAGAACACGAGCTCCCCCTCAAAACGTGTCATCCACATATTTGAGTTCCTAAGCTCCCACTCAAAAATATGTCCTTTACATATTCCACCTGAGTAAACTAACTTTGACTCCCACTTAAATCGACATTTTGGTCAAACCAAAACCATTGATCTATTATCAATTCGAATTTAATACAAACCACAGTCTTACATTAATACAAATCCTTCAGACATCAAGCATGTCTACATAAATGTAGTCAACAAATTTGATCTTGTCCAAGACACTTTTCTTGACAAGACATGCTTCCACGTCTTTCTTATAGTCACATTTCTCATATAACACTTTATATGATGATTAAACAATCTTATTCCTCTAATAAGAATTGTAGCAACAATTACTCTTTTAATCCTTTCAAATGTAACTTGGATTTCCAGGCTGAAAAAGGCTTTGTTCATATTCTGATATTTTCTCAACTTTCTTTGTATTCATAAAGTGCACCTTGATCTGTCAACAAGATCTGAAACATTTAATATTGTGTTGTGACCTGACAGCAATATTAAATATAACAACACTCTATTTAGAATCTTCTTTCATGAAAATATTATGATATTTATGAAGAGGATTGCAAGCAGAAAACAATTTTCTAGTCTCCCTCACTCTTAATCACCAAATTTTCATTTGTAGACATATACTCTTTGGAACACCTTCCAACATAGGTCTGACACCTTATTTCAAGCTTCTAATTCCAATCCATAAACCATAATTCGAAAAATCATCTTTTCCTCGGAATTATATAGACACCAAATTAAGTTTTGTTTCTATTTGGTTTTGGAATACACTCCCATTCAATGCGAGCAATCTACAAAGAACTATTCATGTATATTCCGAATTATCGTATAATCATATACATGTCCACACTACTGTCGATACTACGAATTCTCGTTGAGAAAAATATCTATTTTCTAAAGTGGACATCGACTATAATGTTTCGAACATATTAAGAGATTCTAAGACAGATTCTGACAGACCACACTTTATTTGAAATAGATTATGATTATAATACCCCATATATCACCATATATGACATTATAATATTGTGAAACACATTTCCACAAGTCTTTTGTGTTGAAACCATAATTCAAAAATATTGTCCTTTGATCGAATCTTGTGAATACAATATTCACTAATCTTTCTTCTGAAAAACCCCATTTGATCTCTTATCAAATTAATTTCAGACTTATGATTTATCAGGCAAATACTCCTATTCACCAGTAATCATAGAAGAATTCGGATCAAGCAAAAAATGACTCTCAATTAATTTTGTCTCGTATTGACACTTCAATACTACATTTTAAACTTAATCAATTTGGCACTCGAAATACTTAAATGGACCAAAATTATCCATTTCTTCTTTCATTGCCTTTATGACTAAATTTGATGGTGTTTGTTCTTTGGACATATAATTTTATCATTCCTGCTATTATAAATGTATATCATATGCATAATGTAATTGAGATGTGATGCAAATTACTCATAATATGAAACAACTGCTTTGTTTCATAACATAAAACAACTGATGTGTTCTATATGAATAATTATGTCTTGTAACATTCAAGACACCAAACTAGATCACACTCTCACTATTACAAAATGTCTTATCAAAAACTATTGATAAGATAACTAATATGATATCTCGAGGGCGTGAGCACTACTGGCCATGAACTTGCCATCACTTGTGCACTGTCACGTCACCCTTCGCCGCATACTTGTGATAATCACGGACTGTTTCATAAACAGAACAAGTATCAAATACTTTTCATCAAGTATGAGAAGAATACATTTATATCTTCGTATATCAAATATATTCGTAGCGTCGAAGAACTCTTCTTCGATGGAATCAACTTTAAGAGATTTGAACTTGTTCACGAACGTGAAGAAGCTCATCGTGTCTCTATAGAATATTCACGCACATGCTATTCACAGCTAGGAGGCAAAGCGCAATCTCTATTGCACTGGAGTTCGCTATCTAGAA
This sequence comes from Poa annua, assembly GCA_026929855.1. NCBI lineage: Eukaryota > Viridiplantae > Streptophyta > Magnoliopsida > Poales > Poaceae > Poa > Poa annua. Next base: position 43,935,075 of record CM049430.1, read on the forward strand.
ATTGTAGATATTCGTAAGCCTGAAGTAGATGTCATACAACTTCTTCAATTGAGTCTCCAGACAGGTATGCTCCCCATGTGAATGGTCCGGAAATTTCTAAGATGTCTGAACTGCTCAGGACTCAATTCGTCTTTGAAGTGACCTTTGATCGCATCAATCACGACATATGGCTCCATGTGTTGAAACAACTTTCAACTCTGGTGCTAGGCATACGCTCATGACGACCTTCACTTCCATGAAAATATCATGATGCTTATGGAACTCATCATATTCATCCTTGCTAGCAGAATCATCTGGTCTAACTCCTAACTAATTTTCTAGGACATATAGGATGTTTGTTGTGTTTGGAGAATGTTTCTAAAACCAATGTACCAGCTGACGAAGTTGGACCCGTCGGCTTCTAAGGTAGAATCCGGGCTCTTGAGGAAGTAACCGAAGTATAGTTGCGTAGTCTACAGAGGTGATCGCAAAAGAGGTAAGGTAAAGTTTATAATATATAGGCGAGTTTTAGTTTTATAATCACATTATCAAAACACACCACACCAAGATTATTATCCCTAAAAATAATAATGGTGATTACACGACCCTCATCCAGCACACCACCCCCGATCATCACGGCCGGCAACACAACTTCAAAGGTGGACATAAAATGTCGATCACAACAACTCTGTGACTCGTGCTCGATCTTCCCGTGTTCCGAGGCCATATTTCTGAATATGCTAGGCTGGCCAATCAAATCTCGAAGACCCCGCGCGTGCAACATGGCTTACACCCACTGTATGCGAACGACGAGATGTGTGACACCCGATCATCACGGCCTGCCTCATAACTTAGAACTTTCTTGGTGGTGTGCAACGAGGGAGAACACAATTTTGGTATTTGTTAGGGATCATCCTATTCGAGATGCTACCGTAGTATATCTAGCATATAAGCAATCAATAGGATGCACACACAACAGCACACAATAATGATGCAGTGAAGTGCGATGTGACATGGTCGATGCGTCTGGACCTTCATGGCGCCATGTGCCTGGCCCCCGGCGCCCGGCATGGCTCCGAGTCTACGGAACCCTCCATTTCCTCCGAAAGTACTAGTAATATCAAAACTTACCGTAACCATGTCACATAAAATAACGCCTCTGCAAAACAAAGTTAGACGCCTCTAGCTTTATTTAGTTTTGCAAGTTTTACATGGCAGATAGGCTTATTCGTAAGAGAATCGCTTCCCTACCTACGAACTTTGTACCACAACGTCGATCGTATAATTGCATGTTTAAGCATCCCTTTCGGGCCCTCCATTGAAAATGCTTTTCCGACTAGAGAGAGAAACAGACACCCGCCAGCCACTGATACGGTGCAAGCCGTATGTCAGTAGTGGAACCAGTCTCGTGTAAGCGTACGCGTAAAGTCGGTCCGGGCCGCTTCATCAACTCAATACCGAAGGCATCGCAAGTGCACGCTAAAGGGTAGCAAATATAAGAAAGACGTCCTCATTCAACATGAGTTCTAACCGTACCAGCAGTACTACGCATAGATCGGCTCTGATACCACTGAAGGGGGTAATGGTGCAGAAAACAATAATTTTTCTAGCGAACGAAACCCTAACTAGCCAGGATCTATCTATCCAGTACATGTGATAACGGTGGCGGAACGGGTTACATTACCTCCATGTAGACCTATAGCGGGGATTACGCTCCCACACAAGCGTTGACGATGAAGTCGTACGTAGCCGACCTCGATGTCGCGGAGAACTTGCCGCGATGACGAAGACGATGACGCCGGGTGTCGACGATGACCTGCGTCGACGGGCGTCGGGCGTCGGGCGGAAGATGGCGAGGGCGCCGACACCAAGGGGGGGTTAGCCGACGGCAGAGGGGGTGTGGCGCGGCGGCTGCAGGGGCGAGACGACGTCACCCAGGCTCCTCAAAAAGAGTTACCTCCGAGCACTCGCAAACATACGGAGCTTAACGACAACCCCCAGTCATTCAGATCCAGCTGAAATCGCAGGGGTAGATCTTATCCGGAATCCCGCAGGGCAACGGCGCCCGACGGTATAGCTTCAGTGGAGAGAGGGGGCAAAACGGGCGGAGAAGCAACTCGGCCGGCCTGCTATACAATTAATTGTATTTTCCAATGAATTAATCCAATTAATATGCCTTGCTATATAAAGGGGGGAGGGGGTGTGCAAACTCCCTAGCTCCCCCATGTGGGACTAAAGGAGGAGAGGGAGGGGGGGGGGGGGGGTTCGGCCGAACCCCCCATGGGCTGGCCCCCCTCCTAGTCCAACTTGGACTAGGGGGCCCAAGCCCCCCTTCCTTGGTGGTGCGGCTCCCCCCTCTTGGGCCCTAGGAGCCCCCTTTTCTCCTTTATTTAATTAATATAAAATATAATTAATTCATAATTAATATTTTATATACTATTTAATATCCCGTGACTCCGAAACATTTTCCGAACCACCCGAACAACTTTCGGACATCCCTGAAACCATTCCAGACCTTCCCGGAACTCCTTCTGGACCACCAGAACTCTTTTCGGATCATTTCTCTCTCTCCAACAAAAACCTATATTATTCCAGAACCTATCTCCTCGCGTCGCTAAGACCTTAAGTTTGTTACACTACGGTTCGAGAACACTCCAGACATGGTCGAGACACTCCGCTCACCAATGACCGTCAGGGATACCTGGATGTATATGACGGCCCCTGTGCATTCTACGAATATCGCCGTTGAACCATAAATATGATATTCATTCCCTTTGTTTCTGCGATACTACCTTGTCCGAGATATGATCGTAGACACACCGATGTGTTTGTTGTATCTCGTTACCGACAAAGGTTATTAACTCGTCTGTGATATTACATCTCCATGATCTAGTCATAAGCTGCGCAGCTATATAGATGTAATCTCACCGAGTGGGCCCAGAGTATATTTCCATTACAAGAATGAACAAATCCCGCTCTTGATCCTTACGTCTCGATGCTCTTTCGGAATACCCAAGATGGACACCGTTATTGTCATGCTATATAAGACACAACGTTTGATGCTCTCAAAGCACCCCTACGAAGCATCAATAAGTACGGTCTCACGGTCTAACGAATAAGCTATCATATTCTTATCTATTGCAAATGACAAACATCGTCATACGATCTTATTGCAATACTTTGCGTATGTCCATCATCTTATTCAACTAACAAGATGACCCCACTGTCAACCGACGTCATTGTCCTTGATCGGGAATCTCGATCAACTGTTGCCCAATGGACTAGCTCATATAGAGGCTTGCTAGGGACCTGGTTGTCTATGTATCACACGTGTATTAATAATTCCGATTAATACAGTTATAGCACAATACACAAACCTATTATAAACTTATGAGATAATGCAATAAATACTACTTATTTATTTGCCTCTAGGGCATATCTCCTTCATGTCGGGCTGTAATTTCTTAACATACGCCTCACAACCCCAAACCTTCAAAACGACAACTTAGGCTTCTTGCCATACCATAATTCATACGGTGTCGTTTCAACGGATTTTGAAGGAGCCCTATTTAAAATGAATGCAGTTGTTTCTAACGCATAACACCAGAAGGATACGGGCAAATCAGTAAGAGACATCATAGATCGGACACTATCCAGTAGAGTACGATTATGTCGCTCGGACACGCCGTTACGTTGTGGTGTCCCGGCAGGCATAAGTTGGGGTACGATGTCACAACTCTTCAGATGTGTGCCAAACTCAAAACTCAAATACTCGCCACCGCGATCGGATCGGAGGTTCTTGATTTTGTTGTTAAGCTTATTCTCAACTTCACTTTGAAATTCTTTCAACTTTTCAAAAGTTTCAGACCTGTGTGTCATCAAATAGATATAACCGTATCTACTCAAGTCATCAGTGAAGGTGACGAAGTAACGATAACCATTGCGTGTCGAAACGCTCATTGATCCACACACATATGTATGTATGATCCCCAATAAATCCGACGCCCGTTCAACGGAACCTTTGAACGGTGTCCTGGTCATTTTGCCCATAAGGCATGGTTCACATGTATCGAGGGATCCAAAATCCAAGAAGTCCAAAAGTCCATTGGAGTGGAGTTTCTTCATGCGCTTTATACCAATATGACCAAGACGGCAATGCCACATATACATGGAGGTATCATCACTACACTTAATCTGTTTGGCTTCTATGTTATGGATGTGAGTACTAGGATCGAGATTCAACAAGAATAAACCATTACTCTCGGGAGCATCAACATAAAAGATATCATTCATATAAATAGCACAACTGCTTGATACTGATTTAAATGAATAACCGTCTTGTAACAGACAAGACCCACTTATAATGTTTACACTTAGGGATGCTACGAAATAAAACTTATTTAAAACCAAAACTAATCCCGATGGTAGATGTAGAGGGAGCGTGCCGACAGCCACCACGTCGAGTCTCGATCCGTTGCCGACGCGCATCGTCACCTCATCTTAGCCAGCCGCCGTGTATTCCGTAACTGCTCCTGAGAGTTAAATATATGAGCAACAGAACCAGTATCAAATACCCAAGTGTTGCTATGGGCGGATGCAAGGTACAAATCTATAACATGTATATCAAATATACCTTGCTCTTTGTCGACTGTCTTGCCAGACTTCCTATCCTCCAGGTACTTGGGGCAGTTGTGCTTCCATTGACCTTTTCCCTTGCAGTAGAGACACTCCACGCCAGCTCTGGGACTAGATCTGTTAGTCTTGGGCTTGGCAATCAGTTTTCCCTCCCTCCTGGACTTCCAACTCTGCTTTCCCTTGCCACCGGTCTTGTTGACAATCAACAGCGTGTGCTCCTTCTTAATCTCCACCTCAGCAGTCTTGAGCATCACGAACACTTCACCCAGAGACTTAGCCATGTCCTGCATGTTGCAGTTCATGACGAAGCCTTTATAGCTAGGGGGCAACGATCGCAGCACCCTAGCAATCGCCAGCTCATCGGGAATCTTGCATTCCAGAGCATTCAGGCGTTGAACGTAGCCAGACATATTGACCACATGCTCGCTCACACTGCTATGCTCCTCCATCATGGCCGAGAAGAAAAGTTCAGAAGCTTCATATCTCTCAGCCTTAGCCTGCGGCGAAAAGACAGCCTTGAGATCAGAAATAATCTCAAAGGCGCTCATCTTCTCAAAGCGCTTCTGCAGGTCGGCTTCCATGGCGTAGAGCATGCCGCTCTGGACAAAGGCAGAATCCTCCGATTTGGTCTGGAAGACCTTCTTCTCATCCTCAGAGGCTTCATCTGCGGGAGGGTCACCTATGGCGGCCTCAATGACGTAGGCCGCCCTATGGGGAGTGAGGAGGATCCTCAGGTTGTGGAACCAGGCCATGAATTTTGACCCATTGGTTTTAAGCTTTTCTTTCTCAAGGAACAGACCTAGGTTAAACGAGGGGCGACACATCTACAATGGAATTTGCAACAACATAAGACTTTGTTCATAATAATTTTAAGTTATAGTATTTTTAGAAAATAACTAACATAACTCACACTCAAACGAACATCCCTCCTGGTTGTTTAAGCGATTACACGACCCCCATCCATTGCACCACCCCTCATCGTCAGAGCCGACATCACAACTTCAAGAGTAGACAATTGTCCATCACGCCAATTTTGTGACTCGTGCTCGACCTTTCGGCCTCCGTGTTCCGAGTCCATATCTGCATATGCTAGGCTCGCTACTATAACCTCCACGCTGCCGCTTGTGCAACATGGCTTACACCCACCGTATGCGAACGACGATATGTCTGACACCCGATCGTCACGGCCTGCCTCATAACGTAAAACTTTCTTGGTGGTGCTCGTTGGAGGAACAATACTAGTGGTATTTTTTAAGGGATCATCTTATATAATTACCGCCGTGTAACTAATACATACTAATATATATAATCACACAATATAAGATGCACACAAAACATAAAATGTAATGCAATGTGATATAGTCCATCGCGCCATGGTCTTCTTGGCCAGCAGTTCATAAACAATTTAATAAACCTATCTTGACCATATCACATAGACCCTGCAAAATAAAGTTAGACGCTTATACTTTATCTTTTGCATATTTTACGTGGCTTGGGACTGTCGTAAATAGAACCGCTTCATACCTATAAACCTTATGACCACAACAACGATCCAATAATTGCATATTTAAGCATCCCTTTCGGGCCCTCCATTGAAAATGCAAGACCAACTAAAGAGAGAGAAACTGACACCCGCCAGCCACAGATACGGTACAAGTCGTATGTCAGTAGTGGAACCAGTCTCGCGTAAGCGTACGCGTAAAGTCAGTCCAGGCCGCTTGCGTTGATGATAATGATTTTGATAATTGTAATATCTCTGAAGTTATTAAGTTCTTGCAAAAATTGGCTTGAAATCCTAATGCTAGCTCTCTTAATTTGGCTTTTACTACTCATATTACAAATGCTCTCATCTAAGATAGGGAAGATTAACTAAGACTTGAAGCTTCTATCCCTAAGAATTTAGAAGATGGTTGGGAGCCCATCATTAAAATGAAAGTAGATAAATTTGATTGCAATGCTTTGTGTTACCTTGGTGCAAGTATTTCTGTTATGTCTAAAAAGCTCTATGATATGTTTGATTTACCACCATTGGAACATTGCTATTTGGATGTTTTTCTTGCTGATAATGCTTTGAAGAAACCTTTGGTGAGGATCAATGATATTCCTATTATGGTTCATAATAACCTGGTCCTAGTTGATTTTATTGTCTCGTACATTGAAGCAATCCATCTTATCCAATTGTGCTGGGAAGACCTTTTCTTAGAACTGTGGGTGTTATTATTGATATGAAAGAAGGTACCATCAAGTACCAATTCCCACTCAAGAAAGGTATGGAACACTTCCCTAGAAAAAGAATGAAGCTACCTTTTGATTCTATAGTTCGTTCAAATTATGGTGTTGATGCTTCATCTCTTGATAATACTTGAGTTTTATCTTTGTGCCTAGCTTAAAGGCGTTAAATAAAAGCGTTTATGGGAGACAACCCACTTTTATTTCCTGTTAATTTAATTTATTTTGCTTGTGTCGAGTACCTATCCTAACTCTGTAGCAACTCCTTTGTATCTTTATTTTATCGCAATGTTGTGTCAAGTTAAGCCTCTAGTTGAAAGTTGGTGCTAAATTTCAATTCCTACGCATAAACAGATTTCTTCTGTTCACCGTTAAATTCTTATCAGTTCACTGGAATGTCAGAACAATCTGCCCTTTATTGTGTGTAATCCTCTCATATGTATACGCAACTTTCGTTAGTTTTGAGTTTTCTGATCTGAGCAAGTTAAGTGCCTCGAAAAAATTCGTCTTTATAGACTGTTCTGTTTTTGACAGATTCTGCCATTTATTTTGTAATGTCTCTTTTGCTATTTTGATTGGATCTTTTTATCATATTAAGTATCAGTGGCTGTAGCTAATGTCCAGTAGCATTGGTAGCAATTGTGTTCCTACATAATACCATAATTTTTTATGCACTAACCCTCTAATGAAGTTTACTCTAAGTATGGTGTGTAGGAAGTTTTCAAGGATCAAGAGTGAAGGATGATATAATGTGATCAAGAAGATAGTAACGCCAAAGCTTGGGGATGCCCCGGTGGTCCACCCCAATATAATTCAAGAAGACTCAAGCGTCAAAGGTTGGGGATGCCCAATGCATCCCCTTCTTCATCAACAAACTATCAGGTCCTTTGTAGTTAAACTATATTTTAATTTTGTCACATCTTATGTGCTTATCTTGAAGCGTATGTTTGTTTTTATTTTTTTTTATTTTCATTCTCTAAATAAAATGTATCCTAGCATTCTTTTGTGTGGGAGAGAGACACGATCCGCTTTTTCATATGAATACTCGTGTTCTGCACTTATATTCGTTGAGTATTCTTTTCATGTTATTGTTTGCTTTCTATCTCTTGTTTTTTATGCATCTCTTGTTAGAGTTGTTAGCTTTGTTATATTATACACTCATATCTCATTGTTTAATTACTTGGAGAGTTTATCTTTTAAATAAGTTGATTGGTGTTTTGTTGAGAACAGAAAATGCTAAATATGGTAGATGGTATAATTAAATGATTCATAATCTTGTAGATCATTAAATTGTGTCACTTGAATCATTGATGTTGTTTTGTGATATTAATTTGCTTAATGGTAAACATGATGGTCTAGTAATGTGGAATGATTAATGGTTGGTCTAGAAAAACTTGAAAACTGTGCCACACTTAAATTTCCAGTTGATTGCATACTGGTATATGACTTCTATTTACCTAAGGCAACCGTAATGACATTATGTTATGCGCTACGGTCGGGGAAGCCAACGGTGACTTTGTCATTCGCCACGATCCCTCTAGGAGTAATTTTCATTATGCCTTGTATGATCATATTTTTATTTGGAATCTTTTTACTTGTGAGTTCTAAAACTGTGGTTTTCATGACACTTCCACCACCATATTGCTAGCCTCATCGGTACTTTGCATTTCGCTTTCTCACATTGAGAGTTGGTGCATTTTTCGCGGGTACATCCAAACTCGTGGGAGATCTTCATCTTGTTCTCCTACACATAAGCCAATTATCTTCCTCAAAACATCCACCGTACCTACCTACTACAACATTTTTATAGCTGTTTTGAGATATATTGCCATGCAACATCCATCTTACATTACATGACTTGTTGTCATTCATTACTTACTTATTGCTTTGCGGGATTCTATAAAGCTGATGTGTGGTTTTACCCATGTTACGCTAGATCATTGCATAACCTGCTACACTGACAGAGGCACCGATGTCATATGCATTCTTATGGCATATTCATATTACTTACTTGTATCATTAGTATGTTGTTTAATCATCATTAGTGTGTTGTCATATATCATATTAGGATGCTTGCCCCTAAAAGTGAAATGATCCATGTAGGCCATCGAAAAGAGAAACAGAAAAGAAAAAATATAAAAAGAGAGAAAAGAAAAAAAACAAAGGGGGCCGCATTACTATTCTTTATCACCCACTTGTGCTCATGTTATAGCACCATATCATCTATAGGCATCACTTGTGCTCATGTCATAGCACCATATCATTTATGATCATCACTTGTGCTCATGTACTCCATATGAGAGAGTTTCCATGTCTTAGTTGCATAACTATGTGGGAAACTTTACACTATAGAACTTGTCTTGTATATTTCAATGATGAGCCTGCTCAAAAGTGCTCTAGCTCTTCGTGAGCAAGCAAGTTGGATGCACCCCCACTGGTTCCATTGGAGAGCTTTCATATACTTATAGCTCATTGTGCATCCGTTGTATGGCAATCACTACTCCTTGCATTGCTTTGATTGTAAGACTTTCTCTTGTCTAATGATCATTTACAACGAGGGCCTCAGAGGATCCCTCGCTTCAAGGGACCCTCCCGAGGCGCCAGCGCGCCTCGAGGGAATCTAATATAACCCCCCCCCCCCTAGGCCTCCTCAGTCCTGAAGGGAAACGTCGCGGCCAAGGAAGCACGACAAGAAGCACATGGCCCCTGCGACGCCCACTTTGCCGCCACCGACGAGGCCTTCCGTCTTCCGTGGATGGTAGCACATGATGTTGTTGGTGGTGGCCTCGTAGCCATCGGATCTTGCGTCCCCGATGTCGGATACAACAACTTATCGCCAGATTCTACCCAAAATCCCAAATCTTTGCCGCGGGTCGGTGGAAGGGAGCGCGGCGACACGAATCAAGGTGGAAGGAAGTGCGGCGACGTGAGCTGAGGTGGAGGGGAGGGAAAATAGCAGATCTTGGCGGTGAGCGCTTCAGCGGCGAACATGAGCAGAGCGCGTCGACGGCGAGCATGAGAACGTTGGGAGCGTGAGAAAAGAAATAGGAACTACGGGTTTGTTGAAAAAAAATTGACAAGGTTTTCACAAAGGAAAAAGTCCATTTCAAACTTTAAAGTTGTAGTGATTTGGCAAGATGAACCCCAAACTCCAAATCCCTGTCGTTTGTACCCTGAATTTAGCGATCCCGATCTAAAATGAACCCTGGACCGGGTTTTGACAGCAACGAATATAAAATCTAAATTGCCCCTCTCACTGATTAGACTGACCCACGTTAACATTTCATTAAAAAATGAAAAAGAAAATATCTATTTAAAAATCAACCGATGTGCAGCCCTGGCCGTATGGGCGCGTGTTCGCCGGCCGTGCGTGTGCTCGTGCAGTCGTGCGCCGTGCTCATGCAGTCGTGCGCCGTACTCGCTCGCGGCGCTCGCACGCTCTCCGGCCGCGTGTGCTTGCTGCCGTATAGGTATGCCGCGCGCTCGTCGACCCATGCTTGCCGCGCTTGCTTGACAGCCATACGCGCACTTGCTTGCCGGCCGTACGCGCGCAGGTGGAGCTTGCCGCGATTGGCCGATTGCCGTACACACTTGTCTGCTTGTAGCCCTTGCTTTCCGGCTGTACGCGCGTAGATGGAGCTCTCCCACACGCGGGGAATCAAGGATGGCCGCTGGTTAGGGAAGACGAGGCGACGGCGACCAGCCAGCCAGGAGTCGCTGGAGGTGCACGCAAGTAGATCGAGGAGGAGCCGCGTCGTGAGCTCCGCGCTCTCGTCCGCCCGACCACCTCCCCTCGCCACTGTGCTCCACCCGCCTATTTTTTTAGAAGGGGAAAGAAATGGATTGAGGTTAAAGGTGAATATGACATGTGGACCCATTTGTCAGTGAGATAGTGGACATTCCCAGTTGGGATTTTCTGGTTCTCTTTGTGCCAAACAGGTCCAGGGTTCAATTTAGACCGGGATCACTAAGTTCAGGGTACAAACGACAGGGATTTGGAATTTAGAGTTCATCTTACCAAACCACTACAAGTTCAGGGTTTAAAATTGACTTTTTCCTTTCACAAAATATCAGCCGCGACACTTATTTTTGGGACTGAGGGAGTACTTTTTTTTTTGAAACATTTCATTTACTTTTTTACGGTAGGGGCATGGCAACGTGATTTTCTCAGAGGTGGGGTTAACTATTTTGAATTTTGTGAAGAGTCAAAAGTAAGGAAAGTCAATGGGATTTGTTTAGGCAGAGATTGCGCAGTTTATTGATCCCATCGGAGACGACCCAGAGGCGCCTCGAGTCCTCTGACCACTCTCTCCATCCCAACTCCTCCAATCTCTATCGCCTCAGAGCTTCCATCGCATGGAAGGGGAGGAGCTCGGCACGGATCTTGAGGCGCTCATCCGCCGGCTGAGGCTCCACCAGCCGCCTCCGTCCCCGAATGCCGGCGATTCATCCACGGCGGAGACCCCTAACGCTGGCGAGCTGTTCAAGCCGCGGCGGGCCGCCGTGCTGATCTGCCTCTTCCGAGGCTCCGCCGGGGAGCTCCGCGTCATCCTCACCAAGCGCTCATCTTCCCTCTCCACCCACTCCGGTCAGCAGCTTGCTTGCTTCTTGGTGATTGTTTCTTATGCGGATTCTCATGTGTGCGATCAATCCGAATCTAGAGGCAAGTGGGAATCATTGTGTCACAATAAAGCCTGACGCAATTGGGGCTATTTTTTTTGGGGAATGAGACAATAAGCAAATAATTGGATTTCTGGGAGTTTAGTGCATCAGAAATTTCATGTTCTTAGAAATGTTTCAGAGTATCACTTGATAATACTTTATATAATTAAGCTTTATCCAGTTAGTGTGAAGAGGGCGAAAAGATGCTTCCGTAGTTCCAATTCTCTTTATTTTGGCTATTAGTTGAAGGCCCTTCAATGCTCTGATCGATTTTCGATTCACAAACCTTGCATTGGTTCTACTGGTTTTCACACATATCTGATACAGGTTTCATGAATCATGGTGACAGATTCGAAATTGGCATTGCATTTGTTTGTTTGGTTCAGTTTCGATACTTCAGCCAACCATAGCATACCATAGTTTTATGGAATTTGGGGATCAAAATTTGTACAAATGGTGGGATTTAGTGCCTTGTTGGATTGGTTTCTAGGAACAACCTACTTTGAATCCTAATTGGAACAGACATGTAAGATGCAATAGAGGCTTACAGCTTGCAATACCGCGAGCAACTTGGGCTCATCTCTCATTGGCTAACCACTGGGGTTGGGTTCTGAAACTAAATAAGCTGAATTTCCACCTTGATGCTCAGTTGTCTATCTGGGGTTGCCAGCTATAACTTTGATTCATATATGAGCCGCATTGAGAATACATTTCCTGCCGACCTAGATAGTCGACTTGTCTCGGAACAGCTTCTGCAGGTGAGCTGATGATGTAGCTTAACCCAATTCGTTTGAGCTTAGTTTGTCTCTTCCAGACAGAAATGTGTGGATATAAAGTTGCGGATCCTCATCATGGTAGATGATTGTTTTGATGCTTTTTATCAGCAAATTTTCTTGCCTCAATACAGGGGAAGTTGCATTGCCAGGCGGAAAAACAGATGAAGGTGATGCTGACGATGCAGCTACAGCATTGAGGGAGGCCAAGGAGGAGATTGGGCTTGATCCATGTTTGGTCACTGTCGTTACCTCTCTCGAACATTTCTTGTCAAAGGTGGATTGCCTTTTGGTCTTCATTTTCCATCCAAACTGATACTTTTCTTACATCTGGGAAACGGTCGCAATGCAACGGCGGAATGCCATGGAACCTTTTTTTAATCTATCCAGCTAGGACAAATATGGAAATGAGAAGTCTTCGCCAAATAAGCTTGATTCACAGGATTTGTGTATGTATCTCTTGAGGATCATATCACGTGGGCTATGTGCCTGCTCTTTCTAGGTCATGTTTGTCGATCCCATTTGTGTAGTTACCGACTGAAGCTCTGTCAGAAAGTTGAATATCAAGTGAAGTATTCTTTATCTGGCAGTTTACCCTAAGAGAGTGTTGCCTTTGTATTTGAAACCAAATATTATGTCGTGTTTAGGAGTCGGCTAAGTAGCCCAGCCTTATGATCATTGTCGTATTGCATTATTTCAGCTGTCATGCAGAAAATGTTGCATTTTAACCAGTCATGTCAAATAGATCCGAAGATCACTTGGGTACTTTTCATATCATCACAAAAAGTTCATTTGAAAAGAGTCTGCCAACTCTTGGGATCCATATTAATTATTGTCTTGAGTAGTGAACTCTTAAACTGAATTGCACATCTGCTGCCGCTGCTACAACAGAACCTAATAATTTTAATATGTAAAATGAGTAACTGAGTTGTACCATTTGAAAAGGTCTTCTAACCAGTAGTTTGTGACTTTCTTATTTTGATCCAACATTGACAAGCAAACTCCACAAAAAGTTATTGTACCACCTCACAGTTGATTCTCTACAAGATGTCATTTTAAAGTTTGAATTGGTGAACTTCTATAGTGTCATTCAGTGATAAGTTTGTTCTATAGCCTTAATTCATCAAGGTTAATATTCTTAGTGTCTTTGGCAGCATCTTCTCGTAGTTGTTCCTGTTATTGGCATACTCCTAGATATTGAAGGATTTAAACCTGTTCTCAACATCCAAGAGGTCGATGACATTTTCGATGTACCCCTGGAGATGTTCCTCAAGGTGAGTGTCTTTATCTTGGCATTTACTTGTTGCAGCCTTGGTTAAATGCTTACAATATTTTCAATTTGCCAGACAAATAATTAATTTACTGCAAACAAAGAAACAAAAAACTGTGATAGGCCAATTATAGTCAAGTTACTGCATGAATTGCCATATAACTAAGCTGCAACGGTATGTATATTTAGCTACTTAGTCAGAATTTAGAACTATGATAGGCCAGTTAGAATAAATAATCATTTCAGCTAACAATGGAAAACTGAACCTGGTCTATTCTTGGTTGAGATTTGTTATTTATTGGATGTCACTTCTCCCCTGATGCAGGATGAGAACAGGAGATCTGAGGAGAGAGAACGGATGGGGCAAGTCTTCACAATCCAGTACTTTGATTACAAGAAAGAGAACCTTAAGTATGTAATCTGGGGTCTGACTGCCCGGATCCTGATCCATGCTGCTTCCGTTGTATACCAGCGGACACCGGACTTTGTAGAGCGGAGATTACAGTTTAATTTGCCAAAGTACTAGGGGTTGCAAGATGCATTGATCGAATCTGCTACACACTAAGGTTTACACCGTTCCCCAGTTATATGCTGTTGAGGCCACGTGTAGAATGTAAAGGGGTATTAACCGATATGCTTCTATAGGATTTGTATTGTATTTACAATTCATTACATGATATTAGTACAGTAATTTGGCTGGCATTTAGTACAATGTATATAGAGCACATCCTGAATTGTTCTTGTTGATGTGACGAAATATTCCGTGGCTGATGTGACTGATTTATATAGATACATGTTAAAATCAGGTTATCCTGCTGACTACGTTAAATCAACTTGATGCTGATTCAGAGCCTTTCCTACTCTTTAGAAAACAAAACAAGCTGAATTGCATGTACTTGGACTCGTGCTACTAGTATTTATAATTGGGAATTCTAAATCTTCATCGATCGCAAAATTATGCACTTAAAAAATATTTAAGAATATATTTTAATTGAGAAACTTCAAAATTTATGTTAGAAACTTGAAAATTTGAATTGTTCTCACCTCTAGAATATATTTATTGTAAGAAATTGTTCAAAATTATGAATAATTATGTAAGAATATACTTTTTGTTAGAAACTTCAAGATTTCAACCTGTACAAGTGTTGAGAGTTTGCTTGTATAATTTATCCTATCAAAATTTCAATTGTTCAGATTTTGCTTGTCTTATATGTCATTGTAATGTATGACACAAATTTTCCATTTTGTTGATGCTTGTTAAACTGGACTGAACTGTCACTGTTTGCTAAAACTGAACTGTAGTTGTTAGTGCTGTTTACAGCCTTGTAACATTTGTTATTTTGATGAGGAGATTTCCTGCTAAACTGAATGTATGTATTAAATTAGATAGGAAAGAAAGGGCCAAAGAGACCAACGTTTACAGAGGTGGCCAGCTCGGCAAAAGGGATGGTACCACGACCTTACAAGTTTAAACAATAACGGGTCAAACATTACCAACACTACCAGAGGCTTCTCTCACCCTTGGACGTGAAGGGAAACAAAACCATCTCAATGTTCATCCGTGAAAGTGAGGCGACCCTAGCTGGCTAAAGACCAGAGTCTAGCTTCACTCTTCATCTGCTCTGTAAGGAGGTTTATAGGCTTGGCGGACTTCTGAAAAATTCTATTGTTTCTCTCCCTCTAGATTGACCATGTTGTCAAGATGATCATTGAATCTATTCTTCTTCTTTTCTTCCCAGGTAATCTGGTTCTGAACTTATGCCACCACTCTCGCAGAGTTAGTTCATGTGAAGGCGCGGGATCTTGCAACCTCGCCCAGCCGAGCATCAAACTCCATATAATTTTGACAATTGCGCATCCCATGAAGAGGTGTTGAGCGTCTTCTTTGGTCACGTTACAAAATGGGCAAAAATCATTGTGTGGCAAGTCCCTTTTAGCGAGCCTATCGGCTGTCCAGACTCCAGACACGACCTCTAATGAAAAGCCACACAGCCAGCTTACATCTCATCGGAGCCCAAGTACCCCAAATGGCAGGAGCTAAATCGCAAGGAGTTTTGGCTTTGTAATGAGCTTGATAAACTGATCTCGTGGAGAAAATTCCTTTTACCTCCCACGACCACGTCCACCTATCCTCCTCCTGAGGCGAGATGTGAATCATGTTGCACTCCCCCCAGATTGCAAGAACCTCCAAAAACTTGTCAATAGTCATTGGCTTTCTTATGTCTTCAATCCAGGTTCCATGGTTTAAGGCTTGTGCTACCGTTCTTCTAGCCTTTGTTTCCGGGTTAATTAAAGTATAAATATTCGGATCAATATCTTCTATTGTTCTTCCGTTGAACCACTTGTCTGTCCAGAAGAAAGTTCTTTCACCATTGCCAAGAGTCAAAGTTGCAGCCGAATTGAAAATGGCTCTAACCTGATTATCCATGGTGACTTTTACAGTACCCTGGTACCCCAAAACCTTGTGCTGGAGTACCGGGTAAATCTAACCGTCAATGACCGAGGGTAGTTTGGAGTTTTTTCTTGTCAGCCCAATGGACCCGGACTCGGAGCCCTCACGATCTGGATTGTTTTTTCTTTCTTTGCGCCGTCGTAACGAGCGTCCCCGATTGGGTCGGCGTTCATGTGCTCCGCTGGCTATTTTCCCGATTGCACCGGCGTTTATGGGATCGCAAGCTCGGGCCCTCGGGGCGTGCATGACCTACCCAGCATGGCTATTTTTTCGAAGGTTAACTAGAGCGTCGTGGCGTAGGGCTACGCGCCTGAAGATGAGCTCCGTTCTGATACTCGTAGAATCGCCTAGGCGCCAACGAGGCAACGACTGATCCATCTAATCTCATTCGGCAGCCTTATCATGTGTTCCGCTGCACTACAGTGCATTTCATGAGCAATTTTAAGGTAGCGAGATGCTTATTTTTGCCTGATTGTTTGATTCTTATGTGTGAGATGGTATAAATAAATTCTTGGTCCTCATGCGTTGGCCGTTGATCGATTGATTGAGGGAGCTGTTAAGCGTAAGCAAGACACGGATTTGCTGGAGAAGCAGAGAGCTGTAACTTCACGGCGTATATGTAGAGGAAGCTCTCCAGCACCGTCCACGGGATTAGGGCCACGGGCGGCTGGCTGCCTGCCTGCCTGCCGGCGACAATAGCCGTTGCGAACTGCAGGGCATGGATTGGACGGGCGTGCGGTGCTCCTCCCATTCACTGCCAGCGACGGCAGGCATGCCGCGCGGCTCCGTGTGGTGCGATTCTCCTTCTATTCCCTGTCGGTGACGGCAACCATGAATCCATCTAATCTGAGGATGAGAATTTCGACCGGAGAACATTTTACCCAAAAATCCAAGCCATAAAAGACCAAAATACCCTTTGGTGGAGGTACTCCGGGACGACGGCAGCCATGCCGCGCGGCTCCGTGTGGTGTGATTCTCGAACTATTCCCTGTCGATAATGGCAGCCATGTCCCACTCGATCTAATCTGACCACGACAATTTCGATAGGAGAACTTTTTACCCAAAAATCCGAGCTATAAAAGACCAAAATACCCTTTGGTCGAGGTGCTTCGGGACGACGGCAGCCATGCCACGCGGCTTTGTGTGGTGCGATTCTCCTTCTATTCCCTATCAGCGACGGCAACCATGTCCCGCTCGATCTAATCTGACGACGACAATTTCGACGGAAGAACTTTTTACCCAAAAATCCGAGCCATAAAAGACCAAAATACCCTTTGGTGGAGGTGCTCCGGGAAGACGGCAGCCATGCCACGCGGCTTTGTGTGGTGCGATTCTCCTTCTATTCCCTATCAGCGACGGCAACCATGTCCCGCTCGATCTAATCTGACGACGACAATTTCGACGGAAGAACTTTTTACCCAAAAATCCGAGCCATAAAAGACCAAAATACCCTTTGGTGGAGGTGCTCCGGGAAGACGGCAGCCATGCCACACGGCTTTGTGTGGTGCGATTCTCCTTCTATTCCCTGTCGGCGACGGCAGCCACGCCCCCCTCGATCTAATCTGACGACGACAATTTCGACGGGAGAACTTTTTACCCAAAAATTCGAGCCATAAAAGACAAAAAACCCTTTGGTGGAGGTGCTCCGAGAGTTTTACCTGAGTTTTTCGGTGAGTACCACAATACACATGCCATTAGATCGACAAAAATGGGCGGTTCCTGTCAATTTCGGGGTACTGTAAAAGTCCTCTTTTAACCAGGAGCCAAGTAACAATTCATAACACATTTTTCTGAGAGCATCTGGAGCGGAACATGGTTCAATTAACACAATACAATCAGTTTCATGGCTTTTAACACTCACTGTGCATTCCCAGAGGGGTGGCGTAACCCGTCAGAGGAGTAGTCATACATGAGCGAAGAGGCTGGTTTTGTATATGTAAGAGTGTAAATGGATAGGATAATTTCCGCACCATATCCTATTTCGAAACCGTTTTCAGCAATCCGTATCCGGCTTTAAGAAATCCGACGGATAAGGATACCCGATTCCAAACTTGACATCCGGATATGGTATGGAAAATAGACTAAAATATGGATTATCTGAAATTTAAATTGGATTATCCCACGGTTTGAATCCAAATAATCCGATATTCTACCGAAATGTCTAGTCTAATATAGCATAATGCGTAGCTAGTAAGTTGTCGAGTTCGTTAGTCGAACAACATCTCACTTGAATAGTCATTATAAAGACTATGAATTACAATTTTATTAGTTATTAGGTTATCGAATAATTATTTTTGTATGTATGGTTTGACAATTTACTAGTACACCGATTAATTTTGTTACCGCTCCGAATCCGTCCCGTTTCCACCTCTGAATCCGCCATCACGGATATCCGCATCCGAATCTGCATCCGATACTTATCCGATCCGCTCCGAATCTGATGAAAAATTATGGTAAAGGATATGTTAAAGGCAAAATCCGATCTGATCCGTTTACACCCCTATGTATATGTGCCGTCCGAGCTCTCTCGGGAGAAATACGCTTGAGAACGTTTGTGAAGCGCCTCAGTTTCCCTTGTCTGTTTTCATTGTTTGGTCCACAAATGAGTCGCTTCGTTGTGAACCGATGTTGATGGTAGGATTGACTTCGATGGTACCAACTCTGTTTTTTAATACAAGACATTTTAGTCTTTTTCCATGTTCACATGTCCAAACTTGTATCTAGACATATTTTAGTGTCCATATTTACTCGTTTTTGTGTGTATATAGACATAGCTCTTTTACGGTGCTTGTGGAAACTACCTGGGTAGTTTCAGGTAGTTTCCATCCTAAATTATTTCAGCCCTTTGATTCCAATCTATTCCTTCTAAATTTACTTCAGCCGTCCAATCACTAAACGCAATATTCTCTTTAATCACTCTGGGTATGGTGGTCATTTATCCACGATCAGTTTCCCATCCTCCTTAAGCCTGGGCATACCAGGTGTGTACAACGCGACTGCGCGAACTAAGTCTTGCCCCTCTCAACGTCCACGGTCCTCGCTGTGCTGCTCGTCCTCTACGTCGTGGAGTGGCGTAGCCATGGCAGGATCCTGTAAGAGGCGGTGTTCGTCCCGATGCAGCTTCCAGGCGCACCTCGCCGTCGTCGGCATGGTGGCGCACGAGAAACGGTTCCGCGTGAAGGCGCTGAAGGAGATATGCCCTAGAGGCAAATAAATAAGTAGTATTTATTGCGTTATCTCGTAAGTTTATAATAGATTTGTATATTATGCTATAACTGTATTAATCGGAATTATTAATACACGTGTAATACATAGACAACCAGGTCCCTAGCAAGCCTCTATATGAGCTGGTCCATTGGGCAACAGTTGATCGAGATTCCCGATCAAGGACAATGACGTCGGTTGACAGTGGGGTCATCTTGTTAGTTGTATAAGATGATGGACATACGCAAAGTATTGCAATAAGATCGTATTACGATGTTTGTCATTTGCAATAGATAAAAATATGATAGCTTATTCCTTAAACCATGAGACTGTACTTATTGATGCTTCGTAGGGGTGCTTTGAGAGCATCAAACGTTGTGTCTTATATAGCATGACAATAACGGTGTCCATCTTGGGTATTCCGAAAGAGCATCGAGACGTAAGGATCAAGAGCGGGATTTGTTCATTCTTGTAATGGAAACATACTCTGGGCCCACTCGGTGAGATTACATCTATATAGCTGCGCAGCTTATGACTAGGTCATGGAGATGTAATATCACAGACGAGTTAATAACCTTTGTCGGTAACGAGATACAACAAAGACATCGGTGTGTCTACGATCATATCTCAGACAAGGTAGTATCACAGAAACAAAGGGAATGAATATCATATTTATGGTTCAACGACGATATTCGTAGAATGCACAGTGGCCTTCATATACATCCAGGTATCCCTGACGGTCATTGGTGAGCGGAGTGTCTCGACCATGTCTGGAGTGTTCTCGAACCGTAGCGTAACAAACTTAAGGTCTTAGCGACACCAGGTGATAAGGTTCTGGAATAATATAGGTTTTTGTTGGAGAGAGAGAAATGATCCGAAAAGAGTTCCGGTGGTCCGGAAGGAGTTCCGGGAAGGTCTGGAAGAGTTCCAGAAATGTCCGAAAGTTGTTCGGGTGGTTCTGAAATTGTTTCGGAGTCACAGGATATTGAATTATATATAAATATATTAATTATGAATTAATGGGATTTTTATATTAATTTAATATTAATTAAATAAAGGAAAAAGGGGGCTCCCACCTACATGGGCCCTAAGAGGGCCCAAGAGGGGGAGCCGCACCACCAAAGGGGGATGGGCCCCATGGCTGGTGCGGCCAGCCCATGGTGGGGCGCACCCCCCCTTCTCCTCTGTTTAGTCCCACATGGGGGAGCTAGGGAGTTTGCACACCCCTCCCCCCTTTATATAGCAAGGCATATTAATTAGATTAATTCATTGAGAAAATACAATTAATTGTATTGCAGGCCGACCGAGCTGTTTCTCCGCCCGTTTTGCACCCTCTCTCCACCTAAGCTATACCGCCGGGCACCGTTGCCCTGCGGGATTCCAGATAAGATCTACCCCTGCGATTTCAGCTGGATCTGAATGACCGGGGGTTGTCGTTAAGCTCCGTATATTTGTGAGTGCTCGGAGGAAACTCTTTTTGAGGAGCCTGGGCGACGTCGTCTCGCCCCTGCAGCTGTCGCGCCACCCCCCCTCTGCCGCCGGCGCACCCCCTGGTGCCGGCGTCCCGCCATCTTCCGCCCGACGCCCGTCGACGCAGGTCATCGTCGACACCCCGGCGTCATCGTCTTCGTCATCGCGACAAGTTCTCCACGACCTCGAGGTCGGCTACGTACGACTTCATCGTCAACGCTTGTGCGGGAGCATAATCCCCGCTATCGGTCTACATGGAGGTAATGTAACCCGTTCCGCCACCGTTATCACATGTACTAGATAGATAGATCCTGGCTAGTTAGGGTTTCATACGCTAGAAAAATTATTGTTTTCTGCACCCTAACCCCTTCAGTGGTATCAGAGCCGATCTATGTGTAGTACTGCTGGTACGGTTAGAACTCATTGTAACAACCCAACATTTTATAATGTTCAAAAATCACTAAAATTTAAAACCTTTTCTTTTATTAAAATAAAATAGTAAATGCATAAGGAAACCAACTATAAAAGACGTCAAAGTTTAATATTTCAAATGGCATAGTTTAAAACATTTTATTATTCCATGAAATTTAAAACCTTAAAATATAATTTGACAAAAATGATACAAACTACAATCCATTTTATTTTAAATAAATTAGTTTCTTTATAAGTATTTGAATTGAACCACTTAGCCAAATAATCATTCCAATAATCATTCCATCTGCTTAAATGGATTTCATCTATTTCTTCATAACATGAAATGATTAATAGAATTTAAATGAGAATATAATTAAAACAGAAATCTTTTCCAAAGTTGTTATGAAGTTTTCAAATGAAATTATCATAATATAAAATATAATGTTGCACAAATTATTTTCAATGAATACCCTATATTTCACATTTCCTAAACATTGTTATATGTGTCCTTTAATATTATGCCAAAATAAAGATAAATAAATTCAGCAAAATAAGTTTAAATAACTTAAATTCAAACATATTGAAATGTGGGTATTTTTACAAATTTATTTTAGCCAAAGGAAAATTTAAATGAGATAAAAATTCAAATTGGACTTTAAGTGTCAAAATTGTAATTAAGCAATATTTCAAAATACTTATTTTCAAAAATATTCAAAACATGCCCACAATTGGTTTAACAGAAAGAAGAACATTTTACAAATTTTTAGAAATTTATTTGACCTCATTTGGACATTTAAATCAAAAGATATGAATTAAAGAAATAAAATCAGAAAAAGAAATTAGTCGCTGACGTCAGCAGTGACGTCAGCCCATCTTCAACCTCCAGCCGAAAAACTCGCCACCGAATCCTCCACCGAATCCGAGCTCGATTCCGCGGCATTCGTTGCGGGATTTAATCTCCTATCCCGCCCTATAAAACCCCTGCGCCACGGCCTTCCTTTGCCCTCCTTTCCCCTCTCATTGTGCGCCGCCAGGCCGTTCTAATCTCTCGCCGGAGTTCATCCAGCGCCGCCGCCGTTCTTCGCCGTTCTCGCAACGAGGTGAGTGCTTCCCCGCCCGAGACCGCGCTCCTCGTCTCTCCTGTTTCGTTGCGCATCTCCTCAAGCCTTGGGGCAAAATTTTGTGCAGCCCAGCGACGGATCCTTGCACGACCCGAGCACGTCGGAGTACCCCGCACCTCCGGCCGCATCCCCACACAACTCCAGGACGAACGAGACGAAGCCGACGCCACCATTTTCCCCGCCGTGAAGCGCCGCGTCCGGGGAGACCATCTACGCATCCGGGGGTGCATCGGAGGGGCTAGAGCATCCAAGCCCGACGCCGGCGCCGCCACCATCGCCACCTCCGGCGAGTTTCCGCCGCCACCCTCCGGTCATCGCGTGTAAGCCCTCCGATCTAAATACTACGGTCTAAATTAGATCTAGCCTACGAAGGGGTATCTGTGGATCTGAACCGCCAGATCTGGATCGGGCGATCCAGATTTAAATAAGCCGAGCCACGCTTCGGCTAAGCCAAGCCGACCCAAGCTCAGCCGAGCCGGAGCCAGGCCAATCATAGCTCGCCACGTGGCCCAAGAATTTCTACGAATTTTCTTAAATAAATTAAAATGGCAACTTTTCAGAAAAGCCCCTGTAGTTCAACCCTGCATAACTTTTTAACCACAACTCCAAATTTAATAATTTTTATATATTTGGAAAGCTCTGGATGTGTATAATAATTTCGATCTGACAAAATTCAAATTTGACTTAGTATAAAATATTCAAATTTCAAATGGTGAATTTGAGTATATTTGTAATAACTTTAAATCTATAAATCCAAAAATTGCAAATAAATATGTTTTAGAAACCTTGGAATATTTGTAAATTAATGCCACTGCTATAAAATATTTTTGAGCAATTTTGAATGATTTCATAGTTGTGTGTTAATTTGAATAGTTTGACCAATTTTGAAATAACTTTTAATAGAAACATTATTTTTGATTAAATCCAATTGCAATAGATTTAATTAAATGCTCCCTGTCTATTAATATTAATTATAAGATTTTGTTATAAAAATTTAGTCATAGGAAACTTTAATCTTATAATGATTCCTTTTAAATTATTTTCCAAAACTAGGAATTTATTTAAATTGCATTTATAAATTCATGCATATATTTAAAGAAATCACAAAAGTTATTTTTAGGATTCTTGTGATTTAAAATTTGCATTTCAGGCATAGCATATTCTATAGTATATTTTCATAAGGAATACTCCACCCCAATTTCTCTAAGTTAGGATTATTTTCAAACTTAGTATTTTGGGAAAAGTGCTATGCACTTAGACACTTAGTATTTTTCAAGATGGAACTGGAAGACCATTGAAGGACTTAGCCAAAAACAAGACTTCAGAAGTACCTTCAAGGAGGAAACACTTAGAAGAAAATCAAGAAGAAGTTCATGAAGGACTTGGAAGAAAACAGACTCTGGAAGCATCCCCAAGATGTCAAGCACTTAGAAGAAAAGTGAGAAGAAATTCAAGAAGACCAACCTTCCCTTTCTATTCTCTAAGTCTTTCTCTCTGTCTTTCCCTCTCCTCTGAGATTTCATGAAGACTAAGTAAATCCAAGACCAGCCTCGAGGGTACAAGAATCATCAAGTTTGAAGATTCATCAAGACTACCAAGAGCTCAATCAAGGCATCACCCAGAAGAAAGTTACAAGTCTGGAGATGAAGCCTGGAGGACAACTACATCTATCTTTCTATCTTTCCCTCTTTCCTAATCTTGTCTTCTAGACTTAAACAAAATTTGATCATGATGTTATCATCTTGATGTTGTTGGATCCTAGCAGCATAGTGGGATGAAGCGGCCTGGAAACAAACCTTACATGTCCACGTACATGAGACCTGTTCCACAATTTAAGTGGCTGGCCGGGTGTCTGTCTCTCTCACTATAGTGAATGTCCAATTTACAAAGAGTTGATAATAATTGTGATCATCTTGAACAAATGACTTAGTATTTTTCTCTAAGTAGTTTGCACATCATGGCTAAGCCATTAGAGTGCTTGTTTCAAGAAGATATAAAACAAAGTAGGTTTATCCCACTTAAGACTTAGTCCTTAGTCCTTTTGGACCAACACCTTTGCCTTGCATAAACTTGAAAGATTTCCATGGCATGAAAAGGCATGTCTAGCCTTAGGAATATTTTGCACATCATACATAAACATATTTATTCATCTAGTATGTGTTTGTTTGCATAGTGGATTTGTGCTTGCTGTTGATTGTTGTATTGTGTTTGCTTATATTGTTTAGATTAAACGGAGAGCAAACGTTCGTTGTTGAAAAGAGTTTGTGAACAACGACAACATTCAAAGGCAAGTGGCACACCTCATAAACTTCCTATTTTTATGCATTACTTAGTGTATTTTTATATGCATGTGTTGCTATGCTAAACCTGTAGAATTCCTTATTCCTGTGTCTAGGTTCCTATGCAATACTTAGTAGAATTATTGTTGCTATGCAAATGCTGTTTTGTGAAAATCTAAATTCTACTAAGTTAAGAATGAAACACCTGGGTGGTAATTGGTTGTATGGTTTATGTTGAGTGGCTACTCATGTCCATTTCTATGGCGAGTATGTACACTTGAGAACGGCCACCCAGGAACAGAGGAATCTGAAGAACTCCAAGTGACGATTGCTTCCAGTGCAGCCATTGCCATATGGGCTCTGGCTTGATCGATTATGTTGCGTGGACTCTCTCCGGCTTGACAAGCAGATGTAGGGGGATGTTAGGTGGAACGGGTCAAGCCAGTATGGGGAGGGAAAATGCTTCTGAAAGATCTCGTCTCATTCTCTCCTTTCCTTATCACAAATGGTGTGTAAAGGATACTTGGGTTGAATGGGTACAATGGTGAACGTGCACAACCTCTGCAGAGTGTAAAACTAAGTACTTAGCCGTGTCCTCGGTTACGGACAATTTTGAGCAGCTGATCAAGGACGTCAACGGAGGATTCCACCATTCCAACTTCAAAAGTAAAACTTGATGGGTGAACAAGGGTAGAGTGAGACAGTGGATTTCATGCCACGGATGTCTCGAATAGAAGAAAAGTGTATTTCAAAAGAGTAGGAAAAATTGGCTTTATGCAAATTAGCCTTGAGCTCCACCAGCCAAATATGCATATAGGCTTTAGAGTTATTCCATAAGTGTCCACCATAGTGTCACTTGCCAGACTCCATTTTTAATGGAATCTGACCCACGTTGTTGCAATATTTTTCTTATTGCAGATTTGATCAGATGACGAGTGAGGTTTCGTTTAAAGGTTTCGAGTCTACAACCAACATGTTTTCGCCTGTGGCAGCATGAAAGTTATTAGAGACTCACTGCTATTGTATTCCGCTGTGTACTATGTCAATGCTAGCTTTACGCTATGCAACTTGTAACAAATATTTTGTAATTCTGGATCATCGATGTAATATAATTAATGCTTTGTTGTGATATTACATCGTAAACTGTGTGTGCAAATGAATTGATCCAGGGATTTGCACTATACACAGGTATCTGCCTTATTAAAAGTGCAGGTACGCTACACTCATGTTGACTGAGGGCGTCTTTCTTATATTTGCTACCCTCTAACATGCACTTGCGATGCCTTCGGTATTGATTTGATGAAGCGGCCCAGACCGACTTTACGCGTACGCTTACTCGAGACTGGTTCCACTACTGACATACGGCTTGCACCGTTTCTGTGGCTGGCGGGTGTCTGTTTCTCTCTCTCTAGTCGGCAAAGCATTTTCAATGGAGGGCCCGAAAGGGATGCTTAAACATGCAATTATACGGTCGACGTTGTGGTACAAAGTTCGTAGGTAGGGAAGCGATTCTCTTACGAATAAGCCTATATGCCACGTAAAACTTCCAAAACTAAATAAAGCTAGAAGCGTCTAACTTTATTTTGCGGAGGCGTTATTTTATGTGACATGGTTACGGTAAGTTTTGATATTACTCATACTGTCGGAGGCAATGGAGGGCTCTGTAGACTCGGAGCCATGCCGGGGCGCCGGGGGGCCAGGCACATGGCGCCATGAAGGTCCAGGCGCATCGACCATGTCACATCGCACTTCATTGCATCATTATTGTGTGCTGTTGTGTGTGCATCCTATTGGTTGCTTATATGCTAGATACACAACGGTAGCATCTTGAATAGGATGATCCCTAACAAATACCAAAATTGTGTTCTCCCTCGTTGCGCACCACCAAGAAAGTTCTACGTTATGAGGCAGGCCGTGATGATCGGGTGTCACACATCTCGTCGTTCGCATACAGTGGGTGTAAGCCATGTTGCACGCGTAGGGTCTTCGAGGTTTGATTGGCGAGCCTAGCATATCCAGAAATATGGCCTCGGAACACGGGAAGATCGAAAGATCGAGCACGAGTCACAGAGTTGTTGTGATTGACATTTTATGTCCACCTTTGAAGCTATGCTGCCGGCCGTGATGATCGGGGGTGGTGTGGTGGATGAGGGTCGTGTAATCGCCATTATTATTTTTAGGTATAATAATCTTGGTGTGGTGTGTTTTAGATAATGAGATTATAAAACTAAAACTCACCTACATATTATAAACTTTACCTTACCTCTTTTGCGATCACATCTGGAGACTACAGAACTACACTTTGGTTACTTCCTCAAGAGCCCGGATTCTACCTTAGAAGCCGACGGGTCCAACTTCATCAGCTGGTACATTGGTTTTAGAAACATTCTCCAAACACAACAAACATCCTATATGTCCTTGAACATTAGTTAGGAGTTAGACCAGATGATTCTGCTAGCAAGGAGGAAGATGATGAGTTCCGTAAGCATCATGATATTTTCATGGAAGTGAAGGTCGTCATGAGCGTATGCCTAGCACCAGAGTTGAAAGTTGTTTCAACACATGGAGCCATATGTCGTGATTGATGCGATCAAAGGTCACTTCAAAGATGAATTGAGTCTTGAGCAGTTCAGACAACTTAGAAAGTTCCGGACCATTCACATGGGGAGCATACCTGTCTGGAGACTGAATTGAAGAAGTTGTATGACATCTACTTCAGGCTTACGAATATCTACGATTTCTAGATAGCGAACTCCAGTGCAATAGAGATTGCATTTTGCCTCCTAGCTATGAATAGCATGTGCGTGAATATTCTATAGAGACACGAGGAGCTTCTTCACGTTCGTGAACAAGTTCAAATCTCTAAAAGTTGATTCCATCGAAGAAGAGTTCCTCGACGCTACGGGTATATTTGATATACGAAGATATAAATGTATTCTTCTCATACTTGACGAAAAGTATTTGATACTTGTTCTGTTTATGAAACAGTCCCTGATTATCACACGTATGCGGCGAAGGGTGACGTGACAGTGCACAAGTGATGGCAAGTTCATGGCCAGTAGTGCTCACGCCCTCGAGATATCATATTAGTTATCGTCAATAGTTTTTGATAAGACATTTTGTAATAGTGAGAGTGTGATCTAGTTTGGTGTCTTGAATGTTCCAAGACATAATTATTCATATAGAACACATCAGTTGTTTTATGTTATGAAGCAAAGCAGTTGTTTCATATTATGAGCAATTTGCATCACATCTCAATTACATTAAGCGTATGATATACATTTATAATAGCAGGAATGATAAAATTATATGTCCAAAGAACAAACAACATCAAATTTAGTCATAAAGGCAATGAAAGAAGTAATGGATGTTTTTTGGTCCATTTAAGTATTTCGAGTGCCGAGTTGATTTAGTTTGAAATCAAGTATTGAAGTTGCAATACCAGAGGAAATTAATTGAGTGTCATTTTTAATGATTAATTAATGGTGTTTTTGCTTGATCCGAATTCTTCTATGATTTTGGTAAATAGGAGTATTTGCCCGACAAATCATAGTTCTGAAATTAATTTGATAAGAGATCAAATGGGGTTTTTCAGAAGAGAGAATGGTGAATATTATATTCCCAAGATTCAATCAAAGGACTATATTTTTGAATTTTGGTTTCAACACAAAAGGACTTGCGGAAATTTGTTTCACAATATTATAATGTCATATATGGTGATATATGGGGTATTATAATCATACTCTATTTTAAATAAAGTGTGGTCTGTCAGAATCTGTCTTAGAATCTCCTAATATGTTCAAAACATTATAGTCGATATCCACTTTAGAAAATAGATATTTTTCTCAATGAGAATTCGTGGGATCGACAGTAGTGTCGACACGTATATGATTATACGATAATTCGAAATATACATGAATAGTTCTTTGTAGATTACTCGCATTGAATGGGAGTGTATTCCAAAACCAAACAGAAACAAAACTTAGTTTGTTGTCTATATAATTCCGCGGAAAAGATGATTTTTCGAATTATGGTTTATGGATTGGAATTAGAAGCTTGAAACAAGGTGTCATACATATGTTGGAAGGTGTTCCAAAGAGTATATGTCTACAAATGAAAATTTGGTGATTAAGAGTGAGGGAGACTAGAAAATTGTTTTCTGCTTGCAATCCTCTTTATAAAGATCATAATATTTTCATGAATGAAGCTTCTAAATAAGGTGTTGTTATATTTAATATTGCTGTCAGGTCACAACACAATATTAAATGTTTCAGATCTTGTTGACAGATCAAGGTGCACTTTATGAATACAAAGAAAGTTGAGAAAATATCAAGATATGAACAAAGGCTTTTTCAGCCTGGAAATCCAAGTTACATTTGAAAGGATTAACAGAGCAATTGTTGCTGCAATTCTTATTAGAGGAATAAGATTGTTTAATCGTTATATAAAGTGTTATATGAAAAATGTGACTATAAGAAAGACGTGGAAGCATGTCTTGTCAAGAAATGTGTCTTGGACAAGATCAAATTTGTTGACTACATTTATGTAGACATGCTTGAAGTCTGAAGGATTTGTATTAATGTAATACTGTAGTTTGTATTAAATTCGAATTGATAATAGATCAATGATTTTGGTTTGACCAAAATGTCGATTTAAGTGGGAGTCAAAGTTAGTTTGCTCAGGTGAAATATGTAAAGGACATATTTCTGAGTGGGAGCTTAGGAACTCAAATATGTGGATGACACATTTTTGAGTGGGAGCTTGTGTTATCAAATATGTGGAGACATAATTTAAGTGGGAGCCGAATTCATCTTGTGTATTTAACACATTGTGAAATTGTACCGGTAGAATAGATGAGAAGGATGAAGTTGTGAAACTATTTGAAAGTTCGTGTCTATTTGGAATAGAACGGGAATTTTTAAATAGTTAGTCGAGTTGTTTTGGATTATATCCGAGGAGTCAGAATAGAATAAAAAAGGGATGGTCCTTTGAAATCCAATTGATCATTAAGAGTAATGATACAAGGTAGTATCGGTTGTATGACATGTTGGTCTATTATGTAATATTAGACATCATACAGAAACCATATTATCTGCTCGATGAAATATAACCAATGTTCTTAGAAGAAGAGCAGTTATGAAAGTAAATTTGGAATTTACTGGAAGTAGAAGTGCGTTAGTTAATGGATTGACATTGGAATGTCAAGTTTTATACATTGGTGTGAGAGTATGTAGATATCGCGAGTTTGTAATTGTTACAAGGGGCTCTCTATGACTGAGTGTGTTTTTCAGGGCAGTTATTTGGTTGGTATAATCAGAGTAAGCGCTGGGAAACAGAAGTCTCACTTAGTTACGGTATTTGCATATATGTTATTAGAATAACATGGTGATATCAAGCAAGATGATATCAATGAATCGCAAAAGTATGTACAATCATGGATTGTGCAGATTGTCAGAGTAACACTCTTCCACTAGCAAGCATTATCAAATGATTCTTATTTGATAAGGGATTTTGATAAAGTAGAATGAGGCTAGTTTATTTGTACTCTAGTGCAAGTGGGAGACTGAAGGAGATATGCCCTAGAGGCAAATAAATAAGTAGTATTTATTGCATTATCTCGTAAGTTTATAATAGGTTTGTGTATTATGCTATAACTGTATTAATCGGAATTATTAATACACGTGTAATACATAGACAACCAGGTCCCTAGCAAGCCTCTATATGAGCTGGTCCATTGGGCAACAGTTGATCGAGATTCCCGATCAAGGACAATGACGTCGGTTGACAGTGGGGTCATCTTGTTAGTTGAATAAGATGATGGACATACGCAAAGTATTGCAATAAGATCATATTACGATGTTTGTCATTTGCAATAGATAAAAATATGATAGCTTATTCCTTAGACCGTGAGACCGTACTTATTGATGCTTCGTAGGGGTGCTTTGAGAGCATCAAACGTTGTGTCTTATATAGCATGACAATAACGGTGTCCATCTTGTGTATTCCGAAAGAGTATCAAGACGTAAGGATCAAGAGCGGGATTTGTTTATTCTTGTAATGGAAAGATACTCTGGGCCCACTCGGTGAGATTACATCTATATAGCTGCGCAGCTTATGACTAGGTCATGGAGATGTAAAAGCGCAGACGAGTTAATAACCTTCGTCGGTAACGAGATACAACAAAGACATCGGTATGTCTACGATCATATCTCGGACAAGGTAGTATCGCAGAAACAAAGGGAATGAATATCATATTTATGGTTCAACGACGATATTCGTAGAATGCACAGGGGCCGTCATATACATCCAGGTATCCCTGACGGTCATTGGTGAGCGGAGTGTCTCGACCATGTCTGGAGTGTTCTCGAACCGTAGCGTAACAAACTTAAGGTCTTAGCGACACCAGGAGATAGGTTCTGGAATAATATAGGTTTTTGTTGGAGAGAGAGAAATGATCCGGAAAGAGTTCCGGTGGTCCGGAAGGAGTTCCGGGAAGGTCTGGAAGAGTTCCAGAATTGTCTGAAAGTTGTTCGGGTGGTTTCGAAATTGTTTCGGAGTCACGGGATATTGAATTATATATAAATATATTAATTATGAATTAATGGGATTTTCATATTAATTAAATAAAGGAAAAATGGGGCTCCCACCTACATGGGCCCTAAGAGGGCCCAAGAGGGGGAGCCGCACCACCAAAGGGGGATGGGCCCCATGGCTGGTGCGGCCAGCCCATGGTGGGGCGCACCCCCCTTCTCCTTTGTTTAGTCCCACATGGGGGAGCTAGGGAGTTTGCACACCCCTCCCCCCTTTATATAGCAAGGCATATTAATTAGATTAATTCATTGAGAAAATACAATTAATTGTATTGCATGCCGACCGAGCTGTTTCTCCGCCCGTTTTGCACCCTCTCTCCACCTAAGCTATACCGCCGGGCACCGTTGCCCTGCGGGATTCCAGATAAGATCTACCCCTGCGATTTCAGCTGGATCTGAATGACCGGGGGTTGTCGTTAAGCTTCGTATGTTTGCGAGTGCTCGGAGGAAACTCTTTTTGAGGAGCCTGGGCGACGTCGTCTCGCCCCTGCAGCCGCCGCGCCGCCCCCCCCTCTGCCGCCGGCGCACCTCCTGGTGCCGGCGCCCCGCCATCTTCCGCCCGACGCCCGTCGACGCAGGTCATCGTCGACACCCCGACGTCATCGTCTTCGTCATCGCGGCAAGTTCTCCACGACCTCGAGATCGGCTACGTACGACTTCATCGTCAACGCTTGTGCGGGAGCGTAATCCCCGCTATCGGTCTACATGGAGGTAATGTAACCCGTTCCGCCACCGTTATCGCATGTACTAGATAGATAGATCCTGGCTAGTTAGGGTTTCATACACTAGAAAAAATATTGTTTTCTGCACCCTAACCCCTTCAGTGGTATCAGAGCCGATCTATGTGTAGTACTGCTGATACGGTTAGAACTCATGTTGAATGAGGGCGTCTTTCTTATATTTGCTACCGTCTAGCGTCCACTTGCAATGCCTTCGGTATTGAGTTGATGAAGCAGCCCGAACCGACTTTACACGTACGCTTAGGCGAGACTGGTTCCACTACTGACATACGGCTTGCACCGTATCTGTGGCTGGCGGGTGTCTGTTTCTCTCTCTCTCTAGTCGGCAAAGCATTTTCAATGGAGGGCCCGAAAGGGATGCTTAAACATGCAATTATACGATCGACGTTGTGGTACAAAGTTTGTAGGTAGGGAAGCGATTCTCTTACGAATAAGCCTATTTGCCATGTAAAACTTGCAAAACTAAATAAAGCTAGAGGCGTCTAACTTTGTTTTCTGCACCGTAACCCCTTCAGGCGCACTCGCTCACGTTGTGGCTCTTCTGGTTCTGGTTGACCACGTCCGTGCTCATCGCCCTCTTCATGGGCGCAGCCATCAGGTGCAGCCGTCACGTGCCTCGCCATCGGCGCCGCTGCCCTGCCTAACGATTGGCTTGCGATCCCGTCCTTGCCTCCATTAGCATCAGTGCATCACCGGCACCACTTCCGGCGAAGAAGAACTGTCTGGCGATGATGACCAATTCTACCGTCAATTCATGTACTGCTGTTTTTGGCCATGGTTCTAAAGGGGATCGCAGGCACCAAACAATAAATTTTCTAACAACGATAACCTTAAACTAGCCAGGATCTATACTATGCAGATATAGTAATACATAGGAGATCGATATACATACCCGTGTAGACCGAAACACGGGGATTACGCTCCCGCACAAGCATTGTCGACGAAGTCGAGGAAGACGACCTCGAGGTCATGTAGAGGAAGAAGACCTCCGAGCACCACTAGCGTGGCACCTCGCAGGGATCCACACACGTACGGTGAAGACGATGACCTCCGGGCTCTGATCCAGGGACGAGCAGAGGAACACTTGGACCGGAAGACCTGCAGCACGGCGTTGTGCGTATGGTGGAGAGAACTTCACCTTGCCGCAACTCCAATGGAGGAATCACGTTTCAAGTAGAAGAAGAGACATATAGAGATTGGTGTATTTAAAGGCCAAGGGGGCACCTCTATATATAGGAGGAGGGGGTTGCCAGCCTTGCTGGGTGGGTGGTGTGGGACTATTCTGTGACGCCCCAAGATCGGTACTAGGTAGATTTAAATGATCCCGCCGAAATCCTCATAATAACGATTTTAGGTCGCCCACCAGATACGCCGAAACATGCGCATTATGTGGGTGGAATTGTGATAACATTACAATAGTTTTGATACATCCACAACAACAAAAGAAGATATATTACAACAACGACTCGAACAAGTCAAGATACAAATGTCGTGGTGGTGTCACTGCAGATGCCATAGGATGGCTAATGTGTGGGGCCGATGGACGTTGGTGGATCCGGGGAGGGATAGCGAGCTGAATAGCCCACGCGAGGAGGATCCCGGTGTAACCGAGATCTCCCAAGAACGAGAAACAAGATCAAAGTGCGAGGGGGAAGATCTAACAAACAAGAACAAATGCACGAAGGCACACAACACACACACGATATACCCAGGTTCAGGGCCCTCGTGAGGAGGTAACACCCCTACTCCTACCTTTCCTCTCTATATAAGTGTGGTTCAAGGATTACAACTTGCTCGTAGATCTCTCCAAGTGAAGAACAAGAAGAACTAGATGAACTCAAGGTATGAGGAAGTAAATGCTCTAGGAGAAAATGCAACTATAGTTTTGGCTCCCAAGTTGGTCCTCTTCTCACAGAAGCAGTTATGGCGCCTTTTATAGAGTTCCGGCCAGGAGGGCCGGAAACCCTAAACCGGCTTGGCCCCACCGGACAGGCCTAACCGGCATGTCGTCACCGGCTAGTGCGACCTAGTCACCGCGCTATCCAGCAGGCGCCGTCCTGAACCATCATTGTCTCCCTGTCATAGACAAGACATGTCTTTGCCCATCCCGGATAGCCTTTTCCGGATTGCCGGGCTAGGCATGTCAGGTCTTGTCGTACCGTTGTCGTACCGGCTGACGCGCTCCCGTGTCAGGCGGGAGGTGACCATACTTCCGTGTCAGGCGGGAGGTGACCATGCTTCCGTGTCAGGCGGAATGGTACTTCCCCCCGCAACAGACGGGAAAGCCTGCTATAGACCGTTGACGGCCTACCGGGGTCCCTCGTGCCGGCTACCTCCTCGCTTGCCACCGTGAGCCTCTCCTACATAAGATCAAGACCGAGATATATACTCCGGTTCGCACTTACCCGGACCATCTATCCGGTAAAACCGAGTACACCTCCTTCCGGGAGTCTCCTCGGAGCCCGAGATCCGAGATCCTTTACGGAGGTGCTCGAGCTCGTCCGTAGATGCGCATCTCTAGGCCTAGCCTCCCGAAGATGTCTTGGCCTACCAGCTAAGACATCTTCGAGAAGCTAGTTCTTAGAGGAACCATCCGCTGATACTTGTGCTGCTATTGTGAAGGCTGGGGGTGTCTATTTATAGTTGCTAGAGCTGACCCTTGCGCCTGCCAGGAGGCACTTTGCACTCTACCAGCGCTCACGGGTCAAGTTGCCCCTTCAGCACACCAAGAGGTGTCCCTTGCTCTCGCCAAAGGTCAAGTACTGTTGGCACCTTATTGAATTATTCCGGGATCTGCCCCTACCCGGGGGGCAGCCCCCCGACACTAGTCCCCGAAGCTGGTGCTGCACAGCGACCTCGGATGATGTGCAGGATCAGCTTTTAATGACAACTATCTTCTGAGAACACATGACATCATCCTTCGATTACTTGCCGAGATCGGTTCTTCCCGAGATCTTCTTACCGAGACTGTTTTAACCGGGAGACGAAGCCTGCAACCGGATAGTGCAGTCTCAGTGAATCTTGACCGTTGGCTCCGTACTGAACTCGAGATCTCGAGCTGGGTCCCATCCGACGTCCTGTCTGACCAGAAATGCACTCGAGTGCCTCTGCCCGAGCACGCCGTCGCTTGGGTTCGCGCGCCGGGAGCCGCAGCCGATCTGAAGTCCAACCGTCGGGCCGTGTGGCCCTCGGAGTGGCCGGATCGGGCGCTCCGGCTAGCGCCACGTGCCGCGCTGCACAAAATAGATCCCACCCACGATCGTGGAGATCGTGGGGGGGAAACTGGAAACCGCTCCGGAATCCCCCCATAAATAGGGGACCAGAACGGTCTCCTCTTCTTCTTCCTCTCCTTCGCTTCTCCGCCACCGTCGTCTCGAGCGCACCGCCGCAGTCGTGTCCGTAGCCCGAACTTCGCCGCCCTCGCTGTTCCCGGAGCCGGAGCCCGAACGCTGCCGTTCCTCTCGCGCGTCATCGACCTCCTCTTCTCCGGTGAGTTGCTCTCTCCGCCCCGATGATCTTCTTTAGTAGAATGATACCTCGCCATCGGCCGTGCCCTAACACACGCACGGTTGCGCCGCCGCCGGCGAGCACAACTCGAGCGGCGCACACGGGGTGCACGGCGGGGATGCACCGTTGCGGTAGGACTTAGATCTTTCGCTCGCATTGTGCCCTGTTCGAGTTTAGCCCGATCTTATTTTCCTCACTTTAGTTTCGATTTATCAGCACACGGTAGATCTTACTTGCGCTGAACTCGGTTGTGTTTAGTAGTTTGCGATCCGACATCTTAGCTCCCGATAGACTAACCCCGACTAACTGCCACTGCGCCTGCAGAGTAGCCCGGATACTTCTGCGGACTTCTCCGGCATGGGTGAAGAGAGTATCCGGGGGTGCTGGGATGGATCCGAGACCAAACAGTCGGACCTGGATTGGCTGTACCGGACTCACCGGATACCGCCAGAAGTTGAGAGCCGTCTTCCGGAGGACGAGGTTCAACCGGAACCCCAACCCGGGGAATACGTTGTATTCCTTACGCACTTCGAGCGCGGGTTTGGGCTTCCGGCTAGCCCCTTCTTCCGTGACTTCCTCGACACCTACAGCCTCCAACCCCATCATCTCCCAGCCAACGCCATCATGATGCTTTCGGTCTTCACCACCTATTCGGAAGCATACCTCGGTGTATGGCCATTCCTGGACCTCTGGGTCAGGTACTTCATCCTTCGTCGCCAAGTCATCCCCAATCCGGACCAGAAAATAAAAGATTTGGTCGACTGCGGAGCTGCCACCGTCATCCCCCGCGCTGACTCCGGATTCCCAATAGTCAAGGGACTAGAGTCCTGCCGGAAGTGGCAGCGCAGCTTCTTCTATGTGAAGAACCGGGCGAGCTCGGGCGATGCTCCGGGATCCTCGAATCCGGACTTCATCAACCTGCCGGAGTTTGTTATCGGTCCTCCTCGCAAATTCAACCTCTGGAAACGATTCCCCGACACCGAAGAGGTCAAGTGCATGCACGACGTCCTGAACGTGCTGACCGACACGATGACCGGCGATGATCTCCTGCGTTGCTTCATCATTCGCCGCGTCTGCCCCCTCCAAACCCGAGTACACAAGATGTGCCACATGGCCGGGAACCTAGACCCTACCCGGACCAGTATTTTTGGGTTAGGCCATGCTGCGGTCGTCCGACGCGTTCGAGCCATTGCTCGGACGAAGATGACGGATGCCTATTCCTGGGGTGCCATCGGGGGATCCCGGAAAAAGCCCCTGAAACAGGTGCTCCTGTCTGCCTTTCGTAAACTTGCATTCGCACCCGGGTTCTGCTGGAAACCGACATGGGTATCATGTGGCGATTTATTTGCGCAGTTATTCGAGAGGCAAACCGAAGAAGACGCTATCCACGCCAACGGGAATTTCGCGCCGAACTTCCCAGCACCGAAAGAGATGCCAAGGGAAGATCCCGATGGTGAGGAGCACCTTGCCGTTCCTCTGGTGAAAGCTGCCGCCCCGGGTAACCCTTCAATCTCAGAGGCAGTTTCCATTTCTTCGGAAGATGAGGATGAGATTGACTGCCAAATTCTTGATGTGATTGACGCTCTCCCTCTCAACTGGGCCTCAGCAGTGGTTCCGAAGCCGACGGCCGTGACCAAACGCGCCGAGAGCCGGAAGCGTGCGGCTTCTGACACCGACGCTGCCGATAACTCCTGCAACCCCCCCAAGAGGAGCAAGCCGAACAAACAAACGGCCGAGAAGCCTCCTCGGCGCCGGCAGAAGGGTCCTCCCACTATGGATTCCGGGTACATTTTCTTTGCCTTATGCTACATGACTTTGCCTTCTCCATAAACTGTTACTGAGATATTTTCTTTCAGGGACGCACTCGACCTCCCGTTACCCGTTGTTCCTCCTCCTCCCAGAACTCGGACTCCCAGCCCGGCTCGAGCTGCCTCTTCTCCACCTCGCCCTTCTACTTGAGGAAGCGAGCCTGCAGCTTCCGGTATCGCACCGGCTACCGTTGCGAATCCGGATGCATGCCCGGTGATCGATGAGACCCCGGTGCAGGCCACGACCACCTCGGGAGACATTCTTCTTCCGGAGAGCCCGCGCCGGGTCCCTGGGCTTGAGGCAGAGATCCTGAGCCCTCCCCGACAGCTCGTGCCCAGCGGTCCCTCCCGGCAAGCCACGAACAAGACTGCGTCGGAGAACCGGCCCGCAGCCTCCTCCCGGCCAGCCGATCAGCTTGCTGCGAAGTCGCGCGGCAAGGTTGCCGGGCAGGAAACAACCTCTGCCAAACCTACTGCTGCTCCGACATCCTTGGCCCAAGACTTGGCGCTGCGCACGGGTAAGTTTTCACCGTTACCACCGCCTCCTGCCGAGATCCCTACTGCCGCCCTGCGGATGTTGCGAGCAACCGTAAGCTCCTTTGTGCCTCCAGGATCTCGGGACGTTGCTGCTATTCGCGCGCCTAGCGGCTCCGGCATACGCGTTGTTGATGAATACAACCAGGCCTGGCTTGCCGCCGACGCCTCCGAGACCGTGGGAGACTTGCACGCTGCAGGCCCAAGCCGCAACGCTCAAGCTTTGCACGCTCTCCAGGTGGCCGCGCTGGATGTTACTCGGGTGACCGAGGTAAGTTTGTTTCCTTTCTTTCTCCAATAAACATTTGTTCCTTCCCCACTAGTCCCCGAGATTGATGCTTAGTGCTCTAGATTCCACCGAATAGCAGACCACTAGGCTCCAATCTTATAGAAAACTTTAGGACTCGGACACCGAGTCCCCGAGATCCTCCCAACCGGGTAACTTGTTTCAAAATTTGCTCCATCACCACTAGTCCCCGAGATTGGTGCTTAGTGCTCTAGATTCCACCAAATAGCAGACCACTAGGCTCCAATCTTAGAGAAAATTTTAGGACTCGGACACCGAGTTCCCGAGATCCTCCCAACCGGTTAGCCATTACTTGCTTTTGATCTCGGAATCTCCCGATTTCCTTACATCTTCTCCCGGATTGATCTCATCCTTCTTTGTTTTGATTTCAGGAGTGCAGCAAGAAACGCCGCAGCATCTTCAACCGAGTTCTTGCTCACCTCGGTCAGTCCAAGAAGTGCGAGGGGCGCCTCCGGGAGGAGCGGGATGCTGCGCGCAAGATCTCGACAGATCAGAAGGCCGCACTCGCTACTGCGCAAGCCGAGATCGCGCGACTCAACGACGAGCTTGAAAAGGCCAAGGCTGCTGCGACCGAGATGAAGACACGCTTCGTTGAGGCAACGAAGAAGCAAAGGGAAACCTTGGATCAGTCCGAGGAGCGCGCGCATCTCGCGGAGACCGGGTTGGCTCTTCTCCGGTCACGGTCCGATAGTTGGCTCTCCGAGCTAACTGTACTGAACCGGGACCTTAACAGTAAGTGGACCGACATCCCCCATGCTTTCCTTGCTCTTTTTTTTTGTTGTAGTTCTTCTTATGCTCTAGTCGCTTGACAACTCTTCTTTTTAAAGGGGAATTCGAGCACTCCCGGGAGGCTGCTGTCCTTGCCGTTGCTGCTGCTCGGGAGAAGCGTGCCGGGAAGGGTGCTGTCTCGGATGCCTGGGATATTGAGGACCACCTCACCGCCCTGAAGGCCCGGATAGTGCCTCTCCGGTCGATCGGGACGGAGCTGCTCAGTGCTGCGATCCACGTCCACGGCGCGCTGTGGCCGAGTATCCGCGCGACGCTCTCGGTCTCCGAACTCGCGAGCGCACTCCGGTGTACCAGGAGGCGCATCCACGCTTGGAAGCGCTCCGGTGCGCGGGCTGGTGCCGACCAGGTCTTGACCCAAGTACTTAGCTGGTACGAACGTCTCGACCTGGACGTGATCCAGCGCCTGCGGACGATCTCGCCGTGGTGCAGCGATCCGGCTAAGGTCCAGCGGCGACAAGAGGTGGCGCACCGCATCGCCTCGTGGTCCAACATCCGTGCCTTCACCGCCAGCGTCATTCCTTCTGACTCCGAATCCGACTATGAGGACGATGAAGAAACCGACGCGACCGGCGACGCGGATGACGAGATCCCGGAAGAAGACGACGCTGCCTCCGGTGCTGCCACCGAGACCGTGGCTCCCCGGGATGTTGCTACTTCTCCGACACCCGAGGCCTCTCAGGCCGAGGTGCGCCCCGACGCCCCGAGTACCGCCGCTGAAACTGAAGCCACTGCTGCTCCTGCTGGTGCTCCCGCTGCTGCTCCCGAGGTCGCTGCTTCTGCTGACGTCTCCGCCGAGAAGCCGACTTCTCCTATCACTTAGAAAGACTTAAGAGTAGATTCGTTAAATCCCCGGGATGCCGGGTGCAAGATGTAACATACACTATTTAATATTTTCTTTTCGTACTGAATTATCTATTCGAACAAGTTATGCCAGTTTATTCAGTTACGAGTTCCCGAGTTGTTTTTCATGTTTACCGTACTTAGGTAATTTCTGCTCTTGTCTACCATTTTGGCGTTCGACAGTCGAGTCACAAAACTCCACATACGGCATACATTACTTAAGACAATCCGAGTTCTGGCTAACCGAATTCCCGACATAAAAAATAATTGGGTTAGCAAAAAATAAGTATGCCGGATAAGTTCCTTCTCCGAGTCCCCGAGACCATTTTCGTGTTCCCCACATTTGATTCTCTTTGCTCTTGACTACCATTTCGGCGTGCGTCAGTCGAATCACAAGATGATTTCACATGACATACATTACTCTGACTTTGAGAATCGAACTCGGAACTTTCCCGGCATACAAATAATACAGAAGACAGTTATCCGGCAGTCCCCGGGTTCCTTCCCGAGATGCCGGTAAAAATAACAAATGAACTTGACAAACTAAAAACAAAATAAGCACATAACCAGGCAGTCCCCGGGTTCTTCCCGGGGTGCCTTACTTTCATTAATATTGAAGACTGAGATACATCATACACTGAGCCCTTTACGTGTAAAAGGGTCGAAGTAGTGCTACATTCCATGGACGCTTGGTTTCCTCACCTGATTTGTCCATTACACCTTTCCTAGCCTCCTGTGCATCTACAAGGTAATAAGAGTCATTGTGCAATGCCCTGCTTATCACAAAAGGTCCCTCCCATGGAGGTGACAACTTATGCATTCCGGCTGTGCGTTGGATGAGCCTCAGCACAAGATCCCCTTCTCGGAACACCCTCGGGTGCATTTTCCGGCGATGATAGCGACGGAGATTTTGTTGATAAATTGCAGATCGAGACAGTGCCAATTCTCTTGCCTCTTCGAGTAAATCAACATCATCTTCTCGGGCCTCCTTTGTCTCGGTCTCGGTGAACATTGTCACTCTCGGGGAATCATATTGTATGTCGGTCGGGAGTACTGCCTCGACACCGTATACCATGAAAAACGGCGTGAACCTGGTAGATCTATTCGGTGTAGTCCGGGGACCCCACAAAACCGCCGGCAACTCCTCTATCCAGCATCTCGGAGTTCTCACCAGTGGTTCGATCAAACGAGCTTTGATGCCGGCTAAGACTAAGGCATTTGCTCTTTCGACTTGCCCATTTGCTTCCGGGTGTGCAACTGATGCTACATCCAGCCGGATTCCCTTCTCAGCACAAAATCGAGCGAATTCCCCCACAACAAAGTTGGTGCCATTATCCGTGATAATGCTGTGCGGGTACCCGTATCTCAAGATGATGTCTTTCAGGAATTGCACAGCGGTGTGTCCATCACACTTCCGGATTGGCTTGACCTCTATCTACTTGGTGAATTTGTCCACCATAACCAGTATATGTGTCATATTGCCTCTTGCCGGCTTGAACTGCCCGGCCATATCCAAACACCATACTGCGAATGGCCAAGTGATAGGGATGGTCTTCAGTGCTGACGCCGGCATATGTATCCGGTGAGCAAACCTCTGGCATCCTCCACACTTCCGGACAATATCTTCTGCTTGTTGTAATGCAGTGGGCCAGTAGAACCCATGCCGGAACACTTTCGCCACCAGGGGCCGGGATGATGCATGATGCCCACACTCCCCCTGATGTATTTCCAGGAGCATCTCTTGTCCTTCTGCCGGTTCTACACACCTCTGGAGTACCTCAGTGACACTCCTCTTGTACAACTATTGATTGATGACGGTGTATGCTTTTGACCTTCGCATTATCTGCCGGGCTTCCACTTCATTCTCCGGGAGGGTTCCTTCCAAGATATAAGCCATAATGGGGTGTGCCCATCCCGGGACAGGTCGAACCGGGAACACGGGAGCGTCTATGTCCATTGGCTCTGCCGACATCACCTCCATCATCATCTTTCTCTGCCTCTCTGAGCACTGTACCGCAGTCCCCGGGTTCGATGTTATGCTCCCGACATCTACTTCCATGGGTACGGCATCTGAACTAGGCTCCTTGGGGATGAAGATAGAATCCGACTCGGGTGAGGGTTGAATAGATGGCTTCCTCAAATGCTCCAGAGCTATCCCGGGTGGGATGGCATCCCGAGATGACCCTAGCTTGGACAAGACGTCCGCTGCCTCATTTTCTCCTCTGGGTATGTGCTTGAACTCGCATTCTTCGAAAAAACCGGATATTTTCTGCACATGAAACCTGTATAAGGCCATGTTTGCATCAAGGGCATCCCAATTCCCCGATACCTGCTGCACTACGAGGTCGGAGTCACCGAAACACTCTATCCGGCGGATGCCGATCTCCTTGGCGACATTCAGTCCATGAACCAAGGCTCATATTCCGCGACATTGTTAGATGCCCGAAAATGGATTTGTAGAACATACTTCAGTACATCCTGTTTCGGGGAAGTGAGGACCACTCCGGCACCCAATCCGATCTTAGCCTTTGAGCCATCGAAATGCATTCTCCAGAAATTGTAATCCGGCATCGAAGGTTCATACTGCATCTCGGCCCAGTCTACCAAAAAGTCCGGCAGCGCCTGCGACTTGATGGCATCTCGTCTCTCATACGCCGGAGCGTATGGAGACAACTGGATGGCCCACTTGGCTACCCGGCCGCTAGCGTCCTTGCAACCGATGATCTCGGCCAGAGGAGCTTCGCATACCACTGTGATCGGATGTTCCTGAAAGTAGTGCTTGAGCTTGGTTACTGCCATGTACACCCCATATGCCATTTTCTGGCAGTGTGGGTAGTTCTGTTTGGATTCCGAGATCACCTCACTGAGGTAATACACCGGCCTTTGTATTAGCTTGCCCTCTTCTTCCCTTTCTACCACCATTGCCACACTGACTACTCGGTTGGTTGCAGCAATATATAGCAGCATAGGTTCCTTGGGTAGCGGGGATGCCAACACGGGTGCTGTTGAGAGCATCCTCTTCAAATCGTTGAACGCCGCGTCAGCCTGCCTGGGTCCAAACAAATGTTTTGCTTTTCTTCATCAACTGGTACAAGGGCAAGGCCTTCTCCCCAAGCCGACTGACAAACCGACTTAGGGATGCAAGACAACCAGTGAACTTCTGCACATCTTTGAGACGTACGGGCAATTTCATGCTCTCGATAGCACGAATTTTACCCGGGTTGACCTCGATTCCCCGGCTTGAGATGAGGAAACCGAGTAATTTCCCTACCGGAACACCAAATGTGCATTTATCCGGATTCAATTTCATCCGGAATCTTCTTAAGTTCTTGAATGTTTCCCTCAGATCATCTATTAGTGAGGCTTTTTCTTTTGTATTTATGACTATGTCATCGACATAGACCTCGGCATTCCGGCCTATCTGGTCATGCAAACATTTCTGCATGCACCTCTGGTATGTAGCACCAGCATTCCTTAAACCGAAAGTCATGACACGATAGCAATAAGCCCCATAAGGGGTAATAAAAGCAGTTTTCAATTGATCATTCGGATTCAAATGTATCTGGTGAAAACCAGAATATGCATCTAAAAATGTCAAAAGCTCACTCCCGGCAGTGGAATCTATCACTTGATCTATCCGGGGCAGTGGAAAGGGGTCCTTCGGGCATGCCTTATTGAGGTTGGTGAAGTCGATGCACATGCGCCACACCTTAAGCAGGAGGGGATCATCTTTCTTCTTCTCTACCAAGACCGGATTCGATATCCAATCTGGGTGTAGCACTTCCATTATGAATCCCGCAGCCAGCAGTATAGCCAGATGCTCCATGACGGCGGCTCTTCTTTCATCCGAGAGACGCCTAGTTGGTTGCTTCACCGGCTTTGCATCCGGTCGAACAAACAGAGAGTGCTCAGCCAACTCCCTCGGGACACCTTGCAGATCGTCACTCGACCACGCAAAAGCATCCCGATTCTCACGGAGGAAGTCGACGAGCTCGCCTTCCTATTTGCTGTCCAGGTTGCTGCCAATGATAACTTGGCGCTCCGGGTTGCTGGGGTCCACACCCACCTTCTTGGTCTCTTTGGGGGGTTGAAATGACGCACCCTGCTCCGGGTTCACCATCCCGGGCATTCCGAGTTGGGAGGTCTTGGCCATTGCCACCACCTGCTGGATCCTCTTGTTCTCTTCTGCGATCACTAGGGATTCAGCTAAGCACGACCCCGCCGAGGCACACTCCATGGAGCGCTTGTGGTCTCCCGAGATGGTGATCACGCCGTTAGGTCCCGGCATCTTCATCTTCAAGTAGCCCATGTGAGTTGAGATCATGAACTTGGCCAGGGCCGGCCTGCCGATCAGCGCGTGATACGGGCTCTCGAGGTCCACGACTTCGAACTCCAAGCTCTCGGTTCGGCAGTTCTCCCGAGTTCCGAATAGCACTTCAACCCAGATTTTTCCCATGGGTGAGCAAGAGACTCCGGGCACAATGCCGTGGAAGGTCGTCTCGGTAGGCAGCAAGGTGTTCATGGACACCCCCAGCTTCAGCATCGTGTCCTTGTACATGATGTTAATGGCACTGCCATTGTCGATCAGCACTCGGCTGAAGCGGACATTGAGGCTGGGTCCGACAAAGGTTGGGTCTACCACCAAGGCATACGCTCCCGGCTTGGGCATAACCCTGGGGTGATCCTTCCGGTTCCAGGTGATCTCCATCTCGGACCAGTGCAAGAACTTGGGCACTGCTGGGATCACGCCATTCACCTCCAGGGCACGCTGCCGCACACTTCTCCGGTCAGTGGGATCGGTCACGAAGACCACATAACTTTGATGTGCCTCCCGGTAGTTGCCCTGCTGCTGTCCGGCTTGTCTACTGGGGCCTGCACCGTTGTCTTTCCGGGTGTGCACCATATTCACTGGCCGAGGTGGGGGTCCTCGCGGAGGCGGGTTGATTCGGATAGCGTTGGCTCTCGACGTCGGAGGAGGGGGTCTCGGAATGTTGGGCCGAGATGCCGGAGCACTCGGCCGAACAGCTCCCGAGCTGCCTTCCT
The DNA here is from genome assembly GCA_026929855.1 of Poa annua. Lineage (NCBI taxonomy): Eukaryota > Viridiplantae > Streptophyta > Magnoliopsida > Poales > Poaceae > Poa > Poa annua. Next base: position 43,979,721 of record CM049430.1, read on the forward strand.
GCAATGTGCGTTGGTACCAACTGCATTGCCGAGTAGAGTGGTTTGCAGGCTTGTTGGCCTCCAGAGTATGGTAGCAGCATGGCTTGTTCAGCATCTCCTCATATGTCAGGGGCTTCTTTTGTTCCACCCAGGTCTTTTGCACCTCCTGACTCTGACCCCAAATCGGGCCACTTGTCTTTTGACGCTGGCTGTTGCCGGCATCCTCTTGCTCCCGGGTCACCGCTGCGACGTGCTGCGCGGCATGGTGATACTCGGGGTGATTCCTTTTCTGGCCAAAATCCTGGCGATCATGGCTCCTGCTCGGTCCCGAACGCTGAGGTCCCGCATTCCTCCTGTTGGAGTCACCGACATCCACTAGGGGTTGCATGGGATCTCCAAGCGTGTAGGTATCGGCGATGCGCATGGTCTCTGCCAAGGTCGTCGGCATCTTTCTCTGCAACTTCTGCCATAGCATTGAGCCATGCCGGCATCCTTGTGCAAACCAGGAGATGGTCTGCGCCTCTACCACTCCTTCGCAAGAATTGCGAATATTGCTCCACCGGGTAAGATACTCCCGGCCAGTCTCGTTACTCCTTTGCCTACAGATGGCGAGCTGCTGAGGCCTGTTTGGCCTTTTGTACGTGCTGGTGAAATGCTGATGAATGCCTCCTCAAAGTCTAACCAGCAGTCTATGCTGCCAGTTCTCAGGTTGTTCAACCAGATCCGGGCAGGTCCTTCCAACATCTGCGGTACGTATCGTACCGCCCATCGTCTGTTTCCACCGGCTATGCTTACTGCAGTTACATAGTCGGTTAGCCAGTCCTCCGGCTTCTTGCTGCCGTCATAGGTCTTGGCACCCCTGTTGAGCTGAAAATTCCGAACAGGTGGTTCCCGCATGATCCGGGGTCCAAAGCAGGCAGGTCCTGGAGGCCCTTGCTCTTCCACTAGCTCGGATTGGTGAATCCGGTCGAGCCGGAATCTGGCATCTGCCGGATTCAGCTGTCTGGTCCCTATCCGAGATCCCAAAGGGTTCTCGTCTGGCTGATATCCGAGCTGCTGCAGTCTCGAGTTGCCATCGTTTAGCCTGTTCTGTGCCGGGATCACAGCCTGCTGTGGAACAGAGGCGACCTCCCTTTGTGGGTTTCCCTGAACATGAGAAGGGTTCCGGGGTGGATTACCACGGCCGACCGGGTTATTGTTTCCTACACCCCGGTTACCGTCCTCACGGGTACTTCCCGCCTGCCCCGAGTTACGCTGCCCGGCTTGCTGGATACCGGCGAAGGCCGGATCATAGGTCTGTAGCTGCTTGCTCTTCCCGGAACCTCGACTCCGGCTCCGGCTCTTGCTTTTGCTCTTGCTTTTGCTCGGATGTGGGGAAGAGGCCTCCCCGTCCGATTTCTGGCTATTGGGTCTAGCTGAGTGCACTTGGGATCCTGCCCCGGGGTTCTTCTTCTTGAATGCCTGATTCTGACGGTTGGCCTCAATTACCAACTCGTTTACTCGCTCCTGCTGCTTGCGTAGGGCCTCACCGGATAACCCTACCAACTCTGCCATGGCGGCCTCGGCAGCCCTAAGAGTTTTCGCCGGTGAGCTGTACACCGGCTTCCCCGCTGAGATCCGGCTTCCCGTCTGACTGGTGGTGGCTCCACCTGCCAGCTCGTCATTCACCATTCTTCCTTTCTTGCGCAGCTCCGCGATGCGCTTGTCCCGGGAATCGATCTTAAGGAATCCGTGAGCTGCATTATACTCCCGGAGACTGGCATTGAGTTCGCGTCGGATCTCGGCGATCTCCTGTGCTTCAGCGAGTAGCAACCTTCGCTGCTCCTCCAACTCAACCGAAGTGGCCTGGGTATTCGCTTCAGCGGCCACAGGTACATCAAACTTGGCCACCAGACCCGAGAGGGGATCCGGGCGACGTCGTGGCTGGGATGGTTGTGGATCGCCATCCCGGGCCGCACCTCTTTCCTGAGGAGGTTTGGCCAAACGGATGTGGCCGCTCCCGGTATCGCCGTCCGCGTCCTGGTACTCCTCCTCGGTTGCCCCGACCATCATCACCGTGACGGAACTCGGGGGACGACCGGCACGCAGACCCCGAGTAGCGCAGAGCATGGGAGGGTCCTCAGCTTCCAGGACCACGTCCGGGTAGCTACAGATAACCTCGGTGGCGACGTAGGTGGTGAAACCACCAAAGTCAATGAGACATCCGTTCACCGGAAAAGGTCTGTTCCGGAAGCATCCTGCGTTGTCGCTGACGAAGTCCATCTCGCCTAGCCTTACGACCAGGCCAGAGAGAACCCGAACGTCGAAATGAACGGGGGAGCCCGTCCGGATGTGTACACCAGCGAACGCCTCTGTGTGCCCCACGGTGGGCGCCAACTGTCGTGGTGGTGTCACGGCAGATGCCATAGGATGGCTAATGTGTGGGGCCGATGGACGTTGGTGGATCCGGGGAGGGATAGCGAGCTGAATAGCCCACGCGAGGAGGATCCCGGTGTAACCGAGATCTCCCAAGAACGAGAAACAAGATCAAAGTGCGAGGGTGAAGATCTAACAAACAAGAACAAATGCACGAAGGCACACAACACACACACGATATACCCAGGTTCAGGGCCCTCGTGAGGAGGTAACACCCCTACTCCTGCCTTTCCTCTCTATATAAGTGTGGTACAAGGATTACAACTTGCTCGTAGATCTCTCCAAGTGAAGAACAAGAAGAACTAGATGAACTCAAGGTATGAGGAAGTAAATGCTCTAGGAGTAAATGCAACTATAGTTTTGGCTCCCAAGTTGGTCCTCTTCTCACAGAAGCAGTTATGGCGCCTTTTATAGAGTTCCGGCCAGGAGGGCCGGAAACCCTAAACCGGCTTGGCCCCACCGGACAGGCCTAACCGGCATGTCGTCACCGGCTAGTGCGACCTAGTCACCGCGCTATCCGGCATAGCCCCTTCGTCATCATCTCGATAAGGACAGCAGGCGCCGTCCTGAACCATCATTGTCTCCCTGTCATAGACAGGACATGTCTTTGCCCGTCCCGGATAGCCTTTTCCGGATTGCCGGGCTAGGCGGAATGGTACTTCCCCCCGCAACAGACGGGAAAGCCTGCTATAGACCGTTGACGGCCTACCGGGGTCCCTCGTGCCGGCTACCTCCTCGCTTGCCACCGTGAGCCTCTCCTACATAAGATCAAGACCGAGATATATACTCCGGTTAGCACATACCCGGACCATCTATCCGGTAAAACCGAGTACACCTCCTTCCGGGAGTCTCCTCGGAGCCCGAGATCCGAGATCCTTTCCGGAGGTGCTCGAGCTCGTCCGTGGATGCGCATCTCTAGGCCTAGCCTCCCGAAGATGTCTTGGCCTACCAGCTAAGACATCTTCGAGAAGCTAGTTCTTAGAGGAACCATCCGCTGATACTTGTGCTGCTATTGTGAAGGCTGGGGGTGTTTATTTATAGTTGCTAGAGCTGACCCTTGCGCCTGCCAGGAGGCACTTTGCACTCTACCAGCGCTCACGGGTCAAGTTGCCCCTTCAGCACACCAAGAGGTGTCCCTTGCTCTCGCCAAAGGTCAAGTACTGTTGGCACCTTATTGAATTATTCCGGGATCTGCCCCTACCCGGGGGGCAGCCCCCCGACAACAAATGATATCATACAAAAATACGAATGACGGCGGAAGCAAAATAGTATCTGACTACAGATAAGATACAAATTGGACGAAGAGTCCTGAACATAAGCAATGGCGCCATATCCCTGCCCAGCCAAGCCGGAGGGATTCCCAAGCTAACGTCGTCAGACTTCAAACCTGTTAACTACACATAAAGCACATCACAAAGGAGGGTCAGGGCACTCCCTGGCAAGCAAAACCAACCTGCGTACTTTCTACACCATCTCCCAAAATATGGGGTAGGTGGACTTAGCGACAGCAACACTAGCAACCTAATAGAGACACACTACAACATTCGTATAATTAGAGAGGGATAAGAGAGCGCATAAGTAACCAACATTCTATATTACTATATTACTAATCAAATTAATTAACATTAATTAGGTGCAAGTTGTCTAGATCTTGTTAGCCAGCATCATCACCAAGTCGTCCATAACCGTGGACACGGCTCATCGATAAGATTATACCCTGCAGGGGTGCACTACTGTACACATACTCGCATGATCAACCCAATCAAACATCAGGGCCTCTCAACACGACTCAATTCTTTACTACAACAAGTCCAAGTGCCACCCATATGAGTTGTTACCCGCGTCAAGAGTCCGTCCGATACCTCAATTGCGGACTCATTAGTTTGCGACTACACCGCCATGCGCCTCAAACCACAGTAAGAACTGTCCGCTTCGCGTCGTACCGCCCCTGTATGACCCCCCATATCACATAAGCTCTCATCAATCATCATCATCATGCACATGCATATGAGCAAATGGAAAGCCCGAACATCTTGCAGCACCTGGACAAGCTGAAGATCCGTTCAAAGTCGAGGGGGGCTCCATAGGGCCTCCCACAAGTGGTTAGTGCGCTCAAAATTGGATCCGAGGAAAAAATCTCAGTTCCTAGGTCGACACTTAGCAGAACAAAGCACCTCTCAAGGCCTTCCGCCGGTGCCTTATCTTTTAATTATAATACCCAACATAAGATATCATTTTATTAAATTAGAATAATCTATCATACTATGCATATGAAACAAAAGACCAACAGAAAACTCGCACAACCAACTCTAAGCATGCGCTACGACTCGCAAAGGCTAACAGATAAACATGCAAGGGGTTATGGGTTGTGGGGATAAAGCTGTATAGGCTGCAGGATAAACATGTGATGGGATCGCGACACAAGAATCGAATACTAGGATAGCAGAGATCAACGGCAAGTATGAAAGACAATGTATAGGTAAACAAGCTCACTTTGCTTGCCTGGAAACCCACATGGAAGCAGATCTTGTCGTTGCTCACACATCTCAACGTCGTATCCGCGAAGAAGCAAAAAACACTGAAAAGCGTACAAGATGCATTTTACAACTACATCAAAAAATCCAGCATGATCATACGAGAATGATGCATGACATGGCAAGATGCAAAACAATGCAATTAATCCAAATTAAGCGGGAGAGCAATCCCGACAATTAATATTTAGGTGCAAGTTATTTATCTACTCAACAATATTAAATGTTGGCTAACATGGTAACACATGGCATGGGTGATCTAATTAAATTAAATGGAATAGGGCAATAATTAAATAAAGCGCAACACATTCCATATTTAATTATTTAGGTGCAACAAATAAATTACACTAAGCAATTAAAACAAAAGATGCAAAATGGCATAAGAATGTCATATTAATGTTTATTACATTTTTCTGATATTAAAACATATACAGATTATTTAATTTGGAGTTATAGAATAAAAATTATTAGCAATTTAGTTTCTGGACTGATCTGCAAAAGACAGGGACTTGTTCATGATGGAAAACTCTGTCGGTGGGGGCTTAAGTGTGAAAACAAAGAGTAGGGGGCTCGGATGCAAAAGTACCAGCGCAGAACTAGATCTGGAACTTTTGTCACCGCGGGAAACGACACCCGACCGACTAACCCAGGGGCCCAGGGCCACGCGTGCGTGGGCGCGCTGCGCTGGCCCGCGCAATCTCTGACTTGTGGGCCAGGGTTGTCAGTGACGCGAGAAAAAAGCCTTTTATTCATCTCGGCCGTGGTTCGAACTCGCGTCGCGCGCGTGGAGTGGATCGGAGCTGCGGGCCAGCTGGACTGATTCGTGATGTTGTCAGTACAAGCAAAGCTGTGGTTTTAACACTTAATCTAACCCCGAACACTGATGAAACTGAAGTCTGAAGAAACAGAGGACCGTGCGCGGCGGCGGAGCAAAATACACCGGCGACGACCCAAATCAAGCGACGCAGGGCGGGCGAGCGCGTCCGTGCGTGCGGGGTGTGTGTGTGTGTGGGATGGAGGCGACGAGGACCGTGTCGAGGAGAAGGGAGGAGGCTCAAAGCCGCGAGCTTTGAGCTCGGCCATGGCAATGGCGGAGGAGAACCGGAGGGGCGTGGATGGATTCGAGTACTCCGGCAACAAATCGAAAAGGGGAGAGAAGGAATGGGACGCGGAGCTCACCGAGAGGGCGTCAGAGTAGTTTGTTCTTGCCGAGGCAGCCGTGGTCGCCGGAATTGCGTCGGCGGAGCTTCGCCGGCCGAAACGAAGACCGCGACGAGCTTGTCGCTCTGGAGGCTCCCACGACGATTCTTTTTGGGGGGGGGGGGGGGGGGGAGCTTGGCGACGATGATGCGCTCCTCCCGGGTGGCTCCGAGACGCTTCGTTGGTGCCAGAACAACGACGCAACGTGGAGGCAGCTACGGTGGCGTTTTTGGTGGCGGTGGGGGAAACGGAGAAGAAAAGAAGAAGCAGGGGGAGGCGGCGGCGGCGCATAGGAGGGAGAGGAGCGATCTAGTGTTACCAGGGGGAAGCTGGGTGCGGCTAAGAAGGAGAGGAGGGGCAGGTGAGGAGGGGCACATGGTGGGGGCGACATGGATCTTTTCTTTTCTGCTTTTCCTTCTCTGCTCTTTTATGCTCTTTGACCGTACGGAGGTAGGAGGAGAGGAGAAGTGGGCCGGGCTGGGGAGTTGGACTGGGACAGAGAGACGGAAAATGGCCCAGTTGAGTATTTCTCTGGATTATTAATTCTTTTGTTTTATTCTTTTCTGTTTTTGTGTTTTAAAACAAAATAGAAGAAGAAAAAGATATATAGACTTTTGGCAAATATTTATAGTTTCAAAATACACAATTTAATACACTAGTTTGAATATTTACAAAACATTTGTATCATCACATTTTAATTAATTTGATTTGCATTTGAATTTAAAATTGGAGTTTGAATTTAAATGCAACAATTTGAATTTAAGATAGACAAATACAAATGATGCATGATGATGTCATGTTGATGCAAAAAGAAAAACAAACAAACTAATTGGATAAAATATGGGGCGTTACATATTCCCACACCATCCCACCCCCAAGGGGTGCGCCGGCCCTATGTGGGCCCCATTTGGCCCACCGAGGGAAGCCCCCTTCCTCATGCGCACCTAGGGGGGAAATTTCCCCCTATGGGCCTTCTCTCCCATGGGAAGGACCATTTAAGGTGGGCTGCCTTTAAAATTCCGAAAATCATTGAAAAAATGTATTTAACTATTGATTACACTAATTAATATTAAACACATATTATCTAGTTTATTCCGGCTTCGAAAACTATTTCGTCGCTCCCCGATCTTCATCAGATCTTTCCCAGGACGGTCCTGATGCTCTCTTCTAATATCTCTTCCGGTAAACTTGTCGACTCCCCTTAAGTGTGTTACCGTAGCTTTTCGAGATCTCGCCAGACATGATTGAGACGCGCTCTCCGATCAATGACTAATTCGTGGACCTTGGATACCCAGAATTAATCCCTGTGAGATAACGAATAATTTTGTCGTTCGAACCTATACGTCGAGTTTAAATCTTTTGGCATGGCGATACTTAGCGTGTCTGAGACTCGTTCATAGATATCGCGATACCTAGCTTGATCTCATTACCGACAACACTATCTTCTACTCGTCCATGATATTATGTCCTGGTGACGTAGTCACATCTTTGCCAGCTTATTTGACATAATCTCACCGAGTGGGCCCTAGAGTACCTATCCTTCTATGCGGACTGGCAAATCCCGCTCTTGATCCCTCGTCTCAACTTACTCCCTTCCGATACCCGAGAGGGACACCTTTATTGTCATATTATTAAGACATGACGTTTGTTGCAATCAAAGTATCTTTTAGGAATATCAATAAGAGTTGATCTCAAGGTCAAAGGCGTAATGACTACGTCCTACAAATATTGGGTATGTCCATCACATCATTCTACCAACGATATAACTCCATTGTCAACTGACACCATGTCACATGATCGGGAAACCTCGATCATCGATTGCACAATAAACTAATCACGCAGAGGCTACTAGGGACCTGGTTGTCTTACGTATCACACGTGTATTAATGTTTCTGCTTAATACAGTTATAACATGACACAAAAACGTATTATGAACAAATGAGATATTATAACTAAAACACATTATTAATTTCCTCTAGGGCATATCTCCTTCAGTCTCCCACTTGCACTAGAGTAGAATTTATTCTAGATTACAACTTGGTAAAAGCCTAACACCCATAGCATTTTGGTGTTTTACATGCTTGTCAAGTAGAAGAGGCTTCTTCAGAGGATCTGCCACATTCATATCCGTATGCACTTTGCAAATCTTCATATCGCCTTCCTGTAGATATTGTCATATCACATGTTGTGTTTGGAAGTTGAGTGAGACCTTGGTTCCTTCGCGTTAGCAATAGCATCCATGTTGTCGCAGTAGAGGGTTACGGGGTCTTGCGCGCTAGGGAACACTCCAAGCTCGACGATGAACTTCTTCAGCCACACAGCTTCATTCGCGGCTTCAGAAGCAGCGATGTACACCAAATCCATTGTAGATTGGGCCACTATGGGTTGCTTCCCACTCCTCCAGCTTACATCGCCTCCGTTCACCTTGAAAACATACCCTGTTTGTGACTTAAGAGTCATCTAGGTCTGTGCAGAAACTTGCATCAACGTAATGTAGCACCCCAACTTTTAATAAGTTGGAACACCTGTGTTATGTGCTAGTCCCTGGATCACTGCCAGCACCACAGTACAAAATATAAGGTACCATTGCATAAGTATTTAAAATTGCTACATTGAGATCCAAAATAATAGCCAAATATGGCTTTATTACAATTTGCATAGCCATGATGGCTAGCTAAAGTTCAAAGTTCACAGCGAAAGCAAAATAACAATGAGCCTCAACTTCAAGCATGCGCCACAGGCAGTCATGTTGGGTGTAGACTCGAGCCAAAATCATTCTGCATCAGAATTACCTGCACATTGGAATATGCAGCCCCCGAAGGAGGTCAATACAATGATGTATTGGCAAGTGACTATAGTGGATATATACTGGCAAGTCTAACATCTATATGCATATTTGGCTTGGTGGGGTTGAAGCCTATTTGCAGAAAGCAAGTTTTCTCCTATCATTTTGTAAAACACTTTTATTTCTCGAAGACTTGGCACCGAGGGATAAAGCCCAAGTGCACCAACAATTCTTTCCTTAGTCAAATTTTACTTTATGAAAATAGTGTTGAGATTCTTCTGCCCATCCTTGTCCAGTTGCTCGAAGTAGTCCATTTCCGGGGACACGGCTGAGAACTCAGATTGTCGACTCTGCAGAGGTTGTGCACTTTCACCTTTAGACTCAATTTGTCCGAGAAATCCTATACACACGGAGTGTATTATGGAAAGGAGAGAATTGAGACAAGAACTTTCAGAAGAAGAATGCAACCATACTAGCAAGACCCGTTCCACCTATCATCTCTACATCTGCTTGTCAAGCTGACAGGTTGCACTCGCACGACTTATTCATTCTAGACAGAGCCCATTGTTAAAAGGTTGCACTGGAAGCTTCTAAACTTGGAGGGACTTGGAAATCTCTTCGTTCCTGGGTGGCCATCCACAAGTGTACTTCTGGGTAACAACCACCATACTCATGGCCCTAAGTAGAATAGACATTCATCCTAGGCGATGACAAACACAAGCATAGGCCCAAAAGCCACTCAACATAAACCATATCAACCAATTCCACCCAGATGTGTATTATAGATTTTTAACACTTAGAAACATTTCCATAACATGGTAATCATTTTTATAGCATGTCTAAGCAACTAATAAAATCTTTTCATGGCTGCTTAGGAAAAGGGTGGCTACACACTACTAGGGTATTTGTAAAACACAAACTAACTTAGCATTATAAAAATAAATCAAAAATCCCTATCATGCACACTACTCAAAATATACTACTTATCCATATAGAAATTATGGGATATTGTATGAATGTCACTTGCCTTGGTAACAGGAGGAACAAGCACAGCAAGAATAACAATCACAAGCAATTCCTTCCTCTTCTTCCCAATCTAGCACAAACAATGAATAAAATAAATACCAATACAATACCATCACAACACTAAACAAAAGCATGTATGCATGAATGATATGCTATGACAATAGGACACTTATTCATACCTCTTATTTTCTGTCATTAATAAATGAAATATAATTTTTAGGTATTTCTTATTTTATTTATCAATTAAATAATTTTAAAATAATGTAGTAAAACTTTGATTTCTATAATTACAACTTTTATTGTTTTTATGACATCTTCAATTTGGACATTTATTAATATTGCTGGACAGAGGGAAATAATACAATCCTAAAACAATTAAATTTATTTCTAAATCATTTTTATTATTTAAGTTATTTTAATGGCCGAAATACTCATCTGATAATTATACAATTTATAATTTGTCAAAGGGAAAAACAAATGATGTAGAAATAAACTACATGAGCAGGGCTTTCCAATGACATAATGTTTATCAATTTTGGACTTACAGATTAAAAGTTATGAATTTTGCAAGTTTTAATAGTTTTCTGTTTTAATTTCTCAATTTTATTCAAAATAGAAAAAGAATCGGCCACACGGCGCGATCTGATTCGTCCGTACCGATTCGACGCGGATCGGCAGCGTGGGCCGTCCGATCTCCTTAATAACGAGCGCTCGGGATTAAATGGATCTCGATCCGTTGGATCCAGATCCAAAGGTCCGAAAACGGAGACCACGCGCGGGCGGCGCGGTTCGCCGGAAAAACTTCCGACCGCGGTGGCGCCACGGCCGGCAATGCACGCGCTCGCATCCTAGGGATCTACGTGATGGATGGGTCTTACCGAGACGTGGAGAAGATCGATGCGGGGACGGTTGCGAGGTGGCGGTCTCCGGCGTGAACTCCTCCTCGCGTAATCGTTCGCCGGAGTAGCACAAGGCGGCGGTTCTCCTCGGGCGAGCACGAACACGGCGTTGCGCTGCGGAAATGAGTTCAAAACTGTGTCAAAAAGCTTCGCAAGGACAAGTTAAAGCGAGAGGGACCAACGATATGGCACATGGTGGTTAGGGTTGCGCGTACGGCGAGGTTCTCACCGACGGCGACGGCGGAAGAGCGGGGTCTCTAGCGGCCAGCTCAGGGGCTCTTTGGAGGAGGTGTTTGGGGGCAAAACACGGAGGAGCTCGGGGGCTTTTAGTAGGGGAAAACCGCGAGGTAAATGGAGTAGTAAATCGCCGCATTCAAACGAAATCAAATCGGGCGTTTTCGGTCGTAGACGTGGGCGTGATTTGGGGAAGAACGGCCTCCGCGGGGGAGATGACAGGTGGGTCCCTCCTGTCAGTGACTGTGAGCGAGCGCGCGGGGCGCTGGGCCGCTGGCGGGCTGCTAAACTACGCGCGCGCGGCAGATCGATACGGGCCACGACCCACTCGACTCAGAAATCCAATTATTTTTATTTAAATCCTTTTCTATTTTTAAATACTGATTTCAAATATGATTTTTAAACCTATTCAAAACATTTCAGAAAAATTCATAAAAATATGTTTTGGAAAGGGTATTAAAAATGGAACTTTTTAACATTATTCTTGCCCATATATAAATTGGTAAAAATTTATTTATTAAATGAGTTTTAAATAAATACTTTATGGAATTATAGATTATTTATATTTATAATTTGAAGTTTTATTTAATATTTTTTTGATGTATTTTTATGCCCAATGATGCATGATGCTTGAATGCAAGTTTTAAATTTTTGCAAAATTTGGGATGTTACAGACTAACCCCCTTAAGAGGAAGCTCGCCCTCGAGCTTCGGAAGGATCAGCAAATAGGTGTGGATGGTCTTCTCGGAGGTCGTCCTCTCGTTCCCAGGTGGCTTCTTCCTCAGTGTGATGGTTCCATTGGACTTTACAAAACTTGATGGTTTTGGTACGGGTGACTCTTTCTGCGGTCTGCAATATCTTGATGGGTTTCTCCTCGTAGGTCAGGTCACTCTCCAATTGTACTTCTTCGAGGGGTACAGTATCCTTTAAAGGAACTCCCATCATTTCGGGGTGACATTTCTTCAGCTGACTGACATGGAACACATTATGAACCGCAGACAGAGCTTCTGGTAGTTCTAACTCATATGCCACCTCACCCTTACGAGACAGAATTTTAAAAGGTCCAATAAACCGAGGTGCTAATTTTCCTTTAATTCCAAACCTCTTTACACCCCTGAGTGGCGACACTCTAAGATAGGTTCTATCGCCCACCTCGTAGGCGACTTCTCTACGTCTAGAATCCGCGTAGCTTTTCTGGCGTGACTGTGCTACCTTCAATCTATCTTTAATTAATCTGACCTTCTCTTCAGCTTCTTGGATTATATCAGGTCAAAAGAAACTTCGTTCTCCTACACCACTCCACAACAATGGGGTTGTGCATTTCTTCCCATATAAAGCCTCAAATGGTGCCATCTCAATGCTAGCTTGATAACTGTTATTGTAGGAGAACTCGGCATAGGGTAGATTGTCATCCCAACTAGACCCATAATCAAGCGCACAAGCTCTTAACATATCTTCTAAAATCTGGTTTACTCTTTCAGTCTGACCATCCGTTTGCGGGTGAAATGCCGTACTGAACTCCAATCTAGTTCCCAGTGATTCATGCAACTGCTTCCAAAAATGGGATGTGAACTGGGTCCCTCTATCGGACACGATACTCTTGGGGACGCCGTGTAAGCACACAATCCTCTTCATGTAAATATCAGCTAGCTTTGCGCTGGTATAGGTGGTCTTCACGGGTATAAAGTGAGCTATTTTGGTTAAGCGACAAACAATAACCCAAATAGAATCATACCCTGATATGGCCCTTGGTAACCCGGTGATGAAATCCATCCCAATAGAATCCCACTTCCAGTCCGGTACCTTCAAAGGTTGCAAAAGTCCTGCTGGTTTCTGATGCTCAGCCTTTACTCGACTGCATACATCGCACTTAGCTATATATTCTGCTATTTCTCTTTTCAGATTGTTCCACCAAAATCTCTCCTTCACATCCATATACATTTTGGTATTTCCTGGATGAATGGAGTAAGGTGTTTCATGGGCTTCTTGCAGAATTAACTTCCGGAGACCAGGATCATTTGCCACACATACACGTTTTTCAAACCACAAGGTTCCTTGCTCATCTTCATGAAATCCCTTGGCTTTTCCTGCTCTCAAATTGGCTTTGATTTCTTCAATATCTTTGTCTCCCTTCTGAGCTTCACGTATATTATCCATCAAATTTGGTTGTACTACCATAGAGGCTACAAAACCATCTGGTACCACTTCCAATCGGAGGTCCTTGAATGCCTTGCATAAATCCTCAGGTATTTCTCCTGCCGTGAGGCCATTCAAATACACCTTACGACTCAGGGCATCAGCTACCACATTAGCCTTTCCAGGATGGTATTGGAGACTTAGGTCATAATCCTTGATAAGTTCTAACCATCTTCTCTGCCTCATGTTCAATTCTTTCTGTGTGAAAATATACTTCAAACTTTTGTGGTCAGTGAACACTTCACATCTTTTTCCCATTAGGTAGGGTCTCCAAGTTTTTAGGGCATTTATTACTGAGGCTAACTCGAGATCATGGGTGGGATAATTTGTTTCATGCTTCTTGAGCTGTCTAGAGGCATAAGATGCCACTCTGCCTTCTTGCATCAGCACACTTCCCAGGCCTTGGCGTGAAGCATCACAGTATACTTGGAATTCTTTCTCTAAATCAGGTAGGCATAGAACTGGGGCTGAAACTAATCGTTTCTTTAATTCCTGAAAACTGGCTTCACACGCGTCAGTCCACTCAAATTTCTTCTCCTTCTTTAATAATTCCGTCAGTGCCTTGGCGATTTTGGAAAAGTTTTCTATAAATCTTCGGTAGTATCCTGCTAGACCAAGAAAACTTCGTAATTCTCCAACATTCTTTGGTGGTTCCCAATTGGTTACAGCTGAAACCTTTTCAGGATCCACTGCTATACCCTCCTTGGATACTATGTGTCCTAGGAATGCGACTTGTTCCAACCAAAATTCACACTTGCTGAATTTGGCATATAACTTATGTTCACGTAGTCTCTGCAATACTAGGCGCAAATGCTCTTCATGATCTTTGTGACTCTCGGAGTAGATCAGAATGTCATCTATGAACACTACCACAAACTTGTCCAGAAAATCCATGAACACTTTATTCATCATATTCATGAAATAAGCTGGAGCATTGGTTAATCCAAATGGCATTACTGTATCTCATAAGAGCCATATCTTGTAACAAACGCTGTTTTTGGTATATCCATCTCTCTAACCTTCATTTGGAGATATCCTGATCGAAGATCAATCTTGGAGAACACACATGCACCTTTCAACTGATCAAATAATTCATTTATCTTGGGTAACGGATACTTGTTCTTGATGGTGTGTTCATTTATATCTCTGTAGTCTGTGACTAGTCTCTGGGTTTGATCTTTCTTTTTGACAAAAAGAACTGGCGCTCCCCAGGGCGAAGAACTTGGACGGATAAATCCTTTCAGAAGGTGCTCCTCTAGTTGCTTCTTGAGTTCTTTCAGTTCATCGACGGCCATTGGGTAAGGTCTCTTGGCTATTAGTCCGGTACCGGGTTTTAGTTCAATGAGAAATTCCACATCTCTATCAGGTGGCATTCCCGGTAATTCTTCTGGGAATACATCTGGGTACTCTTGGACAATCAGCACATCACCAAGGCTAACCCCCTTAAGAGAATTTAGCCTAACTTTCTTAAGTTCGAAAGTTGATCTGAATTTAATCTTTTGTTTTTCTGGGGTGGTGAGGGTGATAGCTCTGTTTGCACAGTCTATGATTCCTTCAAAACGGGTCATCCAATCCATTCCGATGATAACATCCAAACCTTGGGTTTCTAGGATGACTAAGTCTGCTGAAAAAAGATATTTTCCAATCCTTAATTCTAGCTGCCTACAGCCTGAATTTACTATCATCTCACCCCCAGGTGAACTTACTCTAATAGGTTTTCCTAAGCTTTCCTCGGCTAGCCCATGTTTGTTTACAAAAGCTCTTGATATGAATGAATGCGATGCTCCAGTATCAAATAAGACCAAAGATGGGAAAGAATTGAGCAGGAACTTACCAATCACAGCGTCAGGTTCATCATGAACTTCTTCCACGTTGAGGTGATTTACTTGTCCCTTCTAGAAAGGATTGGGCTTGGAATTTTCATCGGCCTTTCTCTCTGGGCAATCAGTAGCATAGTGTCCTGTCTTCTTGCACTTGAAGCAAGTCACATTAGACAAGTCTTTCTTCCCTTCAGTGTTAGGACGGGGATTACCATTTCCATGATTATGGCCATGGTGATGTTTTCCCTTGAATCCACCATTATTTCCTTTGTACCCTCCATTGTGGTTATGACCATGATGCTTTTGGCCACTACCATTGTTGGAGTAGTTCCAGGGTTTATGGCCACTGTCTTCTGAGGTGTGTGGTTTCTTGTGAGCCCCTTCAGTGTTAGCTTTACTTGCACCAAACTTCCTCTTCCTATTCTCTTCCTTTCTGATGTTTTTGTCCACGGTGATTGCCTGATCCAGCAGAATCTGATAGTTAGGAGCATATGCCACAGACAAAGGTATCTTTAGTTCTCCCCGAAGTCCATTAAGGAATTTGTCCTTCCTCTCAGCATCAGTGTCGATGTCTTCTGGTGCGTACCTTGATAGCGTACAAAAGTCATCTATATACTCCTTCAGAGTTCTACCTCCCTGTCTCAAACTACGAAACTCCTCCTTCTTCAGATTCATTATGCCAGAGGAGATGTGAGCATTGCGGAAACCATCCTTGAACGCATCCCAAGTCATGCCATCCAAGGGATGTGTCACTTGATAAGTCTCCCACCACATGGCAGCAGGTCCTTCCAATAGGTGAGCAGTGAACCTCACCTTTTCTGCCTCAGAACACTCACAGGTTACTAAGTCCTTGTTGACTTAACGGAGCCAGTCATCCGCCACTATGGGTTCAGTAGCAGAGGAGAACTTATTAGGTCTAAGCCTGAGAAATCTTGCAAGTCTGTCCACAGGAGGTGGGGGTGGTGGTGGATGGTTGTTATTGTTGTTGTTGTTGTTGTTGTTGTTGTTGTTGTTGTTGTTGTTGTTGTTGTTGTTGTTGTTGTTGTTGGTTGCTGCAATGAACTGGGTCATCATAGTCATCAGTTGGGCTTGAGCTGCCATCAGCTGTTGCATAGCTTCGCTGTTGTCGGTATCACGACGTGGAGGCATCTGTGGGGTTTTTGCAGGGATGAGTAAAAGATAGATAGATCTATAAGGAGGGATCCTACCCATGCACAAAACAATCCAGTCAAGCACACCATCAACAACACACCACTTATAAAAACAATCAGCAAACAAATCAAAACTTTCGGTTTAAGGAAAGCGATATAAAAGTTTGGAAAATAAACTTGCGAGGTTCCGAGGATACAAGGGAATGTACTGCCTTACCACAAGTTGGTAGGTCAATACAAGTCTAAGACAATGTGGTGTATGGTAAATGGTAGTCTCACTAACTAACTACTCGACCATGTCCTCTTCCTCCTCTTCAATTTCGTGAATCTCGATTCCTTCATTGGCGAGTACATCCTTGAGTTCCTTTACTTCTTTCTCCAGGGCAAGGTTCTTCTCTTGCAGCTCTCTTTTCTCAGTACGAAGCCTTTTGATCAAGTCACTATCAGCCTCGAACTCGACTTCATTGCTCTCGAGTTCTACCTTTTGTTCCCTGATAGTCTTATTCTTCTCTTGAACTCTTTTGTCTTGTCTCCTGTACTTCTCCTCTTGTGCAGCGAATCTCTCTTCCTGTGCCTTAGTCACTTCCTCTTGAACCTTCACCTTCTCGTCGTTCTCCTTAAGTAAGGCACATAATTCATCGTTCTTCAGGAGCTCGGTGCGTCGATCTTCATATAGTTCGGTGACAAGGATTTCCAGCTCCTGGAAATAAAGGCTAAGGGGTTTTGCCTTGCCTCTTTCTCCAACATCATACAGGTAAGGTTCTCCATCCTCGTTTCTCCTTCCAAAGAAAATGGAGTAGTGGCCCCTCAACTCTATGCTGTAGCGTCCGCAGAGGCGCCCAATCAAATCTTGCATGACTAGATTGAGTCCCTTGTCTTTGGAGTCACTAACCATTTTGATCTCCAGTGGGGGCTCCTCTCCATGTCCTGGCTGTGTTGCTTTTATTCCCCAGCAACCCTCTTTGTTAAACTTCTTCAGAATGAAGCCCTTTACTTGGGGTAGTGGTAACCCTATCTTCTCGCCGATGTCGAGAAGGTAACAGCCAAAACGGGTGTTCTCGAAGTCCTCCACGGTGGTGAAGTGAAAGCTCGTCATCCTTTAGGTAGGAAGGAAGGGAAATTAAAAACAAGGATTGCAAAAGATAAGGAAGTATTAATCATGGTGTGTATTATTAATTTAGAAGGATACTAAGTCAAAAATCCTAAGGTGATCAACAGATATTAACAACTCTTCGTAAATTGGATTTTTCACTATAGTGAGAGAGACAGACACCCGGCCAGCCACTTATATTGTGGAACAGGTCTCATGTACGTGGACATGTAAAGTTTGTCCCGGGCCGCTTCATCCCACCATGCCGTTAGAATCCAACATACTTCAAAGATGGTAACATTATGACCAAAAAGGGCTTAACCAATCCTAGGGGCTCGAACCTACAGGCAACACTATGCTCTGATACCATTTTGTAGCACCCCAACTTTTAATAAGTTGGAACACCTGTGTTATGTGCTAGTCCCTGGATCACTGCCAGCACCACAATACAAAATATAAGGTACCATTGCATAAGTATTTAAAATTGCTACATCGAGATCCAAAATAATAGCCAAATATGGCTTTATTACAATTTGCATAGCCATGATGGCTAGCTAAAGTTCAAAGTTCACAGCGAAAGCAAAATAACAATGAGCCTCATCTTCAAGCATGCGCCACAGGCAGTCATGTTGGGTGTAGACTCGAGCCAAAATCATTCTGCATCAGAATTACCTGCACATTGGAATATGCAGCCCCCGAAGGAGGTCAATACAATGATGTATTGGCAAGTGACTATAGTGGATATATACTGGCAAGTCTAACATCTATATGCATATTTGGCTTGGTGGGGTTGAAGGCTATTTGCAGAAAGCAAGTTTTCTCCTATCATTTTGTAAAACACTTTTATTTCTCGAAGACTTGGCACCGAGGGATAAAGCCCAAGTGCACCAACAATTCTTTCCTTAGTCAAATTTTACTTTATGAAAATAGTGTTGAGATTCTTCTGCCCATCCTTGTCCAGTTGCTCGAAGTAGTCCATTTCCGGGGACACGGCTGAGAAGTCAGATTGTCGACTCTGCAGAGGTTGTGCACTTTCACCTTTAGACTCAATTTGTCCGAGAAATCCTATACACACGGAGTGTATTATGGAAAGGAGAGAATTGAGACAAGAACTTTCAGAAGAAGAATGCAACCATACAAGAAAGACCCGTTCCACCTATCATCTCTACATCTGCTTGTCAAGCTGACAGGTTGCACTCCCACGACTTAATCATTCTAGACAGAGCCCATTGTCAAAAGGTTGCACGGGAAGCTTCTAAACTTGGAGGGACTTGGAAATCTCTTCGTTCCTGGGTGGCCATCCACAAGTGTACTTCTGGGTAACAACCACCATACTCATGGCCCTAAGTAGAATAGACATTCATCCTAGGCGATGACCACCACAAGCATAGTCCCAAAAGCCACTCAACATAAACCATATCAACCAATTCCACCCAGATGTGTATTATAGATTTTTAACACTTAGAAACATTTCCATAACATGGTAATCATTTTTATAGCATGTCTAAGCAACTAATAAAATCTTTTCATGGCTGCTTAGGAAAAGGGTGGCTACACACTACTAGGGTATTTGTAAAACACAAACTAACTTAGCATTATAAAAATAAATCAAAAATCCCTATCATGCACACTACTCAAAATATACTACTTATCCATATAGAAATTATGGGATATTGTATAAATGTCACTTGCCTTGGTAACAGGAGGAACAAGCACAGCAAGAATAACAATCACAAGCAATTCCTTCCTCTTCTTCCCAATCTAGCACAAACAATGAATAAAATAAATACCAATACAATACCATCACAACACTAAACAAAAGCATGCATGCATGAATGATATGCTATGACAATAGGACACTTATTCATACCTCTTATTTTCTGTCATTAATAAATGAAATATAATTTTTAGGTATTTCTTATTTTATTTATCAATTAAATAATTTTAAAATAATGTAGTAAAACTTTGATTTCTATAATTACAACTTTTATTGTTTTTATGACATCTTCAATTTGGATATTTATTAATATTGCTGGACAGAGGGAAATAATACAATCCTAAAACAATTAAATTTATTTCTAAATCATTTTTATTATTTAAGTTATTTTAATGGCCGAAATACTCCTCTGATAATTATACAATTTATAATTTGTCAAAGGGAAAAACAAATGATGTAGAAATAAACTACATGAGCAGGGCTTTCCAATGACATAAAGTTTATCAATTTTGGACTTACAGATTAAAAGTTATGAATTTTGCAAGTTTTAATAGTTTTCTGTTTTAATTCCTAAATTTTATTCGAAATAGAAAAAGAATCGGCCACGCGGCGCGATCTGATTCGTCGGTACCGATTCGACGCGGATCGGCAGCGTGGGCCGTCCGATCTCCTTAATAACGAGCGCTCGGGATTAAATGGATCTCGATCCGTTGGATCTAGATCCAACGGTCCGAAAACGGAGACCACGCGCGGGCGGCGCGGTTCGCCGGAAAAACTTCCGACCGCGGCGGCGCCACGGCCGGCAATGCACGCGCTCGCATCCTAGGGATCTACGGGATGGATGGGTCTTACCGAGACGTGGAGAAGATCGATGCGGAGACGGTGGCGAGGTGGCGGTCTCCGGCGTGAACTCCTCCTCGCGTAATCGCTCGCCGGAGTAGCACGAGGTGGCGGTTCTCCTCGGGCGAGCACGGACACGGCGTTGCGCTGCTGAAATGAGTTCAAAACCGTGTCAAAAACCTTCGCAAGGACAAGTTAAAGCGAGAGGGACCAACGATACGGCACGGGGTGGTTAGGTTTGCGCGCACGGCGAGGTTCTCACCGACGGCGACGGCGGAAGAGCGGGGTCTCTAGCGGCCAGCCCAGGGGCTCTTTGGAGGAGGTGTTTGGGGCAAAACACGGAGGAGCTCGGGGGCTTTTAGTAGGGGAAAACCGCGAGGTAAATGGAGTAGTAAATCGCCGCATTCAAACGAAATCAAATCGGGCGTTTTCGGTCGTAGACGTGGGCGTGATTTGGGGAAGAACGGCTCCGCGGGGGAGATGACAGGTGGGTCCCACCTGTTAGTGACTGCGAGCGAGCGCGCGGGGCGCTGGGCCGCTGGCGGGCTGCTAGGCTACGCGCGCGCGGCAGATAGATACGGGCCACGGCCCACTCGACTCAGAAATCCAATTATTTTTATTTAAATCCTTTTCTGTTTTTAAATACTGATTTCAAATATGATTTTTAAACCTATTCAAAACATTTCAGAAAAATTCATAAAAATATGTTTTGGAAAGGTTATTAAAAATGGAACTTTTTAACATTATTCTTGCCCATATATAAATTGGTAAAAATTTATTTATTAAAGGAGTTTTAAATAAATACTTTATGGAATTATAGATTATTTATATTTATAATTTGAAGTTTTATTTAATATTTTTGTGATGTATTTTTATGCCCAATGATGCATGATGCTTGAATGCAAGTTTTAAATTTTTGCAAAATTTGGGATGTTACACGTAACCTGTTACGCCAAGTTCTTCTTCACAGTGACCATACACAAGGAACATTTCTTTTGTGTTCTTGAGATGCTTAAGAATGTTCTTAACATCTACCCAATGATCCTTTCCAAGATTACTTTGGAACCGGATCGTCAAGCTAAAAGCCTACATCAGGTCGAGTACTTAACATGGCATACATGATCGATCCTATGGCTGAAGCATAGGATGTAAATACATCCACATATAGAACTAGGAACATAAGTGAGCTCCCACTTATTTTCTTGTAAATACAGGTCTCTTCTATATTTTGGATAAATCCAAAACCTTTGATCACCTCATCAAAGCGAAGATTCCAGCTCCGAGATGCTTGCTTCAGTCCATAAATGGAACGCTGAAACTTGCATACCTTACCAACATTTTCTGGATCGACAAAACCTTCAGGTTGTACCATATACAAGTCTTACTCAATGTTACCATTTAGGAACGCTGTTTTGACATCCATCTGCCATATTTCATAGTCGTAATATGCAGCAAGTGATAGCAAAACCCGAATAGACTTTAGCATCACTGCCGGTGAAAATGTTTCATCATAGTCAATTCCATGAACTTGTTGGAAACCCTCTGCGACAAGCCGAGCTTTATAGACAGTCACATTACCATCAGCATCAGTCGTCTTCTTAAAGATCCATTTATTCTCGACGGCCTTGCGCCCTTCGGGAATCACCATCAAAGTCCATACTTTGTTGTCATACATGGATCCTATTTCGGATTTCATGGCTTTAAGCCATTTCTCGGACTCAGGGCTTGCCATAGCCTCTTTGTAGTTCGTAGGTTCGTCTTGTTCAATTAACATGACGGTGCAAACCAGGTTGCCGTACCACTCAGGAGCGATACGAGATCTCACAGAACTACGAAGTAGAATAGTATCCTCGACATTTTCTCCCACTCCATCTGTGGAGGACGTTTCCGGAACAATTTATGTTGCGCCACTCGCAATTTCGACTTCAGGATCCACGATCTCGTCGAGGTCTATTTTCCTCCCACTTACTCCTTTGGCGAGAAACTCCTTCTCGAGAAAGGTGTCGTTCTTCGCAACAAACGCTTTGCCCTCGTCTTGGTTGTAGAAGGTGTATCCTATGGTTTCCCGCGGATACCCTACAAAGACGACTTTCTCCGATTTCGGTTCGGGTTTGTCGGGCTGTAGTTTCTTAACATACGCCTCATAACCCCAGACCTTCAGAAACGACAACTTAGGTTTCTTGCCATGCCATATCTCATACGGTGTCGTCGCTACGGATTTGGATGGAACCCTATTTAAAATGAATGCGGCTGTTTCTAAGGCATATCCCCAAAAAGATATGTGCAAGCCGGTAAGAGACATTATAGACCGGACGCTATCTAATAGGGTACGATTACGTCGCTCGGACACACCGTTGCGTTGCGGTGTTCCAGCAGGCATAAGTTGCGGCACGATGCCACATGACTTCAAATGTGTGCCAAACTCAAAACTCAAATATTCGCCACCACGATCGGATCGAAGGTGCTTGATCTTCTTGTTGAGTTGATTTTCAACTTCACTTTGAAATTATTTGAACTTTTCAAATGTTTCAGACTTGTGTTTCATCAAATAGATATACCCATATCTACTCAAGTCATCGGTGAAGGTGACAAAATAACGATAACCATTGTGTGTCGACACACTCATCGGTCCACACACATCTATATGTATGACTCCCAATAAGTCCGACGCCCGTTCCATGAAACCATTGAACGGTGTCTTGGTCATCTTGCCCATTAGGCACGGTTAGCATGTGTGAAGGGATCCAAAATCTAAAGTCTAAAAGTCCATCGGTATGGAGTTTCTTCATGCGCTTTATACCAATATGACCGAGACGGCAATGCCACATTTACATGGCGATATCGCTACTAAGTTTAATCCTCTTGGTATCAATGTTATGGATATGAGTACTACGACCAAGATTCAACAAGAATAAACCATTACTCTCGGGAGCATTAACATAAAAGATATCATTCATCGAAATAGTACAACCACTTGATACTGATTCGAATGAATACCCGTCCTGCAACAAGAAAGACCCACCGATAATGATTACACTCAAAGACGGTACAAAATAACACTTATTTAAAACCAAAACTAATACCGATGGTAGATGTAGAGGGAGTGTGCCGACAACCACTGATGCACACGGTGGGTGTGTTGTTGGGAGACCCCAAGAGGAAGGTGTGAAGTAGTGCATCAGCAAGTTTCACTCAGTATGAAAGCAAGGTTATCGAACCAATATGAGATGAGAATTCCCCCGAGGTATCAACGGCGCCAGAAGAATGCTTTCTGGTGGTTGACGTGGAGGCTGCACAAAAAATATCAAGATACTTTGCCCTAACTTAACAGTGAGGTTGTCAATCTCACCGGCTTGCTGTAACAAAGGATTAAACGTATGTGTGGAAAAAAGATGTTTGTATGAAGAAAGTTACAAGTTTGCAGTTGTGGCTTTAGCAGATTAAAGAGAAGGACCGGGGTCCACAATTCACTAGTGGTGTCTCTCCATAGATAATAATAACATTCATGCAGGTAAAAAAATTACAGCTGGGCAATTGATAGAATAATTATGAGAAAACCAAAGCATATACTAACGTTATGATGTCTAGTGTGAGATTCATTCGGGCATTACAACAATATACATAGACCATTCCAACCACATCTATGACTAATAATCCACCATCCGGTTAGCGTCTACACCCCTTTCAGTATTAAGTTGCATGCAACAGATTATCGCCTTAAGCCCTGTGTGTAAAGTAAGTAAGTAACATCATCCTTAGACAAAGTACTACTATTTTATCCCTAGTAGCAACAGTACATCTACAACCTTAGAGCTTTCTGTCACTGCCCAAGATTTAATAGAGAGATGAACCTACTATCGAGCATAAATAGCCCCTCTTAGAGTTACAAGCATCTACTTGGCCAAAGCATACACAAGTAACGGAGAGCATGCAAGATCATTAAATAACACACACATGATATATTATGAAGCAATAACTTTAGTACTCAATATTCATCGGATCCCAGCAAACACAACATGAAGAATTACATAACGGTGATCTAGATCATGATAGGCAGCTCACAAGATCTAAACATGATTGCACAAGAGGAGAATACAACCATCTAGGTACTGTTATGGACCCATAGTCCAAGGGTCGACTACTCACGCATCAGTTCGTAGGCGGTCATGGCGACGTAGAGGGAGGGTGCCGGTGAGCAGTTCTGATCTCTCCCAAATTGGTGTTGACAACGACGGCAACTTGGGACTCGTGGAGAAAATAATGAGCACCATGTAATTTTTAGGTTGGGGGGGGGGGGGGGGGTACTTATAGGCGAAAGGGCGATGGCGGTGGAGGGCCGAGGGCCGAGGGCCCGCAACCAGCACCAGGTGGCGGCGCCTCGGTGCCGCACGTCTTGCCGTCTTCGGACTTCTGGAACGTTCATAAATAAAAATTAATTCCAGGATGTTTTTCGTCCAATTCCGGGAATATTTCCTTAAAAACTTTTCTGAAACCAAAAACAGCAAAAAACAGGGAACTGACACTTTGGCATCTTGTTAATAGGTTAGTCCCAGAAAACGCATAAAACTATATAAAATGTATATAAAAATGTAATAACGTGATATAATATAGCATGGAATATAAGAAATTATAGATACGTTGGAGACGTATCAACATCCCCAAGCTTAGTTCTACTCGTCCCGAGTAGGCAAGAACGATAAAAGAAGAATAATTTCTAAAGTGACATGCTTCAACATAATCTTGATCACGTAATAATGTAATGCGTGTAAACTGATGTCAGATGAATAAGGGCTGTAGTTTATATTGATATCAAATGAGTAATAAATAAACAAGTAGGTAAAGCAAACAAAGCTTTCATTGATATAGTACTAGATAGCAATCAACTGTGCAAAGTAGATATTAGAGATGATTTAAGCTTCAAGCACAACAATATAATCATCTAATGCTTCCAACAAACATGACAACTTAATGAAAGGATCTAGTCAAGCAATATCAATATGCACGTAGAAGATCAATACTTTATTTGTTCAAAAGAAACAAGCAAACGTTCAACGTTGGTTCCTGGCACCAGGAGGTTTGGAAGGCCAATGGAAGAAAGGCTCACAAAGCTAAAAGTGATCATTATACAAGAGGAAGTCTTACAATCGAAGTTATGCAAGGAGTAGGGATTGCCACACAACGGATGCACATAGAGATATAAGTATATGAAAGCTCTCCAATGGAACTAGTGGGGTTGCATCCAATTTGCTTGCTCACGAAGACCTAGAGCACTTTTGAGGAGGCTCATCATTGGAATATACAAGCCAAGTTCTATAGTGTAAAGTTCCTCACATAGTTATGCAACTAAGACATGAAAACTCTCTCATATGGAGTAAAGGTGCTAAACATGAGCACAAATGATGATCACAAATGATATGGTGCTATAACATGAGCACAAGTGATGACTATAAATGATATGGTGCTATAACATGAGCGCACAAGTGTGTGATGAAGAATAGTAATGCTGCCCCCTTTTTATTTTATTTTCTTTCTTCTTTATTTTCTTTCTTTTTTCTCTTTTTTCTCTTTTTCTGTTTCTCTTTTCGATGGCCTCCGTGGCTCTTTTCACTTTTAGGGGCAAGCATCCTAATATGATATATGATATACGACAACACACTAATCATGATATGACAACATACTGATGATACAAGTAACAAATATGAATGTGCCATACTTTGCATATGCCAACGATGCCTCTGCCAGTGTAGCAGGTTATGCAATGATCTTGCGTAACATGGGTAAATCCACACATCAGCTTTATAGAATCACGCAAAGCAATATATAAATAATGAATGACAACAAGTCATGTAATGTAAGATGGATGTTGCATGACAATATATCTCGGAACAACTATGGAAATGCTGTAGTAGGTAGGTATGGTGGATGTTTTGCGGAATATATTTGGCTTATGTGTAGGAGAACAAGATAAAGATCTCCCACGAGTTTGGATGTACCTGCGAAATATGCACCAACTCTCAATGTGATAAAGGGCAATGCAAAGTATTGACGAGGCTAGCAATATGGTGGTGGAAGTGCCATGAAATCTGCCGTTTTAGAACTCACAAGTAAAAGGATTCCAAATAAAAATATGATCTTACAAGGCATAATGAAAATCACTCCAAGAGGGATCATGGCAAATGACAAAGTCACCGTTGGCTTCCCCGACCGTAGCACATAACATAAAGTCATTACGGTTGCCTTAGGCTAATAGAAGTCATATACTATTATGCAATCAACTGGAAATTTAAGTGTGGCACAACTTCAAGTTTTTATAGACCAACCATTAATCATTACACTTTACTAAACCATCATCTTTACCATTAAGCAAATTAATATCTCAAAACAACATCAATGATTCATGTGACGCAATTTAATGATCTACAAGATTATACATCATTTAGCTATACCATCTACCACAATTAGCATTTTCTGTTCTCAACCAAACACCAATCAACTTATTTAAAAGATAAAGTCTCCAAGTAATTAGACAATGAGATATGAGAGTATAATATAATAAATCTAACAGCTCTAGCAAGAGATGCATGAAAAAACAAGAGCTAGGGAGCAAACAATAGCATGAAAAGAATACTCAACCAATATAAGTGAAAAATACGAGTATTCATAAGAAATAGTGGAGCGTGTCTCTCTCCCACACAAAATAATGCTAGGATCCATTTTATTCAGAGAATAAAAATAACAAAAACAAAAAATAAACAGACGCTTAAAGCAAGCACATAAGATGTAGCACCCTTGCTTAGGAAAGCAATGGTGCGTATGAATCATGCATAAGACTTGGATCACATAAGTCTCGCATTTTCCAGTAAGATGTAATATCATAGTACAATGCCAATTTTATTACAACCGAGAACGAATGATCCAAAAAAAATATTCCTTACAACTTTGCATAGCTGAAGCGCTAGCTAAATAAACAAATAGTTCACAAATTATTTCAGAGTTCATACGCAATTCTAAAGATAACATGGAGCTACATCATCTCCATGAAGCCACTGGCAATCATGTTGGTTGTAGCTCGAAGACGACTCCCTTACTCCTCATCCGAACAATCTGCAAGGTTTAGTTGCAGCCCAGCTATAAAGGGTCAGCAGAATTGAATTGTGGTGGCAAGTGACTCTAATTTCTAATATTCTACTAAGCTATATCTATATGCTTATTTGGCTGGTGGAGCTCAAGGCTATTGCTCAAAGCAAGTTTTCTACTACTTTTGATAAACCGTTTTTGAAATCAATAACTTCTCTTTATGAGACATCCCGGACGAATCCGTGTCTTATACCCATGTTCACCCATTAAAGTTTTATTAAGAAATTGGAATGAAGAGATTTTCAGAAGACAACCTTGTGTAGTCACTCAAATTGTCCGATGCCGGGGACACGGCTAAGATCTTAGGTTTTAACTCTCAAGAGTGTGTCCACTTTCACCATTAGACTAAATCAACTCAAACTATCCTCTACACTCATTTAGTAAGAAGGAAAAGGAGAAGATGAGACGAGACTTTTTAGAAGTTGTCTTCCCGAGTCGACGGAGTCCACTGCCCAACCTATCCCAACTACCACCCTTGGAACATCCGACTCGGGTCAACATCAACATACTCCATCAAGACAGAGCCCATAATGACTAATGGTTGCACTATAAGCGACTATACGCAGTGCAACATCAAATCTCATAGCCCTAGGTGGCCTTCCGCAAGTGAGCAAACTCAGGCCGCCGCAGAGCGGACCCCTGAGTAGCCACTCAACTTGAAACCTCCTCGATTGATCCAATCCACCCAGGCGGTAAATTAATTTAGTGGAATTTTCACTTATCACATCTACCATAAAACAATCATTTTTGCAGCATGTATTTCCACTAAATTATAATAGGTTACTAACAGGAATTTATAAAGGGTAAACTAACAGGTTTGCATAGCATACTACAATTATCACAAAAACCTATCATGCATACTACTTAAAAATACTAGTAATGCAATAGAGTAAAAATAGTAGGTATTTTATGAAGTCACTTGCCTGATAAATGTTGTCGTTTCTCACACACTCTTTGTCACAATGAACGTTGCACTCCGTTTGATCTATACAGTAAAAAGAAATCCAATAAACAAGCAATTCAACAAGCAGATAACATTCAAAAATCAAACAAACGTAAAAAGGCTTAGAAGTGGATTTGGTCAAGGGTGTCACATAATTGAATATGCAAAAAGAATAGTAAAATTTAGAATAGTCAAATTTGAAATTTAAAAGTTCCAGCAGATTCTACTTGTCAAGGGCTTCAATTTGATATAAAATTTGTCCAATTTGGGTCAAGGGTTAAAAAGTTATGATAAATCTAAGTAGTAGGGAATTTTCTACAAAACATACAATAATGTTCTATTCGGAAATAAAATAGAAAAAGGCTGGCCACGTGGCAGGCTGTTATTGGCTGGGCTCGGCTCGGCTAGGCTCAGCTTAGTCTGAGCCGCGGCTCGGGTCGGCTCCGTTTGATCTGGATCGCTAAATCCAGATCGGATGGATCACAACGACTCGTACCGTTTTGATCAAAGGATCTAATCCTACGCGTAGAAATTAGATCGAACGGACAGGGGGCGTTGACCTTACCGTGGCGGCGCTCCGGTGGCCAGAGTTGAGGAGGACGTCGGCGCGCGGCTCGGTCGAGGACACCAGCGATGCTCCGGTTTCTCCCTGGACTCGGCGAGGCGACAAGGAGATGTAGTGCGCGACGAGGAGCATGATGGTGCAGGCGGCGCCGTCGATTTCTTCCCGTACGCACGTGATGGCGTGGGCGGAGGGGTTCGGTTGCCGGCGAACTCCGGCGACGCACGCGATGGCTCGCTTCTACTGCGGAAGAGAGGCGGGGAAGGGGTGAGGAGTTGCGCGCGGCTGCGGCGAAAAAATTGGGCACGGACTCGGACAGGGAGGTGGCTCACCTCGCCGGGAAAACAGAGAAACGCGCGGCGGCGGCCGAGCGACTCCGGCGAGCGGCAACGGCGGCCTGGCGGTTAGGTTTTCGGGGTCAAACTGACGGTGGCATCAAGGGCTTTTGAAGGGTGTACGCGGGGAAACAAATCGCGCAAACATCGCACCGGATTTGAGTCGAATTTAAGAAAGGGATTTTCGGGAGCAAAATCCGGCTGGAGGTTAGGGACGATGACGTCATCCCGATATTTATTTTTCTGTTTTTCTATTTTACTCATATCTTTTGATTTAGAGGTTCAAATGAAGCAAACAAAATTCCTAAAAATTTGTAATAGCAATATCTTTGTGTTAAACCATTCATGGTTATGTTTATAACACTTTTCAAAAACAAATTTTGAAATATTGGTTTAATACATATTTGGCATCTTTTGCCAAATTTTGAATATATGGCTTTAATAAACCTATGTGTGGCTAAATAAAGTTTATAAAAATATTACGAATGAAAAGCAGTCACCTTACTTATTTTTCAAACAAAATTCATTCTGTGGTTCTACGTAAAATAATATTTCACTTGACATTGGTGTTTGAAATAAAATGGAACATATTGGCCTCATTTTCCAAAACAAATACTTTGTGTAGTATTTAGACTCAAAGTGTAATGATTTATTTGAACTCCATAAAATACATTTAGGAAGTATTTATCTTTATATCATTTCTTATGTTGAAAACATTAGGATTTCTTTCATGTTTTGAATGTTTGATGAGATAATTAAAATCAATGGACTATATACTTGGATTATAAAATTAATTATCATACATACAATTTTAGTATATGAATTCCAAGGTGATGAGTTAATAAACTTTCTTTTAAACTAAGATACATGCATGAAAACTATTTTAGTAAATAGACCTTGCTTTAAAAATGTTACAACATTATTTTAATGTGGTAAACTTTAGATTATTTCAAGCACTTTGCAATTATGGTTTTGGGTTTATAAAGTCAAGTCTAAATGTATATAAACACATACTTAAAATGAAACCTTTTTATTACAAGAAAGTAATTTTCAAGTTTGTAAATCATTTGTCAATTTGATATATTGAGTCTTCATAATTATTTTGATAATGAAAGGTTTTTAAGCAAATCAAAATTTCAGAATTTAGATATTTTAAATTGAAAGTATTTGGAAGGTACTATGAAGTCTTTTATTGTTGATTTTCTTTTTATTTAAATGTTTTATTTTATTCTTTAACAAAAGTTTTAAATTTTAGTGATTTTTAAAATTCCAAGGTTTTGGGATGTTACATAAGATGTGACGGAATTAAATATAGTTTCACTAGAAAGGACCTTATAGTTTGTTGATGAAGAAGGGGATGCCTTGGGCATCCCCAAGCTTTGACGCTTGAGTATTCTTGAAATATATATTGGGGGTGAACCACCGGGTCATCCCCAAGCTTTGGCATTACTATCCTCTTGATCATATTATATCATCCTTCTCTCTTGATCCTTGAAAACTTCCTCCACACAAAACTTAGAGTAATTTCATTAGAGTGTTAGTGCACAAATAAATTATGATGTTCTATAGGAACACAATTGCTACCAATGCTACTGGACATTAGATACAGCCACTGATACTTCATAGGATAAAAAGTTCCAATCAAAATAGCAAAAGAGGCATTGCAAAAAAATGGCAGAAGCTGTCAAAAAACAGAACAATCCATAAAGACAAATTTTTTCGAGGCACTTAACTTGCTTAGATCAGAAAACTCAAAACTTATGAAAGTTGCATATACATCTGAGGATCACGCAAAAAAAAAGGGCAGATTTTTCTTACGTTTCTGTGAAGAGTTATGAATTTAACGGTGGACAGAAGAAAACTATTTATACGAAGGAATCCAAATTTAGCATCAACTTTCAACTTGAGCCTTAACTTGACACAACATTGCAATAAAATAAAGATACAAATGAATTGCTACAGAGGTAGGACAAGTCCTTGACGCAAGCAAAATAAAATAAAATAACAGGAAATAAAAGCGGGTTGTCTCCCATAAGCGCTTTTGTTTAACGCCTTTGAGCTAGGTACAAAGAATAAAAACTCAAGTATTATCAAGAGATGAAGCATCAACACCATAATTTGAACGAACAATAGAATCAAAAGGTAGCTTCATTTTTTTCCTAGGAAAGTGTTCCATACCTTTCTTGAGTGGGAATTGGTACTTGATGGTACCTTCTTTTATATCAATAATAGCACCCACAGTTCTAAGAAAGGGCCTTCCCAACACAATTGGACAAGATGGATTGCATTCAATATCCAAGACAATAAAATCAACGGGTACCAGGTTATTATTAACCATAATAGGAATATCATTGATTCTCCCCAAAGGTTTCTTCAAAGCATTATCAGCAAGAAAAATATACAAATAGCAATGTTCCAATGGTGGCAAATCAAACATACCATAGAGCTCTTTAGGTATAGCAGAAATACTTGCACCAAGGTCAAACAAAGCATTGCAATAAAATTTATCTACTTTAATTTTAATGATGGGCTCCCAACCATCTTCTAACTTCTTAGGGATAGAAGCTTCAAGTTTTAATTTATCTTCCCTAGCTTTAATGTGAGCATTTGTAATATGAGTAGTACAAGTCAAATTAAGTGAGGTAGCATTAGGACTTGTGGACAACTTTTGCAAGAACTTAATAACTTCAGAGATATTACAATTAGAAAAATAAAAGTTATTATCATCAAAGAAAACCGAACCACATTCTCCCATGTTTTTAAAAATTTCAGCACTTTTATCAACACTAGTTTCAGCAGTTTTGGGCAATTTTAAATGTTTGGAGGAAGTAGAGGAGACATTTCCTACAACAATTAAGTTACCATTGATAGTAGGAGGCTTACTAACATGTGAAACACCATTATTTTCAGAGGTAGTAATAGTAAAAACTTTAACAATATTAGCCTCTTTATCTAGTTCTTTCTCTCTTTCCCATATAACACGTAATTGGGCCATCATCCTAACATTTTCATCAGTTTGAACTTGGATGGCATTAATTTTAGCAACGAGATTACTCTCTTTAGTTTCAGTAGGCATGATTTTAGATTTTAAAAGATCAACATCAAGGACAAGACTATCAACTTACAAGCAAGTATATCAATTTTCCCAAGCTTTTCCTCAACAGTTTTATTAAACAGAGTTTGTGTAGTGATAAAATCTTTTAACATGGTTTAAAGTTAAGAGGTGGTAGCCCTATTATTGTTAAAATAACTACCATAAGAATTACCATAAGAGTTACCATTATTATTCGAAGGATATGGCTTATAGTTGTTATTAACATAATTCTTCCTATAGGCATTGTTGTTGAATATGTTGCTTTTAATAAAGTTCACATCAACATGCTCTTCTTGTGCAACTAAAGAAGCTAAGGGAACACTATTGGGATCAATATGGGATTTACCACTTGCAAGCATAGACATAATAATATCAATGTTTTCACTCAAGGAGGAGGTTTCTTCAACAAAATTTACCTTCTTACCTTGAGGTGTCCTCTCTGTATACCATTCAGAATAATTCACCATCATATAATCCAAGAGTTTTGTTGCAGCCCCCAAAGTGATGGACGAAAAGGTTCCTCCAGCAGCTAAATCCAATAAGTTTCTTGAAGAAAAATTCAGTCCTGCATAAAAGGTTTGGATGATCATCCAAGCAGTCAGTCCATGGGTTGGAAAATTCTTTATCAAAGATTTCATTCTTTCCCAAGCTTGAACAACATGCTCGTTATCAAGTTGTTTAAAATTCATGATGCTACTTCTTAGACAAATAATCTTAGCAGAAGGATAGTATTTTCCTATAAAAGCATCTTTGCATTTTATCCATGAATCAATACTATTCCAAGAGAATGAAAGCAACCATTCTTTAGCTCTTCCTCTCAAGCAGAAAGGAAATAAATTTAGTTTTATGATATCACCATCTATATCTTTATATTTTTGCATGTCACATAATTCAACAAAATTATAGATGGGCAGCAACATCATAAGAACTAACACCAGAGAATTGCTCTCTCATAACAAGGTTCAATAAAGAAGGTTTAATTTCAAAGAACTCAGCTTTAGATGCAGGTGGAGCAATAGGTGTGCATATAAAATCATTATTGTTGGTCTTGTAAAGTCACACAACTTAGTATTCTCAGCAGAACTCATTTTAGCAAATTAATTAACAAATCGAAATAACAATAACAAGAAAAATAATACTAAACCAAATTATAAAAGCAACAAAACTGAAAATAAATAACAAAACCGAAATATAAAAAGTAATGCAAGTAACTAATTTTTTGTATTTTTGATATTATGCAAACAAGATAGTAATAGAAATAAACTAAGCAAGACAATAACACAATAAAAATACTGGAAGTGCGAAAACTCCCCTCGCAGTGGAATGATCAAATCCTCAACAACGGCGCCAGAAAAATGCTTGATGCACACGGTGGGTGTGTTGTTGGGAGACCCCAAGAGGAAGGTGTGAAGTAGTGCAGCTGCAAGTTTCCCTTAGTATGGAACCAAGGTTATCGAACAAGTAGGAGATGAGAATTCCCCCGAGGTATCAACGGTGCCATTAGAATGCTTTCTGGTGGTTGACGTGGAGCCTGCACACAAACAATCAAGATAGTTTGCCTTAACTTAAAAGTGAGGTTGTCAATCTCACCGGCTTGCTGTAACAAAGGATTAAACGTATGTGTCGAAAAAGGATGTTTGTTTGCAGAAACTAACAAGTTTGCAGTTGTGGTTTTAGCAGATTAAAGAGAAGGATCGGGGTCCACAGTTCACTAGTGGTGTCTCTCCATAGATAATATTAACATTCATGTGGGTAAACAAATTACAGCTGGGTAATTGATAGAATAATGGTGAGCAAACCAAAGCATATACTAACGTTATGATGTGTAGTGTGAGATTCATTCGGACATTACAACAATATACATAGACCGTTCCAACCGCATCTATTACTAATAATCCACCTTCCGGTTAGCGTCCGCACCCCTTTCAGTATTAAGTTGCATGCAACAGATTATCGCCTTAAGCCCTGTGTGTAAAGTAAGTAAGTAAGTAACATCATCCTTAGATAAAGTACTACTGTTTTATCCCTAGTAGGAACTGTACATCTACAACCTTAGAGCTTTCTGTCACTGCCCCAGATTAAATAGAGACATGAACCTACTATCGAGCATAAATACCCCCTCTTGGAGTTACAAGCATCTAGTTGGCCAAAGCATACACAAGTAACGGAGAGCATGCAAGATCATTAAATAGCACATACATGATATATTATGAAGCAATAACTTTAGTACGCAATATTCATCGGATCCCAGCAAACACAACATGAAGAATTACATAACGGTGATCTTGATCATCATAGGCAGCTCACAAGATCTTAACATGATAGCACAAGAGGAGAAAACAACCATCTAGCTACTGTTATGGACCCGTAGTCCAAGGGTAGACTACTCACGTATCAGTCCGGAGGTGATCATGGCGATGTAGAGGCAGGGTGCCGGGGAGCAGTTCTGATCTCTCCCGAATTGGTATTGACGACGGCTGCGGCTCGGGACCCGTGGAGGAAATAATGAACATCGTGCGATGTTTAGGTTTTTGGGGGGTACTTATAGGTGAAAGAGCGAAGGCGGTGGAGGGCCGAGGGCCCGCCACAACGTGCTCGCGCGGCCCCACTTCTGGTCGCGCCAGCACCAGGTGGCGGCGCCTTGGTGCCCCACTTCTTGTCGTCTTCGGTCTTCTGGAACGTTCTGAAAGGAAAGACGTCGCCTAGAGGGGGGGGGGGGTGAATAGGCGAGGAACACTTTTTACAATTTAGGCTTGATAAATGCGGAATAAAACTTAGTGTTTAACTTATCAATGACACAACCTAAATATACTAGGTTCGCCTATGTGCACCAACAACTTATGCTATGCAAGACAAACAACAAAGGGATATCAAGGTAAAGGACTTCAAGCACGATGGCTATCAAAAAGTAAAGTGCATAAGTAAAGAGCTCGGGTATAGGGATAACCGAGGCACGCGGAGACGAGGATGTATTCCCGAGTTCCACCACAAAAAGTGTACGTCTCGTTGGAGAGGTGTGAGCAACCACAACAGGTTTGCTCAACGCCACAAAGGCTTCACCTTCTTCTCCGATGAACTCGACCATAAAGGTCCGAGTCCACCTTCCACTATGAACTCCTTTGGGGCGGAGAACAATCCCATACAACAACCTTGGGGCACACACCCACAACCGAATTGGGGGCTCCCAAATGACCACAAGAGGTCTTGACCACAAAGGTCCCAACTAGCCACAAAGACCTTGACCACAAAAGGTCCTATGCCACAAAGGCGGCCACTAAGGCGTCTAGGGTCCAAGACCCAAGAGTAACAAGCTGACGAATTTCACCACCACGAATCCTCGTGGAGGGCTCAAACCGATGCAAGATGCAATGGCAAGAACACACAAAGTGCTCAAGTCTTTCACTCTCAAATTCCAACAAAGCAACATATGCTTATGGGTGAATAAGAGAGGAAGAACCAAGAAACCACAAAGGAGACAAATCCTACACTCCCAAATCCCACCACAAGCAACTAATGCTTATGGGGGGATAAGAGAGAGCAAGAACAAAGGGGGAGAAACACAAAGGAACTCAAAGATCTAGATCCACTATGTTCCCCTCACTTAGAGGAGAGATGGATTGGTAGAATTGTAGATCTAGATCTCCTCACACTTTTCCCTCAAAGATATGCAAGAATCATGTGAGGATTGGAGAGGGGGCAAGCTTTCCCAAGGTCAACAATGGCAAGAGAGAGAGGGGAAAGTCGTGATCACTCAAGGAAGAAGAACGGTTCGGAGATTTCCGAGTACCCGAAAACTGCAGAAATACCAACACGAAAACGACAATATCTTGACCATCCGAACTCCGTTTTCGAAGATTTTTGGCTCGTTGTAATCAAAACGAAGAACTCTACAAGATAATGAAGAGAAACATCATAGTCCAAGATGGGAGGTTAAAACCAAATGGGGAAACATAAAACCTCTTGAAAAAGGAACAACCCGTAAAACCTCCAACATCAAAAACCAAGAAGCTTTTCAAACGAACTTTGTTTTTGATGAACTTGAGCTTGTTAAGAAGATCACAAGAAGCTCCAAAACCTCACAAGGAGAAAAGCCAAATAAGAAACAAGAAAGAGTATATGCTAAGTATGCAAAGGTTTGAG
This sequence comes from Poa annua, assembly GCA_026929855.1. Lineage (NCBI taxonomy): Eukaryota > Viridiplantae > Streptophyta > Magnoliopsida > Poales > Poaceae > Poa > Poa annua. The sequence goes on from CM049430.1 coordinate 44,015,815, forward strand.
CTCTCCATAAAGATTCGATCAAGTTACTCACTCGAGTGCCCCTCTTGATAGTACGCCTATCTATCCTATAGCCCTATAAAGATCATACCTTTGCCTTGAGCATTCCACTTGAACTAGATGATGACGATCTTGATATCTTCAAGTGGACCACCTTTCTTGATTGCGCTTGCTAGCACATGCTTCATGAAGACTCCTCGCGCTTGCTAGCACATGCTTCATGAAGACTCCTCCATATACTCCCCCATACTCCATTATGGGAGAGTCTCGCTTAGCTTCGTCTTCATGTCTCCGACATGCTTCCCTTGGTCTTGCACTTGTCAACCATGATGACGATCATGGCATGACATCATCCTCCATGAGCTAAATTAATTGATCTTCTTGTTGCAAGCCCATGGAAGATGCCATCTTTCTTCATATAGGTGATGCCTTGACAACTTCAAGCCATACTTGCAATATGCTCAAAACACACATTAGTCCTTGGGGATTGTCATTAATTACCAAAACCATACATGAGGGCACATGCCCTTTCAATCTCCCCCATTTTGGTAATTGATGACAATCCCTTTTACGAGGCTTTATATAAGGAATTAAAAACAACCATGCAACACACTAAGAAAAGCAAGGTTGCAAGAGAAAAGAACTAAATCCCTTAAAACCCTCTAAATCTCTCCCCCATTGGCATCCATTGCCGGAATGGGAGAAAAATCTAGAAGGCCAATATAATAAGAGCTTCCCCATAAATTATGCATTTCTCATGATATGAGTGAAATCAAATGCATATATCCAATAACGAATACATGGAGGGGATCAAATTATATTGAGGATTCAAGAAATGCAAAAGAAAAGATATCAATAAAAAAATTAAAAGAAAGATACCAATTGCAACTCGAAAGATGCAATCAAAGAATCCAAAAACCAATTGGACACAAGAACATGTTATGATAAAAGCAATCAAGTGTTCAAATGAATCAAGATGGAACTCCCCAAGGTACATGCACAATGGAGAATTTGTAATTCAATAAAGGTTGCGCAACATGGAATCCTCGTTCCTTCCTAGATTAATTTGAACAATAAGTGCAAGAGTGCAAAGACGGAAAAAGAAAGAATGCACTTTGCAACAAACAAATGTTGAGCAAACGAAAAGAAACGAGACAATCAAAGACTTGCTCAAACGAGAAAGGATGGATGTAATATGGAAACACATGTTAGGAGACTACGAGGGATGAGCCTAGGCATTCCCATAGTCTTTCAAGGTAAGTGGCACACAGTGCATATCATGTATTTCGCATACAAGCACACCAACGAAAACACATCAAATAGATTCACAAGCTTATTAAGAGGCAAGAGGATACCAAATCAAATGCAAAGCTTATGCCTTTTAGAGATCACAAAAGGATCAAGAGAGCAATAAAGGTGATCAAAAAAGATTTTAAATATCAATTAAAGATGTACCTAATCTCATGTATATAAGTTTCTAAGTAGGCACTAAGTCCACAAAGAAACATGCACACACAAAATAGGTACTAGATAAGGAACATGATATTCGCTTGGAAGTCTAAATAAACCAATAAGAATTTTGCCTACACTCATAGCACAAAGCTAGGAAGACTTCCAACACACACTCTTTAAAGTATCTCAAATACTCAAAATAATAAGTTATAGTTGAGATGCTTTGAGAATGGTAAACACTCTCTCAAGCGGCAAATGATTTTGAAAATTCATCCATATTGCATATGAGACAAAATAAGAAGAATTGCTAGATTAACATAGTTGGAATTGATGAATCATGAACACGATCAAGTATGTTCCCTTTACTATGTAATCATCCCGGCTTGGTCATATTTGTAATAAAGACGATTTGAAGGGAACTTTGCAAAAACCATATCAAAAGCAACACGAGAGACTCATGCCAAGAAACAACCTACACAAGGTTGAGGGCTAGAAGAGTATGCATGAGATAGATACTTTTTACCGAGACAACATTGACGGTGTAGAAGATGAGAGTTCACAATCATCCAAGCTTGACTCCAAGAAGCACATGGTGAAGACATCTTCTTTAAAAAAGGCAAGTTTCCAATGCATATCTCATGTACCTAAAACAAATCAAGTACACAATGGTACCCAAACTAATTGGGTCCAAAGTAGTTAGACCAACTTCAATACATAGGACAAACTCCACATAAATATGTGCATATTGATATGAAATAGAATTTCATGCACATCTTAGCCATTTAGGATTTGATGGAGTTTATCCTATATATTGGATCAACGAAAGTAAACATTCCATAAGATATACATATAGTAAATATGCATGCACAAAACTTTCAAGAACCAAACTAGATACAATTTGGACAAAACACCAATTAAATCAAGAAGCTACACGAAAGTGTGGCAAGAGAAGGATTTGTCCTCATTGTATCAAAGACTCAAACCAACATATGATTCGAGAAACCAATATGAAAATATATCAAATGAAAACAAGGTCAAGGCTAAACCAATGAGCATAAGAAATAAAACAAGCAAACATGCTCGAAGGTTTCATCTCATACAAGAAGGTACACTAAGAACCGTGGGATGAGATAGCCAACTCCACAAAGAGGAGTAAGATTCCAACAAATAAACCAAGCCCTCTACAATTTTCATGATGGCACAAAGTACCAAGACGAAAAATGTTTGTCTTTCAAAGAGACATGTCATCGGGATCAAATACCAATTGAAGAGAACTAATGTTCAATACCATAGAGGATTGCTCCCCCAAGATTTGTGCATTCTTTATGATCTTGTATATGAATACAAAATGCACACGAATGAGATCATCACTCTCGATATACATTGTTAAAACATTAGTCATGTTCAAGAAGAGCAATAAGATACCAAACCAATTTTAAAGAATAGTGTTCTAAAGAGTATAGAGTAGCTTCCCCATGATTAGTGCATTTTTAAGATCTTGTATGTAAATACAAAATGCACACAAGTGGGATCATTACCCTCCATATATATTTTTGAACACAAAGTTCAAGAAAGTCAATAAGACCCGATAACAATTAAAAAGGATGATGTTCTACTCAAAGTAGGATAGCTCCCCCAAGAATAGTGCGTTACTTAGAATTAAGTCTTCGAATGTAAATGCACAACAATGGGATCCTTGCTTTTCCTAACTCAAGAAAGTTCAACACAAATTATGAGTAGAGCAACAAAAGGATCCAAATGAAGCAAAGAAGACAAAAGGATGGTTAAACCAAAACAAACTTGGCGATAGAAAAATACAACTTAAGAACAATAGCCAATGTGAATATGATCAATAAATTTACCACAAATATAATTATCACTTGTCAAAGACAATGATTTTATGGAGACATTTCTCGGTGGTACATGACATATATGTATTCAAGATCATATTCACAAAAAATAAGCATGTGGCAAAATAAAAGAATTGAAAACCATGCTTATCTAGAGATTCTTGATGGCTTCAAATAATCGATGATCATACTAAGCATCAAGAAACTCTCTCACAAACAAGATACCAAAAGATGGGTGAACAAAAAGAATTTAAGCAAATATGGAACTTGTTTGAGTACCATGCCACCTAGGAACAAGATAATCAACAATATCAACTCTAGGTGACACTACCTCACATGTTCACATTTTCTAGGCTTGTAATATGCACATAGCTTATTACTCCCCCATAATGTGATAAGCCATTCTTTTTAACAAGAGGCAAAAGAAATCCAAGAGATGATTAATGGACATTATAATTTGAATTTCTCATGAGTAAGACATACCACAAAGAGAGTAGATAACATTGATATATAACCACTAAGTGGTAGTCCTCATGAATACACATTTTAGGATAGTGTGTAACCAAAAAGCACATCACTCCTCAAAATGGGATAGTCCATTAATATCCTTATAAGAGCCAATTAAGATGAAAGCACATAGGCAAGATGCTCAAAACATACATGGTGTGCAAACCAACATACACAAGCTTGATTACTCAACATAAGTAAGTAGAGTGCACAACACATATAAACACTTGTAAGGTACAAAACCAAACACATGAAAGGGTGCAAGTAACTTTCAATGAGTACATATGAATTAAATACAAGTTACCGCAAGGAGGAGCATTGGATATATCCTAAGACAATTTAATCCAATTGACTTGAATTGAGAGAATATGAATGATGAAGATCCCTTAATTATTCATGATGTAGTCAAGTCTCCAATGTCCTCCACTTACACCTATTGATCAAGTTTTAGCTTGTTGGTCCCCAACCAAGTTGGGTCCTAAGAGGTTAGTCACAATAGGCTTGGCAACCCAAATGGTTCTTTTCTTGACACCACTTTGAGTACCAATAACTTGGGCAAACACATTGCCAACCTTATCCTTCCGGAGAGAATGAACATTATCAATTGTAGTGGGTTGGATAAGTTACCATGAGTGCATGAAGAAGCATAGTGATCCTTCCCACGACATTTGTAGCAAAGTCGATTTTTACCTTTCTTCTTGGGAAGGGGAAGTTCTTCAACTTGGGAAGCTTGAGTTTGAACTTGAGGTTGCTTCCCTTGTTGCTTCTCACTAAGAGGCTTCTTCTTCAAAGTGCAAGATCTAACATGGTACCCTTCAACCTTGCACTTGAAGCACACAATCTTTGTCGAATCAATAACTTGTTCTTGGCCCTTCTTCTTGATGATCTTGTGCTTCTTCTTGACATTGAACTTGTTCTTGTTATTGGAGTTGAATCCAAGTCCACTCTTATCATGAGGAAGTTGTTGCACTCTCAACATGTTGTCGAGGGTGGACTTTCCTTCATGACACTTCTTCAAGTCTTTCTTCAAAGAAGTGACTTGTGCCTTGAGCTCTTTAAGTACCTCTACATGGTTAGTTTCAACACAAGAACTAGAGCAAGTAGTAGCTACATTGTTAGAGCAACAAGGCAAGGAAAGTAATTCATCACAGGATGTAGCAATTTTATGAGTGGATGAATTACTAGAACTAGCACATGGCAATAAAGCATTAGAAGTAGAGTTTGTGCTAGTGACCACACGAGGCTCACAAGATGTTACCTTCGTAGTGACCGCCTCATGAGCTAACTTTAGCATAGCATAGGATGCTAGAAGATCCTCATTAGAGCTAAACAGCTTTTCATGAGTTTCTTCCAACTTCCCATACTTACTAGTTAGCAAATAAAGTTGAGCCCTTAGCTCAACATTCTCCTTCAAAATAGATGCTTCACACAAAGTGGAGTTAGTAGCACAAGCATCATTATCATTAGAAGTGGAAGGAGACAACATGACAAGCTCATTATTTAGCTTAGCATTCTCTTTACTAAGCACATTACATTTAGCAATAGCATGGTCAAGTACTTTAGTGAGTTTAGCAATTACTTCATTATTTAACTCCTCACTAGATTCTAATCTCTCCTCGAGAGCAACCCGAGTTTCTTGCTCTTCCTCAAGAGCATTCTCAAGATTGTGGACCTCACCCGCGGAATCACGAGCAAGACCCCACCCTTCATGGCAACGGGTCTCCATGGACTCAAAGGTCTCCTTGAGCCCAAAAAGGGTAGACATGATTTCTAAGAAGTTCTCATGAGCATTTTTATTATTTAAGAGAGCATGAGAGACAATATCAAACTTCTCCTTAATTAGATCATCATCATCATCATCATCATCATCATCATCATCATCATCATCATCATCATCATCATCATGAGATATATTGGAGTGCACGGTAGGAGATACCTTATACTCCTTAGCCATTAGGCAAATGTGAGTAGTGGATGAAGACGATGAAGAGAAACTTGAAGCACCATTGAGGTCCAAGTCTTGTTCCAACAATTGTTGGGATTCCTCTACATTGTTAGCCAAACAAATACTATAGGAAATAGAAACATTTTGATCATGGCAACAAGACAAGGAAAGCATATCATCATGAGATTTAGTTAAGCAACTACTACATGATATGCAAGGACTATCAACACTAGCATGTATGAAATTTGTAGTGCTAGAGGTGTTTAAGTCCAAAGATAGAGCATTGCAATAAGATAGGTGTGAAGTATAGTCAATAGTGGATTCACCATCAAGATTGCAATTTCCATCACCACTCACCATATCATTACCTTGTGGCAAACCACATGTCGGTGAAGTGGAGGAAGTCGTGAGCTCATCATGACCGGATGTGGAAGGAGGACAATCATCCTTGGAAATGTTGGACACCTCATATATATCTTGAAGTTTTGTCCATAATTCATGAGCGCTCCGAAAAGGCATGATCGACGCAAGGACTACATCGCTCAAAGCACATATAAGACCATTAGATGCTAGAGTATCGAGATAAGAGTTTTTCTCATCCTCTAAAGATAACTCTTGTGAATCCTTTGGAGGAGAAAAACCCATATCTACAATACTCTCTAAATTTGAACCCAAGTCTCTAAAAAGATTAAGCATGCGAATTTTCCAAACATCATAATTAGTGCCATCGAATATATAAGTGGGATTGTGCACTAATTCTCTAAACGACATCTTTATCTCTAGGCGGTAAAGCCTAATTATGAGATAACCTGGGCTCTGATACCAATTGAAAGGAAAGACGTCGCCTAGAGGGGGGGGGAGTGAATAGGCGAGGAACACTTTTTACAATTTAGGCTTGATAAATGCGGAATAAAACTTAGTGTTTAACTTATCAATGACACAACCTAAACATACTAGGATCGCCTATGTGCACCAACAACTTATGCTATGCAAGACAAACAACAAAGGGATATCAAGGTAAAGGACTTCAAGCACGATGGCTATCACAAAGTAAAGTGCATAAGTAAAGAGCTCTGGTATAGGGATAACCGAGGCACGTGGAGACGAGGATGTATTCCCGAGTTCCACCACAAAAGATGTACGTCTCGTTGGAGAGGTGTGAGCAACCACAACAGGTTTGCTCAACGCCACAAAGGCTTCACCTTCTTCTCCGATGAACTCGACCACAAAGGTCCGAGTCCACCTTCCACAATGAACTCCTTTGGGGCGGAGAACAATCCCGTACAACAACCTTGGGGCACACACCCACAACCGAATTGGGGGCTCCCAAATGACCACAAGAGGTCTTGACCACAAAGGTCCCAACTAGCTACAAAGGCCTTGACCACAAAAGGTCCTATGCCACAAAGGCGTCTAGGGTCCAAGACCCAAGAGTAACAAGCTGACGAATTTCACCACCACGAATCCTCGTGGAGGGCTCAAACCGATGCAAGATGTGGCAAGAACACACAAAGTGCTCAAGTCCTTCACTCTCAAATTCCAACAAAGCAACAGATGCTTATGGGGGAATAAGAGAGGAAGAACCAAGAAACCACAAAGGAGACAAATCCTACACTCCCAAATCCCACCACAAGCAACTAATGCTTATGGGGGGATAAGAGAGAGCAAGAACAAAGGGGGAGAACCACAAAGGAACTCAAAGATCTAGATCCACTATGTTCCCCTCACTTAGAGGAGAGATGGATTGGAAGAATTGTAGATCTAGATCTCCTCTCACTTTTCACTCAAAGATATGCAAGAATCATGGGAGGATTTGAGAGGGGGCAAGCTTTCCCAAGGTCAACAATGGCAAGAGAGAGAGGGGAAAGTCGTACTCACTCAAGGAAGAAGAAGGGGAGGGGTATTTATACCCCTCCCACAAATCTAGCCGTTACAGCAGGTCAGACCGGAGATTTCAGGTCTAGGGCCGGAGATTTCCGTCCCCCGGAGATATCCGGAAAGATCTCCGAAGTTTTCTGGGCGACATCAGTACTGAAATCCGCCCGATTCGGAAATCTCCGAGCGCGGTTCGGAGATTTCCGAGTACCTGAAAACTGCAGAAATACCAACACGAAAACGACAATATCTTGACCATCCGAACTCCGTTTTCGATGATTTTTGGCTCGTTGTAATCACAACGAAGAACTCTACAAGATAATGAAGAGAAACATCATAGTACAAGATGGGAGGTTAAAACCTAATGAGGAAACATAAAACCTCTTGAAAAAGGAACAACCGGTAAAACCTCCAACATAAAAAACCAAGAAGCTTTTTAGACGAACTTTGTTTTTGATGAACTTGAGCTTGTTATGAAGATCACAACAAGTTCCAAAACCTCACAAGGAGAAAAGACAAATAAGAAACAAGAAAGATGATATGCTAAGTATGCAAAGGTTTGAGCTCTCCATAAAGATTCGATCAAGTTACTCACTCGAGTGCCCCTCTTGATAGTACGCCTATCTATCCTATAGCCCTATCAAGATCATACCTTTGCCTTGAGCATTCCACTTGAGCTAGATGATGACGATCTTGATATCTTCAAGTGGACCAACTTTCTTGATTGCGCTTGCTAGCACATGCTTCATGAAGACTCCTTGCGCTTGCTAGCACATGCTTCATGAAGACTCCTCCATATACTCCCCCATACTCCATTATGGGAGAGTTTCGCTTAGCTTCGTCTTCATGTCTCCGACATGCTTCCCTTGGTCTTGCACTTGTCAACCATGATGACGATCATGGCATGACATCATGCTCCATGAGCTAAATTAATTGATCTTCTTGTTGCATGACATTCACCATTCTTCCTTTCTTGCGCAGTTCCGCGATGCGCTTGTCCCGGGAGTCTATCTTAAGGAATCCGTGAGCTGCATTGTACTCCCGGAGGCTAGCATTGAGCTCGCGATGGATCTCGGCGATCTCCTGTGCTTCAGCGAGTAGCAACCTCCGCTGCTCCTCCAAATCAGCCGAAGTGGCCTGGGTGTCTGCTTCAGCAGTTACAGGGACAACCAACTTGGCCACCAGACCCGAGAGGGGATCCGGGCGACGTCGTGGCTGGGACGGTTGTGGATCGTCATCTCGGGCCGCACCTCTTTCCTGAGGAGGTTTGGCCAAACGGACGTGGCCGCTCCCGGTATCGCCGTCAGCGTCTTGGTACTCCTCCTCGGTTGCCCCGACCATCATTACCGCGACGGAACTCGGGGAGTGACCGGCACGCAGACCCCAAGTAGCGCAGAGCATGGGGGGATCCTCAGCTTCCAGCACCACGTCCGGGTAGCTACAGATAACTTCGGTGGCAACGTAGGTGGTGAAACCACAAAAGTCAATGAGGCATCCGTTCACCGGAAAGGGTCTGTTCCGGAAGCACCCTGCGTTGTCGCTGACGAAGTCCATCTCACCCAGCCTTACGACAAGGCCAGAGAGAACCCGAATGTCGAAATGAATGGGGGAACCTGTCCGGATGTGTACACCAGCCAACGCCTCTGTCAGCCCCATGGTTGGCGCCAACTGTCGTGGTGGTGTCACGACAGATGCCATAGGATGGCTAATGTGTGGGGCCGATGGACGTTGGTGGATCTGGGGAGAAATAGCGAGCTGAAGAGCCCACACGGGGAGGATCCCGGTATAACCGAGATCTCCCAAGAACAAGAAACTAGAGCAGCACGCTAGAGGGGAGACCTAACAAACAAGAACAAATGCACGAAGGCACTCAACACACAGACGATATACCCAGGTTCAGGGCCCTCGTGGGGAGGTAACACCCCTACTCCTGCCTTTCCTCTCTATATAATTGTGGTACAAGGGCTACAACTTGCTCTTGGATCTCTCAAAGTGAAGAACACAAAGAACTAGATGAACTCAAGGTATGAAGAAGTAAATGCTCTAGGAGTAAATGCAACTACAGCTTTGGCTCCCAAGTTGGTCCGTCTCCCACAGGAGCAGTTATGGCGCATTTTATAGAGTTCCGGCCAGGAGGGCCGGAAACCCTAAACCGGCTTGGCCCCACCGGACAGGCCTAACCGGCATGTCGTCACCGGCTAGTGCGACCTAGTCGCCGCGCTATCCGGCGTAGCCCCTTCGTCATCATCTTGGCAAGGACAGCAGGCGCCGTCCTGGAACATCACTGTCCCCCTGTCAGAGAAAAGACATGTCTTGGCCCATCCCGGATAGCCTTTTCCGGATTGCCGGGCTAGGCAGGTCGTGTCTTGTCGTACCGTTGTCGTACCGGCTGACGCGCTCCCGTGTCAGGCGGGAGGTGATCATGCTTCCGTGTCAGGCGGGAGGTGACCATGCTTCCGTGTCAGACGGAAAGGTACTTCCCCCCGCATCAGGCGGGAAAGCCTGCTACAGACCGTTGACGGCCTACCGGGGTCCCTCGTGCCGGTTATCTTCTTGCTCGACCTCGTGAGTCCTTCCTGCACAAGTTCAGGACAGAGATAGATGTTCCGGTTAGCACTTACCCGGATTGCCTATCCGGTAAAACCGAATACATCTCCTTCCGGGAGTCTCTTCGGAGCCCAAGACCCGAGATCCTTTCCGGAGGCATCCGAGTTCGTCCCCGGATGAGTATCTCTAGGCCTAGCCTCCCGAAGATGTCTTAGCCTATCCGTAAAGACATCTTCGAGAAGCTAGTTCTTAGAGGAACCACCCGCTGATGCTTGTGCTGCCATTATGAAGGATGGGGGTGTCTATTTATAGTTGCTAGAGCTGACCCTTGCGCCTGCCAGGAGGCACTTTGCACTCTACCAGTGCTCAAGGGTCAAGTTGCCCCTTCAACACACCAGGAGGTGTCCCTTGCTCTCGCCAAAGGTCAAGTACTGTTGGCACATTATTGAATTATTCCGGGAACTGCCCCTACCCGGGGGGCAGCCCCCCGACATTATCAGTAGCACTTTTAGGTCAACCTAAAGCACGTGTGACACTCGTAGCCATCAGGACCCCCATGGACCCCTCCTAGTCACCTAGGAGTATACGGACCCTCCTTACGTCATCTGACCCATTGCACCGCTCACAGCCATCTAGGAGTATCATTAGCACTTTTAGGTCATCCTAAAGCACGTGCGACAATCGAAGCCATTTGGACACCCGTGGACCCCCACAACATTCTAGGAGTATACGGGCCCTCCTTACGTCATCTGACCCATTGCACCCCTCCTAGCGATCTAGGAGTATCAGTAGTACTATTACGTCATCCTAAAGCACGTGTGACAATCATAGCCATCTGGACCTCCGTGCACCCCTCCTAGCCTCATAGGAGTATACGGACCCTCCTTACGTCATCTGACCCACGGGGACCCCTCCCAGCCATCTAGGAGTATCAGTAGCACTCTTAGGTCATCTAAACCACGTGCGACAATCGTAGCCATATGGACCCCCGTGGACCCATCCTAGCCACATAGGAGTATACGGACCCTCCTGACGTCATCTGACCCATTGCTCCCTTCCTAGTTATCTAGGAGTATCAGTAGCACTTTTAGGTCATTCTAAAGCATGTGCGACAATAGTAGCCATCTATACTCCCGTGGACCCCTCCTAGCCATCTAGAAGTATATGGACCCTCCTCACGTCATCTGACCCATTGCACCCCTCCCAGCCATCTAGGAGTATACAGACCCTCCTTACGTCATCTTACCCATTGCACCACTCCCAGCCATCTAGGAGTATCAGTACAAGTTTTAGGTCATCCTAGAGCACGTGCGACACTCATAGCCATCTTGACCCTCGTGGACCCCTCCTAGCTATCTAGTCGTATACGGACCCTCCTTACGTCATCTGACCTATTGCAGCCTCCCAACCATCTAGTAGTATCTATAGCACTTTTCGGTCATCCTAAAGCACGTGCGACATTCGTAGCCATCTGGACCCCCGTGGACCCTTCCTAGCCATCTAGTAGTATACAAACCCTCCTAACGTCATCTAACCCATTGAACCCCTCTCAGCCATCTAGGAGTATTAGTACTACTTTTAGGTCATCCTAAAGCACGTGCGACAATCGTAGCCATTTGGACACCCGTGGACCCCCACAGCATTCTAGGAGTATACGAACCCTCCTTACGTCATGTGACCCATTGCACCCCTCCCAGCCATCTAGGAGTATCAGTAGCACTTTTACGTCATCCTAGAGAACGTCCGACAATCGTAGCCATCTGGACCCCCGTCGACCCCTCCTTTCGTCATCTGACCCACGGGCACCACTTTTAGGTTATCCTAAACCACGTGCGACAATCGTAGCCATCTGGACCCCCGTGGACCCATCCTAGCCACATAGGAGTATTCGGACCCTCCTTACGTCATCTGACCCATTGCACCCCTCCAAGCTATCTAGGAGTATAAGTAGCACTTTTAGGTCATCCTAAAGCACGTGCGACACTTGTAGACATCAGCACCCCCGTGGACCCCTCCTAGCCATCTAGGAGTATACGGACCCTGCTTACGACATCTGACCCATTGCACCCCTTCCAACAATCTAGGAGTATCAGTAGCACTTTTAGGTCATCCTAAAGCACGCGCGACACTCGTAGCCATCTGGACCTCTATGGACCCCTCCTAGTCACACCCTCCTTATGTCATCTGACCCATTGCACCCCTCCCAGCTATCTAGGAGTATCATGAGCACTTTTAGGTCATTCTAAAGCAGGTGCGACAATGTTAGCCATTTGGACACCAATGGATCCCTCCCAAACTTCTAGTAGTATACGGACCCTCCTTACGTCATCTGGCCCATTGCACCCCTCCCAGCCATCAAGGAGTATCAGTAGCACTTTTAGGTCATCCTAAAGCACGTGCGAAAATCGTAGCCATCTGGACCCCTCCTAGCCTCATACGAGAATACGGACCCTCCTTACGTCATCCGACCCACGGGCACCCCTCCTAGCCATCTAGGAGTAGAAGTAGCACTTTTAGGTCAACCTAAAGCACGTGCGACAATCATTGCCATCTGTATTCCCGTGGACCCCTCCGATTCATCTAGAAGTATGCGGACCCTCGTGACGTCATCTGACCCATTGCACCCCTCCTAGCTATCTAGGAGAATTAGTAGCACTTTTAGGTCATCCTAAAGCACGTGCGACAATCGTAGCCATTTATACTCTCGTGGACCCCTCCTAGCCATCTAGGAGTATATGGACCCTCCTTACGTCATCTGACCCATTGCACCCTCCCAGCCGTCTAGTAGTATACGTAGCACTTTTCGGTCATCCTAAAGCACGTGCGACATTCCTAGCCATCTAGACCCTTGTGGACCCTTTCAAGCCATCTAGTAGTATAAAGACCCTCCTGACGTCATCTAACCCATTGCAGCCCTCCCAGCTATCTAGGAGTATCATTAGCACTTTTATGTCATCCTAAAGCACGTGCGACAATCGTAGCCATTTGGACACCCGTGGACCACTCCCAGCCATCTAGGAGTATACAGACCCTCCTTACGTCATCTGACCCATTGCACCCCTCCCAGCCATCAAGGAGTTTCAGTAGCACTTTTAGGTCATCCTAAAGCACGTGCGACACTCGTAGCCATCTGGACTCCCGTGGACCCCTCCTAGCCATCTAGGCGTAGATGGACCCTCCTTACGTCATCTGACCCAGTGCACCCCTCCCTGCCATCAAGGAGTATCAGTAGCCATCTAGGAGTATTAGTAGCACTTTTAGGTTATCCTAAAGCACGTGCGACACTCGTAGCCATCTGGACTCCCCGTTGACCCCTCCTAGCTATCTAGGCATATACAGACCCTCCTTACGTCATCTGACCCATTGCACCCTCCCAGCCATGTTGTAGTATATGAAGCACTTTTCGGTCGTCATAAATCTTGTGCGACATTCGTAGCCATCTAGACCCCTGTCGACCCTTCCTAGCCATCTACTAGTATACGAACCCTCCTTACGTCATCTGACCCATTGCACCCCTCCCAGCCATCTAGGAGTATCAGTAGCACTTTTAGGTCATCCTAAAGCACGAGCGACACTCGTAGCCATTTGGACCCCCATGGACCCCTCCTAGCCATCTAGGAGTATACGGATCCTCCTTGCGTCATCTGACCCATTGCACCCCTCCCAGCCATCTTGGATTATAAGTAGCACTTTTAAGTCATCCTAAAGCACGTGCGACACTCGTAGCCATCTTGACCCCCGTGGACCCCTCCTAGCCATCTAGGAGTATACGGACCCTCCTTGCGTCATCTGCCCCATTGCACCCCTACCAACCATCTTGGATTATCAGTAGCACTTTTAGGTCAACCTAAACCACGTGCGACACTCGTAGCCATCTGGACCCACATAGACCCTCCTAGTCACCTAGGAGTATACGGACCCTCCTTACGTCATCTGACCCATTGCACCGCTCACAACCATCTAGGAGTATCATTAGCACTTTTAGGTCATCCTAAAGCACGTGCGACAATCGTAGCCATTTGGACACCATGGACCCCCACAACATTCTAGGAGTATACGGACCCTCCTTATGTCATCTGACCCATTGCACCCCTCCCAGCCATCTAGGGGTATCAAGAGCACTTTTACGTCATCCTAAAACACGTGCGACAATCATAGCCATCTGAAGCTCCGTGCACACCTCCTAGCCTAATAGGAGTATACGGACGCTCCTTACGTCATCTGACCCACAGGGACCCCTCCCAACCATCAAGGAGTATTAGTAGCACCTTTAGGTCATCCTAAACCACGTGCGACAATCATAGCCATCTGGACCCCCGTGGACCCATACTAGCCACATAGGAGTATACGGACCCTCCTTACCTTCTCGGACCCATTGCACCCCTCCCAGCAATCTAGGAGTATAAGTAGCACTTTTAGGTCATCCTAAAGCACGTGCGACACTCGTAGCCACCTGGACCCCCGTGGACCCGTCCTAGCCATCTAGAAGTATACGAACCATGCTTACGACATCTGACCCATTGCACCCCTCCCAGCAATCTAGGAGTATCAGTAGCACTTTTAGGTCATCCTAAAGCACGTGCGACAGTCGTATCCATCTGGACCCCTGTTGGGTGGATCGTAACCCGGTAGGCCCACCGACATAGAAGATAATCCGGCCTGGCAGGAGCCTGGGCCGGATCAAGCATAGAGACATGGGCCGGGTGATACGTAAGCCGGTGCGCAACGTATGCCTTGGCCCGCAAGCAAGAAGGATCCAGAAGCCCGGAGACAAGTACAAGACGGAATCCTGCTAAGGAAAGAAGAGGCTTAGAGGACTTAGAGTAGAATCTGGGTATGATAGGAACCCGGACCCGGCTTTGTACCTCCAGCGAGATCCGCCGCCTATATAAGGGGGTCTCCTGGCTCCTAGAGAGACAAGTTCCACAAGTTCCAGAGAGACACAATCGAGAGCGATAGTAGACACTTTGTAATCTCGAGACCCGGAAGCTAAGGCGCTGACGTGGGGCTACCTTGCGGGTAGTCCACGGTGAGGCTACCTGGGCCACGAAGGATGGAAAGGCCCGTAGAAGGCCCACTCGGGGTATCTCTTACCCTAGTCCAACTCGGTTAGGACTTGTAACCTACCGTATCTATACCAACCACCCGAGACCTGGCTGCCTATAAAGCCAGGAGGGTTGCCCGTCCTAGAGGACACGCTCAGGACCACAAACCCTTAGCGAGATCGCAATCTCGCCATTGTAATCGCTACTCGCATCAATAACCAGACAAGCAGGAGTAGGGTGTTATCCTCCGGGAGCCTGAACCTGGGTAAACCTCGCTTGTCAGCCGTCAAGATCACCTTGCACTCTCCTCTCTCCCCATCAATCAACCCGGGGTGCGCAACCCTGGGACTTGCCGAGTTAGCACCTCGTCAATTGGCGCCGTCTGTGGGAAGTTCAAACAAGTGCTAGGATCATGGTCACGCTGGCTCCATCCGCAATGAAGATCGGCGCACCCGCCATTAGGGAGTCGATCCGATTCGGCTCCTTCGAGTACGTCATCCACTCGAAAGCTCGTCAATCGGTGTACGCCGATCTGGACAAAGGTATACACATCACCTTTGGCTCCATATTCTGTTGCATCGATAGTCGTGGCATGCTCAGGTCTACGACTACGGCGTTACGCGCGGCGGCGTCATCAAAATCGCCGACCACCGCGCCCGCTGGACCCGCGAAGATCGCATCTGCCGCACCCGCGGAGATCGCAACCGTCGGACCCGCGAAGATCGCATCTGCCGCACCCGCGGAGATCGCAACCGCTGGACCCGTGAAGATCGTATCTGTCGCACTCGCGGAGATCGCAACCGCCGCACCCGCGAAGATCGCATCTGCCGCACCCGCAAGGTTTGCGCCAGCCGTACCCGCGAAGAGGACATCTACGTCGACAATCTCGGCAACGACCACGCGAATCGAGTCTACTACCCCAACCTCGATCGCGCGGTCAATCAAGTCAAGCCCCACCTCCACCATCGCGCACACACGTGCGACCAGCGGCCCGCGTGCGACATCAACGTCGCACGCGCCTTCATCTTCGTGGAAGTCCCAGGTCTACCCCAAGCCACTCGCATTCGCCCCGTCGAGTGCGGGCACATGGACAATCGCGAAGAGACGCGACAGCGGGTGCGCCGCTCGCCACGTTGCGGCAATTTTCGACCCCGAGCAAGAAGCGGGTGACATAAGTAGCAGCGGCAGCACCAACTCTCCAATCCATGCCTACCCCAGGCAGGTCTTCATGGCCGGCACAGCGCCGCATGACGACGAAGACGAACCCGCATACCCACTGGAGGTGGACATGCCGGACCAGACGAAACTTGTCATCACGCGTGATATGGCAATCCAAGCCATGAAGCATGTTGACGAGGGCACGTTCCCGTCACCCAACGCACCTCGAGACGATCACCTGGCGGTCCAGTACTTGCTACGCAAGGAAGGCGAATGAATTCGCGCCGAAAAGGCCGAACTTCTCAGGCGCAAAAGGGACGCGGATGCGTCGAGTGCCAGGCGAGCTGCTCTCTCCTTCACGTCCTCCACAGAGGTGAATCAGGGAGCACGGCGAACCAGAGCCCGTGTCCCCCACATGGGAGAAGCTGATCGAACAAGGCTCACCCGCAACCTCGACTCGTCCTTCGTCACCGAAGACGAGAATGGGATACCCGTCCCGAAGACGGCGAATGCCGCCCTGATATCAGTCGAGACATACCTCCGGCTCACGCAGCCACCGGAGGGTGACGCGCGCTCCCTCCTCCACAAGCAACAAATTGCCTCCATAAGGGCAATCGAAGAAGCTCTAGCTGCCAAGGGGCCAGGTAATCAAGCTCACGAACCAACGACGTCGGGCATCCCGGCGGCGCAGCGACAGCCAGTGAAGGACCTTCGAGACGTCCTGACACAGAAGACGGTGGACCGTAGCCGTAAGGAGCGTTCGGCTAACGCAGCACAGGCGGATGACCATACCAACCGCGACTTCGAACCATGTGGTGCGGCATGCTTCGGTTTCAACATCCGCGACACCCGTATGCCTAAAGGCTTCAAGCTGACGGCCGGCACACCAAAGTACGACGGGAAGCAAGACCCGAAGCTATGGCTCGAGGACTACCTTATTGCTTGCACCTGCCAAGGTGGAACATCGACCACAGCAATGCAGTACATCCAGCTCATGCTGACAGACTCTGCACGCGGGTGGCTCACAAGCCAACCCAAAGATTCTTTCCGAACGTGGGAAGAGTTCCAGGACAACTTCATCAAAAGTTTCTCGGGAACATTCGCCAGACCAACGACCTACATCGAGTTGCAGGCCTGCAAGCAAGGGAAGGACGAGTCGCTCCGATCTTACATCCAAAGGTGGACACTCCTCCGCAATACCATGGAACCCGTATCAGAGGACAGGGTGATGGACGCCTTCATGCATGGCGTTGCTCGCCGCGACCTCCGGGAGGAATTTGGTAGGCTCCAGCCGAAGACCACAATAGAGTTAATGAAGACAGCCAACCAATGGGCTGAAGGAGAGGACTACGTCCGCGAAACTTCTCCCAAAAAGGAAGGTGAAACAAGCAACTGGCGCGAGTCGCGTCAGAAGAGGAAGGCACGTTACACGCACGACTCAATCGAGTTAGTAGCGGCGGGTTATGA
This sequence comes from Poa annua, assembly GCA_026929855.1. NCBI lineage: Eukaryota > Viridiplantae > Streptophyta > Magnoliopsida > Poales > Poaceae > Poa > Poa annua. Next base: position 44,033,658 of record CM049430.1, read on the forward strand.
AACCCCCCGCGAGGTCAAGCGTGAGGGCAGCAGATAGCACGAGCAAAGTCGACAGCCCAGCTCGAGTCAGTACAACCGTGGCAGCAGCAGCATCGACCACAGCGATGGAGGTCAGAAGCGCGAGTGGAAGCGCCCATTAACCCCGGCAGAGGAACTGATGCAACCATGTAAGCATCACTCGTTCCGCAACCCGGCAACAGGGAAGTGGGGTTCAAATCACCTGTTAAAGGATTGTCGCAAAGCAAGGAAAATCTACCACGCCATGCAGCAAATCATCGCCCCAGTGCAGGCCATACAAGCGGCACCGCAGCTAGCCATCCAGGCAGCACCCGCAAACAACAATCAAGTGCAGGCGGCAGGAGCGTTCCCCCAACCGCAGCAGCAGCAACAAGTTCCGTCGGCAGCAGCCGACGCGTACCCAGCCGCACGGGGACAGTTGAACATGATCCAGAAGGGACCCCCGTCGAACAGGAGGCAGAAAATCATCACACGCCAAGTACTTCAAGCCATCAACAGCCCGCGCGCGCTACCAGACTACCTGCGCGGGTCGGAGACACCAATCACATTTTCCAGGGCAGACCACCCAGCGGAGGTAGTCCGACCAGGGCACGCCGCACTCGTGATTGAGGCTTTGATCGGCGACTACAGCCTGAAGAAGGTGTTCCTAGACGGGGGCAGCGGCATCAACATCATATTCGCCGATACCCTCAGGCGAATGAACAGGTCGACAGAGAAATTGCCGGAATCGGAGACCACCTTCCACGGCATAGTACCAGGGCAAGCAATCACGCCCATGGGAACAATCACACTCGACGTCATCCTCGGTACACCCGAACACTTCAGGAAGGAGTCGATAGACTTTGAGGTCGTCGACTGGAAGTCGCAATACCACGCCATCCTAGGAAGCCCAAGCTTCGCCAGGTTCATGGCGGTACCCCACTACGCCTACCTGATGATAAAGCTACCCGGGCCAAAAGGGGTAATCACCGTCCGCGGTGACTTTGGGCTCTCCAACAGCTGCGACCGCGAGTTTGCCAAGATCTCCGAGTCCTTCGGTGTCGAAGAGCGGTTCAAAGCCATATCAGCCGACAACGACAAGACCGTCTTCCCGGCTCGCAAGAAGCCTGCCAAAGACGCAGCGTTCAACACGAATGACGACACCGTCACCCACCAGGTCCATCCGACTGACAGCGGAAAGACAGTCAAGGTCTCATCAAGCCTGACACCCGCATAGGAAAGCGCGCTCGTCGAGTTCCTACGTGAGAACTGGAAAATCTTCGCATGGCAACCTTCTGACATGCCGGGGATACCCAGGGAACTCGCCGAGCACTCTCTGAAAGTACATAAGGACGCAAGACCTGTCAAGCAATCCATGCGGCGCTTTTCGGGGCCCAAACGAGACGCTATCACCATGGAAGTCGACAGGTTGTTGCACGCCAAGTTCATCCGAGAGATCAAGGACTCAGACTGGGTCGCTAACCCGGTCCTTGTTGAGAAAAAGAAGACGAAGAAACTACGCATGTGCGTGGACTTCACCGCAGTCAACAAATGCTGCCCCAAAGACCACTTCCCGCTCCCGCGGATAGACCAGATCATCGACTCGACTGCAGGTTGCGAACGCCTATCTTTTCTGGACGCCTACTCAGGTTACCAGCAGATCAGGCTGAAGGTCGAGGACGAAGAGAAGACAGCTTTCATCACACCCGACGGCGTTTTGTGCTACCAGACGATGCCATTCGGGTTAAAGAACGCAGGTGCCACGTACCAGCGGACAATGCAAGCATGCCTCAAGGGGCTAATTGGGCAGATCGTCCAAGTCTACGTCGACGATATCGTCGTCACTACCCGGAAGGAGGACACCCTAGTCGACGATCTAAGCAAGGTCTTCGCCGCACTGGACGTGTACCAAATCAAACTCAATCCAGAGAAGTGCGTGTTCGGCGTGCCAGCCGGAGAGCTACTAGGGTACCTTGTATCCGCAAGAGGAATCGAAGCAAATCCCGAGAAGGTGCAGAACATACTCACAATGCCAGCACCAACGAAGCTCAGGGAGGTGCAACGATTAGCCGGCCGAGTCGCAGCTCTTAGCCGGTTCGTTAGTAAGTTGGGAGAAAAGGCCTTACCCTTCTACCAACTGATGAAGAAGTCAGACAAGTTCGAGTGGACGCAAGAGGCGCAGGGCGCATTCGACCATCTCAAGAAGACACTGACAACCTCTCCGGTCCTCGTGGCACCACTGGAAAACGAGCCGCTCTACCTGTACGTTTCAGCAACAAACAGGGTGGTGAGCACGGTGCTCGTAGTCGAACGCGAAGAAGAATGGCACAGCCACCCGGTGCAGAGGCCCGTCTACTACCTTAGCGAGGTGCTCACCTTGTCCAAGCAGAATTACCCGCATTACCAGAAGCTGGCATACGGAGTCTTCATGACCTCCAGAAAGGTCGTCCACTACTTCTCGGAGCACCCGATCACGGTGGTAAGCTCCTCCGGACTAGCAGACATCCTCACAAATCAGCGCGCGACAGGACGAGTCGCCAAGTGGGTTGTCGAACTAGGACCATGGGGGCTGAAGTATGCTCACCCGAAGTCCATAAAGGCCCAAGTCCTCCCAGAATTCACCACTGAGTGGATAGAAGCCCAGCTACCGAACGTCCCAGACTTGTCCAACGCATGGACAATGTACTTTGATGGCTCCAAGAAATTCAAGTCGGCCGGGGCAGGAGTCGTGCTCATTTCCCCCAAAGGCGACAAGCTCAAGTATGTCTTGCAGATGGACTTCCCGAAGCCGTCCAACAACGAAGCCGAATACGAGGCCCTGATCCACGGCATGCGGATGGCCAAGAACTGCGGCGCCACGCACCTCATGATCTACGGCGACTCCTACCTGGTGGTACAGCAAACCATGAAGTCCTGCGACGCCATCGCCGACAACATGATCGCCTACAGAGACCTCTACAATCAGATGGAAGGAAACTTCGACGGCTGCGAGCTACGCCACATCGGCCGTGAAAGCAACGAGGAAGCCGACGCCCTAGCTAACATGGGCTCGGACAGGGCGCCAGTCCCACCCGGCGTTTTCCTCGAGTGCATCACACAAAGATCCATCAAGACTCAGGGTACAGCAAGCACTGCAACCACAAAAGGCGATGTCAACCCGCCAAGCCAGGACAAGGTCCCCATGGAAGTCATGCTAGTCGAGGCCACATGGACAGGACCATACCTGGCATACATACTGCATCAGAAGCTGCCAGCTGACCCAGTCGAAGCAAAGCGCATCATCAGACGCTCCAAAAGTTTCACCGTCATCAACGGGGAACTCTACAAAAGAAGCATATCAGGAATCCTGCAAAGGTGCATACATCCAGTCGACGGCCAAGCCATCCTACTCGACATTCACGCGGGTACATGCGGACATCACGCAAGCAGCCGGGCACTGGTGGCCAAGGCGCTGCGAGCCGGATTCTATTGGCTCACACCCATGCAGGACGCCGAGGAGCTCGTGAAGAAATGCACAGGGTGCCAGGAATTCGCCAACAAGCCGCACGCCCCAGCATCGGAGCTCAAAACAATACCACTAGCCTGGCCCTTTGCCCAATGGGGCCTGGACATTGTGGGCCCGCTGAAGAAATCCTCACCCGGAGGTCATACCCACCTCCTGGTCGCAGTCGATAAATTCACAAAGTGGATCGAAGCCGTGCCCATCACAAGTTCGACTGCGTCCACAGCGGTCAACTTCATCAGGTCAATCATCTTCAGGTTGGGAGTACCTAACGGGATCATCACCGACAACGGCTCGAACTTCACAGCCGAGGAATTCAAAGACTTCTGCTCAGAGCAGGGGATCAAGCTCAACTACGCGTCGGTCTCGCACCCGCAGTCCAACGGACAAGTAGAGAAGGCCAATGGCTTAGTCTGCAACAACATCAAGAAGCGACTGCGCGTACCCCTAAAATGCGCAGCGGGCACATGGGTGGAAGAACTGCCATCAGTCCTCTGGAGTCTGCGAACAACGCCGAATAGATCTACCCAGTACACGCCATTCTTCATGGTGTATGGTGCAGAGGCGGTCCTCCCCTGCGACATCAAGTTCGACGCCCCAAGAGTAGTCGCCTACGACGAGTCAGAAGCAGAGGAAGCACTCGAAGACAGCAGAGACGCCCTGGACGAAGCACGTGACATCGCCCTGGCACGATCAGCCGTGTATCAGCAGGGCCTGCGTAATTATCATACTCGGAGGCTGCGACCAAGAGCGTTCGTGGCAGGCGACCTGGTTCTTCGACTCAAGAAAAAGAAGGTGCACAAGCTCGCTTCCCCATGGGAGGGCCCGTACATCATAACAGAAGCAATAGGCAGCAGAGCATACCGCCTAAAGGACTCGAAGACAGGAGCGGACTGCAGCAACCCGTGGAACGTAGCACAACTCCGCCGGTTCTACGCCTAGTTCAAAGCAAGCATTGTACAAGAAAGTCAACGCGGCAGGTTTCAGACGCACTCTTTTCCTTACCAGGGTACCTGAGGGGACTGGAGGGTTTTTAATGAGGCGGCCTGTTCGCATGAATCAATAAAGTGATTTGAGGAAAACCTGTCTCCTCTTTCCCGTCACTCAAGAAGCTCAAAAATCCTAGGCCGCCACTCGAACCACTCGGGGGCTGGCCACACAGGTTGAAATAATAGCTTAGGCCGCTACCCGAACCACTCGGGGGCTGCGCCATACAAGCACACCAAAAATCCGAGGTCGCCACCCGAACCACTCGGGGGCTGCGCCATACAGGTTGAAATAAAAGCTTAGGCCGCCACCCAACTTACTCGGGGGCTGCGCCACACAAGCACAGAATCAAAAATCCTAGGCCGCCACTCGACCGACTCGGGGGCTGCGCCATACAGGTCAAGTCCAAAATCCTAAGGCCCCACCCGCAACCCACGGGGGCCGCGCCACACAGGTCACACTTGCAACCCTAGGCTACCACTCGGCTTACTCGGGGGCTACGCCAAACAGGACTCAGAAAAATCCTCGGCCGCCACTCGAACCTACTCGGGGGCTGCGCTGCACAGGTCAAGTTCCAAATCCTAGGTCACCACCCGACATACTCGGGGGCTGCGCCAAACAGGTAACACTTGCAATCCCAGGCCGTCACTCGACTTACTCGGGGACTGCGCCAGACAGGAATTATTCAAAACCCTAGGCCACCTCTTGAACGACTCGGGGGCTGCGCCGTACAGGTCAAGTTTCAAATCCTAAGTCGCCACCTAATAAAATCAGAGGCCGCGGCATACAGGTAACACTTGAAAAACCTAGGCTGCTGCTTAGCACACTCGGCAGATGCGCCACACAGGTCGCAAATCGAATCAGGCACCCTCACTTTCGAATAAACAGATCAATTCTCATTACTCGAAAAAGTACTGTAATCTGTTACATTATATTTACACAAGCATACTTGCCCTCTATGGCTAACCCTGTGCATCAGGCGACAGCTGCTCTAAACTGCAGGTTCAGCCTTTGGCGCACCGAGAGGACCTACAAGCCGCTCGCTCAAGTCCTGAACTTGCCGGATAATCCGGCGCGCAGCCGGCAGGGTCTCGTCGAAGTCGTCGTCACCTGGCAGGCCTTCAAGCACCCGCTCAAGCGGAAGGTGTGGCCGGTGCATCCGAACGTACGCCAGCGCCGCGTTCGCACCGGCCACAAGCTGAGCGTCGACAACCTCCTTCAGCCCTTCGCCATCGCGGAACCTCTCCAGCAAGGCAGGCAACCCGTTCGGCTGTGCATTATGCGGGAAGTACACGCGGTTGATGTGCCAAAGTGTCTTCCGGCAGCTCTCCAGAAGAAAGGCAGCGCGCCACGTACGGTCAAGCATGGTGGCAAGGACGCGCCCCCGCGACTTGTTCACCCAGAACTGGCGAGCTTCATAGGAGTCGTCGGACGCCTCTCGAGTGACTCGCTCTTCAACGCGAGCCCGCTCGGCCTCCCAATCGGGATTAACATCTGCGCACACGAACTGCAAGTCAGAAGGAGAAGGACAAACAACGGTGAAGGCAGCCGCCAACATGATACATACCCTGCAACTGCCGACTGATCAAGTCCATCTCTCCAAGTAAAAAATCTTCGCGACGTGAGAACTCCACCGTGGGATGCGACTGGGAGCGCTGCAACAGCCGCTCCGTATACTTCAGGGTCGCCTCAAGCTCCACCACCTTGTTCTTCAAATAGGTGATTACCCGCTGATCATTTGCACTGCGCGGAGGAGCCGGCGCCGCCCGACGACGGCGAGCACCCGAAGATGAAGCCGCGCCACTCGGCCGTGCCAAGGGAGAAGGCGAAGCATCATCGCGCATGTCACTCTGTCAGGAGTATACAGAGTCAATACAGGAATGCGACTGCCAAACACAACACAGTTCAACTCAGAAGAAAGAAAAGTCAGCAAAATCAGTACTGATGAGCAAAAGACCCGACAAGGCAATATTCATTACAAACATGAAGTTCGAAATACATGTCACAGCGGCTGCCGCATCCCTACAACTATGCCTACTCTAGGGCCGCGGACTGTGACCGGGAACGGCCCTTCCGAGCAGCCGCCTCAGCAAGGGCCCTCTCGAAGAGTGCCACAAGCTGCGCAGCCAACTGCGAGGAGCGCTCCTTCACGCCACTCAGCGACGCGGTCCGGCCATCGGGTTTGCGGGGAAAACCGCTGACGACCTTCTCGAAGTCACCTGGACCGCGTGAAGTCGGCGAGCTGGAAGGTGAGCTCGGAGCCGCGTACCGTCTGCGACCGCGTGAAGTCGGCGATGGTAGTCGCGTCCCCAAACGGCGCAGCCAGAGCGTCCACGGTTGCTGGCGGCGGGTTGCCCGGGAAAATGCTCTGATGCACTACGGCCAGAGCTCCGGTCGACTTCTCCAGCGCGGCGGAAGACTTCTTCAGGGCATCCGAGGCGTAGGCGCAAACCCGGTCGAAGAAGCCAACCGCAGTCGCCAAGTCGACCGTGTCACTCGACGCGTCTTCTGGAGGAGCTCCACCGCAAGTCTCTGCGCCGAAATTCAAAGTCAGGACAAAGAAAAGGAGCGAAGACTCAGTAACCGTCAAGTCGACACTCACCCCCAAGAACTACGGCGAGTGAAAGGAGACGACCGATTTGAGTTTTCTCCTGGGCGACCCGCGCCAGCTCACGCTCTCGAGACTCACGGAGAGCCTTCTCAAGCTCACCCACTCGGCCAGTAGCCTGGTCCAGCGAGGAACGCAGTTGGTCCCTCTCTTTCTCCAGGCGAACATAAGCCGCGGCTGCATCGAGCTACTGGCGATAGTATGGCTGAAAATACAAAAGAGCAAGGTATCAATAAAGTTGCGGGCGACTATACTAGTCACCCACACCTTCGGGGGCTACTCCCATCGGGAGCGCTGATCGCGCACCCGATGAGAAATCAGGAATACAAGGAAAACACGAGAAGACTTACGTGGTCCAGGAGCTCAAGGTCCTCGGCAGCCGAAGGAGGAGCCCGGCTAGTCGAGGCCAGGCCGGCGGCCTCAACATGCACCTTCTCCACCACCACAGGCGTCTCCAGTCCAGTCGAAGGGCCAGAAGTAAGCTCTGTGTCCCGAAGGGGAGAGCCGACGTTGTCAGAGCGGTGGCTGCACCGAAATCAAGAACACAAGACAACTAAGTGACGAACCCGCAAAGTACTACTCGAGGGACATGTTGCAAAGAAACTAACCTGGGGGTGCTGGCGTCGTCGAAGCTCGACAGAGAAGGCGAGGGCATCCGCGCGAATGACAGAGGCGCGGCAGAGCTGACTGGAGGAACGTTGAGAGGTTCCTCCCAGCCACCCGAAGATTGCGCACCCGGGGACGTCGCAACGGTCTCCTCCTCAGCAACATCCACACCCCTCGCAGGCGACGACGCGGTGGCAGACTCGCCGCGACTCGGAAGCTTCCGCTTCTTCTTCGCGGGTTCCGCCACTTCGTCTTCCTCCTCCACCTCATCGCGGGGAGAATGTGCGGAAGGGATTTCTTCGTCCTCGCCCTCCTCCTCGACGAACTTCGATTCATCGTCGGGTCCGTTCTCAGGGAGAGGAGGATAGCTGATGAACTGAGCCCGACCCTAAAGCAAAGTAGACGCAAGTCGAATCGAAATGCAAAGTAGACTCAGGTCGAAGAAGTACAAAAAGAGAACAAGATCAGACTCACCTCAGGAACGGGTTTCGCGGCCCCGTAAGGAGAAATCGGGCACTTGACGTTGCATGCGTCCGCGGCTCGGAGGTTGGTGATGGACCTGACGTTGGCCTCCACCTCCTTGTCATCCATCGGCTTGGCGCTAACGCCTTCGGCGGCCCACATCGGGTGAGGCCGGGCGCTGAGTGGCTGCACCCGAAGACGGAAGAAGGTGGCCATCAGAAAGACGCCACCCGCATCACGCCCAAGGGACTGGGTCAGCTCGTGCAGCAGGGACAGCAGGGGTCGCACAGCCTCCTTCTCCACGGCGGACAGCGGGTGCGCCCAGGCGCCGGTCTTCCGCAGTCCGCGCTGGCCGTCGAACGCGTCCAGTCCGTCGCCGTTCGACTAGACGTAGAACCATCTCCGGCGCCACCCTTGGACGGAGTCGGACTTCTTCATCTGGAAGTACGCGGTATCACCGCGCACCTGGATTCCGAAGCCGCCCACTGGGAAGGTCAGCCCACTCTTCCCCACGTTCTTGCGAACGAGGAAGAGCGACTTCCACAGTGCCCAGTGGGGCGCGACGCCCAGGAAGCACTCGCATAGCACGATAAAGCCCGCGATGCTCAAGACGCCATTGGGGGTCAGATCATGGATCTGCACCCCATAGGCGTACAGGAGTCCGCGCACGAAATCGTGCATGGGGAACCCGAAGCCACGCGGAATGAAGTCCGCGAAGCAAACGCGCTCCCCATCGCGAGGAGTGGGAAACACTTCTTTGCCAGGGACTCGTACCTGGACTTCGTCCGCGGGTGGCAGCAGGCCTTGCGCGCGGAGCAGCTCCACGTCGGGCCTTTTCATTGACGACCTCTGCCAGTCGCCCTCGGGCTTCTTCATCACCCCGGCGTCGTCGGCGGCGGCGGAGGAGGAGCCAGCAGTGCCCTTCGGCTTGCCCATTGCCTAAGTCGCAGGGTGCGTGGACAGATTGCTTTGAGCTTGGGGCGGCGGCGGCAATGGCAGAGCGCAAGAGTTGAGGGAAGGCAAGAATCGTTTGGAGAAGATGACATACCAAAGGCCGAGACGCAGTACTTATTCCTCGAGGATTGGCATCTCAACCGTCCATCAAGCAGGCGCTCCGAGCGAGACCATCCGGCCGTCCACGTGTCGCACGGAGAAACCAATCGTCGCCGCCAACTTCCTCCACTACGCACGAGAACCGAGGCGTCGTCATCGTACCGCGCAAATTTCGCGCCCACTTCGGGGACGTGACAACTGTGGACGTGGTCAGCTCTGACAGCGGGGCCCACCACGTCACGTCCCATCGGGCGCAGAGGCGTGCAGCAAAACCGTCATCAATGACGTCAACAAGCCAACGGCTCCGAAACCAAACCGAAGAAACTCGATAGATTCATTCGAGTGGTAAGCTTCACAGCTGAAATCAACAAGGTAAGATCAGCCAGTGATCTGAGCACCCGAAGTAACCTTTCGGGTGGCAACACAGTAAGCTCAAGCAGCCGAATCCATCCAACAAGTAAGCCAATGCAGGCTGAATAGAAGCAAGCTTCACAAAAGGAAGTCAAAGTAATTCGACTGCACAGATTACTCCCATCGGGAGCGGCTGGTTCGACTGAAGAAATTCGAGTTCAGGCTCAAGATCAAGCAATCGAATGGCGCGTCCAGGAAGAAGGAGTCCTTTGTCCGACTCTGAGACTCGATCAAGCACTCGGGGGCTACTGACGTGGGGCTACCTTGCGGGTAGTCCACGGTGAGGCTACCTGGGCCGCGCCAAGGATGGAAAGGCCCGTAGAAGGCCCACTCGGGGTATCTCTTACCCTAGTCCAACTCGGTTAGGACTTGTAACCTACCGTATCTATACCAACCACCCGAGACCTGGCTGCCTATAAAGCCAGGAGGGTTGCCCGTCCTAGAGGACACGCTCAGGACCACAAACCCTTAGCGAGATCGCAATCTCGCCATTGTAATCGCTACTCGCATCAATAACCAGACAAGCAGGAGTAGGGTGTTATCCTCCGGGAGCCTGAACCTGGGTAAACCTCGCTTGTCAGCCGTCGTGATCACCTTGCACTCTCCTCTCTCCCCATCAATCAACCCGGGGTGCGCAACCCTGGGACTTGCCGAGTTAGCACCTCGTCAGGCGCCGAGTCCCGAAACCCTAATCAGTAAAGCCGAAGCAGGAAGTAGGTCTTTACCTCACGACGAGGGGCCGAACCTGGGTAAACCCTTGTTTCCCCACGCCACGCTAGACAAGCTCCTGATGTCGGAAGCCGCCATGCCCCTCATCTCAAGTTACCTCCGGGTAACATCTGCCGTGACAATCCCACGACAGTTGGCGCCCACCGTGGGGCTTGCGGCCAAGAGCATCACTTTTTCAGGAGAAGCGCGACGAGGTATGGAAAACCTAGCTATCGGCCAGATCCACACGCTCCCAGGAGGGGAACGGATTGTGGACGACTCCGGCTGGACAGAAGAGGCGAATTTCCTGGAAACCGGATCTATGTTCATCTTTGGAAAGATCGATGTCTTCGTAGGTGTGACCCGGTCAGATGGAGCCGACACAGAGCAGTACGAGCCGGAGTTCGAGTCAGAGTCCGGGTCAACCACGATGGCCCAGACAGACGGAGAGGAATCAGTCGAATCACCAGAAAAAGAAGAGTCGGTGAACCGGGTCACGGAGGACTCCATTGTCACCCCCATTAATATATCAGATCTGGATACAGACACAGAATCAATTTTACCTTTGTTCTACGATCGTTATGGAGATGGGTTCGTGGATGACGATTACCCGACGCCGTTGGGACCCGTGCGTCACATGACGGTTCACGTGGTAACCCGGGCACCCCCGGCTGACGGAGGACCGGCTTCCGTGAGCGATGAGACAAGCGCCGAGGCGTTGGCGAGACAGAACAGAGATAACTGGGATCAACATCAAGCTCCACCTACGGCAAACTACGCACCGCCCAATCCCGTAGCAGGAGGACTCTTACCGACTTTCAGTTCATTGGCTCATATACAGACACCAGCTGCGGGAATCCCCCTAGGAAACCCGATACTTGCGCCAAACCCGACCAACTTAGTCATTCCTCCGCCGCAGCAGCAGCAGGCCCTCGCGGGAACTTCAGCAAGCCCGGCACAAGGGGAAGTAACAAATAATAGCACGGCTATGATGAGAGAGTTAGAAGAACTAAGACAGGCGGTGGCAAGGGCGAGCCAAGAACGTGCGGTGGAGAACCGGCGTATCCAAGAAAGGGAACAGCTCGTGATCCAGCAAGAGCAAAACCTGCTGGAAGAAAGAAACACCCTCCAGAGGAGAAGGGACGATTTAACTGCTATCCAGAACAGAAGGCGCGGAAGCCGGCTCCACCTCCCGACCGGGACAAATACCATAGCACCTTTGGCCTTGGAGTTCCAGACAACACCAAACCCGGCGCCTGTGGCGGCACCGGTAGCGATGGTTCACCCGGCGCCAGCGGCCGCCCTACCAGGAGCACCAGCAAGAAACCTGGCAGAAGCCGGTGCATCAATCATCGAGCAACAACCACCACCACCACCCAGGTTTGATCTTCCCCCGAGTCATTACAATAACCCAGTTGACAATATTTTTGCAGCGACGCACGCCTTAGAGCGGATACCCTTTGATAATTCACCGGCCAGCTTAGAGGCAAGAAGAGCCGTGGACCTACTAAGGATGGCTCTAGTTCAACAGAAAAACAACCCACGAGGCTCACAAGCTTTCAACTCAGAGCTCGCAAGGACCCGTACCAAAACTCGGCAGCCAGAGCCGGTGGTAGAAAGATCAGTTCAAAATAGGCTAGGACCGGTAAACCGGCCAGCCCCGCAACCGGTTCAACAGCAACAACAGCAGCAGGCGCAAGGACCAAGAAGGATGGCCGCCCCCGCCGCCTCCGTTGCCCAATCCATAGTAGACAGTTCGAGAGCAAGACGCGCGGCGGTTGTGGTAGCCACACCTGAAGCCGGAGCAAGAGTAGGAGCCACAGTTCAACCCAGACCCGTCCTAAATTCGCCTGCGCCGGGTCACGGAGGAGGCTCATCTGTAAACTTAACAGGACCCAAGTGTTTGTCGAACGCGATCAGATCAGAACCTTTTCCCGGAAAAATTCAAAGAGCCGAGTAAGGTTGCTAACTATGAGCCTAACATGAAGCCGGAAACATGGTTGAGTGGGTACAGTATGGCAATGGACATGAAGAACGCAACAGCGAACCTGTGTGCAAGATACTTATATCTGATGATGGCAGAAGGGGCACCCAAAATTTGGCTGGACCGGCTTCCACCAAACATCATCCATTCATGGGAAGAACTCAAGACGGCATTTATTTCAAATTTTGCCGGGACATGCAAGAAGCAGTATACTGAGGCAGATCTAGATCGATGTGTCATGAGGAAGACCGAGTCAGCAAGACAATGGGTAGCACGAATCACGGAGATCCTGCAGTCATCAATCAATATTTCAGCTCACACAGCAATAACCACGATGGAGAAAAGTTGTGCCTTCGATTCTTTAACGCACAAGCTAGGACGTATGAGAGAAGACCCGGCTCGCAAGACATCACCATTGGGGAGGTGGTCTCAATTCCCGACAAATATGCAGCAACAGACAAAAGAGTAGGCGAGACGGAAGAGCAACAGAAGAGCAACCGGGTCAACGCAGCGCGTAACCCGGCTCCAAATCAGAACAATGGAAATCAAAACACTAAAAGACCTTATGAGGGAGGAAACTCAGAGTTTGTTGGAACCACCCAGGCCTCAGGCTACAGAGGACCAAGACCCGGCGGAAACTTCAGAGCCGGTCCCCCAAGAGGACCAAACATCAGCGAAATATATAGCATGCCGTGCCCTATGCATGCCAGGAACGGTAAACCAGCTAGTCACACGTTAGCACAATGCGCTGACATGAGGGCCTGGAGAAAACACGATCAGTCTTTGGAGCAGAACCAAGGCAACTTCAACGGAAACAATGGGAACAGTGGTAATCACGACAACAACGGTAACCCGGGCAATCAGGGTACCGGACCCGGGTCTCAGGCACCACCAAACAACAACACCGGGTCAAGTCAACACCAAGGCGGAGGTTATCAACAAACACCGAAAGAGCTCCACAGTCAAGGCCAATATCATGTATTTACCACCAACACATGCAGGAGAGAGCAAAAACTGAAGGACAGAGAGGTCAACGCAATAGCAACAGCCTTACCAAGATACTTAAAATGGTCAGAGCAACCAGTCACATGGAGTAGAGAAGATCACCCGGAAGGAATAGAACACCCGGGTCTCCAAGCCTTGGTAGTGGCGCCACAAGTAGACTTATTTCGCCTGAACAAGGTCCTGATGGACGTAGGGGCAGCATCAACATCTTATATCTGGACACCTTCCAGAGGATGGGTTTGTCTTAAAGTCAACTAACGCCAACATCAACAATTTTTCGTGGAATTGTATCAGGAAAGTCGGCTCACCCAATTGACAAAATTAGACTGGAGGTAGCTTTCGGAGTAAACAAGACGCAATACAGGGCTGAATACCTGACGTTCGAGGTGGTAGACATAAAGAGCCCGTACCACGCCTTATTCGGAAGGCCGGCTTACGCCAAGTTCATGGCAATACCATGTTATGTTTACCTAAAGTTGAAGATACCGGGTCCCCAGGGGATCATCACCATTGATGGAAGCAAAGACATGGCAATCGAGTGTGACCGGGGTGACGCCATCATGGCAGATCAGGCCTGCTCAGAAGAAGAGTTGAAATACTACAAGTCTAAGGTAGACCCGGCTGACAAACGTGTGCTGGATAAGCCGGCCCACGAAGAAGAAAAGAAAAAAATCAAGTCGGCCCAGGATACCAAGATGGTCGACTTTGTGGAAGGAGATTCCTCCAAGCAGTTCTCGATCGGGTCTCATATGGACCCAAAATAGGAAAGCGCGCTCGTCGAGTTCATCCGTGAGCACCGTGACATCTTTGCATGGTCCCCCTCGGACATGTCGGGTGTCCCGAGTGAACTCGCCGAGCATAGCTTACATGTTGATCCAGCAGCAAAGCCAGTAAAGCAAGGTCTGCTCCCTTTCAATGCAGTCAGGAAAAAAGTTATTGGAGAGGAGATAGCCCACCTTCTAGCGGTTGGCTTTATCATGGAAGTGTATCACCCGAAGTGGCTGGCTAACCCGGTCCTTGTGCTAAAAAAGAATGGAGAGTGGAGAATGTGTGTCGATTACACAGGTTTGAACAAGGTATGTCCAAAAGATCCTTTTGCGCTACCTCGGATAGACCAGATAATTGATGCAACAGCCGACAGCGAGCTACTGTGCTTCCTGGATGCTTATTCCGGGTATCACCAGATCAAGCTCAAAGAAGAAGACCAAGAGAAGACATCATTTATCACACCCTTCGAAGCTTTTTGTTAGAAAACAATGTCCTTTGGCCTCAAGAACGCAGGGGCAACGTACCAGAGATGTATCCAGAAGTGCTTTGAAGATCAGATTGGCCGCAACGTCCATTCTTACGTTGATGATGTCGTGATCAAATCTCAGAAAGCCGGGTCACTCCTAGATGACCTAAAAGAGACCTTTACCAATCTCCGCAAGTATCAGATGAAGCTTAACCCGACGAAGTGTGTATTCGGGGTTCCAGCAGGCATGTTACTCGGCTTCATAGTTTCAGAGAGAGGAATTGAGGCAAACCCGACCAAAATCAAGGCAATCATGAACCTTAAGAAGCTAGAGTGCGTAAACGACATCCAGAAATTGACGGGTTGCATCACAGCCCTAAGCCGGTCCATAGCAAGGATGGGAGAGAGAGCACTTCCATTATACAAGCTATTGAAGAAATCAGACCAGTTCATATGGGACCAGGAAGCGGATGAGGCCTTCGAAGATTTGAAGAGAACACTGTCCACAACACCAGTCTTAGCAGCTCCTACGAGTAAGGAGCCAATGTTATTATATGTCTCCGCCAACTCACGTGTCGTCAGCGTCATGGTCGTCGTAGAGAGGAAAGAGGAAGGCAAAGAATACCCGGTTCAGCGGCCAGTGTACTACGTCAGTGAGGCCCTAACCGAGTCAAAGAAGAGATACCCGCAATGGCAGAAGTTGGTCTTTGGAGTCTTCATGGCAAGCTGGAAAATGCCACACTACTTCCAGGAACACCCCATAACAGTGGTGAGCTCAGGTCCCTTAGCTATGTACATATCTTGTGCTAAATAAAGAAAACTTCTCTGAAGAAAAGAGTTCATTGACAGAAGGTGCCCAGTCATTACATAATAAAGGGTCGGGGGGCTTACTAACTAAAAGTTAGAAGTTGAAAACTCAAGACTCGGCAGAGACGCCACCAAGTTCATATTCTTATTCCATACAGGGTCTTGGGGGCTTACTAACTAAAAGTTAGAAGTTGAAAACTCAAGTCTTGGCAGAGACTCCACCAAGTTTATATCCTTACTCCTTAAAGGGTCTTGGGCTTACTAACTAAAAGTTATAAGTTGAAAAATCAAGACTCGGCAGAGACGCCACCAACTCCTTATTCGGATTTCTTAAATGGTGTTGGGGGCTTGCCAACTATCAGTTGCAAGTTGAAAACTCAAAACCCGGCATAGACGCCACAATTTCTTGGTTATACTTGCTTGCTAGCTTGATGTTATTCTAACCCGGCAAAGAAGACACCGTGACCAGATGTTACAAACCCGGATTTCAATCTGACTATGATGCCCATGAGGACTTAGCAGACCCTGATGGACCTTGAGTTTCTAGCACAGGATGTCACAAGAAAGCCAGCTAGACAGAAGCAAAGGAAACCGAAAGGGTCATCAACACCAAATACAAGCTTGCAAAACACGGTCGAGGCCGGGTATAAAATTAAAACAAGAGTATCAGGCGCACGAAGGCGCATCATCACATGCATAGCTTCATAAAGTTAAAGCTAGCCTATTACAGGCTATACAAGCCAAAAGAATACGAGTTTCGGGCAAAGTATAAAGGTCAAAACATTACAAGCCGGTTTAAGCTGCTGGGCCAGATTCAGTAGGCACAACTGGGGTCTCGGGGGCTAAACCGGAGGAGCTAGAGGCGGCGGACTTCTTCTTTGACTTCCTCTTTGACAAGCCCTCAGCATCCTCCCAAGAAATCTCGAAGACACTTGAAAAGGGGCCAGAGGCCGGCCGAGGAGGAGCCGACACGTTGGATGTCCCAGACGCAGGAGCCACCTTCAGCTGAGTCGGCAGAGGAGCGCGGTAGCTTGGATCAAGACCCGTCAAGGCCGGCTCTTTGGGAGCAAGTTTGGCTCCCTCAGCCGTATAACCCACCTGGAAAGTGCTCAGACTTAGGTTTTCAGTCAGCACTGTCACATGGTGCCGGGTCTTCACGTCTATGGCCTTGATGTCCTCCTTGGTGAAAGGAGTACCGTCACTCTTGCAGGGCCACCCCTTCGTGAGAAGCTCTGTGTCGACGTCCGGGTAATGCGCCTTGGTCAAAGCCAAGATGCGCATCGATGCACGCCGTGCCGCAGACGTCCTTTAGTTATCAAGCCAAGCCGGCAAGACATGCAGTTGTTGGAGGAACTTGGCCTGCGTCATGGGCGGCTTCTCCCAGCCATGACAAGCCATCAACGCCTTGCCAACTCCATAATACAGCTGCTGCACAAGCGTATAGATGGGTTTGAGCTTCCCCTCCGGCTCAATTTTGCAGATGGGGTTCCAAGACCCTGAAAAAAGAAAGCCAGAAGTGTCAGCCAGAAGAACAAACTATGATAAGTGACAGTAAAAAAAAAGAGCCGGCTTACCAAAGAGCGCGGTGGTTATCTCAGCAAGAAACGTGACAAGCTTCGTATACTTGGCGTTGGAGGCGTTCAGGTCCTCTTGCAGCTTGTCACGCTGCTCCGTCCAGTTGGTCTCATGCTCCTCCATCTCTCGACGAAGGAGGGAGTTTTCTTCAGCAACTTCGCCGAGCTTCTTCTCAAGCTTGGCGATCTTATTTTCAAGGCCGGTACGGCGACCGGCTTTCCGACTCTAACTCCCCCTTGACAACGTCAAGGGCATGGTCCTGCTGGCGGGTCTGGTCCTGAAACAAGAAACACAAGCAAAGGATCAGGACGCGGCGAGTAAGAATAAGAAAGCCCAAATTGTTATAAGTCCCAGGTCACGCAGGCTAAGACCCGGCACTTGGGGGCTACTCAATTGTGGGCTCAAATCAAAGTTCAACAAGAAGACCCGGAGTATCGCAGGCTAATAACCCGACTCTTGGGGACTACTCAGTTGAAACCAAAGGCGAAAGAGCAAATGAAGACCCGTAATACTGCAAGCAGTCACTCCGACTCTTGGGGACTACTCAACAAAAACGTCATTTATCAAAGCAGGTCATATTGGAAGTCCCGGGTCATCGCAGGCTGATAACCCGGCACTTGGGGACTAGGAGAGATATACATGCATACCTCAAATTTCTCTTGGAGTTCAGCCAATACGCTGTCCTCCGCCTGACGCGACTCCCCGACACGCCTGTGAAGCTCTCCGAAGAGAGCTGTCAAGTCCAAGTCTCTATAGGACTGGAAGCCGGATGCCTTGCCGGTTGAAGACTTTGAGGTGGCGGCACCCGGCGCGGCGTTCTTGGCGATGCGGGAGTCGATGGGCTTGTCACCCTTTGGCAGAGCCGGTGATCTCCACATCTGGCAAGCCAGATGTCCGAGGAGAAGCCGGAGGCGTCGCCGGCTTAGCGGCCCCTCCTTCAGTACGGAGGGGCGAGGAGACAACGGGCTCATCCACAGCCGGAGAAGGCGTGGGCATAGTGCGAGCTCTGCACAACGGCAAGAAGGTTACTACAAAGACAAATAAGCAAAAATAAAAGGTGAGAGAAAGGCGGCATACCCCTTATTAACAGCAAAGCCGCCAAAAAGATCATCGCTCGAATCTGAAGGCACTGAGAGAGACCGCCGCTTAGTCCCGGCTAAAGGATAAAGAACGGAAGGGCGTGTCTGCCGAGGCTTAACCCGGCGAGGAGTCGAGTTACGGGAAATACCTTCAAAAAGTGGCTCGTCATAGTCGGAGGATCGAAGCCGGCGCTTTTGGCGACGAGCTTCCCTTTCCTCCTGAAAACACTGGACAGTCAGTAAGGCTAGAGCGAGAATATGCAAACAGGACAAGCCTAAGCACGATGGAGTTACCTCGGCGGAGTCTGAGCGGAGCCTCCTCTTGGTAGCCAGCGGGGCAGGGTCTGAACACGGAAGAACCGTATCTGATATATTGGCCTCATCAATAGAGGGAGACCGGTTTTCTCGAAGGTCGGCATCCATTAAGTCAAGGAAAAGCCGGGTGATGGAGTCTAACTCACCTTCTGCTTCTTCTCCCTCGCCGGCCTCGGAGCCGGCCTCTTCAACATCGTTACCCGACTCATCGGCAGAGTCAGGCGAGGAGGGTAGAGCGGCGGACCACCAAGTATCGTCCGCCTGAAGAGTTTGAGGTTATCGACTTAGAGAAAGCTTCAAAACATAAAGAAAAAGACAGAGGAAACAGAAAATACAGGCTTCAGGGGGTTGGTGGCGCAGAAAGGAGGAAGGCCGGCGCTCGCCAGAGAATCCGGAGATTCATTGACGATCTTCCGGATAACCCGGACTAACGCCTCCTCCGAATGACCGCTTCGGTTGAAGCGCATCGGGTCGTCCGGAGACCCGGAATATTGGCAGATAAGGCCCGGCCGGATGCCGAGTGGCATGATGCGCCACCCAACCCAGCAGCGGACCAAGTCTGCGCCCGTCAAGCCATGGGCGAGAAGGGCGCAAACCCGGCCAACCAGTAGCTTGATAACCTCCCGGTCAGCCGGGGAGGCAAAGGAATTCATGTTTTCGTGGAGGGTGAGCCTATCAGCTCGAAAGCCGGGAAGGGCCGGCTCAACCTCAGGTGTGGGTGACTGGCAGTAGAACCAAGTCTTCTGCCAGTCCTTCGGGTGTGAGTGGAGAGCCACACCCGGAAAGATGATGTTGCGGGGCGTTGGATCGTTATGCCACCGCAGGAGACAAGAGGCCCCGCCAGGTATTCCCGTTGGGGCTTGCAGTAGTAGAATTCAAGGAAGAGAGGGAGACTGGGAGCGATGGCGAGATAGGTCTCGCAAAGGACGACGAAGTGGGTGATGTTTAACACCGAGTTCGGTGCTATGTCTTGTGGACGGATTTGAAAGTAATCAAGAATTTGGCGGAAGAAAAGAGAACCCGGGGGCTTGAAACCCCGGGGGATGTGATCGGCGAAGAGAACTACCTCGCCGGGTCCTGGCTGCGGCAGGGTCTCTTCTTCGTCCGGGACCTGCCAGTGGGCCTCCGACTGAGGCGGAAGCATGCCGAGTTTCGCCAGCTCTTGAAGCCGGCTCTCACGGACATTGGACTTGCCCCAGTTACACCCGGTTCCACGCTTCGCCTTCTCAGCGGCGACTGTGCCGGAAGACCCGACTCCGGGTGTGCCCTTCACCTTCTTGGGAGCACGCTGAGCCGCAGACTTCAAGCCCATTTTGGCGGACCGAAAGCCGAAGATCTGCAATAAGAAAAAACAGGGTGAAGAGTTAGAACAGATCTAGAGGATTGCAAGAAATAACAGAAAAAGAGGAGGTCAAACGACAGAGGTGCAGTTCGTCGATGAAGAACGAACAAAGAGAAGAAATGGGAAAAGCCATGAATAGAAGGGAGTCCAATATAGTGACCTCACCTTTTATTATAAGGTGGAAGTCCCTGTGTTAATGTGCTAGTCCCTGGATCAAATGCTAGCACCACAGTTTAAGATGTATATCATGCAAAAGTGTCAAATACTTTATTAAATCGCATGATCCAGTGTTACAAATATCTCTTACAACTTGCATAACCTGAAAAGGCTAGCAAAATTCAAAGAGCAGCATCGGAAAACAGTAGATACAATGAGCCTCATCATCTTCATGTGCCACAGGCATAGCATGTTGGTTGTAGACTCGAAATCCTATCGAATGCTCACTCGTCGTCTGTTAAATCTGCAAGGTTTAGTTGCAGCCCAGCTATAAAGGGCCAGCACAATTGAATTGTGGTGGCGAGTGACTTTAATTTCTAATATTCTACTAAGCTATATCTATATGCTTATTTGGCTGGTGGGGCTCAAGGCTATTGCGCAAAGCAAGTTTTCTCCTACTTTTGATAAACAACTTTTTAAATCAATATCTTCTCTTTAAGAGACATCTCGAGACAAGTCCATGTCTCCTACCCATGTTCACCCATCAAAGTTTTATTAAGAAATTGGGATGAAGAGATTTTCAGAAGACAGTCTTGTGTAGTCACTCAATTTTTCCGATGCCGGGGACACGGCTAAGATCTTAGGTTTTAACTCTCGAGAGTGTGTGCACTTTCACCATTAGACTCAATCAACCCAAACTATCCTCTACACTCATTTAGTGAGAAGGAAAAGGAGAAGATCAAGACGAGCCTTTTCAGAAGTTGCTTTCCCATGATCATACTAAGAGATTACCACCGTCCTATCAACTCTACCACCATCAATCTCTTGACCCAGGTCCACATCAACTTACTCCATCAAGACAGAGCCCATATTGACCAATGGTTGCACGATAAGCAACTAAACTCAGTGTAAACTTAAATCTCATAGCCCTGGGTGGCCTACCACAAGTGAGCAACTCAGGTTAACAATGTATATCATGGCCCCAAGTAAGTGGATACTATCTAGGGCGAAGACAACCATGAAACTTGGCCCTGAGAAGCCACTCAACTTGAAACCTCCTCGATCGACCCAATCCACCCAGGCGTTAAATTAATTTAGTGGAAATTTTCATTTATCACATCAACCATAAAACAATCATTTTTGCAGCAGGTACTTCCACTAAATTATTATAGGGGTCTAACTGGAATTTCTAAGGGGTAACCTAACAGGTTTGCATAGCATACTACAAATCTCCCAGAAACCTATCATGCATACTACTTTTGCAAAAACTGCTTAAAAACACTAGGTATGCAATAGAATAAAATAGTAGGTGTTTTATGAAGTCACTTGCCTGATGAATGTTGTCGTTTCTCACACACTCTTTGTCAACAACGAACGTTGCACTCCACCAATCTATAAAGTAAAAGGGCATCCAACAAACAAGCTATTTAACAAACACATAAACATCAGAAATCGAACAAACGTAAAAAGTCTTAGCAAAGGATTTGGTCGAGGGTGTCACATAATTCAATATGCAAGAAGAATTAATGTGATTGAGTTAAGGGTTCGCCAATTTGGTCAGGGGATGGTCTTGAAAAAGGTTTACACAAATGAAGGGTCAAGATGTTTTGAAAACAATTAAAAGCAAGGTTTGCAATTTTAAGGTATCTAGCAAAATTGAATACAATTACACAAGTCTATATTTAAAAATTGATTTAATGAGACTTTGTGTTAAACTTGGTCAAAATGATCAAACATTAACTTTGAAAAAGGTTTAAACATAATTTAAATTCCAAGTTGTATTAGAGTAACATATAAAGGCATTTTAAATCTAAACTTAAATGTTCATATTACAAAAAAAATTAGTAAACTAGTTATTTACACTGGCATCAAGTTTTAAATCAAATTCTTATTAATATCTAATTAATCATAAACATTTATAAGCACCTATAAATGTTCTAATATCATTTAAAAGGTTCCTTTTTTAAGCACCACTGACCAATTAATTTTATGAAACAATTTAATAAACATGGATTTGTGTTTATCTGGACAGGAACAATTATTATGACATTTGTGTAAACAAAATATTTTAAATACATTAATAAAAACTTATATTATGCCAAAATTAATCAAAATAAGTCTCTGATTTTTAAATTCATTTTAAATTGTTCAAACATTATTTATAACAGTGAATCATTATTCTACATATCTTAAGCTTTCCAAAAATATTTTATTTGCAATTTGTGGACAAAAGAATTTGAAAGTATGTCCAATATACTCAAACTCTAAATTTGAAAATTTAAACTATTTAAAACTAGTCAAATTTAAATTCTAACAGGACCAAAAGATTCTACTGGTCAAGGGCTTTAATTTGATATAAAATTTATCCAATTTGGATGAGGGGTTGAAAAGTTATGATAAATCTAAGTGACAGGATAATAAATCCTATTCGGAAATTAAACCAGAAAAGGCTGGGCCGACGTGGCGCTCTGTGATTGGCTCGGGTCTAGGTTTAACAGGGGCCGTAGGATCTAAAGAGGATCGGGCGGTCCAGATCCATTCATACCTCTTCGGCCTGGATCAAATCTGGACCGTTGATGGGAGATCGAACGGCCGAGGCCACGTTGACAAGGACGGGGCGGCGCCGGTGGCCGGAGGCGAAGAGGACGGCGGCGCTGCGCACGGGCTCGGACGCCGTCGACGATGTGGCGCTCCCCCGGCCTCGTGAAGACGGCGGAGACGTGCGTCTGGCCCCGACGGAGATGGAGGAGGTGTCGGCGTTGAGCGGCGCCTTCCCGGTGCTGTGTGGAGAGGCGGACGGAGCGCTGGCAACGCCGGCGAGCTTTGGTCAATGACGGCGCGGGCGACTCGAGCGATACCAGAGCACGGGTCTTCTTCCATAGGAACCGCGGCGGCCCGACGAAGCACAAGGGACAAGTGAGAGGCGCGGGGGTGAAGTGGTCTCGCCGGAGATGGAGGTCCACGTCGACGGATGTGGTGGAGCTCGGGGTCGCGTGGCGACAGCCTAGCGGCTCTCCCACCGTGGCGTTAGGGGCAAAAGCAAGAGGACGTCCAGGGGCACTTATAGGCACGGGAAGAAACGTCGATTTCCTATTAAATCACTCCAATTTCGATCCGTAATCAAAGGAGGAGTTTCGGCCGAAGAATCCGTCTGGAGGATGAAGATGGTGATGTCATCGCTTACGTCATCCAGTTTTTTTTTCTTTCTATTTTGCTTATATCTTTTGATTTGGAGGTCCAAAAGAAGCAAAATAAATTTCTAAAAATTTGTAAAAGCACTATCTTTGTTTTAAACCATTTGTTCTAAAAGCACTATCTTTCTAATAATATTTTTGAAATATTGCTTAAATACAAATTTGACACTTTATGTCAAATTTGAAATTAGGGTTTTAATAACTATATATGTGGCCAAATTAAATTTATAAAATTTCCAACACCTATATAAATTTGACATTATGTTATTTAAACTCATTTTTGTCATTAGTACAATATTAAGTAACATAACATAACTTTTGAAAAGAAAAGAAAAAAATAATGTTTTCATTTTCGATTCAAAATATTTTGTGCACCAATAAGTTTTATAAAATGATAAATCATTTGAAAACTTCAAAACATATCTGTGGAAAATATTCTAGATTTATTTCATTTCTTATATTGGATATATATTCATGAAGATCCATTTCTGTTTGAGCGTTAATGAAACTAATTTAAATTAATGCAATGCTTATTGGGATAAATCATTAATTATAAAATCTTGGAAGTTTTAAGGTTATACACTATAGACTTGAAATATACAAAACTATGTTTTGAACTTGGGTAAATGAATAATGATCTTTTGGCAAATAGACAATGTTTTCAAAAGTTTAAAATAACACTTATAATTATTATTTTAATTTATGAATTGCTATTGCTAAGTGGTTGAAAACAAATACTTATAAAGAAACCTTTTATTTCATGAATATGTTTTGAAAGTTTGTAAAACATTTGTCAAATTAGATATTGAGGTTTTAATAATTAAAATGGATAATAAAATCTTTTAACTTGAAACAACTTTTGAAAAATAAAGATAAACTGAGATATTTGAAATATTAAAAATTTTCAATATGTTTGAAGTATTTAATAGTTGGTTTTCTTATGCATTTAATATTTATTTTAATAAAAGAAATTTTTTAAATTTTAGTGATTTTTGAACATTATAAAATGTTGGGATGTTACATCCAATAACATGGATAGCACAAGTTTGTTCGAGGCAATACAAGAATATTGAAGAACAAGAAGAGGACGAGCAATAGCCATGGAAGTAAATCTAAAGGGCTCCGGAAAAACAAAAATAATGAAGGATGTGTCAAGAACGTGAAGAACACGCGTTCATCCGAAGAGCATGAGGATGAAGAGATTGGAAATGGAACAACAAAGTTAGACTCACCAAGAGTGGATCGAAGGAGGAAATCGGAGGCGCGCGGCGACGGTGGACGCGGAGGAGCTCTTCGTGCGAACCACGCCGGCGGTGAGCTCGTGAAGGATGAATGGCGGCGGAGAGGTCAGTGGCACGGGCGCAAGGGCGACGGAGCGACGTGCTCGAGGAAGAAGAAGGAGGCGGAGAGCTCGGGGGAGAGTGAGCCACTGCTCATCTCGTCCCCACCTATTTATAGAGCCCCGAGGTTGACCTAGGGGCAAAAAGGGAAGGATGGAAAGATAATGATTATTTTGCGGGGACAAGATCTGTTTTATAGGAGATATTCCTGACAAGATGTTTGTTTCCACGAGGTGGTTATTGTCTCCTCGATTCTCGTGCATGGATAGAAATTAAATATGTCGTTGACCGAGAAGTTTGACCGAAAGACAAGAGAAAGAGTAAAGAAAGGAGAAAGTCAAAGGCATAGAGAGTGGAAGCCGGCAAGTTGTGGCCGAGTTACGAGCCGTCGACCAAGTATCAGGTCGGCTGAGTAGGTAATCCGAGAGCCTGCTTGTCTAATAAGTTGTTTACTGTTTTTCAGATAACCCAGACAAAAGGACTGACGGCTTCCCCCAGAAACATGCTCCAAAGCGCAAAGGTGAAGCTAGTCCAGTCTGATGTCCAAGTTATCCTGGGGGCTACTGTTGGGGGGATCGTAACCCGGTAGGCCCATCGACATAGAAGATAAGCCGGCCTCGCAGGAGCCTGGGCCGGATCAAGCATAAAGACATTGGTCGGGTGATACGTAAGCCGGTGCGCAATGTATGCCTTGGCCCGCAAGCAAGAAGGATCCAGAAGGATGGAGACAAGTACAAGACGGAGTCCTTCTAAGGAAAGAAGAGGCTTAGAGGACTTAGAGTAGAGTCCGGGTATGATAGGAACCCGGACCCGACTTTGTACCTCCAGCGAGATCCGTCGCCTATATAAGGGGATCTCCTGGCTCCTAGAGAGACAAGTTCCAGAGAGACACAATCGAGAGCGATAGTAGACACTTTGTAATCTCGAGACCCGGAAGCCAAGGCGCCGAGTCCCGAAACCCTAATCAGTGAAGCCGAAGCAGGAAGTAGGTCTTTACCTCACGACGAGGGGCCGAACCTGGGTAAACCCTTGTTTCCCCACGCCACGCTAGACAAGCTCCTGATGTCGAAAGCCGTCATGCCCCTCATCTCAAGTTACCTCCGGGTAACATCTGCTGTGACAATCCCACGACAACCCCCATGGACCCCTCCTAATCACCTAGGAGTATACAGACCCTCCTTACGTCATCTGACCCATTGCACCCCTCCCAGCCATCTAGGAGTATAATTAGCACTTTTCGGTCATCCTAAAGCACGTGGGACAATCGTAGCCATTTGGACACCCGTGGACCACTCCCAGCCTTCTAGTAGTATACGGACCCCTCCTTACGTCATCTGACCCATTGCACCCTCCCAGCCATCTAGGAGTATCAGTACAAGTTTTAGGTCATCCTAGAGCACGTGCGACACTCATCGCCATCTGGACCCCCCGTGGACCCCTCCTAGCCATCTAGGCGTATACGGACCCTCCTTACGTCATCTGACACGTTGCACCCTCCCAGCCATCTTGTAGTATCTGTAGCACTTTTCGGTCATCCTAAAGCTCGTTTGACATTTGTAGCCATCTTCCTAGCCATCCAGTAGTATACGAACCCTCCTTACATCATCTGACCCATTGCACCCCTCCCAGCCATCTAGGAGTATCAATAGCACTTTTAGGTCATCCTAAAGCACGTGCGACACTCCTAGCCATATGGACCACCGTGGACCCCTCCTAGCCATCTAGGCGTAGATGGACCCTCCTTACGTCATCTGACCCAGTGCACCCCTCCAAGCCATCAAGGAGTATTAGTAGCCATCTAGGAGTATCATTAGCACTTTTAGGCTATCCTAAAGCACGTGCGACACTCGTAGCCATCTGGACCCCCCGTGGACCCCTCCTAGCCATCTAGGCGTATACGGACCCTCCTTACGTCATCTGACCCATTGCACCCTCCCAGCCATCTTGTAGTATCCGTAGCACTTTTCGGTCATCCTAAAGCTCGTGCGACATTCGTAGCCATCTAGACCCCTGTGGAGCCTTCCTAGCCATCTAGTAGTATACGAACCCTCCTTACGTCATCTGACCCATTGCACCCCTCCCAGCCATCTAGGAGTATCAGTAGCACTTTTAGGTCATCCTAAAGCACGTGCAACCCTCGTAGCCATTTGGACCGCCATGGACCCCTCCTAGCCATCTAGTAGTATGCGGACCCTCCTGACGTCATCTAACCCATTGCACCCCTCGCAGCTATCTAGGAGTACATTAGCACTTTTAGGTCATCCTAAAACACGTGCGACAATCGTAGCCATTTGGACCCCCGTGGACCCCTCCTAGCCATCTAGGAGTATACAGACCCTCCTTAAATCATCTGACCCATTGCACCACTCCCAGCCATCTAGGAGTATCAGTATAAGTTTTAGGTCATCCTAGAGCACGTGCGACACTCATCGCCATCTGGACCCCCCGTGGACCCCTCCTATCCATCTAGGCGTAGACGGACCCTCCTTACGTCATCTGACACGTTGCACCCTCCCAGCCATCTTGTAGTATCTGTAGCACTTTTAGGTCATCCTAAACACTAGAGCAGAACAAGCCACTTGTCCCGGGCCGGGAGGGCTTTTTGTCCCGGGCACGCGCCCGGGACAGCGTGTTCGGGACAAATAGGCTCCCCTATTTGTCCCGGGCACGCCACGGCCCGGGACCAATAGGGGGGTCACGTGGCCAACTAGGATAGCCTCTGGCTGCCTCTCATTTGTCCCGGTTCGTAATACGAACCGGTACAGTATATATGATTTTTTGTTTTCTTTTTTTGTTTCTTTTATTTTGTTTCCTGTTTTCTATTTGTGTTTCCGTTTTTGATATTTATGTTACTGATTCTTTTGTGTTTGTGTTTTTGATATTTATGTTTCATTTCAAACAAGATCGAGTTGCATATTATACGCTACTATATATATAATATATATCATGAATACACAATTTTTTCCTCGGGATAGTCATGAATACAAATAATACACGAGTTCTCCGAAACAAAAATTTACAACAAATATTAACAACCGGAAGATCATGTCTAAATATTTACAAACAGAGATCATTACATGACAGAGAGGCATTAGACCGTATTTTCTCCTCCGGATGGTCTTTTTCGGCGGCTGGATTATACTGCATTCTGCGCCTGGCTTTATCACATAGTCAAGTAGAAAGCCCGCAATTTCCTCCGCAATTGGTAGTAGGCGGTCTTTTGCATTAAGCCTGTTCCGTATCGTGTCAAACTAAAAAGGAGAGATCAACACCAATATATCAACCAATATGAAAATAATTCAATTCGAAAAGTGAACAAGTTTGAATAAATTGTTAACGTACGCCATTCCAGTCTGCCCCCTCATTGAAGTGAATTCGGATGAACTCGCAGACATATAATCCACACATTGGTGCCTTGTTGCTGCTTCGCGCACTTTATGAGAGAATACGATAAGAAACCAATCAAAAAATAATCGAAAATATTGGGAAAATGGTATTGTGAGACTAAAATTAAAAATATGCATACGTGGAACCTAGCTAGTACGGCTTACCTCTCGCCATTTAAAAGTGAGTTTCCGGGCTATACCGACGTCCTTGTGGAAATCGGTGAACTTGTCCCAAACCCTGAAGTTTACGGTATGGAAAATTAGTAAAGAAGTTTACTAATTACGATATATTATTAGAAAAGACGAGGTCGATTGTGATAATGAACGAAATTACCTCTGGAGCATCTGTTTCGTGTCGTCGAACTTTTCTTCAGGTTTCGATAATGGGTCGAAGACATCAACGATTGCGTTTTCAACATCAATCTCAAATAATACCCAGTGAAATATGTCATATGTTTATATTTGTTAATAACTAAATCATCAATTACATATACTTAACATCGAGTATGTATAAGAAAGTAAACAACTCACTCGAAGTTGTACGGGAAAATTATGGTGTTTTTGTAATGTTGCGCCATAAATAAGTAAGCAAAAGCTCCTCCGTATTTTCTTGGTAATGTAACAAACCATGATGATGAACTCGATTAGGGTCAATGAATCAAATCTTGTGATTGAGTCACAACTTTCGAGATTGTATAATTTTCAGCCTGCATAATAGAGTAGAAAAGGAATATAGTGATAAGGATAATTACAAGCAATGAAAAATAAGTTGAGCTAGAGAATTAATGACATATATACATAATTTAGTTACTTACATGCAAAAGGCACTGATGATAGATTTGTCGAGCTCGTCAAAATTGAATAACTGCCATAATTCGCAATACTCAATTTCAATCTCATCATCACCTGGGCCATAAAAGTCCATTGGAATTTTCCCATAGAGCTAGTCTCCTTCTTGACTTGCCGTAGTACGCATGTACCATGCATTTAGTTGGTGCAACCTAGCTGGTAGAGTGCGCACCATAGCAGGCTCGACAAGATCTTCTCCTCTCACATATTTCCGCACCACCTCATGTATGGTGACACTCTCGCCAGATTGTAATGCCTTAAGCTCTGCCAGAGTTATACCCATATCTCTAGCTTGCTGCGAAAGTACATCATCGATTGGGTTCCGGTTGTAAGGCGCCAATATGAGTGGAGGGGCCGATTGTCCCGCCTGCATTCCGAGCTGTGGAACATCTCTGTTCTGGGTGGCAGCAGATTTTTGTTCTTCCCGCACTCTCCTAGATGTACGCACCAGAACACGTGTGTAGTCATCGTCCATATTTAGTTCATATTGCGATGGATGCGTAAGAAATTCTATGGCCCACCGTATCGCATCCAAAGAATATACCGGAAAAGGCAAAGTCATCTTTTTGCCTTCTTTCTCTGGGCAACCTGGATCTCGTTGACCCATATATCGACATCTTCGCGAGAGTTCACAAAGCGAGACTTCCCTGTTTCGCTTTTCTGAGTACTAGTCGACGCAACGGTGAACTTCCGCTTCTTTTGCGGAGGCGATGGAGTCTGTTGACACAGTGGCGGAGTACGCTCACGCGACGGCGGAGTACGCTCACGCGACGTCAGAGATGGACTAGCGCCTTGGTTGTCGTTGTGGGGGGTGTCTGGACTAGCGCATTGGTTGTCGTTGTTGTAGTTATGTGAACTGGCATGTGGACTGGGAGGGCGATTTTGCTGCATGTGTGGAAACACGATGTATTCCTTTTTCCATAAGCAGGTACTCTTGAGGGCAAATCTCAACTCAACCTCGTCTTCACCTGTAGGGAAGTCCAGCTTAATTCCCTCATATGTCTTGATAACCTCATCAACCCCGACAACAGCATAGCCATCTGGAATAGGGCGGCAATGGTAAGTTCCCTTTGGTCTAGGCGGTAGGGCAAAGCCGTGCGCCACCTTCACGGTTATGTTCAAGCATGGCACATGTAGGTCGCAAAGTTCCCGCTGCACGATATTATCCACGGGGTGACGAGGAGCCGACATATCATTGTGGCGATCGAGCTCCGTCGAAGCCACGCTGCTTCTCCGCATTGATTTTGTATCAAGAGAAGGATCTTCGGGCGTCTTAGATTCGCAGGCCATCCGTCGAGTCTGCTTGTCTGCCTTCAGCTCTGCTATCTCCTTCTCATGCTCTAGTATTTTATTTTCCATCCACTGGGCCCGGTCGGCATGCTCTTTCTTCTTTCTCGATCGGCTTCTGTAAGTGCCAACATCTTTGGGAAACCCAATTATCCACGGTACGGAGCCAACAGTTCCTCGTGTTCGTCCACTGTGTTCAGGATTCCCAAGGGCTCGCGATAGCTCGTCCTTCTCTCTGTTAGGGTGGAACCTGCCTTCTGTGACCTCCTTCCATACCTCTCTGAGAGCTTTAATAGGGTCAGCTCCGTGCTCCTTCGTAAAAAGACAGTCACCTGTTTCAGGGTCTAACTTTCCACCATGCCCATAGAACCAAGCCTTAAGCCGGTCTGGCCAGCCAAATGTATCGATCTCTATACCTTTAGCCAAAAACTCTTCCTCCATTTTCGTCCACATAGGCATGGCCGTCAGGTAGCCACCTGACCCCATGTTATGGTGATATATCTTTTTCTGTGCATTTTTCTTATTTCTCGCTGAGATTTTCTTAGCGGCTTCCGATTGCTTGTACGCCTTAAATTCGGGCCACTCATCTTTTATCTTTTCATAGATTCCGACAAATTCTGGAGTCTTACCTTCAGTTATGAACCTGTTTAGCCTTTTCTTCTAGCTGCAGAACAGTTCACCCATCTCAATATAAGTCCAGGCCTTGGATCGATTCTCTATAACCGGCTTCTCTACATCCTCCTCTTCCGGTAAAGTGAAATTCTGCATGAGCTCGTCCCAAAGGAGTTGTCTGTCTTCATCCGCGACATAAATAACCCCCTATTTTGGCACCTTTGGCTTATACCATTCTTGAGCCCTGATGGAGAGTCTGTCCTGAACGATGACTCCGCATTGAGCTACAAATTTCCTTGCGTGGTTAGCGGGAGCAATCGGTTTGCCTTTTTCATTGATTGCGTCGATATGGTACTTCTGTTTCACTTGGAGCTTTTTGGTCCCGGTTCGTGGCCCGCCTTGTTTCACGGATACATTTTTTCTTGGTCCCGGTTCATGGCCCGCCGATGGCTAAACACAAGAAAAAGTGATGGTTAATATATGTATACACACAAATCTATTCAACGGAGACGAAAACCTGAGGGCATATATCTACCTCGGCGGACGACTTTCCAACAGTAGAGTCGGTGAACTGTCGGTGAGCTGAACTGTCGGTGACGTCTATTCCGTCTGAATGCCCCTCCAGTCCATCACCGGACTCGTTCAGAAATTATCCGGTGAAATCGTCTAAGTGTTCCTCTTCTTGTTGGTCCAATCCATCACTTTCGCGGATGATGCCGAACATGTCCTCTTCTTGTTCAAGGTTTCTACCGGTGTCCATAGTTTCTGCAAGGGATTTCAATCCATTTACATTTGCAGTAGTAATGTGTTAATAATGCAGTCGAACAATATAAAATATGTTAATTTACATTTCAATCATCCATTTACATTTCACTAGTCCATTTACATTTGCAATAATAATGTAGTCGAACAATATATAATATGTCACTCCGAACAATTGCAATATATAATAATGTAGTCATACAACTTTACATAATTTTAATAACTCAACATCTAAATAACTTTACCCACATGTCATACAACTAAACCTAACTCAACATCTTTTTGAAGTTCCTCATTCTAGAGTTATTTCCTTCTTCCCTGTGGAGTAGTTGAAGAAAAGTCCAATGAGACATGAAGTGTGGAATCATCCCTGAAGTAAAAGATCAACATCTTCGAGAAAAAAGATCGTCGCGGGATCGACAAGATCATCCAAGACTGGTGTAGCCTCCCCTCTGTATCTCTTTTCCTACCCAAGGAATCTCGGGGTCGAGATTCTTGTAAGAGGGATAGATCTGTAACGCCCCCAAATTTGCTATTTGTTAATCAAGATTTGTTTGTGCATCATGAGGATCATTTGCATCTAGCTAAAATTTGCACAAAAAAATTGGAGTTCTAAAATAAAGAGAAAAACCTCTGAATGGCCTAAACTATTAGTTATTTTAAAGGTGTTAACAATATTTAAAAAATTCAAAATCCAATGTTGCCAATGGCTTCCTTGTGAAATTCTGAATCTCCTGGTATTTTTGTATAAATTTTGTGTTCACAAAAAGGCCCCCAAAAGATTTATCTTCCAAAGTAGGGGCCTGTTTTAAATGGTTTTGTGGTTTCCGAAAAACGCCAGGGGGTTTTCAGTAAAACGCCGAGTCGTCTTCCTCCTTCCGACTTCGACCGCGCGCCGTCGCTCGTGAGGCTGTCCCTCGCCGTGGAGGCTCTACGATTCGCGCCACCGACGATGATTCGGGTATAAGAAGCCCTCCGCCACCGTGGGAGGAACCTTAGCCCACTCCCTTTTCCTCTTCTTCCCATCTCCCGGCCAAACCCTATCCTCGGTCCGACGGCGGTGGCAGGCGGAAGACCTAGCTAGCTAGGGTTTTCGGTGGCGGCCGGAAGCCTTGGAGACATGCGCGGTGGCGGCGGAGTGCGGCACGGGGAGAAAGAGAGAGAGAGAGATGTCAGCGGGGCTCACCGTGCGTGTGGGGCTCGCGGAATTTGGCGAGGAAGAAGACGCGCGCGGAGAGGAGGAGCACGCGACATCGGGGACGGAGACGAGGAAGGACGGAGGTGAATCGGGGACGGCAGCGGCGAGCTCCGGCGACAAAAAATTTTGACAGCCTGACGGCGCTAGGTCTGATTTGCTCCGGTTTGAGCCACCACCCTTGGCTAAGTGTTGCTTATATAGCAACACTCTATTTGTCCCGGGTGGTGGCTCAACCCGGGACAAATAGGGGTCATCAGTCCTGGGCTGTGGCTGCACCCGGGACAGATAGCACCCTATTTTTCACGCGCTGAGCCACCACCCGGGATAGATAGCATCATATTTTTCCCGGGCTGAGCCACCACCCGGGACAGATAGCACCCTAGAAGGGGTTTTTTCTTTTTCTTTTTCTTTTTCTATTTTCTCTTTTAAATAACTTTTGCAAACTTTGGAATTTGAAAAAACTTTCAATATGAAAAGTGTTTGAATTTGACTAACTAATACAAAAACATTTTATGTTTTCTATAATAATTATTTTAATTAGTTTAAAACTAGTTTGAATGTGAATTTGTATAACTTTTGCAAACTTTGGAATTTGAAAAAACTTTCAATATGAAAAGTGTTTGAATTTGACTAACTAATACAAAAACATTTTCTGTTTTCTATAATAATTATTTTAATTAGTTTAAAACTAGTTTGAATGTGAATTTGTATAACTTTTGCTAACTTTGGAATTTGAAAAAACTTTCAATATGAAAAGTGTTTGAATTTGACTAACTAATACAAAAATATTTTCTGTTTTCTATAATAATTATTTTAGTTAGTTTAAAACTAGTTTGAATGTGAATTTGTATAACTTTTGCAAACTTTGAAATTTGAAAAAACTTTCAATATGAAAAGTGTTTGAATTTGACTAACTAATAGAAAAACATTTTCTGTTTTCTATAATAATTATTTTAAATAGTTTAATACTAGTTTCAATGTGAATTTGTATAACTTTTGCAAACTTTGGAATTTGAAAAAACTTTCAATATGAAAAGTTTTTGAATTTGACTGACTAATACAAAAACATTTTTCTGTTTTCTATAATAATTATTTTAATTAGTTTAAAACTAGTTTGAATGTGAATTTGTATAACTTTTACAAACTTTGGAATTTGAAAAAACTTTCAATATAAAAAGTGTTTGAATTTGACTAACAAATACAAAAGCATTTTCTGTTTTCTATAATAATTATTTTAATTAGTTTAAACCTAGTTTGAATGTGAATTTGTATAACTTTTGCAAACTTTGGAATTTGAAAAAACTTTCAATGTGAAAAGTTTTTGAATTTGACTGACTAATACAAAAACATTTTTCTATTTTCTATAATAATTATTTTAATTAGTTTAAAACTAGTTTGAATGTGAATTTGTATAACTTTTACAAACTTTGGAATTTGAAAAAACTTTCAATATGAAAAGTGTTTGAATTTGACTAACTAATACAAAAACATTTTCTGTTTTCTATAATAATTATTTTAATTAGTTTAAACCTAGTTTGAATGTGAATTTGTATAACTTTTGCAAACTTTGGAATTTGAAAAAACTTTCAATATGAAAAGTTTTTGAATTTGACTGACTAATACAAAAACATTTTTCTGTTTTCTATAATAATTATTTTAATTAGTTTAAAACTAGTTTGAATGTGAATTTGTATAACTTTTACAAACTTTGGAATTTGAAAAAACTTTCAATATGAAAAGTGTTTGAATTTGACTAACTAATACAAAAACATTTTCTGTTTTCTATAATAATTATTTTAATTAGTTTAAACCTAGTTTGAATGTGAATTTGTATAACTTTTGCAAACTTTGGAATTTGAAAAAACTTTCAATATGAAAAGTGTTTGAATTTGACTAACTAATACAAAAATATTTTCTGTTTTCTATAATAATTATTTTAGTTAGTTTAAAACTAGTTTGAATGTGAATTTGTATAACTTTTGCAAACTTTGGAATTTGAAAAAACTTTCAATATGAAAAGTGTTTGAATTTGACTAACTAATAGAAAAACATTTTATGTTTTCTATAATAATTATTTTAAATAGTTTAAAACTAGTTTGAATGTGAATTTGTATAACTTTTGCAAACTTTGGAATTTGAAAAAACTTTCAATATGAAAAGTTTTTGAATTTGACTGACTAATACAAAAACATTTTTCTATTTTCTATAATAATTATTTTAATTAGTTTAAAACTAGTTTGAATGTGAATTTGTATAACTTTTACAAACTTTGGAATTTGAAAAAACTTTCAATATGAAAAGTGTTTGAATTTGACTAACTAATACAAAAACATTTTCTGTTTTCTATAATAATTATTTTAATTAGTTTAAACCTAGTTTGAATGTGAATTTGTATAACTTTTGCAAACTTTGGAATTTGAAAAAACTTTCAATATGAAAAGTTTTTGAATTTGACTGACTAATACAAAAACATTTTTCTGTTTTCTATAATAATTATTTTAATTAGTTTAAAACTAGTTTGAATGTGAATTGGTATAACTTTTACAAACTTTGGAATTTGAAAAAACTTTCAATATGAAAAGTGTTTGAATTTGACTAACTAATACAAAAACATTTTCTGTTTTCTATAATAATTATTTTAATTAGTTTAAACCTAGTTTGAATGTGAATTTGTATAACTTTTGCAAACTTTGGAATTTGAAAAAACTTTCAATATGAAAAGTGTTTGAATTTGACTAACTAATACAAAAATATTTTCTGTTTTCTATAATAATTATTTTAGTTAGTTTAAAACTAGTTTGAATGTGAATTTGTATAACTTTTGCAAACTTTGGAATTTGAAAAAACTTTCAATATGAAAAGTGTTTGAATTTGACTAACTAATAGAAAAACATTTTATGTTTTCTATAATAATTATTTTAAATAGTTTAAAACTAGTTTGAATGTGAATTTGTATAACTTTTGCAAACTTTGGAATTTGAAAAAACTTTCAATATGAAAAGTTTTTGAATTTGACTGACTAATACAAAAACATTTTTCTGTTTTCTATAATAATTATTTTAATTAGTTTAAAACTAGTTTGAATGTGAATTTGTATAACTTTTACAAACTTTGGAATTTGAAAAAACTTTCAATATGAAAAGTGTTTGAATTTGACTAACTAATACAAAAACATTTTCTGTTTTCTATAATACTTATTTTAATTAGTTTAAACCTAGTTTGAATGTGAATTTGTATAACTTTTGCAAACTTTGGAATTTGAAAAAACTTTCAATATGAAAAGTTTTTGAATTTGACTGACTAATACAAAAACATTTTTCTGTTTTCTATAATAATTATTTTAATTAGTTTAAAACTTGTTTGAATGTGAATTTGTATAACTTTTACAAACTTTGGAATTTGAAAAAACTTTCAATATGAAAAGTGTTTGAATTTGACTAACTAATACAAAAACATTTTCTGTTTTCTATAATAATTATTTTTATTAGTTTAAACCTAGTTTGAATGTGAATTTGTATAACTTTTGCAAACTTTGGAATTTGAAAAAACTTTCAATATGAAAAGTGTTTGAATTTGACTAACTAATACAAAAACATTTTCTGTTTTCTATAATAATTATTTAATTAGTTTAAAACTAGTTTGAATGTGAATTTGTATAACTTTTGCAAACTTTGGAATTTAAAAAAACTTTCAATATGAAAAGTGTTTGAATTTGACTTGATCAGGTGTGTGTTTCTTTGACTTAAATAAACTTTCAATATGAAGCACTTGTTAGCCGTTTGATCAGGTGTGTGTTTCTTTTGATTGCTTCTGAGCTGTTCGATTAACTCTTTCAGTTCCAAACCGGGACTAAAGAAGCACACGGATCGTGTGTTTCTTTGAAACACTTGTTAGCCGTTGGATCAGGGGTGTGCTTCTTTTGAGCACTTGAGAGTTGTTGGATCAACACTATCAGTACCACTAGTTGAGCCCGTGACCCTATATATAGCTCCCTCTCGGACGAGGCGAGCACTCAGTGTTTCCTCCTTCTAGTGCCCGACCGGGTGTGGTATACAAATCACTCGGATTCCCTGCATACGCCCCACGGTGCATTTGATATGCAGACACTCCTCATGAGCCACGGTGGGGCTGTATGAAGGTGAAATCGTGTGTTTTGTTCTATCAAAAGACTAGTTTGTAACATCAAAACATTTTATAATGTTCAAAAATCACAAAATTTTAAAACTTTAGTTTTTGATTAAAATAAAACCTTAAATGCATAAGAAAACCAACTATAAAAGACTTCAATCATATTGAAAAAGTTTATTAATTTAAATATCTCAGTTTATTATTATTTTCAAAGTTGTTTCAAGTTAAACATTTTATTATTCATTGTATTTCTTAAAACCTCAATATCTAATTTGACAAATGTTTTACAAACTTCAAACCATTTTATTGTAAAAGTTTCTTTATAAGTATTTGATTTCAACCACATAACCATAGCTATTCATAAATTAAAATAATATTTACAAGTGTTCTTTGAAACTAATTAAACATAATATATTTTGTCAAATGGGTTCATTCTTTTAACGAAGTTCAAAATATAGTTTGGAAATTATAAGCCTATGGTTTATAACTTTAAAACTTCATAAATCAAAATTAATGAATTATCCAAATAAACATTTCATTTGCTTAAATGAATGTCATTTATTTTCAAAGCATGAAATGATTAATATATTCTAAATAAGAAACGAATTAAAACTAAAATCTTTTCCAAAGTTGTTCTGAAGTTCCAAATGAATTATCTTAATATAAAATGTAATGGTGCACAAATTATTTTCAATTAAAAATGAATACCTTATATTTCCCATTTCCTTAAAATTATTTATATCTAGTTATTTTAATATTTTGTCAAAATAAAATGAATGATTTCAGCAAAACAAGTTTAAATAACTTAAATTCAAACATATTTGAAATGGGTATTTCATAGAATTTATTTTAGCCAAAATTAAAATTAATTAAACCCTTGTTTTAAATTAAACATAAAGTGTCAATTTTGCATTTAGTCAATATTTCAAATATTTTTGAAAAGTATTCAAAACATACCCACAAATGTTTTAAAGCAAAGATATTCGTTTTACAAAATTATAGAAACTAATTTGAGGTGATTCGGATTTATAATTTAAAATTTATTTAAAAATCCAGAAAACAGAAAGAAAAACGGTACAAAAAAGAAGAAGAAGAGAACCAAATGGTCCGAGCCCAGCATCTATCGCGCACGCGAGCGACAGATAGCAGCCCAGCCCGCGTCATCTCCTCCTCTCGCTGTCAGGTGGGCCCCACCTGTCAGGCCGTCCATCGTCTTCACATTTGGCCGAAGACCACGCTCGAAAACTGCCGGTTGATTTGCGAATCAATTCGCGTGATTAAGGACCGGATTCAACGCCACCCCAAGCCCTTTTAAGAACCGCGTTGCCTACACCATTTCCCCTCTCAAACCCTAACGAATCCCGCCCCCAGGATGCTCGGATTTTTGCTGCCATTGCCACCGCCGTAATCTTCAAAATCCGGTGAGTCCAGAGCCCCTCGAGCCCTTCCACAACTCCCTCTCGACTCCCTGTCCACGGGCGCATCCTCTTGATACCCTCGGCGTTCTGTTTTTGCTCCAGATCGTCGCCTTCGTGATCAACCAAAGAAAACCGCCGCGCGCTCCTCTCCGGTGAGCATTAGGAGGAGTAGAGGAGCACGCCGAAGACCCCGGTCGCGCCACCATCTCTGCCTCGACCTCCTCTTCGCCGTGGTAAGCTCCGTTCGTGCCTGCATGTCATAGCTCGCCGGAGAACGCTTAGGCCATGCGCGTCGCCGCCATCGGCACGTGCTCTGGTGACCTAGCGCCGCCACCTTCTGGTCAAAGAAACCCAAACCGCCAGATCAAAAATCAACGCACCAGATTAGATTCCATTAATCCAACCGGTACGCTCAGATCTGATCCATTGGATCTGGATCTAACGTGCCAGATTTACTGGAGCCGAGCCCTGCCGAGCCGGAGCCAGGCCAATCACAGCCCGCCACGTTGCACAGGAATTTCTACAAATTTTCTTAATTAGATTAAAATGGCAATTCTTCAGAAAAGTCCCTGTAGTTCAAACCTTCATAACTTTTTAACTACAACTCCAAATTTAATGACTTTTATATATTTGGAAAGCCCTTGACATTTAGAATATTTTAGAACTGCCAAAATTTGACTTAGTTTAAAATATTCAAATTTCAAATGGTGAATTTGAGTATTTTTATCATAACTTTAAATCTGTAAATTCAAAAATTGCAAATAAAATTGTTTTAGAGACTTTGGAATATTTGTAAAATGATGCCTCTGTTATAAAATAATTTTGAGTAGTATT
The DNA here is from genome assembly GCA_026929855.1 of Poa annua. Lineage (NCBI taxonomy): Eukaryota > Viridiplantae > Streptophyta > Magnoliopsida > Poales > Poaceae > Poa > Poa annua. The sequence goes on from CM049430.1 coordinate 44,072,497, forward strand.
TGAATGATTTTATAGTTATATATTTAATTTGAATAGTTTGACTATTTTTGACAAAACTATTAATAGAAATATTATTTTTGATTAAATCAAATTGCTATAAATGTAATAAAAATACCCCTGTCTATTAACACTATTTATAAAATTCTGTTATAAAAATATTAATCACATAAAACTTTAATTTTACATTTATTCCTTTTATTATATTTTGCAAAAATAGAAATTAATTAAATTGCATTTATAACCTCATGCATATTTATTAAGAAATCACAAAAGTATTTTGATACTTTCTTGTGATTAAAAAGTGCATTTGATGCATAACTTATTTTATTATATAGTATACTTCTCATAGGAAAACTCCTCTTCATTATTTTCTCTAAGTTAGGATTATTTTCAACTTAGCACTTCGGTAAAGTGTTATACCCTTAGACACTTAGGATTTTCAAGATGGAGCTAGAAGGACATTGAGGGACTTAGCCAAAACAAGACTTCAGAAGTATCTTCAAGGAGTAGAAGCACTTAGAAGAAAAGCAAGAAGAAGTTCAAGAAGACCAACCTCATTTATCCTCTAAGTCTTTCTTCCTCTCTCTCTCTCTGTTCTTCCTTCTTATCTGAGACTTCATGAAGACTAAGTTAATTCCAAGACCAACCTCGGTGATATAAGAATCATCAAGTCTGAAGATTTATCAAGTCTACAAAAATTCATTCAAGACATCACCAAGGGGAAAGCTACAAGTCTGGAGATGAAGCCTGGAACACTAACTACATCTTTCTTTCTTTCTTTTCCCTCTTTCCTAATCTTGTCTTTTAGACTTAAACAAATTTTGATCATGATGTTATCATCTTTGAAGTTTGTTGGATCCTAGCGGCATAGTGAGATGAAGCGGCCTGGAAACAAACCTTACATGTCCACGTTCATGAGACATGTTCCACAATTTAAGTGGCTGGCCGGGTGTCTGTCTCTCTCACTATAGTGAATATCCAGTTTACAAAGAGTTGTTAATAATTGTTGATCACCTTGAAGAATAGAGTTAGTATTTTCTCTAAGTAGTTATGCACATCATAGCTAAGCCATTAGAGTGCTTATTCAAGATGAATTATAACAATGTTATTTTATCCAACTTATGACCTTTAGTCCTTAGTCATTTTGACCAACATGTTTTACTTGCAATAACTTAAAATATTTTCATGGCATGACATGCATTTCTAGTCCTTAGAATATTTTTCATATCATGCATAAACATATTTTCCTTAGAAGTTTAAGAAACTTGTTTGTTTGTGTTGTGTTGTTTTGTTTTATGATTGTTGTATTGTTGTTTGTTTATATTGTTTAGACTGAACGGAGAGTTCCAAGTATCGTTGAAAAGAGTTTGTGAACAACGACAACATTCAAAGGCAAGTGGCACACCTCATAAACTTCCTATTATTTTCTATATGCATTACTTAGTGTATTTTTATATGCATGAGTAGGATAGTATTGCTATGCTAAACCTGTGTAGAATTCCCTTACTCCCGTGTCTAGGTTCCTATATAAAACTTAGTAGATGTATTGATGCTACGCAATTGATGAAATTTTTTACGAAATGTTAAGTGACTACTCAGGGCTGTGCTCATGGTTGTCGTCGCCTAGGATGAATGTCTATTCTACTTAGGGCCGTGAGCATGGTGATTTTTACCTGAGAGTGCACATCCACTAAGTTAATGAATCACCTGGGTGGATTGGTTGAATGGTTTATGTTGAGTGGCTACTCAGGGTTGTGCTTGTGGTCGTCTTCGCCTAAGGTGGTTTCTACTATACTTAGGGCCATGAGCATGGTGGTTTTCACCTGAGAGTGCACTTGTGGATGGCCACCCAGGGAACAGAGGAATCTGAAGAACTCCGAGTGACGATTGCTTCCAGTGCAGCCATTGACATATGTGCTCTGGCTTGATCATTTATGTTGCGTGGACTCTCTCGGACTTGACAAGCAGATGTATGGGGTCTTAGGTGGAACGGGTCAAGGCAGGTGGGAGGGAAAATGCTTCTGAAAGATCTCGTCTCATTCTTCTCCTTTCCTTATCACAAATGGTGTGTAAAGGATAATTTGGGTTGAATGGGTACAACGGTGAACGTGCACAACCTCTGCAGAGTGTAAAACTAAGTACTTAGCCGTGTCCCCGGTACGGACAATTTGAGCAGCTGATCACGGACGTCAACAGAGGATTCCATCATTCCAACTTCAGAAATAAAACTTGATGGGTGAACAAGGGAAGATGAGATTTATGCTTTTCATGCCATACTCGTCTTAATTGAAGAAAGTGTTTTCCAAAGAGATAGGAAAAATTGGCTTTATGCAAAATAGCCTTGAACTCCACCAGCCAAATATGCATATAGGCTATAGAGTTATTCCATTAAGTGTCCACCATAGTGTCACTTGCCAGACTCCATTTTTAATGGAATCTGACCCACGTTGTTGCAGTATTTTTCTTATTGCAGATTGATTAAATAACGAGTGAGGTTTCGTTTAAAGGTTTCGAGTCTACAACCAACTTGTTTTCACCTGTGTTAAAATGAAGTTGTTGGAGATCCACTGCTATTGTATTTCCGCTGTGTACTTTTTCAATGCTAGCTTTATGCTATGCAACTTGTATCGAATGTTTTGTAAGTCTGGATCATCGATGTAATAAAATTGATACTTTGTAGTGATATTACATCGTAAACTGTGTGTGCAAACGAATCGATCCAGGGATTTGCACTATACACAGATATCTGCCTTTTAAAGTGCAGGTACGCTACATAGTTCAATTCATCTACTGAGGAATATATACAAATCACTCAGATTCCCTGCATACGCCCCACGGTGCATTTGATATGCAGGCACTCATCAGGAGCCACCGTGGGGCTGTATGCAGGTGAAATCGTGTGTTTTGTCTCCACACACGCCGACGGATCCATTTGATATGCAGGTAAAAATGGAGCATCTTCTTCATATAAAAAGTATAATATATTAATTATTACACATCGCACCAACATCTCCATCACACAACACCGCCAGTTCTTCTGGGTCGGAACCATGGAGCATCTTCTTCAATCAACTTGATGATTGGGTCAATGTTCACTACGAATGGCGAAATTTCATCAAAATTATTATAATCATCTGACATGTCTGTCTTGTCCTCCACTCCCACGATGTTTATTTTTCCTGAAAGAACTATGTGACGCCTCGGCTCCTCAACTCTCAGGATGTTTCTTTTTTTGGGTCTTCTAGACATGTCTTTCACATAGAAAACCTGACCCACATCATTGGCTAGCACGAATGGTTCGTCTCTATACGCAAGATTATTTAGATCCACTGTTGTCATTCCGTACATCTTGTCTACCTCAAACCCATTTGCACCGAAACAAAGGGATCTTAAAAGAAGGTCCATAGTCAAGTTCCCATATCTCCTCTATGCAACCATAATATGTGTTCTTCTGCCCATTGTTGTTTGTTGCATCAATGCGAACACCACTGTTTTGGTTCGTGCTCTTTTCATCTTGGACACTCGTGTAAAATGTATTTCCATTTATCTCGTACCCTTGGAAAGTACATATAGTTGTAGATGGTGCCCTGGCCAACAAGTGTAACTGTTCATCAACCTTGTCTTTATTTTGAAGATGTGCTTGTAACCAACCGCCGAAAGTCGCCATGTGTGTACGTACAATCCAGTTGTCAGACTTCCCCGCGTGTGAAGAGTGTACAAGATTCTTGTGTTCATCGATATACGGGGCCACCAAGGTAGAACTTTGTAGAACTGTATAGTGTGCTTCAGTGAAAGAATGTCCATCCATACAAATTTTTGTTTTCTTTCCTAGTGTGCCTTTTCTACTAAGTCTACCCTCATGTCGTGATTGTGGAACACCTATCGTCTTAAGGTCATGAATAAAGTCAACACAGAACTCAATGACCTCCTCGTTACCGTAGCCGTTGGAGATGCTTCCTTCTGGCCTAGCACGGTTATGGACATATTTCTTTAAGCCTGCCATGAACCTCTCAAATGGGAACATATTGTGCAGAAATACAGAACCGAGAACTTGAATCTCTTCGACTAGGTGAACCAGGAGATGCGTCATAACATCGAAGAAGGATGGAGGGAACACCAACTCAAAACTGACAAGACACTGGACCACATCATTTTGCAACCCTGGTAGAATCGCCGGATCGTTTACCTTTTGAGATATTGCATTGAGGAATGCACAAAGCTTCACAATGGGTACTCGAACATTTTCCGGTAGTAGCCCCCTCAGTGCAATCGGAAGCAATTGTGTCATAATCACGTGGCAATCATGAGACTTTAGATTCTGAAATTTTTGGAGTCTCACATTTACTATCCTCTTTATATTCGACGAGAACCCAGTCGTGACCTTGATACTGCTGGCATTCAAAGAATATTACTTTCTCTTGTTTGGTAAGAGCGTAGCTGGCAGGACCTTCGTAGTGTTCGGGACTTAGGACGTCTCGTTCTTTCACACGTTTCTGGTCCTCCCGTGCTTCCTATGTATCTTTTTCTTCCCGTACACGCCCAAGTGCCTAGCAGGTTCACGCAGGTACCTCTAGGACCTTCCAATATGGTAGCTCCCAAAATATAGATTTTTTCTTCCACATGGGTGCGTGCCCGTTAGCGTCTTTCGGAACCTGTTGTCCTCTAGGACCCTTTCCAAAGATTACTTTTAGATCCTTTACCATATCAAATATTTCTTCACCAGTACGGTTGATAGGACTCCTACTGTGATCAGCCTCACCTTTAAAATGCTTGCCTTTCTTCCTTGCGGTATGCCTGATCGGAAGAAATCGACGATGCCCTAGATACACACACTTCTTACATTTATCCAAATATAAACATTCAGTCTCACCCAAACAGTGTGTGCATGCATTATACCCCTTGGTCAACTGCCCTGAGAGGTTAGCAAGAGCAGGCCAATCGTTAATTGTTACAAAAAGCAAAGCTCGTAGGTCAAATTCCTCATGTTTGTGCTCATCCCACACCCGTACACCTTCTTCCCGGCACAACTGTAAAAGTTCTTCAACTAATGGCCTGAGGTACACATCAAGGTCGTCGCCAGGTTGCTTCGGGCCTTGGATGAGCAATGGCAGCATAATGAACTTTCGCTTCATGCACAACCAAGGAGGAAGGTTATAAATACATAGAGTCACAGGCCATGTGCTATTACTGCTGCTCTGCTCCCCAAACGGATTGAAGCCGTATGTACTTAGACCAAACCTTAAGTTCCTTGCGTCATCTTCAAATTCCGGGAACTCTCTCTCAATTTTTCTCCACTGCGACCCATCAGCGGGGTGTCTGCACATCGCGTCTTTCTTACAGTCCTCTTTGTGCCATCGCAACAACTTGGCATGCTCTTTGTTCGCGAACAGGCGTTTCAACCGTGGTATTATAGGAGCATACCACATCACCTTGGCAGGAACCCTCTTCCGGGGACGCTCACCCTCAACTTCACCAGGGTCATCTCGTCTGATCTTATACCGCAATGCGGTGCATACTCGACATGCATCCAAATTCTCGTACTCACCGCGGTAGAGGATGCAGTCATTAGGGCAGGCATGTATCTTATGCACGTCTAATCCTAGAGGGCACACAACCTTCTTTGCTTCGTACGTGCTGCCGGGCAACTCGTTGACCTTTGGAAGCATCTTCCTAATTATCTGCAGCAACTTTCCAAATCCCTTGTCAATCACACCACACTCTGCCTTCCACTGCAGTAATTCCAGTGTGGTACCCAGCTTTTTCTGACCATCTTCGCAACTTGGATACAACAATTTCTTGTGATCCTCTAACATCTGGTCGAACTTCAACCTCTCCTTTTCAGTTCTGCACTCTCTCTTTGCATCAGCAATGGCCCTACCAAGATCGTCAGCGGGCTCATCTGGTGCCTCTTCAGCTTCAGCTTCCCCCGTTGCAGAATCTCCGTACTCCGGGAACATAGGATAGTTGTCATCATCTTCCTCTTCTTCATTGTCTTCCATCATAACCCCTTTTTCTCTGTGCTTCGTCCAACAATTATAGCTGGGCATGAAACCATGCCGAATAAGATGCTTTGAAGGGTTCTCGCGTTTGGGTGATCTGTCTTATTCTTACAGTTGACACATGGACAACACATGAAACCATTGGTACTGTGGGCCTGGGCTTTGTCTAGAAATTTCCTCAAACCTGTCATGTACTCGGCAGTGCGTCGGTCACCATACATCCATTGTCGGTCCATCTGCATTATTTAATGAACTACATCAATAACCATTACAGAACATTGACAAATAAACACTGAACATGCACGTACGGTATCAATTAATAACAAATGAAAACCGGAAGGGGGCTGCTGGGTATAGATAGGCGCACACCCCCTACTACCATTTCATAAAAAAATGCCTCCTTGTTTTGGAAGAGGGGAGGGGGCTGCTGGGTATATATAGGCATGGGCAATTTCTCCCGGTTTGAATCACAAACCGGAAAAAATAGGCTGGTGCCTTGAGGCACGCCCCATTTGTCCCGGTTCGTGATTGAAACCGGGACAAATGGCCTGCTGCACATGCGCCCGGCCTCTGCAGGCCCCCATCTGTCCCGGTTTATAATACGACCGGGACAGATGGGCTATTTGCTTTTTGTCCTTTGGCCTATTCTCTACTAGTGAAAGCACGTGCGACAATCGTAGCCATTTGGACACCCGTGGACCCCCACAACATTCTAGGAGTATACGGACCCTCCTTACGTCATCTGACTCATTGCACCCCTCCCAGCCATCTAGGAGTATCAGTAGCACTTTTACGTCATCCTAAAGCACATGCGACAATCATAGCCATCTGGACCTCCGTGAACCCCTCCTAGCCTCATAGGAGTATACGGACCCTCGTTACGTCATCTGACTCACGGGGAAACCCTCCCGGCAATCTAGGAGTATAGTAGCACTTTTAGGTCATCCTAAACCACGTGTGAGCATCATAGCCATCTAGACCCCCGTGGACCCATCCTAGCCACATAGGAGTATACGGACCCTCCTTACGTCATCAGACCCATTGCACACCTCCCAGCTATCTAGGAGTATAAGTAGCGCTTTTAGGCCATCCTAAAGCACGTGCGATACTCGTAGACATCTGGACCCCCGTGGACCCCTACTAGCCATCTAGAAGTATACGAACCCTACTTACGACATCTGACCCATTGCACCCCTCCCAGCAATCTAGGAGTATCAGTAGCACTTTTAGGTCAACCTAAAGCACGTGCGACAATCATTGCCATCCCGTGGACCCCTCCGATTCATCTAGAAGTATGTGGACCCTCTTGACGTCATCTGACCCATTGCACCCTTCCCAGCTATCTACGAGTATAAGTAGCACTTTTAGGTCATCCTAAAGCACGTGCGACAATCGTAGCCATCTATACTCCCGTGGACCCCTCCTAGCCATCTAGGAGTATATGGACCCTTCTGAAAGTGCATTCGTTGCACTCCCATATTTTTGTGACTAATGACAACACAAAAGGTTTTCTAATGTTTGTGATGAAGAATTCAGGTTCGAGTACAGGTCGGTTGATAAAGTGAATACTTATATTGCCTAATTTTCAGTACTGCATCACTTTGTCTTTCATCAGGAAATCAGTCAGGAGATTTCCGGTCCCCAGACCGGAGATCTCCGAGCTAATCAACATTTCCACTAAGTCAAGATCTCAGATGCGCACTGACTCTATTTCGAGTTTAGCCGGAAATGCTCTAGGGGATTTCCGGCGATCAGAGATTTCCGAGTCCCAGTCCGGAGATCTTCGAGTGACAGAAGAATTTCACTAAGTCAAGATCTCAGATGTGCACTGACTCCATTTCTAGTTTAGCCGGAAATGCTCTAGGAGATTTCCGGCGATCGGAGATTTCCGAGTCCTAGTCCGGAGATCTCCGAGTGGCATAAGAATTTCTACCAAGTCAAGAAGACCAATCAGCACTGACCTCGAGCTCCACTCGGGCGGAAATACTGCTGGAGATTTCCGGAGACCTGAGATCGCCGGACCTCAATCCGGAGATCTCCGAGCTGGCGGCTGTACAACAGGTAGAATTTGGGGAGGGGTATAAATACCCCTCCACCTACCTCCAGCAGATTAAGCTTCTCGTTTTCTCTCTCCTCCATTGGTGTTGAAGCTTGTTTCTTTCGGATCTCCCAATCTAGCCACTCAAATCATTTGATACTCGGGGATCTGAGGGAGAAGCCACCGATCTACAACTCCACTGAAGCGTTTTGATTTCCCCGCTCTATATCTTGAGGGGCAACGGATCTACGGTTCCTTTGTGGATTGCTAGGTTAAATCTTGTGTGTTTTGATCCTTTGTGGATTCCTTTGTGGAAGTGACCTGTTGTGGTCATTGTGAGAGCCCCCAATTCAGTTGTGGGTGTGTGCCTCGCGAATTTGTATGGGACCTTCTCCGCCCTTAAAGGAGTCCTTAGTGGAAACGTGGATTCGCACCTTTGTGGTCGAATTCGCAGGAGAATAGGGTGAGGCCTTTGTGGCGTTGAGCAAATCTTTGTGGTAGCTCACACCCCTCCAACGAGACGTACACCTATGTGGTGGAACTCGGGATAAAATCGTTGTCTTCGAGTTCCTACAGTTATCTTGTTCCACTCTCCTTTACCGCATCTTAAATTCCCGTACTCGCTTTGTTTCTTTGTTGTTTGTCACTTGTATCACCTAGTTGCACATATAGACAACTTACTTTCCGCTAGCCTAAAACTGAAAAAGACATAAAAATTGGTCACCACCTATTGGTATCATAGACAGGTTGTCTAGGTGGTCAACTTCCGTTCAATTGGTATCATAGCCAGGTTGTCTCTTAAAAGCTTCACCGCTTGAGACCAAGCTTGGACAATGCAAGTTGACTCGAAAGAGGTTACCGAAGCGGACACCACGTCTTTGGCGGCAATGCAAGAGAAAGGTGCCACTATGGCCGATATCGTCCATACAAACCGAGTTCAAGAAGTTTCATGATATTCTTGAGTCTCTCAAGACATCTAAGGAAACCTCTCTTGCATTGCCCTCAAAGCCTCCGGTGCTTCCGGGCATTACTCATGATGTGGACCCCGAATTGATAAAGGGAAAGCAATTGCCTTTGGATGGGAAGGGTGATGCTACTAGTTCATCAAACCATCAAAACACTTCATCTTCCCAAGATGAAGTGCCTAAAGGCTACAACGCCACTCCTTCCCCATCCCAATACCATACACCCGATCCCATTATTCCTCATCCGCAAGTCTCTCATAGGGGTGATCCCCCATTGCTTAAAGATTATACATTCTCTCAATGGCAATATGTGATCAAGTCTCATGTGTGGAGCTCTTCAATCGAGTTGTGGCACATCATTCAAGTTGGATACAAGCCGCATGATCCGACCAACTTAACAAGAACAGAAGTGGTGGAGGCTCAACTTGATGCCACCGCTCTCTACATGATCCAAAAAGCGGTTCGGAACAAGGACATGTCTCGCATCCAACACCTCACCACCGCCAAGGATACATGGGATGCTCTATCCGAGTTGTTCGTTGGAAATGATAGCACGAGGAGGAACCGCTATGACTCTTTGAGCAATGAAGTCGAGGGCTTCTTCAAGCTTGATGGTGAATACCATGAGATGATGTATAGAAGTTTGGTGACCATAGCCACAAGCTTTCGAGAAGTTGGTGCCTCTCATATTGATGATGCATGGATCAAGAGGAAGTATGTGAGCTCTATGATGTTATGAGAGCCAACCGACGTCAAGAGTCTTCAAGGAAGACATAACTACCATCTCATGACGTCTAATGAGGTTATGCAAGAGATGGCCGCATACAAGGTGGCCACGAAAAATGCTCAAGACGCAAGAGCAAGGGCTCTCGGAATACAAAGAGGCACAACCAACCTTGCCTTGAAGGCTACCGTTGAGGAAGATAACGATGATGATCTTGGAAGCTTCGCCGCCATGTCCGAGGAAGCACTCAAGATTGCTTACAATGATCATCTCGCTCTTGCGGCTCGCACATGGAACAACCCTTCAAGAGGCAAGATGCGAGTTGACAAGAGTCCATCTCAAGACGATAGGGTCTCACCCTCCAAGTCAAGGACATGTTACAATTGTCAAGACAAGTTCCATTTAGTCGCTGATTGCCCTTATGAGAAAATAGAAGAGCATGGTGGACTTCTAGTGCTCAAGGACAAAACCAAGATGCCTCCCAAGAAAGGCCTATGGAAAGAAGAGACCTCTTCACAAGAAGCCTCGCATCGTGTTGTTGACTCAAGAGGAGTACCCCACCGATGATGAAGAGTCGGAGGAAGAAACACCAAATGAAGTGGCGGCTCTTGCCACCACATCAACACCTACCGCTCCTTCATCAACAACAAGAACTCCCTCATCAACGACAAGAACTCCTTCAACTACGACAAGCTCTTCATCATCTCTATTCACGTCGCCAAATGAGAACTCCATCACCAAGAGCTCAAGATGTCTTATGTCCAAGGCATCGGAGGTACCTTCATCCTCTTCCTCTCTCATGAATGAAATGAATGAGCTTGATGATGCCTCTAGCCTTCAAATCAAGCAAGTGCTTGTGGCCTTCGACTCTTTTATCACTAACTTGCAAGGTGATAGCTAGAAACATGTTGGTGCCCTCATGGCTCGTATTGGTGAACTAGAGCATCTCAATGAAGAGAAGGGTAAGATAGAAAGAGAAGACGCTATTTCTCTATCTTATTTGAAGTCCTCTCTTGAGGAGGTTGACGAGTCTCATGCATGTCTTGAGGAGCAACTTGAAACTATTGAGGAAACTCATAACTCCTCACATGCTAAGCTCATTAAGGATCGTGATATGTACTTTGCTAAATTCAAGGTGGCTCAACAAGATAAAGCTGAATTTGTGGTTGGGCATGTTAGACTCCTTGAGGACATGGAGAAGCTCGTCATAGCTCACAAGGCTTTGGAGAGTCAACATGCTCTTCTAAAAGAGTCTTATGCTCAACTCCAAACTCGGCTAACTAGCCTTGACTCTCTTAGATTCTCTACCTCTAATTGTTCGTGTGATAATGCTAATCTTGTGAAGGAGAATGCTAGGTTGAAGAATGAGATTGCTAAGGCCTGCACATCCAAAATCATCCTTCTCAAGGGTAAGCAAGTTGTTGATACTCCCATCATGGAGCCTCACACTCGACAAGGGAAGAAAGGCCTTGGATATGTGCCTCCCATGAAGATGAATGCCAAGAAGGGTATTCCCAAGAGTGTCAACCCCATCCAAGCCAAGAAGGCCGACTCCATTCAATCCAAGGACGGTCTTGCGAATAGGAATGCCTCAAGGGGCAAGCCTACTCGTAAAGATCACGCCGGGGACAACAACCCTAACTATGCTTTATATGTCGATTATTATGGGAATGTTTGTGCTCATTACATTGGACCCTACTATGGTTTTATTTCATATGCTATTTGGGTTCATAAGTCTTGTCGCTAACACCAAAGCACCCATGGTGAAGCAATGGGTTTCTAAATGCTAGAATTGATCTCTTAGGACCTTGCTCCCGGTGGTTCAAAATGGATAATTGATAGTGGATGTACAACTCATATGACCGGGAGCAAAGATCTCGTCACGGAGTTGAAACCTAATGTAGATCAAGTAACCGTGACGTTTGGTGACTTATCAAGGTCTAGGTAACCGGGTTGGCAAAGTGGTAGTTGCCCCCGACATTACTCTCGTCAATGTTATGCTTGTTGAATATCTTGGCTATAATTTGTTATCGGTTCGTGCCTTAACAAAGTTGGGGATCTCTCCCTTCTTTGATAAGGACATTGTGGTCCTCTTGTGGAGCAAGTCGCTAAGAGTGGCTTTCGTGGGATACGTGGAGCATGAGCTTTATGTGGTGGACTTCTCCGGAGCCACCACTACTCAAGCCATGAGTCTCTTCGGAAAAGCCGACGTGGGTTGGCTTTGGCATCGCCGACTAGCCCACGTAAACATGCGCACTTTGCAAAGTCTTCACAAGGGTGGCCACATCCTTGGACTAAAAGTTCATCTTTTCTTTTCAAGGGATCGAATTTGTAGAGCTTGTGTGGAAGGCAAGATGCATGACATTCCTCATCCAAGCAAGACCATCATATCTTCGTCCCGGATTTTGGAGCTCCTTCATGTTGATCTATTTGGACCAATTCCGTAGATAAGTCTTGGGGGAAGAAATATTGCCTCGTGATTGTTGACGACTATTCAAGGTATACAGGGGTCGATTTCTTCAAGACCAAGGATGAAACTCAACAAGTCTTCATCGACTTCTCAAAGGAAGTTCAACGCCAACATGACCTCCCCATATTGGTTGTTCGAAGTGACAATGGGTCGGAATTCAAGAATTACACTCTTAACGACTTTCTTAGTGAAGAAGGCATTCGTCACCAATATTCCGCTGCATACACTCCTCAACAAAATGACATTGCCGAAAGGAAGAACCGGACTCTCATCGACATGGCAAGATCTATGTTGGCAGAGTTCAAGTCTCCCATCAACTTTTGGGTGGATGCCATTTCCACCGCTTGTCACTCATCAAACCGCCTCTACTTTCGCAAGGGCTTTAAGAAGACTCCATATGAGATCCTTGTAGTGTGGAATTCGATGAAAATGATGGCTCCCAAGTGGAGCAAGTTGGTGTTTGTGAGAGTGATGAACAAACTTTTGATGCCATTAAGAAGATGGGAGTGGGTTTTCCTCGCCCCATTGAAGTTCATCAAGTTTGTAAAGAAAGCTCAAACTCTTCTAACAAGTAGACATCACCTTCACAAGGGCCACAAGGTGACTCACCCATATCAAATAATGAATCCCCTCAAGAACAATCTCAAGATCTTCCTAATCAACAACAAGCTACCACTTCCCAAAATGAAGTCCATGATGAGCCTCAACAAGATCCTCATCAACAAGTAGATGATGCCTTCCCCACCAAGATTATCGAAGATGATTCCACTTCTCCCAGTTCTACTCAAGGGCAAGATCATTCTCCCCCACCACTTGAAGAAGTTTCTCATGATGATCAAGGCCCTCAAGAAGGTCAAGACGAGGATCCAAAGGACTAAGATGGTCAAGAGATTGTCCCCACAACAAGGGCGGCAATTGAAACTCGTCGTCAAGCTCGCTTTGAAAAGTCATTGGAACTAAGAGCTTTATCTCTCAATAAGGTCATCGGCGATATACGAGGAAAGGTCTCTACACGAAGTAAATTGGCTCACTTTAGTGAGCATCAAGCACACATTTCCATGGTCGAGCCCAAGAAAGTATTCGATGCTCTTGAAGATCCCGATTGGCTTGGGGCTATGCATGAAGAACTTAACAACTTCGAGAGCAACAAAGTATGGCATCTAGTTGAGAAGCCCAAAGATTGCCGCAACGTTATTGGCACAAAGTGGATCTTCAAGAACAAGCAAGATGAACATGGTATCGTTGTAAGGATGTAACATCCCAACATTTTCTAATGTTCAAAAATCACTAAAATTTAAAACTTTTGTTTTTGATTAAAATAAAACATAAAATGCATAGGAAAACCAAATATGTAAGACTTCAAACTTATTGAAGAGTTTATTAATTCAAATATCTCAATGCATCATTATTTTCAAAAGTTGTTTCAAGTTAAACAATTTATTATCCATTGTAAATATTCAAACCTCAATATCTAATTTAACAAATGTTTTACAAACCTTCAAACCATATTCATGAAATAAAAGGTTTTTTCATAAGTATTTGATTTCAACCACTTAGCAATAGCAATTCATAAATTAAAATAATAATTACAAGTGGTATTTTAAACTATTGAAAACATTGTCTATTTGCCAAAAGATTATTATTCATTTACCTGAGTTCAAACCATAGTTTGGAGATTTCAAGTCTATAGTTTATAACTTTAATAACTTCATATATTTTATAATTAATGGATTATCCAAATAAACATTTCCTTAGCTTAAATTATTTTCATTTATTTTCAAAACATAAAATGATTTCAGGAATATATATTCTATATAAGAAAATAATTAAATCTAAAATCTTTTCCAAAGTGGTTATGAACTTTTCAGATTAATAAGGATAATATAAAACATAATGGTACACAAAATATTATGAATTAATAAAAATTAATTTATTATATTTCCTATCTCCTTAAAAATATTTATATTTAATTATTTTACTATTATACCAAAATAGAAATGAATGGTTATTGAAAATGAGTTTAAATAACTTAAGTCCAAACATATTTGAATATGGGTATTTTACAATTTTATTTAACCAAAAGAAAATTTAATTAAGATATAATTTCAAATTTGACTTTAAGTGTCAAATTTGTATTAAACCAATATTTCAAAATTATTAATTTTAAAAAAAATTCAAAACATGCCCACTAATGTTTTAGAACATAGATTTGAATATTACAAATTTTCAGAAATTTATTTTACTTCATTTGGACATTTAAATCAAAAGATATAAATAAAATGGAAAATCAGAAAAAGAAAAAGGAAAATCGCTGACGTCATGCCGACGTCAGCATCGTCTACAACCTCGCCCCAAATCCCGCCCGGCAGTTTCTGCCGATTTTAATCCACCGTTTCCTCACGATTTAGGGTATTAACCCGAGCCCCGAACCTCTCCTTTAAAAGCCCTCGCTCCCCTCCACGTTTCCCCTCTCCTCCCACTCGGTTACGTGCCCCCAGGCCGTCGAAAAACCTCGCCGGAGCCGCACTGCCGCCGCCGCCTCTCTCCATTGATTCCGACAAGGTGCGCCGAGCCCCCTGTCCGAGAGCCCATTCATCCTCTCCCCCGTGGCGACGCGCACCTCCCTAATCCGTCCCTTTCTTCTCCACTGCAGCCAAACGGAGGAGGGAAAGAACCAGAGCTCGCCGGCGCCCGAGCCGCCTCCGACCTCGTCTCCCTGCCGCGCCAAGATGCGCTGCTCGACGATGTCGCCTCCATCGCCCTCCCCACGACGCGCCGCTTCCGGAGATGCCTTCCGTTCATCCGGGGAGGAGCCACAACGCCAACGCCGTCCTCGCCCGAGAGCACCGCCGCCGTCTCCTCCGTCTCCGGTGACCATCCTGCGCCGCCAGGTGAGCCTCTCCTCCTGCGCCGTCCGATCTTGATCCTACGGCTGAAATTAGAAGTTTTTAAAACGAATCAGTATTCAGATCTGGACCGTCAGATCAGATCCAACAACCCAGATCCATCCACTTATCCACGTCAGCGCCGAGTCAGCATGCACAGTCAGCGCCACGTGAAATCCAGTCAGCGTCCACGTCAGAAAATAATTTTTCTATTTAATTCATTTTGGCAGTTTTGCAGAAAAGTCCCTGCCACTAACATTTATCATAACTTTTTAACCCTTAACCCAAATTGGACAAATTTTATATCAAATTAAAGCCCTTGTCAAGTAGAATCTTCTGGAACTTTTAAATTTCAAATTTGACTAGTCTAAATAGATTTAATTTTCAAACAAGGAGTTTGGGCATTTTTTAATTAGTTTTAAATTCATAAGTCCAAAATTTGCAACTAAAATATTTTTGGAAAGCTTAAGATTAGAACAATAAGGATCCAGTATTTTAATTAAAGTTTAAATAAGTTAAAATGAATTTAAAATCATAAACTTATTTTGGTTAACTTTGGCATAGTGTAAATATTTATTTATATATTTCCTTTGCACAAATGTCGTAAATAATTGTCCTTGTTCAGAGGAATTCAAATCCATGTTTATCAAATTATTTACATAACATTAATATGTAAGTGTTGTTTAAAAACCTTTTAAATGATGTTAGAACATTTATAGATGTTTATAATTGTTAAAGATTAACTAGGTGTACAAATTTGATTTTTAAACTTCATGCCAATTTAAATAACTAGAATTATTAATTTATTGATATGAACATTTAAGTTTGGATTTAAAATGACTTGTTATGTTACTTTAATAGAATTTGAAATTTAAATTATGTTTAAACCTTTTCCGAAGTTAATGTGTGATCATTTTGAACAAGTTTAACACAAAGTCTCATTAAATCAATTATGAAACATAGACTTGTGTAATTGTATTTAAATATGTTGGATAACTTAAAATTGTGAACCTTGATTTTAAATTGTTTTAAAACCATCTCGGCATTCATTTGTGTAAACTATTTCAATCAAGACCTTCCCTGATCCAATTGGAAAACCATTAACTTAAATCACATTAATTTGTTTTTGCATATTGAATTATGTTACACCCTTTACCAAATCCCTTGCTAATCCCCTTTTTATGTTTGTTTGATTTTTGAATGTTATGTGTTTGTTGAATTGCTTGTTTATTGGATTCTTTTTACAGTATAGATTGAACGGAGTGCAACGTTCGTTGTGATAAAGAGTGTGTGAGAAACGACAACATTCATCAGGCAAGTGACTTCATAAAACACCTACTATTTTATTCTGTTGCATTCCTAGTATTTTTAAGCAGTATATGCAAAATTAGTATGCATGATAGGTTTTTGGGAGATTTGTAGTATGCTATGCAAACCTGTTAGGTTACTCCTTAGAAAGTCCAGTTAGACCCCTATTATAATTTAGTGGAAGAATTGCTACAAAAATGATTATTTTATGGTTGATGTGATAAGAGAAAATTTCCACTAAATTAATTTAACGCTTGGGTGGATTGGTTCGATCGAGGATGTTTCAAGTTGAGTGGCTACTCAGGGCCAAGATTCATGGTTGTCTTCACCCAAGATAGTTTTCACTTACTCTGGGCCATGATATGCGATGTTAACCTGAGTATGCTCACTTGTGGATGGCCACCCAGGGCCATGAGATTTAAGTTTACACTGAGTTTAGTTGCTTATTGTGCAACTATTGGTCAATATGGGCTCTGTCTTGACGGAGTAAGTTGATGTGGACCTGGGTCAAGAGATTGATGGTGGTAGGGTTGATAGGACGGTGGTAATCTTTTAGTATGATCATGGGAAAGCAACTTCTGAAAAGTCTCGTCTTGATCTTCTCCTTTTCCTTCTCACTAAATGAGCGTAGAGGATAGTTTGGGTTGATTGAGTCTAATGGTGAAAGTGCACACACTCTCGAGAGTTAAGATCTTAGCCGTGTCCCCGGCATCGGACAATTTGAGTAACTACACAAGGCTGTCTTCTGAAAATCTCTTCATCCAAATTTCTTAATAAAACATTGATGGGTGAACATGGGTAGGAGACATGGATTTGTCTCAAGATTGTCTCATAAAGAGAAGATATTGTTTCAAAAAGTTGTGTAACACCCCAATTCTCTTAGCTTTAGCATTGTGGTGTTATTCTAGTGATAATTGAAAACACTCAAAACCACAACAACTAAAACAAAATATCCACCATTAGGATCTTCATGGTTGTTAAAACTTAGCCAAACTAGGAGATATTATTAAGCAAACCCTAAATGGTTTTTGGCATGCCTTTGAAACATTTTCATCTAGGTCACATATACTTCCATACCCTGTTATAAATCATCACAAAAGAGCTTGTTTGCATATTAATCCCACTAGCTTTTGTAGTCATCAAAATAACATGACCATTTGAGTGATTTTTTTCTTTATCACCAAAAGTTTTCTTTTCTTTTAAAGCTAAATGAGATAATTAAATTAGGCATTTGTAAATTCAGTACCCTCTCTTAATTTAGGTAAGTTTGGAATGTTGCCCCTTTTTTATCTTTAAGGGTCATGTTTGAATTTTTCAAACTTAGGTTTTAAATTCATTTTGAGAATTACTCAAATCTTGCACCTCTTATTTCTCTCTCTCTCTTTTCCACTCCACCTGTTGAGGAGGAGAGCAGCAACCTTACCCCTGGTCCCACTTGTCATGGACTAGGGCCAACCTCTCCTCTCTCTTCTCCCTTTTCTCTTCTTTTCCACCCAATCCGAGCTCCTCTCCTCTCTTCTCGCTGGCCAGGGCTGGTCATCCCGACCAGCATCTCCCCTGTCCCCTCTCCACCGCCCACCTGAGCCAGTAAGAGCAAAGGAGACGCTCCCCTCCCTCTCTCCTGCCCGAGCCAACCCTAGATCGGGTGGACTCGTTAAAGCCACCCCGAGCCTCTCCCCTGCTCATTTCTCCCCCTCCCTAGCACCTCTCCATCCTACTCCTCTCCTCCCCGGCGAAAACCACCAAGTTCTCCCCCTCATTCGCCCTGTAGACGAGGAAATTTTCCTCGGTGGCCGACGCAAGGAAGCTGCCGTAGCGCTCGTTTCTCTCAACCATTCCTCGCCATTTTTGGTTCCCTGGCCTCCCCTCGTCTGGATCTAACTCCTCTCCCCTCCCTTGGCTCTGTTGCAGCTCGAGGGCACCTGGTTCGTCCACGACCCGAGGAGGACGCCGTCGTCGCCGTCTCGGACTCCGACGTTGCATGTGAGCTTTGCGACCACCCCTGAGCTCCCCTTCGACGCCGCGTTCACCTCCGACCTCCCCCTCGTCCGTACGCGAGCCCTAGGTGAGCCCTCCGTGCTCGGCATCGCCTTCTCGAGCTCTGCTCGTGTTTTTCTCGGTCGGGAGGAAGACGATGGCTTGCGACCGTCGATTTTCGGATCTGCGGTTGTGTTTGAACCGCGCCCGATCTGTCCGTGGCCGTTGGATCCCAGATCCACGGTCGCTTACCGCTTCGCCGGCGCGCGCGGAGCGCTTGGGCCGGTGTAACATCCCAGAATTCTCAAAAATTTAAAACTTTGCATTCATGCATCATGCATCATAAAATTATGGCATTGAAATCACATAAAGAGTAAATTGAATTTTAATTATAGTTTAAATAAAGTTATGGTTAATAAAGAGGTCTATTTGAGCTTCTTATAAAAATATGAATTTTATTATTTTATTTATTTAGCAAAATGATATCAAAAAGTTATAAATTAAATTAGCTTTTCAAAACATATTTTTATGAATTTTTCTGAAAAGTTTTGGCTAAGTTTTAAAATCAAATTTGATTTAAAGGTTTGAAAACAGGAAATGTTTTGTCAAAAAAAAAAGGGAGAAGAAACAGCCCGACCCAATCTGGGCCGAAGCCCACTTCGTTCCCTCCCGTGCGCGCAGCGCAGGCGCAGCGCAGAGGCCCAACAGCAGCCCGCCTCCCTCCTTCTCTCACTGCCAGCAGGGGCCCACTCGTCATCTCCCCCCCCAACTCGTGAAGAGCACGAACTCAACCGAACCTAGATTGTTGCGGATCGAAATCCGTTGGGAAATCACGAGTAAATAGCTCCCCTCCGCCCCCATATAAACCCCCTCTCCGCCGCCTCCTCCCGAACCCCAAAACCCTAGAAGATTGCCCCCGGGTTGCTCGGAAACCGTCCGCCGCCGTCCGCCGCTGTTCGCCGCCGTAAGCTTCTGATTTCGGTGGCTACAGATGACCTCGAGCCCCCCCCCCCCCTTTCTCCGCGAGCACGCCCTTGACATCTTCCCTGTTGTTCTACTGCTCCAGATCATCGCGTCCGTGATCAACCGAAGCAAACCGCCGCCGTCTCCATCTCCGGCGAGCTTTAGGAGGAGAAGGGAAGCATGCCGAAGACCCCTGTCGCGCCAACATCTCCGCCTCGACCTCCTCTTCGTAGCGGTACGTGCCGTTCTTTCCCGCTCGTCGTAGCTCGCCGGAAAATC
Source organism: Poa annua (assembly GCA_026929855.1). Lineage (NCBI taxonomy): Eukaryota > Viridiplantae > Streptophyta > Magnoliopsida > Poales > Poaceae > Poa > Poa annua. The sequence continues at coordinate 44,092,105 of CM049430.1, forward strand.
TTCTGCCGACGATGGCGCCACCGCGGGATGAGGTCATCGGAGACGTACTCCGGCCGGCCGCGTCACTTTAGATCCGAGCGGTTCGATTTAGATCGGACGGGCATGATTCAATTTCCTTTACTGCTTCATCCCGCTAATCTGGAGCGTCCGATGTAAGTTAGATCGGACGGCCCCCGCGCCGATCCGCGGCGAACCGGTATCGGCCAATCGGAGCCCGACGCGTGGCTAGTTATTTTTCTATTTCGGCTGAGAAATTGTTTTAAAAACAGAAAACAACACAAACTTACAAAATCCATAACTTTTGATCTGTTCATCCAAATTTGATGAATTTTATATCCACGTGAAGCTCTGCTCGTGTAGTTTAGTATGGTTTCATTAGTTTATCCTTCTAGTGTATATTAAATTGCGGAATTTAATTATTTAGCTTTCGGATAATTAAATCTATAACTTAATAATAAAATTTCTTTCCAAATAAAATCCAATTGTTTTAGAGATTTATTAATACCCTCTGTCCAGAGAGTGCAACATGAGTTTTATTTGAAACTTCTCCTAATAAAATTAAAGATATTGGATTTAGAACTTAAAACTACTAATATGCTCAATATTTAAATGATTAAATAAAATATTAAAATATTGATCATTGCATTTCATGCATTAATAACAGAGAAATTGAAATGGTAATTATTTGGTCTTGTTAAGTTCATGACATATTAAGCATGCATACATATCCTTGTCTTGATATTTTAAGTGTTATGCTTGTGTGTTTATTTAGTTTTATTGTTTGTCTCTAGATTGTGAAGAGGAGGAAGGTCCTTGTGATTGTTATTCTTGCTGTGCTTGTTCCTCTTGTTACCAAGGCAAGTGACATTCATAATCTATCCTATGTTTTCTATATGCATTATTAGTAGATTTTGAGTAGTATGCATGATAGGGAAATTTTGAACTATCTTATAATGCTAAGTTAGTTTACACTTTGAAAATATCCTAGTAGTGTGTAGCCATCCCTCCCCATGCAGCCACCAAAAGTCTTATTAGATGCTTAGCTATGCTATAAAGGAGTTTACTTATCATGTTATAGAATTATTGCTAAGTGTTAAAACCTTGAATGCACTTCTGGGTGGAATTGGTTGTTTGGTTTATGTTGAGTGGCTTTTGGGACCATGCTTGTGGTTGTCTTTGCCTAGGATGAATTTCTATTCTACTTAGGGCCATGAGTATGGTGGTTGTCACCCAGAAGCGCACTTGTGGACGGCCACCCAGGAACAAAGAGATTTCTAAGTCCCTCCAAGTTTAGAAGCTTCCCGTGCAGCCTTCTGACAATGGGCTCTGTCTAGAACTACTAAGTTGTGAGAGTGCAACCTGTTAGCTTGACAAGCAGATGTAGAGTTGATAGGTGGAACGGTTCTTGCTAGTATGGTTGTATTCTTCTTCTGAAAGTTCTTGTCTCAATTCTCTCCTTTCCTTAATGCACTCCGCGTGTATAGGATGTCTGGGTTAATTGAGTCTTAAGGTGAAAGTGCACAACCTCTGCAGAGTCGACAAACTGAGTACTCAGCCGTGTCCCCGGTGATGGACTACTTCGAGCAACTGGACAAGGATGGACGGAAGAATCTCAGCATGGTTTTCGTAAAGTAAAATTTGACGAAGGAAAGAATTATTGGTGCACTTGGGCTTCATCCCTTGGTGCCAAGTCTTTGAGATACAAAAGTGTTTTTACAAAAGATAGGAGAAAACTGGCTTTCTGCAAAATAGCCTACAAACTCCACCAAGCCAAATATGCATATAGAATTAGACTTATCATAATTTGTCCACCATAGTCACTTGCCAATACTTCATTGTATTGACCTCCTACGGGGGCTGCATATTCAAATGTGCAGGTAATTCTGATCAGGAGTAAGTTTGAACTCGATTCTATACCCAACATGTCTGCTTGTGGCGTATGCTAGAAGAGGAGGCCCATTGCTTTTATTTTCGTTGTGAACTCTGAATAGTTTAGCTAGTCTTCATGACTATGCACTTTGTAATAAAGCTATACTTGGCTATTTTTGGATCTCGATGTAGTATTTTGATACTTCTGCAATGATACTATATATTTTGTACTGTGGTGCTGGCAGTGATCCCGGGACTAGCACATAACACAGGTGTTCCATCTTTATTTAAAAGATGGGGCGCTACAAAATGGTATCAGAGCAAAAGTGTTTCCTGTAGGTTCGAGCCCTTAGGATTGGTTAAGCCTCCTTTTGATCATAATATTACCATCTTTGAAGTATGTTGGATCCTAGCGGCATAGTGGGATGAAGCGGCCTGGGACTAACCTTACATGTCCGCGTACATGAGACCTGTTCCACAATTATAAGTGGCTGGCCGGGTGTCTGTCTCTCTCACTATAGTGAATGTCCGACTTACAAAGAATTGATAATAGTGTTGATCACCTGTTAGAAAAGAACTTATTTTTCTCTAAGTACTTAAGTACACCCTAATTAGTATATCTTACCTTTGTCTTGTTTTAATAAACTCTACCTTTATCACTTAAGGATGTCGTTCTTCATGTATCAAACCGCGGAGGACTTCAAGGACATGCGCTTTGGAAGATATCTTCTAGAGTTGGTAGAACTGTTGGCACTTCCAACACCCATCATCAAGGCAAGCCAGCTGAAGCACTTCAACAAAGAAGACTTATGGGGAATTCGCCTTTACCAACAAGGGCGCCAGACTGAACCCAAGACCGAAGACATCCAGTACAAGTCGATTAGTGACTCCTTGGAGAAAGGGCTGAATCTCGTCACGCAGGAGCTAATAGGACGTCTTTGCTTGCAATTCCAGGAGGAGTTAAAAGACCACTACTTTTCTCACCTTGGCCAACGTGACGAACATGGGATTCCTTACTGTGTTAGCGAGGAAGACAAAAACAAACCAGAACCTTTGTACCCATATCTCCAAGACTTAGAACTTCACCTCTGGCAACTAGAAGAGGATAGACACAATGAGCTGTTGAAGAATGATGAAATAATGGCACAAGTCAAGGAGACTCAAAAGAAGATTGAAGCCCAAGAAGAGGTGGCCAACGCGCAAGAGGAGAAGTTCCGAGCTCAAGAGAAGAAGTTCCAAAATCAAGAAAAGAGAATTAGAGACAAGAACAAGGAGATCAAGACCTTGAAGGATGAAATTCTGAGCAACGACGTCGAGTTCGAAGCTGATCGAGATTTGATCGAGACTTTACGCCGTGAGAAGAGAATGCTGCAAGAGAAGATTGAACTCCTGGAGAAGGAAGCAATCGAGACTCTGCACCGGGAGACGGCAAAGTTACAGGAGAAGAACGAGGCCTTGGAGAAGGAGGTGAATGACTACAAGGAGATCCTTACGAAGGAAGGCATCACCATCGAGGAAGTCGAAGAAGATGAAGGAGACGTTATGGACGAAGTTTAGACTTAGTAGTTGGACCACCATATTCTCCTTCGTTTAGTTCGTCGTTCTTTTTAAAACATTGATTTCCAACTTGTGGTGTGACAATGATAGAATGTTTGGTTTGCAGACTCTGTAGTTTTATTAAATCAACTTAGATTATTGTTTCGTTTTGCTAAGTAGATTTTCTTTTCAAATTGTCTTATGAGTGTTGATTGTGTTGACTTGGTTGCTTTGTGCATGGGTAGGATTTTTCTTAGTTTTGTCTATCTCTCACTCATCTATGCTGAAAAACCCTACAGATGCCTCCTCGTCGTGATACCAACAACGACGATGTCATGCAACAACTGATGGCCGCTCAAGCTCAGTTGATGAATATGATGACTCAATTCATTGCAGCAACCAACAACAACAACAACAACAACAACAACAACAACAACAACAACAACAACAACAACAACAACAACCACACCAACAACAACCCGCCACCACCCCCACTGGACAGACTTGCTAGATTCCTAAGGCTTAGGCCTAATAAGTTCTCCTCTGCTACTGAACCAATAGTGGCGGATGATTGGCTCCGTTCAGTCAACAAGGACTTAGTAACTTGTGAATGTTCTGAGGCAGAAAAAGTGAGGCTCACTGCACACCTGTTGGAAGGACCCGCAGCATTGTGGTGGGAGAATTATCAAGTGACTCATCCTTTGGATGGCATGACGTGGGATGCGTTCAAGGAAGGTTTCCGGAATGCTCACATCTCCTCAGGTATAATGAAACTGAAGAAAGAGGAATTTCGCAGCTTGAGGCAAGGAGGTAGAACCCTGAAGGAGTATATGGATGACTTCTGTATGCTATCAAGGTATGCGCCAGAGGACATTGACACTGATGCAAAGAGGAAGGCAAAGTTCCTCAATGGACTTAAGGGAGAACTGAAGATACCTTTGTCTGTGGCATATACTCCAAACTATCAAGCTCTGCTGGATCAAGCTATCACCCTGGACAACAACATAAGAAAGGAAGAGAATAGGAAGAAGAAGTTCAGTGCAAGTAAGGTTCATTCTGAAGGGACATATAAGAAACAACATACCTCTGAAGTCAGTAGCCATAAACCCTGGAATCACTCCAACACTGGTAATGGACAAAAACATCATGGTCATAACCACAATGGGGGAAACAAAGGAAGCAATGGAGGATACAATGGAAATAATGGTGGATAAAGGGGAAAACATCATCATGGCCATAATCATCGGAATGGTAATCACCGTCCTAACTATGAAGGGAAGAAAGACTTGTCTAATGTGACATGCTTCAAGTGCAAGAAGACAGGACATTATGCAACTGAATGCCCAGAGAAGAAAGCTGATGAAAATTTCAAGCCCAATCCTTTCCAGAAGGGACAAGTGAACCACATCAATGTGGAAGAAGTTCATGATGAACCTGATGCTGTGATTGGTACGTTCTTGCTCAACTCCTTTCCAGCATTAGTTTTATTTGATACTGGAGCATCTCATTCATTCATATCAAGAGCTTTTGTTAACAAACATGGGTTAGCTGAGGAAAGTCTAGGAAAACCTATTAGGGTAAGTTCACCTGGAGGAGAGATGATAGTAAATTCAGGGTGTAGGCAGTTAGACTTGCAAATCGGAAAACACACCTTCCCAACAGACTTAGTCATCCTAGAAACCCAAGGATTGGATGTTATCATCGGAATGGATTGGATGACTCGTTTTGAAGGAATCATAGATTGTGCAACTAGAGCAATCACCCTCACCACCCCAAAGAAAAGGAAGATTAAGTTCAGATCAACTTTCGAACTTAAGAAGGTTAGGCTAAATTCTCTTAAGGGGGTTAGCCTTGGTGATGTGCTTATCGTCAAGGAATACCCAGATGTTTTTCCGGAGGAACTACCGGGAATGCCACCCGATAGAGATGTAGAGTTTCTCATCGAACTGAAGCCGGGAACAGGGCCAATAGCTAAAAGACCTTATCCTATGGCCGTCGATGAACTGAAAGAGCTCAAGAAGCAACTAGAGGAGCATATCCAGAAAGGATTTATTCGTCCAAGTTCATCGCCATGGGGAGCACCAGTCTTATTTGTTAAAAAGAAGGATCAAACCCAGAGGCTAGTCACGGATTATAGAGATATAAACGAGAAAACTATCAAAAACAAGTACCCGTTACCCAAGATAAATGAATTATTTGATCAACTGGAAGGTGCTTGTGTTTTCTCAAAGATCGATATTCGATCGGGGTACCTCCAAATGAAAGTTAGAGAAATGGATATACCCAAAACTGCATTTGTTACGAGATATGGCTCTTATGAGTACACAGTAATGCCTTTTGGATTAACCAATGCACCAGCCTATTTCATGAATATGATGAATAAAGTGTTCATGGATTTTCTCGATAAGTTTGTGGTAGTGTTCATAGATGATATTCTAATCTACTCCAAGAGTCACAAAGAACATGAAGAGCACTTGCGTCTGGTATTGCAGAGACTACGCGAACATAATTTGTATGCCAAGTACAGCAAGTGTGAGTTTTGGTTAGAACAAGTCGGATTTTTAGTCCATGTGGTGTCCAAGGAAGGTATAGCAGTGGATCCTGAAAAGGTTTCAGCTGTAACTAATTGGGAACCGCCGAAGAATGTTGGTGAATTACGAAGTTTTCTGGGTCTAGCAGGATACTACCGACGATTCATTGAAAACTTCTCCAAGATTGCCAAGGCCTTGACGGAATTATTAAAGAAGGAGAAGAAATTTGAGTGGACAGAGGCATGCGAAGCCAGTTTTCAGGAGTTGAAGAAACGTCTGGTTTCAGCCCCAGTTCTATGCTTACCTGATTTGGAGAAGGAATTCCAAGTATACTATGATGCTTCACGCCAAGGTTTGGGAAGTGTGTTGATGCAGGAAGGCAGAGTGGCATCTTATGCCTCTAGACAACTCAAGAAACATGAAGCAAATTATCCAACTCATGATCTCGAGTTAGCATCAGTAGTGCATGCCCTGAAAACTTGGAGACCCTACCTGATGGGAAAAAGATGTGAGGTATTCACGGACCACAAAAGTTTGAAGTACATATTTACACAGAAGGAATTGAATATGAGGCAAAGAAGATGGCTGGAACTTATTAAAGATTATGATCTAAGTCTTCAATACCATCCGGGAAAAGCTAATGTGGTAGCCGATGCTCTAAGCCGTAAAGTGTATGTGAATGGCCTTACAGCAGGAGAGTTACCCGAGGATTTATGCAAGGCCTTCAAGGACCTCAGATTGGAAGTAGTACCTGAAGGGTTTGTAACCTCATTAGTTGTACAGCCCACCTTGATGGACAAGATACGTGAAGCTCAGAAAGGAGACAAGGAAATAGAAGAGATCAAAGTCAATTTAGGAGCTAGAAAAGCTAAAGGATTTCATGAGGATGAGCAGGGGAATTTGTGGTTTGAAAAACGGGTATGTGTGGCCAATGACCCTGATATTAGGAAGTTAATTCTGCAAGAAGCTCATGAAACACCTTATTCAATTCATCCGGGAAATACCAAGATGTATATGGATGTGAAAGAGAGATTTTGGTGGAATAATCTGAAGGGAGAAATAGCAGAATACATCGCTAAGTGTGATGTATGTAGTCGAGTAAAGGCAGAACATCAGAAACCAGCAGGACTCTTACAACCTTTGAAAATACCGGATTGGAAGTGGGATTCCGTTGGGATGGACTTCATCACTGGCTTTCCAAGGACCAGATCGGGTTATGATTCTATTTGGGTTATTGTTTGTCGCTTAACCAAAATAGCTCACGTCATACCCGTGAAGACCACTTATACTAGTGCAAAGCTAGCCGATATTTACATGAAGAGAATTGCGTGTCTTCACGGCGTTCCTAAGAGTATCGTGTCTGATAGGGGGACCCAGTTCACTTCTCATTTTTGGAAGCAGTTGCACGAATCTTTGGGAACCAGATTGGAATTCAGTACGGCTTTCCATCCGCAAACAGATGGTGAGACTGAAAGAGTGAACCAGATCTTAGAAGATATGTTAAGAGCTTGTGCGCTCGACTATGGATCTAGTTGGGATGATAATTTGCCATACGCTGAGTTCTCCTACAACAATAGTTACCAAGTCAGCATTGAGATGGCACCGTTTGAAGCCTTATATGGAAAGAAATGCACAACCCCACTGTTGTGGCGTGGTGTAGGAGAACGGAGTTTCTTTGGGCCTGATATAATACAGGATGCTGAAGAGAAAGTCAGGCTGATTAAGGACAGATTGAAAATAGCACAGTCACGCTAGAAAAGCTATGCAGATTCCAAGCGTAGAGAAGTCACCTATGAAGTGGGAGATAGAACCTATTTAAGGGTGTCACCACTTCGGGGTGTGAAAAGGTTTGGAATCAAAGGAAAGTTAGCACCTCGATTCATTGGACCATTCAAAATTCTGTCTCGCAAAGGTGAAGTGGCCTATGAGTTAGAACTACCTGAAGTACTGTCTGCTGTTCATAATGTGTTCCATGTCAGTCAGTTGAAGAAATGTCATCCCGAGATGATGGGAGTTCCCTTAAAGGATACTGTACCCCACGAGGAGGTACAATTGGAGAGTGACCTGACATACGAAGAGAAGCCCATTAAGATATTACAGACAGCAGAAAGAGTCACCCGTACCAAAACCATCAAGTTTCGCAAGGTCCAGTGGAATCATCACACCGAGGACGAAGCCACATGGGAACGAGAGGATGACCTCCGAGAAGACCACCCACACCTATTTGCTGACCTTTCCGAAGCTCGAGGGCGAGCTTCTTCTTAAGGGGGTTAGTCTGTAACATCCCAGATTTCTCAAAAATTTAAAACTTTGCATTCATGCATCATGCATCATAAAAGTATGGCATTGAAATCACATAAAGAGTAAATTGAATTTTAATTATAGTTTAATTAAAGTTGTGGTTAATAAAGAGGTCTATTTGAGCTTCTTATAAAAATATGTATTTTATTATTTTATTTATTTAGCAAAATGATATCAAAAATTTATAAATTAAATTAGCTTTTCAAAACATATTTTTATGAATTTTTCTGAAAAGTTTTGGCTATGTTTTAAAATCAAATTTGATTTAAAGGTTTGAAAACAGGAAATGTTTTGTCAAAAAAAAAAAGGGAGAAGAAACAGCCCAACCCAATCTGGGCCGAAGCCCACTTCGTTCCCTCCCGTGCGCGCAGCGCAGGCGCAGCGCAGAGGCCCAACAGCAGCCCGCCTCCCTCCTTCTCTCACTGCCAGCAGGGGCCCACTCGTCATCTCCCCGCCAACTCGTGAAGAACACGAACTCAACCGAACCTAGATTGTTGCGGATCGAAATCCATTGGGAAATCACGAGTAAATAGCTCCCCTCCTCCCCCATATAAACCCCCTCTCCGCCGCCTCCTCCCGAACCCCAAAACCCTAGAAGATTGCCCCCGGGTTGCTCGGAAACCGTCCGCCGCCGTCCGCCGCTGTTCGCCGCCGTAAGCTTCTGATTTCGGTGGCTACAGACGACCTCGAGCCCCCCCCTTTCTCCGCGCGCATGCCCTTGACATCTTCCCTGTTGTTGTACTGCTCCAGATCATCGCGTCCGTGATCAACCGAAGCAAACCGCCGCCGTCTCCATCTCCGGCGAGCTTTAGGAGGAGAAGGGAAGCATGCCGAAGACCCCTGTCACGCCAACATCTCCGCCTCGACCTCCTCTTCGTAGCGGTACGTGTCGTTCTTGCCCGCTCGTCGTAGCTCGCCGGAAAAGCTTCTGCCGACGATGGCGCCACCGCGGGATGAGGTCATCGGAGACGTACTCCGGCCGGCCGCGTCACTTTAGATCCGAGCGGTTCGATTTAGATCGGACGGGCATGATTCAATTTCCTTTACCGCTTCGTCCCGCTAATCTGGAGCGTCCGATGTAAGTTAGATCGGACGGCCCCCGCGCCGATCCGCGGCGAACCGGTATCGGCCAATCGGAGCCCGCCGCGTGGCTAGTTATTTTTCTATTTCGGCTGAGAAATTGTTTTAAAAACAGAAAACAACACAAACTTACAAAATCCATAACTTTTGATCTGTTCATCCAAATTTGATGAATTTTATATCCACGTGAAGCTCTGCTCGTGTAGTTTAGTATGGTTTCATTAGTTTATCCTTCTAGTGTATATTAAATTGCGGAATTTAATTGTTTAGCTTTCGGATAATTAAATCTATAACTTAATAATAAAATTTCTTTCCAAATAAAATCCAATTGTTTTAGAGATTTATTAATACCCTCTGTCCAGAGAGTGCAACATGAGTTTTATTTGAAACTTCTCCTAATAAAATTAAAGATATTGGTTTTAGAACTTAAAACTACTAATATGCTCAATATTTAAATGATTAAATAAAATATTAAAATATTGATCATTGCATTTCATGCGTTAATAACAGAGAAATTAAAATGGTAATTATTTGGCCTTGTTAAGTTCATGACATATTAAGCATGCATACATATCCTTGTCTTGATATTTTAAGTGTTATGCTTGTGTGTTTATTTAATTTTATTGTTTGTCTCTAGATTGTGAAGAGGAGGAAGGTCCTTGTGATTGTTATTCTTGTTGTGCTTGTTCCTCTTGTTACCAAGGCAAGTGACATTCATAATCTATCCTATGTTTTCTTTATGCATTATTAGTAGATTTTGAGTAGTATGCATGATAGGGAAATTTTGAACTATCTTATAATGCTAAGTTAGTTTACACTTTGAAAATATCCTAGTAGTGTGTAGCCATCCCTCCCCATGCAGCCACCAAAAGTCTTATTAGATGCTTAGCTATGCTATAAAGGAGTTTACTTATCATGTTATAGAATTATTGCTAAGTGTTAAAACCTTGAATGCACTTCTGGGTGGAATTGGTTATTTGTTTTATGTTGAGTGGCTTTTGGGACCATGCTTGTGGTTGTCTTTGCCTAGGATGAATTTCTATTCTACTTAGGGCCATGAGTATGGTGGTTGTCACCCAGAAGCGCACTTGTGGACGGCCACCCAGGAACAAAGAGATTTCTAAGTCCCTCCAAGTTTAGAAGCTTCCCGTGCAGCCTTCTGACAATGGGCTCTGTCTAGAACTACTAAGTTGTGAGAGTGCAACCTGTCAGCTTGACAAGCAGATGTAGAGTTGATAGGTGGAACGGGTCTTGCTAGTATGGTTGTATTCTTCTTCTGAAAGTTCTTGTCTCAATTCTCTCCTTTCCTTAATGCACTCCGCGTGTTTAGGATGTCTGGGTTAATTGAGTCTTAAGGTGAAAGTGCACAACCTCTGCAGAGTCGACAAACTGAGTACTCAGCCATGTCCCCGGTGATGGACTACTTCGAGCAACTGGACAAGGATGGACGGAAGAATCTCAACATGGTTTTCGTAAAGTAAAATTTGACGAAGGAAAGAATTATTGGTGCACTTGGGCTTCATCCCTTGGTGCCAAGTCTTTGAGATACAAAAGTGTTTTTACAAAAGATAGGAGAAAACTGGCTTTCTGCAAAATAGCCTACAAACTCCACCAAGCCAAATATGCATATAGAATTAGACTTGTCATAATTTGTCCACCATAGTCACTTGCCAATACTTCATTGTATTGACCTCCTACGGGGGCTGCATATTCAAATGTGCAGGTAATTCTGATGAGGAGTAAGTTTGGACTCGATTCTACACCCAACATGTCTGTTTGTGGCGTATGCTAGAAGAGGAGGCCCATTGCTTTTATTTTCGTTGTGAACTCTGAATATTTTAGCTAGTCTTCATGACTAGGCACTTTGTAATAAAGCTATACTTGGCTATTTTTGGATCTCGATGTAGTATTTTGATACTTCTGCAATGATACTATATATTTTGTACTGTGGTGCTGGCAGTGATCCCGGGACTAGCACATAACACAGGTGTTCCATCTTTATTTAAAAGATGGGGCGCTACAGCCGGCCCAACTCAGCCCCGCGCTGCTCTGCTTCGCCGATGGGCCGATCTGGCCCAGATCTGGCCGTTCGGCCTGTTTTTCCTTTATCCGTTTTCCTATTATTTATCCAGTAAATCTAGAGTTTAGCTTTAAATCATTTGTGGTAAATCTATATCAGATAAAATTATGAGATTAATTTTGAAACATGCGCGCACGTTTTCTTAACCATGTGGCGTTGGACTTGTTCCAAAATGTGTTTTCTGTTGAGTGTAAAAATAGATCTAATAAAAAGTATATATTACACCATTTGTTTAATAACTTGTGTTCTGTAAATAAAAACATGCAATCTTGGATCTGTTGGAAAGCTTGTAAAAATGTCTATCTATATTGGTCAATCTCGCATGCAGGATATTAACCAAGCAAAAGTTATTTTTACTCTAAGAATGACATCAGTAGGTGTTTGGGGATTTTTAGCTCTTAAATAGAAACACTTTTTGAAGTAAATCCAATTGGAAGTGTTAGATATTTGTTGGAGGTATAATATCCTACAAATGTAGATTTTTCCTGTAATTAGTTATTTCTTAGTGAATAAATCCCTGAAAACAGGGAGATAATCCCTTAAAATGCATTTCTGAAATTTCAGAGATTATGACATGTCTAGTTTTAATTGGTGGAGCCACCTATGTCCATAAAAATATGTTAAGGATAATTTTGTGGGATAGCCACAGGTTTTATCGAACTCACCCCACTGGATTGACCCCAAAATAATTCTTATTATTTTCTGCACATAGAAAATGGTCAGAAGTATACTTTATTTTAAAACTGGTATAACTTGAGCTAGGAGTATCCAAATTTGATAAATAAGATCTCCACTTAAAGAGAAAACTCACATCTCACCAGAAAGTTTAATTATGCATTCAGGAGATCTATAAAACTGAACCTATCATCTGTTTGATTTTGACATCAGTAGCTCTTGTCTGATTTTTAATTCTTATATGGTGATAGATTTTCATGCACAGCTAATTTTCAGAGCTCCACATGATTGTTAGGAATAATGTGGTAGAAGGGTTTAATTTTAGGAGCAGTACCTTAAGAATTATGCTTAAACCATGTAAACAGCCCCCAATAAATATTGGATGCATTATTCGTGTTTTCTGTCCGTGATGCTTGATGCTTGTTGTTATACTTTAGATTGTTATCAACTCGTATTTTAGGACTTACGCTAGTCTCGTCTGTTTTTCATGTTACGGTAGAATCTCAACCCGAGGAAGAGCAGTACGAGGTAGCTGAGCACGACTACGCTGAAGAGCAAGACCAGGGGCAGTACTTTGAGTAAGGCAAGCCCACCTCACCACCTTTATGGAAATCCTACTATTTACAAAGCATGTTTTGTTTTAAAATAAAATAATGCATGTTTTACTTCTTTTGTGGCACCTTGCCACCGGAAAACTATTTTACCAAATATTGTTTGGCCAAAGTTATATACTAGAATAGCTGTAGGTATTATAAGAAGAGTTTTACTTGTTGAGTCTTGTCATTGAAGGCTCTATAAAGAAGATTAAGTTTTCAAATAGAATACTCTGTTATCTTACCTCAAAACTATAGGATGGGAACCCGTTTGGTAAAACTATTTTTATGAAGGAAAACCTGAGTTGCTGGGAGCAATCAGCGAGTCAGAACTGTTTTATGAAAACCCGAGATGCTGAGAGCATTCAGAGATGTTGCGAAAACCCGAGCTGCTAGAGCAGTCGGAGATGGAAGTTTAATTTCGAAGTCCCTGCTGCCGCCCGAACAATGAACCCGTGCAACCACACTAACTGACATGGGTAGGGCTTAGCCGGAAGCTTGTCTGTTTTAGTGTTGGGGCTCTCATACTTTCTATGAGGGATGGGCCCTCGAAGCCGGGTTGTCGTCCGGAAGAGACAATACACTGTTGAGGACCAACAGCCGGACGATTACGGCAGGTCTCCTGACGTGGCGGTGTGGCGTCCCGAGGAAATACCAAGAGGTCTAGTGGAGCACACGGTGCCGAGGAGAACAAACCTACCGGGAGGCCCCGATACTAGGGTGGTCATAGTGGAAAGTTTTGATCGTGGAGTCGTATGACGGGTCGTGGCAGACACGGCGGAATAACCGATAGGTGTGGGTAAAGTGTGCAACCTCTGCAGAGTGTAAATCTATTCGAATAGCCGCGTCCGCGGTCATGGACGGTTGGAAAGGCCACACTGGGCGTCTAGAGAAAGAAGTTGTTTTATGAAGGAAAAATGTTTATGTGGGAATCAGGAGGTACCTGGGAGGTACGGAATTTGGGTGAGGATGATTGGTCTCGGGGAGACAATCAGTCCAATCTCAAGGAAGGAAAAAGGGGTATCCCCATCCTAGTGTTTTTAAAGGTTTTACAAAAGAAAGTTTTGAACTTGGATATGTCCTTGCTATATCTAAGAGAAGAGAATTCTCTCTAAATGTTTTCTTCAACAAAGATATAGAGATGTCGCATTTCAGCAAAGAGAATTCTATCTCTAAATGTCTTCTTCAACAAAGATATAGAGATGTCGTATTCTCTATGTTTGAATTCATTGTTTTCCAAAATGAGCCCTGTAGTTGTATTCAGGAGCCCTCCCAGTTCTCGAAAAGTGTTTTTCTTGCATTATCATGAGAATTTAAGCCTTGAGGTGGTCTTGCGAGTACGTAATTGTACTCATGTGGCTCTGTCCCTGGATATTCAAATGTCCAGATTTCAATGAGGAGGCTTGCATCGAGGAGGAGGTGTACTACGACGACTTCGCCACCTAGCTGTCACCGGTCAACTGCACTTGTGGGAATCTGCGCTCGGAGATGTTAAGAGCCGTCGCTAGCCACGAGCTTCCGCTATCGTAGTTAATTCCGTCCTGCGTGACGAGGTTTGATGACTTTGGTCGTATGACCGTTTATGTGTTGTAAGACTTTTATTCGTACGACTTGAATGATGTAACTCTTTGATACCTATGTTGGTTATGTGATTACGATGCACTGATCATTGGGATCGTGATCTCTTACATAACGTGGGCATCTCGGATTCGTCCGAGGGGTCCTTACAAGTTGTTTACCAAAAGTAGGAGAAAACTTGCTTTGCGCAATAGCCTTGAGCTCCACCAGCCAAATAAGCATATAGATATAGCTTAGTAGAATATTAGCTTTTAAAAGTCACTTGCCACCACAATTCAATTGTGCTGACCCTTTATAGCTGGGCTGCAACTAAACCTTGCAGATTTGACAGACGACGAGTGAGCATTCGATAGGATTTCGAGTCTACAACCAACATGCTTTGCCTGTGGCACATGAAGATGATGAGGCTCATTGTATATACTGTTTTTCCGCTGCTGCTCTTTGGATTTTGCTAGCCTTTTCAAGTTATGCAAGTTGTAAGAGATATTTGTAACACTGGATCATGCAATTTAATAAAGTATTTGACACTTTTGCAGTGTATACATCTTAAACTGTGGTGCTAGCATTTGATCCAGGGACTAGCACATTAACACAGGGACTTCCACCTTATAATAAAAGGTGAGGTCACTATAGATGGTATCAGAGCACTGTGTTGCCTGTAGGTTCGAAACCCTAGGTTTGGATAGAAATAGGTTTGGACCATAGGATTGAAAATCTATTCTATTTACTTTCTATAAACAAATCTTTTCATTTTATCTTCCTCGTACTCTCATCTACAATCAACCTTCTAAAAATACCTTATCTTACTCTAGATGACCATGTTCTTATAGTCTAAGTCTGATTCTACTGCTTCATATGGAAAAGCTTCTATCCAACATGAAGTTCTACATGCATGGAAGACCACTGAAGAACCATGATTCGGCCAATACTTCTAAGGTATCCAAGAAAGTTGAACAAGAACTTGAAGCACTCAAGAAAAAAATAGATTATACCACCTATCCTTTAGAATAACGAGATCTGATGATGTATTGACATATCAAATTGTGGTATGGCAGTACTATCATTGTTTTCTTTCCATGACATTGGTGTGTTTCGTTCGATAAACGATTAGTTCGATTTCTCAAAATAAGTTTGAAAACTTTACACATATGTGTTTGCTTGTGTTTGAACCTCGTTGCTTGTTTCTTGTTAGATGTTGTTTGTAATTGATTTGTATTGATCTTTTTATATAAGTTAGAACATTTTGAGTATCAACAAAACTTTTCTTTTTAGGGTGGTAGCTACCCAGATAATTCAAACCAGTTGCCTAATACCGGAGATCCAAGTCTATCTTTCTTTCTAGCCTTCCCAATCAAAAAAATCATCCCCTACAAGTTTTCAAGTTTCCATGTCAGAAATTACATTACTCCCCTCTCTAGTTATCGGAATCATTCCAAGCATTTGCTTTTCTTTTTAGCCTCTCCGAATCTCGGGGACGAGATTCCTTGTAAGGGTGGTAGTCCGTAACATCCCAACATTTTCTAATGTTCAAAAATCACTAAAATTTAAAACTTTTGTTTTTATTAAAATAAAACATAAAAGTCATAGGAAAACCAACTATGTAAGACTTCAAACTTATTGAAGAGTTTATTAATTCAAATATCTCAATGCATCATTATTTTGAAAAGTTGTTTCAAGTTAAACAATTTATTATCCATTGTAAATATTAAAACCTCAATATCTAATTTAACAAATGTTTTACAAACCTTCAAACCATATTCATGAAATAAAAGGTTTCTTTATAAGTATTTGATTTCAACCACTTAGCAATAGGAATTCATAAATTAAAATAATAATTACAAGTGTATTTTAAACTATTGAAAACATTGTCTATTTGCCAAAAGATTATTATTCATTTACCTGAGTTCAAAACATAGTTTGGAGATTTCAAGTCTATAGTTTATAACTTTAATAACTTCATATATTTTATAATTAATGGATTATCCAAATAAACTTTTCCTTAGCTTAAATGATTTTCATAGATTTTCAAAACATAAAATGATTTCAGGAGTATATATTCTATATAAGAAAAGAATTAAATCTAGAATCTTTTCCATAGTGGTTATGAAGTTTTCAAATAAATAAGCATAATATAAAACATAATGGTACACAAAATATTATGAATTAATTTTTTATTTATTTATTATATTTCCTATCTCCTTAAATATATTTATATTTAATTATTTTACTATTATACCAAAATAGAAATGAATGGTTATTGAAAATGAGTTTAAATAACTTAAATCCAAACATATTTGAATATGGGTATTTTACAAATTTTATTTATCCAAAAGAAAATTTAATTAAGATATAATTTCAAATTTGACATTAAGTGTCAAATTTGTATTAAACCAATATTTCTAAATTATTAATTTTAAAAAGTTTTCAAGACATTCCCACTAATGTTTTAAAACATAGATATGAATATTACAATTTTTTAGAAATTTATTTGACTTTATTTGGACATTTAAATCAAAAGATATAAATAAAGTGGAAAATCAGAAAAAGAAAAATCGCTGACGTCATCGCTGACGTCATGCTGACGTCAGCATCTTCTACAACCTCGCCCCAAATCCCGCCCGGCAGTTTCTGCCGATTTTTATCCACCGTTTCCTCACGATTTAGGGTATTAACCCGAGCCCCGAACCTCTCCTTTAAAAGCCCTCGCTCCCCTCCACGTTTCCCCTCTCCTCCCACTCGGTTACGTGCCCCCAGGCCGTCGAAAAAGCTCGCCGGAGCCGCACTTCCGCCGCCGCCTCTCTCCATCGATTCCGACGAGGTGAGCCGAGCCCCCTGTCCGAGAGCCCATTCATCCTCTCCCCCGTGGCGACGCGCACCTCCCTAATCCCTCCCTTTATTCTCCACTGCAGCCAAACGGAGGAGGAAAAGAACCAGAGCTCGCCGGCGCCCGAGCCGCCTCCGACCTCGTCTCCCTGCCGCGCCAAGACGCGCTGCTCGACGATGTCGCCTCCATCGCCCTCCCCGCGACGCGCCGCGTCCGGAGCTGCCTTCCGTTCAACCAGGGAGGAGCCACAACGCCGACGCCGTCCTCGCCCGAGAGCACCGCCGCCGTCTCCTCCGGCTCCGGCGGCCATCCTGCGCCGCCAGGTGAGCCTCTCCTCCTGCGCCGTCCGATCTTGATCCTACGGCTGAAATTAGAAGTTTTTAAAACGAATCGGTATTCAGATCTGGACCGTCAGATCAGATCCAACAACCAAGATCCATCCACTTATCCACGTCAGCGCCGAGTCAGCATGCACAGTCAGCGCCACGTCAAATCCAGTCAGCGTCCACGTCAGAAAATAATTTTTCTATTTAATTCATTTTGGCAGTTTTGCAGAAAAGTCCTTGCCAGTTAGATTTATCATAACTTTTTAACCCTTGACCCAAATTGGACAAATTTTATATCCAATTAAAGCCCTTGACAAGTAGAATTTGCTGGAACTTTTAAGTTTCAAATTTTACTAGTCTAAATATATTTAATTTTCAAACAAGGAGTTTGGGCATTTTTGACTTAGTTTTAAATTCATAAGTCCAAAATTTGCAAATAAAATATTTTTGGAAAGCTTAAGATTAGAACAATAAGGATCCAGTATTTTAATTAAAGTTTAAATAAGTTAAAATGAATTTAAATAAGAAATTATTTTGGTTAACTTTGGCAAAGTGTAAATATTTATTTATATATTTCCTTTGCACAAATGTCATAAATAATTGTCCTTGTTCAGAGAAATTCAAATCCATGTTTATCAAATTATTTTCATAACATTAATATGTAAGTGGTGTTTAAAATCCTTTTAAATGATATTAGAACATTTATAGGTGTTTATAATTGTTAAAGATTAACTAGGTGTACAAATTTGATTTTTAAACTTCATGCCAATTTAAATAACTAGAATTATTAATTTATTGATATGAACATTTAAGTTTGGATTTAAAATGACTTGTTATGTTACTTTAATAGAATTTGAAATTTACATTATGTTTAAACCTTTTCCGAAATTAATGTGTGATCATTTTGAACAAGTTTAACACAAAGTCTCATTAAATAAATTATGAAACATAGACTTGTGTAATTGTATTTAAATATGTTGGATAACTTAAAATTGAGAACCTTGCTTTTAAATTGTTTTCAAACCATCTCGGCATTCTTTTGTGTAAACTATTTCAATCAAGACCTTCCGTGATCCAATTGGCAAACCATTAACTCAAATCGCATTAATTTGTTTTTGCATATTGAATTATGTTACACCCTTTACCAAATCCCTTGCTAAGCCCCTTTTTACGTTTGTTTGATTTTTGGATGTTATGTGTTTGTTGAATTGCTTGTTTATTGGATTCTTTTTACAGTATAGATTGAACGGAATGCAACGTTCGTTGTGATAAAGAGTGTGTGAGAAACGACAACATTCATCGGGCAAGTGACTTCATAAAACACCTACTATTTTATTCTATTGCATTCCTAGTATTTTTAAGCAGTATATGCAAAAGTAGTATGCATGATATGTTTTTGGGAGATTTGTAGTATGCTATGCAAACCTGTTAGGTTACTCCTTAGAAAGTCCAGTTAGACCCATATTATAATTTAGTGGAAGAATTGCTGCAAAAATGATTATTTTATGGTTGATGTGATAAGAGAAAATTTCCACTAAATTAATTTAACGCCTGGGTGGATTGGTTCGATCGAGGAGGTTTCAAGTTTAGTGGCTACTCAGGGCCAAGATTCATGGTTGTCTTCACCCAAGATAATTTTCACTTACTTGGGGCCATGATATGCGGTGTTAACCTGAGTATGCTCACTTGTGGATGGCCACCCAGGGCTATGAGATTTAAGTTTACACTGAGTTTAGTTGCTTATCGTGCAACCACTGGTCAATATGGGATCTGTCTTGAAGGAGTAAGTTGATGTGGACCTGCGTCAAGAGTTTGATGGTGGTAGGGTTGATAGGACGGTGGTAATCTCTTAGTATGATCATGGGAAAGCAATTTCTGAAAAGTCTCGTTAACATCCCAATTTTGCTAAAAATTAAAACTTTGCATTCATACATCATTCATCATATAGGCTTAACTTTTAATCACATAAATACTAAATAAAAATTCAATTATAAGTTTAAATAATGTTTAATCCCATTTAAATGTTTATTTAAAACTTACTTCATAAATATAATTTTCCAAATTATATAATGGGTAAGGTCATTATTAAAAATTGCTAATTTAAATAACCTTTCCAAAATATATTTTTATGAATTTTTCTGAAATGTTTTGAATAGGTTTAAAAATCATTTAGTAAATCAGATTAGAAAAACAGTTTTTATTTTATTTAAAAGATTATGTTACCAGGCCGGTCCAGACGTTATCCACCGCGCGCGAGGTCGATAACGGCCCATCGGCCCGCTCCAGCGCGCGCGCGCCGCTCCCCTCTCGCTGACAGGTGGGCCCCACCTGTCAGCAGGCCATTACTCTGGACAGCAACATGAAGAAGGAGGAGAATAGAAAAAGGAAGTTCAGCGCCAATAAGTACAACACTAATCTGATGCAGAAGAAACCATACGTTCCTGAGAACAGTGGGGGTCACCACAGTCACAAGAGTGGAAGTGGCCACAACCATAATGGTCATATCCATAAAGTAGGAAATTCCGGGTACAGAGGAAATAGACAGGGTGGTAGTGGACACAACCACCCGTTCAATGGGAACCATAGTGGAAAAGAGCAACACCGCCACAACAATGAGCCTAAACGAGATATTAGTCAAGTGACTTGCTACAAGTGTGGGAACAAGGGACATTACTCAACAGACTGCCCAGAGAAGAAGAAGGCGCCGGAAGCATCAAAGCCTAATCCTTTCCAGAAGGCACAGGTGAATCATCTTGATGTGGAAGAAGTGCAGAATGAACCGGATGCAGTGATTGGTACGTTCCTACTACATACCTTTCCAGCATTAGTCTTGTTCGATACTGGAGCATCCCACTCATTCATCTCAAGAGCTTTTGTTAATAAAAACAAACTGACTACTACAAGCCTGCTAAATCCGGTTAGGGTGAGTTCCCCAGGGGGGAAATGCTCGCACAAACCGATTGTCAAAACTTGAGTTTAGAAATTGGTAAACACTCATTTCCGGTAAACCTGATGATATTAGAAACCCAGGGTCTGGATGTTATACTCGGTATGGATTGGTTGGCCAAGTTTGAAGGAGTATTGGATTGTGCGAATAGATCCATTACACTCACCACTCCCGAGAAGAAGAAGATCAGATACAAATCCAAATTTGAATTTAAGAAAGTTAAGCTAAATTCTCTTAAGGGGGTTAGCCTGGGAGACGTTCGTGTGGTAAGAGATTACCCTGATGTTTTCCCCGAAGAACTACCTGGAATGCCACCCGATAGGGATGTTGAATTTCTTATAGATTTGGTTCCCGGAACGGGACCCTTAGCCAAGAGGCCATATCCAATGGCCGTAGCGGAATTGAAAGAACTCAAGAAGCAGTTAGAGGAGCAACTGCAGAAAGGATTCATCCGCCCAAGTTCATCACCTTGGGGAGCACCCATTCTGTTTGTAGAGAAAAAGGATAGTACTCAAAGGCTAGTCACGGATTATCGAGCAATCAACGAGGTGACGATCAAGAACAAGTACCCGCTACCGAAAATTAATGAACTTTTCGACCAGCTAGAGGGTGGTTCGGTATTCTCTAAGATCGATTTGCGATCAGGATACTTTCAAATGAAAGTAAGAGAACTAGATATACCAAAAACTGCCTTCACTACCAGATATGGATTATATGAGTACACCGTAATGCCGTTTGGTTTAACCAATGCACCGGCATACTTCATGAACATGATGAACAAAGCGTTTATGGACTTCTGGATAAGTTTGTTGTGGTGTTCATTGATGATATCCTGATTTACTCCAAAAGTCAGGAAGAACATGAAGAACACTTGCACATGATATTACAGAGACTTAGAGAACATAAGTTGTATGCCAAATTTAGCAAGTGTGAATTCTGGCTAGAAGAAGTTGGTTTTCTAGGACACGTTGTGTCGAAAAATGGAATAGCAGTAGACCCAGAAAAGGTGTCAGCTGTGACAAAATGGGAAGTACCCAAGAATTTGGCAGACATCCGTAGTTTCCTTGGACTGGCAGGTTATTATTGAAGATTTATTGAGAACTTCTCCAAACTTGCCAAACCATTGACTTCACTACTGAAAAAGGAAGTCAAATTCAAGTGGACTGAAGAATGTGAAATAAGTTTCCAGGAACTGAAGAAACAGCTGGTGTCAGCACTTGTTTTATGTTTGCCAGATATAGAGAAGGAATTCCAAGTATATTGTGATGCCTCGCACCATGGACTAGGAAGTGTCCTAATGCAAGAAGGGAAAGTGGTTTCATATGCTTCTAGACAGCTTAAGAAACATGAGGTCAACTATCCCACCCACGATCTGGAGTTAGCATCAGTAGTGCATGCTCTAAAGACGTGGAGACCCTATCTATTGGGAAAGCGTTGTGAGGTATTCACGGATCACAAGAGACTGAAATATATTTTCACCCAGAAGGAATTGAATATGAGGCAAAGAAGATGGTTGGAACTTATTAAGGACTATGATATGAGTTTGCAATATCACCCAGGAAAAGCTAATGTGGTGGCTGACGCTTTGAGCCGTAAGGTCCATGTAAATGGACTGACAGCGGGAGAATTGCCCGAGGATTTAAGTAGAGCATTTAAGGACCTCAGATTAGAGGTAGTACCCAAAGGATTCCTCGCAACACTGGACGTACAACCTTTGTTGATGGATAAGATTCGGGAAGGCCAGAAGGGAGACAAAGTAATGAATGAAATCAAGGTCAACCTGAGCGAAGGGAAGGCCAAGGGTTTTCGAATGGATGAGCAAGGCACCTTGTGGTTTGAGAAACGCATCTGCGTACCGCAAGATGAGGAGCTTAGAAAATTGATTATGCAAGAAGCACATAACTCGCCTTATTCCATACACCCGGGGAACACCAAGATGTACATGGATGTAAAGGAAAGATTTTGGTGGAATAACCTGAAGAGAGACATCACGGAATATATAGCTATGTGCGATGTATGTAGTCGAGTAAAGGCGAAGCATCAGAAGCCAGCAGGATTGTTGCAACCTTTACCTATACCGGATTGGAAATGGGAACAGATAGGTATGGATTTCATTACTGGGTTACCGCGTACCAGATCGGGATATGATTCGATCTGGGTAATAGTGGATCGTTTGACAAAGGTGGCCCATTTTGTGCCAGTAAAGACTACCTACTCAAGTGCTAAGTTGGCAGAGATTTACATCAGGAGAATTGTATGCCTTCATGGTATTCCCCAGAGGATTGTGTCTGACAGAGGTACCCAGTTTACCTCGCATTTCTGGAAGCAACTACATGAATCTTTTGGTACGAGATTAGAGTTCAGTACAGCATTTCATCCCCAAACGGATGGACAGACGGAAAGAGTAAACCAAATTTTAGAAGATATGCTGAGGGCATGTGCCTTGGACTACAAGTCTAGTTGGGATGATAATTTGCCATACGCAGAATTTTCCTATAACAACAGCTACCAAGCAAGCATAGAGATGTCGCCGTTTGAGGCACTTTATGGTAGGAAATGTACCACACCACTACTCTGGAGCGGTGTGGGAGATCGAAGTTTATTTGGACCTGATATAATCCAGGAAGCTGAAGAGAAGGTTCGAATAATCAAGGACAGATTGAAGATCGCGCAATCCAGGCAGAAAAGCTATGCGGATTCCAAAAGGAGAGAAATCACATATGAGATAGGTGACAGGGCTTATTTAAGAGTGTCACCAATGCGTGGTGTGAAGAGGTTCGGGATCAAGGGTAAACTTGCACCTCGATTCATCGGCCCCTTTAAGATTCTTTCCCGCAAGGGAGAAGTAGCGTATGAGTTAGAATTGCCGGAAGTTCTGTCAGCAGTTCACAATCTCTTCCACGTGAGTCAATTGAAGAAGTGTCATCCAGAGATGACAGAAACCCCGCTACGGGATACAGTGTCATTAGAATTAGTTCAGTTCGAAAGTGACCTGACGTATGAAGAGAAAACATTCAAAATCTTGGAGATGGCAGAAAGGATCACAGGAACCAAGACTATCAAATTTTGTAAGGTCCAGTGGAACCACCATACCGAAGAAGAAGCAACTTGGGAACGGGAGGATGATCTTCGGGAAGAACACCCACATCTTTTTGAAGGCCAACCCGAATCTCGAGGACGAGATTCATCTTAAGGGGGTTAGGTTTGTAACATCCCAATTTTGCTAAAAATTAAAACTTTGCATTCATACATCATTTATCATATAGGCTTAACTTTTAATCACATAAATACTAAATAAAAATTCAATTATAAGTTTAAATAATGTTTAATCCCATTTAAATGTTTATTTAAAACTTACTTCATAAATATAATTTTCCAAATTATATAATGGGTAAGGTTATTATTAAATATTGCTTATTTAAATAACCTTTCCAAAAAATATTTTTATGATTTTTTCTGAAATGTTTTGAATAGGTTTAAAAATCATTTAGTAAATCAGATTTGAAAAACAGTTTTTATTTTATTTAAAAGATTATGTTACCAGGACAGCCCAGACGTTATCCACCGCGCGCGCGGTCGATAACGGCCCATCGGCCCGCTCCAGCGCGCGTGCGCCGCTCCCCTCTCGCTGACAGGTGGGCCCCACCTGTCAGCCGTCTTCCACCTCCGTCCGGAGATCGCGCTGGAGACGACGACCACGACCGAGCCGTTTCCGGGCAGGTTTCCGCCGTGATTAGCTCCCGCGCCCCCTCCTATTTATACCCCGCGAGGCCGCCTCCGAACCCCCCCCCCCCAAAACCCTACCTCTCCACCGTCGGGCTGCTCGGAATCGAGCTCGCCGTCGCCGCCATTGCCGCCGGGCTTTTTTGCCAGTACGGTAAGCTCCAAGCTCCTCGAGCTCCACCGAGCCCCCCCCCCCCTCGCTTCCCCATCCTTTTGCGCACCCGTTGAGCCCCATTGCTTGTCCCATTTCGCAGCCGAACGCCGAAAACGACCTCGACCGAGGTGCTCCGCCGTCGGCCACCATCTCCGACGAGGAAAGGAGAGGAGTCTCGACGCTGCCGCCGCGCCATCGACCTCGCCTCCTCCTCCGCGATATTTTGGTAAGAACCGTTCGTCCTGGGGCGGTGTTTTCATGCGTGAAGCGTCGAGGCCGACGCGCCGCCGCCGCGGGCGCCGCCGCCGGCGAGCCTTCCGGCGACCCGCGCGCCGCTCGGTTCGGCCGGGCGCCCCACGCCGTTGGATCTAGATCCGGTGCATCCGATCTCATTTAAATCGGACGGCTCTCGTCCACGATCCGCGCGAATCGTTTTCGTCCAATAGGATCGCGCCACGTAGCCCCATTATTTTCTTTTTCACAGGAATTTTATAAATAAAACAGAAAAATATGCAAAACTTAGAAAATTCATAACTTATGTTTGTAAGTCCAAATTCAATGAACTTTATATCCACGGATAGCCCTGCTAGAGTAGTTTAATTCTACATCATTTGTTTTTGCTTTTGTTAAATAATAATTCATAAGATCATCCGATGAGTGATTCGGCTATTAAATCCATAACTTAAATAATAAAAATGTTTTACAAAATAAACTCAATTGTTTTAGGTTTAGGTTAACAACCTCTGCCCAGGAATATTAATATATGTCTTATTTGAAAACTTTCTTAGAACAATAAAATTTGTAATGTTATAATCTAAGTTTTGGTTACTTTGTTTTCAATTAATAAATTGTTAAGTTAATTGAGAAATTCCTAGAAATTGCATCTCATGCATTTAATATCAGAGAATATAAATCATGGATTAGTGTGTCTAATTCTACACATGGCATATCATGCATGCATACATCTTTTATTTGGTGTGTGAGATTTTGTGTGGATGTTTATTTGTATGTATTGCTTGTGCTAGATTGTGAAGGAGAGGAAGGACCTGCTTGTGATTGCTATTCTTGTTGTGCCTGCCCCTCCTGCTGCCAAGGCAAGTGACTTCATAAAACACCTACTATTTTATTCTATTGCATATCTAGTGTTTTCAAACAGTATTTGCAAAAGTAGTATGCATGATAGGATTTTGGGAGATTGTAGTATGCTATGCAAACCTTTTAGGTTTCCCCTTAGAAATTCCAGATTAGACCCCTATTATAATTTAGTGGAAGCAACTGCTGCAAAAATGATTGTTTT
Organism: Poa annua; assembly: GCA_026929855.1. Lineage (NCBI taxonomy): Eukaryota > Viridiplantae > Streptophyta > Magnoliopsida > Poales > Poaceae > Poa > Poa annua. Next base: position 44,117,619 of record CM049430.1, read on the forward strand.
ATGGTTGATGTGATAAATGAAAATTTCCACTAAATTAATTTAACGCCTGGGTGGATTGGGTCGATCGAGGAGGTTTCAAGTTGAGTGGCTTCGCAGGGCCATGTGTCATGGTTGTCTTTGCCCAGGGTAGTTTCTACTTACCTGGGGCCATGATATGCGGTGTTAACCTGAGTTGCTCACTTGTAGTAGGCCACCCAGGGCTATGAGATTTAAGTCTACACTGAGTCTAGTTGCTTATCGTGCAACCATTGGTCAATATGGGCTCTGTCTTGATGGAGTAAGTTGTTGTGGACCTGGGTCAAGAGATTGATGGTGGTAGAGTTGATAGGATGGTGCTAATCTCTTAGTATGATCATGGGAAAGCAACTTCTGAAAAGTCTCGTCTTGATCTTATCCTTTTCCTTCTCACTAAAGGAGTGTAGAGGATAGTTTGGGTTGATTGAGTCTAATGGTGAAAGTGCACACCCTCTCGAGAGTTAAAACCTAAGATCATAGCCGTGTCCCCGGCAACGGACAAATTGAGTAACTACACAAGGCTGTGTTCTGAAAATCTCCTCATCTCAAATTTCTAAATAAAACTTTTGTTGGGTGAACATGGGTAGGAGACATGGACTTGTCTTGAGATTGTCTCTGAAAGAGAAGATCTTGATTTAAGAAAATTGTTTATCAAAAGTAGGAGAAAAATTTGCTTTGCGCAATAGCCTTGAGCTCCACCAGCCAAATTAAGCATATAGTTATTGTATAGTAGAACATTAGGAATTAAAGTCACTTGCCACCACAATTCAATTGTGCTGACCCTTTATAGCTGGGCTGCAACTAAACCTTGCAGAATGTCCGAATGAGGAGTAAGGGGGTCGTCTTCGAGCTACAACCAACATGATTTGCTAGTGGCTTCATGGAGAAGATGTAGCTCCATGCTACCTTTAGTATTGCGTTGAACTCTGAAATAAAGTGTGAACTATTGATTCAGCTAGCATTTCCGCTATGCTAAGTTGTAAGGATATTTGTTTTTGGATCATTCGTCTCGTTCAGTAATAAGTTATGACATTGTACTGTGATATTTCATCTTATTGGAGAATGTGAGACTTATGTGATCCAAGTCTTTACATTATTCATATGTGTCACTGCTTACATAAGCATGGGCACTACATCTTCTCCTTTTCCTTCTCACTAAATGAGTGTTGAGGATAGTTTGGGTTGATTGAGTCTAATGGTGAAAGTGCACACACTCTCGGGAGTTAAAACCTAATATCTTAGCCGTGTCCCCGGCATCGGACAATTTGAGTAACTACACAAGGCTGTCTTCTGAAAATCTCTTCATCCAAATTTCTTAATAAAACTTTGATGGGTGAACATGGGTAGGAGACATGGATTTGTCTCGAGATTGTCTCATAAAGAGAAGATATTGTTTCAAAAAGTTGTTTACCAAAAGTAGGAGAAAACTTGCTTTGCGCAATAGCCTTGAGCTCCACCATCCAAATAAGCATATAGATATAGCTTAGTAGAATATTAGCTTTTAAAAGTCACTTGCCACCACAATTCAATTGTGCTGACCCTTTATAGCTGGGCTGCAACTAACCTTGCAGATTTGACATGCGACGAGTGAGCATTTGATAGTATTTCGAGTCTACAGCCAACATGCTTTGCCTGTGGCACATGAAGATGATGAGCCTCATTGTATATACTGTTTTTCCGCTGCTGCTCTTTGGATTTTGCTAGCCTTTTCAGGTTATGCAAGTTGTAAGACATATTTGTAACACTGGATCATGCAATTTAATAAAGTATTTGACACTTTTGCATGGTATACATTTTAAACTGTGGTGCTAGCATTTGATCCAGGGACTAGCACATTAACACAAGGTGTAACACCCCAATTCTCTTAGTTTTAGCATTGTGGTGTTATTCTAGATTTTTCACCTCTTGCAAAAAAACTTTTGTGTGGGTATAATTTTGAGTCATGATTTAATTTGCTTGCACACCTTATGCTTGTTGTGTGTCACTAACTTTTCATGAGATTTGAAAATACTAAAAAAAGACCACAACACACTGAAATAAATAACCACTATTAGGATCTTCATGGTTGTTAAAACTTAGCCAAACTAGGAGCTATTATTAAGCAAACCATAAATTGTTTTTGACATGCATCTGAATCATTTTGATCTAGGGCATATATAGTTTCACACCCTGTTCTAAATTCTCTCAAAAGAGCTTGTTTGCACATAAATATCACTAGCTTTTGTGATCATCAAATTAACATGACCATTTGAGTTATTCTTTTCTCTAGAAGTTTTCTTTTGTTTGAGAGCTTAATGAGATGTTTGACTTGGGCATTTATAAATTCATTACTTTATCCTAATTTGGGTAAGTTTGGGGTGTTGACTCATTTTATTTTTGTGGGTCATGTTTGAATATTTCAAACTTAGGTTTTTAAATGCATTTGAGCTAATTACTCAAACCTCTCACCTTTTTATTCTCTCACACTCTTTTCCACACCACCTGCTGAGAAGGAGAGCAGCAACCTTACCCCTGGTCCCACCTTTCATGGGCTAGGGCCAACCCCTCCTCTCTCTTCTCTCTTTTCTCTTATTTTCCACCCAACCCGAGCCCCTCTCCTCTCTTCTCACTGGCTAGGGCAGGTCATCCGACCAGAATCCTCTTTGTCCCCTCTCCACCGCCCACCTGAGCCAGTAGGAACGAAGGAGACCCTCCCCTCCCTCTCTCCTGCCCGAGCTAACCCTAGATCGGGTGGATCTCGTTATAACCACCCGAGCCCCTCCTCTGCCCATTTCTCCCCCTCCCTGGCTCCTACAGAACCCACTCCTCTCCCCTCTGGCAAAGTTCATCAAGCTCCCACCTCCATTTTCCCTAGAGAAGAGGGAAATCTTTTCGGTGGCCGACGGGAGAAAACCACCGTAGCCCTCGTTTCCCTCCACCATTCTTCACCATTTTTGGTTCTCTGACCTCCTCTCTGCGTGACCTAAGTCCCCCACCCTTTCTCTTGCGCAGAGGAGCTCCAAAGGCTTCGTGCTCGTCCTCGACCCGAGCTCTGAATAGGCGCCATGGCTGCATGCAGGGGGCTCCTCCGGCGTCGCCTCGCGTAGGGGACCGCCGCTCTGCTCTCTCTCCACCGAACCCCACCCCTCACTCAAGCTCTGGACATCCGAGGTGAGCTCCTCGTCGCGTCCCTCTTCCTCTCTCTCTCTTTCCTCTCTGTTTTCCCGCTAGCGTCACCAGCTCGAGGAACAAGAAGATCCAGAGCCGTCAGATCTGAGATCGACGGCCCTGTTTGAACTCCTCCCCTTCTGATCTTCACCGCTCGCTCCGGATCCGACGGCCGCGTACCGTTTCCCCGGCGCGCGCGCAGCGACTGGGCCGGCCCAGTTCGCCCCCGCAGCCCAGCGCCAGATCCGGCCGTTCGGCATGTTTTTCTTTTATTCTTTTTCCTGTTATTTTTCCAGTAAATCTATAGTCTAGCTTTTAATCTTTTGTGGTAAATCTAGAGTGGCTAAAATGATGGAATTAATTTTGTAGCATGCATGCACGTTTTCTTAACCATGTGGTCTTGGATTTGTTCAAAAATATGTTTCATGTTAAGGATTAAAATAGATCTAGTAAAAAGTATCTATTACACCATTTGTTTAATAACTTGTGTTCTGTGAATCCAAATCATGCAATCTTGGATTTGTTGGAAATCTTGTAGAAATATCTATCTAGATTGGTTAATCTTGCATGCAGGAGATTACTCTAGCAAAAGTTGTTTCTAGTCTAACAATAACATCAGTAGGTGTTTGGTGATTTTTAACTCTTAAATGAAAATACTTTTTGAGGTGAATCCACTTGGAAGTGTTAAATATGAATTGGAAGTATCCTGTGCTAGAAGTGTGGATTTTTCCAGTAACTATTTATTACTTAGTGAGCTAATTTCTGAAAAACAGGGAGATAATCTCTTAAAATGCATTTCTGTAATTTCAGAGATTATTGCATGTCTAGTTTTATTTGGTGGTGCCACCTCTGTCCATAAATAAATGTTGGGGATATTTTTGTGGAATAGCCACAGGTTTTATCTAACTCACCCCACTGGTTTGGCACCAAAATAACTCTTATTATTTTCTGCACTTAGATAATGGTCAGAAGTATACTTTATTTTAAAACTGGGATAACTTGAGCTAGGAGTATCCAAATTTGATGAATAAAATCTCCACTTAAAGAGAAAACTCATACCTCCCCAGAAAGGTAAATTATGCATCCAGGAGATATATAAAACTGGTTTGATATCAGTAGCTCTTATCTGTTTTTAATTCTTGTTTGGTGATAGATTTTCATGCACAGCTAATTTTCAGAGCTCCACATGTGTGTTAGTAGTAATGTGGTAGAAGGGTTTAATCTTAGGAGCAGTACCTTAAGAGTTATGCTTAAACCATGTAAACAGCCCCTAATATCTATTAAATGCATTAGTTGTGTTTTCTGTTTGTGATGCTTGTTGTTTGCTAATATACTTAAGATTGTTATCAACTCGCATTTTAAGATTTACGCTAGTCTCGTTTGATTTTCATGTTACAGTAGAACCGCAACCCGAGGAAGAACAGTACGAGGTAGCTGAGCACGACTACGCTGAAGAACAAGACCAGGGACAGTACTTTGAGCAAGGCAAGCCACCACACCAATATAATGAATCCTATTATTTTTATCAAGCATATTTTGTTTTAAAAATAAAATAATGCATGTTTTATATCTTCTGTGGTACCTTGCCACCCGAAAACTATTTTATAAAATATTGTTTGGCCAAAGTTATCTACTAGAATATTATAGGTGTTACAAAAGAGTTTATTTGGTGAGCCTTGTTGTTGAAGTCTCCATCAAAAAGATTAAGTTTTCTAGTAGTCTACCTTCCTCTACTTACCTCAAAACTGTAGGATGGGAACCTATTTGATAAAACTGTTTTACGGAGGAAAACCCGAGTTGCTGGGAGCAATCGGCGAGACGGTGTTTTATTTAAAACCCGAGTTGCTGGGAGCAATCGGAGATGTCTGCGAAAACCCGAACTGCTGGGAGTAGTCAGAGGAGAAAGTGTTTTGAAAAACAAAGTGTGACCCTAGCTGCCGCCCGAACAATTACCCCGTGCAGCCACACTACCTGACATGGGTAGGGCTTAGCCGGAAGCTTGCCTGTTTTAGTGTTGGGGCTCTCATACTTTCTATGAGGGCTGGGCCCTCGAAGCCGGGTTGTCGTCCGGAAGAGACAATATACTGCTGGGGATCAGCAGCCGGACGATTACGGCAGGTCTCCTGACGTGGTGGTGTGGCGTCCCGAGGAAAGACCAAGAGGTCTAGTGGAGCACACGGTGCCGAGGAGAACCAACCTACCGGGAGACCCCGATACTAGGGTGGTCATAGTGGAAAGCTTTGATCGTGTTATCCGGACCCCCGCATGCTGTCGTATGACGGGCCGTGGCAGACACGGCGGAAGGAAAGATTGGTGTGGGTAAAGTGTGCAACCTCTGCAGAGTGTAAATCTAGTCGAATAGCCGCGTCCGCGGTCATGGACGGTTGGAAAGGTCCCACTAGGCATGCTGGCTATTTTATGGTTTTCGAAAGAGAAGTGTTTTCGAAGGAAGCAAGTAGTCATCAAAGTGGTACCTGGGAGTTACGGAATTTTGGGTGAGGATGATTGGTCTCGGGGAGACAATCAGTTCGATCTCAAGTCAGGAAAAAGGGTTACCCCTATCCTAGTGTTTTGATAAACTTTTACAAAAGAAAGTTTTGAACTTGGATATGTCCTTGCTATATCTAAGAAAATAGAATTCTATCTCTAAATGTTTTTCTTCAACAAAGATATAGAGATGTCGTATTCTCTAGGCTTGAAATCATTGTATTCGAAAATAAGCCCTGTAGTTGTATTAAGGAGCCTTCCCAGTTTTCGAAATGTGTTTTCTTGTATTATCATGAAAACTTAAGCCTAGAGGTGGTCTTGCGAGTACGTAATTGTACTCATGTGGCTTTGTCCCTGGATATTCGAAAATCCAAATTATAATGAGGAGGCCTACATCGAGGAGGAGGTGTATGACGACGACTTTGCCACTTAGCTGTCACCGGTCAACTGCACTTGTGGGATCAGCGCTCGGAGATGTTAAGAGTCGTCGCTAGCCACGAGCTTGCGCTATCTTAGTTAATTCTGTCCTGCGTGACGAGGTTTGTTGACTTTGGTCGTATGACCGTCTAAGTGTTGTAAGACTTTTATTCGTACGACTTGAATGATGTAACTCTTTGATACCTATGTTGGTTATGTGATTGCGATGCACTGATCATTGGGATCGTGATCTTTTACATAACGTGAGCATCTCGTACTTGTCCGAGGGGTCCTTACAGACTTGGTATCAGAGCCATCGTTGACCTTAGGAGACTTTCGTTAGGTTGGGCGTCGACGTCACACAAAAATGTTTTCCTAAATAGTTAGGAGAGAAATACCCAAAAATGTGCAAAATATACTGCTACTCCTCTCTCCCCTCTGTTATTAATTACTGAGTAATATTATACTTACATTAAACTTTATGTTTTTACCTGTTTAAAATTTTGCACACGTTCACTAATTAAACCTCCATTTAAAATTTTGTGTAGATGAGCGGAGAGTTCTCATCGTCGATTCAGTTGGGAGCTGTGCCCGACACTGGAGTTTCGCGTCTGTTCCATGCAGACCTACTCCAGCTGACCAGGCATTTGAGGCGTCCGCTACCGGAGCTGCTGATTGGGCGCTTTCTACCCATGGTTGGAGACGAGATGTCCTGGACTGTGAGGTGCATCCTTCGAGGACCGTTGGTGCCACCCTTCGCCGAGGAGCTGATTGAGGATGCCCTTGCATCGACTCAGGTGGGGGCGTTCGTCACCGTGCTGCAGAGGGCTCTTGCCCGCTTGGTGTGTGCTCACAGTTCCGAGCTGGGCGGCACCCGTTTTGAGATTTACTCTGGCTTGGACGAGCAGAGTAACCCTGTGTCGCCGCGTCCCCACCCCACTTTCGGGAACCACTTGGCCGAGCTTGGACTCCTCGTCGAGTACACCCAGTCCCAGCTGGTCACTAGTCGTTTCGAGAGTGATCTTCACCGTCTGAATCACGACGGTGCTGAGGTCCGGATCTCGGCAGATGAGCTGAGGATCGAGGACTTGGAGGCGCAACTCAAGGCGTCTCAGGATAAGCTGAAGACCGTGGAGCTGAAGCTCAAGACCTCGGAGGAGCGTCTAGTGGAGTCCCAGGCAGAGCTCAAGATGGAGCGCAAGGAGCGCCGTTCCACCTTTGCGTGCCTCCAGACTACTCGCTTTTACAGGTTCCAGCTTGACGGGATGGTTGACATGCTCAGGTCGACCGTTGATGCCCGTGACGAGCGGATCAGCGAGCTGGAGAGCGAGGTGGAGGCTCTGAGCAAGGATAATGACGATCTCCTGCCTGATGATGAGGACCCTACGGAGGATATGGATATGGAGCGCGTGAGCGGGCAGGACGACAATGACCTTCGAGGCGAGGGCGGTGAGGACTCGGGGGCTGTGATGTCTGAGGACGAGGACCCCGACGAGCCACCCTTTGACAGTGACGCTGCCGTGGACGTGGAGTACCTAGTTGCGTAGTATCTTTTGGGTTAGGGCCGAACCATCGCGATAAGTGGATGCGATTGTGTGGTCTAGTTAGTATGAGTGTGTGTTTGAACTATTGTAAGACTATGTCAGTTCGGGTGTTGTGGTTGTGAACCATGTGATGATGCTTTTGGAACCTTGTTATGGAGTGGATCTTGTCTTACTTTGGGAAATGTCTTGCTAAAATTTATATGCTGCTGTGTCTGATTTATGAACCCCAAAAACCTGTTTTAAAAAATTCTAATAATGTTATTAATGTGTGTTTTAATCTGAAGTTCAGAATGGCTAGGGATCTACCACCCCCACCACCCGAGCCATCTATGGCTCAAGTGTTACGTCTTCTCTTGGAGGATCGTGAGGCCGCTCGCACTGAGAGGAATGCCAACCTTGCCACCCTGCAGCATCTTGCTCAGATTGCCGTCAACCAGAATGGCGGCCAAGGGAATGAGGAACCCCGTTCCAAGCTGCGTGATTTTCAGAACACCAACCCGCCAGTCTTCTCCAAAAGTGAAGTACCCCTGGATGCTGATGATTGGATCCGTACCCTCGAGAACAACCTGAGAGTCGCCCAAGTGGGTGACAACGAGAAGGTGGTCTACGCCACTCACTACCTCTCTGGGCCTGCCCGAGCATGGTGGGAGGCCATTCGTGCTCTGTTGCCACCAGAGGAAGTTGTGGCTTGGGCGGCTTTCAAGACCAAGTTCTTGAAGCGTTATGTGCCCTCCGGACTCGTCAGTATTATGCGAGAGAAGTTCCTGCAGCTCAAGCAAGGCGGGATGTTTGTGAGTGAGTACTTGGAGAAGTTCACTTCTTTAGCAAGGTATGCGCCCAACGATACCGATACCGAGGACAAGAAGAAGGAGAGGTTCCTGAACGGGCTTCATGATGAGATACAATGCATTCTGGTGGTGATGCCTTTCACCGACCTGGAGTCCCTTGCGGATGCTGCCATTATGATGGAGCACAAGCGCAAGGCTTCGTTTGACAACCGCAAGCGTCGCCAGCAGATGCAGCAAGGCAGCAGCAGCAACAACCCAGCCGGGAGTTACCCCCGTCCGCGCCCTTCACCTCCACCAAGGCCTTCTTATCCACCCCCTAGGCCTCCAACTTTTGTACCAAGACCCAGCTACTTCCCTCGCCCGCCTGCACCTCGCCCTGGAGGGGGTTCCAACCCCGGCCTCAACTTTCACAGGCTGCCTGCTCCGAAGCCCACAGGAGGATGTTTCACTTGCGGACAGCCTGGACATTTCTCGCGGGATTGTCCCACTAGACAGCCCGCCGGTGGTCGCCCTAATGCGACAAAGATGAACCAAGGGCCACCCCGTCCACCAGGAGGCAAGAACCCGTATCCCAAGAAAGAGGCCCCTGTCACCCGAGGCCATCTAAATCATATCAGTGCAGAAGAAGCTCAGGAGGCGCCAGATCTGGTTATGGGTACGTTCCCTGTCAACTCAGTTCCTGTCTCAGTTTTGTTTGATTCAGGAGCTTCCCATTCCTTCGTTACGGAGCCGTTTGTTAGGAAGATTGGTATGGTTCCAACTTTGATGCATCGTCCTATGAGGGTGCAAATTCCGGGGGCCACTACCAAGGCCATTTTTTCATGCAAGGAGACTCCTGTGGAAATTCAGGGAGCCCGATTCCATGCAGACTTGGTGGTCTTAGGAAATCAAGGGATCGGAGTGGTTTTAGGAATGAATTGGATGGCAGTCAACCGGGGAAAAATTGATTGCACCAACAAGTCTGTCACACTAACCACCCCGGAAGGAGAGGAGATTACACACTTCTCGACCTAGTACTCCACCACGGGTCATTTCCACAAGAGCGTTGCTGGATCCATTTTGGAAGAGGTACCGGTAGTATGTGATTACCCAGATGTTTTTCCCGAAGAGTTACCCGGTATGCCACCGGATCGGGATATTGAGTTCATCATTGAGTTGGTACCCGGTACTGGCCCTATAGCTCAAAAACCTTACCGGATGAACCCCGAGGAGTTGGTGGAACTAAAGAAGCAGTTGGATGACCTGCTTAGAAAAGGGATGATCCGCCCTAGTGCGTGACCCTGGGGGTCACCAATCATTTTCGTGGATAAAAGGGACAGTACCACTCGCTTGTGCGTGGATTACCGTAAGTTGAATGATGTGACTATTAAAAACAAGTATCCTCTACCCAAAATTGAGGATCTTTTTGATCAACTTAACGGGGCCCGAGTCTTCTCTAAGATCGATCTCCGCACCGGATACCATCAGCTGAAAGTTAGATAATCTGACATCCCTAAAACAGCCTTCGTCACTCGTTATGGGTTGTTTGAGAATACGGTGATGTCCTTCGGCCTAACTAATGCCCCTGCCTACTACATGAATCTCATGAACAAGGTGTTCATGGAATACTTGGATAAGTTTGTAGTTGTCTTCATCAATGACATCCTAATTTATTCCAAGTCAGAAGAGGAGCATGAAGAGCATCTGAGATTGGTTCTCGGTACCTTGCGAGAACACCAGTTGTATGCTAAGTTCAGTAAGTGCCAGTTTTGGTTAAAAGAAGTAGGTTTTCTTGGCCATGTTATCTCAGCAGGAGGGATATCTGTAGATCCTACCCACATCAAGTCCATCCTTGAATTCCCAACCCCCACCAACCAAACCGAAGTGAGGTCCATCCTTGGATTAGCAGGTTATTACCGCAAGTTTGTTGAAGGGTTTTCGAGTATCGCCAAGCCCCTTACTCAACTTCTGAAGAAGGACCAGAAGTTTATCTGGACCGACAAATGTGAAGCCAGTTTCCAGGAACTGAAAAGGCGCCTTACTACCGCACATATCTTAACCATGCCTGATGTGACCAAAGATTTCGTGGTTTATTGCGATGCCTCCAAACTTCGACTTGGCTGTGTCCTTATGCAAGAGAGCAAAGTGATTTCCTACTCGTCGCGAAAACTCCGCAAGCATGTGCAGAATTACCCAACCCATGACCTAGAGCTTGCTGCAGTGGTCCATGCACTCAAGACTTGGCGGCACTTTCTGATGGGCAACCGCTGCGAAATTTACACAGATCACAAGAGACTGAAGTACATCTTCACCCAGAGGGATTTGAACATGAGGCAGCGAAGATGGATAGAACTCATCAAAGATTATGACTTGGACATCCATTACCACCCTGGAAAGGCTAACGTTGTAGCTGATGCCCTTAGCCGTCAGCCATGTTCATCCAACTCCATGATCAAGATTCGACAACCAGAACTCTGGGAAGAGCTTGATAAGATGGGTATAGAAGTAGTCAGTAATGGGGCAGTCGATCAACTCCTGTTGCAACCCACCTTATGGGACCAGATCAAGGAAGCACAGAAGGGTCACGAAAGCATTGAGGGCATCAAGCGAAGATTGGACAAAGAGGAAGTCCCTGGGTTCACCATCGACCCTGCCGGTATTCTTTGGTACAAGGGACGCATTTGCGTACCGTCAAATCCTGCTCTGAAGCAGTTAATTATGAAGGAGGCCCACGAGACTTTGTACTCTATCCACCCTGGTGGAACCAAGATGTCCCAGGATTTGAAAAAGAATTTCTGGTGGCATGGCATGAAGCGCGAGATTGCACTCTTCGTACAGAGTTGCGACATCTGCCAAAGGGTCAAAGCAGAACATCAGCGACCTGCTGGATTGCTTCAACCTCTCAAGTTGTTCGAGTGGAAATGGGATGAGATCGGCATGGATTTTATCACTGGATTACCCCGATCCAATCGCGGGCATGACGCTATTTGGGTTATTGTGGATCGGCTCACCAACGTGGCTCATTTTCTCCCGGTGAGAACTCATCACCGATCTGATCAACTAGTGGATCTTTACATGTCGCGCATCGTCAGCCTTCATGGGATACCTAAGACTATCGTATCAGATCGGGGAACCCAATTCACTTCTCGATTTTGGACTAAGCTTCATGAGGAGCTCGGAACCAAACTCTTCTTCAGTACCGCATATCACCCTCAGACAGGAGGACAAACAGAAAGGGTCAACCAGATCTTAGAGGATATGCTTCGATCCTGTGTATTAGCTTATGGCGCCAAGTGGGAGAGTTGTTTGCCGTTTGCTGAATTCTCTTACAACAACAGCTACCAAGCTAGTCTGAAGATGGCACCATTCGAGGCTTTGTACGGACGGAGGTGCCGCACTTAAATTGTGATTAAGCCTTCTTGATACCCCTTTGTGTAAACATTTGAAGACCATTTCATTAGAAAACTTGGAAACACCCATACAACCTTTTTGAGTTGAAAATGTACAATTGACCCCAGACGATCCCTTGACGAAACCCTAAACCCAAACACATTAATTCTTTTTGTATATTGACTTATGTGACACCTCTGACCAAACCCTCCCGAGAAGACTCTTTACACTTGTATGTTTCAATTTGTTTTGTGTTTGTTGAATTGCTTGTTTATTGGATGCCCTTTTACTATATAGTTTGAAACGGGGAGCAACTATTGGCTTGGACAAGAGTGGGACAGACACGACAACTTTCTTAAGGCAAGTGACTTCATGAAACACCTACTATTTTATTCTATTGCATACCTAGTGTTTTAAGCAGTATTTGCAAAAGTAGTATGCATGATAGGTTTTTGGGAGATTGTAGTATGCTATGCAAACCTGTTAGGTTACCCCTTAGAAATTCCAGCTAGACCCCTATTATAATTTAGTGGAAGTACCTGCTGCAAAAATGATTGTTTTATGGTTGTTGTGATAAATGAAAATTTCCACTTAATTAATTTAACGCCTGGGTGGATTGGGTCGATCGAGGAGGTTTCAAGTTGAGTGGCTTCTCAGGGCCAACTCTCATGGTCGCCTTCGCCCAAGATAGTTTTCACTTACTTGGGGCCATGATATGCGGTGTTAACCTGAGTTGCTCACTTGTGGTAGGCCACCCAGGGCTATGAGATTTAAGTTTACACTGAGTCTAGTTGCTTATCGTGCAACCATTGGTCAATATGGGCTCTGTCTTGATGGAGTAAGTTGATGTAGACCTGGGTCAAGAGATTGATGGTGGTAGAGTTGATAGGATGGTGGTAATCTCTTAGTATGATCATGGGAAAGCAACTTATGAAAAGTCTCGTCTTGATCTTCTCCTTTTCCTTCTCACTAAAGGAGTGTATAGGATAGTTTGGGTTGATTAAGTCTAATGTTGAAAGTGCACACCCTCTCGAGAGTTAAAACCAAAGATCTTAGCCGTGTCCCCGACATCGGACAATTTGAGTAACTACACAAGGTTGTGTTCTTAAAATCTCTTCATCCCAATTTCTTAATAAAACTTTGTTGGGTGAAAATGGGTAGGAGACATGGACTTGTCTCGAGATGTCTCTGAAAGAGAAGATATTGATTTAAAAAAATTGTTTATCAAAAGTAGGAGAAAACTTGCTTTACGCAATAGCCTTGAGCTCCACCAGCCAAATAAGCATATAGATATAGCTTAGTAGAATATTAGAAATCAAAGTCACTTGCCACCACAATTCAATTGTGCTGACCCTTTATAGCTGGGCTGCAACTAAAACTTGCAGAATGTCCGAAAGAGGAGTAAGGGGGTCGTCTTCGAGCTACAACCAACATGATTTGCCAGTGGCTTCATGGAGATGATGTAGCTCCATGCTATCCTTAGATTTGCGTTTGAACTCTGAAATAAAGTGTGAACTATTTATTCAGCTAGCGTTAGCTATGCTAAGTTGTAAGGATTATTTGTTTTTGGATCATTCGTCTCGATTTGTAATAGATTATGACATTGTACTGTGATATTACATCTTATTGGAAATTGCGAGACTTATGTGATCCAAGTCCTCCGCACTATTCATATGTGCCATTGCTTTCTCAAGCAAGGGCACTACAAGGGACTTCCATCTTATAATAAAAGGTGAGGTCACTATAAAGGAACAAGGCGTGATTGGTGGCTCAAGGTTTTTCTCAAGTCGAAGGCATCGACTTTGGAGAAATTTTCGCGCCGGTGGCAAGAGTCGAATCGATACTTATTCTCATCGCTTATGCATCTCATCATGGTTTCAAATTGCAACAAATTGACGTAAAAAGTGCTTTTCTTAATGGTCCCTTGCAAGAACTTGCGTATGTTAAACAACCCCCGGGTTTTGAGAACCCCAACCATCCTCACCATGTCTATGTCTTGGACAAAGCTCTCTATGGCCTTAAACAAGCCCCCCATGCATGGTACGAGCACTTGAGAGAGGTCTTGGTAGACCGTGGATTTGAGGTTGGGGTACTCGATCCCACTTTTTTTACTAAAAAGGTTAATGGTGAACTCTTCATTTGTCAATTATATGTCGATGACATTATCTTCGGTTCTACTAACCGTGTGTTCAATGATGAGTTTTCCAAGCTAATAGAACCATTCGATCACATCCCAATGTCCGCCCTCCCGATCCTACCCCAGGTGGTCGCGGGATTGATTCCCCCATACGCAAGGCACTCCTTTTTCCCTCCTTTTCTCTGTCTTTCTTCAGATCCGCCTACCATACAGTATATATAGTTTCAGTTAAGTTGCTAACACAAATCGTGAACCAGCCCAGTGGCGATGATCCTGTTAAGCCCCCAACACTCCCGAGTTCGAATCCCCGTATGCCCGTGGTGAGTAAGGCACACCTTTTATTCTTTTTCCTCGCTGACAGGTGGGTCCCCACCAGTCAGTGACAGAGCACCTAGAATTTACCCCGAGCCCCCTGCTCTTAGTGTTTCACACCCAAGCCCTCCCAGATAATTCTCTCATCACGGATAGGTCCCTGCACTTTTTCAGAAACACCCCTAGACTTCAAAATGCAATAACTTTAATTCTATAACTCCAATTAAAATAATCTTTATATGTTTTTGTATCAGAAAAATGCAAGGAATATTAATATGCCATTTGTATGTCATTTTGCCTCTGTTATTTTAATTGCTTAGTATAATTTGTTAATTGCAATTAAATAATTAAATATGGAATGTTAGGGGTAATAAATATATTATGCCCTATTCCATTTAATTTGGTTATATCACCCATGCCATGTCTTGCCATGCTAATCAACATTTAATTTGATGGGTAGATAAATAACTTGCACCTAAATATTAATTGTCGGAATCCCGGTTCCGCTTAATTCGGATTAAGTGCATCTCGCAATGCATATTGCCAGGTCATGCATCATTCTCGCATGATCATGCTGGATTTTTGCCGTAGTTGTAAAATGCATCTTTTACGCTTTCCAGTGTTTGTTGCTTCTTCGCGGATACGACGTTGAGATGTGTGAGCAACGACAAGATCTGCTTCCATGCGGGATTCCAGGCAAGCAAAGTTTGCTTGTTTACCTATGCATTGTCTTTCATTCCTGCCGTTGATCTCTGCTACCCTAGTATTCGATTCTTTATCGCGATCCCATCACATGTTATCCTGCAACCGATATAGCTTTATCCCCACATCCCATCACCTGTTGTATGTTTATCTGTTAGCCTTGCGAGTCGTAGTGCATGCTTAGATGTGGTTGTGCGAGTCGTCAGTTGGTCTTTTATTTCATATGCTTAGCTTGATAGATTATTCTACCTTAATAAAATGTTGTATTATATTGGGGTATTATTATTAAAAGATAAGGCACCGGCGGAAGGCCTAGCGATGTGCTTTGTTCTGCTAAGTGTCGACCTAGGAACTGAGATTTTGTCCTCGGATCCAATTTTGAGCGCACTAACCACTTGTGGGAGGTCCAATGGAGCCCCCCTCGACTTTGACTGGAACTTCGACTTGTCCGGGAGCCGCACCTAGTTTGGGTTTTCCATTTGTCTCATATGCATCAATACTAGTGTAGTATTTTACTTTGGCGGTGTGCCTTGTTACATGCATATAGGGCGCGGCCTGTTGGTGCGGAGGGGTGTGTCCTGCGGGAGTCCGCACCCTTTTGGTCGGGACCAGCATAGCTCCCGTGGCTCCTGGACTTGTTGCGGTGAAGGAAAAGAGTTGGGTTGAAAGGCCCTAATGTTTTTGACTGGGTTGATCATGCGAGTATGGGTCCAGTAGTGCACCCCTGCAGGGTATAATCTTATCGATGAGCCGTGTCCACGGTTATGGACGTTTTGGTGATGATGCTGGCTAACAAGATCTAGACAACTTACACCTAATCATTGTTAATTAACCTGACTAGTAATATAGAATTACTTACCCAATAAATGGTAATTAAAACTGTTCAACGTGTGAGTTTCCTGAATTGCTTCCTCATACTTGGTTGAGGGGGTTAATTCGAGAATGGGTTATGTTTGGTGTTAGCGGTAGTTGGCTACTCAAACGCTCTCTTATCCCTCTCTAATTAGACGGAAGTTGTAGCGTGTCTCTTTAGGTTGCTAGTGCTGCTGCCGCTAAGTCCACCTCCCCTATATTTTGGGAGATGGTGTAGAAAGTAGGCAAGTCGGTTTTGCTTGCCAGGGAGTGCCCTGACCCTCTTTTGGGATGTGCTTTATGTGCAGTCAACAGGTTTGAAGTCTGACGACGTTAGCTTGGGAATCCCTCCGGCTTGGCTGGGCAGGGATATGGCGCCATCGCTTATCTTCAGGACTCTTAGTCCAATTTGCATCTTATCCGTAGTCGGATACTATTTTGCTTCCGCTGTCATTTGACTCTTTGTATTGTAACATTTGTATCTTGACTCGTTCGAGTCGTTGTTGTATTTATATCTTCTGTTGTATTTGTGGATGTATCGGAACTGTTGTAATGATATCACAATTCCACCCACATAATGCGCATGTTTCGGCGTGCACATTATGTCTGGTGGGCGACCTAAAATCGTTATTATGCGGATTTCGGCGGGAGCGCTTAAATCTACATAGTACCGATTTTCGGGCGTCACAAGCATGATCATGGGAGAATGATGCATGACATGGCAAGATGCATTGCGGGATGCACTTAATCCAAATTAAGCGGAACCGGGATTCCGACAATTAATATTAATGTTAAAGTTATTTATCTGCCCAACAAATTAAATGTTCATTAACATGGCAAGACATGGCAAAGGTGTTCTAGTCAAATTAAATGGAATTGGGCAATACATATATGGATTTGCCCCACACATTCCATATTTATTAATTAGGTGATTTACTACACCCCCCAAACCCAAGAGATGCAACACATGCAAGTATGATGCGATATGCTCAAGAAAGATGATATTTAATAAAAAAAGGTATAGGGTTAGGGTTTGGGTTCGCATGTTAGATCGAGAGAGATAGGGTCCGAAACCGACGTCTTTGGTCCGTAGAGGAAGTAGTCGATGTCGAGGAAGTAGCCGTCGCGGAACCGGGGCATCGTCGTTTGTCGGTGTTGGGGAAGTGGTCGGGTAGTCGTACTCGGACATCACCGTTGACGGGCGCAGGCACGTAGGAGCACGGGAACGGACACCAGAAAGAAACGCTCACGGGCGGGCACCGCGACACGGACACGGACAGTGACGGCGACGCGACACCGGAGGGAGCACACGCACGCGCACGGGCAACACCTCGAAGGGTGGACAAAACGGGCAACAAAAGTGACGCCGGGGTCGTGCGGGAATTCCACCGAGCACCTTGCGGGCGGCGGACGCGAGGACACCACCGGACGGAGAAAAGAGGCCGACGCGGAGTGGAGCCACGGAGCGGACTGCGAGCACACGCACGGCGGTGGGCGCGCACACGGACGGCGTGGAGCGGCGCGGGCGACGGCGGCGCGCTGCGGAAGGCGACGGCATAGCCGGAGGATGCGGCGGCGGCGCGCTGCGGAAGGCGACGGCATAGCCGGAGGATGCGGCGGCGGCGTGCGGCGGCTGGCAGCGGCGGCGCTGCGTGCGGGGCGGCCGGAGAGAGGCGGCGTGCGGCGCGGGCGCGCGGGGCCACATGCGGCGTGCGGCGCGGACACGCGCAGCGGCGAGCAGGCGCGGCGGCGGCAGGGCCAGAGGCGTCCGGGGCGGCGCGGAAGCTCGGGAGGCGCTCGGGACGAGGGGCGCGGGGCGCGGCAGTCAGCGGCAGGCGCGCGGGGCGGCTGCTCGGGAGGGGGCGGCGGCGGCCATGGGGAGGCGCGGGGCGGCGCGACGCGGTCAGACGGCGTGCGCGGCAGCGAGCGGCGGCCGGAAGGAGCAGGGAGGCGAGGAGCGGCCGGCGGCGCTGGTGCGGCTGCGGGGCGACGCGGCGGGGAATGGGCGGCGGCCGGAGGAGAGCAGGCGCGAGCAGGCGCTGGCGGCGCGGCACGGGAGGCGGAGGAGGAGGCCGGAGCTCGGCCGGAGCTGGGGAGGCCGGGTGGCGCGGGGCCGGAGCGCTGGGGGCAGGGCCGGCGTCGGGAGCACGGGCTCGTGCGGTTGGGGATTTCTTTCTCCCGTGCGGGCTCGTTGCGGGAAGGAGAAGAAAGAAAGAAAGGAAGGAAAAGAAAAAGAAAAGAAAAGAAAAGGAAGAAAAGAAAAGAGAAGGAGGGAAAAAAAGAAAAAGAAGAGGTGGGAGGACTTTTGCAAAAATCCAGAAAAAACGAGGAGGGTGGCTGCAAATTTCCAGGGGGTGGGAAAGAATTTTCCTAGGAGAAATTTAGGGTTTGGCTTAGGTGGGCTTTGGGCCTTATTTCTCTCCTGTTTAAATATTTCTGATTTATATTTTTAAAACCAAAACGAAGAGGAATTTGAATACAAAAACTTTACAAAATATTTTTAGTTTTGAAAAGACAATTTAATAAACTAGTTTTTAACATTTTTAAAAGATTTGAAAATAACATATTTTTAATTAATTTGAAATGTATTTGAATTTAATTATGGAACAATTAATTTAAATGCAACAAATTAAATTAATGAGATGCAATGCGATGCCATGTCGATGCAAAAAGAAAAACTCACAAATCAAAAGGGGATAAATCCCGGGGCGTTACACTTGTGGAACTTGGATCTCTAGGAGCCAGGAGACCCCCTTATATAGGCGGCGGGTCTCGCTGGAGGTACAAAGCCGGGTCCGGGTTCCTATCATACCCGGACTCTACTCTAAGTCCTCTAAGCCTCTTCTTTCCTTAGTTGGACTCCGTATTGTACTGGCTCTCCGGCCTTCTGGATCCTTCTTGCTTGCGGGCCAAGGTATACGTTGCGCACCGGCCACTCGTCCCATATCTTTATGCATGATCCGGCCCAGGTTCACACCAGTCCGACTTATCTTCTATGTCGGTGGGCCTAGCGGGTTACGATCACCCCAACAGTAGCCCCCATGATAACTTGGACATCAGATTGGACTTGCCTCACCTTTGCACTTTGGAGCATGTTTCTGGGGGAAGCCGTCAGTCCTTTTGTCCGGGTTATCTGAAAAACAATAAACAACTCATTAAACAAGCAGGCTCTCGGGTTAGTTACACAGCCGGCCTGATGCTTGGTCAACGGCTCGGAACCCGGCCACCACTTGCCGGCTTTCACTCTCTTTGCCTTTGACTTTCTCCTTTCTTTGGTCTTTCTCTTGTCTTTCGGTCAAACTTCTCGGTCAACAACATATTTAATGTCTATCCAAGCACGGGAATCGAGGAGACAATAACCACCTCGGCGAAACAAAGATCTTGTCACGGAATATCTCGCCTGATAGATTTTGCCCCCGGAGATAATCATTATCTTTTCATCTTTCCCATTTTGCCCCTAGGTCAACCCTATGAGCTTATAAATAGGGGAGCCGGGGTGAGCTGCGAGCTCACTCTCCCCCGAACGCTCTGCCTTCGTCTTCTTCCTCGAGCCTCACGCCCAGAGCTCTCCGTCTGCCTTCTCTCTCCTCACGCGCGAGCTCCTCCGTGCGGTTCATCCTCCTCGAGCTGCTCACCGGTGAGATCTACGCGAGGAACTTGCTCGCGCATCCCGTGCCTACGCACGAACTCGATCTTCCTCTTTCTTCGGTGATTTCCATTTTTCTAATCCTTCTATTCTTCAAGCTTTTTCGGATGAACTCGCGCGTTCCTCGTGTTCTCGTTGTGTTCTTCGTGTTCTTCGTGCTTTCGCTGCACCTCTTCTTTATTTTCGTTTTTCAGAAGCTCCTTAGATTTGTTCCGATGATCGCTGCTTATCTCTCTCTTAATCTTCCTTTTTCTGGTATTTCCTTCTATTTTGTAGATCCAAAACGACCTCTCATTTCTGTTATTTCTTGTTTGTAGACTTCCGGCTTCCAGTTATCACCATGCCTGTTAAGACAGCCGGCGCCGGGTCTTGCGGCACAGTCGCCGCCGAGAAGGCGAAGCGCAAAACCGGGTGTAACTGAGGCAAGTCCAATGTCAGGGATAGTCGGCTTCAAGAGCTGGCGAAACTCGGCATGCTTTCGCCTCAGTCGGAGGCCCACTGGCGGGCTCCGGACGAAGAAGAGACCTTGCCGCAGCCAGGACCGGGCGAGGTAGTTCTCTTCGCCGATCACATCCCCCGGGGTTTCAAGCCCCCGGGTTCTCTTTTCTTCCGCCAAATTCTTGATTACATTCAAATCCGTCCACAAGACATAGCACCGAACTCGAAGTTAAACATCACCCACTTCGTCGTCCTTTGCGAGGCCTATCTCGGCATCGCTCCCAGTCTCCCTCTCTTCCTTGAATTCTATTACTGCAAGCCCAACGGGAATACCCGGCGGGGCTTCTTGTCTCCTGCGTTCGCGTAACGATCCAACGCCGCCGCAACATCATCTTTCCGGGTGTGTCTCTCCACTCACACCAGAAGGACTGGCAGAAGTGTGAGCTGGCCCTTCCCGGCTTTCGAGCTGATAGGCTCACCCTCCACGAAAACATGAATTCCTTCGCCTCCCCGGCTGACCGGGAGGCTATCAAGCCACTGGTTGGCCGGGTTTGCGCCCTTATCGCCCATGGCTTGACGGGTGCAGACTTGGTCCGCTGCTGGGTTGGGTGGCGCATCATGCCACTAGGCATCCGGCCGGGCCTTATCTGCCAATATTCCGGGTCTCCGGACGACCCGATGCGCTTCACCCGAACCGGTTAGTCGGAGGAGGCGTTAGTCCGGGTTATCCGGAATATCGTCAATGAATCTCCGGATTCTCTGGTGAGCGCCAACCTTCCTCCTTTCTGCGCCACCAACCCCCTGAAGCCTGTATTTTTCTGTTTCCTCTGTCTTTTTCTTTATGTTTTCAAGCTTTCTCTAGGTCAATAACCTCAAACTCTTCAGGCGGACGATACTTGGTGGTCCGCCACTCTACCCTCCTCGCCCGACTCTGCTGATGAGTCGGGTAACGATGTTGAAGAAGCCGGCTCCAAAGCCGGCGAGGGAGAAGAAGCAGAAGGTGAGTTAGACTCCATCACCCGGCTTTTCCTTGAATTAATGGATGCCGACCTTCGAGAAAACCGGTCTCCCTCTATTGATGAGGCCAATATATCAGATACGGTTCTTCCGTCTTAAGACCCGCCCCCGCCGGCTACCAAGAGGAGGCTCTGCTCAGACTCCGCCAAGGTAACTCCATCGTGCTTGGGCTTGTCCTGTTTGCATATTCTCGCTCTGGCCTTACTGACTGTCTTGTGTTTTCAGGAGGAAAGGGAAGCTCGTCGCCAAAAGCGCCGGCTTCAATCCTCCGACTCTGACGAGCCACTTTTTGAACGTATTTCCCGTAACCCGACTCCTCGTCTGGTTAAGCCTCCGTAGACACGCCCTTCCGTTCTTTATCCTTTAGCCGGGATTGAGCCGCGGTCTCTCTCAGTGTCTTCAGATTCGAGCGATGATCTTTTTGGCGGCTTTGTTGTCAATAAGGGGTATGCCGCCTTTCTCTCACGTTTTATGTTTGCTTATTTGTCTGTTGTAACCTTCTTCCCGTTGTGAAGAGCTCGCACTATGCCCACGCCTTCTCCGGCTGTGGATGAGACCGTTGTCACCTCGCCCCTCCGTACTTAAGGAGGGGCCCCTAAGCCGGCGACGCCTCCGGCTTCTCCTCGGACATCTGGCTTGCCAGATCTGGAGATCACCGACTGTGCCAAGGGTGACAAGCCCATCGACTCCCGCATCGCCAAGACCGCCGCGCCGGGTGCCGCCACCTCAAAGTCTTCAACCGGCAAGGCATCCGGCTTCCAGTCCTATACAGACTTGGACTTGACAGCTCTCTTCGGAGAGCTTCACAGGCATGTCGGGGAGTCGCGCCAGGCGGAGGACAGTGTATTGGCTGAACTCCAAGAGAAATTTGAAGTATGCATATATATCTCTCCTAGTCCCCAAGTGTCGGGTTATCAGCCTGCGATGACCCGGGACTTCCAATGTGACCTGCTTTGATAAATGACGTTTTTGTTGAGTAGTCCCCAAGAGTCAGAGTGACTGCTTGCAGTATTCCTGGTCTTCATTTGCTCTTTTGCCTTTGGTTTCATCTGATTAGTCCCCAAGAGTCAGGTTATTAGCCTGCGATACTTCGGGTCTTCTTGTTGAACTTTGATTTTGAGCCCACAATTGAGTAGCCCCCAAGTGTCGGGTCTTAGCCTGCGTGACCTGGGACTTATAAAAATTTGGGCTTTCTTATTCTTACTCGCCGCGTCCTGACCATTTGCTTGTGTTTCTTGTTTCAGGACCAGACCCGCCAACAGGACCATGCCCTTGACGTTGTCAAGGGGGAGTTAGAGTCGGAAGCCGGCCGCCGTGCCGGCCTTGAAAAGAAGATCGCCGAGCTTGAGAAGAAGCTCGGCGAAGTTGCTGAAGAAAACTCCCTCCTTCGTCGAGAGATGGAGGAGCATGAGACCAACTGGACAGAGCAGCGTGACAAGCTGCAAGAGGACCTGAATACCTCCAACGCGAAGTATATGAAGCTTGTCACGTTTCTTGATGAGATGACCACCGCGCTCTTTGGTAAGCCGGCTCTGTTTTTGACTGTCACTTACCATAGCTTGTTCTTCCGTCTTACACTTCTGGCTTTTTTTTTTCAGGGTCTTGGAACCCCATCTGCAAACTTGAGCCGGAGGGGAAGCTCAAATCCATCTATACGCTTGTGCAGCAGCTGTATTATGGAGCTGGCAAGGCGTTGATGGCTTGTCATGGCTGGGAGAAGCCGCCCACGACGCAGGCCAAGTTTCTCCAACAACTGTATGTCTTGCCGGCTTGGCTTGATAACTGGAGGAGGTCTGCGGCACGGCGTGCGTCGATACGCATCTTGGCTTTGACCAAAGCGCATTACCCGGACGTCGACACAGAGCTTCTCACGAAGGGTGGCCCTGCAAGAGTGACGGTACTCCTCTCACCAAGGAGGACATCAAGGCCATAGACGTGAAGACCCGTCACCATGCGACAGTGCTGACTGATAACCTCAGTCTGAGCACTTTCCAGGTGGGTTATACGGCTGAGGGAGCCAAACTTGCTCCCAAAGAGCCGGCCTTGACGGGTCTTGATCCAAGCTACCGCGCTCCTCTGCCGACTCAGCCGGAGGTGGCTCCTGCGTCCGGGACATCCAACGTGCCGGCTCCTCCTCGCCCAGCCTCTGGCCCCTTTTCAAGTGTCTTCGAGATTTCTTGGGGGGGTGTTGAGGGCTTGTCGAAGAGGAAGTCGAAGAAGAAGTCCGCCGCCTCAAGCTCCTCCGGTTTCGCCCCCGAGACCCCAGTTGTGCCTACTGAATCTGGCCTGACAGCTTAAACCGGCTTGTAATGTTTTGACCTTGGTACTTTGCCGGAAACTCGTATTCTTTTGGCTTGTATAGCCTGTAATAGGTTAGCTTTAACTTTATGAAGCTATACCTGTGCTGATGCGTCTTCGTGCGCCTGATACTCTTGTTTTAATTTTATACCCGGCCTCGACCGTGTTTTGCAAGCTTGTATTTGGTGTTGATGACCCTTTCGGTTTCCTTTGCTTCTGCCTAGCTGGCTTTCTTGTGACATCCTGTGCTAGAAACTCAAGGTCGATCAGGGTCTGCTAAGTCCTCATGGGCATTATAGTCAGATTGAAAGTCGGGTTTGTAACATCTGGTCACGGTGGCTTCTTTGCCGGGTTAGAATAACATCGAGCTAGCAGGCAAGTATAACCATGAAATTGTGGTGTCTATGCCGGGTTTTGAATTTTCATTTTGCAACTGATAGTTGGCAAGCCCCCAAGACCATTTAAGAAATCCGAATAAGCTGTTTGTGGCGTCTCTGCCGAGTCTTGAGTTTTCAACTTATAACTTTTAGTTAGTAAGCCCCAAGACCCTTTGAGGAGTAAGAATATAAACTTGGTGGCGTCTCTGCCGAGTCTTGGGTTTTCAACTTCTAACTTTTAGTTAGTAAACCCCCAAGACCCTGTATGGAATAAGAACATGAACTTGGTGGCGTCTCTGCCGAGTCTTGAGTTTTCAACTTCTAACTTTTAGTTAGTAAGCCCTCAAGACCCTTTATTATGTAATGATTGGGCACCTTCTGTCAATGAACTCTTTTCTTCAGAGAAGTTTTCTTTATTTAGCACAAGATATGTACATAGCTAGCAAGCCGCCTCATTTAAAACCTTCCAGTCCCCTTAGGTACCCTGGTAAGGAAAAGAGCGCGTCTGAAACCTGCTGCTTTCTCAGTAAAAGATACAAAAAAGGTGTGGAGACCGTCCATCCGGGCTTCCCTCTGCCTATGTGTAGTATGGTCTAAGCTCTGCTATGTTCCATGGCCTGTCATTCTCTGTCATTGGGTACCTTGTGTGGTCTGTGTTTGGTCCTGTCACTGTGTTTTCCTCCCTTAGATCCACCAAATAGTAGGATCCGTTGTGTAGATTTCTGCTAATCACGAAAGGTCCTTCCCATGGGGGAGTGAGTTTATGAAAGCCGGCTCTATTCTGAGCCAATCTGAGGACCAAGTCTCCCTCCTGGAAAGTCCTGGACCTAACCCGGCGGCTGTGGTACCGTCTTAAGTCTTTCTGATATATAGCTGATCTTTCCAGGGCTAGCTCTCTTGCTTCTTCCAATAACTCCACTGACGTTAGCCAGGCTTTCTCATTTTTGGTCTCCACGTAATTTGCAACTCTTCGAGAATCATGTAGGATATCGCTGGGTAAGACGGCTTCTGCCCCGTATACCATGAAGAAAGGAGTGAAGTCTGTGGATCTATTTGGGGTTGTGTTGATGCTCCAGACGACTGATGGCAGTTCTTCTTCCCAGGCTCCGGCTGCCCTGACTAGCGGAACCCGGAGCCTTGGTTTTACCCCTCCAAGGAGCTCTTAGTTTGTTCTTTCAACTTGGCCGTTTAACTGGGGATGTGAAACCGAGGCAAGGTCAAGCCGGATCCCGTTGTCTCCGCAGAACTTCTGCATCTCTCCAAGTGAGAGGTTTGTCCCATTGTCTGTGATGATGCTGTGGTGATACCCGAATCTGAATATGATTTTCTTCAGAAATTTGACTGCTGTAGCTGCTGAGCAGCTGTTGACGGCTTGCACCTCGACCCACTTTGTGAACTTGTCCACTGCTACCAAGAGATGAGTTTTCTTGCCGGGTGACGTCTGGAAAGGTCCAACCATGTCCATACCCCATACTGCAAAAGTCCCTGTGATTGGTATTGTTCTTAGTTCCTGAGCCGGTACGTGAATCTGCCTTGCATATCTTTGGCATCCATCGCAAACCCGGGCTATTATCTCCGCGTCTGCCAAAGCCGTCAGCCAGAAGAAACCATGTCTGTATGCCTTGGCTACCATTGATCTTGTTGATGCCTGGTGTCCGCAATCTCCAGAGTGGATCTCCTGTAGGATTTTTCCGGCCTTACTCTGGTGAGACACATCACAGAAAAACTCCTGAAGTGCTCTTCTTGTGTAACTCGCCATTGATGATGACGTATGCCTTAGCCCGGCGTACAATTTGTCTCGCCAGAACTTCATTTTGTGGTAGCTCCTCTCTGAGTAGATAGGATAGGTACGGCTCGGTCCATGAGGGGGTTTGGTGTAAGGCGGCAACTAACTGGGAGTCCGGGTCGTCAGGGACTGCAAGTTCTTCCTCAGTTGGCAGCTTGACGGGTGGATTATATAACTCGGCCTTGAATACATTAGGTGGTGTCGGGTCTCTCCTGGAGCCGATTCTTGATAGAGCGTATGCCGCCTCATTCTTTCTTCTATCAATCTGTTCCACTTGATACCCGGAGAAGAACCCGGCTACCCAGTCAACCTCTCTTATGTATGCTGCCATATTGGCGTCCTTTCGATCCCAGGTCCCTGATACTTGTTGTGCCACTAGGTATGAGTCCCGATAGCACATGATCCTCCTGATGCCCATCTCCTTGGCGACTTTCAGGCCGTGTAACAGAGCTTCATACTCGGGGATGTTATTTGTGCACGGCTCGAAGTGTATTTGTAAGACATAACTCAGCTTGTCTCCCTTTGGTGAAGTTAGAACCACGCCGGCTCCAGATCCTCCGAATAGCTTAGACCCGTCAAAGTGCATGGTCTAGTGCTTGGTATTCGGTGCTGGAGGGAAGGAGTCAAACTCGGTCCAGCCATTAATGAAGTCGGCTAAGGCTTGAGATTTGATTGCTGTTCTTGGCACGTAGTTTATGTGATAAGGCCCCATCTCGATGGCCCACTTTGCTACTCTTCCGGTCGCCTCCCTGTTTCTGATTATTTCTGCTAAGGGAGCTGAGTTCACCAATGTTATGGGGTGTTCCTGGAAGTAGTGTGGCATTTTCCGGCTTGCCATGAAGACTCCAAAGACCAACTTCTGCCATTGCGGGTATCTCTGCTTTGACTCGGTTAGGGCCTCACTGATGTAGTAGACTGGCCGCTGAACCGGGTATTCTTTGCCTTCCTCTTTCCTCTCTACGACGACCATGGCGCTGACGGCTCGTGAGTTGGCGGAGACATATAATAACATTGGCTCCTTACTCGTAGGAGCTGCTAAGACTGGTGTTGTGGACAGTGTTCTCTTCAAATCTTCGAAGGCATCATCCGCTTCCTGGTCCCATATGAACTGGTCTGATTTCTTCAATAGCTTGTATAATGGAAGTGCTTGCTCTCCCATCCTTGCTATGAACCGGCTTAGGGCTGTGATGCAACCCGTCAATTTCTGGACGTCGATTACGCACTCCGGCTTCTTAAGGTTCATGGTTGCCTTGATTTTGGCCGGATTTGCCTTAATTCCTCTCTCTGAAACTATGAAGCCGAATAACATGCCTGCTGGAATTCCGAATACAAACTTTGTCGGGTTAAGCTTCATCTGATACTTGCGGAGATTGGTAAAGGTCTCCTTCGGGTCATCTAGGAGTGACCCGGCTTTCTGAGATTTGATCACGACATCATCAACGTAAGCATGAACGTTGCGGCCAATCTGATCTTCAAAGCACTTCTGGATACATCTCTGGTACGTTGCCCCTGCGTTCTTGAGGCCAAAGGACATTGTTTTGTAGCAAAAAGCTCCGAAGGGTGTCATAAATGATGTCTTCTCTTGGTATTCTTCTTTGAGCTTGATCTGGTGATATCCGGAATAAGCATCCAGGAAGCACAGTAGCTCGCTGCCGGCCGTGGCATCAATTGTCTGGTCTATGCGAGGTAGCGCAAAAGGATCTTTTGGACAGGCCTTGTTCAAACTTGTGTAATCGACACACATTCTCCACTCTCCATTCTTTTTTAGCACAAGGACCGGGTTAGCCAGCCACTTCGGGTGATACACTTTCATGATAAAGCCGGCCGCTAGAAGGCGCGCTATCTCCTCTCCAATAACTTTTTTCCTGTCTGCATTGAAATGACGCAGACCTTGCTTTACTGGCTTTGCTGCTGGATCAACATGTAAGCTATGCTCGGCGATTTCACTCGGGACACCCGGCATGTCCGAGGGGGACCAAGCAAAGATGTCACGGTGCTCACGGATGAACTCGACGAGCGCGCTTTCCTATTTTGGGTCCATGTGAGACCCGATCGAGAACTGCTTGGAGGAATCTCCTTCCACAAAGTCGACCATCTTGGTATCCTGGGCCGACTTGAATTTTTTCTTTTCTTCTTCGTGGGCCGGCTTATCCAGCACGCGTTTGTCAGCCGGGTCTACCTGAGACTTGTAGTATTTCAACTCTTCTTCTGAGCAGGCCTGATCTGCCATGATGGCGTCACCCCGGTCACACTCGATTACCATGTCTTTGCTTCCATCAATGGTGATGATCCCCTGGGGACCCGGTATCTTCAACTTGAGGTAAACATAACATGGTCTTGCCATGAACTTGGCGTAAGCCGGCCTTCCGAATAAGGCGTGGTACGGGCTCTTTAGGTCTACCACCTCGAACGTCAGGTATTCAGCCCTGTATTGCGTCTTGTTTACTCCGAAAGCTACCTCCAGTCTAATTTTGCCGACTGGGTGAGCCGACTTTCCTGGTACTATTCCATGAAAAATTGTTGATGTTGGCGTTAGTCGACTTTCAGACAAACACATCCTCTGTAAGGTGTCAAGATATAAGATGTTGATGCTGCTCCCTCCGTCCATCAGGACCTTGTTTAGACGAAAACCGTCCGGTACCCTGATTGCCCGGGTTACCGTTGTTGCCGTGATTACCACTGTTCCCATTGTTTCCGTTGAAGTTGCCTTGGTTCTGCTCCAAAGACTGCTCGAGTTTTCTCCAGGCCCTCATGTCAGCACATTGTGCTAACGAGTGACTGGCTGGTTTACCTTTCCTGGCATGCCTAGGGCACGTCATGCTATATATTTTGCTGATGTTTGGTCCTCTTGGGGGACCGGCTCTGAAGTTTCCGCCGGGTCTTGGTCCTCTGTAGCCTGAGGCCTGGGTGGTTCCAACAAACTCTGAGTTTCCTCTCTCATAAGGTCTTTTATTGTTTTGATTTCCATTATTCTGATTTGGCGCCGGGTTATGCTCTGCGTTGACCCGGTTGCTCTTCTGTTGCTCTTCTGTCTCGCCTACTCTTTTGTCTGTTGCTGCATATTTGTAGGCAATTGAGACCACCTCCCCAATGGTGATGTCTTGGCGAGCCGGGTCTTCTCTCATACGTCCTAGCTTGTGCGTTAAAGAATCGAAGGCATAGTTTTTCTCCATCGTGGTTATTGCCATGTGAGCTGAAATATTGATTGATGACTGCAGGATCTCCGTGATTCGTGCTACCCATTGTCTTGCTAACTCGGTCTTCCTCATGACACATCGATCTAGATCTGCCTCAGTATACTGCTTCTTGCATGTCCCGGCAAAATTTGAAATAAATGCCGTCTTGAGTTCTTCCCATGTTCGATGTTTGGTGGAAGCCGGTCCAGCCAAATTTTGGGTGCCCCTTCTGCCATCATCAGATATAGGTATCTTGCACACAGGTTCGATGTTGCGTTCTTCATGTCCATTGCCATACTGTACCCACTCAACCATGTTTCCGGGTTCATGTTCGGCTCATAGTTAACAACCTTACTCGGCTCTTTGAATTTTTCCGGGAAAGGTTTTGATCTGATCGTGTCCGACAAACACTTGGGTCCTGTTAAGTTTACAGACGAGCGTCCTCCGTGACACGGCGCAGGCGAATTTACGACGGGTCTGGGTTGAACTGTGGCTCCTACTCTTGCTCCGGCTTCAGGTGTGGCTACCACAACCGCCGCGCGTCTTGCTTTCGAACTGTCTACTATGGATTGTGCAATGGAGGCGGCAGGCGCAGCCATCCTTCGTGGTCTGTGCGCCTGCTGCTGCTGTTGTTGTTGAACCGGTTGCGGGGCTGGCCGGTATACCGGTTCTAGCCTATTTTGAACTGATCTTGCTACCACCGGCTCTGGCTGCTGTAACATCCCAACATTTTATAATATTCAAAAAATCACTAAAATTTAAAACTTTTCTTTTTATTAAAATAAAATATTAAATGTATAAGGAAACCAACTATGAAAGACTTCAAACATGAGTTAATATTTCAAATGTCACAGTTCTAACATTTTATTATCCACTGTGTTTCAAAAACCTTAAAATATAATTTGACAAATATTTTACAAACTACAATCCATTTTAATTTAAATAAATTAGTTTCTTTATAAGTATTTGAATTAAACCACTTAACCATATCTATTCATAAATATAAGATTATTCAAAATGGTATATAATTACTAAGTGGTTTTCATTCCTTTAACTATGTTCAAAATATAGTTTGGAAATTATAAGCCTATAGTGTATAACTTTAAAACTTCATAGAATTTAAATTAATGAATTAGCCAAATAAACATTTCATTTGCTTAAATGAATTTCATCTAATTACAAAGCCTGAAATGATTAGTATATTCTAAATAAGAATAAAATTAAAACAAAGGTCTTGTCCAAAGTTGTTATGAAGTTCAAATGAATTATCTTAATATAAAATATATTGGTGCACCATTTATTTTGAATTAAAAATGAATACATTATATCTTCCCTTTTTCCATTTTCATATAGTTGTGTTATAACATTAATAATTATACCAAAGCCTAAAATGAATTTAGAAATTGAAAATGAGTTTAAATAACTTAAATTCAAACATATTTGATTATGGGTATTTCATATAATTTATTTAGCCAAAATTAAAATTAATTAAACCCTAATTTTAAATTAAACATAAAGTGTCAATTTGTATTTAACCAATATTTCAAAATATTATTTTTCAAAAATATTCAAAACATGCCCACAATTGGTTTAACAGAAAGATAAGAATATTACAAATTTTTAGAAATTTATTTGACATCATTTGGAGTTATAAATCAAAAGATATGAATTAAATAAATAAAACAGAAAAAGAAAAAAACCTGCTGACGTCAGAGGTGACGTCACCTTCTTCAACCTCCAGAGAAAATCGCGGCCGAAACTACTCCCCCGATTCTCTCCAAAATTCGAGCGCAATGTACGCGATTTCTTTCTTCCGTTCGGTCCTATAAGTAGCCCTCCCCCTCCTCCGCATTTCCCCTCTCGCTCCAAACCTAACCGCGCCGCCAGGCCGTCCCCATAGCTCGCCGGAGAAGCCCTAGCGCCGCCACCGTATTCCTTCGTTTTCGGCCAAGGTAGGACGCCCCCGAGTCCGAGACTCACCCCCTCTTCCTCTCCTCGCGGAACCGCACCCTCCTGACATTTTCCCCGATTTTCTTTGCAACCGCAACGAGGAGTTCGTGCACACCCGAAGGTCGCCGGAGTCGCCGTGGATTCGACCGAGCAGCTCTCCCTCCCCAGGACGAACGCGACCACGCCACTGTCTCCATTGAGTTCCCCACCTCGCCCCGCGCGTCGCCGTCGTTTTCCCGAGCCGGGGGGATCGCCGGAGCGACGAATCGGTCCACGCCCGAGGCCGCCTTGCCGTCTCCTTCGTTGCCGGCAGCCCCGCGCCGCCAGCTCGTGTCCATCGCTGTAAGCCGTCCGATTGTTTTTCTGCGGCCTAGATTAGATCCTGCTAACGAAGCGGTACGATCCGATCTGGACCGTCAGATCCAGATCTGACGGCCCAGATCTATGACTTATCCACGTCAGCGAGCCACGTCAGCGCCACGTAGTGCACAGTCAGTGTCCACGTCAGCGCCAGCGTATAAATCGATTTTCTATTTTAATTTTAATTTGAAAAATTGCAGATTAATCCCTGTAATTAAAACATCTATAACTTTTTAACCACAACTCCAAATTTAATATTTTTTATATATTTGGAAAGCTCTCGACATGTAGAATATTTTGGATCTGACAAAATTCAAATTTGACTTAGTATAAAATATTCAAATTTCAAATGGTGAATTTGAGTATATTTGTAATAACTTTAAATCTATAAATCCAAAAATTGCAAATAAATATGTTTTAGAAACTTTAGAATA
The DNA here is from genome assembly GCA_026929855.1 of Poa annua. NCBI lineage: Eukaryota > Viridiplantae > Streptophyta > Magnoliopsida > Poales > Poaceae > Poa > Poa annua. The sequence goes on from CM049430.1 coordinate 44,148,871, forward strand.
TTTGTAAATTAATGCCACTGCTATAAAATATTTTTGAGTAAATTTGGAATGATTTCATAGTTGTGAGTTTAATTTGAATAGTTTGACTAATTTTGAAATAACTTTTAATAGAAATATTATTTTTGATTAAATCAAATTGCATTAAATGTAATTAAACCACCCCTGTCTATTAACACCATCTATAAAGAAAACTGTGTTATAAAATATAAAACACATAAAATTTTAATCTATATGTTTCCTTTTATTATGTTTTGCAAATTAGAAACTAATTAAATTGCAATTATAACTTTATGCATATTTTATAAACATCACAAAAATGAGTGTTATGTTGCTTGTGAATTAAAATTGCATTTCATGCATAGCATATTTTATAGTTATAGTTTCCATAAGGAAAACTCCTCCCCATTTTCTCTAAGTTATGATCATTTTCAGACTTAGTATTTTGAGAAAAGTGCTATACACTTAAGACACTTAGTAATTTTCAACATGGAGCTGGAAGACCAATGAAGGACTTAGCCAAAAACAGGACTTCAGAAGTATCTTCAAGGAGAAGAAACACTTAGAAGAAAGTCAAGAAGAAGTTCACGAAGGACTTAGAAGAAAACAGACTCTGGAAGCATCCCAAAGATGTCAAGCACTTAGAAGAAAAGTGGGAAGAAGTTCAAGAAGGCCAACCCCCTTTTATTCTCTAAGTCTCTCTCTCTGTCCTTTCTTCTTCTGTTAGACTTCACGAAGACTAAGTAAATCCAAGACCAGCCTTGAGGATACAAGAATCATCAAGTCTGAAGATTCATCAAGACTACCAAGAGCTCAATCAAGACATCATCCAGAAGAAAGTTATAAGTCTGGAGATGAAGCCTGGAGGACAACTACATCTTTCTTTCTATCTTTTCCCTCTTTCCTAATCTTGTCCTTTAGACTTAAACAAATTTTGATCATGATGTTATCATCTTGAAGTTGTTGGATCCTAGCAGCATAGTGGGATGAAGCGGCCTGGAAACAAACCTTACATGTCCACGTACATGAGACCTGTTCCACAATTTAAGTGGCTGGCCGGGTGTCTGTCTCTCTCACTATAGTGAATGTCCAATTTACAAAGAGTTGATAATAATTGTTGATCACCGGGAACAAATGACTTAGATATTTCTCTCTAAGTATTTTTGCTCATCATGGCTAAGCCATTAGAGTGCTTGTTTAAAGAGGATATAAAACAAAGTATTTTTATCCAACTTAAGACCTTAGTCCTTAGTCATTCTTGACCCACCTATTTTCCTTGCATTAACTTAAGAGATTTTTCATAGTATAACATGCATCTCTAGCCCTTAGAAATAATTTGCATATCATACATGACATGTTTTCCTTAGGAGTTTTATAAAACTTGTTGTTCATTGGATATGAGCATGTATGTTGATGAATGTTGTTTGTTGATTGTTGTATTGTTGTTTGCTATTAATGTTTAGATTAAACGGAGAGCAAACGTTCGTTGTTGAAAAGAGTTGTGAACAACGACAACATTCAAAGGCAAGTGGCACACCTCATAACCTTCCTATTTTTATATGCATTACTTAGTGTATTTTTATGCATGTGTTGCTATCCTAAACCTGTGTAGAATCCCTTATTCTTGTGTCTAGGTTCCTATGCAATACTTAGTAGAATTATTGATGCTATGCAAATTTTGTTTTTGTGAAAATCTAAATTCTACTAAGTTTAGAATGAAACACCTGGGTGGTAATTGGTTGCATGGGTTATGTTGAGTGGCTACTCAGGTCCATGTCTATGGTTCCTGGAGTATGTACACTTGAGAATGGCCACCCAGGAACAGAGGAATCTGAAGAACTCCGAGTGACGATTGCTTCCAGTGCAGCCATTGCCATATGGCTCTGGCTTGATCAATTATGTTGCATGGACTCTCTCCGGCTTGACAAGCAGATGTAGGGGGATGTTAGGTGGAACGGGTCAAGCCAGGTGGGAGGGAAAATGCTTCTGAAAGATCTCGTCTCATTCTCTCCTTTCCTTATCACAAATGGTGTGTAAAGGATACCTTGGGTTGAATGGGTACAATGGTGAACGTGCACAACCTCTGCAAAGTGTAAAACTAAGTACTTAGCCGTGTCCCCGGTTACGGACAATTTTGAGCAGCTGATCAAGGACGTCAACGGAGGATTCCATCATTCCAACTTCAGAAATAAAACTTGATGGGTGAACAAGGGAAGATGAGATTTATGGTTCATGCCATACTCGTCGATTTCGAGAAAAGTGTTTTCAAAAGAGTAGGAAAAATTGGCTTTATGCAAATTAGCCTTGAGCTCCACCAGCCAAATATGCATATAGGCTTTAGAGTTATTTCCTTAAGTGTCCACCATAGTGTCACTTGCCAGACTCCATTTTTAATGGAATCTGACCCACGTTGTTGCAATATTTTTCTTATTGCAGATTTGATCAGATGACGAGTGAGGTTTCGTTTAAAGGTTTCGAGTCTACAACCAACATGTTTTTGCCTGTGGCAGCATGAAAGTTATAGAGACTCACTGCTATTGTGTTTCCGCTGTGTACTTTTTCAATGCTAGCTTTACGCTATGCAACTTGTATAAAATATTTTGTAATTCTGGATCATCGATGTAATATAATTGATGCTTTGTTGTGATATTACATCGTAAACTGTGTGTGCAAATGAATCGATCCAGGGATTTGCACTATACACTAGTATCTGCCTTATTATAAGTGCAGGTACGCTACAGATGGTATCAGAGCACTGTGTTGCCTGTAGGTTTGAAACCCCTAGGATTGGACTAAGACCCCAAAGGTTAAATAGTTAACTAAACTAGGTTTCCAAAACATGAGTGAATCTTGAACTTTTCTTTAATATGGTTTTACATTAAGTATCTTGCCTTGCATCTTTTCCTTTCTTTTAAATTCTAATACTCTTACCTATTCAAAATTTTAGATGGGAGAATACACTGAGAATGCGTATGCTGGAGTTTTGTCGGGTTTCACCTTTGGGAGGCAGCTGTCTAGATTGACAAGTGTATTGAAGCTACCACCACCCTATTTCCGAGGAAGGAAGGAGGAGACCAACATACCCCATGGGATACGTTGGGAAATACGCACCATCATGACCCCGGATCCTACGATGCCAGACTTCGAGCCTGTGGACTATGTCACCTACTACCCAGAGTGGATTGAGGGAGTGAACATAGCTATGGTGGACTTAATGGCTCGTTTGTGTTACAAGTATCGATTCAAGCTAGCACCAGGATCGCCTTTCCGCGCCTTTGGGAAGAGGAATGCACATGGTCTCTCGATGGCTCACACGGGAAATCGCCTGGACCTGCCCCTCGTTAACAAGACGTTTGAAGACTTGGATTATCTCATCAACTGTCTGACCAGGAGGGTCCAACAGACTTGTGACGTCGCAAATCATGCACAAGCCGTCATACACGCAAAAACCCAAGAACTCCAGGCTTCTGAAAATCTTATTGGTCAGTTGGAGGAACTCATTCATGACCTACATTTGGAGAACCTTGGCAAGGATGAGCAAATTGCCATGCTGGAGGCACAACTCATTCCACCTCCACCACCGCCAGTAGCTGAAGAAGGAGGTGATCAAGGCACTGGAGATGTGACTGTAACTGCAGCTACGAAGGAGGAAGGACCAGAGGAAGAAGACCCCGAAGAGGTGGTGTTTGAAGAATCAACTGAGGGAGAAGTCACGCCTGTGGCAAATAACCACGCCATAAAACGCAAGCGTAATATGTAAGAGGGATAAGTATAGCAATCCAAACCATGTTAGAGGGACCACCAGTTATCTTATTTAGCTTATCGTATCGATTTAGTGTATTGACCTATCAAATTGTGGTATGGCAGTACTGTTGCTTTCGTATTCCCACGACTTTAGTGAGTTTCGTGTGATAAAAGAATTGTTCGATTTCTCAAAATAAGTTTGTAATTTTCATGTATGCATTGCTTGTGTTTGAACCTTGTTGCTTGATGTTTGTTAGATGATGTTTGTAATGGATGATATTGATTTTTGGTTGTGTATTAGAATGTTTAATTATCAACAAAACTTTTCTTTTAAGGGTGGTAGCCACCTAGAGAATTCAAACCCAGTCGCTTAAACACACAGATCTCAAACTATCTTTCTTTTCATCCTTCTAATCAGAAAAACCATTCACTGTCAAGTTTTCAAATTTCCATGTCAGAAATTTCATTTTCCAAAACATCCCGAGTAATCAGAATCAATCAAACAATTGCTTTGTCTTTCTAGCTTCTCCGAATCTCGGGGACGAGATTCCTTTTAATGGTGGTAGTCTGTAACATACCAACATTTTATAATATTCAAAAAATCACTAAAATTTAAAACTTTTCTTTTTATTAAAATAAAATATTAAATGTATAAGGAAACCAACTATGAAAGACTTCAAACATGAGTTAATATTTCAAATGTCACAGTTCTAACATTTTATTATCCACTGTGTTTCAAAAACCTTAAAATATAATTTGACAAATATTTTACAAACTACAATCCATTTTAATTTAAATAAATTAGTTTCTTTATAAGTATTTGAATTAAACCACTTAACCATATCTATTCATAAATATAAGATTATTCAAAATGGTATATAATTACTAAGTGGTTTTCATTCCTTTAACTATGTTCAAAATATAGTTTGGAAATTATAAGCCTATAGTGTATAAATTTAAAACTTCATAGAATTTAAATTAATGAATTAGCCAAATAAACATTTCATTTGCTTAAATGAATTTCATCTAATTACAAAGCATGAAATGATTAGTATATTCTAAATAAGAATAAAATTAAAACAAAGGTCTTGTCCAAAGTCGTTATGAAGTTCAAATGAATTATCTTAATATAAAATATATTGGTGCACCATTTATTTTGAATTAAAAATGAATGCATTATATCTTCCCTTTTTCCATTTTCATATAGTTGTGTTATATCATTAATAATTATACCAAAGCCTAAAATGAATTTAGAAATTGAAAATGAGTTTAAATAACTTAAATTCAAACATATTTGATTATGGGTATTTCATATAATTTATTTAGCCAAAATTAAAATTAATTAAACCCTAATTTTAAATTAAACATAAAGTGTCAATTTGTATTTAACCAATATTTCAAAATATTATTTTTCAAAAATATTCAAAACATGCCCACAGTTGGTTTAACAGAAAGATAAGAATATTACAAATTTTTAGAAATTTATTTGACATCATTTGGAGTTATAAATCAAAAGATATGAATTAAATAAATAAAACAGAAAAAGAAAAAAACCTGCTGACGTCAGAGGTGACGTCACCTTCTTCAACCTCCACAGAAAATCGCGGCCGAAACTACTCCCCCGATTCTCTCCAAAATTCGAGCGTAATGTACGCGATTTCTTTCTTCCGTTCGGTCCTATAAGTAGCCCTCCCCCTCCTCCGCATTTCCCCTCTCGCTCCAAACCTAACCGCGCCGCCAGGCCGTCCCCATAGCTCGCCGGAGAAGCCCTAGCGCCGCCGCCGTATTCCTTCGTTTTCGGCCAAGGTAGAACGCCCCCGAGTCCGAGACTCACCCCTTCTTCCTCTCCTCGCGGACCCGCACCCTCCTGACATTTTCCCCGATTTTCTTTGCAACCGCAGCGAGGAGTTCGTGCACACCCGAAGGTCGCCGGAGTCGCCGTGGATTCGACCGAGCAACTCTCCCTCCCCAGGACGAACGCGACCACGCCACTGTCTCCATTGAGTTCCCCACCTCGCCCCGCGCGTCGCCGTCGTTTTCCCGAGCCGGGGGGATCGCCGGAGCGACGAATCGGTCCACGCCCGAGGCCGCGCCGCCGTCTCCTTCGTCGCCGGCAGCCCCGCGCCGCCAGCTCGTGTCCATCGCTATAAGCCGTCCGATTGTTTTTCTGCGGCCTAGATTAGATCCTGCTAACGAAGCGGTACGATCCGATCTGGACCGTCAGATCCAGATCTGACGGCCCAGATCTATGACTTATCCACGTCAGCGAGCCACATCAGCGCCACGTAGTGCACAGTCAGCGTCCGCGTCAGCGCCAGCGTATAAATCGATTTTCTATTTTAATTTTAATTGGAAAAATTGCAGATTAATCCCTGTAATTAAAACATCTATAACTTTTTAACCACAACTCCAAATTTAATAATTTTTATATATTTGGAAAGCTCTCGACATGTAGAATATTTTGGATCTGACAAAATTAAAATTTGACTTAGTATAAAATATTCAAATTTCAAATGGTGAATTTGAGTATATTTGTAATAACTTTAAATCTATAAATCCAAAAATTGCAAATAAATATGTTTTAGAAACTTTAGAATATTTGTAAATTAATGCCACTGCTATAAAATATTTTTGAGTAAATTTGGAATGATTTCATAGTTGTGAGTTTAATTTGAATAGTTTGACTAATTTTGAAATAACTTTTAAAAGAAATATTATTTTTGATTAAACCAAATTGCATTAAATGTAATTAAACCACCTCTGTCTATTAACACCATCTATAAAGAAAATTGTGTTATAAAATATAAAACACATAAAATTTTAATCTATATGTTTCCTTTTATTATGTTTTGCAAATTAGAAACTAATTAAATTGCAATTATAACTTTATGCATATTTTATAAACATCACAAAAATGAGTGTTATGTTGCTTGTGAATTAAAATTGCATTTCATGCATAGCATATTTTATAGTTATAGTTTCCATAAGGAAAACTCCTCCCCATTTTCTCTAAGTTAGGATCATTTTCAAACTTAGTATTTTGAGAAAAGTGCTATACACTTAAGACACTTAGTAATTTTCAACACGGAGCTGGAAGACCAATAAAGGACTTAGCCAAAAACAGGACTTCAGAAGTATCTTCAAGGAGAAGAAACACTTAGAAGAAAGTCAAGAAGAAGTTCATGAAGGACTTAGAAGAAAACAGACTCTGGAAGCATCCCAAAGATGTCAAGCACTTAGAAGAAAAGTGGGAAGAAGTTCAAGAAGGCCAACCCCCTTTTATTCTCTAAGTCTCTCTCTCTGTCCTTTCTTCTTCTGTTAGACTTCACGAAGACTAAGTAAATCCAAGACCAGCCTCGAGGATACAAGAATCATCAAGTCTGAAGATTCATCAAGACTACCAAGAGCTCAATCAAGACATCATCTAGAAGAAAGTTACAAGTCTGGAGATGAAGCCTGGAGGACAACTACATCTTTCTTTCTATCTTTTCCCTCTTTCCTAATCTTGTCCTTTAGAATTAAACAAATTTTGATCATGATGTTATCATCTCGAAGTTGTTGGATCCTAGCAGCATAGTGGGATGAAGCGGCCTGGAAACAAACCTTACATGTCCACGTACATGAGACCTGTTCCACAATTTAAGTGGCTGGCCGGGTGTCTGTCTCTCTCACTATAGTGAATGTCCAATTTACAAAGAGTTGATAATAATTGTTGATCACCTGGAACAAATGACTTAGATATTTCTCTCTAAGTATTTTTGCTCATCATGGCTAAGCCATTAGAGTGCTTGTTTAAAGAGGATATAAAACAAAGTATTTTTATCCAACTTAAGACCTTAGTCCTTAGTCATTCTTGACCCACCTATTTTCCTTGCATTAACTTAAGAGATTTTTCATAGCATAACATGCATCTCTAGCCCTTAGAAATAATTTGCATATCATACAATACATGTTTTCCTTAGGAGTTTTATAAAACTTGTTGTTCATTGGATATGAGCATGTATGTTGATGAATGTTGTTTGTTGATTGTTGTATTGTTGTTTGCTATTAATGTTTAGATTAAACGGAGAGCAAACGTTCGTTGTTGAAAAGAGTTGTGAACAACGACAACATTCAAAGGCAAGTGGCACACCTCATAAACTTCCTATTTTTATATGCATTACTTAGTGTATTTTTATGCATGTGTTGCTATGCTAAACCTGTGTAGAATCCCTTATTCCTGTGTCTAGGTTCCTATGCAATACTTAGTAGAATTATTGATGCTATGCAAATGTTGTTTTTGTGAAAATCTAAATTCTACTAAGTTTAGAATGAAACACCTGGGTGGTAATTGGTTGCATGGGTTATGTTGAGTGGCTACTCAGGTCCATGTCTATGGTTCCTGGAGTATGTACACTTGAGAATGGCCACCCAGGAACAGAGGAATCTGAAGAACTCCGAGTGACGATTGCTTCCAGTGCAACCATTGCCATATGGGCTCTGGCTTGATCAATTATGTTGCATGGACTCTCTCCGGCTTGACAAGCAGATGTAGGGGGATGTTAGGTGGAACGGGTCAAGCCAGGTGGGAGGGAAAATGCTTCTGAAAGATCTCGTCTCATTCTCTCCTTTCCTTATCACAAATGGTGTGTAAAGGATACCTTGGGTTGAATGGGTACAATGGTGAACGTGCACAACCTCTGCAAAGTGTAAAACTAAGTACTTAGCCGTGTCCCCGGTTACAGACAATTTTGAGCAGCTGATCAAGGACGTCAACGGAGGATTCCATCATTCCAACTTCAGAAATAAAACTTGATGGGTGAACAAGGGAAGATGAGATTTATGGTTTTCATGCCATACTCGTCGATTTCGAGAAAAGTGTTTTCAAAAGAGTAGGAAAAAATGGCTTTATGCAAATTAGCCTTGAGGTCCACCAGCCAAATATGCATATAGGCTTTAGAGTTATTTCCTTAAGTGTCCACCATAATTGATGCTTTGTTGTGATATTACATCGTAAACTGTGTGTGCAAATGAATCGATCCAGTGATTTGCACTATACACAGGAATCTGCCTTATTATAAGTGCAGGTACGCTACAGCTGCCGAGTTCTAGTACGGGTCCTTGCCGGCTCTGAGTTGAAACCTTGTGAGCCTCGTGGGTTGTTGTTCTGTTGAACTACAGCCGTCCTTAGTAGGTCCACGGCTCTTCTTGCCTCTAAGCCGGCCGGTGAATTATCAAAGGGTATCCGCTCTAAGGCGTGCGTCGCTGCAAAAATATTGTCAACTGGGTTATTGTAATGTCCCGGGGGAGGATCAAACCTGGGTGGTGGTGGTGGTTGTTGCTCGATGGTTGCTGCTCCGGCTTCTGCCAAGTTTCTTGCTGGTGCTCCTGGTAGGGCAGTCGCTGGCGCCGGGTGAACCATCGCTACCGGTTCCGCCAAAGGCGCCGGGTTTGGTGTTGTCTGGAACTCCAAGGCCAAAGGTGCTATGGTATTTGTTCCGGTCGGGAGGTGGAGCCGGCTTCCGCGCCTTCTGTTCTGGATAGCAGTTAACTCGTCCCTTCTCTTCTGGAGGGTGTTTCTTTCTTCCAGCAGGTTTTGCTCTTGCTGGATCACGAGATGTTCCCTTTCTTGGATACGCCGGTTCTCCACCGCACGTTCTTGGCTCGCCCTTGCCACCGCCTGTCTTAGTTCTTCTAACTCTCTCATCATAGCCGTGCTATTATTTGTTACTTCCCCTTGTGCCGAGCTTGCTGAAGTTCCCATGAGGGCCTGCTGCTGCTGCGGCGGAGGTCGGACTAAGTTGGTCGGGTTTGGCGCAAGTATCGGGTTTCCTAGGGGGATTCCCGCAGCTCGTGTCTGTATATGAGCCAATGAACTGAAAGTCGGTAAGACTCCTCCTGCTACGGGATTGGGCGGTGCGTAGTTTGTCGTAGGTGGAGCTTGATGTTGATCCCCTGTTATCTCTGTTCTGTCTCGCCAACGCCTCGTCGCTTGTCTCATCGTTCACGGAAGCCGGTCCTCCGTCAGCCGGGTGTGCCCGGGTTACCACGTGAACCGTCATGTGACGCACGGGTCCCTACGGCGTCGGGTAATCTTCATCCACAAACCCATTTCCATAACGATCGTCGGACAAAGGTAAAATTGATTCTGTGTCTGTATCCAGATCTGATATATTAATGGGGGTGACAATGGAGTCCTCCGTGACCCGGTTCACCGACTCTTCTTCTTCTCGTGATCCAACTGATTCCTCTCCGTCTGTCTGGGCCATCGTGGTTGACCTGAACTAGAACTCCGGCTCGTACTGCTCTGTGTCGGCTCCATCAGACCAGATCACACCTACGAAGACATCGATCTGTCCAAAGATGAACATAGATCCGGTTTCCAAGAAATCCGCCTCTTGTGTCCAGCCGGAGACGTCCACGATCCGTTCCCCTCCTGGGAGCATGTGGATCTGGCCGATAGCTAGGTTTTCCATACCTCGCCGCGCTTCTCTAGAAAATGTGATGCTCTTAGCCGCAGGCCGCATGGTGGGCGCCAACTGTCGTGGGATTGTCACGGCAGATGTTACCCGGAGGTAACTTGAGATGAGGGGCATGGCGGCTTCCGACATCAGGAGCTTGTCTAGCGTGGCTTGGGGAAACAAGGGTTTACCCAGGTTCGGCCCCTCGTCGTGAGTTAAAGACCTACTTCCTGCTTCGGCTTTACTGATTAGGGTTTCGGGACTCGGCGCCTTAGCTTCCGGGTCTCGGGATTACAAGGTGTCTACTATCGCTCTCGATTGTGTCTCTCTCAGGAACTTGTGGAACTTGGATCTCTAGGAGCCAGGAGACCCCCTTATATAGGCGGCGGGTCTCGCTGGAGGTACAAAGCGGGGTCCGGGTTCCTATCATACCCGGACTCTACTCTAAGTCCTCTAAGCCTCTTCTTTCCTTAGTTGGACTCCGTCTTGTACTGGGTCTCCAGCCTTCTGGATCCTTCTTGTTTGCGGGCCAAGGTATACGTTGCGCACCGGCTTACGTATCACCTGGCCCATATCTTTATGCATGATCCGGCCCAAGTTCACACCAGGTCGGATTATCTTCTAAGTCGGTGGGCCTACCAGGTTACGATCCCCCAACATGACCCATGCACCCTCCATGCCATCTAGTAGTATCTGTAACACTTTTCGGTCATCCTAAAGCACGTGCGACATTCGTAGCCATCTGGACCCCCGTGGACCCTTCCTAGCCAACTAGTAGTATACAAACCCTCCTTACGTCATCTGACCCATTGCACCCCTCCTAGCCATCTAGGACTATCAGTAGCACTTTTAGGTCATCCTAAAGCACGTGCGACACTCGTAGCCATATGAACCCCTGTGGACCCCTCCTAGCCATATAGGAGTATAGAGACCCTCCTTGCGTCATCTGACCCATTGCACCCCTCCCAGCCATCGTGGATTATCAGTAGCACTTTTAGGTCATCCTAAAGCACGTGCGACACTCGTATCCATCTTGACCCCCGTGGACCCCTCCTAGCCATCTGGGGGTATATGGACGCTCCTTGCGTCATCTGGCCCATTGCACCCTTCCCAACCATCTTTAATTATCAGTAGCACTTTTAGGTCAACCTAAAGCACGTGTGACACTCGTAGCCATCTGGACCCCCATGGACCCCTCGTAGTCACCTAGGAGTATACGGACCCTACTTATGTCATCTGACCCATTGCACCGCTCACGGCCATCTAGGAGTATCACAAGCACTTTTAGGTCATCCTAATGCATGTGCGACAATGAGAGCCATTTGGACACCCGTGGAGCCCCACAACCTTCTCGGAGTATACGGACCGTCCTTACGTCATCTGACCCATTGCACCCCTCCCGGCCATCTAGGAGTATCACTAGCACTTTTATGTCATCCTAAAACACATGCGACCATCGTAGCCATTTGGACACCCGTGGACCCCTCCCAGCCTTCTAGTAGTATAAGGACCCTCCTTACGTCATCTAACCAATTGCACCCCTCCCAGCCATCAAGGAGTATAAGTAGCACTTTTAGGTCAGCCTAAAGCACGGGCGACACTCGTAGCCATCTGGACCCCCGTGGACCCTTCCTAGCCATCTAGGAGTATACGGACCCTGCTTACGACATCTGACCCATTACACCCCTCCCAGTAATCTAGGAGAATCAGTAGCACTTTTAGGTCATCCTAAAGCACTTGCGACACTCATAGCCATCTAGACCCCCATGGACCCCTCCTAGTCACCTAGGAGTATACAGACCCACCTTACGTCATATGACCCATTGCACCCCTGCCAGCCATCTAGGAGTATCACTAGAACTTTTATGTCATCCTAAAGCACGTGCGACAATCGTAGCCATTTGGACACCCGTGGACCCCTCCCAGCCTTCTAGTAGTATTAGGACCCTCCTTACGTCATATGACCCATTGCACCGCTCCCAGCCATCAAGGAGTATCAGTAGCACTTTTAGGCCATCTTAAAGCTCGTGCGACAATCGTAGCCATCTGGACCCCTCCTAGCCATATACGAGTATACAGACCCTCCTTGCGTCATCTGACCCGTTGCACCCTCTAGTAGTATCTGTAGCACTTTTCGGTCATCCTAAAGCACGTGCGACATTCCTAGCCATCAAGACCCCCGGGGACCCTTCCTAGCCATCTAGTAGTATGCGGACCCTCCTGATGTCATCTAACGCATTGCACCCCTCCCAGCTATCTAGAAGTATCATTAATACTTTTAGGTCATCCTAAAGGACGTGCGACAATCGTAGCCATTTGGACACCCGTGGACCCCTCCCAACCATGTGGGTGTAAACGGACCCTCCTTACGTCATCTGACCCATTGCACCACTCCTAGCCATCTAGGAGTATCAGTACAAATTTTAGGTCATCCTCGAGCACGTGCGACACTCATAGCCATCTGGACCCCCCGTGGACCCCTCCTTGCTACATAGGCGTATACGGACACTCCTTACGTCATCTGACCCATTGCACCCCTCCCAGCCATCTAGGAGTATCAATAGCACTTTTAGGTCATCCTAAAGCACGTGCGACACTCGTATCCATCTAGACCCTCGTGGACCCCTCCTAGCCATATAGGAGTATACAGACCCTCCTTGCGTCATCTGACCAATTGCACCCCTCCCAGCCATCTTGGATTATCAGTAGCACTTTTAGGTGATCCTAAAGCACGTGCGACACTCGTAGCCATCTGGTCCCCCATGGACCCCTCCTAGTCACCTAGGAGTATACGGACCCTCCTTATGTCATCTCACCCATTGCACCGCTCACAGCCATCTAGGAGTATCACCAGAACTTTTAGTTCATCCTTAAGCACGTACGACAAGCGTAGCCATCTGGACTCAGGCCGGGCGTTCGGGAATTCCCGAAAATTCGGGACGGGAAATTCGGGAAATGAAAATTTCGGGATTCAGAAAATGACTCCCGAGTTTCCATCAGAAAAACTGATACCCGACATTTTGGGATCCCGACAATTCGGGATCGGGATCGGAATTCCCGAATTACCCAAAGTTCAGAACAAAGCAAAAAACGAGGATGGCCGGAGAGGTGGAGACGAGCACGGCGGCTAGCGATTTCGCGTCAGGTGAGGACGTCGAGCAGGATCCTGTAGGAGTCCGGGGCGTACGGCGAGCTCGCGCACACGGAGGCGGGGCGGGGAGTCGGGCACGAGTCGCCGTGGCGCACAGAGCGAAGTTGGGCGCGCCGTCGCCGCCGCGGTGGGAGTGGGAGGAATGGGGATAGGAGTGGAATGGAGGCCTGACCTAGTCGTGCGCCCACCGGGAAGTTCGGGTTTCGGGAACGGGAGTCGGGAAATATGCCCACCGTGAATCTGGACCCCCGTGGACCCCTCCTAGCCTCATAGGAGTATACGGACCCTCCTTACGTCATCTGACCCACGGGCATCCCTCCCGGCCATCTAGGAGTATTAGTAGCACTTTTAGATCATCCTAACCACGTGCGACAATCGTAGCCATTTGAACCCCCATGGACCCATCCTAGCTTCATAGGAGTATACGGACCCTCCCTACGTCATCTGACCCATTGCACCCCTCCCTGGTATCTAGGAGCATAAGTAGCACTTTTAGGTCATCTGACCAATTCCACCCCTCCTAGACATCTTGGATTATCAGTAGCACTTTTAGGTCATCCTAAGGCACGTGCGACACTCATAGCCATCTTGACCCCCGTGGACCCCTCCTAGCCATCTAGGAGTATACGGACGCTCCTTGCGTCATTTGGCCCATTGCACCCCTCCCAACCATCCTGGATTATCAGTAGCACTTTTAGGTCAACCTAAATCACCTACGACACCCGTAACCATCTGGACCCCCATGGACCCCTCCTAGTCAGCTAGGAGTATACGGACCCTCCTTATGTCATCTGACCCATTGCACCGCTCACAGCAATCTAGGAGTATCACTAGCACTTTTAGGTCATCGTAAAGCATGTGCGACAATCGTAGCCATTTGGACACCCGTGGACCCCTACAGCCTTCTATGAGCATAAGGACCGTCCTTACGTCATCTGACCCATTCCACGCCTCATAGCCATCTAGGAGTATCAGTATCACCTTTGGTCATCCTAAACAATGTGCGACAATCATAGCCATCTGGACCCCCGTGGACCCCTCCTAGCCTCATAGGAGTATACCGACCCTCCTTACGTCATCTGACCCACGGGCACCCCTTCCAGCCAGCTAGGAGTATCAGTAGGACTTTTAGGTCATCCTAAACCACGTGCGACAATCGTTGCCATTTGGAACCTCGTGGACCCATCCTAGCCACATAGGAGTATAAGGACCCTCCTTACGTCATCTGACCCATTGCACCCCTCCCAACTATCTAGGAGTATAAGTAGCACTTTAAGGTCATCCTAAAGCACGTGCGACACTCGTAGCCATCTGGAGCCCCGTGGACCCCTCCTAGCCATCTAGGAGTATACGGACCCTGCTTACGACATCTCACCCATTGCACCCCTCCCAGCCATCTAGGAGTATCAGTAGCACTTTTAGGTCATCCTAAAGCACGTGCGACAATCGTAGCCATCTGGACACCTGTGGACCCCTCCTAGCCTCATAGGATTATACAAACCCTCCTTACGTCATCTGACCCAAGGGCACCCCTCCCAGCCATCTAGGAGTACCAGTAGCACTTTTAGGTCATCCTAAACCACGTCCGGCAATTGTAGCCATCGGGACCCCCGTGGACCCATCCTAGCCACATAGGAGTATACGGACCCTCCTTACGTCATCTGACCCATTGCACCCCTCCCAGCTATCTAGGAGTATAAGTAGCACTTTTAGGTGATCTGACCAATTGCACCCCTCCCAGCCATCTTCGATTATCAGTAGCACTTTTAGGTCATCCTAAAGCACGTGCGACACTTGTAGCCATCTTGACCCCCGTGGACACCTCCTAGCCATCTGGGAGTATACGGACGCTCCTTTAGTCATCTGATCCATTGCACCCCTCCCAACCATCTTGGATTATCTGTAGCACTTTTGGTCAACCTAAAGCACGTGCGACACTCGTAGCAGTCTGGACCCCCATGGACACCTCCTAGTCACCTAGGAGTCTACGGACCCTCCTTATGTCATCTGACCCATTGCACCGCTCACAGCCATCTAGGAGTATCACCAGAACTTTTAGGTCACCCTAAAGCACGTGCGACAATCGTAGCCATTTGGACACCCGTGGACCCCCACAGCCTTCTAGGAGTATGCAGACCCTCCTTACGTCATCTGACCCAATGCACCCCTCCCAGCCAGCTAGGAGTATCAGTAGAACCTTTAGGTCATCCTAAAGCACGTGCGACAATCGTAGCCATCTGGACCCCTATGGACCCCTCCTAGCCTCATAGGAGTATACGGACCCTCCTTACGTCATCAGACCCACGGGCATCCCTCCCAGCCATCTAGGAGTATCAGTAGCACTTTTAGGACATCCTAACCACGTGCGACAATCATAGCCATCTGGATCCCCGTGGACTAATCCTAGCCTCTGAGGAGTATACGGACCCTCCATACGTCATCTGACCCATTGCACCCCTCCCAGCTATCAAGTAGGATAAGTAGCACTTTTAGGTCATCTGACCAATTGCACCCCTCCCAGCAATCTTGGATTATCTGTAGCACTTTTAGGTCATCCTAAAGCACGTGCGACACTGGTAGCCATCTTGACCCCCGTGGACCCCTCCTAGCAATCTGGGAGTATACGTACGCTCCTTGCGTCATCTGGCCCATTGCACCCCTCCCAACCATCTTGGATTATCAGTAGCACTTTTAGGTCAACCTAAAGCACGAGCGACACCTGTAACCATCTTGACCCCCATGGACCCGTCCTTGACACCTAGGAGTATACGGACCCTCCTTATGTCATCTGACCCATTGCACCGCTTACAGCCATCTAGGAGTATCACTAGCACTTTTAGGTCATCCTAAAGCACGTGCGACAATCGTAGCCATTTGGACACCCGTGGACCCCCACAGCCTTCAAGGAGTATACGGACCCTCCTTACGTCATCTGACCCATTCCACCCCTCCCAGCCATCTAGGAGTATCAGTAGCACCTTTAGGTCATCCTAAACAATGTGCGACAATCGTAGTCATCTGGACCCCCGTGGACCCCTCCTAGCCATATAGGAGTATACGGACCCTCCTTACGTCATCAGACCCACGGGCACCCCTCCCAGCCAGCTAGGATTATCAGTAGAACTTTTAGGTCATCCTAAACCACGTGCGACAATCGTAGCCATCTGGACCCCCGTGGACCCATCTGTAACATCCCACAATTTTATAATATTCAAAAATCACTAAAATATAAAACTTTCCCTTTTATTAAAATAAAATATTAAATGTATAAGGAAACCAACTATGAAAGACTTCAAACTTGGGTTTAATATTTCAAATGTCACAGTTTAAACATTTTATTACCCACTGTATTTCAAAAACCTAAAAATGTAGTTGACAAATATTTTACAAACTACAATCCATTTTATTTTAAGTAAATAGCTTACTTATAAGAAATTGATTCCAACCACATAGACATAGCTATTCATAAATTAAAATAATATTTACAAGTGTTCCTTTTAAACTATTTGAAACATTGATTATCCAAATAAACATTTCATTAGCTTAAAATGAACTCCATTTATTTTCAACACCTAAAATGATTTTCATGAATAGGTATTCTATATAAGAAAGGAATTAAATTAAAAATCTTCTCCAAGGTTGCTTATGAAGTTCAAATGATTATCTTAATATAAAACATAATGTTACTTTTGAAAGAGGATTCAAGCATTGCAAGCATTGCACTCATGCATTCATGCATAAACACCATTTCATCTTGTGGCTTAAATAAAATAAGGGTTTGAAGTTTAATATTTAATGATATGTTTGTTTTGGAGATTATTCCATAAAACATGTTAAATTATACCTTTCAAAATATTCCAATTTATTAATTTTTATTTTGGGCAAGAATACTACCAAAAAGTTCTAAATTCAATTAACTTTCCAAAACATATTTTTATGAATTTTTCTGAAAAGGTTTGGTTAAGTTTAAAAATCAATTTTGAATTAAAAGTTTGAAAACAGAAAATGATTTGTCAAAAAAAAGAAGGGAAGAGAAGAACAGCCGAGCCAACTGGGCCGAAACCCATCCTCTCTCTGCCGCGCGCGCAGCCGCCGGAAGCCCAGCAGCAGCCCACTCCGGCCTCGCACTCTCTCCTCTCACTGGCGCGCGGGGCCCACCTGTCATCTCTCTCCTTCCATATCTCAACGAAACAGAGCATGAACCGGAGGAGATCGATCCGAAAACGACCACGATTCTTGCGGGATATGATCTCCCGACGCCCCCTATTAAAACCCCACCTCCACCGCCCTCTCCCGTACCCGAAAACCCTAGCTCATTGCCTCCAGGCTGCCCACAATCGTCCCCGCCGTGTCGCCACTGCCACCGGCGAAATTCCTTGTCTCCGGTGAGCCCTGGTAACCCCGAGCGCTCCCTACCCCTCTCTTCGCATCCTCCTTTTCTTGCGCATCTCGGTGACACCTCCGTTGTGTTTTTCCCGCACTAGGACGAGTGATTCATCCACGCCCGAAGCTCCCCGCCGCCGTACGCAACTCCGGTGAGCATTAGGAGGAGAAACAGAGCACGCCGAGGATCCATGACGCGCCACCAACCTCGCCTCGTAGGTCGTGGATAGGCAGGAACGCTTTTTCCGATCGTGTCGCCGCCGTGCGCTCCGTCTCCGGCGACCAGAGCGCCGCCCGGCGAGCACCATCTCTCCTCTGCCGTCCGATATACATCCCGCGGCCAGGATTAGATCGACTGAAACGAAACGGTATGGTTGATTACTGACCGTTAGATCTAGATCGTACGGATCAGATCTGATCACTTAAGCCACATCAGCACCACGTCAGCGCCTCGTCAGCATCCGCGTCAGCTGCCACATGGAAAATGAATTTCTTATTTAGATTTAATTGGTAGTTTTACAGAAACACCCCTGCCACTTAGATCTGTCACAACTTTTTAACCACAAGTCCAAATTTAATAATTTTTATATATTTGGAAAGCTCTTGACATGTAGAATATTTTGTATCTGACAAAATTCAAATTTGACTTAGTATAAAATATTCAAATTTCAAATGTAAATTGGAGTATATTTGTAATAACTTTAAATCTATAAATCCAAAAATTGCAAATAAATATGTTTTAGAAACTTTAGAGTATTTGTAAAAGTAATGCTACTGCTATAAAATATTTTGAGTAATTTTTGAATGATTTTGTAGTTGTGTGTTTAATTTGAATAGTTTGACTAATTTTGAAATAACTTTTAATAGAAACATTATTTTTGATTAAATCCAATTGCAATAGATTTAATTAAATGCTCTCTGTCTAGTAACACTAATTATAAAATTTTGTTATAAAAATTTAATCATAGGAAACTTTAATCTTATAATTACTTCTTTTATTATATTTTCCAAAATCAGAAATTAATTAATTTGCATTTATAAATTCAAGCATATTTATAAAGAAATCACAAAAGTTGTTTTTATGTTTCTTGTGATTTAAAATTTTCATTTCATTCATAGCATATTTTATTCTCATAGGAAAACCCCTCTTCATTAGTTTTCTCTAAGTTAGGATTATTTTCAAACTTAGTATTTTGGGAAAAGTGATATGCACTAGACACTTAGGATTTTCAACATGGAGCTGGAAGACCAATGAAGGACTTAGCCAAAAACAAGACTTCAGAAGTATCTTCAAGGAGAAGAAGCACTTAGAAGAAAATCAAGAAGGAGTTCATAAAGGACTTAGAAGAAAACAGACTCTGGAAGCATCCCAAAGATGTCAAGCACTTAGAAGAAAAGTGAGAACAAGTTCAAGAAGGCCAACCCCTTTCTATCCTCTAAGTCTTTCTCTCTGTCTTTCCCTCTCCTCTGAGACTTCATGAAGACTAAGTAAATCCAAGACCAGCCTCGAGGATACAAGAACCACCAAGTCTGAAGATCAAAACTTCAATCAAGATATCATCTAGAAGAAAGTTACAAGTCTGGAGATGAAGCCTGGAGGACAACTACATCTTTCTTCTATCTTTTCCCTCTTTCCTAAACTTGTCTTTTAGACTTAAACAAATTTTGATCATGATGTTATCATCTTGAAGTTGTTGGATCCTAGCGGCATAGTGAGATGAAGCGGCCTGGAAACAAACCTTACATGTCCACGTACATGAGACCTGTTCCACAATTTAAGTGGCTGGCCGGGTGTCTGTCTCTCTCACTTTAGCGAATATCCAATTTACAAAGAGTTGATAGTAATTGTTGATCACCTTGTAGACTTAGTATTTTTCTCTAAGTATTTTGCACATCATGGCTAAGCCATTAGAGTGCTTATTTCAAGATGATATAAAACAAAGTATGTTTATC
Organism: Poa annua; assembly: GCA_026929855.1. Taxonomy (NCBI): domain Eukaryota; kingdom Viridiplantae; phylum Streptophyta; class Magnoliopsida; order Poales; family Poaceae; genus Poa; species Poa annua. The sequence goes on from CM049430.1 coordinate 44,168,539, forward strand.
CAACTTAAGACCCTAGTCCTTAGTCATTCTTGACCCACCTATTTGTCTTGCATTAACTTAAAAGATTTTCATGGCATGAAAAAGTATTACTAGCCCTTAGAAATAATTTGCATATCATACATAACATACTTTCCTTAGAAAGTTTTATAAAACTTATTTATTCATCTTGTATGTGTTTGTGTGCATTGTGTAGTTGTGCTTGTTGTTGATTGTTGTATTGTTGCTTGTCTATACTGTTAGATTGAACGGAGAGTCCCGAGTATCGTTGAAAAGTGTTGTGAACAACGACAACATTCAAAGGCAAGTGGCACACCTCATAAACTTCCTATTATTTCTATATGCATTACTTAGTGTATTTTTATATGCATGTGTTGCTATGCTAAACCTGTGTAGAATCCCTTATTCCTGTGTCTAGCTTCCTATGCAATACTTAGTAGAATTATTGATGCTATGCAAATGTCGTTTTGTGAAAATCTAAATTCTACTAAGTTAAGAATGAAACACCTGGGTGGTAAGTGGTTGCATGGTTTATGTTGAGTGGCTACTCAGGTCCATGTCTATGGTTCCTGGAGTATGTACACTTGTGAATGGCCACCCAGGAACAGAGGAATCTGAAGTACTCCGAGTGACGATTGCTTCCAGTGCAGCCATTGCCATATGGGCTCTGGCTTGATCAATTATGTTGCGTGGACTCTCTCCGGCTTGACAAGCAGATGTAGGGGGATGTTAGGTGGAACGGGTCAAGCCAGAGTGGGAGGGAAAATGCTTCTGAAAGATCTCGTCTCATTCTCTCCTTTCCTTATCACAAATGGTGGGTAAAGGATACCTTGGGTTGAATGGGTACAATGGTGAAAGTGCACAACCTCTGCAGAGTGTAAAACTAAGTACTTAGCCGTGTCCCCGGTTACGGACAATTTTGAGCAGCTGATCAAGGACGTCAACGGAGGATTCCATCATTCCAACTTCAGAAATAAAACATGATGGGTGAACAAGGGAAGATGAGATTTATGGTTTTCATGCCATACTCGTATTGATTTCAAGAAAAGTGTTTTCAAAAGAGTAGGAAAAATTGGCTTTATGCAAATTAGCCTTGAACTCCACCAGCCAAATATGCATATAGGCTTTAGAGTTATTCCATTAAGTGTCCACCATAGTGTCACTTGCCAGACTCCATTTTTAATGGAATCTGACCCACGTTGTTGCAATATTTGTCTTATTGCATATTTGATCAGATGACGAGTGAGGTTTCGTTTAAAGGTTTCGAGTCTACAACCAACATGTTTTCTCCTATGGCAGCATGAAAGTTATAGAGACTCACTGCTATTTTATTTCCGCTGTGTACTTTTTCAATGCTAGCTTTATGCTATGCAACTTGTATCAAACAATTTGTAATTCTGGATCATCGATGTAATAAAATTGATGCCTTGTTGTGATATTACATCGTAAACTGTGTGTGCAAATGAATCGATCCAGGGATTTGCACTATACACAGGTATCTGCCTTATTTAAAGTGCAGGTACGCTACAGATGGTATCAGAGCACTGTGTTGCCTGTAGGTTCGAAACCCCTAGGATTGGACTGAGACCCCAAAGGTTAAATAGTTAACTAAACTAGGTTTCCAAGACATGAGTAAATTTTGAACTTTCCTTTAATATTGTTTTACATTATCTTGTCTTGCATCTTTCCCTTTCCTTTAAATTATAATACTCTTACCTGTTCAAAATTCTAGATGGGAGAATACACTGAGACTGCGTATGCTGGAGTTTTGTCGGGTTTCATCTTTGGGAGGCAGCTGTCTAGATTGACAAGTGTATTGAAGCTACCACCACCCTATTTCCGAGGAAGGAAGGAGGAGACCAACATACCCCATGGGATACGTTGGGAAATACGCACCATCATGACCCCGGATCCTACGATGCCAGACTTCGAGCCCGTGGACTATGTCACCTACTACCCAGAGTGGATTGAGGGAGTGAACATAGCTATGGTGGACTTAATGGCTTGTTTGTGTTACAAGTATCGATTCAAGCTAGCACCAGGATCGCCCTTCCGTGCCTTTGGGAAGAGGAATGCACATGGTCTCTCGATGGCTCACACGGGAAATCGCCTGGACCTGCCCCTCGTTAACAAGACGTTTGAAGACTTGGATTATCTCATCAACTGTCTGACCAGGAGGGTCCAACAGGCTTATGACGTCGCGGATCATGCACAAGCCGTCATACACGCAAAAACCCAAGAACTCCAGGCTTCTGAAAATCTTATTGGTCAGTTGGAGGAACTCATCCATGACCTACATTTGGAGAACCTTGGCAAGGATGAGCAAATTGCCATGCTTGAGACGCAACTCATTCCACCTCCACCACCGCCAGTAGCTGAAGAAGGAGGTGACCAAGGTACTGGAGATGTGACTGTATCTGCAGCTACGAAGGAGGAAGGACCAGAGGAAGAAGACCCCGAAGAGGTGCTGTTTGAAGAGTCAACTGAGGGAGAAGTCACGTCTGTGGCAAATAACCACGCAATAAAACGCAAGCGTAATATTTAGGAGGAATAAGTGTAGCAATCAAAACCATGTTAGAGGGACCACCATTTATCTTATCTAGCTTATCGTATCGATTTAGTGTATTGACCTATCAAATTGTGGTATGGCAGTACTGTTGCTTTTGTATTTCCCCGACCTTTCGTTCGATAAACGATTTGTTCGATTTCTCAAAAGAAGTTTGAAATGTTACGTTTGTGTTGCTTGTGTTGGAACATTTTGGCTTGTTGTTTGTTAGATGATGTTTGTAATAGATTATCTTGATTTTTGGTCGTGCATTAGAATGTTTAATTGTCAACAAAACTTTCTTTTAAGGGTGCTAGCCACCTAGATAATTCAAACACAGTCGCTTAAACCCAGAGATCTCAAACTATCTTTCTTTCCATCCTCCTAATCAGAAAAACCATTCACAAGTTTTCAAGTTTCCATGTCAGAAATTTCATTCCTCAAAACATCTCGAGCTATCAGAATCACTCAAGCTTTTGCTTTGTCTTTCTAGCCTCTCCGAATCTCGGGGACGAGATTCCTTTTAAGGGTGGTAGTCTGTAACATCCCAACATTTTATAATATTCAAAAATCACTAAAATTTAAAACTTTCCCTTTTATTAAAATAAAATATTAAATGTATAAGGAAACCAACTATGAAAGACTTCAAACTTGGGTTTAATATTTCAAATGTCACAGTTTAAACATTTTATTACCCACTGTATTTCAAAAACCTAAAAATGTAGTTGACATATATTTTACAAACTACAATCCATTTTATTATAAGTAAATAGCTTACTTATAAGAAATTGATTCCAACCACATAGCCATAGCTATTCATAAATTAAAATAATATTTACAAGTGTTCCTTTTAAACTATTTGAAACATGGATTATCCAAATAAACATTTTATTAGCTTAAAATGAACTCCATTTATTTTCAACACCTAAAATGATTTTCATGAATAGGTATTCTATATAAGAAAGGAATTAAATTAAAAATCTTCTCCAAGGTTGCTTATGAAGTTCAAATGATTATCTTAATATAAAACATAATGTTACTTTTGAAAGAGGATTCAAGCATTGCAAGCATTGCACTCATGCATTCATGCATAAACACCATTTCATCTTCTGGCTTAAATAAAATAAGGGTATGAAGTTTAATATTTAATGATATGTTTGTTTTGGAGATTATTCCATAAAACATGTTAAATTATACCTTTCAAAATATTCCAATTTATTAATTTTTATTTTGGGCAAGAATACTACCAAAAAGTTCTAAATTCAATTAACTTTCCAAAACATATTTTTATGAATTTTTCTGAAAAGGTTTGGTTAAGTTTAAAAATCAATTTTGAATTAAAAGTTTGAAAACAGAAAATGATTTGTCAAAAAAAAGAAGGGAAGAGAAGAACAGCCGAGCCAACTGGGCCGAAACCCATCCTCTCTCTGCCGCGCGCGCAGCCGCCGGAAGCCCAGCAGCAGCCCACTCCGGACTCGCACTCTCTCCTCTCACTGGCGCGCGGGACCCACCTGTCATCTCTCTCCTTCCATATCTCAACGAAACAGAGCACGAACCGGAGGAGATCGATCCGAAAACGACCACGATTCTTGCGGGATATGATCTCCCGACGCCCCCTATTTAAACCCCACCTCCACCGCCCTCTCCCGTACCCGAAAACCCTAGCTCATCGCCTCCAGGCTGCCCACAATCGTCCTCGCCGTGTCGCCACTGCCGCCGGCGAAATTCCTTGTCTCCGGTGAGCCCTGGTAACCCCGAGCGCTCCCTACCCCTCTCTTCGCATCCTCCTTTTCTTGCGCATCTCGGTGACACCTCCGTTGTGTTTTTCCCGCACTAGGACGAGTGATTCATCCACGCCCGAAGCTCCCCGCCGCCGTACGCAACTCCGGTGAGCATTAGGAGGAGAAACAGAGCACGCCGAGGATCCGTGACGCGCCACCAACCTCGCCTCGACTCACCGAATCCCAAGGTACGATCCGTTCATCCTCGTAGGTCGTGGATAGGCAGGAACACTTTTTCTGATCGTGTTGCCGCCGTGCGCTCCGTCTCCGGCGACCAGAGCGCCGCCCGGCGAGCACCATCTCTCCTCTGCCGTCTGATATACATCCCGCGGCCAGGATTAGATCGACTGAAACGAAACGGTATGGTTGATTACTGACCGTTAGATCTAGATCGTACGGATCAGATCTGATCACTTAAGCCACGTCAGCACCACGTCAGCGCCTCGTCAGCATCCGCGTCAGCTGCCACGTGGAAAATGAATTTCTTATTTAGATTTAATTGGTAGTTTTACAGAAACACCCCTGCCACTTAGATCTGTCACAACTTTTTAACCACAAGTCCAAATTTAATAATTTTTATATATTTGGAAAGCTCTTGACATGTAGAATATTTTGTATCTGACAAAATTCAAATTTGACTTAGTATAAAATATTCAAATTTCAAATGTAAATTGGAGTATATTTGTAATAACTTTAAATCTATAAATCCAAAAATTGCAAATAAATATGTTTTAGAAACTTTAGAGTATTTGTAAAAGTAATGCTACTGCTATAAAATATTTTGAGTAATTTTTGAATGATTTCATAGTTGTGTGTTTAATCTGAATAGTTTGACTAATTTTGAAATAACTTTTAATAGAAACATTATTTTTGATTAAATCCAATTGCAATAGATTTAATTAAATGCTCTCTTTCTAGTAACACTAATTATAAAATTTTGTTATAAAAATTTAATCATAGGAAACTTTAATCTTATAATTATTTCTTTTATTATATTTTCCAAAATCAGAAATTAATTAATTTGCATTTATAAATTCATGCATATTTATAAAGAAATCACAAAAGTTATTTTTATGTTTCTTGTGATTTAAAAATTTCATTTCATTCATAGCATATTTTATTCTCATAGGAAAACCCCTCTTCATTAGTTTTCTCTAAGTTAGGATTATTTTCAAACTTAGTATTTTGGGAAAAGTGATATGCACTAGACACTTAGGATTTTCAACATGGAGCTGGAAGACCAATGAAGGACTTAGACAAAAACAAGACTTCAGAAGTATCTTCAAGGAGAAGAAGCACTTAGAAGAAAATCAAGAAGGAGTTCATAAAGGACTTAGAAGAAAACAGACTCTGGAAGCATCCCAAAGATGTCAAGCACTTAGAAGAAAAGTGAGAACAAGTTCAAGAAGGCCAACCCCTTTCTATCCTCTAAGTCTTTCTCTCTGTCTTTCCCTCTCCTCTGAGACTTCATGAAGACTAAGTAAATCCAAGACCAGCCTCGAGGATACAAGAACCACCAAGTCTGAAGATCAAAACTTCAATCAAGATATCATCCAGAAGAAAGTTACAAGTCTGGAGATGAAGCCTGGAGGACAACTACATCTTTCTTCTATCTTTTCCCTCTTTCCTAAACTTGTCTTTTAGACTTAAACAAATTTTGATCATGATGTTATCATCTTGAAGTTGTTGGATCCTAGCGGCATAGTGAGATGAAGCGGCCTGGAAACAAACCTTACATGTCCACGTACATGAGACCTGTTCCACAATTTAAGTGGTTGGCCGTGTGTCTGTCTCTCTCACTTTAGCGAATATCCAATTTACAAAGAGTTGATAGTAATTGTTGATCACCTTGTAGACTTAGTATTTTTCTCTAAGTATTTTGCACATCATGGCTAAGCCATTAGAGTGCTTATTTCAAGATGATATAAAACAAAGTATGTTTATCCAACTTAAGACCCTAGTCCTTAGTCATTCTTGACCCACCTATTTGTCTTGCATTAACTTAAAAGATTTTCATGGCATGAAAAAGTATTACTAGCCCTTAGAAATAATTTGCATATCATACATAACATATTTTCCTTAGAAAGTTTTATAAAACTTATTTATTCATCTAGTATGTGTTTGTGTGCATTGTGTAGTTGTGCTTGCTGTTGATTGTTGTATTGTTGCTTGTCTATACTGTTAGATTGAACGGAGAGTCCCGAGTATCGTTGAAAAAAGTTGTGAACAACGACAACATTCAAAGGCAAGTGGCACACCTCATAAACTTCCTATTATTTCTATATGCATTACTTAGTGTATTTTTATATGCATGTGTTGCTATGCTAAACCTGTGTAGAATCCCTTATTCCTGTGTCTAGGTTCCTATGCAATACTTAGTAGAATTATTGATGCTATGCAAATGTCGTTTTGTGAAAATCTAAATTCTACTAAGTTAAGAATGAAACACCTGGGTGGTAAGTGGTTGCATGGTTTATGTTGAGTGGCTACTCAGGTCCATGTCTATGGTTCCTGGAGTATGTACACTTGTGAATGGCCACCCAGGAACAGAGGAATCTGAAGAACTCCGAGTGACGATTGCTTCCAGTGCAGCCATTGCCATATGGGCTCTGGCTTGATCAATTATGTTGCGTGGACTCTCTCCGGCTTGACAAGCAGATGTAGGGGGATGTTAGGTGGAACGGGTCAAGCCAGAGTGGGAGGGAAAATGCTTCTGAAAGATCTCGTCTCATTCTCTCCTTTCCTTATCACAAATGGTGGGTAAAGGATACCTTGGGTTGAATGGGTTCAATGGTGAAAGTGCACAACCTCTGCAGAGTGTAAAACTAAGTACTTAGCCGTGTCCCCGGTTACGGACAATTTTGAGCAGCTGATCAAGGACGTCAACAGAGTATTCCATCATTCCAACTTCAGAAATAAAACATGATGGGTGAACAAGGGAAGATGAGATTTATGGTTTTCATGCCATACTCGTATTGATTTCAAGAAAAGTGTTTTCAAAAGAGTAGGAAAAATTGGCTTTATGCAAATTAGCCTTGAACTCCACCAGCCAAATATGCATATAGGCTTTAGAGTCATTCCATTAAGTGTCCACCATAGTGTCACTTGCCAGACTCCATTTTTAATGGAATCTGACCCACGTTCTTGCAATATTTTTCATATTGCAGATTTGATCAGATGACGAGTGAGGTTTCGTTTAAAGGTTTCGAGTCTACAACCAAAATGTTTTCGCCTGTGGCAGCATGAAAGTTATAGAGACTCACTGCTATTTTATTTCCGCTGTGTACTTTTTCAATGCTAGCTTTATGCTATGCAACTTGTATCAAACAATTTGTAATTCTGGATCATCGATGTAATAAAATTGACGCCTTGTTGTGATATTACATCGTAAACTGTGTGTGCAAATGAATCGATCCAGGGATTTGCACTATACACAGGTATCTGCCTTATTTAAAGTGCAGGTACGCTACACCATCCTAGCCACATAGGAGTATACGGACCCTCCTTACGTCATCTGACCCATTGCACCCCTTCGAACTATCTAGGAGTATAAGTAGCACTTTTAGGTCATCCTAAGCACGTGCGACACTCGTAGCCATCTGGAGCCCCGTGGACCCCACCTAGCCATCTAGGAGTATACGGACCCTGCTTACGACATCTAACCCATTGCACCTCTCCCAGCCATCTAGGAGTATCAGTAGCACTTATAGGTCATCCTAAAGCACGTGCGACAATCGTAGCCATCTGGACCCCCGTGGACCCATCCTAGCCTCATAGGAGTATACAGACCCTCCTTACGTCATCCGGCCCAAGGGCACCCCTCCGAGCCATCTAGGAGTATCAGTAGCACTTTTAGGTCATCATAAACCACGTGTGACGCTCGTAGCGATCTGGACCCCCGTGGACCCCTCCTAGCCATCAAGGAGTATACGGACCCTGCTTATGACATCTGACCCAGTGCACCCCTCCCAGCAATCTAGGAGTATCAGTAGCACTTTTAGGTCATCCTAAAGCACGTGCGACACTCGTAGCCATCTGGACCCCCATGGACCCCTCCTAGTCACCTAGGAGTATACAGACCCTCCTTATGTCATCTGACCCATTGCACCCCTCCCAGCCATCTTGGAGTATGATTAGCACTTTTAGGTCATCCTAAAGCACGTGCGACAATCGTAGCCATTTGGACACCCGTGGACCCCCACAGCCTTCTAGGAGTATTCGGACCCTCCTTACGTCATCTGACCCATTCCACCATCCCAGCCATCTAGGAGAATCAGTAGCACTTTTAGGTCATCCTAAACAACGTGCAACAATCGTAGCCATCTGGACCCCCGTGGACCCCTCCTAGCCTCATAGGAGTATACGGACCCTCATTACGTTATCTGACCCACGGGCACCCCTCCCAGCCAGTTAGGAGTATTAGTAGCACTTTTAGGTCATCCTAAACCACGTGCGACAATATTAGCCATCTGGACCCCCGTGGACCCATCCTAGCCACATAGGAGTATATGGACCCTCCTTACGTCATCTGACGCATTGCACCCCTCCCAAGTATCTAGGAGTATAAGTAGCACTTATAGGTCATCCTAAAGCACGTTCCGCACTCGTAGCCATCTGGAGCCCCGTGGACCCCTCCTAGCCATCTTGGAGTATACGGACACTGCTTACGACATCTGACCCATTGCAGCCCTCCCAGCAATCTAGGTCACCCTAAAGCACGTGCAACTATCTTAGCCATCTGGAACCCCGTGGACCCCTCCTAGCCTCATAGGAGTATACGGACCCTCCTTACGTCATCTGACCCACGGGCACCCCTCCCTGGAGTATCAGTAGCAATTTTAGGTCATCCTAAACCACGTGCGACAATCGCAGCCATCTGGACCCCCCGTGGACCCATCCTAGCCACATAGGAGTATACAGACCCTCCTTACGTCATCTGACCCATTGCACCCCTCCCAGCTATCTAGGAGTATAAGTAGCACTTTTAGGTCATCTGACCAATTGCACCCCTCCCAGCCCTCTTGGATTATCAACAGCACTTTTAGGTCATCCTAAAGCACGTGCGACACTCGTAACCATCTTGACCCCTGTGGACCCCTCCTAGCCATCTGGGAGTATACGGATGCTCCTTGCGTCATCTGGCCCATCGCACCCCTCCCAACCATCTTGGATTATCGGTAGCACTTTTAGGTCTGCCTAAAGCACGTGCGACACTAGTATCCATCTGGACCCCCATGGACCTCTCCTAGTCACCTAGGAGTATACGGACCCTCTTTATGTCATCTGACCCATTGCACCGCTCACAGCCATCTAGGAGTATCACTAGCACTTTTAGGTCATCCTAAAGAACGTGCGACAATCGTAGCCATTTGGACACCCGTATACCCCCACAGCCTTCTAGGAGTTTGGACCCTCCTTACGTCATATGACCCAATGCACCCCTCCCAGCCATATAGGAGTATTATTAGCACCTTTAGGTCAACCTAAACAACGTGTGACAATCGTAGCCATCTGGACCCCCGTGGAGCCCTCCTAGCATCATAAGAGTATACGAACCTTCCTTACGTCATCTGACCCACGGGCACCCCTCCTAGCCAGCTAGGAGTATCAGTAGCACTTTTAGGTCATCCTAAACCACGTGCGACAATCTTAGCCATCTATAACCCCGTGGACCCATCCTAGCCACATAGGAGTATACGGACCCTCCTTACGTCAACTGACCCATCGTAGCCATCTTGACACCCGTGGACCCCTCCTCGCCATCTGGGAGTATATGGACGCTCCTTGCGTCATCTGGCACAATGCACCCCTCCCAACCATCTTGGATTATCAGTAGCACTTTTAGGTCAACCTAAAGCACGTGCGCCACTCGTAGCCATCTGGACCCCCATGGACCCCTCTTAGTCACCTCGGAGTATACGGACCCTCCTTATGTCATCTGAACCATTGCACCGCTCACAACCATCTAGGAGTATCACTAGCACTTTTAGGTCATCCTAAAGCACGTGCGACAATTGTAGACATTTGGACACCCGTGGACCCCCACAGTCTTCTAGGAGTATATGGACCCTCCTTACGTCAGCTGCCCATTGCACCCCTCCCAGTCATCTAGGAGTATCAGGAGCACCTTTAGGTCATCCTAAACAACGTGCGACAATCGTAGCCATCTAGACCCCCGTGGACCCATCCTAGCTACATAGGAGTATACGGACACTCCTTACGTCATCTGACCCATTCCACCCCTCCCAACTATCTTGGAGAATAAGAAGCACTTTTAGGTCATCCTAAAGCACGTGCGACACTCGTAGCCATCTGGACCCCCGTGGACCCTTCGTAGCCATCTAGGAGTATACGGACCCTGCTTACGACATCTGACCTAGTGCACCCCTCCCAGCAATCTAGGAGTATCAGTAGCACCTTTAGGTCATCCTAAAGCACGTGCGACACTCGTAGTCATCTGGACCCCATGGACTCCTCCTAGTCACCTAGGAGTATACAAACCCTCCTTACGTCATCTGACCCATTGCACCCCTCCCTGCCATCTAGGAGTATCATTAGCACTTTTAGGTCATCCTAAAGCACGTGCGACAATCGTAGCCATTTCGACACCCGTGGACCACCACAACCTTCTAGGAGTATACAGACCCTCCTTACGTCATCGTTCCCACGGGTACCCCTCCCAGCCAGCTAGGAGTATCGGTAGCACTTTTAGGTCATCCTACACCACATGCGACAATCGTAGCCATCTGGACCCCCGTGGACCCATCCTAGCCACATAGGAGTATACGGACCCTCCCTACGTCATCTGACCCATTGCACCCCTCCCAACTATCTAGGAGTGTAAGTAGAACTTTTAGGTCATCCTAAAGCACGTGCGACACTCGTAGCCATCTGGAGCCCCGTGGACCCCTCGTAGCCATCTAGGAGTGTAAGTAGAACTTTTAGGTCATCCTAAAGCACGTGCGACACTCGTAGCCATCTGGAGCCCCGTGGACCCCTCGTAGCCATCTAGGAGTATCAGTAGCACTTTTAGGTCATCCTAAAGCACGTGCGACACTCGTAGCCATCTGGAGCCCCGTGGACCCCTCGTAGCCATCTAGGAGTATCAGTAGCACTTTTAGGTCATCCTAAAGCACGTGCGACAATCTTAGCCATCTGGACCCCCGTGGACCCCTCCTAGCCTCATAGGAGTATACAGACCCTCCTTACGTCATCTGACCCACGGGCACCCCTCCTAGCCATCTAGGAGTATCATTAGCACTTTTAGGTCATCCTAAACCACGTGTGACAATCGTAGCCATCTGGACCCCCGTGGACCCATCCTAGCCACATTGGAGTAGACGGACCCTCCTTGCGTCATCTGGCCCATTGCACCCCTCCCAACCATCTTGGATTATCAGTAGCACTTTTAGGTCAACCTAAAGCACGTGCGACACTCGCAGCCATTTTGACCCCCATGGACCCCTCCTAGTCACCTAGGAGTATACGGCCCCTCCTTATGTCATCTGACCCATTGCACCGCTCACAGCCATCTAGGAGTATCACTAGCATTTTTAGGTCTTCCTAAAGCACATGCGACAATCGTAACCATTTGGACACCCGTGGAACCCCATAGCCTTCTAGGAGTTCGGACCCTCCTTACGTCATATGACCCATTGCACCCCTCCCAGCCATCTAGGAGTATTATTAGCACCTTTAGGTCATCTGTAGCGTACCTGCACTTAAAATAAGGCTGATACCTGTGTATAGTGCAAATCCCTGGATCGATTCGTTTGCACACACAGTTTACAATGTAATATCACAACAAAGTATCAATTTTATTACATCGATGATCCAGACTTACAAAATATTCAATACAAGTTGCATAGCATAAAGCTAGCTTTGAAAGAGTAAACAGTGGAAATATAATAGCAGTGAGTCTCCATCACATTCATGTTGCCACGGGCGAAAACATGTTGGTTGCAGACTCGAAACCTCTAAACGAAACCTCACTCGTCATCTGATCAATCTGCAATAAGAAAAATATTGCAACACCGTGGGTAAGATTCCATTAAAAATTGAGTCTGGCAAGTGACACTATGGTAGACACTTAGTGGGATAACACTAATAACCTATATGCATATTTGGCTGGTGGAGTTCAAGGCTATTTTGCTTAAAGCCAATTTTTCCTAACTCTTTGGAAAACACTTTTATTCTATTCGATACATTCGTGGTATGACAACCACGATCTCATTCTACCATTGTTCACCCATCAAGTTTTATTTCTGAAGTTGGAATGGTTGAATCCTCCGTTGACGTCCGTGATCAGCTGCTCAAATTGTCCGTACCGGGGACACTGCTAAGTACTTAGTTTTACACTCTGCAGAGGTTGTGCACGTTCACCATTGTACCCATTCAACCCAAACTATCCTTTACACACTTATAGTGATAAGGAAAATGAGAAGAATGAGACGAGATCTTTCAGAAGCATTTTCCCTCCCACTCTGACTTGACCCGTTCCACCTAAGACCCTCTACATCTACTTGTCAAGCCGGGGCGAGTCCACGCAACATAATTGATCAAGCCAGAGCCCATATGGCAATGGCTGCACTGGAAGCAATCGTCACTCGGAGTTCTTCAGATTCCTCTGTTCCTGGGTGGCCGTTCACAAGTGCACGTACTCCAGGAAACATAGACATGGCCTGAGTAGCCATTCAACTCGACTCCATACAACCTTTTACCACCCAGGTGTTTCATTCTTAACTTAGTAGAATTTAGATTTTCAGAAAACAACATTTGCATAGCACCAATAATTCTACTAAGTATTGCATAGGAGACTAGACACGGGAATAAGGAATTTCTACACAGGTTTAGCATAGCAATACTATCCTACACATGCTTATATAAAAATACACTAAGTAATGCATCTAGAAAATAGTAGGAGGTTTATGAGGTGTGCCACTTGCCTTTGAATGTTGTCGTTGTTCACAAACTCTTTTCAACGATATTCGGAACTCTCCGTTCAATCTAAACAATAAAAACAAACAACAATACAACAATCATAAAACAAAACAACACAACACACACAAGCATACATAATGAACCAACGAGTTTCATAAACTTCTAAGGAAAACATGTCATGCATGATATGCAAAAAAATTCTATGGACTAGAGATGCATGTCATGCCATGAAAATCTTTTAAGTTAACGCAAGGAAATGTGTTGGTAAAAAATGACTAAGGACTAAAGGTCATAAGTTTGATAAAATCCTTTGCTATAAATCATCTTGAATAAGCACTCCAATGGCTTAGCCATGATGTGCATAAATACTTAGAGAAAATACTAAGTCTATTTTTCAAGATGATCAACAATTACTAACAACTCTTTGTAATTGGATATTCACTATAGTGAGAGAGACAGACACGCGGCTAGCCACTTAAGTTGTGGAACATGTCTCATGTACGTGGACATGTAAGGTTAGTATCCAGGCCGCTTCATCTCACTATGCCGCTAGGATCCAACAAACTTCAAGATGGTAATAACATGATCAAAATGTGTTTAAGTCTTACGTGAAAGACAAGATTAGGAAAGAGGGAAAAGATAGAAAGAAAGATGTAGAATCTTCTCCTTGCTTCCTTTTCTTCTTGATGTGATGACTTCATTGCAATTTTGTAGACTTGATGGCTTTGAAGACTTGATGGTGTTGATAGCCTCCAGGTTGGTCTTGTATATAACTTAGTCATCATAAGGGCTAAGAGAAGAAAGGAGAAAAGAGAGAGAGAAGAAGCAAGACTTAGAAAATATAGCTGGTTGGTCTTCATGACTTCTTCTTGATTTTCTTCTAAGTGCTTCTACTCCTTGAAAATACTTCTGAAGTCTTGTTTTGGCTAAGTCCTTCATTGGCTTTCTCGCTCCATGTTGAAAATCCTAAGTAGTTTGTGATTTGATGTTACTGTTTTGATTTTCTCTCTGAGAAAGATTTCTTTTAATGGATCTCCTCTTGTTCCTCAATCTTCGGAGAATGCGGCGTTGGATTAGAGAAAGTTCTCTGTTCCGAACATTTCCTGGAAGTACACGACACGTTTTAAATCTTAAAGCTGGCATGGCATATTTCGTTGAATCAGTCTTTTCCGCCACATCGCGTATAAAGGGAATTGAACCCAACTCTTCCACGAACCCCCCACGAATGGTCCTCCCTTAATTCAATGAACTATGCTAATTCATTTGCCTAGTTGGAATTTTCCTATGAGGAATATAATTATATGTTTTGCATGAAATGCAATTTTTAATCATAAGAAACATCATTCCAATTTTTATGATATTTATAAAGTATGCATTAGGCTATAAATGCAATTTAATTAATTTCTATTTTTACAAAATATAAATAAAGGCATAAATATAAAATTAAAGTTTATGTGATTAAATTTTTATAACAAAATTTTATAAATGATGTTAATAGGTGTAGGGGATTTAAATAAATTTATTGCAACTGGATTTAATCAAAAATAATGTTTCTATTAATAATTATGTCAAAAATAGTCAAACTATTCAAATTAAACATAAAACTGTTAAATCATGAAAATAATACTCAAAAATATTTTATAACAGAGGCATCATATTACAAATATTTCAAAGTTTCTAAAACAATTTTATTTGCAATTTTGGATTTATAGATTTAAAGTTATGACAAAAATACTCAAATTCACCATTTGACATTTTGAATATTTTAAACTAAGTGAAATTTGAATTATCTTGGATTATCTGTAGCACTTTTGGTCAACCTAAAGCACGCGCGACACTCGTAGCAATCTGGACCCCCATGGACCCCTCCTAGTCACCTAGGAGTCTACAGACCCTCCTTATGTCATCTGACCCATTGCACCGCTCACATTCATCTAGGAGTATCACCAGAACTTTTAGGTCACCTAAAGCACGTGCGACAATCGTAGCCATTTGGACACCCGTGGACCCCCATAGTCTTCTAGGAGTATACATACCCTCCTTACGTCATCTGACCCAATGCACCCCTCCCAGCCAGCAAGGAGTATCAGTAGCACCTTTAGGTCATCCTAAAGCACGTGCGACAATCGTAGCCATCTGGACCCCCATGGACCCCTCCTAGCCTCATAGGAGTATACGGACCCTCCTTACATCATCTGACCCACGGGCATCCCTCCCAGCCATCTAGGAGTATCAGTAGCACTTTTAGGTCATCCTAACCACGTGCGACAATCATAGCCATCTTGATCCCCGTGGACCCATCCTAGCCTCATAGGAGTATACAGACCCTCCTTACGTCATCTGACCCATTGCACCCCTCCCATCTTTCTAGTAGGATAAGTAGCACTTTGAGGTCATCTGACCAATTGCACCCCTCCCAGCAATCTTGGATTATCTGTAGCACTT
This sequence comes from Poa annua, assembly GCA_026929855.1. Lineage (NCBI taxonomy): Eukaryota > Viridiplantae > Streptophyta > Magnoliopsida > Poales > Poaceae > Poa > Poa annua. The sequence continues at coordinate 44,184,247 of CM049430.1, forward strand.
TTAGGTCATCCTAAAGCACGTGCGACACTCGTAGCCATCTTGACCTCCGTGGACCCCTCCTAGCAATCTGGGAGTATACGGACGCTCCTTGCGTCATCTGGCCCATTGCACCCCTCCCAACCATCTTGGATTATCAGTAGCACTTTTAGGTCAACCTAAAGCACGAGCGACACCTGTAACCATCTGGACCCCCATGGACCCCTCCTTGTCACCTAGGAGGATACGGACCCTCCTTATGTCATATGACCCATTGCACCGATTACAGCCATCTAGAAGTATCACTAGCACTTTTAGGTCATCCTAAAGCACGTGCGACAATCGTAGCCATTTGGACACCCGTGGACCCCCACAGCCTTCAAGGAGTATACGGACCCTCCTGACGTAATCTGACCCATTCCACCCCTCCCAGCCATCTAGGAGTATCAGTAGCACCTTTAGGTCATCCTAAACAATGTGCGACAATCGTACTCATCTAGACCCCCGTTGACCCCACCTAGCCTCCTTACGTCATCAGACCCACGGGCACCCCTCCAGCCAGCTAGGAATATCAGTAGAACTTTTAGGTCATCCTATACCACGTGCGACAATCGTAGCCATCTGGACCCCCGTGGACCCATCCTAGCCACATAGGAGTATACGGACCCTCCTTACGTCATCTGACCCATTGCACCCCTCCCAACTATCTAGGAGTATAAGTAGCACTTTTAGGTCATCCTAAGCACGTGCGACGCTCATAGCCATCTGGAGCCCCGTGGACCCCTCCTAGCCATCTAGGAGTATACGGACCCTGCTTACGACATCTGACCCATTGCACCCCTCCCAGCCATCTAGGAGTATCAGTAGCACTTATAGGTCATCCTAAAGCACGTGCGACAATCGTAGCCATCTGGACCCCCGTGGACCCATCCTAGCCTCATAGGAGTATACAGACCCTCCTTACGTCATCTGGCCCAAGGGCACCCCTCCTAGCCATCTAGGAGTATCAGTAGCACTTTTAGGTCATCATAAACCACGTGCGACGCTCGTAGCGATCTGGACCCCCGTGGACCCCTCCTAGCCATCTAGGAGTATACGGACCCTGCATACGACATCTGACCCAGTGCACCCCTCCCAGCAATCTAGGAGTATCAGTAGCACTTTTAGGTCATCCTAAAGCACGTGCGACACTCGTAGCCAACTGGACCCCCATGGACCCCTCCTAGTCACCTAGGAGAATACAGACCCTCCTTACGTCATCTGACCCATTGCACCCCTCCCAGCCATCTTGGAGTATCATTAGGTGTTTTAGGTCATCCTAAAGCACGAGCCACAATCGTAGCCATTTGGACACCCGTGGACCCCCACAGCCTTCGAGGAGTATACGGACCCTCCTTACGTCATCTGACCCATTCCACCATCCCAGCCATCTAGGAGAATCAGTAGCACCTTTAGGCCATCCTAAACAACGTGCGACAATCGTAGCAATCTAGACCCCCGTGGACCCCTCCTAGCCTCATAGGAGTATACGGACCCTCCTTACGTCATCAGACCCACGGGCACCCCTCCAGCCAGCTAAGAATATCAGTAGAACTTTTAGGTCATCCTAAACCACGTGCGACAATCGTAGCCATCTGGACCCCCGTGGACCCATCCTAGCGACATAGGAGTATACGGACCCTCCTTACGTCATCTGACCCATTGCACCCCTCCCAACTATCTAGGAGTATAAGTAGCACTTTTAGGTCATCTGAAGCACGTGCGACACTCGTAGCCATCTGGAGCCCCGTGGACCCCTCCTAGCCATCTAGGAGTATACGGACCCTGCTTACGACATCTAACCCATTGCACCCCTCCCAGCCATCTAGGAGTATCAGTAGCACTTATAGGTCATCCTAAAGCACGTGCGACAATCGTAGCCATCTGGACCCCCGTGGACCCATCCTAGCCTCATAGGAGTATACAGACCCTCCTTACGTCATCTGGCCCAAGGGCACCCCTCCCATCCATCTAGGAGTATCAGTAGCACTTTTAGGTCATCATAAACCATGTGCGACGCTCGTAGCGATCAGGACCCCCGTAGACTCCTCCTAGCCATCTAGGAGTATACGGACCCTGCATACGACATCTGACCCAGTGCACCCCTCCCAGCAATCTAGGAGTATCAGTAGCACTTTTAGGTCATCCTAAAGCACGTGCGACACTCGTAACCATCTAGACCCCCATGGACCCCTCCTAGTCACCTAGGAGTATACAGACCCTCCTTACGTCATCTGACCCATTGCACCCCTCCCAGCCATCTTGGATATCATTAGCACTTTTAGGTCATCCTAAAGCACGTGTGACAATCGTAGCCATTTGGTCACCCGTGGACCCCCACAGCCTTCTAGGAGTATTCGGACCCTCCTTACGTCATCTGACACATTCCACCATCCCAGCCATCTAGGAGAATCGGTAGCACCTTTAGGTCATCCTAAACAACGTGCGACAATCATAGCCATCTGGAGCCCCGTGGACCCCTCCTAGCCTCATAGGAGTATACAGACCCTCCTTACATTATCAGACCCACGGGCACCCCTCCCAGCCAGTTAGGAGTATTAGTAGCACTTTTAGGTCATCCTAAACCACGTGCGACAATCGTAGCCATCTGGACCCCCGTGGACCCATCCTAGCCACATAGGAGTATATGGACCCTCCTTACGTCATCTGACCCATTGCACCCCTCCCAAGTATCTAGGAGTATAAGTAGCACCTATAGGTCATCCTAAAGCACGCGCCACACTCGTAGCCATCTGGAGCCCCGTGGACCCCTCCTAGCCATCTTGGAGTATACGGACACTGCTTACGACATCTGACCCATTGCACCCCTCCCAGCAATCTAGGAGTATCACTAGCACTTTTAGGTCACCCTAAAGCACGTGCGACAATCCTAGCCATCTGGAACCCCGTGGACCCCTCCTAGCCTCATAGGAGTATCCGGACCCTCCTTACGTCATCTGACCCACGGGCACCCCTCCTAGGAGTATCAGTAGCAATTTTCGGTCATCCTAAACCACGTGCGACAATCGTAGCCATCTGGACCCCCCGTGGACCCATCCTAGCCACATAGGAGTATACAGAACCTCCTTACGTCATCTGACCCATTGCACTCCTCCCAGCTATCTAGAAGTATAAGTAGCACTTTTAGGTCATCTGACCAATTGCACCCCTCCCAGCCATCTTGGATTATCAGTAGCACTTTTAGGTCATCCTAAAGCACGTGCGACACTCGTAACCATCTTGACCCCCGTGGACCCCTCCTAGCCATCTGGGAGTATACGGATGCTCCTTGCGTCATCTGGCCCATCGCACCCCTCCCAAATATCTTGGATTATCGGTAGCACTTTTAGGTCAGCCTAAAGCACGTGCGACACTACTAGCCATCTGGACCCCCATGGACCCCTCCTAGTCACCTAGGAGTATACGGACCCTCTTTATGTCATCTGAGCCATTGCACCGCTCACAGCCATCTAGGAGTATCACTAGCACTTTTAGGTCATCCTAAAGAACGTGCAACAATCGGAGCCGTTTGGACACCCGTATACCCCCACAGCCTTCTAGGAGTTTGGACCCTCCTTACGTCATATGACCCATTGCACCCCTCCCAGCCATCTAGGAGTATTATTAGCACCTTTAGGTCAACCTAAACAACGTGTGACAATCGTAGCCATCTGGACCACCGTGGACCCCTCCTAGCCTCATAAGAGTATACGGACCCTGCTTACGTCATCTGACCCATGGGCACCCCTCCTAGCCAGCTAGGAGTATCAGTAGCACTTTTAGGCGATCCTAAACCACGTGCGACAATCTTAGCCATCTAGACCCCCGTGGACCCATCCTAGCCACATAGGAGTATACGGACCCTCCTTACGTCAACTGACCCATCGTAGCCATCTTGACACCCGTGGACCCCTCCTCGCCATCTGGGAGTATATGGACGCTCCTTGCGTCATCTGGCACAATGCACCCCTCCCAACCATCTTGGATTATCAGTAGCACTTTTAGGTCAACCTAAAGCACGTGCGCCACTCGTAGCCATCTGGACCCCCATGGAACCCTCTTAGTCACCTCGGAGTATACGGACCCTCCTTATGTCATCTGACCCATTGCACCGCTCACAACCATCTAGGAGTATCACTAGCACTTTTAGGTCATCCTAAAGCACGTGCGACAATCGTAGACATTTGGACACCCGTGGACCCCCACAGCCTTCTAGGAGTATACGGACCCTCCTTACGTCAGCTTCCCATTGCACCCCTCCCAGCCATCTAGGAGTATCAGGAGCACCTTTAGGTCATCCTAAACAACGTGCGACAATCGTAGCCATCTGGACCCCCGTGGACCCCTCCTAGCCTCATAGGAGTATACGGACCCTCCTTATGTCATCTGACCGACGGGCACCCCTCCCAGCCAGCGAGGAGTATCAGTAGCACTTTTAGGTCATCCTAAACCACGTGCAAAAATCTTAGCCATCTAGACCCCCCTGGACCCTTCCTAGCTACATAGGAGCATACGGACCCTCCTTACGTCATCTCACCGATTGCACCCCTCGTAGCCATCTAGGAGTATACGGACCCTGCTTACGACATCTGACCTAGTGCACCCCTCCCAGCAATCTAGGAGTATCAGTAGCACTTTTAGGTCATCCTAAAGCATGTGCGACACTCGTAGTCATCTGGACCCCATGGACCCCTCCTACTCACCTAGGAGTATACAAACCCTCCTTACGTCATCTGACCCATTGCACCCCTCCCTGCCATCTAGGAGTATCATTAGCACTTTTAGGTCATCCTCAAGCACGTGCGACAATCGTAGCCATTTCGACACCCGTGGACCACCACAACCTTCTAGAAGTATACAGACCCTCCTTACGTCATCTGACCCATTCCACCCCTCCTAAACAACGTGCGACAATTGTAGCCATCTGGACCCCCGTGGACCCCTCCTAGCCTCATATGAGTATACGAACCCTCCTTACGTCATCTGTCCCACGGGTACCCCTCCCAGCCAGCTAGGAGTATCGATAGCACTTTTCGGTCATCCTAAACCACATGCGACAATCGTAGCCATCTGGACCCCCGTGGACCCATCCTAGCCACATAGGAGTATACGGACCCTCCCTACGTCATCTGACCCCTTGCACCCCTCCCAACTATCTAGGAGTATAAGTAGAACTTTTAGGTCATCCTAAAGCACGTGCGACACTCGTAGCCATCTGGAGCACCGTGGACCCCTCCTTGCCATCTTGGAGTATCAGTAGCACTTTTAGGTCATCCTAAAGCACGTGCGACAATCTTAGCCATCTGGACCCCCGTGGACCCCTCCTAGCCTCATAGGAGTACACGGAGCCTCCTTACGTCATCTGACCCACAGGCACCGCTCCCAGCCATCTAGGAGTATCATTAGCACTTTTAGGTCATCCTAAACCACGTGTGACAATCGTAGCCATCTGGACCCCCGTGGACCCATCCTAGCCACATTGGAGTAGACGGACCCTCCTTACGTCATCTGACCCATTGCACCCCTCCCAGCTATCTAGGAGTATAAGTAGCACTTTTAGGTCATCTGACCAATTGCACCCCTCCAGCCATCTTGGATTACCAGTAGCACTTTTAGGTCATCGTAAAGTACGTGCGACACTCGTAACCATATTGACCCCCGTGGACCTGTAACATCCCAACATTTTATAATGTTCAAAAATCACTAAAATTTAAAACTTTTCTTTTATTAAAATAAAATATTAAATGCATAAGAAAACCAACTATGAAAGACTTCAAACATATTGAAAAAGTTTAATATTTCAAATATCTCAGTTTATCTTTATTTTCAAAAGTTGTTTCAAGTTAAAAGATTTTATTATCCATTGCAATTATTAAAAGCTCAATATCCAATTTGACAAATGTTTTACAAACCTTCAAACCATATTCAAGAATTAAAAGGTTTCTTTATAAGTATTTGATTTCAACCACTTAGCAATAGCAATTCATAAATTAAAATAATATTTACAAGTGTTCTTTTAAACTATTTAAAATATGATCTAATTGTCAAATGGTTTTCATTATTTCAACTAAGTTCAAGAACATAGTGTCGAAATTACAACCTATAGTTTATACCTTTAACAACTTCATAATAAATAGATTATCCAAATAAACATTTCATTAGATTAAAATGATCTTCATTTATTTTCAAAAACATGAAATGTTTTTCTATGAATATATATTCTATATAAGAAAAGAATATGTTAGTTAATAATCTATTAAAGCTAAGTTTTACTTAATAATGGAATATGAGTTTAAATAACTTATTTTCAAACATATTTGAATGTGGGTATTTTACAAATTTTATTAGCCAAAAGAAAGTTTAATTAAGTCATTATTTCAAGATTTATTTTAAGTATCAAATTGGTATTTAAATGAATATTTCAAAATATCATTTTTCAAAAATGTTCAAAACATGCCCACAACTGGTTTAACACAAAGATAATAATTTTACAAATTTTTAGAATTTTGTTTGACTTCATTTGGACATTTAAATCAAAAGATATGAATAAAATGGAAAAAAATCAGAAAAGGAAAATTTAGTTCTGACGTCAGCGGTGATGTCACTACATCTTCAACCTCCGTCCGAGATTTCTGGCCGGAAATCTCGCGCCATTTCTTCGCCCTCGCGCGACCCCGCTGCCCTAGACCCTTCCCTGTTAAAGCCCTCGTGCCCCGCTCTCCTTCCCCTCTCCCTTCACTCCAAATAGAGCCGCCAGGCCGTCGCAGTCGCTCGCCGGAATCGCCCGACCGCCGCCGCTCGTTTCTTGTTCCCCGGCGAGGTGAGCCCCTCCTCCTGTCCGAGGTCGTTCCCCACCGGTCCCCCGCGTCGTCGCGAAACTTATCACCCCTTCCCCGCCTATTTTGCGCAGCGTTTCTTCGGTTCCGTGCACGAACGGAGTTCGCCGGCGACCTACCGTCTCCGCCCACGCCGCCATGTTCATCCGGGAAGCTATCGACGGCGCCGCCTGCACCATCCAGCTCCTCGTCGCGCGCTGAACCTCCTCGTCGCCTCGCCGAGTCCAGGGGGAACCGGAGCGTCGCCGACGTCCTCGACCGAGCCGCGCGCCGCCGTCCTCCCCAACTCCGGCCACCGGAGCGCCGCCACGGTAAGGTCAACGCTCCCTGGCCGTACGATCTGTTTTCTACGCGTAGGATTAGATCCTCAGATCGAAGCGGTACGAGTCGTGTGGATCCGTCGGATCTGGATCTGACGATCCAGATCGACTGGAGCCGAGCCGAGCCGCGGCTCAGACCAAGCCGAGCCTAGCCGAGCCGAGCCCAGCCAATCACAGCCCGCCACGTGGCCAACCTTTTTCTGTTTTTTTCCGAATAGATTTAATTGGCAGATTTACAGAAAAGTCCCTACAACTTAGAATCTTCATAACTTTTTAACCCATTATCCAAATTGGACAATTTTTATGTCAAATTAAAGCCCTCGACCAGTAGAATCTATTTGTACTTTCAAAATTTAATTTTGACTATTTTAAAAATGATCCAACTTTCAGATTTAGAAATTGAGTAAATTTGACATAGATTCAAATTCATATGTCTAAAATTTGCAAATAAAATATTTTTGGAAATCTTAAGATATTTAGAATGATGACCCACTGCTATAAATAAAATTTGAACAATTTTAAAAGAAGTTTATAATCAGATACTTATTTGATTTTAATTTGGCCTGATAAAATCTTTTATTAATGTTTATCAAATTATTTTCTTTGCACTAATGCCATAAATAATTGCCCTTGACCAGAGAAAACTCAATTCCATTATTATTAATCTATTTCACAACATTAAGATGTAATTTTTGTTTAAAACCCTATTAAATGATACCATTTCATTTATAAGTGTTTATAAATGTTATTGGTTAATTAGGTGTTACTAAAACTGTGATCTAAAACTTTATGTCATTGAAAATAACTGGGATTATTATAAATTACTATGAACTTTTAAGTTGGGAATTAAAAATGTATAGATATGATAAATTAGGAAATTCTTGAATATTAATTTGTTTTAAAATCCTTTTTTTTCCAAATTGATGTCTAATCTTGTGAACAATGCCAAAACCAAATATGAATAAAATAATTTTTGAAACTTAAACTTGTGAAATGTTTTAGATATGCTAAATATCTTAAAGTTGCAAACCTTGTTTTAATTTGTTTTCAAAACATCTTGACCTTGCTTTTATGTAAATCTTTTTCAAGACCATCCCCTGATCAAATTGGCAAACCCTTAACTCAATCACAACATTCCTCAGGCAAGTGACTTCATAAAACACCTACTATTTTTATTCTATTGCATATCTAGTGTTTTCAAACAGTATTTGCAAAAGTAGTATGCATGATAGGTTTTTGGGAGATTGTAGTATGCTATGCAAACCTTTTAGGTTTCTCCTTAGAAATTCCAGATTAGACCCCTATTATAATTTAGTGGAAGCACCTGCTGCAAAAATGATTGTTTTATGGTTGATTGTGATAAATGAAAATTTCCACTAAATTAATTTAACGCCTGGGTGGATTAGGTCGATCGAGGAGGTTTCAAGTTGAGTGGCTTCTCAGGGCCAAGTTTCATGGTTGTCTTCGCCCAGGATAGTTTCTACTTACTTGGGGCCATGACATGCGGTGTTAACCTGAGTTGCTCACTTGTGGTAGGCCACCCAGGGCTATGAGATTTAAAGTTTACACTGAGTCTAGTTGCTTATCGTGCAACCATTGGTCAATATGGGCTCTGTCTTGATGGAGTAAGTTGTTGTGGACCTGGGTCAAGAGATTGATGGTGGTAGAGTTGATAGGATGGTGGTAATCTCTTAGTATGATCATGGGAAAGCAACTTCTGAAAAGTCTCGTCTTGATCTTCTCCTTTTCCTTCTCACTAACGGAGTGTAGAGGATAGTTTGGGTTGATTAAGTCTAATGGTGAAAGTGCACACCCTCTCGAGAGTTAAAACCTAAGATCTTAGCCGTGTCCCCGGCATCGGACAATTTGAGTAACTACACAAGGTTGTCTTCTGAAAATCTTTTCATCCCAATTTCTTAATAAAACTTTGATGGGTGAACATGGGTAGGGGACATGGACTTGTCCCGAGCTATCTCCTAAAGAGAAGTTATTGTTCCAAAAAGTGTTTACCAAAAGTAGGAAAAAACTTGCTTTGCGCAATAGCCTTGAGCTCCACCAGCCAAATAAGAATATAGATATAGCTTAGTAGAATATTAGAAATAAAAGTCACTTGCCACCACAATTCAATTGTGCTGGCCCTTTATAGCTGGGCTGCAACTAAACCTTGCAGATTTGACAGACGACGAGTGAGCATTCGATAGGATTTCGAGTCTACAACCAACATTCTTTTCCTGTGGCACATGAAGATGATGAGGCCCATTGTATCTACTATTTTCCGCTGCTACTCTTGGAAATTTTGCTAGCCTTTTCAGGTTATGCAAGTTGAAAGAGATATTTGTAACACTGGATCATGCGATTTAATAAAGTATTTAACACTTTTGCATGATATACATCTTAAACTGTGGTGCTAGCATTTGATCCAGGGACTAGCACATTAACACAGGGACTTTCACCTTATAATAAAAGGTGAGGTCACTACAGGACCCCTCCTAGCCATCTGGGAGTATACGGACGCTCCTTGCGTCATCTGGCCCATTGCACCCCTCCTAAAGCACATGCGATGATCGTAACCATTTGGACACCCGTGGACCCCCATAGCCTTCTAGGAGTTTGGACCCTCCTTACGTCATATGACCCATTGCACCCCTCCCAGCCATCTAGGAGTATTATTAGCACCTTTAGGTCATCTGTAGCGTACCTACACTTAAAATAAGGAAGATACCTGTGTATAGTGCAAATCCCTGGATCGATTCGTTTGCACACACAGTTTACGATGTAATATCACAACAAAGTTTCAATTTTATTACATCGATGATCCAGACTTACAAAATATTCAATACAAGTTGCATAGCATAAAGCTAGCTTTGAAAGAGTAAACATCGGAAATACAATAGCAGTGAGTCTCCATCACATTCATGTTGCCACAGGCGAAAACATGTTGGTTGCAGACTCGAAACCTTTAAACGAAACCTCACTCGTCATCTGATCAATCTGCAATAAGAAAAATATTGCAACAACGTGGGTAAGATTCCATTAAAAATGGAGTCTGGCAAGTGACACTATGGTGGACACTTAGTGGGATAACACTAATAACCTATATGCATATTTGGCTGGTGGAGTTCAAGGCTATTTTGCTTAAAGCCAATTTTTCCTAACTCTTTGGAAAACACTTTTCTTCTATTCGATACATTCGTGGTATGACAACCACGATCTCATTCTACCATTGTGAACCCATCAAGTTTTATTTCTGAAGTTGGAATGGTTGAATCCTCCGTTGACGTCCGTGATCAGCTGCTCAAATTGTCAGTACAGGGGACACGACTAAGTACTTAGTTTTACACTCTGTAGAGGTTGTGCAGGTTCACCATTGTACCCATTCAACCCAAACTATCCTTTACACACTTATAGTGATAAGGAAAAGGAGAAGAATGAGACGAGATCTTTCAGAAGCATTTTCCATCCCACTCTGGTTTGACCCGTTCCACCTAACACCCTCTACATCTACTTGTCAAGACGGGGCGAGTCCATGCAACATAATTGATCAAGCCAGAGCCCATATGGCAATGGCTGCACTGGAAGCAATCGTCACTCGGAGTTCTTCAGATTCCTCCGTTCCTGGGTGGCCCTTCACAAGTGCACGTTCTCCAGGAAACATAGACATGGCCTGAGTAGCCACTCAACTCGACTCCATACAACCTTTTACCACCTAGGTGTTTCATTCTTAACTTAGTAGAATTTAGATTTTCAGAAAACAACATTTGCATAGCATCAATAATTCTACTAAGTATTGCATAGGAGCCTAGACACGGGAATAAGGAATTTCTACATAGGTTTAGCATAGCAATACTATCCTACACATGCTTATATAAAAATACACTACGTATTGCATATAGAAAATAGTAGGAGGTTTATGAGGTGTGCCACTTGCCTTTGAATGTTGTCGTTGTTCACAAACTCTTTTCAACGATACTCGGAACTCTCCGTTCAGTCTAAACAATATAAACAAACAACAATACAACAATCATAAAACAAAACAACACAACACACACAAGCATCCATAATGAACCAAGGAGTTTCATAAACTTCTAAGGAAAAATGTCATGCATGATATGCAAATTTTTTCTATGGACTAGAGATGCATGTCATGCCATGAAAATATTTTAAGTTAACGCAAGGAAATGTGTTGGTCAAAAATGACTAAGGACTAAAGGTCATAAGTTTGATAAAATCGTTTGCTATAAATCATCTTGAATAAGCATCGCGTCCTCTTCGGTCTGCCGCTCGAATAACTGCACGAACAAGTCATTGCATGACAACCATGTCGGTTTCCAGCATAATCCAGGTGCAAATGTAAGTTGGCGAAAGACAGACACAAGCACCTGCCGCAGTGGTTTTTCCGGGAACCCCCGACAAGACCCCAATCATAGTCATCCGGCATCTTCGTTCGAGCAATAGCTCGAACGCGCCGGGCGACTGAGGCATGGTCCAACCCGAAAATGCTGGTCCTGGTGGGATCTAACAGCCCATCCATATGACACATCTTGTGCACTCGGGTCTGTAGGGGGCATACGCGGCGGATGATAAAGCAGCGCAGGAGGTCGTCAGACGTCATTTTATCCGTCAGCACATTGAGGACGTCGTGCATGCATCTGACCTCCTCGGTATCCGTGAGCCGGTTCCAGAGGTCGAATTCGCGGGGAGGACCCATGACGAACTCCGGTAGGTTGATGAAATCCGGGTTCGAGGATCCCGGACAATCTCCCGATACCTCCCGGTTCTTCACGTAGAAGAAGCTCCGCTGCCACTTCCGGCAGGATTCTAGCCCCTGGACTTTGGGGAATCCGGAGTCAGCGCGAGGAATTATAGTGGCCGCCCCGCAGTTGACTAAGTCTTTGACCTTCTTATCCGGGTTAGGGATGACTTGGCGGCGGAGGATGAAGTACTTGGCCCAGAGGTCCAAGAAAGGCCACAAGCCGAGATACGCTACCGCGTAGGTGGTGAAGACCGAGAGAATCATAATAGCGTTGGCTGGGAGATGATGAGGTTGGAAGCCTTAGGTTGGAGATGATGATGATGAGGAAGTCGCGGAAGAAGGGGCTAGCCGGAAGCCCGAACACACGCTCAAAATGCGTGAGGGATACAACGTATTCCCCGGGTTGGGGTTCTGGTTGGACCTCGCCCTCCGGGAGTCAACTCTCGACTTCTGGCTGAATCCGGTGCGTCCGGTACAGCCAGTCGAGATCCTTCTGGACGTTCTCGGACCCATCCCAACACCCCCGGACACTCTCATCACCCATGTCGGAGGGACCTGAGGATGTATCCGGGTTATTCTGCAGGCGGAACGGCGGTTAGTCGAGTTAGTCTACCGGGAGCTAAGACTCCGGATCACAAACTCCTAAAAGCAACCGGGTTCCTAGCAAATGAGATCTACCGCGCGCGAATTAATCGAAACTTAATCGACGCAAATATACTCGGGCGAGATACGAAGATGGCCTAATGCGGGTGAAGGATAAAGTGTGGAAGGCACCGTCGTCAACACCGCGCGGCTAGCGCTCGCCGGCGGCGGCGCAACCCACGGATGCGTGGTTTCACGGCCGAGCGCGTAGCATCGCCGTCGTGGTGAAGCTCGCCGTGGCGGGTGGAAGAACTCACCGGAGGGAATGAGGCCGATGACGAGCGAGAGTAGCGTGACCCGATGGTACAGGCGAAGCGCTCCGGCGACGAACGGCAACGGCGGTGCTTGAGCTCCGGGCGCGGCGACGGCGAGGTGCTCGAGACGGTGGTGGGAGAAATGAGGAGTTGGGGAAGAAGAAGTGACCGTTCCGGTCCCCTATTTATGGGGGGGGTGGGGTCCGGAGTGGTTTCCGAGTTTCCCGCCAAGGATCTCTCCGATCGTGGGTGGGATCAGTTTTGTGCCGCGCGGCACGTGGCGTCCCCAGGAGTGCCCGATCTGGCCACACCGCGGGCCACAGAGCCCCAACGGTTGGACTTCGGATCGGCTGCGGCTCCCGGCGCGCGAACCCGAGCAGCGGCGTGCTCGGTCAGAAGCACTCGAGTGCCTTTCTGACTCGACAAGACCTCGGGTGGGACCCAGCCCATGATTTGGAATTCAATCCGGCGCGAACAATAATATTCGCTGACGGAGCATTACCCGGTTAGGAGCATGGCCTTCCGGTCGAAAGGATCTCGGTGTGGGGATCTCGGTAAAGATCGTCTCGGCATCAAATCAAAGGATCGTCCCATGTTTCCTTGGGTGATTGTTGTTATTAAAGCTGATCCCGCACATCATCCGGGGTCGCTGTGTAGCACCAGCTTTGGGGACTAGTGTCGGGGGGCTGCCCCCCGGGTAGGGCAGATCCCGGCAATATTCGACAGTGTGGGAACAGTACTTGATCTTTGGAGAGTGCAAGAGCCACCCCCTGGTGGGCTGAAGGAGTAACCTGACCTTTCGGAGCAGGTAGAGTACAAGGTGCCTCCTGGCGGGCGCAAGGGTCATCCCTGGCGGATATAAATAGCCACCCGGAGCCCTCAGAGCAGCACAAGTATCAGCGGGTGGTTCCTCTAAGAACTAGCTTCTCGAAGATGTCTTTGCTGGTAGGCTAAGACATCCTTGAGAGGCTAGGCCTAGAGATACTCATCCTAAGGGGAACTCGGGTGCATCCGGGAGAGACCTCGGACCTTGTGGCTCCGAGTAGACTCCCGGAAGGAGAAGTACTCGGAGGTACCGGATAGGCAATCCGGGTAAGTGCTAACCAGAACGTTTATCTTGGTCCTAGCAGGTTACTAGGTGTGTGCAGGAAGGACTCGCAAGGTCGAACAAGGAGGTGACCGGCATGAGGGATGCCGGTAGGCCGTCAATGGTCAGGAGCAGGCTTTTCCTCCTGATGCAGGGGAAAGTAGCATCCCCCCTGACATGGAAGCATGGTCACCTCCCGCCTGACACGGAAGCATGGTCACCTCTCGCCTGACACGGGAGCGCGTCAGCCGGTACGACAACGGTACGACAAGACCGGACATGCCTGGCCCGGCAATCCGGAAAAGGCTACCCGGGATGGGCAAAGACATGTCATGTCTCTGACAGGGGGACAATGATGTTCCAGGACGGCGCCTGCTGTCCTTGCCGGAATGATGACGAAGGGGCTACGCCGGATAGCACGGCGGCTAGGTCGCACTAGCCGGTGTCGACATAACAGTTAGGCCTGTCCGGTGGGGCCAAGACGGATTAGGGTTTCCGGCCCTCCTGGCCGGAACTCTATAAAAAGCGCCATAACTGCTCGTGTGAAAGAGAGACCAACTTGGGAGCCAAAACCCTAGTCTCATTTACTCCTAGAGCATTTACTTCCTCCTCTCTCTAGTTCATCTAGTTCTCCGTGTTCTTCACCTCAAGAGCTCTAAGAGCAACTTGTAGCCCTTGTTCCACACTTATATTGAGAGGAAAGACAGGAGTAGGGGTGTTACCTCCCCACGAGGGCCCCGAACCTGGGTACATCGTGTGTGTGTTGTGTGCCTTCGTGCATTTGTTCGTGTTTGCTAGATCTTTCCCCTCGCGCTTGAATCTTGTTTCTTGTTCTTGGGAGATCTTGGTTACACCGGGATCCTCCCCGTGTGAGCTCTTCAGCTCGCTATCCCTCCCCGGATCCACCAACGTCCATCGGCCCCACACATTAGCCATCCTATGGCATCTGCCGTGACACCACCACGACAGAAAACTTCATAACAACTTTGGAAAAGATTTTAGATTTATTTCATTTATATAGAATATATATTCATGAAGATCATTTTATGTTTTGAGAATAAATGAAATCATTTAAGCTAATGAAATGTTTATTTGGATAATTCATTAATTATACAACCTATGAAGTTTTAAAGTTATACACTATAGACTTGAAATTTACAAAACTATGTTTTGACTTCAGGTAAAAGAATAAAACCATTTTGCAAATTACATATTGAGGTTTTAAGAAATACAATGGATAATATAATATTAAACTTGAAACAACCTTTTGAAAATGCTTGAAGTCTTTTATAGTTGGTTTTCTTATGCCTTTAATGTTTTATTTTAATCAAGAACAAAAGTTTAAATTTTTGTGATTTTTGAACATTATAAAATGTTGGGATGTTACAAACTACCACCCTTAAAAGGAATCTCGTCCCGAGATTCGGAGAGCTTAGAAACAAAAGCAAATGCTTGGAATGATTCTGATAACTCGAGAGGTTTTGAGAAATGTAATTTCTGACATGAAATCTTGAAAACTGGCAGGGGATGATTTTTCTGATTGGGGAGGCTAGAAAGAAACATGGGTTGGGACCTCTGGTTTTAGGTAACTGGGTTTGAATTATCTGGTTGGCTACCACCCTTAAAAGAAATTTTTGTGGTCAGTCTAGGAACTTTGTTTAATCTTGTTTATTTCTCTGATGTAGAGTGTACAAGTATTCAAAATACAATGGCATGTGGTGGATATGGAAAGTTTTAGCACTCACGTTTTCCACTCGGTCCTTGGAGAGATTTATCCTTCTTCCACTCAGGGCAGCCACTGACATAGTGTCCTGTTGCTCCGCATCTGCGACATGTCAGGGGACTGATGATTTTCTTGTGCGAGCGGGTAAGGCATTTCTCCTTCATCTTTTCTGGGCACTTATCAGCATAATGTCCCTTGTCCTTACATTTGAAGCAAATTACGTCGCTTAAGTTCTTTGTGGTGACCCAGCATACCACTGCATGGTGTAGTATGCTATAGTCGTTGACATAGCACCAATGGATCACCGTCCACCAGTGTTACGTCATCAGAGTGGTACAACAGAAACATCGCAGGTCCAAGGCATGACTATAGATTACAAACAGAAGATCCAAAAAACAGATCTATTGAACCTCCTCGAAACAATGAGGCAAGGCCCTAACAAAAGAACATCAAATGGAAAATCTCGGAGGAACTAACCTAAACTAAGTCTACTGCTAATACGGCTAGGCTTGCAATTGCGCTATAGCAACGCCTACAGAGATAGGTTCTATGACTAGGAATCTATCCTATTTTACACTACGCCTTCATTCGTCCTCCGTCTTCCTTCAATTGCTTCAACTCGATGTAGTTGCCTTCTTTGGTATCTTGAGTTTATCCGTCTTCAGAGTCTTCATAGCCTAAAGTGCTGCCTTCTTGTGGTTCTTCATGTCTAGCAGGGGTTTAGGAGGCAAGGGTGAGTAACAGCGTTACCCAACAAGTTCATTATGCAAGGTGGGAAGTTTGATTCATAAATACAGCCACAGACAATGGATTGTCGTAGGCTAATACAAGTTTTCGAAAACATTTCTTGAAAAGGTTGCTTTTATTCTGAAGACTATGCTCGACAGGAGTCACAGGGCTAGGGCTTTGAGGAGCCTCCTTTCCTGTTGCGTTCGTCGTTCCATCCTGGAACGTGGAGTAACATGTCACATTCATACACTCTGCAGAGGTGCACTGCTTTACCCATAAGAGATCAAGACCTTGTTGCACAACCGGGCGAATCTTTCCCGTCCACACTTCCCTAGTGTGGGGCCCAGTCAGTAATCCAAGCCAATCACTGCGCCTTTCCACCATCCCCGCACACCCCCCATTACTCCGGTTGCAAGCTAGTGGGCACCGTCCCATGCTAAAACTTGCTGACCAGTGGGCACCGTCCAAGCTAGTCCCGAAGCCAACCTTCAATAGATGCTAGAAGCCACAACCCGAAGGTGAGGTTATTATCCTGGCCACCTCAAGCTCAGCGGATTTACACACCGCCCGGCTTTGATCTAGTCACCCGTTGGTGTACGAGAGGAAAAGGGTACAGCTGACTTCTCCGTCCCATTCTGAATCTTATGGTTGCGCGTAATATTTGGCGCAAGAATCACTGGCGACATTGGTTGTTAACTCCTAGGTGATACTTTCCCGTGCAAATGGAACCTCCACCACAACATTCTTACCGTGGTCCCATCTGCCAGCCATATGAGATTACCACCTCTCTGGTGGATAACCGTAGTCATATTATTATAAAATAAGTTTTGCCCTTTTTGTGTGATATGCAATACTAACATTTTGAAAATAGTTTCTTAACAAATACATCGAGAGGACATGAATAAAAGGGATGAACTTGCCTTTTTTACTGCAAGATTATGCAGCCAGGGTCTTCGATATAATATAAACTCCGAGAAATCTGGAAACAACATCATTGGTCCGGTAAGGACTAATGTTTAAAGAAGCAGCATGATTAATGCATAAGTATGAGATGCATCGCAAAGTACCCCGTATCTCATTCTAGAGGATTATGTGTTATTTGTGTTGGGTGATTTCATTTAGAGTTGTTTTGTGTTCAAGTTTACTTCAAAAGCAAGATGAGTTGTCTAACATTCATGTTCATGTATCATATTAAGCTTAAGAGTAGAGTAAAACCACATATAAACACTCCATGGTTGCTTTAAGTTGTGTTCATCTTATGTTGGTATAAGGCATGTATGAACTTTAATTAAAGAGTCCTCGTGTTATATTAGATGATGGCAAAAAGAATAACTTTTGAAGAACATAATTAATGTCTAACATTATTGATACCAAAACACATGGTTAATAGAGATCGTATAACATTACTCTTCTTTGTGTGTTTTACCCAAGACATTGCAATAAGATTTTATTTCAGTTAAGCACTTACTTCTAAACTTAGAATTGTTTCTTGTGGATGATTGATTTATGTTTGGAACATAACAAGTTACAAACTACCATAGTGTTATCAATTCATTAGGTGTTTGTCATTGATTTTTCACTTTACCAAATTATAAGCAAACAAGAAGTAGGTAATACATGAAATAAGTGGAATTTTCATACAAAGTGGGTATAAGTAGTTTTCAGATGTTATTGGATTTTTATTTATTTGAAATGAGTATCAAATAGTAGTAGATCATCCTTTACAAGCTTATAACTTTATTTTTAAATTTATGAAAATAATATTTTTTTAAAAATTATTTTCTTAAATAAGATATCATATTAAAATAGAATTATCGAAATATTAATATTACATGTTATAATGAAAACACATTTTAAAATTGAAAGCTAAGCATGTGAGATAATTTTAAATGAAGTTTGAAACATCCAAAATAGCATTTCAAATAACTTCATATTTAAACGATTAAATATTTTGTTTTCTAAATTTTATTATTTTTAAACTATATTCAAATTCCAATTATAATGATATGGTTATTTGGGTTTTATTTTTCTGATTATATTGATATAAAAATCGTATTTTTCTGATATGATATGAATTACTTATGCATTTTCAAAGTTCTCTGAAATTTCTGGATTTAATAAATGAAAAAGGAAAACAAGAAAATGATTTAAATTCGCGTGCTGACGTCAGCTGACGTCATACCGGAGTTCATCTCCATGGCCGAAGATGAATTCGATACCTAAGAAGGAATTGGGACGATTTGGTCGGGGCCTAAGCTAGAGAAAGGTCTGGCGGTTCTTTTGGTGGCGGCGCACGGACCAAATGGTCACCGGAGCATCGCCGGCGAGCAGAAATGCGGCGGCGGCGATCGACTCCCGTCGGGCTATGAATTCAGTACGAATTGGGATTAACGGATGATGCAGGGAGGTGCACAAGCTCACCCTGAGTGCGATGCGAGGCTCGGTGAAGCGAATGGAGGTCGGACGGCGACGAACTCGTCCGCGGCGTCGGCGGCCGGAGACGAGGAAGACGAGGAAATACTCGGCCTCCCGAGCTCCTCCGCATGAACGGCTCGACGAGGAGGATGGAGGAATCACGGCGGAGCTTCCCAGTGGCTGGCACGGCGATAGGAGACCTCCATCACCGGCAATCGGTGATACATGGCGGCGGCCGAAAGCTAGGGTTAGGGGTTGGAGAGGATTAGAGAGAGAGGAAGAAAGAGAGAGGCGCGGGTGTGAGGAGTGAGAGATGGGGACGGATCCACGGCCTCCTTATCCGCTCGAGAGGCGAGGAAATGGAGCACGGCTTCGTAGCGGCGACGACACGGCGTGGTCGTCCTTCTGTCGCGAGGAAGACGAAGGAAAAGAAAACTCCATTTTGCACATAACCCCCTGGGTTTCCGGGAAACTTAAGAAACAGTTGAAACAGGCCCCTGTCTCTTGTTTTGGACCTGTTTTCGATTCTGGAACTTGCAAAGAGGTCCTGGAAAGTTTTTAATTGATATAAAATGTTTATTTCCCTTAGATAATTTTCATTGCTAGGTATATTTTGAATTATTTATCCTTTTGATTGAGTTTGGACATATTGAGTTATTTTCCTTCCATTGAAATTTATAACTTACACTTGATTAAATTTTTAGGATGCATTTAGGACTATGAAAATATTTCCTATGCTATCATTTAATTTGGAATTTGTTATTTCCAAATTATCAATTGATTTGAGATTTTGTTTTAAAAAATATATGTGAACATGAATATTCCATTTTGTTATGTTTTGTTGCTTCCACTAAATCATTTTTATGATGCATTATAACCATAGGAAATTATTTCTATGGCCTTATTTATTTTTATAAATTGTTTCCATCAACTACTAAATGATCTAAATTATGGACTTTAAGATATTGAAATGTTTGAATACACCAATTGATGGTATGGTGATTTAAGTATTTCTAACCACACCAAATTAAGGTTTGATGGAAATACCAAAATGGATCATTGTGAATCCTAAGAAGAGTATGCACAATGAGGCATTAAGTTTCATGTTAAAGATGGAACATTGCCATTGTGACTTTGACATATGACATCTCATCACTACATCATGTGGAAACATGAGTAGGTGTCCCTAGAAGTACAAGGTATAGATAACCCGCCTAAGTTATGTCTTATGATGATATGATAGCTGCAGTGTTAAGTGGAAAATCCTTCTTATTCATATGTATATGGCACTTCATTGTTTGTGCATACAAAAATGAGTTGTCAACAAGGTTGCAAAGCTTGTTGTCAACCTACTTCTATATAACACTAACCTTGTAATGTCATACCATTTCCCGAGGAATAAAGATGGTTGATGATAAAAGAGTTTCCAATTCTTCATGCTATATTGGCATAACACTTCTATGCCCCTCTAAGGAATGCTTCTCTATGTCTTCTTGTTGTATTTCTTCCCTTCTCGATATCTTCTCTTGTTGATGTCTTCGAGAAGATTGGGAGATAAGGAAATATGATGTCTGGATCAAGTAAGAGGATCTGGTTTAAGGTTTAGGTAATTCAGTTTGGTCTCCAAGAATGTCATGGTTTCCATGTACTAGAAATATGTCTAGCCCCATTGATAAGAATAGATGATCAGAGAATAACTAAGAACAGTTGTTTTAGTCATTAACTCCTAAATATTATTTTGATGTAACAAGTTTTGTTTTCTTTAGTGTAACCTCTCATCATGTATCTCTTTACCCCAAAATAAGGTTTAAGTCAAGATCATCTCAAAGTTTATAACGCTCAAGTTGATGATCTACTTCAACTCCACCAACTCAAGTGAAACTTCAATCACTTAGTGTTTTGAAAAATAAATGCGCGAAAATTATCCGGATTTTCTGATGCATGAATGCAATGCTCACTCTTGTGTCCACTCTACTTCTGGACCCTAAGTTCTGGGATGTTACATTCTTCTTCTTCTTAGGTGTTTCCAGGGCTAAAAGTTCTTCTAGATCTTGTTTGCCATATTGTTTCTCAATTAAAGAAGTCCAGTCTCGTTTGATGTGACAATTTCGAGCTAGGTGATCTCCTTCACACTTATAGCAATACTTGGAGGTACTTTTGGATATCTTCGGGTGTGACTTTACTCTCACTTCATTATCCATCTTGGTAGGAGCTACAATCATCCTTGGACAATTATTTGGTTCAGTGTCCTTACCCAGCTTCTTCTTTATGCAGTTCGATGAATAATGTCCTTGTTCTTTGCACTTGTAGCAATTGATGTGGCTAATATCTTCCTTGGTTTTAACCTTTTGTTCTTGTTCTTCCAGGGTCTTCATGAGAGACTGTTGCATTCCTTCCTTGGTTTGCTGGATATCTTGCTGCACCAACGGATAAAGTTGACACTGAATCGGGACATGGTTTGTTCCTTCACACAGGAAGCAAGTAACCTGACTTGTGGGGTAAACTTTAACTAGATGTCTTGTATCACCATGGGGCCACTCATTAGGACATCCTTTGGACGTATGTCCTATCTCTCCACAATTTTTGCATGCCTTTGGTTTGGTCATAAGGACCTCTTCAAAATCACTATGGTTTTGATCAATCTTAGGCAGTTAGTCATTGATCAAATTCCACAGCTGACTCTGGTTCTCTAATAGTAGTCACATTGTTGTGTGCAATTCATTGGTGTTGACATTGGGGTGAAACATCTGTTTGTTTTAGAAAATAAATGAGTTGAATTATATGTACTATGGAGAAATCATAATTCAATAAATCAGAACAAGGCAACCAATTTCTAACACAAACAATCAACATGGTTCAACACAAGCAAATCATACGTGAAAATTTCAAACTTCTTTTGAGAAACACAAAACTAATCGTTTATCGAACGAAATACACCGACGTCATGGAAATACAAAAGTGACAGTACTGCCATACCACCATTTGATAGGTCAATACGTCATTGTATCTCGTTATTCTAATGGGTATGGGGTCTAATCTATCTTTTTCTTGAGTGCCTCGAGTTCTTCCTCAACTTCCTTGAGTTCTTCAAGATACTTCTGGGTCTTGTGAAGTCTAAAATGAAGTCTTTCTGCAAGGTACTCGATGCCTCTCCATGCTGCATTTCTTGCTGAATCAAAGAATGATGTGTGAAGTATTGGGTTAGTGAACATGCAGTCACCCTTAGTCTTGTGATTAGCTTCTTTGCTCATGTATAGACGGACTTGCACCCACCAGTACTCTTGGCCTTCATCCATGAAAGGAAAACCTTTGTATACTACTTCTCCTTCAAAACCCAAGCTCTTCATGTTATCCTTAAGTGCTCTTGGAAACTTAGTCTCACATTCCAAGGTCATGGTCATCACTGGTCCTTTCTTGAGTGATTCAATGAGGGCGGTCATCTAAGAAACAAGAGAAGATACTTCGAAAGGAAATAGTTAAGTTAGATACAAGAATGATGTTTGAAAAGTTCTTATTTTTAGCAAACTGAATGAAATAGATTTTCAATCCTATGGCCAAAGCTAATTCTATCCAAACCTAGGGTTTCGAACCTACAGGCAACACAGTGCTCTGATACCATCTGTAACGTACATGCACTTAAGATACCTGTGTATAGTGCAAATCCCTGGATCGATTCGTTTGCGCACACAGTTTACGATGTAATATCACAACAAAGTATCAATTTTATTACATCGATGATCCAGACTTACAAAATATTCAATACAAGTTATATAGCATAAAGCTAGCTTTGAAAGAGTAAACATCGGAAATACAATAGCAGTGAGTCTCCATCACATTCATGTTGCCACAAGCGAAAACATGTTGGTTGCAGACTCGAAACCTCTAAACGAAACCTCACTCGTCATCTGATCAATCTGCAATAAGAAAAATATTGCAACAACGTGGGTCAGATTCCATTAAAAATGGAATCTGGCAAGTGACACTATGGTGGACACTTAGTGGGATAACTCTAATAACCTATATGCATATTTGGCTGGTGGAGTTCAAGACTATTTTGCATAAAGCCATTTTTCCTGACTCTTTGGAAACCCCTTTTCTTCTATTCCAGACATTCGTGTATGACAACCACGATCTCATTCTATCCTTGTTCACCCATCAAGTTTTATTTCTGAAGTTGGAATGGTGGAATCCTCCGTTGACGTCTGTGATCAGCTGCTCAAATTGTCCATACCGGAGACACGGCTAAGTATTTAGTTTTACACTCTGCAGAGGTTGTGCACGTTCACCATTGTACCCATTCAACGCAAACTATCGTTTACACACTTATAGTGATAAGGAATAGGAGAAGAATGAGACGAGATCTTTTAGAAGCATTTTCCCTCCCACTCTGGCTTGACCCGTTCCACCTAACACCCTCTACATCTGCTTGTCAAGCCGGGGCGAGTCCACGCAACATAATTGATCAAGCCATATCCCATATGGCAATGGCTGCACTGGAAGCAATCGTCACTCGGAGTTCTTCAGATTCCTCTGTTCCAGGGTGGCCGTTCAGAAGTGTACGTACTCCAGGAACCATAGACATGGCCTGAGTAGCCACTCAACTCGACTCCATACAACCTTTTACCACCCAGGTATTTCATTCTTAACTTAGTAGAATTTAGATTTTCACAAAACAACATTTTCATAGCATCAATAATTCTACTAAGTATTGCATAGGAGCCTAGACACGGGAATAAGGAATTTCTACACAGGTTCAGCATAGCAATACTATCCTACACATGCTTATAAAAATACACTAAGTAATGCATATAGAAAATAGTAGGAGGTTTATGAGGCGTGCCACTTGCCTTTGAATGTTGTCGTTGTTCACAAACTCTTTTCAACGATACTCGGAACTCTCCGTTCAGTCTAAACAATATAAACAAACAACAATACAACAATCATAAAACAAAACAACACAACACATACAAGCATACATAATGAACCAACGAGTTTCATAAACTTCTAAGGAAAACATGTCATGCATGATATGCAAAGTTATTCTAAGGACTAGAGATGCATGTCATGCCATGAAAATCTTTTAAGTTAATGCAAGGAAATGTGTTGGTCAAAAATAACTATGGACTAAAGGTCATAACTTTGATAAAATACTTTGCTATAAATCATCTTGAATAAGCACTCTAATGGCTTAGCCATGATGTGCATAAATACTTAGAGAAAATACTAAGTCTATTTTTCAATACGATCAACAATTATCAACAACTCTTTGTAAATTGAATATTCACTATAGTGAGAGAGACAGACACCCGGCCAGCCACTTAAGTTGTGGAACAGGTCTCATGTACATGGACATGTAAGGTTAGTCTCCAGGCCGCTTCATCTCACTATGCCGCTAGGATCCAACAAACTTCAAGATGGTAATAACATGATGTAACGTACCTACACTTAAAATATGGCAGGTACCTGTGTATAGTGCAAACCACTGGATCCATTCGTTTGCACACACAGTTTACGATGTAATATCACAACAAAGTATCAAATTTATTACATCGATGATCCAGACTTGAAAATATTCATTACAATTTGCATAGCATAAGGCTAGCTTTGGAAAGAATACACAGCGGAAATATAATAGCAGTAAGTCTCCATCTTCATGTTGCCACAGGCGAAAAACATGTTGGTTGCAGACTCGAAATCCCTTAACGAAAACCTCACTCGTCATCTAAATAACCTGTAACAAATAAAATTTTGCAACAGAGTGGGTCAGATTCCATTAAAAATGGAGTCTGGCAAGTGACACTATGGTGGACACTTAATGGAATAACTCTATAACCTATATGCATATTTGGCTGGTGGAGTTCAAGGCTAATTTGCATAAAGCCAATTTTCCTACTCTTTTGAAAACACTTTTCTTGAAATCAAGACGAGTATGGCATAAAAACCATAATCTCATCTTCCCTTGTTCACCCATCAACTTTTAACTTAGAAATTGGAATGATAGGATCCTCCGTTGACGTCCTTGATCAGCTGCTCAAAATTGTCCGTAACCGAGGACACGGCTAAGTGCTTAGTTTTACATTCTGCAGAGGTTGTGCACTTTCACCATTAGACCCAACAAACCCAAACTATCCTCAAGCACACCATTTGTGCTAAGGAAAAGGAGAGAGTTGAGACGAGACTTTTCAGAAGCATCTTCCCACCCCATAACGGCCTGACGCGCTCCACCTACAAAACCTCTACCACCACCTGTTAGGCCGGGGCGAGTCCACACAACTTAATCCATCTAGCCATAGCCCATTGACTAATGGTTGCACTAGAAGCAATCTTCACTTGGAGTTCTTCAGATCCTTTTGTTCCCTAGGTGGCCGTCCACAAGTGACCATCCCTTAGAGGTCACCCCTAAGAGACAACACTTAACATAAACCATTCAAAACCAATTCCACCCAGGAGTTTCATTCTTAACTTAGTAGAAATTAATTTTCATAAAACAACTTTTGCATAGCATCAATATTTCTACCAAGTTACCAATAGGATTCTAGACACAACTAGTGTAAGGGATATAGTAGTTTTAGCATAGCAATACTATCCAACACATGCATATAAGAAATACACTAGGTAATGCATGGAAAAATACTTAGGAAGTTTAAGAGGGTGTGCCACTTGCCTTGGCAACAGGGAGAACATGAGTAACAGTTGCAAAAGCCTTCGTTTCTCTCAGAATTTTCTAACAAGTCAAACAAGCCCCAAATAAACATACAAGCATAAATGCAACACTTAGAAAAATATGACATGCATGATCTGATAAATATTCTTAAGGACTAGAGATGCATGTCATGCCATGCAATTATTCTAAGTTAATGCAGGGCAAGTGTGTTAGTCAAAATTACTAAGGACCAAGGTCATAGGTTGGACATAATAACTTTGCTATAAATCAACTTGAATAAGTTGTAATGCTGCTGCAAGTCTTCACATGCTTGGTCTTGAAATCTTCAACTCCTTTGTAGTTTTCTTCATCTTCAATTAGCACTCTGAGAACCTGGTCAAAATCACTAAGGACTTGGTTTATGCCCAAAGTGAAAGAAAAATAGGATGGCGGAAAAGATAAAGAAAAGATGTAGTTTTTCTTCTAGGCTTCATCTCAAGACTTGTAACTTTCTCCGATGTCTTCATTGAATCATGTAGACTTGATGGTTCTTCAGACTTGATGATTTGTATATCAGCCGGTCTGGTCTTGGATATACCTTAGCCACCACGAGGTCTAAGAGAGAAGAAAAGAAAAGAGAGAAAGACTTAGAGAAATAAAGGGGGATGGTCTTCTTGCAGTTCCTCTTGATTTTCTTCTTAGTGTTTTTTTGCTTCTTGGAGATGCCTTCGGAGTTTTGTTTTTCTTGGCTAAGTCTTCATTGGCCTTCTAGTCTTCATGTTAAGAATCTCAAGTGTCTAAGTGCATAGCACTTTACCAAAACACTATGTTGAAAAATAGTAACTTAGAGAAAAACAATAACTATACAATAAATATGCCATGCATGCAATGCAATTTATTTCTAAATTTTCTAAGGAAAAGATTTAGCATCTTTAAGATGTTAAAATTTTTCTAAGGAAGAGTGTTGTTGAAAAATAGTTATCAAATATTTTCTAATGAAGAATTTATTTTGTTTAAAGAGGCAAAACATTTCTAAGTACCTTTTAATACCAAAGTGGTCATAATATGACTAAGTACTTTATAATTCGAATAGATGATGAAATTAATTTTAATATATTTTTAATAAGTTTTTTATTCATTAAAATATCATTTAAAGTATTAAATCAATATTATTTACAAAATCATAGAAAAATTATTCTACAAATTAGTAGAAAAATACTACTGCCAATACTTAGACATTCAAATTTATAGCAAAAGAGTTTGATAAATTTTAAATTTCAAATTTGAAGTTATGTTCAAATTACCATTAATGCCACTTTTGAATTTCAACAAATTTTAATTTGACAAAACATAAAAGTAATGATGCCAAATGTTTCTACGTGTCATAAGCTTTTCAAGAATATTTTATTTGTAAAATTTGACCAAACCAATAAAAAGTAGTGATAGATTTAAAATTTAGGATTTTTCTGCAAAACTGCCGGTCTTCGGTTGACTGTTGACTTTGACTGCTGACGTGGGAATTGACTTGCTGACGTGGCAGGCTGACTGGGATTTGACTACGAATTTGTCCAAAAATAAAGTTGCTCAGATGGAAAAATACTCTTAACAAAGTTGTAGATAATTACGTGCTCTTTCTAATTATCACAATTATAACATAAGTGGATGAATAGATTGGTCACAAATCTCAAAATACCTTTCTGGTCCGAAACTTCAAACGCGAATATCTCTCAGCTCGCTGAACCAAAAGAGGTGAGGGTTGGGGCAAAAGAAAGGTCTTGATCAGAGGAACAACTTTCGTATTATCGTCCCAAACTTTGGAGATGGTTTGGTTACTCGAACAACATCAAACACGATCTATATTATACAGAAAATTACGTACGTTAAAATAAAAAGTTGTCAACAGTAAAGTTGTAGATATAGAGTAGATCTACCTTTTCACCGAAGGAATTTCGATTTGACGCAACGAGCGCGAAGAAATCTGAGAAATACGACTTCAGATCTGATGGATGACGATTCGAAATTCTTCCTCCACGCTTGATGAAAAGAGTTGAGCCTTATTGGGATCGAAAGGTATCGACGAGATCTACAACAATGATTAAGCCCCCGTCGCGATTGGAGATGGTTTTGTTCGTCGAACGAACGAAATACTATTTCGCTGATTAGGGTTTTGGTGGAACGAAAAGAGTAAAAGAGATGCCGGCGGCTACAGGGGTTTATATAGGTGCAGGGATGGTGGAATAGATAGGTCTCGGAGTTATGAACGCGTAGGATCAAACGGATCCGGATTTGGAGTTATATTTCTCGAGATAAACGTGTTCGAATGAAAGTTGGTTAGAAAAACGAATTTTCAGAGTTTGAGTTGGATACGATTTCTCGGTTAGGTTTGGTTCGGTGGGCCGGCGGGCTGGCCCGTTTCGTTTTTTTTTTTTAATTCCTTCATAACTTTTGTTTTAGAACTCCGAATTAAGTGAAATTAATTTCTAAAAATTTCTAAAAATCATATATTTATTTTAAAACATTTATGAACATGTTTTGACCACTCTTTTAAAATATTAATTTTGAATATTTGATTTAATGCAAATTTGACACTTTTGTCAAATTTGGAAATAGAAATTTAATTAATTTATTTATGGCTAAATAAAATTTGGTACCACAATTGTGAACATATGAAAATAATTATTTCTAATAATTACAATCAAAATAGTAAAGTAAAATAAGATAAATAGCATAATCATTATTTTGTTTTTAATATTTTCTCAGATAGATTTTCAAATGGAAATAGTATTTCAACCATTGTAATTTCAAATCTAAACAATGCAAGAAAATGATGAATGCATGCATGAATTTTGTTTTCAAATCGACATACAAATAATTTTCAAAAAGTTTTTTTTTTTTGATTTTTCAGAATTTGAAAAATCCTAAGATGTTACAGACTACCACCTTTAAAAGGAATCTCGTCCTCGAGATTCGATAAGGATAGCAAAAGGTTGTGACTGGATATCTGGGTGGGCTACCACCCTTAAAAGGAATCTTTGTTGGTAGTGAAACTTCAATATAACAACTTGATTTAGAAAGTACCATTCACTTCTTCCACGGTGATGTGATTCACATATCCTTTATCGAAAGGATTTGGCTTGACAGCGGCCTCGGCCCCTTTCTTTTCTGGGCAGTCGGTGGAGTAGTGTCCTTGCTTCTTGAAGTTGTAACATGTGATATTATTGATGTTTTTCTTGGGTTCCACATTTGGACGATGATTGTGGTTAGGAGCATCGTGTCCGTTTCCCTTGAATCCACCATTGTGGTCATGATGCTTATGGTTGCTTCCTCCACTATGGTGGTTTCCAAGTTTGTGACCATGGTTCCCATCATGAACAAAATGTTTCTTGAATGAGGGTTCAGAGGAGTGCTTGTTCATCTTCCTCTTCCTGTTTTCAGCTTTCTTCATGCTATCTTCAAGGGTGATTGCTTGATCGAGAAGTATCTGATAGTTCGGAGCATAAGCAACAGTCAAAGGTATCTTCAGCTCATCACATAGTCCCTTGAGAAATTTTGCCTTCCTCTTTGCATCTGTATCATCCATGTACTCCTTAAGACTTCTGTTACCCAGTCGCAGATTGCGAAACTCCTCCTGTTTCAGATTCATAATCCCCGTGGAGACATGAGCATTACGAAATCCTTCCTTGAATTCCTCCCAGGTCAAGGTGTCCAATGGGTGAGTAATCTGATAAGTTTCCCACCATTGGGCAGCAGGTCCTTCGAGAAGATGTGCGGTGAACCTGACTTTCTCAGCATCATCACATTCAGTTGTCACCAAATCCTTTTGCACGGAACGCAGCCAGTCATCAGCTACCATTGGCTCAGTTGAGGTTGAGAACGTGTTTGGCCTAAGACTCAGAAATCTAGTAAGCCTGTCCACTTGGGGAGGTGGTGGCGGTGGAGGATTGTTGTTGTTGTTATTGTTGTTGTTGTGGTTTGCTGCAATAAACTGAGTCATCATAGTCATCAACTGGGCTTGGGCGGCCATCAACTGGTGCATAACATCATTGTTGTCGTCGTTGTTGTTGTTGTTCCCAGGAGCACGTCCGGGAGGCATCTGTGGGTTTTAGCATAGATGAGTAAAAGATACAAGGGTACTAGGGAAAATTTCTACCCCAAACTCAACAAACCGAGGCAAATCATCTTACAAACAATATCTAACAAACATCGAGCAACAAGTTTCAACACAAACAAGCAATCTAGTATTGTCGTACCACACTAACTTGGCATGATCAATACACTATCACGGTGTCGTTGTTCTAATTAAATGGTGGTCTCTTGTCTATCTTCTTGTTGAGTGCTTCAAGTTCTTCTTTCTTCAAAAATCTTCTAAGTGTTTGAGCTATGAATCTGGATTCTTCAGTGTCCTTCCATGCAGGTAGTTCTTCAAGCTGACTTGTGGAATTTCATATGAAGTATAGAACTCAGACATTACGAACATGGTCAACTAGAAAAAGATAAGATATTTTCAGAAGTTTGATATTAGACAAGAGTATAAGAGAGGATAAAATGAAAAGTTTTATTTTTAGATAACTGAATAGTAATTGATTTTCAATCCTATGGCCAAATCCTATTTCTATCCAGACTTAGGGGTTTCGAACCTACAGGCAACACAGTGCTCTGATACCATCTGTAACGTACCTGCACTTAAAATATGGCAGGTACCTGTGTATAGTGCAAACCCCTGGATCGATTCGTTTGCACACACAGTTTACGATGTAATATCACAACAAAGTATCAAATTTATTACATCGATGATCCAGACTTGAAAATATTCATTACAATTTGCATAGCATAAGGCTAGCTTTGGAAAGAATACACAGCGGAAATACAATAGCAGTAAGTCTCCATCTTCATGTTGCCACAGGCGAAAAACATGTTGGTTGCAGACTCGAAATCACTTAACGAAAACCTCACTCGTCAT
This sequence comes from Poa annua, assembly GCA_026929855.1. Lineage (NCBI taxonomy): Eukaryota > Viridiplantae > Streptophyta > Magnoliopsida > Poales > Poaceae > Poa > Poa annua. The sequence continues at coordinate 44,214,624 of CM049430.1, forward strand.
CTAAATAACCTGTAACAAATAAAATTTTGCAACAGAGTGGGTCAGATTCCATTAAAAATGGAGTCTGGCAAGTGACACTATGGTGGACACTTAATGGAATAACTCTAACCTATATGCATATTTGGCTGGTGGAGTTCAAGGCTAATTTGCATAAAGCCAATTTTCCTACTCTTTTGAAAACACTTTTCTTGAAATCAAGACGAGTATGGCATAAAAACCATAATCTCATCTTCCCTTGTTCACCCATCAACTTTTAACTTAGAAATTGGAATGATAGGATCCTCCGTTGACGTCCTTGATCAGCTGCTCAAAATTGTCCGTAACCGAGGACACGGCTAAGTACTTAGTTTTACATTCTGCAGAGGTTGTGCACTTTCACCATTAGACCCAACAAACCCAAACTATCCTCAAGCACACCATTTGTGCTAAGGAAAAGGAGAGAGTTGAGACGAGACTTTTCAGAAGCATCTTCCCACCCCATAGCGGCCTGACGCGCTCCACCTACAAAACCTCTACCACCACCTGTCAGGCCGGGGCGAGTCCACACAACTTAATCCATCTAGCCATAGCCCATTGACTAATGGTTGCACTAGAAGCAATCTTCACTTGGAGTTCTTCAGATCCTTTTGTTCCCTAGGTGGCCGTCCACAAGTGACCATCCCTTAGAGGTCACCCCTAAGAGACAACACTTAACATAAACCATTCAAAACCAATTCCACCCAGGAGTTTCATTCTTAACTTAGTAGAAATTAATTTTCATAAAACAACTTTTGCATAGCATCAATATTTCTACCAAGTTACCAATAGGATTCTAGACACAACTTGTGTAAGGGATATAGTAGTTTTAGCATAGCAATACTATCCAACACATGCATATAAGAAATACACTAGGTAATGCATGGAAAAATACTTAGGAAGTTTAAGAGGGTGTGCCACTTGCCTTGGCAACAGGGAGAACATGAGTAACAGTTGCAAAAGCCTTCGTTTCTCTCAGAATTTTCTAACAAGTCAAACAAGCCCCAAATAAACATACAAGCATAAATGCAACACTTAGAAAAATATGACATGCATGATCTGATAAATATTCTTAAGGACTAGAGATGCATGTCATGCCATGCAATTATTCTAAGTTAATGCAGGGCAAGTGTGTTAGTCAAAATTACTAAGGACCAAGGTCATAGGTTGGACATAATAACTTTGCTATAAATCAACTTGAATAAGTTGTAATGCTGCTGCAAGTCTTCACATGCTTGGTCTTGAAATCTTCAACTCCTTTGTAGTTTTCTTCATCTTCAATTAGCACTCTGAGAACCTGGTCAAAATCACTAAGGACTTGGTTTATGCCCAAAGTGAAAGAAAAATAGGATGGCGGAAAAGATAAAGAAAAGATGTAGTTTTTCTTCTAGGCTTCATCTCAAGACTTGTAACTTTCTCCGATGTCTTCATTGAATCATGTAGACTTGATGGTTCTTCAGACTTGATGATTTGTATATCAGCCGGTCTGGTCTTGGATATACCTTAGCCACCACGAGGTCTAAGAGAGAAGAAAAGAAAAGAGAGAAAGACTTAGAGAAATAAAGGGGGATGGTCTTCTTGCAGTTCCTCTTGATTTTCTTCTTAGTGTTTTTTTGCTTCTTGGAGATGCCTTCGGAGTTTTGTTTTTCTTGGCTAAGTCTTCATTGGCCTTCTAGTCTTCATGTTAAGAATCTCAAGTGTCTAAGTGCATAGCACTTTACCAAAACACTATGTTGAAAAATAGTAACTTAGAGAAAAACAATAACTATACAATAAATATGCCATGCATGCAATGCAATTTATTTCTAAGGACAAAACTTAACAAAATAAACAACTAAGTTTTCTAGATGCTAAAATTTTCTAAGGAAAAGATTTAGCATCTTTAAGATGTTAAAATTTTTCTAAGGAAGAGTGTTGTTGAAAAATAGTTATCAAATATTTTCTAAGGAAGAATTTATTTTGTTTAAAGAGGCAAAACATTTCTAAGTACCTTTTAATACCAAAGTGGTCATAATATGACTAAGTACTTTATAATTCGAATAGATGATGAAATTAATTTTAATATATTTTTAATAAGTTTTTTATTCATTAAAATATCATTTAAAGTATTAAATCAATATTATTTACAAAATCATAGAAAAATTATTCTACAAATTAGTAGAAAAATACTACTGCCAATACTTAGACATTCAAATTTATAGCAAAAGAGTTTGATAAATTTTAAATTTCAAATTTGAAGTTATGTTCAAATTACCATTAATGCCACTTTTGAATTTCAACAAATTTTAATTTGACAAAACATAAAAGTAATGATGCCAAATGTTTCTACGTGTCATAAGCTTTTCAAGAATATTTTATTTGTAAAATTTGACCAAACCAATAAAAAGTAGTGATAGATTTAAAATTTAGGATTTTTCTGCAAAACTGCCGGTCTTCGGTTGACTGTTGACTTTGACTGCTGACGTGGGAATTGACTTGCTGACGTGGCAGGCTGACTGGGATTTGACTACGAATTTGTCCAAAAATAAAGTTGCTCAGATGGAAAAATACTCTTAACTAAAGTTGTAGATAATTACGTGCTCTTTCTAATTATCACAATTATAACATAAGTGGATGAATAGATTGGTCACAAATCTCAAAATACCTTTCTGGTCCGAAACTTCAAACGTGAATATCTCTCAGCTCGCTGAACCAAAAGAGGTGAGGGTTGGGGCAAAAGAAAGGTCTTGATCAGAGGAACAACTTTCGTATTATCGTCCCAAACTTTTGAGATGGTTTGGTTACTCGAACAACATCAAACACGATCTATATTATACAGAAAATTACGTACGTTAAATAAAAAGTTGTCAACAGGAAAGTTGTAGATATAGAGTAGATCTACCTTTTCACCGAAGGAATTTCGATTTGACGCAACGAGCGCGAAGAAATCTGAGAAATACGACTTCATATCTGATGGATGACGATTCGAAATTCTTCCTCCACGCTTGATGAAAAGAGTTGAGCCTTATTGGGATGGAAAGGTATCGACGAGATCTACAACAATGATTAAGCCCCCGTCGCGATTGGAGATGGTTTTGTTCGTCGAACGAACGAAATACTATTTCGCTGATTAGGGTTTTGGTGGAACGAAAAGAGTAAAAGAGATGCCGGCGGCTACAGGGGTTTATATAGGTGCAGGGATGGTGGAATAGATAGGTCTCGGAGTTATGAACGCGTAGGATCAAACGGATCCGGATTTGGAGTTATATTTCTCGAGATAAACGTGTTTGAATGAAAGTTGGTTAGAAAAACGAATTTTCAGAGTTTGAGTTGGATACGATTTCTCGGTTAGGTTTGGTTCGGTGGGCCGGCGGGCTGGCCCGTTTCGTTTTTTTTTTTAATTCCTTCATAACTTTTGTTTTAGAACTCCGAATTAAGTGAAATTAATTTCTAAAAATTTCTAAAAATCATATATTTATTTTAAAACATTTATGAACATGTTTTGACCACTCTTTTAAAATATTAATTTTGAATATTTTATTTAATGCAAATTTGACACCTTTGTCAAATTTGGAAATAGAAATTTAATTAATTTATTTATGGCTAAATAAAATTTGGTACAACAATTGTGAACATATGAAAATAATTATTTCTAATAATTACAATCAAAATATTAAAGTAAAATAAGATAAATAGCATAATCATTATTTTGTTTTTAATATTTTCTCAGATAGATTTTCAAATGGAAATAGTATTTCAACCATTGTAATTTCAAATCTAAACAATGTAAGAAAATGATGAATGCATGCATGAATTTTGTTTTCAAATCGACATACAAATAGTTTTCAAAAAGTTTTAATTTTTTTTTGAATTTTCAGAATTTGAAAAATCCTAAGATGTTACACATGATCAAAATTTGTTTAAGTCTTAAGTGAAAGACAAGATTCGGAAAGAGGGAAAAGATAGAAAGAAAGATGTAGAATCTTCTCCTTGCTTCCTTTTCTTCTTGATGTGATGACTTCATTGCAATTTTGTAGACTTGATGGCTTTGAAAACTTGATGGTGTTGATAGCCTCCAGGTTGGTCTTGAATATAACTTAGTCATCATAAGGGCTAAGAGAAGAAAGGAGAAAAGAGAGAGAGAAGAAGCAAGACTTAGAAAATATAGCTGGTTGGTCTGCATGACTTCTTCTGGATTTTCTTCTAAGTGCTTCTACTCCTTGAAGATACTTCTGAGGTCTTGTTTTGTCTAAGTCCTTCATTGGCTTTCTAGCTCCATGTTGAAAATCCTAAGTGTCTAAGTGCATAGCACTTTACCAAATGCTAAGTTGAAAATATTACTAACTTAGAGAAAATGATGTTGCTTACTTGAAGAAGCAAGAGAATTGGCATTATCCCGGTCTGCAATTTATCAGCAAAATCTCCGACGCTATTATGGCCGGAAGGTGCACCCGAGAGTGTTCCGAGAAGGAGAGATCTTGTGCTGAGGCTCATCCAACGCACGGCCGGAATGCATAAGCTGTCGCCTCCATGGGAGGGACCTTTTGTGATAAGCAGGGCATTGCACAATGATTCTTATTACCTTGTAGATGCACAGGAGGCTAGGAAAGGTGTAATGGACAAATCCAGTGAGGAAACCAAGCGTCCATGGAATGTAGCCCTGCTTCGACCCTTTTACACGTAAAGGGTACAGTGTATGTTGTATTTCGATTTTTTATCTATCAATGCAAGTTCGGCACCCCAGGAGGAACCCGGGGACTGCCTCGTTGTGTGCCCCTTTACTTTGTTCCATTTATTTAGTTCCATGTCGGCAACCCGGGAAGGAACCCGGGGACTGCCTGGTAACTATTTTTTATGTTCTCTATATGCCGGGAAAGTTCCGAGATCGATTCTCAAGTCAAAGTAATGTATGTCATGTGAAATAATCTTGTGACTCGACTGACGAACGCCGAAATGGTAGTCAAGAGCAAAGAGCATCAAATGTGGGGAACACGAAAACGGTCTCGGGGACTCGGAGCAGGAACTTATCCGGCATATCTGTTTTACTAACCCGGTTATTTTTATGTCGGGAATTCGGCTAACTAGAACTCGGATGTTCATAAGTAATGTATGCCGTGCATGGAATTTTGTGACTCGACTGTCGAACGCCGAAATGGTAGACAAGAGCAGAGATTGCCTAAGTATGGTAGACATGGAAATGAACTCGGGGACTCGTTGCAGAGTAAACCAACATAGCTCGTTCTTATATATAATATAGTGCAAAGTACGAATTTAAAGAGTATATATTACAAGTTGCACCCGACATCCCGGGGATTTAACAATTCTACACTTAAAGTGTTTTCTAGGCAATAGGGGTCGCCGGCTTCTCGGATACAACAAAAGGAACGGCGGCGACAGTCTCCTCCACACCCGCAGCAGTACTCGGAGCATCCGGTTGCGCCTCGGCCTGAGAGGCCTCGGGTGGCGATGGAGTAGAAGCATCCCGGGAGACCACGGTCTCGGCGGCGGCACCGGAAGCGGCATCATCTTCCTCCGGGATCTCGGCGTCCGCGTCACCAGTTGCACCAGTTTCACCATCGTCCTCATAATCTGACTCGGAGTCAGAAGTGATGAGGCTGGTGTTGAAGACGCCGATGTCGGACCAGGACGCGATGCGATGCGGTACCTCTTGGCGCCGCTGGGTCTTGGCCGGATCAGTACACCACAGCGAGATGGTGCGCAGGCGCTGGATCACATCAAGATCGAGACCCTCGTACCAGCTAAGCACATGGGTCAAGACTTGGTCGGCGCCAGCCCGCGCACCGGAGCGCTTCCAAGCGTGAAGTCGCTTGCCGGCATCTAGGAGCGCAGTCGCAAATTCGCTGACCGAGAGGGTAGCGCTGACGCCTGGCCATAGTGCTCCATGGACATGGACGGCCGCGCTGATCAGCTCGGTCCCGATCGACCGGAGAGGCACTATTCTGGCCTTCAGGGCGGTGAGGTGGTCCTCGATGTCCCAGGAGTCCGAGACAGGACCCTTCCCGGCACGCTTCTCACGGGCGGCAGCGACTGCAAGGTTGGCGGCGTCGCGGGAGTGCTCAAATTGTCCTTTAAAAAGAAGAGCTGTCAACCGGCCAGGTCATGAGGATGGTAGCAGTAAAGAAAGAGAGCAGGAGAAAAAGATCTCAGTAAACTTACTATTGAGATCCCGGTTCAACCCGGTTAGCTCGGAGAGCCAGGTATCTGCCTGTGACCGGAGAAGCGCCAGCTCGGTCTCGGCGTAGTGCGCGCGCGCCTCGGATTGATCCAAGGTCTCCTTCTGCTTCTTAGACGCATCCACGAAGCGCGCCTTCATGTCAGTCGCGGCAGATTAGGCCTTCTCGAGCTCGGCACTTAGCCGAGCGATCTCGGACTGAGCCGCAGAAAGCGCAGAATTTTGCTCCACCGATACTTTCCGCGCGGCATCCCGCTCCTCCCGGAGGCGCCCCTCACACTTCTTGGACTGACCAAAGTCAGCAAGAAGCCGGTGGAAGATGCTGCCGCGTTTCTTGCCGCAATCCTGGATCCAAACAGGGAGAGGAATGTCAATCTCGGGAAGGATCCCGGGGACTCGGGGTGTTCCGGTATCCATGTCAATTAACCTACTCGGTAGGGAGGATCTCGGGGACTCGTGTTCAAAGTCTGGTTATTTGTTTTCTAAAGATTGGAGCCTAATGGTCTGCTATTCGGTGGGATCTGGAGCACTAAGCACCAATCTCAGGGACTCGTGTTCAAAGTCTTGTTATTTGTTTCTAAAGATTGGAGCCTAGTGGTCTGCTATTCGGTGAAATCTAGAGCACTAAGCAGCAATCTCGGGGACTAGTGGGGATGGAACAATTAAATTTTGGAAAAGGTAAAGGGAACAAACTTACTTCGACCACCCGAGTGACGTCCAGCGCGGCCACCTGGAGAGCGTGTAGAGCTTGGGCGCTGTGTCTAGGGCCGGCAGCGTGCAAGTCCTCCACGATCTCGGAGGCATCGGCGGTGATCCAGGCTTTGTTGTATTCTTCGACAACACGCACGCCGGAACCGCTAGGCGCGCTAGCAGCAACAACCTACCGGGATCCTGAAGGCATAAAGGAGCTTACGGTTGCTCGCAGCGTCTGCAGGGCGGCAGTGGGGATCTCGGCAGGAGGTGGCGGTAATCGTGAAAACTTACCCGTGCTTAGGGCCAAGTCTTGGGCCGAAGATGTCGGAGGAGCAGTAGATTTCGCGGAGGCTGTTTTTTGCCCGGCGGCCTTGCTGCGCGATTTCCCGGAAGGATGGTCAGATTGCCGGGAAGGAGCCGTGGCCTGTTTCGGCGGAGGAGTCTTGCCTGGGACCTGCCGGGAGGAGGCTACCGGCACGACCTGCCGAGGAGGACTTACGATCTCCGGCTCAAGTTCGGACACCCTGCGCGGGCTGTCCGGGAGAAGGATGTCTTCGGATGTGGCGGTAGCCTGGGACGAGATCTCGTCCACCGCGGGACGAACATCCGGAGTCGCAGCGGCAGTCTGCGCGGCACCAGGGGCAGAGTGCTCGTTGTCTGGTGCGGAAGGGCGAGATGGAGAAGGAGCAGCCCGAGGCGGGCTAGGAGTGCGGGATCCCGGAGGTTGGGAATCCGCGGATGTCAGGACGTCGAGTGCATCTCTGAAAAAAGTATATCAGAAAAGACATCGGGAGAAGACAAAACCATGTAACTCAAAGCAAAAATGTCTTACCCGGAATCGACGGTGGGAGGACCTTTCCTTCGGCGTGGAGGCTTCTCGGCTGTTTGCTTGTTCGGCCTGCTCTTCTTGGAGGTGGTGCCGGGTGCATAGGTAGGGGTGGTGTCGGAGGCTGCACGCTTGCGGATCTCGGCGCGCTTCGTCACGGCCGTGGGTCTCGGAGCCACTGGCGAAGCCCAGTTGAGGGGAAGAGCGTCAATCACATCGAGTATTTGACAATCAATCTCATCCTCATCATCTTATGAAACGGAAATAGCCTCTGAGGTTGAAGGGTTACCCGGAGCAGCAGCACGAGCTAGAGGAATGGCAAGGTGGTCCTCGCCGTCGTGATCCTCTCTCGGCATCTTATCCTGTGCCGGGACATTCGGCGTGAACTTCCCACCGGCATGCATCGCGTCCTCTTCGGTCTGCCGCTCGAATAACTGCACGAACAAGTCATTGCATGACAACCATGTCGGTTTCCAGCATAATCCAGGTGCAAATGTAAGTTGGCGAAAGACAGACACAAGCACCTGCCGCAGTGGTTTTTCCGGGAACCCCCGACAAGACCCCAATCATAGTCATCCGGCATCTTCGTTCGAGCAATAGCTCGAACGCGCCGGGCGACTGAGGCATGGTCCAACCCGAAAATGCTGGTCCTAGTGGGATCTAACAGCCCATCCATATGACACATCTTGTGCACTCGGGTCTGTAGGGGGCATACGCGGCGGATGATAAAGCAGCGCAGGAGGTCGTCAGACGTCATTTTATCCGTCAGCACATTGAGGACGTCGTGCATGCATCTGACCTCCTCGGTATCCGTGAGCCGGTTCCAGAGGTCGAATTCGCGGGGAGGACCCATGACGAACTCCGGTAGGTTGATGAAATCCGGGTTCGAGGATCCCGGACAATCTCCCGATACCTCCCGGTTCTTCACGTAGAAGAAGCTCCGCTGCCACTTCCGGCAGGATTCTAGCCCCTGGACTTTGGGGAATCCGGAGTCAGCTCGAGGAATTATAGTGGCCGCCCCGCAGTTGACTAAGTATTTGACCTTCTTATCCGGGTTAGGGATGACTTGGCGGCGGAGGATGAAGTACTTGGCCCAGAGGTCCAAGAAAGGCCACACGCCGAGATACGCTACCGCGTAGGTGGTGAAGACCGAGAGAATCATAATAGCGTTGGCTGGGAGATGATGAGGTTGGAAGCCTTAGGTTGGAGATGATGATGATGAGGAAGTCGCGGAAGAAGGGGCTAGCCGGAAGCCCGAACACACGCTCAAAATGCGTGAGGGATACAACGTATTCCCCGGGTTGGGGTTCTGGTTGGACCTCGCCCTCCGGGAGTCAACTCTCGACTTCTGGCTGAATCCGGTGCGTCCGGTACAGCCAGTAGAGATCCTTCTAGACGGTCTCGGACCCATCCCAACACCCCCGAACACTCTCATCACCCATGTCGGAGGGACCTGAGGATGTATCCGGGTTATTCTGCAGGCGGAACGGCGGTTAGTCGAGTTAGTCTACCGGGAGCTAAGACTCCGGATCACAAACTCCTAAAAGCAACCGGGTTCCTAGCAAATGAGATCTACCGCGCGCGAATTAATCGAAACTTAATCGACGCAAATATACTCGGGCGAGATACGAAGATGGCCTAATGCGGGTGAAGGATAAAGTGTGGAAGGCACCGTCGTCAACACCGCGCGGCTAGCGCTCGCCGGCGGCGGCGCAACCCACGGATGCGTGGTTTCACGGCCGAGCGCGTAGCATCGCCGTCGTGGTGAAGCTCGCCGTGGCGGGTGGAAGAACTCACCGGAGGGAATGAGGCCGATGACGAGCGAGAGTAGCGTGACCCGATGGTAGAGGCGAAGCGCTCCGGCGACGAACGGCAACGGCGGTGCTTGAGCTCCGGGCGCGGCGACGGCGAGGTGCTCGAGACGGTGGTGGGAGAAATGAGGAGTTGGGGAAGAAGAAGTGACCGTTCCGGTCCCCTATTTATGGGGGGGGGGGGGGGTCCGGAGTGGTTTCCGAGTTTCCCGCCAAGGATCTCTCCGATCGTGGGTGGGATCAGTTTTGTGCCGCGCGGCACGTGGCGTCCCCAGGAGTGCCCGATCTGGCCACACCGCGGGCCACAGAGCCCCAACGGTTGGACTTCGGATCGGCTGCGGCTCCCGGCGCGCGAACCCGAGCAGCGGCGTGCTCGGTCAGAAGCACTCGAGTGCCTTTCTGACTCGACAAGACCTGGGGTGGGACCCAGCCCATGATTTGGAATTCAATCCGGCGCGAACAATAATATTCGCTGACGGAGCATTACCCGGTTAGGAGCATGGCCTTCCGGTCGAAAGGATCTCGGTGTGGGGATCTCGGTAAAGATCGTCTCGGCATCAAATCAAAGGATCGTCCCATGTTTCCTTGGGTGATTGTTGTTATTAAAGCTGATCCCGCACATCATCCGGGGTCGCTGTGTAGCACCAGCTTTGGGGACTAGTGTCGGGGGGCTGCCCCCCGGGTAGGGCAGATCCCGGCAATATTCGACAGTGTGGGAACAGTACTTGATCTTTGGAGAGTGCAAGAGCCACCCCCTGGTGGGCTGAAGGAGTAACCTGACCTTTCGGAGCTGGTAGAGTGCAAGGTGCCTCCTGGCGGGCGCAAGGGTCATCCCTGGCGGATATAAATAGCCACCCGGAGCCCTCAGAGCAGCACAAGTATCAGCGGGTGGTTCCTCTAAGAACTAGCTTCTCGAAGATGTCTTTGCTGGTAGGCTAAGCCATCCTTGAGAGGCTAGGCCTAGAGATACTCATCCTAAGGGGAACTCGGGTGCATCCGGGAGAGACCTCGGACCTTGTGGCTCCGAGTAGACTCCCGGAAGGAGAAGTACTCGGAGGTACCGGATAGGCAATCCGGGTAAGTGCTAACCAGAACGTTTATCTTGGTCCTAGCAGGTTACTAGGTGTGTGCAGGAAGGACTCGCAAGGTCGAACAAGGAGGTGACCGGCATGAGGGATGCCGGTAGGCCGTCAATGGTCTGGAGCAGGCTTTTCCTCCTGATGCGGGGGAAAGTAGCATCCCCCCTGACATGGAAGCATGGTCACCTCCCGCCTGACACGGAAGCATGGTCACCTCCCGCCTGACACGGGAGCGCGTCAGCCGGTACGACAACGGTACGACAAGACCGGACATGCCTGGCCCGGCAATCCGGAAAAGGCTACCCGGGATGGGCAAAGACATGTCATGTCTCTGACAGGGGGACAATGATGTTCCAGGACGGCGCCTGCTGTCCTTGCCGGAATGATGACGAAGGGGCTACGCCGGATAGCACGGCAGCTAGGTCGCACTAGCCGGTGTCGACATAACAGTTAGGCCTGTCCGGTGGGGCCAAGACGGATTAGGGTTTCCGGCCCTCCTGGCCGGAACTCTATAACAAGCGCCATAACTGCTCGTGTGAAAGAGAGACCAACTTGGGAGCCAAAACCCTAGTCTCATTTACTCCTAGAGCATTTACTTCCTCCTCCCTCTAGTTCATCTAGTTCTCCGTGTTCTTCACCTCAAGAGCTCTAAGAGCAACTTGTAGCCCTTGTTCCACACTTATATTGAGAGGAAAGACAGGAGTAGGGGTGTTACCTCCCCACGAGGGCCCCGAACCTGGGTACATCGTGTGTGTGTTGTGTGCCTTCGTGCATTTGTTCGTGTTTGCTAGATCTTTCCCCTCGCGCTTGAATCTTGTTTCTTGTTCTTGGGAGATCTTGGTTACACCGGGATCCTCCCCGTGTGAGCTCTTCAGCTCGCTATCCCTCCCCGGATCCACCAACGTCCATCGGCCCCACACATTAGCCATCCTATGGCATCTGCCGTGACACCACCACGACAGAAAACTTCATAACAACTTTGGAAAAGATTTTAGATTTATTTCATTTATATAGAATATATATTCATGAAGATCATTTTATGTTTTGAGAATAAATGAAATCATTTAAGCTAATGAAATGTTTATTTGGATAATTCATTAATTATACAACCTATGAAGTTTTAAAGTTATACACTATAGAGTTGAAATTTACAAAACTATGTTTTGACTTCAGGTAAAAGAATAAAACCATTTTGCAAATTACATATTGAGGTTTTAAGAAATACAATGGATAATATAATATTAAACTTGAAACAACCTTTTGAAAATGCTTGAAGTCTTTTATAGTTGGTTTTCTTATGCCTTTAATGTTTTATTTTAATCAAGAACAAAAGTTTAAATTTTTGTGATTTTTGAACATTATAAAATGTTGGGATGTTACAAACTACCACCCTTAAAAGGAATCTCGTCCCGAGATTCGGAGAGCTTAGAAACAAAAGCAAATGCTTGGAATGATTCTGATAACTCGAGAGGTTTTGAGAAATGTAATTTCTGACATGAAATCTTGAAAACTGGCAGGGGATGATTTTTCTGATTGGGGAGGCTAGAAAGAAACATGGGTTGGGACCTCTGGTTTTAGGTAACTGGGTTTGAATTATCTGGTTGGCTACCACCCTTAAAAGAAATTTTTGTGGTCAGTCTAGGAACTTTGTTTAATCTTGTTTATTTCTCTGATGTAGAGTGTACAAGTATTCAAAATACAATGGCATGTGGTGGATATGGAAAGTTTTAGCACTCACGTTTTCCACTCGGTCCTTGGAGAGATTTATCCTTCTTCCACTCAGGGCAGCCACTGACATAGTGTCCTGTTGCTCCGCATCTGCGACATGTCAGGGGACTGATGATTTTCTTGTGCGAGCGGGTAAGGCATTTCTCCTTCATCTTTTCTGGGCACTTATCAGCATAATGTCCCTTGTCCTTACATTTGAAGCAAATTACGTCGCTTAAGTTCTTTGTGGTGACCCAGCATACCACTGCATGGTGTAGTATGCTATAGTCGTTGACATAGCACCAATGGATCACCGTCCACCAGTGTTACGTCATCAGAGTGGTACAACAGAAACATCGCAGGTCCAAGGCATGACTATAGATTACAAACAGAAGATCCAAAAAACAGATCTATTGAACCTCCTCGAAACAATGAGGCAAGGCCCTAACAAAAGAACATCAAATGGAAAATCTCGGAGGAACTAACCTAAACTAAGTCTACTGCTAATACGGCTAGGCTTGCAATTGCGCTATAGCAACGCCTACAGAGATAGGTTCTATGACTAGGAATCTATCCTATTTTACACTACGCCTTCATTCGTCCTCCGTCTTCCTTCAATTGCTTCAACTCGATGTAGTTGCCTTCTTTGGTATCTTGAGTTTATCCGTCTTCAGAGTCTTCATAGCCTAAAGTGCTGCCTTCTTGTGGTTCTTCATGTCTAGCAGGGGTTTAGGAGGCAAGGGTGAGTAATAGCGTTACCCAGCAAGTTCATTATGCAAGGTGGGAAGTTTGATTCATAAATACAGCCACAGACAATGGATTGTCGTAGGCTAATACAAGTTTTCGAAAACATTTCTTGAAAAGGTTGCTTTTATTCTGAAGACTATGCTCGACAGGAGTCACAGGGCTAGGGCTTTGAGGAGCCTCCTTTCCTGTTGCGTTCGTCGTTCCATCCTGAAACGTGGAGTAACATGTCACATTCATACACTCTGCAGAGGTGCGCTGCTTTACCCATAAGAGATCAAGACCTTGTTGCACAACCGGGCGAATCTTTCCCGTCCACACTTCCTTGGTGTGGGGCCCAGTCAGTAATCCAAGCCAATCACTGCGCCTTTCCACCATCCCCGCACACCCCCCATTACTCCGGTTGCAAGATAGTGGGCACCGTCCCATGCTAAAACTTGCTGACCAGTGGGCACCGTCCAAGCTAGTCCCGAAGCCAACCTTCAATATATGCTAGAAGCCACAACCCGAAGGTGAGGTTATTATCCTGGCCACCTCAAGCTCAGCGGATTTACACACCGCCCGGCTTTGATCTAGTCACCCGTTGGTGTACGAGAGGAAAAGGGTACAGCTGACTTCTCCGTCCCATTCTGAATCTTATGGTTGCGCGTAATATTTGGCGCAAGAATCACTGGCGACATTGGTTGTTAACTCCTAGGTGATACTTTCCCGTGCAAATGGAACCTCCACCACAACATTCTTACCGTGGTCCCATCTGCCAGCCATATGAGATTACCACCTCTCTGGTGGATAACCGTAGTCATATTATTATAAAATAAGTTTTGCCCTTTTTGTGTGATATGCAATACTAACATTTTGAAAATAGTTTCTTAACAAATACATCGAGAGGACATGAATAAAAGGGATGAACTTGCCTTTTTTACTGCAAGATTATGCAGCCAGGGTCTTCGATATAATATAAACTCCAAGAAATCTGGAAACAACATCATTGGTCCGGTAAGGACTAATGTTTAAAGAAGCAGCATGATTAATGCATAAGTATGAGATGCATCGCAAAGTACCCCGTATCTCATTCTAGAGGATTATGTGTTATTTGTGTTGGGTGATTTCATTTAGAGTTGTTTTGTGTTCAAGTTTACTTCAAAATCAAGATGAGTTGTCTAACATTCATGTTCATGTATCATATTAAGCTTAAGAGTAGAGTAAAACCACATATAAACACTCCATGGTTGCTTTAAGTTGTGTTCATCTTATGTTGGTATAAGGCATGTATGAACTTTAATTAAAGAGTCCTGGTGTTATATTAGATGATGGCAAAAAGAATAACTTTTGAAGAACATAATTAATGTCTAACATTATTGATACCAAAACACATGGTTAATAGAGATCGTATAACATTACTCTTCTTTGTGTGTTTTACCCAAGACATTGCAATAAGATTTTATTTCAGTTAAGCACTTACTTCTAAACTTAGAATTGTTTCTTGTGGATGATTGATTTATGTTTGGAACATAACAAGTTACAAACTACCATAGTGTTATCAATTCATTAGGTGTTTGTCATTGATTTTTCACTTTACCAAATTATAAGCAAACAAGAATTAGGTAATACATGAAATAAGTGGAATTTTCATACAAAGTGGGTATAAGTAGTTTTCAGATGTTATTGGATTTTTATTTATTTGAAATGAGTATCAAATAGTAGTAGATCATCCTTTACAAGCTTATAACTTTATTTTTAAATTTATGAAAATAATATTTTTTTTTAAATTATTTTCTTAAATAAGATATCATATTAAAATAGAATTATCGAAATATTAATATTACATGTTATAATGAAAACACATTTTAAAATTGAAAGCTAAGCATGTGAGATAATTTTAAATGAAGTTTGAAACATCCAAAATAGCATTTCAAATAACTTCATATTTAAACGATTAAATATTTTGTTTTCTAAATTTTATTATTTTTAAACTATATTCAAATTCCAATTATAATGATATGGTTATTTGGGTTTTATTTTTCTGATTATATTGATATAAAAATCGTATTTTTCTGATATGATATGAATTACTTATGCATTTTCAAAGTTCTCTGAAATTTCTGGATTTAATAAATGAAAAAGGAAAACAAGAAAATGATTTAAATTCGTGTGCTGACGTCAGCTGACGTCATACCGGAGTTCATCTCCATGGCCGAAGATGAATTCGATACCTAAGAAGGAATTGGGACGATTTGGTCGGGGCCTAAGCTAGAGAAAGGTCTGGCGGTTCTTTTGGTGGTGGCGCACGGACCAAATGGTCACCGGAGCATCGCCGGCGAGCAGAAATGCGGCGGCGGCGATCGACTCCCGTCGGGCTATGAATTCAGTACGAATTGGGATTAACGGATGATGCAGGGAGGTGCACAAGCTCACCCTGAGTGCGATGCGAGGCTCGGTGAAGCGAATGGAGGTCGGACGGCGACGAACTCGTCCGCGGCGTCGGCGGCCGGAGACGAGGAAGACGAGGAAATACTCGGCCTCCCGAGCTCCTCCGCATGAACGGCTCGACGAGGAGGATGGAGGAATCACGGCGGAGCTTCCCAGTGGCTGGCACGGCGATAGGAGACCTCCATCACCGGCAATCGGTGATACATGGCGGCGGCCGAAAGCTAGGGTTAGGGGTTGGAGAGGATTAGAGAGAGAGGAAGAAAGAGAGAGGCGCGGGTGTGAGAAGTGAGAGATGGGGACGGATCCACGGCCTCCTTATCCGCTCGAGAGGCGAGGAAATGGAGCACGGCTTCGTAGCGGCGACGACACGGCGTGGTCGTCCTTCTGTCGCGAGGAAGACGAAGGAAAAGAAAACTCCATTTTGCACATAACCCCCTGGGTTTCCGGGAAACTTAAGAAACAGTTGAAACAGGCCCCTGTCTCTTGTTTTGGACCTGTTTTTGATTCTGGAACTTGCAAAGAGGTCCTGGAAAGTTTTTAATTGATATAAAATGTTTATTTCCCTTAGATAATTTTCATTGCTAGGTATATTTTGAATTATTTATCCTTTTGATTGAGTTTGGACATATTGAGTTATTTTCCTTCCATTGAAATTTATAACTTACACTTGATTAAATTTTTAGGATGCATTTAGGACTATGAAAATATTTCCTATGCTATCATTTAATTTGGAATTTGTTATTTCCAAATTATCAATTGATTTGAGATTTTGTTTTAAAGAATATATGTGAACATGAATATTCCATTTTGTTATGTTTTGTTGCTTCCACTAAATCATTTTTATGATGCATTATAACCATAGGAAATTATTTCTATGGCCTTATTTATTTTTATAAATTGTTTCCATCAACTATTAAATGATCTAAATTATGGACTTTAAGATATTGAAATGTTTGAATACACCAATTGATGGTATGGTGATTTAAGTATTTCTAACCACACCAAATTAAGGTTTGATGGAAATACCAAAATGGATCATTGTGAATCCTAAGAAGAGTATGCACAATGAGGCATTAAGTTTCATGTTAAAGATGGAACATTGCCATTGTGACTTTGACATATGACATCTCATCACTACATCATGTGGAAACATGAGTAGGTGTCCCTAGAAGTACAAGGTATAGATAACCCGCCTAAGTTATGTCTTATGATGATATGATAGCTGCAGTGTTAAGTGGAAAATCCTTCTTATTCATATGTATATGGCACTTCATTGTTTGTGCATACAAAAATGAGTTGTCAACAAGGTTGCAAAGCTTGTTATCAACCTACTTCTATATAACACTAACCTTGTAATGTCATACCATTTCCCGAGGAATAAAGATGGTTGATGATAAAAGAGTTTCCAATTCTTCATGCTATATTGGCATAACACTTCTATGCCCCTCTAAGGAATGCTTCTCTATGTCTTCTTGTTGTATTTCTTCCCTTCTCGATATCTTCTCTTGTTGATGTCTTCGAGAAGATTGGGAGATAAGGAAATATGATGTCTGGATCAAGTAAGAGGATCTGGTTTAAGGTTTAGGTAATTCAGTTTGGTCTCCAAGAATGTCATGGTTTCCATGTACTAGAAATATGTCTAGCCCCATTGATAAGAATAGATGATCAGAGAATAACTAAGAACAGTTGTTTTAGTCATTAACTCCTAAATATTATTTTGATGTAACAAGTTTTGTTTTCTTTAGTGTAACCTCTCATCATGTATCTCTTTACCCCAAAATAAGGTTTAAGTCAAGATCATCTCAAAGTTTATAACGCTCAAGTTGATGATCTACTTCAACTCCACCAACTCAAGTGAAACTTCAATCACTTAGTGTTTTGAAAAATAAATGCGCGAAAATTATCCGGATTTTCTGATGCATGAATGCAATGCTCACTCTTGTGTCCACTCTACTTCTGGACCCTAAGTTCTGGGATGTTACATTCTTCTTCTTCTTAGGTGTTTCCAGGGCTAAAAGTTCTTCTAGATCTTGTTTGCCATATTGTTTCTCAATTAAAGAAGTCCAGTCTCGTTTGATGTGACAATTTCGAGCTAGGTGATCTCCTTCACACTTATAGCAATACTTGGAGGTACTTTTGGATATCTTCGGGTGTGACTTTACTCTCACTTCATTATCCATCTTGGTAGGAGCTACAATCATCCTTGGACAATTATTTGGTTCAGTGTCCTTACCCAGCTTCTTCTTTATGCAGTTCGATGAATAATGTCCTTGTTCTTTGCACTTGTAGCAATTGATGTGGCTAATATCTTCCTTGGTTTTAACCTTTTGTTCTTGTTCTTCCAGGGTCTTCATGAGAGACTGTTGCATTCCTTCCTTGGTTTGCTGGATATCTTGCTGCACCAACGGATAAAGTTGACACTGAATCGGGACATGGTTTGTTCCTTCACACAGGAAGCAAGTAACCTGACTTGTGGGGTAAACTTTAACTAGATGTCTTGTATCACCATGGGGCCACTCATTAGGACATCCTTTGGACGTATGTCCTATCTCTCCACAATTTTTGCATGCCTTTGGTTTGGTCATAAGGACCTCTTCAAAATCACTATGGTTTTGATCAATCTTAGGCAGTTAGTCATTGATCAAATTCCACAGCTGACTCTGGTTCTCTAATAGTAGTCACATTGTTGTGTGCAATTCATTGGTATTGATATTGGGGTGAGACATCTGTTTGTTTTAGAAAATAAATGAGTTGAATTATATGTACTATGGAGAAATCATAATTCAATAAATCAGAACAAGGCAACCAATTTCTAACACAAACAATCAACATGGTTCAACACAAGCAAATCATACGTGAAAATTTCAAACTTCTTTTGAGAAACACAAAACTAATCGTTTATCGAACGAAATACACCGACGTCATGGAAATACAAAAGTGACAGTACTGCCATACCACCATTTGATAGGTCAATACGTCATTGTATCTCGTTATTCTAATGGGTAGGGGGTCTAATCTATCTTTTTCTTGAGTGCCTCGAGTTCTTCCTCAACTTCCTTGAGTTCTTCAAGATACTTCTGGGTCTTGTGAAGTCTAAAATGAAGTCTTTCTGCAAGGTACTCGATGCCTCTCCATGCTGCATTTCTTGCTCAATCAAAGAATGATGTGTGAAGTATTGGGTTAGTGAACATGCAGTCACCCTTAGTCTTGTGATTAGCTTCTTTGCTCATGTATAGACGGACTTGCACCCACCAGTACTCTTGGCCTTCATCCATGAAAGGAAAACCTTTGTATACTACTTCTCCTTCAAAACCCAAGCTCTTCATGTTATCCTTAAGTGCTCTTGGAAACTTAGTCTCACATTCCAAGGTCATGGTCATCACTGGTCCTTTCTTGAGTGATTCAATGAGGGCGGTCATCTAAGAAACAAGAGAAGATACTTCGAAAGGAAATAGTTAAGTTAGATACAAGAATGATGTTTGAAAAGTTCTTATTTTTAGCAAACTGAATGAAATAGATTTTCAATCCTATGGCCAAAGCTAATTCTATCCAAACCTAGGGTTTCGAACCTACAGGCAACACAGTGCTCTGATACCATCTGTAACGTACATGCACTTAAGATACCTGTGTATAGTGCAAATCCCTGGATCGATTCGTTTGCGCACACAGTTTACGATGTAATATCACAACAAAGTATCAATTTTATTACATCGATGATCCAGACTTACAAAATATTCAATACAAGTTATATAGCATAAAGCTAGCTTTGAAAGAGTAAACATCGGAAATACAATAGCAGTGAGTCTCCATCACATTCATGTTGCCACAAGCGAAAACATGTTGGTTGCAGACTCGAAACCTCTAAACGAAACCTCACTCGTCATCTGATCAATCTGCAATAAGAAAAATATTGCAACAACGTGGGTCAGATTCCATTAAAAATGGAATCTGGCAAGTGACACTATGGTGGACACTTAGTGGGATAACTCTAATAACCTATATGCATATTTGGCTGGTGGAGTTCAAGACTATTTTGCATAAAGCCATTTTTCCTGACTCTTTGGAAACCCCTTTTCTTCTATTCCAGACATTCGTGTATGACAACCACGATCTCATTCTATCCTTGTTCACCCATCAAGTTTTATTTCTGAAGTTGGAATGGTGGAATCCTCCGTTGACGTCTGTGATCAGCTGCTCAAATTGTCCATACCGGAGACACGGCTAAGTATTTAGTTTTACACTCTGCAGAGGTTGTGCACGTTCACCATTGTACCCATTCAACGCAAACTATCGTTTACACACTTATAGTGATAAGGAATAGGAGAAGAATGAGACGAGATCTTTTAGAAGCATTTTCCCTCCCACTCTGGCTTGACCCGTTCCACCTAACACCCTCTACATCTGCTTGTCAAGCCGGGGCGAGTCCACGCAACATAATTGATCAAGCCATATCCCATATGGCAATGGCTGCACTGGAAGCAATCGTCACTCGGAGTTCTTCAGATTCCTCTGTTCCAGGGTGGCCGTTCAGAAGTGTACGTACTCCAGGAACCATAGACATGGCCTGAGTAGCCACTCAACTCGACTCCATACAACCTTTTACCACCCAGGTATTTCATTCTTAACTTAGTAGAATTTAGATTTTCACAAAACAACATTTTCATAGCATCAATAATTCTACTAAGTATTGCATAGGAGCCTAGACACGGGAATAAGGAATTTCTACACAGGTTCAGCATAGCAATACTATCCTACACATGCTTATAAAAATACACTAAGTAATGCATATAGAAAATAGTAGGAGGTTTATGAGGCGTGCCACTTGCCTTTGAATGTTGTCGTTGTTCACAAACTCTTTTCAACGATACTCGGAACTCTCCGTTCAGTCTAAACAATATAAACAAACAACAATACAACAATCATAAAACAAAACAACACAACACATACAAGCATACATAATGAACCAACGAGTTTCATAAACTTCTAAGGAAAACATGTCATGCATGATATGCAAAGTTATTCTAAGGACTAGAGATGCATGTCATGCCATGAAAATCTTTTAAGTTAATGCAAGGAAATGTGTTGGTCAAAAATAACTATGGACTAAAGGTCATAACTTTGATAAAATACTTTGCTATAAATCATCTTGAATAAGCACTCTAATGGCTTAGCCATGATGTGCATAAATACTTAGAGAAAATACTAAGTCTATTTTTCAATACGATCAACAATTATCAACAACTCTTTGTAAATTGGATATTCACTATAGTGAGAGAGACAGACACCCGGCCAGCCACTGAAGTTGTGGAACAGGTCTCATGTACATGGACATGTAAGGTTAGTCTCCAGGACGCTTCATCTCACTATGCCGCTAGGATCCAACAAACTTCAAGATGGTAATAACATGATGTAACGTACCTACACTTAAAATATGGCAGGTACCTGTGTATAGTGCAAACCACTGGATCCATTCGTTTGCACACACAGTTTACGATGTAATATCACAACAAAGTATCAAATTTATTACATCGATGATCCAGACTTGAAAATATTCATTACAATTTGCATAGCATAAGGCTAGCTTTGGAAAGAATACACAGCGGAAATACAATAGCAGTAAGTCTCCATCTTCATGTTGCCACAGGCGAAAAACATGTTGGTTGCAGACTCGAAATCCCTTAACGAAAACCTCACTCGTCATCTAAATAACCTGTAACAAATAAAATTTTGCAACAGAGTGGGTCAGATTCCATTAAAAATGGAGTCTGGCAAGTGACACTATGGTGGACACTTAATGGAATAACTCTATAACCTATATGCATATTTGGCTGGTGGAGTTCAAGGCTAATTTGCATAAAGCCAATTTTCCTACTCTTTTGAAAACACTTTTCTTGAAATCAAGACGAGTATGGCATAAAAACCATAATCTCATCTTCCCTTGTTCACCCATCAACTTTTAACTTAGAAATTGGAATGATAGGATCCTCCGTTGACGTCCTTGATCAGCTGCTCAAAATTGTCCGTAACCGAGGACACGGCTAAGTACTTAGTTTTACATTCTGCAGACGTTGTGCACTTTCACCATTAGACCCAACAAACCCAAACTATCCTCAAGCACACCATTTGTGCTAAGGAAAAGGAGAGAGTTGAGACGAGACTTTTCAGAAGCATCTTCCCACACCATAACGGCCTGACGCGCTCCACCTACAAAACCTCTACCACCACATGTCAGGCCGGGGCGAGTCCACACAACTTAATCCATCTAGCCATAGCCCATTGACTAATGGTTGCACTAGAAGCAATCTTCATCTGGAGTTCTTCAGATCCTTTTGTTCCCTAGGTGGCCGTCCACAAGTGACCATCCCTTAGAGGTCACCCCTAAGAGACAACACTTAACATAAACCATTCAAAACCAATTCCCCCCAGGAGTTTCATTCTTAACTTAGTAGAAATTAATTTTCATAAAACAACTTTTGCATAGCATCAATATTTCTACCAAGTTACCAATAGGATTCTAGACACAACTAGTGTAAGGGATATAGTAGTTTTAGCATAGCAATACTATCCAACACATGCATATAAGAAATACACTAGGTAATGCATGGAAAAATACTTAGGAAGTTTAAGAGGGTGTGCCACTTGCCTTGGCAACAGGGAGAACATGAGTAACAGTTGCAAAAGCCTTCGTTTCTCTCAGAACTTTCTAACAAGTCAAACAAGCCCCAAATAAACATACAAGCATAAATGCAACACTTAGAAAAATATGACATGCATGATCTGATAAATATTCTTAAGGACTAGATATGCATGTCATGCCATGCAATTATTCTAAGTTAATGCAGGGCAAGTGTGTTAGTCAAAATTACTAAGGACCAAGGTCATAGGTTGGACATAATAACTTTGCTATAAATCAACTTGAATAAGTTGTAATGCTGCTGCAAGTCTTCACATGCTTGGTCTTGAAATCTTCAACTCCTTTGTAGTTTTCTTCATCTTCAATTAGCACTCTGAGAACCTGGTCAAAATCACTAAGGACTTGGTTTATGCCCAAAGTGAAAGAAAAATAGGATGGCGGAAAAGATAAAGAAAAGATGTAGTTTTTCTTCTAGGCTTCATCTCAAGACTTGTAACTTTCTCCGATGTCTTCATTGAATCATGTAGACTTGATGGTTCTTCAGACTTGATGATTTGTATATCAGCCGGTCTGGTCTTGGATATACCTTAGCCACCACGAGGTCTAAGAGACAAGAAAAGAAAAGAGAGAAAGACTTAGAGAAATAAAGGGGGATGGTCTTCTTGCAGTTCCTCTTGATTTTCTTCTTAGTGTTTTTTTGCTTCTTGGAGATGCCTTCGGAGTTTTGTTTTTCTTGGCTAAGTCTTCATTGGCCTTCTAGTCTTCATGTTAAGAATCTCAAGTGTCTAAGTGCATAGCACTTTACCAAAACACTATGTTGAAAAATAGTAACTTAGAGAAAAACAATAACTATACAATAAATATGCCATGCATGCAATGCAATTTATTTCTAAGGACAAAACTTAACAAAATAAACAACTAAGTTTTCTAGATGCTAAAATTTTCTAAGGAAAAGATTTAGCATCTTTAAGATGTTAAAATTTTTCTAAGGAAGAGTGTTGTTGAAAAATAGTTATCAAATATTTTCTAAGGAAGAATTTATTTTGTTTAAAGAGGCAAAACATTTCTAAGTACCTTTTAATACCAAAGTGGTCATAATATGACTAAGTACTTTATAATTCGAATAGATGATGAAATTAATTTTAATATATTTTTAATAAGTTTTTTATTCATTAAAATATCATTTAAAGTATTAAATCAATATTATTTACAAAATCATAGAAAAATTATTCTACAAATTAGTAGAAAAATACTACTGCCAATACTTAGACATTCAAATTTATAGCAAAAGAGTTTGATAAATTTTAAATTTCAAATTTGAAGTTATGTTCGAATTACCATTAATGCCACTTTTGAATTTCAACAAATTTTAATTTGACAAAACATAAAAGTAATGATGCCAAATGTTTCTACGTGTCATAAGCTTTTCAAGAATATTTTATTTGTAAAATTTGACCAAACCAATAAAAAGTAGTGATAGATTTAAAATTTAGGATTTTTCTGCAAAACTGCCGGTCTTCGGTTGACTGTTGACTTTGACTGCTGACGTGGGAATTGACTTGCTGACGTGGCAGGCTGACTGGGATTTGACTACGAATTTGTCCAAAAATAAAGTTGCTCAGATGGAAAAATACTCTTAACAAAGTTGTAGATAATTACGTGCTCTTTCTAATTATCACAATTATAACATAAGTGGATGAATAGATTGGTCACAAATCTCAAAATACCTTTCTGGTCCGAAACTTCAAACGCGAATATCTCTCAGCTCGCTGAACCAAAAGAGGTGAGGGTTGGGGCAAAAGAAAGGTCTTGATCAGAGGAACAACTTTCGTATTATCGTCCCAAACTTTGGAGATGGTTTGGTTACTCGAACAACATCAAACACGATCTATATTATACAGAAAATTACGTACGTTAAAATAAAAAGTTGTCAACAGTAAAGTTGTAGATATAGAGTAGATCTACCTTTTCACCGAAGGAATTTCGATTTTACGCAACGAGCGCGAAGAAATCTGAGAAATACGACTTCAGATCTGATGGATGACGATTCGAAATTCTTCCTCCACGCTTGATGAAAAGAGTTGAGCCTTATTGGGATGGAAAGGTATCGACGAGATCTACAACAATGATTAAGCCCCCGTCGCGATTGGAGATGGTTTTGTTCGTTGAACGAACGAAATACTATTTCGCTGATTAGGGTTTTGGTGGAACGAAAAGAGTAAAAGAGATGCCGGCGGCTACAGGGGTTTATATACGTGCAGGGATGGTGGAATAGATAGGTCTCGGAGTTATGAACGCGTAGGATCAAACGGATCCGGATTTGGAGTTATATTTCTCGAGATAAACGTGTTTGAATGAAAGTTGGTTAGAAAAACGAATTTTCAGAGTTTGAGTTGGATACGATTTCTCGGTTAGGTTTGGTTCGGTGGGCCGGCGGGCTGGCCCGTTTCGTTTTTTTTTTTAATTCCTTCATAACTTTTGTTTTAGAACTCCGAATTAAGTGAAATTAATTTCTAAAAATTTCTAAAAATCATATATTTATTTTAAAACATTTATGAACATGTTTTGACCACTCTTTTACAATATTAATTTTGAATATTTGATTTAATGCAAATTTGACACTTTTGTCAAATTTGGAAATAGAAATTTAATTAATTTATTTATGGCTAAATAAAATTTGGTACCACAATTGTGAACATATGAAAATAATTATTTCTAATAATTACAATCAAAATATTAAAGTAAAATAAGATAAATAGCATAATCATTATTTTGTTTTTAATATTTTCTCAGATAGATTTTCAAATGGAAATAGTATTTCAACCATTGTAATTTCAAATCTAAACAATGCAAGAAAATGATGAATGCATGCATGAATTTTGTTTTCAAATCGACATACAAATAATTTTCAAATTTTTTTTTTTTTTTTGATTTTTCAGAATTTGAAAAATCCTAAGATGTTACAGACTACCACCTTTGAAAGGAATCTCGTCCTCGAGATTCGATAAGGATAGCAAAAGGTTGTGACTGGATATCTGGGTGGGCTACCACCCTTAAAAGGAATCTTTGTTGGTAGTGAAACTTCAATATAACAACTTGATTTAGAAAGTACCGTTCACTTCTTCCACGGTGATGTGATTCACATATCCTTTATCGAAAGGATTTGGCTTGACAGCGGCCTCGACCCCTTTCTTTTCTGGGCAGTCGGTGGAGTAGTGTCCTTGCTTCTTGAAGTTGTAACATGTGATATGATTGATGTTTTTCTTGGGTTCCACATTTGGACGATGATTGTGGTTAGGAGCATCGTGTCCGTTTCCCTTGAATCCACCATTGTGGTCATGATGCTTATGGTTGCTTCCTCCACTATGGTGGTTTCCAAGTTTGTGACCATGGTTCCCATCATGAACAAAATGTTTCTTGAATGAGGGTTCAGAGGAGTGCTTGTTCATCTTCCTCTTCCTGTTTTCAGCTTTCTTCATGCTATCTTCAAGGGTGATTGCTTGATCGAGAAGTATCTGATAGTTTGGAGCATAAGCAACAGTCAAAGGTATCTTCAGCTCATCACATAGTCCCTTGAGAAATTTTGCCTTCCTCTTTGCATCTGTATCATCCATGTACTCCTTAAGACTTCTGTTACCCAGTCGCAGATTGCGAAACTCCTCCTGTTTCAGATTCATAATCCCCGTGGAGACATGAGCATTACGAAATCCTTCCTTGAATTCCTCCCAGGTCAAGGTGTCCAATGGGTGAGTAATCTGATAAGTTTCCCACCATTGGGCAGCAGGTCCTTCGAGAAGATGTGCGGTGAACCTGACTTTCTCAGCATCATCACATTCAGTTGTCACCAAATCCTTTTGCACGGAACGCAGCCAGTCATCAGCTACCATTGGCTCAGTTGAGGTTGAGAACGTGTTTGGCCTAAGACTCAGAAATCTAGTAAGCCTGTCCACTTGGGGAGGTGGTGGCGGTGGAGGATTGTTGTTGTTGTTATTGTTGTTGTTGTGGTTTGCTGCAATAAACTGAGTCATCATAGTCATCAACTGGGCTTGGGCGGCCATCAACTGGTGCATAACATCATTGTTGTCGTCGTTGTTGTTGTTGTTCCCAGGAGCACGTCCGGGAGGCATCTGTGGGTTTTAGCATAGATGAGTAAAAGATACAAGGGTACTAGGGAAAATTTCTACCCCAAACTCAACAAACCGAGGCAAATCATCTTACAAACAATATCTAACAAACATCGAGCAACAAGTTTCAACACAAACAAGCAATCTAGTATTGTCGTACCACACTAACTTGGCATGATCAATACACTATCACGGTGTCGTTGTTCTAATTAAATGGTGGTCTCTTGTCTATCTTCTTGTTGAGTGCTTCAAGTTCTTCTTTCTTCAAAAATCTTCTAAGTGTTTGAGCTATGAATCTGGATTCTTCAGTGTCCTTCCATGCAGGTAGTTCTTCAAGCTGACTTGTGGAATTGCATATGAAGTATAGAACTCAGACATTACGAACATGGTCAACTAGAAAAAGATAAGATATTTTCAGAAGTTTGATATTAGACAAGAGTATAAGAGAGGATAAAATGAAAAGTTTTATTTTTAGATAACTGAATAGTAATTGATTTTCAATCCTATGGCCAAATCCTATTTCTATCCAGACTTAGGGGTTTCGAACCTACAGACAACACAGTGCTCTGATACCATCTGTAACGTACCTGCACTTAAAATATGGCAGGTACCTGTGTATAGTGCAAACCCCTGGATCGATTCGTTTGCACACACAGTTTACGATGTAGTATCACAACAAAGTATCAAATTTATTACATCGATGATCCAGACTTGAAAATATTCATTACAATTTGCATAGCATAAGGCTAGCTTTGGAAAGAATACACAGCGGAAATACAATAGCAGTAAGTCTCCATCTTCATGTTGCCACAGGCGAAAAACATGTTGGTTGCAGACTCGAAATCACTTAACGAAAACCTCACTCGTCATCTAAATAACCTGTAACAAATAAAATTTTGCAACAGAGTGGGTCAGATTCCATTAAAAATGGAGTCTGGCAAGTGACACTATGGTGGACACTTAATGGAATAACTCTATAACCTATATGCATATTTGGCTGGTGGAGTTCAAGGCTAATTTGCATAAAGCCAATTTTCCTACTCTTTTGAAAACACTTTTCTTGAAATCAAGACGAGTATGGCATAAAAACCATAATCTCATCTTCCCTTGTTCACCCATCAACTTTTAACTTAGAAATTGGAATGATAGGATCCTCCGTTGACGTCCTTGATCAGCTGCTCAAAATTGTCCGTAACCGAGGACACGGCTAAGTACTTAGTTTTACATTCTGCAGAGGTTGTGCACTTTCACCATTAGACCCAACAAACCCAAACTATCCTCAAGCACACCATTTGTGCTAAGGAAAAGGAGAGAGTTGAGACGAGACTTTTCAGAAGCATCTTCCCACACCATAACGGCCTGACGCGCTCCACCTACAAAACCTCTACCACCACATGTCAGGCCGGGGCGAGTCCACACAACTTAATCCATCTAGCCATAGCCCATTGACTAATGGTTGCACTAGAAGCAATCTTCATCTGGAGTTCTTCAGATCCTTTTGTTCCCTAGGTGGCCGTCCACAAGTGACCATCCCTTAGAGGTCACCCCTAAGAGACAACACTTAACATAAACCATTCAAAACCAATTCCACCCAGGAGTTTCATTCTTAACTTAGTAGAAATTAATTTTCATAAAACAACTTTTGCATAGCATCAATATTTCTACCAAGTTACCAATAGGATTCTAGACACAACTAGTGTAAGGGATATAGTAGTTTTAGCATAGCAATACTATCCAACACATGCATATAATAAATACACTAGGTAATGCATGGAAAAATACTTAGGAAGTTTAAGAGGGTGTGCCACTTGCCTTGGCAACAGGGAGAACATGAGTAACAGTTGCAAAAGCCTTCGTTTCTCTCAGAACTTTCTAACAAGTCAAACAAGCCCCAAATAAACATACAAGCATAAATGCAACACTTAGAAAAATATGACATGCATGATCTGATAAATATTCTTAAGGACTAGAGATGCATGTCATGCCATGCAATTATTCTAAGTTAATGCAGGGCAAGTGTGTTAGTCAAAATTACTAAGGACCAAGGTCATAGGTTGGACATAATAACTTTGCTATAAATCAACTTGAATAAGTTGTAATGCTGCTGCAAGTCTTCACATGCTTGGTCTTGAAATCTTCAACTCCTTTGTAGTTTTCTTCATCTTCAATTAGCACTCTGAGAACCTGGTCAAAATCACTAAGGACTTGGTTTATGCCCAAAGTGAAAGAAAAATAGGATGGCGGAAAAGATAAAGAAAAGATGTAGTTTTTCTTCTAGGCTTCATCTCAAGACTTGTAACTTTCTCCGATGTCTTCATTGAATCATGTAGACTTGATGGTTCTTCAGACTTGATGATTTGTATATCAGCCGGTCTGGTCTTGGATATACCTTAGCCACCACGAGGTCTAAGAGAGAAGAAAAGAAAAGAGAGAAAGACTTAGAGAAATAAAGGGGGATGGTCTTCTTGCAGTTCCTCTTGATTTTCTTCTTAGTGTTTTTTTGCTTCTTGGAGATGCCTTCGGAGTTTTGTTTTTCTTGGCTAAGTCTTCATTGGCCTTCTAGTCTTCATGTTAAGAATCTCAAGTGTCTAAGTGCATAGCACTTTACCAAAACACTATGTTGAAAAATAGTAACTTAGAGAAAAACAATAACTATACAATAAATATGCCATGCATGCAATGCAATTTATTTCTAAGGACAAAACTTAACAAAATAAACAACTAAGTTTTCTAGATGCTAAAATTTTCTAAGGAAAAGATTTAGCATCTTTAAGATGTTAAAATTTTTCTAAGGAAGAGTGTTGTTGAAAAATAGTTATCAAATTTTTCTAAGGAAGAATTTATTTTGTTTAAAGAGGCAAAACATTTCTAAGTACCTTTTAATACCAAAGTGGTCATAATATGACTAAGTACTTTATAATTCGAATAGATGATGAAATTAATTTTAATATATTTTTAATAAGTTTTTTATTCATTAAAATATCATTTAAAGTATTAAATCAATATTATTTACAAAATCATAGAAAAATTATTCTACAAATTAGTAGAAAAATACTACTGCCAATACTTAGGCATTCAAATTTATAGCAAAAGAGTTTGATAAATTTTAAATTTCAAATTTGAAGTTATGTTCAAATTACCATTAATGCCACTTTTGAATTTCAACAAATTTTAATTTGACAAAACATAAAAGTAATGATGCCAAATGTTTCTACGTGTCATAAGCTTTTCAAGAATATTTTATTTGTAAAATTTGACCAAACCAATAAAAAGTAGTGATAGATTTAAAATTTAGGATTTTTCTGCAAAACTGCCGGTCTTCGGTTGACTGTTGACTTTGACTGCTGACGTGGGAATTGACTTGCTGACGTGGCAGGCTGACTGGGATTTGACTACGAATTTGTCCAAAAATAAAGTTGCTCAGATGGAAAAATACTCTTAACTAAAGTTGTAGATAATTACGTGCTCTTTCTAATTATCACAATTATAACATAAGTGGATGAATAGATTGGTCACAAATCTCAAAATACCTTTCTGGTCCGAAACTTCAAACGTGAATATCTCTCAGCTCGCTGAACCAAAAGAGGTGAGGGTTGGGGCAAAAGAAAGGTCTTGATCAGAGGAACAACTTTCGTATTATCGTCCCAAACTTTTGAGATGGTTTGGTTACTCGAACAACATCAAACACGATCTATATTATATAGAAAATTACGTACGTTAAAATAAAAAGTTGTCAACAGGAAAGTTGTAGATATAGAGTAGATCTACCTTTTCACCGAAGGAATTTCGATTTGACGCAACGAGCGCGAAGAAATCTGAGAAATACGACTTCAGATCTGATGGATGACGATTCGAAATTCTTCCTCCACGCTTGATGAAAAGAGTTGAGCCTTATTGGGATGGAAAGGTATCGACGAGATCTACAACAATGATTAAGCCCCCGTCGCGATTGGAGATGGTTTTGTTCGTCGAACGAACGAAATACTATTTCGCTGATTAGGGTTTTGGTGGAACGAAAAGAGTAAAAGAGATGCCGGCGGCTACAGGGGTTTATATAGGTGCAGAGATGGTGGAATAGATAGGTCTCGGAGTTATGAACGAGTAGGATCAAACGGATCCGGATTTGGAGTTATATTTCTCGAGATAAACGTGTTTGAATGAAAGTTGGTTAGAAAAACGAATTTTCAGAGTTTGAGTTGGATACGATTTCTCGGTTAGGTTTGGTTCGGTGGGCCGGCGGGCTGGCCCGTTTCGTTTTTTTTTTAATTCCTTCATAACTTTTGTTTTAGAACTCCGAATTAAGTGAAATTAATTTCTAAAAATTTCTAAAAATCATATATTTATTTTAAAACATTTATGAACATGTTTTGACCACTCTTTTAAAATATTAATTTTGAATATTTGATTTAATGCAAATTTGACACTTTTGTCAAATTTGGAAATAGAAATTTAATTAATTTATTTATGGCTAAATAAAATTTGGTACCACAATTGTGAACATATGAAAATAATTATTTCTAATAATTACAATCAAAATATTAAAGTAAAATAAGATAAATAGCATAATCATTATTTTGTTTTTAATATTTTCTCAGATAGATTTTCAAATGGAAATAGTATTTCAACCATTGTAATTTCAAATCTAAACTATGTAAGAAAATGATGAATGCATGCATGAATTTTGTTTTCAAATCGACATACAAATAGTTTTCAAAAAGTTTTAATTTTTTTTTGATTTTTCAGAATTTGAAAAATCCTAAGATGTTACACATGATCAAAATTTGTTTAAGTCTTAAGTGAAAGACAAGATTCGGAAAGAGGGAAAAGATAGAAAGAAAGATGTAGAATCTTCTCCTTGCTTCCTTTTCTTCTTGATGTGATGACTTCATTGCAATTTTGTAGACTTGATGGCTTTGAAGACTTGATGGTGTTGATAGCCTCCAGGTTGGTCTTGAATATAACTTAGTCATCATAAGGGCTAAGAGAAGAAAGGAGAAAAGAGAGAGAGAAGAAGCAAGACTTAGAAAATATAGCTGGTTGGTCTGCATGACTTCTTCTGGATTTTCTTCTAAGTGCTTCTACTCCTTGAAGATACTTCTGAGGTCTTCTTTTGTCTAAGTCCTTCATTGGCTTTCTAGCTCCATGTTGAAAATCCTAAGTGTCTAAGTGCATAGCACTTTACCAAATGCTAAGTTGAAAATATTACTAACTTAGAGAAAAATAGTGGAGGAGTTTTCCTATGAGGAATATAATTATATAATAAAATATGTTATGCATGAAATGCAATTTTCAATCACAAGAAACATCAATCCAATTTTTATGATATTTATAAAGTATGCATTAGGCTATAAATGCAATTTAATTAATTTCTATTTTTACAAAATATAAATAAAGGAATAAATATAAAATTAAAGTTTTATGTGATTAAATTTTTATAATATTTTTTATAAATGATGTTAATAGATATAGGGGATTTAAATAAATTCATGGCAATTGGATTTAATCAAAAATAATGTTTCTATTAATAGTTATGTCAAAAATAGTCAAACTATTCAAATTAAACATACAACAATTAAATCATGAAAATAATACTCAAAAATATTTTATAACAGAGGCATCATATTACAAATATTCCAAAGTTTCTAAAACAATTTTATTTGCAATTTTTGGATTTATAGATTTAAAGTTATGTAAAAAATACTCAAATTCACCATTTGAAATTTGAATATTTTAAACTAAGTGAAATGTGAATTTTTGGCAGATCTAAAATATTCTACGTGTCAAGGGCTTTCTAAATACATAACATTTATCAATTTTGGATAAGTGAGTAAAAAGTTATGACAATTTTAATTAGCAGGGGTGTTTCTGTAAAATTGCCATTTTAATTTTATTCGGAAAATTAATTTCCACGCTGGCTCTGACTGTGCACGCCAAGTCAGCGTTGACTGGATCTGATCTGGATCGTCAGATTGGACGGTGTACGGCGAGTTGACCAAAACTGGCGGCGGTTGGTCGCCGGAGTCTGCTCGAGTGCGGCGGGCCATAGCCGGAATGCACGGGCTCGGTGCTACGGGAGGTCTTGGGCTGCAGCGAAGATACCTGGCGATAGCAGAGGACGAGGCGGGGGTCAGAGGTGCAGTCGCGGTTGCCGGGGGACTTCGGCTCGTTGGGATTTCGTCGTCAAAAATAATGGCACGACGGCGAGCTTCGGTTGTAGATGGCGGCGTTCATTTACTGCAGAAGGGAGCGAACCAAGCTGTCACACAGATGCGCACGACGATTGGGAAGCGAGGGGGAGAGATGAGAGGGCATCGGAGGCTCGGGGCTCACCGGAAACATCAGAGCACGGCGGCGGCAATGGTGGAGCTCCGAGGACGAACTCGAGCAGCTTGGGGGTCTCGGGCTAGGGTTTCTTGGGGGAAAGGGAGAGGATGGTGTGGGGTATTTGTAGGTAGGCTCGGAGGAAACAAACTACGAGATTTGAGCTCGAATTTTGGAAAGAAATCGGGAGCAATTTCTGGAGAGAATTTTGGGCGGAGGTTGAAGAAGGGTTACGTCAGCGATGACGTCATCCGGAAATTTCTTTTTCATTTTTTACTGATTTCTTTCATAACTTTTGATTTAAGTGTCCAAATGAACTCAAATAAATTTCTATAAATTTGTAATATTCATATCTATGTTTTAAAACATTTGTGGGCATGTTTTGAAAACTTTTTAAAATTAATAATTTTGAAATATTGGTCAAATTCAAATTTGACACTTAATATCAAATTTGAAATTATAGCTTAATTAAATTTCCTTTTGACTAAATAAATTTGTTAAATATTCTCATTCAAATATGTTTAACTTTAAGTTATTTAAACCCATTTTCCAATATTAAATTCATTTTTGGCTTTAGTGTAATATTAGATAACATAACTCAACTATTTGAATTGAAAAGGAAATTATAATGTATTCATTTTTAATACCTATTATTTTGGGCACCATTGGATTTTATATTAAGATAATTCATTTGAAAACTTCATAACAACTTTGGAAAAGATTTTAGATTTATTTCATTTATATAGAATATATATTCATGAAGATCATTTTATGTCTTGAAAATAAATGAAATCATTTAAGCTAATGAAATGTTTATTTGGATAATTCATTAATTATACAATCTATGAAGTTTTAAAGTTATACACTATAGACTTGAAATTTACAAAACTATGTTTTGACTTCAGGTAAAAGAATAAAACCATTTTGCAAATTACATATTGAGGTTTTAAGAAATACAATGGATAATATAATGTTAAACTTGAAAAAACCTTTTGAAAATGCTTGAATTCTTTTATAGTTGGTTTTCTTATGCCTTTAATGTTTTATTTTAATCAAAAACAAAAGTTTTGAATTTTTTCTATTTTTGAACATTGTAAAATGTTAGGATGTTACATCATCCTAGACAACGTGTGACAATCATAGCCATCTAGACCCCCGTGGACGCCTCCTATCCTCATAGGAGTATACGGACCCTCCTTACGTCGTCTGACCCACGCGCACCCCTCCCAGCCAGCTAGGAGTATCTGTAGCACTTTTAGGTCATCCTAAACCACGTGCGACAATCTTAGCCATCTAGACCCCCGTGGACCCATCCTAGCCACATAGGAGTATATGGACCCTCCTTACGTCATCTGACCCATTTCACCCCTCCCAACTATCTAGGAGTATAAGTAGCACTTTTAGGTCATCCTAAAGCACGT
Organism: Poa annua; assembly: GCA_026929855.1. NCBI lineage: Eukaryota > Viridiplantae > Streptophyta > Magnoliopsida > Poales > Poaceae > Poa > Poa annua. Next base: position 44,248,601 of record CM049430.1, read on the forward strand.
GCGACACACGTAGCCATCTGGACCCCTCCTAGCTATCGAGGAGTATCCGGACCCTGCTTACGACATCTAACCCAATGCACCCTCCAAGCTATCTAGGAGTATCAGTAGCACTTTAAAGTCATCGAAAAGCACGTGCGACACTCGTAGTCATCTGGACCCCATGGACCCCTCCTAGTCACCTAGGAGTATACATACCCTCCTTACGTCATCTGACCCATTGCACCCCTCCCAGCCATCTAGGAGTATCATTAGCACTTTTAGGTCATCCTAAAGCACGTGCGACAATCGTAGCCATTTGGACACCCGTGGAGCCCTCCAAGCCTCATAGGAGTATACGGACCCTCCTTACGTCATCTGACCCACGGGCACCCCTCCCAGCCATCTAGGAGTATCAGTAGCATTTTTAGGTCATCCTAAACCACGTGCGACAATCGTAGCCATCTGGACCCCCGTGGACCCATCCTAGCCACATATGAGTATACGGACCCTCCTTATGTCATCGGACCCATTGCACCCCTCCTAGCTATCTAGGAGTATAAGTAGCACTTTTAGGTCATCTGACCAATTGCACCCCTCCCAGCCATCTTGGATTATCAGTAGCACTTTTAGGTCGTCCTAAAGCACGAGCGACACTCGTAGCCATCTTGACCCCCGTGGACCCCTCCTAGCCATCTAGGAGTATACAGACGCTCCTTGCGTCATGTGGTACAATGCACCCCTCCCAACCATCTTGGATTATAAGTAGCACTTCTAGATCAACCTAAAGCACGTACGACAATCGTAGCCATCTGGACCCCCATGGACACCTCTTAGCCACCAAGGAGTATACGGACCCTCCTTATATCATCTGACCCATTGCACCGCTCACAGCCATCTAGGAGTATCAGTAGCACCTTTAGGTCATCCTAAACAACGTGCGACAATCGTAGCCATCTGGACCCCCGTGGACCCCTCCTACACTAATAGGAGTATACGGACCCTCCTTACGTCATCTGACCCACGGGGACCCCTCCCAGCCAGCAAGGAGTATCAGTAGCACTTTTAGGTCATCCTAAAGCACATGCGACAATCGTAGCCATTTGGACACCCGTGGACCCCCGCAGCCTTCTAGGAGAATACGGACCCTCCTTACGTCATCTGACCCATTGCACCCCTCCCAGCCATCTAGGAGTATCAGTAGCACCTTTAGGTCATCCTAAACAACGTGCGACAATCGTAGCCATCTGGACCCCGGTGGACCCCTCCTAGCCTCAAAGGAGTATACGGACCCTCCTTACCTCATCTGACCCACGGGCACCCCTCCCAGCCAGCTAGGAGTATCGGTAGCACTTTAAGGTCATCCTAAACCACGTGCGACAATCTTAGCCATCTGGACCCCCGTGGACCCATCCTAGCCACATAGAAGTATATGGACTCTGCTTACGTCATCTGACCCATTGCACCCCTCCCAACTATCTAGGAGTATAAGTAGCACTTTTAGGTCATCCTATAGCACGTGTGACACTCGTAGCCATCTGGACCCCCGCCGACCCCTCCTAGCCATCTCGGAGTATATGTACCCTCCTTACGACATCTGACCTAGTGCACCCCTCCCAGCCATCTAGGAGTATCATTAGCACTTTTAGGTCATCCTAAAACACGTGCGACACTCGTAGCCAACTGGACACCCATGGACTACCACAGCCTTGTAGGAGTATACGGACCCTCCTTTCGTCATCTAACCCATTACACCCCTCCCAGCCATCTAGGAGTATCAGTAGCACCTTTAGGTCATCCTAAACAACGTGCGACAATCGTAGCCATCTGGACCCCCGTGGACCCCTCCTAGCCTCATAGGAGTATACGGACCCTCCTTATGTCATCTGTCCCACGGGCACCCCTCCCAGCCAGCTAGGAGTATCAGTAGAACTTTTAGGTCATCCTAAACCACGTGCGATAATCGTAGCCATCTTGACCCCGTGGACCCATCCTAGCCACATAGGAGTATACGGACCCTCCTTACGTCATCTGACCCATTGCACCCCTCCCAACTATCTAGGAGTATAAGTAGCACTTTTAGGTCATCCTAAAGCACGTGCGACACTCGTAGCCATCTGGAGCCCCGTGGACCCCTCCTAGCCATCTAGGTGTATACGGACACTACTTACGACATCTGACCCATTGCACCCCTCCCAGCAATCTAGGAGTATCAGTAGCACTTTTGGGTCATCCTAAAGCACATGCGACAATCTTAGCCATCTGGACCCCCGTGGACCCCTCCTAGCCTCATAGGAGTATACAGACTCTCCTTACGTCATCTGACCCACGGGCACCCCTCTCAGCCATCTAGGAGTATCAGTAGCACTTTTAGGTCATACTAAACCACGTGCGACAATCGTAGCCATCTGGACCCCCGTGGACCCATCCTAGCCACATAGGAGTATATGGATCCTCCTTACGTCATCTGACCCATTGCACCCCTCCCAGCTATCTAGGACTATAAGTAGCACTTTTAGGTCATTTTACCAATTGCACCCCTCCTAGCCATCTTGGATTATCAGTAGCACTTTTAGGTCATCCTAAAGCACGTGCAACACTCGTAACCATCTTGACCCCCGTGGACCCCTCCTAGCCATCTGGGAGTATACGGACGCTCCTTGCGTCATCTGGCCCATTGCACCCCTCCCAACTGTAACGCCCCGGGATTTTTCCCAATTAGAAGATTGTTTTTTTTTGCATCAACATGACATCATCATGCATCATTTGCATTTGTCATCTCATTAATTTAATTTGTTGCATTTAAATTCTTTTCCCACAATTAAATTCAAATGCATTTCAAATTAATTAAAATATGATATTTCAAATCTTTTGCAAATATTATAAAAACTAGTTTATTAAATTTCCTATTTGAAACTAAAACTATTTTGGAAAGTTTCCTTATTCATTTTTCTTTTCTATTTTATTTTGAGAATATAAAACAGAAAAGAATAAATCAAAACAATTTAAAAAAAGAGGAGAAAACCTCCTAGGCCGAATCCCACTTACCTGACCGAAGCCCACTTGGCCCATCTTCCTCTCCTCTGGCCCAGCCCATCTCCCCTGTCTTCTTCCTGTACGTCAGAACGAGCAGAGCTCGCTTTACAGCGAGGCTATGGAGCCCCCTCCTCCCAACCACCCCCCTCCCATTTTTAGCCGCACTCTCTCCCCCTCTGAAACCCTAACTCCTCCACCTCCTTCCTCCCTCCCAGCGCCGCCACCTCCCTTTTCTTCCCCTTCTTCTTCCTCTGCTTTTCTCCCCAAAAAAATATCACCGGAGCACCACGCCATCCCCCCACCGCTCCGGTGCCGTCAAAGCCCATCGGAGGATCCCCGAAGCTCCGCCGCGTCGTCGCCGCCCTCTCCCCGTAGGAATCGAGCCAGGAGCGCTCGTGGCAGTCGCCCTCGTCCTCGTCTCCACCTCGACCGGCGGAGCGCGCCGCCGCAATTTCTCCCCTCCGGTCGTCCTCGCGCCAGATACTCCACTCCGACAACCGTCCCGTGAGCTTCCCCTCCGTTTCCCCCCTCTCCTCGTCGCTAATCCGTGCGGTCTTCGTCGTTTTCATCCACGGCACCGGCGGTGTCCGTCCGGCATCGCCATGGGCGAGCATGGACACGAGGACGTGGCCGCCCTCCTTTGCATCTGGGCACCGAAATGATTCCGCCACGCGTTCCCGCACACTTGCCCCCGCACGTCCAGCCCAGCCGCCGCTGGAATGGTCGTCGCCGGCGCCCGATTCCTCCGCCGCCGCGTACTGTCGTAGAAATACAGTTTCATCAGAAATCTGATTCGTCGTTTCCGGTTAAAAGCACTGCGCTCCCTTCTCTGTCAACAGCACCGAGCCGGACTCCTGGCTAGCAGCGCCCATCGTCCGCGCGCGCGCAGGCGCGAGTTCGATCCCCAGCTCTCCGATTAAAACCCCCCCTTTTTCTATTTTTCTCACGCACACTGACGGGCAGACCCCACGGGTCAGTGCCCGCGGGAGCCCGCACCACACACACCCGCACGAGCGTGGCATGGGCCCGTCGGTCAGTCGCAATAGCTAGCCCAGCGTCGGTGTAAAAAGAACCAGATCCAGATCCAGATCTGGAAAATTGCGCCTAGACCCCTGCAGTTCCTGTTTTTCTGCACAGAACCCCCACTGACAAGTTTTCTATCACGAACAAGTCCTGTATAATTGTAGAAACACCCCTAAACTTAATATGTTAATAACTTTAATTCTATAACTCCAATTATAATAATCTTTATATGTATTTGTATCAGAAAAATGCAAGTAATATTAATATGCCATTTGTATGCCATTTTGCATCTGTTATTTTAATTGCTTAGTATAATTTTTTAATTGCAACTAAATAATTAAATATGTAATGTTAGGGGTAATAAATATATAATGCCCTATTCCATTTAATTTAATTAGATCACCCATGTCATGTGTTACCATGTTAACCAACATTTAATATTGTAGAGTAGTGTAGTGCCCATGCTTATGAAAGCAGTGACACATATGAATAATGTAAAGACTTGGATCACATAAGTCTCACATTTTCCAATAAGATGAAATATAACAGTACAATGTCCTAACTTATTACAGAACGAGACGAATGATCCAAAAACAAATATCCTTACAACTTAGCTTAGCGGAAATGCTAGCTGAATCAATAGTTCACACTTTATTTCAGAGTTCAACAGAATACTAAAGGTAGCATGGAGCTACATCTTCTCCATGAAGCCACTGGCAAATCATGTTGGTTGTAGCTCGAAGACGACCCCCTTACTCCTCATTCGGACATTCTGCAAGGTTTAGGGTCAGCCCAGCTATAAAGGGTCAGCACAATTGAATTGTGGTGGCAAGTGACTTTAATTCCTAATGTTCTACTATACTATAACTATATGCTTAATTTGGCTGGTGGAGCTCAAGGCTATTGCGCAAAGCAAATTTTTCTCCTACTTTTGATAAACAATTTTCTTAAATCAATATCTTCTCTTTCAGAGACAATCTCGAGACAAGTCCATGTCTCCTACCCATGTTCACCCAACAAAAGTTTTATTTAGAAATTTGAGATGAGGAGATTTTCAGAACACAGCCTTGTGTAGTTACTCAATTTGGCCGTTGCCGGGGACACGGCTAAGATCTTAGGTTTTAACTCTCGAGAGGGTGTGCACTTTCACCGTTAGACTCAATCAACCCAAACTATCCTCTACACTCCTTTAGTGAGAAGGAAAAGGAGAAGATCAAGACGAGACTTTTCAGAAGTTGCTTTCCCATGATCATACTAAGAGATTACCATCATCCTATCAACTCTACCACCATCAATCTCTTGACCCAGGTCCACAACAACTTACTCCATCAAGACAGAGCCCATATTGACCAATGGTTGCACGATAAGCAACTAGACTCAGTGTAGACTTAGATCTCATAGCCCTGGGTGGCCTACCACAAGTGAGCAACTCAGGTTAACACCGCATATCATGGCCCCAGGTAAGTAGAAACTACCCTGGGCGAAGACAACCATGACACATGGCCCTGAGAAGCCACTCAACTTGAAACCTCCTCGATCGACCCAATCCACCCAGGCGTTAAATTAATTTAGTGGAAATTTTCATTTATCACATCAACCATAAAACAATCATTTTTGCAGCAGTTGCTTCCACTAAATTATAATAGGGGTCTAATCTGGAATTTCTAAGGGGAAACCTAAAAGGTTTGTATAGCATACTACAATCTCCCAAAAACCTATCATGCATACTACTTTTGCAAATACTGTTTGAAAACACTAGATATGCAATAGAATAAAATAGTAGGTGTTTTATGAAGTCACTTGCCTTGAAGAAAGTTGTCGTTTCTCACACACTCTTGTCCAAGTCCAAAGTTGCTCCCCGGTTCAAACTATATAGTAAAAGGGCATCCAATAAACAAGCAATTCAACACACACAAAACAAATTGAAACATACAAGCGCAATAAGGCTTAGAAATGGATTTGGTCAAGGATGTCCCATAATTCAATATGCAAAAAGAATTTATGTGATTGCGTTTAGGGTATAATCGAAAGTCAATTTGGACATTTTCAATTTGAAAAGATTGAAAGATCACAGGATCCAATTGAAGTAGTCTTTAAACGAAGAGGTCCTAAGATGGTTTAATCATAACTTAAAAGCAAGGTACAAGATTTTACAACAACCATCCATATTTAATTTCTTTTACCTAAGGTTATGTTTTCAAAATTTTAAATTTAAACAAATTCATATTCAAGAATTTCTTAATTTATCATATCTAACATTTTTAAATCCCAACTGAAAGGTTCATAGTATTAAAATATACAACCTAGTTATTTGAAATGGCATAATGTTTTAAATCACATTTTTAGTAACACCTAAATAACCAATATCATTTATATACACTTGTAAATGAATTAAAATCATTTAAAAGGTTTTAAATTAAAACATACTTATTAAAGTTAAGTATTGTATTAATAAACAGAGATTTGAGCTTTCTCTAGACTAGGACAATTATCTATGTCTTTGGTGCAAAGTAATAAAATTTTAAATTAATAAACTTATAATGCGCTAGAATAAATCAAATCAAGTCTCATGATCTTTAAATTCATTTTAAATTGTTCAAACATTATTTGTAACGAAATTTTATAAATGGGGTTGATAGGCAGAGGGAATTTTAATTAAGTTCATAGTAATTTCATTAAATCAAAAATAATATTTCTATTAGTAGTCATGTTCCAAAATAGTCAAACTATTTAAAATAAAACTACAATAATTTAACCATCAAAATAATTCTCAAAATTATTTTATCATAGATGCAACATATTACACATTTTCTAAAGTGTCTAAAACAATTTTATTTGCAATTTTTAGAATTTACTGATTTAAAGTTATTACAAAAATACTCAAATTCACCATTTGAATTTTGAATATTTTAAACTAGGTCAAATTTGAAAGCTTCAATTTGATATAAATTTGTCCAATTTGGGTCAAGGGTTAAAAAGTTATGATAATTCTAAGTGGCAGGGGCTTTTCTGCAAAACTGCCATTTAATCTAAAATAAAGAAATTACTATCCACGTGTGCGCTGACTGGGCGCTGACTGGACCTGACGTGGCTGCTGACTGGGTCGCTGACGTGGATAAGTGAAACGATCTGGATCATCAGATCCAGATCTAACGGCCAGAAGGGAATCGTACCGATTCGATTAAAAATTCTAATCCTGGCCGTTGATTGAAGATCTGAGGGCTCTCACGCGTGGTCCAGAGACTAGCGGCGCTAGGTCGCCGGAGTCTCGCCGGAGACGGTGCCGATGACGGCATCGCGGAGTTTTATGCGCTCTACGGTGTCCCAGGATGAACGGAACTAACCAGGGTGTGCAGGAGGTCGCGGCGGAGATGGTGACGAGGTGGCGGTGCTCGGCGTGCTCCGGTGCTCTTCCAAATCCTCGCCGAAGTTGCGCACGGCGGCGACTCGCTTCGGTCGTGCACGGGCGCGATGATTTGCTGCGGAAAGAAGCGAACGAGGGCATTACAAAGAAGCGCACGACTACGAGGGACCGAGAGAGAGGCGAGGGAGGGACCAAGGAGCTCGGCACTCACCGGAATAAGCAGAGGACGGCGGCGGAAATGGATGGACGGCGGCGGTGATTGTGGACAGCCCGGGGGTGCTCGGGCTGGGGTTCTTCGGGGAAAAGAGAGGGGGAAAGCGTGGGGGTTAAAAGGGGCAGGGGAGGGAACCAATCCCGCAAGAACATCGACGAATTTTTGGAAAGAATCGGGGCGTGAATCTCGGCCTGGGGAAGACGACGATGACGTCACGCTGACGTCACCCTTCCTTTTTCTTTTCTGATTTTTATTTCCTTATTTCATAACTCTTAATTTAAGTGTCCAAAAGCAGTCAAACAAATTTCTAAAAATTCATAAAATTATTATCTTTGAGTTAAACCATTTGTGGGCATATTTTAAACATTTTTGAAATTTAATATTTTTGAAAAATTCATTTAATACCAATTTGATACTAAATATCAATTTTGTAGTTATATAGTAAATTAAGTTTTCTTTTGGCTAATTTTTTTTTGTAAAATACCCATATTCAAATATGATTTGGAATTAAGTTATCTAAACTCATATTCTATTATTACATAATATCTAGCTTTAATAGATTATTAAAACACATTTTATACATATTTGTATTAAGTAGAGAAAATGTAATGTAATCCTTTCAGTTTGAAGTAATTTGGGCACCAATTTATTTATCATAAGATAACTCCATTGAAGGCTTCATAACCACTTTGGAAAAGATTTTAGATTTAAAAACAAAAGTATACTCCTGAAAATCATTTTATGTTTTGGAAATAAAAGAAGATCATTTTAAGCTAATGGAATGTAATTGGATAATCCATTTATATAACACATAATTAAGTTATTTAAAGTTATAAACTATAGGTTGAAATTTCTACACTATGTTTTTGTACTCAGTGGAACTAAAGAAAAACCACTTGGCAAATGGATCCTGTTTTAAATTATTTAAAAATTATACTTGTAAATACCATTTTAAATTATGAATTGCTAAGGTTAAGTGGTGGAAACAAATATTTATAGGGAAACCCTTTTATTTTAATGAAATGGTAAAAACATTTGTCAAATTACATGTTGAGGTTTAATAACTACAATGGATAATAAATTGTTTAACTTGGATCAACTTTTGGAAGTAATGATCTTTCCAAGATAATTAAAGTATTAAAACTCTTCTAGATGCTAGAAGTCTTTTATAATTGGTTCTCTTATGCATTTTAAAATTGTATTTTAATTAAAATAAAAGTTTTAAATTTTTTTGTGATTTTTTAACATTCCAAGATATTGGGATGTTACAAGTAGATAAATAACTTGCACCTAAATATTGATTGTCGGGGTTGCTCTCCCGCTTAATTTGTATTAATTGCATTGCTTTGCATCTTGCCATGTCATGCATCACTCTCGTATGATCATGCTGGATCTTTTGTCGTAGTTGTAAAATGCATCTTTTACGCTTTCCAGCGTTTATTGCTTCTTTGCGGATAAGACATTGAGATGGGTGAGCGACGACAAGATCTGCTTCGATGCGGGATTCCAGGCAAGCAAAGTTTGCTTGTTTACCTATACATTGTCTTTCATTCCTGTCGTTGATCTCTGCTACCCTAGTATTCGATTCTTTATCGCGATCCCATCACATGTTTATCCTGCAGCCCATACAGCTTTATCCCCACATCCTAACACCGGTTGTATGGTTATCTGTTAGCCTTGCGAGTCGTAGCGCATGCTTAGAGTTGTTTGTGCGAGTCGTCTGTCTATATTATTTATTTCACCTGCTTAGTATGATAGATGGTCTACCTTAATAAATTGTTGTCATATGTTGGGTATTATAATTAAAAGATAAGGCACCGGCCGAAGGCCTTGCGAGGTGTTTTGTTCAGCTAAGTGTCGACCTAGGAACTGAGATTTTGTCCTCGGATCCAATTTTGAGCGCACTAACCGCTTGTGGGAAGCCCTATGGAGCGCCCCGCGGCTTTGATCTAATTCGCTTCTTATCCAGGGCGCCGCAAGTAGTTCGGGCTTTCCATTTGATGCATGCATTTGGTTACATAACGATCTCATGGTGATGGAGTAGTCGATTCTCATATAGGGTGGCACGTTCTTAGAGTGCTATGAAGGTCGACCCCGCGGGTACTGGACCTGATTAGCCGTGCACACAATCATGCGGTTCCCTGGATGGGTTGTATAGAAGAGATTTGCCGTGTTGAGATGCCCTACCTTCTGGCTTTGCTTTTGGGGTTGATCGAACGAGTACGGGTCCAGTAGTGCACCCCTGCAGGGAATAATCTTATCGATGAGCCGTGTCCACGGTTATGGACAACTTGGTGATGATGCTGGCTAACAAGATCTAGACAACTTACACCTAATCTTTGTTAATTAATTTGACTAGTAATATAGAATTACTTTCACAATAAATGGTAACTAAAACTGATAACGTGTGAGTTTCCCGAATTGCTTCCTCATACTTGCTTGAGGGGGTTAAACCGAGAATGGGATATGATTGGTGTTAGTCGTAGCTGGTTATCTTATGCGCTCTCTTATCTCTCTCTAGTTAGACGGAAGTTGTAGCGTGTCTCTATAGGTTGCTAGTGCTGTTGCCGCTAAGTCCACCTCCCCTATATTTTGGGAGATGGTGTAGAAAGTAGGCAAGTCGGTTTTGCTTGCCAGGGAGTGCCCTGACCCTCTTTTGGGTTGTGCTTTATGTGCAGTTAACAGTTTGAAGTCTGACGACGTTAGCTTGTGAATCCCTCTGGCTTGGCTGGGCAGGGATATGACGCCATTGCTTATCTTCAGGACTCTTAGTCCAATTCGTATCTTATCCGTAGTCGGATACTATTTTTCATTCGCTATCATTTGTATCTTTGTATTGTATCATTTGTATCATGACTCGTTCGAGTCGTTGTTGTAATTATATCTTCTGTTGTATTTGTGGATGTATCAGAGCTGTTGTAATGTTATCACAATTCCACCCACATAATGCGCATGTTTCGGCGTGCACATTATGTCTGGTGGGCGACCTAAAATCGTTATTATGAGGATATCGGCGGGATCGCTTAAATCTACATAGTACCGATTTTAGGGCGTCACACCAACCATCTTGGATTATACTTAGCACTTTTAGGTCAACCTAAAGCACGCGCGACACTCGTAGCCATCTGGACCCCCATGGACCCCTCCTAGTCACCTAGGAGTATACGGACCCTCCTTATGACATCTGACCCATTGCACCGTTCACAGCCATCTAGACAATGGTAGCCATTTGGACACCCGTGGACCCCAAAGCCTTCTAGGAGTTCGGACCCTCCTTACGTCATCTGACCCATTGCACCCTGCAAGCCATCTAGGAGTATTATTTGCACCTTAAGGTCATCCTAAAGCACGTGCGACAATCGTAGCGATATGGACCCCCGTGGACCCCTCCTAGCCTCATAGGAGTATACGGACCCTCCTTACGTCATCTGAACAACGGGCACCCCTCCCAGCCAGTTAGGAGTATTAGTAGCACTTTTAGGTCATCCTAAACCACGTGTGACAATCTTAGCCATCTGGACCCCCGTGGACCCATCCTAGCCACATAGGAGTATACGGACCCTCCTTACGTCATTTTACCCATTGCACCCCTCCCAACTATCTAGGAGTATAAGTAGCACTTTTAGGTCATCCTAAAGCACATGCGACAATCGTGGACATCTGGACACCCGTGGACCCCTCCTAGCCATCTAGGAGTATACGGACCCTGCTTACAACATCTGACCCAGCGCACCCCTCCCAGCAATCTAGGAGTATCAGGAGTACTTTTAGGTCATCCGAAAGCACATGCGTCACTCGTAGTCATCTGGACCCCCATGGACCCCTCCCAGTCACCTTGGAGTATACAGACCCACCTTACGTAATCTGACCCATTTCCCCTCCCAGCCATCTAGGAGTATCATTAGCACTTTTATGTCGTCCTAAAGCATGTGCCACAATCGTAGCCATTTGGACACCCATGGACCCCTCCCAGCCTTCTAGTAGTATACGGACCCTCCTTACGTCATCTGACCAATTGCACACCTCCCAGCCATCAAGGAGTATCAGTAGCACATTTAGATCATCGTAAAGCACGTGTGAAAATCGTGGCCATCTGCCCCCCTCCTAGCCTCATACGAGTATACGGACCCTCCTTACGTCATCTGACCCACGGACACCCCTCACAGCCATCTAGGAGTAGCAGTAGCACTTTTAGGTCAAACTAAAGCACGTAGCACGTGTGACAATCATTGTCATCTGGATTCCCGTGGACCCCTCTAATTCATCTAGAAGTATGCGGACCCTCATGACGTCACCTGACCCTTTGCACCCTTCCCAGCTATCTAGGAGTATCAGTAATACTTTCAGGTCATCCTAAAGCATATGCGACAATCGTAGCCATCTATACTCCCGTGGACCCCTCCTAGCCATCTAGGAGTATATGGACCCTCCTGACGTCATCTAACCCATTGCACCCCTCCCTGTTATCTAGGAGTATCATTAGCACTTTTAGGGCATCCTAAAGCACGTGCGACAATCGTAGCCATTTGGACACCCGTGGACCCCTCCCAGCCATGTGTGAATAAACAGACCCTCCTAACGTCATCTGACCCATTGCAGCACTCCTAGCCATCTAGGAGTATCAGTATAAATTTTAGGTGATCCTAGAGCACGTGCGACACTCATTGCCATCTGGACCCCCCGTGGACCCCTCCTAGCCATCTAGGCGTATACGGACCCTCCTTACGTCATATTACCCATTGCACCCTCCCAGCCATCTAGTAGTATTTGTTGCACTTTTCGGTCATCCTAAAGCTCGTGCGACATTCGTAGCCATCTGGACCACCGTGGACCCTTCCTTGCCGTCTAGAAGTATACGAACCCTCCTTTCGTCATCTGACCCATTGCACCCCCACACATCTAGGAGTATCAGTAGCACTTTTAGGTCATCCTAAATCACGTGCGACACTCGTAGCCATCTGGACCCTCGTGGACCCCTCCTAGACATATAGGAGAATACAGACCCTCCTTGTGTCATCTGACCAATTGCACCCCTCCCAGACATCTTGGATTATCAGTAGCACTTTTAGGTCAACCTAAAGCACGTGCGACACTCGTAGCCATCTGGACCCCCATAGACCCCTCCTAGTCACCTAGGAGTATACGGACCCTCCTTATGACATCTGACCCATTGCACCGTTCACAGCCATCTAGGAGTATCACTAGCACTTTAAGGTCATCCTAAAGCACGTGCGACAATCGTAGCCATTTGGAAACCCGTGGACCCCCACAGCCTTCTAGGAGTTCAGACCCTCCTTACGTCATTTGACCCATTGCACCCCTGTCAGCCATCTAGGAGTATTATTTGCACCTTAAGGTCATCCTAAAGCACGTGCGACAATCGTAGCCATATGGAACTCCGTGGACCCCTCCTAGCCTCATAGGAGTATACGGACCCTCCTTACGTCATCTGACCCACGGGCACCCCTCCCAGCCAGCTAGGAGTGTCAGTAGCACTTTTAGGTCATCCTAAACCATGTATGACAATCTTAGTCATCTGGACCCCCGTGGACCCATCCTAGCCACATAGGAGCATACGGACCCTCCTTACGTCATTTTTACCCATTGCACCCCTCCCAACTATCTAGGAGTATAAGTAGCACTTTTAGGTCATCCTAAAGCACGTGCGACAATCGTAGACATCTGGACCCCCGTGGACCCTTCCGAGCCATCTAGGAGTATACAGACCCTGCTTACAACATCTGACCCAGTGCACCCCTCCCAGCAATCTAGGAGTATCAGTAGTACCTTTAGGTCATCCGAAAGCACGTGCGTCACTCGTAGTCATCTGGACCCCCACGAACCCCTCCGAGTCACCTAGGAGTATACAGACCCTCCTTATGTCATCTGACCCATTGCACCCCTCCCAGCCATCTAGGAGTATCATTAGCACTTTTGGGTCGTCCTAAAGCATGTGCAACAATCGTAGCCATTTGGACACCCATGGACCCCTCCCAGCCTTCCAGTAGTATACAGACCCTCCTTACGTCATCTGACCCATTGCACCCCTCCCAGCCATCAAGGAGTATTAGTAGCACTTTTAGATCATCCTAAAGCACGTGTGAAAATCGTAGCCATCTGGACCCCTCCTAGCCTCATAGGAGTATACGGACCCTCTTTACGTAATCTGACCCACGGGCACCCCTCCCAGCCATCTAGGAGTATTAGTAGCACTTTTAGGTCAACCTAAAGCACGTGCGACAATCATTGCCATCTGGACTCCTGTGGACCCATCCGATTCATCTAGAAGTATGTGAACCCTCCTGACGTCATCTGACCCATTGCACCCCTCCCAGCTATCTAGGGGTATCAGTTGCACTATTAGGTCATCCTAAAGCATGTGCGACACTCATAGCCATCTGGACCCTCGTGGACCACTCCTAGCCATATAGGAGAATACATTCCCTCCTTGCGTCATCTAACCAATTGCACCTTTCCCAGCCATCTAGGAGTATCATTAGCACTTTTAGGTCATCCGAAAGCACGTGCGACAATCGTAGCCATTTGGACACCCGTGGACCCCTCCCAGCCATCTAGGAGTACGGTCTGACCCATTGCACCCCTCCCAACCATCTAGGAGTATCATTAGCACTTTTAGATCATCCTAAAGCATGCGTGACACTCGTAGCCATTTGGACACCCATGGACCCCTCCCAGCCTTCTAGTAGTATATGGACCCTCCTTACGTCATCTGACCTATTGCACCCCCCAGCCATCTAGGAGTATCAGTATCACTTTTAGGTCATCATAAATCACGTGCGACACTCGTAGCCATCTGGACCCTCGTGGACCCCTCCTAGCCATATAGTAGAATACAGACCCTCCTTGCGTCATCTGACCAATTCCACCCGTTCCAGCCATCTTGGATTATCAGTAGCACTTTTTAGGTCATCCTAAAGCACGTGCGACACTCGTAGCCATCTTGACCCCCGTGGACCCCTCCTAGCCATCTGGGAGTATACGGACGCTCCTTCCGTCATCTGGCCCATTGCCCCCCTCCCAACCATCTTGGATTATCAGTAGCCCTTTTAGGTCAACCTAAAGCACGTGCGACACTCGTAGCCATCTGGACCCCCATGGACCACTCCTAGTCACCTAGGAGTATACGGACCCTCCTTACGTCATCTGACCCATTGCACCCCTCCCAGCCATCTAGGAGTATCAGTATCACATTTAGGTCATCCTAAAGCACGTGCGACAATCGTAGCCATCTGGACCCCTCGTAGCCTCATAAGAGTATACGGACCTTCCTTACGTCATCTGACCCACGGGCACCCCTCTCAGCCATCTAGGAGTATCAGTACCACTTTTAGGTCATCCTAAACCACGTGCGACAATCATAGCCATCTGGACTGTAGTGCCCTTGCTTAAGAAAGCAATGGCACATATGAATAGTACGAAAGACTTAGATCACATAAGTCTCGCATTTTCCAATAAGATGTAATATCACAGTACAATGTCAAATTTATTACAACTAAGAACGAATGATCCAAAAACAATATTCCTTACAACTTTGCATAGCTGAAAGTGCTAGCTAAATAAATAAATAGTTCACAAATTATTTCAGAGTTCATACGCAGTTCTAAAGATATTCATGGAGCTACATCATCTCCATGAAGCCACTGGCAATCATGTTGGTTGTATCTTGAAGACGACCCCCTTACTCCTCATTCGAACGATCTGCAAGGTTTAGTTGCAGCCCTACTATAGAGGGTCAGCACAATTGAATTGTGGTGGCAAGTGACTTTTAAATGCTAATATTCTACTAAGCTATATCTATATGCTTATTTGGCTGGTGGAGCTCAAGGCTATTGCGCAAAGCAAGTTTTCTTATACTTTTTGGTAAACAACTTTTTGAAACAATATCTTCTCTTTATGAGACAACTCGAGACAAATCCAAGCCTCCTACCCATGTTCACCCATCAAAGTTTTATTAAGAAATTGGGATGAAGAGATTTTCATAAAACAACCTTGTGTAGTCACTCAATTGTCCGATGCCGGGGACACGACTAAGATCTTAGGTTTTAACTCTCGAGAGTGTGTGCACTTTCACCATTAGACTCAATCAACCCAAACTATCCTCTACACTCATTTAGTGAGAAGGAAAGGAGAAGATCAAGACGAGACTTTTCAGAAGTTGCTTTCCCATGATCATACTAAGAGATTACCACCATCCTATCAACTCTACCACCATCAATCTCTTGACCCAGGTCCCATCAACTTACTCCATCAACACAAAGCCCATATTGACCAATGGTTGCACGGTAAGCAACTAAACTCAGTGTAAACTTAAATCTCATAGCCCTGGGTGGCCTTCCACAAGTGAGCAACTCAAGTTAACACCGCATATCATGGCCCCAAGTAAGTGAAAACTATCTTGGGCAAAGACAACCATGAAACTTGGCCCTGAGGAGCCACTCAACTTGAAACCTCCTCGATCGACCCAATCCACCCAGGCGTTAAATTAATTTATTGAAAATTTTCTCTTATCACATCAGCCATAAAACAATCATTTTTGCAGCATGTACTTCCACTAAATTATAATAGGGGTCTAACTGGAATTTCTAAGGGCTAACCTAACAGGTTTGCATAGCATACTACAAATCTCCCAAAAACCTATCATGCATAGTACTTTGCAAATACTGCTTAAAAATACTAGAAATGCAATAGAATAAAAATAGTAGGTATTTTATGAAGTCACTTGCCTTATGAAAGTTGTCGTTTCTCAAACACTCTTGTCCAAGTCAATGGTTGCTCCCCGTTTCAAACTATATAGTAAAAAGGACACCCAATAAACAAGCAATTCAACAAACACAAAATATATTGAAAAATACAAGCGTAACGAGTCTTCTCGGAAGGGTTTGGTCAAAGGTGTCACATAATTCAATATAAAAAAAGAATTAATGTGTTTGGGTTTAGGGTTTCGCCAAGGGATGGTCTGGAGTCAATGAACATTTTCAACTCGAAAAGGTTGTATGGGTGTTTCCCAAAGTTTCTAATGGAATGTTCTTCAAAAGTTTACACAAAGGGATATCAAGGAGGCTTAATAACCATTTAAAAGCAAGGTTTAAAACTTTAATACAACTATAAATATTTAATTACATTTACCCAAGATTATGTTTAAAATTAAATTTAACCAAATTCATATTCAAGAATTTCTTAAATTTTCTCATATCTAAACATTTTTAATTCCCAACTTAAAAGTTTATAGTATTAATAATAACTTAGTTATTTAAAACGATATAATGTTTTAAATCACATTTTTAGTAACACCAAATTAACCAATAACATTTATAAACACTTGTAAATGAACTAAATTCAATTAAAAGGTTTTAAACAAAAACTTACTTATTAATGTTATGAAATATATTAATAAACAGGACTTTGAGCTTTCTCTGGACAAGGACAATTATTTATGTCTTTGGTGCAAAGTAATAAATTTTAAATTAATAAACCTTATATTGTGCTAAAATAAATCAAATTAAGTCTCTGGCCTTTTAATTCATTTTAAAATGTTCAAACATTATTTACAAAAAAAATTATAAATGGGGTTAAAAGACAGATGGCTTTTAATTAAATTTATAGCAATTGGATTTAATCAAAAATAATGTTTGTATTAAGAGTTATGTCAAAAATAGTCAAACTATTCAAATTAAACATACAACTATTAAAACATCAAAATAATTCGCAAAATTATTTTATAAAAGAGGCATCATATCAAACATTTTATAAAGTTTCTAAAACAATTTTATTTGCAATTTTGATTTATAGATTTAAATTTATGATAAAATTACTCAACTTCATCATTTGAAATTTGAATATTTTAAACTAACTCAAATTTGAAATCTAACAGATCCAAAATGTTCTACATGTCAAGGGCTTCCCAAAAATATAAAACTTATCAAATTTGCATGTGTGAGTAAAAAGTTATAACAATTCTAAGTGGCAGGGGCTTTTTTGTAAAACTGCCATTTAATCTAATTAAAAGAAGTCATTTCAGACGTGGCAGCTGACTCGGATCTGACTGGAGGCTGACTCGGCGCTGACGTGGCACGCTCTGGTTCGATGATACCGCTTCTGCTAAGATCTAATCTAGACCGTAGGTTGAAGATTGGACGGCAAAGGAAGGGTGGTGCTCACCGGGCGGCGCGGGGTGGCTGGAGCAGAGGAAGACGGGGCGGCGCGGCGCTCGGCTTCGACGGGGGAGGTGTTCCGGTGGATCCCGGGCTCGGGGAAGGCCACCTCCAGATCCAGCGCGACACGGTGGGTCGGATGGGGGTGGTGGCCTCGAGCAGTTCGTCCTGGTGCGGCAGGGAGACGAGGTCGGAGGCGGCTCAGGCGCCGGCGAGCTCAGGTCATGCACGAGGTGCTCAATACACTGCACGAAACAATCGCACCCGGGTCTTAGGAGAAGCGCACGAGTGCGGGAGAGGCAGAGGACGAGGAATGGGCGGCGGGATCGTACCGTGTCGCCGGAAAACAGAGGAATACGGCGGCGGCACCGTGTGAACTCCGGCGAGCTTTTCCGACGGCCTGGCGGCGCGATTTCTATTTTACTCATATCTTTTGATTTAAGACTCCAAATTAATTCAAATAAATTTCTAAAAATTTGTAAAAGCAATATCTTTGTGTTAAACCAGTTGTGGGCATGTTTTGAATAATTTTGAAAATTAATATTTTGAAAAATTCATAAAATGCAAAATTGCCCATTTAGGTCAACTTTGAGATTAGTAATTTAATAAATTCATTTTGGGTTAATAAATTTATGAAATTACCCACATTCAAATATATTTGAATTCAAGTTATTTAAACTCATTTTCAAATGCTAAATTCATTTTTGGCTTTAGTATAATATGGAATACTATAGCGCAACTATATGAAAAAGGAAAGGGGATATAATGTATCCATTTTTTTAATTCAAAATAATTTGTGCACCGTTATATTTTATAATAAGATAATTCATTTGAAAGCTTCATAAAAACTTCGGAAAAAAGATTTTAGATTTAATTCATTTCTTATATAAAAGATATACTCATGAAAATCATTTTATGTTTTGAAAATAAATGAAAATCATTCAAGCTAGTGAAATGTTTATTTGGATAATTCATTATGAAATATAAGAAGTTATTAAAGTTATAAACTATAGGGCTGTAATTTCAACACTATGTTTTGGACTTAGTTGAAAGAATGGAAACCATTTGACAGATAGATCATGTTATAAAGGTTTTAAAAGAACACTTGTATATATTATTTTAATTTATGAATAGCTATGGCTAAGTGGTTGAAATCAAATAATTATATAGAACCTTTTTATTACAAGAAAATGGTTTGAAATTTTGTAAAACAATTGTCCAATTAAATATTGAGGTTTTATGAAATACAATGGATAATAAATTGTT
The DNA here is from genome assembly GCA_026929855.1 of Poa annua. NCBI lineage: Eukaryota > Viridiplantae > Streptophyta > Magnoliopsida > Poales > Poaceae > Poa > Poa annua. The sequence continues at coordinate 44,267,652 of CM049430.1, forward strand.
TAACTTGAAACAACTTTTGAAAATAATGATAAACAGAGATATTTGAAATATTAAATCTTCTCAATATGTTTGAAGTCTTTTATTGTTGGTTTTCTTATGAATTTAACGTTTTATTTTAATCAAAACAAAAAATTTATTTTTTTTGTGATTTTTGAATATTATAAAATGTTGGGAAGTTACATGGACCCCCGTGGACCCATCCTAGCCACATAGGAGTATACAGACCCTTACGTCATCTGACCCATTGCACCCCTCCCAGCTATCTAGGAGTATAAGTAGCACTTTTAGGTCATCCTAAAGCACGTGCGACACTCGTAGCCATCTGGACCCTCGTGGACCCCTCCTAGCCATCTAGGAGTATACGGACCCTACTTACGACATCTGACCCAGTGCACCCCTCCCAACAATCTAGGAGTATCAGTAGCACTTTTAGGTCATCCTGAAGCACGTGCGATACTCGTAGTCATCTGGACCCCATGGACCCCTCCTAGTCACCTAGGAGTATACAGACCCTCCTTTCGTCATCTTGACCCCATGGACCCATCCTAGCCACATAGGAGTATACGGACCCTTACGTCATCTGACCCATTGCACCCCTCCCAGCTATCTAGGAGTATAAGTAGCACTTTTAGGTCATCCTAAAGCACGTGCGACACTCGTAGCCATATGGACCCCCGTCGACCCCTCCTAGCCATCTAGCAGTATACGGACCCTACTTACGACATCTGACCCATTGCACCCCTCCCAGCAATCTAGGAGTATCAGTAGCACTTTTAGGTCATCCTAAAGCACGTGCGACACTCGTAGCCATCTGGACCCCCATGGACCCCTCCTAGTCACCTAGGAGTATACAGACCTTCCTTACGTCATCTGACCCATTGCACCCCTCCCAGCCATCTAGTTGTATCATTAGCACTTTAAGGTCATCCTAAAGCACGTGCGACAATCGTAGCCATTTGGACCCCCGTGGACCCCTCCCAGCCTTCTAGGAGTTTATGGACCCTCCTAACGTCATCTCACCCATTGCACCCCTCCTAGCCATCTAGGAGTATCAGTAGATCTTTTTAGGTCATCCTCAAGCACGTGCGACAGTAGTAGCCATCTGGACCCCCGTGGACCCCTCCTAGCCTCATAGGAGTATACGGACCCTCTTTACGTAATCTGACCCACGGGCACCCCTCCCAGCCATCTAGGAGTATTAGTAGCACTTTTAGGTCAACCTAAAGCACGTGCGACAATCATTGCCATCTGGACTCCCTCTTGACGTCATCTCACCCATTGCACCCGGCCCAGCTATCTAGGGGTATCAGTAGCACTATTAGGTAACCCTTAAGCATGTGCGAGAATTGTAGCCATCTATACTCCCATGGACCCCTCCTAGCCATCTAGGAGTATATGGACCATCCTTACGTCATCTGACCCATTGCACCCCTCCCAGCCATCTAGGAGTATCATTAGTACTTTTAGGTCATCATAAAGCACGTGCGACAATCACAGCCATTTGGACACCCGTGGAATCCTCCCAGCCATCTAGGAGTATACGTACCCTCCTTACGTCATTTGACCATTTGCACCCCTCCCAGCCATCTAGGAGTATCAGTACCAGTTTTAGGTCATCCTAGAGCACGCGTGACACTCGTAGCCATCTGGACACCCGTGGACCCCTCCTAGCCTCATAGGAGTACACGGACCCTCCTTATTTCATCTGACCGACGGGCACCCCTCCTAGCCATCTAGGAGTATCAGTACCACTTTTACGTCATCCTAAACCACGTGCGATAATCGTACCCATCTGGACCCCCATTGACCCATCCTAGCCACATAGGAGTATACAGACCCTCCTTACGTCATCTGACCCATTGCACCCCTCCCAGCTATCTCGTAGTATAAGTAGCACTTTTAGGTCATCCTAAAGCACGTGCGACACTCGTAGCCATCTGGACTCTCTGTGGAACCCTCCTATCCATCTAGGAGAAACGAACCCTGCTAAAGACATATGACCCATTGCACCCCTCCCAGCAATCTAGGAATATCAGTAGCACTTTTAGGTCATCCTAAACACGTGCGACACTCGTAGCCATCTGGACCCCCATGGACCCCTCCTCTTCTCCTAGGAGTATACAGAACCTCCTTACGTCATCTGACCCATGGCACCCCTCCCAGCCGTCTAGGAGTATCATTAGCACTTTTAGGTCATCCTCAAGCACGTGCGACACTGGTAGCCATTTGGACACTCGTGGATCCGTCCCAGCCTTCTAGTAGTGTACAGACCCTCCTTACGTCATCTGACCCATTGGACCCCTCCCAGCCATCTAGGAGTATCATTAGCACTTTTAGGTCATCCTAAAGCACGTGCGACAATTGTAGCCATTTGGACACCCGTGGACCCCTCCCAGTAATCTAGGAGTATACGGACTCTCCTTACGTCATCTGACCCACGGTAACCCCTCCCACCCATCGAGTAGTATCAGTATCACTTTTAGGTCATCCTAAACCACGTGCGACAATCGTAGCCATCTGGACGCCCGTGGACTCATCCTTGCCACATTGGAGTATACGGACCCTCCTTACGTCATTGGACCCATTGCACCCCTCCCAGCTGTCTAGGAGTATAAGTAGCACTTTCAGGACTTCCTAAAGCACGTGCAACAGTCGTAGCCATCTGGACTCTCCGTGGACCCCTCCTATCCATCTAGGAGTATACGGACCGTGCTTATGACATCTGACCCATTGCACCCCTCCCAGCAATCTAGGAGTATTAGTAGCACTTTTAGGTCATCCTTAAGCACGTGCGACACTCGTAGCCATCTGGACCCCCATGGACCCCTCCGAGTCTCCAAGGAATATACAGACCCTCCTTACGTTATCTGGCCCATTGCACCACTCCCAGCCATCTAGGAGTATCATTAGCACTTTAAGGTCATCCTAAAGCACGTGCGATAATCGTAGCCATTTGGACACCCGTGGATCCCTCCCAGCCTTCTAGTAGTATACGGACCCTCCTTACGTCATCTGACCCATTGCACCCCTCGCAGCGATCAAGGAGTAGCAGTATCACTTTTAGGTAAACCTAAAGCACGTGCGACAATCATTGCCATCTGGACTCCCGTGGACCCCTCCGATTCATCTAGAAGTATGCGGACCCTCCTGACGTCATCTGACCCATTGCACCCCTCCCAGCTATCTAGGAGTATCAGTAGCACTTTTAGGTCATCCTAAAGATCGTGCGACAATCGTAGCCATCTATACTCCCGTGGACGCCTCCTAGCCATCTAGGAGTATATGGGCCCTCCTCATGTTATCTGATCAATTGCACCCCTACCAGCCATCTAGGAGTATCAGTAGCACTTTTAGGTCATCCTAAAGTACGTGCGGCAATCGTAGCCTTCTATACTCCCGTGGAACCCTCCTAGCCATCTAGGAGTATATGGACCCTCCTTACGTCATCTGACCCATTGCACCGCTCATAGCCATCTAGGAGTATCACTAGCACTTTTAGGTCATCCTAAAGCACGTGCGGCAATCTTAGCCATCTAGTCCCCGTTGCACTCCTCCTAGCCATCTAGGAGTATACGGACCCTCCATACGTCATCTGACCCATTGCACTACTCCCAGCAATCTAGGAGTATAATTAGCACTTTTAGGTCATCCTAAAGCACATGCGACAATCGTAGCCATCTGGGCCCCCGTGGACCCCTCCTAGCCTCATAGGAGTATACGGACCCTCCTTACGTCATCTGACCCACGGCCACCCCTCCCAGCCATCTAGGAGTATCACTAGCACTTTTAGGTCATCCTAAACCACGTGCGACAATCGTAGCCATCTGGACCCTCGTGGACCAATCCTAGCCACATAGGACTATACGGACCCTTCTTACGTCCTCTAACCCATAGCACCCCTCCCAGCTATCTAGGAGTATAAGTAGCACTTTTAGGTCGTCCTAAAGCACGTGTGACACTCGTAGCCATCTGGACCACCGTAGACCCCTCCTAGTCACCTAAGAGTATACATACCCTCGTTATGTCATCTGACCCATTGCACCCCTCCCAGCCATCTAGGAGTATCATTAGCACTTTTAGGTCATCCTAAAGCACGTGCGACAATCGTAGCCATTTGGACACCCATGGACCCCTCCCAGCCTTCTAGTAGTATACAGAGGCTCCTTACGTCATCTGACCCATTGCACCCCTCCCAGCCATCAAGGAGTATGAGTAGCACTTTTAGGTCATACTAAAGCACATGCGACAATCGTAGCCATCTGGACCCCTCCTAGCCTCATACGAGTATACGGACCCTCCTTACGTAATCTGACCCACGGGCACCCCTCCCAGCCATCTAGAAGTAGCAGTAGCACTTTTAGTTCAACCTAAAGCACGTGCGACAATCATTGCCATCCGGACTCCCGTGGACCCCTCCGATTCATCTAGATGTATGTGGACCCTCCTGACATCATCTGACCCACTGCATCCCTTCCAGCTATCTAGGAGTATCCGTAGCCCTTTTAGGTCATCCTAAAGCACGTGCGACAATCGTAGCCATCTATACTCCCGTGGACCCCTCCTAGCCATCTAGGAGTATATGGACCCTCCTTACGTCATCTGACCCATTGCACCCCTCCCAGCAATCTAGGAATATCATTAGCAACTTTAGATCATCCTAAAGCACGTACGACAATCATAGCCATTTGGACACCCGTGGACCTCTCCTAGCCATCTAGGAGTATACGGACCCTCCTTTTGTCATCTGACCGATTGCACCACTCCCAGCCATCTAGGAGCATCAGTACCAGTTTTAGGTCATCCTAGATCACGGACGACACTCGTAGCCATCTATACCCCCCGTGGGCCCCTCTTTGCCATATAGGCGTATACGGATCCTCCTTACGTCATCTGACCCATTGCACCCTCCCAGCCATCTAGTAGTATCTGTAGGAATTTCTGATCATCCTAAAGCACGTGCGGCATTCGTAGCCATCTAGACCCCCGTGGACCCTTCCTAGCCATCTAGTAGTATACGAACCCTCCTTACGTGATCTGACCCATTGCACCGCTCCCAACAATCTATGAGTATCAGTAGCACTTTTAGGTCATCCTAAAGCACGTGGGGGCACTCATAGCCATCAGGACCCCCGTGGACCTCTCCTAGCCATCTAGGAGTATACCGACCATCCTTGCGTCATCTGACCAATTCCAACCCTCCCAGCCATCTTGGATTATCAGTAGCACTGTTAGGTCATCCTAAAGCACGTGCGACACTCGTAGCCATCTTGACCACCGTGGACCCCTCCTAGCCATCTTGGAGTATACGGACCATCCTTATGTCATCTGACCCATTGCACCCCTTCCAACCATCTTGGATTATGAGTAGCACTTTTAGGTCAACCTAAAGCACGTGCGACACTCGTAGTCATCTAGACCCCCATGGACGCCTCCTAGTCACCTAGGAGTATACGGACCATCCTTACGTCATCTGACCCATTGCACCCCTCCCAGCTATCTAGGAGTATCAGAAGCACTTTTAGGTCATCCTAAAGCACGTGCGACAATCGTAGCCATCTATACTCCCATGGACCCCTCCTAGCCACGTAGGAGTATATGGACCCTCCTCACGTCATCTGATCCATTGCACCCCTCCCAACCATCTAGGAGTATCATTAGCACTTTTAGGTCATCCTAAAGTACGTGTGACAATCGTAACCATCTATACTCCCGTGGACCCCTCCTAGCCATCAAGGAGTATAGGGACCCTACTTACGTCATCTGAGCCATTGCACCGCTCACAGCCATCTAGTAGTATCACTAGCACTTTTAGGTCATCCTAAAGCACCTGCGGCATTCGCAGCCATCTTGTCCCCGTTGGACCCCTCCTAGCCATCTAGGAGTATACGGACCCTCCATACGTCATCTGACCCATTGCACTCCCAGCCATCTAGGAGTATCATTAGCACATTTAGGTCATCCTAAAGCACGTGCGACAATCGTAGCCATCTGGGCCCCCGTGGACCCCTCCTAGCCTCATAGGAGTATACAGACCCTCCTTACGTCATCTGACCCACGGGCACCCCTCCCAGCCATCTAGGAGTATCACTAGCACTTTTAGGTCATCCTAAACCACGTGTGATCGTAGCCATCTGGACCCTCGTGGACCCATCAAAGCCACATAGGACTATATTGACCCTCCTTACGTCCTCTGACCCATTGCACCCCTTGAAGGAGATATGCCCTAGAGGCAATTAATAAAGTGTATTCTTTATCATATCTCGTTTGTTCATAATAGGTTTTTGTGTCATGCTAGAACCGTATTAAGCGGAAACATTAATGCGGGTGTGATACGTAAACAACCAGGTCCCTAGTAGCCTCTGCTAAGACTAGTTTCGTTGCGCGATTGATGATCGAGGTTTCCCGGTCATGGGGCATGGCGCCGGTCGACTATGGGAGTCATATCGTTAGAGAACGATGTGATGGACATACCCAGATTTGGAGAACGTAGTCGTTACGCCTTTGACCGTGAGATAAACTCTTATTGTTATTCCTGGAAGATACTTTGATCGCACCAAACGTCGTATCTTATATAGTATGAAAATAACGGTGATACTTTTGGGTATCAGAAAGGAGTAGTTGAGACGAGGGGTCAAGAGTGGGATTTGCCAGTCCGCATAGCAGGATAGATACTCTCGGACCCACTCGGTGAGATCATGTCTAATGAGCTTGCAAGCATGTGACTAGGTCACGGAGACATGAGATCATGAACGAGTAGAAGATAGCGTCGTCGGTAACGAGGTCGGGATTAGGTATGGAGATATCTATGGAACGATGCTCAAACATGCTAAGTATCGCTATGGAAAAAGGTTTAAGACTTTGCGTTCAGGTTTGATAGATGAAAGTCATTCGTTATATCAGAGGGATTAATTCATGGGGTCCAGGCCTACAAGTTAGTCGTTGATCATAGAGGAGTCTTGGTCATACCTGTTATTATATCGAACCGATAGGGTAACACACTTAAGGGGTTTCGACAAGACAACCGGAAAGGAAAGAGATCACCGAGAGCGTCCCGGGAGGAGCCCGATGGAGATCGGGCAGCGCCGAAAGAGTTTTCGGAGCTAGGAAAAATTATATATATTATGTTTGATATTAATTAGTGTAATTAATATGTAAATATGATTTTATATATTTATTTTCGAATTTATTTAGGCTGATTTCCTTATATGGGCCTTCTGGTCGAAAGAAGGCCCAAGAGGGGGAAAAATCCCTAGGGGATTTGGTGGGGGCCATGGTGGCCGGCCTGGATGGGCCAAGGGTCCCACCAGGGGGCCGACACACCTATCCTAGCCGCACCAGGCATGTGGGGATAGTCCCACATTGCCTGGCTGGCAAGGTTGGCTCCCCTTGGGAGCCTATATAAGAAGGGGCACCCCTGGCCTTTTAATTCACCAATTAATTCCCAATTTCTCTCTCGATCTCGTGGTTCCCTTGTCGGAGCCGCGCTGAGCTGAGGAGGGGGATCTCTTCCACCATAGCCCGCTGCCGCGCTGCTAGTTTTCCGGTCCAATTCTTCCGCTGCTCGTCCTGGACTGGAACTTCGGAGGCCGTCGTCTCCACCGTACGTGTGTGACGCTCTGCGAGGTGCTGCGCTAGCAGTACTCGTAGGTCTGCTTCCTCTACACGACCTTGAGGTCGGCTTCGTCGGTCTTCATCGACAATGTTTGTGCGGGAACGTAATCCCCGCTTTCGGTCTACAAGGGTACGTATTCTGATCTCCATTCGTACTACTATATCTGCATAGAATAGATCTTGGCATGCTTTTAGGATATCGTTGGTAGGAATTTTTTTTTTCTGCACACGATCCCCTTCACCCCTCTCAGCTATCTAGGAGTATATGTAGCACTTTTAGGTCATCCTAAAGCACGTGTGACACTCGTAGCCATCTGGACCACCGTAGACCCCTCCTAGTCACCTAGTAGTATACGGACCCTCCTTACGTCATCTGACCCATTGCACCCCTCCCAGCCATCAAGAAGTATCAGTAGCACTTTTAGGTCATCCTAACGCACATGCGACAATCGTAGCCATCTGGACCCCTCCTAGCCTCATACGATTATACGGACCCTCCTTACGTCATCTAACCCACGGGCACCCCTCCCAGCCATCTAGAAGTAGCAGTAGCACTTTTAGGTCAACCTAAAGCACGTGCGACAATCATTGCCATCCGGACTCCCGTGGACCCCTCCGATTCATCTAGAAGAATGCGGACCCTCCTGACATCATCTGGCCCATTGCACCCCTTCCAGCTATCTAGGAGTATCAGTAGCACTTTTAGGTCATCCTAAAGCACATGCGACAATCGTAGCCATCTATACTCCCGTGGACCCCACCTAGCCATCTAGGAGTATATGGACCCTCTTTACGTCACCTGACCCATTGCACCCCTCCCAACCATGTAGGAGTATCAGTAGCACTTTTAGGTCATCCTAAAGCACGGACACTCATAGCCATAGGGACCCCCGTGGACCTCTCTTAGCCATCTAGGAGTATACGGACCATCCTTGCGTCATCTGACCAATTCCACCCCTCTGAGCCATCTTGGATTATCAGTAGCACTTTTAGGTCTTGCTAAAGCACGTGCGACACTCGTAGCCATCTTGACCCCCGTGGACCCCTCCTAGCCATGTAGGAGTATACGGACCCTCCTTGCGTCATCTGACCCATTGCACCCCTCCCAACCATCTTGGATTATCAGTAGGACTTTTAGGTCAACCTAAAGCACGTGCGACACTCGTAGCCATCTGGACCCCCATGGACCCCTCCTAGTCAGCTAGGAGTATATGGACCCTCCTTATGTCATCTGACCCATTGCACCGCTCACACCCATCTAGTCGTATAATTAGCACTTTTAGGTCATCCGAAAGCATGTTCGACAATCGTAGACATCTGGACACCCGTGGACCCCCACTGCCTTCTAGGAGTATACGGACCGTACTTACGTCATCTGACCCATTGCACCCCTCCCAGCCAGCTAGGAGTATCAGTAGAACTTTTAGGTCATCCTAAAGCACGTGTGACAATCGTAGCCATCTGAACCCCCGTGGACCCCACCTAGCCTCATAGGAGTATACATACCCTCCTTTCGTCATCTGACCCACGGGCACCCCTCCTAGCGATCTAGGAGTATCAGTAGCACTTTTAGGTCATCCTAAACCACGTGCGACAATCGTAACCATCTGGACTCTCGTGGACCCATTACAGCCATCTAGGAGTATACGGACCCTCCTTACGTCATCTGACCCATTGCACCACTCCCAGCCATCTAGGAGTATCAGTACCATTTTAGATCATCCTTGAGCATGTGCGACACTCGTAGCCTTCTGGACCCCCCGACGACCCCTCCTAGCCATCTAGGCGTGTACATACCCTACTTACGTCATCTGACCCATTGCACCCTCCCAGCTATCTAGGAGTATAAGTAGCGATTTTAGGTCATCCTAAAGCACGTGCGACACTCGTAGCCATCTGGACCACCGTGGACCCCTCGTAGCCATCTAGGAGTATACGGATCCTGCTAAAGACATCTGACCCGTTGCACCCCTCCTAGCAATCTAGGAGTATCAGTAGCACTTTTGGGTCATCCTAATGCACGTGCGACACTCGTAGCCATCTGTACCCCCATGGACCCCTCCTAGTCACCTAGGAGTATACAGACCCTCCTTACGTCATCTAACCCATTGCACCCCTCCCAGCCATCTAGGAGTATCATTAGCACTTTTAGGTCATCCTAAAGCACGTGCGACAATCGTAGCCATTTGGACACCCGTCGACCCCTCCCAGCCTTCTAGTAGTATACGGACCCTCCTTACGTCATCTAACCCATTGCACCCCTCCCAGCCATCTAGGAGTATCAGTAGCACTTTTAGGTCATCCTAAAGCACGTTCGACAATCGTAGCCATCTGGATCCCCGCGGACCCCTCCTAGCCTCATAGGAGTATAAGGACCCCTCCTTAGATCATCTGCGGAAAGTGCTTCCGGGAGTTCCAATTCATAGGCAACCTCTCCTTTGTGGGATAATACCTTGAAAGGTCCAATAAATCTAGGTGCCAATTTTCCTTTGATTCCAAATCTTTTAACTCCCCACATAGGTGAAACTCTTAGATAGGCTCGATCGCCTACTTCATACCTTACTTCCCTCCTTTCTGAGACCGCATAACTCTTCTGTCTTGATTGTGCTATCTTTAAACGGTCTTTAATCAGTCTGACTTTTTCCTCAGCCTCCTTGATTATGTCTGGTCCTAACAAACTACGTTCTCCTACGCCACTCCATAGTAGTGGGGTAGTGCACTTTCTTCCATACAGGGCTTCAAATGGCGACATCTCTATGCTCGCTTGATAGCTGTTGTTGTAAGAGAACTCGGCATATGGGAGATTATCATCCCAGCTTGACTTAAAATCTAGAGCGCATGCTCTCAGCATATCTTCTAGGATTTGGTTTACTCTTTCTGTCTGTCCATCCGTTTGCGGATGGAACGCTCTGCTGAACTCTAATCTGGTTCCCAGAGACTCAAGTAATTGATTCCAGAAATGAGAAGTAAACTGAGTACCCCTATCTGACACAATTTTCTTGGGAATCCCATGTAGACACACGATCCTCTTCATATAGATGTCAGCTAGTTTGGCACTAGTGTAAGTAGTCTTCACGGGTATAAAGTGAGATACTTTCGTCAGACGATCGACTATAACCCATATAGAATCGTACCCTGATTTAGTCCTGGGCAGACCAGTGATGAAATCCATACCAATCTGTTCCCATTTCCAATCTGGTATTGGTAAGGGTTGCAGCAACCCTGCTGCTTTTTGGTGTTCTGCTTTCACACGACTGCAGACGTCGCACTTTGCAATGTATTCAGCAATATCTCGCTTCAAATTGATCCACCAATACCTCTCCTTTACATCCATATACATCTTGGTGTTACCCGGATGTATGGAATAAGGTGAGTCATGAGCTTCTTGAAGTATTAACTTCCTAAGATCGGCATCGTCAGGAACACATATGCGTTCTTTAAACCATACGGTTCCTTCTTCATCTTCTCTAAAGTCCCTTGCTTTGCCTTCACTTAGGTTCTTCTTGATTTCCTTTACTGCTTTATCCTCTAACTGAGTTGCCTTGATTTTCTTAAATAGAAGAGGTTGAACTTCTAAGGATGCTATGAATCCTTCAGGTACCACTTTCAATCGAAGGTCCTTAAATCCTTTACATAGATCTTCAGGCAATTCTCCTGCCGTGAGTCCGTTTACGTAAGTCTTACGGCTCAAGGCATCAGCCACTACGTTGGCTTTCCCTGGGTGGTACTGTAGACTTAAATCATAGTCTTTGATCAATTCTAACCATCTCCTCTGTCGCATGTTTAATTCCTTCTGAGTAAAGAAGTACTCGAGGCTTTTATGATCTGTAACTACTTCACATCACTTTCCCCATAAATATGGTCTCCATATCTTTAGCGCATGTACCACAGAGGATAACTCTAGATCATGAGTGGGGTAGTTTACTTCATGATTTTTGAGTTGTCTTGAGGCGTAAGACACTACTTTGCCTTGTTGCATCAATACGCTTCCTAGGCCACGATATAAAGCGTCACAGTAAACTTGGAAATCTTTCTCTAGATCTGGTAAGCATAATACTGGTGCAGACACTAAGCGTTTCTTTAATTCTTGAAAACTGGTCTCACAAGATTCTGTCCACTCAAACTTCTTTCCCTTCTTCAGTAGTTCAGTCAAGGCTTTGGCAATCTTGGAGAAATTTTCAGTGAATCTCCGGTAGTGTCCTGCCAGTCATAGAAAACTGCGGATTTCTCCCACATTTTTGGGTGATTCCCAATTTGTCACAGCAGCAACTTTTTCAGGATCCACTGCTATTCCATCTTTAGACACCTGGTGTCCTAGAAATCCTACTTGTTTTAACCAAAATTAACACTTGTTGAACTTAGCATATAACTTATGCTCTCGGAGTCTTTGCAACACCAGACGTAAATGTTCTTCATGTTCTTTGTGACTTTTGGAGTAGACTAAGATGTCATCGATGAAGACAACAACAAACTTGTCCAGAAAATCCATAAATACCTTATTCATCATATTCATGAAATAGGCTGGAGCATTGGTTAACCCAAAAGGCATTACTGTGTACTCATACGAACCATATCTTGTAACAGTCTTGGTTATATCCATCTCTCTAACTTTCATCTGAAAGTACCCTGATCTGAGATCAATCTTGGAGAACACGACAGCCCCTTCTAGTTGATCGAAGAGCTCATTGATTTTGGGTAGCGGATACTTGTTCTTGATTGTATGCTCATTTATGTCATGGTAATCGGTGACTAATCTCTGGGTACCATCCTTCTTCTTGACGAAAAGGATTGGGGCTCCCCAGGGTGATGAACTTGGACGGATAAAACTTTTCTGCATAAACTCTTCCAATTGCTTCTTGAGTTCTTTCAGTTCATCAGTTGCCATTGGGTAGGGCCTTTTAGCTAGTGGTCCTGTACCCGACTTTAGTTCAATGAGGAACTCTACATCTCTATCGGGTGGCATTCCCGGTAGTTCTTCCGGAAACACATCAGGGTATTCATTGACTATAAGGACCTCACCGAGACTAACCCCCTTAAGAGAATTAAGCCTACCCTTCTTTAGTTCGAACTTTGATCTAAAGTTGACTTTCAAGCCTTCTGGTGTGGTGAGAGTGATGGTTCTATTTAAGCAGTCTATGATTCCTGCATAACGGGACATCCAATCCATCCCTATGATAACATCCAGGCCTTGTGTTTCCAGGATGATCAAGTCCGTAGGAAACTGATGCTTTCCAATCTTCAGACTCAACTGCCTACACCCGGAGGTTACTAGCATTTCTCCTCCCGGAGAGCTTACTCTAATAGGGCTTCCTATATTTTCCACAACTAACCCATGTTTGTTTACAAAAGCTCTTGAAATGAAAGAATGCGATGCTCCAGTATCAAATAAAACTAATGCTGGACATGAATTGAGCAAGAACGCACCAATGACAGCATCAGGTTCATCGTACACTTCTTCCACATTGATGTGGTTCACATGTCCTTTCTGGAAGGGATTGGGCTTGGCAACTTCTGCAGCCTTCTTTTCGGGGAAATCAGTGGCGTAGTGGCCCTTGTTATTGCACTTGAAGCATAAAACTTGGCTGATATCTTTCTTATATTCAGGATTTGGGCGATGATGTCCATTGTTGTGGCCAGCATTTCCATTTCCTTTGTGATTCCCATTGTTTGTCTTGAAACCACCACTATGGTTATGACCGTGATGTTTGTGGTTGCTTCCTCCACTAGGATAGTGCCCAGTTTTATGACCCTGGTTTGTATCCTGAGGAAAAGGCCTTTTGAAAGAAGTTTCAGAATGGTGTTTGTGAACATTCAACTTTCTCTTCCTGTTTTCAGCCTTCTTGATGTTATCCTCCAGTATGATAGCCTGATCTAGGAGGGTTTGATAATTTGGGGCATATGCTACTGTTAAAGGAATCTTCAGCTCATCACTCAGTCCATTTAGGAATTTTGCCTTCCTCTTAGCCTTAGTGTTTATGTCCTTAGAGACATATCGAGAAAGGGCATGGAAATTAGCCATGTACTCCTTAAGGCTCCTGTTTCCTTGTCTCAGGTTTCTGAATTCCTCTTGCTTCAACTTCATAATGCCCGAGGAGATATGAGCATTACGAAAACCTTCCTTGAAGTTTTCCCAAGTCAAGGTTTCTAGTGGGTGAGTGATTTGATAAGTTTCCCACCACTGAATTGCTGGTCCTTCCAACAGATGAGTAGTGAACCTCACCTTCTCAGCGTCGATACATTCACAAGTCACTAGATCTCTATCCACAGAACGCAGCCAGTCATCTGCCACAATTGGCTCAGTTGCAGTGGAGAACTTGTTAGGATGGAGCCTCAAAAATCTGGTAAGTCTATCCACTTGGGGTGGTGGTGGCGGTGGCGGGTTGTGGTTGTTGTTATTGTTGTTGGTTGCCGCAATGAACTGGGTCATCATAGTCATTGGTTGAGCTTGAGCGGCCATCAACTGTTGTATAGAATCGTTGTTGTTGTGGCCGTTGTTGTTGTTGTTGTTGTTATCACGCACACGACGGGGAGGCATCTGTGGTTTTTGCATAGATGAGTTTAGACAGAAAGTCTAAAGAGAAAATACCCCAACAAACAAACAGCTTATAAGAACAACAATCACACAACTCAACCTTTGAATTAAAAACGCTATGAAAGTTTGGAAAATAAACTCCCGAGGTTCCGGGAATACAAGGGAAAGTATTGCCTTACCACAAGTTGGTAGGTCAATACAAGACTAAGAAAACGATGAGGTGTAAAGTAAATGGTAGTCTCACTAACTAACTACTCGACCATGTCATCATCTTCTTCTTCAATCTCCTGAATCTCGATTCCTTCATTGTCGAGTACTTCCTTTAATTCCTTCCCTTCTTTCTCCAGGGCAAGGTTCTTCTCTTGCAGCTCCCTCTTCTCAGTACGAAGCCGCTTGATCAAATCACTGTCAGCTTCAACTCAACTTCATTGCTCTCGAGTTCTGCCTTCTGTTCTCTGATAGTCTTGTTTTTCTCTTGAACCCTTTTCTCCTGTCTCTTGTACTTCTCCTCTTTTGCAGCAAACCTCTCTTCTTGGGCCTTAGTCAATTCCTCCTGAGCCTTCATCTTTTCCTCGTTCTCCTTGAGTAAGGCACATAGCTCATCGTTTTTCAGAAGCTCAGTGCGCCTATCCTCATAAAGTTCTGTGACGAGGATCTCCAGCTCCTGAAAATAAAGACTAAGGGGCTTTGCTTTGCCTCTATCTCCGACATAAAAAAGGTAAGGTTCTCCATCCTCGTTTCTCCTTCCAAAGAAAATGGAGTAGTGGCCCCTCAACTATGTGTTGTAGGGTCCACAGAGACGCCCAATCAGGTCTTGCATGACTAGATTGAGTCCTTTATCTTTGGAGTCACTAACAATTTTGATTTCCAATGGGGGCTCTTCTCCACGTCCTGGCTGAGTTGCTTTTATTCCCCAATAGCCCTCTTTGTTAAACTTCTTCATGATGAAGTCCTTAACTTGAGGTAGTGGTAAACCTATCTTCTCGCCAATGTCTAGGAGGTAGCAGCCAAAACGGGTGTTCTCGAAGTCCTCCGCAGTGGTGAAGTGGAAGCTCGTCATCCCTTAGGTAGAAAGAAAAGAATTAAAACAAGAAATGAATAAGGTAAAGAAGTACTAGTCATATGTGCATTATGAATTTAGAAAAAAAATACTAAGTCAATTCTCAATGTGATCAACAACTCTTTGCAAATTGGATATTCACTATAGTGAGAGAGACAGACACCCGACCAGCCACTTAAAGGTTTGTCTCCAGGCTGCTTCATCTCACTATGCCGCTAGGATCCAAAATACTTAAGTAGATAATACTATGATCAAAAGGTTTTTTCAATCCTAAGGGCTCGAACCTACAGGCAACACAGTGCTCTGATACCATCTATAGTGTACCTGCACTTAAGATATGGCTGATACCTGTGTATAGTGCAAATCCCTGGATCGTTTCTTTTGCACACACAGTTTATGATGTAATATCACAACAAAGTATCAATTTATTACAACGCTGATCCAGACTTAGAAAATATTCATTACAATTTGCATAGCATAAAGCTACCAGCGAACAGAGTAAACAGCGGAACATTATTCTTCATGGAGTCCCCAATCATCATCATGTGCCACAGACGAGCATGTTGGTTGAAGAACCGAAACCCTTAGAGAAAATCTCACTCGTCATCAGAACAGTCTGCAATAAGATATATATTGCAACAACGTGGGTCAGAACCATTAAAAATGGAACTGGCAAGTGACACTATGGTGGACACTTAGAGGAATAACCCTATAATCTGTATGCTTATTTGGCTGGTGGAGCTCAAGGCTATTTTGCAGAAAGCAAGTTTTTCCTTAACTCTTTGAAACAACTTTACCTCGTTGAGACAAATATGGTATGAAAGCCCTATTCTCAATCTACCCTTGTTCACCCATCAAGTTTTAATTTATAAGTTGGAATGGGGGAATCCTCCGTTGACGTCCTCGTTCAGCTGCTCAATTGTCCGTTTCCGGGGACACGGCTAAGTACTTAGATTTTAACTCTGCAGAGGTTATGCACGTTCACCATTTGACCCATTCAACCCAAACTATCCTATACACTCTTGAAGTGTTAAGTAAAAGGAGAAGAATGAGACGAGATCTTTCAGAAGCATTTTCCCTCCCCGTGCTGCCCTGACGCGCTCCACCTACAAACCACTACCACCACCTGTCAGGCCGGGGTGAGTCCACGCAGCTTAGTTGATCAAGCCAGAGCCCATATTGGCAATGGCTGCACGGGAAGCAATCTTCACTCGGAGTTCTTCAGATTCCTCTGTTCCTGTGTGGCCATCCACAAGTAAATATCCCACAGGTAAAACCCCTGTGGACAACACTCAACTCATACAGCCAAGCAACCAATTCCACCCAGGTGTTTGATTATTACTTAGTAGAATTTAACATTTTATCAAAATAGTTTTGCATAGCATCACAATTCTACTAAGTATTTTTCATAGGAACCTAGACACAGGAATAAGGAATTCTAAACAGGTCTAGCATAGCTTTTCTACTAAGTCCTAAACATGCTTAGGAAAATAAACTACTCATGCATAGAAAAATACTAGGACTTTTATGAGGTGTGCCACTTGCCTTGGAAACCGGGAGTGCAGCAGTTACAGTTGCAAAGATTCTCGTTCCCCTCAGAATAGTCTAACAAAAGAAATAAAAAGGCACACATAAACACACAAGCAATATATTCATACAAAGAAAAATATATGCTATGCATGAGATGCAATAATTTATTTTAATTTCAGGAAACTAATCTATGTATCTCTTAGAATTTTTATGACGTATGCATGAATAAATTTTTAATTTGTTTTCATTTATTTCGACATGAATAAAAGGGTAATATCAAGAATTTTAGTTTACTTAAATAAAATTTCATAAATAAATTTTATAAAATGACATTTGGGCAGAGGGCATCTAAACAAGTTTTTAGCAATTTGATTTACTCAAAAATAATTTTTCTAACTAAAGTTATGTCTAAAAGACTTAAACTACTCTCAAAAACATTTGAAAATTTTGAATGTGTCAAAACAGAAAACTAATAAAGTCAAAGTGTTCTACTGGTTCTAAGGATTCCAAATATATATAAATATATGAATTTGGTTAAACAGATAAAAAGTAATGATGAAAACAGTATGCAGGGTGTTTTCTACAAAATTGCCAAATAAAATGGTTTTAAGAAAATCGTAGAAAAATAATATTTGACGTGGCGCTGACGCGGCGCTGACTGTGCGCTGACGCGGCGCTGACTGTACGTGCCACGCAAGCATACTGCTTCGTTTTTAAGTGATCTAATCCTGGCCGTCCGAGTTAGATCTAACGATATAGGTCAAAATGACCAAAACCGAGCGGCGCGGCCGGCCGGAAGAGCTCCGGTGACCGAAGAGCACGGCGGCGCCATCCCCGGCATTCGCGCTCCCTACGTTCTACTGCTCTACGAGGATAGCGAGGCATACCCTGACGAAGAGGAGCTCGCGGCGAGGTTGGTGGCGCGGTGGAGAAGTGCCGAGCGTCCTCCTCTTCTCGAAATCGCTCGCCGGAGATGCGCACGGTGGAGGTCCTCGTCGGTGAGCACGGACGCGGGGTTTGGCTGCGTAAGAAAACACGGGACGACAAGGTAAATCGAAAGGGAGTGAAGAGAGGGCTCGAGGGGGACGCGGCTCACCGAAGTTCGTCGAACTTGCCGTCGGCAACGGCGGAGCTCCGGGGATGCTCGTGGGCGGCCTGGTGGCTCTCGGGGTACGAGGCTTGGGGCAAAAGAGAGAGGGGGTCGAGGGGGTTCCTATAGGGGTAACAGCGAGGTAAATGGGGGAGTAAATCGCCGGGAATCAACGAATTGATTCGGCCGTTTCTCGGCTAGGTCGTGGGCGTGATTTGGGGAAGAAGGGGTCGCCGCGACAGAGATGATAGGTGGGGCCCACCCGCCAGAGAGAGAGGGCGCGCGCGGGCGGGGATGGGCTGCTGGCGGGCTGCGGCGCTGCGCGCGCGGTAGATAGCTTGTGGGCTTCGGCCTACTTGCTGGCCCGGCTCGATTTTTCTTTTTATAATTCATTTTCTGTTTTTAAATCTTTTGAGTATAAAAAAATTTCAAAATTATATCAAAACTTCTCAGAAAAATTCATAAAAGTATAATTTGAAAATCTTATTAAAAATAGATCCTTTTGATATTAATTTTATCTAAGGTAAAAATAGAATAAAAAGGAATATTATTATAAATTCAAATTACAATTTAATGGACATAAAATCAATTAAAACATATATAAATAATTTAACTTAAATTCTATGTGATTTAAATGACAAGTTTAATGATGATGATGCATGGATGCAAAGTTTTAAATTTTTCTAAAAATTGGGATGTTACAGAAACATAGGCTACAGACAAGGGTATCTTCAGTTCTCCCTTAAGTCCATTGAGGAATTTTTCCTTCCTCTTAGCATCAGTGTCAATGTCTTCTGGCGCATACGTTGATATCATACAGAAGTCATCCATATACTCCTTCAGAGTTCTACCTCCCTGCCTTAAGCTGCGAAATTATTCTTTCTTCAGATTCATTATGCTAGAGGAAATGTGAGCATTACGAAAACCCTCCTTGAAAGCATCCCAAGTCATGCCCTCTAGAGGATGAGTCACTTGATAAGTCTCCCACCACAGTGCAGCGGGTCCTTCCAGCAAGTGTGAAGTGAACCTCACCTTCTCTGCCTCAGAACACTCACAAGTCACTAAGTCCTTGTTGACTGAGCGAATCCATTCATCAGCCACAATAGCTTCAGTAGCGGAGGAGAACTTATTAGGCCTAAGCCTTAAGAATCTAGCAAGTTTGTCCACCAGAGGTGGTGGTAGTGGAGGTGGCGGATTGTGGTTGTTGTTGTTGTTGTTGTTGGTTGCTGAAATGAACTGAGTCATCATAGTCATCAGCTGAGCTTGGGCGGTCATCAGTTGCTGCATGGAATCATTGTTGTCGGGATCACGAGGAGGAGGTATCTGTGGGGTTTTTCAGCATGGAGTAAAAGATAGAACTAAAAGAAGGAAAATCCTACCCATGCACAAAAAAACCAAGTCAAGCAATCAACAAGCAATAAACAACTTAAAACTTTACTTCCTTAGCAATTCGAAAAAGGCATTTTAGGTAGATTAAATAAAACGACAAAGTCTGCAAACCAAAATATTCTAGCATTATCATACCACAAGTTGGAGATCAATGTTTTAAAAACGGCGAGCTAAACGAGAATTAAACATGGTGGTCCAACTACTATGTCTAAATTTCGTCCATGACATCTCCTTCATCTAATTTGACCTCCTCGATGGTGATGCCTTCCTTCATGAGGATGTCCTTGTAGTCGTTCACCTCCTTCTCTAAAGCTTCATTCTACTCCTGTAGCATTGTCTTCTCACGGCGCAGAGTCTCGATCGCTTCCTTCTCTAGGGCTTCAATCTTCTCTTATAGCATTCTTTTCTCACGGTGCAGAGTCTCGATCAGATCTCGATCAGCTTCGAACTCGACGTCGTTGCTCAGAATTTCATCCTTCAAGTTTTTAATCTCCTCGTTCTTGTCTCTAATTCTCTTCTCTTGATCTTGGAATTTGTTCTCTTGAGCCCGGAATTTCTCCTCCTGAGCGTTGGCCACTTTTTCTTGGGCGTCAATCTTCTTTTGAGTCTCCTTGACTTGGGCCATTATTACATCATTCCTCAGCAGCTCATCGCGCCTATCCTCTTCTAGTTGCCAGAGGTGAATTTCTAAGTCTTGAAGATAAGGGTGCAAAGGATCTGGTTTGCTTTTGTCTTCCTCATTTACAAGGTAGGGTATCCCATCTTCATCACGTTTGCCTAGGATAGAAAAGTAGTGGTCCCTTAACTCCTCCTGGAATTGCCCACAAAGACGTCCTATTAGCTCCTGCGTGATGAGATTAAGTTCTTTCTCCAAGGAGTCACTAATCGACTTGTACAGGATGTCTTCGGTCTTGGGTTCAGTCTGGCGCCCGCGTTGCATGATGCGAACTCCCCATAAGCCATCCTTGTTGAAGTGCTTCAGCGGACTTGCCTTGATGATGGGTGTTGGAAGCGCTAGTAGTTCCACCAACGCGGACATGTAAGGTTAGTCTCCGGGCCGCTTCATCTCAATATGCCGCTAGGATCCAACATACTTCAAAGATGGTAATATTATGATATAAAAAGGCTTAAGCAATCCTAAGGGCTCGAACCTACTGGCAACACGTTGCTCTGATACCATTTTGTAGCGCCCCATCTTTTATTAAAGATGGAACACCTGTGTTAAGTGCGAGTCCCTGGGTCATTGCCAGCATCACTGTACAAAATATAAAGTATCATTGCATAAGTATCAAATTACTACAACGAGATCCAAAAATAGCTAAGTATAGCTTTATTACAAAGTGCATAGCCATGAAGGCTAGCTAGAATATTCAGACTTCACAACAAAAGCAAATAGCAATGAGCCTCATCTTCAAGCATGCGCCACAGGCAGACATGTTGGATAAAGACTCGAGTCCAAACTTATTCTTCATCTGAAGTACCTGCACATTTGAATATGCAGCCCCCGAAGGAGGTCAATACAATGAAGTATTGGCAAGTGACAATGGTGGATATTAAACGACAAGTCTAATTCTATATGCATATTTGGCTTGGTGGAGTTGTAGGCTATTTTTGCAGAAAGCAAGTTTTCTCCTATCTTTTGTAAAACACTTTTGTTTTTCAACGACTTGGCACCAAGGGATGAAGCCCAAGTGCACCAACATTTCTTTCCTTAGTCAAATTTTACTTCATGAAAATGGTGTTGAGATTCTTCCGTCCATCCTTGTCCAGCTGCTCGAAGTAGTCCATCACATGGGAAACGACTAAGTACTCAGATTGTCGACTCTGCAGAGGTTCTGCACTTTCACCTTTAGACTCACTTAACCCAGACATCCTATACACGCGGAGTGCATTTAGGAAGGGAGAGAATTGAGAGAAGAACTTTCAGAAGAAGAATTCAACCATACTAGCAAGACCGTTCCAGATAACAACTCTACATCTGCTTGTCAAGCTGACAGGTTGAACTCTCACAACTTAACTGTTCTAGACAGAGCCCATTGTCAAAAGGCTGCACGGGAATCATCTAAACTTGGAGGGGCTTAGTAATCTCTTTGTTCCTGGGTGGCCATCCAAAAGTGCACCTTTGGGTGAAAACCACCATGCTCATGGCCCTAAGTAGAATAAAATTCATCCTAAGCGAAGACAACACCAAGCACAGTCCCAAATAGTCACTCAACATAAACCATACCAACTGTAACATCCCAATATTTTGGAATGTTTAAAAATCACTAAAATTTAAAACTTTTGAAAACATTTAAGTAATTTTTCTTTGGAAAATAAATTTTAAGCATTGCATGCATGCATACATGTATCTCATCATTCATCATTTTATTAAATCTCAAAAGAGTTTAAATTAAAATCCATTATATTTCATATTGCTCTAAAAATATTTATATTCTATTATTCTACTTTTATGCCAAAATAAAGGAGAATGATTTCAGCAAAATAATTTTAAATAATCTAATTTCAAACATATTTGAATATGGGTAATTTCATAAATTTTATTTAACTCCAAATAAATTATTAAATCCCTACTTTCAAAGATTAACTAAAATAGGTATAATTGTATTTTATCAATATTTCAAAATATTATTTTTCAAAAATGTTTAAAACATTCCTACAACTGGTTTAACACAAAGATAATAATTTTACAAATTTTAAGAAATTTGTTTGACCTCTTTTGGAGTTATAAAACAAAAGTTATAAAAGAAAGAAATAAAACAGAAAAGAAAAAGAGAAAACCCTGACAGTGGGACCCACCTGTCAGGGGGTCGCCCTTCTTCAACCTCCCGCGAGAATCACGCCCAAGAACGCCGTTGATCTCGTTTCGAAATCCGTCGCGAGGTTTGCGCAGATTGATTCCCCTCTGCCCCCTTCAAATAGCCTCTGCTCCCCTCTCTCGTTCCCCCTCACAAACCCTAGCCGAAAGCCCCTAGGCTGCCCGCAAACCGCCGCCACCGTGCCGCCATTTCCGCCGGCGAGTTTCTCCGAATCCGGTGAGTCTTGTCGATCCTCTCTCCCCCTTTTGACACTCGCGGCTCCCCCTCACTCGTGCACATCTTTTTGACATTGCCATTTCTCCTCTCCTACGCCAGATCGACGAATCCGTGCGCGACCGAAGTACGCCGCCGCCTACGGCAACTCCGGCGAGCGAGTCACGGATGAGAAGGGCACGTCGAAGCCGTCCACCTCGCCAACGTCTCCGCCGCAACCTTCCGTACGCTCTGGTAACTTCAGTTCATCCCCGTAGCCTTTAGTTCGTCGGGAACGATCGATGCCGAGGCGTCGCCGCCGCGGGCGCAATCTCCGGCGAGCTACTCCGGCGACCTGGCGCCGCCAGTCCTTTTTTTTTCGTGGCGCAAAACAGTAGGGAAAAATCCCTACTGCTTAATTTTCTATTTTCTCACTGAGTCCAAAACTGTACATACAAGAAAAGTTCGTAATGTATCAACCCGTTGGGTCATACCCTCTTTAAGAGAGGGTTTAGCTCTACGCCGCCAGTCCTTGTCCTTAGATCTGAGCCGTTAGATCGGATTTGTGCGCCCGAGATTAGATTTGTTTTATTTTCTTTCCGAATCGGTACAGGCGAATAGGAGGAAGCCACGTCATCGCCTTGTCAGCAGCACAGTCAGCGCCAGCGTGGAATTTCTTTTTCTAATTAAATTAAAAATGGCAGTTTTGCAGAAAAGCCCCTGTCTATCCAAACTGTCATATCTTTTTCTCTGTCTTTCCAAATTCAGATATTTTTTAAAAAAATGTTTTAGAAACTTTGGAATATTTGTAATATAATGCCTCTGTTATAAAATAAATTTGAGTAGTATTTGGATGAATTCATAGTTATATATTTAAAATCGAATAGTTGAATATTTTCAACATAACTTTTAATATAAAAATTATTTTTAGATAAATCCAATTGCAATAAATGTATTTAAATCCCCTCTGTCTATTAATACTAATCATAAAATTTTTTTATAAAAATTTGAATCACATAAAACTTTAATCTTATATTCATTTCTTTATTATATTTTGTGAAATATGAATGAATTAAAGTGCAATTATAACTTTATGCATACTTTATAAATATCACAAAAATTAGTACTATGTTCCTTGTGATTTAAAATTGCATTTCATGCATAGCATATTTTATTTTGTAATTATATTTCCATAAGAAAACTCCTTCCCCATTTTCTCTAAGTTAGGATTATTTCCAATTTAGTATTTTGGTAAAAGTGCTATGCACAAGATACTTAGGATTTTCAACATGGAGCTAGAAGACCAATGAAGGACTTAGAAGAAAACAGACTTTGTAAGCATCACAAGATGTCAAGCACTTAGAAGAAAAGTGAGAAGAAGTTCAAGAAGGCCAAACCTTGCTTCTATTCTCTAAGTCTTTCTCTCTGTCCTTTCTTCTTCTCTGAGACTTCATGAAGACTAAGTAAATCCGAGACCAGCCCAGGTGATACAAAAATCATGAAGTCTGAAGATTATTCAAGTCTACCAAGAATTCAATCAAGACATCACTAAGGAGAATACTACAAGTCTGGAGATGAAGCCTGGAAGATAATCTACATCATTTTCTTCTATCTTTCCTAATCTTGACTTAAAACAATTTTTGATCATGTTAGTACCATCTTGAAGTTTGTTGGATCCTAGCGGCATAGTGAGATGAAGCGGCCTGGAAACTAACCTTACATGTCCACGTACATGAGACCTGTTCCACAACTTAAGTGGCTGGCCGGGTGTTTGTCTCTCTCACTATAGTGAATATCCAATTTACAAAGAGTTGTTGATAATTGTCGATCACCTTAAAGAATAGACTTAGTATTTTCTCTAAGTATTTTGGACATCATGCATAGCATATTTTTGTATTGTTATTTTGGTTTGTATGTTTATGTGTGTTTTGTTTGATGTGTTCGACATTTCGGAGGGAAACGACAACTGTTGCAGCTGCTGTTGCTATTCTTCTTGTTGCCAAGGCAAGTGGCACACCCCCATAAAATTCCTAAGTATTTTATATGCATGATTTAGTTATTTTCCTATGCATGTGTAGGACTTAGTAGATTTGCTATGCAAGACTTTAGAATTCCCTATTCCATTGTGTCTAGGTACCTATGAAATCATTTAGTAGAATTCTGATGCTATGCAATTGAAGAAAGGTTTTACAAAATCTTAAGTGGCTACTCAGGACCACGTCTATGAGGGTTTTCACCTGAGATAGTCTTTACTATACTTAGGACCATAGTATGTGGGGGTTTTCACCTGGGAGTGCACATCACTAAGTTAATGAATCATCTGGGTGGATTGGTTGTTTGGTTTATGTTGAGTGGCTACTCAGGACCATGTCCATGAGGGTTATCACCTAAGATAGTTTCTACTATACTTAGGATAATGAACGTGGGGGTTCTCACCTGAGAGCACACTTGTGGAAGGCCACCCAGGAACAAAGGGATGTGAGAACTAAATGGAGAAGATTGTGAAGAACTCAAGGAGAAGTATTTCAAGTGAAGACTACAGCTGATCAAGGAACATGGAGGAATCCCAACATTCTAATTTCTTAATAAAATTTTGATAAACAACAGTGGACTACTCAGGACCATGTTCATGGGGGTTTTCACCTAAGATAGTTTCTACTATACTTAGGACCATTGAATGTGGGGTACACCTAAGGACGTGAAATCTCTTGGTTCACTGGAACCTGCCAGTGTTGCCAATTATGACGTTAATAAGTTTGTTTTACAAAGAGTTAGGCAAAACTGGCTTTATTCAAAATAGCCTTGAACTCCACCAGCCAAATATGCATACAGGTATTAGAGTTATTCCAATAAGTGTCCACCATAGTGTCACTTGCCAGATCCATTTTTAATGGAATCTGACCCACTCTGTTGCAAATTATTATTTGTTGCAGAAATATCTGACGAAGAGTAAGGATTACGTTTGGGTTTCGAGTCTGCACCAACATGTTTTCGCCTGTGGCGTATCATGAAGATGGAGGCTCATTGAAGATTTATTTCCGCTGCTTTAGTGTTTTGAGCTAGCTTTAAGCTATGCAAAGATGTATCGAACTATTTATTTTACCAAGTCTGGGTTATTCGTGTAACATTGATACAATGTTGTGATATTCATCGTAAACTGTGTGTGCAAATGATTCGATCCAGGGGTTTTGTAACGTACCTGCACTTTAAATAAGGCAGATACCTGTGTATAGTGCAAACCCCTGGATCGAATCGTTTGCACACACAGTTTACGATGTAATATCACAACAAAGTATCAATTTTATTACATCGATGATCCAGACTTACAAAAATAAATAGTTCGATACATCTTTGCATAGCTTAAAGCTAGCTCAAAACAATAAAGCAGCGGAAATAAACCTTCTATGAGCCTCCAACTTCATGATACGCCACAGGCGAAAACATGTTGGTGCAGACTCGAAATCCCTTAACGAAAACCTCACTCGTCATCTGAACAACCTGTATCAAATAAAATTTTGCAACAGAGTGGGTCAGATTCCATTAAAAATGGAGTCTGGCAAGTGACACTATGGTGGACACTTAATGAAATAACTCTATAGCCTACATGCATATTTGGCTGGTGGAGTTCAAGGCTAATTTGCATAAAGCCAATTTTTCCTACTCTTTTGAAAACACTTTTCTTGAAATCAGGACAAGTATGGCATGAAAACCATAATCTCATCTTCCCTTGTTCACCCATCAACTTTTAACTTAGAAATTTAAATGTTGGGAGCCTCCGTTGAATCCTTGATCAGCTGCTCAGATTGTCCGTAACCGAGGACACGGCTAAGTACTTAGTTTTAACTCTGCAGAGGTTGTGCACTTTCACCACGAGACTCAAACAACCCTTCTGTCCTTGACCCTCATGTAGTGAAAAGGAAAGGAGAAGCCTGAGACGAGACCTTTGGGGAAAAGTCAAGGCAGAGCCATTATACCACGTGGTTGCACTGGAAGCATCTTCACTTGGAGAAACTTTGGTCCCTTTGTTCCTGGGTGGCCATCCTCAAGTGTACGTACTCAGGTTCACTCATCCAAATGAGCCTGGGTCTTAGCCAGGTACACCCACCTAAATGAGCCTAAGCAGCCACTCAACTCTAACCTCCATCCTCTTGCCACATCCACCCAGAAGTATCTTTAACTTAGTAGAAAATAACTTTTCACAAAAAAACTTTTGCATAGCATCAATATTTCTACCAAGTTACCCATAGGATTCTAGACACAACTAGTGTAAGGGATATAGTAGTTTCAGCATAGCAATACTATCCAACACATGCATATAAGAAATACACTAAGTAATGCATAGAAAAATACTTAGGAAGTTTATGAGGGTGTGCCACTTGCCTTGGCAACAGGAAGAATAGCAACAGCAGCTGCAACAGTTGTCGTTTCCCTCCGATATTTCTAACACATCAAACAAGACACAAATAAACATACAAACCAAATAACCATACAAAAACATGTTATGCATGATGTGCAAAATATTTATAACTAGAGATGCATGCCATGCCAAGAAATCATTCTAAGTGAATGTAAGGCAAGTGTGTTAGCCAAATATGACTAAGGACCAACGTCATAACATTAATTACTATAAGTCAACTTGACTAAGTTGTAAGACTGCTCCTAGTCTTCATCATGTTTGATCTTGAATTCTTCAACTCCTTTGTAGTTTCCTTCATCTTCAGTTAGCACTCTAAGGACCTGGTCAAAATCACTAAGGACTTGGTTTACGTCCAAGTGGAAGAAGAATAGGAAGACATAAAAGATACAGAGAAGATAGAGTTGATTCCCTAGGCTTCATCTCCTGACTTGTAATTTCTCCTTGGTGATGTCTTCATTGAATCATGTAGACTTGATGGTTCAGACTTGAGGATTTGTATATCACCAGGGATGGTCATGGATATAACTTAGCCACCACGAGGTCCAAGAGGGAAGAAAAGAAAAGAGAGAGAGACTTATAAATAAAAGGAAATAGTCTTCTTGCAGTTCCTTTTGATTTTCTTCTAAGTGCTTCTACTTTTTGGAGCTGCTTCCAGGGTCTGTTTTCTTCTAAGTCCTTCATGAACTTCTTCTTGATTTTATTCTAAGTGTTTCTTCTCCTTGAAGATACTTCTGAAGTCTTGTTTTTGGCTAAGTCCTTCAATGGTCTTCTAGCTCCATCTTGAAAATTACTAAGTATCTAAGTGCATAGCACTTTTCCCAAAATACTAAGTTTGAAAATAATCCTAACTTAGAGAAAACTAAAGAAGAGGGGTTTTCCTTTGAGAATTATATCCACAATATAACATATGCTATGAATGAAATGAAATTTTAAATCACAAGAAACATCAAAATATCTTTTGTGATTTGTTTATAAATATGCATAAATTTATAAATGCAATTTAATTAATTTCTAATTTTGGAAAAGAGAGTATTTACTTAAATCAATTGCAATTGGATTTAATCAAAAACAATGTTTCTATTAAAAGTTATTTAAACAATTTAGTCAAACATATTCAAATTGAACACACAACTATGAAATCATTCAAAAATTACTCAACATATTTTATAGCAGTGGCATTAATTTACAAATATTCTAAAGTTTCTAAAACATATTTAATTGCAAATTTTGGATTTATAGATTTAAAGTTATTACAAATATACTCAAATTCACCATTTGAAATTTGAATATTTTATACTAAGTCAAATTTAAATTTTGTCAGATCCAATTTATTCTACACATCCAGAGCTTCACGTGGATATAAAATTCATCAAATTTGGATAAACAGATCAAAAGTTATGATTTTTGCAAGTTTGTGTTATTTTCTGTTTTTAAAACAAATTCTCTGCCGAAATAGAATATAAAATCGCCACGCGGCGCTCGCTGATTGGGTGATACCGATTCGCGCGGATCGCGTACGTGGACCGTACGATCTAATTTAAATCTAACGCGCCAGATCTGCTGAACGAAACGGTACGGGAGATCTAATCTCGTCCGTCCGATCTATTTCAAACCGCTTGGATCAAAAGGGGGGGATCGGGCGGCGCGGCTCGCCGGTGGTTTCGTGCCCGCGGCGGCGCCATCACCGGAAAACGATGAACCTCGTGTCCTACGGCTAGGGGAGGAGTGAAACACATACCACTGGACGCGGGAGACGGCGGCGGACTCGATGGCGTGACGGAGGTGGTCGAGGTGGCTCTTCTCTTCCTCTGCGAGTTCGTCGGAGAAGCGCGGCGGACGGCGGCGTCGGTCTTCGATGGATCGGCTGTCCTGGTGCACAAAACCACGACGGAGCATGTCCGTTAGACGCGTACGGTGAAGGGGGGCGCAGAGGGGGCGTGGAGACGAAGCTCGCGTGTTGAACTCACCGGAAAACGGCAAATCCCGGCGGCGGCAATGTCGACGAGGATCTCGCGATTCTGGCGTGTTTTTGTTAGGGTTTTGGACGCGGAAGACGGAGGCGGAGGGGGGGTTTATATAGGGGCGAAGGGGACCGATTATTCCGCGATTAAACCACGGATTTGATCCGATTCGATTTCAGTTCGGTAGGAGTTCGTGTTCTACACGATGCGGAAGATGATGACAAGTGGGGCCCGGTCGTCAGCGAGAGAGGAGGAGTGCGGGCTTCACTTGGGCTGCTCCTGGGCCGAAGCAGCGCGCGCGCGCGGTAGAGAAGAAATGGGCTTCGGCCCAGTTGGCTCGGCCGTTTCTCTTTTTCTTTCTTTCTTTTTTTTTGTCAAATGATTTTCTGTTTTTAAACTTTTAATTCAAAATTGATTTTTAAAATTAACCAAACCTTTTCAGAAAAATTCATAAAAATATGTTTTGGAATGCTGATTTAAGTTAGAACTTTTTGGTAGTATTCTTGCCCAAACTAATAATAAATAAATTGGAATATTATAAAAGATACAAATAACATGTTTATGGAATAATTTTCAAAACATATAAATAAAATTTAAAATTTCAAACTCTTATTTAATTTAAGCCACAAGATGAAATGATGTTTATGCATGAATGCATGAGTGCAATGCTTGAATACTCTTTCAAAAGTAACATACAAAGTAATTTTTAAAAGTTTTAAATTTTTCTGATTTTTCAAATCCCAGGATGTTACAGACTTCCACCCTTAAAAGGAATCTCGTCCTCGAGATTCGAGAAGGCTAGCAAAAGGTTGTGACTGGTTTGACTGGGTGGGCTACCACCCTTAAAAGAAATCTTTGTTGGTACTGAAACTTCAATATTAAAACTTGATTTAAAATGTACCGTTCACTTCTTCCACGGTGATGTTGTTCACATATCCTTTATCAAAAGGATTTGGCTTGACAGCGGCCTCGGCCCCTTTCTTTTCTGGGCAGTCAGTGGAGTAGTGTCCTTGCTTCTTGCAGTTGTAGCATGTGATATGATTGAGGTTTTTCTTGGGTTCCCCATTTGGGCGGTGATTGTGGTTAGGAGCATCGTGTCCGTTTCCCTTGAATCCACCATTGTGTTCATGATGCTTGTGGTTGCTTCCCCCACTATGGTGGTTTCCAAGTTTGTGACCATGGTTCCCATCATGAACAAAATGCTTTTTGAATGAGGGTTCAGAGGAATGCTTGTTCATCTTCCTCTTCCTGTTTTCAGCTTTCTTCATGCTATCTTCCAGGGTGATTGCTTGATCGAGGAGTATCTGATAGTTTGGAGCATAAGCAACTGTCAGAGGTATCTTCAGGTCATCACATAGTCCCTTGAGAAATTTTGCCTTCCTCTTTGCATCTGTATCAATGTCCTCAGGAGCATATCGAGACAAGGCAAGAAAGTCATCCATGTACTCCTTAAGACTTCTGTTACCCTGCCTCAGATTGCGAAACTCCTCCTGTTTCAGATTCATAATCCCCGTGGAGACATGAGCATTACGAAATCCTTCCTTGAATTCCTCCCAGGTCAAGGTGTCCAGTGGGTGAGAAATCTGATAGGTTTCCCACCATTGGGCAGCAGGTCCTTCAAGGAGATGTGCGGTGAACCTGACTTTCTCAGCATCATCACATTCAGTTGTCACCAGATCCTTTTGCACAGAACGCAACCAATCATCAGCCACCATTGGCTCATTTGAGGTTGAGAACTTGTTTGGCCTAAGCCTCAGAAACCTGGTAAGCCTGTCCACTTGGGGAGGTGGTGGCGGTGGAGGATTGTTGTTGTTGTTGTTATTGTTGTTGTGGCCCCCTGCAATGAACTGAGTCATCATAGTCATCAACTGGGCTTGGGCAGCCATCAACTGTTGCATAGCATCATTGTTGTTGTCGTTGTTGTTGTTCCCAGGAGCACGTCGGGGAGGCATCTGTGGGTTTTAGCATAGATAAGTAAAAGATAGAAGGGTACTAGGGAAAAAAAATCCTACCCATACAAGCAATAGCACAATCAACCATAATCATTAAATTTCCAAACTTGTTTTTGAAAACCTAACTAATCGTTTTCGAACGTAGTACACCGATATTATGGAGAACACATACGATGGTACTGCCATACCACAATTTGATAGGTCAATACATCATTAGGATCCCATTACTCTCATAGATGGGTGGTCTAGTCTATGTCCTTCCTGAGTGCATCAAGTTCCTCTCCTATTTCCTTGAGTTCTTCAAGATACTTTTGGGTGTTATGAAGCCTAAATCGAAGTCTTCTTCCAAGGTCTTGGTGGCTTCGAATGCTGCACTTCTTGCTGAGTCAAAGAATGATGTGTAAAGTATTGGGTTGGTGAACATGCAGTGGGCTTTGGTCTTGTGGTTATCTTCTTTGCTTTTGTATTGATGGAGTTGCACCCACCAGTACTCTTGACCTTCACCCATGAAAGGAAATCCTTTGTATACTGCTTCTCCTTCAAAGCCCAAGCTCTTCATGTTATCCTTAAGTGCTCTTGGAAAGTCAGTCTCACATTGTAGGGTCATGGTCATCACTGGTCCCTTCTTGAGTGATTCAAAGAGGTTGGTCATCTAAAAAGAAGATATAGTATTTTTAGAAAGCAAATAGATAAGATAGTTACAAGGAGGAAAATTAGTAAAGTTTTGTTTTAACAAACTGAATAATAATAGATTTTCAATCCTATGGCCAAATCCTATTTCTATCCAGACTTAGGGGTTTCGAACCTACAGGCAACACAGTGCTCTGATACCATCTGTAACGTACCTGCACTTTAAATAAGGCAGATACCTGTGTATAGTGCAAACCCCTGGATCGAATCGTTTGCACACACAGTTTACGATGTAATATCACAACAAAGTATCAATTTTATTACATCGATGATCCAGACTTACAAAAATAAATAGTTCGATACATCTTTGCATAGCTTAAAGCTAGCTCAAAACAATAAAGCAACGGAAATAAATCTTCTATGAGCCTCCAACTTCATGATACCCCACAGGCGAAAACATGTTGGTGCAGACTCGAAATCCCTTAACGAAAACCTCACTCGTCATCTGAACAACCTGTATCAAATAAAATTTTGCAACAGAGTGGGTCAGATTCCATTAAAAATGGAGTCTGGCAAGTGACACTATGGTGGACACTTAATGAAATAACTCTATAGCCTACATGCATATTTGGCTGGTGGAGTTCAAGGCTAATTTGCATAAAGCCAATTTTTCCTACTCTTTTGAAAACACTTTTCTTGAAATCAGGACAAGTATGGCATGAAAACCATAATCTCATCTTCCCTTGTTCACCCATCAACTTTTAACTTAGAAATTTAAATGTTGGGAGCCTCCGTTGAATCCTTGATCAGCTGCTCAGATTGTCCGTAACCGAGGACACGGCTAAGTACTTAGTTTTAACTCTGCAGAGGTTGTGCACTTTCACCACGAGACTCAAACAACCCTTCTGTCCTTGACCCTCATGTAGTGAAAAGGAAAGGAGAAGCATGAGACGAGACCTTTGGGGAAAAGTCAAGGCAGAGCCATTATACCACGTGATTGCACTGGAAGCATCTTCACTTGGAGAAACTTTGGTCCCTTTGTTCCTGGGTGGCCATCCTCAAGTGTACGTACTCAGGTTCACTCATCCAAATGAGCCTGGGTCTTAGCCAGGTACACCCACCTAAATGAGCCTAAGCAGCCACTCAACTCTAACCTCCATCCTCTTGCCACATCCACCCAGAAGTATCTTTAACTTAGTAGAAAATAACTTTTCACAAAACAACTTTTGCATAGCATCAATATTTCTACCAAGTTACCCATAGGATTCTAGACACAACTAGTGTAAGGGATATAGTAGTTTCAGCATAGCAATACTATCCAACACATGCATATAAGAAATACACTAAGTAATGCATAGAAAAATACTTAGGAAGTTTATGAGGGTGTGCCACTTGCCTTGGCAACAGGAAGAATAGCAACAGCAGCTGCAACAGTTGTCGTTTCCCTCCGATATTTCTAACACATCAAACAAGACACAAATAAACATACAAACCAAATAACCATACAAAAACATGTTATGCATGATGTGCAAAATATTTATAACTAGAGATGCATGCCATGCCAAGAAATCATTCTAAGTGAATGTAAGGCAAGTGTGTTAGCCAAATATGACTAAGGACCAACGTCATAACATTAATTACTATAAGTCAACTTGACTAAGTTGTAAGACTGCTCCTAGTCTTCATCATGTTTGATCTTGAATTCTTCAACTCCTTTGTAGTTTCCTTCATCTTCAGTTAGCACTCTAAGGACCTGGTCAAAATCACTAAGGACTTGGTTTACGTCCAAGTGGAAGAAGAATAGGAAGACATAAAAGATACAGAGAAGATAGAGTTGATTCCCCAGGCTTCATCTCCTGACTTGTAATTTCTCCTTGGTGATGTCTTCATTGAATCATGTAGACTTGATGGTTCAGACTTGAGGATTTGTATATCACCAGGGATGGTCATGGATATAACTTAGCCACCACGAGGTCCAAGAGGGAAGAAAAGAAAAGAGAGAGAGAGAGAGACTTATAAATAAAAGGAAATAGTCTTCTTGCAGTTCCTTTTGATTTTCTTCTAAGTGCTTCTACTTTTTGGAGCTGCTTCCAGAGTCTGTTTTCTTCTAAGTCCTTCATGAACTTCTTCTTGATTTTCTTCTAAGTGTTTCTTCTCCTTGAAGATACTTCTGAAGTCTTGTTTTTGGCTAAGTCCTTCAATGGTCTTCTAGCTCCATCTTGAAAATTACTAAGTATCTAAGTGCATAGCACTTTTCCCAAAATACTAAGTTTGAAAATAATCCTAACTTAGAGAAAACTAAAGAAGAGGG
Source organism: Poa annua (assembly GCA_026929855.1). Taxonomy (NCBI): domain Eukaryota; kingdom Viridiplantae; phylum Streptophyta; class Magnoliopsida; order Poales; family Poaceae; genus Poa; species Poa annua. The sequence continues at coordinate 44,301,146 of CM049430.1, forward strand.
GTTTTCCTTTGAGAATTATATCTACAATATAACATATGCTATGAATGAAATGAAATTTTAAATCACAAGAAACATCAAAATATCTTTTGTGATTTCTTTATAAATATGCATAAATTTATAAATGCAATTAATTAATTTCTAATTTTGGAAAAGAGAGTATGTACTTAAATCAATTGCAATTGGATTTAATCAAAAACAATGTTTCTATTAAAAGTTATTTAAACAATTTAGTCAAACATATTCAAATTGAACACACAACTATGAAATCATTCAAAAATTACTCAACATATTTTATAGCAGTGGCATTAATTTACAAATATTCTAAAGTTTCTAAAACATATTTAATTGCAATTTTTGGATTTATAGATTTAAAGTTATTACAAATATACTCAAATTCACCATTTGAAATTTGAATATTTTATACTAAGTCAAATTTAAATTTTGTCAGATCCAATTTATTCTACACATCCAGAGCTTCACGTGGATATAAAATTCATCAAATTTGGATAAACAGATCAAAAGTTATGATTTTTGCAAGTTTGTGTTATTTTCTGTTTTTAAAACAAATTCTCTGCCGAAATAGAATATAAAATCGCCACGCGGCGCTCGCTGATTGGGCGATACCGATTCGCGCGGATCGCGTACGTGGACCGTACGATCCAATTTAAATCTAACGCGCCAGATCTGCTGAACGAAACGGTACGGGAGATCTAATCTCGCCCGTCCGATCTATTTCTAACCGCTTGGATCAAAAGGGGGGGATCGGGCGGCGCGGCTCGCCCGTGGTTTCGTGCCCGCGGCGGCGCCATCACCGGAAAACGATGAACCTCGTGTCCTACGGCTAGGGGAGGAGTGAAACTCATACCACTGGACGCGGGAGACGGCGGCGGACTCGATGGCGTGACGGAGGTGGTCGAGGTGGCTCTTCTCTTCCTCTGCGAGTTCGTCGGAGAAGCGCGGCGGACGGCGGCGTCGGTCTTCGATGGATCGGCCGTCCTGGTGCACAAAACCACGCCGGAGCATGTCCGTTAGACGCGTACGGTGAAGGGGGGCGCAGAGGGGGCGTGGAGACGAAGCTCGCGTGTTGAACTCACCGGAAAACGGCAAATCCCGGCGGCGGCAATGTCGACGAGGATCTCGCGATTCTGGCGTGTTTTTGTTAGGGTTTTGGACGCGGAAGACGGAGGCGGAGGGGGGGTTTATATAGGGGCGAAGGGGACCGATTATTCCGCGATTAAACCACGGATTTGATCCGATTCGATTTTAGTTCGGTAGGAGTTCGTGTTCTACACGATGCGGAAGATGATGACAAGTGGGGCCCGGTCGTCAGCGAGAGAGGAGGAGTGCGGGCTTCACTTGGGCTGCTCCTGGGCCGAAGCAGCGCGCGCGCGCGGTAGAGAAGAAATGGGCTTCGGCCCAGTTGGCTCGGCCGTTTCTCTTTTTCTTTTTTTCTTTTTTTTTTGTCAAATCATTTTCTGTTTTTAAACTTTTAATTCAAAATTGATTTTTAAACTTAATCAAACCTTTTCAGAAAAATTCATAAAAATATGTTTTGGAATGCTGATTTAATTTAGAACTTTTTGGTAGTATTCTTGCCCAAACTAAAAATAAATAAATTGGAATATTATAAAAGATACAAATAACATGTTTATGGAATAATTTTCAAAACATATAAATAAAATTTAAAATTTCAAACTCTTATTTAATTTAAGCCACAAGATGAAATGATGTTTATGCATGAATGCATGAGTGCAATGCTTGAATACTCTTTCAAAAGTAACATACAAAGTAATTTTTAAAAGTTTTAAATTTTTCTGATTTTTCAAATCCCAGGATGTTACAGGTTTGCACTATACACAGGTACCTGCCATATTTTTAAGTGCAGGTACGCTACAAATGGTATCAGAGCACTGTGTTGCCTGTAGGTTCGAAACCCTAGGTTTGGATAGAAATAGGTTTGGACCATAGGATTGAAAATCTATTTTATTCAGTTTTCTAAAAACAAAACTTTTTATTTTGTCTTTCTCATACTCTCATCTACTATCAACCTTCTGAAAACATCTTATCTTTTTTTTAGATGACCATGTTTTAATAGTCTAAGTGTGATTCTACTGCTTCATATGGAAAAGTTTCAATCCAACATGAAGTTCTACATGCATGGAAGACCACTGAAGAACCGGGATTCGACCAATACCTCTAAGATATCCAAGAAAGTTGAACAAGAACTTGAAGCACTCAAGAAAAAGATAGACTTGACCACCTATCTATTAGAGTAACGAGATACTAATGATGTATTGACCTATCAAATTGTGGTATGGCAGTATCATCGTATGTGTTCTCCATAACCGCAGGTGCTTGGTTACGGAACGATTAGTTCGGTTTTCTCAAAACGTGTTTGGAAATTTAATGATTGTGATTGATTGTGTCAATTGCTTGTATGGGTAGGAATATTTCTCCTAGATCTGTCTATCTTTTACTCATCTATGCTAAACCCACATATGCCTCCCCGCCGTGCTCCTGAGAACAACAACAACAACAATGATGTCATGCAACAACTGATGGACGCTCAAGCTCAGCTGATGACTATGATGACTCAGTTTATTGCAGCAAGCAACAACAACAATAACAACAACAACAATCCTCCACCACCACCACCTCCCCAAGTTGACATGCTTACCAGATTTCTGAGGCTTAGGCCAAACAAGTTCTCGAATGCAACAGAGCCAATGGTGGCTGATGACTGGCTACGCTCTGTACAAAAGGATCTGGTGACAACTAAATGTGATGATACTGAGAAGGTCAGGTTCACCGCACACCTACATGAAGGACCTGCTGCCCAATGGTGGGAAACTTATCAGATTACTCACCCATTGGACACCTTGACCTGGGAGGAATTCAAGGAAGGATTTCGTAATGCTCATGTCTCCACGGGAATTATGAATCTTAAACGGGAAGAGTTTCGCAATCTGCGTCAGGGAAAGAGAAGTCTTAAGGAGTATCTGGATGACTTCCATTCCTTGTCTCGATATGCGCCTGAGGACATTGACACAGATGCAAAGAGGAAGTCAAAATTTCTCAATGGACTTAGTGATGAGCTGAAGATACCTCTGACAGTTGCGTACGCACCAAACTATCAGATACTTCTGGATGAAGCAATCACCCTTGAAGATAGTATAAAGAAGGCTGAAAATAGGAAGAGAAAGATGGACAAGCACTCCTCTGAACCCTCATTCAAGAAGCACCTTGTTCATGATGTGAACAGTGGCCACAAACATGGGAATCACCATAATGGAGGAAGTCACCACAAGCATCACGATCACCATGGTGGATCCAAGGGAAGCAATGGAGATCATAAAGGAAAAGGATTTGCTGGCCACAACCATAACAATGGGCACCACCGTCCAAATCCTGAACACAAAGATATCTGTCAGGTGCTCTGTTACAAATGCAAGAACAAGGGTCATTACGCCAATGACTGCCCAGCAAAGAAGAAGGCCGAAGAAGCTGCTAAGTCAAATCCTTTCGATAAAGGATATGTGAACCACATCACTGTGGAAGAAGTGAACGGTACATTGTGAATCAAGTATTCATATTGAAGTTTTCAATACCAACAAAGTTTTCTTTTAAGGGTGGTAGCCCAAGCCGATACCCAGACAAAACCTTTTGCTAGCCTTCTCGAATCTCGAGGACGAGATTCCTTTTAAGGGTGGTAGTCTGTAACATCCCAATATTTTGGAATGTTAAAAAATCACTAAAATTTAAAACTTTTGAAAACATTTAAGTAATTTTGCTTTGGAAAAGAAATTTTAAGCATTGCATGCATGCATACATGTATCTCATCATTCATCATTTTATTAAATCTCAAAAGGGTTTAAATTAAAATCCATTATATTTCATATTGCTCTAAAAATATTTATATTCTATTATTCTAGTTTTATGCCAAAATAAAGGAGAATGATTTCAGCAAAATAATTTTAAATAATCTAATTTCAAACATATTTGAATATGGGTAATTCATAAATTTTATTTAACTCCAAATAAATTATTAAATCCCTACTTTCAAAGATGAACTAAAATAGGAAAAATTGTATTTTATCAATATTTCAAAATATTAATTTTCAAAAATGTTCAAAACATTCCTACAACGGGTTTAACACAAAGATAATAATTTTACAATTTTTTAGAAATTTGTTTGACCTTATTTGGAGTTATAAAACAAAAGTTATAAAAGAAAGAAATAAAACAGAAAAGAAAAAGAGAAAACCCTGACAGTGGGACCCACCTGTCAGGGGCTCGCCCTTCTTCAACCTCCCGCGAGAATCACGCCCGAGAACGCCGTCGATCTCGTTTCCAAATCCGTCGCGAGGTTTGCGCAGATTGATTCCCCTCTGCCCCCTTCAAATAGCCTCTGCTCCCCTCTCTCGTTCCCCCTCACAAACCCTAGCCGAAAGCCCCTAGGCTGCCCGCAAACCGCCGCCACCGTGCCGCCATTTCCGCCGGCGAGTTTCACCGAATCCGGTGACTCTTGTCGATCCTCTCTCCCCCTTTTGACACTCGCGGCTCCCCCTCACTCGTGCACATCTTTTTGACATTGCCGTTTCTCCTGTCCTACGCCAGATCGACGAATCCGTGCGCGACCGAAATACGCCGCCGCCTACGGCAACTCCGGCGAGCGAGTCACGGAGGAGAAGGGCACGTCGAAGCCGTCCACCTCGCCAACGTCTCCGCCGCAACCTTCCGCACACTCTGGTAACTTCAGTTCGTCCCCGTAGCCTTTAGTTCGTCGGGAACGATCGATGCCGAGGCGTCGCCGCGGCGGGCTTAATCTCCGGCGAGCTACTCCGGCGACCTGGCGCCGCCAGTCCTTGTCCTTAGATCTGAGTCGTTAGATCGGATTTGTGCGCCCGAGATTAGATTTGTTTTATTTTCTTTCCGAATCGGTACGGGCGAATAGGAGGAAGCCACGTCATCGCCTTGTCAGCAGCACAGTCAGCGCCAGCGTGGAATTTCTTTTTCTAAATAAATTAAAAATGGTAGTTTTGCAGAAAAGCCCCTGTCTATTCAAACTGTCATATCTTTTTCTCTGTTTATCCAAATTCAGATATTTTTATATTTTTGGAAAGCCCTCAACATGTAGAATTTTGTAGATCTGCCAAAATTCAAATTTGGCTAAGTTTAAAATATTCAAATTTCAAATGGTAGATTTGAGTATTTTTGTAATAACTTTAAATCTATAAATCCAAAAATTGTAAATAAAATTGTTTTACAAACTTTGGAATATTTGTAATATAATGCCTCTGTTATAAAAATAAATTTGAGTAGTATTTGGATGAATTCATAGTTATATATTTAAAATCGAATTGTTGAATATTTTCAACATAACTTTTAATATAAACATTATTTTTGGATAAATCCAATTGCAATAAATGTATTTAAATCCCCTCTGTCTATTAATACTAATCTTAAAATTTTGTTATAAAAATTTGAATCACATATAACTTTAATCTTATACTCATTTCTTTATTATATTTTGTGAAATAGGAATGAATTAAAGTGCAATTATAACTTTATGCATACTTTATAAATATCACAAAAATTAGTACTATGTTCCTTGTGATTTAAAATTGCATTTCATGCATAGCATATTTTATTTTGTAATTATATTTCCATAAGAAAACTCCTTCCCCATTTTCTCTAAGTTAGGATTATTTCCAACTTAGTATTTTGGTAAAAGTGCTATGCACTAGATACTTAGGATTTTCAACATGGAGCTAGAAGACCAATGAATGACTTAGAAGAAAACAGACTCTGTAAGCATCACAAGATGTCAAGCACTTAGAAGAAAAGTGAGAAGAAGTTCAAGAAGGCCAACCTCCCTTCTATTCTCTAAGTCTTTCTCTTCGTCCTTTCTTCTTCTCTGAGACTTCATGAAGACTAGGTAAATCCAAGACCAACCCAGGTGATACAAAAATCATCAAGTCTGAAGATTATTCAAGTCTACCAAGAATTCAATCAAGACATCACTAAGGAGAATACTACAAGTCTGGAGATGAAGCCTGGAAGATAATCTACATCATTTTCTTCTATCTTTCCTAATCTTGACTTAAAATTTTTTTTGATCATGTTAGTACCATCTTGAAGTTTGTTGGATCCTAGCGGCATAGTGAGATGAAGCGGCCTGGAAACTAACCTTACATGTCCACGTACATGAGACCTGTTCCACAACTTAAGTGGCTGGCCGGGTGTCTGTCTCTCTCAGTATAGTGAATATCCAATTTACAAAGAGTTGTTGATAATTGTCGATCACCTTAAAGAATAGACTTAGTATTTTATCTAAGTATTTTGCACATCATGCATAGCATATTTTTGTATTGTTATTTTGGTTTGTATGTTTATGTGTGTTTTGTTTGATGTGTTAGAAATTTCGGAGGGAAACGACAACTGTTGCAGCTGTTGTTGCTATTCTTCTTGTTGCCAAGGCAAGTGGCACACCCCCATAAAATTCCTAAGTATTTTATATGCATGATTTAGTTATTTTCCTATGCATGTATAGGACTTAGTAGATTTGCTATGCAAGACTTTAGAATTCCCTATTCCATTGTGTCTAGGTACCTATGAAATGATTTAGTAGAATTTTGATGCTATGCAATTGAAGAAAGGTTTTACAAAATCTTAAGTGGCTACTCAGGACCACGTCTATGAGGGTTTTCACCTGAGATAGTCTTTACTATACTTAGCACCATTGTATGTGGGGGTTTTCACCTGGGAGTGCACATCACTAAGTTAATGAATCATCTGGGTGGATTGGTTGTTTGGTTTATGTTGAGTGGCTACTCAGGACCATGTCCATGAGGGTTATCACCTAAGATAGTTTCTACTATACTTAGGATCATGAACGTGGGGGTTCTCACCTGAGAGCACACTTGTGGAAGGCCACCGAGGAACAAAGGGATGTGAGAACTAAATGGAGAAGATTGTGAAGAACTCAAGGAGAAGTATTTCAAGTGAAGACTACAGCTGATCAAGGAACATGGAGGAATCCCAACATTCTAATTTCTTAATAAAATTTTGATAAACAACAGTGGACTACTCAGGACCATGTTCATGGGGGTTTTCACCTAAGATAGTTTCTACTATACTTAGGACCATTGAATGTGGGGTACACCTAAGGACGTTATATCTTTTGGTTCACTGGAACCTGCCAGTGCTGCCAATTATGACGTTAATAAGTTTGTTTTACAAAGAGTTAGGAAAAACTAGCTTTATGCAAAATAACCTTGAACTCCACCAGCCAAATATGCATACAGGAATTAGAGTTATTCCAATAAGTGTCCACCATAGTGTCACTTGCCAGATCCATTTCTAATGGAATCTGACCCACTCTGTTGCAAATTTATTTGTTGCAGAAATATCTGACGAAGAGTAAGGATTACGTTTGGGTTTCGAGTCTGCACCAACATGTTTCCGCCTGTGGCGTATCATGAAGATGGAGGCTCATTAAAGATTTATTTCCGCTGCTTTAGTGTTTTGAGCTAGCTTTAAGCTATGAAAAGTGTATCGAACTATTTATTTTACCAAGTCTGGATTATTCGTGTAATATTGATACAATGTTGTGATATTCATCGTAAACTGTGTGTGCAAATGATTCGATCCAGGGGTTTGCACTATACACAGGTACCTGCCATATTTTTAAGTGCAGGTACGCTACACCAACCAATCCACCCAGGTGTGTATTTTAAGTTTAACACTTAGAAAATCTTTCCATAACATAGCATGTAAACAATTTTATAGCATTGCTAAGCATCTAATAAAACATTTAAATGGCTGCATGGTAAAGGATGACTACACACTACACAGAATTTTGCATAGCATAAAACTAACTTAGCATAATAAAAAAATCCACGATTCCTATCATGCATACTATTCAAAATATTCTTCTAATGCATATAGGAAAATATTGGGTAGTTCATGAATGTCACTTTCCTTGGTAATAGGAGGAGCAAGCACAACAAGAATAACAATCACAAGCCCTTCCTCCTCTTCACAATCTAGCAACAAGCAATACATAAAATAAATAAATACACACACAATACAACACTTAAAACACCAAAACATAAACATGTATGCATGCATGATATGCTATGAGTATATCAAGTCAAAGTTATTAAATTTTTATACTTTCTGTTATTAAATGCATGAAATTGAATATACAGATATTTCTTATTTTCATTATCAAATAAATATTGGAAAACAACATACCAAAAATAAAGTTCTACAACCACATATTTTAATTTTTATGAAAATATTCAAATAAATCACAAGTTGAACTTTCTGGACAGAGGACATTAATACAAATCTTGAACAGTTGAATTAATTAGAAAAGCATTTTTATTATTTAAGTTATGAATTTAAATAGCCGAAATACCAATCTGATAATTACACAAATTAAAAGTTATCAAAAGGAAAAACAAATGATGTAGAAATAAACTACACAAGAAGGGCTATCCGTGGATATAAAAATTATCAAATTTGGACTTACTGATCGAAAGATATGAATTTTCCAAGTTTTACATATTTTCTGTTTTAATTACTAAATTCAGCCGAAAATAGAAAAATAAAGGGCTACGTGGCGCGATCCTATTGGACGATATAGATTCCACACGGATCAGTGTGGAAGCTGTCCGATCAATTTAATCACGGACGCGCCAGATTGATCGATCGATCGATCTAGAAACAACGGTCAAGACGCAAGGGCCTAAATGGGCTGTGTCGTCGCCGGAATTCCCCCGACCGCGGCGGAGCCATTGACGGCGTCGAGCAATACCGCGCAAGGAAGGGAGCGGAGGGAGTGTTTCATTACCGAGCGATGCAGGGCGACGAGACGAAGACGATGGCGCGATGATGGCTTCTCGGGCTCCTCCTCCTCTCCTCAGATCCTCGCCGGAGACGGAGAAGCGGACGACGGCGTCGATCATGGATGAGGGCGTCGTTCCGCTGCGTTAAGAGGTAAGTTTTGATGCCAAGAAGTTGTGTACGGTGATAGGAAGAAGAACTAGAGGGGAAGGGGGCTCGGGGAGCACGAACGTGGCCGAAAGCGGCGTTTCTCATCGGCGGCAATGACGGCGGCAAAAACTCGATCCCGAGCGACCTGGAGGCGGGGTGGCTAGAGTTTTGGGGTTCGGGAAGTGGTGGCAGGTGGAGGTTTATATGGGGGTGGCTAAGTAAACAAATCCCACGAAATTTTGGTTTGATTTGCTCCGGATCGAAGAGTTTCTCGAGCAAGAATCGTGCTCGGAGGTTGAAGATCACTTGACAGGTGGGTCCCACCTGTCAGCGTGAGAAGAGAGGAGCGCGGGGTGCTGTTGGGCTGCTCCTGGGCCGATACGCAGCGCGCGAGCGACGAGGAGAAAATGGGCCGGCTCGATTTTATCCCTCCACTCTGTTTTTTTTTGTCAAAACAATTTCTGTTTTAAATATATGATATCAAAAATGATTTTTAAACTCAACTAAAACATTTTAGAAAAATTTCTAAACATATGTTTTAGAAATGTTATTGAAAATAGAACTTTTTAGAAGTATTTAGACAAATAAATAAACTAAGAAATGTTATGAGGAGTTCAAATACACCTCTCTTATGGTATACAAATTATTCAAACTTATGATTAAATTTAATATATTCCTTTTGTGATTTAATTGCCATGACTATATGATGAATGAAGCATGAATGCAAGGTTTTAATTTTTTTAGAAAAATTGGGATGTTACACCCGTGGACCCGTCCCAGCCTTCTAGGAGTATACAGACCCTCCTTCCGTCATCTGACCCATTGCACCCGTCCCAGCAATCTAGGATTATCAGTTGTACTTTTAGGTCATCCTAAAGCATGTGCGACAACAGTAGCCATCTGGACCCCCATGGACCCCTCCTAGCCTCGTAGGTATACGGACTCTCCTACGTCATCTGACCCACGGGCGCTGATATGGGATGGCCCAATCTTCTCGATGAGATCTCGACGAATTCGTGGAAGGATGATATGATAACTAGTGTCTCGCTGACACCTCTCCTGGCCGATCCCTATTGCCAATGCAATAGCTTGCAACCTTATGGATATTCTCAACTCCACACTCTTGCACAAGTAGCCACCGACTACGAGTGGTCTTGTATCTTCTAATTCCAAGTGGAACAAAAGATAACACTCATAATTTTGCAAGCAGTAACAATACTTCAAGATGAATGCTTCAAGCAATTCGATCTAGAATTCTAGGCTTTATGTTTAACGCAGTCTAACCTAATAATTCGTGGCTATGGGGTATATATGGGGATGGGGTGCACCCACAACAGCCCAAAACGCACCACCTCCTAGTCCAACTCGAGTTGGGTTCAGCCATAAAGGACTCGCAGGTCCTGGTCCTTGTGTGACTAGGACTCCTACTTGGCGCATCCCACATGGTGTGGTGCGCCATCCTCTTGCCTCTCTCGCTGTGCTCCGGCCTCCCTCTCCTCCCTCGAGCACTTGTAGTAGATGTTCTGAATTTTATTCTCCATGCATTCCTTCTCGTTCTTCATGTAATCATCCATGTACTCCATGCCTTCCTGCTCCTCTCCTCCAATAATGCGTGTGTTATCAACAAACCTGATCATACATAAATGCATAGACTTAGGTAGTATAAAATTCTCATAATCACAAACATCATATTCAATTAAGAGTGAGTTCACCTGTTGTTCTAATAACTTGGTTCTTGATCGTGTCATTGGTCCAAGTTTCACTTCATTAGGTTTATCTTGAGCAGCAACATCTTCAATTGGAGATAGTTTGGAAGAGCTAGGGGTGACCCTTGAAAAGGCGTCGTCCTCGACGCAGCAAGGTGTTCTCCAAAGTATGGTGTCAAATCAGCAAAACTGAAGGAATTACTAACACCAAACTCATCCGTAGGAAGATTAATCTTGTATGCATTATATGGACAAGCACCACGTGGCAACAACTTGAACTAGCACAATGCAGGAAATCTGTCCTTATGAGAATGCACCCAAACCAAATCTCCAGGCTGAAATATCACCTCTTTTCGCTTCTTGTTAACAGGATCAGCAACAAGTCTGCCTTTCTTTTCAATTTCGTGCTTGGTGTCCTCATGGATCTTCCTCACAAAATCTGCATGCTTCGATGCCTCCATGTTGACTCTTTCTTGTATAGGAAGTGGCAGCAAATCAAGTGGTGTTATGGGTTTAAAACCACACACCACTTCAAACGGGCATAACCTAGCTCTGATATCAAGATGATATGGGATGGCCCAATCTTCTCGATGAGATCTCGATGAATTCGTGGAAGGATGATATGATAACTAATGTCTCGCTGAAACCCTATTGCCAATGCAATAGATTGCAACCCTATGGATAGTCTCAACTCCACACTCTTGCACAAGTAGCCACCGACTACGAGTGGTCCTGTATCTTCTAATTCCCAGTGGAACAAAAGATAACACGCAGAATTTTGCAAGCAGTAACGATACTTCAAGATGAATGCTTCAAGAAATTCGATCTAGAATTCTACGGTTTATGTTTAACGTAGTCTAACCTAATAATTCATGGCTATGAGGTATATATGGGGAGGGGGTGCGTCCACGACAGCCCAAAACGCACCACCTCCTAGTCCAACTTGGTTTGGACTCAACCTTGGGATCAAAAACTGACCCGAGTTGGGTTTAGCCATGAGGGACTCGCAGGTCCTGGTCCTTGTGTGACTAGGACTCCTACTTGGCGCATCCCACATGGTGTGCTCCGGCCTCCCTCTCCTCCCTCGAGCCCGTGTAGTAGAAGTTCTGAATTTTATTCTCCATGCATTCCTTCTTGTTCTTCCTGTGATCATCCATGTACTCCATGCCTTGTTGCTCCTCTCCTCCAATAATGCTTGTGTTATCAATAAACCTGATCATACATAAATGCAAAGACTTAGGTAGTATAAAATTCTCATAAGCACACACATCATATTCAATTAAGAGTGAGTTCACATGTTGTTCTAATAACTTGGTTCTTGATCGTGTCATTGGTCCAAGTTTCACTTCATTAGGTTTTGCTTGAGCAGCAACATCTTCAATTGGAGAGAGTTTGGAAGAGCTACGGGTGTCCTCAACAGGCACCCCTCCCAGCCATCTAGGAGTATCAGTAGCACTTTTAGGTCATCCTAAAGCACGTGCGACAATCATTGCCATCTGGACTCCCGTGAAACCCTCCTATTCATCTAGAAGTATGCGGACCCTCGTGACGTCATGTCACCCATTTCACCCCTCCCAGCTATCTAGGAGTATCAGTAGCACTTTTAGGTCGTCCCAAAGCACGTGCGACAATCGTAGCCATCTGGACTCCCCATGAAACACTCCTAGCCATCTAGGAGTATACGGTCCGTCCTTACGTCATCTGACCCATTGCACCCCTCCCAGCCATTCAGGAGTATCATTAGCACTTTTAGGTCATTCTGAAGCACGCGCGACAATCATAGCCATCTGGACTGCCGTGGACCTCTCCTATTCATCTAGAAGTGTGCGGACCCTCCTGACGTCATCTGACCCGTTGCACCCCTCCCAGCTATCTAGGAGTATCAGTAGCACTTTTAGGTCATCCTAAAGCACGTGCAACAATCGTTGTCGGGGGGCTGCCCCTCGGGTAGGGGCAGATCCCGGTATAGTTCTGTAAATGCCAACAGTACTTGACCTTTGGCGACAGCAAGGGACACCTCCAGGTGTGCTGAAAGGGCAGCTTAACCCTTGGGCACTGGAAGAGGGCAAAGTGCCTCCTGGCAGCCACAAGGGTCAGGTCTCGCGGCTATAAATAGACACCCCCGGCCCTCACAATCGCAGCACAAGCATGAGCGGGTGGTTCCTCTAAGAACTAGCTTCTCGAAGATGTCTTTGCTGATAAGCTAAGACATCTTCGGGAGGCTAGGCCTAGAGATACTCATCCTGAGACGAGCTCGGACGCCTCCGGAAAGGATCCCGGATCTAGGACTCCGAGGAGACTCCCGGATGGAGGTGTACTCGGATTTACCGGATAGGTAGTCCGGGTAAGTACTAACCGGAGAATATGTCTCGGTCTTGACCTTATGCAGAAGAGGCTCACAGTGGCAAGCGAGGAGGTAGCCAGCGTGAGGGCTTCCGGCAGGCCGTCAACGGTCCGTAGCAGGCTTTCCCGTCTATTGCGGGGGGAAGTACCGTTCCGCCTGACACGGAAGCATGGTCACCTCCCGCCTGACACGGAAGCATGGTCACCTCCCGCCTGACACGGGAGCGCGTCAGCCGGTACGATCGTGGTACGACAAGACCTGACATGCCTAGCCCGGCAATCCGGAAAAGGCTATCCGGATGGGAAAAGACATGTCTTGTCTCTGACAGGGGGACAATGATGATGCAGGACGGCGCCTGCCGTCCTTAACGAGATGATGACGAAGGGGCTACACCGGATAGCCCGGCGACTAGGTCGCACTAGCCGGTGACGGCATGCCGGCTAGGCCTGTCCGGTGGGGCCAAGCCAAGTTAGGGTTTCCGGCCCTCCTGGCCGGAGCTCTATAAAAGGCGCCATAACTGCTCCTGAGAGCAAGAGACCAACTTGAGAGCCAAAGCTATAGTCACATTTACTCTTAGAGAATTCACTCCTTCTCACCTTGAGTTCATCTAGTTCTTTGTACTCCTCCCTTTGAGAGATCTTGTAGCAAATTGTAGCTCTTGTACCACAAGTATATAGAGAGGAAAGGCAGGAGTAGGGGTGTTACCTCCTCACGAGGGCCCTGAACCTGGGTATATCGTGTGTGTGTTGTGTGCCTTCGTGCGTTTGTTTGTGTTTGTTAGATCTTTCCCTTTGCACTTTGATCTCATTTCTTGTTCTTGGGAGATCTCGGTTTTACCGGGATCGTCCCCGTGTGAGCTCTTCAGCTCGCTATCCCTCCCCGGATCCACCAACGTCGATCGGCCCCACAAATTAGCCATCCTATGGCATCTGCCGTGACACCACCACGACAGTTGGCGCCCACCGTGGGGCTGACAGAGGCGTTGGCTGGTGTACACATCCGGACGGGCTCCCCCGTTCATTTCGACGTTCGGATTCTCTCTGGCCTGGTCGTAAGGCTAGGGGAGATGGACTTCGTCTGCGACAACGCAGGATGCTTCCGGAACAGGCCGTTTCCGGTGAACGGATGTCTCATTGACTTCGGTGGTTTCACCACCTACGTGGCCACCGAGGTTGTCTGTAGCTACCCGGACTTGGTCCTGGAAGCTGAGGACCCGCCCATGCTCTGCGCTGCTCGGGGTCTGCGTGCCGGTCGTTCCCCGCGTTCCGTCGCAGTGATGATGGTCGGGGCAACTGAGGAGGAGTACCAGGACGCTGACGGCGATACCGGGAGCGGTCTCCCCCGTTTGGCCAAGCCCCCGCAGGAAAGACCTGCGGCCAGAGATGGCGATCCGCAGCCGTCTCAGCCGCGGCGTCGTCCGGATCCCCTCTCGGGGCTGGTGGCTAAGTTGGCTGTACCTGTGGCTGCTGAAGCGGATACCCAGGCCACCTTGGCCGAGTTGGAGGAGCAGCGGAGGTTGCTACTCGCCGAAGCGCAGGAGATCGCCGAGTTCCGTCGCGAGCTTAATGCTAGCCTCCGGGAGTACAATGCAGCTCACGGATTCCCTAAGATAGACTCCCGGGAGAAGCGCATAGCAGATCTGCGCAAGAAAGGGAGAATGGTGAATGTGGAGCTGGCTGGTGGAGCCACCACCAGTAACACAGGAAGTTGGATTTCTGCGGGGAAGCCGGTGTACAGCTCACCGGCGAAAACTCTTAGGGCCGCCGAAGCCGCCATGGCCGAGTTGGTGGGGTTATCCGGTGAAGCCCTGCGCAAGCAGCAGGAGCGGGTAAACGAGTTGGTGATTGAGGCCAACCGTCAGAATCTGGCCTTCAAGAAGAAGAACCCCGGGGCAGGATCCCAAGTGCACTCAGCCAGACCCAATAGCCAGAAATCGGATGGGGAGGCCTCTTCCCCGCATCCAAGCAGGAGCAAGAGCAAGAGCAAGAGCCGGAGTCGGAGTCGAGGTTCCGGAAAAAACAAGCAGCTACAGACCTACGATCCGGCCTTCGCCGGTATCCAGCAAGCCGGGCAGGCCGGACAGCGTAACTCGGGGCAGGCGGGAAGTACCCGTGGGGATGGTAACCTGGGTGTAGGAAACAATAACCCGGTTGGCGGTGGTAATCCACCCCGGGATCCTCCTCACGTTCAGGGAAACCCACAGCGGGAGGTCGCCTCCGTTCCCCAGCAGGCCCTGGTCCCTGCGCAAGACAGGCTCAACGATGGCAACTCGAGGTTGCAGCAGCTCGGGTATCAGCCAGACGAGAACCCTTTGGGATCTCGGATAGGAACCAGGCAGCTGAACCCGGCGGATGCCAGATTCCGGCTCGACCGGATTCATCAATCCGAGTTCGTGGAAGATCAAGGACCTCCGGGACCTGCCTGCTTCGGACCTCGGATAATGCGGGAACCTCCTGTTCGGAACTTTCAGCTCAACCGAGGTGCCAAGACCTATGACGGTAGCAAGAAGCCGGAGGACTGGCTAACCGACTATGTAACTGCAGTAAGTATAGCCGGTGGAAACAGACGATGGGCGGTACGTTATGTACCGCAGATGTTGGAAGGACCAGCCCGGATCTGGTTGAACAATCTGAGAACTGGCAGTATAGACTGCTGGCTAGACTTTGAGGAGGCATTCATCAGCAACTTCACCAGCACGTACAAAAGGCCTAACAGACCTCAGCAGCTCGCCATCTGTAGGCAAAGGAGCAACGAGACTGACCGGGAGTACCTTACCCGGTGGAGCAATATTCGCAACTCTTGCGAAGGAGTGGTGGAGACGCAGGCCATCTCCTGGTTTGCGCAGGGATGCCGGCATGGCTCTATGCTGTGGCAGAAGTTGCAGAGAAAGATGCCAACAACCTTGGCAGAGACCATGCGCATCGCCGATACCTACACGCTTGGAGATCCCATGCAACCCCTGGTGGATGTCGGTGACTCCAACAGGAGGAATGCGGGACCTCAGCGTTCAGGACCGAGCAGGAGCCATGATCGCCAGGAGTTCGGCCACAAGAGGAATCAGCCCGAGTACCACCAGGCCGCGCAGCATGTCGTAGCAGTGACACGGGAGCAGGAGGATGCCGGCAACAACCAGCGTCAAAAGACAAGTGGCCCGGCTTGGGGTCAGAGTCAGGAGGTGCAAAAGACCTGGGTGGAACAAAAGAAGCCCCTGACATATGAGGAAATGCTGAACAAGCCATGCTGCTACCACACTCTGGAGGCCAACAAGCCCGCGAATCATTCTACTCGGCAGTGCAGCTGGTATCAGCGCACGTTGCAGGAGGGAAGCTCGGGAGCTATTCGGCAGAGTGCTCCGGCATCTCGGCCCAATATCCCGAGACCCCCTCCTCCGACATCGGGGGCCAACGCTGTTCGACTTCCCCCTCCTCCGAGAGGACCCCCACCTCACCCGGTGAATGTGGTGCATACCCGGAACGACAACGGTAACCAAGCCGGACACCAGCAGAGCAACTACCGGGAGGCTCATCAAAGCTATGTGGTCTTCGTAACCGAGCCCACTGACCGAAAGAGTGTGCGGCAGCGTGCCCTGGAGGTGAATGCTGTGATCCCGGCGGTGCCCAAATTCTTGCACTGGTCCGAGATGGAGATCACCTAGAGCCGGAAGGATCACCCCCGGGTTATGCCCAAGCCGGGAGCGTATGCCTTGGTGGTGGACCCAACTTTTGTCGGACCCAACCTCAACGTCCGCTTCAGCTGGGTTCTGATTGACAATGGCAGTGCCATTAACATCATGTACAAGGACACGATGCTGAAACTGGGAGTATCCATGAACACCCTGCTGCCTACCGAGACAACCTTCCACGGCATTGTGCCCGGAGTCTCCTGCTCGCCCATGGGAAAGATCTGGGTGGAGGTGCTATTCGGAACTCGGGAGAACTGCCGAACCGAGAGCTTGGAGTTCGAGGTCGTGGACCTCGAGAGCCCGTATCACGCCCTGATCGGCAGACCGTCCCTCGCCAAGTTCATGATATCGACTCACGTGGGCTACCTCAAGATGAAGATGCCGGGACCTAACGGTGTAATCACCATCTCGGGAGACCACAAGCGCTCCATGGAATGTGCCTCAGCGGGGTCGTGCTTGGCTGAGTCTCTGGTGATCGCGGAAGAAAAGAAGAGGATCCAGCAGGTGGTGGCAATGGCCAAGACCTCCCAACTCGGAATGCCCGGGATGGTGAACCCGGAGCAGGGGGCATCATTTCAGCCCCCCAAGGAGACCAAGAAGGTGTGTGTGGACCCCAGCAACCCGGAGCGCCAAGTTATCATTGGCAGCAACCTGGACAGCAAATAGGAAGGCGAGCTCATCGACTTCCTCCGTGAGAATCGGGATGCCTTTGCGTCGTCGAGTGACGATCTGCAAGGCGTCCCGAGGGATTGGCTGAGCACTCTCTGTTTGTTAAACCGGATGCGAAGCCGGTGAAGCAACCAACTAGGCGCCTCTCGGATGAAAGAAGAGCCGCGGTCATGGAGCATCTAGCTATACTGCTGGCCGCCGGATTCATAATGGAGGTGCTGCACCCGGATTGGATATCGAATCCGGTCCTGGTGGAGAAGAAGAAGGATGATCCCCTCCTGCTTAAGGTGTGGCGCATGTGCATCGACTTCACCAACCTCAACAAAGCATGCCCGAAGGACCCCTTTCCACTGCCCCGGATAGATCAAGTAATAGACTCTACTGCCGGGAGTGAGCTTTTAACTTTTCTAGATGCTTATTCTGGATTTCACCAGATACCTTTGAACCCGGATGATCAATTGAAAACTGCTTTCATTACCCCCTATGGGGCTTATTGCTATCGTGTCATGACTTTCGGTTTGAGGAATGCTGGTGCTACATACCAGAGGTGCATGCAGAAATGTTTGCATGACCAGATAGGCCGAAATGCCGAGGTCTATGTCGATGACATAGTCATAAAAACAAAAGAAAAAGCCTCACTAATAGATGATCTGAGGGAAACATTTAAGAACCTAAGAAGATTCCGAATGAGGTTGAACCCGGATAAGTGTAGATTTGGTGTACTGGCAGGGAAATTACTCGGTTTCCTCATCTCAAGCCGGGGAATCGAGGTCAACCCGGGTAAAATTCGTGCTATTGAGAGCATGAAGTTGCCCGTGCGTCTCAAGGATGTGCAGAAGTTTACCGGGTGTCTTGCATCCCTAAGTCGGTTTGTGAGGAGACTTGGGGAGAAAGCATTGCCCCTGTACCAACTGATGAAGAACAGCAAGACATTTGTTTGGACCCCGCAGGCTGATGCGGCGTTCAACGACTTGAAGAGAATGCTCTCAACAGCACCTGTGTTGGCATCCCCGTTATCCAAGGAACCTATGCTGTTGTATATTGCCGCAACCAATCGAGTAGTCAGTGTGGCAATGGTAGTAGAAAGGGAAGAAGGGGGCAAGCTGATACAGAGGCCGGTGTATTACCTCGTGAGGTGATCTCGGAGTCCAAGCAGAACTACCCGCACTACCAGAAGATGGCGTATGGGGTGTACATGGCAGTGACCAAGCTCAAGCACTACTTTCAGGAACACCCGATCACCGTGGTATGCGAAGCTCCTCTCGCCGAGATCATCAGTTGCAAGGATGCTAGCGGCCGGGTAGCCAAATGGGCAATCCAGTTGTCTCCATACGCTCCGGCGTACGAGAGACGAGATGCCATCAAGTCGCAGGCGCTGCCGGACTTTTTGGTGGACTGGGCCGAGATGCAGTATGAACCTCCGATGCCGGATTACAATTTCTGGAGGATGCATTTCGATGGCTCAAAGGCTAAGGTCGGATTGGGTGCAGGAGTGGTCCTCACTTCCCCAAAACAAGATGTACTGAAGTATGTGCTGCAAATTCATTTTTGGGCATCCAACAATGTCACAGAATATGAGGCTTTGGTTCATGGATTGAACGTCGCCAAGGAAATCGGCATCCGCCGGATAGAGTGTTTCGGTGACTCCGACCTCGTGGTACAACAGGTGTCGGGGAATTGGGATGCCCTCGATGCAAACATGGCCTTATACAGGTTTCATGTGCAGAAAATATCCGGATTTTTTGAAGGATGCGAGTTCAAGGATATACCCAGAGGAGAAAACGAGGCAGCAGATGTCTTGTCCAAGCTAGGATCATCCCGGGATGCAATCCCACCCGAGATAGCTCTGGAGCATTTAAGGAAGCCATCTATTCAACGCTCACCCGAGTCGGATTCTATCTTCATCCCGAAGGAACCAGGTGCAGATGCAGTACCCATGGAAGTAGATGTCGGAAGCATCACATCGAACCCGGGGACTGCGGCACAGTGTTCGGCGAGGCAGAGAAAGATGATTATAGAGGTGATGTCGGCAGAGCCGATGGACATAGACGCTCCCATGTTCCCGGATAGACCTGTTCCGGGATGGGCACAGCCCATTATGGCTTACATCTTGGAAGGAACCCTCCCGGAGAATGAAGTGGAAGCCCGGCAGATAATGCGAAGATCAAAAGCATACACTGTCATCAATCAAGAACTGTACAAAAGGAGTGTCACTGAGGTACTCCAGAGGTGTGTGGAACCGGCAGAAGGACAAGAGATGCTGGTGGAGATACATCAGGGAGAGTGTGGACATCATGCATCATCCCGGGCACTGGTGGCAAAGGTGTTCCGGCATGGGTTCTACTGGCCCACTGCATTGCAGCAAGCAGAAGATATTGTCCGAAAGTGTGGAGGGTGTCCGAGATTTGCTCACCGGGTACACATGCCGGCGTCAGCACTAAAAACAATCCCCATCACTTGGCCATTCGCAGTGTGGTGTTTGTACATGGTCGGGCAATTCAAGCCGGCAAGAGGCAATATGACACATATACTGGTGATGGTGGACAAGTTCACCAAGTGGATAGAGGTCAAGCCAATCCGGAAGTGTGATGTACACACCGCTGTGCAATTCCTGAAAGACATCATCTTGAGATACGGATACCCGCACAGCATTATCACAGATAATGGAACCAACTTTGCCGTGGGGGAAATCGCTCGATTTTGTGCTGAGAAGGGAATCCGGCTGGATGTAGTATCAGTCGCACACCCGGAAGCAAATGGGGGTGTCGAAAGAGCAAATGCCTTAGTCTTGGCCGGCATCAAAGCTCGCTTGATCGAACCACTGTTGAGAACTCCGTGATGCTGGATAGAGGAGTAACCTGCGGTGTTATGGGGTCTCCGGACTACACCGAATAGATCTACCGGCTGCACGCCATTCTTCATGGTATACGGTGCTGAGGCAGTACTCCCGACCGACATACAGTATGATTCTCCGCGAGTGACAATGTTCACCGAGACCGAGGCAAAGGAGGCCCGGGAAAATGATGTAGACTTACTCGAAGAGGCAAGAGAATTGGCACTATCTCGGTCGGCAATTTATCAACAGAATCTCCGTCGCTATCATAGCCGGAAAGTACACCCGAGGGTGTTCCGAGAGGCGGATCTGGTGCTGAGGCTCATCCAACGCACGGCCGGAATGCATAAGCTGTCACCTCCATGGGAGGGGCCTTTTGTGATAAGCAGGGCATTGCACAATGATTCTTATTACCTTGTAGATGCACAGGAAGCTAGGAAAGGTGTAATGGACAAATCCGGTGAGGAAACCAAGCGTCCATGGAATGTAGCTCTACTTCGCCCCTTTTACACGTAAAGGGCTCAGTGTATGTTATATCTCAATTTTCGGTATTAATGAAAGAAAGGCACCCCGGGAGGAACCCGGGGACTGCCTGGTTATCTGCATGTCTTGTTCTTATTTTTGTCGAGTTCATTTACTGCTTTTTACCGGCATCTCGGAAAGGAACCCGGGGACTGCCGGATAACTGTTCTCTACTTTTGTTTTGTATGCCGGGAAAGTTCCGAGTTCGATTCTCAAAGTCAAAGTAATGTATGTCATGTGAAATCATCTTGTGACTCGACTGACGAACGCCGAAATGGTAGTCAAGAGCAAAGAGAGGGAAGGTGGGAAACACGAAAACGGTCTCGGGGACTCGGAGCAGGAACTTATCCGGCATACCTGTTTTTTACTAACTGTTATTTTTTAAGTCGGGAATTCGGTTAGTAGGAACTCGGATTGTTCTAAGTAATGTGTGCCGTATGTGGAGTTTTGTGACTCGACTGTCGAACGCCGAAATGGTAGACAAGAGCTGAAATTACCTAAGTACGGTAGAACATGAAAGACAAGTCGGGAACTCAAAACAGAATAAATTGACATAAGTTACTCGGATAAATAATTCAGTACGAAACGAAAATAGTATAAGTGTATATTACATATGGCACCCGGCATACCGGGGATTTAACGAATCTACTCTTAAGTTTTTCAAGCGGTAGGGGAAGTCGGCCTCTCGACGGGGACCTCGGGAGCAGCAGCCTCGGGAGCAGCAGCAGCAGAAGCAGCTGGAGCAGCAGCGGGAGCGACTTCGGCTTCAGTTCCGGCAGCACTGCTCGGGGCGTCGGGGTGCACCTCGGTCTCGGTGGCCTCTGGTCTCGGCGAAGTCGTTGCGTCCCGGGGAACCTCGCTCTCGGGTGCGGCACCGGAAGCAGCATCATCTTCTTCCGGGGCCTCGTCTTCTGCGTCGCCGGTCGCGTCAGTTTCTTCGTCATCCTCGTAATCGGATTCCGAGTCGGAAGGATGGACGCTGACGGTGAAGGCGCGGATGCTTGCCCACGTAGCGATGCGGTGCGCCACCTCCTGTCGCTGCTGGATCTTAGCCGGGTCACTAACCCACGCCGAGGTCGTCCGCAGCCGCTGGATTGCCCCCAGATCGAGACCTTCGTACCAGCTGAGTACTTGGGTCAGGACCTGGTCAACGCCAGCCCGCGCACCGGAACGCTTCCAGGCGTGGATGCGCCTCCCGGCACCCCGAAGTGCGCTCGCGAGCTCGGGAATCGAGAGCGTCCCGCGGATGCTCGGCCACAGTGCGCCGTGGACGTGGATCGCGACGCTGAGCAGCTCCGTCCCGATAGACCGGAGAGGTACTATCCGGGCCTTCAGGGCGGTGAGGTGATCCTCGATGTCCCAGGCATCCGAAATGGGACCCTTCCCGGCGCGCTTCTCTCGGGCGGCGGCAACAGCAAGGGCGGCAGCCTCGCGGGAGTGCTCGAACTCTCCTTTAAAAAGAAGAGCTGTCAAACGACTAAGTCATAAGAGTAGCAACAAGAAAGCAAAGAGAAGACAAGAGGGATGTCGGTCCACTTACTGTTCAGATCCCGGTTCAATACAGTGAGCTCCGAGAGCCAAGTATCAGACCGAGACCAGAGAAGAGCAAGCTCGGTCTCGGCAGTATGCGCGCGCTCCTCGGACTGGTCCAAGGTCTCTTTCAGCTTCTTGGTCGCCTCGATGAAGCGCGTCTTCATGTCGGTCGTAGCAGCCTTGACCTTTTCGAGCTCGCCGTTGAGCCGCGCGATCTCGGCTTGCGCGGTGGCAAGTGCGGTCTTCTGGTCAACCGAGACCTTGCGCGCGGCGTCGCGCTCCTCCCGGAGGTGTCCTTCGGATTTCTTGGACTGACCGAGGTCAGCAAGAACCCGGTTGAAGATGTTGCGGCGTTTCTGGCTGCACTCCTGAAATCAAGACAAAGAAGGAGTTAGTCTGGAAAAGGTGTAAGGAACCCGGTTGGGAGGATCTCGGGGACTCGGTGTCCGAGTCCTGGATTTTTCTCTAAGATTGGAGCCTAGTGATCTGCTATTCGGTGGAATCTAGAGCACTAAGCACCAATCTCGGGGACTAGTGGTGATGGAGCAAATTTTGAAGCAACCTACCCGGTTGGGAGGATCTCGGGGACTCGGTGTTCGAGTCCTGGATTTTTCTCTAAGATTAGAGCCTAGTGATCTGCTATTCGGTGGAATCTAGAGCACTAAGCACCAATCTCGGGGACTAGTGGTGATGGAGCAAATTTTGAAGCAACCTACCCGGTTGGGAGGATCTCGGGGACTCGGTGTCCGAGTCCTGGAGTTTTCTCTAAGATTGGAACCTAGTGATCTGCTATTCGGTGGAATCTAGAGCACTAAGCACCAATCTCGGGGACTAGTGGTGGTGGAAGGAACAAGTATTTTTTGATAAAAGAAAGAGAACAAGCTTACCTTGGTCACCCGAGTAACATCCAATGCGGCCACCTGGAGAGCGTGCAGGGCTTGAGCGTTGCGGCTTTGGCCTGCAGCGTGCAAGTCTCCTGCAGTCTCGGAGGCGTCGGCGGCAAGCCAGGCCTGGTTGTATTCGTCAACAACCTGTATGCCGGTGCCACCGGCAGCGCGAGCAGCAACAGCGTCCCGGGATCCTGAAGGTACAAAGGAACTGACGGTTGCTCGCAACATCCGCAAGGCAGCAGTAGGGATCTCGGCGGGAGGCGGTGGTAACGATGAAAACGTACCCGTGCGCAGCACCAAGTCGCGGGCCGAGGATGTCGGGGCAGCTGCAGGCGGGGCAGAGGGTATTTTCTGTCCAGCAACCTTGGCGCGAGACTTCACGGGAGGTTGATCAGCTGGCCGGGAGGAGGCTGTGGGCTGCTTCTCCGAGATGGTCTTGGTCGCGGATGGCCGAGAGGGGCCGCTTGCCGCGGGTTGCCGGCGAGGGCTAAGGATCTCTGCCTCAAGCCCGGGCACCCGGCGCGGACTCTCCGGAAGAAGAACTTCTCCCGAGGTGGTCGTGACCTGCACCGGGGTCTCGTCGATCACCGGATGTGCATCCGGGGTCACAACGGTAGCCGGTGCGGCACCGGAGGCGGCATGTTCACTTCCTCGGGTAGAAGGGCGAGGAGGTGAAGGAGAAGCCCGAGCCGGGCTGGGAGTCCGAGTCCCGGGAGGAGGAGGAACGGCAGGTGACGGGAGCTCGAGCACATCCCTGAAAGGAAATGTCTTAGTAATGGTTGTGGAGAAAACAAAGTCAGATAACATAAGGCAAGGAAAACGTACCCGGAATCCACAATGGGAGGACCCCTTTGCTGACGCCGAGCAGGCTTCTCGGTCGTTTGCTTACTCGGCTTGCTCCTCTTGGGGGGGTTGCCGGAGTTATCGGCCCCCTCAGTGTCGGAAGCCGCGCGCTTCCGGCTCTCGGCACGTTTGGTCCCGGTTGTCGGTTTCGGAACCACTACTGAGGCCCAATTCAGAGGGAGAGCGTCAATAACATCGAGAATCTGGCAGTCAATCTCATCCTCATCATCCGAAGAAATGGAAACTGCCTCTGAGGTTGAAGGATTACCCGGGGCAGCAGCCTTGACGAAAGGAATGGCGAGATGGTCCTCGACGTCGGGGTCCTCACTCGGCATCTCGGCCGGTTTTGGGAAGTTCGGCGCGTAGTTCCCGTTGGCGTGGACAGCGTCTTCTTCGAGTTGACGCTCGAACAACTGCGCAAACAAATCAGGCCGTGTCGGTGTCCAGGTGAACGTATGTACGAAGGCGAATGCACGAAAGACATATATGAGCACCTGGTCGCATGGTTTTTTCCGGGATCCCCCAATGACACCCCAAGAGTAGTCATCCGTCATCTCCGTCCGGGCAATAGTTCGAACGCGACGGACGACCCCTACGTGATCTAGCCCAAAGATACTGGTTCTAGTGGGGTCATAGTTCCCGGCCATATGGCACATCTTGTGCACTCGGTTTTGAAGGGGGCAGACGCGGCGAATGATGAAGCAACGCAGGAGATCATCGCCGGTCATCTTCTCGTTTAGCACGTTCAGAACGTCGTGCATGCAATTGACCTCGTCGTTATCTGGAAGCTGCTTCCAGAGACAGAATTCGCGCGGAGGACCAATAACGAACTCCGGCAGATTGATGAAGTCCGGATTCGAGGATCCCGGACCATCTCCCGAGTGCTCCCGGTTCTTCACGTAGAAGAAGCTGTGCTGCCACTTCCGGCAGGACTCTAGTCCCTTGACTATAGGGAATCCGGAGTCCACGCGAGGGATGATGGTGGCCGCTCCGCAATCGACTAAGTCTTTTATCTTCTTATCCGGGTTGGGGATGGCTTGGCGGCGAAGAATAAAATACTTGGCCCAGAGATCCAAAAATGGCCATATGCCGAGGTATGCCTCCGCGTAGGTGGTAAAGACCGAGAGCATCATAATGGCGTTGGCGGGAAGATTGTGAGGTTGGAGGTCGTAGGTGTCGAGGAAGTCGCGGAAGAAGGGGCTAGCCGGAAGCCCAAACCCACGCTCGAAGTGCGCGAGGAATACCACGTATTCCCCGGGTTGGGGTTCCGGTGCAACCTCCCCCTCCGGGAGACGGCTCTCGACTTCCAGAGGAATCCGGTGAGTCCGATACAGCCAGTCCAGATCTGACTGCTTGGTCTCGGACCCATCCCAGCACCCCCGGGTACGTTCTTCGCCCATGTCGGAGAAGTTTGCAAATCTATCCGAGCTACTCTGCAGACGCAGCGGCGGTTAGTCGGAGTTAGTCTATCGGAAACTAGGATGCCGGAGCACAAACTGCTAAACACTACCGGGTCCCTGGGAAACAAGATCTACCGTGTGCTAAATAATCAAGGCAAAAGGAAGGAAAAAAGGCTCCCGCTAGGCTCGGGCGAGGCGCAATGCAAGTGAATGGCCTACATCCTACCGCGGCGGTACATCACCGCCGCGCGCCTCGTGCGCGCCGCCCAGGTTGTGCTCGCCGGCGGCGGCTCAACCACACTTGTGCTATGGCACGGCCGGGGTCGGGCGGTTGCTCTACCGAAGAAAACCATCGAGGCGGAGAGGGCAACTCACCGGTGAAAGAGAAGGTCGGCGAGGGCGACGGTGTCCGGGCTCCGGCGAACGGCGAAGGCGACGGTGTCCGGGCTCCGCCGAACGGCGACGAATGCAGCGGCAGCGGGGCGCTCGAGACAGCGAGGGAAGAAAATGCGAAGGAGATGAAGAAGGAGGGGAAACCGTTCCGGTCCCCTATTTATGGGGGGGATTCCGGAGCGGTTTCCGATTTTCCCGCCCACGATCTCCACGATCGTGGGTGGGATCTGTTCTGCGCAGTGCACCACGTGGCGCTAGCCGGAGCGCCCGATCCGGCCACACCGAGGGTCACACGGCCCCAACGGTTCGATTCCGGATCGGCTGCGGCTCCCCGGCGCGGGAACCCAAGCGACGGCGTGGTCGCGCAGGAGCACTCGAGTGCGTCTCTGCTCAGACGGGACGTCGGGTGGGCCCTGGCTCACAGTCTCGAATTCATCATGAGGCCAACGGTCGAGATTCACTGAGGATGTGTTATCCGGTTGCAGGCTTCGCCTCCCGGTAAACATAGTCTCGGTAAAAAGGTCTCGGAAGAACCGACTTCGGCAGAAAGGGAAAGGCTGGTGGCATGTGTTCTCAGAAGATAGTTGTTGTTTAAAGCTGATCCCGCACATCATCCGGGGTCGCTGTGCAGCACCAGCTTCGAGGACTAGTGTCGGGGGGCTGCCCCCCGGGTAGGGGCAGATCCCGGTATAGTTCTGTAAATGCCAACAGTACTTGACCTTTGGCGACAGCAAGGGACACCTCCAGGTGTGCTGAAAGGGCAGCTTAACCCTTGGGCACTGGAAGAAGGCAAAGTGCCTCCTGGCAGCCACAAGGGTCAGGTCTCGCGGCTATAAATAGACACCCCCGGCCCTCACAATTGCAGCACAAGCATGAGCGGGTGGTTCCTCTAAGAACTAGCTTCTCGAAGATGTCTTTGCTGATAAGCTAAGACATCTTCGGGAGGCTAGGCCTAGAGATACTCATCCTGAGACGAGCTCGGACGCCTCCGGAAAGGATCCCGGATCTAGGACTCCGAGGAGACTCCCGGATGGAGGTGTACTCGGCTTTACCGGATAGGTAGTCCGGGTAAGTACTAACCGGAGTATATGTTCGGTCTTGACCTTATGCAGAAGAGGCTCACAGTGGCAAGCGAGGAGGTAGCCGGCGTGAGGGCTTCCGGCAGGCCGTCAACGGTCCGTAGCAGGCTTTCCCGTCTATTGCGGGGGGAAGTACCGTTCCGCCTGACACGGAAGCATGGTCACCTCCCGCCTGACACGGAAGCATGGTCACCTCCCGCCTGACACGGGAGCGCATCAGTCGGTACGATCGTGGTACGACAAGACCCGACATGCCTAGCCCGGCAATCCGGAAAAGGCTATCCGGGATGGGCAAAGACATGTCTTGTCTCTGACAGGGGGACAATGATGATGCAGGACGGCGCCTGCCGTCCTTAACGAGATGATGACGAAGGGGCTACACCGGATAGCCCGGCGACTAGGTCGCACTAGCCGGTGACGGCATGCCGGCTAGGCCTGTCCGGTGGGGCCAAGCCAAGTTAGGGTTTCCGGCCCTCCTGGCCGGAGCTCTATAAAAGACGCCATAACTGCTCCTGAGAGCAAGAGACCAACTTGAGAGCCAAAGCTATAGTCACATTTACTCTTAGAGCATTCACTCCTTCTCACCTTGAGTTCATCTAGTTCTTTGTACTCCTCCCTTTGAGAGATCTTGTAGCAAATTGTAGCTCTTGTACCACAAGTATATAGAGAGGAAAGGCAGGAGTAGGGGTGTTACCTCCTCACGAGGGCCCTGAACCTGGGTATATCGTGTGTGTGTTGTGTGCCTTCGTGCGTTTGTTTGTGTTTGTTAGATCTTCCCCTTTGCACTTTGATCTCATTTCTTCTTCTTGGGAGATCTCGGTTTTACCGGGATCCTCCCCGTGTGAGCTCTTCAGCTCGCTATCCCTCCCCGGATCCACCAACGTCCATCGGGCCCACAAATTAGCCATCCTATGGCATCTGCCGTGACACCACAACGACAATCGTAGTCATCTGGACTCCCGTGGACCCCTCCTAGCCATCTAGGAGTATACGGACGCTCCTTACGTCATCTTACCCATTGTACCCCTCACAGCCATATAGGGGTATCATTAGCACTTTTAGGTCATCCTAAACCACGTGCGCCAATCATAGCCATTTGGAGACCCGTGGACGCCTCCCAACCTTATAGGAGTATACGGACCCTCCTTGCGTCATCTGACCCATTGGACCCCTCCCAGCTATCTAGGAGTATCAGTACCACTTTTAGGTCATCCTAAAGCAGGTGCGACACTCGTGGCCATCTAGACCCCCCGTGGACTCCTCCTAGCCATCTGGGCGTATACGGACCCTCCTTACGTCATCTGACCCACGAGCACCCCTCCCAGCCATCTAGGAGTTTCAGTAGCACTTTTAGGTCATCCTATAGCACGTGAGACAATCGAAACCCTTTGGACACCCATGGACCCCTCCCAGCCTTCTAGGAGTATACAGACCCTCCTTACGCCATCTGACCCATTGCACCCCTCCCAGCCAACTAGGAGTATCTATAGCACTTTTAGGTCATTATAAAGCACGTGCGACAATCATAGCCATCTGGACCCCATGGACCCCTCCTAGCCTCATAGGAGTATACGGACCCTCCATACGTCATCTAACCCACGGGCACCCATCCCAGCCATCTAGGAGTATCTGTAGCACTTCTAGGTCATCCTAAAGCACGTGCGACAATCATTGCCATCTGGACTCCCATGGACCCCTCCTTTTCATCTAGAAGTACGCGGAACCTCCTGACGTCATTTCACCCATTGCATCTGTCCAAGCTTTCTAGGAGTATTAGTAGCACTTTTAGGTCATCCTAAAGCACGTGCGAACATAGTAGCCATCTGGACTCCCCGTGGACAACTCGTAGCCATCTAGGAGTATAAGGACCCTCCTTATGTCATCTGACCCACGGGCACCCCTCCCAACCATCTAGGAGTATCATTAGCACTTTTTGGTCATCCTAAAGCACGTGCGACAATCATAGTCATCTGGACTCCCATGGGCCTCTCCAATTCATCTAGAAGTATGCGGACCCTCCTGACGTCATCTGACCTATTGCACCCCTCCCAGCTATCTAGGAGTATCCGTAGTCCTTTTAGTTCATCCTGAAGCACGTGAAATAATCGTAGCCATCTGGACTCCCGTGGACCCCTCCTAGCCATCTAGGACTTTACGGACCCTCCTTACGTCATCTGACCCATTGCACCCCTCCTAGCCATCTAGGAGTATCAGTAGCACTTATAGGTCATCCTAAAGCATCTACGACAATCGTAGCCATCTGGTCCCCCATGGACCCCTTCTAACCTCATAGGAGTATACGACCCTCCTTACGTCATCTGACCCATTGCACCCCTCCCAGCCATCTAGGAGTATCATTGGCACTTTTAGGTCATCCTAAAGCACGGGCGACAATCATAGCCATTTGGACAAATGTGGACCCCTCCCAGCCTTCTAGGGGTATGTGGACCCTCCTTACGTCATCTGACTCATTGCACCCCTCACAGTCATCTAGATGTATCAATAGCACTTTTAGGTCATCGTAAAGCACGTGCGACAATCGTATCCATTTGGACCCCCGTGGACCCCTCCTAGCCTCATACGAGTATACGGACCCTCCTTACATCATCTGACCCACGGGCACCCCTCCCAGCCATCTAGGACTATCAGTAGAACTTTTAGGTCATCCTAAAGCACGTGCGATAATCATTGCCATCTGGCCTCCCGTGGACCACTCCTATTCATCAGAAGTATGCGGACCCTCCTGACGTCATATGACTTATTGCACCCCTCCGAGCTATCTAGGAGTATCTGTAGCCCTTTTAGGTCATCCTAAAGCACGTGCAACAATTGTAGCCATCTGGACTCCCGTGGACCCCTCTTAGCCATCTAGGAGTTTACGGACCCTCCTTACGTCATCTAACCCATTGCACCCCTCCTAGCCATTTAAGAGTATCTGTAGCACTTATAGGTCATCCTAAAGCATGTACGACAATCGTAGACATCTGGACCCCTCTGGACCCCTCCTAACCTCATAGGAGCATACGGACCCTCCTTACGTCACCTGACCCATTGCACCCCTCCCAGCCTTCTAGGAGTATCATTAGCACTTTTAGGTCATCCTATAGCACGTGCGACAATAATAGCCATTTGGACACCTTTGGACCCCTCCCAGCCTTCTAGGGTTATACGGACCCTCCTTACGTCATCTGACTCATTGCACCCCTCCCAGCCATCTAGGAGTATCAATAGCACTTTTAGGTCAACTTAAAGCACGTGCGACAATCATAGCCATTTGGACCCCTGTCGACCCCTCGTAGCCTCATAGGAGTATACAGACCCTCCTTACGTCATCTGACCAACAGGCACCCCTCCCAGCCATCTAGGAGTATCAGTAGCACTTTTATGTCATCCTAAAGCACGTGCGACAATCATTGCCATCTGGACTCCCGTTGACCCCTCCTATTCATCTAGAAGTATGCGGACCCTCCTGACGTCATCTGACCCATTGCACCCCTCCCAGCCATCTAGGAGTATCATTAGCACTTTTAGGTCATCCTAAAGCACGTGCAACAATCATAGCCATCTGGACTCCCGTGGACCTCTCTTATTCATCTAGAAGTGTGCGGACCCTACTGACGTCATTTGACCCATTGCAGCCCTCCGTGCAATCTAGGAGTATTAGTAGCACTTTTAGGTCATCCTAAAGCACGTGCAACAATCGTAGCCATCTGGACTCCCGTGGACCACTCCTAGCCATCTAGGAGTATACGGACCCTCCTTACGTCATCTGACCCATTGCACCCCTCACAGCCATCTAGTAGTATCATTAGCACTTTTAGGTTATCCCAAAGCACATGCGACAATCGTAGCCATTTGGACACCCGTGGACGCCTCCCAGCCTGCTCGGAGTATACGGACCCTCCTTACGTCATCTGACCCATTGCACCCCTCCGAGGCATCTAGGAGTATCAGTACCACTTTTCAGTCATCCTAAAGCACGTGCGACAATCGCAGCCATTTGGACCCCCATTGTCCCCTCCTAGCCACATAGGAGTATACTGACCCTCCTTACGTCATCTGATCCACGGGCACCCCTCCCAGCCATCTAGGAGTATTTGTAGCAGTTTTAGGTCATCCTAAAGCACTTGCGATAATCATTGCCATCTGGACTCCCGTGGACCCCTCCCAGCCATCTAGGAGTATGTGGACCCTCCTAACGTCATCTGACCCTTGCACCCGTCCAAGCTATCTAGGAGTATCAGTAGCACTTTTAGGTCATCCTAAAGCACGTGCGATGATAGTATCCATCTGGACTCCCCGTGGACCCCTTCTAGCCATCTAGGAGTATAAGGACCTTCCTTATGTTATCTGATCCACGGGCACCCCTTCCAACCATCTAGGAGTATCAGTAACACTTTTAGGTCATCCTAAATCACGTGCGACAATCGAAGACATCTGGACCCCCATGGACCCCTCCTAGCCTCATAGGAGTATACAGACCTTCATTACGTCATCTAACCCACGTGCACCCCTTCCAGCCATCTAGGAGTATCTATAGCACTTTTAGGTCATCCTAAAGCACGTGCGACAATCATTGCCATCTGGACTCCCGTGGACCCCTCCTATTCATCTAGAAGTACGCGGACCCTCCTGACGTCATCTGACCCATTGCACCCGTCCAAGCTATCTAGGAGTATCAATAGCACTTTTAGGTCATCCTAAAGCACGTGCGATGATCGTAGCCATCTGGACTCCCCGTGGACCCCTTCTATCTGTGAGGACCCCTCTGACTAACCGTCAGAGATGCCCACGTTATGTAAACAGATCACGATCCCAATGATCAGTGCATCGCGATCACATAACCAAGATGGTATACAAAGTTACATCATACAACTCGAATAGTATAAGACTTACATAAATAATGGTCTCATGACCAAGTCTGCAAACATCGTCGCACTTGACGAATATTAACTAAGGTTCAGCGGAAGCTTCGGCTAGCATCGACCCTCGTCACATCCTGACGCATTCCCACAGAGCAGTTGAGCGGGACACTCAGTTGGCATAGTCGTCGGCGTACTCCTCCTTCTTGTCGTACATTTCTTCATTTCAACCTGGACGTTTGAATATCCATGGACACGGCCATATGAGTACATTTACGTACTCGCAAGACCACCTCTAAGGCTTAAGTTTTCATGATAATGCAAGAAAACACTTTTCAAAACTGGGATAGCTGCTATATACGACTATAGGGCTTAGTTTTCGAATACCATGATTTAGACATAGAGAATACGACATCTCTGAAACTTTGTTGAAGAAAACATTTAGAGATAGAATTCTCTTCTCTTGGATATAACAAGGACATATCCAAGTTCAAAACATTCCTTTGTAAAACCATTGAAAACACTAGGGTAGGGGTAACCCTTTTTCCTCCTTGAGACCAGACTGATTGTCTCCCCGAGACCAATCATCCTCTCGCAAATTCCGTACCTCCCAGGTACCACTTTTTTGCCTCCTTGCTTCCTTCGAAAACACTTCTCTTTCGAAAAGCATAAAACAGCCAGCATGCCTAGTGGGACCTTTCCAACCGTCCATGACCGCAGACGCGGCTATTCGAATAGATTTACACCCTGCAGAGGTTGCACACTTTACCCACACCAATCGGTCCTTCTGCCGTGTCTGCCACGGCCCGTCATACGACTGCATGCGGGGGTCCGGATAACACGATCAAAGCTTTCCACTATGACCACCCTAGTATCGGGGCCTCCCGGTAGGTTTGTTCTCCTCGGCACCGTGTGCTCCACTAGACCTCTTGGTCTTTCCTCGGGACGCCACACCGCCACGTCAGGAGACCCACCGTAATCGTCCGGCTGTTGGTCCTCAACAGTGTATTGTCTCTTCCGGACGATAACCCGGCTTCAAGGGCCCAGCCCTCATAGAAAGTATGAGAGCCCCAAGAAAAAACAGACAAGCTTCTGGCTAAACCCTACCCATGTCAGGTAGTGTGGCTTCACGGGTTAGTTGTTTGGGCGGCAGCTAGGGTCACACTCTGTTTTTCAAAACACTTTCTCCTCCGACTACTCCTAGCAGCTCGGGTTTTCGCAAACATCTTAGATTGCTCCCAGCAACTCGGGTTTAATTAAAACACTTGCTCGCTGATTGCTCCAAGCAACTCGGGTTTTCCTCCGTGAAACAGTTTTATCAAATAGGTTCCCATCCTAAAGTTTTGATGTAAGGAAATAAGAGTTCACTACAAGAAAACTTAATCTTTTTGATGGAGCCTTCAACAACAAGGCTCACAAAATAAACTTATGTTGGTAACACCTAGAGCATTTCTAGTAGATAACTTTGGCCAAACAAGATTTTGGAAAATAGTTTTCGGGTCGCAAGGTACCACAAAAGAAATAAAACATGCATTATTTTATTTTGAAAACAAAACATGCTTGATAAAAATAATAGAATTCATTATAGTGGTGAGGTGGCTTGCCTGGCTCAGCAATATGTCCTTGGTCTTGGTCTTTATGCTCCTCAGGTTCACTCCTCACTTCCAGTTCCTTCCCGATCGTATCTAACGTCGTAAACAGAAAGAGGAACAACACTCAGAATACAAGACAATGCCACAAGGACATAACAAACAGCAAGCATCGCACATGACACTTAGCTAACAGTCAAAAGCAAACAATTCCTTTAGCTAAACAACAATAAACAACAAGGTCCATAGAGCTAAGACAAAAAATAGATACTCCTAAGGGAATATACACCACAACTCTGAGTATTAAAAAGGTAGTTCTACAGAACACTAAAACAACACATCACTTAGGGTTATTATATCATTTAACAAGAGTTGTTATAATAGCTGCAGGAAACACTTCAGACTAAAGTATCTTAGTAGTTCAGGAAATACTTCAGACAAAAGTATCTTAATAGTTCCGGAAATACTTCAGATAAAAGTATCTTAATACACAAGCAAGTATTAACATTAACACTAGCATGGAGCACACTCACATGCAAACATGTTACTAGCTCAAGCAACACCTAATATCAAGTATCTAAGCGACAAACAATGGTAACACCAGTGTCCAAACAAGTTTATGAATAAGGGGTAAAATGGTGCATTAGGCTTATCTAATAGGACACCACAATTAAAGTCACTTCAACCAATAAACAAACAATCACATGGCAACCAAGTGTTGACAACAATCTAAAATAAGAAAGTCATATATTAAGCATTGCAAAACACAAGGAACTACTGGATAGTATTTAACACCAAACAATCATTCACATGCATAATACACAAACGAAACTAGTGCAACTCCTGGGAAGCAAGATGAACTATGTGAAACTCAAAAGTGAATGGGCTAACAATACTTTTAGGAAATTTATTAAAATTATTAAAGGATAACCTAAGTTTCTGGACTTATGAGTTACTAAGCACATCAACACATAAAAATTCAAGTAAAACATGCAATTAACTTATTACATTTATTGGATAAATAAGATGATGTTTAAAGAGATGAAACATAACACACAAACATACCCACAAGCAAAGCATATTAACACAATTGATGTTATTATTAGGGTACAACGTGAATAATGCTAAACATAAGTAAACAATGCACCACACATTATCAAAGGGGTTTAACCAAGTCATTATTATTGGGTTATGGTTCTGAACTTCAAAAGTTGATTAGTAATATTTCTACAAATCACATTTGCTAATAACAGATGATTAAAAGCTAATACTTCTATTAGCCAAATGTTGCTGTTTTGGTAGATAAAGCATAACTCATAAGATAATGTTCATAAAGTAGAATCCTTCTACCACAGTACACCTAGAAACCATATGAAGTGGTGAAAATTGGATTTGCATAATAAGCTATTACAAGGCAGTGGCTAAAAATCATGCAAATGCTACTGGTCTCAAAACCATAATGAATATAGTTTCAGATTTAGGAACCTCCTGTACGCAAGGTTAATTTCTATGGATAGGTATTTCCTTGAGCTTTCTGTAGAATTTGGATTCACTTAATTTGGACACTACTAGCTCTATATATTTCAGTTTTAGTGGAACACACACATTCTACCATTAATAGTGTGTAGCACAATATATGATTTATTTATAGACAAATCCAACTTTGCATGATAAACAAAATGCATAAGTACCATACAAAAATACTCCTACACCATTTGCATAGACATATAAAGCACAAACAAGTCAAACTAGATACATGCAAATAATAGAAAATAATGATATCCATTTTAAAGTGTAATAACCTACTGTTTTAGAAACTAATATACCAAGAGCAAAATATGAGAGGCAAAATTCTACCAAGCTAGGATATGATAGCTACTACTCATATCTAACACATGGAATTGGATTTGCTCAAAAATGTATTTTTAATAATGAACTAAAAATCCCCAAAGTGCTACTGGTGTCAAAGTTCAACATGATATAACTTTAGTTATGAACATCTCCTGCATGCAAGGCTTATAGATCTGGGTAGGTATTCTCCTAAGCTTTTCAGAGAGCTAAAGTTTGCAGGATTTGGATATATAAAACTCAAGTTATTAGGTAAATGGTAAAAATTCCCGTGCCATATGGTCAAGAAAACACACAGCAATCCAACAAAATTTATTTCAAAAAATTTGCATGCACAGATCTCCCACAAATGTATTAAAGCTGAGCTATCAATTATCTGGAAAATAAACAGAGAATAAAATGGCTTAAAAGGAAAAGATTAGAAAGGCCGGATCTGGGACCGGGCCGAGCTCAAGCAGCTGGGCCGGCCCAGTGCGCTCGCGCGCGCAGGCGAACGGCTGAGTAGCCACCGGATCGAGATCGGACGGCCCAGGATAGATCGGAAAGGTTCAAACTCAGGTCGTTGATCGCGAAATCGACGGCTCATAGTCGTCTTTCTCCTCACGACCGGACGAGGCGAGCAGGAACCCTAGAGGAAGAGGGCGTGGACGTGCGGCTCACCTAGGACAGTGAGAGGCGAAGAGGAGGGGTCGAGGCGGACGCGGAGGGTCGGGGCGGCCGAGGGGCGGTCGAAGATCCCGCCGGCGAGCTTGCAAACGACAACGGGGTCGAGGGCACCCACGGCGACAACGAGCTCGACGCGGAGTCTCTGTGGCTCCTAAAACAAAACAAGGATGTCTTAGAGCAAGACCACGGAGAGGGGAGCTCGCAGCAAGAAAAAAGGAGGGCCGATGGCCTCGGAGAAGGCGGCTTCGTCCACGATACGCTCGCGGCCTGAGCGTTGGTTCTTCGATGATTTCCGGGCAAGGGAGGAGGGGAGCTCGAGACCTGCTGCTCAGGGTGGGAGAGATGGATGAGAGTAAGCGAATGGACAAGGAGATACGAGGTGAGATGGCCTCGGGTGCATTTGAGGAGAGGGTGGCCGGTTCATGGCTTTCGGGCAGAGAGAGGAAAGAAGGAGAGGGCTCGGGCAGTGATTGGCGAGGGAGGGCAGTGTGCAATGATGCTCTGCTGCGCCATACCTTCATGGACGCTTGCTGGTGGCCTCGAGTTGTTGGAGGAGGGGAATAATGAAGAGGCTAAATCTGCCTGTCAGGTGTTTGATTATATGCCCGAAAGAAAAAAGAAAAGGGGAAGCAGGGCTAGGGTTTGGACAAAGGTCGGGCTAAGAGTTTTCCAGGGGTGTGGGTATCCACTGCTCGACTAAGACTAGAGTGAGAGGAGAGGGGGGTGATGGTTTTATATAATGATGCTATTGGGGCTGATTTGGGTAAGTAACTTTAGCCATTCCATTGATTGGAAAGTTTGGAGACAAGAGGGGTTGATTAGTATGGATATAGGTACAGGTTTTTGTATAAGACTTTAGGTGAAAAGGTTAAGCAGCAACTATTCATGATAATAGCAAAAACACTATCTAGTAAAAACTCATATGGTCAACTTAAAATGTAACACTCAAACCAAGCAAGGATTGGTGATCAAACATGTTTGTAGATTCTTAAGAAGGCTACATATGGAAATTAGAGGTGATGTAGGTGATACTAGAGGTTTTGTATTTCCAATATTAGCAAAATAAACCCTAACTGACATGCTCTAGAAATGTTAAAAATTAACAGGACAGAAGATAGTCAACCACTATTTGAAAATCAAATTTTTGAGTTCCTTAAGATCCAATAAGTAAAATAAAAGAGGTGAAACACACCACAATCATAAAATACAACATTGTAGCGTAAAAGATTTCAATCAAGCCTCACACCTAATTGGACACTCAATATCCATATATCCAAACAAGCCATATCAAAAGCAAACCAAGCTATTCCAGAAACAAGTAAATGCATAAACCATCTAATCGTTTAGGATATAACAAGTATAAGGTGGGATGGTGACCAATATGATCAAGACAAGGCTTTTGGTAGTAATAGAATTAACCCAACATGTTGAGCATTGGTTTCCAGAGGCTAATTAATAAGGTGTTTTGGAAAAGAGAGTTGATAATGCTTGCAACATGTTAAAATCCATTATAATTTAAGACTTATTGTATGGTCCTATATAGTTTTGCAACATGTAGTTTTTAGGATTACTGTTAGTTTTCTCAAATGATATTTATATTTTGGGTGGTTGCTAAAATCAAAACCTCAGGGTAATAACTTGTTTTGAGTTTTAGATGGTTGTTATTTAGAAGTCATCAACATAAACACAAAACACAACATGACCAATAGAGCAATCAGAGGATAAGCACATCCATTAACAAGACATTCCAAAAAGTTTTTGTTGCCTCAGAATTTTGGATCCTTGATAATTAAGTTTTTGTTGCTTCCAAAATTTGGGGCGTTACACTATCCATCTAGGAGTATAAGGACTCTCCTTACGTCATCTGACCCATGGCACCCCTCCTAGTAATATAGGAGTATCAGTAGCACTTTATAGTCATCCTAAAGCACGTGCGACAGTCATAGCCATTTGGACACCTGTGAACCCCTCCCAGCCTTCAAGGAGTATACGGACCCTCCTTACGCCATCTGACCCATTGCACCCCTCCCAGCCATCTAGGAGTATCAGTAGCACTTTTAGGTGATCGTAAAGTACGTGCGACAATCGTAGCAATCTGGACCCCCATGGACCCCTCCAAGCCTCATAGGAGTATACAGACCCTCCTTACGCCATCTGACTCACGGGCACCCCTCCCACCCATCTAGGAGTATATGTAGCACTTTTAGGTCATCCTAAAGCACGTGTGACAATCATTGCCATCTGGACTCCCGTGGACCCCTCATATTCATCTAGAATTATGTGGACCCTCCTGACGTCATCTGACTCATTGCACCCCTCCGAGCTATCTAGGAGTATCAGTAGCAGCTTTAGGTCATTTTAAAGCACGTGCGGCGATCGTAGCCATCTGGACTCCCCGTGGACCCCTCCTAGCCATCTAGGAGTATAAGGACCCTCCTTACGTCATCTGACCCATTGCACCCCTCCCAGCCATCTAGGAGTATCTTTAGCACTTTTAGGTCATCCTAAAGACGTGCGGCAATCATAGCCATCTGGCCTCCCGTGGACCTCTCATATTCATCTAGAAGTATGCGGACCCTCGTGACGTCATCTGACCAATTGCACCCCTCTGAGCTATCTAGGAGTATCTGTAGCCCTTTTAGGTCATCCTAAAGCACGTGCAACAATCGTAGCCATCCGGACTCCCCTGGACCCCTCCTAGCCATCTATGAGTTTATGGACCCTCCTTACGTCATCTGACCCATGGTACCCCTCCTAGCCATCTAGGAGTATTAGTAGCACTTTTAGGTTATCCTAAAGCACGTACGACAATCGTAGCCATCTGAGCCCCCGTGGACCCCTCCTAGCCTCATAGGAGTATAGAGACCCACCTTACGTCATCTGACCAATTGCACCCCTCCCAGCCATCTAGGAGTATCATTAGAAATTTTAGGTCATCCCAAAGCACGTGCAACAATCGTAGCCATTTCGACACCCGTGGACCCCTCCAGCCTTCTAGCAGTATACGGACCCTCCTTACGTCATTTGACTCATTGCACCCCTCCCAGCCATCTAGGAGTGTCAGTAGCACTTTTAGGTCATCCTAAAGCACGTGCGGCAATCGTAGCCATCTGGACCCCCGTGGACCCCTCTTAACCTCATAGGAGTGTACATACCCTCCTTACGTCATCTGACCCATGGGCGACCCTCCCAACCATATAGGTGTATACGGACCCTCCTTATGTCATTTGACCCATTGCACCCCTCCTAGCCATCTAGGAGTATCGGTAGCACTTTTCGGTCATCCTAAAGCACATGCGACAATCGTAGCCATCTGGACACCCGCGGACCCCTCCTAGCCATCTTGGAGTATACGGACCCTCCTTACATCATTTGGCCCATTGCCCCCTCCCGGCCATCTTGGAGTATCAGTAGCACTTTTAGGTCAACCTAAAGCACGTGCGACAATCATTGCCATCTGGATTCCCGTGGACCCCTCCGATTCATCTAGAAGTATGCGGACCCTCCTGACGTCATCTTACCCATTGCACCCCTCCCAGCTATCTAGAAGTATCAGCATCACTTTTAGGTCATCCTAAAGCACATGCAACAATTGTGGGCATTTGGACACCCGTGGACCCCTCCCAGCCTTCTAGGAGTATACGGACCCTCCTTACCTCATATGTCCCATTGCACCCCTCCCAACTATCTAGGAGTATGAGTAGCACTTTTTGGCCATCCTAAAGCACGTGCAACAATCGTAGCCATCTGGACTCCCCGTGGACCCCTCCTAGCCATCTAGGGGTATACAGACACTCGTTACGTCGTCTGACCCATTGCACCCCTCCTAGCCATCTAGGAGTATCATTAGCACTTTTAGGTCATCCTAGAGCACGTGCGACAATTGTAGCCATTTGGACACCCGTGGACCCCTCCCAGCCTTCTAGGAGTATACGGACACTCCTTACGTCATCTGACCAATTGCACCCCTCCCAGCCATCTAGGAGTATCGGTAGCACTTTTAGGTCATCCTAAAGCACGTGCGACAACAGTAGCCATTTGGACCCCCATGGAATCTCCTTACGTCATCTGACCCACAGGCACCCCTCCCAGCCATCTAGGAGTATCAGTAGCACTTTTAGGTCATCCTAAAGCACGTGCGACAATCATTGCCATCTGGACTCCCGTGGACCCCTCCTATTCATCTAGAAGTATGTAGACCCTCCTGACGTCATCTGACCCAGTGCACTCCTCCCAGCTATCTAGGAGTATCAGTAGCACTTTTAGGTCATCCTAAAGCACATGCGACAATCGTAGCAATCTGGACTCCCCGTGGACCCCTCCTAGCCATCTAGGAGTATAAGGACCCTCCTTACGTCATCTGACCCATTGAGCCCCTCCCAGCCATCTAGGAGTTTCATAAGCATTTAAGGTCATTCTAAAGCACGTGTGACAATCATAGCCATCTGGACTCCCATGGACCTCTCATGTTCATATAGAATTATGCGGACCCTCCCGACTTCATCTGACCCATTGCACCCTTCCCAGCTATCTAGTAGTATCAGTAGGACTTTTAGGTCATCCTGAAGCACGTGCAATAATTGTAGCGATCTGGACTCCCGTGGACCCCTCCCAGCCATCTAGGAGTATACGCACCCTCGTTACGTCATCTGACCCATTGCACCCCTCCCTGCAATCTAGGAGTATCATTAGCACTTTTAGGTCCTCCTAAAGCACGTGCGAGAATCATGGACATTTGGACACCCGTGGACCACTCCCAGCCTTCTAAGAGTATACAGACCCTCCTTACGTCATCTGACCCACGGGCACCCCTCCCAACCATCTAGGAGTATCAGTAGCAATTTTAGGTCATTCTAAAGCACGTGCGACAATCGTAGCCATCTGGACCCCCATGGACCCCTCCTAGCCTCATAGGAGTATACTGACCCTCCTTACGTTATCTGACCCACGGGCACCCCTCCCAGCCATCAAGGAGTATATGTAGCACTTTTAGGTCATCCTAAAGCACGTTTGATAATCATTGCCATCTGGACTCCCGTGGACCCCTCCTATTCATTTAGAAGTATGCAGACCCTCCTGACGTCATCTGACCCATTGCACCCGTCCAAGCTATCTAGGAGTATCAGTAGCGCTTTAAGGTCATCCTAAAGCACGTGCGACGATAGTAGCCATCTGGACCCCTCCTAGCCTCATACGAGAATACGGACCCTCCTTACGTCATCCGACCCACGGGCACCCCTCCTAGCCATCTAGGAGTAGAAGTAGCACTTTTAGGTCAACCTAAAGCACGTGCGACAATCATTGCCATCTGTATTCCCGTGGACCCCTCCGATTCATCTAGAAGTATGCGGACCCTCGTGACGTCATCTGACCCATTGCACCCCTCCTAGCTATCTAGGAGTATCAGTAGCGCTTTAAGGTCATCCTAAAGCACGTGCGACGATAGTAGCCATCTGGACTCCCCGTGGACCCCTCCTAGCCATCTAGGAGTATAAGGACCCTCCTTATGTGTAGCGTACATGCACTTAAAATATGGCAAGTTACATGTGTATAGTGCAAATCCTTGGATCGATTCGTTTGCACACACAGTTTACGATGTAATATCACAACAAAGTATCAATTTTATTACATCGATGATCCAGACTTGGAAAATATTCTTATACAACTTGCATAGCATAAAACTAGCACAGAAAGAGTAAACAGCGGAAATACAATAGAAGTGAGTCTCCATCTTCATGTTGCCACAGGCGAAAACATGTTGGTTGTAGACTCGAAACCTTTACACGAAACCTCACTCGTCATCTGATCAATCTGCAATAAGAAAAATATTGCAACAACGTGGGTCAGATTCCATTAAAATGGAGTCTGGCAAGTTACGCTATGGTGGACACTTAGTGGAATAACTCTAATAACCTATATGCATATTTGGCTGGTGGAGTTCAAGGCTATTTAGCATAAAGCCAATTTTTCCAAACTCTTTGAAAGCACTTTTCTTCTATTCGAGACATTCGTGGCATGAAAACCACTATCTCATTCTACCCTTGTTCACCCATCAAGTTTTATATTTTTGAAGTTGGAATGGTGGAATCCTCCGTTGATTTCCGTGATCAGCTGCTCAAATTGTCTGTACCGGGGACACGGCTAA
This sequence comes from Poa annua, assembly GCA_026929855.1. NCBI lineage: Eukaryota > Viridiplantae > Streptophyta > Magnoliopsida > Poales > Poaceae > Poa > Poa annua. The sequence goes on from CM049430.1 coordinate 44,343,153, forward strand.
GTACTTAGTTTTACACTCTGCAGAGGTTGTGCACGTTCACCATTGTACCCATTCAACCCAAACTATCATTTACACTCTGAAGTGATAAGGAAAAGGAGAAGAATGAGATGAGATCTTTCAGAAGCGTTTTCCCTCCCACTCTGGCTTGACCCGTTCCACCTAACACCCTCTACATCTGCTTGTCAAGACGGGGCGAGTCCACGCAACTTAGTTGATCAAGCCAGAGCCCATTGTCAATGGCTGCACTAGAAGCAATCTTCACTCGGAGTTCTTCAGATCCTTTTGTTCCTGGGTGGCCGTTACAAGTGTAATTCCACAGGTAAATCCCCTGGGAACCCACTCAACATAAACCATACAACCACTTTCCACCTAGGTGTTTCATTCTTAACTTAGTAGAATTTAGATTTTCACAAAACACAATTTGCATAGCATCAATATTTCTACTAAGTATTATATAGGAACCTAGACACGTAGTAAGGAATTTCTACACAGGTCTAGCATAGCAATACTATCCTACACATGCTTATATAAAAATACACTAAGTAAAGCATATAGAAAATAGTAGGAGGTTTATGAATGTGCCACTTGCCTTTGGTTGATGTCTTTGCTCACGAAATCTTTTCAACGTAACTCGGCTCTCCGTTCAGTCTAAACAATATAGACAAACAACAATACAACAATCAACCTAAAACACAACACAATGCATACAAACACATACATAATGAACAAACAAGTTTCATAAAACTTCTAAGGAAAAATATGTTAATGCATGACGTGCAAAATATTTATAAGGACTAGAGATGCATGTCATGCCATGAAAATATTCTAAGTTAAGTGCAAGGCAAATATGTTAGTCAAAATGACTAAGGACCAAGGTCATAAGTTGGACAAAATACTTTGATATAAATCCTCTTGAATAAGCACTCTAATGACTTAGTCATGATGTGCAAAATACTTAGAGAAATTACTAAGTCTATTCTTCAAGGTGATCAAAAATTATTATCAACTCTTTGTAAATTGGATATTCACTGTTGTGAGAGAGACAGACACCCGGCCAGCCACTTAAGTTGTGGAACAGGTCTCATGTACATGGACATGTAAGGTTAGTCTCCAGGCCGCTTCATCTCACTATGCCGCTAGGATCCAACAAACTTCGAAGATTGTAATAACATGATCAAATTTGTTTATGTCTAAAGTGAAAGACAAGATTAGGAAAAAGGGAAAAGATAGAAAGAAGGATGTAGTTGGTCTTCCAGGAATCGTCTCCTTGCTTCCTTCTAGCTTTCTCCTTGATGTGATGACTTCATTGTAATTTGTACAGTTGATGGTTCTGAAGACTTGAAGGTGTTGACAACATCCATGGTGGTCTTGGATATAACTTAGTCATCATGAGGTCTAAGAGGAGAAGGGAGCAAAGAGAGAGACAAACCAAGTCTTAGAAAATATTTCTGGTTGATCTTCATGAACTTCTTCTAGATTTTTTTGTAAGTGCTTCTATTCCTTGAAGATACTTCTGAAGTCTTGTTTTGGCTAAGTCTTTCATTGGCCTTCTAGCTCCATGTTGAAAATCCTAAGTGTCTAAGTGCATAGCACTTTACGAAAATACTATGTTGAAATTAATGCTAACTATGCCGCTAGGATCCAACAAACTTCCAAGATGGTAATAAAATGATCAAAAAATGTTTATGTCTAAAGTGAAAGAAAAGATTAGGAAAGAGGGAAAAGATAGAAAGAAAGATGTAGTTGTCCTCCAGGCTTTATCTCCAGACTTGTAACTTTCTTCTTGGTGATGTCTTGATTGATATTTTGGTAGACTTGATGAATCTTCAGACTTGATGATTCTTGTATCACCGAGGCTGGTCTTCGATATAACTTAGTCATCATGAGGTCTAAGAGAAGAAGAAAGGAAAGAGAGAAAGACTTAGAGAATAAAGGGGGTTGGTCTTCTTGAACTTCCTCTTGATTTTTCTTCTAAGTGCTTCTACTTCTTGGAGATGCTTTCAGAGTCTGTTTTCTTCTAAGTCCTTCATTGGCCTTCTAGCTCCGTGTTTAAAATCCTAAGTGTCTAAGTGCATAGCACTTTACCTAAATACTAAGTTGAAAATAATCCTAACTTAGAGAAAATAATAAAGAGATTTTCCTATGAGAAGTATATCTACTTGGGAAAATATATTATGCATGCAATGCACTTTATAATCATAGGAAACATCATACTAATTTTTGTGATATTTATAAAGTATGCATGAGGCTATAATTGCAATTTAATTAATTTCTATTTTTGTAAAATATAAATAAAGGAATAAGTATAAGATTAAAGTTTTGTGTGATTAAATTTTTATAATAAGATTTTATAAATAGTGTTAATAGACAGAGGGGATTTAATTAAATTTATAGCAATTGGATTTACTCAAAAATGATTTTTTCTATCAAGAGTTATGTCAAAAAAATTCAAACTATTCAGACTAAACATATAACTATTAAATCATCAAAATAATACTCAAATCTATTTTATAAAAAAGGGATCATATTAAAAATATTCCAAAGTTTCTAAAACAATTTTATTTTCATTTTTTGGATTTATAGATTTAAAGTTATGACAAATATACTCAAATCATCCATTTAAAATTTGAATATTTTAAACTAGGTCAAATTTTAATTCTAACAGATCTAAAATAAATAAAGTTTCTTAAATTTGTCCAAACCAATAAAAAGTTATAATAGATCTAAGAGGTGGGGGCTTTTTGGTAAAATTGCCATTTTAATTTTATTCGAAAAATTGTTTTCCACGCTGGCGCTGACGCGGCGCTGGCTGTGCATGCTGACTAGATCGCTGATCTGACGGACGACAGCGAATCGTACCGGTTCGCTAAAGACTTCTATTCGTGGCCGCTGAGATCAGATCGGACAGACGGGGGCGACCAGTACCTGTGTGACGCCCGAAAATCGGTACTATGTAGATTTAAGCGATCCCGCCAAAATCCGCATAATAATGATTTTTGGTCACCCACGAGACATAATGTGCACGCAGAAACATGCGCATTAAGTGGGTGGAATTGTGATAACATTACAACAATTCCGATACATCCACAAATACAGCAAAAGATAAATAATTACAACAACGACTCGAACGAGTCGAGATACAAATGTTACAATACAAAGATACAAATGACAGCGGAAGCAAAATAGTATCCGACTACGGATAAGTAGCAAATTGGACTAAGAGTCCTGAAGATAAGCGATTGCGCCATATCCCTGCCCAGCCAAGCCGGAGGGATTCCCAAGCTAACGTCGTCAGACTTCAAACCTGTTAACTGCACATCAAGCACAGCCCGAAAGAGGGTCAGGGCACTCCCTGGAAGCAAAACCGACTTGCCTACTTTCTACACCATCTAACAAAATATGGGGTAGGTGGACTTAGCGGCAACAGCACTAGCAACCTAAAAAGACACGCTACAACTTCCATCTATTTAGAGAGGGATAAGAGAGTGCATAAAGTAAACATCTACAACTAACACCAATCATAACCCATTCTCGGATTAACCCCCTCAACCTAGTATGAGGAAGCAATTCGGGAAAACTCACACATTGAACAGTTTTAGTTACCATTTACTTTGAAAGTATTTCTAAATTAATAGTCAAATTAATTAACATCAATTAGGTGTAAGTTGTCTAGATCTTGTTAGCAAGCATCCTCACCAAGTCGTCCATAACCGTGGACACAGCTCATCGATAAGATTATACCCTGCAGGGGTGCACTACTGTACCCATACTCGTATGATCAACCAAAGCAAGCATCAGGGCATCTCAACACGACTCGTTCCTTCACTACAGCAAGTCCAAGTGCCACCCATATTAGTTTTTACCCGCGTCAGGGGTCCGGCCGAATCACAATTTCGGACTCATTAGTTTGTGTCCACGCGCCATGCAGCTCAAACCACAGTAGGAGTTGTCCGCTTCACGCGCACCACCCCTATATGACCCCCAGGTAACATATAACCTTTCATCAATCATCATCATCATGCACATGGATATGAGCAAATGGAAAACCCGAACTAGTTGCGGCACATGGACAAGCTGTAGATCCGTTCAAAGTCGAGGGGGCTCCATAGGGTGTAACATCCCAAATTTCTCAAAAATTTAAAACCTTGCATTCATGCATCATGCATCATATAGGCATGACATTGAAATCACATAAAGAATAATTTAAATTTTAATTATAAGTTTAAATAAAGTTGTTTTCCATAAAGAGGTCTAATTGAGCTCCTTATAAAAATCTGTATTTTATTATTTTATTTATTTATCAAAATGATATCAAAAAGTTCTAAATTAAATTAGCTTTTCAAAACATATTTTTATGAATTTTTCTGAAATGTTTTGATAAGATTTAAAAATCAAATTGTATTGAAAAGGTTTGAAACAGAAAAAGTGTTTAAATAAAAAATCTGAATCGAGCTAACTGGGCCTAGCCCATCTGCTAATTGTCGCGCGCGCAGCGGATAGCAACCCAGCAGCAGCCCACCTCCCTCTCTCTCACTTCCAGACGGGACCCACTTGTCATCATCATCCCCAAATCGTGACGAACACGAACTCACCGAACCCTATTTTGATCCGGATCAAAATCCGTTGGATAAACGCGTTTTAATCGCCCCCTCCTCCCCCCATATAAACTCCCCCCTCCGCCGCCTCCTCCCGAACCCCAAAAACCTAAAGGTTCGCCCCCAGGCTGCTCAGAAAACGTCCGCCGCCGTCCGCCACAGCCGCCGCCACAAATCCCCACGCCACGGTGAGAAAAGCGCCTCCGAGCACCACCCGAAGACCCCCTGCGACTCCCTGTCATCGTGCGCACCTAGCGGAGTCACCTTTGTCACGTCTCGTGCACCAGGGCGACGAAACCATCCACGACCGCCGCCGTCGTCCGCTGATCTCCTCCGGCGAGCTTTAGAGGAAGGAGCGGACCACCGTGATCGCCACCGCCGCGCCATCAAGACCGCCTCGCCGTCACGCTTCGATCGGTGAGCAAACGACCCCGCCGATCCTCCTTTCGCGAGTAGTGGAGCATCTCCGGCAATGGCTCCGCCGCGGGGAGCAGCTCCGGCGACCCGCGCCGCTCGCATCCGGCCAGTGCGATCTGGACCATTAGATCCAGATCGGACGGGCTCTGTTTTTTCTTCTTTTACCGTTTCGTTCCGTTATTTTGGAGCGTCTGATTTAAGTTAGATCGGACGGATTCCGTGCCGATCCGCGGCAAACCGGTATCGTCCAATTAGATCGCGCCGCGTGGCCTGTTAATTATATATTTCGGCTGAAAATTTGTTTTAAAAACAGAAAACTATTGAAACTTGCAAAATTCATAACTTTTGATCTGTTTATCCAAATTTGAGGAATTTTATATCCACGTAAAGCTCTGCTCGTGTAGTTTAGTGTGGTTTCATTAGTTTGTCTATTAGTGTATTTTAAATTGCGGAATTTAATTGTTTAGCTTTTCGGCTATTAAATCTATAACTTAATTAATAAAAATTCTTTCCAAATAAATCCAATTGTTTTAGCATTTTATTAATGCACTCTGTCCAGAGAGTGCAACTTGGGTTTTATTTGAAACTTTGCATAATAGGATTAAATAATTTGGTTGCAGGGCTTACTATTTCTACGTTATGCGCAATATTTTAAATGAGTAAATAAAATAATAAAATGTTGATCTTTGCATTTCATGCATTAATAATAGAGGAAATAAAATGGTAATTATTTTGTCTTGTTAAGTTCATTACATATCAAGCATGCATACATATTTTTGTCTTGATATTTTAAGTGTTCTGTTGTGTGTTTATTTATTTTTATTTATTGTTTGTCTCTAGATTGTGAAGAGGAGGAAGGCCCTTCTTGTGATTGTTATTCTTGTTGTGCTTGTCCCTCTTGTTACCAAGGCAAGTGACATTCATAATCTACCCAATGTTTTCTATATGAATTATTAGTAGATTTTTGAGTAGTATGCATGATAGGGAATTTTTGAACTATCTTATAATGCTAAGTTAGTTTACACTTTGAAAATATCCTAGTAGTGTGTAGCCATCCCTTCCCATGCAGCCATCAAAAGTTTTTATTAGATGCTTAGCTATGCTATAAAAAGTGTTACTTACCATGTTATAGAAATATTGCTAAATGTTAAACTTTAAATGCACACCTGGGTGGAATTGGTTGTTTGGTTTATGTTGAGTGGCTTTTGGGACTATGCTTGTGGTTGTCGTTGCCTAGGATGAATGTCTATTCTACTTAGTGCCATGAGCATGGTGGTTGTCACCCAGAAGCGCACTTGTGGACGGCCACCCAGGAACAAAGAGATTTCTAAGTCCCTCCAAGTTTAGAAGCTTCCCGTGCAGCCTTTTGACAATGGGCTCTGTCTAGAATTACTAAGTTGTGAGAGTGCAACCTGTCAGTTTGACAAGCAGATGTAGAGTTGGTAGGTGGAACGGGTCTTGCTAGTATGGTTGCGTTCTTCTTCTGAAAGTTCTTGTCTCAATTCTCTCCTTTCCTTAATGCACTCCGCGTGTATAGGATGTTTGGGTTAATTGAGTCTCAAGGTGAAAGTGCACAACCTCTACAGAGTCGACAATCTGAGTACTCAGCCGTGTCCCCGGTGATGGACTACTTCGAGCAACTGGACAAGGATGGACGGAAGAATCTCATTATAGTTTTCATAAAGTAAAATTTGACTAAGGAAAGAATTGTTGGTGCACTTAGGCTTCATCCCTTGGTGCCAAGTCTTTGAGAAACAAAATTGTTTAACAAAAGATAGGAGAAAACTGGCTTTCTGCAAAATAGCCTACAACTCCACCAAGCCAAATATGCATATAGAATTAGACTTGTCATAATTTATCCACCATAGTCACTTGCCAATACTTCATTGTATTGACCTCCTACGGGGGCTGCATATTCAAATGTGCAGGTAATTCTGATGAGGAGTGAGTTTGGACTCGATTCTACACCCAACACGTCTGCCTGTAGCGTATGCTAGAAGAGGAGGCTCATTGCTATTACTTTCGTTGTGAACTCTAAACCTTTCAGCTAGTCTTCATGACTATGCACTTTGTAATAAAGCTATACTTAGCTATTTTTGGATCTCGTTGTAGTAATTTGTTACTTCTGCAATGATACTATGTATTTTGTACTATGGTGCTGGCAGTGATCCAGGGACTAGCACATAACACAGGTGTTCCATCTTTATTTAAAAGATGGGGCGCTACAAAATGGTATCAGAGCTAAAGTGTTGCCTGTAGGTTCGAGCCCTTAGGATTGGTTAAGCCTCTTTTGATCATAGTATTACCATCTTTGAAGTATGTTGGATCCTAGCGGCATAGTGGGATGAAGCGGCCCGGGACTAACCTTACATGTCCGCGTACATGAGACCTTTTCCACAATTATAAGTGGCTGGCCGGGTGTCTGTCTCTCTCACTATAGTGAATATCCGATTTACAAAGAGTTGATAATAGTGTTGATCACTTTTTAGAAAAGAACTTATTTTTTCTCTAAGTACTTAAGTACACCACAACTAGTATTTCTTACCTTGTGTCTTGTTTTAACAAACTATACCTTTATCACTTAAGGATGTCATTCTTCATGTATCAAACCGCGGAGGACTTCAAGGACATGCGCTTTGGAAGATATCTTCTAGAGTTAGTAGAACTGTTGGCACTTCCAACACCCATCATCAAGGCAAGCCAGCTGAAGCACTTCAACAAAGAAGACTTATGGGGAATTCGTCTTTACCAACAAGGGCGCCAGACTGAACCCAAGACCGAAGACATCCAGTACAAGTCGATTAGTGACTCCTTGGAGAAAGGGCTGAATCTCGTCACGCATGAGCTAATAGGACGTCTTTGCTGGCAATTCCAGGAGGAGTTAAAAGACCACTACTTTTCTAACCTTGGCCAACGTGACGAACATGGGATACCCTACCTTGTTAGCGAGGAAGACAAAAACAAACCAGAACCTTTGTACCCATATCTCCAAGACATAGAACTTCACCTCTGGAAACTTGAAGAGGACAGGCGCAACGAGCTGTTGAAGAATGATGAAATAATGACCCAAGTCAAGGAGACTCAAAAGAAGATTGAAGCCCAAGAAGAGGTGGCCAACGCTCAAGAGGAGAAATTCCGAGCTCAAGAGAAGAAGTTCCAAAATCAATAAAAGAGAATTAGGGACAAGAATAAGGAGATCAAGACCTTGAAGGATGAAATTCTGAGCAACGACGTCGAGTTCGAAGCTGATCGAGATTTGATCGAGACTCTACGCCGTGAGAAGAGAATGCTACAGGAGAAGATTGAAGTCCTGGAGAAGGAAGTGATCGAGACTCTGCACCGTGAGACGACAATGTTACAGGAGAAGAACGAGGCCTTGGAGAAGGAGGTGAATGACTACAAGGAGATCCTTACTAAGGAAGGCATCACCATCGTGGAAGTCGAAGAAGATGAAGGAGACGTCATGGACGAAGTTTAGACTTAGTAGTTGGACCACCATGTTCTCCCTCGTTTAGTTCGTTATTCTTTTTAAAAAAACATTGATCTCCAACTTGTGGTGTGACAATGTTAGGATGATTGGTTTGCAGACTCTGTTGTGTATTTAAATCAACCTAGAATACTTGTTTCGATTTGCTAAGTAGACTTTTCTTTTTAAGTTGTCTTTCGAGTGTTGATTGTGTTGACTTGGTTGCTTTGTGCATGGGTAGGATTTTTCTTCTCTTAGTTTTGTCTATCTTTCACTCATCTATGCTGAAAACCCTACAGATGCCTCCTCGTCGTGATACCAACAACGATGATGCCATGCAACAACTGATGGCCGCTCAAGCTCAGTTGATGAATATGATGACTCAATTCATTGCAGCAACCAACAACAACCCGCCACCTCCACTACCACCTCCAGTGGACAGACTTGCTAGATTCCTAAGGCTTAGGCCTAATAAGTTCTCCTCTGCTACTGAGCCAATAGTGGCAGATGATTGGCTCCGTTCAGTCAACAAGGACTTGGTAACTTGTGAGTGTTCTGAGGCAGAAAAAGTGAGGTTCACTGCACACCTGTTGGAAGGACCCGCAGCATTGTGGTGGGAGACTTATCAAGTGACTCATCCTTTGGATGGCATGACTTGGGATGCGTTCAAGGAAGGTTTCTGGAATGCTCACATCTCCTACAAAGATATGAGTCAGGTGCTCTGTTACAAATGCAAGAACAAGGGTCATTACGCCAATGAGTGCCCAGCAAATAAGACGGCCGAAGAAGCTGCTAAGTCAAATCCTTTCGATAAAGGATATGTGAACCACATCACAGTGGAAGAAGTAAACGGTACATTCTGAATCAAGTTTTCATATGGAAATTTTCAATACTAACAAAGATTTCTTTTAAGGGTGGTAGCCCGACCCGATACCCAGACAGAACCTTTTGCTAGCCTTCGCGAATCTCGAGGACGAGATTCCTTTTAAGGGTGGTAGTCTGTAACATCCCTATATTTTGGAATGTTAAAAAAATCACTAAAATTTAAAACTTTTGAAAACATTTATGTATTTCTGCTTTGAAAAGAAAATTTAAGCATTGCATTCATGCATACATGCATCTCATCATTCATCATCTGATTAAATCACAAAAGGTTTAAATTAAAAATCCATTATATTTCATATTACTCTAAAAATATTTTTATTCTATTATTCTACTTTTATGCCAAAATAAAGGTGAATAATTTCAGTAAAATAAGTTTAAATAATCTAAATTCAAACATAACTGAATGTGGGTAATTTCATAGATTTTTATTTAACCCCAAATGAAAATTATTAATACCCTAAATTTCAAAATTGACATTAGGTGTCCATTTTGCAAATAATCAATATTTCAAAAATATTATTTATGAAAAGTCTTCAAAACATAACCATAAGTGTTTTAAATGATAGACATTGTTTTTACAAAATTAAAGAAACTAATTTGAGTTGATTTGATTTCTTAATTTAAAAGTTATGTAAAAATTCTGAAAACAGAAAAAGAAAAAGGAAAGCTAACTGGGCCGAAGCCCATCATCTATCGCCCACGGGCGCAGCAGATAGCAGCGGCCCATTGCAGCCCAGCCCGCGTCCCCTCCTTCTCTCACTGACGTGTAAGGCCCACACGTCAGGTTGTCTTCAACCTCCCGGAGACGGCGCCCACGTCCACGGCCGAAAACGTCCACGTCACCGATTTATCAAGCGGGCACTCGCCCGAGGTGGCCGGAGCCGCCGCCGCGCTCGTCCACGCCACTCCGGCAAGAACTCGAGGACGCCGCGGTCACCATCTTCCCAGCAGCGACGAGCCGCACCCGAGGGCATCATCCGCGCGTCCGGGGGAGCACCGCAGCGCCGTCCTCGTCCTCGCCGAGCGCAGTGCCGCCGTCAGCCTCGTCTCCGGCAAAATCGCGCCGCCGCCCGGTGGTCAACGCCCGGTGAGCGTCCGATCGTTTTTCTACGGCCCAGATTAGATCCCGTTAGCGAACAGGTACGGGCAGATCTGGACCGTCAGATCCAGATCTGACGGCCCAGATCATTCCACTTGCCACGTCGGATCCCAGTCAGCGCCCAGTCAGCGCTGACGTGTAAAATTTTTTTTCTCGATTTATTTATTTTGGCAGTTTTACAGAAAAGACCCTGTAACTTAGATCTGTCATAACTTTTTAACCACTTATCCAAATTCAAATATTTTTACATATTTGGAAAGCCCTTGACATGTAGAATATTTTGCATCTGCCAAAATTCAAATTTGACTTAGTTTAAAATATTCAAATTTCAAATGGTGAATTTGAGTATTTTGTCATAACTTTAAATCTGTAAATTCAAAAATTGCAAATAAAATTGTTTTAGAGACCTTGAAATATTGGTAAATTGATGCCACTGCTATAAAATATTTTTGAGTAATATTTGAATGAATTCATAGTTATATATTTAATTTGAATAGTTTGAGTATATTCAACATAACTATTAATAGAAATATTATTTTTTAATTAATGAAATTGCTATAAATCTAATTAAATGCTCCCTGTCTATTAACTCTAATTATAAAATTTTAATATAGAAATTTAATCATAGAAAACTTTAAGCTTATATATTTTTTTAATTTATATTTTGCAAAAATAGAAATTAAGTAAATTGCATTTATAACCTCATGCATATTTATAAAGAAATCACAAAAGTTATTTTGATGCTTTCTTATGATTAAATAGAGCATTGCATGGATAACATATTTTATTATATTGTTGTTCTCCTCATAGGAAAAACTCCTCCATTATTTTTTCTAAGTTAGGAATATTTTCAACTTAGCATTTTTGGTTAAGTGCTATGCACTTAGACACTCTGGATTTTCAACATGGAGCTAGAAGACAATGAAGGACTTAGCCAAAACAAGACTCCAGGAGAATCTCCAAGGAGTAGGAACACTTAGAAGAAAATTCAAGAAGAAGTCCAAGAAGACCAACCCCCTCTATTCTCTAAGTCTTTTTTTCTCCTTTTCTTTTCTTCTCTCTAAGACATGGTGATCAAGACATCACTAAGTTGAATACTACAAGTCTGGGGAGGAAGCCTGGAAGATAACCTACATCATTTTCTTCTAATCTTTCCTAATCTTGACTTAAAACAATTTTTGATCATGTTATTACCATCTTAAAGTTTGTTGGATCCTAGCGGCATAGTGAGATGAAGCGGCCTGGAAACTAACCTTACATGTCCACGTAAATGAGACCTGTTCCACAAACTTAAGTGGCTGGCCGGGTGTCTGTCTCTCCCACTATAGTGAATTTCCAGTTTACATAGAGTTGTTGATAATTGTCGATCACCGTGAAGAATAGACTTAGTGTTTTCTCTAAGTATTTTGCACATCATGCATAACATATTTTTGTATTGTTACTTGTTAGTATGTTTATGTGTTAGAAATCTCGGAGGGAAACGACAACAGTTGCAATTGCTGTTACTATTATTCTTGTTGTCAAGGCAAGTGGCACACCCCCATAAAATTCCTAAGAATTTTCTATGCATGACTTAGTTATTTTCCTATGCATGTGTAGGACTTAGTAGATTTTCTATGCAAGACTTTAGAATTCCCTATTCCATTGTGTCTAAGTACCTATGAAATGACTTAGTAGAATTTTGATGCTATGCAATTGAAGAAAGGTTTTACAAAATCTTAAGTGGCTACTCAGGACCATGTCTATGATGGTTTTCACCTGAGATAGTCTTTACTATACTTAGGATCATAGTATGTGGGTGTTTTCACCTCGGAGTGCACATCACTAAGTTAATGAATCATCTGGGTGGATTGGTTGTTTGGTTTATGTTGAGTGGCTACTCAGGACCATGTCTATGAGGGTTTTCACCTAAGATAGTTTCTACTACACTTAGGATCGTGAACGTGGGGGTTTTCACCTGAGAGCACACTTGTGGAAGGCCACCCAGGAACAAAGGGATATGAGGAATAAATGGAGAAGATTGTGAAGGACGCAAGGAGAAGTATTCCAAGTAAAGACTACAGCTGATCAAGGAACATGGAGGAATCCCAACATTCTAATTTCTTAAAAAAAAAATGATAAACAACAGTGGACTACTCAGGACCATGTTCATGGGGGTTTTCACCTAATATAGTTTCTACTATACTTAGGACCATTGAATGTGGGGGTTTCACCTGATGGTACACCTAAGGACGGATATCTTTTGGTTCACTGGAACTTGCCAGAGTTGCCAATTATGATGTTAATAAGTTTGTTTTACAAAGAGTTAGGCAAAACTGGTTTTATCTAAAATAGCCTTGAAACTCCACCAACCAAATATACATACATGTTATAGAGTTATTCCATTAAGTGTCCACCATAGTGTCACTTGCCAGACTCCATTTTTTATGGAATCTGACCCACTCTGTTGCAAATTATCATTTGTTGCAGAAATATCTGACGAAGAGTAAGGATTACGTTTTGGGTTTCGAGTCTGCACCAACATGTTTTCGCTTGTGGCGTATCATGAAGATGGAGGCTCATTGAAGATTTATTTCCGCTGCTTTATTGTTTTGAGCTAGCTTTAAGCTATGCAAAGATGTATCGAACTATTTATTTTACTAAGTCTGGATTATTCGTGTAATATTGATACAATGTTGTGATATTCATCGTAAACTGTCTGTGCAAATGAATCGATCCAGGGGTTTGCACTATACACAGGTACCTGCCATATTTTTATGTGCAGGTACGCTACACCCAACTCCTCTCCGCTCACCAGGCTGCGCAAGCCACTCTGGAGGAGGTCCGCAAAAGCCTGGTCGTCCGTGAGCGGCAGCTAGTCTCCAAGGAGAAAGAGGTGCTGCTGCACAACGAGCAGCGGCTCTAGGCGGAGAACGAGCTTGCGTCCAAGCGCGAGGAGCTTGAGACGCGCGAGGGGAACCTGGCCGAGGCGCTCCAGAAGCACAAAGAAGCTGTTGACGCCCAACAGCAAGCCCTGGAGCGCTTCAAGGTCTGGTTTGCCGAGAAGAAGGAGGAGGCGGAGAAGGATCTCGCGGAGCGGGAGAAAAGCTTCAGGCAGTCCATCGCCAAGGAGTACCACGAGAAGGCCAAGAAGCAGGAAGATCGCTTCAAGGCCAAGCACACCGACGACGTCAAGAGGATTGCGGAGCTTGAGAAGGCCAACACAAAGCTGGGGGCCCGCCTCACGCGCCAAGGAGGCCCATCACCAGGGGGAGGATGCTCGCAGGACGGTGTCCTAGACCTGAACTCCCTCGTCAAGGACGTGGAGGAGCAGGTGGGTCTAGTGGTTGTGCGGGCGGTGGAGCCTGCCGATAGCGCGAAGGCGGCTCAGGTGCTCACGAAGCAGCAGGAGCGCATGTTCCTGTCTCTGGTGGCTAGGGGCAACCAGCTCGCTGCCCAGCTTGGCACGGAGGCGCCTCACGCGGATGCTTGAGGCCGTGGCGATGCTGCCATGTACCTGGTCTACTTTGACCAGCTCTTAGCAGCACTCGAGGGCCCTGCCGCCGAGCTCTGCGAGGTGATCGAGGCCGAGAGCCGCCAGCTCCTGGCGGTGGTTTTTGACCGCATCTTCACCAACCTCAAGCTCCTTACACCCGGCTTCGACCTCTCCACGGTGACCGAGCCTCGCTAGGGCGAGGAGGTGTGGCGGGTCTCCAAATCCCTCCGCGAGCAGGTTGAGTCCTTCCGCGCCCGCTCCAAGCGTGGGGAGGCTGCTGTAGACGACATCGAGGAAACTGACCCCGCCGGAGCTGAGGAGGACATCGCGGAGGAGAAAAGCGACGGCGTGGACTCCGCTTGAGCCCTATCTGTCACGCTCTTGAGTGCTTGTCTCTGAAATAATCTTTTGTTTAGACAATTTGCAGTTTGGAATGTAGTATACACTTTAAGTACTTTAATTCAGCTTGTGTGCCCCTCGAGAGACCCTTCTATCTTATTTTCATGTCTATGTTTGTTCTGCGTCGTTAGGACCCGTCTCTTCGCGCTCTGACTCCGCCACTGCGGTATGCTAGAGCAATGACTCAGCAAGGCCGGGGGGATTTTAAGGCTTGGAGAGGTAATAGCCCTGAGTCGCGATGCTCAAGTGCCCCCCTTTGACGTATGAGTAGTCCATGAAATGTAAGGGAAAATTAATCGCTCGAGGGACAAACGCGTGCTTGAGGTGGGGAAAGAACTCGTGAGGCATGAGTGCGGGACTTAGCTTCTCGAGGCTCTTTGCCCTGTAGAGTTTTTTTGCCTGGCGAGGAAGTTGGCTTCAAGGGTTTTGGCCTTTTGCCTCCTCAGGCTTGAAGGGACGCTTGTTCCCTGTGGATGTTAGAGAGGCAAACTGAAACACTTGTACATGGTAGTGGGAACTCATGCACGCTTATAGGTCTCCTCAGGTGTTCCTCGCGAGGAGAGTAAGAACCATGGTCCTTTGGAGAGATGGCTTGTTTGTGGGAGCTTGCCCTTTAGCCAGAGCTCAGATCCTTGGGTTTTGCAGTGCTGCTGGTGTGTCGTTTGAGGCACTGGGACCATACTCAGCCCCCTCTTGCGAGGTGCGCATGGGGAAAGATATACGCGCACATTGAAAAAAAATAATGCGGAAATAAAACTCACCACCAAAATATTACATAGTGGCGCCGTAGCGCATAGTTCACTTACAAACAAAATGTCTCATTATGCTTGGAGTTGCCAAGTTAACGTACTATCCATGTCGAGGCATGGGGACAACCCATTAGTGGCAGAGACTCTCTACGGCCTGCGGTGGCTCGTTACAAGGAGAGCTCGGAGGGATGACCCTCGACTGAAGCCTTTGGAGCTTGGAGGTGAAGCCGTGAGCTTTTCCTCTAGAGACAAAAATGCTTGGAGGTGGAGCCGTAAGCTGCCTCTTCAGCCAGATGTCCTGACGTGACAATGATCACGGGCGTGACGATGATCACGGGTAGAACTTGCGTAGGTGCATGATGTTACACGGATTTTTGACGGGGATGCCGTCTTGAGTCTCGAGGCGAGCCGCGCCAGGCCTGATGATGTGGGTGACCCTGTAGGGGTCTTCCCACATTGGTGAAAACTTGTGGAGGCCTTCCCTGGAGAGGATTCGCCTGAGGACGAGATCACCTGCCTCCAGGGTGCGCGTGCGCACATGGCGGCTGTGGTAGCGTCGCAGGTCCTGCTGGTACTTTGCCACCCGGGGCGGCACGGTGGCGCAGTCCCTCGAGAAGTAGCAGGTCGTCGTTGTGAAGGTCCTCTTGTTCGTCCTCATTGAAGGCAAGGACCCGTGGGATCCATGCTTGATTTCTTTGGGGAGGACTGCTTCGGCTCCATAGACGAGGGCAAACGGTGTTTCCCCCATGGGCTTGGGCGGCGTGGTGCGGATGGACCAGAGCACCGAAGGGAGCTCGCGGATCTAGCCCTTGCCATGGCCCTTGAGGATGTTGAAGGTCCTGGTCTTTAAGCGCTTGAGGACTTCTGCGTTTGCTCGCTCGGCTTGGCCATTGCTCCTCGGGTGAGCCACCGAGGCGAAGCAGAGCTTGCTGCCCAGCTTCTCGCAGTAAGCCCTAAAGATGCCGCTTGTGAATTGTGAGCCGTTGTCGGTGATGATGTGATTAGGCACCCCGAAGCGGCAATCCAAGCCTCTGATGAATTTCACCGCTGCGCCTGCTGGAATGGTGCGCGTCGCCTCAACCTCGGGCCACTTGGTGAACTTGTCGATGGCCACAAAGAGGCATCGATAGCCCACTTGCGCTGTTGGGAATGGTACCAAGATGTCCAGCCTTCAGACCGCGAACGACCAGGAGAGCGGGATGGTTTGAAGTCCCAGTGCGGACTGATGTATTGGCTTGGCATGGAATTGGCAGGCCTCGCACGCTTGGACTATGTCGACTGCATCTTGAAGTGCTTGTGGCCAGTAGAAGCCGGTCCTGAAGACCTTGCCTGCGAGGGTGCGGGCGCACGAATTGTCGCCGCATTCCCCACTGTGAATGTCCATGATCAACCATTTTCCTTCTTCAGGAGGGACGCATTTGAGCGTGATGCCATTTGGGCGCTTGCGGTAGAGATCTCCCTCGAGGATGTAGTAGGATTTCGCCTGGCGAGCGATTCGCTCTGCTTCGACATCTTCCTCGGGGAGGATTCCCCTGGCGAGGTAGTCCTTGAGCTCATCAATCTAGCCTATTTCTTGATGCACCGCTGTAAGAACAAGCGCTCCCCGGTCTGGGGGCCGCAGTCGGGAGCCCCAGTTGTAGGCAGTGGTGGGAGCGCTTCGTCTGTACTTGCGGCTATGGCCTCTTGAGGCTGCTTTATGGATTCTTTGACGAGACTCTCTTCAAAGACGCCTGGCTGCTGAGCTTGCCTTGTTGATGCGCGCTTGGCAATGTCATCAGCCTCTTGGTTTTCATTCCTCGGGATGTGCATGAGCTCCATGCCCCTAAAGTGCTTCTCAAGCTTGCGGACCTCTTCTAGCTATACGGCCATGTGGTCGTCCTTAGGCTTGTAGCTCTTGTTGGAGAAGTTAAGGAGCAGCTGGGAGTCGCCCTTGATGAGCAGAAGCTTCACGCCTAGAGCGATGTGTAAGCCGGCGAGTAGGCCCTCGTACTCAACAATGTTGTTGGAGATCTTGTCGATCACGAAGCACAACTAGACCGCGTAGTTGAGCTTGTCACCCTTGGGCGAGATCAGGACGACGTCGGCTCCGCCATTACGACAGGCGAAGGCTCCGTCGAACTTCATGGTCTAGTGGTTGGGCATCTTCTCTCCAGAGGGATCTAGCTCTTCTCCTAGAGGCTCTTCAGGGGTTGGGTCAGTCCACTCGGAGACAAAGTCTGCCAGCGCTCTTCCTTTGATGACCCTTGTGGTATCGAAGCTCAAGTTGAATGGCTGTAGCTCTATGTTCCATCCCGCGACACGATCTGTGGCATTAGGGTTGCGCAGGATCTGCTCCAGGGGAAATGAGGTGACCACCATGATGGAGTGTCCCTGTAAGTAGTGTCGCAGCTTCCTTGAGGCGATGAGGAGCTTCTATTTCATTGTGTACCGCTCCCGAGCATCCCGCAGTACTGTACTGACGAAGTAGACGGGGTGCTCGACAAGGGTTGTCAGTTTAGGCGTAGCGCTGTCTGCCTGAGGAGGCTCTTCAAGACCCTTGAGGGGATCGGCTTATGGAGGCTCTTCAGGCCTCTTGGCGAGATCAACATGTGGAGGCTCTTCAGGCCTCTTGGCGAGATCAGCCTATGGAGGCTCTTCAGGCCCCTTGAGGGGATTGGTCTGTGGAGGTTCTTCAGGCCTCTTGGTGAGATCAGCCTGTGGAGGCTCTTCAGGCCTCTTGGCAAGATCAGCCTGTGGAGGCTCTTCGGCCCCTTGGCGAGAACAACCTGTGGAGGTGCCTTGGCAGGGGTGCTAGGGGCAGACTCAACTTGTGGCTCTGGGCCTAGCGGTGGCTTTGTCTTTGGAGTGGTTGCACTCTTCTTGTGGAGGATTGGCTCTTTGCTTTCTACCACCAGGACGGCGTTGGCGGTCTGTGGAGTGGCTGATAGATACAGCTTCAGATGTTCGCATGTCCTTTGGGCAACCATGACTTGTGGGCTGGCCAAGTACCTCTTCAAGTCCGCAAAGGATTTCTCCGCTTCTTGCCACTTTTGGAGATGAAGCGGCCCAAGCTGGCCATGCAGCCTGCTAGGCGTTGCATGTCCTTGAGTCGGCGAGGAGGCAGCATTTCCTCTATGGCCTTGATCTTGTCAGGGTTTGCCTCTGTGCCACGGTGGGACACGAGAAAACCGAGCAACTTCCCTAAAGGCACTCCGAAGATGCCCTTGCCGGGGTTGAGCTTGATGTTCACCTTGCACAGGCTGGCGAAAGTCTCTTCAAGGTCCCTGAGGAGAGTGTCTCCCTCTCGAGACTTGACGACGATGTCATCGACCTACGCCTCTGCATTTCTGCCCATTTGCTCGCCAAGGGCTATCCTCATGAGCCTCTGGAAGGTAGCGTCAGCGTTCTTCAGGCTAAAGCGCATGCAGATATAGCAATACACACCACAAGGGGTGAGGAATACCGTCTTCTTCTCGTCCTCCTTAGCCATCTTGATCTGGTGATAACCAGAGAAGGCATCGAGGAAGCAGAGGAGGTCGCAGCCCGCCGTGGAGTCCACGATCTGGTCGATTCTTGGTATGGAGTATGGGTCCTTGGGGCAGGCCTTGTTGACATCAGTGTAGTCGATGCAGATGTGGCCTCCTCCAGCGAGTTTTGGGACGACCACGCCATTGAAAAGCCAAGTGGGGTGCGCAACTTCACGGACAACATTTGCCGCTTTGAGCTTCTCGACCTCTTTGATGATGAATGCTTTCTTCTAAGGGGCTTGCTTTCTTGCCTTTTGCTAGACGGGGCGTGCGTTTGGACACACTACTAAGTGGTGCTCGATCACCTCCCTCGGTACACCGAACATGTCTGACAGAGTCCACGCAAACATGTCAGAGTTTGCCCGGAGAAAGGCGACGAGCGCGCCTTCCTATCTGGTAGGCAGAGCAGCGCCAATGGTGACGCTAGGCCCCGAGCCCTCAGCCCCCAAGCTGCTGGTGCTCAGGGAGACCTTCTTCGTGGAAACTGGCTCCTGAGAGAACAACTGACCTCTCGAGTGGCTCCATGTCCTCTGCAGCCGGAAATGCCATGGCGGCTGCCTTGTAGGCTGTCTCGACACCGCGCGTGGCGTCCAGAACGTGGTCGTGGATGGAGATAGTGCCAGCACTGCCAGAGATCTTGACCATGTTATAGGCATGATGCGAGAAGACCATGAACTTCGCGAGGGCGGGGTAGCCAAGGATGGCGTTGTACGGCAAGCCGATATGCGCAACGTCGAAGTCGATGAGCTCGGTGCGGTAGTTCTTCTGCGTGCCAAAGGTGACAGCGAGTCGGACCTGCCCAGAGGCTCGATGGAGCCGCTGGTGACTCCTGTGAAGGGCCTGGAGGGCATGAGCCACTCGTACGGCACTTGAAGCGTCTCGAAGGTCTCTATGGAGATGACGTTCATGCATGCACCTCTATCGATGAGCATCTTGGAGACGGCGATGTTGTTGATGGCGGAGGAGCAGACTAGCGGGAGAGTTCCAACAGTCTTGGTGGACTTGGGGTGGTATTGCGCGTCGAAAGCGATGGTGTACTGCGACCACTTGAGGGGCCTGGAGATCTCGAAGCTGGGGAGCGCGTCATTGAGCTCATGGGCGAACTGCTTGAACTGGTTGTTCGACTTGGGCGCCTGAGCCCGGCCGAGGATGCAGGCCATAGCCCCTCTCTGGGCCTGGTAGCCTCCATCTTCCTCGTCAGGGAGGTTGCTGTTTTTCTCGGCGGCGTTGGCCTGAGTGCCTGGTTACTTCTGGTAGCCGCCCTTGCATCTTCCTCCGCGGTAGCCGCGGCCGTCGCTACCCTCAGCTTGCTCGCGCTCCTTGCTTAGCCTCTTGAGGTCTAAGCAGGTCTCAGTACAGTGGCCGCGCCTGTTGTGGTAGACGTAGAACAGACGGTTGTCCTCCTTCTTTTCGCCAGGCTCGGGGGAGTCCTTGCGGGAGCCCTTGACGTCAGGCTCTACCGCCAGGACTGTGGTGGCCTTGCGCTTCGGCTCCTCCTTCTTCTTGTGGCTCTTGGACCCCTCGCCAGGGTCATCACCTCGCGAGCTCATCTTGACGAAAAGGAGTCCGTCTTCAGCCTTGGCGCACTTATCCGCCAGATCAAACAGCTTCACCACAGAGGTGATCTTGTCGTGGATGCCCAGCTTCTGGATCATCCTGCGTTTCGTGACGCCCTCGCGGAAGGCAGCGATGATCTGGGTGTCAAGGATGTCCGGAATCTTGTTCCGCACCTGGCTGAAGCGCTGGATGTACTTGCGGAGGGTCTCATCATTCTTCTGCACCACAGCGCGCAGGTCGTTGTGGGTGAGCGCGCGCTCGTACGTGCCCTTGAAGTTGGCGACGAATGCTTGCAGAGCCCTTCCCACGAGCCCACGGAGTCCTTCGGGAGATTCAGGGGCAATGAAAACGCGGAGTCACGAAGCGCGTGGGAGAATCAGTTGGCCATAACTTTGTCGTCTCCTCCTGCAGCTTGGATGTAGGTGGTGTAGAGCTGCAGAAACTCGACAGGGTTGTTGGAGCCTTCGCAAACTTCTGAGGCCAGACCACGCGACACAGGGAGCGGGTGAACACCATGCAGCCCGTGGCGTACGTGGCGACCCCGTTCTGCAGAGCCATGCGGTTTTGCTGGCCCGTCTGGCCAATCTCCTCCACGAGGCGGTTCTGGCGGTCTCGATAGCGCTCCATCCCCACGCGCGCGTCCGGCGCGGTGCGCTGCACGATTTGGAGTCACGCGGCGAGGATGCGTGCGAGGCAGATCTTTGTGTCGCGGCCGGAGCGGGTCCCAGAGGTAGCGGAGGCGCGTCAGGCGCAGCCGTGCCCGCGAGGCAATGGTGCACAATCGACCGCGACGGAGCAGGGCGAGTTGTGGCGATGCCGACGAGCTGGTTGAAGCGTTCCAGCCACAGCTCGTGAGCTTCTGGAGTAGGCCGGTAGCGGAGGAGCTCTTGCGCCATGAGCAGAGCCGTGTGTGGACCGGGCTCCACGCGTCCTTGGGTGGAGGCTCTCGGGTGCTGTGTCCCGTGCGAGGACTCCGCGTTAGTGTGGTGCTCGACGTGCTCCTCCCCGTCATGATCGGGCTTGCTCTCGGGCTCCTCCATGTGTGGGCCGGTGTTGGCGCGCTTATCACGGCGGGGGCGACCCCGTCGTGCACAAGTGGCGGTGTCGCCATGCGCGGTGTTGGTTCCTTTGGGTGCGCGCCGGCTGGCGCGGGCGGCGCGAGTGTCCGTCATGTCGTGGAAGCGGCTCGAAGGTTGTTGACGCGCCTCAATCCACTACCTGGCGCGCCAAATGTCGGAGAGTGACTCCCACGTAACAGGGATAGTCACACCCTGAAGAGTAGTTCGAAGGGGGATTGAACACGGAGGTCAAACAACCCTCGAGAGGCTCGATGAAGGTGCTCGCCGAGCCTAGAGAGGGATAGCACGACAGAGATAAACACCAGCCCGTATCCAGGTTCACGACCCTCAGGAGGAGGTAACACCGCTGCTCCTGCTTGCCTGTATTGCACTGCGAAGGCTACAGTACAATAAGCTTGCCGAGGGCTCCCTTGAGGCAGTTCGGTGCTTGAAGAGGGAAGCTATGATCTTATTCCTCCTCGAGCAGTTGGCTATCCTACACGCTTGGCTAGGGTTCCAAGGGTTCCGAATGCGATCCTTGGCTATGGTGGTGCTCCTGCTCCTTTTATAGGCGCCCCGGTCCTCATCCTTGCACTTTATGCAACGGATGGGTTCCCACATGGCAGTGGCGCGAAGGAGTGGAGTTTACAACCACAGAATTGTCCATGCATACGGTCCATCCGTGTTAAAGTTAGCAGCGGTGGTCGACCAGCTGCAGACTGCGCAGAACGGCTCGCTGACGTCGCAGGGGTCGTGGCGGAGCCCACAATGACGATCTTCTTGGAGCGTTGCGCCGTCCAACCGCTTTATCACTTAAGAGGAGCGTTGCGGCGCAGATTTATTGACTCCTTTATCACCAGAATGGCAACTGCGGCGCTCGCGTCACTCTACGGCTGCTGCATAGGCCATGTGCGCCCTGCAGCGGATGCTTAGCCGGGAAGTGTCTCCACAGGGCCGCGGTGGCTTGTGTAGAGGTTCCTGTTGACTTCTCTCCAGGCGAGAAGAGCCTTGGGGAGTCTCTTGAAGCGCAGGGTCCTCTTCAGGCCCTCACTTCCTCTTCAGGCCCTCAAGAGGAGTTGCCTCTCGAGGGTCTCATCAAGCAGTAGCTTGGTCCTCAGTCGTTTCACCGAATATGTCACGTGCGAGGCCTGTGGAGAGTGGGCTCTGCAACCCTGGTCCTCACTGGGCCGACACGTCCCCCAATGATCATCAATCATGCAAAATAGATGAAATAACATAAGTATCATCGCTAAATACGAAATATGTCAATGAATAGCAGTAAATTATGATATAAAATAGTGATGCAAAATGGACGTATCAGGGAGCCAGTTAGCTTTATTTTGCTACTTAAGTAGTCTTGTTGTTTATATTGCCCGCCTTAGTTTTCTTTTGACTTATATGCTTGACTTTTTGTATGTTGGAAAATCTCAGCCAGGAGCTTTAGCTGAAACAACCAGGGCTAGTACCATATGTTTAGAATCAAAAACCAAAGCCAACATGTTGGCGCCAAAGACAAACTACTAGGCGAACCACATATAAGTAAATAAAAGTAAAGGCATTAGGCAGCGCAAATAAGTTGATTTTTGTTTTGGTTTGGCTCGAAAGCTACAAGTATCTACCAGTTTGAACCTTTGTATGGAGCTAAAAAATAGGTAACTTAGATACATAAGGGTATATGATTGCAAGAAAAGACAAAAGATGTGATGCTTCTCAATATAGATGAGTAATCATGGACTTTTATTTCATAATCATATATAACTCACTACAATTAAAAATTGCTAAGTGTAGAAGGGACGTAGCTGCTCAATGTTCCAAGGCCATCTTGTTTGCTCGAACGGATCGTCAATGCCTTGTTTTCGCTTGTTTCCTCTCCTTCCTGCCTGCTTCTTGCGCCTTTTGTTGTCTTCTCATCTCGGATGTCGGCCAGGTAGTAGGAACCATTGAGCAACACCTTTGTAACTATACAAGGTCCTTGATGACCCACAAGTATAGGGAATCGCAACAGTCTTCGAGGGAAGTGAAACCCAAATTTATTGATTCGACACAAGGGGAGCCAAAGAATATTTATAAGCTTTAAAAAATGATTTGTCAGATCAGCTGCACCTGTGAGTAGACTTGCTCGAGATGGAATATCAGTAGCAACAGTTTATAACAGTGACAGTAGTGAAATAACAACAGCAGTAGAATTAAGACAGTGATTGTGATTGCAGTAGACAGGAGGATTAAAATACTGTAGGCATAGGGACGGATGTACGGGCGTTGCATGGATATGATAATTCATGTAATATCATAGCATTGGCATTTGCAGATAAATAATATTAGGCATCCAAGTATTAACTAATCTTAAGCATGTATTCCAATTTAGTTGTGCGTGCTCGCAATGAGAGACTTGCACAACAACTTTTGTCCTCCCAGCCCGTTTGCAGCGGGGCCTCTAGGGAAACTATTGTCAATCAAGATACTCCTTTTAATAAAGTACCAGAGCAAAGCATTAACATTCCATGAACACATGTTATCCTCATATCACAGCCATTCCCTCCATTTATCCCAATTGCTGTCACTTTGGGGCCATCGGTACCGGACAATAATATGTGTATACAACTCATAGATATGATCTAAAACAATAATTATTCTCATGATACAATAACATGTTCAGATCTGAAATCATGGCACTCGGGCCCTAGTGTCAAGCATTAAGCATAACAAGTTGCAACAATGACGTAAACACCGATAACGGATACTAGGCACCATGCCCTAACGATATTACAGCTATTACATGAATGATCTCATCCAATCCCTACCATCCCCTCAAGCCTGTAGCGGTAGATTACTCACACATGGACAGGGGAAACATAGATGGTTGATGGAGAGGCGTTAGCGATGACGATGGCGATGATCCCTTTCGATTCCCCGTCCCGGCAGGGTGCCGGAACAGAGACTTCTGGTCCCCCAACTAGGGTTCACGATGGCGGCGGCATACGGAGATGTTCTCTGGAAAAGTGGATACCCCCCGTGGGTTTTTAGGTCAGAGGGGTTATGTAGCCACGAGGGGGTTGCGAGGAGGCGACCCAGTGGGTCCCACCACCTGCTGGCGCGACTAGGAGCCTGTCGCGCCAACACATGGTGTGGAGCCCTCGTGGCTCCTCTTCATTTGGTCTTCGTGATTATTGGTCCCTTCCGGATAGAAAACGACTCCTAGGTGTTTTAAGGGCTTTTTCCATAAAGTTGATATTCTGCACAAAAAGGAGACACTGATACGTCCAAAATGTATCTACTTTACCGAACACTTTTGCTATTGTTTTACCTCTAATTTGTGTGCTTTGAATGCAACTAACGCGGAGTAACGCTGTTTTCAGCAGAATTATCTGGTGTCTCCCTTTTGTGCAGAAATATCAACTTTAGGAAAAAAGTCCGAAAGACATCCAGAAGTTATTTTCTATCCGAGGAGGACCAGGAACCACAAAGACCAAGCGGAGAGAAGGCACGAGGCCGCCACACCATCTCCTGGCGCGGGTGGGCCCTGGCCGCGCCAGTAGGTGGTGAGGCCCACTCGGCCGCCTCCTCGTGACCCCCTCGCGGCTACTTAACCATCCTGACTTAAAAACGATCGGGGGATATCCACTTTTCCCGAGAACACCACCGTACGCCGCCGCCATCGCAAACCCTAGTTCGGGGACCAGAAGTCTCTTGTCCAGCACCCTACCAGGACGGGGAATCAAAAGGGATCATCGCCATCGTCATCTCCACCACCTCTCCATCAACCCTCCATGTTTCCCCCATCCATGAGTGAGTAATCCACCACTATAGGCTTGAGGGGATGGTAGGGATTGGATGAGATCACTCATGTAATAGATGTAAGATTGTTAGGGTATGGTTCCTAGTATCCGTTATCGGTGTTTTACGTCATTGTTACAACTTGTTATGCTCAATGCTTGACACTAGGTGAAGGGGTTACGGTGCAGAAAACAATAATTTTTCTAGCGTATGAAACCCTAACTAGTCAGGATCTATCTATCTAGTACATGCGGTCCAACATGTTCAGGATTCCCCAGGGCCCGTGTCAGCTCGTCATCCTCTCTATCGGGTTTGATCACACCATTGCGTACATCATTAATTGCTGCCTCAAGCTTCTTTTTGATTTGATCAACGAGAACCTTCGATTTTCCTTTTCCAACAATATCTCCGGTTTCTGGGTCCAACCCTGCCCCATGCGCGAACAACCAGAATTTTGACCTCTCGGGCCAGTCAAGTGTCTTAGGACGGACCCCTGATCGAAGCAGTTTTTCTTCATAGGCTAACCACTTAGGAATGGCGCTCTTGTAGCCACCTGTCCCCAATCTATGGTGGTTGTGGGGACCCCTCTGACTAACCGTCAGAGATGCCCACGTTATGTAAGCAGATCACGATCCCAATGATCAGTGCATCGCGATCACATAACCAACATGGTATACAAAGTTACATCATACAACTCGAATAGTATAAGACTTACATAAATAATGGTCTCATGACCAAGTCTACAAACATCGTCGCACTTGACGAATATTAACTAAGGTTCAGCGGAAGCTTCGGGTAGCGTCGACCCTCGTCACGTCCTGACGCATTCCCACAGAGCAGTTGAGCGGGACACTCAGTTGGCGTAGTTGTTGGCGCACTCCTCCTTCCTGTTGTACATCTCCTCATTTCAACCTGGACGTTTGAATATCCAGGGACACAGCCATATGAGTACATTTACGTACTCGCAAGACCACCTCTAAGGATTAAGTTTTCATGATAATGCAAGAAAACACTTTTCGAGAACTGGGATGGCTGCTATATACGACTATAGGGCTTAGTTTTCGAATACCATGATTTTAGACATAGAGCATACGACATCTCTATATCTTTGTTGAAGAAAAACATTTAGAGATAGAATTCTCTTCTCTTAGATATAGAAAGGACATATCTAAGTTCGAAACTTTATTTTGTAAAACCTTTAAAAGCACTAGGATGGGGGTAACCCTTTTTCCTTCCTTGAGATCAGACTGATTGTCTCCCCGAGACCAATCATCCTCACCCAAATTCCGTACCTCCCAGGTACCTCCTGATTTCCACATTAACATTTTTCCTTTATAAAACAACTTCTTTCTCCAGACGCCCAGTGTGGCCTTTCCAACCGTCCATGACCGAGGACGCGGCTATTCGAATAGATTTACACTCTGCAGAGGTTGTACACTTTCACCACAAGATTCGGATGGTCTGCCGTGGATCAACCAAGGACTGTACAGAGACATCATGCACACAACAGACGGCCAATCCTAATTTCCACTATGTTGATGCTGGTATCAGAATATCCTCGTCGAGTGGGTTCGTTCTCCCCGGCACCGAGTGAGCTAGCCGTATCTTTACGGTTTCCCCTAGCCTCATACCGCCATGACAGGAGACCCACCGTTGCTTCCCGGTGGCACACGAAGTCCACTCTCTGTATGTCCATTCTCTAGCAGCATTCGGTTCCGGGGCCTCGAACCCCATCTAGTCAATTGAGGAAAATTCGAATACCAACACCAACAAGCTTCCGTTAAGCCTCGTACCCATTTTGAGGTAATGTGGTTGCACGGGTTAATTGTTCGGGCGGCAGCAGGGATTTCGAAATTAAACTTCCATCTCCGACTGCTCCCAGCAGCTCGGGTTTTCGCAACATCTCCGGATGCTCTCAGCATCTCGTGTTTTCATAAAACAGTTCTGACTCGCTGATTGCTCCCAGCAACTCAGGTTTTCCTCCATAAAATTGTTTTATCAAACGGGTTCCCATCCTATAGTTTTGAGGTAAGATAACAGAGTATACTATTTGAAAACTTAATCTTCTTTATAGAGCCTTCAATGACAAGACTCAACAAGTAAAACTCTTCTTATAATACCTACAGCTATTCTAGTATATAACTTTGGCCAAACAATATTTGGTAAAATAGTTTTCGGGTGGCAAGGTGCCACAAAAGAAGTAAAACATGCATTATTTTATTTTAAAACAAAACATGCTTTGTAAATAGTAGGATTTGCATACAGGTGGTGAGGTGGGCTTGCCTGGCTCAGCAATACGCTATTGGTCTTGATCTTGATGTTCCTCCAGTTCATTCCTCACTTCCCGTTCCTTCCCGATCGTATCTAACGCCGTAAAAAGGAAAAGGAACAATCACTCCGAATACAAGACAATGCCACAAGGACATAACAAACTCAAGCATTGTACCAGACACTGAGATACAAACAGAAGCAAACAACTCCTATAACTATACAACAACATTCAACAAAGTTCATAGAGCTAAGACAACAACAGATTTTCCTAAGAAAATATACACAACAACTCTGTGTATTTAAAAAGGTAGTTCTACAGACCACTAAAATGACACATCATTTAGGGTTATTATATCACTTAACAAGAGTTGTTATATTAGTTTTCAGGAAATACTTCAGACAAAAGTATCTTAATAGTTTAGGAAATACTTCAGACAAAAGTATCTAATAGTTTAGAAAATACTTCAGACAAAAGTATCTTAACATACAAGCAAGTATTAATAATAACACAAGCATTGAGCACACTCACATGCAAACATGTTACTAGCTCAAGAAACATCTACTATCAACTATCTAAGCGACAAACAATGGTAACACCAGTGTCCAAACAAGTTTATGAATTTAAGACCTAAAATGGTGCATTAGGCTTATTTAATAAGACACTGCAATAAAGGTCACTTCAACCAACAACCAAACAATCACATGGCAACCAAGTGTTGACAACAATCTAAAATAAGAAAGTCATATCTTAAGCATTGCAAAACATAGGGAACTACTGGATAAAATTTAACACCAAACAATCATTCACGTGCCTAACACACAAATGAAATTAGTGCAACTCCTAGGAAACAAGATGAATTATGTGAAACTCAAAAGTGAAGGGACTAGCAATATTTTCAGCAAATTTATTAAGGCTATTAAAGGATAACCTAAGCTTCTAGACTTATGAGTTACTAAGCACATCCACACATAACAATTCAAGTAAAACAAGGAATTAACTTATTACATTAATTGGATAAATAAGATGATGTTTAAAGAGAAAAATATAACACGCCAACATATCCACAAGCAAAGCATATAAACACAATTGATGTTATTATTAGAGTACAAAGTGAATAATGCTAAACATAAGTAAACAAGGCACCACACATTATCAAAGTGGTTTAATCAATTCATTATTATTGAGCTAAGGTTCTGATATTCGAAAGTTGATTAGTAATATTTCTACAATTCACATTTGTTAAGAACAGATGATTAAAAGCTAATACTCCTATTAGCCAAAAGTTGCTGTTTTGGTGGATAAATCATAACTCCTAAGATAATGTTCATAAAGTAGAATCCTTCAACCACAGTACACCTAGTAACCATATGAAGTGGTGAAATTGGATTTGCATCAAAAGCTATTACTAAACAGAAGCTAAAAATCATGCAAATGGTACTGGTATCAAAACCATAATGAATATAGCTTCAGATTTAGGAATCTCCTACCTGCAAGGTTAATTGCTATGGGTAGGTATTGACTTAAGCCTTCTGTAGAAACTGGATTCACTTAATTTGGACACTCATAGCTCCATATATTTCAGTTTTAGTGGAACCCACACATTTTACCAATAATAGTGTGCAGCACAAGATATGATTTATTTTTCGACAAATCCAACTTTGCATGATAAAGAAAATGCATAGGTAACACTCAAAAATAATCTTACACCATTTGCATAAACATATAAAGCACAAACAAGTCAAACTAGATACATGCAAATAGCATAAAATAATGATATCCAACTTAAAGTGTAATAACCTACTGTTTTAGAAACTAATCTACCAAGAGCAAAATATGAGAGGTAAAATGCTACCAAGCTAGGATATAATACCTACTATTCATATCTAACACATGCAATTGGATTTGCTCAAAAATGTATTTTTAATAATGAACTAAAAATCCCCAAAGTGGTACTGGTGTCAAACTTAAACATGATATAAATTTATTTACAAACATATCCTGAATGCAAGGCTTATAGATCTAGGTAGGTATTCTCCTAAGCTTTTCAGAGAACTAAAGTTTGCAAGATTTGGATATATAAAACTCAAGTTATTAAGTAAATGGGGCAAAAACCACTTTTAACAAGATTGCACATATCACACTCATACAAATATATTTTTGAGAAGGGCCAGTGCCAAATGGTCAAGAAAACACATAGCTATGTTACACAGTTTATTTCACAATTTTTGCATGCACAGATATAGCAGAAATTAATTAAAGCTGCACTGCAAGATTAACAGGGAAATAACAGGAAATAAGAATCTGAAAAAAAACAACAAGAGGCGGGCTGGATCTGCCCGGAGATGGGCCGCCAGAGGCAGGCCGGCCCAGCGCAGCGCGCGCGCACGCGAGGCGACAGTCGCCGCCGGATCCTGAACGGAGGGTCCAGATTAGAAGCATGCGACATTCAACTGGAGCCGTAGATCGAAGATCCGGCGGCTCCAGGTCATCTTCTTCCTCGCGACAGGAGCGGTCGGGCGGAAAACCTAGAGAAAGGAGACGGGATCGGGTGGCTCACCCAGAGGCTTAGAGGATGACGAGGAGGTGTAAAATCGATGGAGGGGGTCATGGGGAGGATGAGGGAGTTCTCGGTTCATCAAGGGGCGCCCCGGAGTGGCGGCGAGGTCGACGGCACCTGCGACGGGCACGGCGCGGCCGAGGTTGCTCTGGTGCTCCTGCAGGAAAACGAAGATGTCAAGGAGGTAGCCCTCGGTGAGTGAAACGAAATGGAGCAAAGAAGGAGAGCAGAGGAGGATGGAGTCGCTCGAGATCGTGCTCGCACGAGCTCGGCTGTGAACGCCGGTTTCGGCCTCTCCTGGCTAAGTTCGATCTAGAGCTTGCAGGGGCTCTCGCTGGATGGTGTCTAGGAGAGGGAGGAAGCAGAATGACATAGAAAGAGGGGCAGAGAGGCTCTCGGTGATCTTATCCGAGAGGGGTGGCTGGCTTGAGTATTTTTGGACAGGGAGAGAGAGAGAGGGCGCCGAGCAGGCATTGGCGAGGGAGGGCGGTGCGCAATGATGCCACGCTCTGCACCACCTCGTTGGACAGTAGCCCCTGTCCTAGAGTCGTTGGAGGGGTGGAATAAGGGAGGGGTGTTCTCTGTCTGCCAGGTGTTTGACAGAATGCCCATGCCAGAAATAAACAGAGAGAGGGGAGGTTCTAGGGTTAGCCAGGGCAAGGGAAAAGGCTCAAGAGGGTGTGAGAGGATCCAATGCAAGTCAAGGATCAGGGTTTGGGAGGAGGGGAGTGGAGGTTTAGGGTTTCGAAAATTATCGGGCTGATTAGGTTAGGTCACAATGCTAAGATAGATTAGTCAACTCCTTGACAGAAAAAAAATAACACAAGATGGTTTGGGGAGAGGGCATAAGGCTTTAACATTCTATTAAAAAGTTTAGGTCAAAGGGGTTTGATAACAACCATATAAAAAAATGGCAAGTTGATATGTTATAAACTAGACATTGTCACTTTAAAACGTAGCCCTCAACACAATCAATAATTAATGATCAAATGATTTTGTAAAATGTAAATAAGAATATATAAGGAAAATAGAGGTGATGTAGATGATACTAGAGGTTTTGTATTTCCAAGATTAACAAAATAAACCCTATTTGGCATGCTCAAGAAATGGTAAAAATTAATAAGGGTGAAGATAGACTTTTATACTTTTATAAAATAGATTTTTTGAGCAACACACCCCCAAACAATATTACAAGAGGTAAAACATTGAACTCATGCAATATAAGGACAACCAACATTTAGATCCCAATTAAATTATATAAATCAAATATTGTCTCATACACCACCACATGAACACACATAAAATAACACACTCAAAGCCAACAAATTAAGCACATGACAAATAGGATCAAACTCACAAGAATAATAGGATAATTCACCGCACTTGTAAGACACAATAACAATATTTGTGAAGTGGTGATCAATAAAAATTATGACAAGATTTTGAAGAAAGAGGGTTAAACAACTTCTTAGTAGTAATCTCCAAAGAAATACCAATTTAGGAATGTTGAAATAAGAGTTGCAAACACTTGCCACATATTAGGCTCAAAATATATTAGGAATTATTATAGGGTCTTATATAGTTTTGTAATCATATAGCTTTTGGGGAATACTCTTAGTTTCTCAAATAATATATATATTTTTTTGGGTGGTTGCTAAAATCAAAACATTAGGGCA
Source organism: Poa annua (assembly GCA_026929855.1). Lineage (NCBI taxonomy): Eukaryota > Viridiplantae > Streptophyta > Magnoliopsida > Poales > Poaceae > Poa > Poa annua. Next base: position 44,374,638 of record CM049430.1, read on the forward strand.
AAAAAAAGAGTTTATTAAAAAGGGAATGGGAGAAGATATGTGGACTACTTCACTTGTTAAAACATTGACCTCAGAGGTCATATTATAACTTGTTTGAGTTTTAGCTGGTTGTTATTAAGAAGCCATCAACACAAACACAAAACACAACATGACCAATAGAGCAATCAGAGGATAAACACATCCATTAACAAGACATTCCAAAAAGTTTTTGTTGCCTCAGAATTTTGGATCCTTTATAATTAAGTTTTTGTTGCTTTCAAAATTTGGGGCGTTACAGTGGTGTACCTTCAGCCCAGCATTCAATTTATTTATCTCCGATCAGGCCACGGCCATAGGTGATTCCCTATACACCTTTAATGTCGCCCATTCAGATTCTAATTTCTTCCCTTGTGCTCCACTGAAATTTGGCTCTTCTTTTGTTTCTTCATATTGATTCCATAACTTTTTCTTCCAGCTGCGGAATTGGTCCGCCATCTTAATAAGAGTCCTCTTCTTGAGGTTGTCCCTCTTCACTTTAGAGAGGTCTGACGGGAGGGTGAAATGTGACAACAGCGTGTTATAGACCAAATCCTTAAGAACTTGGTGGACATAACATGGGTCCTCCACATCTGCGGCCGCCGGCTTATTCCATTCGCGTATGCTGATTGGGATCATATCCCTAACAATAACTCCAGCTTGACTTATAAATTTGCTGCGGTTCTGTTTTGGTTCGAGCGGTTCGCCGGAATCAGCAATTTCCTCAATCGGTAAATTTGGATCCTCGCTCGTCATTCTTTTTGCCTTGCCTCGAGGAGCACATGGTGGCTGCTTTTTCGCAGATTTGCTTGATCCGGATGGCTAAAAGAAAAATGAGTCGTTAATAAATACAACACAAATCAATTAATGCATGTAGTTAACAACAACATATCGCCATATTTATTATAAACACATATACACCTCTCCGCCCGAGTTTGTTATCACCACATCTCGTGACTCTATTCCATCACCAAAGTCGTTCAAAAATTGTTTGAAATCATCCAGCTCGGGCATCATTAAAATAAATTGTTCCATTTGGTCTTCCATCTCCTCGTCTCGTTGAAATTGTGCTTCTTCTACATGCTCGTCTCGCAAGTGCTCCATAGCTCAAATGTACCTGGAATCAATAAAATTTGCAATCAAGTTTAGATTTATTCTAAAAAAGATACAAGTATGCAATCCTATAAATTCCAAGAATATGAATATTGGGTTGAATGATTGTTTAAAATATTCTATAAAGTACTCCTGAAGCTAGACCAAACAAGGGATAATCCAAGGGAATGTACCTGTTTACTACTCAGGCATGTCAAACTAATGCACCCAAGTGTAACTCTCATAAATAAAACTGGGAGGAAGCAGCGAGAGTAAGAAAATCAGTGAAGGGTGCCAAGAAAGGGTCTGGATGGAGTATGGTCTAAGAACTGAAATGATCAAAGAGCTATACAAATAAAACAAGAACAGGGGTAGTACATTGATCGACATGAAATGATGGCACCAACTTCCAGAAGTTGGAAAAGAAGACCATCTGGAAGCATTTAAGCAATAACAATGATACCATTGATAGATATCTAAAGTTTGCACTGTTGATACAACTGACTCAGCCTCCTTGTTGTTCTTAATTTATTATTCACTTTATGATGAGATTTGCATATTTTACATGTAGGGCACACCTCTAATTCTATCAATTATACCGAAGGATTCAATACATATAACCAAGATATTCTCCGTTAGCTTTTCATTAAAGATGGGTGCAGTTCATAACAGAAATTTACAATGGATAGTCTAATGCTAACATAAATGCTAACATATGAAGATCATCCTTTTGATTTTCTGCTCTGGTGCTTTTTTCTTATTTTTCTTAGGATTCCCCATGACTTATGGGTACAGAGGTGCATGAAACTGCTAACATATTTCATTTTCTCCAAGTGCACCTCCCTCTAAGTGGAACCAAATTGAATCCATAATTGTAATGAACTTGTAGTAATTTAGTTGCAAACACAAGGGGACAAGTAAGAACACATGAGCTTCTTACCGAGGAGGAGGAGAAGGTGGGGCAGCACGGGCCGGAGTCGAGCCGGAGTTGGGGCCGGGTAGCACGGGATCGCGCGGGACGACGGCGTCGGGGACAGGCTCGCGCAGCAGAACGGCAGCCTCGGGCATGACAGCGGCGTCGGGGACGGGACAGCACGGGGGCGAGGTCGGAGGCGACTAGGGTTTCTGCGGGGAGCACAGCGGAGCGCGGCAGACGTCGGGGATCACAGAGGGGGGATAGCAACAGACGGAGCAGGGCTTCGCCGGAGCACGGAGGGAGCAGCAGTCGCGCGTGGATTTGGGGGAGACTTGTGAATTTTTCAGCCTCGACTTGCCTAAACGCCGCGAAACAGGTCTTTAGTCGTGGTTGGTGGTTGGAACCGCGACTAAAGGGTCTTTAGTCGCGGTTCCAGCGACCAACCGCGACTAAAGACCTGACTGGGCCGCCGTTGGGCTGTATGCAGGTGAAATCATGTGTTTTGTTCCATGCATCTACCAAATACTTCAGTTCACTTGTTCTTCCAATACAAAGCATTCGGATATTACACATCAACAATAATATCCCTATCTAGTGTTTAGTTGTTCTTCCGATTGCGCCGTAACGACGGACAATCTTCTTCATTTAACTTGATACTTGGATCAGTGTTGACTTTGAAGGTCGGAATGTCATGAAACTTATCGTAATCTTCTGACATGTCTGTCTTGTCCTCCACTCCCACAATGACTCTTTTCACTGAAAGAACTATGTGGCGCTTTGGCTCATCGTATGATGTACTCGCTTGCTTATCTTTTCTTTTTTTCGGTAGGCTAGACATGTCTTTCACATAGAAAATCTGAGCAACTTCACTGGCTAGGACGAAAGGTTCGTTCTCGTACGAAAGATTGTCGAGATCCACTGTAGTCATTCCGTATCGTGGGTCCACCTCTACCCCGCCTCGTAGGTTGAACCATTTGCACTTGAACAAAGGGACCTTAAAAGTAGGTCCATAGTCAAGTTCCCATATCTCCTCTATGTAACTATAATATGTGTCCTTTGTCCCGTTGCAGTTTGTTGCATCAAAGCAGACTCCACTGTTTTGGTTGGTGCTCTTTTTATCTTGGTTGGTTGTGTAAAATATATTTCCATTTATCTCGTACCCTTGAAAAGTCAATATAGTTGAAGCTCGTGATGTGGCCAACAAGTATAGCTGTTCTTCAACATTGGTGTCATTAATGAGACGTATTTTTCTCCAACTGCTGAAAGTCTTCATGTGTTCTCCATCAATACAATCTTCAGATTTCTCCGGGTATTTGGAGCGTAAAACATTCTTGTGTTCCTCGACATACAGACCCACCAAACTGGAATTATGTAGAACGGTGTCGTGTGCTTGAGTGAAAGAATCCCCGTCTTGACATATTGTTGCTTTCTTTCCTAGGGTGCCTTTTCCATGCAGTTTCCCCTCATGACGTGATTCAGGAACACCGATCGGCTTCAGATCAGGAATAAAATCTACACAAAACTCAATGACCTCCTCTGTTACATAACCCTTGACAATGCTTCCTTCTGGCCTAGCCCGGTTATGCACATATTTTTTTTAAACTCCCATGAACCTCTCAAAGGGGAACATGTTATGTAGAAATACAGGACCGAGAACAGAAATCTCTTCGACTAGGTGGACTACAAGGTGCGTCATAATATTGAAGAAGGTTGGTGGGAACACCAACTTGAAGCTGACAAGACATTGGACCACATCCTTCTCTAAATTTTTTAGAGTTAGTGGATTGATGACCTTCTGAGAAATTGCATTGAGAAATGCACATTGCTTCACAATGGGTTCTCGAACATTTTCCGGTAGAAGCCCTCTCAATGCAACCGGAAGTAATTGTGTCATAATCACGTGACAGTCATGATACTTTAGATTCTGCTCTGCCATGTTATTTATTCCGTTTATATTTGATGAGAAGCCAGATGGAACCTTCATACTGCGAAGGCACTCAAAAAATAGTTTCTTCTCTTCTTTAGTAAGAGTGTAGCTTGCAGGACCTGGCTGATTCTCTGAATATGTATCGTCTCGATGCATCTCTTCGCTCATACGTTGATGGGTCTGCCTTCCTTTCGGTGTAACTTTTTTTGACTTCCCATCTTTTGACTTCCCATACACGCCCAAGAAGTTTAGCAAGTTGCAGCAAATGTTCTTTGTCACGTGCATCACGTCGATTGCAGAGTGAATCTCTAGCATTATCCAATATGACAACTCCCAAAATATAGATTTCTTCTTCCACATGGGTACGTGGTTGTTTGCGTCATTCGGAACAGTGAGTCCGCCAGGACCCTTTCCAAAGATTACATTTAAATCCTTGACCATATCATGTATAGCAGAACAAGAAGGGCGGGTAGGCTTCTGCCGATGATCTGCCTCACATTTGTAATGCTTGCCTTTCTTCCTTAACGTAGTAGCAAGAGCTCGAAGCTCAGCCTCCGCACTAGAAGGAGAAACGCGGATGGAGAGATTGATATTCGGATGCAGCACAGCCTATTATACGACCTAATCGTGCAAGAAATCCTTTCTCTTACTTGGCACTTTGTTTGTCCCTTTATTTGTAGATTGGACTGGCTTTCCAGTTAAAGACTGAGTTATCCTGACATTCCGGTTGTTTTAAACCGGATCAGTGCAATCCGGGCGTACCCCGAAGGGAGTTCAATCGCAATCGGTATTTCCCCTTGTGCTCCAAGCGAGAAAACGTATGCGCAGCCCCTATTTAGTAAGTACTTTAGAGTTTAAAGAGCGAAGAAAATGGCTTGCACTGAAGTGCAAACAGCTTTAGAGTACAGAAGGCGCGAAAGGCTTTCGAGTGAAAGACTGAGCTATTTCGCACTTTTCTAACTGACTCAATTGATAACTGAACGGATGCTTGGGTACAAGAAACCGACGATGACCCAGGTACACATTCTTGTTACCTAAATGTAACTATCAGTCTCAGCTAAACAGTGCGTGCATGCATTGTATCCCTTGTTTGACTGTCCTGAAATGTTGCCTTGAGCAGGCCAATCATTGATGGTTACAAAAAGCAAAGCTCGTAGATCAAATTCCTCCAGTTTGTGCTCATCCCACACACGTACACCTTCTTCACGCCACAACTGCAAAAGTTCTTCAACTAATGGCCTGAGGTACACATCAATGTCGTTGCCAGGTTGCGTCGGGCCTTGAATGAGCACTGGCATCATAATGTACTTCCGCTTCATGCACATCCAACGAGGAAGGTTATAGATACATAGAGTCACGTGCCAAGTGCTGTGACTGCAGCTCTGCTCTCCAAAAGGATTAAAGCCATCTGTACTTAGACCAAATCTTAAGTTCCTTGCGTCATCTGAAAATGTCGGGAACTCTCTATCAATTTTTCTCCACTGGGACCAATCCGCGGGGTGTCTCAACATCAAGTCTTTTTTACGATCTTCTTTGTGCTATCGCAACAACTTGGCATGCTCTCTATTGCTGAACAAATGTTTCAACCGCGGTATTAAAGGAGCATACCACATCACCTTTGCAGGAATCCTCTTCCTGGGGCGCGGCTCGCCCTCAACATCACCATGGTCATCTCGCCCAATCTAATACCGTAAAGCACCGCATACAGGACATGCATTCAATTTTTCATGCTCACCGCGGTAGAGGATGCAGTCATTAATGCATGCGTGTATCTTATGCACCTCTGATCCTAGAGGGCATACCACCTTCTTTGCTTCGTACGTACTCGACGGCATTTCGTTATCCTTTGGAAGCATCTTCTTAACTATTTTTAACAAATTTTCAAATCCCTTGTCAGAAGTACCATTCTCTGCCTTCCATTGCAGCAATTCAAGTGTGGTACCCAGTATTTTCTGGTCATTTTGACAAGTTGGGTACAACAATTTGGCGTGATCAGCTAACATACGCTCCAACTTCAACCTTTCGTTTTCACTTCCACAGTCCATTTGTGCATCACGAATGGCCCAACGAAGATCATCGTCGGGCTCATCAATAATGGTATCTTCTTCAGTTTCGTCTTCTCCCATTGTAGTATCACCGAACCAAGGATACTTGTCATTATCCTCCTCTTGTTCATTTTCTTCCATGATAACCCCTGTTTCTCCGTGCTTGGTCCAACAATAATAACCAGGCATAAAACCATTATGTAAGAGGTGTGAGTGAATGACTTTTGAGGTAGAGTGATCACTCATATTCTTGCAGGCACTACATGGACAACGAATAAAACCGTTCTTCGGCTTGTTTGCCTCATCCACATGGAGAAAATTATGCATGCCATCAATGAACTCAGGACAACATCGGTCACCGTACATCCATTGTCGGTTCATCTGTATTACATAAAAGTATATCGAACCCCATTATTACACTACTGTCATAAATAATATGTAAGAGCAAATTAATTAATACAATGTCATCCATTAAAATAAGAGTAGAGTAGTGACAACTGGTAATACATAGTTCTCATAAAACATACATTAACTGAAACAAACATAAAAATTATCTAAAGAATTTAAATCCAACAACAAATGCGATCAAAATCGCAATTAAGGTTAATACTGAACCCACAACATAATGATACCAAGCCTCCCGATTAATGGCATATTTTCTAATCTTTTTTATCTTCAAGCGCACTGCATCCATCTTGATCTCGTTACCATCGACCACGTCAGCAAGTTTGAGCTCTAATTTCATCTTATCTTCTAAGCATTGATGATAAAGATCTTCACTTCTTTTCAATTTTGCTTTCAAATCATTGTTTTCTTTATCCAAAAACTCCACAATAGGGTCAGGTTCAATTTCCGGTTCAACTACCTCCTAGATAAAAATAAATCTATGTCAAGTTGGTCGCCATAATTGCCAGAAACACAAAATGAAATAAATAGTTTTGAAAATATAGCACATCCGAATCATAGATCGGACGAGGACCGACGGGGACGGATATCAGAATCATGACTCTATACATATAATACAAGTTAGAAAATTATACAAGTAATAACTATGGATATAAAACAATAAAGCTATGTTTTTAAAAATCAAATAAAATAAAAGATAGAGGCTCACCGAGGTGGTGCCTGTGACGGGACGGCGCAGGCGATCGACGTCAATAAGGCTCCTCACGACACAAAAACACATAAATGATAATTTAGTTTGAGCTCAAATTGCACATATGAACAAATGAAATCCTAACTTGGGCATTTCATCAAACACCTTCCTTGCACAAGAAATTTGAAATGAGCTAAATGAGCTAGAGAAGAAACGCCGAAAGGAGGATGAAGCGGCTAACCGTGTAGGGTGTCTTCAATCTTTCAAATGTGGTAAAGTATTATGGATTTTTTAGTCTTGGGGAGAGGAAATGGAGAAGAAATAGAGACGAAATGGTTTTGAGCTCGGGCTCTGTGGGAAAAATGGAGTGAGCGGGGGTGGAAGAAGCTGATAAAGTGAGTATCTTTAGTCCCGGTTCGTGTTAGGAACCGGGACTAAAGGGTTCTGGCGCTGGGACCCGCCTCTGCTGCCGTATGCAGTGGACCTTTAGTCCCAGTTCCTAACATGAACCGGGACTAAAGGTCCCTCGCAAATTCGGCGCGGTGCCTCTCACCCCTTTAGTCTCGGTTCAATTTAAAATCCGGGCTAAAGGGGTGAACCAAAGCCCGCTTTTCCACTAGTGTTTATATTATTTATCTACAAATGCCTATGCTTTGTTATTACATGAATTATCTTATCCATGCAACGCCCGTACATCCGTCTCTATGCCTATAGTATTTTAATCCTGCTGTCTACATTAATCACAATCGCTGTCTCAATTCTCCTGCTACTGTTGTTTCACTACTGTCTCTGCTATAAAACTATTGTTACTAATAATCTTCCTCGAGCAAGTCTATTCACAGGAGCAGTTGATCTGACAAATCATCTGCTAAAGCTTATAAATATTCTTTGGCTCCCCTTGCGTCGACTCGATAAATTTGGGTTTTACTTCCCTCAAAAACTGTTGCGATCCCCTATACTTGTGGGTCATCAAGACTATTTTCTGGCACCGTTTGTAACATCCTAGGATTTTCCAAATTTTGAAAATTAAGAAAAATAAAAAACTTTTTGAAACTATATAGAATTTTTTTTGGAATCCAAAAATCAACCCTTGCATTCATACATCATAATCATATAAACATGACATTTAAATAAAATAAGTTTAAACTAAATTTTATTTATATGTTTATATTGAGTTTATTTCAATAAAGTTGTTATATTGATTTTATAATAAATTCTCATTAATTTAATTTTATTTTAGACAAAAATACAACTAAAAATTTCTATTTTTAATAAGCTTTTCAAAATGTATATTTATGAATTTTTCTGAGAAGTTTTGATAAAGTTTTGAATTTATTTCGGATTCAAAAGGTTTAAACAGAAAATCATTTGAATAATAAATAAATAAACAAATAAATAAATAGACGAGGCCAGCCCCCGAGTCATTTGGGCCGAAGCCCAAATGCTATCTACCGGCACGCGCATCGCGTAGCAGTCCATCAGTGCGCGCAACCCTCTCTCTCTCTCTCACTGACATGTGGGGCCCACACGTCAGATTCTTTTTCAACGGCCGGAGACCACGCCCACGACCATGTCGAAACGCCCGATTTCATTCGCTTCAATTCGAGCGATTTACTCCACCATTCATCACACGGTTTCTTCCTACTAAATCCCCTCGCCCCCTATCGCTTTTGCCCAAAACCACACCACCCGAGAGCCCCTAGGCTGCCCACACACGACCCATCCATCCCGCCACTGCCGCCGGCCAAAAGCTCTCCGTACGGCGAACTCCGGCCACACTGGACCCTCTCGTTTCTCCCTGTCCCTTTGTTTCATCCTTGCACAGTTGTTTGACAAGGTTTCGTAATTTTTCCCGCAGCCAATCGACGCGTTCTTCCACACCCGAAGCTCGCCGCCGCCTCGGTCAACTCCGGCGAGCATTCTGCGGAGGAGAAGAGCACCCCGACGCCGTCCACTCTGCCACATTCTCCGCCTCGACCTCCCGCGCGTAGTGGTATGACTCATCCATCCCCGTAGGCATTAAAACGTCGGGAACACGCGTTGCCGGCGATGTCGCCTCCGCGGGCACGCCTCCGGTTAGGTTTCTGGCGATGTCGCCACTCAGTTTTGGTCATTTTGATCTCAACCGTTGGATCTTCCGTGCACGGCTAGGATTAGATCACTTAAAACCGAATCGGTATGCTGACTCAGGGAGTACAGTCAGCGCCACGTCGGATCCACGTATGCAGAGAATTTCCACGAGTTTTCCTAATTAAAATTTAATGACAGTTTATAGAAACCCCCTGCATATTGTTTTTATCATTACTTTTTATCTGTTTAGCCAAATTTAAATATTTTAATATATTTGGAAAGCACTTGACATGTAGAATATTTCAGAACAGTTAGTTTTCATTTTTGACATAGTGCTAAATATTCAAATTTCAAATGTGTGATTTGAGTATTTTTGACATATCTTTAATTCAGTAAATCCAAATTTTGCAAATAAAATAGTTTTAGAAACTTTAGGATATGTGTAGTATGAATCCTCTATTAGAAAATATTTTTGAGCATTATTCTTATGACTTAAAAATCATGTGCTCAATTTGAGTATTGGTGTTATACTTTAAATCGTAGAATAGATTTTATTATGTTTTTGAAGCATACCTGCACTTAGAATAAGGAAGATACCTGTGTATAGTGCAATTCCCTGGATCGATTCGTTTGCACACACAATTTACGATGTAATATCACAACAAAGTATCAATTTTATTACATCGATGATCCAGACTTACAAAATATTCAATACAAGTTGCATAGCATGAAGCTAGCTTTGAAAGAGTAAACAACGGAAATACAATAGCAGTGAGTTTCCATCACATTCATGTTGCCACAGGCGAAAACATGTTGGTTGTAGACTCGAAACTTTTAAACGAAACCTCACTCGTCATCTGATCAATCTGCAATAAGAAAAATATTGCAATAACGTGAGTCAGATTCCATTAAAAATGGAGTCTGGCAAGTGACACTATGGTGGACACTTAGTGGAATAACTCTAATAACCTATATGCATATTTGCCTCGTGGAGTTCAAGGCTATTTTGCATAAAGTCAATTTTTCCTAACTCTTTGGAAAACACTTTTCTTCTATTCGAGACATTCGTGGTATGACAACCACGATCTCATTCTACACTTGTTCACCCATCAAGTTTAATTTTTTAAGTTGGAATGGTGGAATCCTCCGTTGACGTCCGTGATCAGCTGCTCAAATTGTCCGTACCGGGGACACGGATAAGTACTTAGTTTTACACTCTGCTGAGGTTGTGCACGTTCACCATTGTACCCATTCAACCCAAACTATCCTTTACACACTTATAGTGATAAGGAAAAGGAGAAGAATGAGACGAGATCTTTCAGAAGCATTTTCCCTCCCACCTGGCTTGAACCGTTCCACCTAACACCCTCCACATCTGCTTGTCAAGCCGAAGAGAGTCCACGCAACATAGTTGATCAAGACAGAGCCCATTGTCAATGGCTGCACTGGAAGCAATCCTCACTTGGAGTTCTTCAGATCCCTTTGTTCCCTGCCATCCACAAGTGCACTCTCAGATTGACAACCACCATGCTCACGGCCCTAAGTAGAATAGACATTCATCCTAGGCGACGACAACCATGAGCACAGACCTGAGTAGCCACTCAACTTAAACCATTCAACCAATCCACCCAGGTGTTTCATTAACTTAGTGGATGTGTACTCTCAGGTGACAATCACCATGCTCATGGCCCTAAGTAGAATAGACATTCATCCTAGGCGACGACAACCATGAGCATAACCCTGAGTAGTCACTTAACATTTTGTAAAAACTTTTCATCAATTGCATAGCATCAATATTTCTACTAAGTATTGTATAGGAACCTAGACACCAGAGTAAGGAATTTCTACACATGTTTAGCATAGCAATACTATCCTACACATGCTTATAAAAATACACTAAGTAATGCATATAGAAAATAGTAGGAGGTTTATTTGCTGTGCCACTTGCCTTTAAATGATGTCTTGCTCACAAACTCTTTTCAATGTTACTCGGGACTCTCCGTTCAGTCTAAACAATATAAACAAACAACAATACAACAATCATAAAACAAAACAACACAACACATACAAGCATACATAATGAACAAAAAAGTTTCATAAACTTCTAAGGAAAACATGTCATGCATGATATGCAAAATATTTCTAAGGACTAGAGATGCATGCCATGAAAATCTTTTAAGTTAATGCATGGCAAATAGGTTGGTCAAAAGTGACTAAGGACTAAGGTCATAGGTTGGACAAAATAGTTTGTTATAAATCATCTTGAATAAGCACTCTAATGGCTTAGTCATGATGTGCACAAATACTTAGAGAAAATACTAACTCTATTCTTCAAGGTGATCAACAATTATTAACAACTCTTTGTAAATTGGATATTCACTATAGTGAGAGAGACAGACACCCGGCCAGCCACTTAAGTTGCGGAACAGGTCTCATGTACGTGTACATGTAAGGTAAGTCTCCAGGCCGCTTCATCTCACTATGCCGCTAGGATCCAACAAACTTCAAGATGGTAATAACATGATAAAATATTGTTTATGTCTAAAGTGAAAGACAAGATTAGGAAAGAGGGAAAAAATAGAAAGAAAGATGTAGTTGGTCTTCTAGGCTTCATCTCCAGACTTGTAACTTTCTTCTTGTGGATATCTTGATTGAATTTTTGTAGACTTAATAAATCTTCAGACTTGATGATTTCTTGTATCACCGATGCTGGTCTTGGATTTAACTTAGTGTTCATGAGGTCTCATAGAAGAAGAAAAGAAAGAGGGAAAGACTTAGAGAATAAAGGGGGTTGGTCTTCTTGGGCTTCCTCTTGATAAAGAGGGAAAGTGCTCCTACTCCTTGAAGATACTTCTGAAGTCTTGTTTTGGCTAAATCCTTCATTGGCCTTCTAGCTCCATTTTAAAAATCCTAAGTGTCTAAGTGCATGGCACTTTACAAAAATACTAAGTTGAAAATAATCCTAACATAGAGAAAATGAGGAAGGAGTTTTCCTATAAGGAGTATAACTATATAATAAAATAAGTTATGCATGAAATGCATTTTTAATCATAAGAAACATTATACTAATTTTTGTGATATTTATAAAATATGCATGAGGCTATAAATGCAATTTAATTAGTTTCTATTTTTGCAAATTATTTTTAAATGAATAAATATAAGATTAAAGTTTTCTATGATTAATTTTTATAATAAAATTTTATAATTAGTGTAAATAGACAGAGGGGATTTAATTAAATTTATAGCAATGGGATTTACTCAAAATAATGTTTCTATTAATAGTTATGTCAAAAAATAGTCAAACTATTCAAATTAGACATACAACTATTAAATCATCAAAATATTATTCAAAAATATTTTATAACAGAGGCATAATATAACACATATTCCAAAGTTTCTAAAAAAAATTATTTGTAATTTTTGAATTTATAGATTTAAAGTTATTACAATAATTCTCAAATTAACCATTTGAAATATGAATAATTTAAAGTAGGTCAAAGTTGAAATCTAACAGAACCAAAATATTCTACATGTCAAGGGCTATCCAAATATATAAAATTTATCTAATTTGGATGTGTGAATCAAAAGTTATAGCAATTTTAATAAGTAGGGGTGTATCTATAAAAATGCCAATTTAATCTAATTAAGAAAATTCGCAGAAATTCATTTCCGACGTGGCGCTGACTGGATCTGACGTGGCGTCCACGTAGGCGCTGACTAGATTAAGTCAAACAGATCTGGATCGTCAGATCTAGATCTGACGGTCGAGATCTGATCGTACCCCTTCGCTTCTATGATCTAATCCTAGCCGTAGAAATTAAATCGGACGGTACCGGGTTGTGGACCTCACCGTGGCGGCGCGCTCCTCGCCAGAGATGAGGAAGGAGGCGGCGCTGCGCGGGGTGGTCAACGGGGACGCTACTGCGGTGGTCCCTAGGTCACGGGAAGGCGGCGACAGCGAGCGGCGCGAGTTGATGGAGGCGATGGAGGCTTCGGCGGCGAGCATCCCGTCTAGGAACGGTGGGGCGAGGCGGCCGGAGTGGCGCCGACATTGATGACCTTCGGGTCAACCTTGTTCTCCTCGTCCGGCTGCGGGAATTAGAGTAGGGAGGGTCAGGGAGATCCGGGTGTCCGAGGCGGGGGTGGAAGAGGGATCCACGGGCTCGGGCGAGGTCTCACCATGCCGAAATTCATAGGAGAGGGCGGCGGCGACCGAGCGGCTCCGGCGAGCAAAATGAGCAGCCCGACGGCGTTATTTCGAGTGGGAGGAGAGGGGAAAGGAGGCCGATTTCAAGGGCTTTTAAAGGGGTCGAACGAGGGGCATCAAATCCGGGTAAATCGCTCAAATTTGGAAACGGAATTAGGAGTTGATCCCGTCCGTGATTTTCGCCGGAGGAGGAAGAAGAAGTGACGTCAGCAATGACGTCATCCAGGTAATTTCTTTTTCTTTCCTTTTTCTGTTTTTCTATTTAATTCATATCTTTTGATTTATAACTCCAAATTAAGTCAAACATATATCTATAGATTTGTAAAATTCATACCTATGCTTTAAAACATTAGTGGGCATGTTTTGAAAACTTTTTAAAATTAATAATTTTGAATATTCGGTTAATTCAAATTTAACACTTAATGTCTAATTTTAAATTATAGCTTAATTAAATTTCATTTTGGCTGAATAAATTTTATAAAATTATAATACTATATAAGTTTTGAATTTAAGTTAATTAAACTCATATTCCAATATCAATTCATTTTTAACTTTAGTATAATATTAAATAACATATTACAACTGATTGGAAAAGAAAAGGGAAATATAATAAATTAAATTTTAATTCACAATATTTTGTGTACCATTATGTTTGATATTATGATAAATCATTTGAAAACTTCATAACATAACTTTGGATAATAATCTAGATTTATTTCATTTCTTATATTGAATATATTCATGGAAATCATTTTATGTTTTCAAAATAATGATTATTCGAGATGTATTATTAAATCATAAGTCCAGAAACTTAGGTTATCCTTTAATAACCTTAATGAATTTCCTAAAAGGATTGTTAGTCCATTCACTTTTGAGTTTCACATAGTTCATCTTGTTTCCTAGGAGATGCACTAATTTCATTTGTGTGTTCTGCATGTGAATGATTGTTTGGTGTTAAATTTTATCCAGTAGTTTCTTGTGTTTTGCAATGTTTACTCTATGACTTTCTTATTTTAGATTGTTCTCAGCACGTGGTTAGTGTGTGATTGTTTGGTTTAATTGTTGAAATTGTCATAATTGTGGTGTCCTATTAATTAAGCCTAATGCGCCATTTTAGCTCTTAGTCATAAACTTGTTTGGACAGTGATGTTACTATTGTGTGTTGCTTAGTTACTTATTAGTAGGTTTTTCTTGAACTAGTAACATGGTTGCTTGTGAGGGTGCTCAATGCTAGTGTTAATATTAATACTTGCTTGTGTGTTAAGATACTTTTGTTTGAAGTATTTACTAAACAATTAAGATACTTCTGTTTGAACTATTTCCTAAACAATTAAGATACTTTTGTTTGAAGTATTTCCTTAACAACTTTTGTCTGAAGTATATCCTGAAACTAATATAACAAGCCTTCTTACATAATCTAATCACCCTAAGAGACTGTTTACTTTAGTATTCAGTTAAAACTACCTTTTTGACAAATAAGGTTGTTGTGTATATCTTCTTAGTTGTTTGTCTTACCTCTATGGACTTTGTTGTTTGTTGTGGTTTAGCTAAAGGAGTTGTTTGCTTCTGATTGTTAGCTTAATATCTTGTGCGATGCTTGTTGTTTGTTATGTCCTTGTGGCACGGTCTTGAATGATGAGTGTTGTTCATCTTTCTGTTTACGACGTTAGATACAATCGAGAAGGAACTGGAAGTGAGGAGTGAACCGGAGGAACATCAAGATCAAGACCAAGGACATATTGCTGAGCCAGGCAAGCCCACCTCACCATTATATCAATACTACTATTTTATCAAGCATTGTTTTGTCTTCAAAATAAAATAATGCATGTTTCACTTCTTTTATGGCACCCTGCCACCCGAAAATATTTTACCAACTATTGATTGGCCATAGTAATATACTAGAATACTATAGGTGTTACAAAATAAGTTTTCGCTTGATGAGCCTTGTTGTTGAAGGCTCCATCAAGAAGATTAAGTTATCTAGTAGTATATTCTTATTTCTTTACCTCAAAACTATAGGATGGGAACCTATTTGATAAAACTGGTTTACGGAGGAAAACCTGAGCTGCTGGGAGCAATCAGCGAGAAAGAAATGTTTTATAAAAACCCGAGATGCTGGGAGCGTTCGGAGAAGTTGTGAAAACGCGAGCTGCTGGGAGCAGTCGGAGATGGAGGTTTAATTTCGAAGTCCTTGCTGCCGCCCGAACAATTAACCCGTGCAACCACACTACCTGACATGGGTAGGGCTTAGTCGGAAGCTTGTCTATTTTAGTATTGGGGCTCTCATACTTTCTATGAGGGCTGGGCCCTCGAAGCCGGGTTGTCGTCCGGAAGAGACAATACACTACTGCGGATCAGCAGCCGGACGATTACGGCGGTTCTCCTGTCGTGGCGGTGTGGCGTCCAGAGGAAATACCAGGGGTCTAGTGGAGCACACGGTGCCGGGGAGAACAAACCCGCCGGGAGGCCCCGATACTAGGGTGGTCATAGTGGAAAGTTTTGATCGCGTTATCCGGACCCCCGCATGCTGTCGTAGGACGGGTCATGGCAGACACGGCGGAAGGACCGATTGGTGTGGATAAAGTGTGCAACCTCTGCAGAGTGTAAATCTATTCGAATAGCCACGTCCGCGGTCATGGACGGTTGGAAAGGCCACACTGGGCGCATGGGGAAAAAGTTGTTTTTAAAAGAAAAGTGTTTCGGTGAAATAAGGAGGTACCTGGGATGTACGTAATTTGGGTGAGGATGATTGGTCCCGGGTAGACAATCAGTCCGATCTCAAGGAGGGAAAAAGGGTTACCCCTATCCTAGTGTTTTTAACAAACTTTTACAAAAGAAAGTTTTGAACTTGGATATGTCCTTGCTATATCTAAGAGAAGAGAATTCTAACTCTAAATGTTTTCTTCAACAAAGATATAGAGAAATCGTGATCTCTATGTTGAAAAACATCGTATTCGAAAACTAAGCCCTATAGTCGTATATACCAGCTATCTCAGTTTTCGAAAAGTGTTTTCTTGCATTATAAAGAAAACTTATGACTTAGAGGTGGTCTTGCGAGTACGTAAATGTACTCATATGGCTATGTCCCTGGATATTCAGACGTCCAGGTTTTCAATGAGGAGAGATACAACAAGAAGGAGGAGTACGCTGACGACTGCGCCAACAAGTTTTTACCAAAATACTAAGTGTCTAGTGTATAATACTTTTTCTCTAATCGAAGATACTCTGAAGTCTTTTTTTCTTGGCTAAGTCCTTTGTTGGCCTTCTAGCTCCAAGTTGAAAATCCTAAGTGTCTAGTGTATAGCACTTTTACCAAAATACTAATTTTGAAAATAATCCTAACTTAGAGAAAATAATGAAGAGAGTTTTCCTATGAGGAGTATAACTATATTAAAACAAGTTATGCACGAAATGCACTTTTTAATCACAAGAAAGCATTAAAACAACTTTTGTGATTTCTTTATACATATGCATGAGGTTATAAAAGTAGTTTAATTAATTTCTATTTTTGCAAAATATAATAAAAAGAATATTATAAGATTAATGTTTTCTATGATTAAATTTTTATAACAAAATTTTTTAAATGGGGTTAATAGACAGAGGGCTTTTAATAAATTTTATAGCAATTGGATTTAATCAAAAATAATGTTTATATTAATAGTTATGTCAAAAATAGTCAAACTATTCAAATTAAACATAGAACTAATGAATCATCACAATAAAACTCCAAATATATTTTATAACATAGGCATCACACTACAAATAATCCAAAGTTTCTAAATAATTTTATTTGAAATTTTTGGATTTATAGATTTAAAGTTATTACAAATATAGTCAAATCATCCATTTGAAATTTAATATTTTACACTAAGTCAAATTTGAATTCTAACATATCTAAAATATTCTACATATCAAGGGCTTTCCAAATATATAGAAATATTTGAATTTGGATAAACAGAGAAAAAGATATGATAGTTTGAATAAACAAGGGCTTTTCTGCAAAAGTGCCAAAATAAATAAATCGAGAAAAATGATTTTACACGTCAGCGCTGACTGGGCGCTGACTGTGCGCTGACTGGGATCCGCTGACGTGGATAAGTGGATGGATCTGGGCCGTCAGATCTGGATCTGGCGGTCCAGAACTCGTACCCCTTCGTGTTAAAGTTCTAATCGTGGCCGTTAAACTTAGATCGGACGGTCCAGGGATGTTGACCCAAAAACTGGCGGCGTGGCCGGCCGGAGTTACTCCGGTGACCTCAATCCGCGGCGGCGACGCATCGGCAACAGCCGTTCCCGGTGTTCTACTGGGTTCCGAGACGAGCGGGTCATACCTACGGGTAGAGGGCGTCAAGGCGAAGTCGTTGGCGCGGTGATGAGCTCCGGTGTATCCCCCATTCTCCTCCTTTTGCTCGCCGGAGTCGCGGGTGGCGGCGACGTGCTTTGGTCGCGCACGGATCGTCGACCTGGCGTAAGAAAGGACACACGACAATGCCAGCCGGACGCGCACGGTCAAGGGAAGGAGTAGAAGACACGAGGGGGAGCTCGGGGTCGACCGTGCTCACCGGAATCCGAAGAAATGGGCGCCGGAAATGGCGGCGGTGGCGGCTCCAATCGAGCAGCCCGGTGGAGAGGTTCTTAGGGTTTTCGAGGGCGGAAAGGGAGAGGAGCTCGCGGGCTACTTATAGTACAGAGAGGCGCGTTGAATAGAGGAAGGAATCACGCGAAATGATGGGAGGAAACGCCGGCGGTTTCACGTTGAAGACAACCTCTCCCCCTGACAGGTGGGTCCCACTGTTAGGTTTCTCTCTTTTTCTTTTCTGTTTTATTTATTTCTTTTATAACTTTTGATTTAATTGTCCAAATGAGGTCAAACAAATTTCTAAAATTATTATCTTTGTGTTAAACCAGTTGTGGGCATGTTTTGAATAATTTTGAAAATTAATATTTTGAAATATTCATTAAATACAAATTTGACACTTAAAGTCAAATTTGAAATTATATCTTAATTAAATTTTCTTTTGGCTGAATAAAATTTGTAAAATACCCATATTCCAATATGTTTGAATTTAAGTCATTTAAACTCATTTTCAGATACTAAATTCATTTTAGGTTTTAGTATAATACTAAATAACATAACACTTACTATATGGAAATAAAAAGGGAAAATAATGTATTCATTTTAATTCAAAATAATTTGTGCACCATTATATTTTATATTAGGATAATTCAATTGAAACTTCATAACAACTTTGGAAAATATTTTAGTTTTAATTCCTTTCTTATTTAGAACATATATTCATGAAGTCATTTTATGTTTTGAAAATAAATGAAAACCATTTAAGCTAATGAAATGTTTATTTGGATAATTCATTAATTATGAAATAATTGAAGTTATTAAAGTTATAAAGTATAGGGTTGTAATTTCAACACTAGGTTTGAACTTAGTTGAAGAATGAAATCCATTTGGCAAAATAGATTATGTTTACATAGTTTAAAAGAATACTTCTAAATAATATTTTACTTTATGAATAGCTATGGCTAGGTTATTTGAATCAAATACTTGTAAAGAAACTTTTTATTATAAGGCAAAGGTTTGAAATTTTGTAAAACATTTGTCAAATTACAAATTGAGGTTTTCAGAAATACAATGTATAAATAAAATTGTTTAACCTGAAACAACTTTTGAAAATAATGTTTACTTGAGGTATTTGAAATATTAAACTCTTTCAATGTGTTTAAAGTCTTTCATAGTTGGTTTTCTTATGCATTTAATATTTTATTTTAATGAAAAGAAAAGTTTTAAATTTTTGTGATTTTTGAACATTATAAAATGTTGGGATGTTACATATACACTTAGACACTTAGAATTTTCAACATGGAGATGGGAGGCCAAAGAAGGGCTTAGCCAAAACAAGACTTTAGAAGTATCTCCAATGAGTAGAAGCACTTAGAAGAAAATCAAGAAGAAGTTCATGAAGACCAACCAGCAATATTGTCTAAGTCTTGCTTCCTCTCTCTCTCTCTTTTCTCCCTTCTTCTCTTAGACCTCTTGATGACTAAGTTATATTCAAGACCAACCTGGAGGCTATCCACACCATCAAGCCTTCAAAGCC
This sequence comes from Poa annua, assembly GCA_026929855.1. Classification (NCBI taxonomy): domain Eukaryota; kingdom Viridiplantae; phylum Streptophyta; class Magnoliopsida; order Poales; family Poaceae; genus Poa; species Poa annua. Next base: position 44,394,119 of record CM049430.1, read on the forward strand.
ATCAAGTCTACAAAATTGCAATGAAGTCATCACATCAAGAAGAAAATGAAGCAAGGAGAAGATTCTACATTCTACCTTATATTTGTTCCCTCTTTCCTAATCTTGTCTTTCACTTAAGACTTAAATAATTTTTGATCATGATATTACCATCTTGGAGTTTGTTGGATGCTAGCGGCATAGTGAGATGAAGCGGCCTGGAGACAAAACTTACATGTCCACGTACATGAGACCTGTTCCACAACTTAAGTGGTTGGCCGGGTGTTTGTCTCTCTCACTATAGTGAATATCCAATTTACAAATAGTTGATAATAATTGTTGATCACTTCGATGAATAAAGTTAGTATTTTCTCTAAGTAGTTATGCACTTCATGACTAAGTCATTAAAGTGCTTATTCAAGATAGATTTATAACAAAGTAATTTTTACCAACTTATGACCTTAGCCCTTAGTCCTTTTGGACCAACCTATTTGCCATGCATTAACTTAAAAGATTTTCATGGCATGAAAAGCATTTCTAGCCCTTAGGAATATTTGGCACATCATGCATAAACATATTTTCCTTAGAAGTTTTATAAAACTTGTTTATTCATCTAGTATGTGTTTGTAAGCATTGTGTAGTTGTGCTTGTTGTTGATTGTTGTATTGTTGTTTGTCTATATTGTTAGATTGAACGGAGAGCTCCGAATAACGTTGAAAAGAATTTGTGAGTAAAGACTTCATTCAAAGGCAAGTGGCACACCTCATAAAAGTCCTAGTATTTTTCTATACATGAGTATTTTATTTTCCTAAGCACGTTTAGGACTTAGTAGAAAAGCTATGCTTGACCTGTTTAGAATTCCTTATTCCTGTGTCTAGGTTCCTATGAAAATACTTAGTAGAATTTTTATGCTATGCAAAACTATTTTGATAAAATGTTAAATTCTACTAAGTTATAATCAAACACCTGGGTGGAATTGGTTGCTTGGCTGTATGAGTTGAGTGTTGTCCCCAGGGGTTTTACCTGTGGGATATGGATGGCCACCCAGGAACAGAGGAATCTGAAGAACTCCAAGTGACGATTGCTTCTCGTGCAACCATTGCCAATATGGGCTCTGGCTTGATCAACTAAGCTGCGTGGACTCGCCCCGGCCTAACAGGTGGAGGTAGAGGTTTTGTAGGTGGAGCGCGTCAGGCCAGCATGGGGAGGGAAAATGCTTCTGAAAGATCTCGTCTCATTCCTCTCCTTTTCCTTAACACTTCAAGAGTGTATAGGATAGTTTGGGTTGAATGGGTACAATGGTGAACGTGCACAACCTCTGCAGAGTTAAAATCTAAGTACTTAGCCGTGTCCCCGGAAACGGACAATTGAGCAGCTGAACGAGGACGTCAACGGAGGGTTCCATCATTCCAAATTTTAAATTAAAACTTGATGGGTGAACAAGGGTAGAATGAGATTATGGCTTTCATACCATATTTGTCTCAACTAGGTAAAGTTGTTTCAAAGAGTTAGGGAAAAACTTGCTTTCTACAAAATAGTCTTGAGCTCCACCAGCCAAATAACCATATAGGTTGTAGAGTTATTCCTCTAAGTGTCCACCATAGTGTCACTTGCCAGTTCCGTTTTTAAATGGTTCTGGCCCGAGTTGTTGCAATATTTTTTTCTTATTGCAGACTGTTCTGATGATGAGTGAGATTTCGCTAAGGGTTTCGAGTCTTCAACCAACATGCTCGGCTATGGCACATGCTGATGATGGGGACTCCATGAAGAATAATTTTCCGCTGTTTACTCTGTTCACTGCTAGCTTTACGCTATGCAAGTTGTAATGAATATTTTCTAAGTCTGGATCAGCGTTCTAATAAATTGATACTTTGTTGTGATATTACATCATAAACTGTGTGTGCAAACGAATCGATCCAGGGATTTGCACTATACACAGGTACCTGCCATATTTTAAGTGCAGGTACACTACAATATAGCCAATTTATTCAAATAAAATATTTAAAATCCAAATTCAATAAACATAGATTTATTTATCAAAAATAAATCTTCAATTTAATTATTTACTTAACTACACATTTTGAATTATTTAAAAATAATTCATACCTTTTAAGATTTAAAACAAATAGTTGAAAATAAACAAAAAGAATAGAAAGTCATAACTAAAACAACACTAACTCTCTAGAATCAAATTTAAATCATGCATAGCATCATCGTGCATCATAGCATCCATTGCTTCTTTAAAACATTGTCTTATGAGACAATGATGCTTTATTTCAGAACCCGAGGTCCCGGGTCAGTCCAAACCTTCACGTTACACCACCTCTCAGTCAGCAGGCAAGTTCATCCCTTTTATTCATGTCCTCTCGAAGTATTTTTTTTAAGAAACTATTTTCAGACTGTAAGTATTGCATATCACACAAAAAGGGCAGAAAACTTATTTTATAATAACATGACTATGGTTATCCACCAGTGAGGTGGTAATCTCATATGGCTGGCAGATGGGACCACGGTTAGAATGTTGTTGTGGAGGTTCCATTTGCACGGGAAAGTATCACCTAGGACTTAATAACAAATGTCGCCAGTGATTCTTGCGCCGAATATTACGCGCAACCATGAGATCTGAAATTGGACGGAGAAGCCAGTTGTACCCTTTTCCTCTCGTACACCAACGGGTACTATTCTGGGCCGGGTAGTGCGTACAAGCCGCCGGTAAAGCCGTATTATCGGGAGATGTCTATCGTTGTGCTTGTTTGACGTTGCGAGTTCGCAGTTCCAGGATAAAGCCGTATTACCGGGAGATGTCTATCCTGTGAATCACAACGGCCGGATGTCTAGTATCTATTGAAGGTTGGCTTCAAGACCAGTTTGAGACGTGCTTCAAATGGTCATCAGGTTGAAAGTTGGATTTCCCATCAACCTGTAAACTTAAGTAATGGGGGGTGTGCGGGGATGGTGGAAAGGCGTAGTGATTGGCTTGGATTACTGACTGGGCCCCACACCTAGGAAGTGTGGACGGGAATGTACGCCCGGTTGTGCAACAAGGTCTTGATATCTTATGGGTAAAGCAGCGCACCTCTGCAGAGTGTATGAACGTGATATGTTACTACATGTTTCAGGACGGAATGGCGAACGCAGCAGGAAAGGAGGCTCCTCAAGGCCCTAGCCTTGTGACTCCTGAAGAGCATAGTCTTCAGAATAAAAGCAACCTTTGAAGAAATGTTTAGAAAAATTGCATTAGCCTACGACAATACATTGTCTGTGGCTGTAGCTAGTGCATCAAACTTCCCACTTACCATAATGAACTTGTTGGGTAACGCTGTTACTCACTCTTGCCTTGAACCCTTTCTAGACTTTGAGGCCACGGGACACGAAGGAGGATACGACATCTACAACCAAGACAATATGGTCTATGACGAGCCGGACTTGTCAGGTGGAGTCGAAGGCGTCGACTACCTCATCACCTATGGTGGCCAAGAGGAAGAGGTGGAGGATTATTAGAGCAGGGCCCAAGTGTAGTTAGTGAGCCGAGCAACATAGAACTTTACTAAATAAGTTGCTGAGATCCATGGTTTTAAGTTTGCTAATACCCCTGGGTTGTAAACCCTTAAGTTTACAAATAGAACCTAATAGTGCGGATCCTTGATGGACCGAAGAGGATCTTTCTGAATTTGTATACTTTTGGCTTGTAATGTTATGTATGACCGTTAAACCCATGCAATGTTTCTATTGTGCCATTCTGATGGTGTGAGATTTGCGGAACGGTGTTCCGTGAGTTTTACATTGATGTCCGGCGTGCTGCCATAATGCGGTAGCATAGCGGGTCATCACAGGCAAGCTCGATGCCCCATTTGGCAACTCGGCCTGTTGCCTCTGCGTTGTTGATTATGTCTCCCAACGGTGCCCTGCTGACTACTGTCACTGTGTGCTCCTGGAAATAATGCCTAAGCTTTCTGGTAGCAAAGAATACACCATGAGCCAGTTTTTGGTAATGTGGATACCTCTGCTTGGAGGCGGAGAAGACTTCACTGATGAAGTAGACCGGACGTTGCTCAGACGTCACGGCTTTGCTTTCCTTTCTTTCCACAGCCAAGACAACGCTGACAACTGCTCCTGTTGCCGCGATGTAGAGCAGCATTGGTTCCTGCGATCGAGGTGCTGCCAGTATTGGAGCGGATATGAGAGCCTCCTTAAGATGTTGTAAGGCGGCTTCTGCTTCTGCTGTCCATTCGAAGTTGTCGGATTTCTTCAATAGCCGGTAGAGTGGCATTGCCTTTTCTCCGAGGCGGCTTATGAAACGACTGACGGCTGCCGCTGATCCGGCTAAGCGCTGCACGTCCTTCAGACAAGTAGGTCTGGATATGTTTTGGATAGCCTTGATCTTCTCCGGATTAACCTCGATCCCTCGCTCTGAGACGATAAATCCAAGGAGTTTGTCGGCTGAAACGCCGGAAACACACTTGGCGGGATTGAGTTTCATCTGGTATTTCCGGAGATTCTGAAAAGTTTCCTCCAAATCTTCTAGGAGATCCGCCTTCTTGTCGTCAACATAGATGTGAACATTGCAGCCGATATGTTCGTGCAGGCAATTTTGCATATAGTCCTGGTATGTTGCCCCTGCATTCTTCAGGCCAAAAGGCATCGTGATATAGCAGAAAGTCCCGTATGGAGTGGTGAAAGATGTTTTCAGCTGATCTGACTCCCTCATCTTGATTTGGTGGTACCCTGAGTAGGCGTCCAAAAAACAAAGTAGCTCGGAGCCTGCTATGGAGTCTACGACCTGGTCAATTCTAGGCAGCGCAAAGGGATCCTTAGGGCAGCATTTTTTAACGCCGGTATAGTCGATACACATCCTCAGCTCTTTATTCTTCTCTGGAACAAGTACAGGATTTGCCACTCAATCGGTGTGTACAACTTCTTTTATGAAATTGGCGGCCTTTAGCCTATTTATCTCCTTTTCTATAGCCTTGTGTCTCTCATCACCAAAGCGTCTTGTTGCTTTCTTCCCTCGGTACACCGGGCATGTCGGATGGCGACCATTGATGATGTCACGATTCTCACGGAGGAACTTGACAAGCGCGCCTTCCTATTTGCTGTCTAGGTTGGAGCCGATGACAACTTGCTTAGACTTGTCGCCTGGGATGAGGTCCGCCTTTTTGGTGTCTTCTGAAGCTTCGAAGGTCTTCTTTACGTCAATCTTTGGCTTGGGCATGGAGTTGTCTGGGTCCGCCTTAAGCAGTGCGAGTTCTTCCTTGTGGATGACGGCTTCTGCGGAGGCGGCCATGCCACGCTCGCACTCCTTAGCTTTCTTGAAGTTGCCGGAAACCGTGATGGTTCCATATTCTCCAGGCATCTTAAGCTTGATGTATATGTAGCACGGCCTTGCCATGAATTTTGCAAAAGCCGGTCGTCCGAAGATTGCATGGTAGGCACTTTTGAAGGGGACAACTTCGAACCGGAGAAACTCTGAGCGGTAGTTCTCCTTTGGTCCAAAAGTTACCTTCAGCCTAATGCTCCCCATTGACTTTGCTTGTCTGCCGGGCACTATGCCATGAAAAGTGAGGTTGCTGAGATCAAGCTGGTCCTCAAACAAGTTCATGCGGATTAGTGTATCATAGTACAGGATGTTGAGCCTGCTGCCGCCATCCATGAGTACTTTTGTGAGCCTGAAGTTGTCGACAATGGGGTCGACGGCAAGGGCGTATTTTCCTGGGTGAGGGACGTGATCAGGGTGGTCGGACCGGTCCCAAGTGATTGCCGCCTCAGACCAATTCAGGTATTGAGGGACGTCCGGCATTGTCGCGTTGAGTTCGCGCATCTCCGCCTTGTCTGCCTTAACCGAAGGTATGCCGACAAAGCACACAAGTGACTCTTTGACCTTCGGGTATGGCTTCTTTTTCTTGGCGGCAGCGTCGTCATCGCTTGAGATTGACATGTCGTCGTCATCCTCATCGTCCTTGTTGTCTTTCTTGTCGTACTTCTTTGACTTTTTAGACTTCCAGCCAACTGTGGGGTCCTTTTTGAAGTCGTCCATGAAGCGGCACTCGTTGAGTATATGGTTGACCTTGCCGAGTTTTTCGTGGATTGGGCATGGCAGAATTTTTGCCTGGTCATAAGTAATGCGTGCCGCCTTAGGGCCTGAGCCAGCGCCACGGTTATCTTTCTTGTTCTTCCACTTATTTTTGCCGGCGTTCCCTTGGAACGCGACAGCTACCTCGTTTGAAGGTCTGGCTTTGTCTTCCGTTCCTTGCTTGCATTTGTTTTTCCGCCTTGGCGCGGTGCTGACGTCTAGATCATCGTCCGTGCGTCATCATCTGCTACCGCGTGTTGGGTGGCTTAGTTGAGCATCTCGCCAAGGTCCGTGACTTGCTCGCGGACGAGCCGGTGACGGAGCAGGGACTTTTTCTATAGGCCCGTGTAGAAGGCATGGATAGCCTGTGCGTCCGAAACACCATGACAGTTGGCCTTTTCGGAGATCCAACGGCTGACAAAATTTGTCATGGTTTCGTCCGGCTTCTGAATACAGCGTTGCAAATCCGTATAGGTATTTGGACGCTTGTATGTTCCTTGGAAGTGCTAGGAGAAAACCTTTTCCATGTCTTACCAGCTATGGATAGACTTTTCGGGAAAGTTGTCGATCCAAGCACTTGCCGTGCCTTCTAACATGAGAGGTAGGTAGCGGACGGCAATGTGATTGCTTCCGCCGGCAATCTCTATGGCCATGGCATAATTGGCTAGCCATGAATCCGGCTTAACAAGGTCGTTGTACCTAGGACAATTTTTAGACACTGATGTCATGTCCTTGGGGAACGGCTCTCTGCGGATGGCATCGCCAAAGCACTTTGGGCCAGAGTATAGCGGATCCCTTCCTCTTGCTATGTCTTGTAGGCGATGTCTGGCGTCTTTTTGTAGCGTACCTGCACTTAAAATAAGGCTGATACCTGTGTATAGTACAAATCACTAGATCGATTCGTTTGCACACACAGTTTACGATGTAATATCACAACAAAGTATTAATTTTATTACATCGATGATCCAGACTTACAAAATATTCAATTCAAGTTGCATAGCATAAAGCTAGCTTTGAAAGAGTAAATAGCGGAAATACAATAGCAGTGAGTCTCCATCACATTCATGTTGCCACAGGCGAAAACATGTTGGTTGTAGACTCGAAACCTTTAAACGATACATCACTCGTCATCTGATCAATCTGCAATAAGAAAAATATTGCAACAACGTGAGTCAGATTCCATTAAACATGGAGTCTGGCAAGTGACACTATGGTGGACACTTAGAGTAATAACCTATATGCATATTTGGCTGGTGGAGTTCAAGGCTATTTTGCATAAAGCCAATTTTTCTTAACTCTTTGGGAAACACTTTTGTTCTATTCGAGACATTCGTGGTATGACAACCACGATCTCATTCTACACTTGTTCACCCATCAAGTTTTATTTCTGAAGTTGGAATGGTGGAATCCTCCGTTGACGTCTGTGATCAGCTGCTCAAATTTTCCGTACCGGGGACACGGCTAAGTACTTAGTTTTACACTCTGCAGAGGTTGTGCACGTTCACCATTGTACCCATTCAACCCAAACTATCCTTTACACACTTATAGTGATAAGAAAAGAAGAAGAATGAGACGAGATCTTTCAGAAGCATTCCCCCCCCCCCCCCCCCACTCTGGCTTGACCCGTTCCACCTAACATCATCTACATCTTCTTGTCAAGCCGGAGAGAGTCCATGCAACATAATTGATCAAGCCAGAGCCCATATGGCAATGGCTGCACTAGAAGCAATCGTCACTCGGAGTTCTTCAGATTCCTCTGTTCCTGGGTGGCCATTCTCAAGTGTACATACTCCAAGGAACCATAGACATGGCCTGAGTAGCCACTCAACATAAACCATACAACCTTTTACCACCCAGGTGTTTCATTCTTAACTTAGTAGAATTTAGATTTTCACAAAACAACATTTGCATCGTATCAATAATTCTAATAAGTATTGCATAGGAGACTAGACACAGGAATAAGGAATTTCTACACAGGTTTAGCGTAGCAATACTATCGTACACATGCTTATATAAAAATACACTAAGTAATGCATATAGAAAATAGTCGGAAGTTTATGAGGTGTGCCACTTGCCTTTGGAAGATGTCTTTGCTCACAAACTCTGTTCAACGTAACTCGGGTCTCTCCGTTCAGTCTAAACAATATAAACAAACAACAATACAACAATCATAAAACAAAACAACACAACACATACAAGCATACATAATGAACAAACAAGTTTCTTAAACTACTAAGGAAAACATGTCATGCATGATATGCAAATTATTTCTAAGGACTAGAGATGTCATGCCATGAAAATCTTTTAAGTTAATGCAAGACTATTTGGTTGGTCAAAAATGACTAAGGACTAAGATCATAAGTTGGATAAAATAACTTTGTTATAAATTATCTTGAATAAGCACTCAAATGGCTTAGCCATGATGTGCATAACTACTTAGATAAAATACTAAGTCTATTCTTCAAGGTGATCAACAATTATTAGCAACTCTTTGTAAATTGGATATTCACTATAGTGAGAGAGACAGACACCCGACCAGCCACTTAAATTGTGAACAGGTCTCATGTACGTGGACATGTAAGGTTAGTCTCCAGGCCGCTTCATCTCACTATGCCGCTAGGATCCAAAAAACTTCAAGATGGTAATAACATGATCAAAATAAATTGTTTAAGTCTAAAGTGAAAGAGAAGATTAGGAAAGAGGGAAAAGATAGAAAGAAGGATGTAGTTGGTCTTCCAGGTTTCATCTCCAGACTTGTAGCTTTCCCCTTGGTGATGTCTTGAATGAATTTTTGTAGACTTGATAAATCTTCAGACTTGATGATTCTTGTATCACAGAGGCTGGTCTTGGAATTAGCTTAGTCTTCATGAAGTCTCAGATAAGAAGGGAGAAAAGAGAGAGAGGAAGCAAGACTTAGAAAATATTGTTGGTTGGTCTTCATGAACTTCTTCTTGATTTTCTTCTAAGTGTTTATACTCCTTGAAGATACTTCTGAAATCTTGTTTTGGCTAAGTCCTTCATTGGTCTTCTAGCTCCATGTTGAAAATTCTAAGTGTCTAAGTGCATAGCATTTTACAAAAATACTAAGTTGAAAATAATCCTAACTTAGAGAAAATGGGGAAGGAGTTTTCCTATGAGAAATATATATATGTGAAAATAAGTTATGCATGCAATGCACTTTGTAATCACAAGAAACATCATACAAAATTTGTGATATTTATAAAGTATGCATTAGGCTATAAATGCAATCTAATAATTTCTATTTTTGCAAAATATAATAAAAGGAATAATATAAGATTAAAGTTTTCTATGATTAAATTTTTATAACAAAATTTTATAAATGGGGTTAATAGACATAGGGCTTTTAATTAAATTTATAGCAATTGGATTTAATCGAAAATAATGTTTAAATTAAAAGTTATTTTAAAAATAGTCAAACTATTCAAATTAAACATACAACTATTAAATCATCGAAATAATACTCCAAAATATTTCATAACAGAGGCATCATAATTCACATTTTATAAAGTTTATAAAACAATTTTATTTGCAATTTTTGGATTTATAGATTTAAAGTTATTACAAATATACTCCAATCATCCCTTTGAAATTTGAATATTTTAAACTAACTCAAATTTGAATTCTAACAGATCTAAATTATTCTACATGTCAAGGGCTTTCCAAATATATAAAATTTATCAAATTTGGATAAGTGGTTAAGAATTTATGAAGGTTTGAATATGCAGGGGCTTTTCTGCAAAAATGCCAGATCTGTTGACTGGGCCGCTGACTCGATCTGACGCGGCGCTGACTGTGCTGCTGACGCGGATCTGACGTGGCAAGATCCTATTGGCCCATACCCCTTCGCTTAAGTCGTTTGTCTCTAGCCGTCGGATCGATATCTAAAGGCCTACGGCTACTGCTAGTCCGATCTAATCTACACCATAGATTGGAGATCGGACGGCTCACCTCGCTCCGACCGGAAGTGGCGGCGGAATGTCAGAGGAGACGAGGAAGGAGGCGGCGCTGGAGCTCGGGCGTTGGGGAAATCGTCGCTCCGGTGGCTCCCGGAAGCGAGCGGGCGACGGAGGCGCCCGGCACGACGTGGCGGAGGCGATGCCGTGCTTTTTCGCCACGCGCGGGTCCTAGAACGGACGGACACGCAAGATCTCCGACGACCTCTGGTTGATCTCGAATCCTAGGTTGGAATGCTGCAAAAATTGGAATAAGGGCATCACGTGGTGCGCAAGGTCCAGGGAAAGAAGAGGAGGGGGTCTCGGGCGCGAGGGGGTGGCTCACCTCGTCGGGAATCGAAGAAACGCGGCGGCGGTTACGCGGAACTCCGGCGAGCTTTTTGCGCAGCCTCACGGCACGAAACAGAGGGGAAGGAGAGGGAAAAAATGGAGGAGACCGGGGGCTACTTATAGGCCAGATCGGCTGAAGGAAATCACGCAAATTGCGCATGGATTGGAGCCGGATTTGGAAAGCAATCTCAGGAGTGATTTTCGTGCAGGAGGAAAAAGACGATGACGTCATCCAGATAATTTCCTTTTCTAATTTTTCTAATTAATTCATAACTTTTGATTTAAGTGTCCAAATGAAGTCAAATTAATTTCTATAAATTTGTAAAATCATTAACTTTGTGTTAAACCAGTTGTGGGTATGTTTTGAAAACTTTTTAAAATTAATAATTTTGAAATATTGGTTTAATACAAAATTGATACTTAATTTCAATTTTTAAATTATAACTTAGTTAAATTTTCTTTTTGCTAAATAAAATTTGTAAGATTCCCACATTCAAATCTGTTTGAAATCAAGTTATTAAAACTCATTTTATTGTAATCATTCATCTTTATTTTGGCATAAGAGTAGAATAATAGAATATAAATATTTTTAAAGTAATAGAGAATATAATGGATTAAGTTTTAATTCAATTTTATTTTGTACACCATTATATTTTATATTAAGATAAATCATTTGAAAACTTCATAAAATATCTTTGGATAATATTCTAGATTTATTTCATTTCTTATACTGGATATATATTAATGAAGATCAATTTATGTTTGAGAATTAATGAAACTAATTTAAATTAATGCAATGCTTATTTGGATAATTATTTAATTATAAAATTTATGAAGTTTTAAGGTTATAAACTATAGACTTGTAATCTCCAAAACTATGTTTTGAACTTAGTTAAAAGAATGAAACCCATTTGGCAAATAGATCATGTTTTAAATAGTTTAAAAGAATACTTGTAAATATTATTTTAATTTATAAATAGCTATGGCTAAGTGGTTGAAATCAAATACTTAAAAGTAAACTTTTTATTATATGAAATTTGTTTGAAAGTTTGTAAAACATTTGTCAAATTTCATATTGAGGTTTTAAGAAATACAATGGATAATAAAATGTCTAACTTGACCAACTTTTGAAAATAATGATGCATTGAGATATTTGAATTAATAAACTCTTTCAATAAGTTTGAAGTCTTTCATAGTTCGTTTTCTTATGCATTTTATGTTTTATTTTAATCAAAAACAAAAGTTTTAAATTTTAGTAATTTTTGAACATTATAAAATGTTGGGATGTTACACTTTTGGATCGAGTTGTTGTCCGCCTATTTGGCGTTTGGCTCGTCCTGCGCTGCCCGGCTTACGCTGCGCCTCGGCCCTTCTGCCGCCTCATTCCTTTTGTTGTCGGTGCTGTGCTGCGGAGACCGGCTTCGACCTCTCCTGGGAGGGTCGTTGACGGCATCCTTTTTAGGCGGCTGGCCGTTGTCCCGGCCACCGCCATTATCGCGCCTTGGCTGGGCTGGAGGTGGCAGGTCCCCTCTGCTTCCTGTCCGCGAGTTCTCGTCCCGCCTTGGTTTTGGCGGTGGTGTCTTATTTGGAGGTGGCGTTGCTTTCCTTTTGTCGCCATGGCTACTGGAGCCGGACGGGCCTTCGGGGTCAGCGCCAGGTGCGGCTTTGCACTTTCCTGACTTGGATTCTAGATCTCCTCCACGGGCATCCGCCATATGGCCATAGGAGTCAGCGCGAGCTTGCTGTTCTAGGGCCTTGCTCATGAAGTGTCTTGCATTGGCCACCTTTTCTTCTGTTGTGTAAGTATTTTCGTCTAGGGTGTCAAGCGCAGCAGCCGTGTAAAGGATAGGGGTGCAGAAGACAACATCCCCCCTTCTGTCTGTACGCTGTGGTGTTGTGCGCCAGTCACACCCTAGATCTTGAGCTGCCGTGGTCGCACGAATTGGCGGCTCCTTATCACGGCGGTTTTTTGACGACCTTTTTTCTTCGAAGAGCTGTCTGTTTGGTTTTACCGACATCTTTTCTTTCTCCTTCTGGATCTTCTTCGCAAGGCTCTCAACATGCTCCTCTCTTTTACACAGGAAGTCAGAGTGCTTAAGCATATTAAGCCTAAGTTCTTCCACCTCGTCAAGCGGGGTATCTTTATTCACCGGAGTGTTCATGATTTCGTCTACTTCTTTAATGACGGAGAGCAAATCCGTGGGTTTGCTGCTGCCGCCTTTTTCGAGACCAGCTTTTTTCTTTGTGCGCACTTTGTCGGAACCGTCAATGATTTGACCGGTAACGATGTTGCCGGCATCTTCTGCCGTTTCGTCTTGCGGCGCCAAAGAGACTGGGGTTGACTCGTGACCGACGACAACCATCATAGCCAGCTTATCAGGCATATCTGTATCCGCTGTGTTCTCTGAAGGAACCAGATTATCACTGGAAAAGCGGTTTTTGATTCTCTCTTCGAAGAGACTAGCATCATCATCAGAATCAGAATCTACGTTGACTTGAACGGTAGATCTGGATCCGGCATCTGACATCGCATCCTCCAGAAGGGCAGGAAGGATTGACTCAGGATCGTTGTTTTCCAGCTAGGAGTCAGATTCCAGTCCGACAACTCCGACAAAGTGGAAGTCAGATCCGGCTGACTCATGGGAGAAGGCGGATTTAGATCCATCTTGCCGGTTGACTGCTTGGTCGAAGCGTTGGTGGGTGGGGTCATAGAAACGCGGCAGGCCATACGCCTCCGGCGTGTACCCGATGAAGACGTCAATCCCTCCGATCGGTACAATTGCGCCCCCGATGAGGTAGTCGTCCGCCGGGAGCCAGGACTAATCTAAGTTGACGTATTTGTGGCCGCCATACCTTGTGACGCGGCCGACGGTGATCTGCTTGCCCACGCCGCCAAGTGTTCCCGTCTGGAACGTGATGCCAGGAACCTTATGCCTCACGGTGGGCGCAAACTGTCGTAGTATCGCCATTATTGATAGGAGACGGGGGTCCTCTAGCCTACGTATGGATTGTGGGGAAGAAGGTTGGAGTCGTCAAGGACGGGATTGAACACGGCGAGTTTACCCAGCTTCGGATCCCACGGCGGTGGCGGGATCCTACGTGCTGCTATAATTCACTATAAGGCAATAGTCGTGAACAGGTTACAATGTGTATGATGCGTATTGAAGCGTTCCCTAAAGGCTTCCTGGTGGCCGGCATATATAGACGGCCAGACCCCATGATACAAGGCAAGTACTTGTTCGGCAAGTAAACAGAGTCCTAGACCCAGCCGGCTTGTTCGGCAAGTACTTGTTGGGCTTGGTGGCTTGATGGGCTTCGGCCTTCCGCCTTCCTTGGACCGTCCGCCTTCTTCCTTGTACGTCAGCTATCTGGGCCGCCAGGCAGGCTTTCCGCCTTACCACCCTTGGGCCACCCTAGACTAGCTGGATTGATCCATGTTGGAGATACCCCTAGTTAGTATATCCCCAACACATGGTGACCCAACATAGCAGGGAGCATGGGTACTCTGGTGTAGCTAAAATTGCTTTAGTAAGTGACCTTGCTTGCCATAGTACTGCAGTACATGTACCTGCAACGGATCTTGCATGATGCAACCAGTACATATATGATTACCTGCTGTAGATCTTGCTTGGCATGGGTCTTGCCGCAACCAGTCCATGATTGGTGGGGATCTTGCCTGTCTTAGGCTATATAGCTTCTAGATATCGTTTTTTGCAGTCCATATATGATTACCTGCTACATATCTAGCTTGTTGCATGCAAGCAGTTCATGATTGTTGCGGATCTTGCTTGGCTTATGCTCTGTAGATTGTAGATCTTGTTTAGTGCAGTCCATGTATGATTACTTGCAACGTACATATATGATTACCTTCTCCTGATCTTGCTTGCCATATATGATTACCAAGGCATGCCCTTTTGAAAGGGCATGTGCCCTCATGTATGGTTTTGGTAATTAATGACAATCTCAATGGATTAATGTTTGTGTTGAGCATATTGCAAGTATGTCTTGAAGATGTCAAGACATCACCTATATGAAGATAGATGGGATGATACGAGATTGATCAAGATGTTGATCAACACACAAAGCTACAAGATGTACCAAGTGGATCATGTATCTCTTGGGATGGTAAGCTCTTGTCCATATAGCTTTGTGAACTAACCCAAGTGTGGGTGTTGTATCTATATGTGGGGTTAGGTATCTTCCCATGGGCTTTCAACAAGAAGATCGATTCATATAGGTCATCGAGGATGACGTCATGTCGTGATCGTCATCAAGGTTGACAAGTGCAATACCAAGAGAAGCTTGTCGAAGATATCTTATGCTTGGAGTAAGAAATGGAGACATGAAGATGAAGCTAAGCGAGGCTCTCCCATAATGGAGTACGGGGGAGCATTTGGAGGAGTCTTCATCAAGCATGTTCTAGCAAGCACAATCAAAAAAGGTGGTCCACTTGAAGAGATCAAGATCGTCATCATCTAGCTCAAGTCGATTGCTCAAGGCAAAGGTATGATCTTAATAGGGTTATAGGATATATAGGCGTACTATCAAGAGGGGCTCTTGAGTGACTAACTTGATCGCACCTTTGTGGAGAGCTCAAACCTTTGCATGCTTGGCATATCATCTTTCTTGGTTCTTATTTGGCATTTCTCCTTGTTGGAATTTGGTGCTTGTCTCGTGGTCATCTTGACAAGCACAAGTGCTTCAGAAATGTTTTACTTTGGAAAACTTGTTGTGCTTTATCCATGTGACAATTTAGATCTTAGTTCATATTCATATTAAGCTCTAATTCATCAAAAACGGATTTCATATGAATATCTTGTTACGTTTTTTATATTGGAGGTTTTACCGGTTTACATGTTATATGAAACTTCAACCTTTCCCCATTTGGTTTTATGCTCACATGATGGACTATGATGTTTCTCTGCATGATCTTATAGAGCTCTTTGTTGTGATTCCAACGAGCCAAAAATCATATAAAAAAGATTCTTTTATGGTCAAGTTATCATCGTTTTTGTTTGGGTGTTTCTGCATTTTTTTGTCTAGCGGTAGTACCGCTTCGGTACCGCCCGGTACCGCTAGGACACCAGGAACTAGCGCGTTTTGGGCGTCCAGAATCACCCGGGCCGGTAGTACCGCTGATGGGTCGCGATTTTCAACGGTCAGTTTTTGGGGGTCCTATTCCATTGACCCCAAGCTCTTTAGCACGAAAATCCCCTCCATTGTTGACCTTCTTGAGCTTGCCTATCTCTCAATCCCTCCCATGATTCCTGCATATCTTTTAGGGAAAAGATAGAGGAGATCTAGATCTACAATTCCACCAATCCATATCCTCTCTAAGTGAGGGGAACCTAGTGGATTTAGATCTTGGAGTTCATTTGTGGTTCTCCTCCTTTGTTCTTCCTCTCTTCTCCCCCCATAAGCATTGGTTGCTTTTGGTGGGATTTGGGAGTGAAGGATTTGACTCCTTTGTGGTTTCATTGCTCTTCCTCTCTTATTCCCCCATTAGCATTTGTTGCTTTGTTGGAATTTGATAGTGAAGGTCTTGAGCTGTAGTGCCCTTGCTTACGAAAGCAATGGCACATATGAATTATGCAAAGACTTGGATCACATAAGTCTCACATTCTCCAATAAGATGTAATATCACAGTACAATGTCATAATTTATTACAGAAAGCGACGAATGATCCAAAAACAAATATCCTTACAACTTAGCATAGCGGAAAATGCTAGCTGAATAAATAGTTCACACTTTATTTCAGAGTTCAAACGCAATAATAAAGGTAGCATGGAGCTACATCTTCTCCATGAAGCCACTGGCAAATCATGTTGGTTGTAGCTTGAAGACAACCCCCTTACTCCTCATTCGGACATTCTGCAAGGTTTAGTTGCAGCTCAGCTATAAAGGGTCAGCACAATTGAATTGTGGTGGCAAGTGACTTTAATTCCTAATGTTCTAATTTACTATAACTATATGCTTAATTTGGCTGGTGGAGCTCAAGGCTATTGCGCAAAGCAAATTTTCTCCTACTTTTGATAAACAATTTTTTTAAATCAATATCTTCTCCTTCAGAGACAAATCTCGAGACAAGTCCATGTCTCCTACCCATGTTCACCCAACAAAGTTTTATTAAGAAATTTGAGATGAGGAGATTTTCAGAACACAGCCTTGTGTAGTTACTCAAATTGTCCGATGCCGGGGACGCGGCTAAGATCTTAGGTTTTAACTCTCGAGAGGGTGTGCACTTTCACCATTAGACTCAATCAACCCAAACTATCCTCTACACTCCTTTAGTGAGAAGGAAAAGGAGAAGATCAAGACGAGACTTTTCAGAAGTTGCTTTCCCATGATCATACTAAGAGATTACCACCATCCTATCAACTCTACCACCATCAATCTCTTGACCCAGGTCCACATCAACTTACTCCATCAAGACAGAGCCCATATTGACCAATGGTTGCACGATAAGCAACTAGACTCAGTGTAAACTTAAATCTCATAGCCCTGGGTGGCCTACCACAAGTGAGCAACTCAGGTTAGCACCGCGTATCATGGCCCCAAGTAAGTAGAAACTATCCTGGGCGAAGACAACCATGACACTTGGCCCTGAGAAGCCACTCAACTTGAAACCTCCTCGATCGACCCAATCCACCCAGGCGTTAAATTAATTTACTGGAAATTTTCATTTATCACATCAACCATAAAACAATCATTTTTGCAGCAGTTGCTTCCACTAAATTATAATAGGGGTCCTGGAATTTCTAAGGGGAAACCTAAAAGGTTTGCATAGCATACTACAATCTCCCAAAAACCTATCATGCATACTACTTTTGCAAATACTGTTTGAAAACACTAGATATGCAATAGAATAAAATAGTAGGTGTTTTATGAAGTCACTTGCCTGAAGAAAGTTGTCGTTTCTCACACACTCTTGTCCAAGTCAAAAGTTGCTCCCCTGTTCAAGCTATATAGTAAAAGGACATCCAATAAACAAGCAGTTCAACACACACAAAACAAATTGAAACATACAAGCGCAATAAGGCTTAGAAATGGATTTGGTCAAGGGTGTCACATAATTCACTATGCAAAAAGAATTTATGTGATTGCGTTTAGGGTATAGTCAAAAGTCAAATTGGACATTTTCAATTTGAAAAGATTGAAAGGTCACAGGATCCAAATGAAGTAGTCTTTAAACGAAGAGATCCTAAGATGGTTTAATCATAATTTAAAAGCAAGGTACAAGATTTTACAACAACCATCCATATTTAATTTCTTTTACCTAAGGTTATGTTTTCAGAATTTTAAATTTAAGCAAATTCATATTCAAGAATTTCCTAATTTAACATATCTAACATTTTTAAATCCCAACTGAAAAGTTCATAGTATTAAAATATACAGCCTAGTTATTTGAAATGGCATAATGTTTTAATTCACATTTTTTGTAACACCTAGTTAACCAATATCATTTTTATACACTTGTAAATGAATTAAATCATTTAAAAAGTTTTGAATTAAAACTTACTTATTAAAGTTATGTATTATATTAATAAACAGAAACTTGAGCTTTCTCTAGACTAGGACAATTATTTATGTCTTTGGTGCATAGGAATAAGTTTTTAAATTAATAAACTTTATAAGGTGCTAGAATAAATCAAATCAAGTCTCATGATCTTTAAATTCATTTTAAATTATTCAAGCACTATTTATAACAAAATTTTATAAATGGGGTTAATAGACAGAGGGTTTTTAATTAAATGTATAGCAATTGGATTAAATCAAAAATAATGTTTGTATTAAAAGTTATGTCAAAAATAGTCAAACTATTCAAATTAAACACACAACCATTTAATCATCAAACAAATTTTCAAAATTATTTTATAACAGATGCAACATATTACAAATTTTATAAAGTTTCTAAAACAATTTTATTTGCAATTTTTGAATTTACAGATTTAAAGTTATGACAGAATTACTCAATTCACCATTTGAAATTTGAATATTTTGAACTAAGTCAAATTTGAATTTTGGCAGATCCAAAATATTCTACATGTCCAGGGCTTTCCAAATATGTAAAAATATTTGAATTTGGATAAGTGGTTAAAAAGTTATGATAGATCTAAGTGTCAGGGGCTTTTCTGCAAAAATGCCAATTAAAATGAATTAACAAAATTAAAATCCACGCGGCGCTGACTGGACTGCTGACGTGGGTCCGACTGGCGCTGAGGAGGCAACAACGTGGCAAGCTCCTATTCGTCTATACCGGTTCACTTAAGTGATCAAACCGGAGCTGATGGATCAAGATCGGACGGTCGGGGTGGGGGGGGGGGGTGGTCATACCGGGCGGCGCGGGGTGGCCGGAGCAGATGGAGGACGCGGCGGCGCGGCGCTCGGCGAGGACGACGGCGGCGCGGCGAGGCTCCCCTGGATGCGTGGATTGCCTCCCCGGATGCGGCGCTTCACGGCGAAGAGAACGGCGGCATCAGCGTCGACTCGACCGTCCTGGTGGAGGCGTGGAGAAGCGGCCGAGGTGGCTCGGACGTCGACGAGCTCCGGCCACCTTCTTCCTCGACAAACGGCTGCGGAAGGGGTGCGTGGAAGAGGTTAGAAGGCGCGCGCGGCTTTGGCGAATAAGCTGGGCACGGTCTCGGGCAGGGAGGTGGCTTACCACGCCGGGAAATCGATGAATACGGCGGCGGAAATCCGAAGTACGGCGAGCAATTACACGAGCATGTCGTCGTGCTGGGCTAGGGTTTTTGGGGGGGAAAGGAGCCGGCGGAGATGGGCTTTAAATGGGGACAGACGGGAGCACCAGGCGATCATCACGGTGAGAATAGAGGGAAGGAGATCGCCGGCTGATTTTCGGTGCGTGATTCCCGCTGGAGGAAGAAGACGACCTCCCCTGACAGGTGGGTCCCGCCTGTCAGGAAATTTTCTTTTTCCTTTTCTGATTTTCTATTTTCTTAATAACTTTTGATTTATAACTCCAAATAACGTCAAACAAATTTCTATAAATTTGTAAGATTATTATCTTTGTGTTAAACCAGTTGTGGGAGTGTTTTGAACACTTTTCAAAAAAAATAATTTCGAAATATTGATTTAATGCAAAGTTGACACTTTATGTTTAATTTAAAACTAGGGTTTAATTAATTTTTTAATTGTGGCTAAAATAAATTCTGTGAAACACTCATATTCAATTATGTTTGAATTTAAGTTATTTAAGCTCATCTTAAAATATTAAATAAATTTTAGCTTTAGTAGATTGTTAAATAGCATATTACAACTATTTGAAATGAAAAGAGAAAAAGTAATGTAACCATTTTTAATTCAAATTATTTTGTGCCCCATTTTATTTTATATTAAGAACATTCATGTGAAACTTCATAAACCACTTTGGAAAAGATTTTAGATTTAATTCAATTCTTATATATAATATATTAATCAGTTCATGCCTTGAAAATAAATGAAAATTCATGTATGCAAAAGAAATGTTTATTTGGGTATTTCATTAAATTCATTTTATGAATTTTAAGGTTACAAACTATAGGCTTATAATTTCCAAACTATATTTTGAACTCAGGTAAATGAATAATAATCTTTTGGAAATTTAGACAATGTTTTCAATAGTTTAAAATATCCTTGTAATTGTTATTTTAATTTATTTATAGCAAAGGCTAAGTGGTTGAAATCAATTATTTATAAGTAAACTATTTACTTAAAATAAAATGGTTTGTACTTCATAAATCATTTGTCAAAATACAAATTAGGGTTTTTGTCATACAATGGATAATGAGATGTTTAATTGGAAATAACTTTTGAAATAATGACACCTTGGGATTTTTGAAATAATAGACTTTTTCAAATTGGTTGAAGTCTTTTATAGTTATTTTTCTTATGCATTTTAATATTTTATTTTTATCAAAACAAAAGTTTTAAATTTTAGTGATTTTTGAACATTCCAAAAAGTTGGGATGTTACAGACTACCACCCTTAAAAGGAATCTCGTCCTCGAGATTCGGAGAAGCTAGAAATAAAAGCAAAAGCTTAAAATGATTCTGATAATGATTCTGATACTCGAGAGGTTTTGAGAAGGATAAATTTCTGACATGGAAACTTGAAAACTTGTAGGGGATGATTTTTCTGATTGGGATGGCTAGAAAGACATGTAGTTTGGGATCTCCGGGTTATTACGGCAGAGATTTATTTTTATTTGGGTGGCTACCACCCTTAAATAGTTTCAGGTCATACAAACAAACACATCAAGCAATCAAATCAAAAGCACAACTCAAGGTTCAAAATTGCTAGATATTAATAATCCTGAAAACTCAAGGTTTTAAAATTCTCAACTCAAAAAAAAAGGATTTAGGTTCCAAAATAAACACGCTGGTACTGCCATATCACATTTTGATAGGTCAATACTAAACTGATACGATAAGCTAAGATAGGATAAATGGTGGTCTCTCTAACGTTTGCTCGACTTGCTCCCCTTATTCCTCTTTGATCTCCTGCTTGCGCTTTGTTGCGCGGTTGTTCACCTCAGGTGTGTCTTCTTCCTCACTTGACTCCTCAAAAATCACCTCTTCAGGGTCTTCTTCCTCCTGTTCTTCCTCCTTTACATTTGCGGGTGCAGCCACTTCTCCGGTGCCTTGGTCACCTTCTTCTTCAGTTACCAGTGGTGGAGGTGAAGGTGGGTTGAGCTGTGCCTGAAGTGCGGCAATCTGCTCATCCTTATCAAGGTTCTGCAACTGTAGATCATGGATGTGTTCCTCCATGTAGCTGATAAGGGTTTCAGAAGTCTGGAGTTCTTGGGTCTTTGCGTGTGTGACGGCCCGAGCGTGATCCGCGATGTCATGAGCTTGTTGAACCTCACGGGTCAAGCAGTTGACAAGAAAATCTAGGTCTTCAAACATTTTATAGATCAGGGGTAGGTCCAAGCGATTCCCAATGTGAGCCATCGAGTAGCCATGTGCATCTCTATTCCCAAAGGCACGGAAGGGCGAACCCGGTGGTAGGTTGTTGCGATACTTGTAGCACAGACGAGCCATTAAGTCCACCATAGCTATGTTCACTCCTTCAATCCACTCTGGGTAGTGGGTGACATAGTCCACGGGCTCGAAGTCTGGCATCGTGGGGTCTGGGGTCATGATTGTGCGGATCTCCCAGCGCGTCACATTGGGTATGTCGGTCTCCTCCTTCCTTCCTCGGAAATAGGGTGGTGGTAGCTTCAATTGACTTGTCAACCTGGACAGCTGCCTCCCAAAGATGAAATCCGACAAAATACCAGCATACGCGGTCTTAGTGTACTCTCCCATCTAAAATTTTGAAACGGGTAAGAGTATTAGAATTAAAGTGAAAGAGAAAAGAAACGAAACAAGAAAAATATAATGTATAAATAGAAAAATGACTTAAAAATGTTTGACTTTTGGTTTCTGTCCAATCCTAGGGGTTTCGAGCCTACAGGCAACATTTGTGCTCTGATACCATTTGTAGTGCCCTTTCTTACGAAAGCAATGGCACATATGAAGTATGCAAAGACTTGGATCACATAAGTCTCACATTCTCCAATAAGAAGTAATATCACAGTACAATGTCATAATTTATTACAGAAAGCGACGAATGAACTCAGGTAAATGAATAATAATCTTTTGGAAATTTAGACAATGTTTTCAATAGTTTAAAATACCCTTGTAATTGTTATTTTAATTTATTTATAGCAAAGGCTAAGTGGTTGAAATCAATTATTTATAAGTAAACTATTTACTCAAAATAAAATGGTTTGTACTTCATAAATCATTTGTCAAAATACAAATTAGGGTTTTTGGCATACAATGGATAATGAGATGTTTAATTGGAAATAACTTTTGAAATAATGACACCTTGGGATTTTTGAAATAATAGACTTTTTCAAATTGGTTGAAGTATTTTATAGTTATTTTTCTTATGCATTTTAATATTTTATTTTTATCAAAACAAAAGTTTTAAATTTTAGTGATTTTTGAACATTCCAAAAAGTTGGGATGTTACATGAGCACTTTGTGTGCTCTTGTCATTGCATCTTGCATCGGTTTGAGCGCTCCACGAGGATTCGTGGTGGTGAAATTCTTGAGGTTGTTACTCTTGGGTCTTTGACCCTAGACGCCTTAGTGGCCGCCTTTGTGGCATAGGACCTTTTGTGGTCAAGGCCTTTATGGCTAGTTGGGACCTTTGTGGTCAAGACCTCTTGTGGTCATTTGGGAGCCCCCAATTCGGTTGTGGGTGTGTGCCCCAAGGTACATTGTACGGGATTGTTCTCCGCCCCAAAGGAGTTCATAGTGGAAGGTGGACTCGTACCTTTGTGGTCGAGTTCATCGGAGAAAAAGGTTGGGCCTTTGTGGCGTTGAGCAAACCTGTTGTGGTTGCTCACACCTCTCCAACGAGACGTACACCTCTTGTGGTGGAACTAGGGAATACATCCTCGTCTCCACGTGCCTCGGTTATTCCTATACCCGAGCTCTTTACTTATGCACTTTACTTTGTGATAGCCATCGTGCTTGAAGTCCTTTACCTTGCTATCACTTTGTTGTTTGTCTTGCGTAGCATAAGTTGTTGGTGCACATAGCTGAGCCTAGTATATTTAGGTTGTGTCATTGATAAGTTAAACACTAAGTTTTATTCCGCATTTATCAAGCCTAAATTGTAAAAAGTGTTCCTCGCCTATTCACCCCCCCCCCCCCCTCTAGGCGACGTCTTTCCTTTCAATTGGTATAAGAGCCAGGTTATCTCATAATCAGGCTTTACCGCCTAGAGATAAAGATGTCATTTAGAGAATTAGTGCACAATCCCACTTATATATTTGATGGCACTAATTATGATGTTTGGAAAATTCACATGCTTAATATATTTAGGGACATGGATCCAAATTTAGAGAGAATTGTAGATATGGGTTTTTCTCCTCCAAAGGATTCCCAAGAATTATCTTTAGAGGATGAGACAAACTCTTATCTCGATACTCTAGCATGTAATGGTCTTATCTATGTTTTGAGCGATGTAGTTCTTGCGTCAATCATGCCTTGTCGGAACGCTCATGAATTATGGACAAAGCTTGAAGATATATATGATGTGTCCAACACTACCAAGGATGATTGTCCTCCTTCCACCTCCAACCGTGATGAGCTCACGTATTCTTCCACTTCACCAACATGTGGCTTGCCACAAGGTAATGATATGGTGAGTGGTGATAGAGATTGCATTCTTGATGGTGAATCTACTATTGATCATATTTCTCACCCATCTTATTGCAATGCTCTATATTTGGACTTAAACTCATCTAGCACCATAAATGCCTTACATGCTAGTGTCTATAGTCCTTGCATATCATGTAGTAGTTGCTTAACTAAATCACATGATGATATGCTTTCCTTGTCTTGTTTCTATGACAAAAATGTTTCTATTTCCTCTAGTACTTGTTTTCCTAACAATGTAGAGGAATCCAAACAATTGTTGGAACAAGACATGGACGTCAATGGTGCTTCAAGTAATTCTTCATCTTCCTCATCCATTACTCACTTTTGCCTTATGGCTAAGGAGTCTAAGGTATCTCCTACCTTGAATTCCAATATATCTAATGATGATGATATTAATGATGAAAGTGATAATGATGACTCCATTGAAAAGAACTTCGATATTGTCTCTCATGCTCTTTTAAAGAAAAAACATGCCCATGATAGCTTCTTAGAAATCATGACCATTCTTATTGAGCGCAAGGAGACAATTGAGGCCTTGGAGACTCGTTGTGATGAAGGATGGGGTCTTGCTCGTTCCGCGGGGGAGATCCACAATCTTGAGATTGCTCTTAAGGAAGAGCAAGAAACTCGAGTTTCTCTTGAGGAGAAGCTAGAAACTAGTGAGGAGTTAAATAATGAAATGATTGCTAAACTCACTAAAAAATGTGACCATGCTCTTGCCAAACTAAAAATGGGCAAATCCAAATATCTTGAGGAGACTCTTACTTTACAATTATCTAAAGTAAAAGAAACCCGTGATAGAGCTCTTGAGGAAGCCATCAACTTCAAAAGAAAGTATAATGAGCTTGTTAAATTTTCCTCTTATATTCCCAATGATAATGATGCTTGTGCTACTAACTCCATTTCTCGTGAAGCATCTATTTTGAAGGAGAATGTTGAGCTAAGGGCTCAACTTGAGTTTCTATCTAGCAAGTATGGGAAGTTGGAGGAAAATCATGAAAAGCTTTCGAGCTCTAATGATGATTTTTTAGCATCCCATGCTAGGCTAGAGGTTGCTTTTGAGGCAATCTATACAAAGGTAAAATCTTGTGAGCCTCTTGTGATAACTAGCACAATTTCTAGTAAAAATACTTTATTGCCATGTGCTTGTTCTAGTAATTCATCCACTCACAACATTGTTACATCTTGTGATGAATTACTCTCCATGCCTTGTTGCTCTAACAATGTAGCATCTACTTCCTATAGTATTTGTGTTGATACTTACCATGTAGAGGAAATCAAAGAGCTCAAGGCACAAGTTACTTCTTTGAAGAAAGACTTGATCAAGGGTTATGAAGGGAACTCCACCCTCGACAAGATGTTGAGAGCGCGAAGACTTCCTCATGACAAGAGTGTACTTGGATTCAACTCCAATATCAAGAACAAGTACATTGACAATATGAAGCACAAGTTCATCAAGAAGAAGGGCCAAGATCAAGCAATTGATTCGGCCAAGATTGTGTGCTTCAAGTGCAAGGTCGAAAGGCACCATGTTAGATCTTGCCCCTTGAAGAATAAGAAGCCTCTTAGTGAGAAGCAACAAGGGAAGCAACCTCAAGTTCAAACTCAAAATTCCCAAGTTGAAGGATCTTCACTCCCCAAGAAGAAAAGAAAAGGCCGAGTGTGCTACACATGTCGTGTGAAGGATCACTTAGCCTCTGCATGCACTCATGGATCCAACTTGGTTGGGGACCAACAAGCTAAAACTTGATCGATAGGTGGAATCGGAGGACATTGGAGACTTTGCTACATCATGAAGAGTTAAGGGATCTTCATCAACCATATTCTCTCAAGCCAAGTCAATTGGATTATATTGCCTCATCTTATATCCAATGTTCCTCCTTGAGATAACTTGTGTTTAAATTTTATATACATTGAAAGTTGCTTGCACCCTTGCATGTGTTTGGTTTTGTACCTTGCTTGCTTGTAAGTATTGTGCTCTCTACTTACTAATCTTGAGAGTATGTCTTGAGCTTATTTTCAACTTGTTTAGCTTAATTGGCTCTTGTTGGGATATGAATGGATTATCACATTATGGGGAAGTAATAAGCTATGTGCATATTACAAGCCTAGAAAATGTGAACATGTGAGGTAGTGTCATCTAGAATGTATATTCTTAATTATCTTGTTCCTAGGTGACATGTTGCTCAAACAAGGTCCTCTCTTACTCAAATTTCTTTTGTCTCTCATCTTTTGGTATCTTGTTTGTGAGAGAGTATCTTGATGCTTAGCATGATCAATGATTATTTTAAGCCATCAAAAATCTCTATGTAAGCATGTTTTTCAATTCCCATCTTTTGCCACATGCTTATGTTTTGTGATTATGATCTTGAATATATACTTACCACTGAGAAATATCTCCATACATTCCTTGTCTTTGACAAGTCATAATGTAACACCCCAAATTTTGGAAGCAACAAAAACTTAATTTATAAAGACCCAAATTTCTGAGGGAACAGAATTTTTTTGAAATGTCTTGTTAATGGATGTGCTTTCCCTTGTATGCTCTGTTTGTCGAGTTGTGTTTTGGTGTTTGTGTTGATGACTTCTAAATAACAACCTATTAAAACTTAAGTTATAGTATGACTTCTGAAATCCAAGATTATGGCAAGTAAAACAATGCATATATCTTCTTCTATCTTGTTCTTAACAAACTATAGTCATCAGGAGGTCTTGATTTTAACAGTTACCCAAAGGCAGTTTAATTGAGAAGATAAAAGTATTTCCAAAACTACATGTTTGCAAAACTATAGAGGACCATATAATAAGCCTTAAATTATATTGGATGTTAATATGATGCAAGCATTACCAACTCTCTTTTCCAAAACACCAATTGAATTAGCCTCTAGAAATCAATGCTCAGCTTGTTAGAGTAATTCTATTTATACCAAGATCCATGTCTGGATCATTATGATCACCACCTCACCTTATACTGGTTTAACTATATTCCTACCAAAAATACCATGTTTTGATTCTGTTGATCACCTCCTCACAAATATTTTTGATCTATATTAAAAGTATGGCTATTGATCCAATTGTGTGGTTGGCCTTTAGGTTATGTGCTTAAATTGTTTCCCATAAGTGTGTTATTTTATGTGTGTTCATGTGGTGGTGTATGATACAACATTTTATTTATATACTTTAATTCAGATCATTAATGCTTTAATGTTGTGCCATATGTTTATGGTGCGTTTAATTTTTGATTATTATGTTTGATTTTAGGAGAAACTCAAATGTTATCCTTTTTCAAATAGGAAATAGCTATCTTCATTTCCATTAATTTTTAGCATTTCTAGAGCATGACAATTAGGGTCTATTTTGTTAATCTTGGAAATACAAAACCTCTGGTATCATCTACATCACCTCTACTTTCCATGTATAGCCTCCTTTAAATCTTACAAAAATGTTTGATCACTAACTCTTGCTTGTTTTGAGTGCTTAAACCTAAGGTGGCCGTATGTTGTGTTATAGAGTAGCTTTTCGACATTTTTGTATCTAGATGTTACTGAACCCATTTAACCTAAACTTTTAAATAAAATGTTAAACCTATATACCCTCTACCCAACCCAGCTTGGGTTATAATTTTCCTGTCAAGGAGTTGACTAATCCATCATGGTTTTGTGGCTAAGTTTAATCAGCGCAAAATTTCTCTAAACCTTAAACCAACACACCCCTCTCCTCATACTCTGGTCTTAGACTCACATTGGATACCCACACACCCCTGGACCCTTTTGGCATCAACCCTAATTACCCTAGCCTTTTTCCCTCTCTCTGTCCTCTTGGAGGCTTTTCAGCAAACACCTGGCGGGCAGGAACATCATCTCCATTATTTCACCTCCCTCCATCGACCAGGGGACATGGGCAAGCTTCCAAAACCTCTGCAGCCCGTGCAGACGCTCCCCCCACCGCCCAACCTTGCCAATCTGCGGTCTGCTTTCCCCTCCACCCCTCGCGTACTCGAAGTCCATGGTGGACCGGCCTCGAGCTCGGATAAGAAACCCGAGACACTCGCAGCCCCTCTCGCCTTGCCATTCTGCCTCCCCTCACTCCACTCTCCCACCCCGAGCTAGGCCTCTCGAGCTCTCCCTCTCTCCTGCTATGGAACGCGAGAAGACTATCGTCCGGGGGTCCGCAACTCCGAGCAAGATCCCCACCATTGTCGTGCCTCTCTGTTTCCCCTCTCAGCACCAAATCATTCCCCTTCCCTTGGGCTCCCTCTCAGACATCTCCGTTTGTTTTCAGGTGCACCGGAGTTCTCGGAGGCGTGGCGTGACCGCGACGGACGTCGTCGATCGCGCCGTCGTTCGGGATGCCTCTCTCTCGAACTGCAGCTACCACTGACCTACCCGAGCCCTCCGCGTCCTCCTCCACTCCTCCTCATCGCCCGAAGAGCTCCCTGGGTGAGCAGCTCGTGCCCGCCCTTCTCCTTTGCTTTCCTTCCCTTGTTCCGGTGTCTGGAGGAAGAAGACAACCTCCCAGCCGTCGATCTCCTCATTCACGGCCGTCCTTGAATCCCGGATCGATCTAATCTCGGCCCTCCGTTGCGGATCCGGCGGCGGCGTGCCTATTGGCATGGGCGTGCAGCGCACTGGGCCGGCCTGCCTCTGGCGGCCCAGATCCGGCCCTTTTCTATTATTTCTCCTGTTAATTTATCTCCTGTTATTTTCCTGTTATTTTACCTTGTAGCTTTAATTCGTTTCTGAGAGATTTACTTATCCAAATTGGATGATTCAAAATGGTTTGAGTAGATATGAGTTTTCTTAACCATTTGGCACTGGCCTTTCTCAAAAATATGTTTGTATGTGTGCTCTATGTCCAATCTTGTAAAAAGTGGAATGTTTACCATTTACTCAATAAATTGAGTTTTATAAATCCAAATCTTGCAAACTTTAGTTCTATGGAAAGCCAGTGATAATACCTACCTATATCCATAAGCCTTGCATGGAGTAGATGTTTATAACTAAAGTTATATCATGTTTAAGTTTGACACCAGTACCACTTTGGTGATTCTTAGTTCATTATTAAAGATACTTTTTGGAGCAAATCAATTTGCATGTGTTAGATTTGAGTAGTAGCTATCATATCCTATCTTGGTAGAATTTTAGAGCTTATATTTTGTGCATGGTGGATTATTCTCTTAAACAGTAGGTTTTTGCACTTCAAAAATAATATATCTTATTTTCTGTTATTTGCATGTATCTAGTTTTACTTGTTTGTGCTTTATATGTTTGTACAAATAGTTTAGGAGTATTTTTTTGGAGTAGCTTTGTGTTTTCTTTAACATGCAACCCTGGATTGGTATAAAAATAATCTATACATTATTAGGTACACTATTATTGCTAAAACATGTTTGTTTCACTAAAACTGAAATATATGGAGCTAAGAGTGTCCAAATTAAGTGAATCCAATTTCTAAAGAAATATAAAACCAGTACCTATCCATAGAAATTTGTGTTGCATCTAAGAGATACTTAAAACTGAAAGCACAATCTTTTTGGTTTTGAGACCAGTAGCATTTGCATCATTTTTAGCTACTGTTTTGTAATAGCTTATGATGCAAATCCAAATTTTCACCACTTCATATGGTTGCTAGGTGTACTGTGGTAGAAGGATTCTACTTTATGAACATTATCTTAGGAGTTATGATGTATCTACCAAAACAACAACATTTGGCTAATAGAAGTATTAGCTTTTAATCATCTGTTCTTACCAAATGTGATATGTAGAAATATTACTAATCAAATTTTGAAGATCAAAACCTTAACTCAATAATAATGACTTGATTAAAACCACTTTGATAATGTTGGTGCATTATTTACTTATGTTTAGCACTATTCATTTTGTACCCTAATAATGACATCAGATGTATTTATATGCTTTGTTTGTGGGTATGTTTGTGTGTTATGGTTTATCTCTTTAAACATCATCTTATTTATCCAATAAATGTAATGAGTTAATTCCCTGTTTTACTTGAATTGTTATGTGTTGATGTGCTTAGTAACTCATAAGTACATAAACTTAGGTTATCCTTTAATAACCTTAATGAATTTCCTAAAAGTATTGTTAGCACATTCACTTTTGAGTCTCACATTGTTCATCTTGTTTCCTAGGAGTTGCACTAATTTCATTTGTGTGTTATGCATGTGAATGATTGTTTGGTGATAAATTTTATCCAGTAGTTCCTTGTGTTTTGCAATGCGTAATATATGACTTTTTTTATCTTAGATCGTTGTCAACACTTGGTTGCCATGTGATTGTTTGTTTATTGGTTGAAGTGACCTTAATTGTGATGTCCTGTTAAATAGGCCTAGTGCACCATTTTAGCTCTTAGTCATAAACTTGTTTGGATAGTGATGTTACCATTGTTTGTCTCTTAGTTACTTGATAGTGGGTGTTTCTTGAGCTAGTAACATGTTTGCTTGTGAGTGTGCTCAATGCTAGTGTTAATGTTAATACTTGTTTGTGTACTAAGATACTTTTGTCTGAAGTATTTCCGGAACTATTAAGATACTTTTGTCTGAAGTATTTCCTGAAGCCATTATAACAACTCTTATTAAATGATATAATGACCCTAAGTAATGTGTTGGTTTAGTGTTCTGTAGAACTACCTTTTAATACTCAGAGTTGTTGTGTATATTTTCTTAGGAGAATTTGTTGTTGTATTAGCTCTCTGGACTTGGTTGTTTATTGTTGTTTAGCTAAAGGAGTTGCTTGTTTTTGATTGTTAGCTTAGTGTCTTGTGCAATGCTTGCTGTTTGGTATGTCCTTATAGTTTTGTCTTGTATTCTGAGTGATGTTCATTTTCCTGCATACGACGTTAGATACGATCAAGAAGGAACTGGAAGTGAGGAGTGAACCTGAGGAACATCAAGATCAAGACCAAGGACATATTGCTAAGACAGGCAAGCCACCTCACCATTATAATGAATCCTACTATTTTATCAAGCATTGTTTTGTTTTCAAATTAAAATGATGCATGTTTCACTTCTTTTGTGGTACCTTGCCACCCAAAAACTATTTTTACAAAATATTGTTTGGCCAAAGTTATCTGCTAGAATACTGTAGGTATTACAAAAAGAGTTTTACCTGATGAGCCTTGTTGTTGAAGGCTCCATCAAAAAGATCAAGATTTCTAGTAGACTACTTTCATCTACTTATCTCATAACTATAGGATGGGGACCTATTTGATAAAACTGTTTAACGGAGGAAAACCCTAGTTGCTGGGAGCAATCGGAGAGCAAGTGTTTTATTAAAACCTGAGTTGCTGGGAGCAAATCGGAGATGTTTGCGAAAACCCGAGCTGATGGGAGTAGTCGGAGGATTGGAGGTTGTTTTTGAGAAAAACAAAGTACTGCCCTAGCAGCCGCTCGAACAATTAACCCGTGCAACCACACTACCTGACATGGGTAGGGCTTAGCGGGAAGCTTGTCTGTTTTAGTGTTGGGGCTCTCATACTTTCTATAAGGGTTGGGCCCTCGAAGCCGGGTTGTCGTCCGGAAGAGACAATACACTGCTGCGGATCAGCAGCCGGACGATTACGGCAGGTCTCCTGACGTGGCGGTGTGGCGTCCCGAGGAAAGACCAGGGGTCTAGTGGAGCACACGGTGCCGGGGAGAACAAACCTACCGGGAGGCCCCGATACTAGGGTGGTCATAGTGGAAAGCTTTGATCGTGTTATCCGGACCCCCGCATGCTGTCGTATGACGTGTCGTGGCAGACACGGCGGAATAACCGATAGGTGTGGGTAAAGTGTACCACCTCTGCAGAGTGTAAATCTATTCGAATAGCCGAGTCCTCGGTCATGGACGGTTGGAAAGGCCACTGATCTGGGCGTATGGGCAATTTGGTTTTAGAAGAGAAATATTTTCGGAGGAAACAAAGAGTCATCAAAGAGGTACCTGGGAGGTACGGAATTTGGGTGAGGATGTTTGGTCTCGGGGAGACAATCAGTCCGATCTCAAGGAAGGAAAAAGGGGTATCCCCATCCTAGTGCTTTTAAAGGTTCTAATGTTCTATAGGCAGCGACGGAAAAACTTCCGCCGATCTCCACCTGATCTCCACGTGCCAGATTGCTGGTCCCCTCTCCTTTCCTTCGCCGCCTCGGCGTCAGGAGGGAAGGAGACTTCATCCCATTGTTCTAGTCTAGTAGTTAGGCTTTGGATACGTCTGTGGTGCGTCGTTGGGGTGGTGTGAGTGACGCCTGGGAAAATATATTTGCCTCAACTCTATTCCCACACTGACGGCGACCTTCACGACAGCGTCTCGGAGTTGATGGCAACATGTGCTGCCCGATCTTTCAGATTGACAGCTTGGTCTTCTCACCGTTCTTCAGATCTAGCGAGATTGTCTCAATGTGTCGTCTGGCACTCATGGTTATCAGCGAGGGTGCAACAAGCCTGTTCGTCGACTCACAAAGCCTCGTTTACGATGGTGCTTTCTCGGATCTTACAATTGTGGAGCCTCGACATCTCTTCCGGTGTTCATCTCGGCGGCACTGGAATTGGGCGGCGGCCGCTCATTTCTCAATCTTTTAGAATATTATTATCTGCAAATTGAGGATAATCTTCTTATCCTGGTTTGTCTTTTACTTTCCACGTGTGTTGCTCATTATAACTTGATTTTTCCACATGTGTTGCTTATTGTAACTTGATTTTTGATGAATGAAACTTGTAGTTTGCTCTAAAAAAAGATGAATGAATTGGATTTTCGTATGTAAGTTCACTATTTTTTTCACTTTGCATTTGATTTCAAGCCTCGTACAACCTAGGAAGTGAGCTCTCACATATTCCTTGTTGAATGACACAAGTTCGACAATTTACAGCATTCCCTCTACTTTACTTGCAAATATTGCAATACGCGGAGACAAATGTACAGGACCTTGACCTGGAACACATAAATTCCATCTTTATAGGGTATACAACTAGTTTTTCTGTCGTCAAATGACAGGAACTTACATTGTACGTTTCTGTCGTCGTCGAATGACAGGAACTTAAATTGTATGTTTCTGTCGTTGAATGACAGGAACTTACATTGTACGTTTCTGTCGTCGGATGACAGGGTCCATTTACAATTTGTACACGCCACCTGGCCGAGAAGAGAGAACAAAACAAGGGTAACTATGAATGGACTATCATCGCCACATTGTCAACAAATGAAATGAATAGCTTAAGTTCAGGGCAAAGGTAGGTCTCACGAGGAAAAAAGGCCTCCAGCACTGTACACTTGGTTCACATCATCTTAAAGGCGGTCCTGGGAAAGGCACCAGCTTAGATGTATAAGTCGAGTGCATGGGTGGAACCGTAGACTTCAGATTCTGGATGACCAGATTGATGTAACTTTGTGGAAGGCCCAGGTGCCATATTTGCAGGATACTGTGATGGTTGGAAACTTGTAGTGGCAGAACGATTCTCTTCCTCTGAAAGCCTTGCAGCGGCTTCTGACGCTTTTTGTTTCTCCCTCTCTTCTGTCTCCTTGAGCAGAAAGTCTACCCACAGATCTGTAAAGGACTGCAAACAGAAAAGAGAAATGTGATTATTCAGTTTATCAACATTTAGTGTCATTTGTTTCCTGATTTTTATGTGGTATAAACATATTTCGAAGGAGAAGAGATACTATTAATGCATTAACAAATGTATAATGTCCAGAAAAAAACAAAAACGGTAAAAAAAAACCTCCTGGTTATCCGGAGATGCATGAGTAGATTTGCCCGCTAAATTTCCACCAACAATTCCTCCAACTAGGCGTCCGGGAAGACCCAAAACACCCCGGACGACACCCTTGCCAGCATTGCTTTGTGCGGAACCAATTCTTTGCTTGTCTTCCTCCGAGAAGCCAAGCATGCGAACGATAAGATCCAGCACCTGCACGGAGGCCATATATGAATATTAATTTATGAGAACTCTGTAGTTGGTAAATTCATGAGACAACAAAGAATCTAAACGGGCAAATAACCTCTTTGCTGTGATTCCGTTGGAAGTATGTGACTAGTAGTTTAATCACAATTCGTCTGCAAGCAAAGATTAACTTATCATATAGCCATTACAGTTAGGTCACATGAAAATATAAGCAACATGCATATACATCCAGTTAGTACATCCTGCAAGAAAGCAAACTTCGGCTTAAATATGATATTCCGTTTACGAATAATGATTTGATTGTGGAGACACCTCAATATGACCACAAAACTGCCAGCAGACAGGTGCCAATTACTAATGCTTCAAAAAAACATAAAGGAGAGATGAAAACAGTAAAAAAAAATACTAGTCTATTGGTTGCTCCACTTTCTGCATTTATTTTGTAGAAGGTGTTGAGCACAAAAGTTCATTGGATGGATTTTATATGTATGGGATTGGTTCTGACAAATTTCATAACGTTTTAAGGTATTAACAGTAGACTTATCAGTTTTGCACTAAAATTGTGTTCCACACAGCTGTCTCTCTTTTATCAGTGGATAAGACAAGTACTAGCTGTATGTGCAATATTTATTCATTATAAAAACCAGTAAAAGGGGCAACAGCCAGCACCTGTCAACAGAGTTATCTGAATCCAGTGACATCCTATTGACTGTTGTCATGCTTTGTTCTAGTGCACGTCTTAATCTTGAATTGTCATCCTCGAGCTTCTGCATGGAACGCTTTCCATCTGCTAACATCCTCTCAGTTTGAGAAAGTTTGGCAACTGTCTGATCCTTTTCTCTTCTTGAAATTTCAATTGCTTGATTTGCCACCTGGAAAAAGTAAATGCTTTAGCAATTGTATCCAGAAATGACATCACGAAATTATTGCAGTG
Source organism: Poa annua (assembly GCA_026929855.1). Taxonomy (NCBI): domain Eukaryota; kingdom Viridiplantae; phylum Streptophyta; class Magnoliopsida; order Poales; family Poaceae; genus Poa; species Poa annua. The sequence goes on from CM049430.1 coordinate 44,428,512, forward strand.
CATGGAAATCAATGTACACACACTCAAAAGTATTTTTTATTGCAAAGGCAATCCAAATTCATCAATTGAGTGAAAATGATTGGAATGATATAGATAATGGCAATACACTACTGAAAAATGTTTCCTTAAGCATTTACAGCGAAGGATGTGTGTGTTCGCAGTTCCTACCATCAAAGACTCTGATAATTTAGTCAATTCTTCTTTAGCCACAGCTAAATCCCCCCCAATTCGATCCTGAACAAATGCGGACAAAAATCAGGCTGAAAATTTTCAATATTATACACTAAGCTTCAAAGCAAGAAATAGTTACAAAAAGTCCATCACCTTCGCTTCACTCTCAGCATAGTATTGTCCAAGGGCAGTCTGCAGATTAAGCAGTTCCACATCTTTCGATTCAAGTGCATTCATACAGTTTGCGAGCTTGTACTTAAGCTCTTCTATTTGTTCATTTGACCTCAGGTGTTCATCATTTATAATCTTCTTACTCTCCTCCTGCTTTGCTATTTCAGCCTTTAAAGCCCTCTCTAACTGCACTATGTGAGCCCTTTGTTGCTCACAGATTGCCCGTAACTCTTCAATGACTTCGCTATCTTCGTCCATCTTTTCTTGGTCTTCAAGGTCCTATGAAGAATAACTATTTTGTCATTAATGTTGCTAGAAAACATCCATCCCATCACTCTATTTCTTTTTAAGCAGACGATCTCTTTTTGCATAAGCTATTGAACATAACCAGAGTGTTCAACTAAAGTTATGTACATCAGCTTATGCAAAACGTAATCCTCCCTCACATCTTATTAGGCGGCTGAATTGCAGGTATGTGAACTAAGAGATAAGATTTGATTGTTACCTTATCTAACAAATGCTGCTTCAGCCGAGACAAATTTTGTAATGCTCTGTCCCGCTCATGAGAAGTGTCATGTAAAGCTTTCTTCAATGAAGCCATCTCTTCCTTAACCTTCATAGTCAAACTACAAGTAAATTAGTATTTTTTTCTCTTAGCCATTTATTCTGCTGACCAAACCACCATGTGTTGCTGGTCCATAACTTTGGCTACAAGGTCATACATAGTAGAGTGTAAGATGTCTCTTTTACAAGCTAAAATCATAGAAAATATTATTTCCAGAAAGTACGGACCTACAATTTTGCTTTCACAAAGTACAAACCTCGGAGAACATACTAATGTTACTTCAAAGTTCTCAACGTATTAAAACAAATAAACAAACAAGCAATGATGCAACTCAAGCACATAATGCTTAGCAATCTGTCTCATGTATCTTCTAGAGACATGAGCTAGTACACAACAAATTATATTTGTAAGACGTGTGATTTACAACAGAATGCTAGTATTTTTACCTTTTCTGCATCAGAAAAATGGTTATCAAAAGCAGTATCATCAACTTTTTGTGAGGTGCTTTCCATATTCATGAGATCTGCCTCAAGTCTGCCCTTCAATATCTACAGAAACAAAATAAAATACATCTTCTCTCAAATTCCTAAACCGTAAGATCATTCAGGTTACAGTGATGGCATAGCAATATTAATGAACCTGTAGAATCCATAATAGTTTGTAAGCATTACTTGAACATTTACACAGCAATAAATAAATATAGACCTTTAAATCTGAATTCTCCTTCTGCAGAGCCATCAGCATACTTTGAAGGGCCTGAAGAGATCCATCTGATGCACGCTCATTGTCCCTTGTACTCAACTCATCTTGCATTAGTTTCATCTCTGCTTTCTTCTCACCTAGTTCCTTATGTAACTCTTCCGTGGTAGTTGCTATCTGTGGAAGTGTAAATAATGAATGTTTACTTATCCTAAAGTACCCATATAAAATAACCATGGATTCATATCTGTCATCTAGATGCATGACAGAAACTGTAATGATATTAAATGTTAAAGGTAATTAGCAACATGTCTTATTGTGATATATAAACTACAGTCCCGAATAATGATTGTATACATTTCTCTTATGTTGACATAAACAAAACAAACTTACTCTTTCCCTATTGAACTTCAATTCATTTAGCTGCTGCATAAGTAATCCGTTTCTCTTATTTTCCTCTGAGAAGAGGAAATAAAATATGTTAACAAAAAATCCAGCGCGATATAAGATGTGCTGCAAATTTCATCAAGATGGAACAGTTGACTTCACACTGACATACCTTCTAAACTTCTTTTTGTTTCATCTTCTTTATTTGAATAGTGGCTGAGTTTCTGTTTCAACTGCTTAATTTCCGTTTCAAGACTGGCCTGTTTAGAAACGAAGTATGATCTTTCTTCCTCCAATACATCTCCCTATAACATGATATGAATTCAATAAAGAGTAATAGCTGTCTCTGATGCAGTGATATATTTTTAACAGATGAAAATAGAAAAATCACAATCTTGTTACAATCTTGTTAATAACTTCCAAAGTGGGTAGGCTGTGAATATGTAAATTAAGCATACTGCGATGATATTCTTACAAATGTACCTTATGATGCTCTGTCAACAAGCGCAGACCATTCTGCTGGATTCCCTGTGAAGCACCAGCACCATACCCATTCTGCTTTGCGACATTGAATGAATTTTCTTGAACTGTGTTTCTTTGTGTTCTGCTAGGAGATCTTTGCGGAGTACCCTATGAAAATTGAAGTTGGTGATGTACCATATTACTTGCTCAGTGGTCAATTACAACTTAAAGAATGTGGATATTAATTACTCAATTACATTGGAATCCCCAGAGACTGCCTTAGAGTTAGAGCTGTCCATGCTTCTTCTCAGTAAGCCATTTTCTTCACGGAGTTTTCCCAGTTGTTCCTGTCATAATATATGCACCGCTGGATGTTCAGGACTCACCATCTTACTACTACAGGAATTAGCTATTTTACTGGTGGTGCAACGCTGCTAAAGAATCTCGATACATGAGTAGCATTGTCAAACAATGCATTCAGGAACAGTGATCTGATTCTGGCAAACAAATATGCAATACAGGAGCGAGAGAGAAAAAAAGGGACCTTCCCATCATGCATACCTCCTTTTCCTTCAACATGGCAGCATAATTGAAGGACAGTGCTTTTATTTCAGCCTCAGAAGTTTGAAGCTTTTCAATATCTTCCTTTAGTTTAGAAATCTGCAATGAAAAATGCAATTACGTCAGGGCGGCACTGCACTGATACTGCTCTAAACAATTAGCCACATAGAAATAGAACAAGAATATGTGTTTCAAGAATAAGTCCACAACATGCAATGCTACACTTATTATAGGAACCTCACCCAACTAGTCACTAAAATTCAGTATTACAAAAACTAAAAACAGGGCAATCAACACTGAAAATATATGATCACAACAAACTACTGCACATATAGATACCTTCCCTTGAACTGCACAACAAGCTACTGCACATACACATACTTGAATTACCTTCTATTCAAATAACAAGGGTTAGCTTGTGAACACGAATTGCATACTCCATTCCAATAGCATGTTGGTGTGGGCTGAGCTATTTATATCTAACAAGCCTACATAGTCTAACTCGCAGAGGAAGAGCATCAGGCCGCACGAAGAACCTGACATCGGAGCTTCTACTCGCACCATTTTGAGACGAGACGAAGCATGCGTGGGGAGAGCAACAGTCCGTTACCTCGTAAGGCTCGGGGTCGGGGCGGGAGTACCGTCTCCGCCGCCCGGACGACGGCGGTGTAGGGGCGTGATCCCCTTCACGAGATGGCGCTGGAGCGGGGACCTCGTCCGCCGTGGCGTCGTCGACCTCGCCGGCGAGCCGGGAGAGGCTCTCTCGGTAGGTCGCGATAGAACTCCGCATCTCCGCCGGCGCCACCTCTCGATGTAAGATTGGGTCCGATGGGACCCGTCGCGGGTTCAGGCGAGGAGGTGGAGATCTGGAAGTTGGGAGAAGTGAGTAACGGGAGGGGGGAGGTTAGAGACGAAGACAAGGATTTTTCTATTTTTCCTCCATGTCGGGCTACATTAAATCTCAACTGTTTGATTATAAATTAACGATAGATTGCCCGGATGTCGAGCACCAAACACGTTTGACCGGTTATACCCTATATATAAAAGGGGCGTCGGATTCACCCCTCAATTTAGCCTCCACGTCGCCTTTTAAACGCTGGTCGTTCGATCACGCCATCGGATGGTTCAGATTGCAAGTTTCTGGTGAGCAAAATGTGATTTACTGTAGCACGGGCTCTCCACCAATCGCAGCGCGCCACGTCGCCCGGTCGCCGGCCGGTGTCTTCCGGTTCCACCTGTCACCGTGCCTATTTTCCACAAAAGACCTTTGAAGATCCGTGCAGTTACGCGCACTCCAAACTTTAACATAGCGAAGGACCCAATCGTGAATAAGGAAAAGTTCAGACGCTTTTCGTCAAACCCCCCAGAATCCCCCACCCCTTCCTGCTCTCTCCCACAACCCCGGGTTCGCCGCCGCCGCTAATGCGATGCGCGCCTCCTCCCGCGCCACCTGCCTCCTCCTGCGCCCCCCCCCCCCCCCCCCCCGCCTCCTCCCTCGCTGCGGCGCCTCCGCCCGCGCCCCCCTCCTCCCTCTCTCTCGTGAAAGCCCCCGAGGTAGCCGACGCCGCTGCCGTTCGGCCCCGTCGCTTCGCTCCTCCCCGCTCAGATCGACGTCCACAGCCACCTCGGCTGCCTCGCCCTCTCCTTCCCCGCCGAAGATCGCTTTCCGGGACAGCCGAGAACCGTCGGAATCGTCGCCGCCGCACTTCGCGTCCACCACTGCGTCCGCACGCCGCCAGAGCGTGGCGAGCCCTACCCCGTCCGCCTCCACGCAGAGGTCGGCGACGAGCTTCAGCACCACGCCACGCCGGTTGCTGCTGGGGTCAGGACGGCCTCCCACCGCACTCGCTCGTTGCGGCGGTGCTCGCCGCCGTGTCCACTCCGGTCGCCCTGAGCTCCTCCTCCAGCCGCGCGGAAAGTTCGCCGTCAGGCCAGGCAACCGTCACGATGCACTTCATCCTCAGCCCGCCAATCGCTGCAGCCGTCAACTGTTCGCCGCCGTCGCTGGAGCCCGCGCCCCAGGACCAGCACCACAAGCACGCAATGCTCTCCACCTATCGCAGCGCGCCACGTCGCCGGCCGGTGTCTTCCGGTTCCACCGGTCACCGTGCCTATTTTCCACAAAAGACCTTCGAAGATCCGCGCAGTTACCCGCACTCCAAACTTTAACACAGCTAAGGACCCAATCACGAATAAGGAAAAGTTCAGACGCTTTTCGTCACCCCCCCCCCCCCCCCCCGCAGAATCCCCACCCCTTCCTTCTCTCTCCTACAACCCCGGGTTCGCCGCCGCCGCTAACGCGATGCGCGCCTCCTCCCACGCCACCTGCCTCCTCCCGCTCTGTCGCGCCTCCTTCTGCGCCCCCACCTCCTCCCTCGCCGCGGCGCCTCCGCTCGCGCCCCCCTCCTCCTTCTCTCTCGCGAAAGCCCCCGAGGTAGCTGCTGCCGCTGCCGCTTGGCCCCGTCGCTTCGCTCCTCCGTCTGTACAAACTGTTGTCATACGTTTCTATTTCATGATGATTAGCTAGCCACAACTTTGTATAGTTGTTTCAAATAGTCATGTCTTTTGTTTCGTACTGTATACTCACTACGCTAGCATTTACAGTAACAATCAACATTACCTACACATATTACGACCACACACGGGTGCGGCGTGTCGCCACGCCAAGTTACCTAGTAAAATATAAATGGCCGAGACCTTCATTCTGCGACTCGGATAGGTTAGGATTTGTGTCTCAGCCGGAAAGGGTCGTAGGACTGAGTCAGACAAAGCGTACGATCTTCGAATATATAAGCTTTGGCATGCCCGTTTTCTAGGCAGAGTGCTTTAGAGCATCTTTAGCAACGATCGCACCCTCAAATAATTTTTAAGGTTTAACTTTTGTACGAATTCTACTCGAAAGAACGAGCAACACATAGTAGAAACCATAAAACGGATCTGTAAAAGGTTGAATTTGGGCGCGAACGATTTTACTTTCTTCTCCACGGAAGAGTTCACCACCAAATCGAACATAATGTACAATAATTACAAAATTAATCTACTCTAAAAGAAATCTAAACTCGTCGCCGCCCTACCCTACTCCAAAATTTGGCTCACCGGAGCCTCTAGTGCGGCGGTGACGAGCTTCTCGCGGCGACGAGGTTCAGTCCTCGTCACGGCGGTGCTCTGCCTTCTTCTCCTTCCGTAGCAGGATGAGTGAGAGGACGGAGCCCACTATCTCGACGGGGATCGTGTCGAAAAGGTCGAGGGCGTCCGGTTGAAGAAGATCGAGCGTCCGCTCGAGCATGTCGAGGCGCGCGGCCGTCTCCGCCTCGGTCTCCGTCTCACGGTGGACCTTCATCTGCCGTCTGAGGCGCGCGGCGGGGGACTTCGAGCTCTCCGGAATTGTAACATCCCAAATATAGACATTCCTAATTTGTATGCTTGTGGTGTAATATAGTGTGACATCATGGCATCTTTCATTTTGAATTGCATTTCAATTAAATAAATTACTTTCAAATTTCAAATCCCATATTTAATTTCAATTGCAATTTCAAATAAAGTTCAAATGAAGATTCAAAATATTTGGAATTAATCAATCCAGCATTTTAACTTGGCTATTTTGAAACTAATAAAAATGTCCAAAAGATTTTTATCATGTTTATTTTTTGTTTTGTTTTAAAAATACAAATCCAGAAAAGTTTTAAAAGGAAAAGAAAAGAAAAAGAAAGAAAAAGAAGGAGAGAGGGCTCTCTCTGGCTGAAGTGGGCCAAGAGGCCCAACTCCGGCCCGATTCCCTCACCCCCTACCTCTATACACTCGCTTTCCAACGAGGCGAGTAGAGCGCCATGGCTCTCTGCCCCCTAGCCTCCACGTTGCCCCCACTGCCTCCCTCCTCCTTTTAGACGCCCCGTAGCTGCCCCGAAACCCTAGCCGCCTTTCTCCTCTTCTTTTCCTCCCCTCGTGCGGTCGCTTCCTCTGTTCCTCCACCGCAAACTCGCCGCACGGCCCCGCCGATTTTCTCCGTCTCCGGCGTCCCTCCGGTCACCCCATTCTTCATCCTCGCGTCAGCAGGACCCCCCGCGACTCCTCCGTCCTCGACGCCTCCGCAGCAGGACCCGGGAGCTTTCGCTGAGCCGCTGCGGGACCTGCTCCTCGACGCCTCCCCGACGCCGCCGCGACCTCCCCGGCAGCATCCTCTCGCCTCCGGCCGCCCCAAGCCTCCTCCGCTCGCCACGGTGTGCACCTCGGTGAGCTGCACCTCCTCCTTGTCTCTCCCCCTCCGTTCCGTCTCCGGTTCGTGCTGAACACCGACGCCGGCGAGCGCCCGCCACGGCCGACCAACACACGGTAGTCGAGCTCGGGCACGATTCTTCCCGCACCTCCCCTCTTCAACCGAGCGCCGGAACGGGTCCCCAGCACGCCTCCGCCCCGCGCACCGCACGCACACGCGCTGCGCCGCCCTCGTTAGGTCGTCGCCGTCCGTTTCTGCTCCGTCGCCGTTGCTGTTTCTCTAAAGAAACGTGTGTTCATCAGTTCGTCAGTTTCGTCAGAAGAAAACCGTGGTCTTTTACTGTTTAAAACTACACTAACCCCTAACCTGACAACAACACTACACCGGACCTGCGGCTAGCGCAGCCAATCATCCTGCGGCCGTTGGAGACCCGAGTTCGAGCCTCCGCCGCGCGAGTTGAATAAAAAGCACACTTTTTGCTTAATTTTGTCTCTCTGACAGCTGGGTCCCACCGTCAGTGAGAGAAGCCTTTAGTTTTTACACCCTAGCCCCTGGCTCTCTGTTCTTGCGCAGAAACTCTACCCAGGTAATTCTCCCATCACGGATGAGTCCCTGCACATTTTCAGAAACAACCCTAGAACTAAAAATGCAATAACTTTATTTCTACAACTCCAAATAAAATAATCTTTACATGTTTTAATATCAGAAAAATGCAATGAACATGAATATAACCTTCTATGTCATTTTGCATCATTTAATTTTATTGCTTAGTTTTAACTAACAAATGCAACTAAAAAGCGCACTTTTTGCTTAATTTTGTCTCTCTGACAGCTGGGTCCCACTGTCAGTGAGAGAAGCATATAGTTTTTACACCCTAGCCCCTGGCTCTCTGTTCTTGCGCAGAAACCCTTTCCAGATAATTCTCCCATCACGGATGAGTCCCTGCACATTTTCAGAAACAACCCTAGAACTAAAAATGCAATAACTTTATTTCTACAACTCCAAATAAAATAATCTTTACATGTTTTAATATCAGAAAAATGCAATGAACATGAATATAACCTTCTTATGTCATTTTGCATCATTTAATTTTATTGCTTAGTTTTAATTAACAAATGCAACTAAATAATTAAATATGGAATGTGTGCGGTAATAAATATATAATGCCCTAATTCCATTTAATTTGATCTTATCATCTACACCATGTCTTGCCATGCTAATAAACATTTAATTTGATGTGTAGATAAATAATTTGCACCTAAATATTAAATATGGAATGTGTTGGGCAAATATTTAATTATTACATATTCCATTTAAATTGATTAGATCACCATGCCATGCTATATATGTTAAACAACATTTAATTTGTTGGTTAAACAAATAATTTGCACCATAATTAATTACCGGGATTTTATCGCCGCCTTAATATGACCTAATCATCTCATACCATAATGCACCTCCAATTGTTTTCGCATTTGCCTTGTATTGGTTATGTTTCCTATTGTCTGTGTTTTTGCTCTTCTCTAGGTAGACGACGACGTGTCTGCTGCCGATACTTTCTTCCTTGAGATTCGAGCTTTTGTGCCGAGCCACGAGCTGCCAGGCAAGCTTCTGCTAACCGGTCACACGATTGTTTGGTTTTATCCTTGCCTTTTGATCTATGTTATCCTAGTTACGATTCTTGAATTGCGATCCCATCATATGTTTATCCTGCATCCCATACAGCTTTATCCCCACGTCCTATCACCGGTTGTATGTTTATTTGTTAGCCTTGCGAGTCATAGTGCATGCTTAAGGTTGGTTCTGCGAGTATGTTTGTCCTGTGTCATTTATACTTAGCATGATAGATTGTCTACTTTAATAAAATGTTATTTTCCGTTGGGAATTATAATTAAAAGATAAGGCACCGGCGGAAGGCCTTGTGAGGTGCTTTGTTCTGCTAAGTTTCGACCTAGGAACTCGGTTCTTGTCCTCGGATCCAATTTTGAACTGACTAACCGCTTGTGGGAGGCCCTATGGAGCCCCCCGCGGCTTCGATCTAATCCGCTTCTTATCCAGGGCGCCGCAAGTAGTTCGGGCTTTCCATTTGATGCATGCATATGGTTACATAACGATCTCATGATGATGGAGTAGTTGATTCTCATATAGGGTGGCACGTTCTTAGAGTGCTATGAAGGTTGATCCCGCGGGCACTTGACCTGATTAGCCGTACACACAATCATGCGGTTCCCTGTATGGGTTGTAGAGAAGAGATTTGCCGTGTTGAGATGCCCTACCTTCTGGTTTGCATTTTTGGGGTTGATCGAACGAGTACGGGTCCAGTAGTGCACCCCTGCAGGGTTTAATCTTATCGATGAGCCGTGTCCACGGTTATGGACGACTTGGTGATGATGCTGGCTAATAAGATCATGGACAAGTTATACCTAATCATTGTTAATTTAACCTAACTAGTAATATAGAATTACTTTCACAATAACTGGTAACTAAAATTGTTCAATGTGTGAGTTTTCACGAATTGCTTCCTCATACTTGGTTGGGGGGGGGGGGGGTTAATCCAAGAATGGGTTAGGATTGGTGTTAGTTGTAGATGGTTATCTTATGCGCTCTCTTATCCCTCTCTAAAATAGACGGAAGTTATAGCATGTCTCTTTTAGGTTGCTAGTGCTGCTGCCGCTAAGTCCACTTAACCCCATACTTTGGGAGTCTTACAGTTTTGTAACTTGTTAGCTTAAACTTGTTCGATACGCTTCGGTGTATTGACCCGTTCGCGGGCTGTGGTTTTTCTGCAGTTGAGGATTCTCCGTACGACCCGGTTGGTGGTTACTTCGTGGAGTTCGACGACGAGATCTGCGACGAGTAGTTAGAGTTCCCCTGGGCTTCTTCTTGATGGACCGCGTAGATGGGCGTTCTTTTTTTTTTGTTTCGGCCTTGAGCCCTTTGCTTCTTGTCTGTACTCAGACCGGTTTGTTTCCGTTGCATGATGTAATGTTGGGACATGTGTCCCCTGCTTGGTGACATTCGTTATATTTGCTCAGTGAGAGCGTTGGATAATTATTTCTTTCTTTGTGTCTTAGGTTTATCCTATGATATTCCACTCTGTTAAAAACCGACTCGTATACCATGTGTGTATGATTTGAAGTATACGAGTTGGTAGGATTTTGGGTTCTTGCGTGCACAATCTTGGGACGTATGTGTCGTTGGGGTCGCCAGGAGCTGTCGGCCGATGATCCATTCCGAGCCAGGCCTGCCTGTTTCCTGGGTTGGTATTACCCAGTATGCTCCTGGTTGTGTGGCCCAACTGATATGTTTTGTTTGTGTAGCCTGAATTCAGAGTCTGACAGTTGGTATCAGAGACTAAACGCCCTCTGGTCGTTGTTTGAGTCTGGAAAAATATTTTGTAGCTATCAGGAAATTCTTAAACGTGAGAGTAGGAATATTGTTCTTTTACTTCTTTCCCCACCCACCCTCCCTGTTCTTCTGGTAAGGAAGTGTTACGATATTTTCCCTTCTCACCTAAATTTTAAAAATAGGACATCACGTGTTCTGGGTTTTTCGTAGTACCATAGTTGCAAGTGTCTTCAAGGTGGTGTTTTTCGCTTCAGCAGTTATCAACCTCTTCGGCTACGTCCAGTTTTGCACTTGAATCAATCAGTTGTTTCTCCTCTTTGGTGGAGTAACGTCAAGCTCAATTGGTGTTTTCCTCGTTCTAGTGCTAGTCTTCGTTCTTAACTCTCTTTAAACCTTTCTGGAAGTGAACAAAATGGCGTACCATGATGGATGGCCATGTCTTGTTCCCTGCTATCTCTTCTAAGCAATTTGGAGTTTTTCCTTTAAGCGCTTACATTGGATTTTGTTTATCCGATTGTGGTGTTAACGTTGTATCCTCCTCTGGATGGAGAGTGGCGAAGAAGATACTCAAATGCCATCCAAAATGAGGCAAGTGATGTCTCAGAGACGCAAGTTTTGGGTCACATTCAGCAAAACCAAAACCAGGGCAACTGACGTATGACAACTGTAGAGTTCCTCCAGCTCAACCCACGCACGTTTGATGTTCCCTCTGAGCCACTCGATGCTGATGACTGGCTGCGTGAGATGAACAATGCTCTGGTTGTTTCTCATGTGTCCGATGAGGACCGTGTTCCTTTTGTGTCCTATCTTCTCGGCGGAAAATCCATGTCTTGGTGGGAGAACTTCCAACAGTTATGAGCACCAGGTGTTGTTATCACTTGGGATGAGTTCAAGGAGGCTTTCAAACGCCACAATATTCCCGATGGGGTCATGGAAAGAAAGCGTGATGAATTCTATGACTTGACTCAGGGAAGCATGTCTGTGCTGGACTATCAAGCTGAGTTCAACCGTCTGGCTCGCTATGCTCAAGATGAGGTATCAACTGATGCCCAGAAGCAAGCCAAGTTTCGCAGAGGTTTAAGCCCAAATCTGAAGTATGCACTCACCTTGTTCAAGTGTGTTAACTTTGAAGAGCTCGTGAACACAGCTCTCCGGGAGGAATTCGGTCGTGAGATGTTTGAAGAATCTCGAAAACATGCTCTTGAAGGTGCTTCTTCTTCAGCAAACACCATGCCTCCACAGAAGCGTAGGCTTTGGGTTCCATATGCATCTCCAACTCAACCCACCTATCTTCCAAGCCCTTTAGGGTTCACTCCTCGTCCTCCCTCTGTAATGTTTCCTACAAGAGGTTCTCAAGCTCAGAAAAGGCCAAGTGTTCAAATTCCGCCAAAGCCAGTGACTTCAAAAACCTGCTTCAAGTGCGGTGATCCAGGCCATATCTCTATCTATTGTCCCCAAAACAAGCTTCATAAGCAACAAGCTCGTTCTTCTCCAACACAAGCTTTAGTTTGTGTTTTCCCCAGCATTATGCCTACAGCTAGGAGTGGAAGGGTGAACCACCTCAACGCCAAAGAGGCAGAGGAAGCTCCAGAAGTTGTAATGGGCAAACTTCTAGTTAACTCTTTTCCTGCTAAGGTATTGTTCGATACTGGAGCATCTCATTCTTGTGTGTCAGTAACCTTCGCTGAAACAACGAAGCTGCCTCTAGATCCCTTATCTATTCCACTCGTGATCCATTCTCCGGGAACACAAATGCAGACTTCCAGGGTAAGCCATGCAAACCAAATTCAAATTGGAGGTCATTTGTTCCTTGCTTTCTTAATTCTTCTGGGTAACTCAGACATTGATGTCATTCTCGGCATGGATTGGTTGAAGGCCAATAAAGCTAAGATAGACTGTTCCACAAAGACTGTAACCCTTTCTCATCCTTCTGGACAGATGGTCTATTCTCCAAACCAAACCTCTCCAGCTCAACTTTTCGCACTCAATATTCATCCTCTTCCTGCTATGGAAGATATACCGGTGGTCCGAGACTTTCCTGACGTCTTTCCTGAAGAATTGCTAGGCATGCCGCCTGACAGAGCCGTGGAGTTTGTTATTGAACTAGAACCAGACACTGCTTCTATCTCCAAACGTCCTTACAACATGGGCCCCAAAGAACTGGCTGAACTTAAGAGACAGCTAGAAGAGTTGGAAAGAAAAGGTCAAATCCAACCTAGTACTTCTCCTTGGGGTTGTCCTACTCTGTTTGTCAAAAAGAGGGACACGACTGAGCGACTGGTTGTTGACTACCGTCCTCTGAACAAGAAAACCATCAAGAACAAGTATCCCCTTCCTCGCATCAATGATCTTTTCGATCAACTGGCAGGCGCAAAAGTTTTCTCCAAGTTGGACTTGAGGTCAGGTTATCACCAGATCAAGATCCGCAAAGAAGACATTCCAAAGACAGCTTTCACCACTCGTTATGGCCTCTATGAGTACACCGTCATGTCCTTCGGTCTCACAAATGCTCCGGCGACTTTATCACGTCTCATGAACTTCGTTTTCATGGAATACCTCGATAAGTTCGTGGTAGTCTATCTCGATGACATTCTTATCTATTTCCAAACTGAAGAAGAACACGGAGAACATCTACGTCTTATCTTGTTGAAACTCCGAGAACATCGTCTCTACACCAAGTTCTCCAAGTGTGAATTCTGGCTTCCTAAAATATCCTACCTTGGTCATGTCATCTCTTCAGAAGGCATTTCTGTTAATCCAGAAAAAGAGAAGGCCATTGTTGAATGGTTGCCTCCTACATCGGTGAAACAAGTCAAGAGTTTCCTTGGCATGGCAATTCTGATATTGATGTCATTCTGGGCATAGATTGGTTAAAGGCCAATCAAGCTAAGATAGACTGTTCCACAAAGATTGTAACTCTTTCTCATTCTTCTGAACAGATAGTCTATTCTCCAAACCAAACCTCTTCAGCTCAGCTTTTCGCTCTCAATGTTGATCCTCTTCCTTCCATAGAAGCTATTCCGGTGGTCCGAGACTTTCCTGACGTCTTTCCTGAAGAATTACCAGGTATGCCACCTGACAGAGCCGTTGAGTTCGTTATTGAACTAGAACCAGGCACTGCTCCCATATCCAAACGTCCTTACAAGATGGGCCCCAAAGAACTGGCTGAGCTTAAGAGACAGCTAGAGGAGTTGAAAAGGAAAGGTCATATTCAACCTAGTACTTCTCCGTGGGGTTGTCCTACTCTGTTTGTCAAAAAGAGGGACACGACTGAGCGACTGGTTGTTGACTACCGTCCTCTGAACAAGAAAACCATCAAGAACAAGTATCCTCTCCCTCGCATCAACGATCTGTTCGATCAACTGGCTGGTGCTAAGGTTTTCTCCAAGTTGGACTTGAGGTCAGGTTATCACCAGATCAAGATCCGCAAAGAAGACATTCCAAAGACAACTTTCACCACTCGTTATGGTCTCTACGTATACACTGTCATGTCTTTCGGTCTCACAAATGCTCCGGCGACTTTCTCACGTCTCATGAACTTCGTTTTCATGGAATACCTCGATAAGTTCGTGGTAGTCTATCTCGATGACATTCTTATCTATTCCAAAACCGAGGAAGAACACGGAGAACATCTACGTCTTATCTTGTTGAAACTCCGAGAACATCGTCTCTACGCCAAGTTCTCCAAGTGTGAATTATGTCTTCCTAAAGTATCCTACCTTGGTCATGACATCTCTTCTGAAGGCATTTCTGTTGATGCAGAAAAAGTGAAGGCCATTGTTGAATGGTTGCCTCCTACATCGGTGAAACAAGTCAGGAGTTTCCTAGGCATGGCTAGCTATTGCCGTCGTTTTGTTGAGACCTTCTCCAAAATCGCTAAGCCTCTCACCGATCTTACTAGGAAGGATAGAAAGTTTCTTTGGACTCCAAAGTGTGATGAGAGCTTCAATCTCTTGAAAGCTAAACTCACTTCTACTCCTATTCTAGTTGGCCCAGACACTTCCAAACCTTTCCAAATATTATGTGATGCATCCCTTCAAGGACTAGGCGCAGTCCTCATGCAAGAACTCAAAGTTGTGGCTTATGCTACTCGTCAGTTGCAGCCTCATGAGCTCAACTATCCTACACATGATCTTGAACTTGCAACAATCATGTATGCCCTAAAGGCTTGGAGACCTTATTTGTTGGGGCACAGCTGTGAGATCTTCACTGATCACAAGAGTCTCAAATATCTCTTCACTCAACCAGATTTGAACCTCAGGCAAACAAGGTGGCTTGAGAAGCTCTCAGATTACAATCTTACCATCTCTTACACTCCAGGCAAAGCTAATGTAATGGTTGATGCTCTCAGTCGCAAGTCCTATTGCAACAACCTCATGCTTGAGGACATCCAACCTCCTCTTCATGAAGAATTCAAGAAGCTCAATCTCCAAGTGGTTCCTTCTGGTTATCTTGCAAACTTGATTGCCACTCCTACACTTGAGGATAAGATATGTGCCGCACAGTTGCGTGATTCTGGTGTCAAGAATATCAAAGACAACATTGGCAAGGATAAGTACAAGAGTTTATCTCTCGATGACAAGGGTACCTTGCTGTTTGAAGGACGCATTGTAGTGCCCAAGCTTGACAGCTTAAGAGAGCTGGTTCTCAAGGAGGCTCATGATACTCCGCTTTCTATCCACCCTAGCAGCAAAAGATGTACCAGGATCTCAAGTCAATCTATTGGTGGACCAGGATGAAGCGTGAAATTGCTCGCTATGTGTCTCAATGTGATGTTTGCTGTCGTGTCAAGGCAGTTCATCAGAGACCACTGGACTTCTTCAACCATTGCAAATTCCTGAGTGGAAATGGGACAAGATCGAGATGGACTTCCTTACTGGGTTTCCAAAGTCCAAGAAAGATAACGATGCAATCTTTGTTGTCTTTGATCGTCTCTCCAAAGTGGCTCACTTCTTCCCAGTTAAATAGACAGTATCAGCTAGTCAGTTGGCAGAACTCTATATGACAAGATTGGTTCCTTTACATGGTGTTCCTTTGGCAATAAGCTCAGATCGTGGAAGTATCTTCGCTTCTCGATTTTGGGATAGCTTTCAGAAAGCCTTGGGTACCAAACTTCTGTTCAGCACACATTACCATCCGCAGACAAGTGGACAGGTTGAAAGAGTGAATCAAATTCTGGAGGATATGCTCAGAGCTTGTGTTATCTCCTTTGGCATGAAATGGGAGGATTGCCTTCCATATGCTGAGTTCTCCTACAACAACAGCTTCCAAGCAAGTCTAGGCATGGCTCCCTTTGAATCTCTCTATGGCCGCAAATGCAGAACTCCTCTGAATTGGTCTCAAGCTGGTGAACGTCAATTCTTTGGTCCTGACATTATCCAGGAGGCTGAGGAAAAGGTTCGCATCATTCGTGACAATCTGAAGATTGCCCAGTCTCGGCAGAAAAGCTATTATGATAGCAAGCACAGGGACATGGTCTATGCACCTGGTGATCAAGCTTACCTTCGTGTCACTCCTCTGAGAGGCACGCAACGCTTTGGCATCAAACGCAAGCTCGCTCCGCGTTATGTTGGGCCTTTCAACGTTCTTTCAAGGCGTGGTGAATTGGCTTACCGTCTGGAACTTCCTCCAAACCTCTCCAAAGTGCACGATGTCTTCCACGTGTCACAACTCAAGAAGTGCTTCCAAGATCCAGGACGTGCAGTTGATCATAGATCAATTGAATTTCGAGAAGATCTCTCTTATGTGGAACAACCGATTCGCATTCTTGACGAAGCTGAACGTCGCACCCGTAACAACAGTGTCAAGTTCTACAAGGTTCAATGGTCCCATCATTCTGACAAGGAAGCTACATGGGAACGTGAAGACCACCTCCGTGCCGAGTATCCCGACCTCTTCATTGCTCCATGAAGAATCTCGGGGCGTGATTCCTTTGAGGGGGGGAGTGTTGTAACATCCCAAATGTAGACTTTCCTAATTTATATGCTTGTGGTGTAATATAGTGTGACATCATGGCATCTTTCATTTTGAATTGCATTTCAATTAAATAAATTACTTTCAAATTTCAAATCCCATATTTAATTTCAATTGCAATTTCAAATAAATTTCAAATGAAGTTTCAAAATATTTGGAACTAATCAATCAAGTATTTTAACTTGGCTATTTTGAAACTAACAAAAAGGTCCAAAAGATTTTTATCATGTTTATTTTCTATTTTGTTTTAAAAATACAAATCAAGAAAAGTTTTAAAAGGAAAAGAAAAGAAAAGAAAAGAAGGAGAGAGGGCTCTCTCTGGCCGAAGTGGGCCAAGAGGCCCAACTCCGGCCCGATTGCCTCACCCCCTACCTCCGTACACTCGCTTTCCAGCGAGGCGAGCAGAGCGCCATGGCTCTCTGCCCCCTAGCCCCCACACTGCCCCCACTGCCTCCCTCCTCCTTTTAGACGCCCCGCAGCTGCCTCGAAACCCAAACCGCCTTTCTCCTCTTCTTTTACTCCCCTCGCGCCGTCGCTTCCTCTGTTCCTCCACCGCAAACTCGCCGCATGGCCGTGCCAATTTTCTCCGTCTCCGGCGTCCCTCCGGTCACCCCTTTCTTCATCCTCGCGCCAGCAGGACCCCCCGCGACTCCTCCGTCCTCGACGCCTCCGCAGCCGGACCCAGGAGTTTCCGGTGAGCCGCTGCGGGACCTGCTCCTCGACGCCTCCCCGACGCCGCCGCGACCTCCCCGGCACCATCCTCTCGCCTTCGGCCGCCCCAAGCCTCCTCTACTCGCCACGGTGTGCGCCTCGGTGAGCTACACCTCCTCGTCGTCTCTTCCCCTCCGTTCCATCTCCGGTTCGTGCTGAACACCGGCGCCAGCGAGCGCCCGCCACAACCGACCAACGCACGATAGTCGAGCTCAGGCACAATTCTTCCCGCACCTCCCCTCTCCAACCGAGCGTCGGAACGGTTCCCCAACACGCCTCCGCTACGCGCACCGCACGCACACGCGCTGCGCCGCCCCCGTTAGGTCGCCGTCCGTCCGTTTCTGCTCCGTCGCCGTCGCTGTTTCTCTGAAGAAACGTGTGTTCGTCAGTTTCGTCAGAAGAAAACCGTGGCCTTTTACTGTTTAAAACAACACTAAACCCTAACCTGACAACAACATTATACCGGACCCGCGGCTAGCGCAGCCAACCATCCCGCGCGTTGGAGACCCAAGTTCGACCCTCCCCCGCGCGAGTTAAATAAAAAGCGCACTTTTTGCTTAATTTTGTCTCTCTGACAGCTGGGTCCCACCGTCAGTGAGAGAAGCCTATAGTTTTTACACCCTATCCCCTGGCTCTCTGTTCTTGCGCAGAAACCCTTCCCAGATAATTCTCCCATCACGGATGAGTCCCTGCACATTTTCAGAAACAACCCTAGAACTAAAAATGCAATAACTTTATTTCTACAACTCCAAATAAAATAATCTTTACATGTTTTAATATCAGAAAAATGCAATGAACATGAATATAACCTTCTTATTTCATTTTGCATCATTTAATTTTATTGCTCAGTTTTAACTAACAAATGCAACTAAAAAGCGCACATTTTGCTTAATTTATTCTATCTGACAGCTGGGTCCCACCGTCAGTGAGAGAAGCCTGTAGTTTTTACACCCTAGCCCCTGGCTCTCTGTTCTTGCGCAGAAACCCTTCCTGGATAATTCTCCCATCACGGATGAGTCCCTGCACATTTTCAGAAACAACCCTAAAACTAAAAATGCAATAACTTTATATCTACAACTTCAAATAAAATAATCTTTACATGTTTTAATATCAGAAAAATGCAATGAACATGAATATAACCTTCTTATGTCATTTTGCATCATTTAATTTAATTGCTTAGTTTTAATTAACAAATGTAACTAAATAATTAAATATGGAATGTGTGGGCCTAATTCCATTTACTTTGATCTTATCATCTACACCATATCTTGCCATGCTAATAAACATTTAATTTGATGCGTAGATAAATAATTTGCACCTAAATATTAAATATGGAATGTGTTGGGCAAATATTTAATTATTACCTATTCCATTTAAATTGATTAGATCACCATGCTATATATGTTAAACAACATTTAATTTGTTGGTTAAACAAATAATTTGCACCATAATTAATTGCCGGGATTTTATCCCCGCCTTAATATGACCTAATCATCTCATACCATAATGCACCTCCAATTGTTTGCGCATTTGCCTTGTATTGATTATGTTTCCTATTGTCTGTGTTTTTGCTCTTCTCTGGGTAGACGACGACGTGTATGCTGCCGATACTTTCTTCCTTGAGATTCCAGCTTTTGTGCCGGGCCACGAGCTGCTAGACAAGCTTCTGCTAACCGGTTTCACGATTGTTTGGTTTTCATCCTTGCTTTTTGATCTATGCTATCCTAGTTTCGATTCTTGAGTTACGATCCCATCATATGTTTATCCTGCAGCCCATACAACTTTATCCCCACATCCTATCACCTGTTGTATGTTTATCTGTTAGCCTTGCGAGTCGTAGTGCATGCTTAAGGTTGGTTCTGCGTGTCTGTTTGTCCTATGTCATTTATACTTAGCATGATAGATTGTCTAATTTAATAAAATGTTATCTTCTGTCGGGAATTATAATTAAAAGATAAGGCACCGACGGAAGGCCTTGCGAGGTGCTTTGTTCTGCTAAGTGTCAACCTAGGAACTCAGTTCTTGTCCTCGGATCCAATTTTGAGCGCACTAACCGCTTGTGGGAGGCCATATGGAGCCCCCCGCGGCTTCGATCTAATCCGCTTCTTATCCAGGGTGCCGCAAGTAGTTCGGGCTTTCCATTTGATGCATGCATATGGTTACATAACGATCTCATGATAATGGAGTAGTCGATTCTCATATAGGGTGGCACGTTCTTAGAGTGCTACGAAGGTTGATCCTACGGGCACTTGACCTGATTAGCCGTGCACACAATCATGCGGTTCCCTGGATGGGTTGTAGAGAAGAGATTTGCCGTGTTGAGATGCCCTACCTTCTGGTTTGCATTTTTGGGGTTGATCGAACGAGTACAGGTCCAGTAGTGCACCCCTGCAGGGTTTAATCTTATCGATGAGCCGTGTCCACGGTTATGGACGACTTGGTGATGATGCTGGCTAATAAGATCATAGACAAGTTACACCTAATCATTGTTAATTTAACCTGACTAGTAATATAGAATTACTTTCACAATAACTGGTAACTAAAATTGTTGATTGTGTGAGTTTTCCCAAATTGCTTCCTCATACTTGGTTGAGGGGGTTAATCCGAGAATGGGTTATGATTGGTGTTAGTTGTAGATGGTTATCTTATGCGCTCTCTTATCCCTCTCTAAAATAGATGGAAGTTATAGCGTGTCTCTATTAGGTTGCTAGTGTTGCTGCCGCTAAGTCCACTTAACCCCATACTTTGGGAGTCTTACAGTTTTGTAACCTGTTAGCTTAAGCTTGTTCGATACGCTTCGGTGTATTGACCCGTTCGCGGGCTATGGTTTTTCTGCAGTTGAGGATTCTCCGTACGACCCGGTTGGTGGTTACTTTGTGGAGTTCAACGACGAGATCTGCGACGAGTAGTTAGAGTTCCCCTAGGCTTCTTCCTGGTGGACCGCGTGGATGGGCGTTCTTTTTTTTCGTTTCGGCCTTGAGCCCTTTGCTTCTTGTCTGTACTCAGACCGGTTTGTTTCCGCTGCATGATGTAATGTTGGGACATGTGTCCCCTGCTTGGTGACATTCGTTATATTTGCTCAGTGAAAGCGTTGGATAATTATTTCTTTCTTTGTGTCTTAGGTTTATTCTGTGATCTTCCACTCTGTTAAAAACCGGCTCGTATACCATGTGTGTATGATTTGAATTATACGAGTTGGTAGGATTTTGGGTTCTTGCGTGCAAAATCTTGAGACGTATGTGTCGTTGGGGTCGCCAGGAGCTGTCGACCGATGATCCATTCCGAGCCAGGCCTGCCTGTTTCCTGGGTTGGTATTACCCAGTATGCTCCTGGCTGTGTGGCCCAACCGATATGTTTTGTTTGTGTAGACTGAATTCAGGGTCTGACAGGAATGCCGCGGCGCACCTCTCGCGGTCGAACTCCTCCACCCCGTGGCGGTAGCACGACCACGGGACCTCCTTCCCCTGTTGCTCGAACTTCTTCATGAGCCGCTTGCGACCGGCGTCGACGCGGACGAGAATCTTTCTCCTCGCGGCCGAGAAGTCCCCGAATCAGTCGTCGCGGCCCCGCAGATTCGACCACGCCCTCTTAGGTGCCATCACGTGGCGGCGGTGGTGGCCTAAACTACGGCGTGGATAGCATATTACTCGTCGGAGTTGAAAGGGCGGCGGCCTAGATTGCTCGTGGCGGCGCGGGTGGATAAGGATTTTGAACTACAAATGTGACCCAGCCCGGCATAAATACGGATGGACGCGCCGCCTCGACGGGCGCGTTTATCGCATTTGAGAGCCGGTTCACGTTCACGGGCTCTGCTATGGGCCAAAAAAAGGCTCGGCCCATAAAGTCGCCGGAGTTATAAGGGTTTGAGGGCTTTGCTAGATATGCTCTTATTTCACGATTTATCGCTAGGTCTGAGCTGCACGGTACCATGTCCTGATCAAGTTCCACTCAAGAAATCGTCCAAGATCCAGCGCCAAAACCCAAAGGTATGCACAACACCCTACGCCCAAACTACCATCTTAGACACGCCCTCGCCGCTACCACGGAGTCGGAACCATCACTGAAGATTTAGTCGGAGCTACCGTGCCAAGGACTCAGTGGAGTGAAACCTGCAGGAGATTTGGCACACACACCACACCGGCTTATGGGGATACGCCAACCGGGTAGCCCCACAACCACAAGTCAGCCCGTGGGGACCAGGTGGCCCAAGTTTAGTCGGACGATCCGGAGGAGGACACCGGTCCTCTAAGATACTCGGTATGCCGGCTCGGAAAGGAAGGAGATCGATATCTTCTCGGATCACGGAAGGTTATCCCGAAGATCGCCTGCTGATGAGGGGTGTCCCCATCAATACCCATGGTTGCTAGCCTAGGATGAGACTTATGAGGTAGAGAACGCGTAGTCAGGGCCGTCTCCAGAAATTTGGGGGCCCGGTGCAAAATATATAATTTGGGCCCTAAAATTGGAACGAATGACGTATATGTGTTGATGATAAAGTTTTTTTATATGAGTGATCTTTTGTGATGTATTCAGAAAATTCATACGCCGAAATTTGTAAGTTGCTGTGGCAAAATCAAACTATGTATCTGCTATAATATACAATTGAAATATAAGAGAAGCAAAGATAAGAGCATCTCTAACAGCTGCCCTATCATATATAGTGTTTTAGCACATATAGAGCACCTGTTTTAGCACATATAGGGCACCGAGTAGTTTTTCACTTTTCCAGCTGTCCTATTTTAGGGCACTATCTCTCCAACGGCTGCCCTATCACATGCCCTATTTTAGACAAATTTCATGAACATTCGAACACATTTTATACTATGAACCATAATTTAAACACAAATTCGAAGAATTCGCGCACGATTGGTCGAATCGGAGTTACTAACGGATACACCGCATCGACGGAAACCTACTGGTGGCGGCGCAATGACCATATTGTCACCGGAACACCGCCGCCGACGAGGTTTCACGGCGGCCGGAGAACTGCTCGCAGTGAGGCCACGCGGGTGGCCGGCGTCCGGCGAGGGCATGGCAGGTGGCGGCGCTGGAGCGATGGGGTCGTCTCGGACGAGAGAGAGAGAAAAGCAGGGCAGCAAGCGAACCCAGGAGCACGGCCCGTCTGGACATGGCCGAACCGAAGAAGGGAGTGGACGAATTGGACGATACGGGAAGAAATCGAGAGGGGGGGGGGGGGGGGGGGCGGAGGGAATCTGGAGAGAAGCTCACACTGAGGATGGTGGTGTGGTCGATCGAGCTCCGGGAGGACGGTAGCCAGCAAATTCTGGCGACGAAGCTCCGCCGACCGCGAAGAAGATGAGGACGAGATCGGGCTCCGATTGGGGGGGGGGGGGGGGGGGGCGGCGGGTGCGGTGGGGGGCGGCGGGGCGATTGGGGGCGACGGCGTGGTCGGAGAGGACTGGAGGCGCGGCGGCAGCGGTGGATTTGGTCTAGGGAGCGGCGGCATCGGGGAAAATGAGTTTTCAGGGTGGCCGTTGGTCGCGCGCTGATTTGGAAAGAATAGGGCACGCCTCCGCGCGGCCCTCCGTGCCCCATATATGGGGCAGGGAGGACCAAAATATAGGGCTGACCCAAAATAGGGCACGTGATAGGTCAGCTGTTCGAGGTCGATTTTGCCCTCGCGTGCCCTAAAAATGGTTTTTAGTGCACTGAGACTAAAATAGGGCAGTTGTTAGAGATGCTCTATTGAAGGGGAAATATAAGAGCCATATGCACCTTAAATTTGAGGACGAACAGAAGCTGGGTTGTTTCACACATTTCTATTTCCTGGTAATCTTTTATTATAACAAAAGAAGCAAAATTAGGCAAACAATCTCTACAAGTGCTGCATCTGAAATTCAGAATTAGCTACTGCTAATTAGTGACCCAGTGGCCACGAACATCAATCCTCTGTAAAGGAAAATGATGTGATTCCAAACATCACCAACCAGCTGCGGCCAAAGAATCAACATTGGATCGGATCGCTTCATGCCCAATCGTAAAATAAAGTATTAGATCTTCCAAATGTTGGAGTCATGCATCGGAACTTGTGACCAGTGGAAATCACTAAAAAAAGTCTAAAGGTACATGAATGTTTGCAGGTATGTCAAGTGTCACAATTAAAATAAAAGTGGGATCAGGATGTGAGAAAAATAGATACATGCATGAGGTTGGAGGACAGTTTTTCAATTTATTTATCAAATCTGAATTCTGAAAATAAAATATCTTGAGAACTGTTTATCCAAATTACCAACCATTTTCACTTTTGAGTTTCTCACGTTGAGATTTTTAAAACTAGATCCCATGTTGATAGATTTCTTCTGTACATCTGAATATGTATAGTTGTTCAACATGAATCTATTTAATTGTACGTACAAACTGAAACCTGAGTTACATACAACTAGACGTACAACCTGAGACTATGTAGTTGTACGCACAACCTAAATTTGTGTAGTTGTACAACATATATCTATGTCTGTATAATATGTATAATATTTTGTGTAGTTTGTACCTGGCCCTCTATTATTATGTGTATAATATGCATTTTATGTGAAGTCCTCGTACCAGAAACGGACGGCTTGTACGCCGGTGCGTAAGGGCGTCATACAACAACGTAGGCTAATCCAATCATCATGCACATGGAAGCTTCATTGCAAGGATCGCATGCACATGGGAGCTAGGTTGTACAAGGCGCACGGGGGCTTCAATCGCATACGCGAGAGGCGTGACGCGGGGAGCTTCGCTGCGTGGCGCATTATTGGAAGCTCCCGGTTCCCTTTTCGAAGGTTACCCACGTGGCGCATTATTGGAAGCTCCCGGTTCCATTTCTGAAGGTTCCCTCTAAATAGGTGTACCCGTGACCAGCCCGTGCAATGAAGAGGAGGAAGGGCCGTGGTTCAGTTCTCACGCGGCGACATTATTGAAGTTCTGATTACAACACCGCCAACATTGCCTTTATTTTATAATCGGGCTCGTTTACTGGTCAACATTGGGACGTGGTTCAGTACAAGACTACAAGTCTCAAGTGGGTGGGCCGCATGGGGCACTTACCGCTTTGCTAGTTGGACCCACGAGTTAGATTCATCTTCTTCCTCCCATCACACGAACAGAGAACAGTTCAGAAGCATGAATAGAGAACAGTTTAGAACCTCAGATACATGTCGATGCAAACTACATATGTAGGATTCGGGGACCCATAAAAAATGGGGGCCTAAACGAGTGTGCACCCGGTTTGCCCTCAAAGATGGGCCTGCGCGTAGTGTTGGTAGATTCGTCGACTGACAAGTGGGAATTACCCAGTTTCAGGACCCTCGACTGAGGTAACAGCCCTACTTCCTGCATGTCTGTTATTGGTCGTGAATATGCGGCGAGTACAAGGGTCTGACAAGATGTCGATCTTGCTAGGGTTCGGTTGTTCTTATTGGTTGTGTCCTTCATCGGCCACCCTCCTGTCCTTTATATAGAGGTACAAGTCTCGGATAGTAACCGACTAGAATTACAGGTATAAAAAATATAACCGACTATGTCTATCTATGGTAGAAGTCTTCAACCTGGTCTTCGCCTGTTGGGTTTCTTCAGTCTATTGACAATTGGGTTTTAGTCATTACGTGCAACAGGTTTCCACACGAAGGGGTACCCGCTTGGTATAACCTCGTCACCTGCCGAGCCGGATATCCCGCGGGTAGTTAATGTCGGGTTAACTTAGTTAACCCGTCATCTCCATGTAAACCCTAGTCGCCCCCTATATAAGACGACTAGGGAAAACCCTAGAGGGTAAGCCCATTTTGATATTCGTAGCCGACGGAGCTATCATCTAGCTCTAGGCGCATACATTGTACACCCATACAGATCCAATAATATACAAGTAGGAGTAGGTCTTTACCTCCCAAGTGAGGGACCGAACCTAGGTAAACTCGGTGTGTATGAACCCCTCTATGAATCCAAGATGTCGCCTTGCTGTACACCAAAGATGAGCCACCCCGTGGCATCTGCCGTGACTTCCCCACGACAGTTGACGCCCACCGTGGGACAAGCGATCTCAGGGATCTACTTCGTGGAGGCTCATCCCGATCAGAAAGAAGGAATGCGCTTCGGACCTGGCGTGCACACGGGCGACGGTGGCATCGTCTACGGCACCTACTATCGCGCCGGCAACTTCAACATCGTCTACGACGCGCACACCTACGACGCACCCACACGCGGACACGTCGAGCGCTCCTACATCGTCCCCTTCGGAACGGCGACGGTCGGCTACGTCCGCTTCTTCGGCGTCAGCGAGGGCGCCGCTAGCAACCACAACAACAACGACTCTGACTCCGCTCGGCCCGACAACGACTCCGACTCCATCCACGCCACCAGCGACTCCGACTTCAACACCGCCGACTTAGCGGCGGTCAACGAACTACTGTGCGCCGCTGATTCGGAAGGGAACACCATTCGTGTCACATACGAAGAGGACGGCGACTCGCCCGCCGACACGCTCGACGACGACGCTTCGTTCATCCTCCCAGCCCTCGACTACGAGTCGGACGGAGCAACCGACCCGTCTTCCGATGGAACAGCCGCCCCCGCACACGTCTTCATGGCCGGCGATGGCACCAGCACGGCTGAAGCAGACAAGCAAAAAGACCCGCATGTACCTCTGGTACAACGTATCCATAATTTTTTGTGTTCCATGCTATGTTATATCATGTTATTACATGTTTTATATGCATTTTATATAGTTTTATGCATTTTCTGCGACTAACCTATGCTATCATGTTTAGATCTTGTGAGCTGCCTATCATGATCAAGATCATCTTTATGTAATTCTCCATGTCGTGTTTGCTGGGATCCGATGAATATTGAGTACTAAAGTTATTGCTTCATAATATATCATGTGTGTGCTATTTAATGATTTTGCATGCTCTCCGTTACTTGTGTATGCTCTGACCAAGTAGATGCTCGTAACTCCAAGAGGGGGTATCTATGCTCGATAGTAGGTTCATGTCTCTATTTAATCTGGGGCAGTGACAGGAAGTTCTAAGGTTATATATGTATTGTTGCTATTAGGGATAAAACAGTAGTACTTTATCTAAGTATGATGTTACTTACTTACTTTATACACAGTGCTTAAGGCGATAATCTGTTGCATGCAACTTAATACTGAAAGAGGTGCAGACGCAACCGGAAGCTGGATTATTAGTCATAGATGCGGTTGGAACGGTCTACGTATATTGTTGTAATAGCCGAATGAATCTCACACTAGACACCATATCATTAGTATATGCATTGGATTGCTTATCATTATTCTGTCAATTGCCTATTTCTAATTTGTTTACCACGCATGGATGAATGTTATTATTATTTAGAGATAATTCCTTATTTGGCTCTTCCTTAAAAAAATTTCTTCCCTATTTGGTCGTAGCAAAAAAATTCTTACCTATTTGACATCTTAATTTCATTTCTTTCCTGATATGGCACTCTAGTGCATTTTAGACACTAAAAGAACTATTTTACCCCTAATAAATTATGTGAGTGTGTGTGAAGGACCTCTTGTCGACGCCGGCGCTTGCTATCTTGGTCTCCCGCTATATCGTGTAGTCTCCCGGACAATTGGTAAACAGAGAGAATATTATTAGTCAACGTGACTGATGAGTCATAAGGATTGCACGTATTCGTCCATACTTGAACACGTATAAATACATCATGGTATCACTTTTACAGCTGACCTATATACAGATGCCTGCCTCAACTAACGAGTCCATGCATGCGTGGCTAGCTGATGAATTTCTTCAGCTCCGTGCATGTACGAGTACATGCAATGATCACCAACTAGCTAGCTGATCGGTGGAGTAGCTAACTAGCTGATCGATGTGCTGTAATAGATTATTGCGTGAACGTAAATATTTAAATACTACTCAATTCTTTAATCAGTAAATCAGCGCCTTTTTTAGTAGATGTACTGCATACACATTAATAGATGTACTGCATGTATACTCAGTGAATCGGAGAATATTTTTTGTCGTTTGGTGTGAACAAAATACTGAAATACTGTAGATGTGCTTAGTATTTACGAACAGTTAAACAAAAAATTCTTTCACGTAATTTAGTAGGGGTAAAAGAGTCCTTTTATTGCTCAAAATGCAATAGAGAGTCATATTAGGAAAGAAATGAAATTAAGATGTCAAATAGGAAAGATTTTTTTTGCTAGGGCCAAATAGGGAATTTAAAAAAAAAATGGTCAAATAAGGAATTCTCTCTATTATTTATGGAGAGACAGCACTAGTGAACTGTGAACCTCGGTCCTTCTCATTAATATGATAAAACCACAACTATAAACCTATTACTTTTTGCAAACAAACATGTTTCTTTCACACATATATTTAATCTCTTGTTACAGCAAGACGATGGGATTGACACCCTCACCGTTGAGTTGGGACAAAATATTTTGATTGTGTTGTGTGCAGATTCCACGTCTCCGACGCCACACAAAGAGTTTCTGACGCCGTTGACACCTCGAGGGGAACGTTCATCTCCTACTGGTTCGATAACCTTGGTTTCCTAACCGAGGAAAATCTTGCTGCTCTGCTACTTCACACCCTCCTATTGGGGATTCACCAACCACACGCATGCTAGCATCAACCTCCGCCGACAATCGTTGACCCGCTCAACACGCCGATCACACCGGCCAACGCGGAAATCCAAACCGAGTCATTAGAGGAACTGCGGATCCAGATGATTTTCCAGAAGGAAGATATCCGCAAAAAGGAGTAGGCCCTTGACGCCCACTCGATCGCCTTGGGGGCCGTCAACGATCAACACGTCAAAAGAAGATCGCGTCTCCCGTCCCGAGCCGCGGCTCGACAACTCGGCGGCGACTTCAACCGCATGCATCAGCAATAGACGGCGTGCCATGACACCCTCGCCGACGGATCAGGGCTGGCGAACAAACAACCGCGTCCAGCAACGGCACCGCCGACACCACCGGCAACCCTTGCGCAGAACCGCCAGCCGGCTGGCGAAGACGATGACCTCAGGGTCTTCTCCACGCTCGTCGACTGCGTCACTGCCGCCGCGTCCCTCTTCAGGCGCCTCCAAGTCAGGGACAATCCTTACTGGAACAAGGGACGCCGACTGATGGACAAGGCCTTGTAACTTCAAGAGAACGCCTCAAACTCCCACGGCAAGCTTTACAACCAGCCTGCGCAAAGCGAACGAACATCGTCAACCAACCACTTGACAATTGAAAGAGCATTTTCCCTTATATGTGGTTTTGGTAATTATATGACAATCTCTATGGACTAATGTTTGCATTGACATATCTTTATAGATCGTGTCCATGGGAATAATGGAGTTCATGTGTTGGACTCTAGAAGCTTATTTGATGACCAAGGTTCTATTCAAGGATGTATATGATGGATGGTCATGGGTTGAGTTGAGCATATTGCAAGTATGTCTTGAAGTATTCAAGACATCATATTAGGAAAGAAATGTTGGAAGATACAAGTTTGATCAAGATGTTGATCAACAGACAAAGCTACAAGATGTACCAAGAGGGATCTTGTATCTCTTGGGATGGTAAACACTTGTTCGTATAGCTTTGTGAACTAACCCATGATATATGTGTGTGTGGTATCTTTATATGAGGTTAGTTATCTTCCCATGGGCTTGCAACAAATGAAGATTTCTTATAGCTCATGGAGGATGACGCCATGTGGTGATCGTCATCGAGGTTGAGATGTGCAAGACCAAGAGAAGCTTCTTGAAGATCTCCTATGCTTGGAGCTTGCTATGGATACATGAAGACGAAGCCTAGCGACACTCTGCCATTATGGGTAGAGGGAGTATTTGAAAAAGTCTTCATCAATCATGTGCTTGGACGCGTAATCAAGAAAGATGAACCACTTGAAGAGATAAAGATAGTCATCATCTAACTCAAGTGGAATTCTCAAGGCAAAGGAATGATCTTGTTAGGGCTATAGGATAGATAGGCGTACTATCAAGAGGGGCTCTCAAGTGAGTAACTTGATCGCATCGTTGTGGAGAGCTCAAACCTCCAATGATTCTTACTATTTCTTGAGGGAAAAGAGAGAGGAGATCTAGATACACATTTCCACCAATCCATCTCTCCTCTAAGTGAGGGGAACCTAGTGGGTCTTGATCTTGGAGTTCCTTTGTGGTTCTTCTTCTTTCTTCTTCCTCTCTTCTCCCCCCATAAGCATTAGTTGCTTTTGGTGGGATTTGGGAGTGAAGGATTTGACTCATTTGTGGTTTTCTTTGTTCTTCCTCTCTTATTACCCCATAAGCATTTGTTGCTTTGTTGTAATTTGAGAGTGAAGGACTTGATCACTTTGTGTGCTCTTGCCATTGCATTTGCATCGGTTTGAGCCCTCCACGAGGATTCGTGGTGGTGATACTTGTGACCTTGTTACTCTTGGGTCCTTGGACCCTAGACGCCTTTTGTGGCCGGCCTTTTGTGGCCAAGACCTTTTGTGGCCAAGACCTTTTGTGGTCAAGACCTTTTGTGGTCATCTTGAGAGCCCCCAATTAAGTTCTGGGCGTGTGACTCAATACTTGGGAGCCCCCAATTAAGTTGTGGGTGTGTGCCTCAAGAGTGTTGTACGGGATTCGATCTCCGCCCCAAAGGAGATCAATAGTGGAAGGTGAACTCGCAACCTTTTGTGGTTGAGTTCATCAGGAGAAGAAGGTGAGACTTTGTGGCGTTGCGGCTAACCTGTTGTGGTTGCGCACACCTCTCCAAACGAGACGTACACATTTGGGTGGAACTCGGGAATACATGTTCATCTCTGCGTGCCTCGGTTATTTCTATACCCGAGCTCTTTACTTATGCACTTTACATTGTGATAGCCTTAGTGCTTGAAGTTATCTATCTTGCTATCACCTTGTTACTTGTATTGCTTAGCATAAGTTGTTGGTGCACATAGGTGAGCCTAGTTTATTTATCCAGGTTGTATGCTTGTTAAAGTAAACCTCTAGTTTTATTCCGCCTTTATCAAGCATACCGGAATATCCGGTCTTTCTTGGACCGGATAATCCGGCTTCTCGAAAAAGTTTTAAACGCCTATTCACCCCCCCTCTAGGCGACGTATATCCGTTCAATTGGTATCAGAGCCAGGTTATCCCATTATTAGGACTAACCGCCTAGAGATAAAGATGTCGTTTAGAGATCTAGTGCACAATCCCTCTTATAGATTCGATGGCATAAATTATGATGTTTGGAAAATTCGCATGCTTAATCTTTTTAGAGACATGGGTTCAAATTTAGAGAGTATTGTAGATATGGGTTTTTCTCCTCCAAAGGATTCACAAGAATTATCTTTAGAGGATGAGAACAACTCTTATCTCGATACTCTAGCATCTAATGGTCTTATATGTGCTTTGAGCGATGTAGTCCTTGCGTCAATCATGACATTTTGGAGCGCTCATGAATTATGGACAAAACTTCAAGATATATATGAGGTGTCCAACATTTCCAAGGATGATTGTCCTCCTTCCACATCCGGTCGTGATGAGCTCACGTCTTCTTCCACTTCACCGACATGTGGTTTGCCACAAGGTAATGATATGGTGAGTGGTGATAGAAATTGCATTTGTGATGGTGAATCTACTATTGACTATACTTCACACTCATCTTATTGCAATGCTCTATCTTTGGACTTAAATACCTCTAGCACTCCAAATGTCATACATGCTAGTGTTGATAGTCCTTGCATATCATGTAATCGTTGCTTAACTAAATCTCATGATGATATGCTTTCCTTGTCTTGTTGCCATGATCAAAATGCTTCTATTTCCTCTAGTACTTGTTTGGCTAACAATGTAGAGGAATCCCAACAATTGTTGGAACAAGACTTGGACCTCAATGGTGCTTCAAGTTTCTCTTCATCGTCTTCATCCACTACTCACCTTTGTCTTATGGCTATGGAGTTTAAGGTATCTCCTACCGTGCAATTCAATATATCTCATGATGATTATGATGATGATGATGTTGATGATGATACTAGTCTTGAAATCAAACACGAAATTATTGCTTTTGATCATTTCATGACTAACTTGCAAGGAGTTGGCAAGAAACACTTTGGCTCTCTTATGAGCCGTATAGGTGAGCTTGAGGATGTTCTTGAGCTAAAAGGTGAGATTGAGAGAGAAGATGCCTATGAAAAGGTATCTCTTCAATCATCTCTAGAAGATGAACAAGAAACTAATGCTCACCTTCAAGAGAAACTTGAAACTATCATGGAGTCTCAAAACTCCAAAATTGCTAAACTCACTAAAAAACATGACCATGCTATTGCTAAATGTAATGTGCTTAGTAAAGAAAATGCTAAGTTAAACAATGAGCTTGTCATGATGTCGTCTTCCATTGCTATCGTGAATGATGCTTGTGCTACTAACTCCACTTCATGTGAAGCATCTATTTTGAAGGAGAATGTTGAGCTAAGGGCTCAACTTGATTTGCTAACTAGAAAGTATGGGATATTGGAAGAAAATCATGAAAAGCTTTCAAACTTTAATGAGGATCTTCTAGCATCCCATGCTAGGCTAAAGTTATCTCATGAGGCGGTCACTACGAAGGTAAAATCTTGTGAGCCTCTTGTGGACACTAGCACAACTTCTACTTCTAATGCTTTATTGCATTGTGCTAGTACTAGTAATTCTACATCACATACTATTGCTAGATCTTGTGATGAATTACTTTCCTTGCCTTGTTGCTCTAACAATGTAGCTACTACTTCCTCTAGTATATGTGTTGAAACTAACCATGTAGAGGAACTCAAAGAGCTCAAGGCACAAGTCACTTCCTTGAAGAAAGACTTGAAGAAGTGTCATGAAGGGAAGTCCACCCTCGACAACATGTTGAGAGTGCAACAACTTCCTCATGACAAGAGTGGACTTGGATTCAACTCCAATAACAAGAACAAGTCCAATGTCAAGAAGAAGCACAAGTTCGTCAAGAAGAAGGGCCAAGAACAAGCTATTGATTCGGCCAAGATTATGTGATTCAAGTGCAAGGTTGAAGGGCACCATGTTAGATCTTGCCTGTTGAAGAAGAAGCCTCTTAGTGAGAAGCAACAAGGGAAGCAACCTCAAGTTCAAACTCAAGCTTCCCAAGTTGAAGAACCTTCCCTTCCCAAGAAGAAAGGTAAAAGCCAACTTTGCTACAAATGTCGTGGAAGGATCACTTTTCTTCTTCATGCACTCATGGTAACTTATCCAACCCTACTATAATTGACAATGTCTATTCTCTTCGAAAGGATAAGATTGGCAATGTGTTTGCCAAAGTTATTGGTACTCAAAGTGGTGTCAACAAAAGAACCATTTGGGTTGCCAAGCCTATTGTGACTAACCTCTTAGGACCCAACTTGGTTGGGGACCAAAAAACTAAAACTTGATCAATAGGTGTAAGAGGAGGACCATCATGAAGAATTAAGGGATCTTCATTATTCATATTCTCTCAAGTCAAGTCAATTGGATTATATTTTCTTAGCATATATCCAATGCTCCTCCTTACGGTAACTTGTATCTAAATTCATTTGTATGCATTGAAAGTTACTTGCACCCTTGCATGTGTTTGGTTTTGTACCTTACTAGTGCTTTATATGTGTTGTGCACTCTACTTACTTTTGGTTGAGTAATCAAGCTTGTGTATGATTGTTTGCACACCATGTATGTTTTGAGCCTCTTGCCTATTTGCTTTGATCTTAAGTGGCTCTTGTAGGGATATTAATGGAATATCCCATTTTGGGAGAGTGATGTGCTTTTTAGTAACTCTCCACCCTAAAATGTGTATTCATGAGGAATAACACTTAGTGGTGATATTTCAATATTATCTACTCTCTTTGTGGTATGTCTTACTCATGAGAAATTCAAATTCTAATGTCCATTAATTATCTCTTGTTGGATTTCTTTTGCCTCTTGTTAACAAAGAATGGATTATCACATTATGGGGGAGTAATAAGCTATGTGCATATTACAAGACTAGAAAATGTGAACATGTGCGGTAGTGTCACCCAGAGTTGATATTGTTGATTATCTTGTTCCTAGGTGGCATTGTACTCAAACAAGTTCCATATTTGCTTAAATGCATTTTGTTCACCATCTTTTGGTATCTTGTTTGTGAGAGAGTTTCTTGATGATTAGTATGATCATTGAATATGTGAAGTCATCAAGAATCTCTAGATAAGCATGTTTTTTTAATTCTTATATTTTGCCACATGCTTATGTTTTGTGAATATGATCTTGAATACATATATATGTCATGTACCACCGAGAACTATCTATATACAATCATTGTCTTTGACAAGTGATAATTATATTTGTGGTAAATGTATTGATCATATTTACATTGTCTTTTGTTCATAAATTGTATTATTCTATCACCCAGTTTGTTTAGGTTTAACCACCCCTTTGTCATCCTTGCTTTATTTGGATCTTTTTGTTGCTCTACTCATAATTTGTGTTGTGCTTTCTTGAGTTAGGAAAAGCAAGGATCCCATTGTTGTGCATTTACATTCGAAGACTTAATTCTAAGTAATGCACCATCCTTGGGGGAGCTATCCTACATTGAGTAGAACATCATCCTTTTAATTGTTATCGGGTCTTATTGCTTTTCTTGAACTTTGTGCTCAAAAGGATATATGGAGGGTAATGATTCCACTTGTGTGCATTTTGTATTTACATACAAGATCTCAAATAATGCACTAATCATGGGGAAGCTACTCTATACTCTTTAGAACACTATTCTTTAAATTTGTTTTGTATCTTATTGCTCTTCTTGAACATGACTAATTGTTTAACAATATATATGGAAAGTGATGATCCCATTTATGTGCATTTTATATTTAAATACAAGATCATAAGTAATGCATAAATCTTGGGGGAGCAATCCTATATGTTATTCAACATTAGTTGTCTTCAATTGGTATTTGATCCCGATGACATGTCTCTTTGAAAGACAAACATTTTTCGTCTTGGTACTTTGTGCCATCATGAAAAGTGTAGAGGGATTGGTTTATTTGTTGAAACCTTACTATTCTTTGTGGAGTTGGCTATCTCATCCCACGGTTCTTAGTGTACCTTCTTGGATAAGATGAAACCTTCGAGCATGTTTGGTTGTTTTATTTCTTATGCTCATTGGTTTAGCCTTGACCTTGTTTTTATTTGATATATTTTCATATTGGTTTCTCCAATCATGTGTTGGTTTGAGTCTTTGATACAATGAGGACAAATCCTTCTCTTGCCACACTTTTGTGTAGCTTCTTGATTTAATTGGTGTTTTGTCCAAATTGTACCATGTTTGGTTCTTGAAAGTTTTGTGCATGCATATTTACTATATGTATATCTTATGGCATGCTTACTTTCGTTGATCCAAT
Source organism: Poa annua (assembly GCA_026929855.1). Classification (NCBI taxonomy): domain Eukaryota; kingdom Viridiplantae; phylum Streptophyta; class Magnoliopsida; order Poales; family Poaceae; genus Poa; species Poa annua. The sequence continues at coordinate 44,463,148 of CM049430.1, forward strand.
AGATAGCATAAACTCCATCAAATCCTAAATGGCTAAGATGTGCATGAATGTAACAGCCCAAGGGTTAAAACCTAAAAACCTCTGTAATTTTTCCACTTTTGTGTAATTGCATCATGGCATGTTTATCATGTTGCTACTACTATGAACATTCCCACTCCCCCACTTTAATCTTGCATATTTGTCAAGGAAGTTACCAGAGTTCAACATGAGATAATTGCACTTGCTAAGAACAAACTATTGTGGATGTGGCATATTTGTCAAGGAAGTTCCAAGAGCTCAAATTATTATATTTACATTGTCTCCAATTTATAAAAGGGGCAACATATGGAAATATCAACAAAATGCCCTTTTAACACCTATGAACAAAAGTGCACCAAAACATTTTATTTTGGGATGCCAATTTTTTTGGTACCTCTAAATGGTATGGGGAAGCTCCCTGATTTTTCTCAAATTTTTATAAAATGTTTAACTGCCTCAATAAAATCAAAACAGTTCTCTGGTTTTGAAAAGAGTTAGAAAAGGACCTCTCTGTAAGGGGGGAGGACCTGTCTGTGAGGAAATAGAAAAAGTGCCCAGGGGGTTTTCTGCAAAAACTGCGTCTTCTTCCCTGTAGCGACCGAGGAGCCCGACCCCGCCGGACCACCTCGCCGTGTCGAGCTCCCCTGCGCCGCGCCCGGACCCCCCCTCCTCCTCTGCTGCCCTGGAGTAGTTAAGACCACCCCGAGCCGTGCTCTGCTCTCTCTCCCCCCCCCCCCCCCCCCGATCTTCTCCTCTGTTCTTCCCACGCCATGGCCGAACCCTAGAGGAGCTCCGCCGCCGCATCGCCGTCGTTGGAGTCCTCCCCGAGCCCAGCTAGCCCCACCACGAGCACCGCCGCGTCGCCTCCTCCCTCTCCGCCGAAGGAATCAAGCCGGGGAGCTCGGGATCGACCGCCCCGTCGTCGTCTTCCTTGACGCCGGCCGCCGCGCCTCGAGCTCGCTCGCCGTCGCCTCCGCCCTCCTCCGTCCGCTCCGAGCACCCGCACGCGACGAGGGTGAGCACCCGCATCTGCCCGTGCCCTCCGATCCTCCGCGCGTGCCCCGTAGCTAGCGTTCCCTCGAGCTCGCCACCGGCCGCCGCTCGCCGCTGCTGCGCGCGCGCTCCCGTGACCAATAGGTGGCGGCGCCGCCGTAGACCGTTTCCCCTCGCCCTTGCGCGTCGACCGAGCCCCTCCGCGAGACCGCTAGCGCCGTAGAACGCCGTCGCCGTGCCCCTCGCCGCCGGCGTCCACTCCGGCCGTGCGCTCCGGCCGCGCTGACGGCCTGGGCCCACACGCCAGTGGCCCAGAGACCGCCCCGCGCCGCGTCAGCGCCACCCTGGCCGCTGGTCCCACCGTCAGTGGCTCGGGGTAGCCTCGCGCTCGGTGAAAAACGCCCGAGCGTTTTCTCTGCGATTTAATAAAAAGACAGAAAATGTTTCAAACTTCAAAAATTCATAACTTTCAAAATACTTATCCAAATTTAGCAAATAAGATACCAAAATGCTCAGAAAAATAAATGCCATCTAATGGTTTGATTCACATGTCAATTGCTGTTAATATATTTTTCTGTTTTGCTAAATTAACAAAGGGGTAGAAATACAAATGTGTGATTCAAATTTAAAATAAATTTCTCCAATTACTAAAGTGGTGCCCCTTTTATCAGAAATGCTCATCAGCCCATGAGCTACACCTTACCACTCATTTCAAGCATGTTACCTCAAATAAAATTGAAGAGGCACATAAAAACACATAGGAAACTACGTTTCCTATATCGTTGAATAATTATTCTTAGCATCCCATTTAAATGTCATATAGTTGTGATAATAGTTCAGTGCATTAAAATGTCATACCATCATGTGTTTGCGCATTGCATATGAAATGCTTGTATTGATTGTGTTCTTTCCGGTGTTTTTACGCATCGATAGATCCAGGAACCGGGGTCTCGCCACAATACCCCGAAGATCAGTATTACCCGCCTGCTGAGCAAGGCAAGCGTGATCCCCACCCTCTTGCATATCTTATCCTATTTTACGCAAATTATTTTCTCCACTATATTATTGCATGCGGTTCCAAATGTCAATTTGATTGGATTAGAGTATCCTAAAGTTGCATTCAGTTACTGAAGCCATTACCTGTTTTTCCCCTCCTATTAACCATAGAATTGTGTTGATGGCCGGAATTAATTACTTTGCTAGGTTGTTGCTTAGCCCTGCTTAGTTAACTGCTTAGTGATCCGATGGATATTCATGTCGGGATCAGATGTGGAAATTCCGCGGATGATGGGGGAGAAATGGTGGTAATATTTAATAAAATGCTAAAAGGTGGGGATGAGAGGCCACATGGTATGTGGTGGGTTGTCTCGTTCTCGCCGCCTCAGTGCGAGTTCTCGCCTTCGAGCCAAGTTGAGCGTGCTACCATGCGTGGGTATATGGAACCTCATCGACCGACTAACTTGTGTCGGACTAGCCGAGGGTCCTCTAGTTTGGCTTTCCATTTGCGCGTGTGTTGAGATGGTGGCCAAGACTGAGATGAGGATGATGGTGGTAGGAAAATGAGTGGCCGCGGGGCAGGGTGTTGGAGGCACTGAACTTGTCCTACGGTCACTGGTGATCCTGGGTTAGTCCAAAGTGAGGTAAAGGTCGTAGCCGCTCCCACCCAGCCGGCTTTCCCCGGAAGAGAGCTAGTTGTACAGGCAATGGGCCGGACGGTACGCATGGATAAGGAGCTGGGAGGTCCCTCGGGAACCTGGCGACTTTCACATTGTACACCCCCTGCAGGGATAAATCTTTTCGAAAAGCCGTGTCCACGGTTAAGGACGACTTGGTGACGAATTCAGGGATCATAGAATAACTTTAACGGAATGATTAAAAATTGGTTACTAAAGGTACCACTCACGATTGTAAGGTTGACTTCCTCGAGGGTGATTCGGGGAGGTGCCTCGTTACACAGGTACAGTGGTGGAAGAGGAAGAGTAAGTGAATAAAAAGAAAAGAGTTACTTCTTACCCCTCTTCGAAAATGTTCTGATAGTCGATGCCTTGGAGTCATATTTTGAGAATAAAATCAGCTTTACGCAAAACAGCCATAAAGCCTTGAGAGCCAATCATAGAGCAAATAGCTCAAAATCTTGTTGAGTTCGTCGAACTCACCCTTGTTTATTTTTGTTTCAGAGGAGGACTTTACCTACCCCGAAGGTGGGTTCTATGTTGACATCGACGAGTAGTCTGGGGTTCCCGGGTGGCAGCCTGGGGCAACTAGGAACCAGCTGGCACGGGATTGTTTATCTGTAGGCCTCTTAGGCCATATTTGGATCTTGTTGTTAGAACAACTTATTTTGCTTCCGCTTGTTGTACTGATGGGTCTGTGACCTTGGATTGTAATATTGCTATCTTTCTCTCTAAGAGTTGAACTAAATTTTATCTGGAGTCGTAGGGTCTGTCATGTGCCAGGTGTTCCGGTGTTTCAGTCTCTTTATTATACGTGAGGGCTATGCTTTGGATATGGCATGATCGAAGGGTTGTGTTGCCGATGATCCATGCCGAGCACGCCTGCCGATGTTTACTCGGCCTGGGAGTGGTAACCCCAGTAACCTTCGGTTATGTAGCATGACCACCGACACATAGCATCACTGTATAATTTATGGATTGGGGCATTACAACTTGGTATCAGAGCAGTACCGCCTGTAGGAAACCCTTACTACTGGTCGACGTTGAGTCTAGTGTTGGTAAAAACATTTTAAACTAAAAATGAGTTGTGAAAACCATCTTAGGATTCTTTTACTCCTTATCTGGTTACCCTCTAATCTCGGAGCAATCTTACCTCTATTTGTTTTGGGCCTTATTACGTGTCGCTTCCGCCGCGCATGACGTGTCATACACTTACTCATTTTGGGTTGCAGGGCGTGGGGCGACCAGCTTTTGGGGCTCCCGTCCCTCTGTTTGCTTTCAGGATCCTTTCCTTGCTATTCCTAGTCTCTACCCGAGTTCTACTTTCAGTCCTGTCTCTAGAGTCTCCGGACCTGACATTTGAACTGTTTTTGCTACAGATGACTGGTTCGGGCTTGGTTGTTTGCCTCACTCGATGTGAGGGTGTTCGAGGGTTCCCCGCCTTGTTTGCCGCAGCTTTGGCCAGCCAGGGTTGTAGGTGGTACCCGGAGTACACGGTGTATGAGGAGTATGCACCGTACAGCCAGGCGCAGTTCTTCTGTAAGGTGCGCGTGCTCAACGACGAGGGTCGCGTTGAGAACGTAGCTGGAGGCGTGGGTATGACCGTGGAGCAGGCGGTTCAGGAGGCCGCGTATAACGGCCTCTCTATTTACCGCAGCTACTGTCCGTACCTCGCTAACCAGGCGTCGGATTTCTGCCACTTCCCAGCTGCCGACGACAGCACGTCGGGTGTTTACCGAGCTGTGTACAGCAGCGGCGAGATGGAGTCGGACAGCAGGCACCGGGCACTGATTGAGCTAGTCCGAGCGTTGGACCGTCGAGCCCGGCAGTGGTACCTCTACGCTGTTTCGGCACGCGCTAGTCACCGTCATACTCTGATGAGGATGCGCCCGTACGTCATGGACGGGACGCTTCCTCTCACACTACTTCGCCCTCCCCCGCTGGAGCAGTTGCCTACCGACGTTTGCAGTCCGGATGTTGGTGGCGTAACCCCGCCTACCGGTTCTCACCGAGACCCGAGGCTTACTGCACTCCAGTCGCCGTATGGCCACCAGCCTGCCAGTGCGCGCCGCTTCCGCACTCCCCCGGCGCCACTTGATGAGGATGCCATGGCGTACTACTAGCTATGTGTAATACCAGGAGATGATAGAGTGATTGTGCCTTCCTGCGAGTTGTGCCAATTACTCCCTTGGTTGTATCTCTAGAGCCTGGAGCAGTAGAGCTCGATATGTAACAGACTCGTCACTGTTATCTTCCTAGTAACCATTCGGTGTAATATGTATGAGGCTTGTACCTCTCTCTCTCAGCAGACTGTGGATTGTACTAGAACCTATATTTGTGAACTCAGTTCCATCTATGCGTGCGTTTAGTAATGTGCATGTTGTTCTATCTGTTGCTACTACCAGTTCTGCTGTCCCTAAATTTTGTGTACAAAGATGGTACGATGGGATGCTAACTGTGTCCTTGTCAATATCCAGAATGACGGGCCGTCGCTGTGGCGAAGATTTACCGCCACCTCCCACAATGGCGGAGGTCCTCCTACTTATGGAGGAGGGCCGTGTGCGCAGCGACCGACTCCTCGAGCAGTTGGTGCACCAAGGGAACCGGAGGAATAACGATTGTCATAATCTCACTGAGTTCCTGCGGTCCCAGCCACCGTCCTTCTCCGATGCTAAGGAGCCCTTGGACGCAGATGACTGGCTGCGTGCACTGGAGCGCAAGTTCGCTGCCCTGCATGTTCCAGCTGTGGAACAAGTCAACTTCGCCACTTATCTGTTGGCGGGTGCAGCGGGCGCGTGGTGGGAGAGCCACCAGGCGATGTTCGCTGCTGGACATGTGTTCACCTGGGAGGAGTTTCGCACTGCCTACATTCCCAAGCCCCTCATGGACTTGAAGAGGAGGGAGTTCCTGGACTTGCAACAGGGACGGATGGACATTCCAGTCTATGGTCGGGAGTTCAGCCGTCTCTCCCGTTACGCCCCTCGGGATGTGACCAATGATGCGGACAAGCAGGAGTTGTTCCGCAAGGGGCTTAATCCAAGGCTTCGTTATGAGTTGCTGCCCTTCAAGTTCCCGAGCTACCAGGAACTGTACAACCAGGCTCTCACACTGGAACAGGGAAGGAAAGAACTAGAGGCCACTAAGAGGCCACTTCAGGGGGATCATCAGAGCTCCTCGGCTGCAGACGGCAAGAAGCGTGGGGTCTTCGTCCCCTATAGCTCTGTGCCCCGTCCTCCGTTTGTGCCAAGGACCTCGGAGTACAGGCCACCTCCGCCGCGCCCTCCTACTCCAAAAGTGGGCCCGGGCGGAAGTGGTTATCGTCCTCAACTCCCTGCACCACCAACAAGCACGTGCTACAGCTGTGGCCAGCCAGGCCACTACTCCAGGGAATGCCCGAGGAAGGCGCCACCACCAGCACCTGCCACGCCCGCAGCCAAGACGGGTACGGCTAGTCGTGGTTGCCTGAACCACGTCACTGTTGAAGACGTGGAGGACGACCCCAGTGTTCTCATGGGTACGCTTCGAATTGCTAAAGCTCTAGCTACAGTACTGTTTGATTCTGGAGCATCACATTCATTCATTTCGGTAGCATTTGCACAACGAAACAATATACCGTTTGAAGAGTTGGAAGCACCGTTATATGTCACCAGCCCTGGTACTCGTTGGCAAACCAAAAGGGTGACCCCTGAAGTTTCAATTAATATAGGCTCATTCCCCTTCCCGTTTCCGCTGATAGCCTTCAATTCAACCGGCTTTGATGCCATATTGGGTATGAACTGGCTAGGGAAATACAAAGCTAACCTCGACTGTGCTGCCAGAACCATCACCGTGACCTCATCTTCCGGCGAAATTGTGGAGTATTGGTCTGCACAGTCCAGCCCTCCATCTCCATCCAGGCCCAACTCACCTGAGCTTCTCCTTTGCCTTATGGAGGGCTTATCCCCTCCTGAAATCCAAGACATCCACGTTGTGTGTGACTTCCCGGATGTGTTCCCGGAAGAATTGCCGGGCATGCCACCTGATCGAAGTGTGGAGTTCGTCATAGAGCTGCTTCCCGGTACCGCGCCGGTTGCCAAGAAGCCCTACCGGATGTCGGTGGAGGAGCTGGCGCTGTTAAAGGAGCAAATTGATGAACTGGTAGCGAAGGAGTTCATTCGGCCGAGCAGTTCACCGTGGGGCTGTCCCGTACTCTTCGTCAAGAAGAGGGATTCTACCGTGCCTCGCCTAGTCTCGGACTACATGCCGTTAAATGCGGTGACAGTCAAAAACAAGTACCCTATTCCTCGCATCAATGATCTATTGGATCAACTAGCTGGAGCAACGGTATTCTCCAAGATGGACCTGAGATCAGGGTACCATCAGATCAAGATCAGAGAGCAGGATATTCCAAAGACGGCGTTTGTTACTCGCTATGGCTCATATGAGTATACCGTTATGTCCTTTGGTCTCACCAATGCTCCTGCGACGTTCAGGAGGCTCATGAACTCCGTCTTCATGGATTATCTCGACAAGTTTGTTGTCATTTACATCGACGACATTCTCGTCTACTCCAAAACCGATGAAGAGCATGCCGAACATCTTCGTTTGATCCTGACACGCCTTCGAGAACACCGCCTCTATGCCAAGTTCTCCAAGTGTGAGTTTTGGTTGGATAATCTCATATTCCTCGGACATGTGATATCCGCAAATGGAGTGGCTGTCGTTCCCGACAAGGTTCGAACTGTTATGGATTGGATAACCCCCATGTCTGTCAAGGACATCCGCAGCTTTCTGGGATTGGCAGGTTACTACCGCCGATTCATCGAAGGGTTCTCCAAAATAGCCAAGCCCCTGACCAACCTTCTCAAGAAGGATACAAGGTTCGTATGGACGGACCAAGCTGAGGAGAGCTTCAAAACCCTGAAGGCCAAACTCACTTCTGCTCCTGTGCTTGCCCTGCCAGACGCAAGCAAGGATTTCGTGGTCTTCTGTGACGCCTCTCTGCAAGGCCTGGGCTGTGTGTTAATGCAAGATGGCCATGCAGTGGCATATGCCTCTCGCCAATTGAAGACGCATGAGCAAAACTACCCGACTCATGATCTGGAGCTTGCCGCAGTGGTTTACGCTCTGAAGCAATGGAGACCATACCTGTTTGGTAACCGTTGCGAGATTTACTCAGATCACAAGAGTCTGAAGTACCTTTTCACTCAGCCGGATCTAAATCTCAGGCAAAGACGTTGGTTGGAGTTAATCAAAGACTATGATGTGAGTCTGAATTACCAACCCGGCAAGGCGAACGTCGTGGCTGACGCTCTAAGTCGAAAAGCGTATAGCAACAACCTGATGGTTGAGAAGGCTCAACCTGCTCTCCATGAAGAGTTCGCCCGATTGAACCTAGAAATTGTCCCTTCTGGCTATCTCGCAAATCTGGAAGTCAAATCTACTCTAGTAGACCAGATAAAGGAGGCTCAGAAACTAGATACTGGCATTCTTAATATCAAGAAGAACATTGCTAGTGGAAAGGCCAAATGCTTCTCGGAGAATGAAGCGGGAATCGTGTACTTTGGTGACCGTCTGGTAGTGCCAAAGGAACAAAATCTGAAGGAGCTGATCCTCAAAGAATCGCATGATTCCCCTCTCTCTATTCATCCCGGTAGTACTAAAATGTACCAAGACCTCCGACCACTATTCTGGTGGACTCGGATGAAACGAGAAATCGCCAAGTATGTTTCTGAATGCGACACCTGTCGTCGTGTAAAGGCTGAACATCAAAGGCCTGCTGGAACTCTTCGCCCGATTGCGATACCAGAATGGAAGTGGGATGAGATTGGTATGGACTTTATTACGGGTCTGCCAAAGTCTCCCAAGGGCAACGATGCTATCTGGGTGATCATCGATCGACTATCCAAAGTGGCTCACTTCCTCCCAGTGCGAGTCGACATCACAGCTGCTAAGTTGGCTGACCTGTATGCCTCACGGATCATCGTACTCCACGGTGTTCCCCAGAGGATAATCTCTGATCGTGGCAGCTTGTTCACCTCCAAATTCTGGACGAGTTTCCAACAAGCCATGGGAACCCGCCTCAACTTCAGCACAGCCTTCCATCCCCAAACTGATGGACAGACCGAAAGGGTGAACCAAGTTCTGGAGGACATGCTTCGGGCTTGTGTAATCTCTTTTGGAAAGGGGTGGGAAAAATACCTTCCCTACGCTGAGTTCTCCTACAACAATAGCTATCAAGCGAGTCTGGGTATGGCCCCATTCGAGGTTCTGTATGGAAGAAAATGCCGAACTCCGCTGAATTGGTCCGAGACCGGAGAGAGGCAACTCTTGGGTCCAGAGGTGATCAATGAAGCTGAGGAGAAGGTGAGAATCATACGGGAGAATCTGAAGATTGCCCAGTCTAGGCAGAAGAGCTACTACGATAAGCACCATCGGGAGGTCCATTATGAAATTGGTGACAAGGCATATCTACGCGTCTCTCCTCTTCGTGGTGTTCGTCGCTTTGGAATCAAGGGAAAATTGGCCCCTCGTTTTGTTGGCCCTTTCACTATTCTGGCCAAACGAGGAGATCTATCCTACCAACTCGAACTCCCCGCCAACTTTCCGGATGTACATGATGTGTTCCATGTATCCCAACTCCGCCGTTGCTTCAAGGATCCTATCCGTGGAGTCAGTCATGAGGAGCTGGATATCCAGGCGGATCTTACGTATCGCGAGCATCCCATACGTATCTTAGATGAAGCGGAAAGGAAGACTCGGAATAAGACTACCAAGTTCTTCAAGGTTCAGTGGTCTCACCATTCCGAAGAAGAAGCTACCTGGGAAAGAGAGTCTAGTCTTCGTGAGGAGTATCCCGACTTTCTTCCGCCACTTTAGAATCTCGGGACGAGATTCCTGTAAGGGGGGTAGATTTGTAACAGCCCAAGGGTTAAAACCTAAAAACCTCTGTAATTTTTCCACTTTTGTGTAATTGCATCATGGCATGTTTATCATGTTGCTACTACTATGAACATTCCCACTCCCCCACTTTAATCTTGCATATTTGTCAAGGAAGTTACCAGAGTTCAACATGAGATAATTGCACTTGCTAAGAACAAACTATTGTGGATGTGGCATATTTGTCAAGGAAGTTCCAAGAGCTCAAATTATTATATTTACATTGTCTCCAATTTATAAAAGGGGCAACATATGGAAATATCAACAAAATGCCCTTTTAACACCTATGAACAAAAGTGCACCAAAACATTTTATTTTGGGATGCCAATTTTTGTGGTACCTCTAAATGGTATGGGGAAGCTCCCTGATTTTTCTCAAATTTTTATAAAATGTTTAACTGCCTCAATAAAATCAAAACAGTTCTCTGGTTTTGAAAAGAGTTAGAAAAGGACCTCTCTGTAAGGGGGGAGGACCTGTCTGTGAGGAAATAGAAAAAGTGCCCAGGGGGTTTTCTGCAAAAACTGCGTCTTCTTCCCTGTAGCGACCGAGGAGCCCGACCCCGCCGGACCACCTCGCCGTGTCGAGCTCCCCTGCGCCGCGCCCGGACCCCCCCTCCTCCTCTGCTGCCCTGGAGTAGTTAAGACCACCCCGAGCCGTGCTCTGCTCTCTCTCCCCCCCCCCCCCCCCCCCCCCGATCTTCTCCTCTGTTCTTCCCACGCCATGGCCGAACCCTAGAGGAGCTCCGCCGCCGCATCGCCGTCGTTGGAGTCCTCCCCGAGCCCAGCTAGCCCCACCACGAGCACCGCCGCGTCGCCTCCTCCCTCTCCGCCGAAGGAATCAAGCCGGGGAGCTCGGGATCGACCGCCCCGTCGTCGTCTTCCTTGACGCCGGCCGCCGCGCCTCGAGCTCGCTCGCCGTCGCCTCCGCCCTCCTCCGTCCGCTCCGAGCACCCGCACGCGACGAGGGTGAGCACCCGCATCTGCCCGTGCCCTCCGATCCTCCGCGCGTGCCCCGTAGCTAGCGTTCCCTCGAGCTCGCCACCGGCCGCCGCTCGCCGCCGCTGCGCGCGCGCTCCGGTGACCAATAGGTGGCGGCGCCGCCGTAGACCGTTTCCCCTCGCCCTTGCGCGTCGACCGAGCCCCTCCGCGAGACCGCTAGCGCCGTAGAACGCCGTCGCCGTGCCCCTCGCCGCCGGCGTCCACTCCGACCGTGCGCTCCGGCCGCGCTGACGGCCTGGGCCCACACGCCAGTGGCCCAGAGACCGCCCCGCGCCGCGTCAGCGCCACCCTGGCCGCTGGTCCCACCGTCAGTGGCTCGGGGTAGCCTCGCGCTCGGTGAAAAACGCCCGAGCGTTTTCTCTGCGATTTAATAAAAAGACAGAAAATGTTTCAAACTTCAAAAATTCATAACTTTCAAAATACTTATCCAAATTTAGCAAATAAGATACCAAAATGCTCAGAAAAATAAATGCCATCTAATGGTTTGATTCACATGTCAATTGCTGTTAATATATTTTTCTGTTTTGCTAAATTAACAAAGGGGTAGAAATACAAATGTGTGATTCAAATTTAAAATAAATTTCTCCAATTACTAAAGTGGTGCCCCTTTTATCAGAAATGCTCATCAGCCCATGAGCTACACCTTACCACTCATTTCAAGCATGTTACCTCAAATAAAATTGAAGAGGCACATAAAAACACATAGGAAACTACGTTTCCTATATCGTTGAATAATTATTCTTAGCATCCCATTTAAATGTCATATAGTTGTGATAATAGTTCAGTGCATTAAAATGTCATACCATCATGTGTTTGCGCATTGCATATGAAATGCTTGTATTGATTGTGTTCTTTCCGGTGTTTTTACGCATCGATAGATCCAGGAACCGGGGTCTCGCCACAATACCCCGAAGATCAGTATTACCCGCCTGTTGAGCAAGGCAAGCGTGATCCCCACCCTCTTGCATATCTTATCCTATTTTACGCAAATTATTTTCTCCACTATATTATTGCATGCGGTTCCAAATGTCAATTTGATTGGATTAGAGTATCCTAAAGTTGCATTCAGTTACTGAAGCCATTACCTGTTTTTCCCCTCCTATTAACCATAGAATTGTGTTGATGGCCGGAATTAATTACTTTGCTAGGTTGTTGCTTAGCCCTGCTTAGTTAACTGCTTAGTGATCCGATGGATATTCATGTCGGGATCAGATGTGGAAATTCCGCGGATGATGGGGGAGAAATGGTGGTAATATTTAATAAAATGCTAAAAGGTGGGGATGAGAGGCCACATGGTATGTGGTGGGTTGTCTCGTTCTCGCCGCCTCAGTGCGAGTTCTCGCCTTCGAGCCAAGTTGAGCGTGCTACCATGCGTGGGTATATGGAACCTCATCGACCGACTAACTTGTGTCGGACTAGCCGAGGGTCCTCTAGTTTGGCTTTCCATTTGCGCGTGTGTTGAGATGGTGGCCAAGACTGAGATGAGGATGATGGTGGTAGGAAAATGAGTGGCCGCGGGGCAGGGTGTTGGAGGCACTGAACTTGTCCTACGGTCACTGGTGATCCTGGGTTAGTCCAAAGTGAGGTAAAGGTCGTAGCCGCTCCCACCCAGCCGGCTTTCCCCGGAAGAGAGCTAGTTGTACAGGCAATGGGCCGGACGGTACGCATGGATAAGGAGCTGGGAGGTCCCTCGGGAACCTGGCGACTTTCACATTGTACACCCCCTGCAGGGATAAATCTTTTCGAAAAGCCGTGTCCACGGTTAAGGACGACTTGGTGACGAATTCAGGGATCATAGAATAACTTTAACGGAATGATTAAAAACTGGTTACTAAAGGTACCACTCACGATTGTAAGGTTGACTTCCTCGAGGGTGATTCGGGGAGGTGCCTCGTTACACAGGTACAGTGGTGGAAGAGGAAGAGTAAGTGAATAAAAAGAAAAGAGTTACTTCTTACCCCTCTTCGAAAATGTTCTGATAGTCGATGCCTTGGAGTCATATTTTGAGAATAAAATCAGCTTTATGCAAAACAGCCATAAAGCCTTGAGAGCCAATCATAGAGCAAATAGCTCAAAATCTTGTTGAGTTCGTCGAACTCACCCTTGTTTATTTTTGTTTCAGAGGAGGACTTTACCTACCCCGAAGGTGGGTTCTATGTTGACATCGACGAGTAGTCTGGGGTTCCCGGGTGGCAGCCTGGGGCAATTAGGAACCAGCTGGCACGGGATTGTTTATCTGTAGGCCTCTTAGGCCATATTTGGATCTTGTTGTTAGAACAACTTATTTTGCTTCCGCTTGTTGTACTGATGGGTCTGTGACCTTGGATTGTAATATTGCTATCTTTCTCTCTAAGAGTTGAACTAAATTTTATCTGGAGTCGTAGGGTCTGTCATGTGCCAGGTGTTCCGGTGTTTCAGTCTCTTTATTATACGTGAGGGCTATGCTTTGGATATGGCATGATCGAAGGGTTGTGTTGCCGATGATCCATGCCGAGCACGCCTGCTGATGTTTACTCGGCCTGGGAGTGGTAACCCCAGTAACCTTCGGTTATGTAGCATGACCACCGACACATAGCATCACTGTATAATTTATGGATTGGGGCATTACAATGAAATTCTATTTCATATCAATATGCACATATTTATGTGGAGTTTGTCTTATGTATTGTAGTTGGTCTAACTACTTTGAACCCAATTAGTTTGGGTACCATTGTGTACTTGATTTGTTTTAGGTACATGTGAGATGCATTGGAAGCTTGCCTCATTTGAAAGAAGATGTGTTCACCATGTGCTTCTTGGAGCCAAGCTTGGATGATTGTGAACTCTCATCTTCTACACCGTCAATGCTATCTCGGTAAGAAGTATCTAACTCATGTATATACTTCTAGCTCTCAAAATTGTGTAGGTTGTTCTTTGGCATGAGTTTCTCTAAGTTGCATTTGATATGGTTTTTGCAAAGTTTCTTTCAAAAAATCTTCATTGCTAATGAGAGTAAGCCGGGATGATTACACATCAAGGGGATTTATATAATCATATTGATGATTCACCGATTCCCAATATCTTAATCTAGCAAATTCATTTCAAAGTCTCTCATGTGCAATATTGATGAATTCTCATAAACCATTTGCCTTATGTGATATTGGTTTTGTGTCTCGAAGTATCCCAACTATCACTTATCCTATGTGGGTATTTATGATGCTTTGAGAACTTGGTGTTGAAAGTTCATCTATACTCTCTAAGAATAATTTGAGCTATGTGCTTTGCGTTTAAGCAAAAATCTTATCGGTGTATTTATGACTTCCTCTTGGATATCATGTGCTTTACCTTGTACCTACATTGTGTGTGCATGTTTCTTTGAGGACTTAGTGTCCACTTAGAAACTTATACACATGAGGGTAGTTACATATTTAATTGATATTCAAAATCTTTAGTGATCACCTTTTATTACTTTCTTGATTCTTTGGTGATCTCTAAAAGGCACAAGCTTTGTTTTTCTATTGGTTTCACATTGCCTCTTAATAAGCTTGTGATCCTATTTGATTTATCTTCTTGGGTGTGCTTGTTTGCGAAATACATGATATGCACTATGTGCCTCATAATTTGAAAGACTATGGTGTTGCTTAGGCTCATCCTTGTTTAGTCTCCTAAATTGTATTTCCATGTCACACCCATCCTTTCCCGGTTGAGCGAGTCTTTATTTTCAACTTCTCTCCTTAATTGCTCAACATTTGTTTGTTGGAAGGTATACTTATTTTCTTAACTATACAACCTTGCAACTTTTTGTGTTCGAAAGAATCTAGGAGGGAGTGAGGATTCCATGTTGTGCACACTATATTGAAATACAAATCCTTCATTGTGCACGTACCTTGGGGAGTTCCCTCTTGATTTTTAGAACACTTGGTTTATCTTATCATAACATCTTCTTGTGCTCAATTGGTTTTGGATCCTTTGATTGCTTGCTTCTTTGTGAATGCATCCCTCTTTTGCAATTGGTATCCTTCTAGTGGATTTCAATTGATATTTTTCTTGTGCAATTGTTGGATCCTCAATATAGTTTGATCCCCTCCATCTATTCGTCTTTGGATATGTGCATTTGATTTCACTCATATCATGAGAAATGCATAAATTATGGAGGGGATTTTATTATGTTACCTTTCTAAAGCTTTTCGCCCATTTCGGCAATCGTTGCCAATGGGGGAGAAGTTTTGGAGGGTTGTATGGAATTAGCTTTGTACTTTGGTATATTATTAAGTATTTGCCTTTCTTGACTTCGCATTAGTTGCTTGGTTTTATATATAGTGGAAACTCCACCATCGCTAATGGTTGACAATATATGCAACGAATTCATGTTCATACACATATGCATAAATTATGGGGGAGTTTGCTCTATATATGTGATTGGACTAACATCACATACCTTTGTAGTATTTGATGTTAGTGCAACCATTCTTGTTCCTTAAATTACATATTATAAACCCTCTCAAAAGAGATTGTCATCAATTACCAAAATGGGGGAGATTGAAAGAGTATTTTCCCTTATGTGTGGTTTTGGTAATTATATGACAATCTCTATGGACTAATGTTTGCATTGAGATATCTTTATAGATCGTGTCCATGGGAATAATGGAGTTCATGTGTTGGACTCTAGAAGCTTATTTGATGACCAAGGTTCTATTCAAGGATGTATATGATGGATGGTCATGGGTTGAGTTGAGCATATTGCAAGTATGTCTTGAAGTATTCAAGACATCATATTAGGAAAGAAATGTTGGAAGATACAAGTTTGATCAAGATGTTGATCAACACACAAAGCTACAAGATGTACCAAGAGGGATCTTGTATCTCTTGGGATGGTAAACACTTGTTCGTATAGCTTTGTGAACTAACTCATGATATATGTGTGTGTGGTATCTTTATATGAGGTTAGGTATCTTCCCATGGGATTGCAACAAATGAAGATTTCTTATAGCTCATGGAGGATGACGCCATGTGGTGATCGTCATCGAGGTTGAGATGTGCAAGACCAAGAGAAGCTTCTTGAAGATCTCCTATGCTTGGAGCTTGCTATGGATACATGAAGACGGAGCCTAGCGAGACTCTCCCATTATGGGTATGAGGGAGTATTTGGAAAAGTCTTCATCAAGCATGTGCTTGGACGCGTAATTAAGAAATATGAACCACTTGAATAGATAAATATAGTCATCATCTAACTCAAGTGGAATGCTCAAGGCAAATGTATGATCTTGATAGGGCTATAGGATAGATAGATGTACTATCAAGAGGGTCTCTCAAGTGAGTAACTTGATCGCATCGTTGTGGAGAGCTCAAACCTTTGCATACTTGGCATATCATATTTCTTGGTTCTTATTTGGCTTTTATCCTTGTGAGGATTAGAGTTCGGTTCATCTCCATGTCAAGCTCTAGTTCATCGAAAACGGGTTTACTTTGAAAAACATGTTGCGTTTTTTATGTTGGAGGTTTTACCGGTTGTTCTATTATCTAGAGATCTTACATTTCTCATTTGGTTTTAACCTCACTTGTTGGACTATGATGTTTCTCTGCATGATCTTTTAGAGCTCTTCGTGGTGATTCCAACGAGCCAAAAATCATCGAAAACGGAGTTCGTATGGTCAAGATATCATCGTTTTCGTATTGACGTTTCTGTCAGGGGCGGAAGTTCCGGCCCTAGGCCAGAAGTTCCGGCCAAACTTCCGCTCAAACTTCCGGTTTGACCAGAGAACACTTCCCGGACGCGTTTTGGGGTGTTTGGGGGGGTCCGGAAGTTTCGGGGTAAGCCCGGAACTTCCGGCCCGAGTGGGAAAAACTGTCCCCAACGGGCAGATTTGTTGGGAACCTATTTAAGGGGTCATCTTCCCCAATGGTTCCCAAGTTTTTTGTGCTCTCTCCTCCTCCATTGTTTAACTCCAAAGTTTTGAGATATCTCAATCCCTCCAATGATTCTTGCTATTTTTTGAGGGAAAAGAGAGAGGAGATCTAGATCCACATTTCCACCAATCCATCTCTCCTCTAAGTGAGGGGAACCTAGCGGGTCTAGATCTTGGAGTTACTTTGTGGTTCTTCTTCTTTCTTCTTCCTCTCTTCTCCCCCATAAGCATTAGTTGCTTTTGGTGGGATTTGGGAGTGAAGGATTTGACTCATTTGTGGTTTTCTTTGTTCTTCCTCTCTTATTCCCCCATAAGCATTTGTTGCTTTGTTGGAATTTGAGAGTGAAGGACTTGAGCACTTTGTGTGCTCTTGCCATTGCATTTGCATCGGTTTGAGCCCTCCACGAGGATTCGTGGTGGTGATACTTGTGAGCTTGTTACTTTTGGGTCCTGGGACCCTAGACGCCTTTTGTGGCCGGCCTTTTGGGGCCAAGACCTTTTGTGGTCAAGACCTTTTGTGGTCATCTTGAGAGCCCACAATTAAGTTGTGGGTGTGTGACTCAATACTTGGGAGCCCCCAGTTAAGTTGTGGGTGTGTGCCTCAAGAGTGTTGTACGGGACTCGATCTCCGCCGCAAAGGAGATCAATAGTGGAAGGTGAACTCGCAACTTTTTGTGGTTGAGTTCATCAGGAGAAGAAGGTGAGCCTTTGTGGCGTTGCGGCTAACCTATTGTGGTTGCGCACACCTCTCCAAACAAGACGTACACCTTTGGGTGGAACTCGGGAATACATGCTGGTCTCTGTGTGACTCGGTTATTTCTATACCCGAGCTCTTTACTTATGCACTTTACATTGTGTTAGCCTTCGTGCTTGAAGTTATCTATCTTGCTATCACCTTGTTACTTGTATTGCTTAGCATAAGTTGTTGGTGCACATATGTGAGCCTAGTTTATTTATCTAGGTTGTATGCTTGTTAAAGTAAACCTCTAGTTTTATTCCGCCTTTATCAAGCATACCGGAATATCCGGGTCTTTCTTGGACCGGATAATCCGGCTTCTCGAAAAAGTTTTAAATCGCCTATTCACCCCCCTCTAGGCGACGTCTATCCGTTCAACAATTGTGCCAAGACAAGAGCAACAACAACCAACACGCGTCGAGCCAGCTTCGCGAGTCTGGCGCGACGAACCGGCAGTATCCAACAACGCACGACGCGACTCGCGGCGGACGACCGATGCACACGGTGGTGTGTTGTTGGAGACCCCAAGAGGAAGGTATGATGAGTGCAGCATCAAGTTTCCCTCAGTTACGAAACCAAGATTATCGAACCAGTAGGAGACGAGAATTCTTTCGAGGTGGCAATGGCGCGAGAAAAGAGTTGTGACGTAGTTGACATGGAACCTGCTCACAACACAATCAAGATACTTTGCCCCAACTTAACAGTGAGGTTTTCAATCTCACCGGCTTGCTGTAACAAAGGATTAAACGTATGTGTGGAAGAATGATGTTTGGTTGTAGAGAATGAAAGTAATATGTTTGCAGTAGGTTGTTTTATCAGATTAAAGAAAAGGACCGGGGTACACAGTTCACTAGTGGTGTCTCTCCATAAATAATAATAACATTCATGCGGGTAAACAAATTACAGCTGGGCAATTAATAGAATAGAGAAGTGCATAACAATGCATATACTAATGCCATGTTGTCTAGTATGAGATTTATTTGGGCATTACAACAATATACATAGACCATTCCAACCACATCTATGACTAATAATTCACCTTCCGGTTAGCGTTTGCACCCCTTTTAGTATTAAATTGCAAGCAACAGATTATCACCTTAAGCAAAGTGTGTAAAGTAAGTAAGTAACATCATCCTTAGATAAAGTACTACTGTTTTATCCCTAGTAGCAACAGTACATCTACAACCTTAGAGCTTTCTTTCACTACCCAGATTAAATAGAGACATGAACCTACTATCGAGTATAAATACCCCCTCTTGGAGGCACAAACATCTACTTGGTCAGAGCATCTACTAGTAATCCAAAATAACACACACATAATATATTATGAAGCAAATGACTTAGTACTCAATATTTATCGGATCCCAGCAAACACAACATGAAGTATTACATAACGATGATCTTGGTCATGATAGGCAGCTCAGAAGATCTAAACATGATAGCACAAGAGGAGAAGACAATCATCTAGCTACTGCTATGGACCCGTAGTCCAAGGGTGAACTACTCATGCATAAGTCCGGAGGCGGGCATGGTGATGTAGAGCCCTTCGGTGATGATTCCCCCTACCAGCAGGGTGCCGGTGAGAGCTTCTAATCTCTCTCAAAGTAGGGTTGATCTTAGGTGGTTTTCTTCGTATTTATCTTAGGTTTTCGGGCGGTATATGTAGGCGACATGGCGAAGGCGGTGGAGGGCCAAGGGGCCCTCACCACGTGCTCGCGCGGCTAGGAGCGGGGCCGCGCTTGGGCATGGTGAGGCTGCCTCTGTCTCAGTTTTCGTTTCTCCTTTGGACTTCTGGAACGTGTCGGAAAAAATATGAGCTTTGGTAAAGAAATCGTGCAATTCCGAGAATATTTCCTTAAGTGGTTTTCTAAAACGAAAAACAGCAGAAAACAGGGAACTGACACTATGGCATCTTGTTAATAGGTTAGTTCCAAAACCATATAAAATGCATATAAAACATGTAATAATTGGTATAATATAAGCATGGAACATAAGAAATTATAGATACATTAGAGACGTATCAACATCCCCGAGTTTAGTTCTACTCGTCCGGAGTAGGCGAGAACGATAAAAAGAATAATTTTGAAGTGACATGCTTTCATACAATCTTGATCATATAATAATGTAATGCATGTAAACTGAGATAAAATGAATAAGCGTTGTAGTTTATATTGATATCAAATGAGTAATAAATAAACAAGTAGGCAAAGTGTAACACCTCGAAAATTTAGGCCGTATTTAAAATTATTTTCAGACGCCGAAAAACTTATTTAGTTTCAAATAAACATTTTCTAAACTCTTTCGAGGCGATTCGATTTAGGTTTTGCTCTCTCGTTAAATATCGGAGGACTTCCCTATCCATTTCTCGAAGACCCGCCCAATAATATTTCATACTACGATCCGACGTTCCCGATTTCCGAAATAAACTGTTAATTATCGGTCCCGATCCCAATTTTATTCGTCCACTTAAGAGTCTCCAAAAATCCTCACCTACTTCCTTTGAAAGCCAAAAACCGATGTCAGTACGCGGCTTAGAGGACACTTTCCAAAACCGTTATCCACACCACAAAATGAGTTCAAACTCCTTAGACACCCTCCCTATACCAAATGTACCCTGTGCTATTTATTTGAAATTTTTCTAAGTTAGGGAAACCACTCTGCCTTTCTGTCGAACTCCTTACATGCGTACGGTTTTTCAAAAATCTTGTTTTACCAAATGTGTCTTTAAAACATGTGACTGGTTTAGTATCGCAGACCTTCTTCTTAGCCACCCTTAGGTACCTTCTTTTTTCCGTTTGGTGCTTCGAGCTTCCGGCAACTCGACGATGTCGTTTCGAGACGCACACCTCGACATTGTCCTAAATCTTACTTAGGATAAGAACCCACCTAATCCCTCTCTCCCTAAGAGCATGTACAATGCAAGGTGCTTATGGGAGGTGCTTAAAAAATAAACCGATTTTTATATAAGCACCGGTGCTTATTTGTACTAGATAAATGCTTAGCTAAGCACCCCTCCTATAAAAATAGGCACCGATGCTTATGAAAGTGCTAGGTTTATTTTTGTAAGCATCTAGCTAAACATCTTGCATTGTAAATGGCCTAATCAGCCCCTTTACTCCCCCACAGACAACCACCCTCTTCCACTCGTTCCTATCTCCTCCCTGTGGCAAGAAACGTCATTCATGACCTCGCTAGCCATCAATGGCTACCACTAAAGCTGGCCAAACGGGCCGTGCTTGTCGGGCCGGCCCGAGGCACGCATTTTGCGGCCCGGCACGAGCACGGCCCGGCCCGTCTGTTATCGTGTCGTGCCTCGGCCCGGCACGCCACGGGCCCGTGCCCAACTCGCAGGCAAGGCACGCGGGCCGGCCCGGCACGGCACGGTTGCTTTCGTGCCGGCCCGTGGCCCGCCAGGCACGGCACGGCTCGGCGGCACGGCACGGCCCGGCGGCGGGGAGCGGGGGGTGGCGACGCGGCGCGGGCACGCGGGCACGCGGGCACGCGGGCGGCACGCGGGACGCCGGCGGGGAGCGGGGGGTGGCGGCGCGGCGCGGGCACGCGGGCACGCGGGCACGCGGGCGGCACGCGGGACGCCGGCGGGGAGCGTGGTCGCCGGGCCGTTGTCGGGCCGGCGTGTGCCTGGCGTGCCGTGCCGGCACGCTACCGGCACGCCGCGCGCGGCACGATGGCCCGTTAAGCCCGGTGACGGCCCGTTAGGCACGGGAAATTGTTTTTTATTCGTTTTTCAAAATTTGAACTTCAAACAGCTCTATTTTTTGCTATAAAAAGGGCCTCACATCCCTACATTCAGCACACTCAACTCAACCCACACTTCTCACCATACATTCTCACACTTCTTATCCCATGGACCCTCCCCCTCCCCCGCCGTTCAACCCAAACCCCCGGGGGCATCACCCCGAGCCGATGATCGACTTCACAATGGACCAATTCGGTCTTCAAGTGGATGATTTCAACATCATAAGCCCCACCCCACCCCACCCCACCCCCACCTATACTCAACCACCATCTCATTCGATACCTTCTAGTGGTAGTTCTGGCGGTAGTTCAAGCACCTCCACCGGCACGAAGAGGCGGAGGCGAAGCTCCTGGGTGTGGTTGGAGGGCCATTTCGAGGATCGTGTAACGATTCTCGAGGATGGCACCAAGCAATGGGACGCGGTGTGCAAGTGGGCGGGTTGCGACAAGATCCTCACCGGCAACTCCTCCATGGGAACCGGCCACTTGGAGCGGCATGTGAAGACACACCGGAGGTTGCAGGCCGAGGAGATGGCGAGAAGACAAGGCGACCTTCCCTTCCAACCCGACGGGCAGGTAATGAACTGGAACTATAATGCTGACATATCTCGTCGAGGTCTATGTGGTGTGATAGCTGCGCATGATTTACCGCTTGGATTTGGGGCGTATCCCGCTGTTGTTGATTGGATTAGAACTTGTCACAATCCACGCTATGAACCTGTTTCTAGGCAAACTACATCTAGGGATATGAAAAAACTGGCTAAAGAACTAGCTAATGATCTAAAAGATGAATTTACAAAGTGTGTATTTTCAGTTTCATTAACATCTGATATCTGGAGTGGTAGAGCTAAGCAAGATTATCTAAGTGTTGTTGCTCATTATGTGGACAGTAATACTTGGGAACTTAAAAAAGCTTTGCTTGGATTTGAATTAATTGATGTTAGCCATACTGGTCCCGCCATAGCCGCCAAAATCTTGCAAGTCGTGGAAGAATTTGGCCTCGAGTCTAAGGTGTTTGCAATAACTTTAGATAATGCTTCAAACAATGCTAGGGCAATGACTGATCTTATTCCCAAACTTTCGGCTTATTCTGCACCATACCTTTTCCATCAACGTTGTGCATGCCATATTATTAATCTTATTGCTAAAAGTGCTTTAAAGCTAATGAAAGCACCCATTGAGAAAATAAGAAGTGGCATAACTTATCTGAGTATTTCTAATCCACGGCTAGCTGAGTATAAGCGGTGGTGTGAGGCGGCTTCAAATGCACATCATGTCTACAATGTTGATATGGATATTAGATGGAACTCCACGTACATAATGATTAGAGATCTGATCCGTGATAAAGAACAATTTACCATGTTTGTTAATTCAAATAGCGGTGGAGCAATCTATATCACGGATCAGGACTGGGTTATGGCACAAATGATAATGGAGTTTCTAGAAGTCCTTTACGATGCAACTAACATTTTATCAGGGGTTTATTATCCCACATCTCCTCTGCTAGTGCATCAGATTGTATTGATTGCTAATCACTTGAAGGAGTATGAACATGATGAAATTTTAAGAGATGCTGTTAAAAAAATGAAAGAAAAGTTTTTAAAATATTGGAAAGAAATCCCTGATTTGTATGCATTTGCATTCATTTTGGACCCAAGGGCTAAACTTGAGGGATTAGGATATGCTCTTTCTTTATTAACAGCCACCTTAGAGGTAGACTATGCAACTTATCTATACAATGTTAAGGGCAAACTCACTGATCTTTACTTGAAGTACGAGAATAAGTATGCAGCGACAGTTCGTCCGCCTCGTCCTCCAGCAGCTACACAACCCGGAAAGAAGAAAACAATCTTCAAACTCTTTAGCGGCAGCTCCAGCTCAAGTTCAAGCACCGCCACTGCTCCTCGACGCAGCGAGTTGGGTGTTTACCTCACTGACCAGGTGCTTCCCGACGACGAAGAAGAAGAATTCAACATCTTGCAATGGTGGTATGAACACAAAAGTACATATCCAGTGCTTTCCATACTTGCACGAGATGTGTTAACTGTCCCCGTATCAACCACATCGTCGGAGGGAACATTTAGTCTAAGTGGAAGAGTACTAGAGCCAAGAAGAGCAAGTCTCCACCCTTCAATGGTGAAGAGTTTAATGACGGTGAAAGATCGCGAGCGGGCGAAGCGGAGATCCCAACACATGCCGGAGGACCCCGAGTTATTGGCTGCGATGGAGAACTTTCATATCCAGGACAATGAAGAAGAATAATTTTTTCCTCTTTGTAATTTTATTTCTATTTTTGTAATTTGAACTCGGTCTGTAATATGAACAATTAAGTAGGAGAGCAGCAAGTTTCAGACGCACTCTTTCCTTACCAGGGTACCCGAGGGGACTGGAAGGTTTTAATGAGGCGGCTTTCTAGCTAAATAAAATTATTATGATCATATCAAACTATGTCTTGTGTTTTTTTACTATAAGAAAGATAAAACATCATAAAACAACATAAAACATCATAAACCAATATAAAACATCATAAAAGAGAAAAAAAACATGAAACAGGATAAAAAACAGCTTAAATTAAAAAAACCGTGCCTACCGTGCCGGCCGGGCCGTGCCGGGCCGCCGGGCCCATAACGCGCAGGCACGCGGGCCGGCCCGAGCACGGCCCGTTAGGCTAACAGGGCTGGCGTGCCGGGCCGCTAACGTGCCGTGCCTCAGGCGGCGCGTGCCGTGCCGTGCCGGGCCGGCCCGATGGCCAGGTATAGCTACCACCTACTCCTCTACTCTCCCTCTATATAAAGACCTTCCAGAGCAGCCCAAGCAAACCCTAGACATTTCTTCCCCACTCCCCTACCCCCTGTCTCTCCATTCAGTGCGAGAAAAGAGAAGAAGCAGCCACAAATTCCTCCACAAATCTTTGCCACCATGGCCGGAGCTCCTCGAGCTCGGGCGCGTGCGTGGGGGGCCGTCCCCGCCCCTGCCCTGCCTCCCCCGGCCACGGTGCGCCGCCACCGGCTAGCCCTCCGGCGAGCCCCCGGTCGCCCCTGCCCGTTTCCGTCCGGAGCGGGAGGAAGGAGACGACCTCGTCGATCCGTTTTCTGTTTTTTTTTTCTCTTCCGTTCGGTTCCTTCCGTTTCAGCCCAGCAAGCAGCCTCCCCTGGCAGCCCAGCTGCGGCCTGCCTAAGTGCTGGCGCGCGCGGCGCGCAGGCGCGGAGCCTTGGCCCATCCCGCGCGGCCGAGCAGCCCGTTCTGTTTTTCGCGTTTCTGTTTTTTTTCTGCATTTTTCAAACCCTGTATCTATTGAATCGTAGCTCCGTTTTCAGTGATTCAAATTTCTAAATCTTTGTCTCGACGAGATCTACACGTTGGGTACTAGTTTTATTTTATTTTAAAACCTTTTATTTCACTGCCATTTTCAAAAACGTTGTTTGCCGGTTTGACGGTTCGTTTGTTTTTCGAGTTTTTCGATGCGCGATGACACCAAGACTTTTCGGACGATTTGGAACCCGTCATCAAAAGAAAGCTAACCCCTTGCTGTGATCAATACCGCAATGTTTGTTTGTTTGTTTGTGTGCTTGCTATTGCTATGTCGTGTGTTTATATTTGTATATGTACTGATGTCTATTATACTGCTTGATAATTAAATTTTTTACATTGTGTTATTTATTATATGCTAACCCCACCATTCTTGAGACATTGGACTGGGGGTACCGCCACTGTCGATGGAATGGTGGTTAATAACAACCCACTAAAAACGACACGAGGATTCCGGCACACCCGCCGCGAATGGCCGGTCGGTTTAACTTGACGTTATTTACTTCATGTTTTGTTATATCTATATATATATTGTTGTGTGTGTTGTTTTTCTTGTTGTGTGTGTTTATTTACACTGCTATTTACATGTTGGTGTGTTATGGTTGTTGATGTTTAACTCTGATGATTGTGATGATTATTATTATTATTATTATTATTATTATTATTATTATTATTGTTATTATTATTATTATGTTGGACTAACCCTGTGTTTTGGATTGGAAAATAATAAATTTGATTAAATGCAACACCCCTCCAAACGTCGATAAGGTCTATTCATAGTGCCACTAATCTGAACCCTTGCATGTGAAACCACCGTCGTCCCATGGAAAACCGTGACCTAGTAGGTTGTTGAGCCTCTTTTAGACGAACCACCCGTTGGACGCAAGCTAGGGGTCTTGTGATAAGAAGTCCGGAGCTAGGCATACTCGGTCGCGCCGAGGGATGTGCCGGACTTACTTGCCCGTTGTACCATGCGTATAGGGTGGGGAGGGAGAGTGTCTCAGCAAGTGGACCGTCGCGTGAGTGTATCTTGCTTAGTACGGCTTTGGGCGTGATAAACCGGGAGTGCCGGCTGAGTCGGGTGCATTCTGATAGGTGGTAGAGCAAACTCTCAAGAGAATCAACCTAACAGCTAGCCTCGTTCCTAGGATATGGAACAACAGTTCAGTGTCAGTCACACCGTGTGTCTTTATCGAGTCCGCAGGTTAACTTAAGATTTGTTTGAAAGAATTAATCAACGACTTGACCTCATTTAATGAACAATAAATTGATGCAGGAAATGTTACTTGAGGCTTGAGAAGTCTAGTTGTTGAGCCAAAGTTGGCTAGGGGCTCGAGAGACCAGTTGTGAATATTTGTGAAACTCGGAACTATACCGTGTTGTTGAACACCGCTCCTCGGTGCCCGATCTCTAAATTCCACCGTTAAGTTGAAACTCATATTTGCCATGCTACTTTCTGAATATTTGCCATGCTACTTCCTGAACATATGCCATGCTATATTCTGAACACATGACATGCTACATTCTGAACTTATGACATGCTTGATTGTTGATACCCGTTGATTGTTTGCCATGTTGTTTGCAATGCCATGCTACCTTTTGATACTATGCTTTGCGTAGGTCTTGCCATGTGTAGATTATTAATTGACAAATAACTTGTCACATGATTGTTTGCTGCATGATTGTCGGATTGTTTGTAGCAAGGGACTACCTCTTGCTGAGTGCATAATTAATGTACTCACGGGTCTCAATGTGGCCAGATATCGGCGAGGATTCATCTTCCACCTTAGCGAGGAGATGGAGCAAGAGTGTGCGTGCTAGGATCCGTAGTCCAGCCAGATGCCCGGGAGAATGGAGTCGCTCCAAGCCGTTGCCTCAATTCTTCTTCCGCTGCCAGTTAAACTCTGACATGTGCCATGCTTGGCTTGATATTTTGACATGCCTCGATGGCCTTGTAACCCTTTTGTAGCACTTGTGTGCCTGACTGTGTAATGATATCATGTATGTTACACTGTCGCGACGTGTGACCCGATATCTTGGGCTGGCGCACGAGACGACCGCCTCGCTGGCAAGTTGTGCCAGGGAGGGGTGTTACACCAAAGCAAAGCAAAACTTTCAATGATATAGTAGTAGAGAGCAATCAACCGTGCAAAGTAGATATTAGAGATGATTTAAACTTTAAGAACAACAATATAATCATCTAATGCATCCAACAAACATGACAACTTTGTGAAAGGATCAAGTCAAGCAATAACAATATGCACGTAGAAAATCAACTCTCTATTTGTTCACAAGAAACAACCAAGCGTTCAGCGTTGGTTCCTGGCTCCAGGATGTTGTGGCTAAGAAAATTTTAAGGGTGCTTTGGAAGGCCAACGGAAGAAAGTTTCACAAAGCTGAAAGTGATCATTAGACAAGAGGAAGTCTTACAATCGAAGCTATGCAAGGAGTAGAGATTGCCACACAGCGGATGCACATAGAGCTATAAGTGTATGAAATCTCTCCAATGGAACTAGTGGGGGTTGATTTCTACGCACGCTTCTATTCTCGTAGACAGTGTTGGGCATCCAAGAGCAGAGGTTTGTAGAACACCAGCAAGTTTCCCTTAAGTGAATCACCCAAGGTATATCGAACTCAGGGAGGTAGAGGTCAAAGATAACCCTCTCAAGCAACCCTGCAATTAAGATACAAGAAGTCTCTTGTGTCCCCAATACACCCAATACAGTTGTCAGATGTATAGGTGCACTAGTTATGTGAAAAGATAGTGAAATACAAGTAATATGGATGATTATAAGTAATAATTGCAATCTGTAATAAAAATGGCAGAAAGCAAACATGTAACAAAACTTGTTGGAAACGGTGTTTCAATGCTTAGAAACAAGGCCTAGGGATCGTACTTTCACCAGTGGACATTCTCAACAATGACATCAAAGTTAAATAAATAAACACTACTCTCAAACACTCTCATGTTGGATAACAAACACCATTCATTGTGTAGGGCTACGAGAGCACCCTCAAAGTCAGAGTAAACTAACACCAACAATGTCATATAGGAATTAGACACGGTGCACACACTGTCACCGTTACACCCGTGAATAACCCCAGAGTTCATATTAAAGTAAGCTCTAGAGTGTATAATAGATAAAGAGTAGCATCACATATTCAACTAGATTACAAAGCTCATGATCGCAGCCCCGGGGGAGAACTACTCACTCCTCATCATAGGAGTCAGCAACGGCGATGGAGATGACGGTGGAGTCGATAGAGATGGCTCCGGGGGCAATTCCCCGTCCCGGCAGGGTGCCGGAACAGAGACTTCTGTCCCTCGAATCTTGTCTTCGATGGCGGCGGCGCTCGGGACCCGTGGAGGAACTATTGAACACTGTGTTAGGGTTTTGCGTCGGGGGGTTTATATGGGCGAAATGGCGAAGGTGGTGGAGCTCCGTGGGCCCCACACCACATGCTCGCGCGACAGAGGGGGGAGCCGCGCCGGGAGGTGGTGTGGGCCCCTCGGGCTCCGTCTTCGCCTCCCCTTCGGTGTTCTGGAATGTTCTCAATTAAAAACAGACTTCAGAAAAGAAATCGTCCAATTCCGAGACTTTTTTGAAACCTAAAACAACAGAAAACAGGGAACTGGCACTGTGGCATCTTGTTAATAGGTTAGTCCCATAAAATGCATAAAACTATATAAAATGCATATAAAACATGTAATAACTTGGTATAATATATCATGGAACATAAGAAATTATAGATACGCTGGAGACGTATCAACATCCCCAAGCTTAGTTCTACTCGTCCCGAGTAGGCAAGAACGATAAAAGAATAATTTCTGAAGTGACATGCTATTACACAATCTTGATCATTGTCCAGCTGCTCGAAATAGTCCATCACCGGGGATACGGCTAAGTACTTAGATTGTTGACTCTGCAGAGATTGTGCACTTTCACCTTTAGACTCAACTAACCTAGACATCCTATACACGCGGAGTGCATTAAGGAAAGGAGAGAATTGAGACAAGAACTTTCAGAAGAAGAATTCAACCATACTAGTAAGACCCCTTCCACCTACCAACTCTACATCTGCTTGTCAAACTGACATGTTGAACTCTCACAACTTAGTTGTTCAAGACAGAGCCCATTGTCAAAAGGCTGCACGGAAAGCTTCTAAACTTGGAGGGACTTAGTAATCTCTTTATTCCTGGGTGGCCATCTACAAGTGCACTTTTGGTTGAAAACCACCATGCTCATGGCTCTAAGTAGAATAAAATTCATCCTAGGCGAAGACAACCACAAGCATAGTTCCAAATAGCCACTTAACATAAACAATATCAACCAATCCACCCATGGGTGCATTTTATGTTTAACACTTAGAAATATTTCCATAACATGGCATGTAAACAATTTTATAGCATTGCTAAGCATCTAATTAAACTTTTAAATTGGCTGCATGGTAAGGGATGGCTACACACTACTAGGAATTTGCATAGCCTAAAACTAACTTAGCAAAATAAAATAATAACAAAAGTTTCCTATCATGCATACTACTTAAAATTCTACAAATGCATATATGAAAAATAATGGGTGATTTATGAATGTCACTTGCCTTGGTAACAGGAGGCACACGCACATCAAGAATAACAATCACAAACAATTCCTTCCTCCTCTTCACAATCTAGCAACAAACAATACCAAAATAAATAAACACAACATGCAACACTTAAAGTATAAATATGTATGCATGCATGATATGTTATGAACATAACCAAAACAACTTATTATCATTTTATTCTCTCTGTTTATTTAATGAATGAGATGCAATGAACAATATTTTATTTTCTATTTTAATAATTAAAATATAGAGAACAATTGTAGTTAATTTAAGTACTACACTCAAATTATTTAGTTCCTTTATGAAAATTTCAGTAAAAACTCATGTTGCACTTTCTGTACAGAGAGCAATTTTTCAATTCCAAAACAGTTGGATTTATGTGAAGAATATTTTTATTATTTAACTTATGAATTTAAATAGCCGAATTGTCAATCTGTTAATTTCGCAATTTCAAAGATACTAAAATGACAAAATAATGATATAGAAATAAACTACATGAGCAGGGCTTTCCAATGATATAAAATTTATCAAATTTGGACTTACAGATTGAAAGTTATGAATTTTGCAAGTTTTAATAGTTTTCGGTTTTAATTTTTAAATTCTATTAGAAAAAGAAAAAGAACAGGCCACGCGGCGCAATCTGATTTGACCGTACCGCTTCGACGCGGATCGCAATCGTGATCCGTTAGATCTAACTGAAAACGTGCGTGCCAGATTAATCGCCTGAGACAAAAATTAAAAATGAAACAGATCCTTTGGAGCTAGATACAACAATGCAGAATGCGTTGACCTAACGCGGGCGGCGCGAGTCGCCGGAGACGCGTAGGACGCGGCGGAGCCATTGCCGGTGTTCACTCTCGCGGCGTTCTATGGCTCTAGGGAAAGAACAAAGCTCACCAGGGGGTGCGCGACGTCGAGATGAAGGCGATGGCGAGGCGGCGACGACCGGAGCGTCCTCGTCTCCCCGGTGGCGGATCTCCTCAGACGTGGACGAACTCGACGATGCGCTGCGGGAAACATCACGTAACCGTGTCAAAAAGTGTCGCATGGGCTAGAGGATGCGAGGGGAAGTGACGAGAGGGCTTGGCATTGCCTTAGCTCACCGGAAAATGAAGTTCTGGCCGGCGGCCACCGCGGGACTCCAGAGACGAATACGTGCGGCCTGGTGGCTCTCGGGTAGAATGGTTTGGGGAAAATGGAAGAGGGCGGAGAGGGCTTTTAGTGGCAGAAACGGTGCACGAATTGGTGGTCTTAATCGCACGATTTGATGCGATTGATTTCAGGCGTTTCTCTGTTCTTAACGCGAGTGAGCCATTAATCGCTAGGAGAGATGACAGGTGGGTCCCACCTGTCAGCGTCAGCGAGAGAGAGAGGGTGGGCTGGGCCGCTGGTGGGCTTCTGCGCTGCGCGTGCGGTAGATAGTTACGGGCCACGACCCAATCGGCTCGGAAACTTATTTATTTTTATTCAAATCCTTTTATGTTTTTCAAATCTGATTCAAATATGATTTTTAAACTTAACCAAATCATTTCAGAAAAATTCATAAAAATATGTTTTGCAAAGCTTATCAAATTTAGAAATTTTTAGTATCATACTTGTCTATCAAATAATTTTATACAAAGGAATATTATAAGGAGTACAAATAAACAACTTTATGGAATTACAATTTATTTAAACTTATAATTGAATTTTTATTTAGTACTTATGTGATTGAAATGTGATATCTATATGATGAATGATGCATGAATGCAAAGTTTTAAATTTTTGAAAAAATTTGGGATGTTACAGACTAACCCCCTTAAGAGGAAGCTAGCCCTCGAGCTTCGGAAAGGTCAGCAAATAGGTGAGGATGGTCTTCTCGAAGGTCCTCTTCTCGTTTTCATGTGGCTTCTTACTCGGTGTGATGATTCCACTAAACCTTGCAAAACTTGATGGTTTTATTACTGGTGACTCTTTCTGATGTCTGTAATACCTAATCAGGCTAAAAAACCTTCTGGTACCACTTCCAATCTGAGGTCCTTGAATGCCTTGCATAAATCCTCAGGTATTTCTCCTGCTGTGAGGCCATTCACATATACCTTACGACTCAGGGCATCTGCTACTACATTAGCCTTTCCCGGATGGTATTGGAGACTTAGATCATAATCTTTGATAAGTTCCAATCATCTTCTCTGCCTCTTGTTCAATTCCTTCTGAGTGAAAATATACTTCAAACTTTTGTGGTCAGTGAATACTTCACATCTTTTTCCCATCAGATAGGGTCTCCATATCTTCAGGGCATGTACTACTGAGGCTAACTCGAGATCGTGGGTAGGATAATTTGCTTCATGTTTCTTGAGCTGTCTAGAGGCATAGGATGCCACTCTACCTTCCTGCATCAATACACTTCCAAGACCTTGGCGTGAAGCATCACAGTACACTTGTAATTCTTTCTCTAAATCAGGTAAGCATAGAACTGGGGCTGAAACCAAACGTTTCTTCAATTCCTAAAAACTGGCTTCACAGGCCTCAGTCCACTCAAACTTCTTTCCCTTTTCAACAATTCCGTTAAGGCTTTGGCAATCTTGGAAAAGTTTTCAATAAATCTTCGGTAGTATCCTACTAGACTCAGAAAACTACATAATTCTCCCACATTCTTTAGTGGTTCTCAATTGGTTACAGCAGAAACTTTCTCAGGATCCACTGCTATACTCTCTTTGGATACCACATGGCCTAGAAATCCGACTTGTTCTAACCAAAACTCACATTTGCTGTATTTGACATACAACTTATGTTCACGTAGTCTCTGCAATACCAGACGCAAATGCTCTTCATGTTCTTTGTGACTCTTGGAGTAGATTAAAATGTCATCAATAAAAACTACCACAAACTTATCCAGAAAATCCATGAACACTTTATTCATCATATTCATGAAATAGGCTGGAGCGTTGGTTAAACCAAAAGGCATTAATGTGTACTCATAAGAGCCATATCTCGTAACAAACGCTGTTTTTGGTATATCCATTTCTCTAACTTTCATTTGGAGGTAACCTGATCGAAGATCAATCTTGGAGAAGACACAAGCACCTTCCAGTTGATCAAATAGTTCATTTATCTTGGGTAACGGGTACTTGTTCTTGATGGTTTGCTCATTTATATCCCTGTAGTCCGTGACTAGCCTCTGGGTTTGATCTTTCTTTTTGACAAATAGAACTGGTGCTCCCCATGGCGATGAACTTGGACGGATAAATCCTTTCTGAATGTGTTCCTCTAGTTGCTTCTTGAGCTCTTTCAGTTCATCGACGACCATAGGATATGTTCTCTTAGCTATTGGTCCAGTACCTGGTTTTAGTTCAATGAGAAACTCCACATCTCTATCGGGTGGCATTCCCGGTAGTTCTTCTGGAAAAACAT
The DNA here is from genome assembly GCA_026929855.1 of Poa annua. Lineage (NCBI taxonomy): Eukaryota > Viridiplantae > Streptophyta > Magnoliopsida > Poales > Poaceae > Poa > Poa annua. Next base: position 44,495,435 of record CM049430.1, read on the forward strand.
ATGGGTATTCCTGGACAATAAGCACATCACCAAGGCTAACCCCCTTAAGAGAATTTAGCCTAACTTTCTTAAGTTCGAAAGTTGATCTGAATTTAATTTTCTGTTTCTCTGGGGTGGTGAGGGTGATAGCTCTATTTGCACAGTCTATGATTCCTTCAAAACGGGTCATCCAATCCATTCCAATGATAACATCCAAGCCTTGGGTTTCTAGGATGACTAAGTCTGTTGGAAAAAGGTATTATCCAATCTTCAAATCTAACTGTCTACACCAAGAATTTACTATCATCTCACCTCCAGGTGAACTCACTCTAATAGGTTTTCCTAGGCTTTCCTCGGCTAGCCCATGTTTGTTTACAAAAGCTCTTGATATGAATGCATGCGATGCTCCAGTATCAAATACGACTAATGCTGGAAAAGAATTGAGCAAGAACGTACCAATCACAACATCAAGTTCATCATGAACTTCTTCCACATTGATGTGGTTCACTTATCCCTTCTGAAAGGGTTTGGGCTTGGAATTTTCAGCAGCCTTCCTCTCTAGGCAGTTAGTTGCATAATGTCCCGTCTTCTTGCACTTGAAGCAAGTCACATCAGACAAGTCTTTCTTCCCTTCATAGTTAGGGCGGTGATGACCATTTCCATGATTATGGCCATGGTGATGGTTTCCCTTGAATCCTCCATTGTTTCCTTTGTATCCTCCATTGTTTCCTTTATATCCTTCATTATGGTTATGACCATGATACTTTTGGCCACTACCATTGTTGGAGTGATTCCATGGTTTATGTCCACTGCCTTGAGTGCCTGGTTCCTTTCGTGTGCTCCCTCAGAATGAACCTTACTTGTACTGAACATCCTCTTCCTGTTCTCTTCCTTTCTTATGTTGTTGTCCAAAGTGATGGCTTCATCCAATAGAGCTTGATAGTTAGGAGCATAGGCTACAGACAAGGGTATCTTCAATTCTCCCTTAAGTCCATTGAGAAATTTCTCTTTCCTCTTAGCATCAGTGTCGATGTCTTCTGGTGCATACCTTGATAGTGTGCAAAAGTCATCCATATACTCCTTCAGAGTTCTACCTCCCTGCCTCAAGCTGCGGAATTCTTCCTTCTTCAGATTCCTTATGCCAGAGGAAATGTGAGCATTGCGAAAACCTTCCTTGAAAGCATCGATCCCAAGTCAGGTCCTCTAGAGGGTGAGTCACTTGATAAGTCTCCCACCACAGTGCAACGGGTCCTTCCAACAGGTGTGCAGTGAACCTCACTTTCTCTGCCTCAGAGCATTTGCAAGTCACTAAGTCCTTGTTGACTGAGCGGAGCCAGTCATCTGCCACTAGAGGTTCTGTAGCAGAAGAGAACTTGTTTGGCCTAAGCCTTAGGAACTTGGGGTGGTGGTGGAGGGTTGTTGTTGTTGTTGTTGTGGTGGTTGTTGTTGTTAGTTGCAGCAATGAACTGAGTCATCATAGTCATCAACTAGGTTTGAGCTGCCATCAGCTGCTGCATAGCATCGTTGTTGTCAGGATCATGATGTGGAGGCATCTTTGGGATGGGGGGGGGGGGGTTAGCATGGATGAGTAAAAGATAGATAGAACTAAAAGAAGGAAATCCTACCCATGCACAAAACAATCAAGTCAAGCAATCCACAATCAACAAACAACTTAAACTTTTCTTTCTTAGCAACTCACAAATGAACAATGTTGATAGATTAAATAAGACGACCAAGTCTGCAAACCAAATATTTCAACATTGTCATACCACAAGTTGGAGATCAATGTTTTTTAAAACGACGAACTAAACGTGAAGTAAAGTATGGTGGTCCAACTACTAAGTTAAATATTTTCGTCCATGATATCTCCTTCGTCTTCTTCGACTTCCTCGATGGTGATGCCTTCTTTCATGAGGATCTCCTTATAATCGCTCACTTCCTCCTCTAAGGCCTCATTTTTCTCCTGTAGCATAGCCTTCTCACGGCGCAGAGTCTCGATCACTTCTTTCTCCAGGGTTTCATTCTTCTCTTGCAACATTCTCTTTTCATGGCGCAGAGTCTCGATCAGATCACGATAAGCCTCGAACTCGACGTCGTTACTCAGAATTTCATCCTTCAAAATTTTAATCTCCTTGTTCTTGTCTCTAACTCTCTTCTCTTGATTTTGGAACTTCTTCTCCTGTGCCCGAAATTTCTCCTCCTGAGCGTTGGCCACTTCTTCTTGGGCGTCTATCTTCTTTTGAGTCTCCTTGACTTGGGCCACTATTTCATCATTCCTTAGCAACTCTTCACGTCTATCCTCTTCTAGCTGCCAGAGGTCAATTTCTAAGTCTTGATATGGATGCAAAGGATCTGGTTTGCTTTTGTCCTCCTCATTCACAAGGAAGGGTATCCCATCTTCATCACGTTTGCCCAAGATAAAAAATAGTGGTCCTTTAACTCCTCTTGGTATTGCCCACAAAGACGTCCAATTAGCTCCTACGTGACAAGATTAAATCCTTTCTCCAAGGAGTCACCAATCGTCTTGTACTGCATGTCTTCGGTCTTGGGTTCAGTATGGCGCTCGTGTTGAAAGAGGTGAACTCTCCATAAGTCATCTTTGTTGAAGTGCTTCAACTGGCTTGCCTTGATGATGGGTGTTGGAAGTGCCAATATTTCCACTATCTCCAGAAGGTATCTTCCAAAACACATATCCTTGAAGTCATCCACGGTTTGATACATGAAGAACGACATCCTATGTTATAAGAGTAAAAAAAAATATCAAAACAGAAACATAAGCAAGAAGTACAAGTCCTGATGTGCAAAAAAATACTTAGAGAAAATATCAGTTTCACTCTACAAGGTGATCAACATTATTAACAACTCTTTGTAAGTTGGACATTCAATATAGTGAGAGAGACAGACACCCAGCCAACCACTTATAATTGTGGAACAGGTCTCATGTACGCGGACATGTAAGATTAGTCTCCGGGCCGCTTCATCTCACTATGCCGCTAGGATCCAACATACTTCAAAGATGGTAATATTATGATCAAAAAGGGGCTTAACACATCCTAAGGGTTCGAACCTACATGCAACACTTTGCTCTGATACCATTTTGTAGTGCCCCAACTTTTATTAAAGATGGAACACCTGTGTTAAGTGCTAGTCCCTGGATCACTGCCAGCACCACAGTACAAAATATAAAGTATCATTGCATAAGTATCAAATTGCTACAACGAGATCCAAAAACAGCTAAGTATAGCTTTATTACAAGGTGCATAGCCATGAAGGCTAGCTATAATATTCAGAGTTCACAACAAAAGCAAATTAGCAATGAGCCTCATCTTCAAGCATGCGCCACAGGCAGACATGTTGGGTGTAGACTCGAGTCCAAACTTATTCTTCATCTGAAATACCTGCACATTTGAATATGCAGGTCAATACAATGAAGTATTGGCAAGTGACTATTGTGGATATAAAATGACAAGTCTAGAATCTATATGCATATTTGGCTTGGTGGAGTTGGGTGGCTGTTTTGTAGAAAGCAAGTTTTCTCCTATCTTTTAAGAAACACTTCAATTTCCAAGGACTTAGCACCAAGGGATGAAGCCCAAGTGCACCAACATTTCTTTCCTTAGTCAAATTTTACTTCATGAAAACAGTGTTGAGATTCTTCCGTCCATCCTTGCTCAGCTGCTCGAAGTAGTCCATCACCGGGGACACGACTAAGTACTTAGATTGTTGACTCTGCAGAGGTTGTGCACTTTCACCTTTGGACTCAATTAACCCAGACATCCTATACACGCGTAGTGCATTAAGGAAATGAGAGAATTGAGAAAATAACTTCAAAAGAAGAATTCAACCATACTAGCAAGACCCGTTCCACCTACCAACTCTACATCTGCTTGTCAAGCTGACAGGTTGAACTCTCACAACTTAGTTGTTCAAGACAGAGCCCATTGTCAATGGAAAGCTTCTAAACTTGGAGGGACTTAGTAATCTCTTTATTCCTGGGTGGCCATTGTAGTGTACCTGCACTTAAAAATATGGCATGTACCTGTGTATAGTGCAAACCCCTGGATCGATTCATTTGCACACACAGTTTATGATGAATATCACAACATTGTATCAATATTACACGAATAATCTAAACTCGGTAAAATTAATAGTTCGATACATCTTTGCATAGCTTAAAGCTAGCTCGAATCAATAAAGCAGCGGAAATAAATCTTCAATGAGCCTCCAACTTTATCATACGCCACAGACGAAAACATGTTGGTGCAGACTTGAAACCCAAACGTAGTCCTTACTCCTCGTCATAAATTTCTGTAACAAATAAAAATTTGCAACACAGTGGGTCATATTCCATTAAAAATGGAGTCTGGCAAGTGACACTATGGTGGACACTTAATGGAAATAACTCTATAACCTGTATGCATATTTGGCTGATGGAGTTCAAGGCTATTTTGCATAAAGCCAGTTTTGCCTAACTCTTTGTAAAACAAACTTATTAACATCATAATTGGCAACACGGGTTAACCCAGGTGAGCCAAAAGATATCACGTCCTTAGGTGCACCCTCAGGTGAAAACCCCCACATTCAATGGTCCTAAGTATAGTAGAAACTATCTTAGGTGAAAACCCCCATGAACATGGTCCTGAGTAGTCCACTGTTGTTTACTTATCAAAATATTATTAAGAAATTAGAATGTTGGGATTCCTCAATTGTCCTTGATCAGCTGTAGTCTTTACTTGGAATACTTCTCCTTGAGTTCTTCACATTCTTTTCCCTTTATTCCTCACATCCCTTTGTTCCTGGGTGGCCTTCCACAAGTCTGCTCTCAGGTGATAACCCCCACATTCATGATCCTAAGTATAGTAGAAACTATCTTAGGTGAAAACCCTCATGGACATGGTCCTGAGTAGCCACTCAACATAAACCAAACAACCAATCCACCCAGATGATTCATTAACTTAGTGGATGTGCACTCCCAGGTAAAAACCCCCACATACTATGATCCTAAGTATTGTAGAAACTATCTCAGGTGAAAACCCTCATAGACATGGTCCTGAGTAGCCACTTAAGATTTTGTAAAACCTTTCATCAATTGCATAGCATCAAACTCTACTAAGTCATTTCATAGGTACCTAGACACAATGGAATAGGGAATTCTAAAGTCTTGCATAGAAAATCTACTAAGTCCTACACATGCATAGGAAAATAACTAAGTCATGCATAGAAAATACTAAATCATGGTCGCACCGGCTCCATCCGCAAGGAAGATCGACGTCAGCACCACCCGGGAGCCCATCCGCTTCGGCTCCTTCGAGTACGCCTTCCACCCGCCGGCCCGCCGCTCGGTGTACGCCGATCTGTACGAAGGTATACACATCACCTTTGGCTCCATATACTGTTTCGTCGACAGTCGTGGAATATTCAGGTCCACGGTGACCGCACCACGCACGGCGGTAACACCCGCATTGGCCACCCCCGCGCCATACCCGTCATCATCTGCCGCGGAAGTCGCATCTGCTACAACTGCAAGGATCGCATCTACTTCGACTACTTCGACAGTGGCCATGCAGATCGAGTCTACTTCAACCACCTCGATCGCACGGCCGACAAAACCAAGATCTGCCTCGACCACGACTGCATCGATCGCACCCGCGCGTGTGACTAAGGATGCGCTGCCGACGGCCACGCCGCACGCATCTTCGTGGACCCATCAAGTTTACCCCAAGCCAATCGCACTCGCTCCTTCCACGACTCCTGCAAAGATCGCAAGAAGACGCAACAACAGTTGCGCCGCCCGCCATGTGGCAGCAATTTTCGATCCAGAGAAAGATTCAGATGACGGAAGCAGCATCGGCAGCGTAAACACCCCTACCGAGGTTTACCCCCAGCAAGTCTTCATGGCCGGCACAACACCTCCAGAAGGCAACGACGAACCCGCATACCCACTGGAGGTGGTCATGCCTGACCAGACGACCTGACTCACAATCCCGCGTGACATGGCGATCATGGCCATGAAGCACGTTGATGACGACACGTTTCCACCACCGGACGCACCTCGGGAGGATCAGCTGGCAGTCCAGTACTTGCTACGCAAGGAAGACGAACGACTACGCGCCGAAAAAGCCGAACTCATTCGGCGCAAGAGGCATGCGAACGCGTCAAGCGCCAGGAGGGCCGCCTACTCGTTCACTTCTTCCACCGAGGTCAGCCAAGGAGTACGGCAATTTAGGAAGCACTGGCAAACAGGGTGCCAAGCAACCGGGCACGCGAAGAACAAGAACGCCAAGCTCGCGATCCGGCAGCACCGGACGTCCCTACAGCACAGCCACTACGACAGCCACAACCAGGCGAAGACCTTCGCAACATCATCACGCAAAGGACGGTAGACCGCAACTGCAGCCAGCGTTCGACCGACACGACGAATCCGGATGAGCAGGGCGACCGCAACTTTGAGCCGTGCGGCGCCGCATGCTTCAGCTTCAACATTCGCGACACCCGCATGCCGAAGGGCTTCAAGCTAGCAGCAGGAACACCCAGGTACGGCGGAAAGCAAGACCCGCGCCTCTGGCTCGAAGACTACCTCATCGCCTGTACCTGTCAAGGTGGGACATCGACCACAGCGATGCAGTATATCCAGCTCATGCTCACGGATTCGGCACGCGGATGGCTCACCAGCCAGCCCAAGGACTCTTTCAAGACCTAGGAAGAATTCCAAGATACCTTTATCAAAAGTTTCTCTAGAACATTTGCAAGGCTGACGACCTATATCGAGTTGCAAGCCTGTAAGCAAGAAAGAGATGAGTCGCTCCGGTCATACATCCAGCGGTGGACACTCCTCTGCAACACCATGGAACCCGTCTCAGAAGACCAGGTGATGGACGCGTTCATGCATGGCGTCGCTCGCCGCGACCTCCGCGAAGAGTTCGGTAGGCTCCAGCCGAAGACCACGATCGAGCTCATGAAGATAGCCAACCAGTGGGCCGAGGGAGAGGACTACATGCGCGACACCTCTCCAAAGAACGAAGCCGGAACAAGTAACTGGCGCGACGGACGCCAGATGAAGAAACAACGCTTCACCAACCTCGACTCGATCGAGCTAGTAGCGGCGGGATATCAAACCCCCCGTGATGACGCGTGCGATAACAGTTGCCACTATGATGAAGGGCGCCAGTACAGTCGAACCAGCGACCAGGGTCGACAGTTCGACCCAAGACAATACAACCGCAGCAGCAGCATCATTAGCCGCAATGACGGAGGCCAGAAACGTGAGTGGAAGCGCGCGCTGACTCCAGCAGAGGAGCTGATGCAACCTTGCAAGCATCACTCGTTCCGCAACCAGAAAACGGGCAAGTGGGGCGCCAACCACCTATTGAAATATTGCCGTAAAGCACGCAAGATTTACCAGGCGATGCAAAATATCATCCCCCCTGTGCCAGCGCTGCAGCCGGCCCCGCAGCTCGCCATTCAGGCAGCACCCGTGAACAACAACCCGACATAGGCAGCGTGCACCTTCCCCCAGCAGCAGGTACAGGAAGCCCAGCCAATGGCACACGACGCGTACCCAGCCGCGCGGGGACAACTCAATATGATACAAAAAGGACGCCCTTCAAACAGGGAGCAGAAGCTCATAACCCGCCAAGTGCTGCAGGCTACTACTTGCCCACCCCCAGTGCCAAACTACCTGAAAGGGTCAGAAACGCCAATCACGTTCTCCAGGGCAGACCACCCGAAAGACGTACCTCGACCAATGCATGCCGCCCTAGTCGTTGAAGCCCTGATCGGAGATTACAACCTGAAGAAGGTTTTCATGGATGGAGGAAGTGGCATCAACATCATATTCGCCGACACCCTGAGAAGGATGAACAAATCGACAGACAAGCTGCCAGAGTCCGAGACCACATTCCACGACATAGTACCAGGGCAAGCAATCACACCCATGGGAACGATCACACTCGACGTCATACTCGAGACACCCGAGCACTTCAGGAAAGAGTCGATCGACTTCGAGGTTGTCGACTGGAAGTCACAGTATCATGCTATTCTTGGGCGCCCAAGTTTCGCCAGGTTCATGGCAGTACCTCATTACGCCTACCTGATGATCAAGTTGCCTGGACCCAAAGGAGTAATCACTGTACGCGGCGACTTCGACCGCTCTAACAACTGCGACCGCGAATTCAACTGGATTTCTGAGTTCTTTGGGGTCGAAGAGCACTTCAAGGCCATATCAGCCGACAATGACAAGACCATCTTTCCACCCCGAAAGAAACCAGCCAAGGACGCCGCCTTCAACACGACTGACGATACCACAACTCATCAAGTTCATCCGATTGACAGCAGCAAGACGGTCAAAGTGTCCTCAAGCTTGACCCCCGCATAGGAAGGTGCGCTCGTCGAGTTTCTACGTGAGAACTGGAAAATCTTCGCATGGCAACCCTCTGACATGCCAGGAATACCCAGGAATCTCGCCGAGCACTACTTAAAAGTCCACAAGGACGCCAGACCCGTCAAACAGGCCATGAGACGTTTTTCCGGACCCAAACGGGACGCGATCACCGCAGAAATCGACCGACTGCTGCACGCCAAGTTCATCCGAGAAATCAAGGACTCAGACTGGGTCGCCAACCCTGTCCTAGTAGAGAAGAAGAAGACAAAGAAGCTACGCATGTGTGTCGACTTCACCGCCGTCAACAAATGCTGCCCCAAGGACCATTTCCCGCTCCCACGAATAGATCAGATCATCGACTCGACAGCAGGCTGCGAACGATTGTCCTTTCTGGACACCTACTCAGGTTACCAGCAGATCAGACTGAAAGTTGAAGACAAAGAAAAAACGGCGTTCATCACACCCGACGGTGTCTTTTGCTGCCAGACAATGCCCTTCGGGTTGAAGAACGCTGGCGCCACGTATCAGCGCACGATGCAAGCATGCCTCAAAGGACTCATCGGGCAGATTGTCCAAGTCTACGTCAACGACATCGTCGTCACAACCCAAAAGGAGGACACCCTAGTCGCCGACCTGCGCAAGGTCTTCGCGGCGCTCAACGCATATCAGATCAAGCTGAACCCAGAAAAGTGCGTTTTCGGCGTGCCAGCCGGGGAGCTACTAGGGTACCTCGTCTCTGCAAGAGGAAACGAAGCAAATCTCGAGAAGGTGCAGAATATACTCACGATGCCAGCACCCACCAAGCTCCACGAAGTGCAGCGATTAGCCGGCCGAGTCGCAGCTCTCAGCCGGTTCATAAGTAAGTTGGGGGAAAAGGCCTTGCCTTTCTACCAACTGATGAAAAAGACGAACAAGTTCGAGTGGACAGTAGAAGCGCAAGAGGCATTCGACCAGCTTAAGAGGACCCTGACGACTTCCCCAATCCTGGTAGCACCACTGGAGAATGAGCCGCTATACCTATACGTCTCAGCGACAAACAGGGTGGTGAGCCCAGTACTCGTGGTTGAGCGGGAAGAAGAAGGGCATAGTCATCCTGTCCAGAGGCCAGTCTACTACCTCAACGAAGTCCTAACACTGTCCAAGCAGAACTACCCGCACTACCAAAAGGTGGCATATAGAGTCTTCATGACTTCCAGGAAGGTCGTCCACTACTTCTCCGAGCACCCGATCACGGTGGTAAGCTCCTCTGGCCTAGTAGACATACTCACAAACCAGCGCGCGACAGGACGAGTCGCCAAGTGGGTTGTCGAACAAGGACCTTGGGGGCTGAAGTACGCTCACCCGATGTCTATCAAGGCCCAAATCCTCCCGGAATTCACCACCGAGTGGATAGAAGCCCAGCTACCAGATGTCCCCGACCTGTCCAACGCATGGACAATGTACTTTGACGGTTCCAAGAAGTTCAAGTCAGCAGGGGCAGGAGTCGTACTCATCTCCCCCAAAGGCGACAAGCTAAAATATGTTCTGCAGATGGACTTCCCGACACCCTCCAACAACGAAGCTGAATACGAGGCCCCGATCCATGGCATGCGGATGGCCAAAAACTGCGACGCCACGCACCTCATGACCTACGGCGACTCCTACCTCGTCGTACAGCAAACCATGAAGTCCTGCGACGCCATCGCCGACAACATGATCGCGTACAGAGACCTGTACAACCAGCTGGAGGGCACATTCGACGACTGCGAGTTGCGGCACATCGATCGCGATAGCAACGAGGAAGCTGACGCTCTCGCCAACATGGGCTCAGACAAGGTACCAGTACCACCCGGCGTCTTCCTCGAGCGCATCACACAGAGATCCATCAAGACTCGACCCGCAACAAAATCCTCCACACCAGCAACGAGCAACATCAACCCGCCGAACAAGGAAAAAGATCCCATGGAGGTCATGCTGGTCGAAGCTACATGGACAGGACCATACCTTGCGTACATACTGCACCAGAGGCTGCCAAATGATCCATTCGAAGCAAAACGCATCATACGGCGCTCCAAAGGTTTCACCGTCGTCAACGGGGAACTCTACAAGAGAAGCATCTCAGGAATTCTGCAAAGGTGCGTAGATCCAGCAGACGACCATGCCATCCTACTCGTCATCCATGCGGGTATCTGCGGGCATCATGAAAGCAGTCGAGCCAAAGCACTGCGAGCCGGGTTCTACTGGCCAACAGCTATGCAAGTCGCAGAAGACCTAGTAAAGAAATGCCCCGGGTGCCAGGAATTTGCAAACAAGCCACACGCACCGGCGTCGGCGCTCAAGACAATACCACTAGCCTGGCCCTTCGCCCAATGGGGGTTGGACATGGTAGGTCCGCTGAAGAAATCCTTGCTCGGAGGGCACACTCACCTCCTGGTCGCAGTCGACAAGTTCACCAAGTGGATTGAGGTGGCACCCATCACAAGTTCGACTGCATCGTCAGCGGTAAACTTCATTAGATCCATCATCTTCAGATTCGGGGTGCCAAACGGGATTATCACGGACAACGGCTCAAACTTCACAGCCGAAGAGTTCAAAGACTTCTGCTCAGATCAAGGCATCAAACTCAACTATGCATCCATCTCACACCCGCAGTCCAATGGGCAAATCGAGAAAGCCAACGGCCTAGTCTGCAGCGGCATCAAGAAACGCATGCGAGTACCACTGAGACGCGCCGCAGGCGCGTGGGCCGAAGAACTGCCATCAGTTCTTTGGAGCTTGTGAACCACGCAAAACAGATCCACTCAGTACACTCCATTCTTCATGGTGTACGGTGCTGAGGCGATTCTCCCCTGCGACATCAAATTCGACGCGCCAAGAGTGGTCGCCTACGACGAGTCAGATGCAGAAGAAGCACTCGAAGACAGCATGGACATCCTGGACGAAGCACGGGACATCACGTTAGCACGGTTAGCCGTGTATCAGCAAGACCTGCGCAACTACCACGGAAGGAGGCTGCGACCAAGGGCATTCGTAGCAGGCGACCTAGTCCTCCGCCTCAAGCAGAAGAAGATGCACAAGCTCGGCTCACCATGGGAGGGCCCGTATATTGTGACAGAGGCAATCGGCAATGGAGCCTACCGTCTGAAGGACTCGAAGATGGGAGCAGCCTACAGCAACCCGTGGAACGTCGCACAACTTCTCCGGTTCTACGCCTAGTCGACAAAATCATTGTACCAAGGAAAGTATGTCAACGCGACAGGTTTCAGACGCACTCTTTCCCTTACCAGGGTACCTAAGGGGACTGGAAGGGTTTTAATGAGGCGGCCTGTTCGCAAGAATCAATAAAGAAGATTTACAGAAAAAGCTGTTCACCTTACCTTCTCAGTCAAGGCAATTAGTAACCTAGGCCGTCACCCGAATCACTCGGGGGCTGCGCCATACAGGTTGAAACAAAAATCCTAGGCCGTCACTCGAATAACTCGGGGGCTGCGCCATACAGGTTGAAAAATAAGCCTAGGCCGGCACTCGAATCACTCGGGGGCTGCGCCATGCAGGCCCTACTTGAAAAATCCTAGGCCGCCACCTGAACCACTCGGGGGCTGCGCCATACAGGTCAAGTCCTAAAATCCTAGGCTGCCGCCCGACACACTCGGGGGCTGCGCTTCACAGGTATCACTTGAAATCCTAGGCCATCACTCGAACTACTCGGGGGCTGCGCCATGCAGGACCTACTCGTAAAATCCTAGGCCGCCACCTGAACCACTCGCAGGCTGCGCCATGCAGGTCAAGTACTAAAATCCTAGGCCGCCACTCGAAACGCTCGGGGGCTGCGCTTTACAGGTAACACTTGAAACCCTCGGACGCCACTCGAAACACTTGGGGGCTGCGCCATACAGGTCCACGACACATCCATGGCCGCTACCCAAGGTGCTCAGGGGCTGCACCGCACAGGTCCACGACTCGCGCTCAATGTACCCGAGCCACGTCGCACACGACCTAGTACTAATTCGCACTAAGTCCATTCGAAGGAACACCAAAGATAATCGCACACTCGGGCATTCCCCATATCTAATACATTGCTGCTTACATTTGGCAAATTCGCCTCCGATGATTAATCCTGTACAGCAGAACATTGTTATCCCTATTCTGCAGGCTCATCCTTTGGTGCGTCGAGTGGCCCTACAAGGCGCTCACTCAGCTTTTGGACCTGTTCAACCATTTGGCGAGCAGCCGCCAAGGCGTCGGCGTAGTCATCGTCCCTGGGCAGGCCGCCTAGCACCCTCTCCAGAGGAAGGTTCGGCCGGTGCAGCCGGACGTACGCCAGCGCCACATTCGCCCCGGCGACGAGTTGCGCATGGACTACCTCCTTCAGCGCGTCACCCTCGCGGAACCTCTCCAACAAGCCGGCCAGCCCGTGCGGCTGCCCATTGTGTGGGAAGTACACACGGTGGATGTGCCAGAGGGTCTTCCGGCAATCTTTAAGAAGAAAGGCAGCTCGCCAAGTTCGATCAAGCATGCACGCGAGGATTCGCCCTCTCGACTTGTTCGACCAGAAGTGGCGAGCCTCGTACGAATTGCCAGTCGCCTCTCGGGTGACCCGCTCTTCAACACGAGTCTGCTAAGCCTGCCAATCCGGGTTCACATCTGCATCCAGAAGTTACAAGTTATAACAAGCAAGCTTCAAGGAAGAAAGCAAGCCACAAACGCTACCAACCTTGCAGCTGTCGACTGATCAGATCGATCTCGCCAAGCAAAAATTCCTCGCGCTGGGAGAACCCCGCAGTGGGATGCGATTTGGCGCGCTCCAGCTCCAATTCAGCAAGCTTCAGACTCGCTTCAAGGCTAACCACCTTATTCCTCATATAGGTGATCAACCGCTGGTCATTCGCGCTTCGCTGCGGAACGGGTGCTGATCGACGACGACGCCCAGCTGCAGTCGAGCGAGAAGCTCCCTCGCCACTCATGCGAGTCGTCGCAGCGGCAGAAGTGGTCTCGTGCGTGTCAGTCTGTCACAGATATGCAATGTCAATACAGCAAAAAGACTCCTCAGCCAAAGCACAGTTGAAGGGAAAGAAATTATACTTCAGAATAAAAGAAGTTCCAAGGCCAGAAGACCCAACAAAATAAAGGTCATTACAAGCTGCAGAATGAATTACATGTTCTTGCGACTAAAAGGACCCGCACTACAAAAGCTCCTAAACTACCGACTCCGACCGGGAGCGACTCTTCGAGAAGCCGCCTCAGTTGCCTTGGCAAGCGCCCTCTCGAAGGTGGCCACAAGCTTCACAGCCAGCTGTGTAGCCTGCGCCTTCACCCCGCTAAGGGACGCGGTCCGGCCATCGGACCTTCGCGGGAAGCCGCTGACAACCTTCTCAAAATCGCCAGCTACTTGATGGCCTTGCAGAAGCTGGAAGGTGAGCTTGGAGCCGCGTACCGTCTGCGTCCGAGTGAAGTCGGCAAGGGTAGTCGCTTCATCTTCGAACGGCGCCGTGAGGGCGTCGACGGCAGTAGGCGGCGGTTCGCTCGGAAAGATGCTCCGGTGCACAGTCGTGAGCGCGCCAGTCGACTTCTGCAGCGCCGCTGACGACTTCTGCAGCGCAGCGGATGCATACGCGCAGACGCGGTCGAGAAACCCGACCGCGGTGGCCAAGTCGACATTGTCGCTTGACGAGCCTTCAGGAGGAGCGCCGCCACATTTCTCTGAAACGAGAGGTCACAAGTCAATAGAAAAAAAATAAGCAAAGACAAAGTAGGCGCTAAGTCGAAAGCTCACCTCCAAGGGCGCCGGCGAGTGAGAGCAGGCGGTCGACCTCGGTCTTCTCCCGGACGACCCGCATACGCTCGCGCTCCTGGGACTCGTGCAGGGCCTTCGCAAGCTCCGCCTGAGCCTGAAGCTTCAGCTCCAACTCTTCAGCCCGCTTAGTAGCCTGGTCTAGAGAGATACGCAGCTCGTCCCTCTCCTTCTCCAGGCGGACATAGGCAGCGGCTGCCTCAAGCTGTTGGCGGTAGTATGGCTGCAGAAACAACAAGAAGTTATAAAGTTGCGGGCGACTATACTAGTCACCCACACCTTCGGGGGCTACTCCCATCGAGAGCGCTGTTCGCGCACCCGATGAAATTTCAGGACTACAATAACAAGGAAAAGGACTTACGTGGTCCAGAAGGTCGACATCCTCCGAAGTCGATGGGGGAGCACGACTCGGAGCTGCGAAGCCGCCAGTCTGCGCGCGCTCCTCGACCACCACCCGCGTCACCAACTCCGTCGATGGAGCAGAAGTGTGCTCAACTTCGTGAGGAGGAGAGCGGGCACCGTCAGAGCGATTGCTGGAGCAAAATCAATGGAAAAATCAACTCGAATCCAGAAACTCGCAAATGAACTCGACGAAGAAGGAAGAAAAGGAACTCACCTGGTGGCCTCGTCGCCATCATAGCTCCCCAGGGAGACGGACGGCATCCGAGCGAACCCACGCGGCGGCGCCAAGCTGACCGGAGGAGAAGCCAAGGATTCGTCCCAGTTGTCCTGGGACCGCACACCCGAAGAGGACATGCCAGCCTCCTCCAAGTCAACATCGGCATCCTTTGCGGGTGACGAAGCAGTCAGAGCCGCCACCACTTTGCCGCTTCTGCCTCTTCCGTGCGGGTTCCTCCTCATCATCGTCATCCTCCACCTCATCGTTAGGAGAGATAGCGGACGAGATGTCTTCATCGTCATCCTCCTCCTCCACAAACTTCGACTCCTCGTGAGGTCCGTTCTCAAGGAGAGGAGGAAGGCTGACAAAAAGAGAGCGACCCTGAAGCAAACAAAGCAGAGTCGAATCAAGAAAAAGAAGATCAAGAAAACCAGCAACAAAGAGAACAATGCAAAAACTCACCTCAGGAACAGGGTTCGCCCTTCCGTACGCAGCGACCGGCAACTTGACGTTGCAGGGGTCCGCGGCTCGAAGGCTGGTGATGCCCCTCACCTTGGTCTCCACTTCTTCGTCGTCAAGCGGTTGGTCGCTGACACCCTCGACTGCCCACATCGGGTGGGGGCGAGCGCGTAGTGGCTGGACGCGCAGCCGGAAGAAGGTGGCCATCAAGTAGACGCCACCCGACTCGCGCCCCAGGGTCTTGAGAAGGTTGCGCAGCAGGCTCAACAGAGGCTTCACAGACTCCTTCTCCTCCTCGGCGAGCGGGTGCGCCCAAACCCGAGTCTTCCGCAAGCCACGCTCGACGTCGAAGGGCGCCAGACCCTCCTGGTCGCACTGGAGGTAGAACCACCTCTTTCGCCACTCCTGGACGGAGTCCGACTTCTTCATCTGGAAGAACACAGTGTCGCCGCGCACCTGGATGCCGAAGCCGCCCACGGGGTACGTTAACCCGCTCTTCCCAACGTTCTTGCGAACGAGTGAAGAGCGCCTTCCAGAGAGCCCAGTGGGGTGCGATCCCCAGGAAGCACTCGCAAAGCACGATGAAGCTCACGATGCTTAAGACGCCATTGGGGGTCAGATCGTGGATCTGAACCCCATAGGCGTACAAAAGACCACGAACGAAATCGTGGAGAGGGAACCCGAAGCCCTGTAAAAAAGAAAATCCACGAAGTACACGCGTTCCCCTTTGCGAGGCGCGGGGTACACCTCCTTGCCAGGAGCACGTACCGTGGCCTCGTCAGTAGGGGGCAGGAGACCCTGCGCGCGCAGGAGCTCGAAGTCCGTCTTCTTCACCGTGGACCTCTGCCAATCGCCGTCGGGCTTCTTCATCACCACGGCTTCGGCGGCGGAGGCGCTAACGGCGGTCTTCGACTTGCCCATGGCGTCGAGGGATCGCAGAAGGTGGGAGGACAATTGTTACAGAGCTTGGATGGAGGCAAGAATGGCAGAGGGCAAAGGAATGGAGGCGCAGACAATTGGAGAAGATGACGCCCTCGCGCTGCGGCTCAGTACTTATGCCTTGCAGAAATTCATCTCAGCCATCCGCAAAGGAACTGTTCAAACCAGCTATATCCAGCCGTCCACGTATCGTGCGGAGAGACTAACCGTCGCCGCCCACTCCGTCCACTATGCACGGGAATCAAGGCGTCATCATCGTGCCGCGAAATTTTCACGCCCAGTTCGGAGAGACGTGACAACTGCTGACCACAGTCAACACTGACACTGGGCCCCGCTACGTCACGTCCCATCGGGCGCAGAAACGTGCCACGAAGTGTCATCACTGACGTCAGCAAGACAATGGCTCTAGAGAAGAAGCGGAGCAGCACGACAACTCGAACAAAAAAATCGAGTAGTAAGCTTCACGGTTGAAAACAACCAAGCAAGACAGGGTGCTGATCCGAGAACCCGAATCAATCATTCGGGTGACAAAGAAAAGGAAGTAAGCTCACACAGCCGAACCAATCTACACAGTAAGCTAACAGGCCGAATAGAAGCAAGTTTCGCACAAGTCCAAGACAAAGTAATTTGACTGCAGAGATTGCTCCCATCGGGAGTGTCGTCTTCGACTGAAGAAAGCAAGATCGGACTCAAGAACAAGAAATCTGGTGGCGTGCCCAGAAGAAAGGAGTCCTTTGCTCGACTCTACGATTCGACCAAGCACTCGGGGGCTACTGACGTGGGGCTACTCTTCGACTATCCCACGGTGAGGATACCTGGGCCGCTCCAAGCTTACGAAGGCCCACAGAAGGCCCACTAGGGGTATCGTGAGACCTAGTCCTAGTCGGTTAGGTCGCATAACCTGCCATATCTGTAATTGCCATACGGCCTCGTTCACCCGAGACCTGGCCTACCTATAAAGGCCAGGAGGGTTTCTCGTCTCAAGGACACGCTCATAGCCGCCACCACAAACCCTAGTGAGATCGCAATCTCGCCATTGTAATCGCTACTCGCCATCAACACCAGACAAGCAGGAAGTAGGGTGTTATCCTCCGGGAGCCTGAACCTGGGTAAATCTCCCCGCTTGTCAGCCGTCGTGATCACCAAAGCCTCTCTCTCTCCCCCTCAATCAACCCGGGGTGGAGAACCCAGGGATTTGTCGAGTTACACCTTCGTCAAATAGCAACAACAGCTGCAACAGTTGTCGTTTCCCTCCGAAATTTCTAACACATCAAACAAAACACACAAAAACATACAAACCAAATAACAACACAAAAATATGTTATACACGATGTGCAAAATACTTAGAGAAAATACTAAGTCTATTCTTCAAGGTGATCAACAATTATTAACAACTCTTTGTAAATTGGATATTCACTATAGTGAGAGAGACAGACACCCGACCAGCCACTTATGTTGTGGAACAGGTCTCATGTACGTGGACATGTAAGGTTAGTCTCCAGGCCGCTTCATCTCACTATGCCGCTAGGATCCAACAAACTTCAAGATGGTAATAACATGATCAAAAATTGTTTATGTCTAAAGTGTAAGACAAGATTAGGAAAGAGGGAACAGATAGAAAGAAAGATGTAGTTGGTCTTCCAGGCTTCATCTCCAGAATTGTAACTTTCTTCTGGGTGATGTCTTGATTGAATTTTTGGTAGACTTGATGATTCTTCATACTTGATGATTCTTGTATCACTGAGGCTGGTCTTGAATTTAACTTAGTGTCGTAGTATCGGCATATTTGATAGGAGATGGGGGTCCTCTAGCCTACGTATGGATCGTGGGGAAGAAGGTTGGTATCGTCGAGGACGGGATTGAACACGGCGAGTTTACCCAGCATCGGATCCCGCAGCGGTGGCGAGATCCTACGTGCTGCTATTCACTATGAGGCAAATAGCCGTGAACAGGTTACAATGCGTATGATGCGTATTGAGCGTGCCCTAAAGCCTTCCTGGTGGCCGACTTATATAGGCGGTCAGACCCCAAGATATAAGGCAAGTACTTGTCCGGCAAGTAAACAAAGTCCTAGACTTAGCCGGCTTAGTTGCCGCCTTCGGTCTCGGGCTTGGTGGCTTGATGGGCTTCGGCAATCCGGCTTCCTTGGACCGTCTGCCTACTTCCTTGTACGTCAGCTATCTGGGCCGCCCGGCACGCTTCAGCCTTACCACCCTTGGGCCACCCTGGACTAGCCGGATTGATCAATGTTGGAGATACCCCTAGTTGGTATATCCCCAACATTAGCCCCCAGAAAGGTTGAAGTTCTCCAGGCGCCGGCTTCTTCGTTTGGTTCTTCATTCTTTGATGTTGGCGGCTGCATGGCTTGAACCATTATGAAAATAATGGGGAACGTGTGACGCCCGAAAATCGGTACTATGTAGATTTAAGCGCTCCCGCCGAAATCCGCATAATAACGATTTTAGGTCGCCCACCAGACATAATGGGCACGCCGAAAGATGCGCATTATGTGGGTGGAATTGTGATATCATTACAACAGTTCCGATACATCCACAAATACAACAGAAGATATAAATACAACAACGACTCGAACGAGTCAAGATACAGATGTTACAATACAAGATACAAATGACAGCGGAAGCAAAAAGGTATCCGACTACGAATAAGATACAAATTGGACTAAGAGTCCTGAAGAGAAGCGATGGCGCCATATCCCTGCCCAGCCAAGCCGGAGGGATTCCCAAGCTAACGTCGTCAGACTTCAAACCTGTTGACTGCACATAAAGCACAGCCCAAAAGAGGGTCAGGGCACTCCCTGTCAAGCAAAACCGACTTGCCTACTTTCTACACCATCTCCCAAAATATAGGGGAGGTGGACTTAGCGGCAGCAGCACTAGCAACCTAAAGAGACACGCTACGACTTCCGTCTAATTAGAGAGGGATAAGAGAGCGCATAAGTAAACAGCTACTACTAACACCAATCATAACCCATTCTCGGATTAACCCCCTCAACCAAATATGAGGAAGCAATTCGGGAAACTCACACATTGAACAATTTTAGTTACCATTCATTGTAAAAGTAATTCTATATTACTAGTCAAATTAATTAACAATATTTAGGTGTAAATTGTCTAGATCTCATTAGTCGGCAACGCACCAAGTTGTCCATAACCGCGGCTCATCGATAAGATTATACCCTGCAGGGGTGCACTACTGGACCCATACTCGCATGATCAACCCAGTCAAAAACATTAGGGCCTTTTCAACCCAACTCTTTTCCTTCACCGCAACAAGTCCAGGAGCCACGGGAGCTATGCTAGTCCTGGCCAAAAGGGTGCGGACTCCCGCAGAACACACCCCTCCGCACCAACAGGCCGCGCCCTATATGCATGTAACAAGGCACACCGCCAAAGTAAAATACTACACTAGTATCATCAGTGCATATGAGACAAATGGAAAACCCGAACTAGGTGTGGCTCCCGGACAAGTTGAAGTTCCAGTCAAAGTCGAGGGGGGCTCCATAGGGCCTCCCACAAGTGGTTAGTGCGCTCAGTCTTGGATTAGGGGAGCAAGATCTCAGTTCCTAGGTCGACACTTAGTAGAACAAAGCACCTCGCAAGGCCTTCCGCCGGTGCCTTATCTTTTAATTATATTACCCCAATATGATATAACATTTTATTAAGGTAGAATAATCTATCAAGCTAAGCATATGAAATAAAAGACCAACTAACGACTCGCACAACCAATTCTAAGCATGCACTACGACTCGCAGGGCTAACAGATAAACATACAACAGGTGATGGGATGTGGGGATAAAGCTGTATCGGCTGCAGGATAAACATGTGATGGGATCGCAATAAAGAATCGTAAACTAGGGTAGCAGAGATCAACGGTAGGAATGAAAGATAATGTATAGGTAAACAAGCAAACTTTGCTTGCCTGGAATCCCGCATGGAAGCAGATCTTGTCGTTGCTCACACATCTCAACGTCTTATCCGCGAAGAAGCAAAAAACACTGGAAAGCGTAAAAGATACATTTTACAACTACGGAAAAAGATTCAACATGATCATACGAGAATGATGCATGGCATGGCAAGATGCAATACAATGCAGCTAATCCAAATTAAGCGGGAAACAACCCCGGCAATTAATATTTAGGTGCAAATTATTTATTTACCAGCAATATTAAATGTTGGTTAACATGGCAACACATGGCATGGGTGATCTAATTAAATTAAATGGAATAGGGCATTATATATTTATTACCCCTAACATTCCATATTTAATTATTTAGTTGCAATTAACAAATTACACTAAGCAATTAATATAACAGATGCAAAATGGCATACAAATGGCATATTAATTTTCTTTGCATTTTTCTGATAAATAAACATATAAAGATTATTTAATTTAGAGTTATAGATTAAAAGTTATTAACAAAACAAGTTTTAGCGGTGTTTCTGCAATTTTACAGGACCTGTCTGTGATGAAAAAGTGCTGGGGAGGGTTCTCTGTGCAAAACTGACAAACAGTGGGGCTCTGTGCAAACTTCCAACGCATCGGGTATTTCTCACCGAACTGAATCTAGCCAGAGAGGCTGTCAGGTGGGACCAGGCGCCACGCGGGCGGACGGTGGCCGCGCTGGCCTCCGCTGTCGCTGATATGCGGGGCCCGCATGTCAGTGGCTGCGAAAGAAAAGGAAAAAATGTTGCGTTTTAATCCGTATTGCCGGGAATCGATCCCGCGCGCGCGGCGATGGAATCAGACAGCGCTGCTAGCCATAAGATCTGTGCGGAGTTTGTGTTGCATCAAACAAGCACCTCTTTTTATCAAGACTTCAGTGCATCGATTTAGCTGACGTAACTAAAGTTCACCGGAGAGGAAAACAACGGCGGTGACGGAAAACTGCACGCCGGCGACTCGCTACGGGCGGCGTGGGGCGCGGTTGACGTGAGATTGCGTGTGGGGTGGTGAGTGGGTGCTGGGCGCGTAGGTTCTGTCGCGGACGGACGAAGAGACGCAAAAAGCCCCGAGCTTCAACTTGGCCATGGCGGCAGTGGAGGTGGACGAGGACCGATTCGACCAATTCGACAGCAATCGAGACGGTTAACTAGGGGAATCGAAGGAGAAGCTCACCAGGAGGCTGCTAGAGGTCGTGGTTCGGCGCGGGGAGGTCCGGGGACGAAGAATCGTGGCGGCGTACGTCGACGGCCGTGGCGGAGGCGGAGAAGAGCTCGTCGGCCACAAAGGCTCCCGACTCGATTGCTTCGGGGGAGCGGATGGAGATGTCGCCGCGGACCTCCGGGGCTCCTCTACGCTCCTTCGGCAGCTCCCGAGCAGCGACGCCACTACGAGGTGCTCCGGTGACCAAAGAGTTGAGGAGGAACAGAGGGGATCGAGGGAGATGGTGGCGGCGCTGGGAGGGAGGAAGGAGAGGGGAGGAGTTAGGGTTTCAGAGGGGGAGAGAGTGCGGCTAAAAAGAGGGGGAGGGAGCAGGTGGAGGTGCACATGGTGGGGGAGGCTCGCGTTTTCTCCTCGGTTTCATTGACCGTATGGAGGAGGAAGGAGGGAGGTGTGGGCTCGAGGTGGGCTTCGGGCTAGCTAAGCTGGGCCAAGGAGGGGGTTGGAGGAGATGGGCCAGGAGGAAAAAATAAGCCCAGGAGGGTTTTTCTTTCCTGAAAATTTTATTTCTTTTGTTTATTCTTTTCTATTTTATGTTTTTTAAAAAAATAGAAAAAAAGAAAAGATGTATAGACTTTTGGAAAATATTTATAGTTTCCAAAAATACACAATTTGATATTTTAGTTTGATTATTTGAAAAGAAATTAAATATCACATTTAAATTAAATTGATTTGCATTTAGATTTAAAAGTGGAAAAGAATTTAAATGGAGTTGAATTTAAATGCAATAATTTAAAATAAGATTGACAAATGCAAATGATGCATGATGATGTCATGTTGATGCAAAGCAGAAAAACAAACAATTTTCTAATTGGGAAAAATCCCGGTGCGTTACAGAACGTGTACCTCAATGTTGGCACACGACCGCCTTTATCCAACATGGGAAAAACGGCTTAAAGAAACTTGCCAGATAGCTTCACAAGAAAACCTGATCTTTGACGGCAAGCCAAACATATTTTTGATGGATAACGCTAGTCGGTTCACGACAGTTTGAAACCAACCGAAGCGAAAATCATGTCTTGATTGCAAATCACGGGAAAAGAGGAGTCATGGGGATCGTGCGCTGCTCTAGGCAATAGATGTTCGACACGTGTCCGACTAACTGTGCCGTTGCACAGGGAGCAATGCCCGGACCTATAAATAGGGAGCCGAGCAGTTCATTTTTCATCTCTGCTCTCGCTCTCCACCGTCCTTTGCTCTCCCGCTCTTCCAATATTTCTCACCTCACCGAGCGAACTCCGGCGAACACTTTCCTCCGGCAACCTCTGTGCACGGTGATGTCCACTGGGCAGAACACTCCCTCGGCGGCGTCCAGCGGGCCTGCGGCCGAGACCACCACCGCGGCGGCGATGGGTGGCGCGGCGTCGCGTCTTGCGAGGGCGCCCGCGGGCAATGTCGCCACCGCCCCCTCTTCGACCCCCACCGTGCGCACTCGTGCGGTGGCTCCCTCGGCACCTTCGTCTTCCACCACATCGGCGGCGGCGAGCGGTGCGCCCGCCGACGAGGAGGAGGAGTCAGCCGACCTCGGGTCGTGCTACTGGCTTCCCTCCATTGTCGACGAAGAAGCGCTCCAGGACTTGTAGGCTGTCGGCTACTGAAAGTGCATGGTTGCCCCCATGCGTGGTTTTGGTAATTAATGACAATCCTTATGGACTAATGTTTACATTGAGATATTCTTATAGATCTTGTCGATGGGAAATTATATGAGTTCATCTGTTGGACTCTTCAAGATGACTTAATGACCAATGCTCTATTCAAAGGGTTTATATGAAGAATGGTCATGTGTATAGTTGAGCTCATTGCAAGTATGGCTTGGAATAGAAGATTGCGTGAACAATCATGTTTAACCCCAAGCCATCATACATATCAAGAGAAGAAGATGAAGTGCAAGCTCAATAAGATGTATCTCGGAAGATATCTTTTGATTGAAGCTTGCAAAGGAGACATGAAGACGAAGCTTAGCGAGGCCCTCCCATAATGGAGTATGGGGGAGCATTTGGAGAAGTCTTCATCAAGCATGTGCTAGCAAGCACAAACAAGAAAGGTGTTTCAACCTGAGAGAGTCAAGATCGTCATCATCTAGCTCAAGTGGAATGCTCATGGCAAAGGTATGATCTTGATAGGGCTATAGGTTAGATAGACGTACTATCAAGAGGGGCTCTCGAGTGAGTAACTTGATCGCATCTAGGTGGAGAGCTCAAACCTTTGCATGCTTGGCATATCATCTTTCTTGGTTCTTATTTGGTTTTTCTCCGTGTTGAGTTTTGGTGCTTGTCGTGATCTTCATGACAAGACCAAGTCCTTCGAAAATGGTTTTACTTTGGAAAACTTGTTGCCTTTTATCCATGTGAGGATTTAGAGCTTGGTTTATCTCCATACTAAGCTCTAGTTCATTAAAAACAGATTTCGTATGAATATCTTGTTGCGTTTTTGATGAAGGAGTTTTTACTGGTTTGCATTGTTTAGGAAAGTTGAACCTTTCCCCATTTGGTTTTATCCTCACATGATGGACTGTGATATTTCTATAAACATTCAAGTAGAGCTCGTTGTAACGATTCCAACGAGCCAAAAATCATCGAAAACGGAGTCCGGATGGAAAAGATATTGACGTTTTCGTTTATCAGTTTCTGCTGTTTTTTGCTGCAGCGGTAGTACCGCCGCGGTACCGCCCGAGGTACCGCCGGGGCTAACAGAGAGCTGTTTTCGGCGGTACCGGGAGCGGTAGTTCCGCCGGGGCGGTAGTACAGCTGCCCGGGGCGGTAGTACCGCTACAGAAGTCTGTTTTCAGCCCGTTTTGATGCCCTAACTCCCTAGGGGGCGGTAGTACCGCTAGGGCCAGCGGTAGTACCGCTACGGCGCAAATCTGCACCCAACGACTGGATTTTGGGTTGAGCTATTTAAGGGGCCTTCTTCCCCAATGGTTTTCTAAGCTTCTAGCAAGTCTTTCTCCTCTCTCTCCTCCATTGTTGACCTTTGGAAAGCTTGCTCTTCCTCTCCATCCCTCCCATGGTTCTTGCTAATATTTGAGGGAAAGTGAGAGGTGATCTTGATCTACGTTTTCACCGGTCGATTTCTCCTCTAAGTGAGGGAAACCTTGTAGATCTTGATCTTGGAGTTCTTGGTGCATCTCTTCTTTGTTCTTCCTCTCTTATTCCCCCATAAGCATTTGTTGCTTTGTTGGAATTTGAGAGTGAAGGATTTTGAGCACTTGTGCTCTTGCCTTTAGCATTTGGTGCATCAGTGTGCTCTCCACGAGGATTCGTGGAAGTTGAAAGTTTGTGAGCTTGTTACTCTTGGGTCCTTGGACCCTAGACGCCTTTGTGGTGGTTGGACCCTTGTGTGGTCACTTGAAGCCGTTCGGGAGCCCCCAATCCCATTGTGGGTTGTGCCCCGGATTGTTGTTGGAGGCCGTTCGGGAGCCCCCAATCCCATTGTGGGTTGTGCCCCGGATTGTTGTTGAAAGGCTCCGGATTCCGCCTCGAAGGAATTCCGATAGTGGAAGGTGAACCAAGCCTTTGTGGTGCGGTTCACCGGAGAAGAAGGTGAAACCTTTGTGGTTGTTGAACCGTTGTGTCGGTTCACACCTCTCCCTTAACAAGGAGGAACTCGGGAATACATCCTCGTCTCCGCGTGCCTCGGTTATTTCTATACCCGAGCTCTTACTTATGCACTTTACATTGTGATAGCCTTCGTGCTTGAAGTATTCTATTACTATCACCTTGTTGTTTATCTTGCTTAGCATAAGTTGTTGGTGCACATAGGTGAGCCAAGTTTATTTAGGTTGTCGGCTTGTTAATTTAAACACCTAGTTTTATTCCGCAATTATCAAGCCTAAACCGGAAAAGTTTTAAACCGCCTATTCACCCCCCCTCTAGGCGACATCATTGTCCTTTCAGCTACCTCCCGACTCGGGAGGACTGCAAATGGAGGTCCGCCTTCGGGGATGTCATCCCGGCTCCGAAAGCCGGGGAGCGGGTAATCCTCACCTCCCACTTAGTTAGGGGAATGGCCTTGCCGCCTTCCGCCTTCTTTAGCGAGGTGTTAGATCACTACGGGCTCTAGCCCCGCAATATAGCGCCCAATAGCATTTTAGTCTTAGCCGGCTTCACAGCTCTGTTTGAGGGCTATCTAGGTATTAGGCCTAGTTTAGACTTCTTCAGATACTGCTTCCGTTGCCGGCGCCAGACTGTGCCGGATGGCGGACTGGCGACCTGTGGCAGCGTCACTTTCAACCGCCGCCAAGGACGCCAATGGTATCTTACCATACATCGAGCCCGTCAAGGGCTGGACGTCCACCTTCTTCTACTGCCAAGACATGGCAGCACCGGGGCGCCAATTTGGCGTCCCGGACTTTGTCAACGCGCCGCCTATGCCCAGGCCATGCTAGAACGAGGCGGTCCCCAAGTTGACGGAGGAGCTCCGCCTTATTCAAAGGCGGATCGAGTTCCTCACCCGCACGATGGCTCCCCTCTTGCTGGATGGGGTGGACACCGTCATCTATTGGCTTAGCCGGCAGATACAGCCTTTGCGGTATAGCCCGCACAAGATGTGTCAGTATTCGCCTACTGCCACAACCTCTCTTCGCGTCAGCGAAGAGGGGTTACCAGCTGCCGACCTGGTGTTCCGACTTCGCAGTCTTGTCAAATCAGGGCTGGTGAAGGCGGTGGAAGGCGCTCCCATGCAGACCCACGACAACCCTCCCCTTGAGGTAGATATTTTTCTTGTTGACCTTCTTTGATGGCTTTTGCCGGCTTAATGGAGTCCTGTTAAAACTTGCTTTCTTCTCGATTGGCAGCTCTCTGCTCTGGGGGAAAGTGACCTGGCTCCCGACTTTTACGAGTCCGAAGCCGGGAAAACCAAGAAGCGCAAGGCGTCCGGCGCTGCTTCCTCTACGGTGAATGCCAAGAGGAAGAAACAGGCCGCAGCGGCTACAGAGCCGGTGCTCGTCGACCTCGACGAGAACGTGGGGATTAACATCCCCCGAAGGTACCCATTTCCGCCTTAAATAGTCGTCGAATTTCTCTATTACCGGTGTTCATCTGGCTGACTTTGCTTTGTTGCCAGGGAACGGGTGGTGACTTCCAGGTTGCCGTCCAGGTCCCTTCTATCCAAGGGAAAACGGCTCCAAGATAGCTCGCCTGCTACCGTGCCGCCAACTCCTCCGCCCCGGGCCGGCGGCTTTATGGGCGATGCTCGCCGCCAGCCCCAGGTTCCGGCTTCTGGCCCTCCGCCAAGGGCCTCCTCTGCCGGTCGCGCAACCAGCACTCCCTTTCCATCGGCTGAGGCTACTGCCAATGAAGCCGTCCAATCGCGCGCTGCCAAGGAGGAGTTGCTGGTGGAGGTTGCCGGCGGAATGCGGAGGGCAGCCCCGGCTGCCGGAGGCGGCAAAGTTACCACTTTTAAGGAGGCCAAGAAATCCACCCCTGATTTTGCCAACTTCGCCTCCCAGGCCTTTGCCGACTTGGAGGGCGACATTTCTGTAAGTTATCTAACTTGGCGGCATATACATAGTCTCCCCCCCCCCCCCCCCCCCCCCCCCCGAGCACTTAGATGGCAGATCAAAAACATTGGTCGCCGGCTTAGTGGTTTTTTGACAATATGTTATATGCCTTTGTCCTTGCCCGTAGGGCATCCTGTCCGCCAACGTGGAGCTTATCTCCTCCAGGTTGGAGATAAACCAGCAGTGTCATGATCTGAAGAAAGAATGCGAGGCCAAGGATCTACGGATTACCGAGTTGGAAACGGCCCGCAAGAAGGATAAAGGTAAAATCATTGTTTTTTTCCTTCCGCCTTAATTTTTTGTTTGCTGCCGCCAATCATTTAGCTAGTAATTCCATATTGTAGAATTGCTAGATCACGCCCATGATATACTGAAGGCGTCTACTGATAGGCAAGCTATTATGAATGAAGCTTCCGATCTGGCGGCCGCCAATTTGTCGATGAAGGAGGAGCATAGGAAAGAGATGGAGGCCCAGCAGTTGAAGTTTGCGCAGGAGTCTAGCCAGCTTACTGGGGAGCTGGATAGCCTGTGCAAAAAATTGGCGGAGGCGGAGAAGGCGGCTGCTGAGGAAATATCCAAGCAGGCTTCTCGCGCCCAGACTGCGGAGGATGCGGTGGCAGCTCATATGATTGAGCTGTCCGCCTTCCATAACTCGGTCCTTGGTAATTCCTCACTCTTCATCTGTTTTCGTCAACTTGCTTAGCCTGAGCCAAACTGACGCTTTTGTTTTTTGGTACAATTGCTGCCGGCTTAGGCGATGGCAAGGTTGTCAGCCCCCGCTTAGATCGCCTTGCGCGTCTGGGTGAGCTGATCACCGAGACTTTGGCGGCGTCCAAGCGATTTGCCGCCAAGTTCTTCATCTCCTCCAGCAGCCAGGAGCCGTACGAGTTCAGCGATGTGCCCAGCATGCTGGAGCAAGCTACGAAGCAACACAAGAGCTCGCTGAAGTCGGCGGCGCGGGGTGGTGCCAAGACTGCGCTTGGATTACTCATGGCGCACTACCCCGAGCCGGAGATAGAAGCCGTCACCGAAGGCATGCCGTCTACTTATGAAGACGGCAGCAAGGTCCAGCCGGCTGCTGTGTTGAACACCGTTGCTGGCTACGCCACGCGTGTTGCCGACATGGTTGATACGACGGTCTTCTACCGGCGCCATCCTATGCCTGCTGCTGGAGAAGCTGGAGTTGCCGGTACGGCCGAGGCGGAGGGGAGCGATATCTCTGGGGCTGAGGTTGTCAGCCCCCAAGCCTAATGTAGGCGTCCCCCGAGCCAAAGTTGCTGTTGCCGGTCTTCTTTACATCTTGACGGCTAGCCTTTCCGTGCCCCTGAAACAATCAAATCTCAACTTGTAATATTTGTAAATATTTTTGGAGATGTTCTGCTAGGCGGGAAGCCAGCTAAATTGTTATTTTGTGCCTTATTTTTATTTGGCCCGACTTAATTTTACCCTGACTTATATGCTTGACTGTTTGTATGTTGGCAAACCTCAGCCGGAAACTTTAGCTGAAACAACCAAAGCCAATATGTTTAGAATCAGAAACCAAAGCCAATATGTTGGCGCCAAAGACATACTACTAGGCGAACCACATATAAGTAATCTTATTTTTTGAGATTAACATATAAGTAATCAGACGTAAAGGAATTAGGCGGCGCAAAAAGTTGATTTTTGCTTTGGGTTGGCTCGAAAGCTGCAAGTATCTACCAGTTTTAACATTTGCACGGAGCTAAAAAATAGCTAACTTAGATACATAGGGGATATATGACTGCAAGAAAAGACAAAAAATGGCATGCTTCTCAACACAGATGAGGAACCATAGACTTTTATTTCATAATCATATATAACTTATTACGATTATAAATTGCTAAGTGTAGAAAGTACCTAGCTGCTCAATGTTCCAAGGCCGTCTTGTTTGTTCCAACGGGTCGTCAATGCCTCTTTTGCGCTTGGTTCCTCTCCTTCCTGCCGCCTTCTTGCGCCTTTTCTTTTCTTCTTCGTCGCGGATGTCGGCTAGGTAGTAGGAACCATTGAGCAACGCCTTTGTGACTATAAACGGTCCTTCCCATGGTGGGGATAACTTGTGCAAGCCTTTTCTGTCTTGAATTAGGCGGAGAACCAGGTCACCTGTTCTGAAGCCTCGCTTCTGCACTCTCCGGCTATGGTAGCGGCAGAGTTGTTGCTGGTACAAGGCGGAGCGATGTAGAGCAACGTCTCTTTCTTCATCCAACAGGTCTAGGCTATCCTGTATTGCACCTTCTTCGTCTTGCTCGATGTAGACTTGAACTCTTGGGGAATCGTATTTCATGTCAGTAGGTAGCACCGCCTCTGCGCCATATACTAAGAAGAAATGAGTGTAGCCAGTAGATCTGTTTGGCGTTGTGCGCAAACTCCAGAGTATGGACTGTAGCTCTTCTGCCCAAGCGTCGGCTGCCCTGTGTAATGGAGCTTCGAGACGGGGCTTAAGTCCCGAGAGGACTAAGCCGTTTGTACGCTCTACTTGTCCATTTGATTGTGGGTGTGACACGGATGCCAAATCAAGCCGAATACCTAGATCACTGCAGTATTCTTCTATGTCGCCTTGAGACAGGTTGCTGCCATTATCAGTGATAATGCTGTGTGGAACTCCGAACCGAGAGATACTTCCCCAGAGGAAATTGGTGGTTGTTCGTGCGTCAAGTTTGCTGATCGGTTTGGCCTCGACCCATTTGGTGAACTTGTCGACAGCGACCAATAGGTGGGTGTACCCACCAGATGCCTTCTTGAAGGGACCAACCATGTCTAAGCCCCAGACCGCGAACGGCCAGGTGATGGGAATTGGCCTGAGCTCTTGTGACGACATGTGAGGTTGGCGGGCGTACAACTGGCAGCCTTTGCATGTTTTCACGATGTGCTCGACGTCTTCTTTGGCGGTAAGACAGTAGAAACCTTGACGGAAAGCTTTGGACACGATGCACCTGGCAGAGGCGTGATGTCCGCAGGTGTCGACATGTATGTCCTTCAGAATTTCCTGGCCTTCTTCTGGCAGTATGCACCGCTGATAGACAGCGCACGTGCTTCGCTTATATAGCTCGCCTTTGATTATTGTTAATGCCTTGGCTTGCCTTATGATCTTCCTTTTTAACACCTCATCGTCCTCCTGCAGCTTCTTGTCGATTAAAAAATCGAGGTATGGGACAGTCCAATCTGGCTGTATTGAGTAGACAACGAGACTTGCCGCTTCTACTGGTTCTTCTGCATCAGGGTCCAACAAATCGGCGCCCTTAATGGAAGGCTTGTGAAAATGTTCCAGGAAAATATCCTTTGGCACTTTTTTGAGTTCTGACCCGAGTCTGGAGAGGGTGTCTGCCGCCTCGTTCTCAACTCTTGTAACATGCCGGACTTCGTAGCCCATGAATTTTTTGCCGAATTCATCAACTTTGGCTCTATATGCCGCCATTGTTGAGCTTTTTCGCATCCCATGTGCCGCTTACTTGCTGCGCGACTAAATCTGAGTCGCCATAACAGAGGATTCTCTTGACGCCGAGGTCGTTTGCCACGTGTAACCCGTGAAGCAAAGCTTCATACTCTGCGACGTTATTGGTTGCTGTGAAATGAATCTGCAACACGTAGCTGAGCTGTTGCCTTTGGGTGTGCGCAGAACAACTCCGCCCCCCGAGCCTTTGAGCATCTTTGATCCGTCAAAGTGCATGACCCAATATTCTGACTCGAGGAGTACTATTTCCTCCATGGCTTCTGTCCAATCGGCAACAAAGTCTGCTAGTGCTTGAGTCTTAATGGCGGTCCGTGATTTGTAGACTATATCGAAGGCGGCAAGTTCGATGCCCTACTTGGCAACTTGACCTGTTGCCTTCGAGTTGTTGATTATGTCTCCCAACGGTGCCCTGCTGACTACTGTCACTGTGTGCTCCTGGAAATAATGCCTAAGCTTTCTGGCGGCAAAGAATACACCATAAGCCAGCTTTTGGTAATGTGGATACCTCTGCTTGGAGGCGGAGAAGACTTCACCGATTAAATAAACCGGACGTTGCTCGGACATCGCGACTTTGCTTTCCTTTCTTTCCACAACCAAGACAACACTGACAACTGCTCCAGTTGCCGCGATGTAGAGCAGCATTGGTTCCTGCGATCGAGGTGCTGCCAATATCGGAGCGGATACGAGAGCCTCCTTAAGTTGCTGCAAGGCGGCATCTGCTTCTGCTGTCCACTCAAAGTTGTCGGATTTCTTCAATAGCCGGTAGAGGGGCATTGCCTTTTCCCCAAGGCGGCTTATGAAACGACTGACGGCTGCCGCCAATCCGGCTAAGCGCTGCACGTCCTTCAGACAAGTGGGTCTGGATATGTTTTGGATAGCCTTGATCTTCTCCGGATTAACTTCGATCCCTCGTTCTGAGACGATAAATCCGAGTAGTTTGCCGGCTGGAACGCCGAAAACACACTTGGCGGGATTGAGCTTCATCTGGTATTTTTGGAGATTCTGAAAGGTTTCTTCCAAATCCTCTAGGAGATCCGCCTTCTTTTTCGACATCACCGCAATGTCGTCTACGTACACGTGAACATTGCGGCCGATCTGTTCGTGCAGGAAATTTTGCATACAACACTGGTATGTTGCCCCTGCATTCTTCAGGCCAAAAGGCATCGTGATGTAGCAGAAAGTCCCGTATGGAGTGGTGAAAGATGTTTTCAGTTGATCTGACTCCCTCATCTTGATTTGATGGTATCCCTAGTAGACGTCCCAAAAACAAAGTATCTCGGAGCCTGCTATGGAGTCTACGACTTGGTCAATTCTAGGCAGCGCAAAGGGATCCTTTGGGGAACACTTGTTAACACCGGTATAGTCGATACACATCCTTAGCTCTTTATTCTTCTTTGGGACAAGTACATGATTTGCCACCCAATCGGTGTGTACAACTTCTTTTATGAAATTGGCGGCCTTCAGCCTATTTATCTCCTTTCCAATAGCCTTGTGTCTCTCATCTCCAAAGCGTCTTGTTGCTTGCTTCACCGGCTTGGATCCTTTTACGACGTTAAGTGAGTGCTTGGCAAGTTCCCTCGGTACACCAGGCATGTCGGATGGCGACCATGCAACGATGTCGCGATTCTCACGGAGGAACTCGACGAGCGCGCCTTCCTATTTGCTGTCAAGGTTTGAGCCGATGACAACTTGCTTAGACTTGTCACCTAGGATGAGGTCCGCCTTTTTGGTGTGTTCTGAAGCTTCAGAGGTCTTCTTGATATCAATCTTTGGCGTGGGCATGGAGTTGTCTAGGTCCGCCTCAAGTAGTGCGAGCTCTTCCTTGTGGATGACGGCTTCTGCGAAGGCGGCCATGCCACGCTCGCACTCCTTAGCTTTCTTGAAGTTGCCGGAAATCGTGATGGTTCCATTTCCCCCTGGCATTTTCAGCTTGCTGTATATGTAGCACGGCCTTGCCATGAACTTGGCGAAAGCCAGTCGTCCGAAGATTGCATGGTAGGCGCATTTAAAGGGGACAACTTTGAACCGGAGAAACTCTGAGCGATAGTTCTCCTTTGGTCCAAAAGTTACCTTTAGCCTAATGCTCCCCATTGAATTTGCTTGTCTGCCGGGCACTATGCCATGAAAAGTGAGGTTGCTGTGATCAAGCTGATCCTCTGACAAGTTCATGCGGCTTAGTGTATCATAGTACAGGATGTTGAGGCTGCTGCCGCCATCCATGAGTACTTTTGTGAGCCTGAAGTTGTCGAGAATGGGGTCGACAACAAGGGCGTATTTTCCTGGATGAGGGACGTGATCAGGGTGGTCGGACCGATTCTAAGTGATTGCCGCCTCGGACCAGTTCAAGTACTGAGGGATGTCCGGCATTGTCGCGTTGAGTTCGCGCATCTCCGCCTTTTCCACCTTAGCCGAAGGCGTGCCGACAAAACACACGAGAGATTCTTTGACCTTCGGGTATGGCTTCTTTTTCTTGGCGGCAACGTCGTCATCGCTTGAGATTGACATGTCGTCATCATCCTCGTCATCCTTGTTGTCTTTCTTGTCGTACTTCTTTGACTTTTTTGACTTCCAGCCAACTGTGGGATCCTTTTTGAAGTCGTCCATAAAACGGCACTCACTAAGCATATGGTTGACCTTGCCAAGTGAGGCGTGGATGGGGCATGGCAAAAGTTTTGCCTGCTCGTAAGTGATACGCGCCGCCTTAGGGCCTGAGCCGGCGTCGCAATTATCTTTCTTGTTCTTCCACTTCTTTTTGCCGGCATTCTGTAACATCCCTATATATTGGAATGTTAAAAATCACTAAAATTTAAAACTTTTGAAAACATTTATGTATTTTGCTTTGAAAAGAAAATTTAAGCATTGCATTCATGCATACATGCATCTCATCATTCATTATCTGATTAAATCACAAAAGGTTTAAATTAAAAATCCATTATATTTCATAGTACTCTAAAAATATTTATATTCTATTATTCTACTCTAAATAAAACAACTAAGTTTTCGAGATGCTAAAATTTTCTAAGGAAAAGATTTAGCATCTTTAAGATGTTGAAAATTTTCTAAAGAAGAGTGTTGTCGAAAAATAGTTATCAAATATTTTCTAACGAAGAATTTATTTTGTTTAAAGAGGCAAAATATTTCTAAGTACATTTTAATACCAAAGTGGTTATAATATGACTAAGTACTTTATAACTCGAATAGATGATGAAAATAATTTTTGAATTTCAACAAATTTTAATTTGACAAAACATAAAAGTAATCATGCCAAAAGTTTCTACTTGTCATAAGCTTTCCAAAAATATTTTATTTGTAAAATTTGACCAAACCAATAAAAAGTAGTGATAGATTTAAATTCAAGGGTTTTTCTATAAAACTGCCGGTCTTCGGTTGACTGTTGACTTTGACCGCTGACGTGGGAATTGACTCGCTGACGTGGCAGGCTGACGGGGATTTGACTACGAATTTGACCAAAAATAAAGTTGCTCGGATGGAAAAACACTCTTAACGAAAGTTATAGAGAATTACGTGCTCTTTCTAATTATCACAATTATAACATAAGTGGATAAATAGATTGGTCATAAATCTCAAAATACCTTTCTGGTCCGAAACTTTAAACGCGAATATCTC
Organism: Poa annua; assembly: GCA_026929855.1. Classification (NCBI taxonomy): domain Eukaryota; kingdom Viridiplantae; phylum Streptophyta; class Magnoliopsida; order Poales; family Poaceae; genus Poa; species Poa annua. The sequence continues at coordinate 44,529,358 of CM049430.1, forward strand.
TCAGCTCGCTGAACCAAAAGAGGTGAGGCTTAGGGCAAAGGAAAGGTCTTGATCAGGGGAACAACTTTCGTATTGTCGTCCCAAACTTTTGAAATGGTTTGGTTAATCGAAAAACATCAAACACGACCTGTATTATACAGAAAATTACATACGTTAAAATAAAAAGTTTGGCCTAGTTTGGGCCGGCCGGCTGGGCCCAATTCGTTTTTTTTCTTATTTATTTCATATCTTTTGTTTAAGAACTCCGAATTAAGTGAAATTATTTTTTAAAAATTTGTAAAAATCATATCTTTATTTTAAAACATTTATGGACATGTTTTGACCACTTTTTAAAAATATTAATTTTGAGTATTTGATTTAATGCAAACTTGACACTTTTGTCAAATTTGAAAATAAAAATTTAGTCAATTTACTTATGGCTAAATAAAATTTGGTACCACAATTGTGAACATATGAAAATAATTATTTCTTATAATTACAATCAAAATATTAAAGTAAAATAAGCGAATAGCATAATCATTATTTTGTTTTTAATATTTTCTCAAATAGATTTTCAAGTGGAAATAATATTCAACCATTGTAATTTCAAATATAAACAATGCAAGAAAATGATGAATGCATGCATGAATTTTGTTTTCAAATCGACATACAAATATTTTTCAAAAAGTTTTTAATTTTTCTGATTTTTCAGAATTTGATCAATCTTAGGCAATTGGTCGTTGATCAAATTCCACAGCTGACTCTAGTTCTCTAATAGTAGTCGCATCGTTGTATGCAAATCATTGGTGTTGGTATTGGGGTGAGACATCTGTTTGGTTTAGAAAGCAATGAGTTGAATTATTTGTAATTATGGGGGAATCCTAGTTCAATAAAACAAAACAAGGCAACCAATCTATAACATAATCAATCAACATCTAACAAACATCGAGCAACAAGGTTCACAACAAACAAACAATCTAGTATTGTCATATAGCCAAGTTGATATGATCAATACACTAACACGATATCGTCATTCTATTTTGGTGGTGGTCAAATCTACCTCCTTCATGACTGCTTCAAGTTCTTGTTCAACTTTCTTGGATATCTTAGAAGTGTTGGTCGAAACCTGGTTCTTTAGTGGTCTTCCATGCATGCAGAACTTCATGATTAATCGTAGCTTTTCCATATGAGGCAGCAGAATCACTTAGACTATAAGAACATGGTCATCTAGAAAAAGATAAGAGGTTTTTAGAAGGTTGATAGTAGATGAGAGTATGAGGAAGATAAAATGAAAAGTTTTGTTTTTAGAAAAGTGAATAAATAGATTTTCAATCCTATGGTCAAATCCTATTTCTATCCAAACCTAGGGTTTCGAACCTACAGGAAACACAGTGCTCTGATACCATCTGTAGCATACCTGCACTTTTAATAAGGCAGATACCTGTGTATAGTGCAAATCTCTGGATCGATTCGTTTACACACACAGTTTACGATGTAATATCACAACAAAATATCAATTTTATTACATCGATGATCCAGACTTACAAAATATTCAATACAAGTTGCATATCATAAAGCTAGCTTCGAAAGAGTAAACAGCGGAAATACAATAGCAGTGGGTCTCCAACAACTTCATGTTGCCACAGGCGAAAACATGTTGGTTGCAGACTCGAAATCCCTTAACGAAACCTCACTCGTCATCTGATCAATCTGCAATAAGAAATATATTGCAACAACGTGGGTCAGATTCCATTAAAAATGGAGTCTGGCAAGTGACACTATGGTGGACACTTAATGGAATAACTCTATAGCCTATATGCATATTTGGCTGGTGGAGTTCAAGGCTATTTTGCATAAAGCCAATTTTTCCTATCTCTTTGGAAAACACTTTCTTCAAATCAAGACAAGTATGGCATGAAAACCATAAATCTCATCTTCCCTTGTTCACCCATCAAGTTTTATTTCTGAAGTTGGAATGATGAAATCCTCCGTTGACGTCCGTGATCAGCTGCTCAAATTGTCCGTACCGGGGACACGGCTAAGTACTTAGTTTTACACTCTGCAGAGGTTGTGCACGTTCACCATTGTACCCATTCAACCCAAACTATCCTTTACACACCATTTGTGAATAGGAAAGGAGAAGAATGAGACGAGATCTTTCAGAAGCATTTTCCCTCCCACTCTGGCTTGACCCGTTCCACCTAACATCCCCCTACATCTGCTTGTCAAGCCGGAGAGAGTCCACGCAACATGATTGATCAAGCCAGTTCCCATATGGCAATGGCTGCACTGGAAGCAATCGTCACTCGGAGTTCTTCAGATTCCTCGGTTCCTGGGTGGCCATTCACAAGTGTACATACTCCAGGAACCATAGACATGGACCAGAGTAGCCACTCAACATAAGCCATACAACCACTTACCACCCAGGGGTTTCATTCTTAACTTAGTAGAATTTAGATTTTCACAAAACAACATTTGCATAGCATCAATAATTCTACTAAGTATTGCATAGGAACCTAGACATAGGAATAAGTAATTCTACACAGGTTTAGCATAGCAATACTATCCTACACATGCATATAAAAATACACTAAGTAATGCATATAGAAATAATAGGAAGTTTATGAGGTGTGCCACTTGCCTTTGAATGTTGTCGTTCACAAACTCTTTTCACAACGAACGTTTGCTCTCCGTTCAATCTAAACAATATAAGCAAACAACAATACAACAATCAACAAACAACAATCATCAAACATACATGCACATACACAGTGAACAAATAATTTCATAAAACTTCTAAGGAAAATATGTCATGCATGATATGCAAGTTATTTCTAAGGACTAGAGATGCATGTCATGCCATGGAAATATTTTAAGTTTATGCAAGGCAAATGTTTCAATCAAAATGACTAAGGACTATGGTCATATGTTTGACAAAATAACTGTGTTATAGTTCATCTTGAATAGGCACTCTAATGTCTTAGTCATGATGTGTAAAAGTACTTAGAGAAAATACTAAGTTTATTCTTCAAGGTGATCAACAATTATTATCAATTCTTTGTAAATTGGATAATCACTATAATGAGAGACAGACACCCGGCCAGCCACTTAAATTGTGGAACAAGTCTCATGTACGTGGACATGTAAGGTTTGTCTCCAGGCCGCTTCATCTCACTATGCCGCTAGGATCCAACAAATTTCAAGTGGGTAATAACATGATCAAAAATTGTTTTAAGTCTTAAGTGAAAGACAAGATTAGGAAAGAGGGAAAAGATAGAAGGAAATATGTAGTTGTCCTCCAGGCTTCATCTCCAGATTTATAATATTCTCCTTGGTGATGTCTTGATTGAAATTTGGTAGACTTGAATAATCTTCAGACTTGATGATTCTTGTATCCTCGAGGCTGGTCTTGGATTTTGAGTTCTCAGAGAAGAAGAAAAGGCAGAGAGAAAGACTTAGAGAATAAAAGGGAGGTTGGCCTTCTTGAACTTCTTCTCACTTTTCTTCTAAGTGCTTGACATTTTGAGGATGCTTCCAGAGTCTGTTTTCTTCTAAGTCCTTCATGAAGTCTCAGAGAAAATAAAGAGAGAGAGAGAGCAAGACTTGGAAAATATTTCTGGTTGGTCTTCATGAACTTCCTCTTGAATTTTCTTCTAAGTACTTCTACTTCTTGGAGATACTTCTGAAGTCTTGTTTTGGCTAAGTCCTTAATTGTCCTTCTAGCTCCATCTTGGAAATCCTAAGTGTCTAAGTGCATAGCACTTTACCAAAACACTAGGTTGAAAATAATCCTAACTTAGGGAAAATAAGGAAGGAGTTTTCCTATAAGGAGTATAACTATACAATAGATATGTCATGCATGCAATGCAATTTATTTCTAAGGACAACACTTAAAAAAATAAAACAACTAAGTTTTCTAGATGCTAAAATTTTCTAAGGAAAAGATTTAGCATCTTTAAGATGTTGAAATTTTTCTAAAGAAGAGTGTTGTCGAAAAATAGTTATCAAATATTTTCTAACGAAGAATTTATTTTGTTTAAAGAGGCAAAATATTTCTAAGTACATTGTAATACCAAAGTGGTTATAATATGACTAAGTACTTTATAATTCGAATAGATGATGAAAATAATTTTTAATAAATTTTAATCATTAAACAACACTTAAAAGTATTTAATCAATATTAATTATAAAATCATAGAAAATTATTCTACTGCCAATAATTAGACATTCAAATTTATAGCAAAAGAGTTTGATAAATTTTAAAATCTAAATTTGAAGTTATGTTCAAATTACTATTAATGCCACTTTTGAATTTCAACAAATTTTAATTTGACAAAACATAAAAGTAATGACGCCAAAAGTTTCTACTTGTCATAAGCTTTCCAAAAATATTTTATTTGTAAAATTTGACCAAACCAATAAAAAGTAGTGATAGATTTAAATTCTAGGGTTTTTCTGTAAAACTGCCGGTCTTCGGTTGACTGTTGACTTTGACCGCTGACGTGAGAATTGACTCGCTGATGTGGCAGGCTGACTGGGATTTGACTACGAATTTGACCAAAAATAAAGTTGCTCGGATGGAAAAACACTCTTAGCAAAAGTTATAGAGAATTACGTGCTATTTCTAATTATCACAATTATAACATAAGTGGATGAATAGATTGGTCATAAATCTTAAAATACCTTTCTGGTCTGAAATTTCAACGCGAATATCTCTCAGATCGCTGAACCAAAAGAGGTGAGGCTTAGGGCAAAGGAAAGTTCTTGATCAGGGGAACAACTTTCGTATTGTCGTCCCAAACTTTTGAAATGGTTTGGTTACTCGAAAAACATCAAACATGATCTGTATTATACAGAAAATTACGTACGTTAAAATAAAAAGTTGTCAACAGGAAAGTTGTATATATAGTGTAGATCTACCTTTTCACCGGAGGAATTTCGATTTGGCGTAACGAGCGCGAAGAGATCTGAGAAATACGACTTCAGATCTGATGGATGACGATTCGAAATTCTTCCTCCACGCTTGATAAAAAGCGTTGAGCCTTATTGGGATGGAAAGGTATCGACGAGATCTACTACAATGATTAAGGCCCCGTCGCGATTGGAGATGGTTTTGCTCGTCAAACGAACGAAATACTATTTCGCTGATTAGGGTTTCGGTGGAACGAAAAGAGTAAAAGAGATGCCGACGGCTACAGGGGTTTATATAGGCGTAGGGATGGTGGAATAGATAGGGCTCGGAGTTGTGAACGCGTAGGATCAAGCGGATCCGGATTTGGAGATATATTTCTCGAGATATACGTGTTTGAATGAAAGGTGGTTGGAAAAACAAATTTTCAAAGAGTTCTAGTTGGATACGGGTCAGGTTCGGTTCGGCCCAGTTTGGTCCGGCCGGCTGGGCCAATTTGTTTTTTTTCTTATTTCTTTCATATCTTTTGTTTTAAAACTCCGAATTAAGTGAAATTAATTTCTAAAAATTTGTAAAAATCATATCTTTATTTTAAAACATTTATGGACATGTTCTGACCACTTTTTAAAAATATTAATTTTGAATATTTGATTTAATGCAAATTTGACACTTTTGTCAAATTTGAAAATAAAAATTTAGTTAATTTACTTATGGCTAAATAAAATTTGGTACCACAATTATGAACATATGAAAATAATTATTTCTTATAATTACAATCAAAATATTAAAGTAAAATAAGATAAATAGCATAATCATTATTTTGTTTTTAATATTTTCTCAAATAGATTTTCAAGTGGAAATAATATTCAACCATCGTAATTTAAAATATAAACAATGCAAGAAAATGAAGAATGCATGCATGAATTTTGTTTTCAAATCGACATACAAATATTTTTCAAAAAGTTTTTAATTTTTCTGATTTTTCAAAATTTGAAAAATCCTAGGATGTTACAGACTACCACCCTTAAAAGGAATCTCGTCCTCGTGATTCGTGAATGCTAGCAAAAGGTTGTGACTGGATATCTGGGTGGGCTACCACCCTTAAAAGAAATTTTTGTGGTTAGTTAGAAACTTTGTTTAATCTTGTTTATTTCTCTGATGTAGAGCGTACAAGTATTCAAAATACAATGGCATGTGGTGGATATAGAAAGTTTTTAGCACTCACGTTTTCCACTCGGTCCTTGGAGAGATTTATCCTTCTTCCACTCTGGGCAGCCACTGACATAGTGTCCTGTTGCTCCGCATCTGCGACATGTCATGGGACTGATGATTTTCTTGTGTGAGCGGGTAAGGCATTTCTCCTTCATCTTTACTGGGCACTTATCAGCATAATGTCCTTTGCCTTTACATTTGTAGCAAATTACGTCACTTAAGTTCTTCTTCTCCTTTGGTGTTTCCAGGGCTAACAGTTCTTCCAAATCTTGTTTGCTATATTCTATCTCAATTAAAGAAGTCCAGTCTCGTTTGATGTGACAATTTCGAGCTAGGTGATCTCCTTCACACTTATAGCAACACTTGGAGGTAATTTTGGATATCTTCGGATGTGACCTTACTCTTATTTCATTTTTCACCTTAGTATGATCCACAATCTCATTTTGATGAAGATTTTGTTCAGTATCCTGACCAATCCTTTTCTCTTTGCAGTCCCATGAATAATGTCCTAGTTCTCCACATGTAAAACATGTTATATGGCTAGTATCTCTTTTGTGTTCCTCCTTTTTTTCTTGTACTTCCACATGCTTCATGAGATTTTGATGCATCCCCTTTTTGGCTTGCTGACTTACTTCTTGCACCACCGGGTAGAGTTGATATTGAGTTGGAACATGATTTGTTGCTTCATACAAAAAGCAAGTAATCTGACTTGTGGGGCATTCCCTAACTGGATGTCTGGTATGACCATGGGGCCACTCATCAGTGCATTCTTGGGACGTATGTCCTATCTCTCCACAAGTGTTGCATGCCTTTGGCTTGGTCATAAGGACTTAAAAAAATCACTATGGTTTTGATCAATCTTAGGCAATTGGTCGTTGATCAAATTCCACAGCTGACTCTTGTTCTCTAATAGTAGTCGCATAGTTGTATGCAAATCATTGGTGTTGGTATTGGGGTGAGACATCTGTTTGGTTTAGAAAGCAATGAGTTGAATTATTTGTAATTATGGGGGAATCCTAGTTCAATAAAACAAAACAAGGCAACCAATCTATACTACTGCCAATAAATTAGTAGTAGAAAAATACTACTGCCAATAATTAGACATTCAAATTTATAGCAAAAGAGTTTGATAAATTTTAAAATCTAAATTTGAAGTTATGTTCAAATTACTATTAATGCCACTTTTGAATTTCAACAAATTTTAATTTGACAAAACATAAAAGTAATGACGCCAAAAGTTTCTACTTGTCATAAGCTTTCCAAAAATATTTTATTTGTAAAATTTGACCAAACCAATAAAAAGAGAGAGAGAGCAAGACTTGGAAAATATTTCTGGTTGGTCTTCAAGAACTTCCTCTTGATTTTTCTTCTAAGTACTTCTACTTCTTGGAGATACTTCTGAAGTCTTGTTTTGGCTAAGTCCTTCAATGGACTTCTAGCTCCATCTTGGAAATCCTAAGTGTCTAAGTGCATAGCACTTTACCAAAACACTAGGTTGAAAATAATCCTAACTTAGGGAAAATAAGGAAGGAGTTTTCCTATAAGGAGTATAACTATACAATAGATATGTCATGCATGCAATGCAATTTATTTCTAAGGACAACACTTAACAAAATAAAACAACTAAGTTTTCTAGATGCTAAAATTTTCTAAGGAAAAGATTTAGCATCTTTAAGATGTTGAAATTTTTCTAAAGAAGAGTGTTGTCGAAAAATAGTTATCAAATATTTTCTAGCGAAGAATTTATTTTGTTTAAAGAGGCAAAATATTTCTAAGTACATTGTAATACCAAAGTGGTTATAATATGACTAAGTACTTTATAATTCGAATAGATGATGAAAATAATTTTTAATAAATTTTAATCATTAAACAACACTTAAAAGTATTTAATCAATATTAATTATAAAATCATAGAAAATCATTCTACAAAAATTAGTAGAAAAATACCACTGCCAATACTTAGACATTCAAATTTATAGCAAAATAGTTTGATAAATTTTAAATTCGAAATTTGAAGTTATGTTCAAATTACCATTAATGCCACTTTTGAATTTCAACAAATTTTAATTTGACAAAACATAAAACTAATGACGCCAAAAGTTTCTACTTGTCATAAGCTTTCCAAAAATATTTTATTTGTAAAATTTGACCAAACCAATAAAAAGTAGTGATAGATTTAAATTATAGGGTTTTTCTGTAAAACTGCCGGTCTTCGGTTGACTGTTGACTTTGACCGCTGACGTGAGAATTGACTCGCTGACGTGGCAGGCTGACTGGGATTTGACTACAAATTTGACCAAAAATAAAGTTGCTCGGATGGAAAAACACTCTTAACGAAAGTTATAGAGAATTACGTGCTATTTCTAATTATCACAATTATAACATAAGTGGATGAATAGATTGGTCATAAATCTTAAAATACCTTTCTGGTCCGAAATTTCAACGCGAATATCTCTCAGATCGCTGAACCAAAAGAGGTGAGGCTTAGGGCAAAGGAAAGTTCTTGATCAGGGGAACAACTTTCGTATTGTCGTCCCAAACTTTTGAAATGGTTTGGTTACTCGAAAAACATCAAACATGATCTGTATTATACAGAAAATTACGTACGTTAAAATAAAAGAGTAGATCTACCTTTTCACCGGAGGAATTTCGATTTGGCGCAACGAGCGCGAAGAGATCTGAGAAATACGACTTCAGATCTGATGGATGACGATTCGAAATTCTTCCTCCACGCTTGATAAAAAGCGTTGAGCCTTATTGGGATGGATAGGTATCGACGAGATCTACAACAATGATTAAGGCCCCGTCGCGATTGGAGATGGTTTTGTTCGTCAAACGAACGAAATACTATTTCGCTGATCCGGATTTGTGAACGCTAAAGGGGTTAATATAGGCGGAGGGATGGTGGACTAGATAGGGCTCGGAGTTGTGAACGCGTAGGATCAAGCGGATCCGGATTTGGAGTTATATTTCTCGAGATATACGTGTTTGAATGAAAGGTGGTTGGAAAAACGAATTTTCAGAGAGTTTGACTTGGATACGGGTCAGGTTCGGTTCGGCCCAGTTTGGGCCGGCCGGCTGGCCCCAATTCGTTTTTTCTTTTTTTTTGTTATTTCTTTCATATCTTTTGTTTTAGAACTCCGAATTAAGTGAAATTAATTTCTAAAAATTTGTAAAAATCATATCTTTATTTTAAAACATTTATGGACATATTTTGACCACTTTTTAAAAATATTAATTTTGAATATTTGATTTAATGCAAATTTGACACTTTTGTCAAATTTGAAAAAAAAAATTTAGTCAATTTACTTATGGCTAAATAAAATTTGGTTCCACAATTGTGAACATATGAAAATAATTATTTCTAATAATTACAATCAAAATATTAAAGTAAAATAAGATAAATAGCATAATCATTATTTTGTTTTTAATATTTTCTCAAATAGATTTTCAAGTGGAAATAATATTTCAACCATTGTAATTTCAAATATAAACAATGCAAGAAAATGATGATTGCATGCATGAATTTTGTTTTCAAATCGACATACAAATATTTTTCAAAAAGTTTTTAATTTTTCTGATTTTTCAGAATTTGAAAAATCTTAGGATGTTACACAAATCCTCCAGGAGATCCGCCTTCTTTTTCGACATCACCGCAATGTCGTCTACGTAGATGTGAACATTGCGGCCGATCTGTTCGTGCAGGAAGCATACAACACTGGTATGTTGCCCCTGCATTCTTCAGGTCAAAAGGCATCGTGATGTAGCAGAAAGTCCCGTATGGAGTGGTGAAAGATGTTTTCAGTTGATCTGACTCCCTCATCTTGATTTGATGGTATCCTGAGTAGGTGTCCCAAAAACAAAGTATCTCGGAGCCTGCTATGGAGTCTACGACTTGGTCAATTCTAGGCAGCGCAAAGGGATCCTTTGGGCAACACTTGTTAACCCCGGTATAGTCGATACACATCCTCAGCTCTTTATTCTTCTTTGGGACAAGTACAGGATTTGCCACCCAATCGGTGTGTACAACTTCTTTTATGAAATTGGCGGCCTTCAGCCTATTTATCTCCTTTCCTATAGCCTTGCGTCTCTCATCTCCAAAGCGTCTTGTTGCTTGCTTCACCGGCTTGGATCCTTTTATGACGTTAAGTGAGTGCTTGGCAAGTTCCCTCGGTACACCAGGCATGTCGGATAGCGACCATGCAACGATGTCGCGATTCTCACGGAGGAACTCGACGAGCGCGCCTTCCTATTTGCTGTCAAGGTTGGAGCCGATGACAACTTGCTTAGACTTGTCACCTGGGATGAGGTCCGCCTTTTTGGTGTGTTCTGAAGCTTCAAAGGTCTTCTTGACATCAATCTTTGGCGTGGGCATGGAGTTGTCTGGGTCCGCCTCAAGTAGTGCGAGCTCTTCCTTGTGGATGACGGCTTCTGCGAAGGCGGCCATGCCACGCTCGCACTCCTTAGCTTTCTTGAAGTTGCCGGAAATCGTGATGGTTCCATTTTCCCCTGGCATTTTCAGCTTGCTGTATATGTAGCACGGCCTTGCCATGAACTTGGCGAAAGCCGGTCGTCCGAAGATTGCATGGTAGGCGCTTTTAAAGGGGACAACTTTGAACCGGAGAAACTCTGAGCGATAGTTCTCATTTGGTCCAAAACTTACCTTTAGCCTAATGCTCCCCATTGAATTTGCTTGTCTGCCGGGCACTATGCCATGAAAAGTGAGGTTGCTGTGATCAAGCTGATCCTCTGACAAGTTCATGCGGCTTAGTGTATCATAGTACATGATGTTGAGGCTGCTGCCGCCATCCATGAGTACTTTTGTGAGCCTGAAGTTGTCGACAATGGGGTCGACAACAAGGGCGTATTTTCCTGGATGAGGGACGTGATAAGGGTGGTCGGACCGATTCCAAGTGATTGCCGCCTCGGACCAGTTCAAGTACTGAGGGATGTCCGGCATTGTCGCGTTGAGATCGCGCATCTCGCCTTTTCCACCTTAGCTGAAGGCGTGCCGACAAACACACGAGAGATTCTTTGACCTTCGGGTATGGCTTCTTTTTCTTGGCGGCAACGTCGTCATCGCTTGAGATTGACATGTCGTCATCATCCTCGTCATCCTTGTTGTCTTTCTTGTCGTACTTCTTTGACTTTTTTGACTTCCAGCCAACTGTGGGATCCTTTTTGAAGTCGTCCATAAAACGGCACTCGCTAAGCATATGGTTGACCTTGCCAAGTGAGGCGTGGATGGGGCATGGCAAAAGTTTTGCCTGCTCGTAAGTGATACGCGCCGCCTTAGGGCCTGGGCCGGCGTCGCAATTATCTTTCTTGTTCTTCCACTTCTTTTTGCCGGCATTCTGTAACATCCCTATATATTGGAATGTTAAAAATCACTAAAATTTAAAACTTTTGAAAACATTTATGTATTTTGCTTTGAAAAGAAAATTTAAGCATTGCATTCATGCATACATGCATCTCATCATTCATTATCTGATTAAATCACAAAAGGTTTAAATTAAAAATCTATTATATTTCATATTACTCTAAAAATATTTATATTCTATTATTCTACTATTATGCCAAAATAAAGGTGAATGATTTCAGCAAAATAAGTTTAAATAATGTAAATTCAAACATATTTGAACGTGGGTAATTTCATAAATTTTAGTTAACTCCAAATAAATTATTAAATCCCTAATTTCAAAGTTCTACTAAAATAGGTAAAAATGTATTTTATGAATATTTCAAATAATTAATTTTCAAAAAGTTTCAAAACATGCCCACAAATGGTTTAAAGCATAGATATGAATTTTACAAATTTTTAGAAATTTGTTTGACTTCATTTGGAGTCTTAAATCAAAAGATATGAATTAAAATGAAAAACAGAAAAAGAAAAATTGATGACGTCACTGCTGACGTCATCATCGTCTTCAACCTCTGGCCGGATTTCACGCCCGAAACCGCCGGCGATTACTCGCGCTGATTCACGCGATTAAGACACAGATTCACAGCCCCGACCACGCCCTATAAACCCCCTCGCAACCCTCTCCATTTCCCCTCTCGTTCCTCTCCAAAACACACCCCTAGGCCGTCTCGAAAGCTCACCGGAGTTCATCCGCATCCGCCGCCGTATTTCACAAAATCCGGCGAGGTGAGCAACCTCCCGCGTCCCCAAACCTAACCCGACCATTCCCCGCGTCCTTGCGCACCTGCTCATGCCCTCGGGCTATTTTTCTGTACAAAGAAACGAGCAAACGAGCTCGACCCGAGGACACCGGCACCGCCGCATCCTCTCCGCCGTGTCCGCCCGCTCCCGGATGATTTGCTCGACGCCGTCGCCACCATCCTCTTCGCCGGGCTGCGCCTCGACCGGAGCTGCCCTCCGCGCATCCGGGGAGTCACCGTAGCGATCGGACCGTCCTCGCCGAGCGCAGCGCCGCGTCAGCGACACGTTAGTGCCTGCGTGGAAAACAATTTTCCGAATAAAATTAAAATGGCATTTTTGCAAAAAAGCCCCTGCATATTCAAACCTTCATAACTTTTGAATCACTCATCCAAATTCAAATATTTTTATATATTTGGAAATCCCTTGACGTGTAGAATATTTTAGAACTGCCAAAATTGAAATTTGACTTAGTTTATAATATTCAAATTTCAAATGGTGAATTTGAGTATTTTTGTCATAACTTTAAATCTATAAATCCAAAAATTGCAAATAAAATTGTTTTAGAAACTTTGGAATATTTGTAATATGATGCCTCTGTTATAAAATACTTTTGAGTATTATTTTCATGATTTGTTGTTTGTATGTTTAATTTGAATAGTTTGACTATTTTGATATAAGTTTTGATAGAAATATTATTTTTGAGTAATTCCAATTGCAATAAATTTACTTAAATCCCCTCTGTCTATTAATATTATTTATAAAATTTTGTTATAGAAATTAATCACATAAGACTTTAATCTTATATGTAATTCCTTTTTATTATATTTTCCAAAAATTGAAATTAATTAAATTATATTTATAGCCTCATGCATACTTTATAAATTATCACAAATTAGTATGATGTTTCTTATGACTAAAAAGTGCATTTCATGCATAACTTATTTTATTATATAGTTACACTCCTCATAGGAAAACTCTACCATTATTTTCTCTAAGTTAGGAATATTTTCAACTTAGCATTTTTGGGTTGAGTGCTAGCACTTAGACACTTAGGATTTTCAACATGGAGCTGGAAGGCCAATGAAGGACTTAGCCAAAACAAGACTTCAGAAGTATCTTCGAGGAGTTGAAGCACTTAGAAGAAAAATAAAAAGAAGTTCATGAAGACCAACCAGCAATATTTTCTAAGTCTTACTTCCTCTCTCTCTTTTCTCCCTTCTCCTCTGAGACTTCATGAAGACTAAGTTAAATCCAAGACCAGCCTCGATGATACAAAAATCATCAAATCTGAAGAATTATCAAGTCTACCAAAGAATTCAACCAAGACATCACCAAGAAGCAAGTTACAAGTCTGGAGATGAAGCCTGGAAGACCAACTACATTTTCTTTCTATGTCTTCCCTCCTTCCTAATTTTGACTTAAAACAATTTTTGATCATGTTATTACCATCTTGAAGTTTGTTGGATCCTAGCGGCATAGTGAGATGAAGCGGCCTGGAGACTAACGTTACATGTCCACGTACATGAGACCTGTTCCACAACTTAAATGGTTGGCCGGGTGTCTGTCTCTCTCACTATAGTGAATATCCAATTTACAAAGAGTTGATAATAATTGTCGATCACCTTGAAGAATAGACTTAGTATTTCCTCTAAGTATTTTGCACATCATGCATAACATATTTTTGTATTGTTACTTGTTAGTATGTTTATGTGTGTTTTGTTTATGTGTTAGAAATTTCGGAGGGAAACGACAACAGTTGCAGTTGCTGTTACTATTCTTCTTGTTGCCAAGGCAAGTGGCACACCCCCATAAAATTCCTAAGTATTTTCTATGCATGACTTAGTTATTTTCCTATGCATGTGTACGTTTTAGTAGATTTGCTATGCAAGACTTTAGAATTCCCTATTCCATGGTGTCTAGGTACCTATGAAATGATTTAGTAGAGTTTTGATGCTATGCAATTGATGAAAGGTTTTGCAAAATCTTAAATGGCTACTCAGGACCATGTCCATGAGGGTTTTCACCTAAGATAGTTTCTACTATACTTAGGATCATGAATGTGGGGGTTCTCACCTAAAAGCACACTTGTGGAAGGCCACCCAGGAACAAAGGGATGTGAGGAATAAAGGGAGAAGAAATTGAAGAACTCAAGGTGAAGTTTTCCAAGTGAAGACTGCAGCTGATCAAGGATAATGGAGGAATACCAACATTCTAATTTCTTTATAAAATTTTGATAAACAACAGTGGACTACTCAGGACCATGTTCATGGGAGTTTTCACCTAAGATAGTTTCCACTATACTTAGGACCATTGAATGTGGGGGCTTTCACCTGAGGGTACACCTAAGGACGTGATATCTTTTGGCTCACGTGGGTTAACCAAGGTTGCCAATTATGATATTAATGAGTTTATTTTACAAAGAGTTAGGCAAAACTGTCTTTATGCAAAATAGCCTTGAACTCCATCAGACTAATATGCATACAGGTTTTAGAGATATTTCCATTGAGTGTCCACCATAGTGTCACTTGCCAGATCCATTTCTAATGGAATCTGACCCACTCTGTTGCAAATGATTATTTGTTGCAGATATATCTGACGAAGAGTGAGAACTATGTTTGGGTTTCGAGTCTGCACCAACATGTTCCCGCCTGTGGCGTATCATGAAGTTGGGGGCTCATTGAAGATTATTTTCGCTGCTTTTTATTTTTTGAGCTAGCTTTGAGCTATGCAAAGATGTATCGAACTATTTATTTTACCAAGTCTGGATTATTCGTGCAATATTGTTACAATGTTGTAATATTCATCGTAAACTGTGTGTGCAAATGAATCGATCCAGGGGTTTGCACTATACATAGGTACCTGCCATATTTTTAAGTGCAGGTACGCTACACATTCCCTTGGAACGCGACGGCTACCTCGTTGGAAGGTCCAGCTTTGTCGTCCGTTGCATGTTTGCGTTTGTTGTTCCGTCTTGGCGCGGTGCTGACGTCTGGATCATCGTCACGTGCGTCATCATCTGCTGCCGCGTATTGGGCGGCTAGATTGACCATCTCGCCAAGGTCCGTGACTTGCTCGCGGACGAGCCAGTGACGGAGCAAGGCTTTCTTCTGCAGGCCCGTGTAGAAGGCATGGATAGCCTGTGCGTCCGAAACACCATGGCAGTTGGCCTTTTCGGAGATCCAACGGCTGACAAAGTATGTCATGGTTTCGTCCGGCTTATAAATACAGCGTTGCAAATCCATGTAGGTATTTGGACGCTTGTATGTTCCTTGGAAGTGCTGGGAGAAAACCATTTCCATGTCGTACCAGCTATGGACAGATTTTTCAGGAAGGTTGTCGATCCAAGCCCTTGCCGTGCCTTCCAACATGAGAGGTAGGTAGCGGACGACAATATGATTGCTTCCGCCGGCAATTTCTATGGCCATGGCATAATCGGCTAGCCATGAATCCGGCTTAACGAGGCTGTTGTACCTAGGACAATTTTTAGACACTGATGTCATGTCCTTGGGGAACGGCTCTCTGCGGATGGCATCGCCAAAGCACTTTGGTCCCGAATATAGCGGCTCACTTCCTCTTGCTATGTATTGTAGGCGATGTCGTGCGTCTTTTGGATCGAGTTGCTGTCCGCCTCTGTCCTGCGTTTGGCTCGTCCTGCCGATGTCTTGCTATGTATTGTAGGCGATGTCGTTTGGCTCGTCCTGCGTTGCGCGGCTTACGCTGTGCTTGGGTCCTTCTGCCGCCTCCTTCCTTTTGATGCCGGTGCTACGTTGCGGAGACCGGCTTCGAACTCTCCTGGGAGGATCGTTACCGGCATCTTTTTTAGGCGGCTGTCCGTTATCCCGGCTACCGCCATTACCGCGCCTTGGCTGGGTTGGAGGTGGTAGGTCTCCCCTGCTTCCTGTCCGCGAATTCTCGTCTCGCCTTGGTTTTGGCGGTGGCGTCTTCTTTGGAGGTGGCGTTGCTTTCCTTTTGTCGCCATGGCTACTGGAGCCGGACGGGCCTTCGGGGTCAACGCCAGGTGCAGCTTTGCACTTTCCTGACTTGGATTCTAGATTTCCCCCGCGGGCATCCACCATGTGGCCGTAGGAGTCAGCGCGGGCTTGCTGTTCGAGGGCCTTGCTAACGAAGTGTCTTGCGTTGGCCAGCTTTTCCTCCGCTGTGTAAGTCTTGTCGTCTAGGGTGTCTAGCGCGGTCACATCGTTAAGGATGGGGGTGCATAAGACAACATCCCCCCTTCCGTCCACGCGTTGCGGTGTCGTGCGCCAGTCAAACCCAAGATCTTGAGCTGCTGTTGTTGCACGAATTGGCGGCTCCTTATCACGGCGGTTTTTTGATGGCCTTTTTTCTTCGAAGAGCTGCCGGCTCGTTTTGGCCGACATGTTTTCTTGTTCTTTCTCGATCTTCTTTGCAAGGCTCTCAACATGCTCCTCTCTTTTGTGCAGGAAGTCAGAGTGCTTAAGCATATTAAGCCTAAGTTCCTCCACTTCGTCGAGTGGGGTATCCTTGTTCCCTGGAGTGTGCATGATCTCTTCTACTTCTTTGATGACGGCGAGCAAATCCGTGGGTTTGCTGCTGCCGCCTTTCTCGGGACCAGTTTTCTTCTCTGCGCGCACCTTGTCGGAACCGTCAATGAGTTGACTGGCGACGGTGTCGCCGGCATCTTCTGCCGGTTTGTTTTGTGTTTCAGAAGCAACTGGGGTTGACTCGTGACCGACGACAACCATCATAGCCAGCTTATCAGGCATGTCAGTATCCGATGTGCCCTCTGAAGGATTTGGATTATCACTGGAAAAGCGGCTTTTGATTTTCTCTTCGAAGAGACTAGCATCATCATAAGAATCAGAATCTATGTTGACTTGAACAGTAGATCTAGCCCCGGCATCTAACATCGCGTCCTCCTGGAGAGCAGGAAGGATTGACTCAGGATCGTTGTTTTCCGGCTAGGAGTCGGATCCCAGTCCGACAACTCCGACGAAGGGGAAGTCAGATCCGACAACCTCCTCGAAGGGTTGGTGGCTGGGGTCGTAGAAGCCTGGTAGGCTGTACGCCTCTGGCGCGTACCCGATGAAGACGTCGATCCCTCCAGTTAGTACAATTGCGCACCCGATAAGGTAGTCGTCCACTGGTAGCCAGGACTCATCTGAGTTGACGCAGCTGTGGCCGCCATACCTTGTGACGCGGCCGACGGCGATCTTCTTGCCCACGCCGCAAAGTGTTCCCGCCTGGAACGTGACGCCAGGAACCTTATGCCCCACGGTGGGCGCCAACTGTCGTAGTATCGACATATTTGATAGGAGACGTGGGTCCTCTGGCCTACGTATGGATTGTGGGGAAGAAGGTTGGTATCGTCGAGGACGGTATTGAACACGGCGAGTTTACCCACCTTCGGATCCCGCATTGGTGGCGAGATCCTACGTGCTGCTATAATTCACTATGAGGCAAATAGCCGTGAACAGGTTACAATGGGTATGATGCGTATTGAGCGTGCCCTAAAGGCTTCCTTGTGGCCGGCTTATATAGGCGGCCAGACCCCAGGATACAAAGCAAGTACTTGTCCGGCAAGTAAACATAGTCCTAGACCTAGCCGGCTTAGTTGCCACCTTCAGTCTCGGGCTTGGTGGCTTGATGGGCTTCGGCAATCCGCCTTCCTTAGACCGTCCGCCTACTTCCTTGTACGTCAGCTATCTGGGCCGCCCGGCAGGCTTCAGCCTTACCACCCTTGGGCCACCCTGGACTAGCCGGATTGATGCATGTTGGAGATACCCCTAGTTGGTATATCCCCAACACTTAGTCATCAGGAAGTCTTGGAGAAGAGGAAAAGAAAGAGAGAAAGACTTAGAGAATACAGGGGGTTGGTCTTCATGAACTCCTTCTCGCTTTTCTTCTAAGTGCTTCTATTCCTTGAAGATTCTTCTGAATTCTTGTTTTGGCTAAGTCCTTCATTGTCCTTCTAGCTCCTTGTTAAAAATCCTAAGTGTCTAAGTGCATAACACTTTGGCAAAAATGCTAAGTTGAAAATAGTCCTAACTTAGAGAAAATGAGGGAGGAGTTTTCCTATGAGAAGTATAACTATATAATAAAATATATTATGCATGCAATGAACTTTTTTAATCATAAGAAACATCATACTAACTTTTGTGATATTTATAAAGAATACATGAGGCTATAAATGCAATTTAATTAATTTCTATTTTTGCAAAACATAATAAAAGGAAAACATATACATTAAACTATTATGTGAATAAATTTTCATAACACAATTTTCATATAAATGGTGTTAATAGACTTAAGGGATTTAATTAAATTTATAGCAATTGGATTTACTCAAAAATAATGTTTCTATTAATAGTTATGTCAAAATTATTCAAACTATTTAATTTAAACATATAAGTATTAAATCCTCAAAATAATACTCAAAAATATTTTATAACAGAGGCATCAATTTACAAATATTCCAAAGTTTCTAAAACAATTTTATTTGTAATTTTTGGATTTATAGATTTAAAGTTATGACAAAAATACTCAAATCATCCATTGGAAATTTGAATATTTTAATCTAATTCAAATTTGAATTCTATCAGATCTAAAATATTCTACATGTCAAGGGTTTCCAAATATATAAAATTTATTAAATTTGTATGTGTCAATAAAAAGTTATAACAAATCTAAGTGATAGGGGCTTTTCTGCAAAACTGCCAAATAAATTTGAATACGGAAATCATTTTCTGACGTGGCAGCTGATTGGACCTTACGTGTTGTCCACGTGGGCGCTGACTGGATCGCTGACTGGATAAGTCAAACATATCTGGATCGTCAGATCCAGATCTGACGGTCCAGATCTAATCGTACCGCTTCATTAAAAGGATCTAATCTCGGCCGTTGATAGGAGATCGGATGGCTTATATGCGTTTGGCCAGAAGCTGGCGGCGGAAGCTCGCCGGAGACGTGTCTGCGGCGACGACGCGGCGTTCCAGACGTTCTACGGCTTCCCGGGATGAACGGGACTCACCAGAGCGAAGAGGAGATCGTGGAGACGTCGATGATGAGGTGTCGGAGGCCGGAGCGTCACGGTTCCTCTCCTACTGCTCGTCGGAGTTGCGCACGGCGTCGGCTTGCTCCGGGCGTGGACGAACTCGTTGTTTTTGCGTTCGGGAAGATTTTTAATCGTGTCAAAAACGTGCGCTAGACCAAAGGAAGGAGATAGGAGGGGTAGGGGAGCTCAGGGTCGACGGTGCTCACCGGAACTTGAAGAAACAGGCGGCGGTAATGGCGGAGATGCGGCGGATGATTCTGAGCAGCCTGGAGGCGATTATCTTTAGGGTTTGTGGGGGAAAAGAGGCGGCGGAGTTGAGCTTTAAATAGGGGCCGACGGGGGCATGATTCGCGGTCTTCACGGCGCGAATCGAAGTAAAGAAATCGCCAGTGGTTACAGCGTGATTTGCGATCGGAGGTTGAAGACGACATGACGTCATCGCTGACGTCAGCATTTTCCTTTTTCTTTTCTTATTTTCCATTTAATTCATATCTTTTGATTTAAGACTCCAAATCAAGTCAAATAAATTTCTAAAAATTTGCAAAAGCATTATCTTTGTGTTAAACCAGTTGTGGGCATGTTTTGAAATTTTTTGAAAAAATAATATTTGAAATATTCATAAAATACAATTTTACTTATTTTAGGTTAACTTTGAAATTAGGGATTTAATAATTTATTTCGAGTTAAATAAAATTGATGAAATTACCCACATTCAAATATGTTTGAATTTGAATTATTTAAACTTATTTTGCTGAAATCATTCACCTTTATTTTGGCGTAATAGTAGAATAATAGAAAATAAATATTTTTAGGGTTATATGAAATATAATGGATTTTTAATTTAAACCCTTTGTGATTTAATAAGATGATGAATGATGAGATGCATGAATGCAATGCTTAAATTTTCTTTTCAAAGCAAAATACATAAATGTTTTCAAAAGTTTTAAATTTTAGTGATTTTTAAACATTCCAAGATATAGGGATGTTACAGACTACCACCCTTAAAAGGAATCTCGTCCTCGAGATTCGAGAAGGCTAGAAAAAGGTTCTGTCTAGGTATCGGGTTGGGCTACCACCCTTAAAAGAAATCTTTGTGGGTATTGCAAACTTCAATATGAAAACTTGATTCAGAATGTACCGTTCACTTCTTCCATGGTGATGTGGTTCACATATCTTTTATCGAAAGGATTTGACTTAGCAGCTTCTTTGGTCCTTTTCTTTGCTGGGCACTCATTGGCGTAATGACCCTTGTTCTTGCATTTGTAACAGAGCACCTGACTGATATCTCTGTGTTCAGGATTTGGACGGTGGTGTCCATAGTTATGGTTATGGCCAGCAAATCCATTTCCTTTATGATCTCCATTGCTTCCCTTGGATCCACCATGGTGATCATGATGCTTGTGGTGACTTCCTCCATTATGGTGATTCCCATGTTTGTGGCCACTGTTCACATCATGAACAAGGTGCTTCTTAAATGAGGGTTCAGAGGAGTGCTTGTCCATCTTCCTCTTCCTATTTTCAGCTTTCTTTATGCTATCTTCAAGGGTGATTGCTTGATCAAGTAGTATCTGACAGTATGGTGCATAAGCAACAGTCAGAGTTATCTTCAGCTCATCACTAAGTCCATTGAGAAATTTTGACTTCCTCTTGCATCTGTGTCAATGTCCTCAGGCGCATATCGAGAGAAGGAATGTAAGTCGTCCATATACTCCTTAAGACTTCTGTTTCCCTGACGCAGATTGCGAAACTCTTCCCGTTTAAGATTCATAATTCCCGTGGAGACATGAGCATTACGAAATCCTTCCTTGAATTCCTCCCAGGTCAAGGTGTCCAATGGGTGAGTAATCTGATAAGTTTCCCACCATTGGGCAGCATGTCCTTCAAGTAGGTGTGCGGTAAAACTAACTTTCTCAGCGTCATCACATTCAGTTGTCACCAGATCCTTTTGTACTGAGCGTAGCCAGTTATCAGCCACCATTGGCTCTGTTGCGTTCGAGAACTTGTTTGGCCTAAGCCTCAGGAATCTGGTAAGCCTGTGCACTTGGGGAGGTGGTGGTGGTGGAGGATTGTTATTGTTATTATTGTTGTTGTTATTGTTGTTGTTGCTTGCTGCAATAAACTGAGTCATCATAGTCATTAGCTGAGCTTGAGCGGCCATCAGTTGCTGCATGGTATCATTGTTATTGTTGTTCTCAGGACCACGACGGGGAGGCATCTGTGGGTTTTAGCATGGATGAGTAAAAGATAGACATATCTAGGAGAAATATTCCTACCCATACAAGCAATTGACACAATCAACCACAATCATTAAATTTCCAAACATGTTTTGAGAAAACCGAACTAATCGCTCTATAACGAAGCACCCGAGGTTATGGAGAACACATACGATGATACTGCCATACCACAAATTGATAGGTCAATACATCATTAGTATCTCGTTACTCTAATAGATAGGTGGTCTAGTTTATCTCCTTCCTGAGTGCATCAAGTTCCTCTTCTATTTCCTTAAGTTCGTCAAGGTACTTCTGGGAGTTATGAAGTCTAAATCGAAGTCTTGCTCTAAGGTGTTCGATAGCTTCCCATGCTGCACTTCTTGCTGAAGCAATGAATGATGTGTGATGTATTGGGTTGGTGAACATGCAGTAGCCATTGGTCTTGTGGTCATCTTGTTTGATCTTGTATAGATGGAGTTGCACCCACCAGTACTCTTGACCTTCACCCATGAAAGGAAACCCTTTGTATATTGCTTCTCCTTAGAATCCCAAACTCTTCATGTTATCCTTAAGTGCTCTTGGAAAATCAGTCTCATATTGTAGGGTCATGGTCATCACTGGTCCCTTCCTGAGTGATTCCATGAGGTTGGTCATCTAAAAAAAATAAGATAAGGTATTTAGAAAGCAAATAGATAAGATAGTTACAAGAAGGAAAATTAGAAAAGTTTTATTTTAGCAAACTGAATAAAAATAGTTTTTTAATCCTATGGTCAAACCTATTTCTATCCAGACTTAGGGTTTCGAACCTACAGTCAACACAGTGCTCTGATACCATCTGTAGTATACCTGCACTTAAAAATACGGCAGGTACCTGTGTATAGTGCAAACCCCTGGATCGATTCATTGCACACACAGTTTACGATGAATATCACAACATTGTATCAATATTACACGAATAATCCAGATTTGGTAAAATTAATAGTTCGATACATCTTTGCATAGCTTAAAGCTAGCTCGAATCAATAAAGCAGCGGAAATAAATCTTCAATGAGCCTCCAACTTCATGATACGCCACAGGCGAAAACATGTTGGTGCAGACTCGAAACCCAAACGTAGTCCTTACTCCTTGTCATAAATTTCTGCAACAAATAATAATTTGCAACACAGTGGGTCTGATTCCATTAAAAATGGAGTCTGGCAAGTGACACTATGGTGGACACTTAATGGAAATAACTCTATAACCTGTATGCATATTTGGCTGGTGGAGTTCAAGGCTATTTTGCATAAAGCCAGTTTTGCCTAACTCTTTTTAGAACAAACTTATTAACATCATAATTGGCAACACTGGTTAACCCAGGTGAGCCAAAAGATATCACGTCCTTAGGTGCACCCTCGGGTGAAAACCCCCACATTCAATGGTTCTAAGTATAGTAGAAACTATCTTAGGTGAAAACCCCCATGAACATGGTCCTGAGTAGTCCACTGTTGTTTACTTATCAAAATTTTATTAAGAAATTAGAATGTTGGGATTCCTCCATTGTCCTTGATCAGCTATAGTCTTTACTTGGAATACTTCTCCTTGAGTTCTTCACATTCTTCTCCCTTTATTCCTCACATCCCTTTGTTCCTGGGTGGCCTTCCACAAGTGTGCTCTCAGGTGAGAACCCCTACATTCATGATCCTAAGTATAGTAGAAACTATCTTAGGTGAAAACCCTCATGGACATGGTCCTGAGTAGCCACTCAACATAAACCAAACAACCAATCCACCCAGATGATTCATTAACTTAGTGGATGTGCACTCCCAGGTAAAAACCCCCACATACTATGATCCTAAGTATAGTAGAGACTATCTTAGGTGAAAACCCTCATCGACATGGTCCTGAGTAGCCACTTTAGATTTTGTAAAACCATTCACCAATTGCATAGCATCAAACTCTACGAAGTCATTTCATAGGTACCTAGACACAATGGAATAGGGAATTCTAAAGTCTTGCATAGCAAATCTACTAAGTCGTACACATGCATAGGAAAATAACTAAGTCATGCATAGAAAATACTTAGGAATTTTATGGGGTTGTGCCACTTGCCTTGGCAACAATAATAATAACAACAACAGCTGCAACAGTTGTCGTTTCCCTCCGAAATTTCTAACACATCAGACAAAACACACATAAACATACAAACAAAATAACAACACAAAAATATGTTATGCATGATGTGCAAAATACTTAGAGAAAATACTAAGTCTATTCTTCAAGGTGATCAACAATTATTAACAACTCTTTGTATATTGGATATTTACTATAGTGAGAGAGACAGACACCCGACCAGCCACTTATGTTGTGGAGCAGGTCTCATGTACGTGCACATGTAAGGTTAGTATCCATGCCGCTTCATCTCACAATGCCACTAGGATCCAACAAACTTTATTAAATTTTTGGTAGACTTGATAATTCTTCATACTTGATGATTCTTGTATCACTGAGGCTGGTCTTGAATTTAACTTAGTCATCAGGAAGTCTCAGAGAAGAGGAAAAGAAAGAGAGAAAGACTTAGAGAATACAGGGGGGTTGGTCTTCATGAACTCCTTCTCGCTTTTCTTCTAAGTGCTTCTATTCCTTGAAGATTCTTCTGAATTCTTGTTTTGGCTAAGTCCTTCATTGGCCTTCTAGCTCCTTGTTGAAAATCCTAAGTGTCTAAGTGCATAAGACTTTAGCAAAAATGATAAGTTGAAAATAGTCCTAAGTTAGAGAAAATGAGGGAGGAGTTTTCCTATGAGAAGTATAACTATACTAGTAAAATGCCCGTGCGTTGCAACGGGCGGAAACACCAAATTTTTATTACAAAAATGTTCAGCGTAATGCAAATTTCACTGATAAATTAATAGAGCTTCATAACCAGCTTGGTAAGTGATATATTTCTTAAAGATTATTTTCTATTAAGATATAGCAACATGCTCATTGAAACGTGAAAAAAATCCTGATTTTAAACTTTAATAATAATAATTTTAACACTTGTTCCTTGGTACGTGAACGAATAAATAACTATTTCATAGTTTTATTCAGAGATTGTGTACTTCTTATAATAAAATAATTCAAATATGTATTTGAGAAAAAAAATTCAAATATTTTTTATCCATTATCTTCTGTAAGATATTACCCTGGTTCCTTTCTCACTGAAATAGAAACATTATCACATGGCGAAACCGTACAGTGGTTCTGGACGTGCATTTGTGCAGTCAAGAAACGTAATGCTTGTATGTTAGTTCTTGTCTGGAACGAGTAGGATCAGTGTCAGAATCTTCAAACTGGAAAACACTTCCTGAATATGTACACTCAGTTATTTTTCACTGTAACCGGTGTCTCACCGATGGATGGAAAGAACTCGTGATTGTCTTTGTCACCCGCGCTGTGGGTGGATATACAAATGGTCCCATGTTTAATTGTTGGCACGCTCAACAAACAATATGTTGCGTCCATCGGGGCAACAAAGCATGCACTGACATGACATGATTGAGATTGAAGAACAAAATTCTGAAGTGACATATACACCTCCTCCTTAGTGACACCACCCAAACACACAAGCTCGCACGATCTACACAACCGACCCAAAAAGAATCTTGTGAGCTCCTCGTCTCCATTGTGGATGTCGCAAAGATGTGCATGAAGTCGAGGAAGCTTTATTCACGGTGCCACCTCCTATGTCATCCCAACACCGGTGCTCGAGACAATCCCTAATATAATCACACCATGAGCATAGCGTCGCGTTTCCTCTCTATTCTTCCGTAGAAGCGACCGCTGGAGGGGGAAATAAAGTCCCACTTTGGAAGTTGTACTCCTAGAAGGAAACCTTAAGTATCAAAATTTCGCACAAACTTCAGTTGTGCTGGTCATGTACTCACATGTCCACTTCCTCAAGAGAAGTCTACAAAATTAGTTTAAAAAAGTATCATGTTTATTATTATAGTAATATAGACCAAGGAGAACAATTTCCAATGGAAACACGCATAACGCTGCAT
The DNA here is from genome assembly GCA_026929855.1 of Poa annua. Lineage (NCBI taxonomy): Eukaryota > Viridiplantae > Streptophyta > Magnoliopsida > Poales > Poaceae > Poa > Poa annua. The sequence continues at coordinate 44,554,887 of CM049430.1, forward strand.
GAAGCTGCCATTTGCGATGCTTTAAAGATCAACGAAACATGTCAAAAGGAAAGGAAGCATTTGTGAAGTAGGACTACTTTACAACAATATGAAATGGTGAGTGCATGAACCAATATAAAAAATTTGTAAGAAAAAGCTACAAACACAATAGTAATTCTGAAATATAAGGTTGATGATCCAAACTGTGTTGAACTTCAGATTTCCTTGTAGCAGTAGAAACTTTCCTTGTAGCAGATGACTCATGGTTTATGATGAAATTTTGTGAAGGCATGGCTACCTATATCTTGCATCAGGTTCAGATGATGGAGTAATATTTAATGCTGAATCGTGCAATGACCTGTTTGCTTAAGGCCCAATTTACCGTTGCTAAACTGTATTGTGCTGACATATTTATAGGGTTTACAACAATGTCTTTATCGCACTCTGGAACTCTGAATCTCTAAGATGAAGAGAATCATGCAAAGGTGAGCGGCATGCTTGCTGGTTACTAATGTAGGTGATGGAGATAGACCCTCTTGCTGCAATCTTTTTTGCCAACCAGAGCATATGCAATCTGTGTGGGTGAAAAGGGGACATAGCTTAGCTAGATGCTCGATGGTGCAAAACGTTGCGCCTTGGTTGGTCCATGGTACAGGGAGGGCTTAGCTCACAGCTTCATGGAGGTATAAATCATGTATCAAATCAAACCTTTCAATCTAGTTCAGTCTCACCACTTATCTGTTACTCGCTCTCATGCCCATTTTCTATGTACAGAACTACCGAGGAGCTCATGATCTAAAAATAATTTGCAACACCACAGAATAAAGCTCACGTTTTCTTGTTCTTAAATGTGTATAACTATTCAGAATCTTGTGCAACCAAATTCAGACAAAAAGAATTGGAGGAAGCGGTAGATCCAGATCCAGGAGCTTGAAAAATTGTTAAGAAAACAGATGCACCTAAGAACTTATGATCGCTATTAAAAGTACAATTTAGGAGGAACTTACACTCTAGTGATGACTCCTTCATTGATATGTTCCGCATCACATCAACCACCACAAGGGTCATCACCTCACAATCGTATGCAGCTTCCTCTCCCATGCCCGCTGACCTGGTAGCGGCAGATTGGTACCCGGGCGATCTCCTTGGCATGCATCAAAAAGGGGATGAACAACTCGGTTCTGCCGGCCACCGTGTGGCCCGCCTGGCCGCTGGCGCAAGCGAGGAGGAGGGAGGCTGGAGAGAAGGCCACTAAGCTAACGCACCTCAATCTTTCCCCACGCACTCCAGGGCACCAATCTAGTACGTCCTAGCCTGGATTCCAGTGTCGAGCTATAGGGTTCCAACAACTCGATCCCCAAATTGCGAGTCTAGGCGGCGATCGGGTATCAGATTGGAGCAGGTCGGCGTTTCCTGAACAACAAATCGAAGGCCAGGTAGGCGCGGGCGTGGCCGACATGGCTGAAGTCGTAAGGCGTGACGCCGCCGACGTACATGCCGACCTTGCCCACGATGCGTGGCACGAAGAGCTCCTTCTTCTTCGTCGTCGAGTTGAAGAGATGCAGGGCGGCGCTACGGTCCCGGAGGCAGACTGAGGGCCCCCGACCCTTCGCGTCTTCCGCGACGGTGAGGTTTTAGATCAGAGCATCCTCTGCCGGCTCTGACGCGTTGTCCGTCATCCCGGGAAGGGCAAGCACGTGAACCCGCGGTCGGCGGCGGTGTCAGAGCGAAGCAAGGGAGAGCTGCGATAAGAGGAGCTCTGTTTATTTGATCGGTGGGGAAAAAAGAAACGAACCGGTAAGCGAGGACTGCGGGTTGATTCCTGCCTTATCTAGGGGTTTTTTTGCAAAATGGCGCGACGTACGACCGGAGTCCCCAAGCCATATTATATAGTAGAGATAATAAAATATATTATACATGCAATGCACTTTTTTAATCATAAGAAACATCATACTAACTTTTGTGATATTTATAAAGAATACATGAGGCTATAAATGCAATTTAATTAATTTCTATTTTTGCAATACATAATAAAAGGAAAACATATACATTAAAGTATTATGTGAATAAATTTTTATAACACAATTTTCAAATAAATGGTGTTAATAGACAGAAGGGATTTAATTAAATTTATAGCAATTGGATTTACTCAAAAATAATGTTTCAATTAATAGTTATGTCAAAATTATTCAAACTATTTAATTTAAACATATAAGTAATGAACTCTTAATACTCAAAATTATTTTATAACAAAGGCATCAATTTACAAATATTCCAAAGTTTCTAAAACAATTTAATTTGTAATTTTTGGATTTATAGATTTAAAGTTATGACAAAAATACTCAGATCATCCATTTGAAATTTGAATATTTTAAACTAAGTCAAATTTGAATTCTATCAGATCTAAAATATTCTACATGTCAAGGGCTTTCCAAATATATAAAATTTATCAAATTTGGATGTGTGAATAAAATGTTATAACAAATCTAAGTGATAGGGGCTTTTCTGCAAAACTGCCAAATAAATTTAAATATGAAAATCATTTTCTGACGTGGCAGCTGACTGGACCTGACGTGTCGTCCACGTGGGAGCTGACTGGATAAGTCAAACATATGTGGATTGTCAGATTCAGATCTGACGGTCCAGATCTAATTGTAACGCTTCACTTAAAGGATCTAATCTCGGCCGTTGATAGGAGATCGGACGGCTTATACGCGTTTGGCTAGAAGCTGGCGGCGGAAGCTCGCCGGAGACGTGCCCGCGGCGGCGACGCGGCGTTCCAGACGTTCCACGGCTTCCCGGGATGAACAGGACTCACCAGAGCGAAGAGGAGATCGTGGAGACGTCGATGGCGAGGTGGCGGAGGCCGGAGCGTCACAGTTCCTCTCCTACTGCTCGCCAGAGTTGCGCATGGAGTTCGCTTGCTCCGGGCGTGGACGAATTAGTTGTTCTGGCGTTCGAGAAGATTTTTAATCGTGTCAAAAACGTATGCAAGACCAAAGGAAGGAGACATGAGGGGTAGGGGAGCTTGGGGTCGACGGTGCTCACCGGAAGTTGAAGAAACGGGCGGCGGTAATGGCGCAGATGCGGCGGATGATTCCGAGCAGCCTGGGGGCGATTAGCTTTATGGTTTGTGGGGGAAAAGAGGCGGCGAAGTTGAGCTTTAAATAGGGGCCGACGGGGGCATGATTCGCGGTCTTCACGGCGCGAATTGAAGGAAAGAAATCGCCGGTGGTTTCGGCGTGATCTGCGAGCGGAGGTTGAAGACGACATGACGTCATCGCTGACGTCAGCATTTTTCTTTCTCTTTTCTTATTTTCCATTTAATTTATCTTTTGATCTAAGACTCCAAATCAAGTCAAATAAATTTCTAAAAATTTGTAAAAGTATTATCTTTGTGTTAAACCAGTTGTGGGCATGTAATGAACATTTTTGAAAAAATAATATTTGAATTATTCATAAAATACAATTTTACCTATTTTAGGTTAACTTTGAAATTAGGGATTTAATAATTTATTTGGAGTTAAATAAAATTTATGAAATTACCCACGTTCAAATATGTTTGAATTTAAATTATTTAAACTTATTTTGCTGAAATCATTCACCTTTATTTTGGCATAATAGTAGAATAAATAGGAAAATAAGTATTTTTAGAGTAATATGAAATATAATGGATTTTTAATTTAAACCCTTTGTGATTTAATAAGATGATGAATGCAATGCTTAAATTTTCTTTTCAAAACAAAATACGTAAATGTTTTCAAAAGTTTTAAATTTTAGTGAGTTTTAAACATTCCAAAATATAGGAATGTTCCAGCCATCCACAGGTGCAATTTTGGGTGAAAACCACCATGCTCATGGCCCTAAGTTGAATAAAATTCGTCCTAGGCGAAGAAACCACAAGCATAGTCCCAAATAGCCACTCAACATAAACCATATCAACCAATCCACCCAGGGGTGCATTTTATGTTTAACACTTAGAAATATTTCCATAACATGGCATGTACACAATTTTATTGCATTGCTAAGCATCTAATAAAACTTTTAAATTGGCTGCATGGTAAGGGATGGCTACACACTACTAGGAATTTGCATAGCATAAAACTAACTTAGCAAAATAAAATAATAACAAAAGTTTCCTATCATGCATACTACTCAAAATTCTACAAATGCATATAGGAAAAATAATGGGTGATTTATGAATGTCACTTGCCTTGGTAACAGGAGGCACAAGCACAACAAGAATAACAATCACAAGCAATTCCTTCCTCTTATTCACAATCTAGCAACAAACAATACCAAATAAATAAACACAACATGCAACACTTAAAGTATAAATATGTATGCATGCATGATATGTTATGAACATAACCAAAACAACTTATTATCATTTTATTCTCTCTGTTTATTTAATGCATGAGATGCAATGAACAATATTTTATTTTCTATTTTAATAATAAAATATAGAGAACAATTATAATTAATTTGAGTATTACACTCAAATTATTTAGTTCCTTTATGAAAATTTCAGTAAATAGTCATGTTGCACTTTCTGGACAGAGATCAATTTTACAATTCCAAAACAGTTGGATTTATGTGAAGAACATTTTTATTATTTAAGTTATAAATTTAAATAGCCGAATTGTCAATCTATTAATTTCGCAATTTCAGAGATACTAAAATGACAAACTAATGATATAGAAATAAACTACATGAGCAGGGCTTTCCAATGATATAAAATTTATCAAATTTGGACTTACAGATTGAAAGTTATGAATTTTGCAAGTTTTAATAGTTTTTTGTTTTAATTTATAAATTCTATTCAAAAAACAAAAAGAATAGGCCACGCGGCGCGATCTGATTCGCCCGTAACGCTTCGACGCGGATTGCGATCGTGAGCTGTCGGGGGGCTGCCCCCCGGGTAGGGGCAGATCCCGGTATAGTTCTGTAAATGCCAACAGTACTTGACCTTTGGCGACAGCAAGGGATACCTCCTGGTGTGCAGAAAGGGCAGCTTAACCCTTGGGCACTGGAAGAGGGCAAAGTGCCTCCTGGCAGCCACAAGGGTCAGCTCTGGCAGCTATAAATAGACACCCCCGGCCCTCACAATCGCAGCACAAGCATGAGCGGGTGGTTCCTCTAAGAACTAGCTTCTCGGAGATGTCTTTGCTGATAGGATAAGACATCTTCGGGAGGCTAGGCCTAGAGATACTCATCCTAGGACGAGCTCGGACGTATCCGGAAAGGGTCCCGAATCTCGTGGTCCAAGGAGACTCCCGGAAGGAGGTGTACTCGGTTTTACCGGATAGGTTGACCGGTGGGTACTAACCGGAATGTATGTCTCGGTGTTGATCTTATGCAGAAGAGGCTCACAGTGGCAAGCGAGGAGGTAGCCGGCGTGAGGGCTTCCGGTAGGCCGTCAACGGTCTAGAGCAGGCTTTCCCGTCTGTCGCGGGGGTAAGTACCGTTCCGCCTGACACGGAAGCATGGTCACCTCCCGCCTGACACGGAAGCATGGTCACCTCCCGCCTGACACGGGAGCGCGTCAGCCGGTACGATCGTGGTACGACAATACCTGACATGCCTAGCCCGGCAATCCGGAAAAGGCCATCCGGGATGGGCAAAGACATGTCTTGTCTCTGACAAGGGGACAATGATGATGCAAGACGGCGCCTGGCGTCCTTAACGAGATGATGACGAAGGGGCTACACCAGATAGCTCGGCGACTAGGTCGCACTAGCCGGTGACGACATGCCGGCTAGGCCTGTCCGGTGGGGCCAAGCCAAGTTAGGGCTTCCGGCCCTCCTGGCCGGAGCTCTATAAAAGGCGCCATAACTGCTCCTGAGGGAGAGAGACCAACTTCAGAGCCAAAGCTATAGTCACATTTACTCTTAGAGTATTCACTCCTTCTCACCTTGAGTTCATCTAGTTCTTTGTACTCCTCCCTTTGAGAGATCTTGTAGCAAGTTGTAGCACTTACAACACAAATATATAGAGAGGAAAGGCAGGAGTAGGGGTGTTACCTCCTCACGAGGGCCCTGAACCTGGGTATATCGTGTGTGTGTTGTGTGCCTTCGTGCATTTGTTCTTCCTTGTTAGATCTTCTCCCTCGCGCTTTGTTCTTATTTCCTGTTCCTGGGAGATCTCGGTTTTACCGGGATCCTCCCCGTGTGAGCTCTTCAGCTCGCTATCCCTCCCCGGATCCACCAACGTCCATCGGCCCCACAAATTAGCCATCCTATGGCATCTGCCGTGACACCACCACGACAGTTGGCGCCCACCGTGGGGCTGACAGAGGCGTTGGCTGGTGTACACATCCGGACGGGCTCCCCCGTTCATTTCGACGTTCGGGTTCTCTCTGGCCTAGTCGTAAGGCTAGGGGAGATGGACTTCGTCTGCGACAACGCAGGGTGCTTCCGGAACAGACCGTTTCCGGTGAACGGATGTCTCATTGACTTTGGTGGTTTCACCACCTACGTGGCCACCGAGGTTGTCTGTAGCTACCCGGGCGTGGTCCTGGAAGCTGAGGACCCTCCCATGCTCTACGCTGCTCGGGGTCTGCGTGCCGGTCGCCCCCCGAGTTCCGTCGCAGTGATGATGGTCGGGGCAACCGAGGAGGAGTATCAAGACGCTGACGGCGATACCGACGGCCACCCCCGTTTGGCCAAACCCCCGCAGGAGAGGCCTGCGGCCCGAGATGGTGATCCGCAGTCATCCCAGCCGCGACGTCGTCCGGATCCACTCTCGGGACTCATGGCCAAGTTGGCTGTACCGGTAGCTGCCGGAGCAGATGCCCAGGCCACTTCGGCTGAGTTAGAGGAGCAGCGGAAGTTGCTACTTGCTGAAGCACAGGAGATCGCCGAGATCCACCGCGAGCTCAGCGCTAGCCTCCGGGAGTACAATGCAGCTCACGGATTCCCTAAGATAGACTCCCGGGAGAAGCGCATTGCAGATCTGCGCAAGAAAGGAAGAATGGTGAATGAGGAGCTTGCTGGTGGAGCCACCACCAGTAACACTGGAAGTCGGATTTCAGCAGGGAAGCCGGTGTACAGCTCACCGGCGAAAACCCTAAGGGCCGCCGAAGCCGCCATGGTCGAGTTGGTGGGGTTATCCGGTGAAGCCCTGCGCAAGCAGCAGGAGAGGGTAAACGAGTTGGTGATTGAAGCCAATCGTCAGAATCTGGCCTTCAAGAAGAAGAACCCCGGGGCAGGATCCCAGGTGCACTCAGCCAGACCCAACAGCCAGAAGTCGGATGGGGAGGCATCTTCCCCGCATCCGAGCAGAAGCAAGAGCAAGAGCAAGAGCCGGAGCCGGAGTCGAGGTTCCGGGAAGAACAAGCAGCTACAGACCTATGATCCGGCCTTCGCCGGTATCCAGCAAGCCGGGCAGGCCGGACAACGTAACTCGGGACAGGCGGGAAGTACCCGTGGGGATGGTAACCTGGGTGTGGGAAACAATAACCCGGTTGGCCGTGGTAATCCACCTCGGAATCCTCCTCACGTGCAGGGAAACCCGCAGAGGGAGGTCGCCTCCGTTCCCCAGCAGGCCCTGGTCCCTGCGCAAGACAGGCTCAACAATGGCAACTCGAGGTTGCAGCAGCTCGGATATCAGCCAGACGAGAACCCTTTGGGATCTCGGATAGGAACCAGGCAGCTGAACCCGGCAGATGCCAGATTCCGGCTCGATCGGATTCACCAATCCGAGTTGGTGGAAGAGCAAGGACCTCCGGGACCTGCCTGCTTTGGACCTCGGATCATGCGGGAACCTCCTATTCGGAACTTTCAGCTCAACCGAGGTGCCAAGACCTATGACGGTAGCAAGAAGCCGGAGGACTGGCTAACCGACTATGTAACTGCAGTAAGCATAGCCGGTGGAAACAGACGATGGGCGGTACGTTATGTACCGCAGATGTTGGAAGGACCAGCCCGGATCTGGTTGAACAATCTGAGAACTGGCAGTATAGACTGCTGGTTAGACTTTGAGGAGGCATTCATCAGCAACTTCACCAGCACGTACAAGAGGCCCAACAGGCCTCAGCAGCTCGCCATCTGTAGGCAAAGGAGCAATGAGACTGACCGGGAGTACCTTACCCGGTGGAGCAATATTCGCAACTCTTGCGAAGGAGTGGTGGAGGCACAGGCCATCTCCTGGTTTGCGCAAGGATGCCGGCATGGCTCTATGCTGTGGCAGAAGTTGCAGAGAAAGATGCCAACGACTTTGGCAGAGACCATGCGCATCGCCGATACCTACACGCTTGGAGATCCCATGCAACCCCTGGTGGATGTCGGTGACTCCAACAGGAGGAATGCGGGACCTCAGCGTTCAGGACCGAGCGGAAGCCATGATCGCCAGGAGTTCGGCCACAAGAGGAATCAGCCCGAGTACCACCATGCCGCGCAACATGTCGCAGCGGTGACCCGGGAGCAGGAGGATGCCGGCAACAGTCAGCGTCAAAAGACAAGTGGCCCGGCTTGGGGTCAGAGTCAGGAGGTACAAAAGACCTGGGTGGAGCAAAAGAAGCCCCTGACCTATGAGGAAATGCTGAACAAGCCATGCTGCTACCATACTCTGGAGGCCAACAAGCCCGCAAACCATTCTACTCGGCAGTGCAGCTGGTATCAGCGCATGTTGCAGGAAGGCAGCTCGGGAGCTATTCGGCAGAATGCTCCGGCATCTCGGCCCAATATCCCGAGACCCCCTCCTCCGACATCGGGGGCCAATGCTGTTCGACTTCCCCCTCCTTTGAGAGGACCCCCGCCTCGGCCAGTGAATATGGTGCATACCCGGAACGACAACGGTGCAGGCACCAGTAACCAAGCCGGACACCAGCAGAGCAACTACCGGGAGGCACATCAGAGCTATGTGGTCTTCGTAACCGAGCCCACTGACCGAAAGAGTGTGCGGCAGCGCGCCCTGGAAGTGAATGCTGTGATCCCGGCGGTGCCCAAATTCTTGCACTGGTCCGAGATGGAGATCACCTGGAGCCGGAAGGATCACCCCCGGGTTATGCCCAAGCCGGGAGCGTATGCCTTGGTGGTGGACCCAACTTTTGTCGGACCCAACCTCAACGTCCGCTTCAGCCGGGTTCTGATTGACAATGGCAGTGCCATTAACATCATGTACAAGGACACGATGCTGAAGCTGGGAGTATCCATAAACACCCTGCTGCCTACCGACACAACCTTCCACGGCATTGTGCCCGGAGTCTCTTGCTCACCCATGGGAAAGATCTGGGTGGAGGTGTTGTTCGGAACTCGGGAGAACTGCCGAACCGAGAGCTTGGAGTTCGAGGTCGTGGACCTCGAGAGCCCGTATCACGCACTGATCGGCAGACCGGCCCTCGCCAAGTTCATGATCTCGACTCACATGGGCTACCTGAAGATGAAGATGCCGGGACCTAACGGTATAATCACCATCTCGGGAGACCACAAGCGCTCCATGGAATGTGCCTCGGCGGGGTCGTGCTTGGCTGAGTCTCTGGTAATCGCGGAAGAAAAGAAGAGGATCCAGCAAGTGGTGGCAATGGCCAAGACCTCCCAACTCGGAATGCCCGGGATGGTGAACCCGGAGCAGGGGGCATCATTTCAGCCCCCCAAGGAGACCAAGAAGGTGTGTGTGGACCCCAACAACCCGGAGCGCCAAGTTATCATTGGCAGCAACCTGGACAGCAAATAGGAAGGCGAGCTCGTCGACTTCCTCCGTGAGAATCGGGATGCCTTTGCGTGGTCGAGTGACGATCTGCAAGGCGTCCCGAGGGAGTTGGCTGAGCACTCTCTATTTGTTAGACCGGATGCGAAGCCGGTGAAGCAACCGACTAGGCGCCTCTCGGATGAAAGAAGAGCCGCGGTCATGGAGCATCTGGCTATACTGCTGGCCGCTGGATTCATAATGGAGGTGCTGCACCCGGATTGGATATCAAATCCAGTCCTGGTGGAGAAGAAGAAAGATGATCCCCTCCTGCTTAAGGTGTGGCGCATGTGCATCGACTTCACCAACCTCAACCAAGCATGCCCGAAAGACCCCTTTCCGCTGCCCCGGATAGATCAAGTAATAGATTCCACTGCCGGGAGTGAGCTTTTAACTTTTCTAGATGCTTATTCTGGTTTTCACCAGATATCTTTGAACCCGGATGATCAATTGAAAACTGCTTTCATTACCCCTTATGGGGTTATTGCTATCGTGTTATGACTTTCGGTTTGAGGAATGCTGGTGCTACATACCAGAGGTGCATGCAGAAATGTTTGCATAACCAAATAGGCCGAAATGCCGAGGTCTATGTCGATGACATAGTCATAAAAACAAAAGAAAAAGCCTCACTAATAGATGATCTGCGGGAAACATTTAAGAACCTAAGAAGATTCCGGATGAGGTTGAACCCGGATAAGTGCACATTTGGTGTTCCGGCAGGAAAGTTACTCGGTTTCCTCATCTCAAGCCGGGGAATGGAGGTCAACCTGGGTAAAATTCGTGCTATTGAGAGCATGAAGTTGCCCGTGCGTCTCAAGGATGTGCAGAAATTTACCGGGTGTCTTGCATCCCTAAGTCGGTTTGTGAGCAGACTTGGGGAGAAAGCATTGCCCCTGTACCAACTGATGAAGAAGAGCAAGACATTTGTTTGGACCCCGCAGGCTGATGCGGCGTTCAACGACTTGAAGAGAATGCTCTCAACAGCACCTGTGTTGGCATCCCCGTTACCCAAGGAACCTATGCTGTTGTATATTGCCGCAACCAACCGAGTAGTCAGTGTGGCAATGGTTGTAGAAAGGGAAGAAGGGGGCAAGCTGATACAGAGGCCGGTGTATTACGTCAGTGAGGTGATCTCGGAATCCAAGCAGAACTACCCGCACTACCAGAAGATGGCATATGGGGTATACATGGCAGTGACCAAGCTCAAGCACTACTTTCAGGAATACCCGATCACAGTGGTATGCGAAGCTCCTCTCGCCGAGATCATCGGTTGCAAGGACGCTAGCGGCCGGGTAGCCAAATGGGCCATCCAGTTATCTCCATATGCTCCGGCATATGAGAGACGAGATGCCATCAAGTCGCAGGCGCTGCCGGAATTTTTGGTAGACTGGGCCGAGATGCAGTATGAACCTCCGATGCCGGATTACGATTTCTGGAGGATGCATTTCGATGGCTCAAAGGCTAAGATCGGATTGGGTGCAGGAGTGGTCCTCACTTCCCCAAAGCAAGATGTACTGAAGTATGTGCTGCAGATCCATTTTCGGGCATCCAACAATGTCGCAGAATATGAGGCCTTGGTTCATGGACTTAACGTCGCCAAGGAGATCGGCATCCGCCGGATAGAGTGCTTTGGTGACTCGGACCTCGTAGTACAACAGGTGTCGGGGAATTGGGATGCCCTTGATGCAAACATGGCTTTATACAGGTTTCATGTGCAGAAAATATCCGGATTTTTTGAAGGGTGCGAGTTCAAACATGTACCCAGAGGAGAAAACGAAGCAGCGGATGTCTTGTCCAAGCTAGGATCATCTCGGGATGCCATCCCACCCGGGATAGCCCTAGAGCATTTGAGGAAGCCATCTATTCAACCATCACCCGAGTCGGAATCTATCTTCATCCCCAAGGAGCCTAGTTCAGATGCCGTACCCATGGAAGTAGATGTCGGGAGCATAACATCGAACCCGGGGACTGCGTACCAGTGCAGAGAGAGGCAAAGAAAGATGATGATAGAGGTGATGTCGGCAGAACCAATGGACATAGACGCTCCCATGTTCCCGGATAGACCTGTCCCGAGATGGGCACAGCCCATTATGGCCTATATCTTGGAAGGGACCCTCCCGGAGAATGAAGTGGAAGCCCGGCAGATAGTGCGAAGATCAAAAGCATACACTGTCATCAATCAAGAACTGTACAAGAGAAGTGTCACTGAGGTACTCCAGAGATGTGTGGAACCGGCAGAAGGACAAGAGATGCTGGTGGAAATACATCAAGGGGAGTGTGGACATCATGCATCATCCCGGGCCCTGGTGGCAAAGGTGTTCCGGCATGGGTTCTACTGGCCCACTGCATTGCAGCAAGCAGAAGATATTGTCGGGAAGTGTGGGGGATGTCAGAGATTTGCTCACCGGATACACATGCCGGCGTCGGCACTGAAAACAATCCCCATCACTTGGCCATTCGCAGTATGGTGTTTGGATATGGTCGGGCAATTCAAGCCGGCAAGAGGCAATATGACACATATACTGGTGATGGTGGACAAATTCACTAAGTGGATAGAGGTCAAGCCAATCCGGAAGTGCGATGGACACACCGCTGTGCAATTCCTGAAAGACATCATCTTGAGATACGGATACCCACACAGCATTATCACAGATAATGGAACCAACTTTGCTGTGGGGGAATTCGCTCGATTTTGTGCTGAAAAGGGAATCCGTCTGGATGTAGCATCAGTCGCACACCCGGAAGCAAATGGGCAAGTCGAAAGAGCAAATGCCTTAATCTTAGCCGGCATCAAAGCTCGTTTGATCGAACCACTATTGAGAACTCCGGGATGCTGGATAGAGGAGTTACCGGCAGTACTATGGGGTCTCCGGACTACACCGAATAGATCTACCGGGTACACGCCATTTTTTATGGTATACGGTGCGGAGGCAGTACTCCCGACCGACATACAATATGACTCCCCGAGAGTGACAATGTTCACCGAGACTGAGGCAAAGGAGGCCCGAGAAGATGATGTTGATTTACTCGAAGAGGCAAGAGAGTTGGCACTCTCTCGGTCTGCAATTTACCAGCAAAATCTCCGTCGCTATCATAGCCGGAAAGTACACCCGAGGGTGTTCCGAGAGGGGGATCTGGTGCTGAGGCTCATCCAACGCACGGCTGGAATGCATAAGTTGTCACCTCCATGGGAGGGACCTTTCGTGACAAGCAGGGCGTTGCACAATGATTCTTATTACCTTGAAGATGCACAGGAGGCTAGGAAAGGTGTAATGGACAAATCCGGTGAGGAAACCAAGCGCCCATGGAATGTAGCTCTACTTCGCCCCTTTTACACGTAAAAGGTTCAGTGTATGCTGTATCTCAATTTTCAGTATTAATGGAAGTAAGGCACCCCGGGAGGAACCCGGGGACTGCCTGGTTATGAGCTTGTCTTGTTGTTATTTTTGTCAAATTCATTTACTATTTTTTACCGGCATCTCGGGAAGGAACCCGGGGACTGCCGGATAACTGTTCTCTACTTTTCTTTTTGTATGCCGGGAAAGTTCCGAGTTCGACTCTCAAAGTCAAAGTAATGTATGTCATGTGAAATCATCTTGTGACTCGACTGACGAACGCCGAAATGGTAGTCAAGAGCAAAGAGAGGGAAGGTGGGAAACACGAAAATGGTCTCGGGGACTCGGAGAAGGAACTTATCAGGCATACCTGTTTTTTACTAACTCTGTTATTTTTTATGTCGGGAATTCGGTTAGTAGGAACTCGGATTGTTTTAAGTAATGTATGCCGTATGTGGAGTTTTGTGACTTGACTGTCGAACGCCGAAATGGTAGACAAGAGCAGAAATTACCTAAGTACGGTAAACATGAAAGGCAATTCGGGAACTCAAAACAGAATAAATTGGCATAGTTACTCGGATAAATAGTTCAGTAAGAAACGAAAATAGTATAAATGTATATTACATATGGCACCCGACATCCCAGGGATTTGACGAATCTACTCTTAAAATTTTCAAGCGGTAGGGCAAGTCGGCTTCTCGACGGAGACCTCGGGAGCAGCAGCCTCGGGAGCAGCAGCAACAGAAGCAGTAGGAGCAGCAGCGGGAACGACTTCGGCTTCAATTCCGGCAGCACTACTCGGGGCCTCGGGACGCACCTCGGTCTCGGTGGCCTCAGGTCTTGGCGAAGTCGCTGCGTCCCAGGGAACAACGTTCTCGGGCGCGGCACCGGAAGCAGCGTCATCTTCTTCCGGGGTCTCGTCTTCCGCGTCGCCGGTCGCGCCGCTTTCTTCATCGTCATCGTAATCTGATTCCGAGTCGGAAGGAAGGACGCTTGAGGTGAAGGCGCGGATGCTTGCCCACGTAGCGATGCGGTGCGACACCTCTTGTCGGGGCTGGACCTTTTCCGGATCGGTGACCCACGGAGAAACTGTCCGCAGGCGCAGGATCGCCCCCAGATCAAGACCTTCGTACCAGCTAAGAACTTGGGTCAAGACCTGGTCGGCGCCAGCCCGCGCACCGGAACGCTTCCAGGCGTGGATGCGCCTCCCGGCACCCCAAAGTGCGCTCGCGAGCTCGGGAATCGAGAGCGTCCCGCGGATACTCGGCCACAGTGCGCCGTGAACATGGACCGCAGCGCTGAGTAGCTCCGTCCCGATAGACCGGAGAGGTACTATCCGGGCCTTCAGGGCGGTGAGGTGATCCTCGATGTCCCAGGCATCCGAAATGGGACCCTTCCCGGCGCGCTTCTCTCGGGAGGCGGCAACAGCAAGGGCGGCAGCCTCGCGGGAGTGCTCGAACTCTCCTTTAAAAAGAAGAGCTGTCAAACGACTAAGTCATAAGAGTAACATCAAGAAAGAAAGCAGAGAGAAGACAAGAGGGATGTCGGTCCACTTACTGTTCAGATCCCGGTTCAATACAGTGAGCTCCGAGAGCCAAGTATCAGACCGGGACCGGAGAAGAGCGAGCTCGGTCTCGGCAGTATGCGCGCACTCCTCGGACTGGTCCAAGGTCTCTTTCTGCTTCTTGGTCGCCTCGATGAAGCGCGTCTTCATGTCGGTCGTAGCAGCCTTGACCTTTTCGAGCTCGCCGTTGAGCCGCGCGATCTCGGCTTGCGCGGTGGCAAGTGCGGTCTTCTGGTCAACCGAGACCTTGCGCGCGGCGTCGCGCTCCTCCCGGAGGCGTCCTTCGGATTTCTTGGACTGACCGAGATCAGCAAGAACCCGGTTGAAGATGTTGCGGCGTTTCTGGCTGCACTCCTGAAATCAAGACAAAGAAGGAGTTAGTCGGGAAAGGATGTAAGGAACCCGGTTGGGAGGATCTCGGGGACTCGGTGCCCGAGCCCTGTAATTTTCTCTAAGATTGGAGCCTAGTGATCTGCTATTCGGTGGAATCTAGAGCACTAAGCACCAATCTCGGGGACTAGTGGTGATGGAGCAAATTTTGAAGCAACCTACCCGGTTGGGAGGATCTCGGGGACTCGGTGTCCGAGTCCTGGATTTTTCTCTAAGATTGGAACCTAGTGATCTGCTATTCGGTGGAATCTAGAGCACTAAGCACCAATCTCGGGGACTAGTGCTGATGGAGCAAATTTTGAAGCAACCTACCCGGTTGGGAGGATCTCGGGGACTCGGTGTCCGAGTCCTGGATTTTTCTCTAAGATTGGAACCTAGTGATCTGCTATTCGGTGGAATCTAGAGCACTAAGCACCAATCTCGGGGACTAGTGGTGGTGGAAGGAACAAGTATTTTTGATAAAAGAGAACAAGCTTACCTCGGTCACCCGAGTGACATCCAACGCGGCCACCTGGAGAGCATGCAGGGCTTGAGCGTTGCGGCTTGGGCCTGCAGCGTGCAAGTCTCCGGCAGTCTCGGAGGCGTCGGCGGCAAGCCAGGCCTGGTTGTATTCGTCAACAACCTGTATGCCGGAGCCGCCGACAGCGTGAGTAGCAGCAGCGTCCCGGGATCCTGAAGGTACAAAGGAACTGACGGTTGCTCGCAACATCCGCAAGGCAGCAGCAGGGATCTCGGCGGGAGGCGGTGGTAACGATGAAAACGTACCCGTGCGCAGCACCAAGTCGCGGGCCGAGGATGTCGGGGCAGCTGCAGGCGGGGCAGAGGGTATTTTCTGTCCGGCAACCTTGGCGCGAGACTTCACGTGTAGCGTACCTGCACTTTAAATAGGGCAGATACCTGTGTATAGTGCAAATCCCTGGATCGATTCATTTGCACACACAGTTTACGATGTAATATCACAACAAAGCGTTAATTTTATTACATCGATGATCCAGAATTACAAAATATTCTTTACAAATTGCATAGCATAAAGCTAGCTTTGAAAAGTACACAACGGAAATACAATAGCAGTGAGCCTCTATAACTTTCATGCTGCCACATGCGAAAACATGTTGGTTGTAGACTCGAAACCTTTAAACGAAACCTCACTCGTCATCTGATCAAATCTGCAATAAGAAAAATATTGCAACAACGTGGGTCAGATTCCATTAAAAATGGAGTCTGGCAAGTGACACTATGGTGGACACTTATGGAATAACTCTAAAGCCTATATGAATATTTGGCTGGTGGAGTTCAAGGCTAATTTGCATAAAGCCAATTTTTCCTACTCTTTTGAAAACACTTTTCTTGAAATCGACGAGTATGGCATGAAAACCATAAATCTCATCTTCCCTTGTTCACCCATCAAATTTTATTTCTGAAGTTGGAATGGTGGAATCCTCCGTTGACGTCCTTGATCAGCTGCTCAAAATTGTCCGTAACCGGGGACACGGCTAAGTACTTAGTTTTACACTCTGCAGAGGTTGTGCACTTTCACCATTGTACCCATTCAACCCAAGGTATCCTTTACACACCATTTGTGATAAGGAAAGGAGAGAATGAGACGAGATCTTTCAGAAGCATTTTCCCTCCCACCTGGCTTGACCCGTTCCACCTAACATCCCCCTACATCTGCTTGTCAAGCCGGAGAGAGTCCATGCAACATAATTGATCAAGCCAGAGCCCATATGGCAATGGCTACACTGGAAGCAATCTTCACTCGGAGTTCTTCAGATTCCTCTGTTCCTGGGTGGCCATTCACAAGTGTACATACTCCGGGAACCATAGAAATGGACCTGAGTAGCCACTCAACATAAACCATCCGACCAATTACCACCCAGGTGTTTCATTAACTTAGTGGATGTGCACTCTCAGGTAAAAATCACCATGCTCACAACCCTAAGTAGAATAGAAATTCATCCTAGGCGAAGACAGCCATGAGCACAGTCCTGAGTAGTCACTTAACATTTTGTAAAAACCTTTCATCAATTGCATAGCATCAATATTTCTGCTAAGTATGATATAGGAACCTAGACACAGGTATAAGGGATTCTACACAGGTTTAGCATAGCAACACATGCATATAAAATACACTAAGTAATGCATATAAAAATAGGAAGTTTATGAGGTGTGCCACTTGCCTTTGAATGTTGTCGTTGTTCACAACTCTTTTCACAACGAACGTTTGCTCTCCGTTTAATCTAAACATTAATAGCAAACAACAATACAACAATCAACAAACAACAATCATCAACATACATGCTCATATCAAAGAACAACAAGTTTTGTAAAACTCCTAAGGAAAACATGTCATGTATGATATGCAAATTATTTCTAAGGGCTAGAGATGCAAGCTATGAAAATCTCTTAAGTTAATGTAAGGAAAATAGGTGGGTCAAGAATGAGTAAGGACTAAGGTCTTAAGTTGGATAAACATCCTTTGTTTTATATCTTCTTGAAATAGCACTCTAATGGCCTAGCCATGTTGTGCCAAATACTTAGAGAAAAATACTATGTCATTTGTTCAAAATGATCAACAATTATTATCAACTCTTTGTAAATTGGACATTCACTATAGTGAGAGAGACAGACACCCGGCCATCCACTTAAATTGTGGAACAGATCTCATGTACGTGGACATGTAAGGTTTGTTTCCAGGCCGCTTCATCCCACTATGCTGCTAGGATCCAACCACTTCAAGATGATAACATCATGATCAAATTTTGTTTAAGTCTAAAAGACAAGATTAGGAAAGAGGGAAAAGATAGAAATAAAGATGTAGTTGTCCTCATGTCTTCATCTCCAGACTTGTAACTTTCTTCTGGATGATGTCTTGGTTGAGTTCTGGGTAGTCTTGATGAATCTTCAGACTTGGTGATTCTTGTATCCTCGAGGCTGGTCTTGGTTTACTTAGTCTTCATGAAATCTCAGAGGAGAAGAAAAGACAGAGAGAAAGACTTAGAGAATAAAAAGGGGGTTGGCCTTCTTGAACTTCTTCTCACTTTTCTTCTAAGTGCTTGACATCTTGAGGGTGCTTCCAGAGTCTGTTTTCTTCTAAGTCCTTCATGACTTCTTCTTGATTTTCTTCTAAGTGTTTCTTCTTCTTGACGATACTTCTGAAGTCTTGTTTTTGGCTAAGTCCCTCATTGGTCTTCCAGCTCCATGTTGAAAATCCTAAGTGTCTAGTGCATAGCACTTCTCCCAAAATACTAAGTTTGAAAATAATCCTAACTTAGAGAAAATGAGGAGGAGTTTTCCTATGAGAATAAATCTACAATATAAAATATGCTATGAATGAAATGAAATTGTAAATCACAAGAACATCAAAATAACTTTTATGATTTCTTTATAAATATGCATGAATTTATAAATGCAATATAATTAATTTCTAATTTTGGAATATATAATAAAAGGGATAATTATAAGATTAAAGTTTCCTATGACTAAATTTTTATAACAAAATTTTATAACTAGTGTTAATAGACAGAGAGCATTTAATTAAATCTATTACAATTGGATTTAATCAAAAATAATGTTTCTATTAAAAGTTATTTCAAAATTAGTCAAACTATTCAAATTAAACACACAACTATGAAATCATTCAAAATTTACTCAAAAATATTTTATAGCAGTAGAATTAATTTACAAATATTCTAAAGTTTCTAAAACATATTTATTTGCAATTTTTGGATTTAAAGATTTAAAGTTATTACAAATATACTCAAATTCACCATTTGAAATTTGAATATTTTATACTAAGTCAATTTTGAATTTTGTCAGATCCAAAATATTCTACAAGTCAAGAGCTTTCCAAATATATAAAAATTATTAGATTTTGAGTTGTGGTTAAAAAGTTATTGATATTTTAATTACAGGGATTAATCTGCAATTTTTCCAATTAAAATAAAAGTAGGAAATTGATTTACACGCTGGCGCTGACTGTGCAGGCCACGTCAGCGCTGACTGGGATCGCTGACGTGGATAAGTTACAGATCTGGGCCGTCAGATTTGGATCTGACGGTCCAGATCAAATCATACCGCTTCGTCCTCGTCATCTAATCTAAACCGTAGAGATTGGATCGGACGGTGCTGGGGGTTTGAACCATACCGTGGCCGCGCAGTGGTCACCGGCGACGACGACGACGGCGGCGCGGCTCTGGCGTGGACGAACTCGCTGCTCCGGTGGTCCTCTTCGCTCAGGGAGTTGACGCCGGGGTTCCGCGCGGCGCGGCGAACTCCGTGGGGTGGTCGGCGTCGACTCGCGCGTCCTCTACTGCGTCTGGCCGTGGTCGGAGTACGGCGGGTCCGGCGAACTCCACTCACCCGCAATTCGCTGCGAAAGAGATCGAGGGAAGGGGTCAGAAGGTGCGCACGGACGCGGCGAGGCAGATGGGCGTGGTCTCGGAGACGGGGAGGATTTACCTCGCCGGGAAACGGAGGAAAACGGCGGCGGCTTCGAGCTTCTCCGGCGAGCAACCGTGGCGGCCTGGGGACGATCTGAGCTAGGGTTCAAGAGGGAAAAGCGGCGGCGGGTTCTGGGGTTTATGTAGGGGGCTGCAGGAGATCGTATCCCGCACGAATCGGAGAGGAAATCGACTCCGATTCGATTTGATCTTCGGCGCCAGGTTCGGACGGAGGTTGGGGATGATCTGCTGACGTCAGCATGACGTCAGCTAGTATTTTCTTTTTCTGATTTTATTTCTTTAATTCATATCTTTTGATTTATAACTCCAAATGATGTCAAATAAATTTCTAAAAATCTGTAAAATTGTTATCTTTCTGTTAAACCAATTGTGGGCATGTTTTGAATATTTTTGAAAATTAATATTTTGAAATATTGATTAATTACAAATTTGACACTTAAAGTCAAATTTGAATTTCTATCTTATTTAGATTTTCTTTTGGCTAAATAAAATTTGTAAAATACCCACATTTCAATATGTTTGAATTTAAGTTATTTAAACTTATTTTTCTGAAATCATTTATCTTTATTTTGGCATAATATTAAAGAACTAAATATAAAATGTTTAGGAAATGTGAAATATAGGGTATTCATTTTTAATTGAAAATAATTTGTGCAACATTATATTTTATATTATGATAATTCATTTGAAAACTTCATAACAACTTTGGAAAGGATTTTTGTTTTAATTCTATTCTTATTATTAATCATTTCATGCTTTGAAATTAGATGAAATTCATTTAAGCAAATGAAATGTTTATTTGGCTAATTCATTTATTTAAATTTTTATGAAGTTTTAAAGTTATACACTATAGGCTTATAATTTCCAAACTATATTTTGAACTTAGTTAAAGGAATGAAACCATTTAGCAATTATATAACATTTTGAATAATCTTATATTTATGAATAGATATGGCTAAGTGGTTTAATTTAAATACTTATAAAGAAACTAATTTATTTTATAAAAATGATTTTGTAGTTTGTAAAATATTTGTCAAATTATATTTTAAGTTTTTGAAACACACTGAATAATAAAATGTTTAAACTGTGACATTTGAAATATTAAACTCATGTTTGAAGCCTTTCATAGTTGGTTTCCTTATGCATTTAATATTTTATTTTAATAAAAGAAAAGTTTTAAATTTTAGTGATTTTTGAACATTCCAAAATGTTGGGATGTTACAGACTACCACCCTTAAAAGGAATCTCGTCCCCGAGATTCCGAGAAGCTAGAAAAGAAAGCAAAGGCTTGAATGATTCTGATAACTCGAGATGTTCTGAGAAATGAAATTTCTGACATGGAAACTTGAAAACTTGACAGTGAATGGTTTTTCTGATTAGAAGGATGAAAAGAAGGATAGTTTGAGGTCTCTGGGTTTAAGCGATTTTGTTTGAATTCTCTAGGTGGCTACCACCCTTAAAAGAAAAGTTTTGTTGATAATTCAACATCCTAATGCACAACCATAAATCAAGATAATCCATTACAAACATCATCTAACAAACATCAAGCAACATAGTTCAAACACAAGCAACACATACGTAAAATTTCAAACTTCTTTTGAGAAATCGAACTAACCGTTTATCGAACGAAAGGTCGGGGAAATACAAAAGTAACAGTACTGCCATACCACAATTTGATAGGTCAATACACTAAATCGATACGATAAGCTAAATAAGATAAATGGTGGTCCTTCTAACATGGTTTTGATTGCTACACTTATCCCTCCTAATTATTACGCTTGCGTTTTATTGCGTGGTTATTTGCCACAGGCGTGACTTCTTCCTCGGTTGACTCTTCAAACAACACCTCTTCGGGGTCTTCTTTCACTGGTCCTTCCTCCTTCGTAGCTGCAGATACAGTCACATTTCCAGTGCCTTGGTCACCTCCTTCTTCAGCTACTGGCGGTGGTGGTGGTGGAGGTGGAGTGAGTTGCGCCTCAAGCATGGCAATTTTCTCATCCTTGCCAAGGTTCTCCAAATGTAGGTCATGGATGAGTTCCTCCAACTGACCGATAAGATTTTCAGATGCCTGGAGTTCTTGGGTTTTTGCGTGTATGACGGCTTGTGCATGATTTGCGACGTCACAAGTCTGTTGGACCCTCCTGGTCAGACAGTTGATGAGATAATCCAAGTCTTCAAACGTCTTGTTAACGAGGGGCAGGTCCAGGCGATTTCCCGTGTGAGCAATCGAGAGACCATGTGCATTCCTCTTCCCAAAGGCGCGGAAAGGCGATCCTGGTGCTAGCTTGAATCGATACTTGTAACACAAACGAGCCATTAAGTCCACCATAGCTATGTTCACTCCCTCAATCCACTCTGGGTAGTAGGTGACATAGTCCACAGGCTCGAAGTCTGGCATCGTAGGATCCGGGGTCATGATGGTGCGTATTTCCCAACGTATCCCATGGGGTATGTTGGTCTCCTCCTTCCTTCCTCGGAAATAGGGTGGTGGTAGCTTCAATACACTTGTCAATCTAGACAGCTGCCTCCCAAAGATGAAACCCGACAAAACTCCAGCATAGGCAGTCTCAGTGTATTCTCCCATCTAGAATTTTGAACAGGTAAGAGTATTAGAATTTAAGAGAAAAGGGAAAGATGCAAGACATAATAAATAATGTAAAACCATATTAAAGAAAAGTTCAAGATACACTCATGTTTTGGAAACCTAGTTTAGTTAACTATTTAGCCTTTGGGGTCTTAGTCCAATCCTAGGGTTTTCGAACCTACAGGCAACACAGTGCTCTGATACCATCTGTAGCGTACCTGCACTTTAAATAGGGCAGATACCTGTGTATAGTGCAAATCCCTGGATCGATTCATTTGCACACACAGTTTACGATGTAATATCACAACAAAGCGTTAATTTTATTACATCGATGATCCAGAATTACAAAATATTCTTTACAAATTGCATAGCATAAAGCTAGCTTTGAAAAGTACACAGCGGAAATACAATAGCAGTGAGCCTCTATAACTTTCATGCTGCCACAGGCGAAAACATGTTGGTTGTAGACTCGAAACCTTTAAACGAAACCTCACTCGTCATCTGATCAAATCTGCAATAAGAAAAATATTGCAACAATGTGGGTCAGATTCCATTAAAAATGGAGTCTGGCAAGTGACACTATGGTGGACACTTATGGAATAACTCTAAAGCCTATATGAATATTTGGCTGGTGGAGTTCAAGGCTAATTTGCATAAAGCCAATTTTTCCTACTCTTTTGAAAACACTTTTCTTGAAATCGACGAGTATGGCATGAAAACCATAAATCTCATCTTCCCTTGTTCACCCATCAAATTTTATTTCTGAAGTTGGAATGGTGGAATCCTCCGTTGACGTCCTTGATCAGCTACTCAAAATTGTCCGTAACCGGGGACACGGCTAAGTACTTAGTTTTACACT
The DNA here is from genome assembly GCA_026929855.1 of Poa annua. Taxonomy (NCBI): domain Eukaryota; kingdom Viridiplantae; phylum Streptophyta; class Magnoliopsida; order Poales; family Poaceae; genus Poa; species Poa annua. The sequence continues at coordinate 44,577,748 of CM049430.1, forward strand.
CTGCAGAGGTTGTGCATTTTCACCATTGTACCCATTCAACCCAAGGTATCCTTTACACACCATTTGTGATAAGGAAAGGAGAGAATGAGACGAGATCTTTCAGAAGCATTTTCCCTCCCACCTGGCTTGACCCGTTCCACCTAACATCCCCCTACATCTGCTTGTCAAGCCGGAGAAAGTCCACGCAACATAATTGATCAAGCCAGAGCCCATATGGCAATGGCTGCACTGGAAGCAATCTTCACTCGGAGTTCTTCAGATTCCTCTGTTCCTGGGTGGCCATTCACAAGTGTACATACTCCAGGAACCATAGAAATGGACCTGAGTAGCCACTCAACATAAACCATCCGACCAATTACCACCCAGGTGTTTCATTAACTTAGTGGATGTGCACTCTCAGGTAAAAATCACCATGCTCACAACCCTAAGTAGAATAGAAATTCATCCTAGGCGAAGACAGCCATGAGCACAGTCCTGAGTAGTCACTTAACATTTTGTAAAAACCTTTCATCAATTGCATAGCATCAATATTTCTGCTAAGTATGATACAGGAACCTAGACACAGGTATAAGGGATTCTACACAGGTTTAGCATAGCAACACATGCATATAAAATACACTAAGTAATGCATATAAAAATAGGAAGTTTATGAGGTGTGCCACTTGCCTTTGAATGTTGTCGTTGTTCACAACTCTTTTCACAACGAACGTTTGCTCTCCGTTTAATCTAAACATTAATAGCAAACAACAATACAACAATCAACAAACAACAATCATCAACATACATGCTCATATCAAAGAACAACAAGTTTTGTAAAACTCCTAAGGAAAACATGTCATGTATGATATGCAAATTATTTCTAAGGGCTAGAGATGCAAGCTATGAAAATCTCTTAAGTTAATGTAAGGAAAATAGGTGGGTCAAGAATGACTAAGGACTAAGGTCTTAAGTTGGATAAACATCCTTTGTTTTATATCTTCTTGAAATAGCACTCTAATGGCCTAGCCATGTTGTGCCAAATACTTAGAGAAAAATACTATGTCATTTGTTCAAAATGATCAACAATTATTATCAACTCTTTGTAAATTGGACATTCACTATAGTGAGAGAGACAGACACCCGGCCAGCCACTTAAATTGTGGAACAGATCTCATGTACGTGGACATGTAAGGTTTGTTTCCAGGCCGCTTCATCCCACTATGCTGCTAGGATCCAACCACTTCAAGATGATAACATCATGATCAAATTTTGTTTAAGTCTAAAAGACAAGATTAGGAAAGAGGGAAAAGATAGAAATAAAGATGTAGTTGTCCTCCTGTCTTCATCTCCAGACTTGTAACTTTCTTCTGGATGATGTCTTGGTTGAGTTCTGGGTAGTCTTGATGAATCTTCAGACTTGATGATTCTTGTATCCTCGAGGCTGGTCTTGGTTTACTTAGTCTTCATGAAATCTCAGAGGAGAAGAAAAGATAGAGAGAAAGACTTAGAGAATAAAAAGGGGGTTGGCCTTCTTGAACTTCTTCTCACTTTTCTTCTAAGTGCTTGACATCTTGAGGGTGCTTCCAGAGTCTGTTTTCTTCTAAGTCCTTCATGACTTCGTCTTGATTTTCTTCTAAGTGTTTCTTCTTCTTGACGATACTTCTGAAGTCTTGTTTTTGGCTAAGTCCCTCATTGGTCTTCCAGCTCCATGTTGAAAATCCTAAGTGTCTAGTGCATAGCACTTCTCCCAAAATACTAAGTTTGAAAATAATTCTAACTTAGAGAAAATGGGGAGGAGTTTTCCTATGAGAATAAATCTAAAATATAAAATATGCTATGAATGAAATGAAATTTTAAATCACAAGAACATCAAAATAACTTTTATGATTTCTTTATAAATATGCATGAATTTATAAATGCAATATAATTAATTTCTAATTTTGGAATATATAATAAAAGGGATAATTATAAGATTAAAGTTTCCTATGACTAAATTTTTATAACAAAATTTTATAATTAGTGTTAATAGACAGAGAGCATTTAATTAAATCTATTGCAATTGGATTTAATCAAAAATAATGTTTCTATTAAAAGTTATTTCAAAATTAGTCAAACTATTCAAATTAAACACACAACTATGAAATCATTCAAAATTTACTCAAAAATATTTTATATCAGTAGCATTAATTTACAAATATTCTAAAGTTTCTAAAACATATTTATTTGCAATTTTTGGATTTAAAGATTTAAAGTTATTACAAATATACTCAAATTCACCATTTGAAATTTGAATATTTTATACTAAGTCAATTTTGAATTTTGTCAGATCCAAAATATTCTACAAGTCAAGAGCTTTCCAAATATATAAAAATTATTAGATTTGGAGTTGTGGTTAAAAAGTTATAGATATTTTAATTACAGGGATTAATCTGCAATTTTTCCAATTAAAATTAAAATAGGAAATTGATTTACACGCTGGCGCTGACTGTGCAGGCCACGTCAGCGCTGACTGGGATCGCTGACGTGGATAAGTTACAGATCTGGGCCGTCAGATTTGGATCTGACGGTCCAGATCAAATCATACCGCTTCGTCCTCGTCATCTAATCTAAACCGTAGAGATTGGATCGGACGGTGCTGGGGGTTTGAACCATACCGTGGCGGCGCAGTGGTCACCGGCGACGACGACGACGGCGGCGCGGCTCTGGCGTGGACGAACTCGCTGCTCCGGTGGTCCTCTTCGCTCAGGGAGTTGACGCCGGGGTTCCGCGCGGCACGGCGAACTCCGTGGGGTGGTCAGCGTCGACTCGCGCGTCCTCTACTGCGTCTGGCCGTGGTCGGAGTACGGCGGGTCCGGCGAACTCCACTCACCCGCGATTCGCTGCGAAAGAGATCGAGGGAAGGGGTCAGAAGGTGCGCACGGACGCGGCGAGGCAGATGGGCGTGGTCTCGGAGACGGGGAGGATTTACCTCGCCGGGAAACGGAGGAAAACGGCGGCGGCTTCGAGCTTCTCCGGCGAGCAACCGTGGCGGCCTGGGGACGATCTGAGCTAGGGTTCAAGAGGGAAAAGCGGCGGCGGGTTCTGGGTTTATGTAGGGGGCTGCAGGAGATCGTATCCCGCACGAATCGGAGAGGAAATCGACTCCGATTCGATTTGATCTTCGGCGCCAGATTCGGACGGAGGTTGGGGATGATCTGCTGACGTCAGCATGACGTCAGCTAGTATTTTCTTTTTCTGATTTTCTTTCTTTAATTCATATCTTTTGATTTATAACTCCAAATGATGTCAAATAAATTTCTAAAAATCTGTAAAATTGTTATCTTTCTGTTAAACCAATTGTGGGCATGTTTTGAATTTTTTTGAAAATTAATATTTTGAAATATTGATTAATTACAAATTTGACACTTAAAGTCAAATTTGAATTTCTATCTTATTTAGATTTTCTTTTGGCTAAATAAAATTTGTAAAATACCCACATTTCAATATGTTTGAATTTAAGTTATTTAAACTTATTTTGCTGAAATCATTTATCTTTATTTTGGCATAATATTAAAGAACTAAATATAAAATGTTTAGGAAATGTGAAATATAGGGTATTCATTTTTAATTGAAAATAATTTGTGCAACATTATATTTTATATTATGATGATTCATTTGAAAACTTCATAACAACTTTGGAAAGTATTTTTGTTTTAATTCTATTCTTATTATTAATCATTTCATGCTTTGAAATTAGATGAAATTCATTTAAGCAAATGAAATGTTTATTTGGCTAATTCATTTATTTAAATTTTTATGAAGTTTTAAAGTTATACACTATAGGCTTATAATTTCCAAACTATATTTTGAACTTAGTTAAAGGAATGAAACCATTTAGCAATTATATAACATTTTGAATAATCTTATATTTATGAATAGATATGGCTAAGTGATTTAATTTAAATACTTATAAAGAAACTAATTTATTTTATAAAAATGATTTTGTAGTTTGTAAAATATTTGTCAAATTATATTTTAAGGTTTTTGAAACACACTGAATAATAAAATGTTTAAACTGTGACATTTGAAATATTAAACTCATGTTTGAAGTCTTTCATAGTTGGTTTCCTTATGCATTTAATATTTTATTTTAATAAAAGAAAAGTTTTAAATTTTAGTGATTTTTGAACATTCCAAAATGTTGGGATGTTACATCACGGGAGGTTGATCAGCTGGCCGGGAGGAGGCTGTGGGCTGCTTCTCCGAGATGGTCTTGGTCGCGGCTGGCCGAGAGGGGCCGCTTGCCGCAGGTTGTCGGCGAGGGCTAAGGATCTCTGCCTCAAGCCCGGGCACCGGGCGCGGACTCTCCGGAAGAAGAACTTCTCCCGAGGTGGTCGTGGCCTGCACCGGGGTCTCCTCGATCACCGGATGTGCATCCGGGGTAGCAACGGTGGCCGGTGCGGCACCGGAGGCGGCAGGCTCACTTCCTCGAGTAGAAGGGCGAAGAGGTGAAGGAGAAGCCCGAGCCGGGCTGGGAGTCCGAGTCCCGGGAGGACGAGGAACAGCAGGTGACGGGAGCTCGAGTGCATCCCTGAAAGGAAGTGTCTTAGTAATAGTTGTGGAGAAAACAAAGTCAGATAACATAAGGCAAGGAAAACGTATCCGGAATCCACAATGGGAGGACCCCTTTTCCGGCGCCGAGCAGGCTTCTCGGTCGTTTGCTTACTCGGCTTGCTCCTCTTGGGGGGGTTGCCGGAGTTATCGGCCCCCTCGGTGTCGGAAGCCGCGCGCTTCCGGCTCTCGGCACGTTTGGTCCCGGTTGTCGGTTTCGGAACCACTGCTGAGGCCCAATTCAGAGGGAGAGCGTCAATGACATCGAGAATCTGGCAGTCAATCTCATCCTCATCATCCGAAGAAATGAAAACTGCCTCTAAGGTTGAAGGATTACCCGGGGAAGCAGCCTTGACGAAAGGAATGGCGAGATTTTCCTCGCCGTCGGGGTCCTCTCTCGGCATCTCGTCCGGTCTCGGGAAGTTCGGCGCGTAATTCCCGTTGGCGTGGACGGCGTCTTCTTCGAGTTGACGCTCGAACAACTGCGCAAACAAATCAGGCCGTGTCGGTGTCCAGGTGAACGCATGTACGAAGGCGAATGCACGAAAGACAGATATGAGCACCTGGTCGCATGGTTTTTTCCGGGATCCCCCAATGACACCCCAAGAGTAGTCATCCGTCATCTCCGTCCGGGCAATAGCTCGAACGCGACGGACAACCCCGGCGTGATCTAGCCCAAAGATACTGGTCCTAGTGGGGTCATAGTTCCCAGCCATGTGGCACATCTTGTGTACTCGGTTTTGAAGGGGGCAGACCCGGCGAACGATGAAGCAACGCAGGAGATCATCGCCGGTCATCTTCTCATTTAGCACGTTCAGAACGTCGTGCATGCAATTGACCTCGTCGTTATCCGGAAGCTGCTTCCATAGACGGAATTCGCGCGGAGGACCAATAACGAACTCCGGCAGATTGATGAAGTCCGGATTCGAGGATCCCGGACCGTCTCCTGAGTGCTCCCGGTTCTTCACGTAGAAGAAGCTGCGCTGCCACTTCCGGCAGGACTCTAGTCCCTTGACTATAGGGAATCCGGAGTCCGCGCGAGGGATGATGGTGGCTGCTCCGCAATCGACTAAGTCTTTTATCTTCTTATCCGGATTGGGGATGGCTTGGCGGCGAAGAATGAAATACTTGGCCCAGAGATCCAAAAATGGCCATATGCCGAGGTATGCCTCCGCGTAGGTGGTGAAGACCGAGAGCATCATAATGGCGTTGGCGGGAAGATGGTGAGGTTGGAGGTCGTAGGTGTCGAGGAAGTCGCGGAAGAAGGGGCTAACCGGAAGCCCAAACCCACGCTCGAAGTGCGCGAGGAATACCACGTATTCCCCGGGTTGGGGTTCCGGTGCAACCTCCCCTTCCGGGAGACGACTCTCGACTTCCGGAGGAATCCGGTGAGTCCGATACAGCCAGTCCAGATCTGACTGCTTGGTCTCGGACCCATCCCAGCATCCCCGAGTACGTTCTTCGCCCATGTCGGAGAAGTATGCAGGGGTATCCGAGCTACTCTGTAGGCGCAGCGGCGGTTAGTCGGAGTTAGTCTACCGGAAACTAGGATGCCGGAGCAAAAACTGCTAAACACTATCGAGTTCCTGGGAAACGAGATCTACCGTGTGCTAAATAATCAAAACAAAAGGGAGGAAAAAAGGCTCGCGCTAGGCTCGGGCGAGGCGCAATGCAAGCGAATGACCTGCATCCTACCGCGACAGTACCTCACCGCCGGGCACCTCGTGCGCGCCGCCCAGGTTGTGCTCGCCGGCGGCGGCTCAACCGCACTTGTACTATGGCACGGTCGGAGTCGGGCGGTTGTTCTACCGAAGAAAATCATCAGAGCGGAGAACAGGAACTCACCGGAGAAGAGAAGGTCGGCGAGGGCGACGGTGTCCGGGCTCCGGCGAACGGAGAGGGCGACGGTGTCCGAGCTCCGGCGAACGGCGACAAATGCAGCGGCAGCGGGGCGCTCGAGACAGCGAGGGAGGAAAATGCGAAGGAGAGGAAGGAGGGGAAACCGTTCCGGTCCCCTATTTATGGGGGGGGGGGGGGGATTCCGGAGCGGTTTCCGATTTTCCCGCCCACGATCTCCACGATCGTGGGTGGGATCTGTTTTGTGCAGCAAGCCACGTGGCGCTATCCGGAGCGCCCGATCCGGCCACACCGAGGGCCACACGGCCCCAACGGTTGGATTCCGGATCGGCTGCGGCTCCCCGGCGTGGGAACCCAAGCGACGGCGTGCTCGCGCAGGAGCTCTCGAGTGCGTCTCTGCTCAGACGGGACGTCGGGTGGGCCCTGGCTCACAGTCTCGAATTCATCAGGAGTCCAACGGTCGAGATTCACTGAGGATGTGTTATCCGGTTGCAGGCTTCGTCTCCGGGTAAACATAGTCTCGGTAAGAAGGTCTCGGAAGAACCGACTTCGGCAGAAGGGGAAAGGCTGGTGGCGTGTATTCTCAGAAGATAGTTGTTGTTTAAAGCTGATCCCGCACATCATCCGGGGTCGCTGTACAGCACCAGCTTCGGGGACTAGTGTCGGGGGGCTGCCCCCCGGGTAGGGGCAGATCCCGGTATAGTTCTGTAAATGCCAACAGTACTTGACCTTTGGCGACAGCAAGGGATACCTCCTGGTGTGCAGAAAGGGCAGCTTAACCCTTGGGCACTGGAAGAGGGCAAAGTGCCTCCTGGCAGCCACAAGGGTCAGCTCTGGCAGCTATAAATAGACACCCCCGGCCCTCACAATCGCAGCACAAGCATGAGCGGGTGGTTCCTCTAAGAACTAGCTTCTCGAAGATGTCTTTGCTGATAGGCTAAGACATCTTCGGGAGGCTAGGCCTAGAGATACTCATCCTGGGACGAGCTCGGACGTATCCGGAAAGGGTCCCGAATCTATCGGTCCAAGGAGACTCCCGGAAGGAGGTGTACTCGGTTTTACCGGATAGGTTGACCGGTGGGTACTAACCGGAATGTATGTCTCGGTGTTGATCTTATGCAGAAGAGGCTCACAGTGGCAAGCGAGGAGGTAGCCGGCGTGAGGGCTTCCGGTAGGCCGTCAACGGTCTAGAGCAGGCTTTCCCGTCTGTCGCGGGGGTAAGTACCGTTCCGCCTGACACGGAAGCATGGTCACCTCCCGCCTGACAGGGAGCGCGTCAGCCGGTACGATCGTGGTACGACAATACCTGACATGCCTAGCCCGGCAATCCGGAAAAGGCCATCCGGGATGGGCAAAGACATGTCTTGTCTCTGACAAGGGGACAATGATGATGCCGGACGGCGCCTGCCGTCCTTAACGAGATGATGACGAAGGGGCTACACCGGATAGCTCGGCGACTAGGTCGCACTAGCCGGTGACGGCATGCCGGCTAGGCCTGTCCGGTGGGGCCAAGCCAAATTAGGGCTTCCGGCCCTCCTGGCCGGAGCTCTATAAAAGGCGCCATAACTGCTCCTGAGGGAGAGAGACCAACTTCAGAGCCAAAGCTATAGTCACATTTACTCTTAGAGCATTCACTCCTTCTCACCTTGAGTTCATCTAGTTCTTTGTACTCCTCCCTTTGAGAGATCTTGTAGCAAGTTGTAGCACTTACAACACAAATATATAGAGAGGAAAGGCAGGAGTAGGGGTGTTACCTCCTCACGAGGGCCCTGAACCTGGGTATATCGTGTGTGTGTTGTGTGCCTTCGTGCATTTGTTCTTCCTTGTTAGATCTTCTCCCTCGCGCTTTGTTCTTATTTCCTGTTCCTGGGAGATCTCGGTTTTACCGGGATCCTCCCCGTGTGAGCTCTTCAGCTCGCTATCCCTCCCCGGATCCACCAACGTCCATCGGCCCCACAAATTAGCCATCCTATGGCATCTGCCGTGACACCACCACGACATGAGCCGTTAGATCTAACTGAAAATGTGCGTGCCAATTAATCGCCCGAGACGAAAATTAAAAATAAAACGGATTCGTTGAATCTAGATCCAACGGTCCAGAATGCGTTGACCTAACGCGGGCGGCGCGAGTCGCCCGAGACGCGTAGGACGCGGCGGAGACATTGCCGGCGTTCGCGCTCGCGGCGTTCTATGGCTCTAGGGAAAGAACGAAGCTCACCAGGGTGTGCGCGACGTCGATATGAAGGCGATGGCGAGGTGGCGACGACCGGAGCGTCCTCGTCTCCCCGGAAGAGCTCGCCGGAGTTGCGCGCGGCGGCGGATCTCCTCGGACGTGGACGAACTCGACGATGCGCTGCGGGAAACATCACGTAACCGTGTCAAAAAGTGTCGCATGGGCGAGAGGATGCGAGGGGAAGTGACGAGAGGGCTCGGCATTGCCTTAGCTCACCGGAAAATGAAGTTCTCGCCGGCGGCCACCGCGGAACTCCAGAGACGAATACGTGCGGCCTGGTGGCTCTAAGGTAGAATGGTTTGGGGAAAATGGAAGAGGGCAGAGAGGGCTTTTAGTAGGCAGAAACGGTGCACAAATTGGTGGTCTTAATCGCCTGATTTGATGCGATTGATATCGGGCGTTTCTCTGTTCTTAACGCGAGTGAGCCGTTGCTCGCTGGGAGAGATGACGGGTGGGTCCCACCTGTCAGCGTCAGCGAGAGAGAGAGGGTGGGCTGGGCCGCTGGCGGGCTTCTGTGTTGCGTGCGCGCGGTAGATAGTTACGGGCCATGGCCCAATCGGCTCGGAAACTTATTTATTTTTATTTAAATCCTTTTCTGTTTTTCAAATCTGATTTCAAATATGATTTTTAAACTTAACCAAATCATTTCAGAAAAATTCATAAAAATGTGTTATGGAAAGCTTATCAAATTTAGAACTTTTTAATATCATACTTGTCTATCAAATAATTTTATACAAAGGAATATTATAAGGAGTACAAATAAACAACTTTATGGAATATAATTTATTTAAACTTATAATTGAATTTTTATTTAGTCCTTATGTGATTGAAATGTGATACCTATATGATGAATGATGCATGAATGCAAAGTTTTAAATATTTGAAAAATTTTGGGATGTTACATACCTGCACACTTGAACAACTCGCATAATTCATGTAAATACAACAATTGATCACCGGGGTGGACAGTTCCATCCCCAACACAACGGTTATTCATAACACGTTTAACAATTTTCATAGGTATTTTAAATGGCACAATATCATCAGGAGGCACCTCACGTTCTACCTCAGCAGTGGTAGAAGACTTCCCAAACAGGAAAGCAACATTTCTTCTCTCCATTATTAAGCAAATAAGGAGACAAATATAAAAACAGTACTTACAGTTGAAGTTTTCCTTACCAATTCCTCTTACCAATAGCGCTTCACTCCCCGGCAACGGCGCCCGGAAATAGTCTTGATGACCCACAAGTATAGGGGGTGTATCGCAGTACTTTCGATAAATAAGAGTGTCGAACTGAACGAGGAGCAGAAGGTGTTGACAAGTGGTTTTGATAAGGATTTCACTGTAAACACTAGCAGACAAGTTTTCAGTAGACTTTGATATAACAGAGAAATAAAGTGCGAGTAAATAGAGTGCGGCAATTATAATTGCAGCGAGTGGCCCAATACTTTTGAGAGCAAAGGACAAGCCGGTTTGTTTACTTATGATGACCAAACGTTCTTGAAGACACACGGGATTTCTGTCTAGTGCTTTCGCTTCATATTAACGAATAATCTTTAGTGTTTAGATAAGTGTCATGTGGGTAAACCTATGCTAATGCACCGCCCTTCCTAGGACTAATACATACTTATGATTACCCCTTGCAAGCATCCGCAAATACAAAAAGTGATTAAGATAAATCTAACCATAGCCTTAAACTCTGAGATCCTGCGATCCCTCGTGCATCGGAATACCAACGGGGGTTTAGGTTTCTGTCACTCCGGCAACCCCACAATTGATAACCGAGAACAAGATGCATTACCCTAGGACCATAAAGGTGAAGTTTTATGTAGTCGACGTTAACATGACACCACTAGAAGAATGGCAGCACAACTTAAATATCAAAACATCAAATATTATTCAACATAGTTCACTACTAACATCTAGACTTCTCCCATGTCCTCAAGAACACAACGAACTAATCACAACACGCCATTTGGAACATGATCAGAGGTGATATTATGATGGATAACAATCTAAACATAAACCCTATTTCAACGGTTTCACTCAATAGAATCAATAACAATAACAATCAACACCGGGAGAGTTTCCCCTATCAAATACACAAAGTTTAGCCCTAGATGTTACAGAGGGAACGGAGTGGATGGATAGGCGTCGGCGGTGGAGATGGTGGTGTTGGCGATGGTGATGGAGTGCACCTCGATGACGGTAACGATGGCGACGATTTCCCCCCCTCCGGGAGGGAAATTTCCCCGACGGCAACGCAGCCCGCCGGAGAGTTTTTCTCTCTCTGTCTTCTCCGCCTCGTGGTGGCGGCGGAGATGGTTTCTGGACAACGTATGATTTTTAGGTCTTCGGGGGGAAGAAGTACGCGAAGGGGTGCGCCAAGTGGTGGGCCAGGGCGGCCACACCACCTGCTCACGCGGCCAGGAGGCCTTCCGCGCAACGGGGTGGTGTGGGCCCCCTGGGCCCCACCCCAGGCTCTCCTTTTGGCCTCCTACACGAATAAATCATAAATAACGACTACGTCCTCCAAAATGGCTCCTCCCACCTCCCTCCTCACCTCGGATACCACCTCCTCCGGCGACCATGGGGTGTCTCCCCTCCTCTAGGCTATGGAGAGCCTCCTTCACTGGGATTTCTCCCCGGGCCTTGCGCTCGCGGAGCAGGTGCGTCGACGTTTTGGCACCACGGTGCATTTCTCTCCCTTTCTTTTGACAAAGGAGTTCTTCCTAGTCGCCTCCTTCTCCTATGCCTCCTTCCCTCTCTCGGATGATTCAGTAGGCCTGGCCCTCCAGTGCTGTCTTGGCGGTGATTTGACTGGTTTTCGAGTTTTTAAGCTCTCTGATCGAAGATTTTGTTTCTCGGTTTCGTCTAGCCATGTTGGTCATTTTATTTATCATTTGAGGGATAGAATTTGGCCGGATTTCATCTGTCACTTTAAGCTTTATCATGGAGATACTTCTGCGCTAGTGAATGTTGCAGCTGATGCTTGGTTGCAATCATCTCGGGATGTTGAAGGTCCTCCTCGTAAATCTATAGCAGTTAAAACTGATCTCAACTATCTGCGACCATCCACCTCCTTTCCGTCTGCTTCTGCGGCTCGGGTTCCTGAGACTTCTGTTGTACGGGATGCTAGCTCCTCAACGATCAACCGCGGCAAGCTCGTTTTTGGATCCTTTGCTCCATGTGACCAACCCCCGCCTCTCAGACATTTTTCTGCGGCTTCCTCCGATCCGGACTCGGATCGTCTCAAGTTTGGCCAGTTCATGTTCACGATCCCTTCTTCACCGGACCCTGTTTGCTCTCTTGTGAAATTCGCGGGGAAGAATTTTTGGCAAGTTTCTAATGCAGCTGATTATTCGGGATTTATTGGTTGGCTTGATCACATGCGCGATTTACGTGAGGCAGGTTATTCTGAGACTCAAATTCAGCAAGCTCTTAACTTCTTTGGTCTCCCGCCCACTGATCACGCCTTATTGATTGCGGGCCGTTGCCTTACTTGTCATGAGAGGTCCTCATCCAACAATGTTTGTTTTTGTGTTCGCTCGGCGAGGTCTACCAGTGTACCAGAGTCCAGGTGTGATGCCCCTGTACACAATTTTTTTTTACTATACCTGACACAGAACCCAGTACCACTGTTGGGGCAGATCCTCCCTCTTGTTTCATATGTTTAGACTTGGGCCACATCCAACGTGACTGTACCAAAGATGTTAAGTGCTTGGGCTGCTACGGATGGGGACATATTGCTCGTTTTTGTCCTATTAATCCGCTATGTGGGTTCTGCCATTCGTTGGGCCATAAGATTGAGGCCTGCCCGCAGATCCGATGCCCTGTTTGTAAGGAATTGGGTCATATTAAATCTTCCTGTAAAGGTAAGAAGCAGTGGGTTATTAGAAAGTCTTTTATTCATACAAATTCCCTTCCCCTGACCTCCTCATCTTCCAGTGACTTGCCTTCGGCTAGCATCGAGACGCCTCTTTCACAATTTCCTCCGCCTCTGCCCACATCTTTTTCCCCTGCTCCCTCTCCTGTCCCATCCCCGCCGTCGCTCGCCCCTCCAATGGCGAACTTCCCCGTCCGTCTGTACGAGTTCATCTCTGAGCATGGAGGTGTGGAACGAGGGCCGGATGATCGGATCCAACGTGCTTTGTTTGTGGTAAGCGATCTTCCGCTCTCTCATGAATGCTGCGCCATTGTCACCATGAACCCTATGATTGAAGACCATGAGAAGAGGCAGTACCTAGGGCGCATTGCGGAAATTCTGGTTGACGATTTTGAGCTAACTGTCCGTGATGCTGAAATCTCTGCCTTGGGTGTTGGACTAGTTACTTTCTCCTCCCCTTTGGTGAGTGACCGTATGGTACGTGAGAGCCCGCATGCCTTCGATGATGACTCCACCTTCTCTGTTGTGCGGCATGATGAGGGGCTCAATAAGCGCAACCCTGTGTTCCAGATTGATGCTTGGGTGATGTTCTTGGCTTTCCTACTTGATTATCAGACAGAATACTACATCAACAAGGCGGTTTCTCTGTTTGGGCGATTATCTCTGTGGCATCGCCCAAATGAGAATCAATCGAGGGTGCTTGTGCGTGTTTTGTTGAAGGAAATTTGTCTGGTTCCTCACAGTCTGCTTATTACTCGGGCTCCCTCGTTCCCGGGCATTGGTGCTTCCTAGACGGTGCCGGCTTTTGTTCTGAACAGCAGAGAGTCTCACCCGGATCTGGTTAGCGATGAAGATCCTGCTCCTCCTATGAATGCGTCCCCCCACCCGGATGCCCTGCCGTATCTTGCTATCATGCAAGAGTACCATCTGAACCTGCAACGTTTTAACCAGCAGCAAGCCTTTCAGGCGTGGAACCGGCGTGCTGACGCTCCTCTGCATCAGGATGGATGGGGTGCCTCGCCAGTGCTCCCTCCCCTCCCTCGTGCATTTGCTGGTGTTAATTTGCGTGAAGCCTTTGGCTATGAGGGTCCGTCCATGATGGATGGGTGGAGGTTTCTGATAATGATTATGATGATGCTATGGATGCTTGGAATGATCACATTTCAGATGTTGAAATAGCTGCTGACAATCTGATATCAGGGACGATTGGATTTGGGATCACTTTTGTCCGTGCTGGCGGCGCCCATCTTGAACTACCTGTCCCCGGCTTTACCTGCTTCCTCTCCTACCTGGGTTGGATGATGAAGAAATTTTACACTCGCTCGCTCTTGGATTCACCCTTCAGCAATCTTGAGTTCGATGTCTCTGCTCTGCATCATTTGGTTCAGTTGGCCTCCTCTGAATTCCAGTTTGCTGCTTGTGTCCGTTATGAGCAACAATCCAATTTTTGGCTCAGTCTGGGCCTCTTGGCCCCATCTGGCTTCTCTGGTTGGGCTTCTTTTGAGATTACTGGACTGGTGGCCCCTTATTTTGAGCCCATGTCCAGCCCAGGCGTTCCTTCCGACATAGATTTCTCTGTCGAGACCACAGATAGCTCTGAGCAACTGCCATCTGCTGATGCCATGGATCTTCTTCAACTTGGTTATGTGAATGATCAGATCATGGACACGGATCCTACCTCCTCACTGACTGTGCCTACAGCATCTACCACCGACTCTGTTCACCTGCCTCCTCGTACGCGTAAGCCTGAAACTCCTTATATCTTGACCCAAGTTCATCGCTCTCCGCGCTTCTGTGAATCAAGTCTAATGCATATTGCTGTACCAGAGTCATCGAGGCGACGTACCTCCAGAGTTCCACCTGCTACTCCGCCAGCAGTGCTCCAGATCACAGAGATGCAACGCATAGGCGTTGAGGACTGCCACATCGACCCGGACGACCTCTCGGAGGCGCGTCTTCGTCAGGCGAAGAATACCTGATGTCTCTTCAGCTGTTTACTATCTCTAGTGTTTGTTACGCCTGTGTGCGTGTGGAGTCTGTGTCTTTTGGCTATCCTCTAGATCATTTACCTATCTTTGATCTGAACTATTGTAGTCCGTACTGGCCTATGGGTTTAAGACATTATCTTGGGATACCTATTTTGTACCTATGGCTGCACTGAACCATTTATGGAGAATTATGTGTTGGGATATCCATGGGTTAAACATGTCTGATAAATGGCCCCTTGTGTGCAACAAAATTGAAGGGAGTCTTGCCGCTAGAGTGTGTTTCCAGGAAACAAAGAAAGGGGATTTCTCGTTGAATTTCATTAAACAATTTGCTCCAAAAAGATTTGAAAAATATGCTTCCGTTCCCTCGGAGGGTGCTTCAGGGGGCTTGCTTGTCATCTGCGTTGGCAACATATTTGCTGGTACGGTTGTATTACATGAATCTTTTGGTATTGTCATTCATTTCACTTCTTCGATCTCGGTTGAGAACTTCTTCCTGGTCAATGTCTATGGCCCATGTTAGGGTATAGCTCGTGAGAACTTTATTGCTTGGCTGTTTAGCATGGATATTAATGATGATGATCTCTGGATCTTTATGGGGGATTTCAACTTCTCTCGTTATTCTGATAGCCACAATCGACCAGGTGCCAACATGACTGACATTGCTACTTTCAACGAAGTCATCGGCTATGTTGGCCTCATTGGACTCCCTATCAAGGGTCGTGCCTATACTTGGAGTAATATGCAATCAGATCCGCTTTTGGAGCAGCTTGATTGGTTCTTTACGACAGCTAACTGGACGCTTAAATTCCCCAATACAATCGTTCATCCTCTTGCTCGTCCAACCTCGGATCATGTCCCCTGTGTGATCACTATCAGTACTTTCTATCCCAAAAGCGGCTGTTTTTCGCTTTGAAAATCATTGGATCAGAATGCCTAGCTTTTTGGATGTGGTAGCCCGGATCTGGAATATTCATTGTTGGGGTGATGGGGCTAAATGCATCTATGCCAAGCTCAAACTCTTGCGAAAAGGGCTTCGACAGTGGTCCACCAGCATCTCTGTTCTAAACAAATTGGTCGAGAACTGTAATGCAACCATCTTTATGATTGATGAGATTGAAGAACAACGGTCTTTGGATATCACTGAATGGAACTTTCGCAACATCATAAAATCACGACTAAGCCATCTGTTACTTTGGAAGTAAGAGTATTGGAAAAACAGATGCACGGCCCGTTGGGCCTAATTTGGCAGTGAAAATTTTGCCTTCTTCTATGCCATGGCAACCATCCGATACAGAAAAAACACCATCTCATCTCTAACTCGTCCAGACGGCTCCATTGCCACTGATCACCATGATAAGGCGGGCATTCTGCGATCCTCTTTCAGAGAGAGACTTGGCACGGTGGTTCAGCTTGATCCTTCTTTCAATTTTTTGGACTATATAAATCCAGTGGAAGGTTTGGAGGCTCTCTCCGTTCGGTTTTCCCACATAGAGATTGACAAGGCAGTGGCGGACCTTCCCTCGGATAAAGCTCCCAGGCTAGATGGTTTCAACGGTTTATTTGTGAAAGTGTGTTGGCCGATCATCAAGTATGATTTCTATCGGATGATTGATGACTTTTGGCATTAGTTTTACTATAGGATCATAGTATGTGGGGGTTTTCACCTGAGAGTACACATCACTAATTTAATGAATCACGTGGGTGGAATGATTGTTTGGTTTATGTTGAGTGGCTACTCAGGACCATGCCCATGAGGGTTTTTACCTATGGTAGTTTCCACTATACTTAGGATCATGTACGTGGGGTTTTTCACCTGAGAGCACACTTGAGGATGGCCACCCAGGAACAAAGGGAATGGAAAGAAGTGAAGAACTCGAAGAGAAGAACTCCAAGTGAAGATTTCAGCTGATCAAGGATGCCAACGGAAGATTCCCAACATTCTAATTTCCCAAATAAAATTTTGATAGGTGAACAATAGTGAACTACTCAGGACCATGTTCATGTGGGTTTTCACCTAAGATAGTTCCTACTATACTTAGGACCATGTTATGTGGGGGTTTTTACCTGAGGGTACACTTAGATGGGTAAGCTACTCAGGACCATGTCTATGGGGGTTTTCACCTAAGATAGTTTTCACTATACTTAGTACCATAGTATGTGGGGGGTTTTACCTGAGGGTGCACTCTGGGATGGGCCATCTTTTGGTTCACTGGAACTTACCAGTGTTGCCAATTATAATGTTGAAACGGTTTTATAAAGTGATAGGATAAAAATGGCTTTACGCAAAATAGCCTTGGAACTCCACCAGCCAAATATGCATAAAGGTTATTAGAGTTTTTCCTCTAAGTGTCCACTATAGTGTCACTTGCCAGTTCCATTTTCAAAATGGTTCTGACCCACGTTGTTGCAATATTTTCCTTATTGCAGACTGTTCCGAAGACGAGTGAGGTTTCGTTTAAGGGTTTCGAGTCTACAACCAACATGTTTTCGCTTGTGGCAACATGAAGATGATGGAGACTCATTTCTATGTTACTTCCGCTGTTTACTCTTTCCTATGCTAGGTTTATGCTATGCAAGTTGCATCGAATATTTTCTAAGTCTGGATCATCGATGTAATAAAATTGATACTTTCTTGTGATATTACATCGTAAACTGTGTGTGCAAACGAATCGATCCAGGGATTTGCACTATACACAGAGACTTGCCATTTTCTAAGTGCAGGTACGCTACACCGTTGCCGGGGAGCATAGCTTTATTTGTAAGCCCACCTGAGTGTGTTATTGTTCCCTGGAATTTATTCATCATGGGAAGACATGCTGATAAGAAGTTTCCCATCGTGCCATCCACTACAAGGAAAGGTATAACTCTGAACTCTGCTGTTGCGCTTCATTCTCCGTCTGTGTTGAGTAAGCTTGTTACACCACCACAACCTGCACGTTCTATTACTACGGCTGAATCTGAAGTTACTTATGATGATGCTTCTTCTATTCTTGATGAAACTGGTTCATTAGGTTCCTTTTTAGATGCTACTATTGCTACTACACGAATTGAAAATGCTGAAATTCCTAATTAAAATGCTGAAACACCTGTTTATTCACCTGAATTTACCTGTGATACAGATAATGAGTGTGATGATATATATGTGGATCTTGATGATGCTCTTGGTAAAGAAATTAATGATATGAAAGATGCTAGTGCCTTTGAAAAACTTGTTGAAAAACGTGTTGTTAAATATAAATTATCTCCTGATGCTAAATATGCTACATCTCCTATAAACATAAAAGATAAAGATTGTGATTTCTCTCTTGATTTGGCTCATATAGCTATAGTTGAAAGAGAACCTTTCTGTGGAAGTGAAAATGAAAGTGATGTAGAACACATGAATGTATTGTCTGATTTAAGTGGAATATTTGCTGAGGACATTAAAAGACTCACTTACTTTGTTGATAAAATATTTCCTTTTTCATAAAAAGGAGAAGCTAAAACTTGGTATAATAATTTATCTCCTGGTTCCATCACTAGTCCTAAGGGTTTGCTTGATGCTTTCTTTCACAAATATTTTCCTGCTAATGCTTAACATGATGCTCTGCTGAAAATCTATAATCTTAATCAAGATGAAGGTGAGAAATTGCCTAAGGCCTGGATACGCTTTTGTTGCATATTAAGGGGCCAGTCCAATCATGATTTGGAGAAAAATGATCTACTTGATATATTTTATAGTGGACTAACTGCTGAATCTAGGACATACCTGGATATTTTTGCTAGTTGTGTTTTCAGGAAAAGGACTACCGAAGAATCTGAAGAATTATTGGCTACAATATGCAAGAATAATGATGATTGGGATATTCCTGAACCTACTCCAACCCCTTCACCAACACTGAAGAAGCGAGGTATGATTGAATGAAATGAAGAAACGACGAGGGAAACTAAAAGATCTCTTCAAGAAAGTGGTATTAAATCTGAAGATGTGAAGTATTTACCTCCTATTGAAGAATTATGTAAGCCTATTCCTCCTCCAACAGTTATTGAGGTACACTCTCTCCAAAGGTTTGATGATAGATATATTCCTTACTCTAAACCTCCTGCTCAATGCTTTGATGAATTTATTGTTAAGCAAAGTAATTTTAATATGAGAATAGAAAATCATTTAATTAAAAATTCGCATGCTATTAGTGATTTACATGATATTGTTGATAGAACTACTAATGATGTTAAAGTACTCATTAAAAAAATTCATATGGTTCAAATTCAAATAGATCAACTCACTAAAGTGCAAAAAGAATTGCTAGTAAACAACTCAATTGCTAAAGAAAAACTTGTTTGTGAAGTAACAACTAGAGGTGGTAAATCTAATAAAGACCCTTTGTATCTTAAAGGACATGATAAAAGAATTGAACAAGATTCTCAACTAGTTAATAAACCTAGTACTCCTTATAGGAAAAAGAAAAACAAACATAAAACTGTTGTAGAATCCTCTGAACCTGTTAATGATCCTAATAGTATATTTGTTTCTGATGCTGAAGCTGAAAGTGGTAATGAACACAACAATGATAATGCTAATAAAGATAAGGATAAAAATGTTAATTCGGATCAGGAAAAAATAAAAGAAGAACCTAAAAAACATGCTAAAAATAAAAAGTTCACTAAAGAAGATTTTATTGCTAAGAAACATGGTAATGAAAGAGAACCTTGGGTCCAAAAACCAATGCCTTTTCTGTCTAAGCAACTTAAAACAAAATAGGAAGAACATATATTAAATTTTGTGATTGGATGAAACCATTGTTCTTGCAAATTCGTTTGACTGATGCTATTAAGTTGCCTCCTTATTCTAAATATATGAAAGATATTGTGACTAACCAAAGGAAAATTCCTAATGACGAAATAGCTACTATGTTTGCTAATTACTCTTTTAATGGTAAGGTTCTAAAGAAGCTTGGTGATCCAGGTATACCTAATATTCCTTGCTCTATCAAAAATAATTATGTTAAAACTGCTCTATGTGATTTGGGAGCTGGAGTTAGTGTTATGCCTTTCTCTCTTTACAAGAGACTTTATCTTGATAAGTTGAGACCTACTGATATATCTTTGCAAATGGCTGATAAATCTACTGCTGTTCCTGTTGGAATTTGTGAGGATGTTCCTGTCCAAATAACTACCAATTGCTTAATTATGACTGACTTTGTTGTTCTTGAAATGCCTGAAGATGATAATATGTTTATTATTCTTGGAAGACCTTTTCTAAATACCGCAGGGGCTGTTATTGATTGCAATAAAGGAAAGGTTACTTTTAATGTTCATGACAAGGAGTATACTGTTTATTTTCCCAAGAAAGTTGATAGAATGCCTGGAGTTAATACAATTACCTATTTGAGGTCTATTATAGTGGGAAGTATTGATTGCCCAGGTAAAGAAGAATTCAAAACATCTCATGATTGGATCCAAACCAATTCATTATAAGAACATGGAAGGGAATTCATTTGCACTAAATCCTCATGAGATAGTGTTGGAAGGAAAATACAAAGTTCGTAGAGAGGAAGGAGTGCACCCTGCCGTCTACCCGTGCTTGCAATTCATGGAATTTGCAGGGATTACACAAGATTTTCATACTCTCTTATCCAATGCAGGATTGGAACATTTTCTTGAGGATCTACCTAACTAATATGCTATTTTGTCTATGTCGATGGTGCAGAATTTTCATTGCAAGTTGAACTCATCTAACCCCACCGTGCATTACACAATTTAAAAACAAATATGTGGACTTGCCTTTTGATGTTTTATGTTCAGTGATGGGGGTTCCCAATAGAGGATCAGTGGAGAAGTCGAAGGGTAACCCAAGGCTATTGACGGATGTGTATGAAGAAATCTGTTATGGGAGAAGTTTCTCCAAGAAGGACGGTAAAATCAGGAGTATTCACCTCCCTTCCATTCGTTATTTTGCATACTTCATTGCTAAGTGTGTTCTAGCCAGGAGATCTGCTGGTAAATTAGGCTTGCCTGATTTAGCTTTTGTTGCTTCCGCATTGCGTCGTGATAGGACTCATAACTTGGGTGTTCTGATTGCTCACTGTTTTGCAGCTAACTAGGAGAAGGGAGGAATTTGTGGAGGACTAGTTGCTTCACGATTATTAGCTTTGCATTGTTTAGACCCCCATCCTTAGGATTTGCTGTTATCTATGGAAAAACTTGATATTGAGTCAATGAAGAGGCATGAATTTATTACTGGAAGTGGTAGCTTGCATTATCTCCCTTATACCATAACTTACCCAAAGAAGAATGTAGCGTACCTGCACTTTAAATAAGGCAGATACCTGTGTATAGTGCAAATCCCTGGATCGATTCATTTGCACACACAGTTTATGATGTAATATCACTACAAGGCGTCAATTTTATTACATCGATGATCCAGAATTACAAAATGTTTGATACAAGTTGCATAGCATAAAGCTAGCATTGAAAAAGTACACAGCGGAAATAAAATAGCAGTGAGTCTCTATAACTTTCATGCTGCCACAGGCGAAAACATGTTGGTTGTAGACTCGAAACCTTTAAACGAAACCTCACTCGTCATCTGATTAAATCTGCAATAAGAAAAATATTGCAACAACGTGGGTCAGATTCCATTAAAAATGGAGTCTGGCAACTGACACTATGGTGGACACTTAATGTAATAACTCTAAACCCTATATGCATATTTGGCTGGTGGAGTTCAAGGCTAATTTGCATAAAGCCAATTTTTCCTACTCTTTTGAAAACACTTTTCTTGAAATCAAGACGAGTACGGCATGAAAACCATAAATCTCATCTTCCCTTGTTCACCCATCAAGTTTTATTTCTGAAGTTGGAATGGTGGAATCCTCCGTTGACGTCCGTGATCAGCTGCTCAAATTGTCCGTACCGGGGACACGGCTAAGTACTTAGTTTTACACTCTGCAGAGGTTGTGCACGTTCACCATTGTACCCATTCGACCCAGATTATCCTTTACACACCATTTGTGATAAGGAAAGGAGAGAATGAGACGAGATCTTTCAGAAGCATTTTCCCTCCCTCTCTGGCTTGACCCGTTCCACCTAACATCCCCCTACATCTGCTTGTCAAGCCGGAGAGAGTCCACGCAACATAATTGATCAAGCCAGAGCCCATATGGCAATGGCTGCACTGGAAGCAATCGTCACTCGGAGTTCTTCAGATTCCTCTGTTCCTGGGTGGCCATTCACAAGTGTACATACTCCAGGAACCATAGACATGGACCTGAGTAGCCACTCAACATAAACCATACAACCACTTACCACCCAGGTGTTGCATTCTTAACTTAGTAGAATTTAGATTTTCACAAAACAACATTTGCATAGCATCAATAATTCTACTAAGTATTGCATAGGAACCTAGACACGGGAATAAGGAATTCTACACAGGTTTAGCATAGCAATACTATCCTACACATGCATATAAAAATACACTAAGTAATGCATATAGAAATAATAGGAAGTTTATGAGGTGTGCCACTTGCCTTTGAATGTTATCGTTGTTCACAAACTCTTTTCAACAACGAACGTTTGCTCTTCGTTTAATCTAAACAATAATAGCAACAACAATACAACAATCAACAAACAACAATCATCAAACATACATGCTCATATCAAATGAACAACAAGTTTTGTAAAACTCCTAAGGAAAACCTGTCATTTATGATATGCCAATTATTTCTAAGGGCTAGAGATACATGTTATGCTATGAAAATCTCTTAAGTTAATGCAAGGAAAATTAGTGGGTCAAGAATGACTAAGGACTAAGGTCTTAAGTTGGATAAAAATACTTTGTTTTATATCATCTTTAAACAAGCACTCTAATGGCTTAGCCATGCTGTGCAAAATACTTAGAGAAAAATACTAAGTCTATAAGGTGATCAACGATTACTATCAACTCTTTGTAAATTGGATATTCGCTAAAGTGAGAGAGACAGACACCCGGCCAGCCACTTAAATTGTGGAACAGGTCTCATGTACGTGGACATGTAAGGTTTGTTTCCAGGCCGCTTCATCCCACTATGCCGCTAGGATCCAACAACTTCAAGATGATAACATCATGATCAAAATTTGTTTAAGTCTAAAAGACCAGATTAGGAAAGAGGGAAAAGATAGAAAGAAGGATGTAGTTGTCCTCCAGGCTTCATCTCCAGACTTGTAACTTTCTTCTGGATGATCTCTTGATTGAGTTCTTGGTAGTCTTGCTGAATCTTCAGACTTGATGGTTCTTGTATCCTAGAGGCTGGTCTTGGATTTACTTAGTCTTCATGAAGTCTCGGAGGAGAAGAAAAGACAGAGAGAGAGACTTAGAGAATAGAAGGGAGTTGGCCTTCTTGAACTTCTTCTCACTTTTCTTCCAAGTGCTTGACATCTTTGGGATGCTTCCAGAGTCTGTTTTCTTCTAAGTCCTTCATGAACTTCTTCTTGATTTTCTTCTAAGTGTTTCTTCTCCTTGAAGATACTTCTGAATTCTTGTTTTTGGCTAAGTCCTTCATTGGTCTTCCAGCTCCATGTTGAAAATCCTAAGTGTCTAAGTGTATAGCACTTTTCCCAAAATACTAAGTTTGAAAATAATCCTAACTTAGAGAAAATGGGGAGGAGTTTTCCTTATGGAAAATATAACTATAAAATATGCTATGCATGAAATGCAATTTTAAATCACAAGCAACATAACACTAATTTTTGTGAAGTTTATAAAATATGCATAAAGTTATACTTGCAATTTTAATTAGTTTCTAATTTGCAAAACATAATAAAAGGAAACATATAGATTAAAGTTTTATGTGATTTATATTTTATAACCCAATTTTCTTTATAGATGGTGTTAATAGCCAGAGGTGGTTTAATTATATTTAATGCAATTTGATTTAATCAAAAATAATATTTCTATTAATAGTTATGTTGAAAATATTCAAACTATTCAAATTAAATATATAACTATGAATTCATTCAAAAATTACTCAAAAATATTTTATAGCAGTGGCATTAATTTACAAATATTCTAAAGTTTCTAAAACAATTTTATTTGCCATTTTTGGATTTATAGATTTAAAGTTATTACAAATATACTCAAATTTCCCATTTGAAATTTGAATATTTTATACTAGGTCAAATTTGAATTTTGACCGATCTAAAACAATCTACATGTCAAGAGCTTTCCAAAAATATAAAAATTATTAAATTTGGAGTTGTGGTTAAAAAGTTGTGACAGATCTAAGTGGCAGGGGTGTTTCTGTAAAACTGCCAATTAAATTTAATTAAGAAAATCGTTTTCCACGTGGCAGCTGACGGGGCAGTGACGTGGCGCTGACGTGGCTGCCACGCGGGCGCTGACTGGATAAGTCAACAGATCTGGGCCGTCAGATCTGGATCTGACGGTCCAGATCGGATCGTACCGGTTCGTCGGCGACTTCTAATCTACGCCGACAGATCTGGATCGAAGGGCTCACGTTGCATGGACCAGAAGGTGGCGGCGCGGTGGCTACCGGCGACGAAGGAGACGGCGGCGCGGCCTCGGGCTTGGACGAACACGATGCTCCGGTGATCCCCTTGCTCGGCGGAGACGACGGCGACGCGCGGCGCGCGGCGACGGAGGAGATGGAAGTGGCGGTGTCGTCGATTGCGTGCGAGGGCAGCGAGGATACGAGGCCGGAGTGGTCCGAACGCCGGTGACCTTCGGGTCGTGCTCTCGCCTCCACGTTCGGCTGCAGGACAGAAGCGAGGAAGGGGTCAGAAGATACGCACGGGCACGGCGGGACAGATAAGCGTGGTCTCGGAGACGGGGAGGGTTTACCTCACCGGGAAACGAAGGAAAACGGCGGCGGCTTCGAGCTTCTCCGGCGAGCAACCGTGGCGGCCTGGGGGCGTTCTGAGCTAGGGTTTGAGAGGGGAAAAAGGCGGCGGGATCTGGGGTTTATATGGACGCATCTACGGCAACAAATCCCGCAAGAAACGGAGAGGATTCGACTCCGATTCGAATCAATCTTCGGCGCATTATTCGGACAGAGGTTGGAGATGATCTGCTGACGTCACCGCTGACGTCAGCAGGGATTTTCCTTTCTCTAAATAATCCATAACTTTTGATTTGAATGTTCAAATGAGGTCAAACAAAATTCTAAAAATTTGTAAAATTATTACTTTTCTGTTAAACCAATTGTGGGCAATTTTTGAATATTTTTGAAAAATAATATTTTGAAATATTGATTAATTACAAATTTGACACTTAAAAGTGAAATTTGAATTCCTATCTTAAATAAATTTTCTTTTGGCTAAATAAAATTTGTAAATACCCACATTTCAATAAGTTTGAATTTAGGTTATTTAAACTTATTTTTCTGAACCATTCATCCTTATTTCGGCATAATATTAAAGAACTAATTATAAATAATGTTTAGGAAATGTGAAATATAAGGTATTCATTTTTAATTTAAAATAATTTGTGCACCATTATATTTTATTTTATGATAATTCAATTGAAAACTTCATAACTGTAACATCCCAATATTTTGGAATGTTCAAAAATCACTAAAATTTAAAACTTTTGTTTTGATTAAAATAAAATATTAAAATGCATAAGAAAACTAACTATAAAAGACTTCAACCAATTTTGAAAAAGTCTATTATTTCAAAATTCCCAATGTGTCATTATTTTCAAAAGTTATTTCCAATTAAACATTACATTATCTATTGTATTTCGAAAACCTTCATATGTAATTTGACAAATGTTTTATAAAGTACAAACCATTTTATTTTAAGTAAATAATTTACTTATAAGTAATTGATTTCAACCACTTAGCCTTAGCTATAAATAAATTAAAATAATAATTACAAGTGTTATTTTAAACTATTGAAAATATTGTCTATTTGCCAAAAGATTATTATTCATTTACCTGAGTTCAAAACATAGTTTGGATATTAGAAGTCTATAGCATATAACTTTAAAACCTCATAGATTCTATAACTACTTAACAACCCAAATAAACATTTCATTAGCTTAAATTATTTTGATTTATTTTCAAAACATTAAATGACTTTCATGAATATATTTTCTATATAAGAAATGAATTAAATCAAAAATATTTTCCAAAGTTGTTATAAGGTTTTCAAATGAATTATCATAATATAAAATATAATGGTGCACAAATTATTTTCAATAAAAAATAGATTCATTATATTCCCCTTTTCATTGCGAATAGTGGTGTTATGTTATTTAACGTTGTACTAAAGCCAAAAATGATTTAATGTTGGAAAATGAGTTTAAATAACTTAATTTTAAACTTATATAAGTGTTGTATTTTAATAAATTTTATTTAGCCAAAAATGAAATTATTTAAGCCATGTTTTCAAATTTGACATTAAGTGGCAAATTTGTAATTAATCAATAATGCAAAATTTTGATTTTTGAAAAGTGTTCAAAATATGCCCACAACTGGTTTAACACAAAGATATTATTTTTACAAATTTTTAGAAATTTATTTGACTTGATTTGGAGTCTTAAATCAAAAGTTATGAAAGAAATAAGAAAAATCAGAAAAAGAAAAAGAAAAAATGCTGACGTCATGATGACGTCAGCGTCGTCTTCAAGCTCTAGCACCAGGAAACGCGAAATCAGCTCCCGTGCAAACTTCCCGAATGGATTTCCGTTGATTTAGAGCCCCAAATGACGCACCGTTTGTTTATAATTAAAGCCATTAATCTCCTCTTTCATTCCCCCATAAAAGCCCTCTCTTAAATGCCCTAAATTGCTCTAATTTATTCCGCCATTAAACATGGACGGTTTTGGTCGAAATTAATGTCCGATTGATTGCGGGCAAATTACTGCACCAAATCAAGCACCGTCGGATTCTATATAAAGCCCTCGACCTCCTCCTCCATTCTCCCCCAAAAGCCCTCTCCAATACGCCACTAGGCCGACGAATTTGCTCGCCGGAGTTCTTCACATCCACGGACGATTTCATTGATTCCGGCGAGGTGAGGCGACCTCCGAGCACCGAGACCACCTCCATTCCGTCCGCCTTGCCCGTGCGCACCCCCTCGACCCATCCTCGCCTCTCCTCCACGACCAAAACGCTCGCCGCAAGCACGCCGAAACTCGCCGACGCCCGACGCACTCCGGCCGCTCCTCCGCCCCGCACCGAGGCACGCCGCTCAACGTCGACGCCACCATCCTCTCCATCGTGACGCGCCGCATACGGGGAACCCCTCTACACGTCCGGAGAACCACGGGAACGTCGTCTCCGACCTCCACCCGACGCCGGCGCCTCCGTCTCCCTCAACTCCGGTGAACCGCGCCGCCACCTCCAGACCATCTCGCTGTAAGCCCTTACATCTTGATCCAGCGGTGTAGATTAGATGACTTGTTTGATACAATAGCACCGCGCCGCGCGACTGTTGTGTTAGCTATTTTCCATTTTCGTTTTTCTGACTAGACATAACTTCCAAAATTCATATTAAATCGGCCGTAACTCCGTTTTTGATGTTTTTGTAGTCTATGGAATCGTATGAACGTGTAGAAAATAGTGGTATAACAAAAACTTGTATTTTAGTCGTGCAATAACTTGATATTTACAGAAACATGTAAAACATTATTTTAATTATAGTTTTAATTCTGTAAGGTCAAAATTTGTAAATAAAATATCTTTGAAAAGCCCATGACCTATAGATTGTGCTAGTTATGTTATTTTCCAATCTGGAGAAATTTAGATTTATTCAAATTTAAAATATGATATTTAGTAAATTTGACGTAACTATTAATAGAAACTTTATTTTGAATAAATCCAATTGCTATAAATGTATTTAAAACCCTTCCATCTATTAACACCATTTATAAGAAAATTGTGCTATAAAAATTAATTCACATAAAAATTTAATGTATATGTTTCCTTTTATTATATTTTCCAAAAATAGAAATTAATTAAATTGCAATTATAACTTTATGCATACTTTATAAATATCACAAAAATTAGTATTATGATTTAAAATTGCATGTCATGCATAGCATATTTATTTTGTAGTTATATTTCCCATAAGGAAAACTCCTCCCCATTTTCCCTAAGTTAGGATTATTTTCAAACTTAGCCTTTTTGTGAAGTGCTACACTTAGACACTTAGTAATTTTCAACATGGAGCTGGAAGACCAATGAAGGACTTAGCCAAACGAGACTCCAGAAGAATCTCCAAGGAGTGGAAGCACTTAGAAGAAAGATCAAGAAGAAGTTCATGAAGACCAACCAGAAATATTTTCTAAGTCTTTCTCCCTCTTTCTTCTTTCTCCCTCTTTCTTCTGTTAGATTTCATGATGACTAAGTAAATCCAAGACCAGCCTCGAGGATACAAGAGCCACCAAGTCTGAAGATTTATCAAGCCTATCAAAACTTCAATCAAGACATCATCAAGGAGAATATTACAAGTCTGGAGATGAAGCCTGAAGGACAACTACATCTTTCTTTCGATCTTTTCCCTCCTTTCTAATCTTGTCTTTCACATTTGACTTAAACAAATTTTGATCATGATGTTATCATCTTGAAGTTGTTGGATCCTAGCGGCATAGTGGGATGAAGCGGCCTGGAAACAAACCTTACATGTCCACGTACATGAGACCTGTTCCACAATTTAAGTGGCTGGCCGGGTGTCTGTCTCTCTCACTGTAGTGAATATCCAATTTACAAAGAGTTGATAATAATTGTTGATCACCTCGAAGAATAGAGCTAGTAATTTTTCTCTAAGTATTTTGCACACCAAGACTAAGCCATTAGAGTGCTTATTCAAGATGATATAAAACAAAATATTTTATTCAACTTATGACCTTAGCCCTTAGTCCTTTTGGACCAACCTATTTGCCTTGCATTAACTTAAAAGATTTTCATGGCATCAAAAAGTATTTCTAGCCCTTAGGAATATCTTGCACATCATGCATAAACATATTTTCCTTAGAAAATTTTATAAAACTTATTTATTCATCTAGTATGTGTTTGTATGCATTGTGGAATTGTGCTTGCTGTTGATTGTTGTATTGTTGCTTGTCCATACTGTTAGATTGAACGGAGAGTCCCGAGTATCTTTGAAAAGAGTTGTGAACAACGACAACATTCAAAGGCAAGTGGCACACCTCATAAACTTCCTATTATTTTCTATATGCATTACTTAGTACTTTTATGCATGAGTAGGATAGTATTGCTATTGAAATGACAATGATGTCGCCTAGAGGGGGGGGGGGGTGAATAGGCGGTTTAAAACTTTTCCGGTTTAGGCTTGATAATTGCGGAATAAAACTAGGTGTTTAAATTAACAAGCCGACAACCTAAATAAACTTGGCTCACCTATGTGCACCAACAACTTATGCTAAGCAAGATAAACAACAAGGTGATAGCAATAGAATACTTCAAGCACGAAGGCTATCACAATGCAAAGTGCATAAGTAAAAGCTCGGGTATAGAAATAACCGAGGCACGCGGAGACGAGGATGTATTCCCGAGTTCCTCCTTGTTAAGGGAGTACGTCTCGTTGGAGAGGTGTGAACCGACACAACGGTTCAACAACCACAAAGGTTTCACCTTCTTCTCCGATGAACCGCACCACAAAGGCTTGGTTCACCTTCCACTATCGGAATTCCTTCGAGGCGGAATCCGGAGCCTTTCAACAACAATCCGGGGCACAACCCACAATGGGATTGGGGGCTCGCGAACGGCCTCCAACAACAATCCGGGGCACAACCCACAATGGGATTGGGGGCTCCCAAACGGCTTCAAGTGACCACACAAGGGTCCAACCACCACAAAGGCGTCTAGGGTCCAAGGACCCAAGAGTAACAAGCTCACAAACTTTCAACTTCCACGAATCCTCGTGGAGAGCACACCGATGCACCAAATGCAAAAGGCAAGAGCACAAGTGCTCAAATCCTTCACTCTCAAATACCACCAAAAGCAACTAATGCTTATGGGGGGAGAAGAGAGGAAGAATAAGGAATCCACAAAGGAGCCAAATCCTTCACTCTCAAATCCCATCAAAGGCAACTAATGCTCATGGGGGGAGAAGAGAGGAAGAACAAAGGAGAAGAACCACAAAGTAACTCCAAGATCTAAATCCACTAGGTTCCCCTCACTTAGAGGAGAGATTGATTGGTGGAAAGGTGGATCTAGATCTCCTCTCTCTTTTCCCTCAAGAATTAGCAAGAATCATTGGAGGGATGGAGAGATAGCAAGCTCAAGAAGGTCAACAATGGAGGTCAAAACTTGCTAGAAAGGTTAGGGAACCATTGGGGAAGAAGGCCCCTTAAATAGGTCAACCCAAATTCTAACCGTTGGGTGCAGATTCGCGCCGTAGCGGTACTACCGCTGGCCCTAGCGGTACTACCGCCCCCCTAGGGAGTTAGGGCATCAAAACGGGCTGAAAACATGCTTCTGTAGCGGTACTACCGCCCCGGGCAGCGGTACTACCGCCCCGGCGGAACTACCGCTCCCGGTACCGCCGAAAACAGCTCTCTGTTAGCTCCGGCGGTACCTCGGGCGGTACCGCGGCGGTACTACCGCTACAACAAAAAACAGCAGAAACTGATAAACGAAAACGTCAATATCTTTTCCATCCGGACTCCGTTTTCGATGATTTTTGGCTCGTTGGAACCGTTACAACGAGCTCTACTTGAATGTGCATAGAAACATCACAGTCCATCATGTGAGGATAAAACCAAATGGGGAAAGGTCGAACTTTCCTTAACAATGCAAACCAGTAAAAACTCCTTCATAAAAAACGCAACAAGATATTCATAGGAAATCTGTTTTTGATGAACTAGAGCTTAGTATGGAGATAAACCAAGCTCTAAATCCTCACATGGATAAAAGGCAACAAGTTTTCCAAAGTAAAACCATTTTCGAAGGACTTGGTCTTGTCATGAAGATCACGACAAGCACCAAAACTCAACACGGAGAAAAACCAAATAAGAACCAACAAAGATGATATGCCAAGCATGCAAAGGTTTGAGCTCTCCACAAAGATGCGATCAAGTTACTCACTCGAGAGCCCCTCTTGATAGTACGCCTATCTAACCTATAGCCCTATCAAGATCATACCTTTGCCATGAGCATTCCACTTGAGCTAGATGATGACGATCTTGACTCTCTCAGGTTGAAACACCTTTCTTGTTTGTGCTTGCTAGCACATGCTTGATGAAGACTTCTCCAAATTCTCCCCCATACTCCATTATGGGAGGGTCTCGCTAAGCTTCATATTCATGTCTCCTTTACAAGCTTCAATCAAAAGATATCTTCCGAGATACATCTTATTGAGCTTGCACTTCATCTTCTTCTCTTGATATGTATGATGGCTTGGGGTTAAACATGATTGTTCACTCAATCTTCTATTCCAAGCCATACTTGCAATGAGCTCAACTCTACACATGACCATTCTTCATATAAACCCTTTGAATAGAGCATTGGTCATTAAGTCATCTTGAAGAGTC
Organism: Poa annua; assembly: GCA_026929855.1. Lineage (NCBI taxonomy): Eukaryota > Viridiplantae > Streptophyta > Magnoliopsida > Poales > Poaceae > Poa > Poa annua. Next base: position 44,608,762 of record CM049430.1, read on the forward strand.
CAACACATGAACTCCTATAATTTCCCATGGACAAGATCTATAAGAATATCTCAATGTAAACATTAGTCCATAAGGATTGTCATTAATTACCAAAACCTTGCATGGGGCAACCATGCACTTTCAGCTATGCTAAACCTGTGTAGAATTCCCTTACTCCTGTGTCTAGGATCCTATATCATACTTAGTAGATATGTTGATGATATGCAATTGATGAAAAGTTTTACAAAACGATAAGTGACTACTCAGGGCTATGCTCATGGTTGTCGTCGCCTAGGATGAATGTCTATTCTACTTAGAGCCGTGAGCATGGTGGTTTTCACCTTAGAGTACACATCCACTAAGTTAATGAATCACCTGGGTGGATTGGTTGAATGGTTTATGTTGAGTGGCTACTCAGGGCTGTGCTTGTGGTGGTCTTCGCCTAAGATAGTTTCTACTATACTTGGGGCCATAAGCATGGTGGTTTTCACCTGGGAGTGCACTTGTGGATGGCCACCCAGGGAACAGAGGAATCTGAAGAACTCCGAGTGACGATTGCTTCCCATGCAGCCTTTTGGCAATGGGCACTGTCTAGAATAATTAAGTTGTGGGGGTGCAACCTGTCAGCTTGACAAGTAGATGTAGAGATGATAGGTGGAACGGGTCTTGCTAGTATGGTTGCATTCTTCTTCTGAAAGTTCTTGTCTCAATTCTCTCCTTTCCTTAATACACTCCGCGTGTATAGGATTTCTCGGACAAATTGAGTCTAAAGGTGAAAGTGCACAACCTCTACAGAGTGTAAAACTAAGTACTTAGCCGTGTCCCCGGTACGGACAATTTGAGCAGCTGATCACGGACGTCAACGGAGGATTCCACCATTCCAACTTCAGAAATAAAACTCGATGGGTGAACAAGGGAAGATGAGATTTATGGTTTTCATGCCATACTTGTCTTGATTTGAAGAAAGTGTTTTCCAAAAAGATAGGAAAAATTGGCTTTATGCAAAATAGCCTTGAACTCCACCAGCCAAATATGCATATAGGCTATAGAGTTATTCCATTAAGTGTCCACCATAGTGTCACTTGCCAGACTCCATTTTTTATGGAATCTGACCCACGTTGTTGCAATATTTTTCTTATTGCAGATTGTTCAGATGACGAGTGAGGTTTCGTTTATAGGTTTCGAGTCTACAACCAACATGTTTTCGCCTGTGGCAGCATGAAAGTGATAGAGACTCATTGCTATTGTATTTCCGCTGTGTACTATTTCAAAGCTAGCTTTATGCTATGCAACTTGTAATGAATATTTTGTAAGTCTGGATCATCGATGTAATAAAATTGATACTTTGTTGTGATATTACATCGTAAACTGTGTGTGCAAACGAATCGATCCAGGGATTTGCACTATACACAGGTATCTGCCTTATTGAAAGTGCAGGTACGCTACAGATGGTATCAGAGCACTGTGTTGCCTGTAGGTTCGAAACCCTAGGTTTGGATAGAAATAGGTTTGACCATAGGATTAAAAATCTATTTTTCTTCACTTTTCTAAAAACAAATCTTTTCACTATGTCTTCCTCGTATTCTCATCTACTATCAACCTTCTGAAAATACCTTATCTTATTCTAGATGACCATGTTCTTATAGTCTAAGTCTGATTCTGCTGCTTCATATGGAAAAGCTACGATGCAACATAAAGTTCTACATGCATGAAAGACCACTGAAGAACCAGGATACGACCAACACTTCGAAGATATCCATAAAGGTTGAACAAGAACTTGAAGCATTTGCGAAGGAAGTAGATGTGACCACCACCTAAATAGAATGACGATATCGTGTTAGTGTATTGATCATATCAACTCGGCTATATGACAATACTAGATTGTTTGTTTGTTGTGAACCTTGTTGCTTGATGTTTGTTAGATGTTGATTAATTATGTTATAGATGGGTTGCCTTGTTTTGTTTTATTGAACTAGGATTCCTCCATAGTAAAAGTCAACTCATTGCTTTCTAAACAAACCAGATGTCTCACCCAAATACCAACACCAATGTTTTGCATACAACTATGCAACTACTATTTGAGAACCAGAGTCAGCTGTGGAATTTGATCAATGATCAACTGCCAAAGATTGATCAAAACCGTAGTGTTTTTGAAGAGGACCTTATGACCAAACCAAAGGTATGCAAAACTTGTGGAGAGATAGGACATATGTCCAAAGAATGTTCTGATGAGTGGCCCCATGGTCATACCAGACATATAGTTAAAGGATGCCCACAAGTCAGGTTACTTGCTTCCTGTGTGAAGGAACAAATTATGTCCCAATACAGTGTCAACTTTATCCCTTGGTGCAACAAGTTATCCAGCAAACCAAGCAAGGAATGCAACAGTCTCTCATGAAGACCCTGGAGGAACAAGGACAAATGCTTAATCCAAGAAAGTTCTTAGCCACATAAGTTGCTACAAGTGCAAAGATAAGGGACATTACGCTGATAAGTGCCCTTAGTGGAAGAAGGATAAATCTCTCCAAGGACCGAGTGGAAAACGTAAAGTACTATAACTTGCCGTATCACCACATACCATTACATTTTAAATAGTAGTACACTCTACATCAGAAAAATAAACAAGATTAAACAAAGTTCCTAGACTGACCACAAAAATTACTTTTAAGGGTGGTAGCCACCCAGATAATTCTAACCCAGCTGCCTGAAACCCAGAGATCCCAAACCAACTTTCTTTCGAGCCTCCCCAATCAGAAAATTCATCCCCTGCTAGTTTCCTGTTTCCATGTCAGAAATTTCATTTCTCAAAACATCCCGAGTTATCAGAATCATTCAAGCATTTGCTTTGTCTTTCTAGCCTCTCCGAATCTCGGGGACGAGATTCCTTTTAAGGGTGGTAGTCTGTAACATCCCAATATTTTGGAATGTTCAAAAATCACTAAAATTTAAAACTTTTGTTTTGATTAAAATAAAATATTAAAATGCATAAGAAAACTAACTATAAAAGACTTCAAGCAATTTTGAAAAAGTCTATTATTTCAAAATTCCCAATGTGTCATTATTTTCAAAAGTTATTTCCAATTAAACATTACATTATCCATTGTATTTCAAAAACCTTCATATGTAATTTGACAAATGTTTTATAAAGTACAAACCATTTTATTTTAAGTAAACAGTTTACTTATAAGTAATTGATTTCAACCACTTAGCCTTAGCTATAAATAAATTAAAATAATAATTACAAGTGTTATTTTAAACTATTGAAAATATTGTCTATTTGCCAAAAGATTATTATTCATTTACCTGAGTTCAAAACATAGTTTGGATATTACAAGTCTATAGCATATAACTTTAAAACCTCATAGATTCTATAACTACTTAACAACCCAAATAAACATTTCATTAGCTTAAATGATTTTGATTTATTTTCAAAACATTAAATGACTTTCATGAATATATTTTCTATATAAGAAACGAATTAAATCAAAAGTATTTTCCAAAGTTGTTATAACGTTTTCAAATGAATTATCATAATATAAAATATAATGGTGCACAAATTATTTTCAATTAAAAATACATTCATTATATTCCCCTTTTCATTGCGAATAGTGGTGTTATGTTATATAACGTTGTACTAAAGCCAAAAATGATTTAATGTTGGAAAATGAGTTTAAATAACTTAATTTTAAACTTATATAAGTGTTGTATTTTTATAAATTTTATTTAGCCAAAAATGAAATTATTTAAGCCATGTTTTCAAATTTGACATTAAGTGTCAAATTTGTAATTAATCAATAATGCAAAATTTTGATTTTTGAAAAGTGTTCAAAATATGCCCACAACTGGTTTAACACAAAGATATTATTTTTACAAATTTTTAGAAATTTATTTGACTTGATTTGGAGTCTTAAATCAAAAGTTATGACAGAAATAAGAAAAATCAGAAAAAGAAAAAGAAAAAATGCTGACGTCATAATGACGTCAGCGTCGTCTTCAAGCTCCAGCACCAGGAAACGCGAAATCAGCTCCCGTGCAAACTTCCCGAATTGATTCCCGTTGATTTAGATCCCCAAATGACGCACCGTTTGTTTCTAATTAAAGCCCTTAATCTCCTCTTTCATTCCCCCATAAAAGACCTCTCTTAAATGCCCTAAATTGCTCTAATTTATTCCGCCATTAAACATGGACGGTTTTGGTCGAAATTAATGTCCGATTGATTGCGGGCAAATTACTGCACCAAATCAAGCACCGTAGGATTCTATATAAAGCCCTCGACCTCCTCCTCCATGCTCCCCCAAAAGCCCTCTCCAATACGCCACTAGGCCGACGAATTTGCTCGCCGGAGTTCTTCACATCCACAGACGATTTCATTGATTCCGGCGAGGTGAGGCGACCTCCGAGCACCGAGACCACCTCCATTCCGTCCGCCTTGCCCGTGCGCACCCCCTCGACCCATCCTCGCCTCTCCTCCACGACCAAAACGCTCGCCGCAAGCACGCCGAAACTCGCCGACGCCCGACGCACTCCGGCCGCTCCTCCGCGCCGCACCGAGGCACGCCGCTCAACGTCGACGCCACCATCCTCTCCATCGTGACGCGCCGCATACGGGGAACCCCTCTACCCGTCCGGAGAACCAGGGGAACGTCGTCTCCGACCTCCACCCGACGCCGGCGCCGCCGTCTCCCTCAACTCCGGTGAACCGCGCCGCCACCTCCAGACCATCTCGCTGTAAGCCCTTACATCTTGAACCAGCGGTGTAGATTAGATGACTTGTTTGATACAATAGCACCGCGCCGCGCGACTGTTGTGTTAGCTATTTTCCATTTTCGTTTTTCTGACTAGACATAACTTCCAAAATTCATATTAAATCGACCGTAACTCCGTTTTTGATGTTTTTGTAGTCTATGGAATCGTATGAACGTGTAGAAAATAGTGGTATAATAAAAACTTGTATTTTAGTAGTGCACTAACTTGATATTTACAGAAACATGTAAAACATTATTTTAATTATAGTTTTAATTCTGTAAGGTCAAAATTTGTAAATAAAATATCTTTGAAATGCCCATGACCTATAGATTGTGCTAGTTATGTTATTTTCCAATCTTGAGAAATTTAGATTTATTCAAATTTAAAATATGATATTTAGTAAATTTGACATAACTATTAATAGAAACTTTATTTTGACTAAATCCAATTGCTATAAATGTATTTAAAACCCTTCCATCTATTAACACCATTTATAAGAAAATTGTGCTAAAAAAATTAATTCACATAAAACTTTAATGTATTTGTTTCCTTTTATTATATTTTCCAAAAATAGAAATTAATTAAATTGCAATTATAATTTTATGCATACTTTTGAAAATATCACAAAAATTAGTATTATGATTTAAAATTGCATGTCATGCATAGCATATTTATTTTGTAGTTATATTTCCCATAAGGAAAACTCCTCCCCATTTTCCCTAAGTTAGGATTATTTTCAAACTTAGCCTTTTTGTGAAGTGCTACACTTAGACACTTAGTAATTTTCAACATGGAGCTGGAAGACCAATGAAGGACTTAGCCAAACGAGACTCCAGAAGAATCTCCAAGGAGTGGAAGCACTTAGAAGAAAGATCAAGAAGAAGTTCATGAAGACCAACCAGAAATATTTTCTAAGTCTTTCTCCCTCTTTCTTCTTTCTCCCTCTTTCTTCTGTTAGATTTCATGATGACTAAGTAAATCCAAGACCAGCCTCGAGGATACAAGAACCACCAAGTCTGAAAATTTATCAAGCCTATCAAAACTTCAATCAAGACATCATCAAGGAGAATATTACAAGTCTGGAGATGAAGCCTGGAGGACAACTACATCTTTCTTTCTATCTTTTCCCTCCTTTCTAATCTTGTCTTTCACATTTGACTTAAACAAATTTTGATCATGATGTTATCATCTTGAAGTTGTTGGATCCTAGCGGCATAGTGGGATGAAGCGGCCTGGAAACAAACCTTACATGTCCACGTACATGAGACCTGTTCCACAATTTAAGTGGATGGCCAGGTGTTTGTCTCTCTCACTGTAGTGAATATCCAATTTACAAAGAGTTGATAATAATTGTTGATCACCTCAAAGAATAGAGCTAGTAATTTTTCTCTAAGTATTTTGCACATCAAGACTAAGCCATTAGAGTGCTTATTCAAGATGATATAAAACAAAATATTTTATTCAACTTATGACCTTAGCCCTTAGTCCTTTTGGACCAACCTATTTGCCTTGCATTAACTTAAAAGATTTTCATGGCATGAAAAAGTATTTCTAGCCCTTAGGAATATCTTGCACATCATGCATAAACATATTTTCCTTAGAAAATTTTATAAAACTTATTTATTCATCTAGTATGTGTTTGTATGCATTGTGGAATTGTGCTTGTTGTTGATTGTTGTATTGTTGCTTGTCCATACTGTTAGATTGAACGGAGAGTCTCGAGTATCGTTGAAAAGAGTTGTGAACAACGACAACATTCAAAGGCAAGTGGCACACCTCATAAACTTCCTATTATTTTCTATATCCATTACTTAGTACTTTTATGCATGAGTAGGATAGTATTGCTATGCTAAACCTGTGTAGAATTCCCTTACTCCTGTGTCTAGGATCCTATATCATACTTAGTAGATATGTTGATGCTATGCAATTGATGAAAAGTTTTACTCAGGGCTATGCTCATGGTTGTCGTCGCCTAGGATGAATGTCTATTATACTTAGGGCCGTGAGCATGGTGGTTTTCACCTGAGAGTACACATCCACTAAGTTAATGAATCACCTGGGTGGATTGGTTGAATGGTTTATGTTGAGTGGCTACTCAGGGCTGTGCTTGTGGTGGTCTTCGCCTAAGATAGTTTCTACTATACTTGGGGCCATGAGCATGGTGGTTTTCACCTGGGAGTGCACTTGTGGATGGCCACCCAGGGAACAGAGGAATCTGAAGAACTCCGAGTGACGATTGCTTCCCGTGCAGCCTTTTGACAATGGGCTCTGTCTAGAATAATTAAGTTGTGGGGGATGCAACCTGTCAGCTTGACAAGCAGATGTAGAGATGATAGGTGGAACGGGTCTTGCTAGTATGGTTGCATTCTTCTTCTGAAAGTTCTTGTCTCAATTCTCTCCTTTCCTTAATACACTCCGCGTGTATAGGATTTCTCGGACAAATTGAGTCGAAAGGTGAAAGTGCACAACCTCTACAGAGTGTAAAACTAAGTACTTAGCCGTGTCCCCGGTAGGGACAAATTTGAGCAGCTGATCACGGACGTCAACGGAGGATTCCACCATTCCAACTTCAGAAATAAAACTTGATGGGTGAACAAGGGAAGATGAGATTTATGGTTTTCATGCCATACTTGTCTTGATTTGAAGAAAGTGTTTTCCAAAAAGATAGGAAAAATTGGCTTTATGCAAAATAGCCTTGAACTCCACCAGCCAAATATGCATATAGGCTATAGAGTTATTCCATTAAGTGTCCACCATAGTGTCACTTGCCAGACTCCATTTTTCATGGAATCTGACCCACGTTGTTGCAATATTTTTCTTATTGCAGATTGTTCAGATGACGAGTGAGGTTTCGTTTATAGGTTTCGAGTCTACAACCAACATGTTTTCGCCTGTGGCAGCATGAAAGTGATAGAGACTCACTGCTATTGTATTTCCGCTGTGTACTATTTCAAAGCTAGCTTTATGCTATGCAACTTGTAATGAATATTTTGTAAGTCTGGATCATCGATGTAATAAAATTGATACTTTGTTGTGATATTACATTGTAAACTGTGTGTGCAAACGAATCGATACAGGGATTTGCACTATACACAGGTATCTGCCTTATTGAAAGTGCAGGTACGCTACAATAACTACTTTGGAAAATACTTTTGCTTTAATTCTATTCTTATTTAGAATATATTAATCATTTCATGCTTTGAAAATAGATGAAATTCATTTGAGCAATGAAATGTTTATTTGGCTAATTCATTAATTTAAAATCTATAAAGTGTATAGTTATAAATTAAAGAATTTAAATTTTAACACCATGTTTTGAACTAAACTGAGAGAATGAAAACCATTTGGCAACTAACACCATTTTTAAATAATTTGTGAATTTATGAATAGATATGACTAGGTGATTGAAATCAATTTCTTATAAGTAAACTATTTACTTAAAATAAAATGGATTGTAGTTTGTAAAATATTTGTCAATTTACATTTTAAGGTTTTTGAAATATAGTGGATAATAAAATGTTTCAACTGTGACATTTGAAATATTAACTCAAGTTTGAAGTCTTTCATAGTTGGTTTCCTTATACATTTAATATTTTATTTTAATAAAAAGAAAAGTTTTAAATTTTAGTGATTTTTGAATATTATAAAATGTTGGGATGTTACAAAGAAACACCTCAAAGTAACTACCATTGAGAGAATTGTTATCTTGCATGCGCCTCTTCTTAACGTTGTTGGCAAGAAGAACTTGTCAATCTCAGAGGCTGAGTTGGATACACTTGGGGAGCAGCTCGGAGTATGGGCCATGACGAGGAGTATGGGGGTGGTTTCATTCAGTCCCCGGAGACACCCGACTTCGTGTACCCGGATCCGGAGTATGCAGGACCTTCGGGATCTTCCTCCACCGCAGCCGATGCGGAGTACGACTACACCGGGCATAACCCACCGAGTTGAGGCAATTATTCACATTGGACTTGAGATCCACTTAGGCCAAAAGCCTAAGCTTGGGGGGAGGTATACCGATGCACACTCATCTATATATCATTATCATTCGGTCCTTTGTATATCCATGTTTTGTTTTAGTATTCTTTCTTTCGTTCATTTGTTTATGCTTTGTTTGCTTTCCATAAACCCAAAAATACCAAAAAGATTTTTGTTATTTCTCTTGCTGGTTTGTTTTAGTATCTAGTATTAATATGCTTATTATTTATTTCAGGTCAATATGCAAAAACACAAAAATATTTTGCTTTGTTGCGTGCTGTTTCGTGCAGGGACATATCTATGTTGTCCATCGTTAAATTCATAACTTATTACAATAATGTCGGAATGACCTGAATTTTGGTATCATATTACTGGGATGTGTACGCAACTTTCATTAGTTTTGACTTTTCTAATCTGGGCATGTTAAGGTCCTCGAAAAAATTCGTCCTTACTGGCTGTCTGTTTTTAGTTTCTAAATCCGAAAACCTAATAATATTTGCTGTTTCTCTTTGCTTTTGTATAGTTTGTTTCAGAGGTCATTATCTTCAATTAATCCATGGAGCTTGGTTATTATCTCATATCTTTCAAGCACACAAGTGATAAGGAAATTATGATGATCTATGACAATTTTGAGTTTGGTAAGAGGCAGGTTATGAACTCTCTTTGTTTCTCATTTTTGTACATATACTTATTCATGGGAGCATGCTTAGATGGTTCACGTAAGGTATATGTCGATTGGTGGATGCTTAGTAGTTCGTGTTCTCTTATGTTTCCAATTTATTAATGATGAATGTCATGTCTGTTTTGATATTTGCTTGCATTGGTTTGCTCATAATAGAATATGACACCGTGGTATCCTCCTCTGAATAATTCTTTTGAATTGACTTGGCACATGCTTACACATGTTATGACTGAAAACAAAAAGTCAAATTTGCCTTCATGACATATTTGACTCAGAGTTCTTGTATCTTTATTATGGCTCCGTTAATTCTATTTCGTCGCAAGCATGATTATGACGGTTATTGCTCTCTTGAATTGTCGCTTTCCCATCTTTTGCTAGCCTCCACTTGTACTAAGCTGAGATAATGCTTGTGCTTCCAAATCCCTAAAAACCAAGTAAATTCGCATGTGCTATCTTCAAAACATTCAAACATTTCTCAATTTGTGCCACTGTTTTGAGCTCATGAGGAAGTATGTGGGGCTATGGATATCAACCTTGTCGTTTTCCTTTGGACGGACTTTTGCCAACCAGACTAGTGGCATATACATCCGCTTATCTATTAATTTGCAAAAAGAGCTGGCAAATGGGGTGCCCAGTCCCAAATTAATTACAACTTTAATTCTTGCATTCTCGTCACATTTTTGCCCTGATATAATCAGTCAAGCAATGACAATAGTTTTTAACTACATATGTAAACAAAAGAGAAATGTGGGATGATTTGACCATGGGTAGAAATAACGTCCGTCATGGGAGCCGTTCTTAAGAAAGTCTGGTTGACTAGGGCTGTAGAGTACCCATTACCATTTGTTGACGAAACAACCACCACTCAAAAACAATTTTACCTCTTTTTTCAAAATGATAATAAGCTCTAGCACATGTTGAATCCCTACTTCCCCCAATGAAGGGAATATCTTTTACTTTATTGTTGAGTCTCCATCCTTCTTTGAGCACCTTCTTGAGAACATAATTTTCATTCTTAGTGTAATGTGCTTGTCCCTTAATATGTTAACCGCGGTGTAATATAGTTGCTTTTATTTTTGATATCTTTATCTCTAGTCTTCCCTTGAAACTCAGAGGTGCCTGGGCATTTATGTTTTGTTGTTACATTCGGTCATGCGAGATACCACTTTATCATACTTTCCTATGATCCTCGGAATCCTGTGAAATGATATGTTTCATGTTATTTATCATCGGTTTAATTGGCATCTCTTCATGGTTTGCATAACTATTGGGTGACACCGTTTATATATGTCTTATTATGAATAGTCTAAGCATTTATCCTCATAATGAGAATATTTACATCACATAAGAAAATGAGTTCGTGAAAGTTCTTTTATCGCACTAAGTTGATAACTGAATTGCTTGAGGAGAAGAAATAAGCTAAGCTTGGGGGACTTGATACGTCCAAAACGTATCTACTTTCCGAACACTTTTGCTATTGTTTTACCTCTAATTTGTGTGTTTTGAATGCAAATAACACGGACTAACACTGTTTTCAGCAGAATTACTCTGGTGTCTCATTTTTGTGCAGAAATATCAACTTTAGGGAAAAAGCCCGAATGACATCCAGAAGTTATTTCCTATCCGAGGAGGACAAGGAACCACAAAGACCAAGCGGAGAGGAGGCACGAGGTCTCCACACCACCTCCTGGCGCAGGTGGGCCCTGGTCGCGCCAGCAGGTGGTCAGGCCCACTCAGCCGCCTCCTCGTGACCCCCTCGTGGCTACTTAACCCTCCTGACCTAAAAACGATCGGGGGATATGTACTTTTCCAGAGAACACCGCCGTACGCCGCCGGCATCACGAACCCTAGTTCGGGGAACATAAGTCTCTGTTCCGGCACCCTGTCGAGATGGGGAATCGAAGGGGATCATCGCCATCGTCATCTCCACCGCCTCTCCATCAACCATCCATGTTTCCCCCATCCATGAGTGAGTAATTCACCGATGTAGGCTTGAGGGGATGGTAGGTATTGGATGAGATCACTCATGTAATAGCTCGAAGATTGTTAGGGCATTGTGCCTAGTATCCGTTATCAGTGTTTTAGGTCATTGTTACAACTTGTTATGCTTAATGCTTGACACTAGGGCCCGAGTGCCATGATTTCAGATATGAACATGTTACTGAATCATGATGATAATTATTGTTTTGGATCATATCTATGAGTTTTATCCACATATTATTGTCCGGAACCGATGGCCCCAAAGTGACAGCAATTGGGATAACCGGAGGGAATGGCTATGATGTGGGGATCACATGTATTCATGGAGTGTTAAGGCTTTGCTCCGGTACTTTATTAAACTGAGTACCATAATTGCCAGTAGTTTCCCTAGAGGCCCCGCTGCAAATAGGCTGGCAGGACAAAAGATGATGTGCAAGTTTCTCATTGCGAGCACGCACAACTAAATTGGAATACATGCTTATGATTAGTTAATATTTGGATGCTTTATATTATTTATCTGCAAATGCCTACGTGATCTTATTACATGAATTATCTTATCCATGCAACGCCCGTACATCCATCCCTATGCCTACATTATTTTAATCCTGCTGTCTACATTAATCACAACCGTTGTCTCAATTCTCCTGCTACTGTTGTTTCACTACTATCTCTGCTATAAAACTGTTGTTTCTGGTAATCTTCCTCGAGCAAGTATATCAGGTGCAGCTGATTTGACAAATCATCTGTTAAAGCTTATAAATATTCTTTGACTCCCCTCGTGTCGAATCAATAAATTTGGGTTTTACTTCCCTCGAAGACTGTGGCGATCCCCTATACTTGTGGGTCATCAGACACCAGGGTAATTTTGATGAAAACAGCGTTAGTCCGCGTTAGTTGCATTCAAAACACACAAATTAGAGTTAAAACAATAGCAAAAATATGTGCTAGAGCTTCTTATTATTTTGAAAACGGAGGTTAAATTGTTTTTGAGTGGTGGTTGCTTGGTCAACGAATGGCAATAGAGTTCTTGTTATCTTCCATACTAAGCAAGTTGAGAGCAGTTCCGAATTATTTTTTAAACAAGGCACTTATAATATGCATCTTTATATTCATTTTTATAGCATGGCACTCCTCCCAACCTTGCTAACATAACCATGGCTAACTGAATCCTTTGGTGCCCACCAAACAATCTCAAACCATAGAGGAGTGCCCATTTTTATTTTCTCAAATCTTTTTGATATTACAATGGTCTAACCAGCCCTTTGCAAAATTAGTGACGAGCAGATGTAGCATGCAAATAAATTACTTAATTAGTAGGGAAGATAACAAGACCAACTATCACTTCCTGATGAGCTCAAAACAGTAGGACAAATTGAGATTTGTTTGAAGGTTTTAAAGGTAGCACATGCAAATTTACTTGAATGGTTTGAAATGTCATGCATAAGTATTTATGGTGGACTCTTTGGAATAACTTAGTTTTCAGGGATTTGGAAGCACAAGCATTTTCAGCTTAGTACAAGTGGAGTCTAGCAAAAGATGGGGAAGCGACCATTCAAGAGAGCAATAACAGTCGTAATCATGCTTGCGACGAAATAGAATTAACGGAGGCATAATAATGATACTAGAACTCTGAGGCAAAATATGTCATCAAGGCTTAATTGACTTTTTGTTTTCAGTCATAACATGTGTAAACATGTGCCAAGTCAATTCAAATGAATTATTCAGATGAGGATACCACAATGTCATGGTCATAACCACAATGGAGGATACAAAGGAAGTAATGGAGGATACAAAGGAAATAATGGAGGATACAATGGAAATAATGGTGGATCCAGGGGAAACCATCACCATGGCCATAATCATGGGAATGGTAATCACCGTCCTAACTATGAAGGGAAGAAAGACTTGTCTAATGTGACTTGCTTCAAGTGCAAGAAGACAAGACATTATGCAACTGAATGCCCAGAGAGGAAAGCTGATGAAAATTCCAAGCCCAATCCTTTCCAGAAGGGACAAGTGAACCACATCAATGTGGAAGAAGTTCATGATGAACCTGATGCTGTGATTGGTACGTTCTTGCTCAACTCCTTTCCAGCATTAGTCTTATTTGATACTGGAGCATCTCATTCATTCATATCAAGAGCTTTTGTAAACAAACATGGGTTAGCTGAGGAAAGTCTAGGAAAACCTATTAGGGTAAGTTCACCTGGAGGGGAGATGATAGTAAATTCCGGGTGTAGGCAGTTAGACTTGCAAATCGAAAAACACACCTTTCCAACAGACTTAGTCATCCTAGAAACCCAAGGATTGGATGTTATCATCGGAATGGATTGGATGACTCGTTTTGAAGGAATCATAGACTGTTCAAATAGAGCAATCACCCTCACCACCCCAGAGAAAAGGAAGATTAAGTTCAGATCAACCTTCGAACTTAAGAAGGTTAGGCTAAATTCTCTTAAGGGGGTTAGCCTTGGTGATGTGCTTATTGTCAAGGAATACCCAGATGTTTTTCCGGAGGAACTACCGGGAATGCCACCTGATAGAGATGTAGAGTTTCTCATCGAACTGAAGCCGGGAACAGGACCAATAGCTAAAAGACCTTATCCTATGGCCGTCGATGAATTGAAAGAGCTCAAGAAGCAACTGGAGGAGCATATCCAGAAAGGATTCATTCGTCCAAGTTCATCGCCATGGGGAGCACCTGTCTTATTTGTTAAAAAGAAGGATCAAACCCAGAGGCTAGTCACGGATTATAGAGATATAAACGAGCAAACTATCAAAAACAAGTACCCGTTACCCAAGATAAATGAACTATTTGATCAACTGGAAGGTGCTTGCGTTTTCTCAAAGATCGATCTTCGATCGGGGTACCTCCAAATGAAAGTTAGAGAAATGGATATACCCAAGACTGCATTTGTTACGAGATATGGCTCTTATGAGTACACAGTAATGCCGTTTGGATTAACCAGTGCACCAGCCTATTTCATGAATATGATGAATAAAGTGTTCATGGATTTTCTGGATAAGTTTGTGGTAGTGTTCATAGATGATATTCTAATCTACTCCAAGAGTCACAAAGAACATGAAGAGCACTTGCGTCTAGTATTGCAGAGATTACGTGAACATAGGTTGTATGCCAAGTACATCAAGTGTGAGTTTTGGTTAGAACAAGTCGGATTTTTAGGCCATGTGGTGTCCAAGGAAGGTATAGCGGTGGATCCTGAAAAAGTTTCAGCTGTAACTAATTGGGAACCGCCAAAGAATGTTGGAGAATTACGAAGTTTTCTGGGCCTAGCAGGATACTACCGACGATTCATTGAAAACTTCTCCAAGATTGCCAAGGCCTTGACAGAATTATTAAAGAAGGAGAAGAAATTTGAGTGGACGGAGGCATGCGAAGCCAGTTTTCAGGAGTTGAAGAAACGTCTGGTTTCAGCCCCAGTTCTATGCTTACCTGATTTGGAGAAGGAATTCCAAGTGTACTGTGATGCTTCACGCCAAGGCTTAGGAAGTGTGTTGATGCAGGAAGGCAGAGTGGCATCTTATGCCTCTAGACAACTCAAGAAACATGAAGCAAATTATCCAACTCATGATCTCGAGTTAGCATCAGTAGTGCATGCCCTGAAAACTTGGAGACCCTACCTGATGGGAAAAAGATGTGAGGTATTCACGGACCACAAAAGTTTGAAGTACATATTTACACAGAAGGAATTGAACATGAGACAAAGAAGATGGTTGGAACTTATTAAAGATTATGATCTAAGTCTCCAATACCATCCGGGGAAAGCTAATGTGGTAGCAGATGCTCTGAGTCGTAAAGTGTATATGAATGGCCTTACAGCAGGAGAATTACCCGAGGATTTATGCAAGGCATTCAAGGACCTCAGATTGGAAGTAGTACCTGAAGGGTTTGTAACCTCGTTAGTTGTACAACCCACTTTGATGGACAAGATACGTGAAGCTCAGAAAGGAGACAAGGAAATAGAAGAGATCAAAGTCAATCTAAGAGCAGGCAAAGCTAAAGGATTCCATGAGGATGAGCAAGGGATTTTGTGGTTTGAAAAACGTGTATGTGTGACCAATGATCCGGATATTAGGAAGTTAATTCTGCAAGAAACTCATGAGACACCTTATTCTATTCATCCGGGAAATACCAAGATGTATATGGATGTGAAAGAGAGATTCTGGTGGAATAATCTGAAAAGAGAAATAGCAGAATACATCGCTAAGTGCGATGTATGTAGTCGAGTAAAGGGAGAACATCAGAAACCAGCAGGGCTCTTACAACCTTTGAAAGTACCGGATTGGAAGTGGGATTCTATTGGGATGGACTTCATCACCGGATTACCAAGGACCAGATCGGGTTATGATTCTATTTGGGTTATTGTTTGTCGCCTAACCAAAATAGCTCACTTCATACCCGTGAAGACCACTTATACTAGTGCAAAGTTAGCCGATATTTACATGAAGAGAATTGTGTGCCTTCACGGCGTTCCTAAGAGTATCGTGTCTGATAGGGGGACCCAGTTCACTTCTCATTTTTGGAAGCAGTTGCACGAATCTTTGGGAACCAGATTGGAATTCAGTACGGCTTTCCACCCGCAAACAGATGGTCAGACTGAAAGAGTGAATCAGATTTTAGAGGATATGTTAAGAGCTTGTGCGCTCGACTATGGATCTAGTTGGGATGATAATTTGCCATACGCTGAGTTCTCCTACAACAACAGTTACCAAGCCAGCATTGAGATGGCACCGTTTGAAGCCTTATATGGAAAGAAATGCACAATCCCACTGTTGTGGAGTGGTGTAGGAGAACGGAGTTTCTTTGGACCTGATATAATACAGGATGCTGAAGAGAAAGTCAGGCTGATTAAGGACATATTGAAAATAGCACAGTCACGCCAGAAAAGCTATGCAGATTCCAAGCGTAGAGAAGTCACCTACGAAGTGGGTGATAGAACCTATTTAAGAGTGTCACCACTTCGGGGTGTGAAAAGGTTTGGAATCAAAGGAAAGTTAGCACCTCGATTCATTGGACCATTCAAAATTCTTTCGCGCAAAGGTGAAGTGGCATATGAGTTAGAACTACCCGAAGTGCCGTCTGCTGTTCATAATGTGTTCCATGTCAGTCAGTTGAAGAAATGTCATCCCGAGATGATGGGAGTTCCTTTAAAGAATATTGTACCCCTCGAGGAGGTACAATTGGAGAGTGACCTGCCATACGAAGAGAAGCCCATCAAGATATTACAGACAGTAGAAAGAGTCAACCGTACCAAAACCATCAAGTTTTGCAAAGTCCAGTGGAATCATCACACCGAGGACGAAGCCACTTGGGAACGAGAGGATGACCTTCGAGAAGACCACCCACACCTATTTGCTGACCTTTCCGAAACTCGAGGGTGAGCTTCCTCTTAAGGGGGTTAGTCTGTAACATCCCAAATTTCTCAAAAATTTAAAACCTTGCATTCATGCATCATGCATCATATAGGCATGACATTGAAATCACATAAAGAATAATTTTAATTTTAATTATAAGTTTAAATAAAGTTGTTTTCCATAAAGAGGTCTAATTGAGCTCCTTATAAAAATCTGTATTTTATTATTTTATTTATTTATCAAAATGATATCAAAAAGTTCTAAATTAAATTAGCTTTTCAAAACATATTTTTATGAATTTTTCTGAAATGTTTTGATAAGATTTAAAAATAAAATTGTATTGAAAAGGTTTAAAACAGAAAAAGTGTTTAAAAAAAATCTGAATCGAGCTAATTGGGCCTAGCCCATCTACTAACTGTCGCGCGCGCAGCTGATAGCAACCCAGCAGCAGCCCACCTCCCTCTCTCTCACTTCTAGACGGGACCCACTTGTCATCATCATCCCCAAATCGTGACGAACACGAACTCACCGAACCCTATTTTGATCCGGATCAAAATCCGTTGGATAAACGCGTTTTAATCGCCCCCTCCTCCCCCCATATAAACCCCCCCCCCCCCCTCCGCCGCCTCCTCCCGAACCCCAAAAACCTAAAGGTTCGCCCCCAGGCTGCTCAGAAAACGTCCGCTGCCGTCCGCCGCAGCCGCCGCCACAAATCCCCATGCCACGGTGAGAAAAACGCCTCCGAGCACCACCCGAAGACCCCCTGCGACTCCCTGTCATTGTGCGCACCTAGCGGACTCACCTTTGTCACGTCTCGTGCACTAGGGCGATGAAACCATCCACGACCGCCGCCGTCGTCCGCTGATCTCCTCCGGCGAGCTTTAGAGGAAGGAGCGGACCACCGTGATCGCCACCCGCCGCGCCATCAAGACCGCCTCGCCGTCACGCTTCGATCGGTGAGAAAACGACTCCGCCGATCCTCCTTTCGCGAGTAGTGGAGCATCTCCGGCAATGGCTCCGCCGCGGGGAGCAGCTCCGGCGACCCGCGCCGCTCGCATCCGGCCAGTGCGATCTGGACCATTAGATCCAGATCGGACGGGCTCTGTTTTTTCTTCTTTTACCGTTTCGTTCCGTTATTTTGGAGCGTCCGATTTAAGTTAGATCAGACGGCTTCCGTGCCGATCCGCGGCGAACCGGTATCGTCCAATTAGATCGCGCCGCGTGGCCTGTTAATTATCTATTTCGGCTGAAAATTTGTTTTAAAAAAAGAAAACTATTGAAACTTGCAAAATTCATAACTTTTGATCTGTTTATCCAAATTTGAGGAATTTTATATCCACGTAAAGCTCTGCTCGTGTAGTTTAGTGTGGTTTCATTAGTTTGTCTATTAGTGTATTTTAAATTGCGGAATTTAATTGTTTAGCTTTTCGGCTATTAAATCTATAACTTAATTAATAAAAATTCTTTCCAAATAAATCCAATTGTTTTAGCATTTTATTAATGCCCTCTGTCCAGAGAGTGCAACTTGGGTTTATTTGAAACTTTGCATAATAGGATTAAATAATTTGGTTGTAGGGCTTACTATTTCTACGTTATGCGCAATATTTTAAATGAGTAAATAAAATAATAAAATGTTGATCTTTGCATTTCATGCATTAATAACAGAGGAAATAAAATGGTAATTATTTTGTCTTGTTAAGTTCATTACATATCAAGCATGCATACATATTTTTGTCTTGATATTTTAAGTGTTGTGTTGTGTGTTTATTTATTTTTATTTATTGTTTGTCTCTAGATTGTGAAGAGGAGGAAGGCCCTTCTTGTGATTGTTATTCTTGCTGTGCTTGTCCCTCTTGTTACCAAGGGAAGTGACATTCATAATCTACCCAATGTTTTGTATATGCATTATTAGTAGATTTTTGAGTAGTATGCATGATAGGGAATTTTTGAACTATCTTATAATGCTAAGTTAGTTTACACTTTGAAAATATCCTAGTAGTGTGTAGCCATCCCTTCCCATGCAGCCATCAAAAGTTTTTATTAGATGCTTAGCTATGCTATAAAAAGTGTTACTTACCATGTTATAGAAATATTGCTAAATTTTAAACTTTAAATGCACACCTGGGTGGAATTGGTTGTTTGGTTTATGTTGAGTGGCTTTTGGGACTATGCTTGTGGTTGTCGTTGCCTAGGATGAATGTCTATTCTACTTAGTGCCATGAGCATGGTGGTTGTCACCCAGAAGCGCACTTGTGAACGGCCACCCAGGAACAAAGAGATTTCTAAGTCCCTCCAAGTTTAGAAGCTTCCCGTGCAGCCTTTTGACAATGGGCTCTGTCTAGAATTACTAAGTTGTGAGAGTGCAACCTGTCAGCTTGACAAGAAGATGTAGAGTTGGTAGGTGGAACGGGTCTTGCTAGTATGGTTGCATTCTTCTTCTGAAAGTTCTTGTCTCAATTCTCTCCTTTCCTTAATGCACTCTGCGTGTATAGGATGTTTGGGTTAATTGAGTCTCAAGGTGAAAGTGCACAACCTCTGTAGAGTCGACAATCTGAGTACTCAGCCGTGTCCCCGGTGATGGACTACTTCGAGCAACTGGACAAGGATGGACCGAAGAATCTCATCATAGTTTTCATAAAGTAAAATTTGACTAAGGAAAGAATTGTTGGTGCACTTAGGCTTCATCCCTTGGTGCCAAGTCTTTGAGAAACAAAATTGGTTTACAAAAGATAGGAGAAAACTGGCTTTCTGCAAAACAGCCTACAACTCCACCAAGCCAAATATGCATATAGAATTAGACTTGTCATAATTTATCCACCATAGTCACTTGCCAATACTTCATTGTATTGACCTCCTACGGGGGCTGCATATTCAAATGTGCAGGTAATTCTGATGAGGAGTGAGTTTGGACTCAATTCTACACCCAACACGTCTGCCTGTGGCGTATGCTAGAAGAGGAGGCTCATTGCTATTACTTTCGTTGTGAACTCTGAACCTTTGAGCTAGTCTTCATGACTATGCACTTTGTAATAAATCTATACTTAGCTATTTTTGGATCTCGTTGTAGTAATTTGTTACTTATGCAATGATACTATGTATTTTGTATTATGGTGCTGGAAGTGATCCAGGGACTAGCACATAACACAGGTGTTCCATCTTTATTTAAAAGATGGGGCGCTACATAGGGCCTCCCACAAGTGGTTAGTGCTCTCAAAATTGGATCCAAGGACAAAATCTCAGTTCCTACGTCGACACTTAGCAGAACAAAGAACCTCGCAAGGCCTTCCGCCGGTGCCTTATCATTTAATTATAATACCCCAATATAAAACAACATTTTATTAAGGTAGAATAATCTATCATACTAAGCAGATGAAACATAAGACCAACAAATGACTCGCACAATCAACTCTAAGCATGCGGTACGACTCGCAAGGCCAACAGATAAACATGCAAGGGGTTATGGGTTATGGGGATAAAGCTGTATAGGCTGCAGGATAAACATGTGATGGGATCGCGATAAAGAATCGAATACTAGGGTAGCAGAGATCAACGGCAGGAATGAAAGACAATGTATAGGTAAACAAGCAAACTTTGCTTGCATGGAATCCCGCATGGAAGCAG
This sequence comes from Poa annua, assembly GCA_026929855.1. Taxonomy (NCBI): domain Eukaryota; kingdom Viridiplantae; phylum Streptophyta; class Magnoliopsida; order Poales; family Poaceae; genus Poa; species Poa annua. Next base: position 44,629,124 of record CM049430.1, read on the forward strand.
ATCTTTTCGTTGCTCACACATCTCAACGTCGTATCCGCGAAAAAGTAACAAACACTGGAAAGCGTAAAAGATGCATTTTACAACTACGGCAAAAGATCCAACATGATCATACGAGAATGATGCATGACATGGCAAGATGCATTACGAGATGCACTTAATCCAAATTAAGCGGAACCGGGATTCCGACAATTAATATTTATGTTCAAGTTATTTATCTACTCAACAATATTAAATGCTGGTTAACATGGTAACACATGGCATGGGTGATCTAATTAAATTAAATGGAATAGGACATTATATATTTATTACCCCACACATTCCATATTTAATTATTTAGTTGCAATTAACAAATTACACTAAGGAATTAAAATAACAGATGCAAAATGGCATATTAATATTCATTGCATTTTTCTGATAAATAAACATATAAAGATTATTCTATTTGGAGTTATGGATTAAAAGATATTGCATTTATAATTCTAGGGGTGTTTTTGAAATTTCCAGGGACTTATCCGCGTTAGAAAAGTAGCAGGGGAGGTCCTCTGTGTAAAAACTGGGAACCAGGGGCTGCAGTGCAACGCCTCGGCTTTTCTCACAGGGCGCAGACCTAGCCACAGTGGCTGACGTGCGGGCCAGAGCGCCAGCGTGGCACTGACGGGGCGCGAGTCGTTGCGCTGTCTCGGGCAGTCGCTGACGAGCGGGCCCGGTCTGTCAGTGGCGCGGGGCAAAATTGGCCTTTTAATCCACTAGGTCGGGATTCGAACCGGAGACGCGCGCTGCGCGGATCGATCGGTGCTGGTAGCCAAAAGGGCTCTGTGGGGTTCTTGCTAGGATTAGCTAGGATTTGTTTTTAACCAAACCCAGTTTTCTGTATTTTACTGACGAAATGAAACAGAGAAGAGCTTCTGACGAAACTGAAAATTGACACCGAACGGAACGCCGCGGCGGGGCGACTGGCCGGCGTCGACCTCGAATTGGCGGAGCTGGGGTCGCGCACGGTGGCGTGCTCGTGTGCAGAGGGAGTGGTGTCTTCGGGTGCGTGCTCGGGTGCGAAAAAAAACAGGATTTTTCCTTCGTGATCGCGCGCGTTCGTGCGGTGCTCGCAGCAGCCGTGCGGTGGCCGTCTCCGACGTCGGTGGAATTGCGCCGTTCGACGAAGAAACTGGAGGGGGAAAGGCGGCAGAAGGAAGAGGCTCACCGTGGGGAAGCTCGTGGTGAGAGGACGGATTTCGAGGAGGCCGGAGACGTCTCGTCGGTGAAGGGGAAGGCTCGGGTCCGCGCGGTCGTCGAGGAAGAAGAGGATGGAGCGGTGGCTCCCGGTGTCCGTGGCGCGTAGGAGGAAGAAGGGGAGGAAGAGGCGCAGCTCGTGGCGCAGGCAGAGGTCTGGGGCAGCTCGGTCAGCGGGGCTCCGAGCTCGCCTCCTCGGTCATGGCGACGGCGGGAGCTAGGGAGCGAGCGGCGGCGGGGGAGGAGAAGAATAGGGGCTAGGGTTAGGGTTTCGGGGCAGCTAAACAGGAGAGGAGAGGAGGTGGCAGTGGGGGCGCCGTGGGGGTGAGGAGGCAGTGGGGGACTCCATGGCGTCGAGCTGTAAAGGAGGCTCGCCTCTGTGTCCGTACGAGGACGATGACGGGGAGGTGGGCCGGTCGTGCTGGACTGGGCTTAGAATTGCCCAGCTAGGCCAGGCTCTCTCTCCTCCTATTTTTCTTTCTTGTTTTCTGTTTTTATTCCTTTCTGGTTTTGTCTTTTTTAACACAAATCAGAAAAAGAAACATGACAAAAACTTTTAAACAATTTTTAATAGTTTCAAAATAGTCATATTAATATCTGGTTTGATTATTTATAAATAATTTGAAACTTCATTTGAATTTATTTGAAAAGCATTTGAATTTAAATATGAAAACTTAAATTTCGAATTTGAAGCAATAATTTTAATTAAATGCAACAAGTTAAATTAACGAGATGACAAATGCAATGACATCATTATGCAAAGATAAAACAAACAATTTAATTGGAGAAAACTCCGGGGCGTTACAATCGACACCACTAACAAGGGATCGCGTCCAGTGATCCACGCCGAGACCACAAGAAGAGAGGGGTAACTACCGAGTCTTCTGGCTCCGTGATGAACTTCTCGACACCACTAACAAGAAGTTCTGACTCCACCTTGAACTTCTCGACACCACTAACAAAAGAGTTGCTCCGTCGAAGTTGCTTCCGGAGATCGAACCTAATAGGATAAAATGCAAGAATTCGTCCACCCACACGTAGTATCCTAAAACGTTGAAAGTTGGATAAGAGAAGAGACTCAAAACAAGTAAGGTAAGAGGAGATATAGATCTGAGCTAAGGAGTAAAAAGAAACCTATTGAGATATTTTTTAAAAATAATTTAAGTCAAATAGTTTTCGACACTCTAGAAACAACGACCGTTAGCGAGGCTATCCTACAGGCTTTTGCGGACCCGTTGCTTCGATAACCAATCGTATCGAAACAACAAGGAGATCGAAACCCAAGCTCTGATACCACTTTGTGACGCTCAAAAATCGGTACTATGTAGATTTAAGCGATCCCGCCGAAATCCGCATAATAACGATTTTTGGTCGCCCACCAGACATAATGTGCACGCCGAAACATACGCATTATGTGGGTGGAATTGTGATAACATTAAAACTGTTCCGATACATCCACAAATACAGCAAAAGATAAATAATTAAAAAAATGACTCGAACGAGTCGAGATACAAATGTTACAATACAAAGATACAAATGACAGCGAAACCCAAATAGTATCCGACTACGGATAAGAAGCAAATTGGACTAAGAGTCCTGAAGATAAGCGATTGCACCATACCCTGCCCAGCCAAGCCGGAGGGATTCCCAAGCTAACGTCGTCAGACTTCAATCCTGTTAACTGCACATCAAGCACAGCCCAAAAGAGGGTCATGGCACTCTCTGGCAAGCAAAACCGACTTGTCTACTTTCTACACCATCTACCAAAATATGGGGTAGGTGGACTTAGTGGCAGCAGCACTAGCAAACTAAAGAGAGGGACAAGAGAGTGCATAAAGTAAACATCTACAACTAACACCAATCATAACCCATTCTCGGATTAACCCCCTCAACCTAGTATGAGGAAGCAATTCGAGAAAACTCACACACTGAACAGTTTTAGTTACCATTTACTTTGAAAGTATTTCTAAATTACTAGTCAAATTAATTAACATCAATTAGGTGTAAGTAGTCTAGATCTTGTGAGCAAGCATCATCACCAAGTCGTCCATAACCGTGGACACAGCTCATCGATAAGATTATACCCTGCAGGGGTGCACTACTGTACCCATTGTCGGCCCAGTGGGAACTGGGGTACCAAGAGCCCATTCCCCCCAGGCCTCGCTCGCGGGCCAGACGGACAAAACGACTCAGGACCAGGCGTCACCGCCTGACGGGACCCTCGAGAGGCGATTCCCCTCGAGGGCCTGAAGAGGAGGCGAGGGCCTCAAGCGACCCCTCGCCTCAGGGGATCCTCCCCGTCAAGGAACCAAACCGCCTGAGGGAAGTCCGGCTGAAATCTCCCCTCAGGCCTGGAGGGAAAAGTCGTCGCCAAGGAACCCCGGCAGAGCGCACGTGACCTCTGCCACGCTCGTACAGAGGCACTCACACCCCCGTCGCTGTCCCTGGCGCTAAAGCGGTCAACAAAGCTTCTCCGCCTGCTGCACATCTGTGAGGACCTTCTACTTTGACGATAAAGCAGGTGGACGGCGCAACCCTCCAACGGAGATCGTCATCGCGGGATCCACCTCAGAGACTGTCCGCTCTGCGGATATTACGAGCGTGGTCGGCCGCCGGTCGGCCACGGCGCCACCTTTATCAACAATGGACCGAGTCCATGGACGAATGGAGCGCGGTGGACTCGTGCTCCGCCCCGCCACTGGCAAGTGGGAGCCACATTCAAGGCCAAGCCAAAGAAGAAGGCCCGAGGCGCCTATAAAAGAGAGATGACATCCATCATAGCAAGGGTCGGCCCTTTGCGTGCAAAACACCCTTGTAAACCCTAGCAGCTCTGGTTAGGTTAGCCTCTGACTGGAGGAGGAAGAAGATCATCGCTTCTCTCCCCAGGCAAGAACTGCCTCGAGGGGGCTTCCAGCAAGCTCAATTGTACTGTAATCCCCCACATATAATACAGACAGGCAGGAGTAGCGGTCTTACCTCCTCACGAGGGCCGTGAACCTGGGTAAAGGACGGTGTTTTCCTTGGTCGGGGGTGCGTCTTCTTCGGGTCCGGCGAGCAACGTCGCGGAGCCACTTGAGGGTTTAGACCTCCGCGTTCAATCCCCTCTTGAACTACACTTCAGGAAGTGACTACCCACGATCCCCGAGAGTCATAACCCGACATTTGGCGCGCCAGGTAGGGATTGAGGCGCGTCAACAACCTTCGAGTTTTTCTCCGCGCCATGGTGAACACGCGCGCCACCCGCACCGCTCGAGTCAGCCGACGGGCGCCCGCGGGAACACGCGCGCCCCCAGGCGCCGCAACCACCCGCGCAAGGCGGGCCGACCCCGCCAAGAGGAGCATGTCCCTTCTGGCCCTCACGTGGAGGCGCCTGAGTGCGAAGCCGAGCACCAGGAGGACACGCAGTCGTCACACCCGACGCAGCGCCCGAGCCGGCTCGGGCCCGGGGAGGACAGACCCTGCGCCCCACACCGCGCTGCTCATGGCGCAGAAGTTGCTCCGCTACCAGCCCACCGCGGAGGCTCACGAGCAGTGGCTCCAACGCCTCAACCACCTCGTCAGCATCGCCACGACGCGCCCCGCTCCGTCGCAGTCCAACATGCACCCCTCTCTCGCGGGCACGGTCGCAACAAATGCGGCTCCGCCACCTCCGGGGCCTGCACCGGCTGCAGCACAGAGGGCTGCGTCGCACTCGACCTCGCCGCGCGATTGTATGATCGTGCAGCGCACGGCGCCCGACGCCCGTGTGGGGATGGAGCTCCAGCGAGACCGCCAGAACAGGCTCGTGGAGGAGCTCGGCCAGGCGGGACAACAGAACCGCGGCGCGCTTCAGCATGGGGTCGCTACGTACACCTCGGGCTGCATGGCGTTCACTCGCTCCTTGCGCCGCGTGGTCTGGCCGCAGAAGTTCAGGCCAGCTCTTCCCAAGAGCTACGACGGCTCCAGCAACTCTGTCGAATTCCTGCAGCTCTTCACCACCTCCATCCAAGCTGCGGGGGGAGACGACAAGATCATGGCCAACTGGTTCTCCCACGCGCTACGCGACTCTGCGCTGTCGTGGCTCTTGAACCTCCTGGAGGACTCTGTGAACTCCTGGGAGGAGCTCTGCAAGCAGTTCGTCTCCAACTTCAAGGGGACGTACGAGCGCGCCCTCACCCACAATGATCTGCGCGCTGTGGTGCAGAGGAAGGACGAAACGCTCCGCAAGTACATCTAGCGCTTCAGCCAAGTGCGCAGCAAGATCCCGAATATCCCCGACACTCAAGTCATCGCCGCCTTCCGCGAGGGCGTCACCAACAGCAGGATGCTCGAGAAACTGGACATCCACGACAAGCTCACCTCTGTGCTCAAGCTGTTCGACATGGCGGACAAGTGCGCCAAGGCTGAAGAGGGACTCCTCTTCGTGAAAATGTCCTCGAGAGGGGACGATCACGCTGAGGGGTCCAAGAGCCATAAGAACAAGGAGGAGCCCAAGCGCAAGGCCACCGCGGTTCTCGCGGCAGAGCCGGACACAAAAGGCACCCGCAGGGACTCCCCCGAGGCTGGAGAAAGAAAAGATGATCACCGCCCAATCTTCATCTACCACAACAGGCGCGGCCACTCTACGGAGTCCTGCTACGACCTCAAAAGGTTGAGCAAGGAGCGCGAGCAAGCAGAAGACAGCGGCGGCCGCGGTCGAGGCCGTGGCTACCGCGGAGGTGGACGCAAGGGCGGCTACCAAAAACCATCTGGAAATCGAGCCAACGCCGCAGAAAAGAACGGCAACCTCCCTGACGAGGAAGATGGCGTCTACCAAGCCCTGAGGGGCGCCATCGCCTGCATCCTAGGGGGGGCGCAGGTGCCTAAGTCGAATAACCAGTTCAAGCAGTTCGCCCGTGATCTCAACGCCGCCCACCCAAGCACGGAAACCTCCAGGCCCCTCAAGTGGTCGCAGTACACCATCGCCTTCGACGCTCAGGACCACCCCAAGTCCACCAAGACTGTTGGAACCCTCCCGCTGGTCTGCACCCCCACCATCGACAATGTGGCTGTCTCCAAGACGCTCATCGACGGCAGAGCAGGCCTGAACGTCATCTCCATAGATACGTTCGAAGCGCTTCAAGTGCCCTACGAGAGGCTTATGCCCTCGAGGCCCTTCACGGGGGTCACCAGCGGCTCAATCGAGCCTCTAAGCCAGGTCAGGCTTGCCGTCACCTTCGGGAGCGAGGAAAATTACCGTACCGAGCACATCGACTTTGATGTTGCGCACATCGGCCTGCCGAACAACGCCATCTTCGGCTACCCCGCGCTCGCGAAGTTCATGGCCGCCACGCACCATGCGTACAACATGGTCAAGATCCCCGGCAGCGCCGGCACGATCACCATACGTGGGCATGTCCTGAACCCTACGTGTGCTGTGGAGACGGCCTACAAGACCGCCGCCATGGCCTTCCCCGCAGACGAGGACCAAGAGCCTCTCGAGAGGCCCAAGAAGAAGAAGCAGTTGTTCTCCCAGGAGGCAGCTGCTACAAAGAAGATCTCTCTGAGCTCAGGTAGCTCGGGGGCTGAAGGCTCGGGGGCTAGCGTCACCATTGGCGCCGCGCTGCCTCCCAAATAGGAAAGCGCGCTCGTCGCCTTCCTCCAGGCAAACTCTGACATGTTCGCATGGACACCGTCAGATATGTCTGGTGTACCGAGGGAGGTGATCGAGCACCACTTGGCCATGTGCCCAAACACGCGCCCCGTCAAGCAAAAAGCAAGAAAGCAAGCCCCCGAGAAGCAAGCATTCATCGTCAAGGAGGTCGAGAAGCTCAAAGCGGCAAAAGTAGTCCGCGAAGTCGTGCACCCCACTTGGCTCTCGAACGGCGTGGTAGTCCCAAAACCCGCCGGCGGAGGCCACCTCTGCATCGACTACACTGACGTGAACAAGGCCTGCCCCAAGGACCCTTACCCCATGCCCAGAATTGACCAGATCGTGGACTCCACGGCAGGCTGCGACCTCCTCTGTTTCTTTGATGCCTTCTCTGTTTATCACGAGATTAAGATGGCTAAAGAAGACGAGGAGAAGACGGCTTTCCTCACCCCATGCGGTGTGTATTGCTACGTCTGCATGCCCTTCGGCCTAAAAAATGCCGGAGCCACTTTCCAGAGGTTAATGAGGATAGCCCTTGGCGGGCAAATGGGGCGAAACGCTGAAGCATATGTCGATGACATCGTCGTGAAGTCACGAGAAGGAAATACTCTTCTCGGAGACCTGGAAGAAACCTTCACCAGCCTACGCAAGGTGAACATCAAGCTCAACCCCGCCAAGTGCGTCTTTGGAGTACCTTCGGGCAAATTGCTGGGTTTCCTCGTGTCTCATCGGGGCATAGAGGCAAACCCAGACAAAATCAAGGCCATAGAAGGCATGCAACCCCCACGCAGGCTCAAGGACATGCAACGCCTAGCAGGCTGCATGGCCAGCTTGGGTAGATTCATCTCCAAGTTCGGCGAAAGGGCCCTGCCGTTTTTCAAGATCGTGAAAAGAACGGTCACTTTCAAGTGGACCCCTGAAGCTGAAAAAGCATATGAGGACTTGAAGAAGTACTTGGCCAGCCCACCTGTAATGGTCGCCCCAAGGCCTGGCGAGCACCTGAAGCTGTACTTGTCAGCTACCCCACAAACAGCCAGTGTTGTCCTTGTGGTGGGAAGAGAGGAGCCTGTACTTCACAAGAAGAGTGCAACCACTCTAAAGAAAAAGCCTCCTGATAAAGAGCTCGACGAAGGGGCGGTCATCACAATACCCACGCCAGGCCCAAAGCCTCAAGAGGGGACCGCCCTGAGTCAACTGCTGCAAGAGGTTCATGCCAAAGGGACCGAGGAGCCTCAAAAGGCTAACAGACTCGGGGCCCAGGAGGAACGCTGCGAGGCCACGCCCCTAGAAGCCACGTCCCTCGAGGCCAAGCCCCTAGAGGCCACGTCCCTCGAGGCCAATCGCCTCGAGGCCACGTCCCTCTAGGCCAAGTCCCTTGAGGCTAAGTCCCTTGAGGCCAAGTCCCTCGAGGCCAAGCCCCTCGAGGCCAACACCCTCGAGGCCCAGGACAAGCCCCTTGAAGCCGACCCCGTCGAGGGCCAAGCTGGGCCACCTCACGCGAAAGACGCCAAGGAAACAGAATCACTCTCGTCGAGCATCCAGTTTACTTCGTCAGCACAGTACTGCGAGATGCCCCCGAGCGGTACCCTATGCAGCAGAAGCTTCTCCTCGCACTCCTCATCGCCTCAAGAAAGCTGCGGCACTACTTCCAGGGGCACCCCATCACGGAGGTAACCTCTTTCCCCCTGGAGCAAATTCTGCGCAACCCAAATGCAACAGATCGTGTCGCAGGATGGAACATAGAGCTACAACCATTCAATTTGCGCTTCGATACCACAAGGGTAATCAAAGAAGAGCGCTGGCAGACTTTGTCGCCGAGTGGACTGATCCAACCCCTGAAGAGCCCTCGGAAGAAGAGCACGAGTCCTCTGGAGCCGCAATGCCCAGCTACTGGACCATGAAGTTCGACGCAGCTTTCGCTTGTCGCCACGGTGGGGCAGGTGTAGTCCTGACCTCACCAAAAGGCGACAAGCTGTATTACGCAGTCAAGCTGTGCTTCGGAATCGACAAGATATCCAACAACATCGCCGAGTATGAAGGGCTGCTAGCTGACCTACGCGCCGCAATCGCCCTAGGCGTCAAGCATATACTCATCAAGGGTGACTCCCAGCTGCTCGTCAACTTCTCCAACAAAAGCTACAAGGCCAAGGACGACCACATGGCTGCATACCTTGAAGAGGTCCGTATGCTGGAGAAGAACTTCAGGGGAATGGAGCTCATGCACATCCCAAGAAAGGAGAACCAAGAGGCTGATGACATCGCCAAGCGCGCATCAAAGAGGCAAGCCTAGCTGCCAGGTGTCTTTGAAGAAAGGCTCATAAAGGCATCCATAAAGCAGCCCCTCGAGGCCCTGCCCGCAAGCACAGACGAAACGCTCCCGCCACCACCTGCAAGCGGAGCCCTAGGCTGCGGGCCCCCAACAGGGGAGCGTCTGTTGCTCACAGCGGTGCACCAAGAGGCAGGATGGATTGACGAGATCAAAGACTACCTCCACAAAGGGTTCCTTCCCGAGGAAGATGTCGAAGCGGAGCGAATTGCCCGCCAAGCAAAATCGTACCAAATCCTCGAAGGAATTCTGTACCGCAAGCGCCCAAACGTCATCGCGCTCAAGTGCGTCCCTCCTGAAGAAGGAAAACTACTGATTAAGGACATCCAGAGTGGGGAATGCGGCCACCATTCGTGCGCACGCACCCTCGCAGGTAAAGTCTTCAGGAGCGGTTTCTACGTGCCTCAAGCGCTTCAAGATGCAACGGACATCATTCAAGCCTGTGAAGCCTGCCAATTCCACGCCAAGCAAATCCACCAACCAGCGCTGGGCCTACAAACCATTCCGCTCTCGTGGCCGTTTGCGGTCTGGGGGCTGGACATCCTGGGGCATTTCCCAACAGCGCAAGGTGGATATCGCTACCTCTTCGTGGCCATCGACAAGTTCACAAAATGGCCTGAAGTGGAGGCGACGCGTACAATCACAGCAGGCGCGGCGGTAAAATTTATCAGAGGCCTGGTCTGCCGCTTCGGAGTGCCTAACCGCATCATCACTGACAATGGCTCGCAATTCACAAGCGGCATCTTCAGAGCCTACTGCTAGAAAATGGGCATCAAGCTCTGCTTCGCCTCAGTCGCCCATCCGCAAAGAAACGGACAGGCTGAGCGTGCGAACGCAGAGGTCCTCAAAGGCTTGAAGACCAGGACCTTCGATGTCCTCAAGGGCCACGGCAAGGGCTGGATCAATGAGCTACCCTCGGTGCTCTGGTCCATCCGTACCACGCCACCCAAGCCCATCGCAAGAACGCCGTTCGCACTCGTCTATGGAGCCGAAGCAGTCCTCCCCGAAGAGATAAAGCATGGATCCCCACGGGTCCTGGCCTTTAATGAGGACCAGCAAGAGGACCTCCACAACGACGACCTGCTGCTCCTTGAAGGGCTAAGACGCCGCGCCGCTCTACGGGCGGCCAAGTACCAGCAGATTTCTTTTTGGTCGCTACTCTCCTAACCGACGAGTCAGTCCCTGAGGCGCTACCACAGCCGCAATGTGCGCTCGTGCACCCTGGAGGCAGGCGATCTCGTCCTCAGACGAATCCTCTCCAGGCCTCCACAAGTTGTCCCCGATGTGGGAAGGTCCCTACAGGGTCACCCACATCGCCAGGCCTGGCGCGGCTCGCCTCGAGACGGAAGACGACATCCCCGTCAAGAATCCATGGAACATCATGCATCTACGCAAGTTCTACCCGTGATCATCATCACGTCAGGGCATTTAGCGAAAGAGGCAGCCCACGGCTCAACCTCCAAGCACTTTTTGTCCCTCAAGGATAAAAGCTCAAGGCTTAAACCCCGCAAACCTTTGTATCCGCCAGGAACAAGTAAAAAAAAAGTGATTATTGTCACGCCCGTGATCATTGTCACGTCGAGACGTCAAGCGGACGAGGCAGCCTATGGGTCAACCTCTAAGCATCTTTCGTCTCTATAGGTTAAAACGCCGAAAGGCTTAAACCTCCAAAAAACATAGCTTTGTCTCCTAAAGGAGCAAATGCCAAAGTGCTAATTGCCACACCCGTGATCATTGTCACGTCGAGAAAACAAAGCGGAAGAGGCAGCTTACGGCTCAACCTCCAAGCAATGTCGACTCTAGAGGTTAAAACGCCAAAAGGCTTAAACCTCAAACAAATGCTTTGTCTCCTAAGGGAAAAAACGCAACCGTGGTCATTGCCACGCACGTGATCATTGTCACGTCGAGACTTCTAGCGGACGAGGCAGCTTACGGCTCAACCTCCAAGCATTCTTGTCTCCGGAGGTTAAAACACCAACGGCTTAAACCTCCAAAGCCCCAAAGGCTTCACTCGAGGGAAAAACCCTCCGAGCTCTCAATTAAAACGAGCCACCTCAGGCCGTTGAGAGTCTCAGCCACCAACAGGTGGTCCCCATGCCTCGACATGGTCAGAGCATTAACTTGGCAACCCCGAGCATAATGACTCAATCTCGTTCCTAAGTGAACTTAGCGCCTCGGCGCCGCTTAAAAAACGTTTTTGGGGGGTTTTATGTACGCATTACTATTGTTGAAGTGTGCGCTTATATCTCTCCACATGCGTACCTCGCGAGTGAGGGCTGAGTACGGTGCCAGTGCCTCGACTGACACACCAGCAGGACCGCAAAATCCAAGAGTCCGAGCTCTGGCTAGAGGGCAATTCCCCACAGACAAGCCATCTCTACAGAGGACCTTGGTACTTACTCTCCTCTCAAGGAACACCTGAGGGGACCTATAAGCGCGCACGATCACTTGATCCGTGTTCTAGTGTTTGGTTTTGCCCCTCTAATGCCTGCAGGGAAGAGTTCACCCGTGAGGCTGAAGGAACATCCGTGAGCGACCCCTCAGGTGGGCAACCTCGCCAGGCGAAGAGCCTCTCCAGGAGCGACCCCTCAAGCGGGCAACCTCGCCAGGCCAAACGCCTCTCCCTGAGCGACCCCTCAAGCGGGCAACCTCGCAAGGAAAAATGCCTCCACAGGAGCAACCTCTCAAGTGGGCAACCTCGCCAAGCGAATAACCTTCCTAGAGCGAAAACCTCGAGAAGCTAAGTCTCGCACCCATGCTTTAAGAGCGTTTTTCTCTCCCTAGTGCGTGCCTCGCACGTCTAAGGGGGGCACTTGAGCATCGCGACTCAAGACTCTTACCTTTCCTAGGCCTAAACTCCCCCCCGGCCTTACGGAGTCATTGCTCCCGCGGACCGAGGTGGCGAAGTCATGGCACGAAGATATGGGGCCTAACGACGCAGAGAACAAATAGACATGAAGATGAGTCCAAAGAGACCTCAAGAGGGGCAGACGAGCTCGAATTAAAACAGCAATTAAATAATATTACAAGCCAAAAAGTCTTAAGGTGTCTAAGGCACACAGCTGGTGCAGTTACAAGCGCCCGCAGGCGCAGCCAAGAAAGGCTCAGGGGGATGCAGCAGCGCTTTGAGCCTCCGCTGTGCCAACTTCGACCTCGGCAGAACGGGCCTCCTCCTCCGCAGCGCCAACTTCGACCTCGACGGAGCGGGCCTCCTCCACCGCAGCGCCAACTTCGACCTCGGTGGAGCGGGCCTCCTCCACTGCAGCGCCAACTTCGACCTCGACGGAGCGGGCCTCCTTCTCTGCAGCGCCTCGTTCGACCCCGGAAGAGTGAGCCTCCTCCTCCCTGAAGTCCGGCGCAGCCTCCACACGCCTGAAGCGGTTGCAGAATGCATCCACCTACTCGTGGAGGGATCTGCGCGTCCTCGCCGAGAGCAACCTCGGTCACCAAGCGGAAGTCGAAGTCCGGCACAAGGAGCTTGATGTTGGTGAAGATGCGATCAACAGCCACCCCTAAGAGCTGCCTGTTCTCGTCTTCGATCATCTCGCGAAGCTCGGCGACGGGGCCCTCCAGCGCCGCGAAAAGCTGGTCGAAATAGGCCAGGAACGCGGCGGCGCCGTCATGGTCTTGGGTCCAAGGATACGGTGCCTCGGCGCCGAGCCGCGCCGCAAGCTCACTACCACGCGCAACCAGCTCTTCAAACAGGCGGTCGCACTGCATCGCAGGCGCACTGGACGAAGGGCCAGCGCCGTGGGACGCCACGTCGCGGGCCTCCTCCGCTTGGCGCCAATGTGCCTTGGCGCGCTTGAAGCGGCGCTCCAGCTGGGAGTTGGCCTTCTCGAGCTCAGCAAGCCGCTGAGCGTCCGCAGCATGCTCGGCCCTGAGGCGGTCCTCCCGCTTCCGCAGCCGAGCACAATACTTTCTGAGAAGGGTTCGACGGAGATGTCTCTCGTGCATCGCGAGGGCCCTCTGCGCCGCTCTCGTCCTCTTGGCGAAGCGCCGCTCCGAGCGCTCGTCAGAGCGCTTCTGAGCAGCGACGTGCTCGTCGAACTTCGAGACCGCCTGTGCCAGGCCTCCCTCGCGCGCTTCAAGGGCCTCGCGCTGGGTGGCCTGGTCCTTCTCCATCTGGAGACACCGCTCCTCGCGCCGCTGCAGCTCACTCCCCCTGAGGGCCAGCTGCCGATCGCGCTCGGCCAAGCACTTGCGGTCCTCCTCCAGACCGGCCTGCGCAACCTGGTGGGCAGAGAGACGCTGGGACTCCAACCGGTCCAGCTCGCGTTGCTTCTGCGCCAGCGAGCCCTCCATCGCCTCACGCTCGGCTGTGGCCCCTCGCAGGAGCTCCTCAGCGGCTTCACGTTCTGCCTGGAGGGGCTCGAGTAGCTCCGCGGCATCGCGAATGGCTCCGTCGCGGACTTCCTTGGCAAAGTTGATGGCCTCTTCGCGGGCTGCCTACAGCGCCGAGTCCTCAAGCCGGCTCTTCTCGACGGCCGCATGGAAGGACGCCCACGATCTCGCAAGTTCCTCCTGCTGTTGGGCGAGCCGTATGTCACAAAGGGCGAGGTGGGCCTCCAGGCCCTCCAACGACTCCCGCACGAGGCCGAATGCCACCTCGCGGCGCACCGTGCTCCAGTCCCAGCTTCGGAGAACCATTTCCTGGCTGGATGAGGGCCCAGCAGCGGCGGCCGGTCCCAAGAACCCTGCCCCAGGTCGGGCTCGGGGGCTGGGTGCGGCTCCACCTCCACCCACGCCGGCCTCAGCTGCGGCGCTCGAGTCGCGGGGTTGCTCATCTTCTCCGGCAGGGTGGGGTGGTGAGCTCGCACCCCCTCCTGCGGCTGCACTTGCGCCCGCGGGAACCTCGGTCGCTCCCCCCAAAGGAGATGAGGCCGCACCCCATCCTGAGGCCGCACTTGCACCTGCTGAAGCCTCGGTCGCCCCCTCGCAAGGGGGCGCGGGCGCCACGGGCGAGCATGGTGAAGGTGACGCAGGCGGCGGCGTCGCTGCGCGCGGCGATGGCAGCGTGCGAAGCAAAACTGCCTCGCGTGGTGGCGTAGCCGCGCAAGCAGGAGTCAGAGCGCGAGGCCGCGCGGGAGTCGTCTCCTCCGCGCTATCCACAAGCAGAGACTCGGGAGGTGCCGTTTGAGGCTCGGGCGCCCGCACCAGGGGCACGACCGCTTCCTCCTGAGGAGCCCCCTCCACTGGGCCTAGAGTGGACGTCTCCACAGGCCTCGGGCGCTCGCCAACCGCCGCCGCCGCGACACTCTTCACACCTGCTGCTTCGCGAAGCTTGTGACGCTTCGCAGGCACCAGATCGCTGGAGAAAGCCCAAAGAAGATGGTTCAGGAGAAGACAGAGCATGGGAGACAATAAAAGCCAAAAATAACCAAGTGGTGGAAATACTCACCATGAAGGGGAAGCACCAGCGTCGACCCACGACAGGCCAGGAGAGCGCCAGGAAGGTGTGGGCTTGGCGCCTGACCCCTCCAGAGGCATCGCCGCTTTTCTCTTGAAGGGGATGTCGGAGGGCCTCGCCCCGGAGCGATCTACCATCGCCTTGGTGCGAGGCTCGCGCCTCCCCGACGAAGCATCTATCTCAGAAACCGCCCCCGCCTCAGGCGCCTCCTCCTCGAGGCGCGAAGGCGCCACAACAAAGGCGTCGTCATCGCCCGACGAGATGTCGCAAATCTCGTCGGTGAATGGCTCGTACCTCGCAGGGGGCGCCTCTCCCGTCGCGGTCTCTTCCTCGCCGCTCCAGGCACGGGAGGTGGATGAAGAATCAACACCCACGACTGCGCGCACCGGCGGAGCGACCACCTGATCCATCGAGCGCGCCAGACCTTGAGGAGTGAAATCCCGCATTCCGTCCAGGATATCCATGCGGTCGCTCAGAGGAAGCTGATGCAGGGGACGCACGGAGCCTGCGATCTTCCCTGGCACATCCGGACTAGCGAAGAGGATGTTTAGGATGGTGTCGACCACGTCCGAGCCAAGGTCCTCCGGATGAAGCCGCATTGGGTGGGAAGGGCCGGCATACATCCACATCGGCTCCGAGTGCGCCTGGAGGGGGGCGATGCGGCGTGCCATGAAGTCTGTCGCGACCATCTGACCCGTGAGACCCTCCTCGCGGAGAAATCTCAAACGCCCCTCCAAGTAAGCGTTGTCTGCACCGTGAAGAGAAGACTTGCACCAGTGGGAGTTCCTCACGGGCGGCGCCTCCGGGACATCCAGGAATGCGCAGGGCGACGAGACGCCTATGAGCAGCCACTTCTGGCGAAAGTCACCCACCTTCTTGAGCAGGGCCGTAACAGGCTTATCCCCACTCCAGGACATGGGGATATATACATGCCCCATGCCGTCCGCGATGCGGAAGGAGACGCACCCCGTCCTCTCGCCACCAGCCGTGCACCGCAGGGAGTAGAAGGTCCTGAAGAGCGCAACCGAAGGGTGCACGCCCAGATAAGCCTCGCAAAGGTAGGCGAAGATGGACAAAATGAGTATGGAGTTTGGGTGAAGATGGAGGAGTTGAATTTAGTAGAATTCTAGTACTGCCTCCAAGAAAGGCGAGTACGGCGGCACCAGGCCGGCTTGGAGTTCGCTGGCGCCGTGCTCGTTGGACGGCCCTGCAACCAGGTGGTGGATCTTCCCCAGCGCCTGAAGATCCATGCGCGCCCCCTCGAGTGCCGCGCCCCGCACTACCTCCATGGCCGCCGCCCGGGAAGAAGACCCCGCTGCGGCCTTACTTTTGCTCTTCACCGGGCCCATCGGAGAGGACTTGGGTTTTCGGCGAAGAAAAAGATGGGAGTCAGAGGACAGAAACTCGCAGGAGAGCGTGGAGGCGGAGAGCTCTGTGGAGCGGAATTTTCTGCGAGAAATTGGAAACGGTAACGGCTCTGCGCGGCTTCGCCTGGGCTTTATCTCCTCTCCGAGAGCAGTTACCGGGACGTGGTGGGACCCCCCACGACTCACGCCCCAGATCGTGCGAAGCCGTTCATCGTCCAAGTGCCGCATGGCTCGGGCCGGCTGGGCACTAAGGGCCCACGACGCTTCGCCTAAGCCTATGGGCTCAGTCGTGCCCATCATGGGCCCGGGGGCTACTGTCGGCCCAGTGGGAACTGGGGTACCAAGAGCCCATTCCCCCCAGGCCGCGCTCGCGGGCCAGACGGACGAAACGACTAAGGACCAGGCGTCACCGCCTGACTGGACCCTCGAGAGGCGATTCCCCTCGAGGGCCTGAAGAGGAGGCGAGGGTCTCAAGGGATCCTCCCCGTCAAGGAACCAACCCGCCTGAGGGAAGTCCGGCAGAAATATCCCCTGAGGCCTGGAGGGAAACATCGTCGCCAAGGAACCCCGGCAGAGCGCACGTGACCTCTGCCACGCTCGTTCAGAGGCACTCACACCCCCGTCGTTGTCCCTGGCGCTAAAGCGGTCAACAAAGCTGCTCCGCCTGCTGCACAGCTGTGAGGACCTTCTACTCTGACGATAAAACAGGTGGACGGCGCAACCCTCCAACGGAGATCGTCATCGCGTGCTCCACCTCAGAGACTGTCCGCTCTGCGGATAGTACGAGCATGGTCGGCCGCCGGTCGGCCACGGCGCCACCTTTATCAACAATGGACCGAGTCCATGGACGAATGGAGCGCGGTGGACTCGTGCTCCGCCCCGCCACTGACAATTGGGAGCCACCTTGAAGGCCAAGACGAAGAAGAAGGCCCGAGGCGCCTATAAAAGAGAGAAGACATCCATCGTAGCAAGGGTCGGCCCTTTCCATGCAAAACACCCTTGTAAACCCTAGCAGCTCTGGTTAGGTTAGCCTCTGACTGGAGGAGGAAGAAGATCATCGCTTCTCTCCCTAGGCAAGAACTTCCTCGAGGGGGCTTCCGGCAAGCTCGATAGTACTGTAATCCCCCACATATAATATAGACAGGAAGGAGTAGCGGTCTTACCTCCTCACGAGGGCCGTGAACCTGGGTAAAGGACGGTGTTTTCCTTGGTCGGGGTGCGTCTTCTTCGGGTCCGGTGAGCAACGTCGCGGAGCCACTTGAGGGTTTAGACCTCCACGTTCAATCCCCTCTCGAACTACACTTCAGGAAGTGAGTACCCCCGATTCCCGGGAGTCATAACCCGACACCCAGACTCGTATGATCAACCCAAGCAAGCATTAGGGCATCTCAACATGACTCGTTCCTTCACTACAGCAAGTCGAAGTGCCACCCATATGAGTTGTTACCCGCGTCAGGAGTCCGGCCGAATCTCAATTGCGGACTCATTAGTTTGTGTCCACGCGCCATGCGGGTCAAACCACGGTAGAAATTGTCCGCTTCGCGCCACCACCCCTATATGACCCCCAAGTAACATATAACCTCTGATCAATCATCATCATCATGCACATGGATATGAGCAAATGGAAGACCCGAACTAGTTGCGGCACATGGACAAGCTGTACATCCGTTCAAAGTCGAGGGGGGCTCCATAGGGCCTCCCACAAGTGGTTAGTGCGCTCAAAATTGGATCCGAGGACAAAATCTCAGTTCCTAGGTGGACACTTAGCAGAACAAAGCACCTCGCAAGGCCTTCCGCCGGTGCCTTATCATTTAATTATAACACCCCAATATAAAACAACATTTTATTAAGGTAGAATAATCTATCATACTAAGTAGATGAAACATAAGACCAACAGACGACTCGCACAATCAACTATAAGCATGCGCGACTCGCAAGGCCAACAGATAAACATGCAAGGGGTTATGGGTTGTGGGGATAAAGATGTATAGGCTGCAGGATAAACATGTGATGGGATCACGATAAAGAATCGAATACTAGGGTAGCAGAGATCAACGGCAGGAATGAAAGACAATGTATCGGTAAACAAGCAAACTTTGCTTGCCTGGAATCCCGCATGGAAGAAGATCTTGTCGTTTCTCACACATCTCAACGTCGTATCCGCGAAGAAGCAACAAACAATGGAAAGTGTAAAAGATGCATTTTACAACTACGGCAAAAGATCCAGCATGATCATACGAGAATGATGCATGACATGGCAAGATGCATTACGAGATGCACTTAATCCAAATTAAGCGGAACCGGGATTCTGACAATTAATATTTATGTTCAAGTTATTTATCTACTCAACAATATTAAATGTTGGTTAACACCAGCAGTCCATGCGCCACAAAATTCTTTTAGTGGCGCACAACATAAATATGCCCACTGATTATGTCATTTTTGTGGCGCACCAAGAAATATGCGCCACAGAAATATGGTGGGCCCCGCCAGATTGGTCTGATTTTATAAATCCGAGGCATATTCTGTGGCGCACAAAGAAAATGCGCCACAGATAGTTGATGTTCTGTGGCGCACCCTGTAGAATGCACCACAAAAAGATGATATTTTGTGGCGCGTGGATCTGGTGCGCCACAAAATGATTTTATTTATGTAGCGCATATGGAGCTGGTGCGCCACAGATAATTTTCCCGCCTTTTCTTTCCGTTTTCCCGCCATTTCCCTGCTCTCCTCTTCCTATAAAATCCCCCTCCGGTCTGAGATTTGAAATTATAGATTTTCAGTCTAGCTAGGTGTGTAAGGATGGTTTGTATTGGTCCTTGCAATAAGTATGCGTCTGGCGGGTTCCACAGTCCCGCCGTCGAGTATCTCGCACGTATTTCCCATAATTTGCATGTTGAGGGTAGGAAAGTGTATCACGACAAACTTATTGAGAATGAGAGCCATCTCGTTTTGTTGGGAGACAAGCTATGCAACACTGGGTATCCATATCGGACCCCTAACCAAATTCGTCGTGAATTGATTAGGATTCGAGTCAGGTTTAACAAGAAAGTTGAGAAGGGCAAGTTCAAGACTCAATGGGATCTTGATTCTTACGCCGAGTCTTACCATTGGGTAGATGAGAGCGATGATTCCGATGACTTCATGCCGTCATCCAAGTCCCTGAAGTCAGAAAAAGCGTCGAAGGGGAA
Source organism: Poa annua (assembly GCA_026929855.1). Classification (NCBI taxonomy): domain Eukaryota; kingdom Viridiplantae; phylum Streptophyta; class Magnoliopsida; order Poales; family Poaceae; genus Poa; species Poa annua. The sequence continues at coordinate 44,648,256 of CM049430.1, forward strand.
CGGCAAGAAGGTTGAATCGTCGTCCAAGAAGAAGAGTGTATCATCGTCAAAGGGCAAGGGCGCTGCATCAACGGATTGAGTTGTGTTGTGTATCTTCAATTCATTTCAGCTACGTTATATCGTCAATTGAGTTGTGTTGTAATATCTTTGTGAACTGAATACATGCGTTGTGTGTTGTATATATATCTTCATAATTTGTCATGTACGTGTTATAATGTGATGTTGGTTTGAGTTGTATACTATTGAAGTTTAAAATTTTCATAATATATCTTTGTACCAATTTAGTTGAAATTTAAAAATTGAATAGGGTTTTTTATAATTAAGATTTTTTGATGTAGGTTATATATATCAATTTGTCGTGTGTTATATATAAGAATAGGTTTTTTATAATTAAAATTTCATTAAATCTTTTTCTGTGGTGCATGGTACCTATTTCTGTGGCGCATTTACTTCTATGGCGCATGCGGCCCATTTCTGTGGCGCAGCCAGCCCATGCGCCACAGAAAACCTAACTAATAAAACCCCCCAACCCTACCCCGCGCCACACAATCCTCTTGCGCGCCGCCGGCGCGCCTCCTCCCGCTCGCATCGCAACTCGCCGCCGCCGGTCCTCTCGCCCGCGCCCTTGACGCCCTCGCGCGCACGGTCCGCCCCCGGCGCGCCTCCTCCCGCCCGCGCCCTCGACGCGCACAGTCCACCGCCGGCGCGCCTCCTCCCGCTCGCATCGCAACTCACTTCCGCCGGTCCTCCCGTCCGCGCCCTTGACGCCCTCGTGCGCATGGTCCGCCGCCGGCGCACCTCCTCCCGCCCGTGCCCTCGACACCCTCGACGCGCACGGTCCGCCGCCGGCGTGCCTCCTCCTGCCCGCGCCCTCAACGCGCACGGGCGCGCACTTTCCGCCGCTCCTGCGCACTCGACGTGCACGGTCCTCCGCTCCCGCGCTTCCTCCCGCCCGCGCCCTCGACGCGCACGACAACTCCCTGAGGTGCTTCGCTCTCCCCCCTCCTTCCTCTCTCCATTACCGCACCGAAGGTGTATGTGAAAATGCCCAAGTGAATTTGTGCACTGTATTTTGTATTTTTTTGTGTTGCAATTTAATTTGTGCTCAAGTGATATGTGTTGCAATTTAATATGTGAATTTGTGCACTGTTCTTTTCTTAGGGCATGTTATGTGTAGCATTTTTTGCACTTAAGCAAGAATTTGAAAGCATTTAATTAGTCCAATATATGATATGTGTAGCAGTTTTTGCACTTAGCAAGAATTTGTGCTCATGTGTAGCATTTGAAAGCACTTAAGCAAGAATGTGTTATTTATTTTTGGCCGATGATTAAACAGATGGTTGCGTGTTACATCTTTAGAGAGGTGCGAGTGAACCATGTTGTCTGAAAATATATGCAATGTTTATTCCACTTTGTTCACTGACGCCATCTCTAAATTTCATATGTGACTGATCAATTCGATATGAGGCCTTGCTTGTTTTTTAATTATATTTTACTTTTTACTATTTACCATATTATGATATATCGATGATTAAAATGTTGTGATACAGGTTTCAGGGTGGGGCTAGTGAGCCTTGTTATATGCATGAGTGCACAGATCTCGTGCATCCTACCTGTCTCACTAGCTCCATCCCTGAAGCATGTCACTTCTAATTATGAGGACTTGCTTGTTTTTGTTGAGTGTTCTTTAACTTGCATTTTACCATCTTTTGTTATGCCGATGATTAAAATGTTGTGACAACATGAAATCCCGAGAGGGAGTAAGCGAGGCCAGTGTGATGCGACCCATGATGTTCAAGAATACACATTTTCTGCATCCCACTGGCTTTCGCTTACTCCGTCTCGGACAATTTGTGTGTTTCTAGTCTAATTAAGTATGAGACAAAATTTTCTTTGGACCGAATTTAATATGACTAATTTTTGCCGATGATTAGATGGTTTCACGTTACATCTTCAGGGAGGTGTGAGTGAACCATGTTGTCTGAACATATACGTAGTGTTCATTCCAAGTTGTTCGCTCACACCATCTCTGAAGTATTTCCATATGAGGCCTTGTTTGTTATTTTTCTTGACTGCCTTTTAATTAACTTGCATTTTACCTTCTTTTGATATACATTTTCTGCATCTCACTGGATTTCAGACACGCCATCTCTAAATTTGTGTCCACAATATATGAGGCATGCGCTTATGTTGAGATTATTTCTTTGCATCTTGTTGTGAATAAGTTTTAATTTGTTGTACTAACTACTTAACCTCCTCTTATGCCTGTAGACGATAGCGCCGCGCCGTCGCGGGTCATCCGGCTTCCGTGGTGTTCGGGAGCGGCCCAACGGCACCTACTATGCCGAAATCCGCGTGGGCAGATTTCGGCAGACGCTCGGGACGTACCCCACACCGAAGGAGACAACGCGTGCGTACGACGTGGTCGCGTGGCATTTCCGGCGCCCGCGAAGCGAGCTGAACTTCCCGGACTGTCAGGACATCGCGAAGGCGGAGTTCCTCGCGCCACGGCCAGCCCTCCTCACCAACGATGATCGTCGCCGCCACCGCCAGGTGCAGCGGCGGATCGACACCGCCGAGAACGACGAGGAGTTGATGCGCCAGTGGAGGGAGGACTTCCCGGGTGACGTCGCCGCCGAGTTGGAATTCTACAGGAACCTAAGAGAGCAAAGGAGGGCAGACCGTTGCCGCCGTCGGGAGGCCGCCGAGAATGCCAACAAGGATGACTGGGACACCGATGACTCCAGGTGGTCCGACATCTTCTATAACACCAGCTTCGAGGATGAGTAGTTTACTCGTGCGACTTCTTTTCTAGCTAGCTTAGCATTTATCTTGTTTAGGTTCTTACTACTTTGTATAAGACCTCTCTTAATTAGAACTATATATGTATGTGATAAGACTTCTTGTGTTCAAATGAATGTGATATGTATGTTCCAATTTATGTACTGGTTGAATATATATGTGTCAACTTGTAATATATCTGTATAAATTCTGTATATATACCTATATTTGTACAGCAGGAATATTTTTTCTAAAATTCCTATTATTTATTCTGTGGCGCATGCTTAAGTTTTTTGTGGCGCATATATTTGTGTGGCGCACATTAACCAGATGCGCCACTAAAATATTTCTGTGGCGCAGCAAGAAGGATGCGCCACAAAAGTGTTAATATTTCTATGGCGCACTGAGGGGGTGCGCCACAAAAATATATTTTAGTGGCGAGATAACTGTGGCGCACCCCTCATTTTCCTTCATGCGCCACAGAAAGGCTAAAGGGTGCGCCACAGGTAAGCTTTTTTCCACTAGTGGCCCTAACAATCTTACAGCTATTACATTAGTGATCTCATCCAATCCCTACCATCCCCTCAATCCTAGAGCGGTGAATTACTCACTCATGGATGGGGGGAACATGGATGGTTGATGGTGAGGCGGTGGAGATGACGATGGTGATGATCCCCTTCGATTCCCCGTCCCGTCAGGGTGCCGGAACAGAGACTTATGGTAAAACCTCAATATCTAATTTGACAAATGTGTTATAAACATTCAAACCATTTTATTGAAATAAAAAGTGTTTCTAAATAAGCATTGCATTCATTAATTTCCAAAACATAAGATGATGAATATATTCTATATAAGAAATGAATTAAAACTAAAATCTTTTCCAAAGTTGTTATATGAAGTTTTCAAATGATTTGTCTTAATATAAAATATAATGGTGCACCAAAATAAAGTTTAATTAAGAATGAATCCATTATATTTCCTATTACTTTAAAAATATTTATATTCTATTATTCTACTATTAAACCAAAATAAAGATGAATGGTTAAGCAAATGAGTTTAAATAACTTATATTCAAACATATTTGAATATGGGTATTTTACAAAATTTATTTAGCCAAAAAAAATTTAGTTAAGATATAATTTCAAATTTGACATTAAGTGTCAAATTTGTATTAAACCAATATTTCAAAATATTTAATTTTGAAAAGTTTTCAAAACATACCCACTAATGGTTTAAAGCATAGATATGAAATTTACAAATTTATAGAAATTAATTTGACATCATTTGGATACTAAAATCTAAAGATATTAATAAAATGAGAAATCAGAAAAAGAAAATGAAAAATCGTTGACGTCATGCTGACGTCACCCTTTCTTCCTCCTCCGGCCGAGAAATCCGCCCCCGAATCCCTTTCCAAATCCGAGCGCAATTAGCGCGATTTGTTTCCCCGTTTCGTCTTTATATAATCCCCACTCCATCCTCCGTATTTACCCTCTCCTCCCTCTTCGTTTCACGCCGCCAGGCCATCGTACGAGCTCGCCGGAGTTCATCTCCTCCGCCGCCGTATTTCTTCCGTCCCCGGTGAGGTAAGCTACCCCAAGCCCCGAGACTCCGTCCACTCCATTCGTCGTGTCCGTGCGCAACCCCCTGATTTTCCCCCGTGAATTTGCATGCATCAGATCGTCGAGTTCGTGCTCGACCCGAGGGTCGCCGCCGCATCCACCACTCCGGCCTCGTTCCTGCGCGTCACCGCGACGAGGAAACACAACGACATTGCCTCCATCTGCTTCGCCGTGTTGCGCCGCGTCCGGAGCTGCTCTCCGCGCGTCCGGGGAGACACTACATCGCCGGGGCCGTCCTCTGTGAGTTCCCCTTTGACTACCAGCCAGAGATGCCCACGTTACAGATCACGATCCCAATGATCAGTGCATCACGATCACATAACCAACATGGTATACAAAGTTACATCATACAACTCGAATAGCATAAGACTTACATAAATACGGGTCACATGACCAAGCCTACAAACATCGTCGCACTGGACGAATAATAACTAAGGATCAACGGAAGTTTCGGCTAGCGTTGGCCCTCTTCACGTCCTGACGCATTCCCACAGAGCAGTTGAGCGGGACACTCAGTTGGCGCAGTCGTCGGCGTACTCCTCCTTCTTGTCGTATCTCTCCTCATTGAAAACCTGGACGTTTGAATATCCAGGGACATAGCCATATGAGTACATTTACGTACTCGCAAGACCACCTCTAAGGGTTAAGTTTTCATGATAATGCAAGAAAACACTTTTCAAAAACTGGGATAGCTGCTATATACGACTATAGGGCTTAGTTTTCAAATACCATGATTTTAGACATAGAGAATACGACATCTCTGTATCTTTGTTGAAGAAAAACTTTTAGAGATAGAATTCTCTTCTCTTAGATATAGCAAGGACATACCCAAGTTCAAAACTTTCTTTTGTAAAACTTTGTCAAAACACTAGGATAGGGGTAACCCTTTTTCCTGACTCGAGATCGGACTGATTGTCTCCCCGAGACCAATCATCCTCACCCAAATTCCGTACCTCCCAGGTACCTCCTTGATGTCTCTTTGTTTCCTCCTAAAACATTTCTCTTTTAAAACCAGAAAACAGCCAGCATGCGTAGTGGGACCTTTCCAACCGTCCATGACCGTGGACGAGGCTATTCGAATAGATTTACACTCTGTAGAGGTTGCACACTTTACCCACACCTATCGGTCATTCCGCCGTGTCTGCCACGGCCCTTCATTCGACAGCATGCGGGGGTCCGGATAACACGATCAAAGCTTTTCACTATGACCACCCTAGCATCGGGGCCTCCCGGTAGGTTTGTTCTCCTCGGCACCGTGTGCTCCACTAGACCTCTTGGTCTTTCCTCGTGACGCTACACCGCCACGTCAGGAGACCCGCCGTAATCGTCCGCCTGCTGGTCCTCAGCAGTGTATTGTCTCTTCCGGACGACAACCCGGCTTCGAGGGCCCAGCCCTTATAGAAAGTATGAGACCCCAACACTAAAACAGACAAGCTTCCGGCTAAGCCCTACCCATGTCAGGTAGTGTGGTTGCACGGGTTAATTGTTCAAGCGGCAGCTAGGGTCACACTTTGTTTTTCAAAACCTTGTCTCCTCCGACTACTCCCAGCAGCTCGGGTTTTCGCAAACACCTCCGATTGCTCCCAGCAACTTGGGTTTTAAGAAAACACTTGCTCGCCGATTGCTCCCAGCAGCTCGGGTTTTCCTCCAAAAAACATTTTTATCAAATAGGTTCCCATCCTATAGTTTTGAGATAAGTAGATGAAGGTAGGCTACTAGAAAACTTAATCTTCTTGATGGAGCCTTCAACAACAAGGCTCATCAAGTAAAACTCTTTTTGTAACATCTATAGTACTTCTAATGGATATCTTTGGCCAAACAATATTTTGTAAAATAGTTTTCGGGTGGCAGGGTACCACAAAGGAAGTAATACATGAATTATTTTATTTTAAAACAAAACATGCTTTGTAAATAGTAGGATTGCATAATGGTGGTGAGGTGGCTTGCCTGGCTCACCAATAAGTCCTTGGTCTTGATCTTGATGCTCCTCAGTTTCATTCCACACTTCCCGTTCCTTCCCGATCGTATCTAGCGTCGTAAATAGGAAGATGAACCACACTCGGAATACCAGACAAAGCCACAAGGACATAACAAACAATAAGCATTGTACAAGACACTGAGATACAAACAGCAGCAAACAACTCCTTTAGCTATGCAACAACAATCAACAAAGTCCATAGAGCTAAGACAATAACATATTCTCCTAAGAAAAATATACACAACAACTCTGAGTATTAAAAAGGTAGTTCTTCAGAACACTGTAACCACATAATACTTAGGGTTATTATACTATTTTATAAGATTTGTTATATTAGTTTCAGGAAATACTTCAGACAAAAGTATCTTAGTAGATTAGGAAATGCTTCAGACAAAAGTATCCTAACACACAAGCAAGTACTAATATTAACACTAGCATTGAGCACACTCACATGCAAACATGTTACTATCTCAAGAAACACCTACTATAAAGTAACTAGGCGACAAACAATGGTAACACCACTGTCCAAACAAGTTTATGACTAAGAGCTAAAAAGGTGCATTAAGCCTCTTTAATAAGACACTGCAATTAATGCCACTTCAACAATTAAACCAAATAATCACACAGTAGACAAGTGTTGACATCAAATCTTTAAGTAAACAAACCCTACAACAATCTTTACAAAGCATAAACAATTACTTAACAACATTTAACACCAGTCGCATCCACATGCATAATACCTAAGTGAATTTAGTGCAACACCCGGGAAACAAGATGAACTAAATTAAACTAACCAGTGTATGACATCACAATACTTTTTTAGGAAACTTATTAGGGTTAAGCAAAGTTAACATCACTGCTCACACAAGTTGTTGATATAGAACCAAAAAGGTGTAGTTGGCTGATTTAATCAAAACACCACAAAGGAGCGGTTGACAACAATCTAGGGCAAACCAGCAAACAACAAGCATTTCAAAACATCACCACTTACTGGATAAAAACATAACACACACATACCCACAAACAAAGCATATAAACACATCTGATTTCATCATTAGGGTACAAAGTGAATAGTGCTAAACATAAGTAAATAATGCACCAACATTACTAAAGTGATTTAACCAAGTCATTATGATTGGGTTAAGGTTCTGATCTTCAAGAGTTGATTAGTAATATTTATACAATTCACATTTGTTAGGAATAGATGATTAAAATCTAAGACTCCTAATAGCCAAATGTTGTTGCTTTGGGAGATAAGTTATAACTCCAAAAATATTGTTCAGAAAAATAAGTTCTTCTAGCACAGTACTCCTAGTAGCTATAGGAAGCTAGGGAAATTGAATTTGCATCAAAAGTTATTACTGAACATGAGTTAAAAATCATACAAATGCTACTAGTCTCAAAACCAAAAAGATTGTATCTTTAGTTTTAGGAATCTCCTGTATGAAAGGTTAATTTGTATGGATAGGAATTTCCTTAATCTTTCTTTAGAAATTAGATTCACTCAATTTGGACACTCCTAGCTTCATATATTTCAGTTTTTGTGGAACACACACATTTTACCATTAATGGTGTACAGCATAAGATATAAATTATTTTTATACAAACCCAACTTTTCATGCTTAGAAAAACACATAAGTACCCAAAAAAATTACTCTTAACTTATTTGTACAAACAGATATAGCACCAAACATTAAAATCAAACACATGCAATTAACAGAAAATAAAAATATTCTTTTTCTACTGTAATGTAGGGACCCCTCGGACAAGTCCGGGATGCCCACGTTATGTAAGAGATCACGATCCCAATGATCAGTGCATCACAATCACATAACCAACATAGGTATCAAAGAGTTACATCATTCAAGTCGTACGAATAAAAGTCTTACAACACATAGACGGTCATACGACCAAAGTCAACAAACCTCGTCACGCAAGACGGAATTAACTAAGATAGCGGAAGCTCGTGGCTAGCGACGACTCTTCACATCTCCGAGCGCAGATTCCCACAGTGCAGTTGAGCGGTGACAACTAAGTGGCGAAGTCGTCGTCGTACACCTCCTCCTCGATGTAGGCCTCCTCATTGCAATCTGGACATTTGAATATCCGGGGGCAGAGCCACATGAGTACAATTACGTACTCGCAAGACCACCTTTAGGTTTAAATTCTCATGATAGTGCAAGAAAAACACTTTTGGAAAACTGGGATGGCTGCTATATATACGACTATAGGGCTCAGTTTTCGAATACCATGATTTTAGACATAGAGAATACGACATCTCTATATCTTTGTTGAAGAAACATTTAGAGATAGAATTCTCTTCTCTTAGATATAGCAAGGACATATCCAAGTTCAAAACTTTCGTTTATAAAAGTTTATCAAAACACTAGGATAGGGGTAACCCTTTCTCTTGCCTTGAGATCGGACTGGATGTCTCCCCGAGATCAACCATCTTCACCCAAATTCCGTACCTCCCAGGTACCTCTTTGATGTCTCTTTGTTTTCTCCGGAAACATTTCTCTTTTTAAACCAAATTGCCCATACGCCTAGATCAGTGGCCTTTCCAACCGTCCATAACCGCGGACGCGGCTATTCGAATAGATTTACACTCTGCAGAGGTTGCACACTTTACCCACACCTATCGGTTATTCCGCTGTGTCTGCCACGGCCCGTCATACGACAGCATGCGGGGGTCCGGATAACACGATCAAAACTTTCCACTATGACCACCCTAGTATCGGGGCCTCCCGGTAGGTTTGTTCTCCTCGGCACCGTGTGCTCCACCAGACCTCATGGTCTTTCCTCGGGACACCACACCGCCACGTCAGGAGACCTGCCGTAATCGTCCGGCTGTTGGTCCTCAACAGTGTATTGTCTCTTCCGGACGACAACCCGGCTTCGAGGGCCCAGCCCTCATAGAAAGTGTGAGAGCCCCAACACTAAAACAGACAAGCTTCCGGCTAAGCCCTACCCATGTCAGGTAGTGTGGTTGCACGGGTTAATTGTTCGAGCGGCTGCTAGGGCAGTACTTTGTTTTTCAAAAACAACTTCCACACTTCCGACTTCTCCCAGCAGCTCGGGTTTTCCTCCATAAAACATTTTTGTTCAATTGGGTCCCCATCCTATAGTTTTGAGGTAAGATAACAGAATATACTATTTGAAAACTTAGTTATGAATATATATAATTTTAATTAAATGCAACAAGTTAAATTAACGAGATGACAAATGCAATGACATGATTGGAGAAAACTCCGGGGCGTTGCAACCTGGTGGCGCGCTCCTCGCCGGAGACGAGGGGGACGGCAGCGCTCCGCTCGGACTCCGATGCACAGGTCGGTGCTGTGCGTCCCTGGCCTCGAGATGGTGACGGCGAGGTGCGTATTGTCGCGGCGGACCCGATGGCGAGCTCGGCGACCAAGCGCATGTCCTGGACGACGGCGAGACGCGGCCGGAGTACCTCAAACACCGGCGAGCTCCGTGTCGAGCACGGTTTCCGTGTTCTGTCGCGAAACAATTAAGGGAGATGGGTCAGGCGGGTGCGCACAAGCGAGGGGAGAAGAAGGATAAGGGGCTCAACCCCAGGCAGTAGCTCACCTCGCCGGAAAGAAGGGAAATTGTGGCGGCAGTTGACAGAACTCCGGCGAGCAAAATCGGCAGCCCGACGGCGAGTGTAGCGTACCTGCACTTAAAATAACGCAGATACCTGTGTAAAGTTTAAATCCCTTGATCGATTCGTTTGCACACACACAGTTTACGATGTAATATCACAACAAAGTATCAATTTTATTACATCGATGATCCAGACTTACAAAATATTCAATACAAGTTGCATAGCATAAAGCTAGTTTTGAAAGAGTAAACAATGGAAATACAATAGCAGTGAGCCTCCATCACATTCATGTTGCCACAGGCGAAAAACATGTTGGTTGTAGACTCGAAACCTTTAAACGAAACCTCACTCGCCATCTGATCAATCTGCAATAAGAAAAAATATTACAACAACGTGGGTCAGATTCCATTAAAAATGGAGTCTGGCAAGTGACACTATGGTGGACACCTAGAGGAATAACTCTAATAACCTATATGCTTATTTGGTGGTGGAGTTCAAGGCTATTTTGCATAAAGCCAATTTTTCCTAACTCTTTGGAAAACACTTTTCTTCTATTCAAGACATTCGTGGCATGAAAACCACTGTCTCATTCTACCCTTTTTAACCCATCAAGTTTTAATTTTTTAAGTTGGAATGGTGGAATCCTCCGTTGACGGTCGTGATTAGCTGCTCAAATTGTCCGTACCGGGGACACGGCTAAGTACTTAGTTTTACACTCTCCAGAGGTTGTGCACGTTCACCATTGTACCCATTCAACCCAAACTATCCTTTACACACTTATAGTGATAAAGAAAAGGAGAAGAATGAGACGAGATCGTTCAGAAGCATTTTCCCTCCCACCTGGCTTGACCCGTTCCACCTAACACCATCTACATCTGCTTGTCAAGACGAAGAGAGTCCACGCAACATAGTTGATCAGGCCAGAGCCCATTGGCAATGGCTGCACTGGAAGCAATCGTCACTCGGATTTCTTCAGATTCCTCTGTTCCTGGGTGGCCATTCACAAGTGTACGTACTACAAGAACCATAGACATGGCCTGAGTAGCCACTCAACATAAACCATACAACCTCTTATCACCCAGGTGTTTCATTCTTAACTTACTAGAATTTATATTTTCACAAAACAACATTTGCATAGCATCAATAATTCTACCAAGTATTATATAGGTACCTAGACACGGGAGTAAGGAATTTCTACACATGTATAGCATAGCAATACTATCCTACACATTCATATATAAAAATACACTAAGGAATGCATATAGAAAATAGTAGGAGGTTTATGAGGTGTGCCACTTGCCTTTGAATGATGTATTGCTCACAAATTCTTTTCAACGTTACTCGGGACTCTCTGTTCAGTCTAACAATATAGGCAAACAACAATACAACAATCATAAAACGAAACAACACAACACATACAAGCATACATAATGAACAAACAAGTTTCATAAACTTCTAAGGAAAACATATCATGCATGAAATGCAAATTATTTGTAAGGACTAGAAATGCATGCCATGCCATGAAAATATTTTAAGTTAATGCAAGGAAATGTGTTGGTCAAAATGACTAAGGACTAAGGTTAGAAGTTGGATAAAACACCTTTGTTATAATTTATCTTGAATAAGCACTCTAATGACTTAGTCATGATGTGCATATCTACTTAGAGAAAATACTAAGTCTATTCTTCAAGGTGATCAACAATTATTAACAACTCTTCGTAAATTGGATATTCACTATAGTGAGAGAGACAGACACCCGGCCAGCCACTTAAATCGTGAGACAGGTCTCATGTACGTGGACATGTAAGGTTAGTCTCCAGGCTGCTTCATCTCACCATGCCGCTAGGATCCAACAAACTTAAAGATGATAACATCATGATCAAAAATTGTTTAAGTCTAAAGTGAAAGACAGATTAGGAAAGAGGAAAAAGATAGAAAGAAAGATGTAGTTGGTCTTCCAGGCTTCATCTCCAGACTTGTAATATTCTCCTTGGTGATGTCTTGATTGAATTCTTGGTAGACTTGAATAATCTTCAGACTTGATGATTTTTGTATCACTTAGGCTGGTCTTGGATTTACCTTAGTCTTCATGAAGTCTCAGAGAAGAAGGGAGAAAAGAAAGAGAGAGGAAGCTAGAATTAGAAAATATTTTCTGGTTAGTCTTCATGAACTTCTTCTTGATTTTCTTCTAAGTGCTTCTACTCCTTGAAGATATTTTTGAAGTCTTGTTTTGGCTAAGTCCGTCATTGGCCTTCTAGCTCCATGTTGAAAATCCTAAGTGTCTAGTGCATAGCATTTTTTTACCAAAATACTAAGTTTGAAAATAATCCTAACTTAGAGAAAATGAGGGAGCAGTTTTCCTCTAAGGAGTATAACTATATGAGAAAAAATATGTTATGCATGAAATGCACTTTTTAGTCATAAGAAACATCATACAAAATTTGTGATATTTATAAAGTATGCATTTGGCTATAAATGCATTAGGCAATCTAATTAATTTCTATTTTTGCAAAATATAATAAAAGTAATAATATAAGATTAAAGTTTTCTATGATTAAATTTTTATAAAAAAAAATTATAAATAGTTTTAATATACAGAGGGGATTTAAATAGATATATAGCAATTGGATTTAATAAAAAATAAGGTTTCTATTAAAAGTTATGTCAAAAATAGTCAAACTATTCAAATTAAATATATAACTCTCAAATCATTCAAATACTACTCAAAATTATTTTATAACAGAGGCATCATTTTACAAACATTCGAAAGTCTCTAAAACAATTTTATTTGCAATTTTTGAATTTACAGATTTAAAGTTATGACAATGATACCCAAATTCCCCATTTGCAATTTGAATATTTTAAACTAAGTCAATTTTTAATTCTAACAGATCTAAAATATTCTACATGTCAAGAGCTTTCCAAATATATAAAAATATTTGAATTTGGATAAACAGAGAAAAAGATATGATAAAACTAATGTGTAGGGTCTATTCTGCAAAACTGCCAATTAACTAAGTCGAGAGAAATCATTTTCCACGTCAGCGCTGACTGTGCGCTGACTGTGCTGCTGACGCGGATCTGACGTGGCCTCCTGTGATTGGATGTTACCGATTCGAATAAAACAAAAGGCAGGAGCCGTTGGATCAAGATCCAACGGTCCAGATCTAACGACTAAACGCGGGCGGCGCTAGGTCACCGGAGGGCTCGCCGGAGACGATGCACGTGGCGGCGGCGCGTCGACAACAAACGTTCTACGACATCTATGGGATACTGGAGGGAGCGGATAATACCAAAATGAAGAGGAGGCCGTGGCGGTCTGGATGGCGAGGCGGTGGTCTTTGAGGCGCCTTCGTTTGTTGACAATGGCTCGCCGGATTAAAGAATGAGAGCGGCGAGCTCCTGTCGATGACGGGAACGGCGTTCTGGTGCGCGAGAGGAAACCCGGCCAAGTCAGAAAGATGCGCACGAAAAAATAAAGAGCAAGGGAGAAAGGGGAGTGCTCGGGAAGTCTTGTACTCGCCGGAGTTGGAGAAATTCGCCGGCGGCAATGGACGAACGGTGGCGGCGATTGTGGACAACCTGGGGGCGCTCGGGCTAGGAGTCTTCGGGGAAAGGAGAGCGGAGGAACATGGGGTTTATATGGGGGCAGAGGAGGAAAAAAGAACGCGTTGATTTCGCCCGGATTTTGGAATGGGATCGAAGAGCATCTCGGAGGATTTTCCGGCTCGAGGTTGAAGAAGGTATGTCCGGCTGACAGGTGGGTCCCCCATGTCAGGTATTTTTCTTTTTCTTTTCTGTTTTTCTATTTCTTTCATAACTTTTGATTTATAACACCAAATGAAGTCAAATAAATTTCTAATTTTTTTTAAAATTAATATCTTTGTGTTAAACCAGTTGTGGGCATGTTTTGAATAATTTTGAAAATTAGTATTTTGAAATATTCATAAAATGCAAAATTGCCCAATTAGGTCAACTTTGAAATTAGTAATTTACTAAATTCTTTTTAGGTTATTAAAATTTATGAAATTACCCACATTCAAATATGTCTGAATTCAAGTTATTTAAACTCATTTTCAAATACTAATTCATTTTTGGCTTTAGTATAATATTAAATAGTATAACACAACTATATGAAAATGAAAAGGGAAAACAATAATGTATTCAATTTTAATTCAAAATAATTTGTGCACCATTATATTTTATATTAAGATAATTCATTTGAAAACTTCATAACAACTTTGGAAAAGATTTTAGATTTAAATTCATTTCTTATATAGAACATATATTCATGAAATTCATTTTATGTTTTGAAAAAAAGTGAAAAATCATTTAAGCTAATGAAATGTTTATTTGGATAATTCATTAATTATAAAATATATGAAGTTATTAAAGTTATAAACTATAGGATTGTAATTTGAACACCATGTTTTAAACTTAGTTGAGAGAATGAAAACCATTTGGCAAATTACACCATTTTTAAATAATTTTGAATTTATGAAATTATGAATATATATGGCTAAGTGGTTGAGATGACGTTAGCAGGTATTTTCTTTTTCTGTATTTCTATTTTATTCATATCTTTAGATTTAAATGTCCAAATGAAGTCAAATAAAATTCAAATAATTTGTAAAAGCATTATCTTTGTGTTAAACCAGTTGTGGGCATGTTTTGAATACTTTTGAAAGATAATACTTTGAATTGTTCATAAAATGCAAATTTGCCCATTTAGGTCAACTTTGAAATTAGTAATTTAATAAATTCATTTGTGGTTAAATAAAATTTATGAAACTACCACAGTCATATATATTTGATATTAAGTTATCCTAAACTCACTTTTAATATTAATCATTTTTGGTTTTAGTGCAATATAAAATAACATACCACATCTATCTGAAATGAAAATGGAAATATAATGTTTTCATTTTTTTAATTCAAATAATTTGTGCACCATTAAATTTTATATTATGATAAATCATTTGAAAACTTCCTAACATATCTCTGGAAAATATTCTAGATTTATTTCATTTCTTATATTGAATATATTCTTTAAAATCATTTTGTGTTTTGAAAATAATGAAAGTAATTTAGGTAAATTAAATGCCCATTTGGATAATTAATTAATTATAAAATCTCTGAAGTTTTACATTTATAATCTATAGACTTGAAATTTCCAAAAACTATGTTTTGAACTCAGGAAAAGAATGAAAACCATTTGACAATTAGACCATGTTTCAAATAGTTTAAAAGGATACTTGTAAATATTATTTTAATTTATGAATAGCTATGGCTAAGTTGTTGAAATCAAATACTTAGAAAGAAAATTTCTATTTACAAGAAAATGGTTTCAAAGTTTGTAAATCATTTGTCAAATCACATACTGAGGTTTTAAGAATTACAATGGACAATAAAATGTTTAACTTGAAACAACTTTTGAAAATAATGATAAATTGAGATATTTGAAATATTAAACTTTTTCAATATGCTTGAAGTCTTTTATATTTGGTTTTCTTATGCATTTTAATATTTAATTCTAATCAAAACAAAAGTTTAAAATTTTAGTGATTTTTAAACATTCCAAAATATTGGGATGTTGCTGACTACCACCCTTAAAAGAAATCTCGTCCCCGAGATTCGGAGAGACTAGAAAGAAAAACAAATGCTTGGATTGATTCTGATAACTCAAGAGGTAATCCAGTTGTTGATACGGAAACTACAAACCAGTAGAAAATGATCCCGCTGATTGGGGTTGCTAGAAAGAAAGATAGACTTCGATCTCCGGGTTTTGACGACAGGGTTTGAATTATATGGGTGGCTACCACCCTTAAAAGAAATTTTTGTGGTCAGTCTAGAAACTTTGTTTAATCTCGCTTACTTTTCTGATGTAGAGTGTATAAGTATTCAAAATACAATGGTATGTGGTCATTGATTATATTTTGGTTCACCAAATTCCACAACTCACTCTGGGTATTTTTTAGTAGTTGCATTGTTGTGCGCATATCGTTGGTGTTGGTATTGGGGTGAGACATCTGTTTGGTTTAGAAAATAAATGAGTTGAATTATAGGTACTATGGAGAAATTATAATTCAATAATTCCGAACAAGGAAACCAATCACTAACAAAATCAATCAACATGGTTCAAACACAGGCAAACACATACGTAAAAAATCCAAACTTCTTTTGAGAAACTGAACTAATCGTTTATCGAACGAAACACACCAATGTCATGGAAAGACAAAGATTGATAGTACTGCCATACCACAATTGCATAGGTCAATACATCATCGGATCTCCTTATTCTAATGGGTAGGTGGTCTAATCTATATTTTTCTTGAGTGCCTCGAATTCCTCCTCTACTTCCTTGAGTTCTTCAAGATGCTTTTGGGTGTTGTGAAGTCTAAAACGAAGTCTTTTTGCAAGGTACTCGATGGCTCTCCTTGCTGTATTTCTTGCTAAATCAAAGAATGATGTGTGAAGTATTGGGTTCGTGAACATGCAGTCACCCTTAGTCTTGTGGTCATCTTATTTGCTTCTGTATAGATGGACTAGTACCCACCAGTACTCTTGGCCTTCATCCATGAAAGGAAAACCTTTGTATACTGCTTCTCCTTCAAAACCCAATCTCTTCATGTTATCCTTAAGTGCTCTTGGGAACTCTGTCTCACATTTCAAGGTCATGGTCATCAGTGGTCCATTCTTGAGTGATTCAATGAGGGCGGTCATCTAAAAACAAGGGAAGATAATTAGAAAGGAAATAGTTAAGATAGTTACAAGAATGATGTTTGAAAAGTTCTTATTTTCAGCAAACTGAATGAAATAGATTTTCAATCCTATGGCCAAACCTAATTCTATCCAAACCTAGGGTTTCGAACCTACATGCAACACAGTGCTCTGATATCATCTGTAGCGTACCTGCACTTAAAATATGGCAAGGTACCTATGTATAGTGCAAATCCCTGGATCGATTCGTTTGCACACACAGTTTACGATGTAATATCACAACAAAGTATCAATTTTTATTACATCGATGATCCAGACTTGGAAAATATTCTTTTACAACTTGCATAGCATAAAGCTAGCACAGAAAGAGAAAACAACGGAAATACAATAGTAGTGAGTCTCCATCATCTTCATGTTGCCACAGGCGAAAACATTTTGGTTGCAGACTCGAAACCTTTAAACGAAATCTCACTCGTCATCTGATCAATCTGCAATAAGAAAAATATTGCAACAACGAGGGTCAGATTCCATTAAAAATGGAGTCTGGCTAGTGACACTATGGTGGACACTTAGTGGAATAACTCTAATAACCTATATGCATATTTGGCTGGTGGAGTTCAAGGCTATTTTGCATAAAGCCAATTTTTCCTAACTCTTTGGAAAGCACTTTTATTCTATTCGAGACATTCGTGGCATGAAAACCACTATCTCGTTCTACCCTTGTTCACCCATCAAGTTTTATATTTTTGAAGTTGGAATGGTGGAAACCTCCGTTGACGTCCGTGATCAGCTGCTCAAATTGTCCGTACCGGGGACACGGCTAAGTACTTAGTTTTACACTCTGCAGAGGTTGTGCACGTTCACCATTGTACCCATTCAACCCAAACTATCCTTTAAACTCCAAAGTGATAAGGAAAAGGAGAAGAATGAGACGAGATCTTTCAGAAGCGTTTTCCCTTCCACTCTGGCTTGACCCGTTCCACCTAACACCCTCTACATCGGCTTGTCAAGCCGGGGCGAGTCCACGCAACTTAGTTGATCAAGCCAGTTTCCATTGGCAATGGCTGCACTAGAAGCAATCTTCACTCGGAGTTCTTCAGATCCCTTTGTTCGTGGGTGGCCGTCCACAAGTGTAATTCCACAGGTAAATCCCCTGGGAACCAACTCAACATAAACCATACAACCACTTTCCACCTAGGTGTTTCATTCTTAACTTAGTAAAATTTAGATTTTCACAAAACAACATTTGCATAGCATCAATATTTCTACTAAGTATTATATAGGAACCTAGACACGTAGTAAGGAATTTCTACACAGGTCTAGCATAGCAATACTATCCTACACATGCTTATATAAAAATACACTAAGTAAAGCATATAGAAAATAGTAGGAGGTTTATGAATGTGCCACTTGCCTTTGGATGATGTCTTTGCTCACAAAATCTTTTCAACGTAACTCGGCTCTCCGTTCAATCTAAACAATATAGACAAACAACAATACAACAATCAACCTAAAACACAAGACAATGCATACAAACACATACATAATGAACAAACAAGTTTCATAAAACTTCTAAGGAAAAATATGTTTATGCATGACGTGCAAAATATTTCTAAGGACTAGAGATGCATGTCATGCCATGAAAATATTCTAAGTTAAGTGCAAGGCAAATATGTTAGTCAAAATTTACTAAGGACTAAGGTCATAAGTAGGACAAATACTTAGATATAAATCCTCTTGAATAAGCATTCTAATGACTTAGTCATGATGTGCAAAATACATAGAGAAAATACTAAGTCTATTCTTCAAGGTGATCAACAATTATTACCAACTCTTTGTAAATTGGATATTCACTATAGTGAGAGAGGCAGACACCCGGCCAGCCACTTAAGTTGTGGAACAGGTCTCATGTACGTGGACATGTAAGGTTAGTCTCCAGGCCGCTTCATTGCCATCTGGACTCCCGTGGACCCCTCCTATTCATCTAGAAGTATGCAGACCCTCCTGACGTCATCTGACCCATTGCACCCCTCCCAACTATCTAGGAGTATCAGTAGCACTTCTACGTCATCCTAAAGCACGTGCGACAATCATAGCAATCTGGACTCCCCGTGGACCCCTCCTAGCCATCTAGGTGTATAAGGACCCTCCTTACATCATCTGACCCATTGCACCCCTCCCAGTCACCTTGGAGTATCATTAGCACTTCAAGCTCATTCTAAAGCATGTGCGACAATCATAGCCGTCTGGACTCCCGTGGGCCTCTCCTATTCATCTAGAATTATGCGGACTCTCCTGGCGTCATCTGACCCATTGCACCCCTCCCAGCTATCTAGTAGTATCAGTAGCACTTTAAGGTCACCCTAAAGCACGTGCAACAATCGTAGCCATCTGGACTCCCGTGGACCCCTCCTAGCCATCTAGGAGTATACGGACCCTCCTTACGTCATCTGACCCATTGCACCCCTCCCAGCCATCTAGGAGTATCATTAGCACTTTTAGGTCATCCTAAAGTACGTGCGACAATCGTAGCTATTTGGACACCCGTGGAACCCTCCCAGCCTTCTAACAGTACACAGACCCTTCTTACGTCATCTGACCCACGGGCACCCCTCCCAACCATCTAGAAGTATCATAAGCACTTTTAGGTCATCCTAAAGCACGTGCGGCAATCGTAGCCATCTGGACTCCCCGTAGACACCTCCTAGCCATCTAGGAGTATACGGGCCCTCCGTACGTCAACTGACCCATTGCACCCCTCCCAGCCATCTAGGAGTTTCAGTTGCACTTTTAGGTCATCCTAAAGCACGTGCGACAATCGTAGCCATCTGGACCCTCATGGACCCCTCCTAGCCTCATAGGAGTATACAGCTCCTCCTTACGTCATCTGACTCACGGGCTACCCTCCCAGCCATCTAGGAGTATCAGTAGCACTTTTAGGTCATCCGAAAGCACGTGAGACAATCATTGCCATGTGGACCCCCGTAGACCCCTCCTATTTATCTAGAAGTATGCGGACCCTCCTGACGTCTTCTGACCCATTGCACCCCTCCCAACTATCTAGGAGTATCAGTAGCACTTTTAGGTCATCCTAAAGCACGTGCGACAATCGTAGCCATCCGTACTCCCCGTGGACCTCTCCTAGCCATCTAGGAGTATACAGACCCTCGTTACGACATCTGACCCATTGCACCCCTCCCAGCCATCTAGGAGTATCATTAGCACTTTTAGGTGATCCTAAAGCACGTGCAACAATTGTAGCCATCTGGACTCCCGTGGACCCCTCCTAGCCATCTAGGAGTATACGGACCCTCCTTGCGTCATCTGACCCATGGTACCCCTCCTAGCCATCTAGGAGTATCATAAGCACTTTTAGGTCATCCTAAAGCACGTGCAACAATCGTAGCCATCTGGACTCCCGTGGACCCCTCGTAGCCATCTAGGAGTATACGGACCCTCCATACGTCATCTGACCCATTGCACTCGTCCTAGCCATCTAGGAGTATGATTAGCACTTTTAGGTCATCCTAAAGCTCGTGCGACAATCGTAGCCATTTGGACACCCGTGGACCCCTCCCAGCCTTCTAGGAGTATACGGACCCTCCTTACGTCATCTAACCCCTTGCACCCCTCCCAGCCATCTTGGAGTATCACTATCACTTTTAGGTCATCCTAAAGCACGTGCGACACTCGTAGCCATGTGGACCCCCATGGACCCCTCCTAGTCACCTAGGGGTATACAGACCGTCCTTACGGCATCTGAGCCATTGCATCGCTCCCTGCCATCGAGGAGTATCATTAGCACTTTTAGGTCATCCTAGAACGAAGCCGGAACAAGTAACTGGCGAGAAGGACCCAGAAGAAGAAGCCACGTTTCACCAACCTCGACTCGATCGAGCTAGTAGCGGCGGGATATCAAACCCCCCGTGATGAAACACGTGACAGCAATCGCCAGTACGATCACGGTCGCCAATACAGCCGCAGCGATGATCAAGGTCGCCAATCCAACCCAGGACAGTACAACCGAAGTGGCAGCAGCATCAACCACAACGACGGAGGCCAAAAACGCGAGTGGAGACGCGCAATGACCCCAGCCGAGGAGTTGGCGCAACCGTGCAAACATCACATGTTCCGCAACCAGGAAACGGGCAAATGGGGCGCCAACCACTTGTTGAAGGATTGTCGCAAAGCACGGAAGATCTACAAGGCCATGCAGCACATCATCACTCGTGCACCGGCGCTGCAGCCAGCCACGCAGCTCGCCATCCAGGCAGCACCCGCGAACAACACCCCAGCACATGCGGCAGGAGCTTTCCCCAACAGCAGCAGCAGCAGCCGCAGCACGAAGCCCAGCCGATGGCAGACGACGCTTACCCAGCTGCGCGTGGACAGCTCAACATGATACAGAAGGGACGCCCTTCAACCAGGGTCCAGAAAGCTCATCACCCGCGAAGTTCTCGAAGCCATCACCTGTCCACGCGCTGTACCAAACTACCTGAGAGGGTCAGAAACACCGATCATGTTCTTAAGGCAGACCACCCGTCGGAGGTACCCGACCCGGGCACGCTGCCCTAGTAGTTGAAGCCCTAATCGGAGACTACAACCTGAAGAAGGTATTCATGGATGGAGGCAGTGGCATTAACATCATATTCGATGACACTCTCAGAAGGATGAACAAGTCGACAGAAAAATTGCCAGAGTCTGAGACCACCTTTCACGGCATAGTACCAGGGCAAGCAATCACGCCCATGGGAACGATCACACTCGACGTTATCCTCGGCACACCCGAGCACTTCAGGAGAGAGTTGATAGACTTCGAGGTCGTCGACTGGAAGTCGCAGTACCATGCGATACTTGGGCGCCCAACCTTCGCATGGTTCATGTCAATACCTCACTATGCCTACCTGATGCTCAAGCTGCCTGCACCTAAAGGCATAATTACGGTGTGAGGCGACTTCGACCATTCTAACAGTTGCGACCACGAGTTCAGCAGGATCTCTGAGTTCTTTGGGGTCGAAGAGCACTTCGAGGCAATGGCAGCAGTCAACGACAAGACCATCTTCCCACCCCGTAAGAAGCTAGCCAAGGACGACGCCTTCAACACAAATGACGACACGATAACCCATCAAGTCCACCGGACTGACGGCAGCAAGACGATCAAAGTATCGTCAAGTCTAACTCCCGCATAGGAAAGCGCGCTCGTCGAGTTTCTACGTGAGAACTGGAAAATCTTTGCATGGCAACCCTCTGACATGCCAGGAATACCAAGGAATCTTGCCGAGCACTCCTTAAAATTCCACAAGGACACCAGACCCGTCAAACAAGTCATGCGACGCTTCTCATGACCCAAACGGGACGCGATCACTATGGAAATCGACCAGGTGCTGCATGTCAAGTTCATCCTAGAGATCAAGGATTCAGACTGGGTCGCCAACCCTGTCCTGGTAGAGAAGAAGAAGACGAAGAAACTACGCATGTGCGTCGACTTCACTGCCATCAACAAATGCTGCCCCAAGAACCACTTCCCGCTCCCACGGATATATCAGATCATCGACTCGACAGCAGGTTGTGAGCGCCTGTCTTTCCTGAACGCCTACTTTGGTTACCAGCAGATCAGACTAAACGTCGACGACGAAGAAAAAACTGCATTCATCAGACCCGACGGCGTCTTCTGCTATCAGACAATGCCCTTCGGGTTGAAGAACGCTGGTGCGTGGCACCAGCGTACAATGCAAACATGCCTCAAAGGGCTCATCGGGCAGATTGTCCAGGTCTACATCGACGACATCGTTGTCATGACCCGCAAGGAAGACACCCTCGTCGGCGACCTTTGCAAGGTCTTCGCCGCGCTCGACGAGTATCAGATCAAGCTGAACCCAGATAAGTGCGTTTTTGGCGTGCCAGCCGGAGAACTGCTAGTGTACCTCGTATCTGCAAGAGGAATCAAAGCAAACCCCGAGAAGGTGCATAACATACTCACAATGCCAGCACCGACCAAGCTCCGCGAAGGGCAGCGACTAGCCGGCCGAGTCGCAGCTCTCAACCGGTTCATTAGTAAGTTGGGTGAGAAGGCTCTACCCTTCTACCAACTGATGAAGAAGACGGACATGTTCGAGTGGACAGAGGAAGCGCAAGATGCATTCGACCAAATCAAAAAGACCCTGACGACCTCCCCAGTTTTGGTGGCACCACTGGGCAACGAGCCGCTCTACCTCTACGTCTCAGCCACCAACAGAGTAGTGAGCACGGTACTCATGGTAGAACGAGAAGAAGAAGGGCACAGCCACCCCGTCCAAAGACCTGTCTACTATCTCACCGAGGTTCTAACACTGTCCATGCAAAACTACCCGCACTACCAGAAGCTGGCCTACGGGGTCTTCATGACTTCAAGAAAGGTCGTCCACTACTTCTCCGAGCACCCCATCACGGTTGTAAGCTCCTCCGGGCTATCAGACATCCTCACAAACCAGGGCGCGACAGGACGAGTCGCCAAGTGGGTTGTCGAACTAGGACCCTGGGGGCTGAAGTATGCTCACCCGAAGTCAATCAAGGCCCAAGTCTTTCCAGAATTCCCAACCGAGTGGATAGAAGCCCAGCTACCGGACATTCCCGACTTGTCCAACGCATGGGCAATGTACTTCGACGGCTCCAAGAAGTTCAGAGCTGCCGGGGCAGGAGCCGTCCTCATCTCCCCGAAAGGCGACAAGCTAAAGTACGTTCTGCAGATGGACTTCCCAACACCCTCCAACAACGAAGCAGAGTACGAGGCCTTAATCCACGGCATGCGGATGGCCGAAAACTGCGGCGCCACTCACCTCATGATTTACGGCGACTCGTACCTCATCGTACAACAAACTATAAAGGCTTGCGACGCCCTCGCTGACAACATGATTGCCTATAGAGACCTGTACAACCAGTTGGAGGGCACCTTCGACGGCTGCGAGCTGCGGCACATTGGCCGCGAAAGCAACGAGGCAGCCGACGTCCTCGCCAACATGGGATCAGACAAGGTGCCAATGCCACCCGGCGTCTTACTCGAGCGCATTACGCAGCGATCCATTAAGCTTCGACCCGCACCAGTCTCCTCCACACCTTCAACGAGCACTGCCAACCCGCCAAGCAAAGAAAAGGAGCCCATGGAGGTCATGCTGGTTGAAGCCACATGGACATGCCCATACCTAGCTTACATGCTGCACCAAAGGCTGCCAGTCGATCCAGTCGAAGCCAAGCGCATCATTCGGCGCTCCAAAAGTTTCACCATCATCAACGGTGAGCTCTACAAGAGAAGCATCTCAGGAATTCTACAAAGGTGTGTAGATCCAGTCGACGGTCAAGACATCTTACTCGATATTCTTGCTGGCATCTTCCGGCATCACGCCACAGCTATGCACGATGCCGAAGACCTAGTAAGGAAATGCCCTGGCTGCCAGGACTTCGCCAACAAGCCACATGTGCCGGCATCCGCGCTGAAGACTATACCACTAGCCTGGCCCTTCGCTCAATGGGGACTGGACATGGTAGGCCCACTCAAGAAATCATCACCCGGAGGACACACACATCTTCTGGTAACAGTCGACAAATTCACCAAGTGGATCGAAGCCGTGCCTATCACAAGTTCGACTGCATCATCAGCAGTTAACTTCATCAGGTCCATCATCTTCAGATTCGGGGTACCAAACAGCATCATCACCGACAATGGCTCGAACTTTACAGCCAAAGAATTCAAGGACTTCTACTCCGATCAAGGCATCAAGCTCAATTATGCATCTCTCTCGCACCCACGGTCCAACGGGCAAGTCAAAAAAGCAACGGCCTAGTCTGCAGCGGCATCAAGAAGCGCCTACGAGTGCCGCTGAGACGCGCCGCGGGCGCCTGGGTCGAAGAACTGCCATCAGTACTTTGGAGCCTGCGAACCACGCCAAACAGGTCCACCCAATACACACCATTCTTCATGGTGTATGGCGCAGAGGCGGTCTTGCCCTGCGACATCAAGTTTGACGCACCACGGGTGGTGGCCTACGACGAGTCTAACGCAGAAGAAGCAGTCGAAGACGACATGGATGTCCTGGACGAAGCTCGCGACATCGCCCTCTCACGATCAGCCGTGTACCAGCAAGACCTGCGCAACTACCATGGACGGAGGCTACGGCCAAGGGCATACGTCGCAGGCGACCTAGTCCTCCGCCTCAAGCAGAAGAAGGTGCACAAGCTCGCCTCCCCATGGGAGGGCCCGTACATTGTGACAGAAGGAATTGGTGGCGGAGCTTCTCACCTGAAGGACTCGAAGACATGAGCAGTCTGCAGCAACCCATGGAACGTCGCACAGCTTCGTCGTTTCTACGCCTAGTCGACTCCATCGTTGTACCAAAACCAACATGTCAAGGCGGCAGGTTTCAGACGCACTCTTTCCCTTACCGGGGTACCTAATGGGACTGGAAGGGTTTTAACGAGGCGGCTTGCTCGCAAAAATCAATAAAGTGACTTGTGGAACAAGCTCTCCCCTTTACTCTTTCAGTCAAAAAGCAACTTCAAACCTAGGTCGCCACACGAACTACTGGGGGCTGCGCCATACAGGTCAAACCAAAAGCCTAGTCCACCACTCGAACCACTCGGGGGCTGCGGCATACAGGCTTTATTCGCAGTGAAAGAAAAAGATCACACTTCAGTTCCGGTTTCAACTCTATAGATCGATACAAATTGAAGATGTATTATTTTATAAGAATATTTTCACTGTTCAACTATAATTAGGGTTTAACTAAATGTGATCTGGCTTTTACAATAACATCTGATCGCTTTTTATTCCCGCAGTAGTGCGCCGCCTCGATCTCTCGTACGTGGGCCTTCGCGTGTGGTCGTCGTATCAATCGTGGGCTCCTGGATGGTTTCCGTGACCGTGCCTCCAAAGGCCACCGTACAACATCGCTGCCACGTAGCTGGACAGATCCTGGCATAGCGCTTGTAGACGATCCAAGGCATTACGTGAGTGTATATTGGATGCATGCACAGGGCACATAGCTGGGTGCCACCTTCATCCATGACGTGGTTAGCACAAGCATGTAGATTAATTAGCACGTCTAACTCCTTGTGCTTTGTGGCTGATTTGCGTCTCTTGATCGCCGCTCGTCTTGTGATCGCTGTCCTCCCCTCTCCTCCTCCTTGTTCCATCTTGACGGATGCCAAATCTATTTAAACAATAATACAATGATTTAGATAGTATATAATTCTTAGATATCAAAGTATTAGTTGTAGATAGGAATAAATTTACCTTTTTTTTTTAAAGGGAAATCCGGCGTCTGCATCGTAGTGATGCACGCAGCCATTTATTGAGAATAATAGTAGCATAGAGTATTACAAAAAGTTTAAATGATAAAACATCCCAAGTGACTACAAGCCAGCCACCAAACAAAAGTAAAGTTTGTAAAAACTAGGGAGCACAAATTCGTCTATCATGTTGCCACCCATCTCGGTTGAGGATAGCACGCACCACCGCCATAAGACGGGTACATCCAGCCTCCAACAAAGGTCGCTGGTCGAGTGGTAGTAGGAAAGACCACATAGTAATCCAATAGGTAGCCCGGTGAACAACCTGTAAAAAGTGAGCATTTTCAAGTCTGTTAAAAACAACATCATTTCTGCAATTCCATATAGCCCAAACGAAAGCACATACGCCAATGCGTATACGATTCTTTGTTTTCTTATCAATCCCCCAAAGCCAAGATCCAAATATATTTGACAGGCTTGTTGGAGGTGCAATGTTGAACGTGAACTGAAGCAACCTCCAAATCTTATGCGCAAAAGAGCATTCAAAAAAAAGATGCTCAACCGTTTCATCATGGTGACAAAAAACACATTTCTTATCACCACTCCAATTTCTCTTGTGTAGTTTATCTTTCGTGAGAATTACCTTCCGATTAACAAACCACATGAAAATTTTAATTTTTAGAGGGACCTTCATTTTCCATAAGTACTTACGCAGGAAAGGTGTATGTCCATTCATGTACTCATTGTACATAGACTTGACCGTGAACTGCCCATTAGTTCTCAAATTCCACCTAAAAGTATCATTTTCCGGATTAAGATGAACACTCATCAATTTCTGGACCAAATCCAGCCATGCCGTCCATTTGGCTCTGGTTAAAGCTCTACGAAATTGAAGGCTAATTGGTGGTGCATTTGAAATCACATCAGCAACAAGAACATTCCTATTGCGTGTGATATTAAACAAGCTTGGGTATTGCAGTGATAGCGGCTTATCTCCCAACCACGTATCCTCCCAAAATCGTGTGCCTTGGCCATTACCAACTACAAACGATCCTTGAGAGAAAAAATCTTCTTTAACCGCCATTAACCCCCTCCAAAAAGGCGAATCGGTTGGCTTAGGTGTAGCTTGTGCTAACGTTTTACCACAAAGGTATTTGTTGCATAGAAGTTCTTGCCACACACCTTCTTCATTTAACAATTTGAAAAGCCATTTGCTTAACAGACATTTATTTTTAATTTCAAGCAATTCAATACCTAGGCCACCTTGATCTTTAGGACGACATAATATGTTCCACTTGGTCAATCTATACTTCCTCTTGTGTTGGCCTTTTCCTAACTCCCACTGGAATTTCGAAAAAAGACAATAAAAATATAGGAAGGCTAGTGAGCACCGAGTTAATCAAGACTAGTCGGTCTCCGTATGATAACATTTTTCCAGCCCAACTCGCTAATTTCTTCTCAAACATGTCTTCTATAATTTTCCACTCCTTGTTAAGAAGTTTTCTATAGTGTATAGGAATACTGAAAGTGCATGGTTGCCCCCATGCGTGGTTTTGGTAATTAATGACAATCCTTATGGACTAATGTTTACATTGAGATATTCTTATAAATCTTGTCCATGGGAAAATATAGGAGTTCTTGTGGTGGACCCTTCAAGATGACATAACGACCAATGCTCTATTCAAGGATTTATATGATGAATGGTCATGTGTAGAGTTGTGCTTATTGCAAGTATGGATTGGAATAGAAGATTGAGTGAACAATCATGTTTATCTCCAAGCCATCATACATATCAAGAGAAGAAGATGAAGTGCAAGTTCAATATGATGCATATCGGAAGATATCCTTTGATTGAAGCTTGCAAAGGAAACATGAAGACAAAGCTTAGCGAGTCCCTCCCATAACGGAGTATGGGGGAGCATTTGGAGAAGTCTTCATCAAGCATGTGCTAGCAAGCACAATCAAGAAAGGTGTTTCAACTTGAGAGAGTCAAGATCGTCATCATCGAGCTCAAGTGGAATGCGCAAGGCAAAGGTATGATCTTGATAGGTTTTTTATTTTACCGGTCTCATGGTGTTAGTGGGAGACCGGGTTTTAGGATAGATGACGTACTATCAAGAGGGGCTCTCGAGTGAGTAACTTGATCGCATCTTTGTGGAGAGCTCAAACCTTTGCATACTTGCCATTTCATCTTTCTTGGTTCTTACTTGGTTTTTCTCCTTGTTGGGTTTTGGTTCTTGTTGTGATCTTCACAACAAGCCCAAGTTCACCGAAAACGAATTTCATATGGAAAACTTGTTGCGTTTTCGGTTTTGGAGGTTTGCCGATCATTCCTTTTTAGAGAGGTTTTAACCTCCTCCATTTGGTTTTATCTTCCATTGTTGGACTATGAGGTTTATCTTCATGATCTTGTAAAGCTCTTCGTTGTGATTCCAACGAGCCAAAAATCATCGAAAACGGAGTCCGGATGGAAAAGGTATTGACGTTTTCGTTATTGGTTTTGCTGCAGTTTTTCCTAGGCCGGAGTTTCCGACCCTAGACCGGAGTTTCCGGTCTGTGCAGGACCGGAGTCTCCGGACTCAACGTTTCTTCTTTAAAGCTGTTCAGCCCCTGGGGGGGGGCGGAGTTTCCGGCCCTAGAGGCCGGAGTTTCCGCCCCTGGACGAACTTTCCGGCCCAGGGCACCGGAAAGTTTGCCCAAGCCTTGGAGGTGTTGACAGTGTTCAGCCCCTGGTGGGGGCCGGAGTTTCCGGTCCCAGTAGGCCGGAGTTTCCGCCCCTGGCCGGAGTTTCCGGCCCTAGTGACCGGAAACTCCGGTGTGAAGTTTTCCTGCAACGGCTCTTTTTCGTGGGACCTATAAAAAGGCCCCTTCTTCCCCAGAGAGAGCAGCTCTTCCAAGCACGAATTTTCCCCCTCTCTCTCCTCCATTGTTGACCTTGGAAAGTTTGCCCCTCTCTCATTTCCTCCCATGATTCTTGCATATCTTTGAGGGATTTGAGAGAGGAGATCTAGATCTACATTTCCACCAATCCATCTCTCCTCTAAGTGAGGGGAACCTAGTAGATCTTGATCTTGGAGTTCTTGGTGCATCTCCTCTTTGTTCTTCCTCTCTTATTCCCCCATAAGCATTTGTTGCTTTGTTGGAATTTGAGAGTGAAGGATTTGAGCACTTGTGCTCTTGCCTTTTGCATTTGGTGCATCGGTGTGCTCTCCACGAGGATTCGTGGAAGTTGAAAGTTTGTGAGCTTGTTACTCTTGGGTCCTTGGACCCTAGACGCCTTTGTGGTGGTTGGACCCTTGTGTGGTCACTTGAAGCCGTTCGGGAGCCCCCAATCCCATTGTGGGTTGTGCCCCGGATTGTTGTTGGAGGCCGTTCGGGAGCCCCCAATCCCATTGTGGGTTGTGCCCCGAATTGTTGTTGAAAGGCTCCGGATTCCGCCTCGAAGGAATTGCGATAGTGGAAGGTGAATCAAGCCTTTGTGGTGCGGTTCATCAGAGAAGAAGGTGAAACCTTTGTGGTTGTTGAACCGTTGTGTCGGTTCACACCTCTCCAACGAGACGTACTCCCTTAACAAGGAGGAACTCGGGAATACATCCTCGTCTCCGCGTGCCTCGGTTATTTCTATACCCGAGCTTTTACTTATGCACTTTACATTGTGATAGCCTTCGTGCTTGAAGTATTCTATATTGCTATCACCTTGTTGTTTGTCTTGCTTAGCATAAGTTGTTGGTGCACATAGGTGAGCTTAGTTTATTTAGGTTGTCGGCTTGTTAACTTAAACACCTAGTTTTATTCCGCAATTAATAAGCCTAAACCGGAAAAGTTTTAAACCACCTATTCACCCCCCCCCCTCTAGGCGACATCATTGTCCTTTCAATTGGTATCAGAGCCTGGGGTCTCTTTTTGGGCTTTACCGCCTAGAGAGTAAAAGATGTCGTTTAGGGAATTAGTGCACGATCCCACTTTTATATTTGATGGCACAAATTTTGATGTGTGGAAAATTCGCATGCTTAATCTATTTAGGGCCATGGGTCCAAATTATGTTAAGAGGATTGTAGATGTGTGTTTATCTCCTCCAAAGGATTCTCATGAATTATCTTTAGAGGATGAGATAAACTCTCATCTCGAGACTCAAGTTACTAATGGTCTTATGTGTGTTTTGACCGATGTAGTTCTTTCTTCAATCATGCCTTTTCGAAATGCACATGAGCTTTGGACCAAGCTTCAAGATATATATGAAGTGTCCAAAATTATTGAGGATGATTTTTCTTCCTCCACCTCCGGCCGTGATGAGTTCACAACTTCTTCCACTTCACCAACATGTGATTTGTCACACGGTAACGATATGGTGAGTGGCGATAGAAATTGCATTGGTGATGGTGAACTTACTATTGATTATACCTATTCTCTATCACATTGCAATCTTCTATCTTTGAACTTAAAATCTTCTAGCACTCCAAATGTCATACATGCTAGAGTTGATTGTCCTTGGATATCAAGTAATAGTTGCTTAACTAAATATAATGATGATATGCTCTCTATGTCTTGTTGTGTTGAAAATTACTCTTCCATATCCTCTAGTATTTGCATGACTAACAATGTAGAGGAATCCCAACAATTGTTGGAACAAGACATGGACCTCAA
Organism: Poa annua; assembly: GCA_026929855.1. Lineage (NCBI taxonomy): Eukaryota > Viridiplantae > Streptophyta > Magnoliopsida > Poales > Poaceae > Poa > Poa annua. Next base: position 44,678,872 of record CM049430.1, read on the forward strand.
TGGAGCTTCAAGTATTTCTTCATCCTCCTCACCCATTAATCATGTTTGCCTTATGGCTAAGGATTCCGAGGTATCTCCCACCTCGAATCCAAATTGTGATGATGTGGATGAGGATTCTCATGAAGAAGGTTTTGACTTTGAATCCTTAACCAAGATGGGTGAGATGGTACTTAGTGTTCTCCCCAAAGGTAGTAAAGCTATCCCTCCTCTTTGTGAAATCATTGATTATGTTACTAAGAGTAGGAAATTCATTGAGGATTTGGAAAGTCAATTTGATGAGAAATGTCAAATTGAGAGAGATGACTCTATCACCATAGCTTCTTTGAAAGCTTCTCTTGAAGAGGAAGAAGATCTTAGGGTTTCTCTTGAAGAGAAACTTGAATCCCTTGATGAGTCTAATGATCTTATTATTGCTAAAATCATTAAGGAAAGAGATCATGCCCTTGCTAAGTATAAAGTGCTTAAAATTGAAAAAGTTGAATTTGGTGTTGGCAATGCTAGACTAAATGAGGACATAGAGAGACTTGACAAAGCTCACAAGGCTTTAGAAAGTGAACATTCTCTCCTTATCAAGTCTCATGATCAACTCCAAACTCAACTATCTAAGAATGACAAGCTTGTCAAATTGTCTTCTTCCATCTCTAATATTAATGATGCTTGTGCTACTAACTCCACTTCTTGTGAAGCATCTATTTTGAAGGAGAATGTTGAGCTAAGGGCTCAACTTGAGTTGCTATCTAGTAAGTATGGGAAATTGGAAGAAAGTCATGAAAAGCTTTCTAGCTCTAATGATGATCTTCTAGCATCCCATGCTAGGATAAAGTTAGCTCATGAGACTATTATGTCAAAGGTAACATCTTGTGAGCCTCATGTGGACAATGGCACAATTTCTACTCTTAATGCTATATTGCCATATGCTAGTCCTAGTGATTCATCAACTCATAATGTTGCTACATCCTGTGATGAATTACTTTCCATGCCTTGTTGCTCTAACAATGAAGCCTCTACTTCCTCTAGTTTTTGTGTTGATACTAACCATGTAGAGGAATTAAATGAGCTCAAGGCCCTAGTCACTTCTTTGAAGAAAGACTTGGAAAAGCGTCATGTTGGGGGTTCTACACTTGACAATATGTTGAGTGTTCAAAGACGCCCCAGTGACAAGAGTGGACTTGGATTCAACTCCAATATCAAGAACAAGTCCAAGCTTAACAAGAAGAACAAGGGCCAAGAACAAGTCAAGGATTCGGCCAAGATTGTTTGCTTCAAGTGCAAAGTTGAAGGGCACCATGTTAGATCTTGCCCTTTGAAGAAGAAGGCTCTTAGTGAGAAGCAACAAGGGAAGAAGACTCAAGTTCAAACTCAAGCTCCTCAAGTTGAAGAACGGTCTCTTCCCAGGAAGAATCAAGCTACCCCTCCTCAAGTCAAGACTCCAACTAAGAAGAGAGGAGGAAGTAGATGTTGCTACCTATGCCGTGAGAAGGGTCACCTTGCTTCTTCATGCACAAATGGTACCTTATCCAACCCCATTATAGTTGATGATGTTTATTCTCTTCGGAAGGATAAGGTTGGCAATGTGTTTGCCAAATTTGTTGGTACTCAAAGTGGTGTCAAGAAAAGAACCATTTGGGTTGCCAAACCTATTGTGACTAACCTCTTAGGACCCAACTTGGTTGGGGACCAACAAGCTAAAACTTGATCAATAGGTGTTGTTGGAGGGCATTGGAGACTTGGCTACATTATGAAGAATTAAGGGATCTTCATCAATTATATTCTATCAAGTCAAGTCATATGGATCATATTGTTCTATCTCATATCCAATGTTCCTCCTTGCGGTAACTTTTATTTAAATCACATATACATTGAAAGTTGCTTGCAGCCTTGCATGTGTTTGGTTTTGTACCTTGCTAGTGTTTGTATGTGTTGTGCTCTCTACTTACTTATCTTGAGAAATCAAGTATGTGTATGTTGGTTTGCACACCATTTACTTGTTTTTAGCCTTATTGCTTTTATTTGATATCTTATCTTGTTGGCTCTCTTTGAGAGATTAATGGACTATCATATTTTGGGGGAGTGATATGCTTCGTGCACTTCACAATCCTAAAATTGTGTATTCATGAGAAATACAACTTAGTGTTGATATATCAATATTATCTATTCTCTTTGTGGTATGTCATGCCCATGAGAAATTCAAATTATAATGTCCATTAATTTCTCTAGTTGTTTTTGTTTGCCTCTTGTGTTAAAATAAATGGATTATCACATTATGGGGGAGTAATAAGCTATGTGCATATTACAAGCCTAGAAAATGTGAAAATGTGAGGTTTTGCCACCTAGCATTGATATTGCTAATTATCTTGTTCCTATGTGGCATGTTGCTCAAACAAGTTCCCATTTACTTAAATGCTCTTTGTCTCTCACTCTTTTGGATCTTGTTTGTGAAGGATGTTCTTGATATGGCTTTCCCTAAATATGTTCTCATATATCTTTTTGGGAAGCCAATTGATTCAAGCTACTCCTTGGAGTTGCTTTGCATTATCACATGATTTGTGAATCTATCAAGAATATCTATCTAAGCATGACTTTTAATTCCTATACTTTGCCACATGCTTATGTTTTGTGAATATGGTCTTGAATATATCTTTGCAATCCACCCCCGAGAAATATCTCCATACATTACTTGTCGTGACAAGTGATAATCATAATTTGTGGTATATATATTGATCATATTCATTTTGACTCTTGCTTTGAATTGCCTTATTTGATTGCCAAGAATTTAGTTTGATCTAACTTTCTTTTGTCTTCCTTGTATCTTTTGGATCCTTTATTGCTCTACTTGAAATTTGTTTTGTGCTTTCTTGAGTTGGGACTTGCAATGAACCAATTCTTGTGCATTGACCTTCAAGAGTCATACTTCTTAATAATGCACTATTCTTTGGGAAGCTATCCTACTTGAGTAAAACACCGTTCTTTAAATTGGTATTGCAATTTCTTGCCCTTTCTTGAACATGACTAGTGTTTGAATATATATATGAAGAGTGATGATCTCATTTGTGTGCATTTTGTATTCAAATGCAAAATCATAAATAATGTACACATCTTGGGGGAGCAATCCTATATGCTTTAGAACATTAGTTGTCTTCATATGATATTTGATCCCGATGACATGTCTCCTTGGAAGACAAACATTTTTCGTCTTGGTACTTTGTGCCATCATGAAAAGTGTAGAGGTTTTGGTTTATTCCTTGATGATATTTTTCATCAATTGGTCTCTTGTTTTCATTGGTATCTTTTCAAAGTGGTATCTTCAATCATGTGTTGATTTGGGTATTTGATATATTTTGGACAATTTGTTTTCTTGTCACACTTGTGTGTGTGCTTTGTTGGTTTACTTGGTGTTTTGTCTAAATTATATCTCGCTTGGTTCTTGAAAGTCTTGTGCATGCATATTTATTATATGTATATCTTATGGCATGCTTACTTCCGTTAATCCAATATATAGGATAAACTCCATAAAATCCTAAATGGTTAAGATGTGCATGAAATTCAATTTCATATCAATATGCACATATTTATGTGGAGTTTGTCCTATGTGTTGTAGTTGCTCTAACTACTTTGGACCCAATTAGTTTGGGTACCATGTTGTACTTAAATTTGTTTTAGGTACACTTAAGATGCATTGGAAGCTCGTCTCATCTACAAGGAAGGTGTTGTCACCATGTACTTATTGGAGCCAAGCTTGGATGATCATGAGCTCCTATCTTCTACATCACCAATGCTATCTCGGTAACAAGTATCTACCTCATGCATTCATTTCTAGCTTTCAACCTTGTGTAGGTTGTATCTCGGCATGAATCTTTTGTTGCAATTAATTTGGTTCTTGCAAAACATCTTTATTGCAAATGTGGGCAAGTTAGGATGATTACATATCAAGGGGAATATATATATAATCATTTTTATGATTCACCAATCCCAAATATGTTAATCTAGCACTTTCTACTCTATGTCTCGCATATGCAATATTGATTGTTTCTTCAAATCATTTGCCCTTTGTGATACTTGTTATCTTTCTCGGAGCATCCCTTTTATCACCTTATCCCTTGTGGATATTTTGATGCTATGATGAGTGTGTGTTGGAAGTTCATCTATATCCCTTTAAGATAAAATTGAGCTTTGTGCTATGCTTTTAAGCAAAGATCTTTTGGTGTATTTATGACTTCGTCTTGGATATCATGACCTTTTCCCTTGTACCTATCTTGTGTGTACATGTTTATTTGTAGACCCATATCTTAGTGATTTGTGTCTACTTAGAAACTTATACACATGAGATTAGTTACATCTTTTATTGATATTCCAATTCTTTAGTGACCACCTCTTATTGCTTTTGTTTCTTTGGTGGTTTCTAATTAAAGGCACAAGCTTTATTTTCATGTGTTATGCTTTTTGAGTTTTAATAAGCTTGTGGTGCTACTTGCTATATCTCCTTTGGTGTGTGAGTATGGGTAAGACATGATATGCACCATGTGCAACTCTTTTTGAAAGACTATGTTGATGTGTTTGCTCATCTTTGTATTAGTCTCCTAAAATGTCTTTATATCTCACACCCATCCCTTTATTTGCCGCTCCTTGCTCATGTTGCAAAACATTTTATTTATTGCAAATTGTTTTGTTTCTTTTCTCATTTATATTCTCTTGCATGTGCTTGGGTTCGATTTTATCTAGGAGGGAGTGAGGATTCCATGTTGTGCACACTATATTGAAATACAAATCTAATTTGTGCACGTACCTTGGGGAGTTCCCTCATGATATTTAGAACACTTTTTGGATCCTTTTGATTGATTGCTTCTTTCGTTGAAGTATCTTTCTATTTGATATTCTCTTGCAATCTTTGGATCCTCAATATAGTTTGATCTCCCTCCATCTATTCTTCATTGGATATGTGCATTTGATTTCACTCACATTATGAGAAATGCACACGTTATGGGGGAGCTCTTATTATATTAGCCTTCTTACTTTTCACCCATTTCGGCAATCAATGCCAATGGGGGAGAAATTTAGAGGGTTTAAGGGAATATGGGTTTGTTCTCTTGCGTTTATCTTGCATCCTTGCTCTTTGTGTTGCATGGCTGCTTAAATTTATTATATAAACCCTCGTAAAAGGGATTGTCATCAATTACCAAAATGGGGGAGATTGAAAGTGCATGGTTGCCCCCATGCGTGGTTTTGGTAATTAATGACAATCCTTATGGACTAATGTTTACATTGAGATATTCTTATAGATCTTGTCCATGGGAAAATATAGGAGTTCTTGTGGTGGACTCTTCAAGATGACATAATGACCAATGCTCTATTCAAGGATTTATATGATGAATGGTCATGTGTAGAGTTGTGCTTATTGCAAGTATGGATTGGAATAGAAGATTGAGTGAACAATCATGTTTATCTCCAAGCCATCATACATATCAAGAGAAGAAGATGAAGTGCAAGTTCAATATGATGCATATCGGAAGATATCCTTTGACTGAAGCTTGCAAAGGAAACATGAAGACAAAGCTTAGCGAGTCCCTCCCATAACGGAGTATGGGGGAGCATTTGGAGAAGTCTTCATCAAGCATGTGCTAGCAAGCACAATCAAGAAAGGTGTTTCAACTTGAGAGAGTCAAGATCGTCATCATCGAGCTCAAGTGGAATGCGCAAGGCAAAGGTATGATCTTGATAGGTTTTCTATTTTACCGGTCTCATGGTGTTAGTGGGAGACCGGGTTTTAGGATAGATGGCGTACTATCAAGAGGGGCTCTCGAGTGAGTAACTTGATCGCATCTTTGTGGAGAGCTCAAACCTTTGCATACTTGTGATTTCATCTTTCCTGGTTCTTACTTGGTTTTTCTCCTTGTTGGGTTTTGGTGCTTGTTGTGATCTTCACAACAAGCCCAAGTTCACCGAAAACGAATTTCATATGGAAAACTTGTTGCGTTTTCGGTTTTGGAGGTTTGCCGATCATTCCTTTTTAGAGAGGTTTTAACCTCCTCCATTTGGTTTTATCTTCCATTGTTGGACTATGAGGTTTATCTGCATGATCTTGTAAAGCTCTTCGTTGTGATTCCAACGAGCCAAAAATCATCGAAAACGGAGTCCGGATGGAAAAGATATTGACGTTTTCGTTATTGGTTTTGCTGCAGTTTTTCCTAGGCCGGAGTTTCCGGCCCCAGACCGGAGTTTCCGGTCTATGCAGGACCGGAGTCTCCGGACTCAACGTTTCTGCTTTAAAGCTGTTCAGCCCCTGGTGGGGGGCGGAGTTTCCGGCCCTAGAGGCCGGAGTTTCCGCCCCTGGACGAACTTTTCGGCCCAGGGCACCGGAAAGTTTGCCCAAGCCTTGGCGGTGTTGACAGTGTTCAGCCCCTGGTGGGGGCCGGAGTTTCCGGTCCCAGTAGGCCGGAGTTTCCGCCCCTGGCCGGAGTTTCCGGCCCTAGTGACCGGAAACTCCGGTGTGAAGTTTTCCTGCAACGGCTCTTTTTCGTGGGACCTATAAAAAGGCCCCTTCTTCCCCAGAGAGAGCAGCTCTTCCAAGCACGAATTTTCCCCCTCTCTCTCCTCCATTGTTGACCTTGGAAAGCTTGCCCCTCTCTCATTTCCTCTCATGATTCTTGCATATCTTTGAGGGATTTGAGAGAGGAGATATAGATCTACATTTCCACCAATCCATCTCTCCTCTAAGTGAGGGGAACCTAGTAGATCTTGATCTTGGAGTTCTTGGTGCATCTCCTCTTTGTTCTTCCTCTCTTATTCCCCCATAAGCATTTGTTGCTTTGTTGGAATTTGAGAGTGAAGGATTTGAGCACTTGTGCTCTTGCCTTTTGCATTTGGTGCATCGGTGTGCTCTCCACGAGGATTCGTGGAAGTTGAAAGTTTGTGAGCTTGTTACTCTTGGGTCCTTGGACCCTAGACGCCTTTGTGGTGGTTGGACCCTTGTCTGGTCACTTGAAGCCGTTCGGGAGCCCCCAATCCCATTGTGGGTTGTGCCCCGGATTGTTGTTGGAGGCCGTTCGGGAGCCCCCAATCCCATTGTGGGTTGTGCCCCGAATTGTTGTTGAAAGGCTCCGGATTCAGCCTCGAAGGAATTCCGATAGTGGAACGTGAATCAAGCCTTTGTGGTGCGGTTCATCGGAGAAGAAGGTGAAACCTTTGTGGTTGTTGAACCGTTGTGTCGGTTCACACCTCTCCAACGAGACGTACTCCCTTAACAAGGAGGAACTCGGGAATACATCCTCGTCTCCGCGTGCCTCGGTTATTTCTATACCCGAGCTTTTACTTATGCACTTTACATTGTGATAGCCTTCGTGCTTGAAGTATTCTATATTGCTATCACCTTGTTGTTTGTCTTGCTTAGCATAAGTTGTTGGTGCACATAGGTGAGCCTAGTTTATTTAGGTTGTCGGCTTGTTAATTTAAACACCTAGTTTTATTCCGCAATTAATAAGCCTAAACCGGAAAAGTTTTAAACCGCCTATTCACCCCCCCCCCTCTAGGCGACATCGTTGTCCTTTCAAATACCCAGATATTTAAAAGGCAATGAGCCTACCTCACATCCAAAAATGTTTCGGTAGTCATTTTGAAAGTCTGCTGCTTTGCCAAAGCAAAAAACTTCACTTTTATGAAAATTAATTTTTAATCCTGACAACTGTTCGAATAAGGACAAGATAAGTTTCATATTAACAGCCTTGTCGAGGTCATGTTCCATGGACAATACCGTATCATCAGCATACTGAAGAATTGATATACCTCCATCAACCAAATGTGGAACTAGACTTCCCACTTGTCCGTCTTGTTTCACTCTTGCAATTAGCACTGCCAACATGTCAGCGACTATATTGAAGAGAACTGGGGACAATGGATCACCTTGTCTTAATCCTTTTAACGTTTGAAAATAATGACCAATGTCATCGTTAACTCGAATCCCCACACTACCACCTTGCACAAATCTTGCCACCCATTCGCACCATTTAGGATCAAATCCTTTCGTGCGTAGAGCTTGCTGTAGGAAGGACCACTTAACTTTGTCGTATGCTTTTTCAAAGTCAATTTTGAAAAGCACACCATCCAAATTTTTCTTTTGTATCTCATGAATCGTCTCGTGCAAGATTACCACCCCTTCTAGGATATTTCTACCCAGAATAAACGCAGATTGTGATGGCCGAATAACTTTTTGGGCTATCGAAGAGACCCTATTTGTTCCTACTTTAGTAAAGATTTTAAAGCTGACATTCAGCAAAAATCGGTATGTATTGTTCTATTCTACTTGCATCTTCTTTCTTGGGAAGCAAAGTAATCACCCCAAAGTTGAGCAAAGAGCAACATTAAATCATCTTTAATTATTGCCCAAACTTTTTTGTAAAATTCGGCCGGAAAACCATCTGGGCAAGGGGCCTTATTTAGCTCTGTTTGAGCAATTGCCTCTAACACCTCCTTTTCAGTAAAGTTGGATGTTAGAGTCACATTCTCTTCACTCGAGATTTGTGGTAAATCATGAATCACTGTCTCATCCAACCAGAAGTTATTCATTTGAGGCGCCCCAAACAACTTCTTATAGTATTCTGTTATAAAAGTTTTAAGATTTGAATCACCAACTATTTGTGACGTCCTAAAATCGGGACTATGTAGATTTAAGCGATCCCGCCGAAATCCGCATAATAACGATTTTAGGTCGCCCACCAGACATAATATGCACGCCGAAACATGCGCATTATGTGGGTGGAATTGTGATAACATTACAACAGTTCCGATACATCCACAAATACAACAGAAGATATAATTACAACAACGACTCAAACGAGTCAAGATACAAATGATACAATACAAAGATTCAAATGACAGCGGAAGCAGAATAGTATCCATCTAAGGATAAGATGCAAATTGGACTAAGAGTCCTGAAGATAAGCGATGGCGCCATATCCCTGCCCGGCCAAGCCGGAGGGATTCCCAAGCTAACGTCGTCAGACTTCAAACATGTTAACTGCACATAAAGCACATCCCAAAAGAGGTCAGGGCACTCCCTGGCAAGCAAAACCGACTTGCCTACTTTCTACACCATCTCCCAAAAATATGGGGGAGCTGGACTTAGCGGCAGCAGCACTAGCAACCTAAAGAGACACGCTACAACTTCCGTCTAATTAGAGAGGGGTAAGAGAGCGCATAAAGTAAACATCTACAACTAACACCAAACATAACCCATTCTCGAATTAACCCCCTCAACCAAATATGAGTAAGCAATTCGAGAAACTCACACGTTAAACAATTTTAATTTATAATTTATTGTGAAAGTAATTCTATATTACTAATCAAATTAATTAACATTAATTAGGTGCAAGTTGTCTAGATCTTGTTAGCCAGCATCATCACCAAAGTCGTCCATAACCGTGGACACGGCTCATCGATAAGATTATACCCTGCAGGGGTGCACTACTGTACCCATACTCGCATGATCAACCCAAGCAAGCATCAGGGCTTCTCAACACGACTTATTCCTTCACTACAGCAAGTCCAAGTGCCACCCATATAAGTTGTTACCCGCGTCAAGAGTCCGGCCGAATCTCAATTGCGGACTCATTAGTTTGTGTCTGCGCGCCATGCGGCTCAAACCACAGTAGGAACTGTCCGCTTCGCGCGCACCACCCCTATATGACCCCCAAGTAACATAACCTCTCATCAATCATCATCATCATGCACATGGATATGAGCAAATGGAAAACCCGAACTAGTTGCGGCACATGGACAAGCTGAAGATCCGTTCAAAGTCGAGGGGGGGCTCCATAGGGCCTCCCACAAGTGGTTAGTGCGCTCAAAATTGGATCCGAGGACAAAATCTCAGTTCCTAGTTCGACACTGAGCAGAACAAAGCACCTCACAAGGCCTTCCGTCTGGTGCCTTATCTTTTAATTATAGTACCCCAATATAAGACAATATTTTATTAAGGTAGAAAATCTATCATACTAAGCAGATGAAACATAAGACCAACAGACGACTCGCACAATCAACTCTAAGCATGCGCTACGACTCGCAAGGCCAACAGATAAACATGCAACATGTATTAGGTTGTGGGGATAAAGCTGTATGGGCTACAGGATAAACATGTGATGGGATCGCAGTTCAAGAATCGATAACTAGGGTAGCAGAGATCAACTGCAGGAATGAAAGACAATGTACATGTAAACAAGCAAATTTTGCTTGCCTGGAATCCCGCATAGAAGCAGATCTTGTCGTTGCTCACACATCTCAATGTCTTATCCGCGAAGAACCAACAAACACTGGAAAGCGTAAAAGATGCAATTTATAACTACGGCAAAAGATCCAGCATGATCATATGAGAATGATGCATGGCATGGCGAGATGCAATTTGAGATGCACTTATTCTGAATTAAGCGGAACCGGGATTCCGACAATTAATATTTAGGTGCAAGTTATTTATTTACCAGCAATATTAAATGTTGGTAAGCATGGCAACACATGGCATGGGTGATCTAATTAAATTAAATGGAATAGGACATTATATATTTATTACCCCTAATACTCCATATTTAATTATTTAGTTGCAATTAACAAATTACACTAAGCAATTAAAATAACAGATGCAAAATGACATACAAATGGCATATTAATATTCATTTTATTTTTCTGATATAAAAAAATATAAAGATTATTTTAATCGGAGTTATAGAATTAAAGTTATTGCATAATTAAGTTTAGGGGTGTTTCTGAAAAATGTGCAGGGACCTGTCTGTGATGAAAAAGTGCTGGGGAGTGTTCTCTGTGCGAAACCAGAGAGCCAGGGGGCTCTGTGCAAGATTACAGCGACTCTCTCTCTGGGAGTCCCTGACAAGGGGTCCCGCCTGTCAGTGGGAGTAACAAAGGGAAAAAAGGGTGTATTATTCGGCCGGCCTGGGGATCGAACTCGCGATCTCGCGCGCGCGGGGTGGCTTGGTTGTGCTAGCCAGAAGGCCGGACGCGTGTTTGTGATGGATAGTGCAAGCACATCTATTTAACGTGATGTAAGTGCACCGAAACTCTGACAAACTGCAGATTTACGGAGACAGAGAGCACGACGGAGTGATTCCTACCGGCGGCGACCTCAAATGAGCTGCGCTGGGCGTGCTCGAGTGCGGGATGAGTGCGGGAGGGGTTGGCGCATCCGTTTCCATGCTCAGATGCGAAGGATGGAGGCCAAAACCTCGGCTCCGTGCTCGACCTCGACAACGGGCGGACGGGAACCGGAGCAACATGGACGAACCCGACGGAACAGGTTGCAAACGAGCAGGGGGAGAGGGGGGAACGGTAGAGGAGCTCACGGTGAGGTTGCTGGAGTAGAGGACCGAGCCCGAGGACGACCGGAGGGAAGGGATTGCGGCGGCGCGCTCCGCCGGCGTCGGAGACGAAGGGGACGAGGGCGACGGCTAAGAGAGTTCCCGGCTCGATTCCTGCGGTGGAGAGGATGGATAGGTCGTCGTGGACCTTTGGGGCTCCTCCTACGGGCTTCGACGGCACCGGAGCGGAGAGGGACGGCGTGGTGCTCCGGTGGAGATTTTTCGGGGAGAAGAAACAAAGGAAGAGGATGGGGAAGAGAGGTGGCGGCGGATGGAGAAGAAGAGGAGGGGCGGCTAGGGTTTCCAGGGAGGGGGCAGTGGGTTGGCTAAGTAGGAGGAGAGGGGAGGGAGCATATGGGGGGCTCCATGGCTCCACCGTGGAAAGGTGGGCACGACCTCCTCTGTCTCCGTACGAAGAAGAAAGAGACATGGGAGATGGGCTGGGCTGGAAGGTAAGTGGGCTTCGGGCCTAGAAAAGGTTTTTTTTTTCTCCCTCTGGTTTTATTTCTTTTATTTATTCTTTTCTGTTTTGCATTTAAAACAAATAGAAAAATAATTTGTATAAAGAAAACTTTATAAAATAGTTTTTGTTTTAGATAGGCAATTTAATATATTTGTTTTTATAGTATTTGCAAAATATTGAAATACACATTTTAATTAATTTCAAAAGCATTTGAATTTAATTGTGAGAAAAAGAATTTTAGTGGAGTTTAAATTTAAATGCAATAAATTAAATGAAGTGACCAATGCACGATGAAATGATGACATGATGATGCACAAAAGAGAAGCAACAAAAAATCTAATTGGGGATAAATCCCGGGGCGTTACACTATTGTACCATCATCTTGTTCTAGTTGGAAAATTCGTTTCTTCCGGTGCTTTCCATTAGCAATTAAATGGAAGTACCGTGTATTGTTCCCCCCTTCTTGAATGTGTTTAACTTTTGCTCTTTGGGCCCATTTGGCCTCCTCATCACGTTGATGCTTGGCGATGCATTCATCAGCCTCCTTCCTTGCCTCTCTCTCCGCTACAGATAGTGGAGTAGTTTCGGCCTTTAAATCTAGCTCGTTAATGAGAAGTAGTAATTTTTCTTTTTGTTTCTTGTATTCACCGCTAAGATTTTTAGCCCAACCTCTCAAGAATTGCCTTAAATGTCGTACTTTAGCTTGCCATCTCTCTATTGGTGTTCCCTCACTAGTGCATGACGGCCATTCATTAGCCACCAAATCATAGAACCCTGGTTTTCGGAGCCAAGACAACTCAAATGAAAAATTAGATTTGTTACCAAGATGCGCTTGTTGGCCAGAGTCCACTATCAATGGCGTATGGTCAGAACCTGTACGCGTCATTGCATGAACGGTTGCCAAGGGGTATTTTTGTTCCCATGTAGTACACGAAAGAAAATGATCCAGCTTTTCAAATGTTGGATTGTTCCTCTGATTTGCCCAAGTATATTGCCGGCCAGAGAGATCAATTTCTCTCAAACTCAGGCTTTCAATGATGGCATTAAAAATAAAAGGCCAACACGCATTAAAATTATTGTTATTTTTCTCTTCTTGTCTCCTAATAATTTTAAAGTCCCCCCGCCCCCCCCCCCTGCAACATTGGTCTTTCTTCCTTTTCACATACCCGAACTAGTTCTGCTAAGAAATCCGGTTTTAAAGAGTCTTGTGCAGCCCCGTACACAACAACTAACGTCCACAAAAAACCATCCAGCTTGTTTTTTATATGAATCTTAACACAGAAATCACCGGCTACAACATCTTGTATGACAAAATCTTCACAATTGAAACCAACTAGAATGCCGCCAGAGCGGCTTCGTCGAGGCGGGCAATACCACATATATTCCTTACCTCCAGCTAGTTGTTTCAAGAAAGGAATAGAAAAGTTTGATCTTTCAGATTCTAAAATAGCCACAAAACTTAAATTTTGTTCTCTAATTGTTTCTTTGATCGTACAATGTTTCAAAGTATCCCCAAAACCATCACTATTCCATATCATCCCTTTCATTGCTTATTCTTAATTAATTTTTGTAATCTAGCACTTCTTCTTTTTACACCGAGGCCAATGCCTGAGCTGTAATTGGACCCATTTGATCCACAGCAGAATAAGATTCTTCGTTCTCTAGATCAACACAAAGATTAGAAGCAATCTTAATAATTAAACTCTGAGACTCTCCCTCGTCTAAAGTACTTAAGGTGTTGTTAAGAAAAGTTATAGCTCTAGTTTCCTCTATTCCTTTGAGTGCATTAGCCGACTCCTCAACCTGAGCTGGTGATTCACCCAAAGAAATACCTAGTCGCGACGCTCTCGCAACAATCTCCTCATTTGCTAAAGTAATAAAAGACAACTTGCGATTAACATTCGTACCTGAGAAATAAGTGTCGGATCGCCGCTGAGCAAAAGTTGATGCCCTTTCTAATTGAGTGGCGTCCACATTGACTTAAGCCTTGATCCTCGAGCTAGATCTCACCCCTTGAGACTCCGGGTTAGCAATCCCGCCATAAGCAACAACGTCGTCGACAGTAGCAGTCCATGGAGTCCGAGTAGCATTCGGAGTCCTAACATCAACCTTGATTGCACCCCGCGCAGACGCAAGGTCATCCTCGACAACGTCTTCAACAGTAGCAGTCCGTGGAGTCCGAGTAGCATTCAGAGTCCTAACATCAACCTTGGTTGCACCTTGCGCAGACGCAAGGTCATCCTCTATAGTCTCCAAAGAGATCTGAGCCAATGGACAGGATCGGTGTGCCTTGCTCTTCGCCTTCTCTCTGGGGATCGGGGCCAGCAGGGTACCAAACACCTGCTTAGGCATAGATGCAGGTGATGGTTCTTTCTCAACAGTATTGTTCACAACGACAGACGCATTTACATTTTCTGGTGATTCCACTCGAGCTATCAGATCAACAGCAACAGAGCCTAAATTTCCAAGGCCCTCCGAAGCATCAGTACCAGCCGAAACATGATTCTGCTGAGCACTTGATAATGGCGAAGAGGCATCAATGATCGCCGTACAGTTATCCTTTTGAGGAATCAAAGCTGCCTTTTGCTTAAACAAAAGTTTAGCACGAGCAAAAGTGGCACGTTCAGCCGCTATAATTTTTGCTACCTGTGAGGATGGATCAAGATCTGGAACTTGCGCCTCAGTTTCTCCATTGAGAATTCTTCGTGCAAGAGTCATGCCCAAGCTAACCTGTGGTGAGAAAGAAATACCAGATAAACGCCTAGTCGACGTTGGAGGAGTAATAGTCTGTCCTGATCCAATGATGTCCCTTGCCTCACTGGATTCAGTACCTGGTTGCATCGGCGGTATAGGGATATTGGACACATCCATATCCGTATTAATATCATCATCTTCCTTTGCACCATCTTTGTCTCTGTCATCATCATGTTGTTGTTCCCTCATTTTGTAACATCCCAATCTTCAGAAAAATTTAAAACTTTGCATCCATGCATCATCATCATTAAACTTGTCATTTTAATCACATAGAATTTAAATTAAATCATTTATATGTGTTTTAATTGACTTTATATCCATAAAGTTGTTATTTGAATTCATACAAATATTTCTTTTTATTCTATTTTTACTTTAGACAAAATTAATATCAAAAGGATCTATTTTTAATAAGTTTTTCAAATTATATTTTAATGAATTTTTCTGAAAGGTTTGATATAGTTTTGAAATTGTTTTATACTCAAAAGATTTAAAAACAGAAGAATGAATTATAAAAAAGAAAAATTCGAGCCGGGCCAGCAAGTGGGCCGAAGCCCACAAGCTATCTACCGCGCGCGCAGCACTGCAGCCCGTCAGCAGCCCGTCCCCGCCTGCGCGCGCGCGCTCTCTCTCTGGCAGGTGGGCCCCACCTGTCATCCCTCTCGCTGCAATGGCTCGCCCAAATCACGCCCGCGATGAACGTCGTAAAACGCCCCAATCAATTCGATTCATTCTGATTGATTCACTACCCCATTTCCTCCGTCGTTGCTCGCTATAAGACCCCCTCGATCCCCTCTCTCTTTTGCCCCAAGCACCACCTCCCGAGAGCCACCAGGCCGCCCGCGAACATCCCCGGAGCTCCGCCGTAGCCGTCGGTGAAATTTCACAACTCCGGCAAGCATCGTGAACCCCGAGACTTCCCTCCACTCCCTTTCATTTTACCTTGACCTTGCGCATCGTTTTGACAAGTTTTTGCATCTTCTCGGGCAGCAGAACATCGACTCCGTCCACACCCGAGGAAGACCGCTGCCAAGAACGACTCCGACGAGCGATTTCCAGCGCGTCAGTACACCCCATCGTCGACCACCTCGCCATCGTCTCCGCCTCGACCTTCTCCACGCACGGGTATGACTCGTTCGTCCTCGTAGACAGTAGATCGGAGGGAACGAGCATCGCCGGCATGACGCCGCCGCGAGCACGCCTCGGGCTAGGGTTCCGGCCGGCCGCGCCGCTCGTTTCTGATCGATTGGATTTGGACAGTTAGATCTCCCGTGCACGGCTAGGATTAGATCACTTAAAAACGAAGCGGTACGCTTGCGTGGCACGCACAGTCAGCGCCGCGTCAGCGCACAGTCAGCACCACGTCAGCGCCACGTCAGATATTATTTTTCTACGAATTTCTTAAAATCATTTTATTTGGCAGTTTTGCAGAAAACACCCTGCATACTGTTTTTATCATTACTTTTCATCTCTTTATCCAAATTTAAATATTTTTATATATTTGGAATCCTTAGAACCAGTAGAACCTTTTGGCTTCATTAGTTTTCTGGTTTGACACATTCAAAAAATTCAAATATTTATAGAGTAGTTTAAATGTTTTTGACATAACTTTTTTTAGAAAAATTATTTTTGAGTAAATCAAATTGCTAAAAACTTGTTTAGATGCCCTCTACCCAAATGTCATTTTTACAAAATTTCATTTTGAATTTTTCTCTAAGGAAGCTAAAACTCTTGATGTCACCCTTTATTCATGTCCAAATAAATGAAAACAAATTAAAATGAATTTATTCATCATTCAAAGAGATACATATATTCGTTTCTTGACAATTAAATAAATTATTGCATCTCATGCATAGCATATATTTTTCTTTGTATGAACATATTGCTTGTGTGTTGATGTGTGGCTCTTTATTTCTTTTGTTAGACTATTCGGAGGGAAACGAAAATCCTTGCAACTGTAACTGCTGCACTCCCGGTTGCAAAGGCAAGTGGCACACCCCCATAAAAGTCATATTATTTTCTATGCATGAGTAGATTATTTTTCTATAAGCATGTGTAGGATAGTATTGCTATGCAAGACATGTTTAGACTTCTTTATTCCTGTCTCTAGGTTCCTATGAAAATACTTAGTAGAATAGTGATGCTATGCAAAACTATTTTTGATGAAATGTTAAATTCTACTAAGTTATAATCAAACACCTAGGTGGAATTGGTTGCTTGGCTGTATGAGTTGAGTGTTGTCCCCAGGGGATTTACCTTTGGGATATTCACTTGTGGATGGCCACCCAGGAACAAAGGGATCTGAAGAACTCCGAGTGAAGATTGCTTCTTGTCGGGGGGCTGCCCCCCGGTTAGGACAGATCCCGGCACAATTATGCATTATGGCAACAATGTTTGACATTTGGAGAGTGCAAGGGCCATCCTTTGGTGCACTGAAGGGATAATTTGACCTTTCGGAGCTGGTTAAGCCCAAGGTGTCTCTTGGGGGACGCAATGGTCATCCCTGGAGACTATAAATAGCCCCCCCAGGCCCTCAGAGCGGCATAAGCCCAAGCGGATGGTTCCTCTAAGAACTAACTTCTCGAAGATGTCTTTGGTAGCAGCCCAAGACATCTTCGGGAGGTTAGGCCTAGAGCTGCTCATCCTAAGTGCTACTCGGGTACATCCGGAAAGGATCTCGGATCTCACGGCCGATCGGAGGCTCCGGGTGAAGTCCCCGGTAGAGAAGATCCCGTATGAACCGAATAGACTCCCCGGGTAGGTGAGAAGGGTCCAAGCTCGCTCCCCGGGTACAGGCTAGCCGACATGTAGATCTCGGTCCTGGAAGGTTGTTCAATGTGTGCAGGGAAGACTTACAGGATGGAGCAAGGAGGTAGCCGGCATGGGAGATGCCGGTGGGATGTCAACGGTCTGGAGCAGGCTTTCCCGCCTGACACGGGGGAAGGCCCATTCCCCCTGACACGGAAGCCTGGTCACCTCTCGCCTGGCACGGGAGCGTGTCAGCCGGTACGGTAACGGTACGACAAGATCGGACATGCCTAGCCCGGCAATCTGGAAAAGGCTACTCAGGATGGGCAAAGACATGTCTTGTCTCTGACAGAGGGACAATGATGTTCCAGGACGGCGCCTGCTGTCCTTGCCGGAATGATGACGGCAGGGCTATGCCGGATAGCTCGGCGGCTAGGTCGCACCAGCCAGTGTCGACATAACCGTTAGGCCTGTCCGGTGGGGCCACCCCGGATTAGGGTTTCCGGCCCTCCCGGCCGGAACCCTATAAAAGGCGCCATAACTTCTCCTGTGGAAGGGAGACCAACTTGGAGGCCAAAACTATAGTCTCATTTACTCCTTGTGCATTTAATCCCCCCTCTCTCTAGTTCATCTTGTTCATCGTGTTCTTTACCGAAAGAGCTCCAAGAGCATGTTGTAGATCTTGTTCCACACTTATATTGAGAGGAAAGGCAGCAGTAGGGGTGTTACCTCCCCACGAGGGCCCCGAACCTGGGTACATCGTGTGTGTGTGTTCCCTTCCTTCGTGCAGTTGTTCGTATTTACTAGATCTTCTCTCGTTCCCTTCGGTTGTGTTTGGTGTTCTTCGGAGATCCCGGTTATTCCGGCATCCTCCTTCGTGTGAGCTCTTTAGTTCGCTAGCCCTCCCTGGATCCACCAGCGTCCATCGGCCCCACACTTTAGCCATCCTATGGCATCTGCCATGACACCACCACGACAGTTGGCGCCCACCATGGGGCAGACAGAGGCGCTGGCTGGTGTACACATCCGGACGGGTTCCTCCGTTCGCTCCGGCATTCGAGTTCTCTCCGGCCTGGTTGTCAGGCTGGGCGAGATGAATTTCGTCAGCGACAATGCCGGTTGCTTCCGGAACAAGCCCTTCCCGGCCAACAGATGCCTCATCGACTTTGGCGTCTTCACCAACTACGTCGCCACCGAGATCGTCTGCAGCTACCCGGACGATGTCCTGGAGGCTGAAGATCCCCCCATGCTCCACGCCGCCCGGGGTCCGCGTGTCGATCGCCCCACGGGCTGCGTCGCGGTCATGATGGTCGGGGTGACCGAGGAGGTGTTCCAGGATGCTCCCGATGGCGATGCCGGCACTAACCGGGTTCGGTTAGCAAAACAGCCGCAGGAGAGAGGTGCTACCCGAGACGGTGATCCTCAGCCATCTCACCCTTGTCGCCGCCCGGATACCCTCTCGGGTCTGGTGGCCAAACTGGATGTCCTTGTGATAGTAGATGTGGATACCCAAGTCACTTCGGCTGATTTGGACGAGCATCGCAAGTTACTGCTCGCGGAGACACAAGAGATCGCCGAGATCCGGCGTGAACTTAGTGCTAGTCTCCGGGAGTACAATGCAGCTCACGGGTTCCCCAAGATAGACTCTCGGGACAAGCACATTGCTGACCTGCGCAAGAAGGGTAGAATGGTGAATGATGAGTTGGCGGGTAGCGCGGCGGCTAGCCATAGCAGGGCGGATAGTATGATCTTGGCAGAGAAGCCGGTGTACAGCTCGCCTGCCAAAACTCTTAGGGCTGCCGAGGCAGCTATGGCCGAGTTGGTCGGGCTATCCGGAGAAGCTCTGCGTAAGCAACAAGAGCGGTTCAATGAGTTAGTCATAGAGGCTAACCGGCAGAACAAGGCCTTCAAGAAGAAGAACCCGGGAGCTGGATCCCAGGTGTATTCGGCTAGGGCCGAGAGCAACAAATCGGGCGGAGAGGCTTCCTCTCCGTATCCGAGTAAAAGCAAGAACAAGAGCCGAAGCCAGAGCAGGGGCTCCGGGAAAAACAAGCAATTGCAGGCATATGACCCGGCCTTTGGCGGAGTTCAGCAAGCCGGACGAAACAATCCCGGCCAAGCTCAGGGTAGCCATGGTGGTGGTAACCAGGGGGTAGGAAACAATGCTGCGGCAAGCCGTGACAATCCACCCCGGTATCCGCCACAAAGTCAGGGAATCCGGCAGAGAGAGGGCGCTTCTGTCCCGCAGCAAGCCATAGTTCCTGTGGTTAACAGACATGATGATGGCAACTCGAGGTTGCAGCAGCTCGGATACCAGCCTAATGAGAATCCCTTGGGATCTCGAATAGGAACTCGACAGCTAGATCCCGCTGATGCCCGGATCAGGCTCGACCGGATCCACCAATCCGAGTTGGTTGAAGAGCAAGGCCCTCCGGGACCTGCTTGCTTTGGACCTCGGATCATGAGGGAACTGGGTGTGCGAAACTTCCAGCTCAACCGAGGTGCCAAGACCTATGACGGCAGCTCGAAGCCGGAGGACTGGCTAACCGACTATGTAACAGCAGTAAGCATAGCCGGTGGAAACAGACGCTGGGCGGTACGGTATGTACCGTAGATGTTGGAAGGACCCGCCCGGATTTGGCTGAACAACTTGAGGACTGGCAGGATAGACTGTTGGTTCGATTTCGAGGAGGCCTTCATCAGCAATTTCACCAGCACGTACAAGAGACCCAACCGGCCTCAACAGCTCGCCATCTGCCGGCAAAGGAGCAACGAAACCGACCGGGAGTACCTTACTCGGTGGAGCAACATTCGCAATTCTTGCGAAGGGGTCGTTGAGGCACAGGCCATCTCGTGGTATGCAGAAGGATGCCGGCATGGCTCTATGCTTTGGCAAAAGCTGCAAAGGAAGATGCCGACAACCTTGGCAGAGACCATGCGCATCGCCGACTCCTACACGCTTGGAGATCCCATGCAACCCCTAGTGGATGTCGGAGACCCCAACACGAGGAATGCGGGAACTCAGCATTTGGGGCCGAGCAGGAGCCATGATCGCCACGATTTCGGCCCGAAAAGGAGCCAGCCCGAGTTCCACTATGCCTCGCAGCACGTTGCAGCGGTTGGCCGAGATCAGGGGGATGCCGGCACCAATCAGCGGCAGAAAACAACTAGCCCGGCTTGGGGTTAGAGCCAAGAAGTGCAGAAAACTTGGGTGGACCAGAAGAAGCCCTTGACGTATGAAGAGATGCTGAACAAGCCATGCTGCTACCATACGTTGGAGGCCAACAAGCCTGCAAACCACTCTACCCGGCAGTGCAGCTGGTATCAGCGCACATTGCAAGAGGGCAGCGCGCGGCCTACTCGGCCCAACGCTCCGGCGTCACGACCGAATATCCCGAGACCCCCTCCACCGCTATCCGGTGCCAATGCAGTCCGGATTAATCCACCCAACTAGAGACCCCCTCCCAGACCGGTGAACATGGTGCACACCCGGAATGATAATGGCGCTGGTCCGAGTAACCAACCCGGACACCAACAAGGCAACTACCGGGAGGCACATCAGAGCTATGTGGTCTTCGTGACCGAGCCCACTGACCGGAGGAGTGTGCGACAGCGCGCTCTGGAGGTAAATGTTGTGATCCCGGCGGTGCCCAAGTTCCTGCACTGGTCCGAGATGGAGATCACTTGGAGTCGGAAGGATCACCCCCGGGTTATGCCTAAGCCTGGTGGCTATGCTCTGGTGGTGGATCCGACATTTGTCGGACCGAGCCTCAACGTCCGCTTCAGCCGGGTACTAATTGACAATGGCAGCGCCATTAACATTATGTACAAGGATACCATGCTGAAGTTAGGGGTGTCCATGAACACGCTGCTCCCAACTGAGACCACTTTTCACGGCATTGTACCCGGGGTCTCCTGCTCCCCTATGGGCAAGATCTGGGTTGAGGTGTTATTTGGAACCCGAGAAAACTGCTGGACAGAGAGCCTGGAATTCGAGGTTATGGATATCGAGAGTCCATACCATGCACTTATTGGCAGGCCCGCACTGGCCAAGTTCATGATATCCACCCACATGGGATACCTGAAGATGAAGATGCCGGGTCCAAATGGGGTGATCGTCATAGCAGGAGACCACAAGCGCTCCATGGATTGTGCAACTGTCGGCTCAAACTTAGCCGAGTCCCTGGTCATTGCGGAGGAGAAAAAGAGGATTCAGCAGGTAGTGGCACTGGCCAGACCTCGCAACTCGGAATGCCCGGGATGGTGAACCCGGAGCAGAACGCCTCATTCCAGCCACCAAAGGAGACCAAGAAGGTGGGGGTTGACCCTAGCAACCCGGAGCGCCAGGTCATCATTGGTAGTAACCTGGACGGCAAATAGGAACGAGCTCGTCGACTTCCTCCGTGAGAATCGGGATGCTTTTGTGTGGTCAAGTGATGATCTGCAAGGCGTTCCGAGGGAGTTGGCTGAGCACTCACTGTTTGTCAGGCCGGATGCGAAGCCGGTGAAGCAACCGACTAGGCGTCTCTCGGACGAGAGAAGAGCGGCAATCATGGAGCATCTCTCAGTGCTGCTGGCTGCCGGATTCGTGATGGAAGTACTGCACCCGGATTGGATTTCGAATCCGGTGCTTGTTGAGAAGAAGAAAGATGATCCCCTCCTGCTGAAGGTGTGGCGCATGTGCATCGACTTCACCAACCTCAACAAGGCATGCCCGAAATATCCTTTTCCACTTCCCCGGATAGATCAAGTGATCGATTCTACTGCCGGGAGTGAACTTTTGACTTTTCTAGATGCCTATTCCGGTTTTCACCAGATACCCTTGAATCCGGATGATCAATTGAAAACTGCTTTTATCACCCCGTATGGGGCTTATTGCTATCGTGTCATGACTTTTGGTCTGAGAAATGCTGGTGCTACATACCAGAGGTGGATGCAAAAATGTTTACATGACCAGATAGGCCGGAATGCCGAAGTCTATGTCGATGACATAGTCATAAAAACAAAAGAAAGATCCTCTCTGATCGATGATCTGAGGGAAACATTTAGAAACTTAAGAAGACTCCGGATGAAGTTGAATCCGGATAAGTGCACATTCGGCGTTCCGGCAGGAAAACTACTCGGTTTCCTCATTTCAAGCCGGGGAATTGAGGTCAACCCGGGTAAGATACGGGCAATCGAGAGCATGAAGCTGCCGACACGTCTCAAAGACGTGCAGAAGTTTACTGGTTGCTTGGCATCCCTAAGTCGGTTTGTGAGCCGACTAGGGGAGAAGGCCTTACCCTTGTATCAGCTGATGAAAAAGAGTAAAAACTTCGTGTGGACTCCGCAGGCTGATGCGGCGTTCAATGACTTGAAAAGAATACTCTCATCTGCACCAGTGTTGGCATCCCCATTTCCCAAGGAGCCTATGTTGCTGTACATTGCTGCCACTAACCGGGTAGTAAGTGTAGCCATTGTCGTGGAAAGAGAAGAAGGGGACAAGCTGATACAGAGGCCGGTATATTACTTGAGCGAGGTGATCTCGGAATCCAAGCAAAACTACCCGCATTACCAGAAGATGGCATATGGAGTGTACCTGGCAGTAACCAAGCTCAAGCACTATTTCCAAGAACACCCAATCACAGTGGTGTGCGAGGCTCCCCTAGCCGAGATCATCGGCTGCAAAGATGCAAGCGGCCGGGTTGCCAAGTGGGCCATCCAGTTGTCTCTGTATGCTCCGGCATACGAGAGACGGGACGCCATTAAGTCGCAGGCGCTGCCGGACTTCTTGGTGGACTGGGCCGAGATGCAATATGAACCTCCAATGCCGGATTACAACTTCTGGAGAATGCATTTCGATGGTTCCAAGGCCAAGATCGGATTGGGTGTCGGAATGGTCCTCACCTCACCGAAGCAAGATGTGCTGAAGTATGTGCTGCAAATTCATTTCCGGGCATCCAACAATGTCGCCGAGTATGAGGCTTTGGTTCATGGACTGAATGTCGCCAAGGAAATCGGCATCCGCCGGATAGAATGTTTCAGTGATTCCGACCTCGTGGTACAGCAGGTGTCGGGGAACTGGGAGGCGATTGACGCCAACATGGTCTTATATCGGCTCCATGTGCAGAAAATATCCGGCTTTTTCGAAGGCTGCGAGTTCAAGCACATACCCAGAGGGGAAAACGAAGCAGCAGATGTGTTGTCCAAGCTAGGGTCATCTCTGAAGGGGATCGTGTGCAGAAAACAAAAAATTTCCTACCAACGATATCCTTAAACTAGCCAAGATCTACACTATGCAGATATAGAAGTACGGCGGAGATCGGAATACATACCCTCGTAGACCGAATAGCGGGGATTACGCTCCCGCACAAGCGTTGACGACGAAGACGACGTAGCCGACCTCTAGGTCGCGGAGAACTCGGCGCGACGAAGATGACGAAGATGACCCCAAGGTCGGGTGGAGGAAGTAGGCCTCCGAGTACCGCTAGCGCAGCACCTCGCAGGGAGTCGCACACATACGGTGGAGACGACGGCCTCCGAAGCTCCAGTCCAGGACGAGCAGCGGAAGACTTGGACCGGAACACCAGCAGCGCGGCAGCGGGAGATGGTGGAAGAGATCCCCCTCTTATATAGGCTCCCAGGGGGAGCCAACCTTGCCAGCCAGGCAGCTCCGTCAAGGGAACCACGAGATCGAGAGAGAAATTGGGAATTAATTGGTGAATTAAAAGGCCAGGGGTGCCCCTTCTTATATAGGCTCCCAGGGGGAGCCAACCTTGCCAGCCAGGCAATGTGGGACTATCCCACATGCCTGGTTCGGCCAAGGCTGGTGCGCCGTCCCTAGGTGGGACCCATTTGGCCCACCTAGGCCGGCCAAGCCTCCCCCACAAAAATCCCTTGAGGATTTTCCCCCTCTTGGGCCTTCTTTCGACTAGAAGGCCCATTTAGGGAAATCAGCCTAAATAAATTCGAAAATAAATATATAAAATCATATTTGCATATTAATTACACTAATTAATATCAAACATAATATATATAATTTTTCCTAGCTCCGAAAACACTTTCGGCGCTGCCCGATCTCCATCGGACCCCTCCCGGGACGTTCCCGGTGATCTCTTTCCTTTCCAGTTGTCTTGTCGAAACCCCTTAAGTGTGTTACCCTAACGGTTCGATATAATATCAGGTATGATCAAGACTCCTCAATGATCAACGACTAACCCCTGAGATATAACGAATGACTTTCATCTATCAAACCTGGACGTATAGTCTTAAACCCTTTGTCATGGCGATACTTAGCGTGTCCGAGCATCATTCTCAGATATCTCCATACCTAGCATGATCTCGTTACCGACATCGCTATCTTCTACTCGTCTATGATATTATGTCAGCTGGTGACCGAGTCACATGTTTGCAAACTCATTTGACATAATCTCACCGAGTGGGCCCTAGAGTATCTATCCGGCTATGCGGACTGACAAATCCCGCTGTTGACCCCTCGTCTCAACTACTCCTTTCCGATACCCAAAAGTATCACCGGTATTGTCATAATAAATAAGATACGACGTTTGGTGCGATCAAAGTATCTTCCAGGAATACCAATAAGAGTTGATCTCACGGTCTTAAGGCGTAACGAATATCTCCTATAAATACTGGGTATGTCCATCACATCGTTACTCCTAACGATATGACTTCCGTTGCCGACCGGCGCCATGCCCTATGATCGGAAAAACTCGATCATCAATCGCGCAATGAAACTAGTCTTAGTAGAGGCTACTAGGGACCTGGTTGTTTATCTACCACACCTGTATTAATGTTTCCGCTTAATACAGTTATACCATGGTATAAAACATATAATGAACGATTGGGATATTGCCAATAAACTATGTTTATTAAGTGCCTCTAGGGCATATTCCCTTCAGTCTCCCACTTGCACTAGAGTAACATTTAATCTAGTTTACAACCTGGTAAAAGCTCAACACCCATAGCATCTTGGTGCCTGCTCGCCTCGTGGAAGAGGAATACAGTCAATAGATCTCACACATTGAGATCTATATGTGCTTTGCAACACTTCTATGTCACCTAGTTTGACATAAACCCGTATCTTACGATGACGGTGAAATATATCCCAGTGGATGGAGTGAGACTCGAGCATGCGCCTTAAAAGTCTAAAAGATCTATTATGGGGACCACCTACGCTCGGAAAACTGCTCAGTCCAATCACACTTGCTACTTCTAAAGTCGCGATATATTTCTATACCTATGTAGATTATGCGACAGTGCATTCATATGCGACTTCGCAAACTAACCATGTCTATCTTCAAAACAAAGGACATCTCCTATATGAGATTTCTATTCGTATGGGTCAGTGTAATAACTTGCATCATCGTAACCGCTTTACGGCAAGTTGCCATTCCACTCTTACCCGTTACTAGAAAACCTATCTTCAGTTCTCATAGACACTAAAGAATAAACTTAACGTTTTTTCATTGATCCACACAAGGATCACTCTAGAACCTGTTCTTCAACCAAGAACTCGGGTCACACCAAGTCGAGCTTTCAGCCTGATAGACTCTATGTGTGATACATAGAGAATGTCGAACATCATTTTCTATCACTGAAAAAGTCAAGATTAACTTAATCTTTTACCTAGTCATACAAGCAAGAACCTCTTTCTTCGCTTGTCCTTTTCTGAAACACTTCAGAATCCTGACTTAGGAAATACTCTGACTTAATGTTATTAAGCCCCCTCTGATCTATACAATTATAAATCGGATGCCTAATACTCCTAACTTCATTTCATAGAAAATTTAATTACTTAAATAATCCTTTACACTATACTAGAGGATCTGTGTCATTCAATATGTCGTTACATACAGAATCACAAATGACACCTAGCTCCCACTCAAATATGCCTTCCGCATATAAGATCAAGGAAAGCTACTTTGCTCCCACTCACTTCTTTGCAAATGTAGGTTTCTTCAACTATTTTGGACAACTCCAAAATCCTTTGATCACATTATCGAAGTGAAGATTGCAGCTCCTATATGCTTACTTCTGCCCATGAATGGATAACCGAAGTTTGCATCCATGTTTAGCATCCTCAGGATTACAAACCATTCTTAATTACACTATTAAGAACCATGGTTTTCTCATCCATCTATCAATTTCTCATTCAAAATTATAGTAATTGCTAAACGACCCAGAATAGATTTAGGCTTCGCCACTTGAGACAAACTCTCATGTGGTCTGTCGGAACTGTTTCACGACAAATCGAATCTGCTTAATATCTACTCTCTCATAAAACTCCATATACTATCAACATCCTAGATGCCATCAAGAAGATCTCCCAAGTCATTACCTGGTAATCATATATGGATTTTATTTCGGATCATAAATGACTCATAGCCATTTCTCGGACTTAGGTCCACCATCTCTTCTTCGTAGTTCGTAGGTCTATCATACTCCATTAATATGACCTTCATAACAAGATTGTCGTAACACACAGTGTGGAACACAACCTCGTATGCCTACGCTCTTAGTATGAGCTCAGAACATCATGATTTTGAATCATCAGCTTTTTCAAGCTGTGGAGCCTGACACCGAAAACACTTTCGATTGCGCCACTCTGATGTTTGGAGAGGAAGTTCACCAACTTCGTCTTGCTCTACTTTCTTTCTCACTTATACCCTCGGACAAGAAACTATTTCTTTCGCAAGGTATATCCCGGCAAAGATTTTGCCTATGTCGTGAGACATGTACCCAACTAACTCTTTAGGTAGGGTATACTACAAAGATTAATCCATTTAAGGTTCGATTACATCGAAACACTAAATTGCTGAAACGACAATCCAGGCTAAAAGCCACACCATTACTCATATGGCATTGTCTCCATGGATTCAAATGGTTTACCTATTTGCTAACGTGAGTATTTACGTTTCTAGCATATGACTCTAATGATCACAATAATTCGGTAAGAGATTTATTTACCACACACTATCCGATAGGGTGCGATTACGACGCCCTAACACACCATAACACTATGGTGTTCCATGCGACGTAATTTGTGGAACTCTTCTCACAAGTCTTCCAATGATGTGCCAACATTATAACTCAAATCTTCATTCCTCGATTTGCATCGCGGGAATTTGATTTTTTTGTTAAGTTTATTTCCTACTTCATTCTGAACTTCGTTTGATCGAATCAAAAATTCAGACTAACATTCCCCGGAGTGGATATCCATATATCTACTCGGAATATTCATGAAGTTTATGAAATAAAGACTTCCACTACACGCTAAAGTACTTCATTGATTCACATACACCCATATGCATGATTCTCAACAAGCTATACTCAAAACGTTCAGTGAAGTTCACGAAATAAAGATCTCCACTACCCGTCAATTACTTCATTGAACCACATACATCTCCATGTATGACTATCAATAAGTTATATGCCCGTTTTCCGAAAACGGTGTCACAGTTATTTTGCAAGTGTCAAAAGATCAAATCTTAGGACTTGTAGGTCCATCCAGTGTGGAGCTAATGCATATAACATTGACATGACTAAACGGTAGTGCCACACATATGTGGTGTCTTTATTAAGTTTGTATCCTTTGGCATTAATATTATGAATGTGGGAGCTTCTACCATCTAAAATCAAATCGGCATATGATCATTACTCCATAAATATAGGACACAAATTTGTCACTATCATGTGTGAACAAGTGTCTCGCTAGAGGAGACACACTCGTAACGATCATACCAACACCCGATCATAAAGAATTTATTCAAATGGTAGTTCTAGAGGGAGAGTGTCTATGGCCGTCACAACAACTTGACTGCCGTTATCAACACGCAATGTCGCCTCATCCTTTCAAGCTACTCAAGCAGTAAACCTGGTTTTTCACAAAACATGACTAGTTCAAGACTTAGTCACTACTGCGAGCACTTGCTTAGCTAAAACATTCATAACATGTATATCATATATACACCATCATCATTGATGACTTCCGGCGATCTGTTTCATCTTCTTGATACTTCCACCGTAATCAAGAACCATGAAGGTGAACGATTCCCCTTGCATGACATAGTCTATGACAGAGGATTTGCACTTGGCAACGATGTCTGTCATCCAGTGATTGAGCTGAGCGAGGCGTCTCAATGTTCATTAATCATGAACATACGTCATTAAGTATGACCGCCACGTGCTCCTTCAATGTGTGTATTCTCTTCCATCTTGGTTGAGAAGACAATCAGTCAACGTACTGATAAACTTCATCAACCCAACGTTTGGGGTACCCCGAGTTCAATAACTCGTACCCACCATTGGTTCTCTAAGGCAGAGATCATAGCATGCACTGGACTATGATGATATCATCCGCACAAAATCCGATAATCAAAATTATCTTTTGTTAGCGGAATCTCCGGGTTTATCTCCTAGCGGTTATTGTAACACGAAGAGCTAACGGTTTAAACAAGGAGTATCCTCAAGCTAAAGTATAAAACTATGAAGTTTGGACCCAACCTTTTAAGTTTCTCAATCGCAGGAATGCGCCTAATTTGAAAAGATGCTATCACAATGGTTAATATCTACAAAGGTTTGCAAACAGACTCTGTTCATTATATTCTGAGTTCTAGTATTTTTAAAAATAACTATCTGAACTCCCACTCAAACGAACATCCCTCCTGGTCGTTTAAGCGATTACACGACCCCGATCCATTGCACCACCCCTCATCATCAGAGCCGGCGGCACAACTTCAAGAGTAGACAAAATCGTCCGCCACACCAATTTTGTGACTCGTGCTCGACCTTTCGGTCTTCCTGTTCCGAGGCCATATTTCTGAATATGCTAGGCTCGCCACTAAAGACCTCCACGCTGACGCTTGTGCAACATGGCTTACACCCACTGTATGCAAACGACGAGATGTCTGACACCCGATCATCACGGCCTGCCTCATAACGTAGAACTTTCTTGGTGGTGCGCGTTGGAGGGAGAACACTAGTGGTATTTTGAAGGGATCAACTTATATATCTACCGCCGTGTAACTAATGTATACTATACACACAATCACACAATATAAGATGCACACAAAACATCAAATGCAATGCAATGTGATATAGTCCATCGCGCCATGGTCTTCTTGGCGCCCACAGTTTATAAACAATTTAATAAACCTACCTTGACCATATCACATAGCCCCTTCAAAATAAAGTTAGACGCTTCTACTTTATCTTTTGCATATTTTACGTGGCTCGAGGCTTTCGTAAATAGAACCGCTTCATACCTACGAACCTTACGACCACAACAACGATCCAATAATTGCATGTTTAAGCATCCCTTTCGGGCCCTCCATTGAAAATGCAAAGCCAACTAAAGAGAGAGAAACAGGCACCCGCCAGCCACAGATACGGTACAAGCCGTATGTCAGTAGTGGAACCAGTCTCGCGTAAGCGTACGCGTAAAGTCGGTCCGGGCCGCTTCATCAACTCGATGCCGCTGGAATCACAAGTGCACGCTAGAGGGTAGCAAATAACAGGAACGGTGCCCCCGTGCAGAACACGGGTTCTAACAGCGTACAGCTATATCTACGATAGATCGGCTCTAATACCACTGAAGGGGATCGTGTGCAGAAAACAAAAAAATTCCTACCAACGATATCCTTAAACTAGCCAAGATCTACACTATGCAGATATAGAAGTACGGCGGAGATCGGAATACATACCCTCGTAGACTGAATAGCGGGGATTACGCTCCCGCACAAGCGTTGACGACAAAGACGACCTCTAGGTCACGGAGAACTCGGCGCGACGAAGATGACGAAGATGACCCCGAGGTCGGGTGGAGGAAGTAGGCCTCCGAGTACCGCTAGCGCAGCACCTCGCAGGGAGTCGCACACATACGGTGGAGACGACGGCCTCCGAAGCTCCAGTCCAGGACGAGCAGCGGAAGACTTGGACCGGAACACCAGCAGCGCGGCAGCGGGCTATGGTGGAAGAGATCCCCCTCCTCTACTTGGCGCGGCTCCGTCAAGGGAACCATGAGATCGAGAGAGAGATTGGGAATTAATTGGTGAATTAAAAGGCCAGGGGTGCCCCTTCTTATATAGGCTCCCAGGGGGAGCCAACCTTGCCAGCCAGGCAATGTGGGACTATCCCACATGCCTGGTTCGGCCAAGGCTGGTGCGCTGGCCCTAGGTGGGCCCCATTTGGCCCACCTAGGCCGGCCAAGCCTCCCCCACAAAAATCCCTTGAGGATTTTCCCCCTCTTGGGCCTTCTTTCGACTAGAAGGCCCATTTAGGGAAATCAGCCTAAATAAATTCGATAATAAATATATAAAATCATATTTGCATATTAATTACACTAATTAATATCAAACATAATCTATATAATTTTTCCTAGCTCCGAAAACTCTTTCGGCGCTGCCCGATCTCCATCGGACCCCTCCCGGGACGTTCCCGGTGATCTCTTTCCTTTCCAGTTGTCTTGTCGAAACCCCTTAAGTGTGTTACCCTAGCGGTTCGATATAATATCAGGTATGATCAAGACTCCTCAATGATCAACGACTAACTCGTAGGCCTGGACCCCATGAATTAACCCCTGAGATATAACGAATGACTTTCATCTATCAAACCTGGACGTATAGTCTTAAACCCTTTGTCATGGCGATACTTAGCGTGTCCGAGCATCATTCTCAGATATCTCCATACCTAGCATGATCTCGTTACCGACATCGCTATCTTCTACTCGTCTATGATATTATGTCAGCTGGTGACCTAGTCACATGTTTGCAAACTCATTTGACATAATCTCACCGAGTGAGCCCTAGAGTATCTATCCGGCTATGCGGACTGACAAATCCCGCTGTTGACCCCTCGTCTCAACTACTCCTTTCCGATACCTAAAAGTATCACCGTTATTGTCATACTAAATAAGATACGACGTTTGGTGCGATCAAAGTATCTTCCAGGAATACCAATAAGAGTTGATCTCACGGTCTTAAGGCGTAACGACTATGTCCTATAAATACTGGGTATGTCCATCACATCGTTACTCCTAACGATATGACTTCCGTTGCCGACCGGCGCCATGCCCTATGATCGGAAAACCTCGATCATCAATCGCGCAATGAAACTAGTCTTAGTAGAGGCTACTAGGGACCTGGTTGTTTATCTACCACACTTGTATTAATGTTTCCGCTTAATACAGTTATAGCATGGTATAAAACATATAATGAACGATTGGGATATTGCCAATAAACTATGTTTATTAAGTGCCTCTAGGGCATATTCCCTTCAATCTCGGGAGGCCATCCCTCCCGGGATCGCTCTCGAACATCTGAGGAAGCCATCTATCCAGCCTTTGCCCGAGTCGGATTCTATCTTCATCCCCAAGGAACATGGTTCGGAAGCTGTACCTATGGAGGTGGAAGTCGGGATCATTGTGTTGAACCCGGGGACTGCATCACAGGGCTCTGAAAGACTAAATAGCATGATGATGGAGGTAATGTCGGCAGAACCAATGGACATAGATGCCCCCATGTTCCCGGTTCGACCTGTCCCGGGATGGGCACAACCCATCATGGCGTACATATCGGATGGAACCCTCCCGGAGAACGAAGTAGAAGCCCGGCAAATACTGAGGAGATCCAAGGCATACACCGTCATCAATCAAGAGCTGTACAAGAGAAGTGTCACCGAGGTGCTCCAAAGGAGTGTGGAACCCGAGGAAGGCCAAGAGATGCTACTGGAAATACACCAAGGGGAGTGTGGACATCATGCATCATCTCGGGCACTGGTGGCAAAAGTGTTCCGGCATGGGTTCTACTGGCTTACTGCCTTGCAGCAGGCAGAGGACATTGTCCGTAAGTGTGGAGGGTGCGAGAGGTTTGCCCACCGGATACATATGCCGGCATCAGCACTGAATACAATCCCTATCACTTGGCCATTCGCAGTATGGTGCTTGGACATGGTCGGGCAATTCAAGCCTGCAAGGGGCAATATGACACACATGTTGGTCATGGTGGACAAGTTTACAAAGTGGATAGAGGTCAAACCAATCCGGAAGTGTGACGGACACACCTCGGTTCAATTCTTGAAAGACATCATCTTGAGATACGGGTACCCGCATAGCATCATCACGGATAATGGCACCAATTTTGCTGTCGGGGAATTCGCTCGATTTTGTGCTGAGAAGAGAATCCGGTTGGATGTGGCATCGGTGGCCCACACGGAAACCAACGGGCAAGTCGAGAGGGCAAATGCCTTGGTCTTGGCCGGCATCAAAGCCCGCTTGATCGAACCACTATTGAGAACTCCGGGGTGTTGGATAGAGGAGATACCGGCAGTGTTGTGGGGTCTCCGAATCACACCGAGTAGATCCACAGGGTACACGCCATTCTGAAGGGGACCGTGTGCAGAAAACAAAAAAATTCCTAGCAACGATATCCTTAAACTAGCCAAGATCTACACTATGCAGATACAGAAGTACGGCGGAGATCGGAATACATACCCTCGTAGACCGAATAGCGGGGATTACGCTCCCGCACAGCGTTGACGACGAAGACGACGTAGCCGACCTCTAGGTCGCGAAGAACTCGGCACGACGAAGACGACGAAGATGACCCCGAGGTCGGGTTGAGAAAGTAGGCCTCCGAGTACCGCTAGCGCAGCACCTCATAGGGCGTCACACACATACGGTGGAGACGACGACCTCCGAAGCTCCAGTCAAGGATGAGCAGCGGAAGACTTGGACCGGAACACCAGTAGCGCGGCAGCGGGCTATGGTGGAAGAGATCCCCCTCCTCTACTCGGCGCGGCTCCGACAAGGGAACCACGAGATCGACAGAGAAATTGGGAATTAATTGGTGAATTAAAAGGCCAGGGGTGCCCCTTCTTATATAGGCTCCCAGGGGGAGCCAACCTTGCCAGCCAGGCAATGTGGGACTATCCCCCATTGCCTGGTGCGGCCAAAATAGGTGCGCCGGCCCTAGGTGGGCCCCATTTGGCCCACCTAGGCCGGCCAAGCCTCCCCCACAAAATTCACTTGAGGGTTTTCCCCCCGTGGGCCTTCTTTCGACCAGAAAGCCTATTTAGGGAAATCAGCCTAAATAAATTCGAAAATAAATATATAAAATCATATTTGCATATTAATTACACTAATTAATATCAAACATAATATATATAATTTTTCCTTGCTCCGAAAACTCTTTCGGCGCTGCCCGATCTCCATCGGACAATTCCCGGGACGTTCCCGGTGATCTCTTTCCTTTCCGGTTGTCTTGTTGAAACCCCTTAAGTGTGTTACCCTAGCGGTTCGATATAATAACAGGTACGATCAAGACTCCTCTATGATCATCGACTAACTCGTATGCCTGGACCCCATGAATTAATCCCTGTGATATAACGAATGACTTTCATCTATCAAACCTGAACGTCTAGTCTTAAACCCTTTGTCATGGCGATACTTAGCGTGTCCGAGCATCATTCTCAGATATCTCCATACCTAGCATGATCTCGTTACCGACATCGCTATCTTCTACTCGTCTATGATATTATGTCAGCTGGTGACCTAGTCACATGTTTGCAAACTCTTTTGACATAATCTCACCGAGTGGGCCCTAGAGTATCTATCCGGCTATGCGGACTGACAAATCCCGCTGTTGACCCCTCGTCTCAACTACCCCCTTCCGATACCCAAAAGTATCACCTATCATTGTCACACTATATAAGATATGACATTTGGTGCGATCAAAGTATCTTTCAGGGATAACAATAAGAGTTGATCTCACGGTCTTAAGGCGTAATGACCATGTCCTACAAATACTGGGTATGTCCATCACATCGTTACACCTAACGATATGAGTTCCGTTGCCGACCGGCGCCATTCCCTATGATCGGAAAACCACGATCATCAATCGTGCAACGAAACTAGTCTTAGTAGAGGCTACTAGGGACCTGGTTGTTTTATCTACCACACCTGTATTAATGTTTTCGCTTAATACAGTTATAGCATGGTTTAAAACATATAATGAACGATTTGGGATATTGCAAATAAACTATGTTTATTAAGTGCCTCTAGGGCATATTCTCTTCAGTCTCCCACTTGCACTAGAGTAACACTTAATCTAGTTTACAACTTGGTAAAAGCTCAACACCCATAGCATCTTGGTGCCTGCTCGCCTCGTGGAAGAGGAATACAGTCAATAGATCTCACACATTGAGACCTATATGTGCTTTGCAACACTTCTATGTCACCTGGTTTGACATCATCCCGTATCTTACGATGACGGTGAAATATATCCCAGTGGATGGAGTGAGACTCGAGCATTCGCGTAGCATGCGCCTTAAAAGTCTAAGAGATCTATTAAGGGGACCACCTACGCTCGGAAAACTGCTCAGTCCAATCACACTTGCTACTTCTGAAGTCACGATATATTTCTATACCTATGTAGATTATGCGACAGTGCATTCATATGCGACTTTGCAAACTAATCATGTCTTTCTTCAAAATAAAGGACATCTCCTATATGAGATTTCTAGTCGTATGGGTCAGTGTAATATATTGCATTATCGTAACCGCTTTACGGCAAGTTGCCATTCCACTCTTACCCGTTACTAGAAAACCTATCTTCAGTTCTCATAGACACTGAAGAATAAACTTAACATTTGTTCATTGATCCACACAAGGATCACTCTAGAACCTGTTTTTTAACCAAGAACTCGGGTCACACTAAGTCGAGCTTTCAGTCTGATAGACTCTATGTGTGATACATAGAGAATGTCGAACATCATTTTCTATCACTGAAAAAGTCAAGATTAACTTAATCTTTTACCTAGTCATACAACCAAGAACCTCTTTCTTTGCTTGTCCTTTTCTGAAACACTTCAGAATCCTGACTTAGGAAATACTCCGACTTAATGTTATTAAGCCCCCTCTGATCTATACAATTATAAATCGGATGCCTAATACTCCTAACTTCATTTCATAGAAAATTTAATCACTTAAATAATCCTTTTTTTAGGCGCAAAACAGTAGGGAAAAATCCCTACTGTTTAATTTTCTATTTTCTCATTGACAGCTGTTCAAATTACCATGAAAAGTTCATAAAGTATCCAACCATTGGGTCATCCCTTCCTTTAAGGAAGGTTTAGCTCTATGCAGAATCAAACTAAATGGACAGATAAAGTCCTGGAAACAAGCCTCAAGACAAATGGGCTGAGAATCAAAAATACATCTGTTTCTATGGGTCCAAATACTCCAGCAGCCAATAATAAGGATTTTCTTATAGCAGATTAGCTTATAAGTTTTCTTGGCTTGAATCAACATGGAGAAGAGGTCCAGATCCGTATCCCATTCAAGATAAAGTTTCCACCAAAAATTCCTGCTGAAATCACATTCAAAAAATAAATGGATAAACTCTTCAGACATACCCTGTGAGCATAGAACACAGTTATAATCCTCAATCTGAAACTGCTTTCTGGCTAGGAGATCTCTTGTGTTCAATCTGTCTTGCAAAAGCAACCAAAAAAATATCTTATGTTTTGGTAGAACTCTGGATTTCCAGATCCACTGGAAGGGGGATGGTGCAGGATTATTTTCCATTAAGGTATCATAAACCCTCTTGCTCGAGTAACTTTTATTGCTGGATGACATAATCCACCTATCAGCGGTAGAGTTATCCATGTGTTCTGTCAGCAAATTGTTGAACTGGGCAAATTGATGAACAGCAGGTACTGACAGTGGGGTGTGAAACAAATCCAGTGACTCCTCATCAGATAGTACAGCAAGTGCCTGTTTAATGGAAATGGATTGTGACTACGCAAAGGAGCAAAGGTGAGGTAGTTTGTGCCTAAGAAGCTCATCAGACCACTTATCCATCCTAAGTCTTACAGTTCCACCATCACCTGGGACACATGCTGCCAATTCCAGGAAGCTATCAAATAACTTTAGACAATCTTTCCACCAAAAAGAACCTACAGGTGTAGTGTTTTGTGGTAATCTATCATTCTCATAATGTGCTCTCCATATAAGCTTAACCCATGGCAAATCGTCCTTATTCATGAACTTAAAGATGTACTTCATGAGTAGGGCAATATTTTGTGTTCTGAGGTTTAGGATGCCCAATCCACCCAATCTCTTTGGCTTGCATACATTTTCCCATTTGACCAAGCATTTACCTTTTTTATGAATATCTTTGCCCCTCTAGAAGAAACCCCTGGTAGATCCCTCAATATAGTCCAGAAAACCCAAAGGCAGTTTCAATGTGCACATAGCAAAATTGGGAATAGCAGAAATGATGGATTTAATCACCACGAGTCGACCATCATAGGATAGTGTATCAACAATGCCAACCAGCCTTCTATCAATCCTATGAATAATACCAATAAGGTCTTCCATCATTGGTCTAGTAGTCCCCAGAGGTAAACCAAGGTAAGTAAAAGGTAAGGCTTCAATTTTACACCCCAGGACCATAGCCAGCTCAATACTTTTATCATGGTCAACATTGATGGATACCATAGAGGATTTATTGAAATTGATCTTTAATCCAGTAGATAATGAAAATTTATCCAGGATCACCTTCAACCTTCTCAGTTGTTGTTACTTAAATAATCCTTTACACTCTACTAGAGGATCTGTGTCATTCAATATGTTGTTACATACCAAATCACGAATGACACCTAGCTCCCACTCAAATATGCCTTCCGCATATAAGATCAAGGAAAAGCTACTTAGCTCCCACTCAAATATGCCTTCCGCATATAAGATCAAGGAAAGCTACTTTGCTCCCACTCACTTCTTTGCAAATGTAGGTTTCTTCAACTATTTTGGACAACTCCAAAATCCTTTGATCACATTATCAAAGTGAAGATTCTAGCTCCGATATGCTTGCTTCAGCCCATGAATGGACCACCGAAGTTTGCATACATGTTTAGCATCCTCAGGATCACCAACTCTTTCTTAATGACACTATTAAGAAACATGGTTTCCTTATCCATCTATCAATTTCTCATTCGAAATTATAGTAATTGCTAAACGACCCAAAATAGATTTAGGCTTCGCCACTTGAGACAAAGTCTCATGTGGTCTGTCGGAACTGTTTCACGACAAATCGAATCTGCTCAATATCTACTCTCTCATAAAACTCCATATACTATCAACATCCTAGATGCCATCAAGAAGATCTCCCAAGTCATTACCTGGTAATCGTATATGGATTTTATTTCGGATCACAAATGACTCACAGCCATTTCTCGGACATAGGTTCACTATCTCTTCTTCGTAGTTCGTAGGTCTATCATATTCCATTAATATGACCTTCATAGCAAGATTGTCGTAACACACAGTGTGTAACACAACCTCGTATGCCTACGCTCTTAGTATGAGCTCAGAACATCATGATCTTGAATCATCAGCTTTTTCAAGCTGTGGAGCCTAACACCGAACACACTTTCGGTTGCGCCACTCTCATGTCTGGAGAAGAAGTTCACCAACTTCGTCTTGCTCTACTTTCTTTCTCACTTATACCCTCGGACAAGAAACTATTTCTTTCGCAAGGTATATCCCGGCAAAGATTTTTCCTATGTCGTGAGACATGTACCCAACTAACTCTTTAGGAAGGGTATACTACAAAGATTAATCCATTTTAGGTTCGATTACATCGAAACACTAAATTGCTGAAACGACAATCCAGGCTCAAAAGCCATGCCATCACTCGTATGGTATTGTCTCCATGGATTCAAATGGTTTCCCTATTCGCTAACGTGAGTGTTTACGTTTCTACCATATGACTCTAATGATCACAATATTTCGGTAAGAGATTTATTTACCACACACTATCCGATGGGGTGCAATTACGACGTCCTAACACACCATAACACTATGGTGTTCCATGCGACGTAATTTGTGGAACTCTTCTCACAAGTCTTCGAATGATGTGCCAACTAACTCAAATCTTTATTCCTCGATATGCATCGCGGGAATTTGATTTTCTTGTTAATTTTATTTCCTACTTCATTCTGGACTTGTTTGATTGAATCAAAATTTCCAGGCCAACATTCCCCGAGTGGATATCCATATATCTATTCGTATGTTCATGAAGTCTATGAAATAAATACTTCCACTACACGTTAAAGTACTTCATTGATTCACATACACCCATATGCATGATTCTCAACAAGCTATACTCAAAACGTCCAGTGAAGTTCACGAAATAAAGGTCTCCACTACCCGTCAATTACTTTATTGAACCACATACATCTCCATGTATGACTATCAATAAGTTATATGCCCGTTTTTCAAAAACGGTGTCACAGTTATTTTGCAAGTGTCAAAAGATCAAATCTTAGGACTTGTAGGTCCATCCAGTGTGGAGCTAATGCATATAACATTGACATGACTAAACGGTAGTGCCACACATATGTGGTGTCTTTATTAAGTTTGTATCCTTTGGCATTAATATTATGAATGTGGGAGCTTCTACCATCTAAATTCAAATCGGCATATGATCATTACTTCATAAATATAGGACACCAATTTGTCACTATCATGTATGAACAAGTGTCTCGCTAGAGGAGACACACTTGTAACGATCATACTAACAGGCGATCATAAAGAATTTACCCAAATGGTAGATCTAGAGGGAGAGTGTCTATGGCCATCACAACAACTTGATTGCCATTATCAACACGCAATGTCGCCTCATCCTTTCAAGCTACTGAAGCAGTAAACCTGGTTTTCACAAAACATATCTAGTTCAAAACTTAGTCACTACTGCGAGTACTTGCTTAGCTAAAACATTCATAACATGTATATCATATATACACCATCATCATTGATGACTTCCGGCGATCTGTTTCATCTTCTTGATACTTCCACCGTAATCAAGAACCATGAAGGTGAATTATTCCCCTTGCATGACATAGTCTATGAAAGAGGATTTGCACTTGGCAACGATGTCTGTCATCCAGTGATCGAGCTGAGCGAGGC
The DNA here is from genome assembly GCA_026929855.1 of Poa annua. Taxonomy (NCBI): domain Eukaryota; kingdom Viridiplantae; phylum Streptophyta; class Magnoliopsida; order Poales; family Poaceae; genus Poa; species Poa annua. The sequence continues at coordinate 44,718,149 of CM049430.1, forward strand.
GTCTCAATGTTCATCAAGTATGAACATATGTCATTAAGCATGACCGCCACGTGCTCCCTCAATGTGTGCATTCTCTTCCATCTTGGTTGAGAAGAAAATCAGTCAACGTACTGATAAACTTCATCAACCCAACTTTAGGGTTACCCCGAGTTTTAGCGACCATATCATATGTCCGCGATCCAATAACTCGTACCCACCGTTGGTTCTCTATGGCAGAGATCCTAGCATAGACTGGACTATGATGATATCATCCGCTTAAAATCCGATAATCCAAATTATCTTTTGCTAGCGGAATCTCTGGGTTTATCTCCTAGCGGGTATTGTATCACAAAGAGCTAACGGTTTAAACAAGGAGTATCCTCATGCTAAAGTATAAAACTATGAAGTTTGGACCCAACCTTTTAAGTTTCTCAATCGCAGGAATGAGCCTAATTTGGAAAGATGCTATCACAATGGTTAATATCTACAAAGGTTTGCAAAACAGACTCTGGTCATTATATCCCGAGTTCTAGTATTTGAGAAAATAACTATCCGAACTCCCACTCAAACGAACATCCCTCCTGGTCGTTTAAGCGATTACACGACCCCCATCCATTGCACCACCCCTCATCATCAGAGCCGGCGGCACAACTTCAAGAGTAGACAAAAGTCCGCCACACCAATTTTGTGACTCGTGCTCGACCTTTCGGTCTCCCTGTTCCGAGGCCATATTTCAGAATATGCTAGGCTCGCCACCAAAAACCTCCACGCTGACGCTTGTGCAACATGGCTTTCACCCACTGTATGCGAACGACGAGATGTCTGACACCCGATCATCACGGCCTGCCTCATAACGTAGAACTTTCTTGGTGGTGCGCGTTGGAGGGAGAACACTAGTGGTATTTTGAAGGGATCAACTTATATAGCTACCGCCGTGTAACTAATGTATACTATACACACAATCACGCAATATAAGATGCACACAAACCATCAAATGTAATGCAATGTGATATAGTCCATTGCGCCATGGTCTTCTTGGCGCCCCCAGTTTATAAACAATTTAATAAACCTACCTTGACCATATCACATAGCCCCTGCAAAATAAAGTTAGACGCTTCTACTTTATCTTTTGCATATTTTACGTGGCTCGGGGCTTTCGTAAATAGAACCACTTCATACCTATGAACCTTATGACCACAACAACGATCCAATAATTGCATGTTTAAGCATCCCTTTCGGGCCCTCCATTGAAAATGCAAAGCCAACTAAAGAGAGAGAAACAGGCACCCGCCAGCCACATATACAGTACAAGCTGTATGTCAGTAGTGGAACCAGTCTCGCGTAAGCGTACGCGTAAAGTCGGTCCGGGCCGCTTCATCAACTCGATGCCGCTGGAATCACAAGTGCACGCCAGAGGGTAGCAAATAACAAGAACGGTGCCCCCGTGTAGAACACGGGTTCTAACAGCGTACAGCTATATCTACAATAGATCGGCTCTGATACCACTGAAGGGGATCGTGTGCAGAAAACAAAAAATTTCCTAGCAACGATATCCTTAAACTAGCCAAGATCTACACTATGCAGATATAGAAGTACGGGGGAGATCGGAATACATACCCTCGTAGACCGAATAGCGGGGATTACGCTCCCGCACAAGCGTTGACGACGTAGCCGACCTCTAGGTCGCGAAGAACTCGGCGCGACGAAGACGACGAAGATGACCCCGAGGTCGGGTGGAGGAAGTAGGCCTCCGAGTACCGCTAGCGCAGCACCTCATAGGGCGTCACACACATACGGTGGAGACGAGTGCCTCCGAAGCTCCAGTCCAGGACGAGCAGCGGAAGACTTGGACCGGAACACCAGTAGCGCGGCAGCGGGAGATGGTGGAAGAGATCCCCCTCCTCTACTCGGCGCGTCTCCGACAAGGGAACTACGAGATCGAGAGAGAAATTGGGAATTAATTGGTGAATTAAAAGGCCAGGGGTGCCCCTTCTTATATAGGCTCCCAGGGGGAGCCAACCTTGCCAGCCAGGAAATGTGGGACTATCCCCCATTGCCTGGTGCGGCCAAAATAGGTACGCTGGCCCTAGGTGGGCCCCATTTGGCCCACCTAGGCCGGCCAAGCCTCCCCCACAAAATTCCCTTGAGGGTTTTCCCTCCCATGGGCCTTCTTTCGACCAGAAAGCCTATTTAGGGAAATCAGCCTAAATAAATTCGAAAATACATATATATAATCATATTTGCATATTAATTACACTAATTAATATCAAACATAATATATATAATTTTTCCTAGCTCCGAAAACTCTTTCGGCGCTGCCCGATCTCCATCGGACCATTCCCGGGATGTTCCCGGTGATCTCTTTCCTTTCCGGTTGTCTTGTTGAAACCCCTTAAGTGTGTTACCCTAGCGGTTCGATATAATAACAGGTACGATCAAGACTCCTCTATGATCGTCGACTAACCCGTAGGCCTGGACCCCATGAATTAATCCATGTGATATAACGAATGACTTTCATCTATCAAACCTGAACGTCTAGTCTAAAACCCTTTGTCATGGCGATACTTAGCGTGTCCGAGCATCATTCTCAGATATCTCCATACCTAGCATGATCTCGTTACCGACATCGCAATCTTCTACTCGTCTATGATATTATGTCAGCTGGTGACCTAGTCACATGTTTGCAAATTCTTTTGACATAATCTCACCGAGTGGGACCTAAAGTATCTATCCGGCTATGCGGACTGACAAATCCCGCTGTTGACCCCTCGTCTCAACTACCCCCTTCCGATACCCAAAAGTATCACCTATCATTGTCACACTATATAAGATATGACGTTTGGTGCGATCAAAGTATCTTTTAGGGATAACAATAAGAGTTCATCTCACGGTCTTAAGGCGTAATGACTATGCCCTACAAATACTGGGTATGTCCATCACATCGTTACACCTAACGATATGACTTCCGTTGCCGACCGGCGCCATGCCCTATGATCGGAAAACCTTGATCATCAATCGCGCAACGAAACTAGTCTTAGTACAGGCTACTAGGGACCTGGTTGTTCTATCTACCACACTTGTATTAATGTTTTCGCTTAATACAGTTATAGCATGGTATAAAATATATAATGAACGATTTGGGATATTGCCAATAAACTATGTTTATTAAGTGCCTCTAGGGAATATTCTCTTCACATTCTTCATGGTATACGGTGCCGAAGCCGTACTTCCAACCGACATACAATATGATTCACCAAGAGTGACAATGTTCACCGAGACCGAGGCAAAGGAAGCCCGGGAAGATGATGTGGACTTGCTCGAGGAAGTAAAGGAAATGGCACTATCTGGTCAGCAATTTATCAGCAGAACCTCTGTCGCTATCATAGCCGGAAAGTGCATCCCAGAGTATTCCGAGAAGGGGATCTTGTGCTAAGGCTTATCCAACGCACAACCGGGATGCATAAACTCTCGCCTCCATGGGAGGGTCCTTTTGTTGTAAGCAAGGCATTGCACAATGATTCTTATTACCTTGTAGATGCACAGGAAGCTGGAAAAGGTGTAATGGACAAAGACGGTGAGAAAACCAAGCGACCATGGAATGTAGCCTTGCTTCGTCCCTTTTACACTCAAAGGGTGCAATGTATGTATCTCGGTTTCTCTATCAATGAAATTTCGGCACCCCGAGGTGTTACTCGGGGACTGCCTACCCAGAATTGTCCTTTATCTTAACTTGCATGTCGGTACCCTCGGGAGGAACCCGCGGACTGCCTCGTTTTATGCCTCTGTTTTTTCTATTATCATTTTATGCATGCCGGCACTCCGGGGAGGAACCCGGGGACTGCCTTGTATGTTTTTTTGGTTTAGTGTATGCCGGGCAAGTTCCGAGATCGATTTTCTAGTCGGAATAATGTATGTCATGTAAAATAATCTTGTGACTCGACTGACGAACACCGAAATGGTAGTCAAGAGCAGAGAGCATCAAATGTGGGAAACACGAAAACGAACTCGGGGACTCGGGATAGGAACTTCTCTGGCATATCCGTCTTGTTCATCCAGTTGTTTATTTTGTTATGTCGGAAATTCAGCAAACTGGAACTCGGATATTCAGGAGTAATGTATACTGTGAAGGGAATTTTTTGACTCGACTGTCGAACACCGAAATGGTAGACAAGAGCAGAAATTGCCTAACTACAAAAAACATGAAAATGAACTCGAGAACTCGTTGCAACGTATACCAGCATAACTTGTTTGCATAAGAAGGAGCAGAGTACGAATTAAAATGTATATATTACAATTGCACCCGGCATCCCGGGGATCTAAAGTTTCTACACTTAGTGTTTTAGGCGGTGGGGGAAGCCGGTTTCTCAGGTGCATCGACAGAGGGAGGAGTGACGATGGTTTCCTCCACGCTAGCAGGGGTACCCGGAGCCTCCGGGTGCGCCTCGGCATGAGAGGTCTCGGGTGGCGAAGGAGCAGCAGCTTCCTGGGAGGCCACGGTCGCGGTAGCAGCGCCGGTAATAGCGTCATCGCCCTCCGGGATCTCGGCCTCCACATCACCGGTTTCACCCGTCTCACCGTCATCTTCATAGTCTGACTCGGAGTCAGAAGCAATGAGGCTCGTGGTAAAGACGCCGGTGTCGGCCCAGGAGGCGAGACGATGGGCAACCTCTTGGCGTTGCCGGATCTTGGCCGGGTCAGTGTACCACGCCGAGATGGTGCGCAGACGCTGGATCGCGTCGAGGTCGAGCCCCTCGTACCAGCTAAGCACATGGGTCAGGACTTGGTCAGCGCCAGCCCGCACACCGGAGCGCTTCCAAGCAAGGAGTCACTTGCCGGCATCCTGGAGCGCGGTCGCCAGTTCACTGACCGAGAGGGTCTCGGTGACCCCAGGCCATAGGGCACTATGGACATGGACAGCCGCGCTGAGGAGCTCGGTCCCGATCGACCGGAGAGGTACTATCCGGGCCTTCAGGGCGGTGATGTGGTCCTCAATATCCCTCGTGTAGTGGTGGTGTCACGGCAGATGCCATAGGATGGCTAATTTGTGGGGCCGATGGACGTTGGTGGATCCGGGGAGGGATAGCGAGCTGAAGAGCTCACACGGGGAGGATCCCGGTAAAACCGAGATCTCCCAAGAACAAGAAATAAGAACAAAGTGCAAAGGGGAAGATCTAACAAACACAAACAAATGCACGAAGGCACACAGCGCACACACGATATACCCAGTTTCAGGGCCCTCGTGAGGAGGTAACACCCCTACTCCTGCCTTTCCTCTCTATATATCGGTGGTACAAGAACTACAACTTGCTACTAGATCTCTCAAAGGGAGGAGTACAAAGAACTAGAAGAACTCAAGGTGAGAAGGAGTAAATGCTCTAAGAGTAAATGTGACTATAGCTTTGGCTCTGAAGTTGGTCTCTCCCTCTCAGGAGCAGTTATGGCGCCTTTTATAGAGTTCCGGCCAGGAGGGCCGGAAACCCTAACTTGGCTTGGCCCCACCGGACAGGCCTAGCCGGCATGCCGTCACCGGCTAGTGCGACCTAGTCGCCGGGCTATTCGGTGTAGCCCCTTCGTCATCATCTCGTTAAGGACGGCAGGCGCCGTCCTGCATCATCATTGTCCCCTTGTCAGAGACAAGACATGTCTTTGCCCATCCCGGATAGCCTTTTCCGGATTGCCGGGCTAGGCATGTCAGGTCTTGTCGTACCACGATCGTACCGGCTGACGCGCTCCCGTGTCAGGCGGGAGGTGACCATGCTTCCGTGTCAGGCGGGAGGTGACCATGCTTCCGTGTCAGGCGGAACGGTACTTCCTCCCGCGACAGACGGGAAGGCCTGCTCTAGACCGTTGACGGCCTACCGGAAGCCCTCACGCCGGCTACCTCCTCGCTTGCCACTGTGAGCTTCTGCATAAGATCAACACCGAGACATACATTCCGGTTAGCACCTACCGGACAACCTATCCGGTAGAACCGAGTACACCTCCTTCCGGGAGTCTCCTTGGACCACGAGATTCGGGACCCTTTCCGGATACGTCCGAGCTCGTCTCAGGATGAGTATCTCTAGGCCTAGCCTCCCGAAGATGTCTTAGCCTATCGGCAAAGACATCTTCGAGAAGCGAGTTCTTAGAGGAACCACCCGCTCACGCTTGTGCTGCGATCATGAGGGCCGGGGGTGCCTATTTATAGCTGCAAGAGCTGACCCTTGCGGCTGCCAGGAGGCACTTTGCCCTCTTCCAGTGCCCAAGGGTCAAGCTGCCCTTTCGGCACACCAGGAGGTGTCCTTTGCTGTCGCCAAAGGTCAAGTACTGTTGGCACTTACTGGACTATACCGGGATCTGCCCCTACCCGGGGGGCAGCCCCCCGACACTAGTCCCCGAAGCTGGTGCTGCACAGTGACCTCGGATGATGTGCGGGATCAGCTTTAAACAACAATTATCTTCCGAGAACACATGACACCATCCTTTTATTCCATGCCGAGATCGATTCTTCCCGAGATCTTCTTACCGAGGTCTTTCCACCGAGACTGTCTCAACCGGGAGGCGAAGCCTGCGACCGGATAGCACCATCTCAGTGAATCTTGACCGTTGGCCTCCCGATGAATTCGAGACAGTGAGCCAGGGCCCACCCGACGTCCCGTCTGCGCAGAGACGCACTCGAGTGCCCCTGCGCGAGCACGCCGTCGCTTGGGTTCCCGCGCCGGGGAACCGCATCCGATCCGGAATCCAACCGTTGGGGCCGTGTGGCCCTCGGTGTGGCCGGATCGGGCGCTCCGGATAGTGCCACGTGGCTCGCGGCACAAAATAGATCCCACCCACGATCGTGGAGATCGTGGGCGGGAAAATCGGAAACCGCTCCGGAATCCCCCCCATAAATAGGGGACCGAAACGGTCTCCTCCCCTTCTTCTTCCTCGCTCTTCTTCCATTACTGTCTCGAGCGCATCGTTGCCGCTACGCTTGTCACCGAACGCCGTCGCCGTCGCCGCGCGCCGGAGCTCGAACGTTGCCGTCCGCCTCGCTCGTCACCGATCTCCTCCTTCACCGGTTAGTTCTTCTTCTCCGCTCCGATGTTTTTCTTCGGTAGCGCAACCGTCCGACTCCGGCCGTGCCGTAGCACGAGCACGGTTGAGCCACCGCCGGTGAGCACAACTCGAGCGGCGCGCACGAGGCACACGGCGGTGATGTATTGCCGCGGTAGGGCGTAGATTATTCATTTGCACTGCTTCGTAAGAGTTTTAGCCTGCCCCTTTTTTCCTCCCTTTTGTTTTGATTATCTGGCCCACGGTAGATCTTGTTCCCCATCAACTCGGTAGTGTTTAGCAGTTTGTGCTCCGACATCCTAGTTTCCGGTAGACTAACTCCGACTAACCACCGCTGCGCCTGCAGAGTAGCTCGGATACCCCTGCGTACTTCTCCGACATGGGCGAAGAACGTACTCGGGGATGCTGGGATGGGTCCGAGACCAAGCAGTCCGATCTGGACTGGCTGTATCGGACTCACCGGATTCCTCCGGAAGTCGAGAGCCGTCTCCCGGAGGGGGAGGTTGCACCGGAACCCCAACCCGGGGAATACGTGGTATTCCTCGCGCACTTCGAGCGTGGGTTTGGGCTTCCGGCAAGCCCCTTCTTCCGCGACTTCCTCGACCTCTACGACCTCCAACCTCACCATCTTCCCGCCAACGCCATAATGATGCTCTCGGTCTTCACCACATACGCGGAGGCATACCTCGGCATCTGGCCCTTCTTGGATCTCTGGGCCAAGTATTTCATTCTCCGCCGCCAAGCCATCCCCAATCCGGATAAGAAGATAAAAGACTTAGTCGATTGCGGAGCGGCTACCATCATCCCTCGCGCGGACTCCGGATTCCCTATAGTCAAGGGACTAGAGTCCTGCCGGAAGTGGTAGCGCAGCTTCTTCTATGTGAAGAACCGGGAGCACTCGGGAGATGGTCCGGGATCCTCGAATCCGGACTTCATCAATCTGCCGGAGTTCGTTATTGGTCCTCCGCGCGAATTCTGTCTCTGGAAGACGCTTCCGGATAACGATGAGGTCAACTGCATGCACGACGTTCTGCACGTGCTAAATCCGAAGATGACCGGGGACGATCTCCTGCGATGCTTCATTGTTCGCCGGGTCTGCCCCCTTCAAAACCGAGTGCACAAGATGTGCCACATGTCTGGGAACTTTGACCCCACTAGGACCAGTATCCTTGGGCTAAACCACGCCGGGGTCGTCCGTCGCGTTCGAGCTATTGCCCGGACGGAGATGACGGAGGACTACTCTTGGGGTGTCATTGGGGAGTCTCGGAAAAAACCATGCGACCAGGTGCTCATATCTGTCTTTCGTGCATTCGCCTTCGTACATGCGTTCACCTGGACACCGACACGGCCTAATCTGTTTGCGCAGTTGTTCGAGCGTCAACACGAAGAAGACGCAGTCCACGTCAACGGGAATTACGCGCCGGACTTCCCGAGACCGGACGTGATGCCGAGAGAGGATCCCGACGGCGAGGACCACCTCGCTATCCCTTTCGTTAAGGCCCCGGGTAATCCTACAACTCCAGAGGCAGTTTTCATTTCTTCGGATGATGAGGATGAGATTGACTGCCAGATTCTCGATGTTATTGACGCTCTCCCTCTGAATTGGGCCTCAGCAGTGGTTCCAAAACCGACAACCGGGACCAAACGTGCCGAGAGCCGAAAGCGCGCGGCTTCCGACACCGAGGGGGCCGATAACTCCGGCAACCCCCCCAAGAGGAGCAAACCGAGTAAGCAGACAACCGAGAAGCCTGCTCGGCGCCGGCAAAGGGGTCCTCCCCTTGTGGATTCCGGGTACGTCTTCCTTGCCTTATGTTATCTGACTTTGTTTTCTCCATAACTATTACTAAGACATTTCCTTTCAGGGATGCACTCGAGCTCCCGTCACCTGCTGTTCCTCCTCCTCCCGGGACTCGGACTCCCAGCCCGGCTCGGGCTTCTCCTTCACCTCCTCGCCCTTCTACTCGAGGAAGTGAGCCTGCCGCCTCCGGTGCCGCACCGGCTATCGTTGCGACCCCGGATGCACATCCGGTGATCGAGGAGACCCCGGTGCAGGCCACGACCACCTCGGGAGAAGTTCTTCTTCCGGAGAGTCCACGCCGGGTGCCTGGGCTTGAGGCAGAGATCGTTAGCCCTCGCCGGCAACCTGCGGCAAGTGGCCCCTCTCGGCCAGTCGCGACCAAGACCATCCCGGAGAAGCAGCCTACAGCCTCCTCCCGGCCAGCAGACCAACTTCCCAAGTCTCGCGGCAAGATTGCTGGGCAGAAAACACCTTCTGCCCCGCCTGTAGCTGCCCCGACATCCTCGTCTCAGGACTTGGTGCTGCGCCCGGGTACGTTTTCATCTTTACCACCGCCTCCCGCCGAGATCCCTACTGCTGTCTTGCGGATGTTGCGAGCAACCGTCAGTTCCTTTGTACAACCGTCAGTTCAAATCCAGGACTCGGACACCGAGTCCCCGAGATCCTCCCAACCGGGTTCCTTACATCCTTTCCCGACTAACTCCTCTGTCTTGACTTCAGGAGTGCAACCAGAAACGCCGCAACATCTTCAACCGGGTTCTTGCTGATCTCGGTCAGTCCAAGAAATCCGAAGGACGCCTCCGGGAGGAGCGCGACGCCGCGCGCAAGGTCTCGGTTGACCAGAAGACCGCACTTGCCACCGCGCAAGCCGAGATCGCGCGGCTCAACGGCGAGCTCGAAAAGGTCAAGGCTGCTACGTCCGACATGAAGACGCGCTTCATCGAGGCGACCAAGAAGCAGAAAGAGACCTTGGACCAGTCCGAGGAGCGCGCGCACACTGCCGAGACTGAGCTTGCTCTTCTCCGGTCCCGGTCTGATACCTGGCTCTCGGAGCTCACAGTGTTGAACCGAGATCTGAACAGTAAGTGGACCGACATCCCTCTCGCCTTCTCTCTGTTTTCTTTCTTGCTGTTACTCTTATGACTTAGTCGTTTGACAGCTCTTCTTTTTAAAGGAGAGTTCGAGCACTCCAGCGAGGCTGCCGCCAAAGCTGTTGCCGCCTCCCGCGAGAAGCGCGCCGGGAAGGGTCCCATCTCGGATGCCTGGGACATCGAGGATCACCTCATCGCCCTGAAGGCCCGGATAGTACCCCTCCGGTCTATCGGGACGGATCTGCTCAGCGCTGCGGTCCATGTCCACGGCGCACTGTGGCCGAGTATACGGGGGACGCTCTCGATTCCCGAGCTCGCGAGCGCACTCCGGGGTGCCGGGAGACGCATCCACGCCTGGAAGCGTTCCGGTGCGCGGGCTGGCGCCGACCAGGTCTTGACCCAAGTAGTCAGCTGGTACGAAGGTCTCGATCATCCTGCGCCTGCGGACGGTTTCTCCGTGGGTCACCGATCCGGAAAAGGTCCAGCGCCGACAAGAGGTGTCGCACCGCATCGCTACGTGGGCAAGCATCCGCGCCTTCACCCCTAGCGTGATTCCTTCCGACTCGGAATCAGATTAAGAGGACGACGAAGAAGATGATGTCGCTTCCGGCGAGGTGGAAGACGAGGCCCCGGAAGGAGATGACGCTGCTTCCGGTGCCGCGCCCGAGAAGGTGGTTCGCCGGGACGCAGCGACTTCGCCAAGACCCGAGGCCCCCGAGACCGAGGTGCGTCCCGAGGCTCCGAGTAGCGCTGCCGGCACTGAAGCCGAAGTCGCTTCCGCTGCTGCCCCTGCTGCTGCTGCTGTCACTGCTCCCGAGGTTGCTGCTCCCGAGGCTTCCGTCGAGACGCCGACTTCCCCTACCGCTTAAAAAACTTGGAGTAGATTCGTTAAATCCCCGGGATGCCGGGTGGCATATGTAATATACACCCATATTATTTTTGTTTCTTAGTGAACTATTTACTCGAACCACTTATGCCAATTTATTCTGCTTTGAGTTCCCAAATTGCCTTTCATGTTTACCGTACTTAGGTAATTTCTGCTCTTGTCTACCATTTCGGCGTTCGACAGTCGAGTCACGAAACTCCACATACGGCATACATTACTTAAAACAATCCGAGTTCCTACTAACCGAATTCCCGACATAAAAAACAACTAAGTTAATAAAAAACAAGTATGCCGGACAAGTTCCTGCTCCGAGTCCCCGAGACCATTTTCGTGTTTCCCACCTTCCCTCTCTTTGCTCTTGACTACCATTTCGGCGTTCGTCAGTCGAGTCACAAGATGATTTCACATGACATACATTACTTTGACTTTGAGAGTCGAACTCGGAACTTTCCCGGCATACAAAAGAAAAGTAGAGAACAGTTATCCGGCAGTCCCCGGGTTCCTTCCCGAGATGCCGGTATAAAAATAGTAAATGAATTTGACAAAAATAACAACAAGACAAGCTCATAACCAGGCAGTCCCCGGGTTCCTCCCGGGGTACCTTACTTCCATTAAAACTGAAAATTGAGATACAACATACACTGAACCTTTTACGTGTAAAAGGGGCGAAGTAGAGCTACATTCCATGGACGCTTGGTTTCCTCACCGGATATGTCCATTACACCTTTCCTAGCCTCCTGTGCATCTACAAGGTAATAAGAATCATTGTGCAATGCCCTGCTTATCACAAAAGGTCCCTCCCATGGAGGTGACAACTTATGCATTCCGGCGGTGCGTTGGATGAGCCTCAGCACCAGATCTCCTTCCCGGAACACCCTCGGGTGCACTTTTCGGCTATGATAGCGACGGAGGTTCTGTTGATAAATTGCCGACCGAGATAGTGCCAACTCTCTTGCCTCCTCGAGTAAATCAACATCATCTTCTCGGGCCTCCTTTGCCTCAGTCTCGGTGAACATTGTCACTCTCGGGGAGTCATATTGTATGTCGGTTGGGAGTACTGCCTCAGCCCCGTATACCATGAAGAATGGCGTGTACCCGGTAGACCTATTCGGTGTAGTCCGAAGACCCCATAGTACTGCCGGTAACTCCTCTATCCAGCATCCCGGAGTTCTCAACAGTGGTTCGATCAAGCGAGCTTTGATACCGGCCAAGATTAAGGCATTTGCTCTTTCGACTTGCCCATTTGCTTCCGGGTGTGCAACTGATGCTATATCCAGCCGGATTCCCTTCTCAGCACAAAATCGAGCGAATTCCCCCACAGCAAAGTTTGTTCCATTATCTGTGATAATGTTGTGTGGGTATCCGTATCTCAAGATGATGTCTTTCAGGAATTGCACAGCGGTGTGTCCATCGCACTTCCGGATTGGCTTGACCTCTATCCACTTTGTGAATTTGTCCACCATGACAAGTATGTGTGTCATATTGCCCCTTGCCGGCTTGAATTGCCCGACCATGTCCAAACACCATACTGCGAATGGCCAAGTGATGGGGATTGTTTTCAGTGCTGATGCCGGCATGTGTATCCGGTGAGCAAATCTCTGGCATCCCCCACACTTCCGGACAATATCTTCTGCTTGCTGCAATGCAGTGGGCCAGTAGAACCCATGCCGGAACACCTTTGCCACCAGGGCCCGGGATGATGCATGATGTCCACACTCCCCTTGATGTATTTCCACCAGCATCTCTTGTCCTTCTGCCGGTTCCACACATCTCTGGAGTACCTCGGTGACACTTCTCTTGTACAGCTCTTGATTGATGACAGTGTATGCTTTTGATCTTCGCAGTAATTGCCGGGCCTCCACTTCATTTTCCGGGAGAGTTCCCTCCAAGATGTAAGCCATAATGGGCTGTGCCCATCCCGGGACAGGTCTATCCGGGAACTTGGGGGCGTCTATGTCCATTGGCTCTGCCGACATCACCTCTATCATCATCTTTCTTTGCCTCTCTGAGCACTGGGACGCAGTCCCCGGGTTCGATGTTATGCTCCCGACATCTACTTCCATGGGTACGGCATCTGAACCAGGCTCCTTGGGGATGAAGATAGGTTCCGACTCGGGTGATGGTTGAATAGATGGCTTCCTCAGATGCTCTAGGGCTATCCCGGGTGGGATGGCATCCCGAGATGACCCTAGCTTGGACAAGACATCCGCTGCTTCGTTTTCTCCTCTGGGTACATGTTTGAACTCGCACCCTTCAAAAAATCCGGATATTTTCTGCACATGAAACCTGTACAAGGCCATATTTGCATCAAGGGCATCCTAGTTCCCCGACACTTGCTGCACCACGAGGTCCGAGTCACCAAAGCACTCTATCCGGCGGATGCCGATCTCCTTGGCGACGTTCAGTCCATGAACCAGGGCCTCATATTCTGCGACATTGTTGGATGCCCAAAAATGGATCTGCAGCACATACTTCAGTACATCTTGCTTTGGGGAAGTGAGGACCACTCCGGCACCCAATCCGATCTTAGCCTTTGAGCCATCGAAATGCATCCTCCAGAAATTGTAATCCGGCATCGGAGGTTCATACTGCATCTCGGCCCAGTCTACCAAAAAGTCCGGCAGCGCCTGCGACTTGATGGCATCCCGTCTCTCGTATGCTGGAGCGTACGGAGACAACTGGATGGCCCATTTGGCTACCCGACCGCTAGCATCCTTGCAACCGATGATCTCGGCGAGAGGAGCTTCGCATACCACTGTGATCGGGTGTTCCTGAAAGTAGTGCTTGAGCTTGGTCACTGCCATGTACACCCCATATGCCATCTTCTGGTAGTGCGGGTAGTTCTGCTTGGATTCCGAGATCACCTCACTAAGGTAATACACCGGCCTTTGTATCAGCTTGCCCCCTTCTTCCCTTTCTACCACCATTGCCACACTGACTACCCGGTTGGTTGCGGTAATATACAACAGCATAGGTTCCTTGGGTAATGGGGATGCCAACACAGGTGCTGTTGAGAGCATCCTCTTCAGATCGTTGAACGCCGCATCAGCTTGCGGGGTCCAAACAAATGTCTTGCTCTTCTTCATCAGTTGATACAGAGGCAAGGCCTTCTCCCCAAGTCGGCTCACAAACCGACTTAGGGATGCCAGACACCCGGTAAACTTCTGCACATCCTTGAGGCGCACGGGCAACTTCATGCTCTCAATAGCGCGAATTTTGCCCGGGTTGACTTCGATTCCCCGGCTTGAGATGAGGAAACCGAGTAATTTTCCTGCCGGCACACCAAATGTGCATTTATCCGGGATCAACCTCATCCGGAATCTTCTTAGGTTCTTAAATGTTTCCCTCAGATCATCTATTAATGAGGCTTTTTCTTTTGTTTTTATGACAATGTCATCGACATAGACCTCGGCATTTCGGCCTATCTGGTCATGCAAGCACTTCTGCATGCATCTCTGGTATGTAGCACCAGCATTTCTCAACCCGAAAGTCATAACACGATAGCAATAAGCCCCGTAAGGGGTAATAAAAGCAGTTTTCAATTGATCATCCGGATTCAAAGGTATCTGGTGAAAACCAGAATAAGCATCTAGAAAAGTCAAAAGCTCACTCCTGGCAGTGGAGTCTATCATTTGATCTATCCGGGGCAGTGGAAAGGGGTCTTTCAGGCATGCTTTGTTGAGGTTGGTGAAGTCGATGCACATGCGCCACACCTTAAGCAGCAGGGGATCATCTTTCTTCTTCTCCACCAGGACCGGATTCGATATCCAATCCGGGTGCAGCACCTCCATTATGAATCCGGCGGCCAGCAGTATAGCCAGATGCTCCATGACAGCAGCTCTTCTCTCATCCGAGAGGCGCCTAGTCGGTTGCTTCACCGGCTTCGCATCCGGTCTAACAAACAGAGAGTGCTCAGCCAACTCCCTCGGGACGCCTTGCAGATCGTCACTCGACCACGCAAAGGCATCCCGATTCTCACGGAGGAAGTCGACGAGCTCGCCTTCCTATTTGCTGTCCAGGTTGCAGCCAATGATAACTTGGCGCTCCGGGTTGCTGGGGTCCACACACACCTTCTTGGTCTCCTTGGGGGGCTGAAATGACGCACCCTGCTCCGGGTTCACCATCCCGGGCATTCCGAGTTGGGAGGTCTTGGCCATCGCCACCACCTGCTGGATCCTCTTCTTCTCTTCCGCGATCACCAGAGACTCAGCCAAGCACGATCCCGCCGAGGCACATTCCATGGAGCGCTTGTGGTCTCCCGAGATGGTGATTACGCCGTTAGGTCCCGGCATCTTCATCTTGAGGTAGCCCACATGAGTTGAGACCATGAACTTGGCAAGGGCCGGTCTGCCGATCAGTGCATGATACGGGCTCTCGAGGTCCACGACCTCGAACTCCAAGCTCTCGGTTCGGCAGTTCTCCCGAGTTCCGAATAGCACCTCAACCCAGATCTTTCCCATGGGCGAGCAAGAGACTCCGGGCACAATGCCATGGAAGGTTGTCTCGGTGGGCAGTAGGGTGTTCATGGATACTCCCAGCTTCAGCATCGTGTCCTTGTACATGATGTTAATGGCACTGCCATTGTCAATCAGAACCCGGCTGAAACGGACGTTGAGGTTGGGTCCGACAAAAGTTGGGTCCACCACCAAGGCATACGCTCCCGGCTTGGGCATAACCCGGGGGTGATCCTTCCGGCTCCAGGTGATCTCCATCTCGGACCAGTGCAAGAATTTGGGCACCGCCGGGATCACAGCATTCACCTCCAGGGCACGCTGCCGCACACTCTTTCGGTCAGTGGGCTCGGTCACGAAGACCACATAGCTCTGATGTGCCTCCCGGTAGTTGCTCTGCTGGTGTCCGGCTTGGTTACCGTTGTCGTTCCGGGTATGCACCACATTCACTGGGCGAGGTGGAGGTCCTCTCGGAGGAGGGGGAAGTCGCACAACATTGGCCCACGATGTCGGAGGAGGGGGTCTCGGGATATTGGGCCGAGATGCCGGAGCACTCTGCCGAATAGCTCCCGAGCTGCCTTCCTGCAACGTGCGCTGATACCAGCTGCACTGCCGAGTAGAGTGGTTTGCGGGCTTGTTGGCCTCCAGAGTGTGGAAGCAGCATGGCTTGTTCAGCATCTCCTCATACGTCAGGGGCTTCTTTTGTTCCACCCAGGTCTTTTGCACCTCCTGACTTTGACCCCAACCGGGCCACTTGTCTTTTGACGCTGGCTGTTGCCGGCATCCTCCTGCTCCCGGGTCACTGCTGCGACATGCTGCGCTACATGGTGGTACTCGGGCTGATTCCTCTTGTGGCCGAACTCCTGGCGATCATGGCTCCTGCTCGGTCCTGAACGCTGAGGTCCCGCATTCCTCCTGTTGGAGTCTCCGACATCCACCAGGGGTTGCATGGGATCTCCAAGCGTGTAGGTATCGGCGATGCGCATGGTTTCTGCCAAAGTTGTTGGCATCTTTCTCTGCAATTTCTGCCACAGCATAGAGCCATGCCGGCATCCTTGCGCAAACCAGGAGATGGCCTGTGCCTCCACCACTCCTTCGCAAGAGTTGCGAATATTGCTCCACCGGGTAAGGTACTCCCGGTCAGTCTCATTGCTCCTCTGCCTACAGATGGCGAGCTGCTGAGGCCTGTTGGGCCTCTTGTACGTGCTGGTGAAGTTGCTGATGAACGCCTCCTCGAAATCTAACCAGCAGTCTATACTGCCAGTTCTCAGATTGTTCAACCAGATCCGGGCTGGTCCTTCCAACATCAGCGGTACATAGCGTACCGCCCATCGTCTGTTTCCACCGGCTATGCTTACTGCAGTTACATAGTCGGTTAGCCAATCCTCCGGCTTCTTGCTACCGTCATAGGTCTTGGCACCTCGGTTGAGCTGAAAGTTCCGAACAGGAGGTTCCCGCATGATCCGAGGTCCAAAGCAGGCAGGTCCCGGAGGTCCTTGCTCTTCTACCAACTCGGATTGGTGAATCCGGTCGAGACGGAATCTGGCGTCTGCCGGGTTTAGCTGCCTGGTTCCTATCCGAGATCCCAAGGGGTTCTCGTCTGGCTGATATCCGAGCTGCTGCAACCTCGAGTTGCCATCGTTGAGCCTGTCCTGTGCCGGGACCAGGGCCTGCTGAGGAACGGAGACTACCTCCCTCTGCGGGTTTCCCTGATCGTGAGGAGGATTCCGGGGTGGATTACCACGGCCAACCGGGTTATTGTTTCCTACACCCAGGTTACCATCCCCACGGGTACTTCCCGCCTGTCCCGAGTTGCGTTGTCCGGCCTACCCGGCTTGCTGGATACTGGCGAAAGCCGGATCATAGGTCTGTAGCTGCTTGTTCTTCCCGGAACCTCGACTCCGACTCCGGCTCTTGCTCTTGCTCTTGCTTCTGCTCGGATGCGGGGAAGAGGCCTCCCCATCCGACTTCTGGCTGTCGGGTCTGGCGGAGTGCACCTGGGATCCTGCCCCGGGGTTCTTCTTCTTGAAGGCCAGGTTCTGACGATTGGCTTCAATCACCAACTCGTTTACCCTCTCCTGCTGCTTGCGCAGGGCCTCACCGGATAGTCCCACCAACTCGGCCATGGCGGCTTCGGCGGCCCTAAGGGTTTTCGCCGGTGAGCTGTACACCGGCTTCCCTGCTGAAATCCGACTTCCAGTGTTACTGGTGGTGGCTCCACCAGCCAGCTCCTCATTCACTATTCTTCCTTTCTTGCGCAGATCTGCAATGCGCTTCTCCCGGGAGTCTATCTTACGGAATCCGTGAGCTGCATTGTACTCCCGGAGGCTAGCGCTGAGCTCGCGGCGGATCTCGGCGATCTCCTGCGCCTCAGCAAGTAGCAACTTCCGCTGCTCCTCTAACTCAACCGTAGTGGCTTGGGCATCTGCCCCGGTAGCTACCGGTACAGCCAACTTTGCCACGAGTCCCGAGAGGGGATCCGGACGACGTCGCGGATGGGATGACTGCGGATCACCATCTCGGGCCGCAGGCCTCTCCTGCGGGGGTTTGGCCAAACGGGGGTGGCCGTCGGTATCGCCGTCCGCATCTTGATACTCCTCCTCGGTTGCCCCAACCATCATCACTGCGACGGAACTCGGGGGGCGACCGGCACGCAGACCCCGAGTAGCGCAGAGCATGGGAGGGTCCTCAGCTTCCAGGATCACATCCGGGTAGCTACATACAACCTCGGTGGCCACGTAGGTGGTGAAACCACCGAAATCAATGAGACATCCGTTCACCGGAAACGGTCTGTTCCGGAAGCACCCTGCGTTGTCGCATACGAAGTCCATCTCCCCTAGCCTTATGACTAGGCCAGAAAGAACCCGAACGTCGAAATGAACGGGGGAGCCCGTCCGGATGTGTACACCAGCCAACGCCTCTGTCCGCCCCACGGTGGGCGCCAACTGTCGTGGTGGTGTCACGGCAGATGCCATAGGATGGCTAATTTGTGGGGCCGATGGACGTTGGTGGATCCGGGGAGGGATAGCGAGCTGAAGAGCTCACACGGGGAGGATCCCAGTAAAACCGAGATCTCCCAAGAACAAGAAATAAGAACAAAGTGCAAAGGGGAAGATCTAACAAACACAAACAAATGCACGAAGGCACACAGCGCACACACGATATACCCAGGTTCAGGGCCCTCGTGAGGAGGTAACACCCCTACTCCTGCCTTTCCTCTCTATATATCGGTGGTACAAGAACTACAACTTGCTACAAGATCTCTCAAAGGGAGGAGTACAAAGAACTAGAAGAACTCAAGGTGAGAAGGAGTAAATGCTCTAAGAGTAAATGTGACTATAGCTTTGGCTCTGAAGTTAGTCTCTCCCTCTCAGGAGTAGTTATGGCGCCTATTATAGAGTTCCGGCCAGGAGGGCCGGAAACCCTAACTTGGCTTGGCCCCACCGGACAGGCCTAGCCGGCATGCTGTCACCGGCTACTGCGACCTAGTCGTCGGGCTATCCGGTGTAGCCCCTTCGTCATCATCTCGTTAAGGACGGCAGGCGCCGTCCTGCATCACCATTGTCCCCTTGTCAGAGACAAGACATGTCTTTGCCCATCCCGGATAGCCTTTTCCGGATTGCCGGGCTAGGCATGTCAGGTCTTGTCGTACCACGATCGTACCGGCTGACGCGCTCCCGTGTCAGGCGGGAGGTGACCATGCTTCCGTGTCAGGCGGGAGGTGACCATGCTTCCGTGTCAGGCAGAACGGTACTTCCCCCCGCGACAGACGGGAAGGCCTGCTCTAGACCGTTGACGGCCTACCGGAAGCCCTCACGCCGGCTACCTCCTCGCTTGCCACTGTGAGCTTATGCATAAGATCAACACCGAGACATACATTCCGGTTAGCACCTACCGGACAACCTATCCGGTAAAACCGAGTAAACCTCCTTCCGGGAGTCTCCTTGGACCACGAGATTCGGGACCCTTTTCGGATACGTCCGAGCTTGTCTCAGGATGAGTATCTCTAGGCCTAGCCTCCCGAAGATGTCTTAGCCTATCGGCAAAGACATCTTCGAGAAGCTAGTTCTTAGATAGACTTACCAGATTTCTGAGGCTCCAGCCTAACAAGTTCTCCACTGCAACTGAGCCAATTGTGGCAGATGACTGGCTGCGTTCCGTGGACAGAGATCTAGTGACTTGTGAATGTACCGACGCTGAGAAGGTGAGGTTCACTACTCATCTGTTGGAAGGACCAGCAATTCAGTGCTGGGAAACTTATCAAATCACTCACCCACTAGAAACCTTGACTTGGGAAAACTTCAGGGAAGGTTTTCGTAATGCTCATATCTCCTCGGGTATTATGAACTTGAAGCAAGAGGAATTCAGAAACCTGAGACAAGGAAACAGGAGCCTTAAGGAGGACATGGCTGATTTCCATGCCCTTTCTCGATATGCCCCTGAGGACATCAACACTAAGGCTAAGAGGAAGGCAAAATTCCTAAATGGGCTGAGTGACGAGCTGAAGATTCCTTTAACAGTAGCATATGCCCCAAATTATCAAATCCTCCTAGATCAGGCTATCATACTGGAGGATAACATCAAGAAGGCAGAAAACAGGAAGAGAAAGTTGAATGTTCACAAACACCATTCTGAAACTTCTTTCAAAAGGCGTTTCCCTCAGGATACAAACCAGAGTCATAAAACTGGGCCCTATCCTAGTGGAGGAAGCAACCACAAACATCATGGTCAAAACCATAGTGGTGGTTTCAAGGGAAACAATGGGAATCACAAAGGAAATGGAAATGTTGGCCACAACAATGGACATCATCGCCCAAATCCTGAATATAAGAAAGATATCAGCCAAGTTTTATGCTTCAAGTGCAATAACAAGGGCCACTACACCACAGACTGCCCCGAAAAGAAGGCTGCAGAAACTGCCAAGCCCAATCCCTTCCAGAAAGGACATGTGAACCACATCAATGTGGAAGAAGTATATGATGAACCAGATGCTGTCATTGGTACGTTCTTGCTCAATTCATGTCCAGCATTAATTTTATTTGATATTGGAGCATCGCATTCATTCATTTCAAGAGCTTTTGTAAACAAACATGGGTTAGTTGTGGAAAATATAGGAAGTCCCATTAGAGTAAGCTCTCCGGGAGGAGAAATGCTAGTAACCTCTGGGTGTAGGCAGTTGAATCTGAAGATTGGAAAGCATCAGTTTCCTACGGACTTGATCATCCTGGAAACACAAGGCCTGGATGTTATCATAGGGATGGATTGGATGTCCCGTTATGCAGGAATCATAGACTGCGCAAATAGAACCATCACTCTCACCACACCAGAAGGCTTGAAAATCAACTTTTGATCAAAGTTCGAACTAAAGAAGGTTAGGCTTAATTCTCTTAAGGGGGTTAGTCTCGGTGAGGTCCTTATAATCAAGGAATACACTGATGTGTTTCCGGAAGAACTACCAGGAATGCCACCCGATAGAGATGTAGAGTTCCTCATTGAACTAAAGTCGGGTACAGGACCAATAGCTAAAAGGCCCTACCCAATGGAAACTGATGAACTGAAAGAAATCAAGAAGCAATTGGAAGAGTTTATGCAGAAAGGCTTTATCCGTCCAAGTTCATCACCTGGGGAGCCCCAATCCTTTTCGTCAAGAAGAAGGATAGTACCCAGAGATTAGTCACCGATTACCGTGACATAAATGAGCATACAATTAAGAACAAGTATCCGCTACCCAAAATCAATGAGCTTTTCGATCAACTAGAAGGGGATGTCGTGTTCTCCAAGATTGATCTCAGATCAGGGTACTTTCAGATGAAAGTTAAGAGAGATGGATATACCCAAGACTGCCTTTGTTACAAGATATGGTTCGTATGAGTACACGGTAATGCCTTTTGGGTTAACCAATGCTCCAGCCTATTTCATGAATATGATGAATAAGGTATTTATGGATTTTCTGGACAAGTTTGTTGTTGTCTTCATCGATGACATCTTAGTCTACTATAAAAGTCACAAAGAACATGAAGAATATTTACGTCTGGTGTTGCAAAGACTCCGAGAGCGTAAGTTATATGCTAAGTTCAACAAGTGTGAATTTTGTTTAAAACAAGTAGGATTTCTAGGACACCTGGTGTCTAAAGATGGAATAGCCGTGGATCTTGAAAAAGTTGCTGCGGTGACAAATTGGGAATCACCCAAAAATGTGGGAGAAATCCGCAGTTTTCTAGGACTGGCAGGGTACTACCGGAGATTCATTGAAAACTTCTCCAAGATTCCCAAGGCCCTGACTAAACTACTGAAGAACGGAAAGAAATTTGAGTGGACAGAAGCTTGTGAGACTAGTTTTCAAGAATTAAAGAAACGCTTAGTGTCGGCACCCGTATTATGCTTACCAGATCTAGAGAAAGACTTCCAAGTTTATTGCGACGCTTCATATCGTGGCCTAGGAAGCGTATTGATGCAAGAAGGAAAAGTAGTGTCTTATGCCTCAAGACAACTCAAAAATCATGAAGTAAACTACCCCACTCATGGTCTAGAGTTAGCTTCTGTGGTACATGCGCTAAAGATATGGAGACCATATTTATGGGGAAAGCGATGTGAAGTATTTACAGATCAAAAAGCCTCAAGTACTTCTTTACCCGGAAGGAATTAAACATGCGACAAAGGAGATGGTTAGAATTGATCAAAGACTATGATTTAAGTCTACAGTACCACCCAGGGAAAGCCAACGTAGTTGCTGATGCCTTGAGCCGTAAGACTTATGTAAACGGACTCACGGTAGGAGAATTGCCTGAAGATCTATGTAAAGGATTTAAGGACCTTCGATTGGAAGTGGTACCTGAAGGATTCATAGAATCCTTAGAAGTTCAACCTCTTCTATTTAAGAAAATCAAGGCAGCTCAGTTAGAAGATAAAGCCGTAAAAGAAATCAAAAAGAATCTAAGTGAAGGCAAAGCCAGGGAATTTAGAGAAGATGAAGAAGGAACCGTATGGTATAAAGAACGCATATGTGTTCCTGATAATGCCGACCTTAGAAAGTTAATACTTCAAGAAGCTCATGACTCACCTTATTCCATACATCCGGGTAACACCAAGATGTATATGGATGTAAAAGAGAGGTATTGGTGGATCATTTTGAAGCGGGATATTGCTGAATACATTGCAAAGTGTGACGTCTGCAGTCGTGTGAAAGCAGAACACCAAAAACCAGCAGGGTTGCTGCAACCCTTACCAGTACCAGATTGGAAATGGGAACAGATTGGTATGGATTTCATCACGGGTCTACCCAGGACTAAATCAGGGTATGACTCTATATGGGTTATAGTCGATCGTTTGACGAAAGTATCTCACTTTATACCCATGAAGACTACTTACACTAGTGCCAAACTAGCTGACATCTATATGAAGAGGATTGTGTGTCTACATGGTGTTCCCAAGAAAATTGTGTCGGATAGGGGTACTCAGTTTACTTCTCATTTCTGGAATCAATTACATGAGTCTCTAGGAACCAGATTAGAGTTCAGCACAGCGTTCCATCCGCAGACGGATGGACAGACAGAAAGAGTAAACCAAATCCTAGAAGATATGTTGAGAGCATGCGCTCTAGATTATAAGTCGAGCTGGGATGATAACCTCTCATATGTTGAGTTCTCTTGCAACAACAGCTATCAAGCGAGCATAGAGATGTCGCCATTTGAAGCCCTGCATGGAAAAAAGTGCACTACCCCACTACTATGGAGTGGCGTAGGAGAATGTAGCTTATTTGGACCAGACATAATCAAGGAGGTTGAGGAAAAAGTAAGACTGATTAAGGACCGTTTAAAGATAGCACAATCCAGACAGAAGAGTTATGCGGACTCCAAAAGGAGGGAAGTCACGTATGAAGTAGGCGATCGAGCCTATCTTAGAGTTTCACCTATGCGGGGATTTAAAACATTTGGAATCAAAGGAAAATTGGCACCGAGATTTATTGGACCCTTCAAGGTATTATCCCGCAAAGGAGAGGTTGCCTATGAATTGGAACTCCCGGAAGCACTTTCCGTAGTTCACAATATGTTTCATGTCAGCCAGCTGAAGAAATGTCACCCAGAAATGGCAGAAACATCGCTAAGAGATACGGTGCCACTAGAGGAAGTACAACTAGAAAGTGATCTCACTTATGAAGAAAAACCCATAAAGATTTTGGAGACAGCAGAACGTGTCACCCGAACCAAGACCATCAAATTCTGTAAAGTACAGTGGAATCACCATTCAGCAGAGGAAGCAACTTGGGAAAGAGAAGATGACCTGAAAGAAGACCACCCTCACCTATTTGCTAGCCAATCCGAATCTCGAGGGCGAGATTCATCTTAAGGGGGTTAGGTTTGTAACATCCCAATCTTCAGAAAAATTTAAAACTTTGCATCCATGCATCATCATCATTAAACTTGTCATTTGAATCACATAGAATTTAAATTAAATCATTTATATGTGTTTTAATTGACTTTATATCCATAAAGTTGTTATTTGAATTCATAATAATATTCCTTCTATTTTTACTTTAGACAAAATTAATATCAAAAGGATCTATTTTTAATAAGCTTTTCAAATTATATTTTTATGAATTTTTCTGAGAAGTTTTGATATAGTTTTGAAATTGTTTTATACTCAAAAGATTTAAAAACAGAAGAATGAATTATAAAAAAGAAAAAATCGAGCCGGTCCAGCAAGTGGGCCGAAGCCCACAAGCTATCTACCGCGCGCGCAGCACTGCAGCCCGCTAGCAGCCCGTCCCCGCCCGCGCGCGCGCTCTCTTTCTCCTGCAGGTGGGCCCCACTTATCATCCCACCCGCTGCAACGGCTCGCCCAAATCACGCCCGCGTTGAACGCCGTAAAACGCCCGAATCAATTCGATTCATTGCGATTGATTCACTGCCCCATTTCCTCCGTCGTTGCTCGCTATAAGACCCCCTCGATCCCCTCTCTCTTTTCCCCAAGCACCACCTCCCGAGAGCCACCAGGCCGCCCGTGAACATCCCCGGAGCTCCGCCGTAGCCGCCGGCGAAATTTCGCAACTCCGGCAAGCATCGTGAACCCCTAGACTTCCCTCCACTCCCTTTCATTTTACCTTGACCTTACGCATCGTTTTGACAAGTTTTTGCATCTTCTCGGGCAGCATGTAACATCCCAAATTTCTCAAAAATTTAAAACTTTGCATCCATGCATCATGCATCATAAAAAGTATGGCAGTGAAATCACATAAGGAGTAGATTGAATTTTAATTATAATGTTAAATAGAATTGTTTTCATTAAAGAAGTTTATTTGAGCTCCTCATACAAATCTGTATTTTATTATTTTATTTATTTAACAAAATGATATCAAAAAGTCATAAATTAAATTAGCTTTTCAAAAACTATTTTATGAATTTTTCTGAAATGTTTTGATAAGTTTTAAAAATCAAATTTGAATTAAAGGTTTGAAATCAGAAAATTGTTTTATTAAAAAAAAAGGGGGGAGACGACCCAACTGGGCCGAAGCCCACTGCGTTACCTCTTCTCTACCGCGCGCGCGCGCTGCCTCGGCCCAACAGCAGCCCACCACCCCCTTCTCTCACTTCCAACCATGGCCCGCACGTCATCTCCTTCATCGTGTAGAACACGAACTACCGAACCCCTAAATCGAATCGGATCAAAATCCGTTGCTAAATCGTGGATTATCGGTCCCCTACGTCCCCATATAAACCCCCCCTCCGCCTCCGTCTCCCGCGTCCAAAACCCTAACAGAAACTCGCCAAAATCGCGAGATCATCGCCGACATTGCCGCCGCCGCAATTTGCATCTTTCCGGTGAGTTCAACACCCGAGCTTCATCCCCACACCCCCTCTGCGCCTCCCCGTCACCGTACGCGTCTAATGGACTTGCTCCGGCGTTCTCTTGTGCATCAGGGCGGCGAATCCTTCGACGACCGACGCCGCCGTCCGCCGCGCTTCTACGACGAGCTCGCAGAGGAGGAGAAGAGCCATCTCGACCGCGTCCGTCACGCCATCGAGTTCGCCACGACCATCCGCGTCCAGTGGTACGAGTTTCACCCTCCCCTTAGCCGTAGAACACGAGGTCCATCGTTGCCGATGATGGCGCTGCCGCGGGCACGGGATCGCCGGCGAACCGCGCCTGACCCCCCCCTTTAGATCCTGGCCATCGGATCTAGATCCAATGGATCTAGATCGGGTGTATCTGGCGCGTTAGATTTAAAATAGATCGTACGGTCCACGCACGCGATCCGCGTGAACCGGTATCGCCCAATCACAGCACGCCGCGTGGCGCTTTTATTTTCTATTTCGGCAGAGATTTTGTTTTAAAAACAGAAAATAAGACAAACTTACAAAAATCATAACTTTCGATCTGTTCATCCAAATTTGATGAATTTTATATCCACGTGAAGCTCTGCTCGTGTAGTTTAATATGGTTTCATTAGTTTATCCTTTTAGTGCATATTAAATTGCGAAATTAAATTGTTTAACTTTCAGATATTAAATCTATAACTTAATTAATAAATTTTCTCTCCAAATAAATCCAATTGTTTTGGAGTTATATTAATGCCCTCTATCCAGAGAGTGTAATATGAGTGTTATTTGAAATTTCTTCTAATAGACTTAGAGAA
This sequence comes from Poa annua, assembly GCA_026929855.1. Taxonomy (NCBI): domain Eukaryota; kingdom Viridiplantae; phylum Streptophyta; class Magnoliopsida; order Poales; family Poaceae; genus Poa; species Poa annua. The sequence goes on from CM049430.1 coordinate 44,744,025, forward strand.
ATTGGTTTTATAATTTAAAACTACTAATATGCTCATTATTAAATGATTATTTAAAATATTAAAATATTGATCATTGTATTTTTTATGCATGAATAACAGAGAACTTAACAGAGTAATTAATTGGTCTTGTTAAGTTCATTGCATATTAAGCATGCATACATAATTTTTGTATTGATATCTTAAGTGTTATGTTTTGTGTGTTTATTGAGTGTTATTATTTGTCTCTAGATTGTGAAGAGGAGGAAGGTCCTTGTGATTGTTATCCTTTCTGTGGTTGTTCCCTTTGTTACCAAGGCAAGTGACATTCATAATCTATCCTATGTTTTCTATATGCATTATTAGTAGATTTTTGAGTAGTATGCATGATAGGGAAATTTTGGATACTATCTTATAATGTTAAGTTAGTTTACACTTTGAAAATATCCTAGTAGTGTGTAGCCCTCCCTCCCCATGCAGCCACCAAAAGTTTTATTAGATGCTTAGCGATGCTATAAAGGAGTCTACTTATCATGTTATAGAATTATTGCTAAGTGTTAAAACTTTGAATGCACTTCTGAGTGGAATTGGTTGTTTGGTTTATGTTGAGTGGCTTTTGGGACCATGCTTGTGGTTGTCTTCGCTTAGGATGAATTTCTATTCTACTTAGGGCCATGAGTATGGTGGTTTTCACCCAGAAGTACACTTGTGGACGGCCACCCAGGAACAAAGAGATTTCTAAGTCCCTCCAAGTTTAGAAGCTTTCCGTGCAGCCTTCTGACAATGGGCTCTGTCTAGAACTACTAAGTTGTGAGAGTGCAACCTGTCAGCTTGACAAGCAGATGTAGAGTTGATAGGTGGAACGGGTCTTGCTAGTATGGTTGCATTCTTCTTCTGAAAGTTCTTGTCTCAATTCTCTCCTTTCCATAATACACTCCGCGTGTATAGGATTTCTCGGACAAATTGAGTCTTAAGGTGAAAGTGCACAACCTCTGCAGAGTCGACAAACTGAATACTCAGCCGTGTCCCCGGTGATGGACAACTTCGAGCAACTGGACAAGAATGGACGGAAGAATCTCAACATGGTTTTCGTAAAGTAAAATTTGACTAAGGAAAGAATTATTGGTGCACTTGGGCTTCATCCCTTGGTGCCAAGTCCTTGAGATACAAAAGTGTTTTACAAAAGATAGGAGAAAACTGGCTTTCTGCAAAATAGCCTACAAACTCCACTAAGCCAAATATGCATATAGAATTAGACTTGCCATAATTTTATCCACCATAGTCACTTGCCAATACTTCATTGTATTGACCTCCTTCGGGGGCTGCATATTCAAATGTGCAGGTAATTCTGATGAGGAGTAAGTTTGGACTCGATTCTACACCCAACATGTCTGCTCGTGGCTCATGCTAGAAGAGAAGGCCCATTGCTTTTACTTTCGTTGTGAACTCTGAATATTTTAGCAAGTCTTCATGACTATGCACTTTGTAATAAAGCTATACTTGGCTATTTTTGGATCTCGATGTAGTATTTTGATACTTATGCAATGATACTATATATTTTGTACTGTGGTGCTGGCAGTGATCCAGGGACTAGCACATAACACAGGTGTTCCATCTCTATTTAAAGATGGGGCGCTACAAAATGGTATCAGAGCAAAAGTGTTGCCTTTAGGTTCGAGCCCTTAGGATTGGTTAAGCCTCCTTTTTTATCATAATATTACCATCTTTGAAGTATGTTGGATCCTAACGGCATAGTGGGATGAAGCGGCCCGGGACTAACCTTACATGTCCGCGTACATGAGACCTGTTCCACAATTATAAGTGGCTGGCCGGGTGTCTGTCTCTCTCACTATAGTGAATATCCGACTTACAAAAGAGTTGATAATAGTATTGATCACCTGTTAGAAAAGAACTTCTTTTCCTCTAAGTACTTAAGTACACCACAATTAGTATATCTTAACTTTGTCTTGTTTTAACAAACCCTACCTTTATCACTTAAGGATGTCATTCTTCACGTATCAAACCGCGGAGGACTTCAAGGACATGTGCTTTGGAAGATATCTTCTAGAGTTGGTAGAACTGTTGGCACTTCCAACACCCATCATCAAGGCAAGCCAGCTGAAGCATTTCAAAAGAGAAGATTTATGGGGAATTCGCCTTTACCAACAAGGGCGCCAGACTGAACCCAAGACTGAAGACATCCAGTACAAGTCGATTAGTGACTCCTTGGAGAAAGGGCTGAATCTCGTCACGCAGGAGCTAATAGGACGTCTTTGCTTGCAATACCAAGAAGAGTTAAAAGACCACTACTTTGCTCACCTTGGCCAACGTGACGAACATGGGATTCCTTACCGTATTTGCGAGGAAGAGAAAAACAAACCAGAACCTTTGTACCCATATCTCCAAGACTTAGAACTTCATCTCTGGCAACTAGAAGAAGATAGACGCAATGAGTTGTTGAAGAATGATGAAATAATGGCACAGGTCAAGGAGACTCAAAAGAAGATTGAAGCCCAAGAAGAGGTGGCCAACGCTCAAGAGGAGAAGTTCCGAGCTCAAGAAAAGAAGTTTCAAAGCCAAGAAAAGAGGGTTAGAGACAAGAACAAGGAGATCAGGACCTTGAAGGATGAAATCCAGAGCAACGACGTCGAGTTCGAAGCTGATCGAGATTTGATCGAGACTCTACGCCGTGAGAAGAGAAGGCTACAAGAAAAGATTGAAGTCCTAGAGAAGGAAGCAATTGAGACTCTGCACCGTGAGACGACAATGTTATAGGAGAAGAATGAGGCCTTGGAGAAGGAGGTGAATGACTACAAGGAGATCCTTGCGAAGGAAGGCATCACCATCGAGGAAGTGGAGGAAGATGAAGGAGACGTCATGGACGAAGTTTAGACTTAGTAGTTGGACCACCATGTTCTCCCTCGTTTAGTTCGTCGTTCTTTTAAAAACATTGATCTCCAACTTGTGGTGTGACAATGATAGAATTGTTTGGTTTGCAGACTCTGTTGTCTTATTAAATCAATTTAGAATACTTGTTTTGTTTTGCTAAGTAGACTTTTCTTTTTAAGTTGTCTTATGAGTGTTATTTGTGTTGACTTGGTTACTTTGTGCATGGGTAGGATTTTCTTCTTTTAGTTCTGTCTATCTTTCACTCATCTATGCTGAAAAACCCTACAGATGCCTCCTCGTCGTGATACCAGCAACGACGACGTCATGCAACAACTGATGGCCGCTCAAGCTCAGTTGATGAATATGATGACTCAGTTCATTGCAGCAACCAACAACAACAACAACAACAACCACAACAACAACAACCCGCCACCTCCACCCCCACCCCCAGTGGACAGACTTGCTAGATTCCTAAGGCTTAGGCCTAATAAGTTCTCCTCTGCTACTGAACCAATAGTGGCGGATGATTGGCTCCGTTCAGTCAACAAGGACTTAGTAACTTGTGAATGTTCTGAGGCAGAAAAAGTGAGGTTCACTGTACATCTGTTGGAAGGACCCGCAGCATTGTGGTGGGAGAATTATCAAGTGACTCATCCTTTGGATGGCATGACTTGGGATGCGTTCAAGGAAGGCTTCCGGAATGCTCACATCTCCTCAGGTATAATGAACCTGAAGAAAGACGAATTTCGCAGTTTGAGGCAAGGAGGTAGAACACTGAAGGAGTATATGGATGACTTCTGTATGCTATCAAGGTATGCACCAGAGGACATTGATACTGATGCAAAGAGGAAGGAAAAGTTCCTCAATGGACTTAAGGGAGAACTGAAGATACCTTTGTCTGTGGCATATACTCCAAACTATCAAGCTCTGCTGGATCAAGCTATCACCTTGGACAACAACATAAGAAAGGAAGAGAATAGGAAGAGGAAGTTCAGTGCAAGTAAGGTTCATTCTGAAGAAACACGCCTCTGAAGTCAGTAGTCATAAACCCTGGAATCACTCCAACACTGGTAGTGGCCAAAAACATCATGGTCATAACCACAATGGAGGGAACAAAGGAAGCAATGGAGGATACAATGGAAATAATGGTGGATCCAGGGGAAACCATCATCATGGGAATGGTAATCACCGTCCTAACCATGAAGGGAAGAAAGACTTGTCTCATGTGACCTGCTACAAGTGCAAGAAGACAGGACATTATGCAACTGATTGCCCAGAGAAGAAAGCTGATGAAAATTCCAAGCCCAATCCTTTCCAGAAGGGACAAGTGAACCACATCAATGTGGAAGAAGTTCATGATGAACCTGATGCTGTGATTGGTACGTTCTTGCTCAATTCCTTTCCAGCATTAGTTTTATTTGATACTGGAGCATCTCATTCATTCATATCAAGAGCTTTTGTTAACAAACATGGGTTAGCTGAGGAAAGTCTAGGAAAACCTATTAGGGTAAGTTAACCTGGAGGAGAGATGCTAGTAAATTCCGGGTGTAGGCAGTTAGACTTGCAAATTGGAAAACACACCTTCCCAACAGACTTAGTCATCCTAGAGACCCAAGGATTGGATGTTATCATCGGAATGGATTGGATGACTCGTTTTGAAGGAATCATAGATTGTGCAAATAGAGCAATCACCCTCACCACCCCAGAGAAAAGAAAGATTAAGTTCCGATCAACTTTCGAACTGAAGAAGATTAGGCTAAATTCTCTTAAGGGGGTTAGCCTTGGTGATGTGCTTATCGTCAAGGAATACCCAGATGTTTTTCCGGAGGAACTACCGGGAATGCCACCTGATAGAGATGTAGAGTTTCTCATCGAACTTAAGCCGGGAACAGGGCCAATAGCAAAAAGACCTTATCCTATGGCCGTCGATGAATTGAAAGAGCTCAAGAAGCAATTAGAGGAACATATCCAGAAAGGATTCATTCGTCCAAGTTCATCGCCATGGGGAGCACCAGTCTTATTTGTTAAGAAGAAGGATCAAACCCAGAGGCTAGTCACGGATTATAGAGATATAAACGAGCAAACTATCAAAAACAAGTACCCGTTACCCAAGATAAATGAACTATTTGATCAACTGGAAGGTGCTTGTGTTTTCTCAAAGATCGATCTTCGATCGGGGTACCTCCAAATGAAAGTTAGAGAAATGGATATACCCAAAACTGCATTTGTTACGAGATATGGCTCTTATGAGTACATAGTAATGCCTTTTGGATTAACCAATGCACCAGCCTATTTCATGAATATGATGAATAAAGTGTTCATGGATTTTCTGGATAAGTTTGTGGTCGTATTCATAGATGATATTCTAATCTATTCCAAGAGTCACCAAGAACATGAAGAGCACTTGCGTCAGGTCTTGCAGAGACTACGTGAACATAAGTTGTATGCCAAGTACAGCAAGTGTGTGTTTTGGTTAGAACAAGTCGGATTTTTAGGCCATGTGGTGTCCAAGGAAGGTATAGCGGTGGATCCTGAAAAGGTTTCAGCTGTAACTAATTGGGAACCGCCGAAGAATGTTGGTGAATTACGAAGTTTCCTGGGCCTAGCAGGATACTACCGACGATTCATTGAAAACTTCTCCAAGATTGCCAAGGCCTTGACGGAATTATTAAAGAAGGAGAAGAAATTTGAGTGGACAGAGGCATGCGAAGCCAGTTTTCAGGAGTTGAAGAAACGTCTGGTTTCAGCCCCAGTTCTATGTTTACCTGATTTGGAGAAGGAATTCCAAGTATACTGTGATGCTTCACGCCAAGGCTTGGGAAGTGTGTTGATGCAGGAAGGCAGAGTGGCATCTTATGCCTCTAGACAACTCAAGAAACATGAAGCAAATTATCCAACTCATGATCTCGAGTTAGCATCAGCAGTGCATGCTCTGAAAACTTGGAGACCCTACCTGATGGGAAAAAGGTGTGAGGTATTTACACAGAAGGAATTGAATATGAGACAAAGAAGATGGTTGGAACTTATTAAAGATTATGATCTAAGCCTTCAATACCATCCGGGAAAAGCTAATGTGGTAGCAGATGCTCTGAGCCGAAAAGTGTATGTGAATGGCCTTACAGCAGGAGAATTACCCGAGGATTTATGTAAGGCATTTAAGGACCTCAGGTTGGAAGTAGTACCTGAAGGGTTTGTAACCTCATTAGTGGTACAGCCCACTTTGATGGACAAGATACGTGAAGCTCAGAAAGGAGACAAGGAAATAGAAGAAATCAAAGTCAATTTAAGAGCTGGAAAAGCTAAAGGATTTCATGAGGATGAGCAGGGAATTTTGTGGTTTGAAAAACGTGTATGTGTGGCCAATGACCCTGACCTTAGGAAGTTAATTCTGCAAGAAGCTCATGAAACACCTTATTCAATTCATCCGGGAAATACAAAGATGTATATGGATGTGAAAGAGAGATTTTGGTGGAATAATCTGAAGAGAGAAATAGCAGAATACATCGCCAAGTGTGATGTATGTAGTCGAGTAAAGGCAGAACATCAGAAACCAGCAGGACTCTTACAACCTTTGAAAGTACCGGATTGGAAGTGGGATTCCATTGGGATGGACTTCATAACGGGATTACCAAGGACCAGATCGGGTTATGATTCTATTTGGGTTATTGTTTGTCGTCTAACCAAAATAGCTCACTTCATACCCCTGAAGACCACTTATACTAGTGCAAAGCTAGCTGATATTTACATGAAGAGAATTGTGTGCCTGCACGGCGTTCCGAAGAGTATCGTGTCTGATAGGGGGACCCAGTTCACTTCTCATTTCTGGAAGCAACTGCACGAATCTTTGGGAACCAGATTGGAATTCAGTACGGCTTTCCACCCGCAAACAGATGGTCAGACTGAAAGAGTGAATCAGATTTTAGAAGATATGTTAAGAGCTTGTGCGCTCGACTATGGATCTAGTTGGGATGATAATTTGCCATACGCTGAGTTCTCCTACAACAATAGTTACCAAGCCAGCATTGAGATGGCACCGTTTGAAGCCTTATATGGAAAGAAATGCACAACCCCACTGTTGTGGAGTGGTGTAGGAGAACGGAGTTTCTTTGGACCTGATATAATACAGGATGCTGAAGAGAAAGTCAGGCTGATTAAGGACAGATTGAAAATTGCACAATCACGCCAGAAAAGCTACGCAGATTCCAAGCGTAGAGAAGTCACCTATGAAGTGGGAAATAGAACCTATCTAAGGGTGTCACCACTTCGGGGTGTGAAAAGATTTGGAATCAAAGGAAAGTTAGCACCTCGATTCAATGGACCATTCAAAATTCTTTCTCGCAAAGGTGAAGTGGCCTATGAGTTAGAACTACCTGAAGTATTGTCTGCTGTTCATAATGTGTTCCATGTCAGTCAGTTGAAGAAATGTCATCCCGAGATGATGGGAGTTCCCTTAAAGGATACAGTACCCCTCGAGGAGGTACAATTGGAGAGTGATCTGACATACGAAGAGAAGCCCATCAAGATATTACAGACAACAGAAAGAGTCACCCGTACCAAAACCATCAAGTTTTGCAAGGTCCAGTGGAATCATCACACAGAGGACGAAGCCACCTGGGAACGAGAGGATGACCTCCGAGAAGACCACCCACACCTATTTGCTGACCTTTCCGAAGCTCGAGGGCGAGCTTCTTCTTAAGGGGGTTAGTCTGTAACATCCCAAATTTCTCAAAAATTTAAAACTTTGCATCCATGCATCATGCATCATAAAAAGTATGGCAGTGAAATCACATAAGGAGTAGATTGAATTTTAATTATAATGTTAAATAGAATTGTTTTCATTAAAGAAGTTTATTTGAGCTCCTCATACAAATCTGTACTTTATTATTTTATCTATTTAACAAAATGATATCAAAAAGTCATAAATTAAATTAGCTTTTCAAAAACTATTTTATGAATTTTTCTGAAATATTTTGATAAGTTTTAAAAATCAAATTTGAATTAAAGGTTTGAAATCAGAAAATTGTTTTATTAAAAAAAAGGGGGAGACGACCCAACTGGGCCGAAGCCCACTGCGTTACCTCTTCTCTACCGCGCGCGCGCGCTGCCTCGGCCCAACAGCAGCCCACCACCCCCTTCTCTCACTGCCAACCAGGGCCCGCACGTCATCTCCTTCATCGTGTAGAACACGAACTACCGAACCCCTAAATAGAATCGGATCAAAATCCGTTGCTAAATCGCGGATTAATTAGTCCCCTACGTCCCCATATAAACCCCCCCTCCGCCTCCGTCTCCCGCGTCCAAAACCCTAACAGAAACTCGCCAAAATCGCGAGATCATCGCCGACATTGCCGCCGCCGCAATTTGCATCTTTCCGGTGAGTTCAACACCCGAGCTTCATCCCCACACCCCCTCTGCGCCTCCCCGTCACCGTACGCGTCTAATGGACTTGCTCTGGCGTTCTCTTGTGCACCAGGGCGGCGAATCCTTCGACGACCGACGCCGCCGTCCGCCGCGCTTCTCCGACGAGCTCGCAGAGGAGGAGAAGAGCCATCTCGACCGCGTCCGTCACGCCATCGAGTTCGCCACGACCATCCGCGTCCAGTGGTACGAGTTTCGCCCTCCCCTTAGCCGTAGAACACGAGGTCGATCGTTGCCGATGATGGCGCCGCCGCGGGCACGGGATTGCCGGCGAACCGCGCCGCCCGACCCCCCCCCCCCCCTTTAGATCCTGGCCATCGGATCTAGATCCAATGGATCTAGATCGGGTGTATCTGGCGCGTTAGATTTAAAATAGATCGTACGGTCCACGCACGCGATCCACGCGAACCGGTATCGCCCAATCACAGCACGCCGCGTGGCGCTTTTATTTTCTATTTCGGCAGAGATTTTGTTTTAAAAACAGAAAATAACACAAACTTACAAAAATCATAACTTTCGATTTGTTCATCTAAATTTGATGAATGTTATATCCACGTGAAGCTCTGCTCGTGTAGTTTAATATGGTTTCATTAGTTTATCCTTTTAGTGCATATTAAATTGCGAAATTAAATTGTTTAACTTTCGGATATTAAATCTATAACTTAATTAATAAATTTTCTCTCCAAATAAATCCAATTGTTTTGGAGTTATATTAATGCCCTCTGTCCAGATAGTGTAATATGAGTGTTATTTGAAATTTCTTCTAATAGACTTAAAGAAATTGGTTTTATAATTTAAAACTACTAATATGCTCGTTATTAAATGATTATTTAAAATATTAAAATATTGATCATTGTATTTTTTATGCATGAATAACAGAGAACTTAACAGAGTAATTAATTGGTCTTAAGTTCATTGCATATTAAGCATGCATACATAATTTTTGTATTGATATCTTAAGTGTTATGTTTTGTGTGTTTATTGAGTGTTATTATTTGTCTCTAGATTGTGAAGAGGAGGAAGGTCCTTGTGATTGTTATCCTTGCTGTGCTTGTTCCCTTTGTTACCAAGGCAAGTGACATTCATAATCTATCCTATGTTTTCTATATGCATTTTTAGTAGATTTTTGAGTAGTATGCATGATAGGGAAATTTTGGATACTATCTTATAATGTTAAGTTAGTTTACACTTTGAAAATATCATAGTAGTGTGTAGCCCTCCCTCCCCATGCAGCCACCAAAAGTTTTATTAGATGCTTAGCGATGCTATAAAGGAGTCTACTTATCATGTTATAGAATTATTGCTAAGTGTTAAAACTTTGAATGCACTTCTGGGTGGAATTGGTTGTTTGGTTTATGTTGAGTGGCTTTTGGGACCATGCTTGTGGTTGTCTTCGCCTAGGATGAATTTCTATTCTACTTAGGGCCATGAGTATGGTGGTTTTCACCCAGAAGTACACTTGTGGACGGCCACCCAGGAACAAAGAGATTTCTAAGTCCCTCCAAGTTTAGAAGCTTTCCGTGCAGCCTTCTGACAATGGGCTCTGTCTAGAACTACTAAGTTGTGAGAGTGCAACCTGTCAGCTTGACAAGCAGATGTAGAGTTGATAGGTGGAACGGGTCTTGCTAGTATGGTTGCATTCTTCTTCTGAAAGTTCTTGTCTCAATTCTCTCCTTTCCATAATACACTCCGCGTGTATAGGATTTCTCGGACAAATTGAGTCTTAAGGTGAAAGTGCACAACCTCTGCAGAGTCGACAAACTGAGTACTCAGCCGTGTCCCGGTGATGGACAACTTCGAGCAACTGGAAAAGGATGGACGGAAGAATCTCAACATGGTTTTCGTAAAGTAAAATTTGACTAAGGAAAGAATTATTGGTGCACTTGGGCTTCATCCCTTGGTGCCAAGTCCTTGAGATACAAAAGTGTTTTACAAAAGATAGGAGAAAACTGGCTTTCTGCAAAATAGCCTACAAACTCCACTAAGCCAAATATGCATATAGAATTAGACTTGCCATAATTTTATCCACCATAGTCACTTGCCAATACTTCATTGTATTGACCTCCTTCGGGGACTGCATATTCAAATGTGCAGGTAATTCTGATGAGGAGTAAGTTTGGACTCGATTCTACACCCAACATGTCTGCTCGTGGCTCATGCTAGAAGAGAAGGCCCATTGCTTTTACTTTCGTTGTGAACTCTGAATATTTTAGCTAGTCTTCATGACTATGCACTTTGTAATAAAGCTATACTTGGCTATTTTTGGATCTTGATGTAGTATTTTGATACTTATGCAATGATACTATATATTTTGTACTGTGGTGCTGGCAGTGATCCAGGGACTAGCACATAACACAGGTGTTCCATCTCTATTTAAAGATGGGGCGCTACACAGCAGAACATCGACTCCGTCCACACCCGAGGAAGACAGCCGCCAAGCACGACTCCGACGAGCAATCTCCGTACACCCCATCGTCGACCACCTCGCCATCGTCTCCGCCTCGACCTTCTCCACGCACGGGTATGACTCGTTCGTCCTCGTAGACAGTAGATCGTAGGCAACGAGCATCGCCGGCATGGCGCCGCTGCGAGCACGCCTCGGGCTAGGATTCCGGCCGGTCGCGCCGCTCGTTTCAGGTCGATTGGATCTGGACCGTTAGATCTCCCATGCACGGCTAGGATTAGATCACTTAAAACGAAGCGGTACGCTTGTGTGGCACGCACAGTCAGCGCCGCGTCAGCGCACAGTCAGCACCACGTCAGCGCCACGTCAGATATTATTTTTCTACGAATTTCTTAAAATCATTTTATTTGGCAGTTTTGCAAAAAACACCCTGCATACTATTTTTATCATTACTTTTCATCTCTTTATCCAAATTTAGATATTTTTTATATATTTGGAATCCTTAGAACCTGTAGAATCTTTTGGCTTCATTAGTTTTCTGGTTTGACACATTCAAAATTTTCAAATATTTTTTAGAGTAGTTTAAATGTTTTTGACATTACTTTATTTAGAAAAAATATTTTTGAGTAAATCAAATTGCTAAAACTTGTTTAGATGCCCTCTGCCCAAATGTCATTTTTACAAAATTTGATTTTGAATTTTTATCTAAGGAAGCTAAAACTCTTGATGTCACCCTTTATTCATGTCCAAATAAATGAAAACAAATTAAAAAGAATTTATTCATGCATACATCACAAACATTCAAAGAGATACATATATTCGTTTCTTGACAATTAAATAAATTATTGCATATCATGAATAGCATATATTTTTCTTTGTATGAACATATTGCTTGTGTGTTTATGTGTAGCTCTTTATTTCTTTTGTTAGACTATTCTGAGGGAAACGAAAATCCTTGCAACTGTAACTGCTGCACTCCCGGTTGCCAAGGCAAGTGGCACACCCCCATAAAAGTCCTATTATTTTCTATGCATGAGTAGATTATTTTTCTATAAGCATGTGTAGGATTATATTGCTATGCAAGCCATGTTTAGACATCTTTATTCCTGTGTCTAGGTTCCTATGAAAATACTTAGTAGAATAGTGATGCTATGCAAAACTATTTTTAATGAAATGTTAAATTCTACTAAGTCATAATCAAACAGCTAGGTGGAATCGGTTGCTTGGCTATATGAGTTGAGTGTTGTCCCCAGGGGATTTACCTGTGGGATATTCACTTGTGGATGGCCACCCAGGAACAAAGGGATCTGAAGAACTCCGAGTGAAGATTGCTTCTCGTGCAGCCATTGACAATATGGGATCTGCCTTGATCAACTAAGTTGCATGGACTCGCCCCGGCCTGACAGGTGGAGGTAGTGGTTTGTAGGTGGAGCGCGTCAGACCAGAGTGGGAGGGAAAATGCTTCTGAAAGATCTCGTCTCATTCTTCTCCTTTCCTTATCACAAATGGTGTGTAAAGGATAATTTGGGTTGAATGGGTACAATGGTGAACGTGCACAACCTCTGCAGAGTTAAAAATCTAAGTACTTAGCCGTGTCCTCGAAAACGGACAATTGAGCAGCTGAACGAGGACGTCAACGGAGGATTCCACCATTCTAATTTATAAAATTAAAACTTGATGGGTGAACAAGGGTAGAATGAGGCTATGGCTTTCATACCATATTTGTCTCAACGAGGTAAAGTTGTTTCAAAAAGTTAAGGAAAAACTTGCTTTCTACAAAATAGGCTTGAGCTCCACCAGCCAAATAAGTATATAGGTCATAGAGTTATTGCTCTAAGTGTCCACCATAGTGTCACTTGCCAGTTCCATTTTTAATGGTTCTGACCCACGTTGTTGCAATATATATCTTATTGCAGACTGTTCTGATGATGAGTGAGAATTTTACTAAGTGTTTCGAGTCTTCAACCAACATGCTCGTCTGTGGCACATGATGATGATTGGGGACTCCATGAAGAATAATTTTCCGCTGTTCACTGCTAGCTTTATGCTATGCAAATTGTAATGAATATTTTCTAAGTCTGGATCGGCGTTGTAATAAATTGATACTTTGTTGTGATATTACATCGTAACTGTGTGTGCAAATGAATCGATCTAGTGATTTACACTGTATACAGGTACTTGCCATATTTTAAGTGCAGGTACACTACACATTTCCACTTCCTGACCGTCTCCCTCCTTCTCTTTCTCAAAGGTCAGGTAGTAAAAACCATCCTTGATAAAGATGGGTAATGCCTTAGGGATTTTAGTATGATGGACACAGCCAATAAAAATTCGGAGCACACCATGTTCTCTTGTGTACTTCATGTCAACCTTAAAAGTTTTCCCAAAAAGAGTTCCCAAACTCAGCATTGTGCTGTGATGGGATCCCATGAAACCGCATCCAAAACTTCGGCAGCAGCATTGCTGGTTCCGATTTAGTAAACCAGGAATCCACTGTTAATTCCAAAGTGGTGTTAGGGACACGAAAAGTGCTGACAGCTTTTAATCTATCCAACTCAGCTTTTGAGGGAAATAGCACCTTATAAATATTCTAACCAACCTGCATCAACTCCCACTGAAAATCTTCAACTGGCACTACACGCTGCAGATGTCTAGTAATCTGTGGGATGGTCATCTCTCCTCCCACAACAGATATCGAACCCAAACGCGTATTCTCTGTCTTTGGTCTATATGTTTTCGTCAAAGGAGCCTCATAGAAAGTTAGATCGTCATGTGAATGTCCATACACCAGCACATGTGGCATGGTCAACTTCAACAAGGGACAATCTTCATCAACATGGCCCCTACCCTCACAGTAATCACAAAGTAATGTAGGGCAATCAGCCAACACATGGCCTGAGAGTCCACAACGAAAGCATTTACAAATTTTCTTCGCTTTGTCTAACTGTTGTGTGTCAACATTAGCACCAGCAATTAGTTGCTTGGCAACCGGAAGAAGTACCTGAGCTACGGCTGAAACTTGATCTGTTGTCTGCAGATTACCATCGACCTCAGCTGCAACCTGGCTCCCTGAACTTGCAGTTCCAGTTCTCGCCTTTGCCGTAACAACAGCCCTGGCAGCACGGCTATTGGCAAGCCCGGTCAGAGCGCCACGGCCGACACCATTGTACCCCGCCCTATAGCCGTAACCGCGACCATTGAAACGACCTTCAAACCTGTCGTTGAAATTATCTCGACGACCATCTGCATTAAAGCCAGCTCCAACATTGAAACGACCCTGGGGAAGACCACCATCTTGACGGCCATTGCCGAAGTTGTTGAAACCAAAATTCTGAGATGACTGGTTGTTGTAACGAAAGTTATCTCCTTGGCACTCCGTGCGGCCATTGCCACCTCCGCCTCCGGAGCTCTGCCCATACTCAAACCTCTGACCACTAGAACTACCAAACTCGTAGTTGCTGTTCTCAGCACCGAAATTATTGTTGATTGGAGCTCCAGCATGGTGAGGAAAACGGCCAGCGCCATTGTCTTGGCCACCGCCCCTGCCAGCAAAACGACCACTGTGATCGTAGTTGCCTCTTCCACCCCCACGAAACTCATTGCCTCTCCCTCCACCGCGATACGCCATGTCGAGGCGCAGCGATGACGGGAACCCTAGCAGCCGCCGCGATCGAGATCGGAAAGAAAAGTAAGTTTTGCGAGATAGGGTTTGGACCGACTGACTCCCTCCCTCGTCCAATTTGACAAGGATCAGAACCAGATGGGCTGTCCCACACGGGTGCCACGATTGGGCCCAATGGCCTTGAATTTTGAACAGTTTCAAAATTTGAAATTCCAATCTCCCTCGATCCGCAAACGGTGGAGGAGCTCGCCGACGAGAAAGATGACAATTCATCTGAGTTTTGATAATGATTCCGGCCACGGCGCCGTCGCACAGTGATCCACCCCGATTCATCATCACAAAGATAATAACTAGGCGACATCACCGGGACCTTTTTCCGGCCGCCATTTCGGTTCGGCTTGATCTTCTGAGATAGAGACAATGGCCTTACCGAATCAGCAGACGACGCTCGAAGGGACTTCGCCGCCTCCCGCTGCAGTCTCCGCTTTTGCAGTCGCTTCGAAATCTTCTTATCCTCGACGAGGTCACAAGATGGCGACAGTGTCGAGGAACGACACAGGTATCGCAAGGACCTCTCCGCAGAGACCAGGGGTCCCTCTTCCTCATCTGAGGCCTCCGGCGAGAGCACCCAGAACCGGCCAAGGTAGCCGGTGCCGGATCGCTGGCCGTCTCCGAGATCGCCCGACGAGTCTCCAGAGCGTCCCTCTAACGGCAACATCGTAGCTAGCTCCCAAGGATTTTGTTAAAATTGGGGGAGAATTTCACTTCCCGGCCTCTGCACCAACTAGGGATGCACACAACCATATTGCATGAGTACCAGGATTTTTATCTTGATTAATAACCAAGACTGGTCCTCAGGATAAATTGCATGAGTATCAGGAAGACCTGATCCTCAAGTATTAAATAGGAACCTAAATTCGCATCCCTAGGGACTTGAACCTGGGTGTTGGGCTTGTACATCCACCCCCACCAGTTGAGCTAAGCTCCCAATAATCGTTAGTTAAGCTTAATATTTCCTTCCATTTCAAACATGAAGAATCATCATAATCCATGGATATGTCCTTATCATCCTTCCTTTCTTCATGAATGGTAAACTGAAAGTGGCAGAAACAAAAAGAACAACGTGTATGAAGAGTATATGTATATGTAGTACGTTCTATCACGTTTGTACACATTATTATCATTCGCTATGTATAATTTTTTATTATTTAATATTAAATCTACTATCCTCACACTAGATCTATGATCAAATTTCATGCTAGCAAGGTAAATCCAATCCAAACGATGCAAATCAATATATGTTGGATACCATGCTTCATTTGTGCTACTATGATATTTAGAACCAAGTAATGACCATGCAGGAGCACAATTAGCGGGATAGGGACGTGATCATTAATTTCAGTATTGAAAATGCAACAGAATTTGCAGAAATAAGTGAAGTATAAATCAGTGCGGAACAAATAAGAAGTATATGCATAAGAATATTCAAGTCGAGCAATATCAGAACAGTCTAACAAAGGTGATGCTACATGCGTTCGCTCTAAGATATCAACTAGACTAGCATGCATCATATTATCATGAGAAGTAGACAGGGGCGGAGCCAGGATTTGAACATACGGGGGGGCGAGGTTCAAAGGAGTCAGAAAAAATTCGTTTGTTCCGGCAAGCTACTCAAGATTTTATCCCTTGTAAATTTTCAATACTTGTCAGAGCCTTTAACAACATAAGAAGATCTCATAAATAAATAAAATTCATCAAAGTTATATACTTGTATATAGATGAGATTGTTAGATTTTCCGCTAGCACTTCTACCTGGCTTAAATGGAAAACTGTCGATGATCTTGGCCAGCAATTTTGACTGGACTTAACAGTGTTGTATACATGCTCAAAGAAAATTAATCAATTATGTAGGATAGAAATACTAGGCGTACCTCAAAATTGAGTGTTTGATCAGGTGTAACTCAACTAGGCAAAGAGCTAGTGCAGTGCATCTATTGATCCATCCATGAATTTATTTTTGATGTAACCATTTTATAGTACCAAAAAGCTAGTGCAGTGCATCTAGAAATAAATCAGTGTACGGTACGGTTGTATTGCATCCCCATATGAGGCCAGTAATTTTTCAAATACTAATCGTAATGGGGTGTAATAGATTTGTTGGGCCTTTTCTCACCTAGCTTAAAGATATGTGTCTTTATTCTTTAGCTAATGGCTGGATACTAATCGCAATTATCTTTAGTATATCATACTAGTACGTAGGAATTTTATTGAGGGGGGCCGAAGGTTAGGGGGTCGGACCCCTGCTAGCACACCCCTGGATCCGCCCCTGGAAGTAGGTATTGTCCCAACGCAACAATATTTTGGCGCATAGCATATATGACTGAAAACATCACGGTTTAATTCAGGAATGATATTATAGGCAATGCATATGTGATCCACCAAAAAATTATCAGTCATGCTATATTTACCAATTAAATGAAAAGTGAAACACTTGGCATGTATAGGTGTTAGAACGCAAATATATAATTTCAGATATTTTAGTCAGAGCACAATTCACACTCATCGGTTCATCTAGCATGATATAATAAAGAATAGTATCAAATGGAAGTCTAGCAAGCATTTTTTTATGTGTAATTAGTTCCACATGTTTGAAATTCAAAAAAATTAAATTATCACATGGTGATGTAATATTTATGCATGTCATATCACAAGAATCAACCAACAAATTATTAGACTCACAAAATGTTGCGCTTGTTGGCTGCAGCTCGGCATAGCACACGAAACAACACTAGTGACGTGGGGCTACCTTGCGGGTAGCCCACGATGAGGCTACCTGGGCCGCGCCAAGGATGGAAAGGCCCGCAGAAGGCCCACTCGGGGTATCTCATATCCTAGTCCAACTCGGCTAGGTCTTGTGACCTACCGTATCTGTATCAACCACCCGAGACCTGGCTACCGATAAAGCCAGGAGGGTTGCCCGTCCTAGAGGACACGCTCAGAATTACCACAAACCCTAGGGAGATCGCAATCTCGCCATTGTAATCGCTACTCGAATCAATAACCAGACAAGCAGGAGTAGGGTGTTATCCTCCGGGAGCCTGAACCTGGGTAAACCTCGCCTGTTAGCCGTCGTGATCACCTTGCACTCTACTCTCTCCCCATCAATCAACCCGGGGTGCACAACCCTGGGACTTGCCGAGATACAACCTCGTCAATTGGCGCCGTCTGTGGGAAGTTCAACAAGTGCTAGGATCATGGTCGCACCGGCTCCATCCGCAATGAAGATCGGCGCATCCGCCATCAGGGAGTCGATCCGACTCGGCTCCTTCGAGTACGTCATCCACTCGCAAGCCCACCAGTCGATGTACGCCGATCTGGACAAAGGTATACACATCACCTTCGGCTCCATATTCTGTTGCATCGATAGTCGTGGCATACTCAGGTCTACGACTACCGCGCTACGCGCGACGGCGTCACCAAAATCGCCGACCATCGCGCCCGCGGAACCCGCCAAGATCGCATCTTCCGCACCCGCGGAGATCGCACCCGCGGAACCCGCCAAGATCGCATCTTCCGCACCCGCGGAGATCGCACCCGCGGAACCCGCCAAGATCGCATCTTCCGCACCCGTGGAGATCGCGCCCGCGGAACCCGTCAAGATCGCATCTGCCGCACCCGCGGAGATCGCGCCCGCCGAACCCGCGAGGATCGCATCTGCCGCACCCGCAAGGTTTGCACCAGCTGCACCCGCGAAGAGGACATCTACACCGACAATCAAGTCAAGACCCACCTCCACCGCCGCGCCCGCACGCACGGTCAAGGGCACGCGTCCGACATCAACGCCGCGCGTGCCCTCATCTTCGTGGAAGTCTCAAGTCTACCCCAAGCCACTCGCACTGTCCCCATCGACTGCGGGTACATGGACAATCTTGAAGAGACGCGACAGTAAGTGCGCCGCGCGCCACGTTGCAGCAATCTTCGACCCCGAGCAAGACGAGGGTGACAGAAGCAGCAGCGGCAGCACCAACTCTCCAACCCAAGTCTACCCCAGGCAAGTCTTCATGGCCGGCACAGCACCGCATGACGACGGAGATGAACCCGTATACCCGCTAGAGGTGGACATGCCAGACAACACCAAACTGGTCATCACGCGGGACATGGCGATCCAAGCCATGAAGCATGTGGACGAGGGCACGTTCCCCCCACCCAACGCATCTCGCGAGGACCACCTGGCGGTCCAGTACTTGCTACGCAAGGAAGGCGAACGGATTCGCGCCGAAAAGGCCGAACTTCTCAGGCGCAAAAGGGACGCGGATGCATCAAGCGCCAGGCGGGCCGCCCTCTCCTTCACATCCTCCACTGAGGTGAACCAGGGAGCACGGCGAACCAGAGCCCGTGTCCCTCACATGGCAGAAGCTGACCGAACAAGGCTAACCCGCAACCTCGACTCTTCCTTCGTCACCGAAGATGAAAACGGGATACCCATCCCAAAAACAGCAAACGCTGCATTGATATCAGTCGAGACGTACCTTCGGCTCACGCAGCCACCAGAGGGCAACGCGCGCTCGCTCCTCCATAAGCAACAAATTGCCTCCATAAGGGCAATCGAAGAAGCTCTAGCGGCCCAAGGGCCAGGTAATCAAGCTCATGGACCAACGACGTCGGGCATCCCGGCGGCGCAGCGACAGCCAGTCAAGGACCTTCGAGACGTCCTGACACAGAAGACGGTGGACCGCAGCCGCAAGGAGCGTTCGGCTAACGCAGCACAGGCGGATGATCATACCGACCGCGACTTCGAGCCATGTGGTGCGGCATGTTTCAGTTTCAACATCCGCGACACCCGCATGCCCAAAGGCTTCAAATTGACGGCCGGCACACCAAAGTACGACGGGAAGCAAGACCCGAAGTTATGGCTTGAGGACTACCTTATAGCTTGCACCTGCCAAGGCGGAACATCGACAACAGCAATGCAGTACATCCAGCTCATGCTGACAGACTCTGCGCGCGGGTGGCTCACAAGTCAACCCAAAGATTCTTTCCGAACGTGGGAAGAGTTCTAGGACAACTTCATCAAGAGTTTCTCGGGAACATTCGCCAGACCAACAACCTACATCGAGTTGCAGGCCTGCAAGCAAGGGAAAGACGAGTCGCTCCGATCTTACATCCAGAGGTGGACACTCCTTCGCAACACCATGGAACCCGTATCAGAGGACAGGGTGATGGACGCCTTCATGCATGGCGTTTCTCGCCGCGACCTCCGGGAGGAATTTGGTAGGCTCCAGCCGAAGACAACAATAGAGTTAATGAAGACAGCCAACCAATGGGCTGAAGGAGAGGACTACGTCCGCGAAACCTCTCCCAAAAAGGAAGGCGAAACAAGCAACTGGCGCGATTCACGTCAGAAGAGGAAGGCACGATACACGCACGACTCAATCAAGTTAGTAGCGGCGGGTTACGAAACCCCCCGCGAGGTCAAGCGTGAGGACAGTCGACAGCACGAGCAACGCCGACAGCCCAGCTCGAGCCAGTACAACCGTGGCAGCAGCAGCGTCGACCGCAACGACGGAAGTCAGAAGCGCGAGTGGAAGCGCCCGTTAACTGCGGCAGAAGAACTGATGCAGCCCTGCAAACATCACTCGTTCCGCAACCCGGTAACAGGGAAGTATGGTTCAAACCACCTGCTGAAAGACTGCCGCAAAGCAAGAAAAATATACCATGCCATGCAGCAAATCATCGCCCCGGTGCAGGCCATCCAAGCAGCACCGCAGCTGGCCATCCAGGCGGCACCCGCCAATAATAACCAAGTGCAAGCGGCATTCCCCCAGCCGCAGCAGCAGCAGCAGGGTCCGCCGGCAGCAGCCGACGCGTACCCAGCCGCACGAGGACAGCTGAACATGATCCAGAAGGGACCCCCGTCGAACAGGAGGCAGAAGATCATCACACGCCAAGTACTCCAGGCCATCAACAGCCCGCGCGCGGTACCAGACTACCTGCGCGGGTCTGAGACACCAATCACATTCTCCAGGGCAGATCACCCAGCAGAGGTAGTCCGACCCGGACACGCCGCACTCGTGATTGAGGCCATGATCGGCGACTACAGCCTGAAAAAGGTATTCCTGGACGGAGGCAGCGGCATCAACATCATATTCGCCGACACCCTCAGACGAATGAATAGATCGACAGAAAAATTGCCGGAGTCGGAGACCACCTTCCACGGCATAGTACCAGGGCAGCCAATCACACCCATGGGAACAATCACACTAGACGTCATCCTCGGAACACCCGAACACTTCAGGAAGGAGTCGATAGACTTTGAGGTCGTCGACTGGAAGTCACAGTACCATGCCATCCTCGGACGCCCAAGCTTTGCCAGGTTCATGGCAGTACCCCATTACGCCTACCTGATGATAAAGTTACCCGGGCCAAAGGGAGTGATCACCGTCCGCGGCGACTTCGGCCTCTCCAACAGTTGCGACCGCGAGTTCGCCAAGATCTCCGAGTTCTTCGGCGTCGAAGAGCACTTCAAGGCCATATCAGCCGACAATGACAAGACCATCTTCCCGGCTCGCAAGAAGCCCGCCAAGGACGCAGCGTTCAACACAAACGACGACACTGTCACCCACCAAGTCCATCCGACCGACAGTGGAAAGACAGTCAAGGTCTCATCAAGCCTGACACCCGCATAGGAAAGCGCGCTCGTCGAGTTCCTACGTGAGAACTGGAAAATCTTCGCATGGCAACCTTCTGACATGCCGGGGATACCAAGGGAACTCGCCGAGCACTCTCTGAAAGTACACAAGGATGCAAGACCCGTCAAGCAATCCATGCGACGCTTCTCAGGGCCCAAACGAGACGCTATCACCATGGAAGTCGACAGATTATTGCACGCCAAGTTCATCCGAGAGATCAAGGACTCGGACTGGGTCGCTAACCCCGTTCTAGTCGAGAAAAAGAAGATGAAAAAACTACGCATGTGCGTGGACTTCACCGCAATCAACAAATGCTGCCCCAAGGACCACTTCCCGCTCCCGCGGATAGACCAGATCATCGACTCGACCGCAGGCTGCGAACGCCTGTCTTTCCTGGACGCCTACTCAGGTTACCAGCAGATCAGGCTGAAGGTCGAGGACGAAGAGAAGACAGCCTTCATCACACCCGACGGCGTTTTCTGCTACCAGACGATGCCGTTCGGGTTAAAGAACGCAGGTGCCACGTACCAGCGGACAATGCAAGCATGCCTCAAGGGGCTAATCGGGCAAATCGTCCAAGTCTATGTCGACGATATCGTCGTCACTACCCGGAAGGAGGACACCCTAGTCGCCGACCTACGCAAGGTCTTCGCCGCACTCGACGCGTACCAGGTCAAACTCAATCCAGAGAAGTGCGTGTTCGGCGTGCCAGCCGGAGAGCTACTAGGGTACCTTGTATCCGCACGAGGAATCGAAGCAAATCCCGAGAAGGTGCAGAACATACTCACAATGCCAGCACCAACGAAGCTCAGGGAGGTGCAACGATTAGCTGGCCGAGTCGCAGCTCTCAGTCGGTTCATTAGTAAGTTGGGAGAAAAGGCCTTACCCTTCTACCAACTGATGAAGAAGTCAGACAAGTTCGAGTGGACGCAAGAGGCGCAGGACGCGTTCGACCATCTCAAGAAGACATTGACAACCTCCCCGGTCCTCGTGGCACCACTGGAAAACGAGCCGCTCTACCTGTACGTTTCAGCAACAAACAGGGTGGTGAGCACGGTACTCGTAGTCGAACGCGAAGAAGAAGGACACAGCCACCCGGTGCAGAGGCCCGTCTACTACCTTAGCGAGGTACTCACCTTGTCCAAGCAAAATTACCCACATTACCAGAAGCTGGCATACGGAGTTTTCATGACCTCCAGAAAAGTCGTGCACTACTTCTCCGAGCACCCGATCACGGTGGTAAGCTCTTCCGGACTAGCAGACATCCTCACGAATCAGCGCGCGACAGGACGAGTCGCCAAGTGGGTTGTCGAGCTAGGACCATGGGGGCTGAAGTATGCTCACCCGAAGTCCATCAAAGCCCAAGTTCTTCCAGAATTCACCACGGAGTGGATAGAAGCCCAGCTACCGAACGTCCCCGACCTGTCCAACGCATGGACAATGTACTTTGATGGCTCCAAGAAATTCAAGTCAGCCGGGGCAGGGGTCGTGCTCATCTCCCCCAAAGGCGACAAGCTCAAGTACGTCCTACAGATGGACTTTCCGACGCCATCCAACAACGAAGCCGAGTACGAGGCCCTGATCCATGGCATGCGGATGGCCAAGAACTGCGGCGCAACGCACCTCATGATCTACGGCGACTCCTACTTGGTGGTGCAGCAAACCATGAAGTCCTGCGACGCCATCGCCGACAACATGATCGCCTACAGAGACCTCTACAACCAGATGGAAGGAAACTTCGACGGCTGCGAGCTACGCCACATCGGCCGCGAAAGCAACGAGGAAGCCGACGCCCTAGCTAACATGGGCTCAGACAGGGTACCAGTTCCACCCGGCGTCTTCCTCGAGTGCATCACACAGAGATCCATCAAGACTCAGGGCACAGCAAGCACTACAACCGCAAAAGGCGACGCCAACCCGCCAAGCCAAGAGAAGGTCCCCATGGAAGTCATGCTAGTCGAAGCCACATGGACAGGACCATACCTGGCATATATACTACATCAGAAGCTGCCAGCCGACCCAGTCGAAGCGAAACGCATCATCAGACGCTCCAAAAGTTTCACCGTCATCAAAGGGGAACTCTACAAAAGAAGCATATCAGGAATCCTTCAAAGGTGCATAGATCCAGTCGACGGCCAAGCCATCTTACTCGACATCCATGCGGGTACTTGCGGGCATCACGCAAGCAGCCGGGCACTGGTGGCCAAGGCGTTACGAGCTGGGTTCTATTGGCTCACAGCCATGCAGGACGCTGAGGAGCTGGTGAAGAAATGCACAGGGTGCCAGGAATTTGCCAACAAGCCGCACGCCCCAGCATCACAGCTCAAAACAATACCACTAGCCTGGCCCTTCGCCCAATGGGGCCTGGACATGGTGGGCCCGCTGAAGAAATCCTCACCCGGAGGTCATACTCACCTCCTGGTCGCAGTCGACAAATTCACGAAGTGGATCGAAGCCGTGCCCATCACAAGTTCGACTGCGTCCACAACGGTCAACTTCATCAGGTCAATCATCTTCAGGTTTGGAGTACCTAATGGGATCATCACCGACAACGGCTCAAACTTCACAGCCGAGGAATTCAAAGACTTCTGCTCAGAGCAGGGGATCAAGCTCAACTACGCGTCGGTCTCACACCCACAGTCCAACGGACAAGTAGAGAAAGCCAATGGATTAGTCTGCAACGGCATCAAGAAGCGACTGCGCGTGCCCCTCAAACGCGCAGCGGGCGCTTGGGTGGAAGAACTGCCATCAGTCCTCTGGAGTCTGCGAACAACACCCAATAGATCTACCCAGTACACGCCATTCTTCATGGTGTATGGTGCAGAAGCGGTCCTCCCCTGCGACATCAAGTTCGACGCACCAAGAGTAGTCGCCTACGACGAGTCAGAAGCAGAAGAAGCACTCGAAGACAGCAGAGACACCCTGGACGAAGCACGCGACATCGCCCTGGCACGATCAGCCGTGTATCAGCAGGACCTGCGCAATTATCATACAAGGAGGCTGCGACCAAGAGCGTTCGTGGCAGGCGACCTGGTTCTTCGACTCAAGCAAAAGAAGGTGCACAAGCTCGCTTCCCCATGGGAGGGCCCGTACATCGTAACAGAAGCAATAGGCAATGGAGCATACCGCCTAAAGGACTCGAAGACCGGAGCGGATTGCAGCAATCCATGGAACATAGCACAACTACGCAGATTCTACGCCTAGTTCAAGTAACCATTATACAAGAAAGTCAACGCGGCAGGTTTCAGACGCGCTCTTTTCCTTACCAGGGTACCTGCGGGGACTGGAAGGTTTTTAATGAGGCGGCCTGGTCGCAAGAATCAATAAAGTGATTTGAAGAAAATCTGTCTCCTTTTCCAGTCACTCAAGAAGCTCAAAAATCCTAGGCCGCCACCCGAGCCACTCGGGGGCCGCGCCACACAGGTTGAAATAACAGCTTAGGCCGCCACTCGATCCACCTGGGGGCTGCGCCATACAAGCACAATCAAAATCCTAGGCCGCCACCCGAGCCACTCGGGGGCCGCGCCACACAGGTTGAAATAACAGCTTAGGCCGCCACTCGATCCACTTGGGGGCTGCGCCATACAAGCACAATCAAAATCCTAGGCCGCCACCCGAGCCACTCGGGGGCTGCGCCACACAGGTTGAAATAACAGCTTAGGCGCCACCCGAACCACTCGGGGCTGCGCCAAACAAGCACAAAGTCAAAAAATCCTAGGCCGCCACTCGACCGACTCGGGGGCTGCGCTGAACAGGTCAAGTTCCAAATCCTAGGTCACCACCCGACATACTCGGGGGCTGCGCCACACAGGTCACACTTGCAACCCTAGGCTACCACTCGACCTACTCGGGGGCTACGCCAAACAGGACTCAGAAAAACCCTCGGCCGCCACTCGAACATACTCGGGGGCTGCGCTGCACAGGTCAAGTTCCAAATCCTAGGTCACCACCCGACGTACTCGGGGGCTGCGCCAAACAGGTAACACTTGCAATCCTAGGCCGTCACTCAACTTACTCGGGGGCTGCGCCATACAGGAGTTAGTCAAAACCCTAAGTCGCCACCTGGTAGAACCAGAGACTGCGGCATACAGGTAACACTTGTTAAAAATAGGCCGCCGCTTGGCATACTTGGCAGATGCGCCATCCAGGTCGAACCATACGCCCTCACTTTCGAGTAACATATCATGTTTTCATTACTCGAAACAGTACTAGGAAATATTATAATGTATTTGCAAAGGCAAATTTGCCCTCTATAGCTAACCCTGTGCATCAGACGACAGCTACTCTAAACTGCAGGCTCAGCCTTTGGCGCGTCGAGAGGACCTACAAGCCGCTCGCTCAAATCCTGAACTTGCCGGATAATCCGGCGCGCAGCCGGCAAAGTCTCGTCGAAGTCGTCGTCACCTGGAAAGCCTTCAAGCACCCGCTCAAGCGGAAGATGTGGCCGGTGCATCCGAACGTACGCCAGCGCCGCGTTTGCACCAGCCACAAGCTGAGCGTCGACAACTTCCTTCAGCCCTTCGCCATCACGGAACCTCTCCAGCAAGGCAGGCAACCCGTTCGGCTGCGCATTATGCGGGAAGTACACGCGGTTGACGTGCAAAAGCGTCTCCAGAAGAAAGGCAGCGCGCCATGTACGATCAAGCATCGTGGCAAGGACGCGCCCCCTCGACTTGTTCACCCAGAACTGGCGAGCTTCATAGGAGTCGCCTGACGCCTCTCGAACGACTCGCTCTTCAACGCGATCCCGCTCGGCTTTCCCAATCGGGATTAACATCTGCACACATCAACTGCAAGTCAGAACGAGAAGGATAAACAACTGGGACGGCAGTCGCCAGCATGATACATACCCTGCAACTGCCGACTGATCAAGTCCATCTCTCCAAGCAAAAAATCTTCACGACGTGAGAACTCCGCCGTGGGGTGCGACTGGGAGCGCTGCAACGTCAGCTCCGTCTTCTTCAGGGTCGCCTCAAGCTCCACCACCTTGTTCTTCAAATAGGTGATCACCCGCTGGTCATTTGCGCTGCGCGGAGGAGCCGGCGCTGCCCGACGACGGCGAGCACCCGAAGAAGACGCCGCGCCACTCGGCCCGGCCAAGGGAGAAGGCGGAGCATCAGCGCGTGTGGCAATCTGTCAGGAATACGCAGAGTCAATACAGAAAGGCGACTGCGAAACACAGTTCAACTTAGAAAGAAAGAAGTCAGCAAATTCAATACTAACGATCAAAAGACCCGACATGGGCAATATTCATTACAAAACAAGAAGTTCAAGATACAGATCGCAGCGACTGCCGCATCCCTAAAACTACGCCTACTCTAAGGCCGCGGACTGCGACCGGGAATGGCCCTTCCGAGCAGCCGCTTCAGTCGCCTTAGCAAGGGCCCTCTCGAAGAGCGCCACAAGCTGCGCAGCCAGCTGCGAGGCGCGCTCCTTCACGCCACTCAGCGACGCGGTCCGACCATCAGGCTTGCGAGGAAAACCGCTGACGATCTTCTCGAAGTCACCTGGAACTTGGTGGCCTAAAAGGAGCTGGAAGGTGAGCTCGGAGCCGCGTACCGTCTGCGACCGCGTGAAGTCGGCGATGGTGGTCGCGTCCCCAAACGGCGCAGCCAGAGCGTCCACAGTCGCTGGCGGCTGGTTGCCCGGGAAGATGCTCTGATGCACCACGGCCAGAGCCCCGGTCGACTTCTCCAGCGCGGCGGCAGACTTCCTCAGAGCGTCCGAGGCATAGGCGCAAACACGGTCGAAGAAGCCAACCGCAGTCGCCAGTTCGACGGTGTCACTCGAAGCATTTTCCGGAGGAACTCCACCGCAAGTCTCTGCGCCAGAATTCAAAGTCAGGACAAGAAAAGGAACGAAAACTAAGTAAGCGAAAGGCTAACACTCACCCCCAAGAGCAGCGGCGAGTGAAAGGAGGCGACCGATTTGAGTCTTCTCCTGGGCGACCCGCGCCAGCTCCCGCTCTTGAGACTCACGGAGAGCCTTCTCAAGCTCATTCACCCGGCCAGTAGCCTGGTCCAGCGAGGAACGCAGGTGGTCCCTCTCCTTCTCCAGGCGAACATAAGCCGCGGCTGCGTCTAGCTGCTGGCGATAGTATGGCTGAAAATAAAAGAAGCACGATGTCAATAAAGTTGCGGGCGACTATACTAGTCACCCACACCTTCGGGGGCTACTCCCATCGGGAGCGCTGATCGCGCACCCGATGAGAAATCAGAAGAACAAGGACAACAAAAGAAGACTTACGTGGTTCAGGAGCTCAAGGTCATCGACAGCCGAAGGAGGAGCCCGGCTAGACGAGGCCATGACGTTGGCCTCCACGTGCACCTTCTCCCCCACCACAGGTGTCTCCAGCCCAGTCGAAGGGCCAGAAGTAAGCTCCGTGTCCCGAAGGGGAGAGCTGACGTTGCCAGAGTGGTGGCTGCAGTAATATCAAGAACACAAAGTCAAGTAAACGGCGAACCCGCAAAAGTACTACTCGAGGAACATGTTGCAAGGAAACCAACCTGGGGGAGCTGGCGTCGTCGAAGCTCGACAGCGACGGCGAAGGCATCCGCGCGAAGGACCGCGGCGCGGCAGAGGCGACTGGAGGAACGTTGAGAGGTTCCTCCCAGCCACCCGAGGACTGCGCACCCGGGGACGTCGCCACGGCCTCCTCATCAGCAACGCCCCTGGCAGGCGACGACACAGTAGCAGACTCGCCGCGGATCGGAAGCTTCCGCTTCTTCCTCGCGGGTTCCTCCACTTCGTCTTCCTCCTCCACCTCATCGCGGGGAGAGTCTGCGGAGGGGATCTCTTCCTCATCATCCTCGTCCTCGATGAACTTCGACTCATCGTCAGGTCCGTTCTCAGGGAGCGGAGGATGGCTGATGAACAAATCCCGACCCTAAAGCAGAGTAGACGCAAGTCGAATCATAAGGCAAGGTAGACGCAAGTCGAATCAAAATTCAAAGTAGACTTCGGTCGAACAAGTACAAAAAGAAAGCAATAACAGACTTACCTCAGGAACGGGTTTCGTAGCCCCGTAAGGAGCAATGGGGCACTTGACGTTGCAGGCGTCCGCGGCTCGAAGGCTGGTGATTGACCTGACGTTGGCCTCCACCTCCTCGTCATCCAGCGGCTTGTCGCTAACGCCCTCGGCGGCCCACATCGGGTGGGGCCGGGCGCTCAGCGGCTGCACCCGAAGGCGGAAGAAGGTGGCCATCAGAAAGACGCCACCCGCCTCGCGCCCAAGGGTCTCGGTCAGCTCGCGCAGCAGCATCAGCAGGGGCCGCACAGCCTCCTTCTCCACGGCAGACAGCGGGTGCGCCCATGCGCCAGTCTTCCTCAGCCCGCGCCTGCCGTCGAATGCGTCCAGGCCATCTCCGGCCGACTGGACGTAGAACCATCGCCGGCGCCACCCCTGGACGGAGTCCGACTTCTTCATCGCAAAGTACGCGGTATCACCGCGCACCTGGATTCCGAAGCCGCCCACTGGGTAGGTCAGCCCACTCTTCCCCACGTTCTTACGAACGAGGAAGAGCGACTTCCACAGCCCCCAGTGGGGCGCGACCCCCAAGAAGCACTCGCAGAGCACGATGAAGCCCGCGATGCTCAAGACGCCATTGGGGGTCAGATCATGGATCTGAACCCCGTAGGCGTACAGGAGCCCGCGCACAAAATCGTGCATGGGGAACCCGAAGCCACGCGGAATGAAGTCCGCGAAGCAAACGCGCTCCCCATCGCGAGGAGTAGGAAAAGCCTCTTTGCCAGGGAGTCGTACCTGGACTTCGTCCGCAGGCGGCAGCAGGCCTTGCGCGCGGAGCACATCGACGTCAGCCTTCTTCGTCGTCGACCTCTGCCAGTCACCCTCGGGCTTCTTCATCAGCCCGGCAGCGTCGGCGGCGGCGGCGGAGGGGCCAGCAGAGCCCTTCGGCTTGCCCATTGCTTTGGTCGCAAGGTGCGTGGACAGATCGCTTCGAGCTCGAGACGGCGGTGGCAATGGCAGAGCGCAAGAGGAGAGGAAAAGGAAAGAATGGATTGGAGAAGAGGACATCCCAAACGCCAGGGCGCAGTACTTATTCCTCGAAGATCAACATCTCAACCGTCCATCGCGCAAGGTCTCCGAGCGAGAGCATCCGGCCGTCCACGTGTCGCGCGGAGATACCAGCCGTCGCCGCCAACCTCCTCCACTATGCACGGAAACCGAGGCGTCGTCATCGTGCCGCGCAAATTTCGCGCCCGCTTCGGAGACGTGACAACTGTGGACCGTGGTCAGCTCTGACAACGGGGCCCACCGCGTCACGTCCCATCGGGCGCAGAGGCGTGCAACAGGTCGTCATCAATGACGTCATTAATCCAACGGCTCCAAAATCAACCGAAGAAACTCGAAAGATTCATTCGAGTAGTAAGCTTCGCAGCTGAAATCAGCAAAGTAAGATCAAGCAATGATCCGAGCACCCGAAGGAACCATTCGGGTGGCAACACAGTAAGCTCGAGCAGTCGAACCAATCAACAAAGTAAGCCAATCAGGCTGAGAAGCAAGCTTTGCAGGAAGATGAAGGCAAAAGTAATTCGACTACAAAGGTTACTCCCATCGGGAGCGGCCGGTTCGACTGAAGAATTCGAGTTCAAGCTCAAGATCAAGCAATCCAATGGCGCGTCCAGGAAGCAGGAGTCCTCTGTCCGACTCTGCGCTTCGACCAAGCACTCGGGGGCTACTGACGTGGGGCTACCTTGCGGGTAGCCCACGATGAGGCTACTGGGCCGCGCCAAGGATGGAAAGGCCCGCAGAAGGCCCACTCGGGGTATCTCATATCCTAGTCCAACTCGGCTAGGTCTTGTGACCTACCGTATCTGTATCAACCACCCGAGACCTGGCTACCGATAAAGCCAGGAGGGTTGCCCGTCCTAGAGGACACGCTCAGAACTACCACAAACCCTAGCGAGATCGCAATCTCGCCATTGTAATCGCTACTCGAATCAATAACCAGACAAGCAGGAGTAGGGTGTTATCCTCCGGGAGCCTGAACCTGGGTAAACCTCGCCTGTTAGCCGTCGTGATCACCTTGCACTCTACTCTCTCCCCATCAATCAACCCGGGGTGCACAACCCTGGGACTTGCCGAGATATAACCTCGTCAACTAGGAACAATGGCATGCTCCTCAGATGTAAGTGGCAATGCAGGTTGTACTATATGTGGCTTCCTTTCTTCAAAAACAACCTGTATATCAGAAGACACAACACTAGAGGTAGATATGATTACATTAGTAGAAATAACCTCACAGGTCTCCGTAACTTCTACTCTCACATTTTCCACAACTCCCAATCTCTCATCCTTTATATCTACATGTTCAGTTGATTTAGTCATGGGAATTATATGTAACATCCCAAATTTTCTCAAAAATTTAAAACCTTGCATTCATGCATCATTCATCATATAGCCAGGACATTTAAAATCACATAAGGAATAATTTAAATTTATTTAAGTTGGAATAAATTTGTATTCCATAAAAGAGATGTATTTGAACTCCATGTACTATTCCTCAATTTTATTTGATTATTTATTTGTCAAAACACTTATAAAAAGTTCTAAATTCATTAAGCTTTCTAAAACTTATTTTTATGAATTGTTCTGAAATGTTTTGATTAAGTTTAAAAATCATTTTTGAAATCAGGTTTGAAAAACAGAAAACAATTGAATAAAAGAAAAACGATTTTTTTCGAGCCAATTGGGCCGAGGCCACGGTTATCTACCGCGCGCGCGATACGTTTCGGCCCAGCAACCAGCCCACGCAGCTCTTCTCTCTCTCGCTGACAGGTGGGACCCACCTGTCAGGTTCTTCAACCTCCCACCGGAGATCGCGCATGAAATTGATCCGAAGCCGGCCACGATTTCGAGCGTGATTCGCGCTCGGTTTGCTCCCCCTGCCCACCCTATTTAAACTCGACCCCGCCGCCAGTCTCCTCGCCCCAAAACCCTAGCCTCTCTGCCGCCGGGCTGCTAACTCGAAGCTCCGTCGGTTCCGCCGCCGCAAAACCCGCCGTACGGGACGCTCCGGCCACCCTGGCTCCTCTCTTCTCCCCCCCCCTCGATTCCTTTCTTCCTTGCGCTCGTTTTTTATCTGGTCTCGTGTCTTGAACCGCAGAAAAACGTCTCCTCCGTCCACAACCGAAGAGCACCGCCGCCATCCCCGTCTCCGGCAAAGAACTGGAAGAAGAAGAGGAAACTCGAGAAGCCGCAGCCGCGCCATCCTCTCCGCCTCGGCCTCCTCTCCGTCGTGGTATGTCGTGGTGGTGTCACGGTAGATGCCATAGGATGGCTAAAGTGTGGGGCCGATGGACGTTGGTGGATCCGGGGAGGGATAGCGAGCTGATTAGCCCACGCGAGGAGGATCCCGGTATGACCGAGATCTCCCAGGAACAAGAAACAAGATCAAGGTGCAAAGGGGAAGATCTAACAAACACGAACAAATGCACGAAGGCACACAACACACACACGATATACCCAGGTTCAGGGCCCTCGTGAGGAGGTAACACCCCTACTCCTGCCTTTCCTCTCTATATAGTTGAGGTATAAGAGTTACAACTTGCTGCTAGATTTCTCAAGGAGAGGAGTACAAAGAACTAGAAGAACTCAAGGTGAGAAGAAGTGAATGCTCTAAGAGTAAATGTGACTATAGCTTTGGCTCCGAAGTTGGTCTCTCCCTCTCAGGAGCAGTTATGGCGCCTTTTATAGAGTTCCGGCCAGGAGGGCCGGAAACCCTAAATCGGCTTGGCCCCACCGGGCAGGCCTAACCGGCATGTCGTCACCGGCTAGCGTGAGCTAGTCGCCGAGCTATCCGGCATAGCCTCTGCGTCATCATCTCGATAAGGACGGCAGGCGCCGTCCTGCACCATCATTGTCCCCTTGTCAGAGGCAAGACATGTCTTTGTCCATCCCGGATAGCCTTTTCCGGATTGCTGGGCTAGGTACGTCAGGTCTTGTCGTACCACGATCGTACCGGCTGACGCGGTCCCGTGTCAGGCGGGAGGTGACCATGCTTCCGTGTCAGGCGGGAGGTGACCATGCTTCCGTGTCCGGCGGAATGGTACTTCCCCCCGCAACAGACGGGAAAGCCTGCTATAGACCGTTGACGGCCTACCGGAAGCCCTCACGCCGGCTACCTCCTTGCCTGCCACTGTGAGCCCCTTCTGCATAAGATCAAGACCGAGACATATACTCCGGTTAGTACCTACCTGGACTACCTATCCGGTAAAGCCGAGTACTCCTCCTCCCGGGAACCTCCTCGGAGCCCGAGATCCGGGATCCTTTCCGGAGGGGTCCGAGCTCGTCTCAGGATGAGTATCTCTAGGCCTAGCCTCCCGAAGATTTCTTAGCCTATCAGCAAAGACATCTTCGAGAAGCTAGTTCTTAGAGGAACCACCCGCTTACGCTTGTGCTGCGATTGTGAAGGCCGGGGGTGTCTATTTATAGCTGCGAGAGCTGCCCCTTGCGCCTGCCAGGAGACACTTTGCCCTCTACCAGTGTACAAGGGTCAAGTTGCCCTTTCAGCACACCAGGAGGTGTCCCTGGCTCTCGCCAAAGGTCAAGTACTGTTGGCACCTTAGTGAATTATACCGGGATCTGCCCCTACCCGGGGGGCAGCCCCCCGACATGGTATGAACCATTCTTCCCCAATAGTTGTAGATCGCGAGCGCGTGCGACGCCGGCCATGGCGCCGCCGCAACCGGAAGGTTTCCGGCGACCCGCGCCGCTCGTGTTTGGCCAGTGCGATCTAGACCGTTGGATCCAGATCGGACGGGCTCTGTTTATTTCTTTTTTTTCGCTTAGATCGTTTAATCTGGAGCGTCCGTTGTTATTTAGATCGGACGACTTCCACGCCGATCCGCGTCGAAATGTTATCGACCAATTAGATCACGCCACGTAGCCCATTCTTTTTCTATTTTCAGCAGAATTTAGTAAATAAAAACAGAAAATATGTAAAACTTGGAAAATTCATATCTTTCGATCTGTAAGTCCAAATTTGATAATTTTTATATCCACGGATAGCCCTGCTCTTTTAGTTTATTTCTGCATCATTTGTTTTTACTTTTGATAACTTTAATTCGTGTAATTAACATATTGTTTTTTCGGCTATTTAAATTCATAACTTAAATAATAAAAATGCTTTTCTAATAAATTCAATTGTTTAAGATTTGTATTATTGTCCTCTGTCCAAAAAGTTCAACATGCGTTTTATTTGAAAACTTTTCATAAAAAATGAAAGTATGTAGTTATTTTGTTATATTGTTTTCCAATATTTAATTGATAATTAAAATAAGAAATTTCTGGAAATTGCATTTCATGCATTTAATAACAGAAAGTATAAAATGTTAATAAGTGTGTTTTGTAACTCATAGCAAATCATGCATGCATGTTTATTTTTTGGTGTTTTAAGTGTTGTATTGTGTGGGTATTTATTTTTTATGTATTGCGTGTGCCAGATTGTGAAGAGGAGGAAGGATTTGCTTGTGATTGTTATTCTTGTTGTGCTTGCTCCTCCTGTTACCAAGGCAAGTGACATTCGTGAACTACGCAATATTTTCCTATATGCATTAGTAGAATATTTTGAGTAGTATGCATGATAGGAATCTTGGATTATTTTCATTATGCTAAGTTAGTTTTATGCTATGTAAATTTCCTAGTAGTGGGTAGCCATCCTTTACCATGCAGCCATATAAAAAGTTTTATTAGATGCTTAGCAATGATATAAAATTTATGCCAAGTTATATATTTTCTAAGTGTTAAACTTAAAATACACACCTCGGTGGATTGGTTGGTATGGTTTATGTTGAGTGGCTATTTGGGACTATGCTTGTGGTTGTCTTCGCCTAGGATGAATCTTATTCTACTTAGGGCCATGAGTATGGTGGTTTTCACCCAAAAGTGCACTTGTGGATGGCCACCCAGGAACAAAGAGATTACTAAGTCCCTCCAAGTTTAGATGCTTCCCGTGCAGCCTTTTGACAATGGGCTCTGTGTAGAACAATTAAGTTGTGAGAGTTCAACCTGCCTGCTTGACAAGCAGATGTAGAGTTGGTAGGTGGAACGGGTCTTGCTAGTATGGTTGAATTCTTCTTCTGGACGTTCTTGTCTCAATTCTCTCCTTTCCTTAATGCACTCCGCGTGTATAGGATGTTTGGATTAATTGAGTCTAAAGGTGAAAGTGCACAACCTATACAGAGTCGACAATCTGAGTACTTAGCCGTGTCCCCGATGATGGACTACTTCGAGCAACTAGACAAGGATGGACAGTAGAATCTAAACACCGTTTTCATGAAGTAAAAATTTGACGAAGGAAAGAATTGTTGGTGCACTTGGGATTCATCCCTTGGTGCCAAGTCTTTGAAAAACAAAAGTGTTTTACAAAAGATAGCAGAAAACTTGTTTTCTGCAAAAATAGCCTACAACTCCACCAAGCCAAGTATGCATATAGAATTAGACTTGTAGTTTAATTATCCACCATAGTCACTTGGCAATACTTCATTGTATTGACCTCCTTCGGGGGCTGCATATTCAAATGTGCAGGTACTTTAGATGAAGAATAAGTTTGAACTCGAGTCTACACCCAACATGTCTTCCTGTGACGCATGCTTGAAGATGAGGCTCATTGCTATTTGCTTTTGTTGTGAACTCTGAATATTCTAGCTAGCCTTCATGGCTATGCACTTTGTAATAAAGCTATACTTAGCTATTTTTGGATCTTGTTGTAGTAATTTGATACTTATGCAATGATACTTTATATTTTGTACTGTGGTGCTGGCAGTGATCCTGGGACTAGCACTTAACACAAGTGGTCCATCTTTAATAAAAGATGGGGTGCTACAAAATGGTATCAGAGCATAGTGTTACATGTAGATTCGAACCCTTCGGATTGGTTAAGCCCCTTTTTTATCATAATATTACCATCTTTGAAGTATGTTGGTTCCTAGCGGCATAGTGAGATGAAGCGGCCCGAAGATTAACCTTACATGTCCGCGTACATGAGACTTGTTCCACAATTATAAGTGGATGGCCGGGTGTCTGTCTCTCTCACTATAGTCGATATCCAATTTACAAAGAGTTGACAATAATGTTGATCACCTTGTAGAATAGAACCCTTATTTTTTCTAAGTACTTATTTACATCATGACTAGTACTTCTTACCTTATGTATTATGTTTTTACAATTTTTACTCTTATAACCTAAGGATGTCATTCTTCATGTATCAAACCACGGAGGACTTCAAGAACATGCGTTTTGGGAGATATCTTCTGGAGTTGGTGGAACTACTGGCGCTTCCAACACCCATCATCAAGGCAAGTCCGCTGAAGCACTTCAACAAGGATGGCTTATGGGGGAGTTCGCATCATGCAACGCGGGCGCTAGACTGAACCCAAGACCGAAGACATCCAGTACAAGTCGATTAGTGAATCCTTGGAGAAAGGACTTAATCTCGTCACGCAGGAGCTAATAGGACGTCTTTCTGGGCAATTCCAGGAGGAGTTAAAGGACCACTACTTTTCTATCCTAGGCAAACGTGATGAAGATGGGATACCCTACCTTGTAAATGAGGAAGAAAAAAGCAAACCAGATCCTTTGCACCCTTATCTTCAAGACTTAGAAATTCACCTCTGGCAACTAGAAGAGGATAGGCGCGATGAGCTGCTGAAGAATGATGAAATAATGGCCCAAGTCAAGGAGACTCAAAAGAAGATTAACGCCCAAGAAGAAGTAGCCAACGCTTAGGAGGAGAAATTCCGGGCTGAAGAGAAGAAGTTCCAAAATCAAGAGAAGAGAATTAGAGACAAGAACAAGCAGAATAAAAACTTGAAGGATGAAATTCTGAGCAACGACGTCGAGTTCGAGCCTGATCGAGATCTGATCGAGACTCTGCGCCGTGAGAAGAGAATGCTACAAGAGAAGATTGAAGCCCTAGAGAAGGAAGCGATCGAGACTCTGCGCCGTGATAAGACGATGCTACAGGAGAAGAATGAAGCTTTAGAGAAGGAGGTGAACGACTACAAGGAGATCCTCATGAAGGAAGGCATCACCATCGAGGAGGTCGAAGAAGATGAAGGAGATGTCATGGACGAAGTTTAGACTTAGTAGTTGGACCACCATGTTTTTATTCTTGTTTAGCTCGTCGTTTCTTTAAAAACAATTATCTCCAACTTGTGGTATGACAATGTTAGAATGTTTTGCTTTGCAGACTTTGTCGTTTTATTTAATCTTCCTAAAATGCCTTTTTCGAATTGCTAAGGAAGTAAAGTTTTAAGTCGTTTATTGATTGTTGATTGCTTGACTTGGTTGTTTTGTGCATGGGTAGGATTTTCCTTCTTTTAGTTTTATCTATCTTTTACTCATCCATGCTGAAAACCCCACAGATGCCTCCTTGTCGTGATCCCGACATAGAGGGCATGACTTGGGATGCTTTCAAGGAGGGTTTTCGCAATGCTCACATTTACTCTGGCATAATGAATCTGAAGAACGAAAAATTTCGCAACTTGAGGCAGGGAGGTAGAACTCTGAAGGAGTATATGGATGACTTATGTATGCTATCAAGGTATGCGCCAGAAGACATTGACACGGATGCTAAGAGCAAGGAAAAATTCCTCAATAGACTTAAGGGAGAACTGAAGATACCCTTGTCTGTAGCCTATGCTCCTAACTATCAAGCTCTGTTGGATCAAGCCATCACTTTGGACAATAACATAAGAAAAGAAGAGAATAGGAAGAGGAAGTTCAGTGCAAGTAAGGTTCATTATGAGGGAACACACAAGAGGCACCACATCACTGAAAGCCGTGGGCATAAACCATGGAATCACTCCAACAACGGTAGTGGCCAAAAGTATCATGGTCATAACCACAACGGAGGATACAAAGGAAACAACGGAGGATACAAAGGAAACAATGGAGGATACAAATGAAACAATGGAGGATTCAAGGGAAACCATCACCATGGCCATATTCATGGACATGGTCATCACCGTCCTAACTATGAGGGGAAGAAAGACTTGTCTGATGTGAGTTGCTTCAAGTGCAAGAAGACGGGGCATTATGCAACTGACTGCCCAGAGAGGAAGGCTGATGAGAATTCCAAGCCCAACCCCTTCGAGAAGGGACAAGTGAATCACATCAATGTGGAAGAAGTACATGATGAACCTGATGCAGTGATTGGTACGTTCTTGCTCAATTATTTTCCAGCATTATTCTTATTTGATACTAGAGCATCTCATTCATTCATATCAAGAGCTTTTGTAAACAAACATGGGCTTGCTGACGAAAGCCTAGGAAAACCTATTAGAGTAAGTTCACCTGGAGGAGAGATGATAGTAAATTCTGGGTGTAGGCGGTTAGACTTAAAGATTGGAAAGCACATTTTTCCAACGGACTTAGTCATCCTAGAAACCCAAGTCTTGGAGGTTATCATCGGAATGGATTGGATGACTCGTTTTGAACGAATCATAGATTGTGCAAATAGAGCAATCACCCTCACCACCCCAGAGAAAAAGAAGATTAAGTTCATATCAACTTTCGAACTTAAGAAAGTTAGGCTAAATTCTCTTGAGGTGCAACGCGCCTGGAGGGAAGTCAACAGAAACCCCTCCACAGGCCTCCCCAGGCCTGTGGGGAAACTTCGCGGCCAAGGAAGTACGGCAGGACGCACATGGCCTATGCCGTACCCGCAGGGTGACGCAGGCGCCCCCCTTGCCGTTTTGGTGATAAAGGAGTCAACAAAGTTGCGCCGGCTGTGCCAGGACAGCTGGTACCTTCCTCTCTAATGATAAAGCAACTGGACGGCGCAACACTCCAAGAAGATCGTCATCGTGGGCTCCACTGCGGACCCTACGAGCTGTTCTGCGCGGTCTACATCTTGTCGGCCATGGCGCCCAACTTTATCGACAATCGACCGCGTCCAGGAACGAGCCCGCAGTGGTGGACTCCAACTCCTTCACGCTGCTGCTGTGTGGGAGCCCACCTTGGGCCCCAAGCGGAAGGAAGACGCCTGTGGCGCCTATAAAAGGAGCAAGACCTCCACCGTAGAGATGGTCGGCAAATTTGCTAGGAGAACACTTGTAAACCCTAGCTCGGCTGAGTAGAATAGCCTTCGGCTGGAGGAGGAAGAAGACCATTGCTTCCCTCCCCAGGCACAAACTGCCTCAAGAGAGCCCTCGGCAAGCTCAGCTGTACTGTAACCTCCACAGTGCAATACGGACAAGCAGGAGTAGCGGTCTTACCTCCTCCTGAGGGCCGTGAACCTGGGTACGGGCTAGTGTCTTTCTCTGT
Source organism: Poa annua (assembly GCA_026929855.1). NCBI lineage: Eukaryota > Viridiplantae > Streptophyta > Magnoliopsida > Poales > Poaceae > Poa > Poa annua. The sequence goes on from CM049430.1 coordinate 44,782,313, forward strand.
CGTGGGTGTTCCCGTCCAGGCCCGGCGAGCACCGTCGTCGTGCCTCTCGAGGGTCTTGACCTCCGCGTTCAATCCCCTTCACAAACTTCTCTTCAGGAAGTGACCACCCCTGTTCCATGGGAGTCATAACACGACATTTGGCGCGCCAGGTAGGGGATTGAGGCGCGTCAACAACCTTCGAGGCGCCTCCACGCAATGGTGAACACCCGCGCTACCCACGCCGCCCGCGCCAACAGACGTGTGCCTGAAGGAGCACGCGCCACACTAGGCGCCACGGCCACACGCGCACGACGGGGGCGACCCCGCCGTGAAGAGTGCGCCAACGCGGGCCCTCATGCGGAAGAGCCCGAACACAACTCCGAGTACCAGGAAGACGTGCAGTCGTCACACCCGACGCGTCGTCCGAGCGGCTCCAGCCCTGGTAGGACGGACCCCGCGCCACAAACCGCACTGCTCATGGCGCAGGAACTTCTCCGCTATCAGCCTACCGCTGAGGCCCACGAGAAGTGGCTAGAGCACCTCAACCACCTCGTCAGCATCGCCACGACGTGCCCCGCTCCGTCGCAGTCCATCGTGCACCCCTCCTTTGCGGGCACGGCCGCGCCAGACGCGCCTCCGCCTCCGCCAGGACCTGCACCGGCTGCGACGCAGAGGGATGCCTCGCACGTGTCCTCGCCGCACGATTGCTTGATCGTGCAGCGCACCGCGCCGGACGCTCGTGTGGGGATGGAGCTCCAACGCAACCGCCAGAACAGGCTCGTGGAAGAAATCGGCCAAGCGGGCCAGCATAACCGCAGCGCGCTGCAGCACGGAGTCGCCACGTACGCCGCCTGCTGCATGGCTCGTGGAAGAAATCGGCCAAGCGGGCCAGCACATCGACTTTGATGTTGCACACATCGCCCTGCCATACAACGCCATCCTCGGCTACCCCGCGCTCGCGAAATTCATGGCCGTCACGCATCATGCCTACAACATGGTCAAGATCCTCGGCAGTGCTGGCACAATCACCATCCGTGGACATGTCCTGGATGCCACGCGCGCTGTCGAGACAGCCTACAAGGCAGCCGCCATGGAGTTCCCCGCAGACGAGGACATGGAGCCTCTCGAGAGACCCAAGAAGAAGAAGCAGCTGTTCTCCCAGGAGCAAGCCGCTACAAAGAAAGTCTCTCTAAGCTCCAGCAGCTCGGGGGCTGAGGGCTCATGGGCTAGCAAACCAAATAGGAAAGCGCGCTCGTCGCCTTCCTCTCGTCAAACTCTGACATGTTCGCATGGACACCGTCAGATATGTCCGGTGTACTGAGGGAGGTGATCGAGCACCATTTAGCCGTGTGTCCAAACGCGCGCCCTGTCAAGCAAAAAGCAAGAAAACAAGCCCCCGAGAAGCAAGCATTCATCGTTAAAGAGGTCGAGAAGCTAAAAGCGGCAAAGGTCGTCCTTGAAGTCGCACACCCCACTTGGCTCTCCAACGGCGTGGTTGTCCCAAAACCCGCCCGAGGAGGCCACCTCTGCATCGACTACACTGATAGGAACAAGGCCTGCCCCAAGGACCCTTATCCCATGCCAAGAATCGACCAGATTGTGGACTCCACGGCAGGCTGCGACCTCCTCTTCTTCCTCCATGCCTTCTCTGGTTATCATCAGATAAAAATGGCTAAGAAAGATGAGGAGAAGACGGCTTTCCTCACCCCCTGCGGTGTGTATTGCTATGTCTGCATGCCCATCGGCCTAAAAAACGCTGGAGCCACTTTCCAGAGGCTAATGAGGATAGCGCTTGGCGAGCAAATGGGCAGAAATGCCGAGGCTTATGTCGAGGACATTGTCGTGAAGTCTCGAGAGGGAAATACTCTCCTCAGGGACCTTGAAGATACTTTCGCCAGCTTGCGCAAGGTGAACATCAAGCTCAACCACGCCAAGTGCGTCTTCGGAGTGCCTTCAGGCAAATTACTTGGTTTCCTCGTATCCCACCGGGGCATAGAGGCAAACCCTGACAAAATCAAGGCCATAGAGGAAATGCAACCTCCATGCCGGCTCAAGGACATGCAACGACTAGCAGGCTGCATAGCCAGCTTGGGTAGATTCATCTCCAAGTTCGGCGAAAGAGCCCTGCCGTTCTTCAAGATCATGAAAAGAACCGACACTTTCAAGTGGACCCCTGAAGCGGAAAAAGTATTCGAGGACTTGAAGAGGTACCTAGCCAGCCCACCAGTCATGGTCGCCCCAAGGACATGCGAGCACTTGAAGCTGTATCTATCAGCCACTCCACAGACTGCCAGTGTCGTCCTTGTGGTAGAAAGGGAAGAGCCAGTACTCCACAAGAAGAGTGCAACCACTCCAAAGCCAAAACCCCCTGACGAAGAGCTCGGCAATGGAACATGCCTCGCAAACCCACCGCCAGGCCCAAAGCCACAAGCGAGGCCTGCCCCAAGTCAACCGCTCCAGGATGATCCCGCCAGGGAGCCTGAAGAGCCTCCAAAGTCCAACTCTCTCGAGGGCCCTTGAGAGCCTCCACAGGCCAACCACCTCGAGGACCCCAAAGAGCCTCCATGGGCCAACCCCCTTGAGGGTCTAGCAGAGCCCCTTCAGGCAGAGGGCACCAAGACTAAACTGACAATCCTTGTCAAGCATCCAGTCTACTTCGTCAGCACAGTACTGCGTGATGCTCGCGAGGGGTACACAATGCAGCAAAAACTCCTCGTTGCGCTCCTCATCGCCTCAAGAAAGCTGAGACACTACTTCCAGGGGCACCCCATCACAGTGGTCACCTCTTTGCCCCTGGAGCAGATCCTGCGCAACCCTAACGTCACAGATCGTGTTGCAGGATGGAATATAGAGCCACAGCCATTCAATTTGCGCTTCGATACCACAAGGGTAATCAAAGGAAGAGCGCTGGCAGACTTCGTCGCCGAATGGACTGATCCAACCCCTGAAGAGCCTTTGGGAGAAGAACAAGAGCCCTCTGGAGACAAAATGCCCAGCCACTGGACCGTGAAGTTCGACGGAGCTTTCGCTTGTCGCCACGGTGGGGTTGGCGTGGTCTTGATCTCACCAAAAGGCGACAAGCTGTATTACGCGGTCCAGCTATGCTTCAGAATCGACAAGATCTCCAACAATATTGCTGAGTACGAAGGCCTGCTTGCTGGCCTACGCGCCGCAATCGCTCTAGGCATCAAGCACCTGCTCATCAAGGGTGACTCACAGCTGCTAGTCAACTTCTCCAACAAAAGCTATAAGCCGAAGGACGACCACATGGCCGCATACCTCGAAGAAGTCCTTAGACTTGAGAAACACTTCAGAAGAAGTCCGTAGACTTGAGAGGCTGATGACATCGCCAAGCTCGCATCAAAGAGGCAAGCTCAGCTGCCAGGCGTTTTTTAAGAAAGACTCGTCAAGGCATCCATAAAACAGCCTCAAGAGACCATGCCCACAAGCACAGACGAAACGCTCTCGCCACCACCTGCAAACAGAGCTCCAGATTGTGGGCCCCCTACAGGGGAGCGTCTGTTGCTCACAGTGGTGCATCAAGAAGCAGGATGGATTGACGAGATCAAAGGATACCTCGACAAAGGGACCCTTCGCAAGGAAGATGTTGAAGCGGAGCGAATTGCTCGCTAGGCAAAATCTTACCAAATCCTCGAAGGAAATCTCTACCGCAAGAGCCTAGATGGCATCATGCTCAACTGCCTCCCTCCTGAAGAAGGAAAAATGCTGATCAAGGACGTCCACAGCGGGTAATGCGGCCACCATTCGTGCGCCCGCTTCCTCGCAGGCAAAGTCTTCAGGAGCGGCTTCTACTGGCCTCAAGCACTTCAAGATGCAGTTGACATCGTTCAAGCATGTGAAGCTTGCCAATTCCACGACAAGCAAATCCACCAACCTGCGGTGGGGCTACAGACCATTCCGCTCTCCTGGCCGTTCGCGGTCTGGGGACTGGACATCCTGGGACATTTCCCAACAGCGCAAGGGGGATATCTCTACCTCTTCATGGCCATCGAAAAGTTCACTAATTGGCCCGAAGTGGAGGCGACGCACACAATTACAGCAGGCACGGCGGTAAAATTCATCAGAGGCCTGGTCTGCCGCTTCGGAGTGCCTAAACACATCATCACCGACAATGGCTCGCAATTCACCAGTGGCATCTTCAGAGCTTACTGCGAAAGGATGGGCATCAAGCTCTGCTTCGCCTTAGTCGCTCATCCGCAGAGCAACGGACAGGCTGAGCGAGAAACGCAGAAGTCCTCAAGGGCCTAAAGACCAGGACCTTCGACATCCTCAAAGGCCACGGCGAGGGCTGGATCAGCGAGCTCCCTTCGGTGCTCTGGTCCATCCGCACAATTCCACCCAAGCTTACGGGGGAAACACCGTTCGCCCTCGTCTACGGAGCCGAAGCAGTCCTCCCCACAGACATAAAGCATGGATCCCCACGGGTCCTTGCCTTTAACGAGGAACAGCAAGAGGACCTCCATAATGACGACCTGCTACTCCTCGAGGGACTACGACGCCGCGCCGCCCTCCGAGCGGCCAAATACTAGCAGGACCTGAGACGCTACCACAGCCGCAACATGCGCTCGCGTACCCTGGAGGCAGGCGATCTCGTCCTCAGGCGAATCCTCTCCAGGGAAGGCCTCCACAAGCTGTCACCAATGTGGGAAGGTCCCTACAGGGTCACCCACATCGCCAGGCCTGGCGCGGCTCGTCTCGAGACTCAAGATGGCATCCCCGTCAAAAACCCGTGGAACATCATGCACCTACGCAAGTTCTACCCGTGATCATCGTCACGCTCGTGATCATTGTCACGTCAAGGCATCTAGCGGAAGAGGCAGCTTACGGCTCAACCTCCAAGCATTTTTTGTCTCTAGAGGTTAAAAGCTCACGGCTTAAACCTCCAAAACAATTTGATCTCCAGAAGGAACAAAACGCAAACGTGATCATCGTCACACCCGTGATCATTGTCACGTCGAGACATCTGGCGGTAGAGGCAGCCTACCGCTCAACCTCCAGAGGTTAAAAGCTCACGGCTTAAACCTCCAAGCTCCAAAGGCTTCTCTCGAGGGTCAACCCTCCGAGCTCTCCATGTAACGAGCCACCTCAGGCCGTTGAGAGTCTCTGCCACTAATGGGAGGTCCTCATGCCTCGACAAGGTCAAAACATTAACTTGGCAACTCCAAGCATAATGAGACAATTTCGTTCCCAAGTGAACTTAGTGCTACAGAGCCGCTATGTAATATTTGGTGGTGAGTTTTATTTATGCATTACTTCATTTGAAATGTGCGCTTATATTTCTCCACATGCGTACCTCACGAGCGGGGGCTGAGTACGGTGCCAGTGCCTCAAACGACACACCAGCAGCACTGCAAAATCCAAGGATCCGAGCTCTGGTTGGACGGCAAGATCCCACAAACACGCCATCTCTTCAGAGGACCTTGGTACTTACTCTCCTCGCGAGGAACGCCTGAGGGGACCTATAAGCGCGCACGAGTCCCCTGTACTATGCACCAACGTTTGGGTTCGCCCCTCTAACGTTTACAGGGAAGAAATGCCCCTACAAGCCTGAGGAGGCAACCGGGAAAGACCCCTAGAGAGGACCTCCTTGCCAGGCAAAAAGCCTCTACAGGGCGAAAACCTCGAGAAGCTAAGTCTCGCACCCGCGCCTTAAGAGCTTTTTCCCCACTAGCACACGTTTGCCCCTCAGGCGACTTCGCTTTCCCTTACGCTTCATGGGCTACTCGTACGTCTAAGGGGGGCACTTGAGTATCGCGACTCAGGGCTCTTACCTCTCCTAGGCCTAAACTCCCCCCGGCCGTGAAGAGTCATTGCTCTACCATACCGAAGTGGCGGAGTCATGGCATGAAGAGATGGGTCCTATCGACGCAGAGAACAAATAGACATGAAGAGGAGTCCAAAGAGACCTCTCGAGGGGCAAGCAAGCTAGAAGCAAATTGCAAACAAGAGTATATTACATGCCAAAAGATCGCAAATATCTAAACATAAAATTGTTTCAGATACAAGCGCACGCAGGCGCAATGGCAAATAGCTCAGGCGGAGCCATCATCATCCTGGACCTCCTCCACCGCGCCCTCCTCGGTCTTGGCAGAGGCGGCCCCCTCCTCGCTATCCTCAGCAGCGGACTCCGCACGCTTGAAGCGGTTGCAGAAAGCATCGACTTGCTCGCGGAGGGAGTTGGAGACCCTGCGCGCGTCCTCGCCTTGGGGAGCCTCCGTCACGGTGGAGAGGTTGAAACCCGACGTGAAGATCCTGAGGTTGGTGAAGATTCGATCGACGACCACCCCCAGGGGTTGCCGGCTCTCGTCCTTTATCACCTCGCGGAGATCAGCGATAGGGCCCTCGAGCGCCATGAAAAGCTGGTCAAAGTGGACCAGATACATGGCAGCATCCCCACGGCCCCGAACATCGGCGTGCGGCGCGTCCGAGCCAAGCAGGGCGGCAAGCTCATTACCCCGGGCGACCAGCGCTTCGAACATGCGCTCCCACTTCCTCGTGAGCGCACGAGCCGCCACGGCAGAGTTAGCCACCTCCGTCACCCGCTCCATCGCGGGAGCCACCTGCTCCTCCATGTCCTTGGCCAGGGTGTTGAGGTCATGGACGAGCTCACTGCGGGCCTCCTCCGCCCGGCGTCGAACATCCTTGGCGCGCTTGAGGCGAGCCTCAAGCTTGGAGTTGGCCTTCTCAAGCTCAGCGATCAGCTGAGCGTCAGTGGCGTGCCGAGACTGGAAGCGGTCCTCCTGCTTCTGGGCCAGGTTGCGGTACTCCTGGGCCTTGGTCAGCCTGTACTGCTTCTCGCGCTCCACAAGGGCGTCCTCCGCCTCTTTCTTCTTCTCAGAGAATCGCTGCTCGAAGCGCTCATAAGCACTCTTCTGGGCAGCGACGTTCTCGTCGTACTGGTGGAGCACCTAGGCCAGGTCCGCCTCGCGCGCCTCAAGGTCCTCGCGCTGGGTGGCAAGCGTGCTTTCCGCCTGAAGTCGCTGCTCGTCGCGCAGACGCACCTCCCTCTCCTTGAGGGCCAGCTTCCGCTCGCGCTCGGCGAGGCTCTTGCGGTCCTCCTCCAGGGTCCCCTGCGCGGCCTGGTGCGCGGAGAGAAGCTGGGCCTCCAGCTGGCTCAGCTCGCGGCGTTTTTGCGCCAACGAGCCCTCCATAGCCTCGCGCTAGGCCGTTGCTGCGCGCAGGAGATCAGCAGCGGCGTCGCGTTCCTCTTGGAGGGGCGCAAGGAGCTCTGCGGCGTCACGGATGCCCCCCTCGCGGACCTCCTTGGCAAAGCGGGTGGCCTCCTCGCGCGCGGCCTGTAGCGCCAAGTCCTCCTGCCGGCAGGCCTCGACAGCCGCATTGAAGGATGCCCACGACCTCGCGAGCTCCTCCCGCTGCTGGGCGAGCTGTATGTCCCCAAGGGCGAGATGCGCCTCCAGGCCCTCTAGGGAATCCCTCACGAGGCCAAAGGCGACCTCGCGGCGCCACGCGCTCCAGTCCCAGCCACGGAGGACCAGCTCTTGGCTTGTCGAGGGTCTAGCACCGGCGTCAAGTCCCGAGAGCCTGGCCCCGGAGTGCGCTCGGGGGCTAGGCTGCTCCGCCCCCGCCCGCGCCAGCATCCTCCTCGGCGCCCGCGTCATCCGGGCGCTCATCCCCTACAGCCGGACGGGCCCAAGAAGAAGAATCTCCCCCTGCGGACTCGCTCGCCTCAGCTCCTTGCTGGGCAGGAGCCATGGGCGCGCACGGTGGAGTTGGCGCATGCGGAGGCGTTTGCACGCGCGGCGGCGTTGGCTCGCGCGGTGGAGTCATCTCGCGCGGAGGCGTGACCGCGCGAGGGGGAGTAGGAGCACGAGGAGGAGTGGAGATCCTCTCCTCCGAAGCCTCCACCACTGTTGGCTCGGAGGGCGGCCTAGAGGCCTCTGGGCGAGGCACGTCCTCCTCGGCGTGAGGCTCTGCAGCCTCTGCCCAAGGCGCATCCGCCTCCCATTGAGGCACCTCCTCAGTGGGGACTGTGGAGGCCGTCTCCACGGGCCTCGTGGCCTCTTCAGCCACGGCCTCAGTCCGGCGCTTCGCGGGCACAAGATCACTGGTGAAAACCAAGGAAATATCTTCAAAAGAGGGTAAAGCGAAAAGAAACAAGAATCAAACGACCAAGTGCCCTGAACACTTACACGGACGGTGCAGCGCTGGTGTCGACCCACGTCAGGCCTGGCGAGCGCCAGGAGGGCATGGTCTGGGCGCCTGACCCCTCCGGAGGCTTCACCGCTTTCCTCTTAGAGGGGACGTCAGATGGCCTCGCCCTAGAGCGGTCCACGGCCGCCTTGGTGCGTGGCTCGCGCCGCCACGGCGTGGCCTCCGCGTCGGAGCCCCCCCTCTCCTCGTTCTCCTCCTCCACGGGGCACGAGGGTGCTACCACTAAGGCATCGTCATCGCCTGACGAGATGTCACAAACCTCGTCAGTAAATGGCCCGACCCTCGAAGAAGACACCTCCCCTGCCACGGCCTCCTCCTCACCTTGCCCAGCTCCCGAGGCCGAGGGAGAATTCGCTCCCTCCGCTCCTCGCGCCGCCGGCAACGGCACCTCCATCCCAGCCAAGCCTGTCGGGGTGAACGGAGGCATCCCCTCCAAGATAGCCATGCACTCCGTCATGTTGTATTGATGGAGAGGCCAGAGCGTGACGGGGAGCTGATCCGCGGTAGGCACCATCGGGTTGATGAAGAGCGCGGACAGGACATTGTCGACGGTGTCCTTGTCGTTGTCCTCACGGTGGAGCCGCATCTTGTCATTTGGCCCCGAGTACATCCACATGGGCACCGAGTGTGCCTGGAGGGGAGCGATGCGGCGCGTCACAAAATCGGCCACAATGGTATGGCCCGTGAGGCCCTCCTCGCAGAGAAAACTCAGGCGTCCCAGTGGGCGTTCTTCGCGCGGTCGAAAGACGCCTTACCCCAGTGGGAGTTCTTCAGCGGCGGCTCATCGGGGACCTCGAGGAAGGCGCAGGGATGCTCCACCCCAACGAAGAACCACTTCTGGCGGAAGTCGTCCACTTTCTTCGTCACCAAGGTGACGGCCTTGCCGTCACTCCACGACATGGGGATGTAGACGCTCCACATGCCGTCCACGATGCGGAACGAGACGCACCCGGAGCGCTCGTTCTTTGCCGTTTTATGGAGCGCGTAGAAGCACAGGAAGAGCCCCACCGTGGGCTCCAAGCCCAGGTATGCCTCGCAGAGGTATGCGAAGACGGCGAGGATGAGGATGGCGTTGGGGTGCAGATGCAGCAACTGCACCTGGTAGAACGCCAGTACCGCCTCCAGGAACGGCGAGAATGGCGGCACTAGCTAGGCGGCGAGGCAGTTCTGGAATATCGGGAAATACCATCGCGGGCGTTTTCCGTGCGTCGCGGGCTTCAGCGCGGTGGCGCCATGCTCGTTCGTCCGGTCCGCTACCAGGAAGCGGACCTTGGCGAGTGCCTTGTCGTTAACGCGCACGCCCAGCAGAGCCGCGCCGTGCGCGACCTCGGCGGCCTCCGCCTGGGAAGAGGAGCCCGCGGCAGCCTTGCCCTTGATCTAGGCAGGACTCATCGCTGGGATTCGGAGTGTCGCGAGAGGCGAAAGAAGAAAAGAGCGGAGGCGGAGAGCTCGAGATGGCGGAGGCTTCTGCGAGAAGAATTGGAAACAGTAACGGCTCCCTGCTCCGGTGCTCGGGCTTTATGTCCCCTCAAGGAGCAATTACCAGGGCGTGGTGAGACCCCCCACGACGCACGCCCCAGATCGTGCGCGGCCGTTACTCATTTGAGTGACGCGTGGCTCGACCGGCCGGGCACTTTGGGCCCACGACGCTCCGCCTGCGCCCATGGGCTCACTCGCGCCCATCGCGGGCCCGGGGGCTACTGTCGGACCAGTGGAGACTGGGGTATGAAGAGCCCACTCTCCCCAGGCCCCGCACGCGGGCTGATCAGACGAAACGACTAAGGACCAAGCCCTCGCTTGAAGAGACCCCCGAGAGGGAAATCCCCTCGAGGGCCTGGAGAGAAAGCAAGGGCCTGGAGAGGACCCGCGCTTCAAGAGACCCTCCCGAGGCGCAACGAGCCTTGAGGGAAGTCAACAGAAACCCCTCCGCAGGCCTCCCCAGGCCTGTGGGGAAACTTCGCGGCCAAGGAAGTACGGCAGGACGCACATGGCCTCTGCCGTACCCGCAGGCTGACGCAGGCGCCCCCCTTGCCGTTTTGGTGATAAAGGAGTCAATAAAGTTGCGCCGGCTGCGCCAGGACAGCTGGTACCTTCCTCTCTGATGATAAAGCAGCTGGACGGTGCAAAACTCCAAGAAGATCGTCATGTGGGCTCCACTCCGGAGACTGCGGACCCTGCGAGATGTTCTGCGCGGTCTGCATCTTGTCGGCCACAGCGCCCAACTTTATCGACGATGGACCGCGCCCAGGAACGAGCCCGCAGCCGTGTGGTAGCCCACCTTGGGCGCCAAGCGGAAGGAAGACCCCTGCGGCGCCTATAAAAGGAGCAAGACCTCCACCGTAGAAATGGTCGGCAAATTTGCTATGAGAACACTTGTAAAAGCTCAGCTGAGTAGAATAGCCTTCGGCTGGAGGACAAAGAAGACCATTGCTTCCCTCCCGAGGCACGAACTGCCTCAAGAGAGACCTCGGCAAGCTCAGCTGCACTGTAACCTCCACAGTGCAATACAGACAAGCAGGAGTAGCGGTCTTACCTCCTCCTAAGGGCCGTGAACCTGGGTACGGGCTGGTGTCTTTCTCTATCGTGGATGTTCCTCTCCAGGCCTGGCGAGCACCATCGTCGTGTCTCTCGAGGGTCTTGACCTCCGCGATCAATCCCCTTCATGAACTACTCTTCAGGAAGTGACCACCCCTATTCCGTGGGAGTCATAACCCGACACACCCGATAGAGATGTAGAGTTACTCATCGAACTGAAACCGGGTACTGGACCAATAGCTAAGAGACCATATCCTATGGTCATCGATGAACTGAAAGAGCTCAAGAAGCAACTGGAGGAACACATTCAGAAAGGATTTATTCGTCCAAGTTCATCGCCATGGGGAGCACCAGTCTTATTCGTTAAAAAGAAAGATCATACCCAAAGGCTAGTCACGGAACAGGGATATAAATGAGCAAACTATCAAGAATAAGTACTCGCTACCCAAGATTAATGAACTATTTGATCAACTGGAAGGTGCTTGTGTTTTCTCTATATCAATCTTCGATCAGGGTATCTCCAAATGAAAGTTCAAAAATGGATATAATCAAGACTGCATTTGTTACAAGATATGGCTCTTATGAGTACACAGTAATGCCCTTTGGTTTAACCAATGCTCCAGCCTATTTCATGAATATGATGAATAAAGTGTTCATGGATTTTCTGGATAAGTTTGTAGTAGTCTTCATCGATGATATTTTAATCTACTCCAAGAGTCACAAAGAACATGAAGAGCATTTGCGTCTAGTATTGCAGAGACTACGTGAACATAAGTTGTATGCCAAATACAGCAAATGTGAGTTTCGGTTAGAACAAGTCGGATTTCTAGGCCATGTGGTGTCCAAGGAAGGTATAGTGGTGGATCCTGAAAAAGTTTCAGCTATAACTAATTGGGATCCGCCAAAGAATGTGGGAGAATTACGGAGTTTTCTTGGTCTAGCAGGATACTACCGAAGATTCATTGAAAACTTTTCCAAGATTGCCAAGGCCTTGACGGAATTATTGAAAAAGGAGAAGAAGTTTGAGTGGACTGAGGCATGTGAAGCCAGTTTTCAGGAATTGAAGAAACGTCTAGTTTCAGCCCCAGTTCTATGCTTACCAGATTTAGAGAAGGAATTCCAAGTGTACTGTGATGCTTCACGCCAAGGCCTAGGAAGTTTATTGATGCAGGAAGGAAGAGTGGCATCTTATGCCTCTAGACAGCTCAAGAAACATGAAGCAAATTATCCTACTCACGATCTCGAGTTAGCCTCAGTAGTACATGCCCTGAAGACATGGAGACCCTATCTGATGGGGAAAAGATGTGAAGTATTCACTGATCACAAAAGTTTGAAGTATATTTTCACTCAGAAGGAATTGAACATGAGGCAGAGAAGATGGTTGGAACTTATCAAAGATTATGATCTAAGTCTCCAATACCATCCGGGAAAGGCTAATGTGGTAGCAAATGCCCTGAGTCGTAAGGTGTATGTGAATGGCCTCACGGCAGGAGAAATACCCGAGGATTTATGCAAGGCATTCAAGGACCTCAGATTGGCAGTAGTACCAGAAGGTTTTGTAGCCTCCTTGGTAGTACAACCAACCTTGATGGACAAAATACGTGAAGCTCAGAAGGGAGACAAGGAAATAGAAGAAATCAAAGTCAATCTGAGAGCAGGAAAAGCTAAGTGATTTCATGAAGATGAGCAAAGAATTTTGTGGTTTGAAACACGTGTGTGTGTAGCCGATGACCCTGATCTTGGGAAGTTAATTCTGCAAGAAGACCATGAGTCACCTTATTCCATTCATCCGGAAAATACCAAGATGTATATGGATGTGAAGGAGAGATTTTGGTGGAACAATCTGAAGAGGCAAATAGCAGAATATATCGCAAAGTGTGATGTCTGCAGTCGAGTAAAAGAAGAACATCAGAAACCAGCAGGACTTTTACAAACTTTGAAAGTGCTAGACTCGAAGTGGGATTCTATTGGAATGGATTTCTGAAGGGGGTCGTGTGCAGCAAACAAAAAAAAATCCTAGCAACGATATCCTTAAACTAGCCAAGATCCACACTATGCAGATATAGAAGTACGGCGGAGATCGGAATACATACCCTCGTAGACCGAATAGCGGGGATTACGCTCACGCACAAGCGTTGATGATGAAGACGACGTAGCCGACCTCTAGGTCGCGGAGAACTCGGCGCGACGAAGACGACGAAGATGACCCCGAGGTCGGGTGGAGGAAGTAGGCCTCCGAGTACCGCTAGCGCGGCACTTCGTAGGGCGTAACACACATACGGTGGAGACGACGAGAAGCGGAAGACTTGGACCGGAACACTAGCAACGCGGTAGCGGGCTATGGTGGAAGAGATCCCCTCATCCTCCTCGACACAACTCCGACAAAGGGAATCACGAGATCGAGGAGAAATAAGAGAATTAATTGGTGAATTAAAAGGCCAGGGGTGCCCCTCTATATAAAGGCTCCCAGGGGGAGCCAACCTTGCCTGCCAGGCAATGTTGGACTATCCCCCATTGCCTGGTGCGGCTAGGATGGTGCGCCGGCCACTTGGTGGGCCCCTTTTGGCCCACCTAGGCCGGCCATCATGCCCCCCACCGAATTCCCTTGAGGAATTTTCCCCTCTTGGGCCTTCTTTCGACCAGAAGGCCCATTTAGGGAAATCAGCCTAAATAAATTCGAAATAAATATATAAAATCATATTTAAATATTAAGTACACTAATTAGTATCAAACATATTATATATAATTTATTCTAGCTCCGAAAACTCTTTCGTCGCTGCCCGATCTCCATCGGACCTTTCCCGGGACGTTCCTGGTGATCTCTTTCCTTTCTGGTTGTCTTGTCGAAACCCCTTATGTGTGTTACCCTAGCGGTTCGATATAATAACAGGTATGATCAAGACTCCTCTATGATCAACGACTAACTCCTAGGCCTGGACCCCATGAATTAATCCCTGTGATATAACGAATGACTTTCATCTATCAAACCTGGACGTCTAGTCTTAAAGCCTTTGTCATGTCGATACTTAGCGCATCCGAGCATCATTCTCAGGTATCTCCATACCTAGCATGATCTCGTTACCGACATCTATCTTCTACTCGTCTATGATATTATGTCAGCTGGTGACCTAGTCACATGTTTGCAAACTCATTTGACATAATCTCACCGAGTGGGACCTAGAGTATCTATCCGGCTATGCGGACTACAAATCCCGATGTTGACCCCTCGTCTCAACTACCCCTTTCCGATACCCAAAAGTATCACCTATCATTGTCACACTATATAAGATATGACGTTTGGTGCGATCAAAGTATCTTCCAGGGATAACAATAAGAGTTGATCTCACAGTCTTAAGGCGTAATGACTACGTCCTATAAATACTGGGTATGTCCATCACATCGTTACACCTAACGATATGACTTCCATTGCCGACCGGCGCCATGCCCTGTGATCGGAAAACCTCGATCATCAATCGCGCAACGAAACTAGTCTTAGTAGAGGCTACTAGGGACCTGGTTGTTTATCTACCACACATGTATTAATGTTTTCGCTTAATACAGTTATAGCATGGTATAAAACATATAATGAACGATTGGTATATTGCCAATAAACTATGTTTATTAAGTGCCTCTAGGGCATATTCCCTTCAGTCTCCCACTTGCACTAGAGTAACACTTAATCTAGTTTACAACTTGGTAAAATCTCAACACCCATAGCATCTTGGTGCCTGCTCGCCTCGTGGAAGAGGAATACAGTCAATATATCTCACGCATCGCGACCTATATGTGCTTTGCAACACTTCTATGTCACCTAGTTTGACATCATCCCGTATCTCACGATGACGGTGAAATATATCCTAGTGGATGGAGTGAGACTCGAGCATTCGCGTATCATTCGCCTTAAAAGTCTAAGAGATCTATTAAAGATATCACCTACGCCCCGAAAACTGCTCAGTCCAATTACACTTGCTACTTCTGAAGTCGTGATATATTTCTATACCTATATAGATTATGCGACAGTGCATTCATATGCGACTTTGCAAACTAACCATGTCTATCTTCAAAATAAAAGGACATCTCATGTATGAAATTTCTAGTCGTATGGGTGAGTGTCATAACTTGTATCATCGTAACCGCTTTACGGCAAGTTATCTTTCCACTCTTACCCTTTACTAGAAAACATATCTTCAGTTCTCATAGACACTGAAGAATAAACTTAACGTTTGTTCATTGATCCACACAAGGATCACTCTAGAACCTGTTCTTCAACCAAGAACTCGGGTCAAACCAAGTCGAGCTTTCAGTCTGATAGACTCTATGTGCGATACATAGAGAATGTCGAACATCATTTTCTATCACTGAAAAAGCCAAGATAAACTTAATATTTTACCTAGTCAAACAAGTAAGAACCTCTTTCTTCGCTTGTCCTATTCTGAAACACTTCAGAATCTTGACTTAGGAAATATTCCGACCTAATGTTATTAAGCCCCTTCTGATCTATACAATTATAAATCGGATGCCTAATACTCCTAACTTCATTTCATAGGAAATTTAATCACTTAAATAATCTTTTACACTCTACTAGAGGATATGTGTCATTCAATATGTCGTTACATACAAAATCACGAATGACACCTAGCTCCCACTCAAATATGCCTTCCGCATATAAGATCAAGGGCAGCTACTTAGCTCCCACTCAAATATGCCTTCCGCATATAAGATCAAGGAAAGCTACTTTGCTCCCACTCACTTCTTTGCAAATGTAGGTTTCTTCAACTATTTTGGACAACTCCAAAATCCTTTGATCACATTATCAAAGTGAAGATTCCAGCTCCGATATGCTTGCTTCAGCCCATGAATGGACCACTGAAGTTTGCATTCATGTTTAGCATCCTCAGGATTACAAACCATTCTTAATGACACTATTAAGAACCATGGTTTTCTCATCCATCTATCAATTTCTTGTTCGAAATTATAGTAATTGCTAAACGACCCAGAATAGATTTAGGCTTCGCCACTTGAGACAAACTCTCATGTGGTCAACTTTTGAATCTGTCGGAACTGTTTCATGACAAATCGATCCTTCTCAATGTCTATTCTCTCATAAAATTCCATATACTATTAACATCCTAGATGCCATCAAGAAGATCTCCCAAGTCATTACCTGGTAATCATATATGGATTTTATTTCGGATCATAAATGACTCATAGCCATTTCTCGGACTTAGGTCCACCATCTCTTCTTTGTAGTTCGTAGGTCTATCATATTCTTTTAATATGACCTTCATAACAAGATTGTCGTAACACACAGTATGGAACACAACCTCGTATGCCTACGCTCTTAGTATGAGCTCAGAACATCATGATCTTGAATCATCAGCTTTTTCAAGCTATGGAGCCTGACACCGAAAACACTTTCGGTTGCGCCACTCTGATGTCTGGAGCAGAAGTTCACCAACTTCGTCTTGCTCTACTTTCTTTCTCACTTATACCCTCGGACAAGAAACCATTTCTTTCGCAAGGTATATCCCGGCAACTGTTTTGCCTATGTCGTGAGACATGTACCATACTAACTCTTTAGGTAGGGTATACAACAAAGATTAATCCATTTTAGGTTTGATCGCATCGAAACACTAAATTGCTGAAACGACAATCCAGGCTAAATGCCATGCCATCACTCGTATGGTATTGTCTCCATGGATTCAAATGGTTTCCCTATTTGCTAACGTGAGTGTTTACGTTTCTACCATATGACTCTAATGATCACAATAATTCGGTAAGAGATTTATTTACCACACACTATCCGATAGAGTGCAATTACGACGTCCTAACACACCATAACACTATGGTGTTCCATGCAACATAATTTGTGGAACTCTTCTCACAAGTCTTCCAATGATGTGCCAACATTATAACTCAAATCTTCATTTCCTCGATCTACATAGCGGGAATTTGATTTTCTTGTTAATTTTATTTCCTACTTTATTCTGAACTTTGTTTGATCGAATCAAAATTTCAGACTAACATTCCCCGGAGTGGATATCCATATATCTACTCGGAATATTCATGAAGTCTATGAAATAAAGACTTCCACTACACGTTAAAGTACTTCATTGATTCACATACACCCATATGCACGATTCTCAACAAGCTATACTCAAAACGTTCAGTGAAGTTCACGAAATAAAGGTCTTCACTACCCGTCAATTACTTCATTGAACCACATACATCTTTATGTATGACTATCAATAAGTTATATGCCCGCTTTCCGAAAACGGTGTCACGGTTATTTTGCAAGTGTCAAAAGATCAAATCTTAGGACTTGTAGATTCATCCGGTATGGAGCTAATGCACTGACTATAACATTGACATGACTAAATGGTAGTGCCACACATATGTGGTGTCTTTATTAAGTTTGTATCCTTTGGCATTAATATTATGAATGTGGGAGCTTCTACCATCTAAATTCAAATCGGCATATGATTATTACTTCATAAATATAGGACACCAAATTTATCACTTTCATGTATGAACAAGTGTCTCGCTAGAGGAGACACACTTTAGCGATCATACTAACAGGCGATCACAAAGAATTTTTTTCAAATGGTAGATCTAGAGGGAGAGTGTCTATGGCCATCATAACAACTTGACTGCCATTATCAACACGCAATGTCGCCTCATCCTTTCAAGCTACTCAAGCAGTAAACCTGGTTTTCACAAAACTTGACTAGTTCAAAACTTAGTCACTACTGCGAGTACTTGCTTAGCTAAAACATTCATAACATGTATATCATATATACACCATCATCATTGATGACTTCCGGCGATCTATTTCATTTTCTTGATAGTTCCACTGTAATCAAGAACCATGAAGGTGAACGATTACCCTTGCATGACATAGTATATGAGAGAGGATTTGCACTTGGCAAAGATGTCTGTCATCCAGTGATTGAGCTGAGCGAGGCGTCTCAATGTTCATTAAGTATGAACATATGTCATTAAGTATGACCGCCACGTGCTTCCTCAATGTGTATATTCTCTTCCATCTTGGTTGAGAAGACAATCAGTCAACGTAGTGATAAACTTCATGAACTCAACGTTTGGGGTAACCCGAGTTTAGCGACCATATCATATGTTCGCGATCTAAAAAACACGTACCCACCGTTGGTTCTCTATGGCAGAGATCATAGCATGCACTGGACTATGATGATATCATCCGCACAAAATCTGATAATCCAAGTTATCTTTGTTAGCGGAATCTCCTAGTTTATCTCCTAGCGGGTATTGTAACACAAAGAGCTAATGGTTTAAACAAGGAGTATCCTCAAGCTAAAGAATAAAACTATGAAGTTTGGACCCAAAATTTTAAGTTTCTCAATCGCAGGAATGCGCCTAATTTGAGAAGATGCTATCACAATGGTTAATATCTACAAAGGTTTGCAAAACGGACTCTGTTCATTATATTCTGAGTTCTAGTATTTTAGAAAATAACTATCCGAACTCCCACTCAAACGAACATCCCTCCTGGTCGTTTAAGCGATTACACGACCCCCATCCATTGCACCACCCCTCATCATCAGAGCCGGCGGCACAACTTCAAGAGTAGACAATTGTCCGCCACACCAATTTTGTGACTCGTGCTCGACCTTTCGGTCTCCCTGTTCCGAGGCCATATTTCTGAATATGCTAGGCTCGCCACCAAAAACCTCCACGCTCACGCTTGTGCAACATGGCTTACACCCACTATATGTGAACGACCAGATGTCTGACACCCGATCATCACGGCCTGCCTCATAACGTATAACTTTCTTGGTGGTGCGCGTTGGAGGGAGAACACAAGTGGTATTTTGAAGGGATCATCTTATATAGCTACCGCCGTGCAACTAATATATACTATATATACAATCACACAATATAAGATGCACACAAAACATCAAATGTACTGCAATGTGATATAGTCCATTGCGCCATGGTCACCTTGGCGCCCGCAGTTTATAAACAATTTAATAAACCTACCTTGACCATATCACATAGCCCCTGCAAAATAAAGTTAGACGCTTCTATTATATCTTTTGCATATTTTACGTGGCTCGGGGCTTTCGTAAATAGAACCGCTTCATACCTACGAACCTTATGACCACAACAACGATCCAATAATTGCATGTTTAAGCATCCCTTTTGGGCCCTCCATTGAAAATGCAAAGCCAACTAAAGAGAGAGAAACAGGCACCCGCCAGCCACAGATACGGTACAAGCCGTATGTCAGTAGTGGAACCAGTCTCGCGTAAGCGTACGCGTATAGTCGGTCCGGGCCGCTTCATCAACTCGATGCCGCTGGAATCACAAGTGCACGCTAGAGGGTAGCAAATAACAGGAACGGTGCCCCCGTGCAGAACACGGGTTCTAACAGCGCACAGCTATATCTACGATAGATCGGCTCTGATACCACTGAAAGGGGATCGTGTGCAGAAAACAAAAAATTTCCTACCAACGATATCCTTAAACTAGCCAAGATCTACACTATGCAGATATAGAAGTACGGCGGATATCGGAATACATACCCTCGTAGACCGAATAGCGAGATTACGCTCCCGCACAAGCGTTGACGACGAAGACGACGTAGCCGACCTCTAGGTCGCGGAGAACTCGGCGCGACGAAGATGACCCCGAGGTCGGGTGGAGGAAGTAGGCCTCCGAGTACCGCTAGCGCAGCACCTCGCAGGGCGTTTCACACATACGGTGGAGACGACGGCCTCCGAAGCTCAAGTCCAGGACGACCAGCGGAAGACTTGGACCGGAACACCAGCAGCGCGGCAACGGGCTATGGTGGAAGAGATCCCCTCATACTCCTCGGCGCAACTCCGACAAAGGCAATCATGAGATCGAGGAGAAATAAGAGAATTAATTGGTGAATTAAAAGGCCAGGGGTGCCCCTCTATATAAAGGCTCCCAGGGGGAGCCAACCTTGCCTGCCAGGCAATGTGGGACTATCCCCCATTGCCTGTTGCGGCTAGGATGGTGCGCCGGCCACCTGGTGGGCCCCTTTTGGCCCACCTAGGCCGGCCATCATGCCCCCCACCGAATTCCCTTGAGGAATTTTCCCCTCTTGGGCCTTCTTTCGACCAGAAGGCCCATTTAGGGAAATCAGCCTAAATAAATTCGAAAATAAATATATAAAATCATATTTGAATATTAATTACCCTAATTAATATCAAACATACTATATATAATTTATTCTAGCTCCGAAAACTCTTTCGTCGCTGCCCGATCTCCATCAGACCTCTCCCGGGACGTTCCCGGTGATCTCTTTCCTTTCCGATTGTCTTGTCGAAACCCCTTAAGTGTGTTACCCTAGCGGTTCGATATAATAACAGGTATGATCAAGACTCTTCTATGATCAACGACTAACTCGTAGGCCTGGACCCCATGAATTAATCCCTGCGATATAACGAATGACTTTCATCTATCAAACCTGGACGTCTAGTCTTAAACCCTTTGTCATGTCGATACTTAGCGCGTCCGAGCATCATTCTCAGATATCTCCGTACCTAGCATGATCTCGTTACCGACATTGCTATCTTCTACTCGTCTATGATATTATGTCAGCTGGTGACCTTGTCACATGTTTGCAAACTCATTTGACATAATCTCACCGAGTGGGCCCTAGAGTATCTATCGAGCTATGCGGACTGACAAATCCCGCTGTTGACCCCTCGTCTCAACTACCCTTTTCTGATACCCAAAAGTATCACCTATCATTGTCACACTATATAAGATATGACGTTTGGTGCGATCAAAGTATCTTCCACAGATAACAATAAGAGTTGATCTCACGGTCTTAAGGCGTAATGACTATGTCCTATAAATACTGGGTATGTCCATCACATCGTTACACCTAACGATATGACTTCCATTGCCGACCGGCGCCATGCCCTATGATCGGAAAACCTCGATCATCAATCACGCAACGAAACTAGTCTTAGTAGAGGCTACTAGGAACCTGGTTGTTTATCTACCACACCTGTATTAATGTTTTCGCTTAATACAGTTATAGCATGGTATTAAACATATAATGAACGATTGGTATATTGCCAATAAACTATGTTTATTAAGTGCCTCTAGGGCATATTCTCTTCAATTTCATCACAGGATTACCAAGGACCAAATCGGGTTATGATTCTATTTGGGTTATTGTTTGCCGTCTAACAAAAATAGCCCACTTTATACCTGTGAAGACCACTTATACAAGTGCTAAGTTAGCTGATATTTACATGAAGAGAATTGTGTGCCTTCACGGCGTTCCTTAGAGTATCGTGTCTGATAGAGGAACCCAGTTCACATCTCATTTCTGGAAGCAGTTGCATGAATCACTGGGAACCAGATTGGAATTCAGTACGACATTTCACCCGCAAACAGATGGTCAGACGGAAAGAGTAAATCAGATTTTGGAAGATATGTTAAGAGCTTGTGCGCTCGACTATGGATCTAGCTGGGATGATAATCTACCATACGCTGAATTCTCCTACAATAACAGTTACCAAGCCAGCATTGAGATGGCACCGTTTAAAAATTTATATGGAAAGAAATGCACTACCCCATTGTTGTGGAGTGGTGTAGGAGAACGGAGTTTCTTTGGACCTGATATAATCCAGGATGCTGAAGAGAAGGTCAGACTGATCAAGGATAGATTGAAGATAGCACAGTCACGACTGAAAAGCTACGCAGATTCGAAGCGTAGAGAAGTCACGTACGAGCTGAGTGATAGAGCCTATCTTAGAGTGTCACCACTCCGGGGTGTAAAAAGGTTTGGAATCAAAGGAAAGTTAGCACCGAGATTCATTGGACCATTCAAAATCCTTTCTCGCAAAGGTGAAGTGGCATATGAGTTAGAACTGCCAGAAATTATGTCACCTGTCCATAATGTGTTCCATGTCAGCCAGTTGAATAAATGTCATCCTGAGATGATGGGAGTTCCTTTGAAGGATACTGTACCTCTCGAGGAAGTACAACTGGAGAGTGACCTGACCTATGAAGAGAAGCCCATCAAGGTACTAGAGACAGCATAAAGGGTCACCCGTACCCAAACCATCAAGTTCTGCAAGGTTCAGTGGAATCATCACACTGAGGACGAAGCCACTTGGGAACGAGAAGATCACCTTCGAGAAGATCATCCTCACCTATTTGCTGACCATTCCGAAGCTCGAGGACGAGCGCGTCTCCGGCGTGAGCCAGTTTCCACCTCTGCTTCACCGCCGGCTGCGCCTCTCCCTCACCTTCTTCGTCCTCCACGCCACGGACATCGGGAGCCACCGCTCCATCCTCTCCTTCCTCGTCGCCGCCGCGGACACCGTCGCCCTCCCGCACCGTACGCTCGTCTCCGACCGCCACGACCGCCCTCCGCTTGCCATCGGGTGCCCCTCGGTGAGCCGCTTCTCTTCCTCCTTTCTCCCCCTCCTAATTCTTCACCGTACGGCTCAATTTTGCCGGCGCCGGAGACGGCCACCGCTCGGCCGTGGCGCACTCTCACAAGCCGAGCACGAATCCGGCGAAAGCAGACTCCTTTGCTTTGAACAGAGAGCAAAAAAACGAAAACCGTACACGCCAGAACGCAGCCCACACGCAAACGCGCGCAGCGCCGCTCACAGGAGGTCGCCGGAGTCCTTTTTTCTGTCGCCGGCGTCCTCTGTCTTCAGTTTCGTCAGTAGTAGCAACGCTAGGTTTGGTTCAAAAGCAAATAAGTCTCCTTTGTGTTCAACAACATGAACTGGTCCTCTGGTTAGCGCGTCGATCCAATCCGTGCGCTCGCCCCCGCGCTCCCGAGTTCGAAACCCCAGGGCAGTGGATAAAAGCCCCATTTTTGCCCGCACCACTGACAGGCCAGGCCCACCGGTCAGCGACCGGCCAGGCCAGCGCAGTCTAGTCAGCGCCGAGCTGGCGATGGGCCCACGCGGCAACCTCTCTGGCTAAGGTCTTTGTCTGTGAGAAACGCCCGAGGCGCAAGCAGTTTTACCCCGAGCCCCCTGGAGTTTTCTGTTTGCACAGAAAACCTTCCCTGCTAAGTTTCTATCATGGATAAGTCCCTGACTTCTTGGAGGAACACCCCTAACATTAAATATGTAATAACTTTTAATCTATAACTCCAAATAAAATAATCTTTTTAGGTTTTAATATCAGAAAAATGCAATGAACATTAATACAACATTCTTATGTCAATTTGCATCATTTATTTTAAATGCTTAGTTTAATTTAACAAATGCAACTAAATAATTAAATATGAAATGTGTGGGGTAATAAATATATAATGCCCTAATTCCATTTAATTTGCTCTTACCATCTATGCCATGTCTTGCCATCTAATAAACATTTAATTTGATGTGTAGATAAATAATTTGCACCATAATTAATTGTCAGGATTACCACCCACGCTTTAATGTGACCTAATCATCACATGCCATTTGTCACATCAATTGTTTGCTCATTCTATGTATTGATTATTGTTTCCTATTGTCTGTGTTTGGTTTTTCTCTGGGTAGACGATGACGTGCTTGCTGCGAGTACCTACGATACTGAGGTCCCAGCTTTCGTGCCGGGCCACGAGCTGCCAGGCAAGCTTCTGCTAACATGTTACACGATTGTTTGGTTTTCATCCTTGCCTTTTTTATCTATGCTATCCTAGATACCATTTCTTAAACTGCGATCCCACCACATGTTTATCCTCCAGCCTATACAGTTTTATCCCCACAACCTATAACCCCTTGTATGTTTATTTGTTGGCCTCTGCGAGTCGTAGTGCATGCTTACAGTTGGTTGTGCGAGTTGTCTGTATGTTCTTTTATCTCATATGCTTTAGTATGATAGATTGTTCTACTTTAATAAACTGATGTCTTATGTTGGGGTATTATAATTAAAAGATAAGGCACCAGGCGGACGGCCTTGCGAGGTGCTTTGTTCTGCTCAGTGTCGACCTAGGAACTGAGATTTTGTCCTCGGATCCAATTTTGAGCGCACTAACCACTTGTGGGTGGCCCAATGGAGCCCCCCTCGACTTTGAACGGATCCTCAGCTCGTCCATGTGCCGCAAGTAGTTTGGGTTTTCCATTTGCTCATATGCATGTGCATGATGATGATGTTCAATGAGAGGTTACTTGATATGGGGGGTCATACAGGGGCGGTACGACGCGAAGCGGACAGTTCCTATTGTGGTTTGAGGCGCATGGCGGCGTAGTCGCAAACTAATGAGTCCGCGATTGAGATTCAACCGGACTCCTGACGCGGGTAACAACTCATATGGGTGGCACTTGAACTTGCTGTAGTGAAGGAATGAGTCGTGTTGAGAGGCCCTAATGTTTTTTACTAGGTTGATCATGCGAGTATGGGTACAGTAGTGCACCCCTGCAGGGTATAATCTTATCGATGAGCCGTGTGTATGGTTATGGAAGACTTGGTGATGATGCTGGCTAACAAGATCTAGACAACTTACACCTAATCCTTGTTGATTAACTTGAATAGTAATATAGAATTACTTTCACAATAAATGGTAACTAAAACTGATAATGTGTGAGTTTCCCGAATACTTGGTTGAGGGGGCTAGTTTGAGAATGGGTTATGATTGGTCTTAGTTGTAGTTGGCTACTTAAGGGCTCTCTTTTCCCTCCCTAATTAGACGGAAGTTGTAGCGTGTCTCTATTAGGTTGCTAGTGCTGCTGCCGCTAAGTCCACCTAACCTCATACTTTGGGAGTCTTTCAGTTTTGTAACTTGTTAGCTTAAGCTTGTTCGATACGCTCCGGTGTATTGACCCGTTCACGGGTTGTGGTTTTTCTGCAATTGAGGATTCTCCGTACGACCAGGTGGGTGGCTACTACGTGGAGTTCGACGATGAGATCTACGACGAGTAGTTAGAGTTCCCCTGGGCTTCTTCCTGGTGGACCGTGTGGATGGGCCTTCTCTTTTCGTTTCGGCCTCGTGCTCTTTGCTTCTTGTCTGTACTCAGTCCGGCTTGTTTTCCGCTGCATGATGTATTGTTGGGACATGTGTCCTCTGTTTGGTGACATTAGATATATTTGCTCAGTGAGAGCGTTGGATATTTATTTCCTTTCTTTGTGTCTTAGGTTTATCCTGTGATCTTCCACTCTGTTAAAAACCGACTCGTAAACCATGTGTGTATGATTTGAAGTATACGAGTTGGTAGGATTTTGGATTCTTACGTGCACAATCTTGAGACGTATGAGACGTTGGGGTCGCCAGGAGCTGTCAGCCGACGATCCATTCCGATCCAGGCCTGCCTGTTTCCTGGGTTGGTATTACCCAGTATGCTCCTGATTGTGTGGCCCAACCGATACGTTTTGTTTGTGTAGTCTGAATTCAGGGTCTGACAATATATATGATGGAACTCTCACAACTCACTCAAAACAACAAGAAAAGGTATCTAAAAATTTCAAAGTGAATAGCGATGCGTACCCGGTCGTAGAGAGGACTAAATGCACTAATGTGATGAGTGAATATCAGGGTATGAGAACGGTCACACAACAAAACAGGTTTATTTATGTTGGAGCTGTGTATGGATACCTAACAACACCGATTCACAAAGCCTAGTGCTGATCGTATGACATAAGAGACACTCAGAAACGCATACACTGAAGATTAATGTGGCAATTACAACTCTGAAAATGAGATCAAACAAAGGGCTATATCGGAGTAATGCTCATGTTGCAAAGCACAGGAGAGACGCTAGCAAAAAGCTCAATGATAAGGGTACAAGATTGCTCAATTCTACTAGTGCAACGCAGTAGCTCCAAACAGAACTGAGATCAAAATAATTTTCGGCAATATTTTTTTTCTTTTTCGCTTGGTACTGTAGCTACAGTATTTTCTTAAATTTCTTGTCTTTTTTTCTCTTTTCTCTTTTTGATATATATACCATCATGCCGCACAAAATAGTTTACAGGGCACACAAAATAGACTGCCGAATAAAATGCACTTTCCAACCTATATGAGCAGCCCAAAGAGCATATAAATTACTAGTCTCGTATGATAGTTCTACACAAAAATACACCGGCTTATACCTAAGTTTATCAATGGAAAGACACGGAAAAGGAAACACTTAAGGAAACTAAATTAGACATGAACTTGATTAAGAAAAAAAAAAGACACGGACACACCTCGACACGGACACAACGAAAGGACCTAGGAGTGCGGCACAAAAAACTGAACGGAAACCAAATCGGTCAAGACTTCTCTTTCCTATTTTTCTTTTCTTCTTTTCCTGAAACGAATCTGACAAGACTCCAACGACAAAAACAAACTGACAAATGACGTTGAAGCAACAACGATTTAGGTCAGAAGGTCAGATTGGAACAAAAGCAACGCAAAAGGACACACAATCAGCAACTAAACTCGATAAAATGATGCGTTCTAATTCTAAGGCAAATATTTTTATGGGGCTTTTTTTGAATAGGATGAAAAATAGTAAAATCTACGGGGATGGATCTGTGGATGCTCATCGAGTTAATGCTGGGAGTCTGATACCAGATGATAAGGGATGGTCCGATCTTCTCGTTTAGCACGTCGATGGTGGATGCTTGATGATAGATAACTTGGTGTCACCGATGAATTCTCCTTGCTAGATTCCTGCAGCCAATGCAACAGCTCTCTACCCCGTGAACATCTCCTAGGCATCTAGGAGTATACGGACACTCGTTACGTTATCTGACTTATTACACCCCTCCCAGCCATCTACGAGTATCATTAGCACTATTAGTTTATCCTAAAGCACATGCGGCACTCGTAGCCATCCAGACCCTCGTGGACCACTCCTAGCCATATATGAGTATACGGTCTCTTCTTACGTCATCTGACCCACGTGCACCCCTCCTAGCCATCTCGGAGTATTTGTAGCACCTTTAGGTCATCCTAAAGCACGTGCGACACTCGTATCCATCTAGACCCCTCTGGACCCCCTCCTAGCCATCTATAAGTATACGGACCCTCTTTACGCCATCTCACACATTGCACCCCTCCCAGCCATATAGGAGCATTAGTAGCACTTTTAGGTCATCCTAAAACGCGCGCGACAATTGTAGCCATCTGAACTCCCGTGGACACCTCCTAGTCATCTAGGAGCATACGGACCCTCTTTACGTCATCTGACCCATTGCACCCCTCCCAGCCATATAGGAGTATCAGTATCACTTTTAGGTCATCCTAAAGCACGTGCGACAATCGTAGCCATCTGGACCCCCGTGGACCCCTCCTAGCGATCTAGTAGTATACGGACCCTACTTACGTCATCTGATCCATTGCATCCTCCCAGCCATCTAAGAGTATCAGTAGCACTTTTAGGTCATCCTAAAGCACGTGCGACATTCGTAGCCATCTGCACCCCCGTGGACCCCTCCTAGCCATCTTAGAGTATATGGAGCTCCTTACGTCATCTGACCCATTCCACCCCTCTCTGCTATCTAGTAGCATCATTAGAATTTCCTAAAGCACGTGCGACAATCATTGACATCTGAACCCCGTGGACCGCTCATAGTCATCTAGAAGTATGCGGACCCTCCTGACGTCATCTGACCCATTGCACCCCTCCAAGCTATTCAGGAGTATCAGTAGCACTCTTAGGTCATCCTAAAGCACGTGCGACAATCGTAGCCATCTGTACTCCCGTGGACCTCACCTAGCCATCAAGGAGTATACGGACTCTACTTACGTCATCTCACCCATTCCACCCCTCCCAGCCATCTAGGAGTATCATTAGCACTTTTAGGTCATCCCAAAGCACGTGCGACAATCGTAGCCATTTGGACACCCATGGACCCCTCCCAGCCTTCTAGGAGTATTTGGGCCCTCCTTACGTCATCAGACCCATTGCAACCCTCCCAGCCATCTAGGAGTCTCGGTAACACTTTTAGGTCATCCTAAAGCACGTGCGACACTCGTAACCATCTGGATCCCCCGTGGACCCCTCCTAGCCATCTAGGCGTATATGGACCATCCTTACGTCAGCTGACCCATTGCACCCCTCCCAGCCATCTAGGAGAATCATTAGCACTTTTAGGTCATCATAAAGCATGTGCGACAATCGTAGCCATTTGGAAACCCGTGGACCCCTCCTAACCTTCTAGGAGTATACAGACCCTCCTTACATTATCTGACCCGTTGCATCCTTCCCAGCCATCTAGGAGTATCAGTACCACTTTTAGTTCATCCTAAAGCACGTGCGACACTCGTAGCCATCTGGACCCCCCATGGACCCCTCCTAGCCATCTAGGCGTATACGGACCCTCCTTTCGTCATCAGACCCACGGGCACCCTTCCCAGCCATCTAGGAGTACTAGTAGCACTTTTAGGTCATCGTAAAGCACGTGCGACAATCATTGTCATCTGGACTCGGGGGACCCCTCCTATTCATCTAGAAGTATGCAGACCCTCCTGACGTCATATGACCCATTGCACCCCTCCAAGCTATCTAGGAGTATCAATGGCACTTTTAGGTCAT
Source organism: Poa annua (assembly GCA_026929855.1). NCBI lineage: Eukaryota > Viridiplantae > Streptophyta > Magnoliopsida > Poales > Poaceae > Poa > Poa annua. The sequence continues at coordinate 44,810,515 of CM049430.1, forward strand.
CCTAGGCATGTGCGACAATCGTAGCCATATGGACTCCCGTGGACCCCTCCTAGCCATCTAGGCGTATACGGACTCTCCTTACGTCATCTGACCCATTGCACCCCTCCCAGCCATCTAGCAGTATCTTTAGCACTTTTAGGTCATCCTAAAACATGTGCGGCAATTGTAGCCATTTGGACACCAGTGGACCCCTCCCAGCCTTCTAGGAGTATACCGACCCTCCTTTTGTCATTTGACCCATTGCACACCTCCCAGCCATCTAGGAGTATCAATACCACATTTAGTTCATCCTAAAGCACGTGCGACACTCGTAGCCATCTCGACCCCCGTGGACCCCTCCTAGCCATCTAGGCGTATACAGACCCTCCTTACATCATCATCATCTGACCCATTGCACCCCTCCCAGCCATCTAGCAGTATCATTAGCACTTTTAGGTCATCATAAAGCACGTGCGACAATCGTAGTGATTTGGACACCCATGGACCCCTCCCAGCCTTCTAGGAGTATACGGACCCTCCTTACTGAAGGGAATATGCCCTAGAGGCACTTAATAAACATAGTTTATTGGCAATATCCCAATTGTTAATTATATGTTTTATACCATGCTATAACTGTATTAAGCGAAAACATTAATACAGGTGTGGTAGATAAACAACCAAGTCCCTAGTAGCCTCTACTAAGACTAGTTTCATTGCGCGATTGATGATCGAGGTTTTCCGATCATAGGGCATGGCGCCGGTCGGCAATGGAAGTCATATCGTTAGGTGTAACGATGTGATGGACATACCTAGTATTTATAGGACATAGTCATTACGCCTTAAGACCGTGAGATCAACTCTTATTGTTATCCCTGGAAGATACTTTGATCGCACCAAACGTCATATCTTATATATAGTGTGACAATGATAGGTGATACTTTTGGGTATCGGAAGGGGGTAGTTGAGGCGAGGGTCAACGGCGGGATTTGTCAGTCCGCATAGCCGGATAGATACTCTAGGGCCCACTCGGTGAGATTATGTCAAATGAGTTTGCAAACATGTGACTAGGTCACCAGCTGACATAATATCATAGACGAGTAGAAGATAGCGATGTCGGTAACGAGATTATGCTAGGTATGGAGATATCTGAGAATGATGGTCGGACACGCTAAGTATCGCCATGACAAAGGGTTTAAGACTAGACGTCCAGGTTTAATAGATGAAAGTCATTCGTTGTATCACAGGGATTAATTGATGGGGTCCAGGCCTACGAGTTAGTCGTTGATCATAGAGGAGTCTTGATCATACCTGTTATTATATCGAACCGCTAGGGTAACACACTTAAGGGGTTTTGACAAGACAACCGGAAAGGAAAGAGATCACCGGAAACATCCCGCGAATGGTCCGATGGAGATCGGGCAACGACGAAATAGTTTTCGGAGCTAGAATAAATTATATATAATATGTTTAATATTAATTAGTGTAATTAATGATTAAATATGATTTTATATATTTATTTTCGAATTTTTAAAGGCAGGTTTCCCTAAATGGGCCTTCTGGTGGAAAGAAGGCCCATGAGGGGGGGAAGTCCCCGAGGGCTTCGGATTGAGGGTGGGCCGGCCTAGGTGGGCCCAATGGGGCCCACCTAGGGCCGGCGCACTACCCTAGCCGCACCAGGCAATGGGGGATAGTCCCACATTGCCTGGCTAGCAAGGTTGGCTCCCCCTGGGAGCCTATATAAGAAGGGGCACCCCTGGCCTTTTAATTCACCAATTAATTCTCTTATTTCTCCTCGATCTTGTGATTCCCTTTGTCGGAGTTGCGCCAAGGAGGATGAGGGGATCTCTTCCACCATTGCCCGCTGCCACGCTGCTGGTGTTCCGGTCCAAGTCTTCCGCTGCTCGTCCTGGACTGGAGCTTCGGAGGCCGTCGTCTCCACCGTATGTGTGTAATGCCCTGCGAGGTGCTGCGCTAGCGGTACTCGGAGGCCTACTTCCTCCACCTGACCTCGGGGTCATCTTCGTCGTCTTCATCGCGCGGAGTTCTCCGCGACCTAGAGGTCGGCTACGTCGTCTTCGTCGTCAGCGCTTGTGCGGCAGCGTAATCCCCGCTATTCGTTCTAGGAGGGTATGTATTCCGATCTCCGCCGTACTTCTATATCTGCATATTGTAGATCTTGGCTAGTTTAAGGATATCGTTGCTAGGAAAATTTTTGTTTTCTGCACACGATCCCCTTCACTTACGTCATCTGACCCATTGCATCCCTCCCAGCCATCTAGGAGTATCAGTAGCACTTTTAGGTCATCCTTAATCACGTGCGACAATCGTAACCATATGGACCCCCGTGGACCCCTCCTAGCCTCATAGGAGTATACAGACCCTCCTTACGTCATCAGACCCACGGGAACCCCTCCCAGCCATCTAGGGGTACTAGTAGCACTTTTAGGTCATCCTTAAGCACGGGCGACAATCATTGCCATCTGGACTCCCGTGGACCCCTCCTATTCATCTAGAAGTATGCGGACCCTCCTGACGTCATATGACCATTGCACCCCTCCAAGCTATCTATTAGTATTAGTAGCAATTTTAGGTCATCCTAAGCATGTCCGACAATCGTAGCCATATGGACTCCCGTGGACCCCTCCTAGCCATCTACGAGTATACGGTCCTTCCTTACGTCATTTGACTCATTGCACCCCTCCCAGCCATCTAGGAGTATCATTAGCACTTTTAGGTAATCCTACATCACGTGCAACAATCGTAGCCATTTGGACACCCGTGGACCCCTCCCAGTCTTTTAGGAGTATACGGACCCTCCTTACGTCATCTGACCCATTGCATCCCTCCCAGCCATCTAGGAGTATCAGTAGCACTTTTAGGTCATCCTTAATCACGTGCGACAATCGTAGCCATATGGACCCCCGTGGACCCCTCCTAGCCTCATAAGAGTATACGGACCCTCCTTATGTCTTCAGACCCACGGGCCCCCCTCCCAGCCATCTAGGAGTACTAGTAGGACTTTTAGGTCATCCTAAAGCACGTGCGACTATCATTGCCATCTGGACTCCCGTGGACGCCTCCTATTCATCTAGAAGTATGCGGACCCTCTTGACGTCATATGACCCATTGCACCCCTCCAAGCTATCTAGGAGTATCAGTAGCACTTTTAGGTCATCTTAAGCATGTGCGACAATCGTAGCCATATGGACTCCCGTGGACCCCTCCTAGCCATCTACGAGTATACGGACCCTCCTTACGTCATCTGAACCATTGCACCCCTCCCAGCCATCTAGGAGTATCATTAGCACTTTTAGGTAATCCTAAAGCACGAGCAACAATCGTAGCCATTTGGACACCCATGGACCCCTGCCAGCCTTCTAGGAGTATACGGACCCTCCTTACGTCATCTGACCCATTGCACCCCTCCCAGCCATCTAGGAGTATTGATATGTCCATTTTGCATCACTATTTTACATCATAATTTGCTGTTGTTCATTGATATATTTCGTATTTACGATGATACTTATGTTATTTCATCTATTTTGCATGATTAATGATCATTGGGAGATGGAACTCCGGAGCTTGAATTCTGCTCAAAAAAGCACCGTCAAGATACAATATTTGCGAAGACCAGAAGAACAAACTGGCTAACTGGGAATTATTTCTGAATTATTTCATGAAGGAAGCCAAAAGGGGAGCCCGAGGTGGGGCCCAGGGGTCCCACATGACCTCCCAACACGGCAGACCCCTTGGCCGCGCGAGCAGGTGATGAGGCCACCCTGGCCCACCACTAGGCGCACCCCTTCGCGTACTTGTTCCCCCCGAAGACCTAAAATTACTACGTTGGACAGAAACCATCTCCGCCGCCACCACGAGGCGGAGAAGACAGAGAGAGAAAAACTCTCCGGCAGGCTGCGTTGCCGTCGGGGAAATTCCCTCCCAGAGGGGGGGAATCGTCACCATCGTCACCATCATCAAGCTGCACTCCATCACCATCGCCAACAGCACCATCTCCATCGTCGACGCCATCATCTCCATCGATCCACTCCGTTCCCGCTGTAACATCTAGGGCTAAACTATGTGTATTTGATAGGAGAAACTCTCCCGGTGTTGATTACTCTTGTTATTGATGCTATTGAGTGAAACTGTTGAACTAGGGTTTATGTTCAGATTGTTATCCATCATTATATTACCTCTAATCATGTTCATTATGGTGTGTTGTGAGTAGTTCGTTGTGTTCTTGAGGACAGGGGAGAAGTCTAGATGTTAGTAGTGAACTACGTTGATTAATATTTGATGTTTTGATATTTAAGTTGTGGTGCCATTCTTCTAGTGGTGTCATGTGAACGTCGACTACATGAAACTTCGCCTTTATGGACCTAGGTGACGTGGGGCTACTCTTCGAGTACCCCACGATGAGGCTACCTGGGCCACGGCAAGGTTACGGAGGCCCATAGAAGGCCCGCTAGGGGTATCATGTGACCGAGCTCAAGCCGGTTAGGTCATACGACTTACCATATCTGTAAATGCCATCGGCACCGTTCACTCGGGACCTGGCCTACCTATAAAGGCCAGGAGGGTTGCTCGTCCAAGGACACGCTCATAGCCGCCACCACAAACCCTTGCGAGATCGACATCTCGCTATTGTAATCTCAACTCGCAATCAATACCAGACAAGCAGGAAGTAGGGTGTTATCCTCCGGGAGCCTGGACCTGGGTAAATCGCCCCGCTTGTCAGCCGTCATGATCACCAACGCTCCTCTCTTCCCCTCAATCAACCCGGGGTGGACAACCCTAGGATTTGTCGAGTTATACCCTCGTCAATTGGTGCCGTCTGTGGGAAAGAACGAGCGTTGGAATCATGGTCGCACCGGCTCCATCCATGAAGAAGACCGACGTCTGCATCACCCGGGAGCCAATCCGGTTCGGCTCCTTCGATTACGCCTTCCACCCGCCGGCACGCCGCTCGGTGTACGCCGATCTATATGAAGGTATACACAGCACCTTTGGTTCCACACATTGCTTCGCGGACAGTCGTGGAATATTCGAGACCACGGCGACCGCGCCACGCGTGGCGGTGACACCAGGATCAGCTATCATCGCGCCGCACTCGCCATCGCCTACCAAGGAGGCTGCACCTACCACAAGTGTGAAGATCGTGTCTCCGACCGATCAACCCACTTCTACCTCGACTACGCCAACCACTTCGACAACGGCCACGCAGATCAAGTCTACTTCGACCATCTCGATCGCACGGCTGGCGAAACCAAGATCTACTCCAACTTCGACTGCGGCAATCGCACCCACGCGTGGGGCCGAGATCGTGCTGCCAACAGCCGCATCGTGCACATCTTCATGGACCGATCAAGTCTTCCCAAGCCAATCGCGCTCGCTCCGGCGACTGCGAAATCATCCCCCACGACCGCGATAAAGATCGCGAGAAGACGCAATGACGGCTATGTTGCCTATCGCGTGGCAGCAATTTTCGATCCCGAGCAAGGCTCGGATGACGGAAGCAGCAGCGGCAGCGTAAACACCCCCACCCAAGTTTACCCCCCGCAAGTCTTCATGGCTGGCACAGTGCCTCCAGAAGGCAATGATGAACCCGCATATCCATTGGAGGTGGTCATGCCTGACCAGGTGACGCGACTCACCATCACGCGCGACATGGAGATCAGGGCTATGAAGCACGTCGATGACGGCACGTTTCCACCACCCGACGCACCTCGGGACGATCAACTGGCAGTCCAGTACTTGCTACGGAAGTAAGGCGAGCGACTTCGCGCCGAAATAGCCGAACTACTCCGGCGCAAGAGGGAGGCCGACGCGTCAAGCGCCAGACGGGCTGCCTACTCGTTTACTTCCTCCACCGAAGTCAACCAAGGAGGACGGCGACACAGAGCTCGTGTTCCCCTTATGACGGAAGCAGATCAAGCCAGGGTCACTCGTAATCTCGACTCTTCCTTCATAACCGAGGATGAGAACGGGATACCCGTCCCCAAAACGTCGAATGCCGCTATCATGGCAGTCGAAACATACCTTCGGCTCACTCGGCCACCGGAGGGAGACGCCCGCGCCCTTCTCCACAAACAGCAGATCATGTCCATGAAGGCAATCGAGAACGCCCTGTCGAACAAGGCGCCAAGCAACCGGGCACGTGAGGAGCAAGAACATCAAGCACGAGAGCCGGCAGCTCTAGATGGCCCTGCAGCATGGCCACTACGACAGCCACAACCAGGCAAAGACCTTCGCAACGTCATCGTGCAAAGGACGGTGGACCGCAACCGCGCCCAGCGTTCGACTGACACGACGAACCCGGTCGACCAATCCGATCGCAACTTCGAGCCGTGCGGTGTCGCATGCTTCAGCTTCAACATCCGCGACACCCGCATGCCCAAAGGCTTCAAGCTAGCAGCAGGAACACCCAAGTACGACGGGAAACAAGACCCGCGCCCCTGGCTCAAAGACTACCACATCTCCTGCACCTGTCAAGGCGGAATATCGACCACGGCGATGCAGTACATCCAGCTCATGCTCACGGATTCAGCACGCGGGTGGCTCACCAGCCAACCCAAGGACTCCTTCAAGACCTGGGAAGAGTTCCAAGATACCTTCATCAAAAGTTTCCTTGGAACATATGCGAGGCCGACGACCTACATCGAGTTGCAAGCCTGTAAGCAAGGAAGAGACGAGTCACTCCGGTCATACATCCAACGGTGGACACTTCTCCTCAACGCCATGGAAGCCGTCTCAGAAGACCGGGTGATGGATGCGTTCATGCATGGCGTCGCTCGCCGCGACCTCTGTGAAGAGTTCGGTAGGCTCCAGCCGAAGACCACGATCGAGCTCATGAAGATAGCCAACCAGTGGGCCAAAGGAGAGGACTACGTCTGCGACACCTCCCCGAAGAACGAAGCCGGAACAAGTAACTTGCGGGATGGACGCCAGATGAAGAAACCACGTTTCACCAACCTCGACTCGATCAAGCTAGTAGCGGCGCGATATCAAACCCCCCGTGATGATGCGCGCGATAGCAATCGCCAATATGATCAAGGTCGCCAATACAGTCGCAGCATCGAACATGGTCGACAGTCTGACACAGGACAGTACAACCGCAGCGGCGATAGCATCAACCGCAACGATGGAGGCCAGAAACGTGACTGGAGACGCGCGTTGACACCAGCCGAGGAGTTGGCGCAACCCTGCAAGCATCACATGTTCCGCAACATGGAGACGGGCAAGTGGGGCGCCAACCACCTGTTGAAGGATTGCCGCAAAGCACACAAGATCTACGAGGCCATGCAGCATATCATCACTCCTGTGCCGGCGCTGCAGCCAGCCCCACAGCTTGCTATTCAGGCAGCACCCGCAAATAACAACCCAACATAGGCAGCAGGAGCCTTCCCCCAACAGCAGCAGCAAGAAGCCCAGCCAATGGCACACGACGCATACCCAGCCGCGTGGGGATAGCTCAACATGATACAGAAGGGACGCCCTTCAAACAGGGCGTAGAAGCTCATCACCCGCCAAGTCCTTCAGGCTACAACCTGCCCACGTGCAGTACCAAACTACCTGAGAGGGTCACAGACACCAATCACATTCTCCAGGGCAGACCACCCGTCAGATGTACCTCGACCCGGGCACGCCGCCCTAGTCGTTGACGCCCTGATTGGAGATTACAACCTGAAGAAGTGTCAGACCCTGAATTCAAGCTACACAAACAAAACGTATCGGTTGGGCCACACAACCAAGAACATACTGGGGTTACCAATCCCAGGAAACAAGCAGGCCAGGCTCGGAATGGATCATCGGCCGACAGCTCTTGGCGACCCCAACGTCACATACGTTTCCAGATTGTGCACGCAAGAACCCAAAAGGTCTTCCAACTCGTATACTTCAAACATACACACATGGTATACGAGTTGGATTTTTAACAAGTTGAAACCACAGAATAAACCTAAGACCAAAAAAGAAAGGAAATAATATCCAAAAGCTCTCACTGAGCAAAAATATAGCGAATGGCACCAATCAGAGGGCACATGTCCCAACAATACATCATGCAGCGGAAACAAACCGGTCTGAGTACAGACAAGAAGCAAAGGGCTCAAAGCCGAAACGAAAAAGAAGGCCCATCCACGCAGTCCACCAGGAAGTAGCCCAGGGGAACTCTAACTACTCGTCGTAGATCTCGTCGTCGAACTCCACGTAGTATCCACCAACCTGGTCGAGCGAAGGATCCTCAACTGCAGAAAAACCACAGCCCGCGAACGGGTCAATACACCGAAGCGTATCGAACAAGGTTAAGCTAACAGGTTACAAAACTGTAAAATTCCCAAAGTATGGGGATAAGTGTACTTGGCGGCAAAAACACTAGCAACCTAAAGAGACGCGCTAAACTTCCGTCTAATTAGAGAGGGATAAGAGAGCGCTTGAGTAGCCATCTACAACTAACACCAGTCATAACCCATTCTCGAATTAACCCCCTCAACCAAGTATGAGGAAGCAATCCGGGAAAACTCATACGTTAACAATTTTAGTTACCATTTATGGTGTAAGTAATTCTATATTACTAGTGACATTAATTAACAGAGATTAGGTGTAAGTTGTCTAGATCTTGTTAGCCAGCATCATCACCAAAGTCGTCCATAACCGTGGACACGGCTCATCGATAAGATTATACCCTGCAGGGGTGCACTACTGTACCTATACTCGCATGATCAACCCAGTCAAAAACATTAGGGCCTCTCAACACGACTCATTCCTTCACTACAGCAAGTCCAAGTGCCACCCATATGAGTTGTTACCCGCGTCAGGAGTAAGGCCGAATCTCAATTGCGGACTCATTAGTTTGTGACTACGCCACCATGCGGCTCAAACCACAGTACGAACTGTCCGCTACGCGACGTACCACCCCTGTATGACCCCCTGTATCAAGTAACCTCTCATCGAGCATCATCATCATGCACATGCATATGAGAAAATGGAAAACCCGAACTACTTGCAGCACATGGACGAGCTGAGGATCCGTTCAAAGTCGAAGGGGGCTCCATTGGGCCACCCACAAGTGGTTAGTGCGCTCAAAATTGGATCCGAGGACAAAATCTCAGTTCCTAGGTCGACACTGAGCAGAACAAAGCACCTCGCAAGGCCTTCCGCCTGGTGCCTTATCTTTTAATTATGGAACCCCGAAATAGGACAGCAGTTTATTATAGTAGAACAATATATCATACTAAGCATATGAGATAAAGACAAAGGAACGACTCGCTCAACCAATACTAAGCATGCACTACAACTCGCAAAGGCCACCAGATAAACATGCACGGGCTTATGGGTTGTGGGGATATAGCTGTATAGGCTGCAGAATGAAAACCAAACAGTCGTGTAACCGGTTAGCAGAAACTTGCCTGGCAGCTCGTGGCCTGGCACAAAAGCTGGAACCTCAGTATCGTAGGTACTCGCAGCAGACACGTCGTCGTCTACCCAAAGAGAGCCAAACACAGACAATAGGAAACAATAATCAATACAGAGAAATGCGCAATCAAATGATGGTGCAATATGGTATGAGGTGATTAGGTCATTTTAAAGCGGGGATGAAATCCCGGCAAAAGATTAGGGTGCAAGTTATTTGTGTAACCAGCAATTTAAATGTTACTTATTATATAGCAGACGTGGTGACCTAATTAATTTAAATGGAATAGACATTAATTAATTAATTGCTCAACACATTCCATATTTAGTATTTGATTGCAAATTATTTATATTCAACTTAAATTAAATATTTATTAGCATGGCAAGACATGGAATAAAAGGTATGAGCATATTAAATGGAATTAGGGCATTATATATTTATTACCCCACACATTCCATATTTAATTAATTAATTGCATTTGTTAAATTAAACTAAGCATTTAAAATAAATGATGCAAAAGACATATGAATGTTATAATAATGTTTAATTATTCTGATATAAAAACATATAAAGTTTATTTTATTTGGAGTTATAGAAATAAAGTTATTGCATTTTTAAACCTAGGGTGTTCTCTGAAAATTTTCAGGACCTATCTGTGATAGAGAAAGTTTGGGGAAGGGCTTCGGTGCAAAAGACAGAAGCCAAGGTGTCCGGTGTAAAATCACAGCGCGTGGAACTTTTTCTCACCCAGCCGTGCTCTAGCCCGAGCGGCTAGCGAGTAGGTCCAATGCCACGGTGGCGCTGACCGGGCAGGGAATCGTTGCGCGGGCTCCCACTATCGCTGATAGGTGGGGCCGCGCTGTCAGCGGCGCAGCGCAAAAATGTGCCTTTTTCCACTGCGCCGGAGGGGAGTCGAACTCGCGCGCGCGGGCGAGCGTTTGCGGCGCTGTTAGCCAGTGGGGTTGAGCTTGTGTTGTTGTAAAGGTTAGCGTAGGTTTTGTTTTAACCTTAAACTACTCTTTGGTTTCTTGACTGACGAAATTGACGGGAAAACTGCAGCGCGGCGCGGTGGCGGGGAACGGCGCCGGCGACGACCTAAACGGGGCGGCGCGCGTGCGTTGGAGGGTGTAAAGGGGTGCGGCGTGTACGTGGTTCTCGTTCCCGTGCTCGACTCAACGAAAAGTCGACGCAATCGCTCGGATTCGTGCTCGCCCGCTTCGGACCGTACGTGTCCGCGGCGTGAACACCGACGCCGGCTCAAATCACGGCGGATCAAGACGCCAAGGAGGAGGAGACGTGGACGGCAGGGTGCGGCTCACCTCGGGCAGCTCGGTGGCGAGAGGAGGGCTGTCGCGGTAGCCGGAGAAGTGGAGGCGATTCTCGGAGAGGCGCCGGTGTCCGCGGCGTTCGTCGATGGAGAGGAGGGTGCGGCGAGCCTCCGAGTCCGGTTCCTGGTGTTGCGGTCGAAGACGTTGTCGGGGAGGCTCACCGGCGTAGTAGCAGGGATGCGGTGGTTGTCTACGAGGGAGAGAAATTCTTGCCCGTCACGGACATCTCGACGACGGAGCGAGGGGAGCGAGCTGCGGCGGCGGGGGAGAGAAAGGATAGGCGCTAGGGTTAGGGTTTCGGGGGCTAAATAGGGGAGAGGAGAGGGAAAGCAGTGGGGCAACGAGGTGGGGCGACCTCGATAGAGAGCCATGGCCAGCTCCCCTGCTCCTCCACGCTGGAAAGGAACCGTACGGAGGAGAGGGATGAGGTAGATGGGCCTCGGGCTGGGCCAGGGACTGGGTGCTGGGGTGTTGGGCCAGGAATTGGCCCAGCTCGGCCATGGTTTCATTTTTTTGTACTGTTTTCTTTTTCTTCTTTTCTGGTTTTTGTTTTTTAACAAAATGAGAGAAAGAAAACATGACAAAACTTTTAAACAATTTTTATTAGTTTCAAAATAGTCATATTAAAATATTGTTTGATTATATATAAAGAATTTGAAAACTTCAAATGAATTTATTTAAAAGCATTTGAATTCAAAATAAGAATTTAAATCTGGAATTTGAATTTGAAGCAACATATTTAATTAAATGCAACCACATATGTAAAAAGATGACATGATTCAACATTTTATTTCACACAAAAGGAAAGTTACAAACGGGATGTTACAACACTCCCCCCTCAAAGGAATCACGCCCCGAGATTCTTCATGGAGCAACAAAGAGGTTGGTGTACTCGGCACGGAGATGGTCTTCACGTTCCCATGTAGCTTCCTTGTCAGAATGATGAGACCATTCAACTTTGTAGAACTTGACAGTGTTGTTACGGGTGCGACGTTCAGCTTCGTCAAGAATGCGAATCGGTTGTTCCACATAAGAGAGATCTTCTCGAAGTTCAATTGATCCATGATCAACTGCACGTCCTGGATCTTGGAAGCACTTCTTGAGTTGTGACACGTGGAAGACATCGTGCACTTTGTAGAGGTTTGGAGGAAGTTCCAGACGGTAAACCAATTCACCCCGCCTCGAAAGAACATTGAAAGGCCCAACATAACGCGGAGCGAGCTTGCCTTTGATGTCAAAGCGTTGCGTGCCTCTCAGAGGAGTGACACGAAGGTAAGCTTGATCACCAGGTGCATAGACCATGTCCCTCTGCTTGCTATCATAATAGCTTTTCTGCCGAGACTGGGCAATCATATTGTCACGAATGATGCGAACCTTTTCTTCAGCCTCCTGGATAATATCCGGCCCAATGAATGGACGTTCACCAGCTTGAGACCAATTGAGGGATTCTGCATTTGCGGCCATAGAGAGCTTCAAAGGGAGCCATGCCTAGACTTGCTTGGAAGCTGTTGTTGTAGGAGAACTCAGCATACGGAAGGCAATCCTCCCATTTCATGCCAAAGAGATAACACAAGCTCTGAGCATATCCTCCAGAATTTGGTTCACTCTTTCAACCTGTCCACTTGTCTGTGGATGGTAAGCTGTGTTGAATAGAAGTTTAGTACCCAAGGCTTTCTGAAAGCTATCCCAAAATCGAGAAGTGAAGATACTTCCACGATCCGAGATTATTGCCAAAGGAACACCATGTAAAGGAACCAGTCTTGTCATATAGAGTTCTGCCAGCTGACTAGCTGATACTGTATCTTTGACTGGGAAGAAGTGAGCCACTTTGGAGAGACGATCAATGACAACAAAGATTGCATCGTTGCCTTTCTTGGACTTTGGAAACCCCGTAACGAAGTCCATCTCGATCTTGTCCCATTTCCATTCAGGAATTTGCAGTGGTTGAAGAAGTCCAGGTGGTCTCTGATGAACTGCCTTGACACGATAGCAAACATCACAATGAGACACATAGCGAGCAATTTCACGCTTCATCCTGGTCCACCAATAGATTGACTTGAGGTCCTGGTACATCTTTGTGCTGCCAGGGTGGATAGAAAGCGGAGTATCATGAGCCTCCTTGAGAATGAGTTCTCTTAAGCTGTCAAGCTTGGACACTACAATGCGTTCTTCAAACAGCAAGGTACCCTTGTCGTCGAGAGAGAAACTCTTGTACTTATCCTTGCCAATGTTGTCTTTGATATTCTTGACACCAGAATCACGCAACTGTGCGGCACGGTCTTATCCTCAAGTGTAGGAGTGGCAATCAAGTTTGCAAGATAACCAGAGGGAACCACTTGAAGATTGAGTTTCTTGAATTCTTCGTGAAGAGGAGGTTGGATTTCCTCAACCATTAGGTTGTTGCAATAGGACTTGCGACTGAGAGCATCAGCCATTACATTAGCTTTGCCTGGAGTGTAAGAGATGGTAAGATCGTAATCTGAGGGTTTCTCCAGCCACCTTGTTTGCCTGAGGTTTAAGTCTGGTTGAGTGAAGAGATATTTGAGACTCTTGTGATCAGTGAAGATCTCACAGTTGTGCCCCAACAAATAAGGTCTCCAAGCCTTGAGTGCATACATGATTGCTGCAAGTTCAAGATCATGTGTAGGATAGTTGAGCTCATGAGGCTGCAACTGACGAGATGCATAAGCCACAACTTTGTGTTCTTGCATGAGGACTGCGTCTAGTCCTTGAAGAGATGCATCGCAGAATATTTGGAAAGGTTTGGAAGTGTCTGGGCCAACCAGAATAGGAGTAGAAGTGAGTTTAGCTTTCAAGAGATTGAAGCTCTCATCACACTTTGGAGTCCAATGCAACTTTCTGTCCTTCCTAGTAAGATCGGTGAGAGGCTTAGCGATTTTGGAGAAGTTCTCGACAAATCGACGGCAATAGCTAGCCATGCCAAGGAAACTCCTGACTTGTTTCACCGATGTAGGAGGCAACCATTCAACAATGGCCTTTACTTTTTCTGGATCAACAGAAATGCCTTCAGAAGAGATGACATGACCAAGGTAGGATACTTTAGGAAGCCAGAATTCACACTTGGAGAACTTGGCGTAGAGACGATGTTCTCGGAGTTTCAACAAGATAAGACGTAGATGTTCTCCGTGTTCTTCCTCGGTTTTGGAATAGATAAGAATGTCATCGAGATAGACTACCACGAACTTATCGAGGTATTCCATGAAAACGAAGTTCATGAGACGTGAGAAAGTCGCCGGAGCATTTGTGAGACCGAAAGACATGACAGTGTATTCGTAGAGACCATAACGAGTGGTGAGAGCTGTCTTTGGAATGTCTTCTTTGCGGATCTTGATCTGGTGATAACCTGACCTCAAGTCCAACTTGGAGAAAACCTTAGCACCAGCGAGTTGATCAAACAGGCCATTGATGCAAGGAAGGGGATACTTGTTCTTGATGGTTTTCTTGTTCAGAGGACGGTAGTCAACAACCAGTCGCTCAGTCGTGTCCCTCTTCTTGACAAACAGAGTAGGACAACCCCATGGAGAAGTACTAGGTTGAATATGACCTTTACTTTCCAACTCCTCTAGCTGTCTCTTAAGCTCAGCCAGTTCTTTGGGGCCCATCTTGTAAGGACGTTTGGAGATAGGAGCAGTGCCTGGTTCTAGTTCAATAACGAACTCCACGGCTCTGTCAGGTGGCATACCTAGTAATTCTTCTGGAAAGACGTCAGGAAAGTCTCGGACCACCGGAATAGCTTCTATGGAAGGAAGAGGATCAACATTGAGAGCGAAAAGCTGAGCTGAAGAGGTTTGGTTTGGGGAATAGACTATCTGTCCAGAAGGATGAGAAAGAGTTATAGTCTTTGTGGAACAGTCTATCTTAGCTTGATTGGCCTTCAATCAATCCATGCCCAGAATGACATCAATATCAGAATTGCCGAGAATTATTAGAGATGCCAAGAAGATATGGCCTCCAATTTGGATTTCATTGTCGTGGCTTATCTTGGAGGAAGTCATCTGAACGCCGGGGGAAGTGACAGTGAGATTGCGCGAGAGGGGTTCGTGAGGTAAACTATGAGTTACAGCAAACTTTGTTGAAACGAAAGAATGAGATGCTCCTGTATCGAACAACACCCTAGAAGAGATAGAGTTGATGGGTAGTGTACCAAGAACAACTTCTGGAGCTTCTTCTGCTTCCTCAGGCCTGATGTGGTTCACCCGCGCAGCACGTGCCGGAGGCCTGGTGTTGGGGACGAAAGGCCTAGTCGGGGCAGGTGCGCGGACCATCGCCTGAGTTGGAGCAGGGCGAGGTGGTGGAGGAAGTGTACGGGTCTCCGGGCAGTTGTTGGAGTAGTGGCCCGGTTTCCCGCACTGGTAGCAGGTCACGTTGGGGCGAGCGCCCGTTGGCCTTGGCGGTCCTCCGAAACCCCTCATATCTAGAGCCGGGTTCGGTGGGCGGCGCGAGTCCTGGAGGTCCTGGCACGTAGGTAGCTCGTGCGAAGGCGCTGTTAGGCACCCAGAGCCGACGCTTCTGAGTAGGAGCGGCGGCGACTGGCGATGAAGAAGAGTTGCTCTCACGAGAGTGCTTGCGCGACTCCTCAAAAACCTTGCGCCCATGCTCCTCATTGAGCGCGATGTTGACGAGGTCCTCGAAGTTATCAGCCTTGACGAGGTTCAGCTTGTACTTGAGCGCGGGGTTGAAACCCTTGCGGAACTTGGCCATCTTCTTGACCTCAGTGTTCACCTCATCTCCAGCGTAACGAGCAAGGCGATTGAACTTGCCATTGTACTCCATCACGTCCATCTTGCCTTGCGTCAGCGAGTTAAACTGCTCGCGCATCCTGTCCATGAGACCTTCTGGGATGTGGTGGCGCAGGAAGGCTGTCTTGAAATCCCCCCCAGTGGTAACCACCCCGGGAGCTCTCATGGCCTGAAAGTTTTCCCACCATGAGGCAGACTTGCCCCTAAGCAGGTAGGACACGTAAGGCACCTTGTCGTGCTCACCCACGTGGGCGATAGCAAGGGTCCTTTCCATCTCGCGAAGCCAATCATCAGCTTCCAGCGGCTCAGTGGGAGAAGCGAAGTTCCTTGGGCCCAGACCGAGGAAGTCCTTGACGGTCACACGTGCATTGCCTTCATTGCGATGCCCGTGGTTGTTCTGGTAGGCTTGGTTCTCAGCCATTTGAGACAGAACTTGGGTCATCTGACCAAGCAACTCAGTGATTGGAGGCGGTTGTGGTGCGTCTTCTGCATTGTGGTTGTTCCTGGTGTTCGTCATCCTGGAGACATTGGATATTAGAACAGCGACAAGATACATAAAGCCAGGGAAAAACTTGGAAAGTCGAATTCTTGCTCAGAAAACAGTTGCAAACTGAAGGATAACAAGGATAAGCTTCTCATAGCAAAGGTTCATACCCATACACTTAGTTAGCCATCAGTACAACCACCAAGGTTTCAGTACTACAAGGACAGCTACTAGTACAAAGCTAACCATCCGTACAACCAACACGGTTTCGGTACAAAGGATAGATACTACAACAAAGGAAAAGATACAACTCGAAGACTAGCTCTCGCTTCCCTCAGAAGACGAAACTATGTGGCGGCGATGGGTGTAGCGACGATCGCAGTACACGTGGTATTCTCGCACAATGCGGCGAAACTCAACGGAGTAGGCATCTGGCGTCTGTTTCCCGTACAGCAGTGGTCCAACGTGGTCTGGATCATTAGTGATCAGAGGACCACGCTCTGGAGTGTATCCACCCACAGCAGACAGATGACTCGGAAAAGCGAGCTTGAACCTCGGGAAAGCGTCTGGTGTGACGTTCCTCCTGTCGTACTGACCCAGGTGAGAGAGTGCCCGGTGCAGCTGCTGACGGACTACTGCTAGCTCCAAGCGTAGAGTCCCAGCAACTGAGTCTGAAGACTGGCCAAACTGAGCGGTCTTGTCAAGAACCTCGAGCTCGTACTGAGAGTCCGTGTAGGGGTAGTATGGAACGTAGCGGAACGGACGGTAGTTGAAACAGTAGTAGTCCCTGCGCAGAGCCAGAGCTGCATCGTAAGCTACTAAGTGTACTGCCATGTCCATAGTGGAAGCCTCAGCCACGTGCTTGTGCACAGTATCACCATCATCTCCCCTGATCCAAACAGCAGCTCTGTAGAAGGTCTGTCCGTAATCTCTGGGGATCTCGGACACCTGGTACTCCGGAAGGAAGCTGAAACCGACATAGTCAACCATGCTTTTGAGAAACTTCGGGTAACCGGTAGTCTGCTCACAGTGGGTCTTACGCACCGCCTGAGCGTGCGCCATCTACATAGCAGTTTGAAGTAGAAGTTAGCCTCCGCAAACAAAAGGATTGATTGCACAGAAAGAATTGTACAATGACAAGAGATGAATTCCAGTGAAAGGTAGAAGAACAACTGATTGATTCAAGATTGAAACTGAACATAGCCGAAGACGTTGATAACTACCAAAACGACAAAACAACCTTCAACACCTGCAACTATGATACTACGGAAAACCCAGAACACGTGATGTCCTAAATTTAAATTAGAGATGAGAAGGGCAAAACATCGTTACACTTCCTTACCAGAAGAACACGGAGGGTGGGTGGGGAAAGAAGTAAAAGAACAGAATTCCTACTCTCACGTTTAAGATTTTCCTGATAACTACAAAATAATTTTTCTAGACTCAAACAACGACCAGTAGAAGGGAACCTGAGGGCGTTTAAGCTCTGATACCAACTGTCAGACCCTGAATTCAAGCTACACAAACGAAACGTATCGGTTGGGCCACACAACCAAGAACGTACTGGGGTTACCAATCCCAGGAAACAAGCAAGCCAGGCTCGGAAAGGATCATCGGCCGACAGCTCTTGGTGACCCCAACGTCACAGACGTTTCCAGATTGTGCACGCAAGAACCCAAAAAGTCTTCCAACTCGTATACTTCAAACATACACACATGGTATACGAGTCGGATTTTTAACAAGTTGAAACCACAGAATAAACCTAAGACACAAAGAAAGGAAATAATATCCAAAAGCTCTCACTGAGCAAAAATATAGCGAATGGCACCAATCAGAGGACACATGTCCCAACAATACATCATGCAACGGAAACAAACCGGTCTGAGTACAGACAAGAAGCAAAGGGCTCAAAGCCAAAACGAAAAAGAAGGCTCATCCACGCAGTCCACCAGGAAGTAGCCCAGGGGAACTCTAACTACTCGTCGTAGATCTCGTCGTCGAACTCCACGTAGTATACACCAACCTGGTTGAGCGAAGGATCCTCAACTGCAGAAAAACCACAGCCCGCGAACGGGTCAATACACCGAAGCGTATCGAACAAGCTTAAGCTAACAGTTTACAAAACTGTAAGATTCCCAAAGTATGGGCATAAGTGTACTTGGCGGCAGCAACACTAGCAACCTAAAGAGACGCGCTAAACTTCCGTCTAATTAGAGAGGGATAAGAGAGCGCTTGAGTAGCCATCTACAACTAACACCAGTCATAACCCATTCTCGAATTAACCCCCTCAACCAAGTATGAGGAAGCAATCCGGGAAAACTCATACGTTAACAATTTTAGTTACCATTTATGGTGTAAGTAATTCTATATTACTAGTCACATTAATTAACAGAGATTAGGTGTAAGTTTTCTAGATCTTGTTAGCCAGCATCATCACCAAAGTCGTCCATAACCGTGGACACGGCTCATCGATAAGATTATACCCTGCAGGGGTGCACTACTGTACCCATACTCGCATGATCAACCCAGTCAAAAACATTAGGGCCTCTCAACACGACTCATTCCTTCACTACAGCAAGTCCAAGTGCCACCCATATGAGTTGTTACCCGCGTCAGGAGTAAGGCCGAATCTCAATTGCGGACTCATTAGTTTGTGACTACGCCACCATGCGGCTCAAACCACAGTACGAACTGTCCGCTACGCGACGTACCACCCCTGTATGACCCCCTGTATCAAGTAACCTCTCATCGAGCATCATCATCATGCACATGCATATGAGCAAATGGAAAACCCGAACTACTTGCAGCACATGGACGAGCTGAGGATCCGTTCAAAGTCGAGGGGGGCTCCATTGGGCCACCCACAAGTGGTTAGTGCGCTCAAAATTGGATCCGAGGACAAAATCTCAGTTCCTAGGTCGACACTGAGCAGAAAAAAGCACCTCGCAAGGCCTTCCGCCTGGTGCCTTATCTTTTAATTATGGAACCCCAAAATAGGACAGTAGTTTATTATAGTAGAACAATATATCATACTAAGCATATGAGATAAAGACAAACGAACGACTCACTCAACCAATCCTAAGCATGCACTACGACTCGCAAAGGCCAACAGATAAAGATGCAAGGGGTTATGGGTTGTGGGGATATAACTGTATAGGCTGCAGGATAAACATGTGATGGGATCGCAATTCAAGAATCGAGAACTAGGATAGCATAGATCAAAAGGCAGGAATGAAAACCAAACAGTCGTGTAACCGGTTAGCAGAAGCTTGCCTGGCAGCTCGTGGCTTCGCACAAAAGCTGGAACCTCAGTATTGTAGGTACTCGCAGCAGACACGTCGTCGTCTACCCAAAGAGAGCCAAACACAGACAATAGGAAACAATAATCAATACAGAGAAATGCGCAATCAAATGATGGTGCAATATGGTATGAGGTGATTAGGTCATTTTAAAGCGGGGATGAAATCCCGGCAAAAGATTAGGGTGCAAGTTATTTGTGTAACCAGCAATTTAAATGTTACTTAATATATAGCAGACGTGGTGACCTAATTAATTTAAATGGAATAGGCATTAATTAATTAATTGCTCAACACATTCCATATTTACTATTTGATTGCAAATTATTTATATTCAACTTAAATTAAATATTTATTAGCATGGCAAGACATGGAATAAAAGGTATGAGCATATTAAATCGAATTAGATCATTATATATTTATTACCCCACACATTCCATATTTAATTAATTAATTGCATTTGTTAAATTAAACTAAGCATTTAAAATAAATGATGCAAAAGACATAAGAATGTTATAATAATGTTTATTGCATTTTTCTGATATAAAACATATAAATTTTATTTTATTTGGAGTTGTAGAAATAAAGTTATTGCATTTTAAACCTAGGGTGTTCTTTGAAAAATTTCAGGACCTATATGTGATAGAGAAAGTGCGGGGAAGGGCTTCGGTGCAAAAGACAGAAGCCAGGGGGTCTGGTGTAAAATCACAGCGCGTGGAACTTTTTCTCACCCAGCCGTGCTCTAGCCCGAGCGGCTGGCGAGTGGGTCCAATGCCACGGTGGCGCTGACCGGGCAGGGAATCGCTGCGCGGGCTCCCACTGTCGCTGACAGGTGGGGCCACGCTGTCAGCGGCGCAGCGCAAAACTGCGCCTTTTTCCACTACGCCGGAGGGGAGTCGAACTCGCGCGCGGGCGAGCGGGCGTGGCGCTGTTACCCAGTGGGGCTGAATGTGTGTTGTTGTAAAGGTTAGCGTAGGTTTTGTTTTAACCTTAAACTACTCTTTGGTTTCTTGACTGACGAAACTGACGGGAAAACTGCAGCGCGGCGCGACGGCGGGGAACGGCGCCGGCGACGACCTAAACGGGGCGGCGCGCGTGCGTTGGAGGACGTAAAGGGGTGCGGCGTGTACGTGGTTCTCGTTCCCGTGCTCGACTCAACAAAAAGTCGACGCAATCGCTCGGATTCGTGCTTTCCCGCTTCGGCCCGTACGTGTCCGCGGCGTGCACACCGACGCCGGCTGAAATCACGGCGGATCGAGACGCCAAGGAGGGGGAGACGTGGATGGCAGGGTGTGGCTCACCTCGGGCAGCTCGGTGGCGAGAGGAGGGCTGTCGCGGTGGCCGGAGAAGAGGAGGCGATGCTCGGAGAGGCGCCGGTGTCCGTGGCGTTCGTCGATGGAGAGGAGGGTGCGGCGAGCCTCCGAGTCCGGCTCCTGGTGTCGCGGTCGAAGACGTTGTCGGGGAGGCTCACCGGCGTAGTAGCAGGGACGCGGTGGTTGTCTACGAGGGAGAGCAATTCTTGCCCGTCACGGACATCTCGACGGCGGAGCGAGGGAAGCGAGCTGCGGCGGTGTCGGGGGGCTGCCCCCCCGGGTAGGGCAGATCCCGACGCAATTCAACAGTGCAGCAACAGTGCTCGACCTTTGGAGAGAGCAAGGGCCACACCTTAGTGCACTGAAGGGGCAACTTGACCTTTCAGAGCTGGTAGAGTGCAAAGTTCCTCCTGGCAGGCGCAAGGGTCATCTCTGGCGGCTATAAATAGCCACCCCGAGCCCTCAGAACGGCACAAGCATCAGCGGGTGGTTCCTCTAAGAACTAGCTTCTCGAAGATGTCTTTGCTGGTAGGCTAAGACATCTTCGGGAGGCTAGGCCTAGAGATACTCATCCTAAGACGAACTCGGGTGCATCTGGAAAGGATCTCGGATCTTGGGCTCCGAAGAGACTCCCGGAAGGGGAAGTACTCGGTCTTATCGGATAGGCAATCCGGGTAAGTGCTAACCGGAACATTTATCTCGGTCCTAAACTTGTGCAGGAAGAACTCGTAATGTCGAGCAAGAAGGTGAACGGCATGAGGGATCCCGGTAGGCCATCAACGGTCTGCAGCAGGATTTCCCGCCTGATGCGGGGAGAAGTACCGTTCCGTCTGACACGGAAGCATGGTCACCTCCCGCCTGACACGGAAGCATGGTCACCTCCCGCCTGACACGGAAGCGCGTCAGCCGGTACGACAACGGTACGACAAGACACGACCTGCCTAGCCCGGCAATCCGGAAAAGGCTATCCGGGATGGGCAAAGACATGTCCTGTCTCTGACAGGGGGACAATGATGTTCCAGGACGGCGCCTGCTGTCCTTGCCGGGATGATGACGAAGGGGCTACGCCGGATAGCACGGCGACTAGGTCGCACTAGCCGGTGATGACATAACGGTTAGGCCTGTCCGGTGGGGCCAAGCCGAATTAGGGTTTCCGGCCCTCCTGGCCAGAACTCTATAAAAGGCGCCATAACTGCTCCTGCGAAGGAGAGACCAACTTGGGAGCCAAAACTCTAGTCTCATTTACTCCTAGAGCATTTACTTCATCCTTCCTTGAGTTCATCTAGTTCTTTGTGTTCTTCACTCCAAGAGCTCTAAGAGCAAGTTGTAGCCCTTGTACCACATTTATATAGAGAGGAAAGGCAGGAGTAGGGGTGTTACCTCCTCACGAGGGCCATGAACCTGGGTATATCGTGTGTGTGTTGTGTGCCTTCGTACATTTGTTCTTGTTTACTAGATCTTCCCCCTCACGCGTTGATCTTGTTTCTCGTTCTTGGGAGATCTCGGTTACACCGAGATCCTCCCCATGTGAGCTCTTCAGCTCGCTATCCCTCCCCGGATCCACCAACGTCCATCGGCCCCACACATTAGCCATCCTATGGCATCTGCCGTGACACCACCACGACAGTTGGCGCCCACCGTGGGGCAGACAGAGGCGTTGGCTGGTGTACACATCCGGACGGGCTCCCCCGTTCACTTCGACATTCGGGTTCTCTCTGGCCTTGTCGTAAGGCTGGGCGAGATGGACTTCGTCAGCGACAACGCAGGGTGCTTCCAGAACAAACCCTTCCCGGTGAACGGGTGCATCATAGACTTCGGTGGCTTCAACACTTACGTCGCCACCGAGGTTATCTGCAGCTACCCGGATGTTATCCTGGATGCTAAGGATCCTCCCATGCTCTGCGCCACTCGGGGTCCGTGTGCCGGTCGCTCCCCGAGTTCCGTCGCGGTCATGATGGTCGGGACAATAGAGGAGGAGTACCAGGACGCCGATGGCGATGCGGGAAGCGGCCACGTTCGTTTGGCCAAACCTCCTCAGGAAAGAGGTGCGGCCCGAGACGGAGATCCGCAGCCGTCCCAGCCACGTCGTCGCCCGAATCCCATCTCGGGTCTGGTGGCCAAGTTGGTTGTCCCTGTAACTGCTGAAGCAGACACCCAAGCCACTTCGGCTGACTTAGAGGAGGAGCCTAGGTTGCTACTCGCCGAAGCGCAGGAGATCGCCGAGATCCGGCGTGAGCTCAATGCTAGCCTCCGGGAGTACAATGCAGCTCACGGATTCCTTAAGATAGACTCCCGGGACAAGCGTATTGCGGACCTGCGCAAGAAAGGGAGAATGGTGAATGATGAGTTGGCGGGTGGAGCCGCAACCAGTCACACAGGTAGCCTGATCTCGGCTGGGAGACCGGTTTATAGCTCGCCAGCGAAAACTCTCAGGGCTGCCGAAGCCGCCATGGCAGAGCTAGCAGGGCTATCCGGTGAGGCTCTGCGCAAGCAGCAGGAGCGGGTGAATGAGCTGGTCGTCGAGGCCAACCGGCAGAACCAGGCCTTGAAGAAGAAGAACCCCGGAGCGGGATCCCAAGTGCATTCAGCAAGGGCCGATAGCCAAAGATCAGGCGGAGAGGCCTCCTCCCCGCATCCGAGCAGAAGCAAGAGCAAGAGCAAGAGCAAAAGCCGGAGCAGAAGCCGGGGCTCTGGGGAGAACAAGCAGTTGCAGCCTTATGACCCGACCTTTGCCGGGATCCAGCAAGCCGGACAGCATGACTCGGGGCAGGCAGGAAGTACCCGTGATGGTGGCAACCTGGGTGTAGGAAACAATAACCTGGCTAGCCGTGGTAATCCACCCCAGACCCCCCCCCCCATGTTCAGGGAACCCCGCGAAGGGAGGCCGCCTCTGTCCCGCAGCAGGCTGTGATCCCGGTACAAGACAAGCTCAACGATGGCAATTCAAGATTGCAGCAGCTCGGGTACCAGCCCAATGAGAATCCTTTGGGATCTCGGGTAGGAACCAGACAGCTGGATCCGGCCGATGCCAGATTCCGGCTTGACCGAATCCACCAGTCCGAGCTAGTGGAAGAGCAAGGACCTCCGGGACCTGCCTGCTTTGGACCCCGGATCATGCGGGAGCCGCCTGTCCAGAATTTTCAGCTCAACCGAGGTGCTAAGACCTATGACGGCAGCAAGAAGCCGGAGGACTGGTTAACCGACTATGTAACTGCAGTAAGCATAGCCGGTGGAAACAGATGCTCGGCGGTACGTTACGTACCGCAGATGTTGGAAGGACCTGCCAGAATCTGGTTGAACAACTTGAGAACTGGCAGCATAGACTGTTGGTTGGATTTCGAGGAGGCATTTATCAGCAACTTCACCAGCATGTACAAAAGGCCAAACATGCCTCAACAGCTCGCCATCTGTAGGCAAAGGAGCAACGAGACTGACCGGGAGTACCTTACCCGGTGGAGCAATATTCGCAATTCTTGCGAAGGGGTGGTAGAGGCACATGCCATCTCCTGGTTTGCACAAGGATGCCGGCATGGCTCGATGATGTGGAAAAAACTGCAAAGGAAGATGCCGGCAACCTTGGCAGAGACCATGCGCATCGCCGATACCTACACGCTTGGAGATCCCATGCAGCCCCTGGTGGATGTCGGTGACTCCAACAGGAGGAATGCGGGACGTCAGCGTTCGGGATCGAGCAGGAGCCATGATCGCCAGGATTTTGGCCAGAAGAGGAACCAGCCCGAGTACCACCATGCCGCACAGCATGTCGCAGCGGTGACCTGAGATCAAGAGGATGCCGGCAACAGTCAGCGTCAGAAGACAAGTGGCCCGGCTTGGGGTCAGAGCCAGGAAGTACAAAAAACTTGGGTGGAACAGAAGAAGCCCCTGACGTATGAAGAGATGATGAACAAGCCATGCTGCTAGCACACCCTGGAGGCCAACAAGCCGGCAAACCACTCCACCCGGCAGTGCAGCTGGTATCAGCGCACATTGCAGGAGGGCAGCTCGGGGGCTATTCGGCCGAGTGCTCCGGCGTCTCGACCCAACATTCCGAGACCTCCTCCTCCGACTTCGGGAGCCAACGCGATCCGGATTAATCAGCCTCAGCGAGGACCCCCACCTCGGCCGGTGAACGTGGTGCACACCCGGAACGACAATGGTGCAGGCCCCAGTAATCAAGCCGGACATCAGCAAGGCAACTACCGGGAGGCACATCAAAGCTATGTGGTCTTCGTGACCGAGCCTACTGACCGGAAGAGTGCGCGACAACGCGCCCTGGAAGTGAACGTTGTGATTCCGGCGGTGCCCAAGTTCTTGCACTGGTCCGAGATGGAAATCACGTGGAGCCGGAAGGATCATCCCAGAGTTATGCCTAAGCCGGGGGCCCAACCTTTGTCGGGCCAAGCCTCAACGTCCGCTTCAGTCGGGTTCTGATTGACAATGGCAGTGCCATTAACATCATGTACAAGGATACGATGCTGAAGCTGGGGGTGTCCATGAACACCTTGTTACCTACCAAGACGACCTTCCACGGCATTGTGCCCGGAGTCTCTTGCTCACCCATGGGTAAAATCTGGGTTGAGGTGCTATTCGGAACCCGGGAGAACTGCCGAACCGAAAGCTTGGAATTCAAGGTCGTGGACCTCGAAAGCCCGTATCACGCACTGATCGGCAGGCCGGCCCTGGCCAAGTTCATGATCTCAACTCACATGGGCTACCTGACGATGAAGATGCCGGGACCTAACGGTATAATCACCATCTCGGGAGACCACAAGCGCTCCATGGAGTGTGCTTCGGCCGGCTCGTGCTTAGCCGAGTCCCTGGTGATCGCGGAAGAAAAGAAGAGGATCCAGCAGGTGGTGGCGATGGCCAAGACATCCCAACTCGGAATGCCCGGGATGGTGAACACGGAGCAGGGTGCATCATTCTAGCCACCTAAGGAGACGAAGAAGGTGGGTGTGGAACCCCAGCAACCCGGAGCGCCAAGTTATCATTGGCAGCAACTTGGACATCAAATAGGAAGGCGATCTCGTCGACTTCCTCCGTGAGAATCGGGATGCTTTTGCGTGGTCGAGTGACGATCTGCAAGGTGTTCCGAGGGAGTTGGCTGAGCACTCTCTGTTTGTTAGGCCGGATGCGAAGCCGGTGAAGCAACCGACTAGGCGCCTCTCGGATGAAAGAAGAGCTGCCGTCATGGAGCATCTTGCTATACTGCTGGCCGCCGGATTCATAATGGAAGTGCTGCACCCGGATTGTATATCAAATCCGGTCCTGGTAGAGAAGAAGAAGAAAGATGATCCCCTCCTGCTTAAGGTGTGGCGCATGTGCATCGGCTTCACCAACCTCAACAAGGCGTGTCCGAAGGACCCATTTCCCCTTCCCCGGATAGATCAAGTGATCGATTCCACTGCCGGGAGTGAACTTTTGACTTTTTTAGATGCATATTCTGGTTTTCACCAGATACCTTTGAATCCGGATGATCAATTAAAAACTGCTTTTATTACCCCGTATTCGGCTTATTGCTATCGTGTCATGACTTTCGGTTTGAGAAATGTTGGTGCCACATACCAGAGGTGCATGCAAAAGTGTTTGCACGACCAGATAGGCCGGAATGCCGAAGTCTATGTCGATGACATAGTCATAAAAACAAAAGAAAAAGCCTCATTGATCGATGATCAGAGGGAAACATTTAAGAACTTGAGAAGGTTCCGGATGAAGTTGAATCCGGATAAGTGCACATTCGGTGTTCCGGCAAGAAAATTACTCGGTTTCCTCATCTCAAGCCGGGGGATTGAAGTCAACCCGGGTAAGATACGTGCTATCGAGAGCATGAAATTGCCCGTACGTCTCAAAGATGTGCAGAAGTTCACTGGTTGTCTTGCATCCCTAAGTCGGTTTGTGAGCCGACTTGGAGAGAAGGCCTTGCCCCTATACCAGTTGATGAAGAAGAGCAAAACATTTGTTTGGACCCCGTAGGCCGATGCGGCGTTCAACGATTTGAAGAGAATGCTTTCAACAGCACCCGTGTTGGCATCCCCGTTGCCAAAGGAGCCTATGCTGCTTTATATTGCTGCCACCAACCGAGTAGTCAGCGTAGCAATTGTGGTAGAGAGGGAAGAAGGGGGCAAACTGATACAAAGACCGGTGTATTACCTCAGTGAGGTGATCTCGGAATCCAAGCAGAACTACCCGCACTACCAGAAGATGGCGTATGGAGTGTACATGGCAGTGACCAAGCTGAAGCACTACTTTCAAGAGCACCCAATCACAGTGGTGTTGTAACATCCCAAATTTCTCAAAAATTTAAAACTTTGCATCCATGCATCATGCATCATAAAAAGTATGGCAGTGAAATCACATAAGGAGTAGATTGAATTTTAATTATAATGTTAAATAGAATTGTTTTCATTAAAGAAGTTTATTTGAGCTCCTCATACAAATCTGTATTTTATTATTTTATTTATTTAACAAAATGATATCAAAAAGTCATAAATTAAATTAGCTTTTCAAAAACTATTTTAAGATTTTTTCTGAAATGTTTTGATAAGATTTAAAAATCAAATTTGAATTAAAGGTTTGAAATCAGAAAATTGTTTTATTAAAAAAAAGGGGGGAGACGACCCAACTGGGCCGAAGCCCACTGCGTTACCTCTTCTCTACCGCGCGCGCGCACTGCCTCGGCCCAACAGCAGCCCACCACCCCCTTCTCTCACTGCCGACCAGGGCCCGCACGTCATCTCCTTCATCGTGTAGAACACGAACTACCGAACCCCTAAATCGAATCGGATCAAAATCCGTTGCTAAATCGCGGATTAATCGGTCCCCTACGTCCCCATATAAACCCCCCCTCCGCCTCCGTCTCCCGCGTCCAAAACCCTAACAGAAACTCGCCAAAATCGCGAGATCATCGCCGACATTGCCGCCGCCGCAATTTGCATCTTTCCGGTGAGTTCAACACCCGAGCTTCATCCCCACACCCCCTCTGCGCCTCCCTGTCACCGTACGCGTCTAATGGACTTGCTCCGGCGTTCTCTTGTGCACCAGGGCGGCGAATCCTTCGACGACCGACGCCGCCGTCCGCCGCGCTTCTCCGACGAGCTCGCAGAGGAGGAGAAGAGCCATCTCGACCGCGTCCGTCACGCCATCGAGTTCGCCACGACCATCCGCGTCCAGTGGTACGAGTTTCGCCCTCCCCTTAGCCGTAGAACACGAGGTCCATCGTTGCCGATGATGGCGCCGCCGCGGGCACGGGATCGCCGGCGAACCGCGCCGCCCGACCCCCCCCTTTAGATCCTGGCCATCGGATCTAGATCCAATGGATCTAGATCGGGTGTATCTGGCGCGTTAGATTTAAAATAGATCGTACGGTCCACGCACGCGATCCGCGCGAACCGGTATCGCCCAATCACAGCACGCCGCGTGGCGCTTTTATTTTCTATTTCGGCAGAGATTTTGTTTTAAAAACAGAAAATAACACAAACTTACAAAAATCATAACTTTCGATCTGTTCATCCAAATTTGATGAATTTTATATCCACGTGAAGCTCTGCTCGTGTAGTTTAATATGGTTTCATTAGTTTATCCTTTTAGTGCATATTAAATTGCGAAATTAAATTGTTTAACTTTCGGATATTAAATCTATAACTTAATTAATAAATTTTCTCTCCAAATAAATCCAATTGTTTTGGAGTTATATTAATGCCCTCTGTCCAGAGAGTGTAATATGAGTGTTATTTGAAATTTCTTCTAATAGACTTAAAGAAATTGGTTTTATAATTTAAAACTACTAATATGCTCATTATTAAATGATTATTTAAAATATTAAAATATTGATCATCGTATTTTTTATGCATGAATAACAGAGAACTTAACAGAGTAATTAATTGGTCTTGTTTAGTTCATTGCATATTAAGCATGCATACATAATTTTTGTATTGATATCTTAAGTGTTATGTTTTGTGTGTTTATTGAGTGTTATTATTTGTCTCTAGATTGTGAAGAGGAGGAAGGTCCTTGTGATTGTTATTCTTGCTGTGCTTGTTCCCTTTGTTACCAAGGCAAGTGACATTCATAATCTATCCTATGTTTTCTATATGCATTATTAGTAGATTTTTGAGTAGTATGCATGATAGGGAAATTTTGGATACTATCTTATAATGTTAAGTTAGTTTACACTTTGAAAATATCCTAGTAGTGTGTAGCCCTCCCTCCCCATGCAGCCACCAAAAGTTTTATTAGATGCTTAGCTATGCTATAAAGGAGTCTACTTATCATGTTATAGAATTATTGCTAAGTGTTAAAACTTTGAATGCACTTCTGGGTGGAATTGGTTGTTTGGTTTATGTTGAGTGGCTTTTGGGACCATGCTTGTGGTTGTCTTCGCCTAGGATGAATTTCTATTCTACTTAGGGCCATGAGTATGGTGGTTTTCACCCAGAAGTACACTTGTGGACGGCCACCCAGGAACAAAGAGATTTCTAAGTCCCTCCAAGTTTAGAAGCTTTCCGTGCAGCCTTCTGACAATGGGCTCTGTCTAGAACTACTAAGTTGTGAGAGTGCAACCTGTCAGCTTGACAAGCAGATGTAGAGTTGATAGGTGGAACGGGTCTTGCTAGTATGGTTGCATTCTTCTTCTGAAAGTTCTTGTCTCAATTCTCTCCTTTCCATAACACACTCCGCGTGTATAGGATTTCTCGGACAAATTGAGTCTTAAGGTGAAAGTGCACAACCTCTGCAGAGTCGACAAACTGAGTACTCAGCCGTGTCCCCGGTGATGGACAACTTCGAGCAACTGGACAAGGATGGACGGAAGAATCTCAACATGGTTTTCGTAAAGTAAAATTTGACTAAGGAAAGAATTATTGGTGCACTTGGACTTCATCCCTTGGTGCCAAGTCTTTGAGATACAAAAGTGTTTTACAAAAGATATGAGAAAACTGGCTTTCTGCAAAATAGCCTACAAACTCCACTAAGCCAAATATGCATATAGAATTAGACTTGCCATAATTTTATCCACCATAGTCACTTGCCAATACTTCATTGTATTGACCTCCTTCGGGGGCTGCATATTCAAATGTGCAGGTAATTCTGATGAGGAGTAAGTTTGGACTCGATTCTACACCCAACATGTCTGCTCGTGGCTCATGCTAGAAGAGAAGGCCCATTGCTTTTACTTTCGTTGTGAACTCTGAATATTTTAGCTAGTCTTCATGACTATGCACTTTGTAATAAAGCTATACTTGGCTATTTTTGGATCTCGATGTAGTATTTTGATACTTATGCAATGATACTATATATTTTGTACTGTGGTGCTGGCAGTGATCCAGGGACTAGCACATAACACAGGTGTTCCATCTTTATTTAAAGATGGGGCGCTACAAAATGGTATCAGAGCAAAAGTGTTGCCTGTAGGTTCGAGCCCTTAGGATTGGTTAAGCCTCCTTTTTGATCATAATATTACCATCTTTGAAGTATGTTGGATCCTAACGGCATAGTGGGATGAAGCGGCCCGGGACTAACCTTACATGTCCGCGTACATGAGACCTGTTCCACAATTATAAGTGGCTGGCCGGGTGTCTGTCTCTCTCACTATAGTGAATATCCGACTTACAAAAGAGTTGATAATAGTATTGATCACCTGTTAGAAAAGAACTTCTTTTCCTCTAAGTACTTAAGTACACCACAATTAGTATATCTTAACTTTGTCTTGTTTTAACAAACTCTACCTTTATCACTTAAGGATGTCATTCTTCACGTATCAAACCGCGGAGGACTTCAAGGACATGTGCTTTGGAAGATATCTTCTAGAGTTGGTAGAACTGTTGGCACTTCCAACACCCATCATCAAGGCAAGCCAGCTGAAGCACTTCAAAAGAGAAGATTTATGGGGAATTCGCCTTTACCAACAAGGGCGCCAGACTGAACCCAAGACTGAAGACATCCAGTACAAGTCGATTAGTGACTCCTTGGAGAAAGGGCTGAATCTCGTCACGCAGGAGCTAATAGGACGTCTTTGCTTGCAATACCAAGAAGAGTTAAAAGACCACTACTTTGCTCACCTTGGCCAACGTGACGAACATGGGATTCCTTACCGTATTTGCGAGGAAGACAAAAACAAACCAGAACCTTTGTACCCATATCTCCAAGACTTAGAACTTCACCTCTGGCAACTAGAAGAAGATAGACGCAATGAGCTGTTGAAGAATGATGAAATAATGGCACAGGTCAAGGAGACTCAAAAGAAGATTGACGCCCAAGAAGAGGTGGCCAACGCTCAAGAGGAGAAGTTCCGAGCTCACGAAAAGAAGTTTCAAAGCCAAGAAAAGAGGGTTGGAGACAAGAACAAGGAGATCAGGACCTTGAAGGATGAAATCCAGAGCAACGACGTCGAGTTCGAAGCTGATCGAGATTTGATCGAGACTCTACGCCGTGAGAAGAGAAGGCTACAAGAAAAGATTGAAGTCCTGGAGAATGAAGCAATTGAGACTCTGCACCGTGAGACGACAATGTTACAGGAGAAGAATGAGGCCTTGGAGAAGGAGGTGAATGACTACAAGGAGATCCTTGCGAAGGAAGGCATCACCATCGAGGAAGTGGAGGAAGATGAAGGAGACGTCATGGACGAAGTTTAGACTTAGTAGTTGGACCACCATGTTCTCCCTCGTTTAGTTCGTCGTTCTTTTAAAAACATTGATCTCCAACTTGTGGTGTGACAATGATAGAATTGTTTGGTTTGCAGACTCTGTTGTCTTATTAAATCAATTTAGAATACTTGTTTTGTTTTGCTAAGTAGACTTTTCTTTTTAAGTTGTCTTATGAGTGTTATTTGTGTTGACTTGGTTACTTTGTGCATGGGTAGGATTTTCTTCTTTTAGTTCTGTCTATCTTTCACTCATCTATGCTGAAAAACCCTACAGATGCCTCCTCGTCGTGATACCAGCAACGACGACGTCATGCAACAACTGATGGCCGCTCAAGCTCAGTTGATGAAAATGATGACTCAGTTCATTGCAGCAACCAACAACAACAACAACAACCACAACAACAACAACCCGCCACCTCCACCCCCACCCCCAGTGGACAGACTTGCTAGATTCCTAAGGCTTAGGCCTAATAAGTTCTCCTCTGCTACTGAACCAATAGTGGCGGATGATTGGCTCCGTTCAGTCAACAAGGACTTAGTAACTTGTGAATGTTCTGAGGCAGAAAAAGTGAGGTTCACTGCACATCTGTTGGAAGGACCCGCAGCATTGTGGTGGGAGAATTATCAAGTGACTCATCCTTTGGATGGCATGACTTGGGATGCGTTCAAGGAAGGCTTCCGGAATGCTCACATCTCCTCAGGTATAATGAACCTGAAGAAAGACGAATTTCGCAGTTTGAGGCAAGGAGGTAGAACACTGAAGGAGTATATGGATGACTTCTGTATGCTATCAAGGTATGCACCAGAGGACATGGATACTGATGCAAAGAGGAAGGAAAAGTTCCTCAATGGACTTAAGGGAGAACTGAAGATACCTTTGTCTGTGGCATATACTCCAAACTATCAAGCTCTGCTGGATCAAGCTATCACCTTGGACAACAACATAAGAAAGGAAGAGAATAGGAAGAGAAAGTTCAGTGCAAGTAAGGTTCATTCTGAAGGGACATATAAGAAACACGCCTCTGAAGTCAGTAGTCATAAACCCTGGAATCACTCCAACACTGGTAGTGGCCAAAAACATCATGGTCATAACCACAATGGAGGGAACAAAGGAAGCAATGGAGGATACAATAGAAATAATGGTGGATCCAGGGGAAACCATCATCATGGTCATAATCATGGGAATGGTAATCACCGTCCTAACCATGAAGGGAAGAAAGACTTGTCTCATGTGACCTGCTACAAGTGCAAGAAGACAGGACATTATGCAACTGATTGCCCAGAGAAGAAAGCTGATGAAAATTCCAAGCCCAATCCTTTCCAGAAGGGACAAGTGAACCACATCAATGTGGAAGAAGTTCATGATGAACCTGATGCTGTGATTGGTACGTTCTTGCTCAACTCCTTTCCAGCATTAGTTTTATTTGATACTGGAGCATCTCATTCATTCATATCAAGAGCTTTTGTTAACAAACATGGGTTAGCTGAGGAAAGTCTAGGAAAACCTATTAGGGTAAGTTCACCTGGAGGAGAGATGCTAGTAAATTCCGGGTGTAGGCAGTTAGACTTGCAAATTGGAAAACACACCTTCCCAACAGACTTAGTCATCCTGGAGACCCAAGGATTGGATGTTATCATCGGAATGGATTGGATGACTTGTTTTGAAGGAATCATAGATTGTGCGAATAGAGCAATCACCCTCACCACCCCAGAGAAAAGAAAGATTAAGTTCCGATCAACTTTCGAACTTAAGAAGATTAGGCTAAATTCTCTTAAGGGGGTTAGCCTTGGTGATGTGCTTATCGTCAAGGAATACCCAGATGTTTTTCCGGAGGAACTACCGGGAATGCCACCTGATAGAGATGTAGAGTTTCTCATCGAAGTTAAGCCGGGAACAGGGCCAATAGCAAAAAGACCTTATCCTATGGCCGTCGATGAATTGAAAGAGCTCAAGAAGCAATTAGAGGAACATATCCAGAAAGGATTCATTCGTCCAAGTTCATCGCCATGGGGAGCACCAGTCTTATTTGTTAAGAAGAAGGATCAAACCCAGAGGCTAGTCACGGATTACAGAGATATAAACGAGCAAACTATCAAAAACAAGTACCCGTTACCCAAGATAAATGAACTATTTGATCAATTGGAAGGTGCTTGTGTTTTCTCAAAGATCGATCTTTGATAGGGGTACCTCCAAATGAAAGTTAGAGAAATGGATATACCCAAAACTGCATTTGTTACGAGATATGGCTCTTATGAGTACACAGTAATGCCTTTTGGATTAACCAATGCACCAGCCTATTTCATGAATATGATGAATAAAGTGTTCATGGATTTTCTGGATAAGTTTGTGGTCGTATTCATAGATGATATTCTAATCTATTCCAAGAGTCACCAAGAACATGAAGAGCACTTGCGTCAGGTCTTGCAGAGACTACGTGAACATAAGTTGTATGCCAAGTACAGCAAGTGTGAGTTTTGGTTAGAACAAGTCGGATTTTTAGGCCATGTGGTGTCCAAGGAAGGTATAGCGGTGGATCCTGAAAAGGTTTCAGCTGTAACTAATTGGGAACCGCCGAAGAATGTTGGTGCATTACGAAGTTTCCTGGGCCTAGGAGGATACTACCGACGATTCATTGAAAACTTCTCCAAGATTGCCAAGGCCTTGACGGAATTATTAAAGAAGGAGAAGAAATTTGAGTGGACAGAGGCATGCGAAGCCAGTTTTCAGGAGTTGAAGAAACGTCTGGTTTCAGCCCCAGTTCTATGTTTACCTGATTTGGAGAAGGAATTCCAAGTATACTGTGATGCTTCACGCCAAGGCTTGGGAAGTGTGTTGATGCAGGAAGGCAGAGTGGCATCTTATGCCTCTAGACAACTCAAGAAACATGAAGCAAATTATCCAACTCATGATCTCGAGTTAGCATCAGTAGTGCATGCTCTGAAAACTTGGAGACCCTACCTGATGGGAAAAAGGTGTGAGGTATTAACGGACCACAAAAGTTTGAAGTACATATTTACACAGAAGGAATTGAATATGAGACAAAGAAGATGGTTGGAACTTATAAAAGATTATGATCTAAGCCTTCAATACCATCCGGGAAAAGCTAATGTGGTAGCAGATGCTCTGAGCCGAAAAGTGTATGTGAATGGCCTTACACCAGGAGAATTACCCGATGATTTATGTAAGGCATTTAAGGACCTCAGGTTGGAAGTAGTACCTGAAGGGTTGGTAACCTCATTAGTGGTACAGCCCACTTTGATGGACAAGATACGTGAAGCTCAGAAAGGAGACAAGGAAATAGAAGAAATCAAAGTCAATTTAAGAGCTGGAAAAGCTAAAGGATTTCATGAGGATGAGAGGGAATTTTGTGGTTTGAAAAACGTGTATGTGTGGCCAATGACCCTGACCTTAGGAAGTTAATTCTGCAAGAAGCTCATGAAACACCTTATTCAATTCATCCGGGAAATACAAAGATGTATATGGATGTGAAAGAGAGATTTTGGTGGAATAATCTGAAGAGAGAAATAGCAGAATACATCGCCAAGTGTGATGTATGTAGTCGAGTAAAGGCAGAACATCAGAAACCAGCAGGACTCTTACAACCTTTGAAAGTACCGGATTGGAAGTGGGATTCCATTGGGATGGACTTCATAACGGGATTACCAAGGACCAGATCGGGTTATGATTCTATTTGGGTTATTGTTTGTCGTCTAACCAAAATAGCTCACTTCATACCCGTGAAGACCACTTATACTAGTGCAAAGCTAGCTGATATTTACATGAAGAGAATTGTGTGCCTGCACGGCGTTCCGAAGAGTATCGTGTCTGATAGGGGGACCCAGTTCACTTCTCATTTCTGGAAGCAGCTGCACGAATCTTTGGGAACCAGATTGGAATTCAGTACGGCTTTCCACCCGCAAACAGATGGTCAGACTGAAAGAGTGAATCAGATTTTAGAAGATATGTTAAGAGCTTGTGCGCTCGACTATGGATCTAGTTGGGATGATAATTTGCCATACGCTGAGTTCTCCTACAACAATAGTTACCAAGCCAGCATTGAGATGGCACCGTTTGAAGCCTTATATGGAAATAAATGCACAACCCCACTGTTGTGGAGTGGTGTAGGAGAACGGAGTTTCTTTAGACCTGATATAATACAGGATGCTGAAGAGAAAGTCAGGCTGATTAAGGACAGATTGAAAATAGCACAATCACGCCAGAAAAGCTACGCAGATTCCAAGCGTAGAGAAGTCACCTATGAAGTGGGAGATAGAACCTATCTAAGGGTGTCACCACTTCGGGGTGTGAAAAGATTTGGAATCAAAGGAAAGTTAGCACCTCGATTCATTGGACCATTCAAAATTCTTTCTCGCAAAGGTGAAGTGGCCTATGAGTTAGAACTACCTGAAGTATTGTCTGCTGTTCATAATGTGTTCCATGTCAGTCAGTTGAAGAAATGTCATCCCGAGATGATGGGAGTTCCCTTAAAGGATACAGTACCCCTCGAGGAGGTACAATTGGAGAGTGATCTGACATACGAAGAGAAGCCCATCAAGATATTACAGACAGCAGAAAGAGTCACCCGTACCAAAACCATCAAGTTTTGCAAGGTCCAGTGGACTCATCACACAGAGGACGAAGCCACCTGGGAACGAGAGGATGACCTCCGAGAAGACCACCCACACCTATTTGCTGACCTTTCCGAAGCTCGAGGGCGAGCTCCTTCTTAAGGGGGTTAGTCTGTAACATCCCAAATTTCTCAAAAATTTAAAACTTTGCATCCATGCATCATGCATCATAAAAAGTATGGCAGTGAAATCACATAAGGAGTAGATTGAATTTTAATTATAATGTTAAATAGAATTGTTTTCATTAAAGAAGTTTATTTGAGCTCCTCATACAAATCTGTATTTTATTATTTTATTTATTTAACAAAATGATATCAAAAAGTCATAAATTAAATTAGCTTTTCAAAAACTATTTTATGAATTTTTCTGAAATGTTTTGATAAGTTTTAAAAATCAAATTTGAATTAAAGGTTTGAAATCAGAAAATTGTTTTATTAAAAAAAAGGGGGGGAGACGACCCAACTGGGCCGAAGCCCACTGCGTTACCTCTTCTCTACCGCGCGCGCGCGCTGCCTCGGCCCAACAGCAGCCCACCACCCCCTTCTCTCACTGCCGACCAGGGCCCGCACGTCATCTCCTTCATCGTGTAGAACACGAACTACCGAACCCCTAAATCGAATCGGATCAAAATCCGTTGCTAAATCGCGGATTAATCGGTCCCCTACGTCCCCATATAAACCCCCCCTCCGCCTCCGTCTCCCGCGTCCAAAACCCTAACAGAAACTCGCCAAAATCGCGAGATCATCGCCGACATTGCCGCCGCCGCAATTTGCATCTTTCCGGTGAGTTCAACACCCGAGCTTCATCCCCACACCCCCTCTGCGCCTCCCTGTCACCGTACGCGTCTAATGGACTTGCTCCGGCGTTCTCTTGTGCACCAGGGCGGCGAATCCTTCGACGACCGACGCCGCCGTCCGCCGCGCTTCTCCGACGAGCTCGCAGAGGAGGAGAAGAGCCATCTCGACCGCGTCCGTCACGCCATCGAGTTCGCCACGACCATCCGCGTCCAGTGGTACGAGTTTCGCCCTCCCCTTAGCCGTAGAACACGAGGTCCATCGTTGCCGATGATGGCGCCGCCGCGGGCACGGGATCGCCGGCGAACCGCGCCGCCCGACCCCCCCCTTTAGATCCTGGCCATCGGATCTAGATCCAATGGATCTAGATCGGGTGTATCTGGCGCGTTAGATTTAAAATAGATCGTACGGTCCACGCACGCGATCCGCGCGAACCGGTATCGCCCAATCACAGCACGCCGCGTGGCGCTTTTATTTTCTATTTCGGCAGAGATTTTGTTTTAAAAACAGAAAATAACACAAACTTACAAAAATCATAACTTTCGATCTGTTCATCCAAATTTGATGAATTTTATATCCACGTGAAGCTCTGCTCGTGTAGTTTAATATGGTTTCATTAGTTTATCCTTTTAGTGCATATTAAATTGCGAAATTAAATTGTTTAACTTTCGGATATTAAATCTATAACTTAATTAATAAATTTTCTCTCCAAATAAATCCAATTGTTTTGGAGTTATATTAATGCCCTCTGTCCAGAGAGTGTAATATGAGTGTTATTTGAAATTTCTTCTAATAGACTTAAAGAAATTGGTTTTATAATTTAAAACTACTAATATGCTCATTATTAAATGATTATTTAAAATATTAAAATATTGATCATCGTATTTTTTATGCATGAATAACAGAGAACTTAACAGAGTAATTAATTGGTCTTGTTTAGTTCATTGCATATTAAGCATGCATACATAATTTTTGTATTGATATCTTAAGTGTTATGTTTTGTGTGTTTATTGAGTGTTATTATTTGTCTCTAGATTGTGAAGAGGAGGAAGGTCCTTGTGATTGTTATTCTTGCTGTGCTTGTTCCCTTTGTTACCAAGGCAAGTGACATTCATAATCTATCCTATGTTTTCTATATGCATTATTAGTAGATTTTTGAGTAGTATGCATGATAGGGAAAGTTTTGATACTATCTTATAATGTTAAGTTAGTTTACACTTTGAAAATATCCTAGTAGTGTGTAGCCATCCCTCCCCATGCAGCCACCAAAAGTTTTATTCGATGCTTAGCTATGCTATAAAGGAGTTTACATAAATTATAAATCTTAACTTAGTACGAAGCAGAAATTGCCTAAGTACAGTTCTACACCGGCTTCTCGGCGGTGGCAGAAGCAGTAGCAGCGGTGACGGTATCCTCAGCACCGACAGCGGTACTCGGTGCATCTGGACGCGCCTCGGCCTGAGAGACCTCGGGTGGCGGTGGAGTTGAAGCATCCCGGGAAACCACGGTCTCGGTGGCGGCACCGGAAGCGGCGTCATCTTCCTCCGGAATCTCGGCATCCACGTCCTCGGTTGCACCGTTTTTGTAACATCCCAAATTTCTCAAAAATTTAAAACTTTGCATTCATGCATCATGCATCATAAAAGTATGGCATTGAGAACACATAAGGAGTAAATTGAATTTTAATTATAAGGTTAAATAAAATTGTTTCCATTAAAGAGGTCCAGTTGAACCCCTTATACAAATCTGTATTTTATTATTTTATTTATTTAGCGAAATGATATCAAAAAGTTATAAATTAAATTAGCTTTTCAAAACATATTTTTATGAATTTTTCTGAAATGTTTTGATAAGTTTTAAAAATCAAATTTGAATTAAATGTTTGAAATCAGAAAAGGTTTTGTATTAAAAAAAAAAGGGGAGACGACCCAATCTGGGCCGAAGCCCACTTCTTTCCCTCGCTATCCGCCGCGCGCGCACGAGCCAACGGCCCAGCGACCAGCCCACCTCACTCTCTCTCTCGCTGCCAGCCGGGGCCCGCATGTCATCCCTCTCCCCGAGTCGTGAAGAACACGAACTCGTGATCCTACCGAACCCTAGCGTATTGCGAATCGAAATCAGTTAGGAAAATCGCGAGGAAATCGCTCCCTACGCCCCCATATAAACCCCCCCCCCCCCTCTACCGC
Organism: Poa annua; assembly: GCA_026929855.1. NCBI lineage: Eukaryota > Viridiplantae > Streptophyta > Magnoliopsida > Poales > Poaceae > Poa > Poa annua. Next base: position 44,849,332 of record CM049430.1, read on the forward strand.
CTCTCCCGAACCCCAAAACACTAGAGGATAGCCTCCAGGCCGCTCCGAAACCGCCCGCCACCGTCCGCCATTGCCGCCGCAGAAATTCTCGATCTCCGGTGAGTGCAGAGCACCTCAAATCCTCCCGCGACCCCCTTTCGACTTCCAGTGAGCACGCGCACGTCCCTGACACCTTCTCTGCTATTCTTTTGCACCAGATCGTCGTGTACGTGTTCAACCGAAGCAAGCCGCCGCCGTTTCCATCTCCGGCGAGCTCTAGGAGGAGAAGGGAGGCACGTCGAGGACCCCAGCCGCGCCAACAGCTCCGCCTCAACCTCCCCTTCGTTGCGGTATGTTCCGTTCTTGCTCGCACAACGTAGATCGCCGGAAACACGTTTGCCGACGAGGGCGCCGCCGCGGGCACGGGATCTCCGGCGTACTCCGGCCGGCCGCGTCACACCCGTTAGATCCTGGCCATCGGATCTAGATCCAAGGGATCTAGATCGGGTGGATCTGGCGCGTTAGATTTAAAACAGATCGGACGGTCCGCGTACGCGATCCGCGCGAACCGGTATCGCCCAATCAGAGCGCGTCGCGTGGCGTTTCTATTATCTATTTTCGCAGAGAAATTGTTTTAAAAACAGAAAATAACACAAACTTACAAAAATCATAACTTTTGATCTGTTCATCCAAATTTGATGAATTTTATATCCACGTGAAGCTCTGCTCGTGTAGTATAATATGGTTTCATTAGTTTATCCTTTTAGTGTATAATAAGTTGCGGAATTTAATTGTTTAGCTTTCGGATATTAAATGTATAACTTAATTAATAAAATCTCTTTTCAAATAAATCCAATTGTTTTGAAGAATTATGAATTCCCTCTGTCCAGAGAGTGTAACATGAGTTTTATTTGAAACTTCTTCTAATAGACTTAAAGAAATTGGTTTTAGAATTTAAAACTACTAATATGCTCATTATTTAAATGATGAACTAAAATATTAAAATATTGAGCATTGCATTTTCATGCATGAATAACAGAGAAATTAAAATAGTAATTATTTGGTCTTGTTAAGTTCATTGCATATTAAGCATGCATACATATTTTTGTATTGATATTTTAAGTGCTATGCTTGTGTGTTTATTTAGTTTTATTGTTTGTCTCTAGATTGTGAAGAGGAGGAAGGTCCTTGTGATTGTTATTCTTGCTGTGCTTGTTCCTCTTGTTATCAAGGCAAGTGACATTCATAATATATCCTATGTTTTCTTTATGCATTATTAGTAGATTTTGAGTAGTATGCATGATAGGGAAATTTTGATACTATCTTATAATGTTAAGTTAGTTTACACTTTGAAAATATCCTAGTAGTGTGTAGCCATCCCTCCCCATGCAGCCACCAAAAGTTTTATTAGATGCTTAGCTATGCTATAAAGGAGTTTACATATCATGTTATAGAATTATTGCTAAGTGTTAAAACTTTGAATGCACTTCTGGGTGGAATTGGTTGTTTGGTTTATGTTGAGTGGCTTTTGGGACCATGCTTGTGGTTGTCTTTGCCTAGGATGAATTTCTATTCTACTTAGGGCCATGAGTATGGTGGTTGTCACCCAGAAGTACACTTGTGGACGGCCACCCAGGAACAAAGAGATTTCTAAGTCCCTCCAAGTTTAGAAGCTTTCCGTGCAGCCTTTTGACAATGGGCTCTGTCTAGAACTACTAAGTTGTGAGAGTGCAACCTGTCAGCTTGACAAGCAGATGTAGAGTTGATAGGTGGAACGGGTCTTGCTAGTATGGTTGCATTCTTCTTCTGAAAGTTCTTGTCTCAATTCTCTCCTTTCCATAATACACTCCGCGTGTATAGGATTTCTCGGACAAATTGAGTCTTAAGGTGAAAGTGCACAGCCTCTGCAGAATCGACAAACTGAGTACTCAGTCGTGTCCCCGGTGATGGACAACTTCGAGCAACTGGACAAGGATGGACGGAAGAATCTCAACATGGTTTTCGTAAAGTAAAATTTGACTAAGGAAAGAATTATTGGTGCACTTGGGCTTCATCCCTTGGTGCCAAGTCTTGAGATACAAAAGTATTTTACAAAAGATAGGAGAAAACTGGCTTTCTGCAAAATAGCCTACAAACTCCACCAAGCCAAATATGGATATAGAATTAGACTTGTCATAATTTATCCACCATAGTCACTTGCCAATACTTCATTGTATTGACCTCCTTCGGGGGCTGCATATTCAAATGTGCAGGTAATTCTGATGAGGAGTAAGTTTGGACTCGATTCTACACCCAACATGTCTGCTCGTGGCTTATGCTAGAAGAGAAGGCCCATTGCTTTTATTTTCGTTGTGAACTCTGAATATTTTAGCTAGTCTTCATGACTATGCACTTTGTAATAAAGCTATACTTGGCTATTTTTGGATCTCGATGTAGTATTTTGATACTTATGCAATGATACTATATATTTTGTACTGTGGTGCTAGCAGTGATCCAGGGACTAGCACATAACACAGGTGTTCCATCTTTATTTAAAGATGGGGCGCTACAAAATGGTATCAGAGCAAAAGTGTTGCCTGTAGGTTCGAGCCCTTAGGATTGGTTAAGCCTCCTTTTTGATCATAACATTACCATCTTTGAAGTATGTTGGATCCTAACGGCATAGTGGGATGAAGCGGCCCGGGACTAACCTTACATGTCCACGTACATGAGACCAGTTCCACAATTATGAGTGGCTGGCCGGGTGTCTGTCTCTCTCACTATAGTGAATATCCGACTTACAAAAGAGTTGATAATAGTATTGATCACCTGTTAGAAAAGAACTTATTTTCTCTAAGTACTTAAGTACACCACAATTAGTATATCTTACCTTTGTCTTGTTTTAATAAACTCTACCTTTATCACTTAAGGATGTCGTTCTTCATGTATCAAACCGCGGAGGACTTCAAGGACATGCGCTTTGGATGATATCTTCTAGAGTTGGTAGAACTGTTGGCACTTCCAACACCCATCATCAAGGCAAGCCAGCTAAAGCACTTCAACAAAGAAGACGTATGGGGAATTCGCCTTTACCAACAAGGGCGCCAGACTGAACCCAAGACCGAAGACATCCAGTACAAGTCGATTAGTGACTCCTTGGAGAAAGGGCTGAATCTCGTCACGCATGAGCTAATAGGACGTCTTTGCTTGCCATACCAAGAAGAGTTAAAAGACCACTACTTTGCTCACCTTGGCCAACGTGACGAACATGGGATTCCTTACTGTATTAGCGAGGAAGACAAAAACAAACCAGAAGCTTTGTACCCATATCTCCAAGACTTAGAACTTCACCTCTGGCAACTAGAAGAAGATAGACGCAATGAGCTGTTGAAGAATGATGAAATAATGGCACAAGTCAAGGAGACTCAAAAGAAGATTGAAGCCCAAGAAGAGGTGGCCAACGCTCAAGAGGAGAAGTTCCGAGCTCAAGAGAAGAAGTTCCAAAGTCAAGAAAAGAGAATTAGAGATAAGAACAAGGAGATCAGGACCTTGAAGGATGAAATCCAGAGCAACGACGTCGAGTTCGAAGCTGATCGAGATTTGATCGAGACTCTACGCCGTGAGAAGAGAATACTACAAGAGAAGATTGAAGTCCTGGAGAAAGAAGCAATCGAGACTCTGCACCGTGAGACGACAATGTTACTGGAGAAGAATGAGGCCTTGGAGAAGGAGGTGAATGACTACAAGGAGATCCTTACGAAGGAAGGCATCACCATCGAGGAAGTGGAGGAAGATGAAGGAGACGTCATGGACGAAGTTTAGACTTAGTAGATGGACCACCATGCTCTCCCTCGTTTAGTTCGTCGTTCTTTTTAAAACATTGATCTCCAACTTGTGGTGTGACAATGATAGAATTGTTTGGTTTGCAGACTCTGTTGTTTTATTAAATCAATTTAGACTACTTGTTTTGTTTTGCTAAGTAGACTTGTCTTTTTAAGTTGTCTTATGAGAGTTGTTTGTGTTGCCTTGGTTACTTTGTGCATGGGTAGGATTTTTCTTCTCTTAGTTTTGCCTATATTTCACTCATCTATGCTGAAAAACCCTACAGATGCCTCCTTGTCGTGATACCAGCAACGACGACGTCATGCAACAACTGATGGCCGCTCAAGCTCAGTTGATGAATATGATGACTCAGTTCATTGCAGCAACCAACAACAACAACAACCACAACAACAACAACCCGCCACCTCCACCCCCACCCCCAGTGGACAGACTTGCTAGGTTCCTAAGGCTTAGGCCTAATAAGTTCTCCTCTGCTACTGAACCAATAGTGGCGGATGATTGGCTCCGTTCAGTCAACAAGGACTTAGTAACTTGCGAATGTTCCGAGGCAGAAAAAGTAGGTTCACTGCACACCTGTTGGAAGGACCCGCAGCATTGTGGTGGGAAAATTATCAAGTGACTCATCCTTTGGACGGCATGACTTGGGATGCGTTCAAGGAAGGCTTTCGGAATGCTCACATCTCCTCAGGTATAATGAACCTGAAGAAAGATGAATTTCGCAGCTTGAGGCAAGGAGGTAGAACTCTGAAGGAGTATATGGATGACTTCTGTATGTTATCAAGGTATGCACCAGAGGACATCGATACTGATGCAAAGCGGAAGGAAAAGTTCCTCCATGGACTTAAGGGAGAACTGAAGATACCTTTGTCTGTGGCATATACTCCAAACTATCAAGCTCTGCTGGATCAAGCTATCACCTTGGACAACAACATAAGAAAGGAAGAGAATAGGAAGAGGAAGTTCAGTGCAAGTAAGGTTCATTCTGAAGGGACATATAAGAAACACACCTCTGAAGTCAGTAGTCATAAACCCTGGAATCACTCCAACACTGGTAGTGGCCAAAAACATCATGGTCATAACCACAATGGAGGGAACAAAGGAAGCAATGGAGGATACAATGGAAATAATGGTGGATCCAGGGGAAACCATCATCATGGTCATAATCATGGGAATGGTAATCACCGTCCTAACCATGAAGGGAAGAAAGACTTGTCTCATGTGACCTGCTACAAATGCAAGAAGACAGGACATTATGCAACTGATTGCCCAGAGAAGAAAGCTGATGAAAATTCCAAGCCCAATCCTTTCCAGAAGGGACAAGTGAACCACATCAATGTGGAAGAAGTTCATAATGAACCTGATGCTGTGATTGGTACGTTCTTGCTCAACTCCTTTCCAGCATTAGTTTTATTTGATACTGGAGCATCTCATTCATTCATATCAAGAGCTTTTGTTAACAAACATGGGTTAGCTGAGGAAAGTCTAGGAAAACCTATTAGGGTAAGTTCACCTGGAGGAGAGATGCTAGTAAATTCCGGGTGTAGGCAGTTAGAATTGCAAATTGGAAAACACACCTTCCCAACAGACTTAGTCATCCTAGAAACTCAAGGATTGGATGTTATCATCGGAATGGATTGGATGACTCGTTTTGAAGGAATCATAGATTGTGCGAATAGAGCAATCACCCTCACCACCCCAGAGAAAAGGAAGATTAAGTTCAGATCAACTTTCGAACTTAAGAAGGTTAGGTTGAATTCTCTTAAGGGGGTTAGCCTTGGTGATGTGCTTATCGTCAAGGAATACCCAGATGTTTTTCCGGAGGAACTACCGGGAATGCCACCCGATAGAGATGTAGAGTTTCTCATCGAACTTAAGCCGGGAACAGGGCCAATAGCAAAAAGACCATATCCTATGGCCGTCGATGAATTGAAAGAGCTCAAGAAGCAATTATAGGAACATATCCAGAAAGGATTCATTCGTCCAAGTTCATCGCCATGGGGAGCACCAGTCTTATTTGTTAAAAAGAAGGATCAAACCCAGAGGCTAGTCACGGATTACAGAGATATAAACGAGCAAACTATCAAAAACAAGTACCCATTACCCAAGATAAATGAACTATTTGATCAACTGGAAGGTGCTTGTGTGTTCTCAAAGATCGATCTTCGATCGGGATACCTCCAAATGAAAGTTAGAGAAATGGATATACCCAAAACTGCATTTGTTACGAGATAGGGCTCTTATGAGTACACCGTAATGCCTTTTGGATTAACCAATGCACCAGCTTATTTCATGAATATGATGAATAAAGTGTTCATGGATTTTCTGGATAAGTTTGTGGTCGTGTTCATAGATGATATTCTAATCTATTCCAAGAGTCACCAAGAACATGAAGAGCACTTGCGTCAGGTATTGCAGAGACTACGTGAACATAAGTTGTATGCCAAGTACAGCAAATGTGAGTTTTGGTTAGAACAAGTCGGATTTTTAGGCCATGTGGTGTCCAAGGAAGGTATAGCGGTGGATCCTGAAAAGGTTTCAGCTGTAACTAATTGGGAACCGCCGAAGAATGTTGGAGAATTACGAAGTTTTCTGGGCCTAGCAGGATACTACCGACGATTCAATGAAAACTTCTCCAAGATTGCCAAGGCCTTGACGGAATTATTAAAGAAGGAGAAGAAATTTGAGTGGACAGAGGCATGCGAAGCCAGTTTTCAGGAGTTGAAGAAACGTCTGGTTTCAGCCCCAGTTCTATGTTTACCTGATTTGGAGAAGGAATTCCAGGTATACTGTGATGCTTCACGCCAGGGCTTGGGAAGTGTGTTGATGCAGGAAGGCAGAGTGGCATCTTATGCCTCTAGACAACTCAAGAAACATGAAGCAAATTACCCAACTCATGATCTCGAGTTAGCATCAGTAGTGCATGCTCTAAAAACTTGGAGACCCTATCTAATTGGAAAAAGGTGTGAGGTATTCACGGACCACAAAAGTTTGAAGTACATATTTACACAGAAGGAATTGAATATGAGACAAAGAAGATGGTTGGAACTTATTAAAGATTATGATCTAAGTCTTTAATACCATCCGGGAAAAGCTAATGTGGTAGCAGATGCTCTGAGTCGAAAAGTGTATGTGAATGGCCTTACAGCAGGAGAATTACCCGAGGATTTATGTAAGGCATTTAAGGACCTCAGGTTGGAAGTAGTACCTGAAGGGTTTGTAACCTCATTAGTGGTACAGCCCACTTTGATGGATAAGATACATGAAGCTCAAAAAGGAGACAAGGAAATAGAAGGGATCAAAGTCAATTTAAGAGCTGGAAAAGCTAAAGGATTTCATGAGGATGAGCAGGGAATTTTGTGGTTTGAAAAACGTGTATGTGTGGCCAATGACCCTGACCTTAGGAAGTTAATTCTGCAGGAAGCTCATGAAACACCTTATTCAATTCATCCGGGAAATACAAAGATGTATATGGATGTGAAAGAGAGATTTTGGTGGAATAATCTGAAGAGAGAAATAGCAGAATACATCGCCAAGTGTGATGTATGTAGTCGAGTAAAGGCAGAACATCAGAAACAAGCAGGACTTTTACAACCTTTAAAAGTACCGGATTGGAAGTGGGATTCCATTGGGATGGACTTCATCACTGGATTACCAAGGACCAGATCGGGTTATGATTCTATTTGGGTTATTGTTTGTCGTCTAACCAAAATAGCTCACTTCATACCCGTGAAGACCACTTATACTAGTGCAAAGCTAGCTGGTATTTACATGAAGAGAATTGTGTGCCTTCACGGCGTTCCTAAGAGTATTGTGTCTGATAGAGGGACCCAGTTCACTTCTCATTTTTGGAAGCAGTTGCACGAATCTTTGGGAACCAGATTGGAATTCAGTACGGCTTTCCACCCGCAAACAGATGGTCACACTGAAAGAGTGAATCAGATTTTAGAAGATATGTTAAGAGCTTGTGCGCTCGACTATGGATCTAGTTGGGATGATAATTTGCCATACGCTGAGTTCTCCTACAACAATAGTTACCAGGTCAGCATTGAGATGGCACCGTGTGAGGCCTTATATGGAAAGAAATGCACAACTCCACTGTTGTGGAGTGGTGTAGGAGAACGGAGTTTCTTTGGGCCTGATATAATACAGGATGCTGAAGAGAAAGTCATGCTGATTAAGGACAGATTGAAAATAGCACAATCACGTCAGAAAATCTACGTAGATTCCAAGCGTAGAGAAGTCACCTATGAAGTGGGAGATAGAACCTATTTAAGGGTGTCACCACTTCGGGGTGTGAAAAGATTTGGAATCAAAGGAAAGTTAGCACCTCGATTCATTGGACCGTTCAAAATTTTGTCTCGCAAACGTGAAGTGGCATATGAGTTAGAACTACCTGAAGTACTGTCTGTTGTTCATAATGTGTTCCATGTCAGTCAGTTGAAGAAATGTCATCCCGAGATGATGGGAGTTCCCTTAAAGGATACTGTACCCCTCGAGGAGGTACAATTGGAGAGTGACCTGACATACGAAGAGAAGCCCATCAAGATATTACAGACAGCAGAAAGAGTCACCCGTACCAAAACCATCAAGTTCTGCAAGGTTCAGTGGAATCATCACACCGAAGACGAAGCCACCTGGGAACGAGAGGATGACCTCCGAGAAGACCACCCACACCTATTTGCTGACCTTTCCGAAGCTCGAGGGCGAGCTTCTTCTTAAGGGGGTTAGTCTGTAACATCCCAAATTTCTCGGGTGGCGGTGGAGTTGAAGCATCCCGGGAAACCACGGTCTCGGTGGCGGCACCGGAAGCGGCGTCATCTTCATCCGGAATCTCGGCATCCACGTCCTCGGTTGCACCGTTTTTGTAACATCCCAAATTTCTCAAAAATTTAAAACTTTGCATTCATGCATCATGCATCATAAAAGTATGGCATTGAGAACACATAAGGAGTAAATTGAATTTTAATTATAAGGTTAAATAAAATTGTTTCCATTAAAGAGGTCCAGTTGAACCCCTTATACAAATCTGTATTTTATTATTTTATTTATTTAGCAAAATGATATCAAAAAGTTATAAATTAAATTAGCTTTTCAAAACATATTTTTATGAATTTTTCTGAAATGTTTTGATAAGTTTTAAAAATCAAATTTGAATTAAATGTTTGAAATCAGAAAAGGTTTTGTATAAAAAAAAAGGGAGACGACCCAATCTGGGCCGAAGCCCACTTCTTTCCCTCGCTATCCGCCGCGCGCGCACGAGCCAACGGCCCAGCGACCAGCTTACCTCACTCTCTCTCTCGCTGCCAGCCGGGGCCCGCATGTCATCCCTCTCCCCGAGTCGTGAAGAACACGAACTCGTGATCCTACCGAACCCTAGCGTATTGCGGATCGAAATCAGTTAGGAAAATCGCGAGGGAATCGCTCCCTACGCCCCCATATAACCCCCCCCCCCTCTATCGCCTCTCCCGAACCCCAAAACCCTAGAGGATAGCCTCCAAGCCGCTCCGAAACCGCCCGCCACCGTCCGCCATTGCCGCCGCAGAAATTCTCGATCTCCGGTGAGTGCAGAGCACCTCAAATCCTCCCGTGACCCCCTTTCGACTTCCAGTGAGCACGCGCACGTCCCTGACACCTTCTCTGTTATTCTTTTGCACCAGATCGTCGTGTACGTGTTCAACCGAAGCAAGCCGCCGCCGTTTCCATCTCCGGCGAGCTCTAGGAGGAGAAGGGAGGCACGTCGAGGAACCCAGCCGCGCCAACAGCTCCGCCTCGACCTCCCCTTCGTTGCGGTACGTTCCGTTCTTGCTCGCACAACGTAGATCGTCGGAAACACGTTTGCCGACGGGGGCGCCGCCGCGGGCACGGGATCTCCGGCGTACTCCGGCCGGCCGCGTCACACCCGTTAGATCCTGGCCATCGGATCTAGATCCAAGGGATCTAGATCGGGTGGATCTGGCGCGTTAGATTTAAAACAGATCGGACGGTCCGCGTACGCGATCCGCGAGAACCGGTATCGCCCAATCAGAGCGCGCCGCGTGGCGTTTCTATTATCTATTTTCGCAGAGAAATTGTTTTAAAAACAGAAAATAACACAAACTTACAAAAATCATAACTTTTGATCTGTTCATCCAAATTTGATGAATTTTATATCCACGTGAAGCTCTGCTCGTGTAGTTTAATATGGTTTCATTAGTTTATCCTTTTAGTGTATAATAAATTGCGGAATTTAATTGTTTAGCTTTCGGATATTAAATCTATAACTTAATTAATAAAATCTCTTTTCAAATAAATCCAATTGTTTTGAAGAATTATGAATTCCCTCTGTCCAGAGAGTGTAACATGAGTTTTATTTGAAACTTCTTCTAATAGACTTAAAGAAATTGGTTTTAGAATTTAAAACTACTAATATGCTCATTATTTAAATGATGAATTAAAATATTAAAATATTGAGCATTGCATTTTCATGCCTGAATAACAGAGAAATTAAAATAGTAATTATTTGGTCTTGTTAAGTTCATTGCATATTAAGCATGCATACATATTTTTGTATTGATATTTTAAGTGCTATGCTTGTGTGTTTATTTAGTTTTATTGTTTGTCTCTAGATTGTGAAGAGGAGGAAGGTCCTTGTGATTGTTATTCTTGTTGTGCTTGTTCCTCTTGTTATCAAGGCAAGTGACATTCATAATCTATCATATGTTTTCTTTATGCATTATTAGTAGATTTTGAGTAGTATGCATGATAGGGAAATTTTGATACTATCTTATAATGTTAAGTTAGTTTACACTTTGAAAATATCCTAGTAGTGTGTAGCCATCCCTCCCCATGCAGCCACCAAAAGTTTTATTAGATGCTTAGCTATGCTATAAAGGAGTTTACATATCATGTTATAGAATTATTTCTAAGTGTTAAAACTTTGAATGCACTTCTGGGTGGAATTGGTTGTTTTGTTTATGTTGAGTGGCTTTTGGGACCATGCTTGTGGTTGTCTTTGCCTAGGATGAATTTCTATTCTACTTAGGGCCATGAGTATGGTGGTTGTCACCCAGAAGTACACTTGTGGACGGCCACCCAGGAACAAAGAGATTTCTAAGTCCCTCCAAGTTTAGAAGCTTTCCGTGCAGCCTTTTGACAATGGGCTCTGTCTAGAACTACTAAGTTGTGAGAGTGCAACCTGTCAGCTTGACAAGCAGATGTAGAGTTGATAGGTGGAACGGGTCTTGCTAGTATGGTTGCATTCTTCTTCTGAAAGTTCTTGTCTCAATTCTCTCCTTTCCATAATACACTCCGCGTGTATAGGATTTCTCGGACAAATTGAGTCTTAAGGTGAAAGTGCACAGCCTCTGCAGAGTCGACAAACTGAGTACTCAGTCGTGTCCCCGGTGATGGACAACTTCGAGCAACTGGACAAGGATGGACGGAAGAATCTCAACATGGTTTTCGTAAAGTAAAATTTGACTAAGGAAAGAATTATTGGTGCACTTGGGCTTCATCCCTTGGTGCCAAGTCTTGAGATACAAAAGTATTTTACAAAAGATAGGAGAAAACTGGCTTTCTGCAAAATAGCCTACAAACTCCACCAAGCCAAATATGGATATAGAATTAGACTTGTCATAATTTATCCACCATAGTCACTTGCCAATACTTCATTGTATTGACCTCCTTCGGGGGCTGCATATTCAAATGTGCAGGTAATTCTGATGAGGAGTAAGTTTGGACTCGATTCTACACCCAACATGTCTGCTCGTGGCTTATGCTAGAAGAGAAGGCCCATTGCTTTTATTTTCGTTGTGAACTCTGAATATTTTAGCTAGTCTTCATGACTATGCACTTTGTAATAAAGCTATACTTGGCTATTTTTGGATCTCGATGTAGTATTTTGATACTTATGCAATGATACTATATATTTTGTACTGTGGTGCTAGCAGTGATCCAGGGACTAGCACATAACACAGGTGTTCCATCTTTATTTAAAGATGGGGCGCTACAGTTTTCGCCGTCATCCTCGTAATCTGACTCGGAGTCAGAAGTGACGAGGCTGGCGGTAAAGACGCAAACGTTGGACCTGGAGGCGATGCGATGCGCCACTTCTTGGCGCCGCTGGACCTTAGCCGGATCGCTGCACCACGGCGAAATGGTGCGCAGGCGCTGGACCACGTCAAGGTCGAGACCCTCGTACACACTAAGTACATGGCTCAAGACCTGATCGGCACCAGCCCGCGCACCGGAGCGCTTCCAAGCGTGGACACGCTTCATGGCAGCTCGGAGTGCACTCGCCAGTTCGCTGACCGTGAGCGTCACGCTGACGCCCGGCCATAGTGCACCATGAACGTGAATCGCGGCGCTGAGCAACTCCGTCCCGATCGACCGGAGAGGCACTATCCGGGCCTTCAGGGCAGTGAGGTGATCCTCAATGTCCCAAGGGTCCGAGACGGGGCCCTTCCCGACGCGCTTCTCCCGGGAGGCAGCGACCGCAAGATTGGCAGCGTCGCGGGAGTGCTCGAATTCCCCTTTAAAAAGAAGAGCTGTCAAGCGACTAGGTCATAGGGATTGTAGCAGTAAAGAAAGAGAGCAGGAGAAAAAAGATGTCGGTCAACTTACTGTTAAGATCCCGGTTCAATCCGGTTAGCTCAGAGAGCCAAGTATCATCCTGTGACCGGAGAAGCGCCAGCTCGGTCTCGGCGAGATGAGCGCGCGCCTTGGATTGGTCCAAGGTCTCCTTCTGCTTCTTCGTCGCCTCCACGAAGCGCGTCTTCAGGTCGCTCGCGGCAGACTTGGCCTTTTCGAGCTCGGCACTTAGCCACGCGATCTCGGCATGGGTCGCGGCTAGCGCAGACTTCTGCTCCACCAAGATTTTGTGAGCGGCATCCCGCTCCTCCCGGAGGCGCCCCTCGCACTTCTTGGACTGACCAAGATCAGCAAGGACCCGGTGGAAGATACTGCCCCGTTTTTTGCCACATTCCTGAATTCAAAACAAAGAAAGTTATATCAATCTCGAGAAGGACCCCGGAGACTCGGGAGGTTCCGAGGTCAATGTCAATTTTTAAGCCACTCGGTGGAAAGGATCTCGGGGACTCGGCTTCCGAGTCCTGGGATTTTCTCTAAGATTGGAGCCGAGTGGTCTGCTATTCGGTGGAATCTAGAGCACTAAGCACCAATCTCGGGGACTAGTGGAGATGGAGCAATTTTTAAAGCTACTCGGTAGGGAAGATCTCGGGGACTCGTCTTCCAAGCCCTGTGGTTTCTTTAAGATTGGAGCCTGGTGGTCTGCTATTCGGTGGAATCTAGAACACTAACCATCAATCTCGGGGACTAGTGGGGAAGGAACAAATAAGTTTTGGAGAAGGTAAAGGGAACAAACTTACCTCGGTCACCCGAGTAACGTCCAGCGCGGCCACCTGGAGAGCGTGCAGAGCTTGGGCGCTGCGGCTAGGGCCAGCAGCGTGCAAGTCCTCCACGATCTCGGAGGCATCGGCGGCAATCCAGGCTTGGTTGTATTCTTCAATAACGCGTATGCCGGAGCCGCCAGGCGCGCGAGCAGCAACAACCTCCCGGGATCCTGAAGGCATAAAGGAGCTTACGGTTGCTCGCAGCGTCCGCAGGGCAGCAGTGGGGATCTCGGCAGGAGGTGGCGGTAACGGCGAAAACTTACCAGTGCTTAGGGCCAAGTCTTGGGCCGAGTACGTCGGGGCAGCAGAAGATTTGGCGGAGGTTGTTTTCTGCCCGGCGACCTTGGTGCGCGCTTTCTCGACAGGATGCTCAGGTTGCCGGGAAGAGGCCGCGGGAAGTTTCACCGGGGCTGTCTTGCTCGAGGCTTGCCGGGAGGGGCCGCTCGGCACGACCTGCTGAGGAGGACTTATGATCTCTGTCTCAAGCCCAGGCACCCTGCGCGGGCTCTCCGGAAGAAGGATGTCTTCCGATGCGGTCGTAGCCTGAACAGGAATCTCTTCCACCACGGGACGAGTATCCGGAGTAGCAGCGGCAGTCGGGGCGGCACCAGAAGCAGGAAGCTCGCTCCCTCGAGCGGAAGGGCGAGGTGGAGAAGAAACAGCCGGAGGCGGGCTGGGAGTCAGGGATCCCGGAGGTCGGGAGGCAAAGGATGCCGGGACGTCGAGTGCATCGCTGAAGGAAATATATCAGTAAAGACTTCAGGAGAGGCAAGATCATGTAACATAAAGCAAAGAAAATTTACCCGGAATCAACGGTGGGAGGACCCCTCCTTCGGCGTAGAGGCTTCTCGGCCGTTTGTTTGTTCGGCTTGCTCCTCTTGGGGGTGCTGCCGGAAGCATCGGCGGGGTTGGTATCGGAAGCCGCACGCTTCCGGGTCTCGGCGCGTTTCGTCACGGCCGTGGGTTTCGGAACCACTGCTGAAGCCCAGTTGAGGGGAAGAGCGTCAATCACATCGAGTATTTGACAATCAATCTCATCCTCGTCATCTGAAGAAACGGAAATAGCCTCTGAGGTTGAAGGGTTACCCGGAGCAGCAGCGCGAACTAGAGGAACGGCAAGATGATCCTCGCCATCGGGATCCTCTCTCGGCATCTTAGCCGGTGCCGGGATGTTCGGCGCGAAATTCCCGTCGGCGTACATCGCGTCCTCCTCAGTTTGCCGCTCGAAAAACTGCACGAATAAGTCATTGCATGACAACCATGTCGATTTCCAGCAGAATCCGGGTGCAAAGGCAAGTTTGCGAAAGACAGATAGAAGCACCTGTTTTAGTGGTTTTTTCCAGGATCCCCCGACGAGACCCCAGACATACTCATCCGACATCTATCGCTCGAACGCGCCGGACGATTGCGGGACGGTCCAACCCGAAGATGCTGGTCCTGGTGGGATCTAGGTTCCCGTCCATATGGCACATCTTGTGCACTCGGGTTTGTAGGGGGCAGACGCGACGGATAATGAAGCAGCGCGGGAGATCGTCGCTAGTCATCTTATCAGTCAACACGCCGAGGACGTCGTGCATACATCTGACCTCCTCGGTATCTGGAAGCCGGTTCGAGAGGTCGAATTCACGGGGAGATCCAATGGCGAACGCCGGCAGATTGATAAAATCCTTGTTCGAGGATCCCGGACCATCTCCCGAAGTCTCCCGGTTCTTCACGTAGAAGAAACTACGCTACCACTTCCGGCAGGACTCTAGTCCCTTGACTATGGGAAATCCGGAGTCCGCGCGGGGAATTATGGTGGCCGCTCCGCAGTCGACCAAGTCTTTAACTTTCTGATCCGGATTGGGGATGACTTGGCGGCGGAGGATGAAGTACTTGGCCCAGAGGTCCAAGAAAGGCCACACGCCGAGATATGCTTCCGTGTAGGTGGTGAAGACCGAAAGCATCATAATGGCGTTGGCGGGGAGATGATGGGGTTGGAGGCTATAGGTGTCGAGGAAGTTGCGGAAGAAGGGGCTAGCCGGAAGCCCAAACCCGCGCTCGAAATGCGTGAGGAATACGACGTATTCCCCGGGTTGGGGTTCCGGTTGAACCTCGCCCTCCGGGAGACGACTCTCGACTTCTGGCGGAATCCGGTGAGTCCGGTACAGCCAGTCGAGGTCCTTCTGCATAATCTCGGACACATCCCAGCACCCCCGAACACTTTCTTTAGCCATGTCGGAGAGATCTGCAGATGTATCCGGGCTACTCTGCAGGCGCAACGGCAGTTAGTCGGAGTTAGTCTACCGGGAGCTAAGATACCGGATCACAAACTCCTAAGGACAACCGGACTCCTGTCAAATAAGATCTACCGCGCGCTAGTAAATCGAAACTTAATCGATGAAAATACGCTCGTGCAAAATACAAATGTGGCCTAGTGCGAGCAAAAGGCTAAGGTGTGTAACGCGCCCTCATCCCCGCCGTGCGGCGCGTGCTCGCCGCGCGACTCGCGCTCGCCGCCGGCGGCGCCACCGCGCGTGCGTCGTGGCGCGATCGAGCACGAAGCGTCATTCCCGTAAAGAAGTTCATCGGGGCGGAGAGAAGGACTCACCGGAGAAAGCGAGGCCGGTGACGGGCAAGAAGGGCGTGACCCGATCGTGGAAGCGAAGGGCTCCGGCGACCAGCGAGAGCGGCAGCATTCGAGCTCCGGGCACGGCAACGGCGGCGTGCTCGAGACGACGGTGGGGGAAGTGAGAAGTTGAAGAAGAAGAAGAGATGACCGTTCCGGTCCCCTATTTATGGGGGGGGGATCCGGAGCGGTTTCCGAATTTCCCGCCCACGATCTCTCCGATCGTGGGTGGGATCTATTTTGTGCAGCGCGACACGTGGCGTCCACCGGAGCGCCCGATCCGGCCACACCGGGGGGTCACACAGCCCCAACGGTTGGACTTCGGATCGGCTGCGGCTCCCGGCGCGCGAACCCGAGCGGCGGCGTGCTCGGTCAGAGGCACTCGAGTGCGCATCTGATTCGACAGGACCTCGGGTGGGACCCAGCCTAAGATCTGGAATTCAATGCGGAGCCAGCGTTCAAGATTCACTCACGTGGCACTATCCGGTTACGAGCATGGTCTTCCGGTCGAAGCGATCTCGGTATGGGGATCTCGGCAAAACTCATCTCGGCATCAAGTCAAAGGATAGTCTCATATTTTCTGGGGAGATAGTTGTTATTAAAGCTGATCCCGCACATCATCCGGGGTCGCTGCGCAGCACCAGCTTCGGGGACTAGTGTCGGGGGGCTGCCCCTCCGGGTAGGGCAGATCCCGGCGCAATTCAACAGTGCAGCAACAGTGCTCGACCTTTGGCGAGAGCAAGGGCCACACCTTAGTGCACTGAAGGGGCAACTTGACCTTTCAGAGCTGGTAGAGTGCAAAGTGCCTCCTGGCAGGCGCAAGGGTCATCTCTGGCGGCTATAAATAGCTACCCCGAGCCCTCAGAACGACACAAGCATCAGCGGGGGGTTCCTCTAAGAACTAGCTTCTCGAAGATGTCTTTGCTGGTAGCCTAAGACATCTTCGGGAGGCTAGGCCTAGAGATACTCATCCTGAGACGAACTCGGGTGCATCCGGAAAGGATCTCGGATCTTCGGGAGGCTAGGCCTAGAGATACTCATCCTGAAACGACACAAGCATCTAGTTCTTTGTGTTCTTCACTCCAAGAGCTCTAAGAGCAAGTTGTAGCCCTTGTACCACATTTATATAGAGAGGAAAGGCAGGAGTAGGAGTGTTACCTCCTCATGAGGGACCTGAACCTGGGTATATCGTGTGTGTGTGTTG
The DNA here is from genome assembly GCA_026929855.1 of Poa annua. Classification (NCBI taxonomy): domain Eukaryota; kingdom Viridiplantae; phylum Streptophyta; class Magnoliopsida; order Poales; family Poaceae; genus Poa; species Poa annua. The sequence goes on from CM049430.1 coordinate 44,866,334, forward strand.
TGTGCCTTCGTGCATTTGTTCTTGTTTACTAGATCTTCCCCCTCACGCGTTGATCTTGTTTCTCGTTCTTGGGAGATCTCGGTTACACCGGGATCCTCCCCGTGTGAGCTCTTCAGCTCGCTATCCCTCCCCGGATCCACCAACGTCCATCGGCCCCACACATTAGCCATCCTATGGCATCTGCCGTGACACCACCACGACAGGAGGCGGGGGAGAGAAAGGATAGGCGCTAGGGTTAGGGTTTCGGGAGCTAAATAGGGGAGAGGAGAGGGAAAGCAGTGGGGCAACGAGGTGAGGCGACCTCGACAGAGAGCCATGGCCAGCTCCCCTGCTCCTCCACGCTGGAAAGGAACCGTACGGAGGAGAGGGATGAGGTATATGGGCCTCGGGCTGGGCCAGGGACTGGGTGCTGGGGTGCTGGGCCAAGAATTGGCCCAGCTCGGCCAGGGTTTCTTTTTTTTGTACTGTTTTCTTTTTCTTCTTTTCTGGTTTTTGTTTTTTAACAAAATGAGAGAAAGAAAACATGACAAAACTTTTAAACAATTTTTATTAGTTTCAAAATAGTCATATTAAAATATTGTTTGATTAGATATAAATAATTTGAAAACTTCAAATGAATTTATTTAAAAGCATTTGAATTCAAAATAAGAATTTAAATCTGGAATTTGAATTTGAAGCAACATATTTAATTAAATGCAACCACATATGTAAAAAGATGACATGATTCAACATTTTATTTCACACAAAAGGAAAGTTACAAACGGGCTGTTACAAGAAGGTTTTCATGGATGGAGGCAGTGGCATCAACATCATATTCGCCGACACCGTGAGAAGGATGAACAAGTCGACAGAGAAGCGGCCAGAGTCTGAAACAACCTTCCACGGCATAGTACCAGGGCAAGCAATCACACCCATGGGAACGATCACACTCGACGTCATACTCGGCACACCCGAGCACTTCAGGAAGGAGTCGATTGAGTTTGAGGTCGTCGACTGGAAGTCACAATACCATGCCATACTTGGGCGCCCAACCTTCGCCAGGTTCATGGCAGTACTACACTACTCCTACCTGATGATCAAGTTGCCTGGGCCCAAAGGAGTAATCACGGTGCGCGGCGACTTCGACCGCTCTAACAGCTACGACCGCGAGTTCCGCAGGATCTCTGAGTACTTCGGGGTCGAAGAGCACTTCAAGGCCATATCAGCCGACAATGACAAGACCGTCTTTCCACCCCGAAAGAAGCCACCCAAGGATGCCGCCTTCAACACGAACGACGACACAACAACTCACCAGGTCCATCCGAGTGACATCAGCAAGACGGTCAAAGTGTCATCAAGCTTGACCCCAGCATAGGAAGGCGCGCTCGTCGAGTTTCTACGTGAGAACTGGAAAATCTTTGCATGGCAACCCTCTGACATGCCAGGAATACCCAGGAATCTCGCCGAGCACTCCTTAAAAGTTCACAAGGACGCCAGACCCGTCAAACAAGCCATGAGACGCTTCTCCGGACCCAAATGGGACGCGATCACCATGGAAATCGACCGACTGCTGCACGCCAAGTTCATCCAAGAAACTAAAGACTCGGACTGGGTCGCCAAACCTGTCCTAGTAGAGAAGAAGAAGACGAAGAAGCTACGGATGTGCGTCGATTTCACCGCCGTCAACAAATGCTGCCCCAAGGATCACTTCCCGCTCCCACGGATAGACCAGATCATCGATTCGACAGCAGGCTGCGAGCGCCTGTCTTTCCTGGATGCCTACTCAGGTTACCAGCAGATCAGACGGAAAGTCGAAGACGAAGAAAAAACGGCATTCATCACACCCGATGGCGTCTTTTGCTACCAGACGATGCCCTTCGGGTTAAAGAACGCTGGCGCCACGTATCAGCGCACAATGCAAGCATGCCTCAAGGGGCTCATCGGGCAAATTTTCCAAGTCTACGTCGATGACATCGTCGTCACGACCCGAAAGGAAGACACCCTAGTCGCCGACCTGAACGGGAATCCGGCACCTAGAGGGGGGGTGAATAAGTGCTATTACAAATTTTAGGTCTTTTCAATTTTAGGCTCAACACAAAGGTAAATTCTCTAGATATGCAACTACGGTGAATTTACCTAAATGATAATCTAAGCAATAACAAGATAATCAAGTAAGGGAGCAAAGGTAAAGGGAACCAAGTGAAGCACGCGGAGACGAAGATGTAATCCCGAGTTCCACCCAAGGGTGTATGTCTCGTTTGGAGAGGTGTGTGCTACCACAACAGGTTAGCCGCAACGCCACAAAGGCTCACCTTCTTCTCCGATGAACTCAACCACAAAGGTTTCGAGTCCACCTTCCACTATTGATCCCCTTTTAGGGCGGAGATCGAATCCCTTACAAACGCTTGAGGCACACACCCACAACTGAATTGGGGGCTCCCAAGAAGACCACAAAAGGTCAAGGACCACAAAAGGTCAAGGTAACACCAAGAGTACAACAATGGTGAACTAGGTTTTCCCACCGGAAACCCTAGCCACGAAATCCCCAAGTGAATGGGGGAGAAATGCAAATCCCTTCGGTGAGGATGTAGATCCGGGCCTTGTCCTCCAATCCTCCAAAGATCAATGAATTTGGGTGGGGGGATTGGGAGATCTTGATGATTTGAGCTTTCAAGAATGGTAGGAGAGAGAAAATCTGAGAGCTGGCTGTTCTTGAGTGAGTGAGGGGGTATTTATACTCCCCCTCAAAATCTGGCCGTTGGCTGTCTTGGGCACCCGGAAATTCCGGTTTAAGTAGCACCGGAAATTCCGGTCACCCGGAATATCCGGGTCTTTGAAAATATCCGAGCTGAATTTCCGGTTGAGATCAGAACCAATTCTGAACTTGACTTAGCCGATTTTCTGAGGTTGACTCGGAATATCCGAGTCCTTGAAATTTCCGAGCTGAATTTCCGATTGGAGTCAGTACCACTTCTGAATCTTGACTTAGCCAATTTTCCTGGGGTTGACTCGGAATATCCGGATTGGTGAACCGGAATATCCGAGTCCTTGAAATTTCCGAGCTGATTTTCGATTGGAGTCAGTACCACTTCTGAATCTTGACTTAGCCAATTTTCCTGGGGTTGACTCGGAATATCCGGGTTGGGGAACCGGAATATCCGAGTCCTTGAAATTTCCGAGCTGATTTTCCGATTGAAGTCAGTAGTACTTCTGAACTTGACTTAGCCAATTTTCTGGGGTTGACTCGGAATATCCGGGTTGGGGAACCGGAATATCCGAGTCTGGGAAGAATTCCAGAAACTCTTTTTCTCTACAATTTGGCTTTAGGATTTGTGATATGAGTTTCACCCAAACTGAAATACTTAGCAATAGGATTAGTATATCATTGGTATTGTTAACTAACACACAAAACACTAGGGATTAAGAAATGTTCTTTCAATCTCCCCCTTTTTTGTGTTAGATGACAATACCAAGATTTGCATAGAAACAAAACGCAATATCATGTTTTTGTAGAAAATGGCTCCCCCTAAATAAATGCAAGTAAGCAACACAAAATAACAAAGGATAGGAGCAATTTTATAACAACAACCACAAGATATCACAAAGGAGAAACGAGACAAAATGTAAGATTATGGTAGCAATTGAGACTAGATAGATTTTCATACCTTGTGTATATAGAATATGAAGAGAATACCAACACAATCAATTCGAAGTCTCAACCATAATATAAAGATAGCATCAACCATTGTCTCAATACAAAGTTATCACAAATGAAATAAAGAGAGTTTCACAAGTAACTTAAAACACGATAAATGGACACAAGCGCAAATAAATGATAAACGCATAAGCTTGTGCCCGACCCTTGCAAATCCCCGAAGAAGTCCTAGTAGAGCAACTTCTCCCCCTTTGGCATCGAAACGCCAAAAAGGAAGAAGAGCGATGCTACGTCCCCATGGAAGTCTTCAGTCCGAGGGGTCCTCCTCATCATCATCATCATCAGCCTCCTCATCATCATCATCCTCCTCTTCATACTCCTCAGACGCTGCCTCCTCATCATCATCTTCCTCCTCCTCATCATAGTCATAGCCAGTGGTGTACGATCTGCCGCCAAGGTCCTGGTCAATCAGTGTCCACGGAGCCAAGGAACCCTGGTTCCACTGAGCAAAGGGCTCAGACAGAGCAGCAGGAGCAGGAGAGCCAGAAGCATGGTGAAGGATCAAGTCTTGCTTGTAATCCAGCTGACGGCGATCCTTGTAGGCATTGTATTGCTCTTTGCGGATGCCCACATTCATGCAAAGGATGTTGCGCTGGAACCAGTTCAGCTTCTTGACATGCGCATGAGTGGTAGGAACATGAGTAGAGGTAGCAGCAGCCCTCCTAGCATCACCCATGAAAGATCCACCTGTAGCTGATGTAGTAGAAGGCCTAGGAGGGGGCTTGACCACAGTCTTCTTCACATAAAGCTTCTTGAAGTCATGTGGCACCAAATCACTGCTGCTGAAGTTGTAGTCAGGGAACTTAAACTGGAGGAGCTTCATTATGTAAGGAGCATAAGGAATAGAGACCCTGGTGGTCATAGCTTCATACATCTCATTGTAGATGTAATCCATCACATCTACTCTCCAGTCAGTATCAGAACCCGAGTCCTCCACAATGCGGTTGGCGTGAAGGAGCAGGTTGCAGAGAGGGGTAACCACGTTGTCGTTGTTGCACCACTCGGTGCAATGTTCTCACGCAGGATGCGCACAAGAACATCATACAAAGGAAGCAAGTCACGAGTGAATCCAGGGGTGGCTCCCACATCATATAAGTGAGTTGTCTCCTTCTTGTTGAGCTTGTAGGGGGTGTGCATGCGAGTGCCTTGGGGATTGTCACCATCAATCCTGTAGCCCAGTACCTTGGCAAACTCCTCGAAGTTGGACTCATAGTATGATTCCCCAGTCATCCACTTCATGGTCTTCTTCGAGTCACCCTTGATCACTAGGGTGGCAAAGAACTGCATTACAAGCTGCGCGTTGTAGGCACAACGGATGAGCGTCAACCTCTCCAAACCCATGGTCTTGACAATGTGGATGGCCTCAGCAAATGCGGTTTTCTTCTGCAGAGATGCAAAGTCAAACGGGTGCATGGGTCGAATGGGCTTCGACAGTGAGAGATAGAGATCCACGAATATGTGCTCTTGCGCTTGGCACCAAAAGTTGCGATCATCGAGAGAGTTGTCTCTTGCGCTGAGGTACCAGTCCCCCTGCCTCAGCTGAGAGTAATCCACAGAATTCATCTTGGAGTAGTCCTGACGTTGGGGACTAGGGACATTCTTTCTCTTCTTGGACGAGGGCTTGCTGGCAACAGCTTTCTTCTTCCTCTGAGTTGCAGGGGCCTTTCCCTTGTTGACTGGTTGCTTGTGGACAGGTGCTCTACCTGTGTTCCTTGATCCCCCTGCGGACGGACTTCCACCTGAACCCTCATCCATTGAGGCCATTGCTTGGAGGAGTGAGTTCCCGGGGCGGAGGAGGAGCAGATCCGGCCGAGAAAGAGGTTCCCCGGCGGTCGGAGTGCTCCGGAGGGACTTGGGAACAGCAGGGGCGGCGGCTGGAGGAGAGGGAGGTCGGGGGTGGAAGAAGGGCACTAATGAGCCCTTCACCCCGAGCATGCCCTTATATTTCTGGATAAACCGCCAGACCGGATATTCCGGGTGTAACTTACACCGGATATTCCGAGTCACCGGATATTCCGGTTCAAAATGAACCGGATATTCCGACCTGCTGAACCAAAATCCCAGTTTTCAAAAGGATGACTTGTGTGCAATAGAGAGAAATGTTTTCAGGGGAAAGTAGGCTTGGGATAGATTTCCAAACTGATATTGGTACACCATACTCAACTCACAACAACCAAATCGAACCAAAAGAGCCAAGTTGAGTAGGTTTCCCACATGCATGAAAAGGAGGGAAAATAGCAACAATAAGCTCCAAATAAAATCAACTCTTCAAGGAGAGGAGGTCGGTGGCCGAGGCCACCATGTAGGAGTGTATGGCATGTTACCGCGAAGATGTATCTTGAGTACATAACCAATACTCGTCGTTTTAGCTCATTAGTCATAAGAATGAATATAGAGATAAAAGAACACTTGCTATCGGCATAATGGGGGGAGGGATGGTCCAATGTATTAGGACCGCACTCCCCCTATTTCCATGCCTACATCTAAACTAGATAAGATGCAATTACGCCCTAGGTGAGTGTGCAAGCGATCAAGCTAAGGACCTCGAATCAATGATATTAAGCTCATTCCTCAAAAAGCAAAACCTTCCTTCCTCAAGGGGCTTCGTGAAGATATCCGCCAATTCATCCCTTGTGCCCACATATGATAAGTCAATGTCTCCACGGGCCACATGATCTCTTATGAAATGATGGCGGATCTCAATATGCTTGGTTCTTGAATGTTGCACCGGGTTGTAGGCAATCTTGATGGCACTTTCGTTGTCACATAAAAGAGGCACTTTGTCGCAATCGACTCCGTACTCCTTTAAAGTTTGCCTCATCCATAGCAACTGAGTGCAACAACTTGCGGCGGCAACATACTCGGCTTCGGCGGTGGAGAGAGATATGCAATTTTGCTTCTTAGAAGACCAACTCACCAAGGACCTCCCAATAAATTGACAAGCACCGGAGGTTGACTTCCTATCATCATGATCTCCCGCCCAATCGGAATCCGTGAACCCACATAATGAGAAATTTGCATCCTTGGGACACCACAATCCATAAGTTGGGGTATAAGCCAAATATCTAAAGATTCTCTTGACCGCCACATCATGGCTTTCTTTAGGAGCCGTTTGATATCTTGCACATACTCCTACGGCTAGCACTATATCCGGTCTAGATGCACAAAGGTAGAGGAGAGATCCAATCATGGAGCGATATACCTTTTGATCCACATCCTTACCCTTCGGGTTGAGCTCAAGGTGGCATTTGGTTTGCATTGGAGTAGAGGCACCCTTGAGATCAAGCAACTCGTACTTCTTGAGCATGTCTTGAATGTACTTTGCTTGGTTGATGAACGTTCCTTCCCTCAATTGTTTGATCTCAAATCCGAGGAAGAACTTCATCTCGCCCATCATAGACATCTCAAACCTGTCAGTCATAAGCTTAGAGAATTCTTCGTTAAATGCTTTGTTAGTCGATCCAAATATAATGTCATCCACATATAATTGACAAATGAAAAGCTCCCCATTAACTTTCTTAGTGAAAAGTGTGGGGTCGATTTCCCCAACTTGGAATCCGCGGTCTACAAGTAGTTCTCTAAGGTGCTCGTACCACGCTCGTGGGGCTTGTTTAAGGCCATAGAGTGCCTTATCCAACTTGTAGACATGGTTCGGATACTTGAGGTCCTCGAACCCCGGTGGTTGCTTAACATAAACAAGTTCATTTAGTGGACCATTTAGAAAAGCGGATTTAACATCCATTTTTTGCAACTTAAAGTTATGGTGAGAGGCATAGGCAAGAAGAATACGGATTGACTCAAGTCGAGCCACGGGCGCGTAGGTTTCTCCAAAGTCAATGCCTTCAATTTGAGAGTAACCTTGAGCCACCAATCTTGCCTTGTTCCTCACCACCATGCCATGTTCATCTTGCTTGTTCTTGAATATCCACTTGGTGCCGATAACATTGCGGCAATCTTTGGGTCTTTCCACCAACTTCCACACTTTGTTGCGCTCGAAGTTGTTGAGCTCTTCATGCATAGCATCAAGCCAATCTTTATCTTCAAGAGCTTCAAAGACCTTCTTGGGTTCCACCATGGAGATGTGAGCTTGATGTTCACTAAAGCTTGCGAGTTGTCTTCGGGTAGAGACCTTGCTTCTCACATCACCAAGCACCTTGTCAAGAGATAGAGCTCTTAATTCTTGTGAGGTGCCAACCCTATTCAAGCGGAGGATCTCGATTTCCCTCCGAGTGGTGGGAGGAATCACTTGATCATCTTGATCATTCATGTCTCCGCCTTGACTGATTTGATGGCCTTGATCAACCATTGGAGTGGTGTCCATTGGTGAGGGAGAGGGTTGATCTTGGCCTTGCGAACTGCCACCGGGAATGTCAGCAGGACCGGATATTCCGGGTTCAGGGACCGGAAATTCCGAACCACCGGAATTTCCGAGTCCAGCTTGAACCGGATTTTCCGGTCCTCCGGAAATTTCTGGAGCAGTTGTAGAATCTTGTTCTTCTTCTTGGCAAGGTGCATTGGGCACGGTGTTGTCGATGGGTGTTTCTTGTGTTGGGGTGGTCACCACTTGTGAAGAACTTGGTCCTTGTTGATCAACCTCATAATAGAGTTCAACGGGGCGGTGGACTCCCAACCCCATTCTTCGGATAGCATCTTGAGGTTCATCATCACCTACACCGGAAACACCACTTTGCTCCACGAGGGAGCAGTCATTCTCCTCGAATACCACACTACAAGTTTCTATGATTATGCGCGAGGCCTTATCATAGACTCTATAAGTGTGGGATTCGGATCCGTAGCCCACAAATGTCCCTTCAAGAGACTTAGAATCAAACTTGCCCAAACGAACACCTTTGATGAGATAAAAACACTTACAACCAAATACTCGGAAGTAGGAGATATTGGGCTTGTTCCCGGTAAGCACTTCATAAGGTGTCTTCATGAGTCCTTTGCGAAAGAAGAGTCGGTTGGATGAATGGCAAGCGGTGTTGACGGCTTCGGCCCAAAAGTTGTGAGGGGACTTGAACTCTGCCATCATCGACCTTGCCATCTCAATAAGTGTGCGGTTCTTCCTTTCGGCTACACCATTTTGTTGGGGAGTATAAGCAGCGGAATATTGATGACGAATCTCTTCTTCACTAAGGAACTCGTTTAAGGTGTAGTTCTTGAACTCGGACCCATTGTCACTTCGTATCACCAAGATAGGGACATTGTGTTGACGTTGAGCTTCATTGGAGAAGTCGATGATAGTTTGTTGAGTCTCCATCTTCGTCTTGAAGAAGAAAACCCATGTGTATCTTGAATAGTCATCAACAATCACCAAGAAATATTTCTTGCCACCAAGACTAGCTTCCGGAATGGGACCAAAGAGGTCAACATGGAGAAGCTCCAAAACCCTCTTTGACGAAATGATGGTCTTGCTTGGATGGTAGATGTCATGCATTTTTCCTTCAACACACGCCCTACACATTCGATCCTTCGAGAAAGAAACATGGTCTTTTAGTCCTAGGATATGGCCACCCTTGTGGAGACTTTGCAAAGTCCTCATGTTGACATGGGCTAGTCGGCGATGCCATAGCCAACCCAAGTCCGCCTTTGCGAATAGGCACATTGTATGGGAAGTGGTGACTCCGGAGAAGTCAACCACATAGAGCCCATTCTCAATGTACCCAACGAAAGACACATTGAGAGACTTGCTCCGCAAGAGAATGACCATTTCCTTTTCGAAGACAACGGTATAACCCAAACAAGTTAAGGAATGGACGGAGATCAAGTTGAAACCTAGGGACTCGACAAGCAAGACATTCACAAGTGTGATGTCCGGTGCCACTACCACCTTGCCGAGCCCTATTACCTTAGACTTAGAATTATCACCATATGTAACGGTCATTTGATCATCATTGGGCTTCAACTCCGTTACAATATCCTTGCTTCCGGTCATATGACAAGTGCACCCACTATCAATTATCCATTTCGATCCTCCGGAAGCAAGGCCCTACACACAATCAATTCTTGGGTTTAGGTACCCATTTTGCAATGGGTGCCTTTTGGTTAGCAACAAGGGTCTTTGGTACCCAAATAGCATATTCAATGTAACCATCAAAAGGACCAATGTATCTAGCATAGACATCCCCATAATAATCAACATATAAAGCATAGTTGGGGTTAGATATGCCCGCAAAGTCATTACGAGTGGGAGTGCCCCTTGTGGCATTTCCACTCGCAATGTCAACCTTCTTAGCTTGTGCGGACTTGGTCTTCTTCTTGATCTCCTTCTTCTCCTTAGCAACATAGCCTAGACCTTCCTTACCCTTGTGGGGCACTCGCTCATGAAGAGGAGTAGTGAGTGTCCCCTTACCTTTATCAAGAGAGGTCTTGGGCTTGGTTGCCATAGAAGGAACAAACACAACCCTAGCAATACCCTTCACAACATTTGCATTAGCATTCAAAGGAGTAGAGGTGCGAGGTTTCTCAAGAGTAGATATCCGAGATTGGAGTTGATCACGAGACTTGAGAAGACGTTCGTGATCACTTGTCAACACCTTGTGAGCATTGTCAAGTGACTCGAAGTCTTCGCAAAGTCTAGCATGAGCAACTACAAGCTCGGACTTTTCATTTTGCACAATTTTACATTTAGCAAAGTAGAGATCACGATCCTTAGTCATCTTAGCAAGTTGCTCCTCGAGGAGAGCATGAGCTTCTTGTTCATCTTCGAGAGAGGATTGGAGAGACACCTTAGCGTGTGCATCCTCTCTCTCAATCTCACCTTTTAGTTCAAGCTCATCCTCAAGCTCACCTATACGACTCATGATTGAGCCAAAGTGTTTCTTTCCTTCTCCTTGCAAGTTAGTCATGAATTTATCAAAAGCAATGATTTCTTCCTTGACTTCTAAGCTCATAGCATCATCAATGTCATGTGATATGGAGTTGGGGGATAATTGTACATCGGATGTCTTTGCCATAAGACATCTTGCATTCTTGACGATGGGGCTCTCGTTTGGTGAGGAGAAGAGTGATGGAGGTGTGGAAGACATGGCTAGTGTGGCCACTTGCGTTGGAGTATCCTTCTTGTCACTATCTTCATCATCGGTGGGATATTGCTCTTGAGTCACCAAGACAATCTTTTGGTTCTTCTTGAAGAAAGGCTTCTTCATGGGCATGGGCCCCTTGCCCTTCGTCTTGGCCACGAGCCTCCCACCATGATCCTCTCTTCTCTCCCATGGGCAATCGGCAACAAAGTGGCTCTTGTCATCGCAGTTATAGCAAAGCCTCACTTTGTTGAAAGGCTTTCCTCCGTTGGGGGGGGGGGGGGGGGGGAACTTCTTGTCAATCCTTGCTTTGGCCCTTCCGGGGTTCTTCCAAAAGGTTCTTGCCGCAAGACCCATGTGTTGAGTGAGAGTGCTTGAGAGAGCTTCACTAGATAGCTCGACTTGATCATCACACTCCTCTTCATCCTCTTCTTCAACGGTGGCCTTCAAAGCAATTGAGGCATGCTTGTGCATCCCTATGGCTCTAGCTCTTGCATCTTGTGCAATCTTGGAGGCCACCTTGTATGTGGTCATCTCTTGCATAACTTCATTGGATGTCATCTTTGCAAATTCATGTCTCCCTTGGAGTGTCTTCAAATCCGTGTCCTCAAAGGGCATGAGAGCGGTCACAAACTTCCTCTTGATCCAAGCATCATTAATGTACTCCGCCCCGAGGTTCTTGAAGGAGTTGGCAACCAACACCAACCTCCGGTACATGTCCTCGTGGCTTTCTCCATCCAACTTTTAGAACCCTTCCACCTCATTGCATAAGGCATCATACCGGTTCTTCTTCATGCTCTCATTCCCAACGAAGATGTCGGAAAGAGCATTCCAAACTTCCTTGGCGGTGGAGAATTGTTGAATGAGCGCCATGTCCTTCTCTCCAACGGCCATTTGGAGTTGATGAAGAGCGGTGGCGTTGAGTTGGCTATCAACCACCTCTCTTCTTGTCAAGTTGGTTGGATCATGGGGCTTGTATCCTTCTTCAATAATGCGCCAAAGCTCAATGGAGGCACTACATAGATGAGACTTCATTAGAAATACCCATTGAGAGAAATGAGTAGGTTTAAGCTTAGGAGGATCACTTCTAAAGTTTACATGAGGGTGAGGGATAGGAGGGTTAGGAGAGTAATTATGGTTGACATTATGAAATTCCTCTCCTTTGGGGGTGTTAGAGGAGCTAGGTGGTTCATCCTTTTCCGCCATCCCGGGAACACTTGAGGTAACATCTTTGGACCCATCCGAAGATGACTCCTTAGAGTTCCCCGCATGTTCCTTAGGAGGAGGAGAGGGAGAAGTAGCCTCGGGCTCCTTAGACTTCAAGAGTGTCATGAGCATCTCATTCATCTTGAGGAGTTGGGCCTCCAAGGACGATCTCATATCAATAAGATCGGCCATGGTTGCCCCTTTGGCTAACGCCTCCTTCTCCGCCTCTAATTTTTCACGGGTGGCCCTCTCGGCATCGGATTCCGTCATTGTTGCACTTAGGCGGTTAAGCCCTTAAAAGTGAACCTGGCTCTGATACCAATTGAACGGGAATCCGGCACCTAGAGGGGGGGGGTGAATAGGTGCTATTACAAATTTTAGGTCTTTTCAATTTTAGGCTCAACACAGGTAAATTCTCTAGATATGCAACTACAGTGAATTTACCTAAATGATAATCTAAGCAATAACAAGATAAGCAAGTAAGGGAGCAAAGGTAAAGGGAACCAAGTGAAGCACGCGGAGACGAAGATGTAATCCCGAGTTCCACCCAAGGGTGTGCGTCTCGTGTGGAGAGGTGTGCGCTACCACAACAGGTTAGCCGCAACGCCACAAAGGCTCACCTTCTTCTCCGATGAACTCAACCACAAAGGTTTCGAGTCCACCTTCCACTATTGATCCCCTTTTAGGGCGGAGATCGAATCCCTTACAAACGCTTGAGGCACACACCCACAACTGAATTTGGGGGCTCCCAAGAAGACCACAAAAGGTCAAGGACCACAAAAGGTCAAGGTAACACCAAGAGTACAACAATGGTGAACTAGGTTTTCCCACCGGAAACCCTAGCCACAAAATCCCCAAGTGAATGGGGGAGAAATGCAAATCCCTTCGGTGAGGATGTAGATCCGGGCCTTCTCCTCCAATCCTCCAAAGATCAATGAATTTGGGTGGGGGGGTTGGGAGATCTTGATGATTTGAGCTTTCAAGAATGGTAGAAGAGAGAAAATCTGAGAGCTGGCTGTTCTTGAGTGAGTGAGGGGGTATTTATACTCCCCCTCAAAATCTGGCCGTTGGCTGTCTTGGGCACCCGGAAATTCCGGTTTAAGTAGCACCGGAAATTCCGGTCACCCGGAATATCCGGGTCTTTGAAAATATCCGAGCTGAATTTCCGGTTGAGATCAGAACCAATTCTGAACTTGACTTAGCCGATTTTCTGAGGTTGACTCGGAATATCCGAGTCCTTGAAATTTCCGAGCTGAATTTCCGATTGGAGTCAGTACCACTTCTGAATCTTGACTTAGCTAATTTTCCTGTGGTTGACTCGGAATATTCGGGTTGGTGAACCGGAATATCCGAGTCCTTGAAATTTCCGAGCTGATTTTCCGATTGGAGTCAGTACCACTTCTGAATCTTGACTTAGCCAATTTTCCTGGGGTTGACTCGGAATATCCGGGTTAGGGAACCGGAATATCCGAGTCCTTGAAATTTCCGAGCTGATTTTCCGATTGAAGTCAGTAGTACTTCTGAACTTGACTTAGCCAATTTTCTGGGGTTGACTCGGAATATCCGGGTTGGGGAACCGGAATATCCGAGTCTGGGAAGAATTCCAGAAACTCTTTTTCTCTACAATTTGGCTTTAGGATTTGTGATATGAGTTTCACCCAAACTGAAATACTTAGCAATAGGATTAGTATATCATTGGTATTGTTAACTAACACACAAAACACTAGGGATTAAGAAATGTTCTTTCACGACCTCCGCAAGGTCTTCGCGGCGCTGGATGAATATCAGATCAAGCTGAACCCAGAGAAGTGCATCTTCGGCGTGCCAGCCGGAGAATTGCTAGGGTACCTCGTCTCTGCGAGAGGAATTGAAGCAAACCCAGAGAAGGTGCAGAACATACTCACAATGCCAGCACCAACCAAACTCCGTGAGATACAACGACTGGTTGGCCGAGTCGCAGCTCTCAGCAGGTTCATAAGTAGGTTGGGTGAGAAGGCCCTGCCCTTCTACCAACTGATGAAGAAGACTGGCAAGTTCGAGTGGACAGAAGAAGCGCAAGACGCATTCGACCAGCTCAAAAAGACCCTGACGACTTCCCCAGTCCTGGTAGCACCACTTGAGAACGAGCCGGTATACCTGTACGTCTCAGCAACCAACAGGGTGGTGAGCACCGTACTCGTAGTGGAGCGAGAAAAAGAAGGGCACGGTCACCCTGTCCAAAGACGAGTCTACTACCTCAGCGAAGTCTTGACATTGTCCAAGCAAAACTACCCGCACTACCAGAAGCTGGCCTACGGGGTCTTCATGACTTCTAGAAAGGTCGTCCACTACTTCTCCGAGCACCCGATCACGGTGGTAAGCTCCTATGGGCTAGCAGACATCCTCAGAAACCAGCGCGCGACAGAAAGAGTCGCCAAGTGGGTTGTCAAACTAGGACCCTGGGGGATGAAGTATGCTCACCCGAAGTCGATCAAGGCCCAAGTCCTCCCAGAATTCACCACCGAGTGGATAGAAGCCCAGCTACCAGATGTCCCAGACTTGTCCAACGCATGGACAATGTACTTCGACGGCTCCAAGAAGTTCAAAGCGGCAGAGGCAGGAGTCGTCCTCATCTCCCCCAAAGGCGACAAACTGAAATACGTTATGCAGATGGACTTCCCAACACCCTCCAACAACGAAGCAGAGTACGAGGCCCTGATCCACGGCATGCGGTGGCCAAGAACTGCGGCGCCACTCACCTCATGTGCAGCAAACCATGAAGTCCTGCGACGCCATCGCCGACAACATGATCGCCTACAGAGACCTATACAACCAGCTGGAGGGAACATTCGACGACTGTGAGTTGCGGCACATTGGACGCGACATCAACGAGGAAGCCTACGCCCTCGCCAAGATGGGATCAGACAAAGTACCAGTTCCACCCGGCGTCTTCCTCGAGCGCATCACGCAGAGATCCATCAAGACTCGACCCGCAACAATCCCCTCCACACCGGCAACGAGCACGGCCAACCCGCCGAGCAAGGAAAAGGAACCCATGGAAGTCATGCTGGTCGAAGCCACATGGATGGGATCATATATGGCTTACATGCTGCACCAAAGGCTTCCAACCGACCCAGTCGAAGCCAAGCGCATCATTCGGTGCTCCAAGAGTTTCACCATCATCAATGGTGAGCTATACAAGAGAAGCATCTCAGGAATCCTACATAGGTGCATGGATCCAGTCGACGACCAAGCTATCCTACTCGACATTCACGCCGGCGTCTGCGGGCACCACGCCAGCACTCAGGCCTTGGTGGCCAAAGCGCTACGAGTCGGGTTCTACTGGCCAACAGCTATGCAAGACGCAGAAGACCTAGTAAGGAAGTGTCCCGGGTGCCAGGAATTCGCCAACAAGCCACACGCACCGGCGTCCGCGCTAAAGACAATACCACTAGCCCGGCCCTTCGCCCAATGGGGGTTGGACATGGTAGGCCCGCTGAAGAAATCCTCACCCGTAGGACACACTCACCTCCTGGTTGCAGTCAACAAATTCACCAAGTGGATCGAAGCCGTGCCTATCACGAGTTCAACTGCATCGTCAGCAGTCAACTTCATCAGATCCATCATCTTCAGATTCAGAGTACCAAACGGCATCATCACGGACAACGGCTCGAACTTCACAGCCGAGAAATTCAAGGATTTCTGTTCGGATCAAGGCATCAAGCTCAACTATGCATTTGTTTCACACCCGCAGTCCAACGGGCAAGTCGAGAAAGCCAACGGTCTAGTCTGCAACGGCATCAAGAAGCGGCTGCGAGTACCGCTGAGACGGGCCGCGTGCGCATGGGTCGAAGAACTGCCATCAGTACTCTGGAGCCTGCGAACCACGCCCAACAGGTCCACCCAGTACACTCTATTCTTCATGGTGTATGGTGCAGAGGCGGTACTGCCATGCGACATCAAATTCGACGCTCCACGGGAGGTCGCCTACGACGAGTCAGATGCAGAAGAAGCACTCGAAGACAACATGGACATCCTGGATGAAGCCCGCGACATCGCCCTGGCACGCTCAGCCGTGTATCAGCAAGACCTGCCCAACTACCATGGACGGAGACTGCGGCCAAGGGCATTCGTCGCAGGCGACCTAGTTCTCCGACTCAAGCAGAAGAAGGTGCACAAACTTGGTTTCCCATGGGAGGGCCCGTACATTGTGACAGAAGCAATTGGCAATGGAGCCTACCGCCTGAAGGAATCGAAGACGGGTGCAGCCTGCAGCAACCCGTGGAACGTCGCACAGCTTCGTCGTTTCTACGCCTAGTCGACTCAGTCATTGTACCAAAAGAAAGCATGTCAAGGCGGCAGGTTTCAGACGCACTCTTTCCCTTACCAGGGTACCTAAGGGAACTGGAAGGGTTTTAACAAGGCGGCCTGCTCGCAAAAATCAATAAAGTGATTTATGGAACAAGCTCTCCTGTTTACTCTTTCAGTCAAGGCAATACCTAACCTAGGCCGCCACTCGAATCACTCGGGGGCAGCGCCATACAGGTCAAGTAAACAGCCTAGGCCGCCGCCCGACACACTCGGGGGCTGCGCCATACAGGCCTTACTCGCAAAATCCTAGGCCGTTGCCCGACCTGCTCGGGAGTCGCGCCATACCGATCAAGTCAAAAAATCCTAGGCCGCCGCCCGACACACTCGGGGGCTGCACTTTACAGGTATCACTTGAAGTCCTAGGCCGCCACTCGAACCACTCAGGGGCTGCGCCATACAAGCCTTACTCGCAAAATCCTAGGCCGCTGCCCGACCTTCTTGGAAGCCGCGCCATACAGGTCAAGTCAAAAAAATCCTAGGCCGCCGCCCGACACACTCGGGGGTTGCGCTTTACAGGTATCACTTGAAGTCCTATGCCGCCACTCGAACCACTCGGGAGCTGCGCCATACAGGCCCTACTAGTAAAATCCTAGGTCACCACCCGAACCACCCGGGGGCTGCGCCGCACAGGTCAAGTCAAAATATCCTAGACTGCCGCCGGATACACTCGGGGGCTGCGCTTTACAGGTATCACTTGAAATCCTAGACCGCCACTCGAAATGCTCGGGGGCTGCGCCATACAGGTCCACAACAAAGACCTAGGCTGCCCCCCAATACACTCGGGGGCTGCGCCACGCAGATCAGGACTCGAGCTCAATGCACTCGAGCCGCGTCGCACAAGGACTAGGATTAAGTCGCACTAAGTCCACTCGAAGGTGCACACCAAATATTCGCACAGTAATGCAAACAGTTTCAACTTGCTTACTCGGGAGCTCCCTCAACCTAATACATTTATATTTATATTTGGTAAATTTGCCTCCTATGACTAACCCTGTACAACAGAAGATTGCTACCCCTAATCTGCAGGCTCATCCTTTTGCGCATCGAGTGGCCCTACGAGGCACTCACTCAGCTTTTGGACCTGTTGAATCATCTGGCGTGCAACTTGCAAGGTATCGGCGTAATCGTCATCCCCAGGCAGGCCACCTAAAAACCTCTCTAGAGAAAGATTTGGCCGGTGCAGTCGGACATACGCCAGCGCCACGTTCGCCCCGGCGACGAGTTGGGTGTCGACAACCTCTTTCAACGCGTCACCTTCCCGGAACCTCTCCAGCAACGTGGCCAACTCGTGGGGCTGACCATTATGCGGGAAGTACACGCGATGGATGTGCCAAAGGGTCTTCCTGCAACTTTCAAGGAGAAAAGCAGCCCGCCAGGTACGATCAAGCATACACGCGAGGATACGCCCTCTCGATCTGTTCGACCAGAAGTGGCGCGCCTCGTGAGAATCGCCAGTTGCCTCCCGGGTGACCCGCTCTTCAACCCGAGCCTGCTCAGCTTGCCAATCAAGGTTAACATCTGCATCAAGAAGCTACTAGCGTTACAATCCACAAATCACAAGAAGGAAGTCAAAGGTGAAATGCTACCAACCTTGCAGCTGTCGACTGATCAAATCAATCTCGCCAAGCAAGAAGTCCTCGCGCTGAGAGAACTCAACGACAGGGCGCGACTTAGAGCGCTCTAGCTCCAACTCGACAGGCTTCAGACTCGCCTCGAGGTCGACCACCTTGTTCCTCATGTAGGTGATCAACCGTTGGTCGTTCGTGCTCCGCTGATGCATTGGTGTTGATCGACGACGGCGCAAAGCCGCAGTAGAGCGAGAACCTCCCTCACCACTCGCGCCAGTCGCCGAAGCAATGGAAGAGGTATCGCGCATGTTAGTCTGTCACAAATATGCAGTGTCGATACCGAAAAGGGGACTTCTTAGCCAAAGCAAAGTTGAAGTGAAGGAACATATAATTCAGCACAAAAGATATTCAAGGCCAGAAGACCCGACAAAATATAAGTCATTACAAGCACAGACTACTACGAGTGCCAAGTCCTACACTACAAGATTTCTATGCTATTGACTCCCACCGGGAGCGACTCCTCCGAGTAGCAGCCGCCTCGGTTGCCTTGGCGATCCCCCTCTCGAAGGTGGCCACAAGCTTCACAGCCAGCTGTGTAGCCTGAGCCTTCACCCCGCTAAGGGACGCGGTCTTGCCGTCAGGCCTTCGAGGGAAGCCGCTAACAACTTTCTCGAAGTCGCCAGCGACCTGGTGACCAAGCAGAAGCTGGAAGGTGAGCTCGGAGCCGCGTACCGTCTGCGCCCGAGTGAAATCCGCAAGGGTTGTCGCGTCATCTTCAAACGGCGCCGTGAGGGCTTCGACGGCAGCCGGTGGCGGCGCACTGGGAAAGATACTCCGATGCACAGTTGCCAGCGCTCCGGTCGACTTCTGCAACGACGCCGTCAACTTCTGCAGCACAGCGGAGGCATACGCGCAGACACGATCAAGAAACTCGACCGCGGTGGCCAAGTCGACATCGTCACTAGACGAGCCTTACGGAGGAACGCCTCCGCATTTCTCTGGACAAAAGGTCAGAAATCAACACAAGGCAAATCTAGAAAAGACAAAAGTAGGTGTTAAGCCGAAAAGCTCACCTCCAAGGGCGCCGGCGAGTGCGAGCAGGCGGTCGACTTGGGTCTTCTCCTGGACGACCCGCACACGCTCACGCTCCTGCGACTTGTGCAGAGCTTTCTCCAGCTCAGCCTGAGCCTGAAGCTTCAACTCCAGCTCTGCATTCCGCCTAGCGGCCTGGTCCAAGGAGGAGCGTAGCTGATCCCTCTCCTTCTCCAGGCGAACATAGGCAACGGCTGCCTCAAGCTGCTGGCGGTAGTATGGCTGCAAAACAAGCAAGAAACTATCAAGTTGCGGGAGACTATCCTAGTCACCCACACCTTCGGGGGCTACTCCCATCGGGAGCGCTGTTCGCGCACCCGATGTAACTACAGAAGAACAAGAACGAACAAGAAAAGGAACTTACGTGGTCCAGGAGGTCGGCATCAGCCGAAGTCGCCGGGGCAGCGCCACTCGGCGCCACGGAGCCACCAGCCTGCGCATGCTCCTCGACCGCCACCCGCATAACTAGCTCGGTCGAGGGAGCAGACGTGTGCTCCACTTCACGTGGAGGGGAGCTGACACCGCCAGAGCGGTAACTGGCACAAGATTCAAAGAAAATCAACTCGAAGCCTGAATCTCACGAAGGCAACTCGACACAAAAAAATGAAAGAGCAAGTTACCTGGTAGTCTCGAGGTCATCGTCGCTCCCCAGGGAGACGTAACTCGTGCGGCGGCGCAGAGCTAACAAGAGGAGCAGCCAAGGGCTCGTCCCAGTTGTCCTGGGACCGCGCACCCAAAGAAGACATGCCATCCTCCTCCAAGTCAGCAGCTGCATCCTTCGTAGGCGACGAAGCAGTCGCAGAATCGCCGCTACTCCGCATCTTCTGCTTCTTCCACGCGGGTTCCTCTTCCTCTTCTTCATGCGCCTCGTCGTTCGATGAGACGGCGGGTGGAATATCTTCATCGTCACCCTCCTCCTCCACATACGTCGCCTCGTTGTGAGGTCCGTTTTCAGGGAGTGGAGGAAGGCTGACAAGAAAAGAACGGCCCTGTGACAAATAAGGACAAGTCGAATCAAGGAACAGAAGATCAAGAGATCAAGACAAGAAAATAAGAAAAACAAGTAGAAGCTTACCTCGGGAACAGGGTTCGCCACTCCGTACGCGGCGACGGGACACTTGACGTTGCAAGGGTCCGCGGCTCGGAGGCTAGTGATGCCCCTCACCTTGATCTCCACCTCCTCGTCGTCAAGCGGCGGCTCACTGGCGCCCTCGGCTGCCCCACATTGGGTGGGGGCGAGCGCGGAGTGGCTGGACCCGGAGCCTGAAGAAGGTGGCCATGAGGTGGACGCCGCCCGACTCGCGTCCCAAGGACTTGAGCAAGATGTGCAGCAGGCTCAGCAGCGGGCTCGCAGACTCCTTCTCTTCCTCAGCAAGCGAGTGCGCCCAGGCGCGAGTCTTCCGCAAGTCGCGCTCACCGTTAAAGTCTGCCAGACCCTCCTGGTCGCACCTGATGTAGAACCACCTCTTCCGCCACCCCTGGACGGAATCCGACTTCTTCATCTGAAAGTACGCGGTGTTGCCGCGCACCTGGATGCCGAAGCCACCCACTGGGTATGTCAACCCGCTCTTCCCCACGTTCTTCCGAACAAGGAAGAGCGACTTCCATAGAGCCCAGTGGGGAGCGATCCCCATAAAGCACTCGCAGAGCACGATAAAGCTCGCGATGCTTAAGACGCCGTTGGGGGTCAGATCGTGGATCTGAACCCCATAGGCGTACAGAAGACCACGAACAAAATCGTGGAGAGGGAACCCGAAGCCCCGTGGAAGGAAATCCACGAAGCAAACGCGTTCCCCCTCGCGAGGAGCGGGGTACACCTCCTTACCAGGGGCACGTACCGTGGCCTGGTCCGTCGGGGGCAGCAGGCCCTGCGAGCGCAGGACCTCGAGGTCGGTTTTCTTCACCGACGACTTCTGCCAGTCGCCGTCGGGCTTCTTCATCAACCCTGCTTCAGCGGCGACGCTGGCGTTGGCGGCGGCCTTCGACTTCCCCATCGAGTTGGACACTCACGGAAGGTGAGAGGGCAAATGGCAAAAAGCTTGGATGAGGGCAAGAATGGCGCAAGGAATGGAGGCAAGGACGATTGGAGAAGATGACTTGCTGTTGCGCCGCGGCGCATTACTTATGCCGTGCAGGGCAGTCCATCTCAACCGTTCGCGAAGAAACCGTTCCCAGCGAAAGCATCCAGCCGTCCACGTGTCATACGGAGAGACTAACCGTCGCCCCCCACTCCGTCCACTACGCACGGAGATCAAGGCATCATCATCACGCCGCGAAAATTTCGCGCCCAAAGCCAGAGATAAGCGGCAACTGCTGACAAGAGTCAACACTGGCAGTGGGGCCCGCCTCGTCACGTCCCGTCAGGCGCAGAGGCGTGCTACGAAGCGTCATCAATGACGTCATCAAGGCAACTGCTCTGCTGGCGACGCAGACTGTCGTGGTGGTGTCACGGCAGATGCCATAGGATGGCTAATTTGTGGGGCCGATGGACGTTGGTGGATCCGGGGAGGGATAGCGAGCTGAAGAGCTCACACGGGGAGGATCCCGGTAAAACCGAGATCTCCCAAGAACAAGGAATAAGATCAAAGTGCAATGGGGAAGATCTAACAAACACAAACAAATGCACGAAGGCACACAGCACACACACGATATACCCAGGTCCAGGGCCCTCGTGAGGAGGTAACACCCCTACTCCTGCCTTTCCTCTCTATATATTGGTGGTATAAGGACTACAACTTGCTACAAGATCTCTCAAAGGAAGGAGTACAAGGAACTAGATGAACTAAAGGTGAGAAGGAGTAACTGCTCTAAGAGTAAATGTGACTATAGCTTTGGCTCTGAAGTTGGTCTCTCCCTCTCAGGAGCAGTTATGGCGCCCTTTATAGAGTTCCGGCCAGGAGGGCCGGAAACCCTAACTTGGCTTGGCCCCACCGGACAGGCCTAGCCGGCATGCCGTCACCGGCTAGTGCGACCTAGTCGCCGGGCTATCCGGTGTAGCCCCTTCGTCATCATCTCGTTAAGGACGGCAGGCGCCGTCCTGCATCATCATTGTCCCCTTGTCAGAGACAAGACATGTCTTTTCCCATCCCGGATAGCCTTTTCCGGATTGCCGGGCTAGGCATGTCAGGTCTTGTCGTACCACGATCGTACCGGCTGACGCGCTCCCGTGTCAGGCGGGAGGTGACCATGCCTCCGTGTCAGGCGGGAGGTGACCATGCTTCCGTGTCAGGCGGAATGGTACTTCCCCCCGCTATAGACGGGAAAGCCTGCTCTAGACCGTTGATGGCCTACCGGAAGCCCTTACGCCGGCTACCTCCTCGCTTGCCATGGTGAGCCTCTTCTGCATAAGATCAACACCGAGACATACATTCCGGTTAGTACTTACCCGGACTACCTATCCGGTAAAGCCGAGTACACCTCCTTCCGGGAGTTACCTTGGACCGCGAGACTCGGGACCCTTTCCGGATACATCCGAGCTCGTCCCAGGATGAGTATCTCTAGGCCTAGCCTCCCGAAGATGTCTTAGCCTATCAGCAAAGACATCTTCGAGAAGCTAGTTCTTAGAGGAACCACCCGCTCATGCTTCTGCTGCTATTGTGAGGGCCGGGGGTGTCTATTTATAGCTGCCAGAGCTGACCCTTGCGGCTGCCAGGAGGCACTTTGCCCTCTTCCAGTGCCCAAGGGTTAAGCTGCCCTTTCAGCACACCAGAAGTTGTCTCTTGCTGTTGCAAAAGGTCAAGTACTGTTGGCACCTTATTGGATTATACCGGGATCTGCCCCTACCCGGGGGGCACCTCACTGGATTATACCGGGATCTGCCCCTACCCGGGGGGCAGCCCCCCGACACTAGTCCCCGAAGCTGGTGCCGTACAGCGACCTCGGATGATGTGCGGGATCAGCTTTAAACCACAACTATCTTCCGAGAACACATGACACCATCCTTTTATTCCAGGTCGAGATCGATTCTTCCCGAGATCTTCTTACCGAGGTCTTCCCACCTAGACTATGTTAACCGGGAGGCGAAGCCTGCGACCGGATAGCACTATCTCAGTGAATCTTGACCGTTGGCTTCCCGATGAATTCGAGACAGTGAGCCAGGGCCCACCCGACGTCCCGTCTGAGCAGAGACGCACTCGAGTGCTCCTGCGCGAGCACGCCGTCGCTTGGGTTCCCGCGCCGGGGAGCCGCAGCCGATCCGGAATCCAACCGTTGGGGCCGTGTGGCCCTCGGTGTGGCCGGGTCGGGCGCTCTGGATAGCGCCACGTGGCTTGCGGCACAAAACAGATCCCACCCACGATCGTGGAGATCGTGGGCGGGAAAATCGGAAACCGCTCCGGAATCCCCCCCATAAATAGGGGACCGGAACGGTCTCCTCCCCTTCTTCTTCTTCCTCGCTCTTCTTCCACTACTGTCTCGAGCGCATCGCTGCCGCTACGCTTGTCACCGAACGCCGTCGCCCTCGCCGCGCGCCGGAGCTCGAACGTTGCCGTCCGCCTCGCTCGTCACCGATCTCCTCCTTCACCGGTTAGTTCCTCTTCTCCGCTTCGATGTTTTTCTTCGGTTGAGCAACCGCCCGACCCCGGCCGTGCCATAGCGCAAGTCCGGTAGAGCCGCCGCTGGTGAGCGTAGCCTGGGCGGCGCGCCCGAGGCGCACGGCGGTGTTGTACCGTCGCGGCAGGATGCAAGTCCTTCACTTGCATTGCGCCTCGCCCGAGCCTAGCGCGAGCCCTTTTTCCTTCCTTTAGTCTTGATTATTTAGCACACGGTAGATCTTCTTCCCCAGGAACCCGGTAGTGTTTAGCAGTTTGTACACCGGCATCCTAGTTTCCGGTAGAGTAACTCCGACTACTCGCCGCTGCGCCTGCAGAGTAGCTCGGATATCCCTGCATACTTCTCCGACATGGGCGAAGAACGTACCCGGGGGTGCTGGGATGGTTCCGAGACCAAGCAGTCAGATCTGGACTGGCTGTATCGGACTCACCGGATTCCTCCGGAAGTCGAGAGCCGTCTCCCGGAGGGAGAGGTTGCGCCGGAACCCCAACCCGGGGAATACGTGGTATTCCTCGCTCACTTCGAGCGTGGGTTTGGGCTTCCGGCTAGCCCCTTCTTCCGCGACTTCCTCGACCTCTACGACCTCCAACCTCACCATCTTCCCGCCAACGCCATTATGATGCTCTCGGTCTTCATCACATACGCGGAGGCATACCTCGGCATCTGGCCCTTCTTGGATCTCTGGGCCAAGTATTTCATTCTCCGCCGCCAAGCCATCCCCAATCCGGATAAGAAGATAAAAGAATTAGTGGATTGCGGAGCGGCCACCATCATCCCTCGCGCGGACTCCGGATTCCCCATAGTCAAGGGACTAGAGTCCTGCCGGAAGTGGCAGCGCAACTTCTTCTACGTGAAGAACCGGGAGCAGTCGGGAGACGGTCCGGGATCCTCGAATCCGGACTTCATCAATCTGCCGGAGTTCGTTATTGGTCCTCCGCGCGAATTCCGTCTCTGGAAGAAGCTTCCGGATAACGACGAGGTCACTTGCATGCACGACGTTCTGAACGTGCTAAATGAGAAGATGACCGGGGATGACCTCCTGCGTTGCTTCATTGTTCGCCGGGTCTGCCCCCTTCAAAACCGAGTGCACAAGATGTGCCACATGGCTGGGAACTATGACCCCACTAGGACCAGTATCTTTGGGCTAGATCATGCCGGGGTCGTCCGTCGCGTTCGAGCTATTGCCCGGACGGAGATGACGGAGGACTACTCTTGGGGTGTCATTGGGGGATCCCGGAAAAAACCATGCGACCAGGTGCTCATATCTGTCTTTCGTGCATTCGCCTTCGTACATGCGTTCACCTGGACACCGACACGGCCTAATCTATTTGCGCAGTTGTTCGAGCGTCAACTCGAAGAAGACGCTGTCCACGCCAACGGGAATTTCGCGCCGAACTTCCCGAGACCGGACGTGATGCCGAGAGAGGATCCCGACGGCGAGGACCATCTCGCCATCCCTTTCGTTAAGGCCCCGGGTAATCCTACAACTCCAGAGGCAGTTTTCATTTCTTCGGATGATGAGGATGAGATTGACTGCCAGATTCTCGATGTTATTGACGCTCTCCCTCTGAATTGGGCCTCAGCAGTGGTTCCGAAACCGACAACCGGGACCAAGCGTGCCGAGAGCCGGAAGCGCGCGGCTTCCGACACCGAGGGGGCCGATAACTCCGGCAACCCCCCAAAGAGGAGCAAACCGAGTAAGCAAACGATCGAGAAGCCTGCTCGGCGCCGGAAAAGGGGTCCTCCCATTGTGGATTCCGGGTACGTTTTCCTTTCCTTATGTTATCTGACTTTGTTTTCTCCATAACTATTACTAAGACACTTCCTTTCAGGGTTGCACTCGAGCTCCCGTCACCTGCTGTTCCTCCTCCTCCCGGGACTCGGACTCCCAGCCCGGCTCGGGCTTCTCCTTCACCTCCTCGCCCTTCTACTCGAGGGAGTGAGCCTGCCACCTCCGGTGCCGCACCGGCTACCGCTGCGACCCCGGAAGCACATCTGGTGATCGAGGAGACCCCGGTGCAGGCCACGACCACCTCGGGAGAAGTGCTTCTTCCGGAGAGCCCGCGCCGGGTGCCCGGGCTTGAGGCAGAGATCGTTAGCCCTCGCCGGCAACCTGCGGCAAGCGGCTCCTCTCGGCCAGCCGCGACCAAGACCGTCCCGGAGAAAGAGCCCACAGCCTCCTCCCGGCCAGCTGATCAACCTCCCAAGTCTCGCGGCAAGATTGCTGGGCAGAAAACACCTTCTGCCCCACCCGCAGCTGCCCCGACATCTTCGGCCCGCGACTTGGTGCCGCGCACGGGTACGTTTTCATCTTTACCACAGCCTCCCGCCGAGATCCCTACTGCTGCCTTGCGGATGTTGCGAGCAACCGTCAGTTCCTTTGTACCTTCAGGATCCCGGGATGTTGCCGCTACTCGCGCGCCCGGCGGCTCCGGCATACGGGTTGTTGACGAATACAACCATGCCTGGCTTGCCGCCGATGCCTCCGAGATCGCGGGAGACTTGCACGCTGCAGGCCCAAGCCGCAACGCCCAAGCTCTGCACGCTCTCCAAGTGGCCGCACTAGATGTTACTCGGGTGACCGAGGTAAGCTTGTTCTCTTTCTTTTATCAAAAAACACTTGTTCCTTCCACCACCACTAGTCCCCGAGATTGGTGCTTAGTGCTCTAGATTCCACCGAATAGCGGATCACTAGGTTCCAATCTTAGAGAAAAAATC
Organism: Poa annua; assembly: GCA_026929855.1. Classification (NCBI taxonomy): domain Eukaryota; kingdom Viridiplantae; phylum Streptophyta; class Magnoliopsida; order Poales; family Poaceae; genus Poa; species Poa annua. Next base: position 44,892,538 of record CM049430.1, read on the forward strand.
CAGGACTCGGACACCGAGTCCCCAAGATCCTCCCAACCGGGTAGGTTGCTTCAAAATTTGCTCCATCACCACTAGTCCCCGAGATTGGTGCTTAGTGCTCTAGATTCCACCGAATAGCAGATCACTAGGCTCCAATCTTAGAGAAAAATCCAGGACTCGGACACCGAGTCCCCGAGATCCTCCCAACCGGGTTCCTTACATCCTTTCCCGACTAACTCCTTCTTTGTCTTGATTTTAGGAGTGCAGCCAGAAACGCCGCAACATCTTCAACCGGGTTCTTGCTGATCTTGGTCAGTCCAAGAAATCCGAAGGACGCCTGCGGGAGGAGCGCGACGCCGCGCGCAAGGTCTCAGTTGACCAGAAAACTGCACTTGCCACCGCGCAAGCCGAGATCGCGCGGCTCAACGGCGAGCTCGACAAGGTCAAGGCTGCTACGGCCGACATGAAGACGCGCTTCATCGAGGCGACCAAGAAACAGAAAGAGACCTTGGACCAGTCCGAGGAGCGCGCGCACACTTCCGAGACTCAGCTTGCTCTTCTCCGGTCCCGGTCTGATACTTGGCTCTCGGAGCTCACGGTATTGAACCGGGATCTGAACAGTAAGTGGACCGACATCCCTCTTGTCTTCTCTCTGCTTTCTTTCTTGTTGTTACTCTCATGACTTAGTCGCTTGACAGTTCTTCTTTTTAAAGGGGAATTTGAGCACTCCCGGGAGGCTGCTGTTAAAGCCGTTGCTGCCGCCCGAGCGAAGCGCGCCGGGAAGGGTCCCATTTCGGATGCCTGGGACATCGAGGATCACCTCACCGCGCTGAAGGCCCGGATAGTACCTCTGCGGTCTATCGGGACTGAACTGCTGAGCGTTGCGGTCCACGTCCACGGCGCACTATGGCCGAGTATCCGGGGGACGCTCTCGATTCCCGAGCTTGCGAGCGCACTTCAGGGTGCCGGGAGGCGCATCCACGCCTGGAAACGTTCCGGTGCACGGGCTGGCGCGGACCAGGTCTTGACCCAAGTACTTAGCTGGTACGAAGGTCTTGATCTGGGGGCGATCCTGCGCCTGCGGACGGTTTCTCCGTGGGTCACCGATCCGGAAAAGGTCCAGCGCCGACAAGAGGTGTCGCACCGCATCGCTACGTGGGCAAGCATCCGCGCCTTCACCTCTAGCGTCCTTCCTTCCGACTCGGAATCAGACTACGAGGACGACGAAGAAAGCGACGCGAGCGGCGACGCGGAAGACGAGGCCCCGGAAGGAGATGACGCTGCTTCCGGTGCCGCGTCCGAGAAGGTGGTTCCCCGGGACGCAGCGACTTCGCCAAGACCCGAGGCCCCCGAGATCGAGGTGCGTCCCGAGGCCCCGAGTGGTGCTGCCGGGAGTGAAGCCGAAGTCGCTCCCGCTGCTGCTCCTGCTGCTGCTGCTGCCGCCGCTCCCGAGGCCGCTGCTCCCGAGATCTCCGTCGAGAAGCCGACTTCCCCTATCGCTTGAAAAACTTAAAGTAGATTCGTTAAATCCCCGGGATGCCGGGTGCCATATGTAATATACACTTATACTATTTTCGCTCCGCACTGAACTATTTACTCGAACCATTTATGTCAATTTATCCTGCTTTGAGTTCCCGAATTGCTTTTCATGTATATCGTACTTAGGTAATTTCTGCTCTTGTCTACCATTTCGGCGTTCGACAGTCGAGTCACAAAACTCCTCATACGGCATACATTACTTAAAACAATCCGAGTTCCTACTAACCGAATTCCCGACATAAAAAGCAACTAAGTTAATAAACAACAGGTATGCCGGATAAGTTCCTTCTCCGAGTCCCCGAGACCATTTTCGTGTTTCCCACCTTCCCTTTCTTTGCTCTTGACTACCATTTCGGCGTTCGTCAGTCGAGTCACAAGATGATTTCACATGACATACATTACTTTGACTTTGAGAGTCGAACTCGGAACTTTCCCGGCATACAAAAGAAAAGTAGAGAACAGTTATCCGGCAGTCCCCGGGTTCCTTCCCGAGATGCCGGTAAAAAATAGTAAATGAATTTGACAAAAATAACAACAAGACAAGCTCATAACCAGGCAGTGGGTACCTTAGTTTCATTAATACCAAAAACTGAGATATAACATACACTGAGCCCTTTACGTGTAAAAGGGGCGAAGTAGAGCTACATTCCATGGACGCTTGGTTTCCTCACCGGATTTGTCCATTACACCTTTTCTAGCCTCATGTGCATCTACAAGGTAATAAGAATCATTGTGCAATGCCCTGCTTATCACAAAAGGTCCCTCCCATGGAGGTGACAACTTATGCATTCCGGCCGTGCGTTGGATGAGCCTCAGCACCAGATCTCCTTCCCGGAACACCCTCGGGTGTACTTTCCGGCTATGATAGCGACGGAGGTTCTGTTGATAAATTGCCGACCGAGATAGTGCCAACTCTCTTGCCCCCTTGAGTAAATCTACATCATCTTCTCGGGCCTCCTTTGCCTCGGTTTCGGTGAACATTCTCACTCTCGGGGAGTCATATTGTATGTCGGTCGGGAGTACTGCCTCAGCACCGTATACCATGAAGAATGGCGTGTAGCCAGTAGATCTATTCGGTGTAGTCCGGAGACCCCATAGCACTGCCGGCAATTCCTCTATCCAGCATCCCGGAGTTCTCAATAGTGGTTCGATCAAACAAGTTTTGATGCCGGCCAAGATTAAGGCATTTGCTCTTTCGACTTGCCCATTTGCTTCCGGGTGTGCAACTGATGCTACATCCAACCGGATTCCCTTCTCAGCACAAAATCGAGCGAATTCCCCCACATCAAAGTTTGTTCCATTATCTGTGATAATGCTGTGTGGGTATCCGTATCTCAAGATGATGTCTTTCAGGAATTGCACAGCGGTGTGTCCATCGCACTTCCGGATTGGCTTGACCTCTATCCACTTTGTGAATTTGTCCACCATGACAAGTATGTGTGTCATATTGCCCCTTGCCGGCTTGAATTGCCCGACCATGTCCAAACACCATACTGCGAATGGCCAAGTGATGGGGATTGTTTTCAGTGCCGACGCCGGCATGTGTATCCGGTGAGCAAATCTCTGACATCCCCCACACTTCCGGACAATATCTTCTGCTTGCTGCAATGCAGTGGGCCAGTAGAACCCATGCCGGAACACCTTTGCCACCAGTGCCCGGGATGATGCATGATGTCCACACTCCCCTTGATGTATTTCCACCAGCATCTCTTGTCCTTCTGCCGGTTCCACACATCTCTGGAGTACCTCAGTGACACTTCTCTTGTACAGCTCTTGATTGATGACAGTGTATGCTTTTGATCTTCGCAGTATTTGCCGGGCTTCCACTTCATTCTCCGGGAGAGTTCCCTCCAAGATGTAAGCCATAATGGGTTGTGCCCATCCCGGGACAGGTCTAACCGGGAACATGGGAGCATCTATGTCCATTGGTTCTGCCGACATCACCTCTATCATCATCTTTCTTTGCCTCTCTGAGCACTGGGACGCAGTCCCCGGGTTCGATGTTATGCTCCCGACATCTACTTCCATGGGTACGGCATCTGAACCAGGCTCCTTGGGGATGAAGATAGATTCCGACTCGGGTGAGGGTTGGATAGATGGCTTCCTCAAATGCTCCAGAGCTATTCCGGGTGGGATTGAATCCCGGGATGATCCTAGCTTGGACAAGACATCCGCTGCCTCGTTTGCTCCTCTGGGTATGTGCTTGAACTCGCATCCTTCAAAAAATCCAGAAATTTTCTGCACATGAAACCTGTATAAGGCCATGTTTGCATCAAGGGCATCCCAATTCCCCGACACCTGTTGTACTACGAGGTCCGAGTCACCAAAGCACTCTATCCGGCGGATGCCGATCTCCTTGGCGACGTTCAGTCCATGAACTAAGGCCTCATATTCTGCTACATTGTTGGATGCCCGAAAATGGATCTGCAGCACATACTTCAGTACATCTTGCTTTGGGGAAGTGAGGACCACTCATGCACCCAATCCGATCTTAGCCTTTGAGCCATCGAAATGCATCCTCCAGAAATTGTAATCTGGCATCGGAGGTTCATACTGCATCTCGGCCCAGTCTACCAAAAAGTCCGGCAGCGCCTGCGACTTGATGGCATCCCGTCTCTCGTATGCCGGAGCGTACGGAGACAACTGGATGGCCCATTTGGCTACCCGGCCGCTAGCATCCTTGCAACCAATGATCTCGGCGAGAGGAGCTTCGCATACCACTGTGATCGGGTGTTCCTGAAAGTAGTGCTTGAGCTTGGTCACTGCCATGTACACCCCATATGCCATCTTCTGGTAGTGCGGGTAGTTCTGCTTGGATTCCGAGATCACCTCACTGAGGTAATACACCGGCCTCTGTATCAGCTTGCCCCCTTCTTCCCTTTCTACTACCATCGCCACACTGACTACCCGGTTGGTTGCGGCAATATACAGCAGCATAGGTTCCTTGGGTAACGGGGATGCCAACACAGGTGCTGTTGAGAGCATTCTCTTCAGATCGTTGAACGCCGCATTAGCTTGCGGGGTCCAGACAAATGTCTTGCTCTTCTTCATCAGTTGATACAGAGGCAAGGCTTTTTCCCCAAGTCGGCTCACAAACCGACTTAGGGATGCCAGACACCCGGTAAACTTCTGCACATCCCTGAGGCGCACGGGCAACTTCATGCTCTCAATAGCGCGAATTTTGCCCGGGTTGACCTCGATTCCTCGCCTTGAGATGAGGAAACCGAGTAATTTTCCTGCCGGAACACCAAATGTGCACTTATCCGGGTTCAACCTCATCCGGAATCTTCTTAGGTTCTTAAATGTTTCCCTCAGATCATCTATTAATGAGGCTTTTTCTTTTGTTTTTATGACTATGTCATCGACATAAACCTCGGCATTTCGGCCTATCTGGTCATGCAAGCATTTCTGCATGCATCTCTGGTATGTAGCACCAGCATTTCTCAACCCGAAAGTCATAACACGATAGCAATAAGCCCCATAAGGGGTAATGAAAGCAGTTTTCAATTGATCATCCGGATTCAAAGGTATCTGGTGAAACCAGAATAAGCATCTAGAAAAGTTAAAAGCTCACTCCCGGCAGTGGAGTCTATTACTTGATCTATCCGGGGCAGCGGAAAGGGGTCTTTCGGGCATGCTTTGTTGAGGTTGGTGAAGTCGATGCACATGCGCCACACCTTAAGCAGGAGGGGATCATCTTTCTTCTTTTCCACCAGGACCGGATTCGATATCCAATCCGGGTGCAGCACCTCCATTATGAATCCAGCGGCCAGCAGTATAGCCAGATGCTCCATGACAACAGCTCTTCTCTCATCCGAGAGGCGCCTAGTCGGTTGCTTCACCGGCTTCGCATCTGGTCTAACAAACAGAGAGTGCTCAGCCAACTCCCTCGGGACGCCTTGCAGATCGTCACTCGACCACGCAAAGGCATCCCGATTCTCACGGAGGAAGTCGACGAGCTCGCCTTCCTATTTGTTGTCCAGGTTGCTGCCAATGATAACTTGGCGCTCCGGGTTGCTGGGGTCCACACACACCTTCTTGGTCTCCTTGGGGGGCTGAAATGATGCCCCCTGCTCCGGGTTAACCATCCCGGGCATTCTGAGTTGGGAGGTCTTGGCCATCGCCACCACCTGCTGGATCCTCTTCTTCTCTTCCGCGATCACCAGGGACTCGGCTAAGCACGACCCCGCCGAGGCACACTCCATGGAGCGCTTGTGGTCTCCCGAGATGGTGATCACACCGTTGGGTCCCGGCATCTTCATCTTGAGATAGCCCACGTGAGTCGAGATCATGAACTTGGCGAGGGCCGGTCTGCCGATCAGTGCATGATACGGGCTCTCGAGGTCCAGGACTTCGAACTCCAAGCTCTCGGTTCGGCAGTTCTCCCGAGTTCCGAATAGCACCTCAACCCAGATCTTTCCCATGGGCGAGCAAGAGACTCCGGACACAATGCCGTGGAAGGTTGTCTCGGTGGGCAGCAGGGTGTTCATGGATAGTCCCAGCTTCAGCATCGTGTCCTTGTACATGATGTTAATGGCACTGCCATTGTCAATCAGAACCCGGCTGAAGCGGACGTTGAGGTTGGGTCCGACAAAAGTTGGGTCCACCACCAAGGCATACGCTCCCGGCTTGGGCATAACCCGGGGGTGATCCTTCCGGCTCCAGGTGATCTCCATCTCGGACCAGTGCAAGAATTTGGGCACCGCCGGGATCACAGCATTCACCTCCAGTGCACGTTGCCGCACACTCTTTCGGTCAGTGGGTTCGGTCACAAAGACCACATAGCTCTGATGAGCCTCCCGGTAGTTGCTCTGCTGGTGTCCAGCTTGGTTACCGTTGTCGTTCCGGGTATGCACCACATTCACTGGGCGAGGTGGGGGTCCTCTCGGAGGAGGGGGAAGTCGCACAGCGTTGGCCCCCGATGTCGGAGGAGGGGGTCTCGGGATATTGGGCCGAGATGCCGGAGCACTCTGCCGAATAGCTCCCGAGCCGCTTTCCTGCAACGTGCGCTGATACCAGCTGCACTGCCGAGTAGAGTGGTTTGCGGGCGTGTTGGCCTCCAGAGTGTGGTAGCAGCATGGCTTGTTCAGCATCTCTTCATACGTCAGGGGCTTCTTTGGTTCCACCCAAGTTTTCTGCACCTCCTGACTCTGACCCCAAGCCGGGCCACTGGTCTTTTGACGCTGGTTGTTGCCGGCATCCTCCTGCTCCCGGGTCACTGCTACGACATGGTGCGCGGCATGGTGGTACTCGGGCTGATTCCTCTTGTGGCCGAACTCCTGGCGATCATGGCTCCTGCTCGGTCCCGAACGCTGAGGTCCCGCATTCCTCCTGTTGGAGTCTCCGACATCCACCAGGGGTTGCATGGGATCTCCAAGCGTGTAGGTATCGGCGATGCGCATGGTTTCTGCCAAGGTTGTTGGCATCTTTCTCTGCAATTTCTGCCACAGCATCGAGCCATGCCGGCATCCTTGCGCAAACCAGGAGATGGCCTGTGCCTCCACCACTCCTTCGCAAGAGTTGCGAATATTGCTCCACCGGGTAAGGTACTCCCGGTCAGTCTCATTGCTCCTTTGCCTACAGATGGCGAGCTGCTGAGGCATGTTGGGCCTCTTGTACGTGCTGGTGAAGTTGTTGATGAATGCCTCCTCAAAGTCTAACCAGCAGTCTATACTGCCAGTTCTCAGATTGTTCAACCAGATCCGGGCTGGTCCTTCCAACATCTGCGGTACATAGCGTACCGCCCATCGTCTGTTTCCACCGGCTATGCTTACTGCAGTTACATAGTCGGTTAGCCAGTCCTCCGGCTTCTTGCTACCGTCATAGGTCTTGGCCCCTCTGTTGAGCTGAAAGTTCCGAACAGGAGGTTCCCGCATGATCCGAGGTCCAAAGCATGCAGGTCCCGGAGGTCCTTGTTCTTCCACCAACTCGGATTGGTGAATCCGGTCGAGCCGGAATCTGGCATCTGCCGGGTTCAGCTGCCTGGTTCCTATCCGAGATCCCAAAGGGTTCTCGTCTGGCTGATATCCGAGCTGCTGCAACCTCGAGTTGCCATCGTTGATCCTGTCCTGTGCAGGGACCAGGGGCTGCTGAGGAACGGAGATGACCTCCCTCTGCGGGTTTCCCTGAACGTGAGGAGGATTCCGGGGTGGATTACCACGGCCAACCGGGTTATTGTTTCCTACACCCAGGTTACCATCCCCACGGGTACTTCCCGCCTGTCCCGAGTTATGTTGTTCGGCTTGCCCGGCTTGCTGGATACCGGCAAAGGCTGGATCATAGGTCTGTAGCTGCTTGTTCTTCCCGGAACCTCGACTCCGGCTCCGGCTCTTGCTCTTGCTCTTGCTTCTGCTTGGATGCGGGGAAGAGGCCTCTCCATCCGACTTCTGGCTGTTGGGTCTGGCTGAGTGCACCTGGGATCCTGCCCCGGGGTTCTTCTTCTTGAAGGCCAGATTCTGACGATTGGCCTCAATTACCAACTCGTTTACCCTCTCCTGCTGCTTGCGCAGGGCTTCACCGGATAACCCCACCAACTCGGCCATGGCGGCTTCGGCGGCCCTAAGGGTTTTCGCCGGTGAGCTGTACACCGGCTTCCCCGCAGAAATCCGACTTCCTGTGTTACTGGTGGTGGCTCCACCAGCCAGCTCCTCATTCACCATTCTTCCTTTCTTGCACAAATCTGCAATGCGCTTCTCCCGGGAGTCTATCTTAGGGAATCCGTGAGCTGCATTGTACTCCCGGAGGCTAGCGCTGAGCTCGCGGCGGATCTCGGCGATCTCCTGTGCTTCAGCGAGTAGCAACTTCCGCTGCTCCTCTAACTCAGCCGAAGTGTCCTGGGCATCTGCTCCGGCAGCTACCGGTACAGCCAGCTTAGCCACGAGTCCCGAGAGGGGATCCGGACGACGTCGCGGCTGGGATGACTGCAGATCATCATCTCGGGCCACAGGCCTCTCCTGCGGGGGTTTGGCCAAACGGGGGTGGCCGTCGGTATCGCCGTTAGCGTCTTGATACTCCTCCTCGGTTGCCCCGACCATCATCACTGCGACGGAACTCGGGGGGCGACCGGCACGCAGACCCCGAGCAGCGCAGAGCATGGGAGGGTCCTCAGCTTCCAGGACCACGTCCGGGTAGCTACAGACAACTTCGGTGGCCACGTAGGTGGTGAAACCACCGAAATCGATGAGACATCCGTTCACCGGAAACGGTCTGTTCCGGAAGCACCCTGCGTTGTCGCAGACGAAGTCCATCTCCCCTAGCCTTACGACTAGACCAGAGAGAACCCGAACGTCGAAATGAACGGGGGAGCCCGTCCGGATGTGTACACAAGCCAACGCCTCTGTCAGCCCCATGGTGGGCACCAACTGTCGTGGTGGTGTCACGGCAGATGCCATAGGATGGCTAATTTGTGGGGCCGATGGACGTTGGTGGATCCGGGGAGGGATAGCGAGCTGAAGAGCTCACACGGGGAGGATCCCGGTAAAACCGAGATCTCCCAAGAACAAGGAATAAGATCAAAGTGCAAAGGGGAAGATCTAACAAACACAAACAAATGCACGAAGGCACACAGCACACACACGATATATCCAGGTTCAGGGCCCTCGTGAGGAGGTAACACCCCTACTCCTGCCTTTCCTCTCTATATATTGGTGGTATAAGGACTACAACTTGCTACAAGATCTCTCAAAGGAAGGAGTACAAGGAACTAGATGAACTCAAGGTGAGAAGGAGTAACTGCTCTAAGAGTAAATGTGACTATAGCTTTGGCTCTGAAGTTGGTCTCTCCCTCTCAGGAGCAGTTATGGCGCCTTTTATAGAGTTCCGGCCAGGAGGGCCGGAAACCCTAACTTGGCTTGGCCCCACCGGACAGGCCTAGCCGGCATGCCGTCACCGGCTAGTGCGACCTAGTCGCCGGGCTATCCGGTGTAGCCCCTTCGTCATCATCTCGTTAAGGACGGTAGGCGCCGTCCTGCATCATCATTGTCCCCTTGTCAGAGACAAGACATGTCTTTGCCCATCCCGGATAGCCTTTTCCGGATTGCCGGGCTAGGCATGTCAGGTCTTGTCGTACCACGATCGTACCGGCTGACGCGCTCCCGTGTCAGGCGGGAGGTGACCATGCCTCCATGTCAGGCGGGAGGTGACCATGCTTCCGTGTCAGGCAGAATGGTACTTCCCCCCGCTATAGACGGGAAAGCCTGCTCTAGACCGTTGATGGCCTACCGGAAGCCCTTACGCCGGCTACCTCCTCGCTTGCCATGGTGAGCCTCTTCTGCATAAGATCAACACCGAGACATACATTCCGGTTAGTACTTACCCAGACTACCTATCCGGTAAAGCCGAGTACACCTCCTTCCGAGAGTTTCCTTGGACCGCGAGACTCGGGACCCTTTCCGGATACGTCCGAGCTCGTCCCAGGATGAGTATCTCTAGGCCTAGCCTCCCGAAGATGTCTTAGCCTATCAGCAAAGACATCTTCGAGAAGCTAGTTCTTAGAGGAACCACCCGCTCATGCTTGTGCTGCTATTGTGAGGGCCGGGGGTGTCTATTTATAGCTGCCAGAGCTGACCCTTGCGGCTGCCAGGAGGCACTTTGCCCTCTTCCAGTGCCCAAGGGTTAAGCTGCCCTTTCAGCACACCAGGAGTTGTCTCTTGCTGTTGCAAAAGGTCAAGTACTGTTGGCACCTTATTGGATTATACCGGGATCTGCCCCTACCCGGGGGGCAGCCCCCCGACACAGACTATGCTGATGAAGAACTCGAGCGCATGATTCGAGTAGTAAGCTTTACTGCTGAAAGTAAACTAGACATGGTGCTGATCCGAGAACTCGAAGCACTCAACCGAGTGACAAAGAACAAACAGTAAGCCCAGCCGGCTGAATCAACAGACAGTAAGCCAGCAGGCCGAATAGAAGCGAGTTCCATACAAGCCAAGACAAAGTAATTCGACTACACAATCTACTCCCATCGGGAGCATGCTCTTCGACTGAAGAAAGCGAGTACAAACTCAAGCACAAGCAACCTGGTGGCGTGTCCTGAAGGAAGGAGTCCTTTGCCCGACTCTACGATTCGACCAAGCACTCGGGGGCTACTAACGTGGGGCTACTCTTCGAGTACCCCACGATGAGGCTACCTGGGCCACGCCAAGGTTACGGAGGCCCATAGAAGGCCCGCTAGGGGTATCATGTGACCGAGCTCAAGCCGGTTAGGTCATACGACTTACCATATCTGTAAATGCCATCGGCACCGTTCACCCGGGACCTGGCCTACCTATAAAGGCCAGGAGGGTTGCTCGTCCAAGGACACGCTCATAGCCGCCACCACAAACCCTAGCGAGATCGACATCTCGCCATTGTAATCTCAACTCGCAATCAATACCAGCCAAGCAGGAAGTAGGGTATTATCCTCCGGGAGTCTGAACCTGGGTAAATCACCCCGCTCGTCAGCCGTCGTGATCACCAACGCCCCTCTCTTCCCCTCAATCAACCTGGGGTGGACAACCCTGGGATTTGTCGAGTTATACCCTCGTCACTAGGGGAATGCATCGTGTACTCGGTTATCATTTGTGGTGTTGCCGGAGTGACAGAAACCTAAACCCTATTCCAATGCACGAGGGATCGCAGGATCTCAGAGTTTAAGGCTATGGTTAGATTCATCTTAATTACTTTCTTGTATTTGCGGATGCTTGCAAGAGGTATAATCATAAGTATGTATTAGTCCTAGGAAGGGCGGTGCTTTAGCATAGGTTCACCCACACGGCACTTATCTAAACAGTAAAGATTATTCATCAATATGAAGCGAAAGCACTAGACAGAAATCTCGTGTGTCCTCAAGAACGTTTGGTCATCATAAGTAAACAAATCAGGTTGTCCTTTGCTCTCAAAAGGATTGGGCCACTCGCTGCAATTATAATTGCCGTGCTCTATTTACTCGCACTTTATTTCTCTGTTATATCAAAGTCTGCTAAAAACTTGTCTGCTAGTGTTTACAGTGAAATCCTCATCAAAACCACTTGTCAACACCTTCTGCTCCTCGTTGGGTTCGACACTCTTATTTATCAAAAGTACTGGGATACACCCCCTATACTTGTGGGTCATCAAGTATCAGTACCACTTCTAGTTCATCCTAAAAGCACGTGTGACACTCATAGCCATCTGGACCCCCGCGTGGACCCCTCCGAGCCATCTAGGCGTATACGAACCCTTCTTACGTCATCTGAGCCATTGCACCCCTCCCAGCCATCTAGCAGTATTTGTATCACTTTTAGGTCATCCTAAAGCACGTGCGACATTCGTAGCCATCTAGACCCTCGTGGACCCTTCCTAGCCATCTAGGAGTATACGAACCCTCCTTACATCATCTGACCCATTGCACCCCTCCCAGCCATCTCGGAGTATCAGTTGAACTTTTAGGTCATCCTAAAGCACGTGCAACACTCGTAGCCATCTGGACCCCTGTGGACCCCTCATAGCCATATAGGAGTATACGGACCCTCCTTACGTCATCTAACCCATTGCACCCCTCCCAGCCATCTTGGAGTATCAGTAGCACTTTTAGGTCATCCTAAAGCACGTGCGACACTCGTAGCCATATGGACTCCCATGAACCTCTACTAGTCAACTAGGAGTATACAGACCCTCCTTACGTCATCTGACCCATTACACCCCTCCCAGCCATCTAGGAGTATACGGAGCCTCTTTACGTCATCTGACCCATTGCACCCCTCCGAGACATTTACGAGTATCAGTAGCACTTTTAGGTTATCTTAAAGCACATGCGGCGCTCGTAGCCATCCAGACCCCCGTCGACCACTCCTAGCCATATAGGTGTATACGGACTCTCCCTACGTCATCTGACCCACGTGCACCCCTCCCAGCCATTTAGGAGTATTAGTAGCACCTTTAGGTCATCCTAAAGCACGTGCGACACTCGTATCCATATAGACCCCTATGGACCCCTCCTAGCCATCTAGGACGTATAATAATAATATTGCGTGTTTTCGGTGTTAGTTTTGCGCTTATCACGCAAGCGGTAGAAGGCGTGACGAAGGACAGAGTCAGGGGCGACGTACGGCAATGGTTGACGAAAACCTTGACATAATGTTAGGAACGAGATTCTTTTTTTAAATAGCGGAGATAATGATATACATATCGGTTTTGCTAATTCTTAGGTGCCTGAGATTTTCTTAAGTCTCAGTCACCCACAAAAATATGCACGGGTTGCACTTTTCTGTCAGAAAAGTGCAAGTCAGAAAAGAATTGCAGTTTTTTGTCAGAAAAATGCAACTCATTTCAGTTGCACTATTTTGTGAACCGCAGTTGCACTTTTCTGAATTGATTGAGACTTAAGAAAAAATCTGACGCCTGAGAGATTGTTTTTCTTGTAAGACACCACATAGATGTCCACGATGACATGTATGTGGTGAGAGGAGAGACACCGGGTCTAAAAGCATCTCTAGCAGTAACCTCAAACTGGGAACCTCAAAATAAGTTTACAGTTCGACGTTTTTTGTCAAATCTCGTCGCAACTGCTTGCGCATGATAGCAGAAACCTCAAACGGATCTGCAAAATGGCTAATTTGGACGCGAACGAACTCGATTTCTTCGACAGTTCACTCCATGGAGAAGTTCATCACCAATTCACGTAATGTACATATAATCCAAAAGTAAATCTACTCCTACCTCGTCGCCGCCCTACCGTACTGCCAAAACTTGTCTCACCGGAGCCTCAGGTGCGGCGGCGACGAGGTCGACGCCCAGTTTCAGTCCTCGTCGCGGCTGCTATGCCTTCTTCTTCTCCTTCTGTAGCAGGATGAGGGAGAGAACGTAGTCCACCAACTCGAGGGGGATGGAGTCGAGAAGGTCGAGGGCCTCCGGTTGCAGTAGATCAAGCGTCCGGTCGAGCACGTCGAGGCACGCGGTGGTGGCGCTCTCGCTCTCCCTCTGGCGGCGGCTCTTCTTCTCCCGTTCGAGGTGCGCGGCGGCGTCCGCCGAGCTCTCCGGAATGCCGAGGCGCTCCTTCTCGCGGTCGAACTCATCCACCTCGCGCCTATAGCACGCCCACCGGATGGCCTCGCCTTTTTGCTTGAACTTCTTGATGAGCCGCTTGCGACCGGCGTCGGCACGGACGAGAACCTTCCGATTCACGTCGAAGAAGTCCTCGAATCGGTCGCCGTGCCCCCGCAGATTCGAACGCGTCCTCTTAGGTGCCATCACGCGGCGGCGGTGGTGGCCTAAACTACGTCTTCATGCGCGTATTGCTCGCCGGAGATGAAGGGGGGGGGGGGGGGCCGAATTGCTCGTCAGCGGCTGATAGGGTTTGCGAACTAGGAATACCGGGGATCCCATCATATATACCGACTGGAGGAGGAAATTTACGATGAGAGAATAGGCACAATACCACTAGTCAAAAACCAAAGTTCCAAAATAACACTGGAAAAACCAAACTTGCCAAAATACCACTACAATTTTGGTTTTCATAGCCAAAATAACACTATGCACTAACAGTAACTAACACCCACACAAAAATACATGTATGCACTTATTTGTCCATACCATACAATTTTTTTATTTCCAGTAATTTCGTACATCTTTTAAACAATACTTTACCAACATTTTAAAACGATTTCAGAAATTCAGCAATTTAGAGTTGTCTTACTAAATAGCAGCAACTTTCTTGTTTTCATGGTGTGAGAGCATCGAAGTATAAACCAGGACGTGGACTGGCAGTCACCAAATAGATTGATTCGTCTCCATAGAAAACGATCTGAACTTTAGCACTTGCGCGTGCAGCAGCAGTTCATGGCCAAAACCAATCAATCAAGGCTGCTGCCGGCACGTCGAACGGAACCGCATCCATGACGAGATGGCCCAGGTCCGACAGGAGCAGGTCAAGGCGGAACGATATGGGCAGGATTCGTGAGCAAACAAGATGAGAATGAGCGCGGAGGGAATCAGATGGGAGAAAGACTGGTTGGGAAAGCAGCCGCCGACGAGCGACTCAGTGGCTGGTCGCGTCGCCATAGTTGGTCACGGGAAGAAGAAACATCGACCTGTCTCCTTCCTTTACCTGCGTCGCCATGGTGAGCTCAGGCAAAGAGCATACTCACAGATGTGGAGGAAGACTAGATGTGGAGGAAGACCGGGCCGTCGACCAGACTAGCTGGAGCTTGGAAAGGGAGGCGGAGGGATAAGGATGGGCGGGACGGGGCTCGCGGGCGCGACCGGAGCGGAGCCAAGCAGGGCGCGGAAGGAGCAGGGCTGAGTAGGGCGTGATCTGAGATCACGGGATTCAGAGGAGAGGGAGCAGCCACAGGCGCTCCGATTCGTCGGTCAGGTGCGCCGCCGGTCTCGGTGGTGTGAAGAACGGGGCTGGTTTGGTTGGTCTGTTCGTGTCCTTTTGCTAGGTTTAGTTGAGGGCATACTAGGCATTTTAAGAAAACTGACAACCCAAACAAACAATAGATGGTTGAAAACAGATGGTAGTGTTATTTTGGCACACAAAACTTATTTTGGTAAGTTTGGTTTGGTATTGTGGCTATTCTCTCATTTACAATCACCCTTATCGCGTTTGAGCATCGGGTTCGAGTTCACGGGATTTGTTATGGGTAAAAAAAAATTGAAACACCTGGAGTTTTAAGATTTTCCGCGGGTTAGGTGCTCTAGCCGTGTAAGTGTACGAAACTTAAGTAGTCAGCCCACGAGGACTCTCTGGAAAGAGAACACGAACCCCTCTTCCCCTCCTCCTCCTCCTCTCTTTCAGGACCCTCTCCTTCTTGCAGAGAGAGGGAGAGAGAGAGAGGTCACAGCCGCAGCGCACCGCGCCACCGCAAACCCTTTCACCATTGATCCGTCTGCGCTCATCGGAGCTATGGCGGGCGGCTCTAGAGGCAGCTTCCCCGCCTGGTTGACCGCCGCCGCCGCGCGCGTCGACCTCTCTGGCGGCGGCGCCACGTCCGGCGCGCAGCCGTCCCAACCCGGGACTTCGGGGACTTCGGCGGGGGACCAGGAGCTCGGCCTGGCCGTGCGCTGTGCCTCCGCCGCCAGTGCCGCCTTCATCTCCGCTATCATCGTCAACCCCCTCGACGTCGCCAAGGTCTGGGCTCGCTCACCTAGTTTCTCCATTGGCCGGGTGAGCCTTCTCCGTGATTTGCGGTGGCTAATGGCTGGTGGTGTCCTCTTGCAGACGAGGTTGCAGGCGCAGGCGGCGGGGGTGCCCTACTACCAGACACCCCCCATGGCTGCGCTCGGCCCCGATATGGTAACCAATCTGATCTCTTCTGACTGCGTGACAGCTTGCTCTATTGTTCTGTTCTGTTCTCGTCGACTCTAGTTTCAAGGGCGAATGATACAGTCGGTTCTCGAAGGAAGGGATTCCACTTTCTGTCTGTTAAAAGCAGGAAACTGAAGTGCAAATAACAAACCTGAAAGAGATTTGGTTAGTGTGCATTTAAGATTGATGGATTGGGTTAATATGCGATCACCATGTTTTTTTTGTGGGGTAGATCACTGTGGGATTTGAGGTTTTCTTAAAGTCCATACTTGGCCAGAACTGCTGGTAACATTGCTTGGATTGCGGGTTCAGTACGCTGCTGAATATACTTTGCTGAACCAAACAATATGCATTTCAGTCAGCCTTTGAAAATTTTATAACGTGTACTTGTTTGAAAAGAAGTTGATGATAACCTCATTAGGGTCTTCTGTGGTTGCACGTTGTGGGATTTGGGGTGGGCACGTTGGCATTTGGCAACGTTGTTGGTTGGTAAATGGTAACGAACCGAGGTGGAGGAGGGTACATGTAACGTTCTTACATTTACCATATCATGACGTTAGAAGGCGACCGGCTAAGCTGCACTATATAGGAGAAATTATGGTAATTTTGACAAGTGATTTAGTCATCTTACTGATAAGCAACTCCTTGGGATGTGTACAATATTCGAACTTTTCTGACACAGATACTGTAGTGAAAATCATGGCCAATATAATTATCCTCAATAACTATGTTGATTTGTTCCTTTGGTAATATGTTGATTTCTTAATGTGATTGTTGCTGGCAGTTTTTATTATATTGTATTTTAAATGTAGTGTAATGTTTTCTGGGAATGTAATGTGGAACAGTGTCGCATATCTTATTTTTTAATATGGAAAATGGAGATGATAATTCTCTTGAAACTGCAATCATATTCCAGAACCAAGTTATTCATGTTTACATTATAACAATTTTTATTTATTAAATGCGTATTCATGTTCGTAATCTGGATCATTAGTCAACTGGTTCCGTTGTTCTTTTGGATTAGCCATCAAATATATAACATATTTTTTGTTTCTTGTTCATAACTAGAGAAATGCTGCTTATGTCTTGTAATGCTTACCAGATACTATCTGAGTTCAGATGCTCTCCATCATGCACACGCAGTGTCATTTTGGGAAGGGAACCTATTTGCCCCCCTGATTGCTTTCAGTACAAGGGAACACTTGACGTATTCTTGAAAGTTGTTAGACAGGTAAAGCACCACACATATTTTTTGCTAGTTTCTTTTGATAGACACCCTCAATTTGTTTTGTCAACCGGTTGTTTCAGGAGGGATTTGGTAGATTATGGAGAGGTACAAATGCAGGCTTGGCATTAGCTATACCGTCTGTGAGTCTCTTATACTCACTTAAATATATTATGTTACGCTCTTTGTTGTGTTACCTTTTTTTTTTGTCTGTCAAATGTGTATAATTTGGTAGTTCCAACCTGTCAGAAGTGTGTGTAGGCAATACCCTGTGCTTCTCTCTGCCAGTTTCTTGTTTTTCAAGATAAAAGGTGGTGTTTTTACATATAGATCTGCTGATACATATGTATAACTCTTCTTAGTAGCAAAAACAATACATGGTAACTGTTATTAATTTGCATATGCAAATAATAGTTTCAATGGGCAAGCAACTCCCTTGCGCAGCAGATATCAAGAGTATATAACTCTGTTTTCTTTAGTAAACATAATCATTTGTCTTTTGGCCTCAAATATTCTTTCTGTTCAAGTAAGGCAGATATCATCTAGCCTGCAAATGTTTACTCTCACTTCCTCACATGTTCATGAATGATTGAATGTTTATTGCACCCTAAAAGGAATGATGTTCTCATTATGCGTTTGATCATGAACAGGTTGGAATATATTTGCCTTGCTATGATGTATTCCGCAACAACATTGAAGATTTTACAAGGAGCAATGCTCCTTGTTTGACACCATATGCCCCCCCACTAGTAGCAGGAGCTGCTGCACGCGCGTTAGCATGCATTACTTGTTCCCCAATTGAATTGACGAGGACACGGATGCAGGTAGATCCTTATTGGAACCTATTTTAAAGTTCACCGGGGAAGGGAGAAAAGGCTCCACCTGAAAATTCTTCATTTATAGGTGGCCAAAACTTTATTGGAACTTGAAAATATATAGTTGGTATATTTTCTTTTCATTTCGGAGAAATAATCTTGGGGATGATTTTGTTTGCACAATTTAGGGGCATAGGTAATACATTTTCTTCCCTGTTTGTTGAAGCCATCAAATAGTCACTATAGTATCTGTTTTATGTTAACAGGCTTATAGGGAACTTCAGCCTGGCGTAAAGCCTCCTGGAATGTGGAAAACATTGCTAGGTGTTCTTTCACCGCATGCAAGTTCAAGTCAGAATGGTATGTGGTGTTATTTGTTTTCATATGTATTAATGATCTGGTTCATATTAATATGTTCTTCGTTGTCAATTTCTTAAATATTCCATCTCTATCTTCATTCCAACAGCCAAAAAATATTTTTAAGAAAGATTTGTTTTTGTCGATTAATTAATCAGTGCTGAAACAGTGCAAAACTATCGTGTTTTATGGATGGGTGTGGGTGCACAGCTTGCTCGGGATGTTCCGTTCTCTGCAATATGCTGGTCAACACTGGAGCCGGTGAGTGTTATTGTTTATACATTAGATATGCTAAACCATTTCACAGTTACGTGGTACCCATCATAGCTGGTTACGGTTACCATGTAGATTCGAAAAAAACTGCTTGGTCTTGTCGGAGAGGATGGTAATATATCTAGTGTGGTTGGAGCAAACTTCACTGCTGGCTTTGTAGCAGGTAGTATCGCAGCTGGTGTAACATGCCCTCTAGATGTTGCCAAGACAAGGAGACAGATAGAGGTTCGTGTATTTCGTATTTTCTGTTCTATTCTGATAATTATTTCGATAACATTATTTTAGGTTTACTCCACAAGCCATATTCCCTACAAAGGACCATTTAATATTTATCTGTCACCAGTTTCACATGTTACCTTCATTAATTGATTTTCCTCTTTAAATTTTGCATTTCCTTTTTCATTTCAGAAGGATGCTGAGAAGGCAGTGAAAATGACCACGAGGCAAACATTAGTTGATATATGGAGGTATGTCTTCGATATACTGTGAACTGTTAAGAGACATTTCATTCAAAACAAGTAAAAAAAAATCTCTGTTTTGGTGGCTGAGAATCTGAGACCCAATCTAGGAATGATCAATTGGGCTTATATAACTTGCTTTTGTGAACTGGAGCGATCATATAGAGTTAGGGTGGATTTTAGAAATTGGACCAACCAATAAGGAGCGAGGGAAAATACAAATAGACAGCAGAGCACTGTGATAAAAAAATTCAAACATTTGTGCACTGGAGGGACCTTAGAAGAGTTAAGTTGAATTGCATAAATTGGACCAACTCGAATAGTTTGGTCGAGCAATGGGCTAGAATAGGGGAAATGGAGTGAAGGAAAAAACTGTATAACTGTGTGAAAAAACTGTACAACTGTGTGAAAACTGTACAACTGTGTTTTTGCCCCATGCCACATAGAATGGCGGGTAGTTAATACTTCATACTATAGGTTTCGACATAGTTTCACCTACTATTTCGAATTTTGTGTACTGTCAACCATAACACCACTGCTGATAAGCATTTAATAGTTGCATTTGGTGGAAATGTTGCCTTCAAACAACAAATGATGTTTCAAACCAACCAACACTCTGAAATGACATCTGTTTTTGGACTGTTGGGAATTTAATCTAGATTGCCAACAAACTTTGCTGAAAAGACATGTTGAATGTGAATCCATGAGATGGATATATATTTAGTTGATGGTGGGAAGCAATGTTACTTTCTACCAAATGACTAATTCACAATCACTGGCCACCTCTTCATTTTTTGTGGAGGTTTTACTATCAGAGACATGTAGCCTTGCAAAGGGCTCTGGTGCTCAGTTTGTAGCTGCTGCGGCCAACCCAAACAATTTGTTTATGTTAGTTGGTTGTTCACACGATTCAACTTGCCTAGTACAAATTATGTCTTGCTTATTTGCCATGTATCCCTTGAACCATTGAACAAAGATGAAGTGGGTTACCGCTCTTAAAATTTTGGTTGGTTTTCCGAATTCTGGTTGCAATGTTCTGTGGGAGCATTTTTTTGTGTACGCTTTTGGAAGGCATTAACTTAGAGAGGTTTTGGCAGAGAAGTTTCGCTTATTCAAACTTTGTATCAGTCAAGATCCATTGTTCACAGCATAGTAGGTCGTTCACTGCTAATTCACTGACTCCAATATATAATTTTGTGATGCTAGGTCTGGAGGTCGAAAAGGCTTGTTTACTGGTTTTGGTCCGCGTGTCGCCCGTGCTGGCCCATCAGTTGGCATCGTTGTTTCCTTTTACGAGGTTGTCAAGCATGCTCTCCACAAAAGGCACATGTCATGACCACGATTTTGCTCCGAAGTTAAGTTTACCACCTTGATTGTTGAAACATGACATTCCCCAGATGCCATGTTTACCCTGGTCACTGCAGTTTTAGGCTCAAAGGGTATGGTGCAACTTGGATCAAAGTGCTCAGCAGTCAGCATGTTCTTTCCTGGAAAAGGTCGAGCTGACGTAGGGTAATCTTGAAGGCTTTCAGTTTTGCCGTGGAGCAAGCTCCAGTTTTGTCAGATGGGTATGTCCATAACCTAAGCTTAAGCTGGACAGATTCGATTAACTTATATAGGAAGACCAATATAGTGGAAGATGTAGCACTGATTGTGATCAATAATAATACTTTGCACTCACCCTCAACACCGCCAGTGGAAATTTTGTTCTGCCTTCTCTCACATACTGATGGTTTGTCCAATTCTTGTATATTGACCTGATTGCTGGCTGGTCTTGCACAGACTTAAATATTCGTTGTGCGCGGCTGCCTATGGTGTGTTCAGTGCTGGTGGTGGATTGTGGTTGTGCTTGTGTCAATCGTGTTATGCTGTTTGCCTTGGATAGTTGTCTCAGGTAGCTTGTTGCTCTGTGCATTATTGTATGGTTGTCGACATTTCTGGTTGTTTGTGTAGCCTGCTCTGCTTTGTTGGGTTGGCTTCACCGTCTGTATTGTTCTTGTTGGGCTTGACTGGAGTTGAAATGAAACAATACGAAATACATCTTGCAGTGTGCTTGATGTGCCCTTTTTATCAGCTTGTGTGTTAGGTGTGTTGCTCTCTGCCGTGGCATTTGCCCGTTCCTGTTTGGTCTCATGCTGGTCGGTTGATGCCATCTCCTCCACTTCAAAACTTCTCTATAGACAGTTTTTGTAAACATACTTTCTCATTTTTGATTGCGCTCGTGGCAGATTGTGTTTCAACCAAGATGCCTTTCTTCGTTTCAAAATATTCCTTTTCTTTTAAATCGTTTGGGCCAGCTTGTCGCAGTTCTTTCCCTAAAAAAAAGAAAGGTAGTGCCAGTTCTTTTGCTAAATAAAAGCTAATGCCAGTTCACCAATCATGGCAGGAAGAAAATCATCATTCTGGAGCTGTACCATAATTCTGCCAACGACAATCAAGACATCAGACTTCTTTGTTTCAACAAAACTCACTTTTTTTAAGAGTACGTGAATGCGTACCATAATGTTACAGAAGGCAGACATAATTATAAGAATAGGCAGCGATCACCGTGGTGGTGTTGCAAACCTTAAGAAACCACTCCAAAACCACTTAGGGCTACTCTCTCACGACATGGTTTGCAACTTCCCGTCTCTCTCTTCCTAGCACATAAACTTTTTTTTAAGCGAAACCGTAAGAAAGGCTCTCACTACAATTTTCCATCTTCCATTTTTTACAACCCAACATATATATAGAGTTATTTACATGGCTGACAAACGCATAAAAAACATCAAAAAAGCTCTAATGTTGTGACTGTAACGAACTATTGTATTTCCTGACTAAATTTACTCTTCATCCTATGATGATCAGAGTCATAAGATGAAGTTCTTGAAAGTAGAATGCTTTCCAGGCAGCAAAGGAAGGTCTTTGATTGTTGAACAACTGGTTGTTTCTAACAATCCATATATTCTAAGCAACAATTATCATGATTTCCATGTTAAAAGGCACTTTGAGCTTGTAGCAAAAGGGCATTTCCAGAAGAGATGAAACAACGTTTCTTCCTGACTATATTGCATGACAATGCAATTGTAGCTTTGGAGCTGCATATTCTTTGTTTACTGGTATCGAGTCTATCATGTAGAAGTAGTCAGACAAAGAATTTGTGCTTTGCTTGGCAAGATGATTTCCAGATCCAACTAAATTGAGGAGGGGTTGGAGAATGTCCAATCAAGACCTTGTAAGCTTTGTGAGAGGTAAATTTTTTTGCCCCATGTGTAGCTCCAAAAATCCATGTGACCTCCAGTAATCTTAGTTCTGTTTCATGACAAATGCCTTCCATAATGCAGAATTCATCATATGCTTGTTGTGAAAGGGGTAACTGGAATAAGTCCTCTAGAAATTCAGTCTCACACACTTGTTGGACAATGATATCCATTTTCGTTGTAAAGGACATCAAGTGAGGCAATTTATGTTGTAGGCAATTGTCTAACCAGAGGACCAGAAGAGAATACTTTTTCCAGTGCCCACATGTCATCTAGCCATTGACTTGAAGTTATCAATTAGCTTTAAATGTGCCACCAAAAGGATCCTATCAACTCATTGTCAGGCAAAGTTCCATTTGAGTAATAAGAATCCCAAACTAGGTTAAACTCCTCTAGGATCCTCTCAGTGGGAATTGCTGCCTCCTGTTGTTAAAGCACCAGACGTTCCTATTCTTCTAGAGCGCATGGCAGCAGGTGCAGACGAAGGCATCAAACCAGCTCCTATCCTTGTCACTAAAACGTGCTCACTGTGTTTCCCACCAGACCTTCAGCGTATCTTGCATCAGAGGTACCTGAAAGTTCATTCGGTGTCAGGATGGGAATTGGCCGGGTCGACCCGCTAGGTCGCCGACCCGATCCAAAAAGTCGAGACCAATGGGTCCAGTGGGTCAGCCTTAAATTAATTTTGGGTCAGCATGGCCGGCACTGATTGACCCGCTGGGTCACCCGGGTCGACCCAGCTCCGATCTTGTGAGGCAATGTGTTGTACACTATTTTCGGCTAATGCTCAGTCCGCGAGCGTACATACGTACGAGCTGGCTGTTTGATTGTTTCTGTCAGCTAACTCGCATACGAACATAAGTATGATTCATTTTGGCTAGCAAGAGCACACATGACACATGCAGACGCATGAAAAGCAGTAAGATACACATTATTTTTTCCTTATTGCTTAGCCCAGGTTATGCCGGTAAGCATGCATATAAATGATACATCTATCTGTCTATCTAGTAGGAGTACTAATCTTAATTTTATACTTCTCCGATTGCGTCAAACCATGTCTAATTCTGTCCGTAAGGTCAATGAAAGCATAAAGTTGGGTCGACCCAAAATACCCATTGGGCCAACAAGACCACTTGCCATTTTTTGGGTCGGCCCGTGGCCTAAAAAAATTGGCCTTAGGGCCACTGTAACATCCCAAATTTTGTAAAAATTTAAAACTTTGCATTCAAGCATCATTCATCATTAGGCATAAAACTACATCACAAAAATATTAAATAAAACTTCAAATTATAAATTTGAATAAACTATAATTCCATAAAGTGTTTACTTAAAACTCCTTAAATAAATAAAATATTATCAATTTATTTATGGGTAAGTATAATGTCAAAAAGTCTCATTTTTAATAACCTTTCCAAAACATATTTTTATAATTTTTTCTGAAATGTTTTGAATAGGTTTAAAAATCATTTTTGAAATCAGTGTTTAAAAACAGGTAGTAATTCTTAAAAAAAAAAGGAAATCGGGCCGGCCCGTTGGCTATCTGCCGCGCATGCGTAGCCTACCAGCCCGCCAGCGGTCCAGCGCCCCGCGCTCTCGCTCGCAGTCGCTGACAGGTGAGACCCACCTGTCATCACCCCCGCGGAAACGTTCGTTCCCAAATCACGCTCCCGACCCCGACAGGAAACGGCGGATTGATTCGCACGATTACGAGCGATTTACTACTCCCCTTACCTCGCCTCCTCCCCCTACTAATACCCCTCTCCGTTCTCTTCCGTTTGCCCCAAACCAATCGACCCGAGAGCCACCAGGCCACACGCATTCGTCTCCGGAGTTCCGCGGTGGCCGCCGACAAAAACTTCGATTTCCTGTGAGCTAAAGCAATGCCGAGCCCTCTCGTAGTTTCCCCTCGCACCCTTGCACTCACGCGACACCTTTTGACACGGTTACGGGCTTTTTGGTGCAGCGCTTTGTCGAGTTCGTCCACGACCGAGGAGATCCGCCGCCACACACAACTCCGGCGAGCTCTCCCGAGGGAACGAGGACGCTCCGCTCATCGCCGCCTCGCCATCGTCTCCATCTCGACGCCACGCACCCCCTGGTGAGCTCCGTTTATCTCCTAGCACCGTAGAACGCCTCGGGCGCAAACGCCGGCCATGGCTCCGCCGCGCCCCGCGCGTCTCCGGCGACTCGCGCCGCCCGCGTTAGGTCAACGCGTCCTGGACCGTTGGATTTAGATCCAACGGATCTGTTTTATTTTTATTTTTCGCTTCTGTGATTAATCTGGCGCGTCCGATTTCATTTAGATCTAACGGCTCCCGATCGCGATCCGCGTCGAACCGGTAAGGGCGAATCAGATCGCGCCGCGTGGCCGATTCTTTTTCTATTTCGAATAAAATTTAGAAATTAAAACAGAAAACTATTAAAACTTGCAAAATTCATAACTTTCAATCTGTAAATCCAAATTTGATAAACTTTATATCATTGGAAAGCCCTGCCCATGTAGTTTATTCCTATATCATTAGTTTGTCATTTTAGTGTCTTTAAAATTGTGAAAATTACAGATTGGCATTTCATCCATTTAAAGTCATAATTTAAATATTAAAAATGTTTTTCATCTAAATCCAAATGTTGTGGAATAATAATTTTGCTCTCTGTGCAGAAAATGCAACATGAGGTTTTATTGAAGGTTTTGTACTTAAATTGACCTTAATTGTTCTTTATATTCAATTGTTAAAATAGAAAATAAAATAGTGTTCATTGCATGGCATGCATTAAATAAACAGAGAAAATAAAATTGATAATAAGTGGTTTTGATTATGATTATAACATGTCATGCATGCATACATATTTATGCTTGGAGTTTTTAAGTGTTGCATGTTGTATTTATTTATTTTGTATTGCTTGTTGTTAGATTGTGAAGAGGAGGAAGGACTTGCTTGTGATTGTTATTCTTGCTGTGCTTGTGCCTCCTGTTACCAAGGCAAGTGACATTCATTATTTATCCCATACTTTCTATAGGCATAAGTAGTGTGTTTTGAGTAGTGTGCATGATAGGAATTTATGGAGTTATTTTATAATGCTAAGATTGGTTATATTTTACAAATATCGTAGTAGTGTGTAGCCACCCCTTATCCTATGCAGACATGAAAAGTTTTAGTAGTTGCTTAGCTATGCTATGAAAATGTTTACCATGTTATAGACATGTTTCTAAGGGCTGAAAATTAAAATACACTTCTGGGTGGAATTGGTTGTTTGGTTTATGTTGAGTGGCTTTTGGTACTATACTTGTGGTTGTCGTCGCCTAGGATGAATGTCTATTCTACTTAGGGCCATGAGTATGGTGTTTGTTACCCAGAAGTGCACTTGTGGACGGCCACCCAGGAACGAAGAGATTACCAAGTCCCTCTAAGTTTAGAAGCTTCCCGTGCAGCCTTTTGACAATGGGCTCTGTCTAGAATAATTAAGTTGTGAGGGTGCAACCTGTCAGCTTGACAAGCAGATGTAGAGATGGTAGGTGGAACGTGTCTTGCTAGTATGGTTGCATTCTTCTTCTGAAAGTTCTTGTCTCAATTCTCTTCTTTCCTCAATACACTCCGTGTGTATAGGATTTTCGGGCTAATTGAGTCTAAAGGTGAAAGTGCACAACCTCTGCAGAGTCGACAATCTGAGTTCTCAGCCGTGTCCCCGGAAATGGACTACTTCGAGCAACTGGACAAGGATGGGCAGAAGAATCTCAACACTGTTTTCATAAAGTAAAATTTGACTAAGGAAAGAATTGTTGGTGCACTTGGGCTTTATGCCTTGGTGCCAAGTCTTCGAGAAATAAAAGTGTTTTACAAAATGATAGGAGAAAACTTGCTTTCTGCAAATAGCCTTCAACCCCACCAAGCCAAATATGCATATAGATTTTAGACTTGTCAGTATATATCCACCATAGTCATTTGCCAATACATCATTGTATTGACCTCCTTCGGGGGCTGCATATTCCAATGTGCAGGTAATTCTCATGCTGAATGATTTTCGCTCGAGTCTACACCCAACATGACTGCCTGTGGCGCATGCTTGAAGATGAGACTCAATGTTATTTCGCTTTCGTTGTGAACTCTGAACTTTAGCTAGCCTTCATGGCTATGCAATTTGTAATAAAGTCATACTTGGCAGACCTCTCGAGCTGAAATGCACTGAATGAGGGTGTGGTAAGTAGTGTCTTCTTCCTGGAGGCAGACGAAGCAAGGCGAGGTCGTAAGCTGTAGGCCATGGCGCACTCGTCAATCGGAGGTCCAAATCCTATGCTAAATTGCCAATCATAAGAAAAAATTGCTTTTGGGCGTCTATTAGCCGCTCGTGTGCCGACCATGAGCGCCAGCCCTAGCGCAAAATCCTGTCGGAATATAGCCTCCGAAGAAGCTATGAATGAGTATCGAACACTGCGTGCCTTAGAGCGCTGCCTCTGTCCTCACGAGGCTCGACGAAGGAGACGGAAACACTACAGAGATTGACGCTTTGTTTACCTAGGTTTAGGCCACCGCGGAGGTGAATGCCCTACTCCTGCTTCGTTGTATTGCTTGGATGAACTCGAGGAGGTACAATGGTGAACGCCTAGGGTTTCTAGGGTTTGAGTTTACAATGTCCCAACCTTTAGCCGGGCCGGCGGTGATACGTCTCCAACGTATCTATAATTTCTTATGTTACATGCTTATATTATACCACTTATGACATGTTTTATATGGTTTTATGCATTTTCTGGAACTAACCTATTAATAAGATGCCACAATGCCAGTTCCCTGTTTTCTGCTGTTTTTGGTTTCAGAAAAGTACTTAAGAAAATATTCTCGGAATTGGACGATTTCTTTTCCAAAACCCCTATTTTCCTGGGAACGTTCCAGAGCACCGAAAGGGACGAAGACGATGGCCAAGGGGCCCACACCACCCCCGGGCGCGGGTCCCCTCCCAGCCGCGCGGGCACGTGGTGTGGGGCCCTCGAGGCTCCACCGCCTTCGCCCTTTCGCCTACATAGACCCCCCGAAAACCTAAGACCTACACGAACAAAACTTTTCCTCCACGGATACCCGAGCCGCCGCCTTCGTCAACACCACTTCGGGGGAGATCAGAAGCTCTCCTCGGCACCCTGCCGGCAGGGGGAATCGACATCGGAGGGCTCTACGTCACCATGCCCGCCTCCGGACTGATGCGTGAGTAGTTCTCCCTTGGACTACGGGTCCATAGCAGTAGCTAGATGGTTGTCTTCTCCTCTTTTGCTATCATGTTTAGATCTTGTGAGCTGCCTATCATGATCAAGATCATCGTTATGTAATACTTCAGGTTGTGTTTGCTGGGATCCGATGAATATTGAGTACTAAGTCATTTGCTTCATAATATATCATGTGTGTGCTATTTATGATCTTGCATGCTCTCCGTATCTAGTAGATACTCTGGCCAAGTAGATGCGTGTGACTCCAAGAAGGGGTATGTATGCTCAATAGTAGGTTCATGTCTCTATTTAATATGTGGCAGTGACATAAAGCACTAAGGTTGTAGATGTACTATTGCTAATAGGGATAAAACAGTAGTACTTTGACTAAGGATGATTTTACTTACTTACTTTACACACATGGCTTAAGTCGATAATCTGATGCATGCAACTTAAGACTGAAAAAGGTGCGGACGCTAACCGGAAGGTGGATTATGAAGGGGATCGCAGGCAGAAAATAATAAATTTTCTAACAACAATATCCTTAAACTAACCAGAATCTATACTATGCAGATATAGTAATACAGAGGAGATCGGTATACATACCCTTGTAGACCGAAAAGCGGGGATTACGCTCCCGCGCAAGCGTTGACGATGAAGACGATGTAGCCGACCTCAAGGTCGTGTAGAGGACGTAGACCTCCCAGCACCACTAGCGTGGCACCTCGCAGAGCGTCACACACATATGGTGGAGACGACGGCCTCCGAAGCTCTAGTCCAGGATGAGTAGCGGAAGACTTGGACCGGAACAACAACAATACGGCAGCGAGCGTATGGTGGAGAGTACTTTCTCCTCGGTGCAACTCCGACAAACGGAATCACGTAATCGAGGAGAAAATAGAGAAATAATTAGATGAATTAAAATGCCAGGGGTGCCCCTCTATATAAAGGGGTAAGAGGGCTGCCAACCTCGCCAGCCGGACGGTGTGGGACTAAACCCCACACCCCCGTGCGGCTATGGCACTTGCGCCGGCCCTAGGTGGGCCCCATGTGGCCCACCTAGGCCGGGCAAGCCTTCCCTCTCCCTTTGGGAAGAAACTTACCCCCCTCATGGGCCTTCTTTTCACCAGAAGACCCATTTAAGGAATTCTGCCTTAAAAATTCGAAATTAATTAAATAAAAATATATCTAACTATTAAGTACATTAATTAATTTTAAATACAAATTATATAATTTATTCCGGCTCCGAAAAATATTTCGTCGCGGCCCGATCTCCATCGGACCATTCCAGGACGTTCCGGGTGTTCTCTATTTCTTATTTTCCTTTCTGGTAAATATGTCAAAACCCCTTAAGTGTTTTACCCTAGCGGTTCGATATAATAACAGACATGATCGAGACACCTCTCCGATCAATGACGAATTCGTGGGCCTGGACACCTTGAATTAACCCATGTGATATAACGAATGAATTTTGTCGATCGTACCTATACGTCGAGTCTTAAACTTTTTGCCATAGCGATACTTAGCGTGTCCGAGACTCGTTCATAGATATCTCCATACCTAGCATGATCTCGTTACCGACAACACTATCTTCTACTCGTCTGTGATATTATGTCCTTGTGACCTAGTCACATGTTTGCAAACTCATTTGACATAATCTCACCGAGTGGGCCCTAGAGTATCTATCCTGCTATGCGGACTTGCAAATCTCGCTCTTGATCCCTCGTCTCAACTACTCCCTTCCGATACCCGAGAGGGACACCTTTATTGTCACACTATATAAGATATGACGTTTGATGCAATCAAAGTATCTTTTAGGAATAACAATAAGAGTTGATCTCACGATCGAAGGCGTAATGACTACGTCCTACATATATTGGGTATGTCCATCACGTCATTTTCCCAATGACATGACTCCATTGTCAACTGACATAAATGTCACATGATCGGGAAACCTCCATCATCAATTGCACAATGAACTAGCCACGTAGAGGCTACTAGAGACCTGATTGTTTATCTACCACACGTGTATTAATGTTTCCGCTTAATACAATTGTATCATGGTATAAAACATATAATGAACAATTGAGATATGAAGAATAAACTATCTTTATTAAGTGCCTCTAGGGCATATCTCCTTCAGTCTCTCACTTGCACTAGAGTAACACTTAATCTAGTTTACAACTTGATAAAAGCTCAACACTCATAGCATCTTGGTGCATGCTTGTCTTGTGGATGAGGAATACAGTCAACAGATCTCACACATTGAGACCTATATGTGCTTTGCAATATTTCTATGTCACCTAGTTTGACATCATCACGTATCTTACGATGACGGTGAAATATATCCTAGTGGATGGAGTGAGACTCGAACCTTCGCGTAGCATGGGCTTTAAAAGTCCAAGAGATCTATTAAGGGGAACCACATATGCTCGAAAAACTGTTCAGTCCAATCACACTTGCTACTTCTAAAGTTGCCATATATTTCTATTCCTATGTAGATTATGCGACAATGCATTCATATGCGACTTCGTAAGCTAAGCATGTCTTTCTTCAAAATAAAGGACATCTCCTATATGAGATTTCTAGTCGTATGGGTCAGTGTCACAACTTGCATCATCGTAACCGTTTTACGGCAAGTTGTCTTTTTCACTCTTACCCTTTCCCAGAAAACATCTTCAGTTCTCATAGACACTGAAGAATATACTTAACGTTTGTTCATTGATCCACACACGGATCGCTCTAGAACCCATTCTTCAACCAAGAACTCGGGTCACACAAAGTCGAGCTTTCAGTCTGATAGAATCTATGTCTGATACATAGAGAATGTCGAACATCATTTGCTATCACTGAAAATGCCAAGATAAACTTAATATTTCACCTAGTCATACAAGCAAGAACCTTTTTCTTCGCTTGTTCTATTCTGAAACACTTCAGAATCTTAACTTAGAGAATATTCCGACCTAAACGTATTAAGCCCCTGTTGATCTATACAATTATAGATCGGACACCTAATACTCCTAACTTCATTCATCGAAAATTTAATCACTTAAATAATCATTTATAGTTTACTAGAGGATCTGTATCATTCTTAATATGTCGTTACATATAAAATCATGAACGACACCTAGCTCCCACTCAAATATGCCTTCCGCATATAAGATCAAGAAAAACGACTTAGCTCCCACTCACTTCTTTGCAAATGCAAGTTTCTTCAACTATTTTGGACAACTCCAAAATCCTTTGATCACATCATCACAGTGAAGATTCCAGCTCCGATATGCTTGCTTCAGCCCATGAATGGACAACTGAAGTTTGCATACATGTTTAGCATCCTCAGGATCACCAAACCATTATTGTACTAATTACAACTCTTTCTTAATGATACCATTAAGAAACATGGTTTCCTTATCCATCTATCAATTTCTCAATTTGAAATTATAGGAATTGCTAAACGACCCAGAATAGATTTAGGCTTCGCCACTTTTGAATTTGTCACAACTATTTTTCGACAAATCGATCCTTATCTGTGTCTACTCTCTCATAAAATTCCATATTCTACTAACATCCTAGATGCCGTCAAGAAGATCTCCCAAGTCATTACCTGGTAATCGTACATGGATTTTATCTCGGATCATATATGACTCATAGCCATTTCTCGGAATTAGGTCTACCATCTCTTTTTCTTAGTTTGTAGGTCTGTCATATTCCATTAACATGACCTTCATAACAAGATTATCGTAACACATAGCGTGGAACACAACCTTGTACGTCTACGTTCTTAGTATGAGCTAAGAGCATCATGATCTTTTATCATCAGCTTCTTTCCAGTTGTGGAGCTTGACACCGGAAACACTTTCCGTTGCGCCACTCTGATGTCTAGAGAGAAAGTTCATTAACTTCGTCTTGCTCTACTTTCTTTCACACTCATACCCTTGGACAAGAAACTATTTCTTTTGCAAGGTATATTCCATCAACGTTTGCCTATGTCGTGAGACATGTACCAAACTAATTCTTTAGGTGCGGTACACTACAAAGATTTATCCATTTTAGGTTTGATCACATCGAAACACTAAATTGCTGAAACGACAATCTAGGCTAAGAGCCATGCCATCACTCATATGGTATTGTCTCCATGGATTTAAATGTTTTCCCTATTATCTAACGTGAATGTTACTTTTCTACCATATGACTCCAATGATCACAATAATTCGATAAGAGGTTTATTGACCACACACTATCCGATAGGGTGCGATTACGACGTCCTAACATACTAACACTATGGTGTTCCATGCGACGTAATTTGTGGAACTTTTCTCACAAGTCTTCCAGTGATATGACAACATTATAATTCAAATCTTTAAGTTTAATTTTCTACTTCATTCTGAACTTGTTTGATCGAATCAAAATTCCAGACTAACATTCCCTAAGTAGATATCCATATATCTACTCGGAATATACATGAAGTCTATGAAATGTAGACTTCCACTACACGTTAAAATACTTCATTGATTCACATACACCCATATGCATGATTCTCAACAAGTTATAATCAAAACGTTCAGTGAAGTTTACGAAATAAAGGTCTCCACTACACGTTAATTACTTCATTGATCTACATACATCTATATGCATGATTATCAATAAGTTGTGGGGATTTGACTTTATGTGTCCTTTCCCTTCTTCAGAAGGTAATACTCATATACTTGTTGCTGTTTATTATGTTACGAAATGGGTAGAAGCTATACCAACTAAAAGTGCTGATGGTGAAACATCATTAAAAATGCTTCAAGATATTATTTTCCCTAGGTTTGGTGTTCTTAGATATCTTATGACCGATGGATGTTCTCATTTTATTCATGGTGGTTTTAGAAAAGTTCTTGCTAAATATGGTGTTAATCATAGAATTGCTTCAGCTTATCATCCTCAAACTAGTGGGCAAGTAGAATTATCAAATAGAGAAATTAAATCTATCTTGCAAAATACTGTTAATAGAACGAGGAAGAACTGGGCTAGTAAATTAAATGATGCATTGTGAGCTTATAGAACTGCTTATAAAAATCCCATGGGTATGTCTCCTTATAAAATGGTTTATGGAAAAGCTTGTGTGAAGCGTACCTGCACTTAATATATGGCCAGATACCTGTGTACAGTGCAAATCTCTGGATCGATTCGTTTGCACATACAGTTTACGATGTAATATCACAACAAAGTATCAATTTTATTACATCGATGATCCAGTCTTGGAAAATATTCTTTTACAACTTGCATAGCATAAAGCTAGCACTAAATGAGTACACAGCGG
The DNA here is from genome assembly GCA_026929855.1 of Poa annua. Taxonomy (NCBI): domain Eukaryota; kingdom Viridiplantae; phylum Streptophyta; class Magnoliopsida; order Poales; family Poaceae; genus Poa; species Poa annua. Next base: position 44,925,185 of record CM049430.1, read on the forward strand.
AAATAAATAACAGTGAGTCTCCATCATCTTCATGTTGCCACAGGCGAAAACATATTGGTTGTAGACTCGAAACCTTTAAACGAAACCTCACTCGTCATCCGAACAATCTGCAATAAGAAAAATATTGCAACAACGTGGGTCAGATTCCATAAAAAATGGAGTCTGGCAAGTGACACTATGGTGGACACTTAATGGAATAACCCTAATAACCTATATGCATATTTGGCTGGTGGAGTTCAAGTCTATTTTGCATAAAGTCAATTTTTCCTAACTCTTTGGAAAACACTTTTCTTCTATTCGAGACATTCGTGGCATGACAATCACTGTCTCTTTCTACCCTTGTTCACCCATCAAGTTTTAGTTTTGAAGTTGGAATGGTGGAATCCTCCGTTGACGTCCGTGATCAGCTGCTCAAATTGTCCGTACCAGGGACACGGCTAAATACTTAGTTTTACACTCTGCAGAGGTTGTGCACGTTCACCATTGTACCCATTCATCCCAAACTATCCTTTACACACTTATATTGATAAGGAAAATGAGAAGAATTGATAAGATCAAATAGATGATATTGAAATTTGCCCCAATCTTTCACGGTACCAGCAGCAACACGATCTTCCAATCAAGCAAAGATGCGAGACCGTAAGAACATAAACCAGCGTTGAGTATATTCGATCAACTCCACGCAGCAGCGACAAAATCCCTGACGGATCAGCAACAAAGAACACGATATTTGGTGTCCCTCGACATAGGACGTTTTCTGTAGTTTATCTCTTAATAAAATTCAACCTCCTTACATTGGCTGCCACCAGCCCTTTATATAGGCAATGCCAACTGACACAAAACTGAACCGGAAACAAAGCAAAACATAATCGGAATCTCTCTCCTATTTAGACTAATTCTATCTTACCAAATTAATTATACGGCCACCATGAACACAAAATGACAAAACCAACCTGGACCCAATTCTCGTACGGTAGCCTAGAAAATATAGAAGACTTGGCAACTAGCTTATGATGGATGGCATAGATCGGATTGGGACTTCGATCGATCCAACCATGATAGTTGTGCATGGTGTTCTGAACATCGGTATTACTTCCTCCGGTGCTACTAGCTGGACAGAAATATTTTCCATAGAGATTATATGTTCCTTGTTGGACTTGTTTGCCGCTTCTGTCTGGTTTGTACCATTTACAGTAGAAGCAACATGTCTTGTACCTCTATGCTTTGCTGGAATCAAATAGGATGTATAGATGGCCACATCATCCCCTCCCCCTTGAGACCAAACCGACCTCGGTTTTGGGTTAGTCTTCTCGACCTTCTTCTGCAAAATAATAGTATCCATCTTGATTTCTCCATCTAACATGGGGCGTAGTACACACCGTCTCCCATCTTGCCAAAAAGAATAAGTGTTGGACCTCCCATCATGTGTGACACGCCGATCATATTGCCATGGTCTTCCCAACAACAAGTGACATGCATCCATAGGCAAGACATCACATATAACTGTATCAGTATACTGACCCACTGAAAATTTGAGGCGCACCTTGTGAGTAACTTTCAGCTTGCCAGATTCATATAGCCATTCGATGCAGTGTGGTTGCGGATGTTTCCATGTGGGTAGTGCTAATGCATCCACCAACCTCTTGCTGACCGCGTTAGTATAGCTTCCACTATCGATAACAAGCTTGCAGGAGGTGTTATTAACTTTGCATTGGGTCTGAAAAAATTCCACCGTTGTCCTTTATCCGCTATACGGTCTGCTTGAACACGTTGCACCATCAATTTTTGCAATGAGCAGCAAGTTCATAACCATCCACATCCAAGTGTTCAACTTCTTGAGACTTCTCACTAGTCTGATCAACAACTTCCTCTTCATCACTTGCAGAGATATAGCCGTCCTGTGTGAGCAAAATTTTCTTTGCATTGGGGCAGTCACGCCTCATATGTCCCCTTCCTCTGAATGTAAAGCACTCAATATGTGCACTGGATTGGGTATTAGAAGCAGCTCGTGACACTCCATATTTTGGCGCGTCCTTTTGCAAAGAATTATTTGAGCGTGTAGAGGATGTTGGCCTAGAACTAGCACTAGCGTCCTCCGTGGAAGAATGTCGCCATGTGTTTGTAGCTGAAACTTGACACCTCTTAACCTGTTGCTCGGCACGTTCAGCTTGATGCACCAGATCTTCTATATTGGAGTAGGTCACCATCTCAACGTGATCCTGCACCTTGACGTTCAGCCCGTTAAAGAAACATGCCATTGTCACTTCTGGGTCCTCCACAGTCCCTGTACGAATCATGAGCAATTCCATCTTCTTAAAATATTCATCAACACTCAAATTACCTTGAGTATGACGCTGCAGCTTGATGTACATATTTTGTTTATAATGCTCAGGAACAAATCGTCGCCTCATAAAATCCTTCATCCCTTGCCAACTCGTCGGGCGATGTCGTGAGCGGCAAATTTGGTTCCACCACAGTAGGGCGTAACCGGTGAACTCAATGGCTGCAAGCTGCATCTTTCTCTCCTCTGTGTAACGATGAGCATCAAAAATTTGATCGACTCGCATCTCCCAGTCTAAGTAATCTTATGGTTCGCACTTCCCAGAGAATGACGGAATATATATCTTAACGCGCCCAATGCCGTCGTCAATAGGAACTCATGCAGCCTGACCGAAACGATCTCGGTCATTCGCTCCGCCCCGCGCGATTTCAGCTCGGAGGTCATTGTGACGTGGTCGTGGTACATACCCAGCGGCGAGATCAGCATAGCCAACATGGTTATCAACTCTTGGGGGTGGCTGTGCAAACGGTGCAGGTTCTCAACAATAGTTTGCAATGCACCAATCTGAGCACCCAAATCATCAAATCTTGTGTCGATCTTCTTCTTCAGATTGTTGTGGCACCGCATGACAAAGTCGCATGTGAGGTCAAATCCCTCACGCACATTCGCAGCAAGATCTTCAGCGTAGACGGGTAGCACGTCCCCATCAAGATCATCCGCATCGCCCATGTGCGCCTTCTTCTCCTCCTTGACTATTTCTGACATCTAGCAGAACGCAACACTCGACGGCAGGCAAACCTTCAGAACGCAAGAGCAGATAGAACAACGACCACAAAACTCGTTTTAATCTTGGACGATAGAAATAGAACTCCAAACATCACGTACAAGGAAGCACAAAGTCTAACGTGAATTGAAGTAGTACTCAGCCGAGACCGTATCGAACTAGTACTCCTTACCAGATTGATTCACTTTTCAGCAGTCTTCACGCAAAACAGCAGATCAAAACAGCACCGTGACAAACCCGACGAATCTGATACCAGATGATAAGGATCAAATAGATGATCTTGAAATTTGCCCCAATCTTTCACGGTATCAGCAGCAACACGATCTTCCAATCAAGCAAAGATGCGAGACCGTAAGAACATAAACCAGCGTTGAGTATATTAAATAAACTCCACGCAGCAGCGACAAAATCCCTGACGGATCAACAACAAAGAACACGATATTTGGTGTCCCTCGACATGGGACGTTTTCTGTAGTTTATCTCTTAATAAAATTCAACCTCCTTACATTGGCTGCCGCCAGCCCTTTATATAGGCAATGCCAACTGACACAAAACTGAACCCGAAACAAATCAAAACATAATCGGAATCTCTCTCCTATTTAGACTAATTCTATCTTACCAAATTAATTATACGGCCACCATGAACACAAAATGAAAAAACCAACTTGGACCCAATTCTCGTACGTAGGCTAGAAAATATAGAAGACTTGGCAACTAGCTTATGATGGATGGCATAGATCGGATTGGGACTTCGATCGATCCAACCATGATAGTTGTGCATGGTGTTCTGAACGCCGGTATTACTTCCTCCGGTGCTACTAGCTGGACAGAAATAATTTTCATAGAGATTATATGTTCCTTGTTGGACTTGTTTGCCGCTTCTGTCTGGTTTGTACCATTTACAGTAGAAGCAACATGTCTTGTACCTCTACGCTTTGCTGAAATCAAATAGGATGTATAGATGGCCACGTCAAGAATGAGACGAGATTTTTCAGAAGCATTTTCCCTCCCACTATGCCTTGACCCGTTCCACCTAACATTCTCTACATCTGCTTGTCAAGCCGGGGCGAGTCCACGCAACATAGTTGATCAAGCCAGAACCCATTGGCAATGGCTGCATTGGAAGCAATCGTCACTCTGAGTTCTTCTGATTCTTCTGTTCTCTGGGTGGCAATTCACAAGTGCACGTATTCCAGTAACCATAGACATGGGTCTGAGCAGCCACTCAACTCGACTCCATACAACAAATCCACCCAGGAGGTTCTTTCATTAACTTAGTAGGATTTAGATTTTCACAAAAACAACATTTGCATAGCATCAAATAATTCTACTAAGTACTGCATATGAACCTAGACACAGGAAATAAATAATTTCTACACAGGTTTAGCATAGCAATACTATCTTACACATGCTTATATAAAAATACACTAAGTAATGCATATAGAAAATAGTAGGAAGTTTATGAGGTGTGCCACTTGCCTTTGAATGATGTCTTTGCTCACAAACTCTTTTCAACATAACTCGGAGCTCTCCGTTCAATCTAACAATATAGACAAACAACAATACAACAATCAACACAAATCACAACATCACATCGCATACAAACACTTTCATAATGAACAAACAAGTTTTATAAAACTTCTAAGGAAAGATATGTTTATGCATGAGGTGCAAAATATTTCTAAGGGAACGTCAGGCCATGAAATTATTCTATGTTTATGCAAGGTAAAATATGTTGGTCAAAATGGCTAAGGACTAAGGTCATAAGTTGGATAAAATAACTTTGCTATATATCACACTGAAGAAGCACTCTAATGGCTTAGTCATGATGTGCATATCTACTTAGAGAAAATACTAAGTCTATTCTTCAAGGTGATCAACAATTATTAACAACTCTTTGTAAATTGGATATTCACTATAGTGAGAGAGACAGACACCCGGCCAACCACTTAAGTTGTGGAACAAGTCTCATGTACGTGGACATGTAAGGTTAGTCTCCAGGCCGCTTCATCTCACTATGCCGCTAGGATCCAACAAACTTCAAAGATGGTAATAACATGATCAAATTTTTTTATGTCTAAAGTGAAAGACAAGATTAGGAAGGAGGGAAAAGATAGAAAGAATAATGTAGAATCTTCTCCTTGCTTCCTTTTCTTCTTGATGTGATGACTTCATTGCAATTTTGTATACTTGATGGCTTTGAAGACTTGATGGTGTTGATAGCCTCCAGGTTGGTCTTGAACATAACTTAGTCATCATAAGGGCTAAGAGAAGAAGGGAGAAAAGAGAAAGAGGAAGCAAGACTTAGAAAATATTGCTGGTTGGTCTTCATGAACTTCTTCTTGATTTTCTTCTAAGTGCTTCTACTCCTTGGAGATACTTCTGGAGTGTTGTTTTCTTGGCTAAGTCCTTCATTGGCCTTCTAGCTCAATGTTGAAAATCCTAAGTGTCTAAGTGCATAGCACTTTACCAAAATACTAAGTTGAAAATAATCCTAATTTAGAGAAAATAAGTGAGAAGTTTTCCTATGAGGAGTATAACTATATAAGAAAATAAGTTATGCATGAAATGCACTTTTTAATCATAAGAAACATCATAGTAATTTTTGTGATATTTATAAAGTATGCATTAGGCTATAAATGTAATTTAATTAATTTCTATTTTTGCAAAATATAATAAAAGGAGTAAATATAAGATTAAAGTTTTCTGTGATTAAATTTTTATAACAAAATTTTATAAATGGTGTTAATAGATAGAAGGCATTTAATTAAATTTATAGCAACTGGATTTAATCAAAATAATGTTTCTATTAATAGTTATGTAAAAAATAGTCAATCTATTCAATTAAATATACAACTATTAAATCATGAAAATAATATTCAAAAATATTTTATAACATAGGCATCATATTACAAATATTCCAAGATTTCTAAAACAATTTTAATTGCAATTTTTGGATTTATAGATTTAAAGTTATGACAAATATACTCAAATCATCCATTTGAAATTTGAATATTTTACATTAATTCAAATTTGAATTTTGGAAGATCTAAAATATTCTACATGTCAAGGGCTTTCCAAATATATAAAATTTATCAAATTTGGATAAGTGGTTAAAAAGTTATGAAGGTTTGATTATGTAGGGACTTTTCTGTAAAACAGCCAATTTAATTTAAATAGAAAAAGGAATTCCATGCTAGCGCTGACTGGGATCGCTGACTGGATTAACTCAAACAGATCTAGATCGTCAGATCTAGATCTGACGGTCCAGACCAGATCGTACCGTTTCGTTTAAAGGAATCTAATCCTGACCGTTAAACGAAGATCGAGCGGCTCACCTCGATTCGGTCAGCAGCTGGCGGCGCTGACTCGCCGGAGGAGAGGGAGGTGGCGGCGCCGGCGTCGGTCTTCGACGGAAACAACGCTCCGGTCGTCCTCTTGCTCGGGGGAGACCACAGACGGACGCGGAGCGGCACGACGAAGAGGATGGTGGCGATTGTTGGTTCCGGGGTGCTCTGGCGCTCGTCCTACTCCTCACCGGAGTTGGGGAAGGCGGCGGTGGTTTCGGCCGTGGACGAATACGGCGTTCTGGAGCACAAGAACATGTGCAGAAGAGTCAGGGAGATGAGCATTGGCGCGGTAAGGAGAACAAGAGAGATGGGTGGGCTCGGAACCGACGGTGCTCACCGGAATTTGAAGAAATGGGCGGTGGAAATGGCGGCGGTGGCGGCTCCAATTCGAGCAGCCCGACGACGATTGGGCTAGGGTTTTCGGGGGGAAAGGAGGGAACAGAGATGGGCTTTATGTGGGGACCGAGGGAAGCACAACGCGATCATCACGGCGCGAATAGAAGGAAGGAGATCGCCGACTGTTTTCGGTGCGGAAATCTCGCTGGAGGTTGAAGATGACTCCCCCTGACAGGTGGGTCCCGCTGTCAGGGATTTTTCTTTTTCTCTTTCTTTTTCCTTTTCTGATTTTTTATTTTCTTTATAACTTTTGATTTAGGACTCCAAATGAAGTGAAACAAATTTCTATAAATTTATAATATTCATATCTATGTTTTAAAACAATAGTGGGCATGTTTTGAAAACTTTTGAAAAATAATATTTTGAATTATTCGTAAAATGCAAATTTGCCCATTTAGGTCAACTTTGAAATTAGTAATTTAATAAATTCATTTTGGGTTAATAAAATTTATGAATTCAAGTTATTTAAACTCATTTTCAAATACTAAATTCATTTTTGGCTTTAGTATAATATTAAATAGTATAACATAACTATATGAAAATGAAAAGAGAAATATAATGTATTCATTTTTAATTCAAAATAATTTGTGCACCATTATATTTTATATTAAGATAATTCATTTGAAAACTTCATAAACAACTTTGGAAAAGATTTTAGATTTAATTAATTTCTTATATAGAATATATATTCATGAAAATCATTTAAGCTAATGAAATGTTTATTTGGATAATTCATTAATTATAGAATCTATGAAGTTTTAAAGTTATAACCTATATACTTGCAATTTCCAAAACTATGTTTTGTATTTAGGTAAAGAATGAAAACCATTTGGCAATTATACCATTTTAAATAGTCTTGAATTTATGAATAGATATGGCTAAGTGGTTGAAATCAATTTCTTATAAGGAAACTATTTTTATTTCAATAAAATGGTTTGAAAGTTTGTAACACATTTGTCATTATATATTGAGGTTTTAAGAAATACAATGGATAATAAAATGTTTAACTTGAAACAACTTTTGAAAATAAAGATAAACTGAGATATTTGAAATAACCCTTTCAATATGTTTGAAGTCTTTTTTTACTTGGTTTTCTTATGCATTTTAATATTTTATTTTAATAAAAATAAAAGTTTTAAATTTTAGTGATTTTTGAACATTATAAAATGTTGGGATGTTACATTGTCACTTCCCTTTAGAATTAGAACACAAAGCTTATTGGGCAGTGAGAGAACTAAATAGAGATTTTAAACTTGATGGCGAGAAAAGATTACTTAATTTGACTTCTTTAGATGAATGGAGAAGTGAAGCTTGTGAAAATGCTAAATTATTTAAAGAGAAAGTTAAGAGATGACATGATAAGAGAATCCTTAAGCCAGAGTTTCATGTTGGTGAGAAAGTTCTATTGTATAGCTCTTGTCTTAGTATGTTTGCAGGAAAATTACTCTCCAAATGGGAAGGACCATATGTCACTGTGGAGGTGTTTCGTTCAGGTGCGATAAAAATTGCTTCGCTCAAGGATGACTCTACACAAGTGGTAAATGGACAAAGACTCAAGCATTATATCCCTGGAGATTCTTATAATGAAGATGTTGATATTATTCAAGCAATTACTCCGGAAGATTTCATTAAGGAAAATATTTCCGAGTCTGCAGAACCTGATTTCGAAAAGGTACAGTTTCGGTAAGAAAAAGTTCACAAATTTAATTTTGACCTATCTATTATTTATTTTTGAAAAATATGAAAAAATACGAGACGTAAACGGGTAGGACACGAAGTACGAGGTGCCCACACCACGTGGTGGCGCGGGGCCCTTGCTGGCCGCGCGAGCACTAGGTGGGGAGGCCTTAGAGCTCCTCTCCTACTCGGTTTCGTCCTGTTGCCTTCCTTCTGTTTCGAATTTTTTTCTATATATTCACCCGGAGCCCTCGAGGTCCGTATATCGTGCTTTCAACGCGTTTTTGTTTCGAGCTGTTTCTGTCCAGATGTCGTCTCATGGATCTTGCTCCGAAGACCACGCACTTCGTCACTGACGCGAACTTCTTCAAGATCTTGATCAAGGGTCTTTTGTTGGATGTGCAGACGATGAGAAGGTGAAGGCTAGGCGCAAGGGCATGGACGAAAGCGTCATGGAGGAGGTGAAGAAGATGCAAGCGGCCAAGAAATATCGCGCAAGGACGGGGACTAGCAAGCCAACCTTTGTGGGATCAATTAACACCCAACGTGCTTTTTCTCATAACATGCAGGGAGCAATACCACCTGTTCCAAATCTTAGCTCTTTTCCAGATGCAACCGAAGCTCTCCGAGTCACGGATCAGTTTTGTGAGCAGTAGCGCGTCCTGAGGAGGGAAGAGAATATACTTCAAGAGGAGAACAACAGGCTTCGCAAGATGTTGGAGCGTTACCTTACCCCACTTCAAGTCGTCCCACCATCGCCACCGAAGGAGTAATTCATCATCGGTATTGGCATCTCCCTTAGCTTGTTCCAAGCTTGGGGGGAGTGTCGCGGTATCACCATTATCTTTCATCTTTTACCATTTAGTAATGTCATATCATGAATAGGGAAGTTATGTTATATGATGGTTTGCAATGTAGAAGTATCTCTCTTTTAGTTGGTTATCTATGTATCCCTTGGTGAAGTTGCCGTTATGGAATATTAATGAGAAGTGTTATCATTTATTTTCTACACACTTTATTTTAGTTTGCAACTTTTATCATGTATGATTGATCTTGTCATTAGTATTGGTAATCACTTTGGGAACATGTAGTAAATCTTTTGGCTTTGGCAAACTTAGCATTGGTCAGTAGCTACAATACTTTGAGACTTAAGTGGAAAAAGAATTACATGTAGAATATAGCATTCATTGATATTTCTCACTTGTAGATGATAAGCTTAGTATTCACAACTTAAAATTGTGTGTGCCTTCAAGTAAGAATTGCATGATTGTATTTACTACATGTATGTTTGTTTGTATCCATCAAATCTTATGCTTGCTACCCAACCTTGCTAGTCAAAGACCTGTATTGAGAGGGAATGCTTCTCATACATCCAAACCTTGAACCCAGACCCTTTCCATTTGTGTCCACCATATCTACCTACTATGTGGTATTTTGCACCACTCCAAGTAAATACTTCTGTGCTATCTTTATTCAAAATTATCCCTGATTTGTGTCAATGTTCACTAGCTCATGAGGAAATAATAGTTGGGTTTTTTATCTTCCATACTAATTAAGTAACCCATGACTTTCATGCTACATTTGCTCGTCATTAACTTTGCAAAGGGGTGGTCAGACCACTATATAATCAAAGGTTGAGTTTTTCAAAAATATAGACACTCCTCCATGGTTTGAGATTGATTGGTGGGCACCCGAGGATTCGGCTAGCCATGGTTATGTTGAAAGGTGGGGATGAGTGTCATGGTTGTGAAAGTAAAGAAAAAAGAAGATGAATATCATAAAGTCTTGTTTTAAAATAATCGGAACCACCCCTAACTTGCTTAGTATGGAAGATGACAAGAACTCTATTGCAATTCGTTGACAACCACAAACACAGCTCAAAACTTACTTTTATGCTCTGTATGTGATTTCGAAAACCTACAAAACCAAAAACTCTAGCACTTGCTTGTATCTCTGCTTCCCTGTGCGAAGGGCCTATCTTTTACTTTATGTTGAGTAAGTAGACCTATCTCCTTCTATCTTAAGCAAGCATTTGGGTTGATTGTGATTCAACCATTTATACATTAGTATTGTTGATCATGTCTTTTATTCTTTCTTGTTTAGCACATTGTTGGCATCTAATGAATTTGATTTTTGGAGCTATCAACTAATAAAGAGGGCTGTTTTATAAACTAAGCTCAATATGTTCATTGTTCTCTGACCAAGGACTAAGTTTGCCAACACCAACTACGGTTTTCTCTATGTACCTTATTGTGATTTTCCTCTACTTGTTACAAGATGATTTATATGAACGGAGTTGATATCTAAGATGACTTGTGCATTTATACATGTGATGCTTCTTGTCCGTATATTTTATATCGACACTTCACTCCATAAACCTGTGGTCATGTTTACCGAGTCCAGCTTTTGCTTGGGGACAAGCAAGGTCTAAGCTTGGGGGGAGTTGATACGTCCATTTTGCATCACTACTTTATATCATAATTTACTGCTATTCATTAATATATTTTGTATTTGGAGATGATACTTATGTTATTTCATCTGTTTTGCATGATTGATGATCATTGGAGGATGGAACTCTGGAGTCTGAATTCTGCTGGAAAAAACGCCATCGAGATACAATATTTGCAAAGCTCAGAAGATCAAAATAAACACCTGGGATTTATTTTTCCACCTGATCATGAAGGAGGACAAAAGGGGAGCCTAAAGTGGGGCCCAGGGGGCCCACACCACCTCGTGGCGCGGCCACCAATGCTGCCGCGCGAGCACAGGGTGGGTGTAACATCCCAAAATTTTGGAATGTTTAAAAATCACTAAAATTTTAAACTTTTATTTTTGATTTAAATAAAACATTGAAGACATAGGGAAACTAAAATATAAAGAACATTAAAGGTCCTTCCAAAGAGTTAACAATTAAAATATTCTGGTAAACACTATTTGAAATTTGGAGTTTAGTTTAAAAACCTTTTATCCAAAGTATTTCTTGAATCCCATGTTAGTTTGCTATGTTGAATTGTATTTGGAGAGAGCCTTCTTCATTCATATTTTTTTTTCATTTTAAGTAATTGACTCTAAAACACTTAGCCTTGGCTATTTATAAAACTTAAAACCATATATTAAAAGATGTTTCAAGTATTCTTAAGTATGCCCTTTTCTAAAACGGTTTTGATTTAAACCATATGGTTTAAAGATGTCTATACAACCCTTGGATGTTTAACTGACCTTCCAATAATGTTTACAAATGTTTTAAAAGCTATTTAAAGCATAATCTATTTTATAAAATGGCTTTCATTTAAATATGTTTTGACGTATAAGATTTACGAAGTACTATCCAGATAAAGTTTTAACTCCAAATACCGATTTTATATTCTCCAATGCATGCTTGTAAATATAAATGAATTATGGATTAAAACTTAAATATGTTGCACAAACTACTTTTGTTAGATAATGAATCCATCATAATCCATAGTCAATACAAAAAAATGTGGCATTTCTTTTTTACTAAACAACATATGACTTTGTTAGATACTATTTTAAATTGACAAAGTTTTCAATCTAGCAGTTATCAAACAATTCAAGTATTATATTCTGAATTATATTTAAAAGCAAACCAACAATTCATCATCATTATGGCATCCTTGCATTTAAATCACAAATGTTTTGTATGTGAAATCCACTCAAAAAACCGTAAATAAACAATCTTAATATAAGATATTATGTATGCTCTATACAATATTTTTAATTACTAAATTATCATGTGACTAAAGTATTACCAAAAGGTTCCATACAGAGTCTTTCTAGATTATATTCAAAGACAAAAATGAGTTTTATTGAAAAAGGGTTATAATTTGTGGTATTTTCAAACATATGTATTTGTGGTATTTTCATAAATATAATTTAGCTACAAAGAAATTAACTAAAATCTCTAATTTCAAAATAAACATAAAGTTATAAATTTACATTTGTACAATATTTTAAATTATTATTTTTGAAAATTATTCAAAATATATGCATGATTGTTTTAAATGTTATATATAATTATTAGAAAATTTTAGAAACTTGTTTCACTTAAATTAGAATTCTAAAACAAAAAATATTAAAGAAATAGGGAAATAAAAAAGATTTTTTTAAAAAAAGAATCTGGAAGGAATCGGCCAGCCGGCCTGCTATCGCGAGCGTTCGCGCGTACGGGCCTGTGCGCGCACCGGTTTGCCATTTTTAGTCCCACATTGTCAGTTTAGCAACACCCATACCCCATTTTAGCCTATACTAGTTGAATGCCCGTGCGTTGCTACGGCGTCATAATTTTTATTTTTGTCATAAATATCACGTGTGTACATATTGAAAAGCAAATAAATATCTTGTCATACATATACAAAAGATAACTATGTCATATTACAAATATAGAAATATTACAATTCACATTGTAAAGTGACATACATAAGGAAAAAGCAATAAAATGATTATTTATCTCTTACAAACTAAAGATGTACCCCAATGAGACATATTCTTGTACAACATTGGAATGTCCAACTAACTTCGGCGCAGAAACATAAGGTGGTAAGAACATCCTTATATACTATATTTTGTGTGGTCGTTATCAAGGACTCAAAAGACTCATATTGTAACACCCCAATTTTCTCAGCATTAGTAATTGTGGTGTTATCCTAGATTTTTAGCCTTAGCAAAAACTTTTGTGTGTAGAATTTTGAGCCATGATTTAATTTGTTTGCACACCTTATGCTTGTTGTGCTCCACTAGCTTTCCATGTTAATTGAAAACACTAAAACCTCCACAACAAAATTAAAATATAACCTATAAGGATTTTCATGGTTATTAAAACTAAGCCAAACTAGGAGCTATTATTAAGCAAACCATAAATGGTTTTTGACATGCATCTGAAATATTTTGGTCTAAGAAATCCATAGTTTCACACCCTATTCCAAATTCTCTCAAAAGAACTTGTTTGCACATAAATATCACTAGTTTTTGTAGCCATCAAATTAACATGACCATTTGGGTCATTCTTTTCCTTTTCACTAAAAACTTTCTTTTCTTTTGTTTGTCCAATGAGGTGGTTGTTTTGAGCACTTAGTAATTCAGTAACTTCACCACAATCTAGTGAGTTTGGGCAAATAGCTTAATTTTCTTTTGTGAATAAGTATTTCAAATTTTCAAATTCTGGATTTGTTTTTATTCGAAGAAAACTACCCTAAACCTCCACTCATCTCCCTCATCCCTCCCTACCCTACCTGCTGGAGAAGGAGAGCAGCATCCCACCCCTTTGGCCCACCTGTCATGGACCTCGGGTCACCTCTCCCCCTCTCTTCTCTTTTCTCTTTTTCTCTCCACCCAACCGGAGCTCTTCTCCTCCCTCCCTACTGGCCCGAGCTCGTCACCCGACCAAATCCCTTCTGTCTCTCTCTCCCACCGCCCATCCAGCCAGTAGCACGAGAGGAAACCGCTCCCCTCTCTCTCTCTCTGTCCGAAGGAAACCCTAGATCGGGTGGCAACGTTAAAACCACCCCGAGCCCTCCCCCTGACCATTTCTCCCCCTCTCGGTCCACTCCTCATCCCACTCCTCCCTCCTCTGGAGCAGAACCTCGAGCTCTCACCCCCATTTCCTCTAGAGAAGAAGAAAACCTCCTCGGTGGCCGACGGAAGAAAATCGCCGTAGCCGCCGGTCTCCTCCACCATTTCTCGCCATTGTTGGCTCTCTGTGACCCCCTACTCGAGCTCTAACCCCTCCACCCTTTCCTCTTTGCTCTAGGTGCTCAGATACGTCGCCCTCGTCCACGACCCGAGCTCGGAGGAGGCGCCATGGTGGCATGCAGAGGACCTCCCCGGCGTTTCTTTGCGTATGGATCTGCTGCCCTAGTTCTCCTCCGCCGAACCCCACCCTCCGCTCGAGCTCTGGACGTCCGAGGTGGGCTCCTCGTCGCGTCCCTCTTCTTCCCTCTCTTTTTCTCGGTTTCCCGCTCGTGTCTCCGGCGCGGGGAAGAAGAAAGGCCCAGGGCCGTCCGATCTGAGATCGACGACCCTGTTTGAATCCCCCCCTTCTAATCTCTATCGTCCGCTCCAGATCTGGCGACCGCGCTCCGGTTCGCCAGCGTGCGCTGCGACCGGGCCGTCCCAGTTTGCCCCCGCGGCCCATCTCCAGATCCAGCCGTTTCAGCCTGTTTTCTCTTTATTTTTATTTCCTGTCATTGTTCCAATAAATCAATAGTCTAGCTTTTAATCATTTTTGGTAAATCCAGGGTTGCTAAAATGATGGGATTAATTTTGTAACATGCATGCACGTTTCTTTTAACCATGTGGCAGTGGATTTGTTCCAAAATGTGTTTCCTGTTGTGTGTTAAAAAGATCTAGTGAAAAGTACCTATTTCACCATTTATTTAATAACTTGTGTTTAATAAAACCAAATCATGCAATCTTGGATCTGTTGGAAAGCTTGTAAAAATGTCTATCTATATTGGTAAATCTTGCATGCAGGAGATTACTCTAGCAAAAGTTGTTTCTAGTCTAAGAATAACATCAGTAGATGTTTGGTGATTTTTAATTCTTAAATGAAAACACTTTTTGAGGTAAATCCACTTGGAAGGATTAGATATGAGTTAGAAGTATCATGTGCCACAAAGGTAGATTTTTCCTGAAAATATTTATTATTTATTGGGCAAATCTCTGAAAAACAGGGAAATAATCTCTTAAAATGCTTTTCTGAAATTTCAGAGATTATTGCATGTCTAGTTTTGTTTGGTTGAGCCACTTTTGTCCCTAGATTAATGTTTATGATATTTTTTTGGGATAGCCACATGTTTTATATAACTCACCCCACTGGTTTGGCACAAAAATAATCCATATTATTTTCTGTACATAAATAATAGTCAGAAGTATATGTTATCTTAAAACAAGGACAACTTGAGCTAGGAGTATCCAAATTAGATGAATAAAATCTCCATTTAAAGAGAAAACTCATATCTCACCAGAAAAGTTAATTATGCATACAGGAGATCAATAAAACTGAATCTATCTTCTGTTTAAGTTTGACATCAGTAGCTCTTAACTGATTTTTAATTCTTGTTTGGTGAAAGATTTTCATGCTCAGCTAATTTTCGGAGCTCCATATAGTAGGTAGAAGTAATCTGGTAAAAGGGTTTTATTTTAAGAGCAGTACCTTAGGAGTTATGCCTTTTTCATGTAAACAGCCCTTGATGACATTTTAAATGCCTTAGTTGTATTTTCTGTTTTGTGGTGCTTGTTGGTTGTTAATATACTTTAGATTGTTATCAACTCGCATTTTAGGATTTACACTAGTCTTGTTTGTTTTCATGTTACGGTAGAACCGCAACCCGAGGGAGAGCAGTACGAGGTAGCTGAGCACAACTACGAAGAAGAGCAAGACCAGGGACAGTTTTCTGAGTAAGGCAAGCCACCTCACCACTATAATGAATCCTATTATTTTTATCAAGCATGTTTTGTTTTCAAAATAAAATAATGCATGACTTACTTCTTTTGTGGTACCTTGCCACCCAAAAATTATTTCTACAAAATATTGGTTGGCCAAAGTTATCTGCTAGAGTACTGTAGGTATTACAAAAAAAGAGTTTTACCTGATGAGCCTTGTTGTTGAAGGCTCCATCAAAAAGATTAAGATTTCTAGTAGACTACTTTCATCTACTTACCTCAAAACTTTAGGATGGGGAGCTATTTGATAAACCTGTTTTACGGAGGAAAACCCGAGTTGCTGGGAGCACTCAGAGCGGAAGTGTTTTATTAAAACCCGAGTTGCTGGGAGCAATCGGAGATGTTTGTGAAAACCCGAGCTGCTGGGAGTAGTCGGAGGATTGGAGGTTGTTTTTGAAAAACAAAGTACTGCCCTAGCAGCCGCTCGAACAATTAACCCGTGCAGCCACACTACCTGACATGGGTAGGGCTTAGCCGGAAGCTTGTCTGTTTTAGTGTTGGGGCTCTCATACTTTCTATAAGGGCTGGGCCCTCGAAGCCGGGTTGTCGTCCGGAAGAGACAATACACTGTTGAGAACCAACAGCCGAACGATTACGGTGGGTTTCCTGACGTGGCGGTGTGGCGTCCCTAGGAAAGACCAAGAGGTCTAGTGGAGCACACGGTGCCGAGGAGAACAAACCTACCGGGAGGCCCCGATACTAGAGTGGACATAGTGAAAAGCTTTGATCGCGTTATCGGGACCCCCGCATGCTGTCGTATGACCGGCCGTGGCAGACACGGCGGAAGGACCGATTGGTGTGGGTAAAGTGTGCAACCTCTGCAGAGTGTAAATCTATTCGAATAGCCGCGTCCACGGTCATGGACGTTTGGAAAGGCCACTGATCTAGGCGTATGGGCATCTTGGTTCTTGAAAAGAGGAAATAAAAGGTTTTCCGGGGGAAACAAGAAGGCACAAGTTGGTACCTGGGAGGTACGGAATTCGGGTGAAGATGGTTGATCTCGGGGAGACAATCGGTCCGATCCCAAGTGAGGAAAAAGGGTTAACCCTATCCTAGTGTTTTGATAAACTTTTACAGAGGAAAGTTCTCCAGTACTTAGATATGCCCTTGCTATATCTAAGAGAAGAGAATTCTATCTCTAAATGTTTTTCTTCAACAAAGATATAGAGATGTCGTATTCTCTAAGCTTGAAATCATTGTATTCGAAAATAAGCCCTATAGTCGTATATAGGAGCCATCCTAGTTTTCAAAAAAATGCTTTACTTGCATATCCTCGAAAAACTATAAAAAAACCTAGAGGTGGTCTTGCGAGTACGTAATTGTACTCATATGGCTTTGTCCCTGGATATTCAAATGTCCAGATTATAATGAGGAGGCCTACGTCGAGGAGGAGGTGTATGACGACGACTACGCCACTTAGCTGTCACCGGTCAACTACACTTGTGGGATCAACGCTCGGAGATGTTAAGAGCCGTCGCTAGCCACGAGCTTCCGCTATCTTAGTTAATTCCGTCCTGCGTGACGAGGTTTGTTGACTTTGGTCGTATGACCGCCTATGTGTTGTAAGACTTTTATTCGCACGACTTGAATGATGTAACTCTTTGATACCTATGTTGGTTATGTGATTGCGATGCACTGATCATTGGGATCGTGATCTTTTACATAACGTGGGCATCTCGGACTTGTTTCGAGGGGTCCTTACACATATATTTTCTGCTTCTTTGATTTTTTTGTCTGTTCTTTCCTCTCATCGTCGAATGCCAGGATCTTAATATTACACTTTGCGGTCGCTCTCGAAAACGCCACATAGAGCTGGCCATGTGAGAATACTGGTTCCGGAAGGTACACGCCGATAATTGGGATGGTCTGCCCTTGTGCCTTGTTCATTGTCATGGCAAAACTGAGTCTGATCGGGAACTGCTTCCTCTTGAATTTGAATGGGATTATTTCATCGTTTGAGGGACAAAGAGGTATCCGCGGAAGAAATATCCTACGTCCAGCGTGTTGTCCCATCACAATCTCCGCGTCGATGGCGTTCCTCTCGAACCCACGGACCACAAGCCTCGTGCCGTTACACAACCCATTAGCTGGGTTGATGTTTGTGAGGACCCCTCTGACAACCAGCCAGAGATGCCCACGTTATGTAAACAGATCACGATCCCAATGATCAGTGCATCGCAATCACATAACCGACATGGTATACAAAGTTACATCATACAACTCGAATAGTATAAGACTTACATAAATAATGGTCTCATGACCAAGTCTGCAAACATCGTCGCACTTGACGAATATTAACTAAGGTTCAGCGGAAGCTTCGGCTAGCGTCGACCCTCGTCACGTCCTGACGCATTCCCACAGAGCAGTTGAGCGGGACACTCAGTTGGCGTAGTCGTCGGCGTACTCCTCCTTCTTGTCGTACATCTCTTCATTTCAACCTGGACGTTTGAATATCCAGGGGCACAGCCATATGAGTACATTTACGTACTCGCAAGACCACCTCTAAGGCTTAAGTTTTCATGATAATGCAAGAAAACACTTTTCGAAATCTGGGATAGCTGCTATATACGACTATAGGGCTTAGTTTTCGAATACGATGATTTTAGGCATAGAGAATACGACATCTCTATATCTTTGTTGAAGAAAAACATTTAGAGATAGAATTCTCTTCTCTTAGATATAGCAAGGACATATCTAAGTTCAAAACTTTCTTTTGTAAATCCTTTAAAAGCACTAGGATGGGGATACCCCTTTTTCCTTCCTTGAGATCGGACTGATTGTCTCCACGAGACCAATCATCCTCACCCAAATTCCGTACCTCCCAGGTACCACTTTGTTGCCTCCTTGTTTCCTTCGAAAACATTTCTCTTTTGAAACCATAAAACAGCCAGCATGCCTAGGGGGACCTTTCCAACCGTCCATGACCGCGGACGCGGCTATTCGAATAGTTTTACACTCTGCAGAGGTTGCACACTTCACCCACACCAATCGGTCCTTCCGCCGTGTCTGCCACGGCCCGTCATACGCCAGCATGCGGGGGTCCGGATAACACGATCAAAGCTTTCCGCTATGACCACCCTAGTATCGGGGACTCCCGGTAGGTTTGTTCTCCTCGGCACCGTGTGCTCCACTAGACCTCTTGGTCTTTCCTCGGGACGCCACACCGCCACGTCAGGAGACCCGCCGTAATCGTCCGGCTGTTGGTCCTCAACAGTGTATTGTCTCTTCCGGACGACAACCGACTTCGAGGGCCCAGCCCTTATAGAAAGTATGAGAGCCCCAACACTAAAACAGACAAGCTTCCGGCTAAGCCCTACCCATGTCAGGTAGTGTGGCTGCACGGGTTAATTGTTCGGGCGGCAGCTAGGGTCACACTTTGTTTTTCAAAAAACACTTTCTCCTCCGACTACTCCCAGCAGCTCGGGTTTTCGCAAACATCTCCGATTGCTCCCAGCAACTCGGGTTTTAATTA
The DNA here is from genome assembly GCA_026929855.1 of Poa annua. Taxonomy (NCBI): domain Eukaryota; kingdom Viridiplantae; phylum Streptophyta; class Magnoliopsida; order Poales; family Poaceae; genus Poa; species Poa annua. The sequence continues at coordinate 44,944,606 of CM049430.1, forward strand.
AACACTTGCTCTCCGATTGCTCCCAGCAACTCGGGTTTTCCTCCGTAAAACAGCTTTATCAAACAGGTTCCCATCCTATAGTTTTGAGGTAAGTAGATGAATGTAGACTACTAGAAAACTTAATCTTTTTGATGGAGCCTTCAACAACAAGGCTCACCAAATAAACTCTTTTTATAACACCTATAGTATTCTAGTAGATAACTCTGGCCAAACAATATTTTGTAAAATAGTTTTCGGGTGACAAGGCACCACAAAAGAAATAAAACATGCATTATTTTATTTTGAAAGAAAAACATGCTTGATGAAAATAATAGGATTCATTATAGTGGTGAGGTGGCTTGCCTGGCTCAGCAATATGTCCTTGGTCTTGGTCTTGATGCTCCTCGGGTTCATTCCTCACTTCCCGTTCCTTCCCGATCGTATCTAACGTCGTAAACAGGAAAATGAACCACACTCAGAACACCAGACAAAACCACAAGGACATAACAAACAACAAGCATTGTACAAGACACTGAGATACAAACAGCAGCAAACAACTCCTTTAGCTATACAACAACAATCAACAAAGTCCATAGAGCTAAGACAACAACAGATTTTCCCTAAGATGGGTATTATTAAGGTAGTTCTTCAGAACACTATAACAACACGTTACTTAGGGTTATTATATCATTTAATAAGAGTTGTTATAATGGCTTCATGAAATATTTCAGACAAAAGTATATTAGTAGTTCAGGAAATACTTCAGACAAAAGTATATTAATTGTTTAGGAAATACTCCAGACAAAAGTACCTTAACACACAACCAAGTATTAATATTAACACTAGCATTGAGCATACTCACATGCAAAACTGTTACTAGCTCAAGAAATACATACTAACAAGTAACTGAGCGACAAACAATGGTAACACCACTGTCCAAACAATTTTATGACTAAGAGCTTAAGATGGTGCACTAGACTATTTAATAAGACACTACAATTAATACCACTTCAACATTTAAACCAAACAATCACACAGTAAACAAGTGTTGCCAGCGAATCTTGAAGTGAACAAACCATACAACAATCATTACAAAGCACAAACAATTACTTAATAGCATTTAACACCAGTCACATACACATGCATGATACCTAAGTAAAGTTAGTGCAACACCCAGGAAACAAGATGAACTATGTGAAAACTCAAAAGTGAATGGTCTATGATTTACTAAGCACATCAACACATAACAATAATGGTAAAATAGGAAATTAACTTATTATATTTATTAGATAATTAAGATGATGTTTAAGGAGATAAAACATAACACACAAACATACCCACAAGCAAAGCATATGAACACAATTGATGTTATTATCAGGGTACCAAGTGAATAATGCTAAACATAAGTAAAAAATGCACCACACATTATCAAAGTAGTTTAATCAGGTCATTATGATTGAGTTAAGGTTCTGATCTTCAAAAGTTGACTAGTAATATTAATACAATTTTACTAACTAGAAACAGAGAATTAAAATAATACTTTTAGTAGATAATAAGGTGCCGTTTTGGGAGATAGATCATATCTCCTAGGATAATGTTCAGAACATCAAATCCTTCTACCAAAGTACTTCTAGTAGCTATAGGAAGCTAGGGAAAATGGATTAGCATCAAAAGTTATTACTGATCATGAGTTAAAAATCATACAAATGCTACTGGTCTCAAAACCAAAAAGATTGTAGATTTAGTTTTAGGAATCTCCTGTAGGAAAGGTTAATTTCTCTGGATATGTATTTCCTTAGTCTTTCTTTAGAAATTGGATTCACTCAATTTGGACACTCCTAGCTCAAGATATTCCATTTTGAGTGAAGAACATTATTTTTACTTGCTTTAATGTGCAACACAAAGCATAAATATTTTTGAGACAAAACCAGTGTGGCATGATAAACAAAACGCATAGGTACTACACAAAAATATTCCTAAACCATTTGCATAAACATATAAAGCACAAACAAGTAAAACTAGATACATGCAAATAACAGAAAATAGATATACTATTTTTGAAGTGCAAAAACCTACTGTTTAATAGAATAATCCACCATGCACAAAATATAAGCTGTAAAATTCTACCAAGCTAGGATATGATGGCTAATACTCATATCTAACACATGCAATTGGATTTGCTCCAAAAAGTATATTTAATAATGAACTAAAAATCACCAAAGTGGTACTGGTGTCAAACTTAAACATGATATAACTTTTGTTATAAACATCTTCTGCATGCAAGGCTTATAGATCTAGGTAGGTATTCTCACTGGCTTTCCATAGAACTAAAGTTTGCAAGATTTGGATTTATTGAACTCATGTTATTAAGTAAATGGTGCAAAATCCATATCACACTCATACAGATATATTTTTGAGAAGGGCCAGTGCCACATGATTGAGAAAACACATAGCTATGCTACAAAATTTATTTCACAATTTTTGCATTCTTAGATCTACAACAAATGAATTAAAGCTAGCTAGTAATTTTCTAGAAATTTAAAACAGGAAATGGGTAAAAATCAATAAAGGGAAAACGAATCGAATCCGCAGCTGGGCCGAGCTCATGGTGCTGGGCCGGCCCGCCGGCGCTGCGCGCGCGGCGAAGCGGTAAGCCGCCTTTCGATCCAGGATGGAGGGCCAGGATCAGATCCGAACAGGTTCAAACGGAACCGTCGATTCGGAGATCGACGTCCGTCAGCCGTCTTCTTCCTCTGGACAGGAACGGGCGGGCTGAAACCCTAGGGAAGGTGCCGAGCACGCGGGGCTCACCTAGGGGACTCGGAGGGCGAAACGGAGGGATGGAGGGGGGGTGCGGAGAGCCAGGGAAATCGATGGGAGGTCGCGGGATGACGATTCATGCGCATGCGCGCCATGGAATGGTGGCTAGGCCGATGATGCCCGCCACGGCCATGTGGCGTCCTCGGTGGTTCCCGTGCTCCTGCAGGTCAGAGGAGGTGTCAGGGAGGTATCCAGAGGTGAAGGGAGCAAGCTGGAACAACCAGAGGGAGAAGAGAGGGAGGGAGATAGCGGCATTCATCCGTGTAGCTCTCGGGTCCGAGCTCGAGTCTTCGAGGATCTTGAGAAACAGAGGGAGAGAGCTCGCTCGGCATCTCTCGGAGGTGAAGAGTGGAGGCAGGGGAGTGTGAATGGCAAGGTGAGAGGGAGTGAGTCAGGCTGGGGGAGGATATCCACGCCGGTGCTCTACTTCAACATCACGGGCATGGGCAAGAGGGAGGGGGAGGGCGCTGGTTGCCGATTGGGTGAGGGTGACGGTGGAGGAGCGTCTCCTGGCACTGTAGCAAAGCTTAGAGTCTAGCAAATGGCTCCTTGCCGATGGAGTGGAGTGGAGAGATGGGGAGATGATTTCCTGCCTGCCAGGTGCTCGATAGAATGCCTAAAAGAAAAAGAAATGATGAGGCAAGGCTAGGGTTTGGCCAGAATCGAGGGAGAAGTCCTCTAGAGGGTTGGTGAGGGCCTAGGGTATCCAAAGCCAGGGAGAGAGGGAAGGGGAGTGCTAGGTTTAGACTAAGATGGTTTTGGGCTGATTAGATTAGGTCTCTTCGCAAGGATGTATTAGTCAATCCTTTGACCAGAAAAAATTATATACAAAGAGGGTTGATTAGAGGGGGCATAGGTGCAGGTTTTGGCTTAGAAGATGAGGTCAAATGGGTTCAACAACACTTGCTTAAAAAATGACAAATTGCTAAGTTATAAACAAGATGTGGTCACCTTATAATGTAGCACTTTAAACAAACATGCACTAATGATCAAACATGTTTGGTTATTTTAAATAAGGTTAGTGATACATAGTGGAGATGGTAAGGATGAGGTTTGGTGAGTTGCATTTCCAAATTGAAATAGATAAACCCTAATTATCATGTTCTAGAAATGCTAAAAATTAATGGAAATGAAGATAATTATTTCCTATTTGAAAAAGGATAACTTTTGAGCTTCTCCTAAAATCAAACATTATAATAAAGGGTTAAACACACCATTACCATATGACACCACATTTAACGCATGAATGATCTCAATTAAATTATATAAATAAAATGTTGTATCATACACCACCACATGAACACACATAAAATAACACACTCATGGGAAACAATTTAAACACATAACATATAGGTCAACCACACATAAAAATAGATAAACACCCACACAATTGGATCAATAGCCACACTTTTAATATAGATCAAAAATATTTGTGAGGATGTGATCCACAGAATCAAAACAAGGTATTTTTGGTAGGAATATAATTAAATCAGTATAAGGTGAGGTGGTGATCATAATGATCCAGACATGGCTCTTGGTATAAATAGAATTACTCCAACATGTTGAGCATTGATTTCTAGAGGCTAATTAATATGGTGTTTTGGAAAAGAGATTTGATAATGCTTGCAACATGTTAAAATCCAATATAATTTAAGACTTATTATATGGTCCTATATAGTTTTGCAACATGTAGTTTTTAGGAATATTGTTAGTATCTCAAATGATATATATATTTTGGGGGGTTGCTAAAATCAAAGGAAATGCAGGTTGTATCTCAAATCAGGTAGGAGGAGATATAGGAATGATTTTACTTGCCATAACATTGATATCAGATGTCATATTATAACTAGGTTGAGTTTTAGGGTTGATAGCTAGAGAGGTTATCAACACAAACACAAAGCACAACATGACCAAAAGTGTAATCAGTGGATAAACACATCCATTGACAAGACATTTCAAAAAGTTTTTGTTGCCTCAGAATTTTGGATCTTTTATAATTAACTGTTGTCTGCTTCCAAAATTTGGGGCGTTACAATGTTCCTCAGCAATATTGTAACATCCCAACATTTTATGATGTTCAAAAATCACTAAAATTTAAAACTTTCTTTTTTATTAAAATCCAAAATTAAATGTATGAGAAAACCAACTATAAAAGACTTCAAAGTTTAATATTTCCAATGTCACAGTTTAAAACATTTTATTATTCCATGTAATTCAAAACCTTAAAATATAATTTGACAAAAATGTTACAAACTACAATTCATTTTATTTTAAGTAAATAGTTGTATTTGAATTAAATCACTTAGCCATATCTATTCATAAATATAAGATTATTCAAAATAGAATATAATTACTAAATGGTTTTCATTCCTTTAACTAAGTTCAAAATATAGTTTGGAAATTATAAGCCTATAGTGTATAAGTTTACAACTTCATAGAATTTAAATTATTAAATTAGCCAAATAAACATTTCTTTTGCTTAAAGGAATTTCATCTATTCTCAAAGCATGAAATGATTAATATATTCTAAATAAGAATAGAATTAAAACAAAAATCCTTTCCAAAGTGGCTATGAAGTTTTCAAATGAATTATCATAATTAAAATATAATGTTGCACAAATTATTTTCAATTAAAAATGAATACCCTATATTTCACATTTCCTAAAACATTGTTATATGTGTTCTTTAATATATTGCCAAAATAAAGATAAATGATTTCAGCAAAATAAGTTTAACTTAAATTCAAACATATTGAGATGGGGGTATTTTTACAAATTTATTATAGCCAAAGGAAAATTTAAATGAGGAAGAAATTCAAATTTGACTTTAAGTGTCAAATTTGTAATTAACCAATATTTCAAAATACTAATTTTCAAAAATATTCAAAACATACCCACAACTGGTTTAACAGCAAGATATTATTTTTACAAATTTTTAGAAATTAATTTGACATCATTTGGAGTTATAAATCAAAAGATATGAATAAAACAAATAAAAACAGAAAATAATTACCTGGATGACGTCATCGCTGACGTCATCATCGTCAACCTCCAGCCGAGATTTTCGCCCGATCTGCACTCGTTCGATTCGCGCGATTTGAGCGGAGAAAACCCTAACAGAGGAGGCCTATAAATCCCCCACGCTCTCCTCCGTCTTTCCCCCCTCCTCCCCCTTCATTTGCGCCGCCAGGCTGTCCTCCATTGCTCGCCGGAGCTCCATTGCCGCCGCCGCGTATTTCTTCCACTCCCGGTGAGTTAAGCCCTCCCCCGCGTCCGAGACCCCCTCCCCTTTCTTCCCCACTCCCTCGTGCAACTACTCATGTGCGCGTTTATCTCCTTCCGCAGTCGGGGCCTCGAATCCATGCGCGACAGCGTCGCCGGCACCTGCCCCGTTCCAGCCTCGCCCCTGCCCTACACCGAGATGAAAACGACGACGCCATCGCCGCCATCTGCTTCTGCGTGACGGGACGCGCTCAGGGAGACCCTCCGCGCATCCAGGGGACCACTGAAACGCCATCAACGACAACTTTCGACGGCAGCACCGCCGTCCCCCTCGTCTCCGGCGAGTCAGCGCCGCTGGTTTCTGGTCCTTCACGGTGAGCTGTCCGATCTTCCATCTTCGGTCGAGATTAGAAGCTGAGATGAAACGGTACGATTTGATCTGGACCGTCAGATCCAGATCTGACGGCCCAGATCTGGTAACTTAACCACGTCAGCGCCACGTGGACAGCACAGTCAGCAGCCACGTCAGCGCCAGCGTGTAAATCGAATTTCTATTTAATTTTAATTGGAAAATTTGCAGATTAGTCCCTGTAATTAAAACATCCATAACTTTTTAACCACAACTCCAAATTTAATAATTTTTATATATTTGGAAAGCTCTGGATGTGTAGAATAATTTGGATCTGACAAAATTCAAATTTGACTTAGTATAAAATATTCAAATTTCAAATGGAGAATTTGAGTATATTTGTAATAACTTTAAATCTATAAATCCAAAAATTGCAAATAAATATGTTTTAGAAACTTTAGAATATTTGTAAATTAATACCACTGCTATAAAATATTTTTGAGTAATTTTTGAATGATTTCATAGTTGTGTGTTTAATTTGAATAGTTTGACTAATTTTGAAATAACTTTTAATAGAAACATTACTTTTGATTAAATCCAATTGCAATAGATTTAATTAAATGCTCTCTGTCTATTAACATTAATTATAAGATTTGGTTATAAAAATTTAGTCATAGGAAACTTTAGTCTTATAATGATTCCTTTTATTTTATTTTCCAAAACTAGGAATTTATTTAAATTGCATTTATAAATTCATGCATATATTTAAAGAAATCACAAAAGTTATTTTATGATTCTTGTGATTAAAATTTCATTTCATTCATAGCATATTTTATTCTCATAGGAAAACCCCTCTTCTTTAGTTTTCTCTAAGTTAGGATTAGTTTCAAACTTAGTATTTTGGGAAAAGTGCTATGCACTTAGACACTTAGTAATTTTCAAGATGGAGCTAGAAGACCATTGAAGGACTTAGCCAAAAACAAGACTTCAGAAGTATCTTCAAGGAGTAGAAGCACTTAGAAGAAAATTCAAGAGGAAGTACATGAAGACCAACCAGAAATATATTCCAAGTCTTGCTCTCTCCCTCTCTTTCTTTTCTCTGAGACTTCATGAAGGACTTAGAAGAAAACAGACTCTGGAAGCATCCCCAAGATGTCAAGCACTTAGAAGAAAAGTGGGAAGAAGTTCAAGAAGGCCAACCCCCTTTTCTATTCTCTAAGTCTCTCTCTCTGTCTTTTCCCTCTCCTCTGAGATTTCATGAAGACTAAGTAAATCCAAGACCAGCCTCGAGGGTACAAGAAATTATCAAGTCTGAAGATTCATCAAGACTACCAAGAGCTCAATCAAGACATCATCCAGAAGAAAGCTACAAGTCTGGAGATGAAGCCTGGAAGACAACTACATCTCCCTTTCTATCTTCCCTCTTTCCTAATCTTGTCTTCTAGACTTAAACAAAATTTGATCATGATGTTATCATCTTGATGTTGTTGGATCCTAGCAGCATAGTGGGATGAAGCGGCCTGGAAACAAACCTTACATGTCCACGTACATGAGACCTGTTCCACAATTTAAGTGGCTGGCCGGGTGTCTGTCTCTCTCACTATAGTGAATGTCCAACTTACGAAGAGTTGATAATAATTGTGATCATCTTGAACAAATGACTTAGTATTTTTCTCTAAGTATGTTGCACACCAAGACTAAGCCATTAGAGTGCTTGTTTCCAACTTAAGACTTTTAGTCCTTAGTCCTTTTGGACCAACACTTTGGCCTTGCATAAACTTAAAAGATTTTCATGGCATGAAAAAGCTTTTCTAACCCTTAGGAATATTTTGCACATCATGCATAAACATATTTTCCTTAGAAAGTTTTATAAAACTTATTTATTCATCTAGTATGTGTTTGTATGCATGGTGAGTTTTGCTTGCTATTGATTGTTGTATTGTTGTTTGCTTATATTGTTTAGATTAAACGGAGAGCAAACGTTCGTTGTTGAAAAGAGTTGTGTACAACGACAACATTCAAAGGCAAGTGGCACACCTCATAAACTTCCTATTTTTATGCATTACTTAGTGTATTTTTATATGCATGTGTTGCTATGCTAAACCTGTAGAATTCCTTATTCCTGTGTCTAGGTTCCTATGCAATACTTAGTAGAATTATTGTTGCTATGCAAATGTTGTTTTGTGAAAATCTAAATTCTACTAAGTTAAGAATGAAACACCTGGGTGGTAATTGGTTGTATGGTTTATGTTGAGTGGCTACTCATGTCCATTTCTATGGCGAGTATGTACACTTGCGAACGGCCACCCAGGAACAGAGGAATCTGAAGAACTCCAAGTGACGGTTGCTTCCAGTGCAGCCATTGCCATATGGGCTCTGGCTTGATCGATTATGTTGTGTGGACTCTCTCCGGCTTGACAAGCAGATGTAGGGGGATGTTAGGTGGAACGGGTCAAGCCAGTATGGGGAGGGAAAATGCTTCTGAAAGATCTCGTCTCATTCTCTCCTTTCCTTATCACAAATGGTGTGTAAAGGATACCTTGGGTTGAATGGGTACAATGGTGAAAGTGCACAACCTCTGCAGAGTGTAAAACTAAGTACTTAGCCGTGTCCCCGGTTACGGACAATATTGAGCAGCTGATCAAGGACATCAACGGAGGATTCCACCATTCCAACTTCAAAAGTAAAACTTGATGGATGAACAAGGGTAGAATGAGACAGTGGATTTCATGCCACGGATGTCTCGAATAGAAGAAAAGTGTTTTCAAAAGAATAGGAAAAATTGGCTTTATGCAAATTAGCCTTGAGCTCCACCAGCCAAATATTCATATAGGCTTTAGAGTTATTCCATAAGTGTCCACCATAGTGTCACTTGCCAGACTCCATTTTTAATGGAATCTGACCCACGTTGTTGCAATATTTTTCTTATTGCAGATTTGATCAGATGACGAGTGAGGTTTCGTTTAAAGGTTTCGAGTCTGCAACCAACATGTTTTTCGCCTGTGGCAGCATGAAAGTTATAGAGACTCACTGCTATTGTAATTCCGCTGTGTACTTTGTCAATGCTAGCTTTACGCTATGCAACTTGTAACAAATATTTTTTAATTCTGGATCATCGATGTAATATAATTGATGCTTTGTTGTGATATTACATCGTAAACTGTGTGTGCAAATGAATCGATCCAGGGATTTGCACTATACACAGGTATCTGCCTTATTAAAAGTGCAGGTACGCTACAAATATAATAGGGAAATTTATCTTCAGCTTCAGTGAGTGCGGCGGAAGGCCATTTGGAGTCAGATCATTCAGAAACTCTTGAGAGTAGTAGCCATGTGGATCATCATCTGCACTGTCAAAGCTATGATACATCTTCTCCTCTCCCTGGAAACGCTCTATCATTCACATGTTTATTACATCGACGTTGTCATTCTTGGTGGAGAGGATTGCTCTAGACGTCATGTAATCTGGATTGGCCATATTGTGGTCGAGAGCAGGAAACACATGATCGATCAACATCTCTATGTCGGCTACCTTGCCTGTGGAAGGTACGCATATATCTTCGGGTAGTTGGATGTTGCCTTGTTCGTTAGTTTCTTCGGTACCATTGCCTTCCCTCAATAGGTAGTCCGCGAACCATCTGTCGTTAAGATCCCTCATGTTAGCGACGAGCCTTTCTGGTGCATTAGATTCCAGAGGTACGAACTACGCAGGCTCGCGTCAATTATCTGACCCCGTGACCCTTTCGTAACTACCGGAAGCACCTGCCTGAAGTCCCCACCAAACACGAAAGTCTTCCCTCCGAAAGGTATGTCTCGTCGGCCCATGATGTCTCGCATGCTCTTGTCCAACGCCTCAACTGCCTGCCTCTTCGTCATGGTGGCCTCGTCCCATAGGATTAGTGAAGCCATCCTGAGGAGCTTTGTTGTTCCACTTTGCTTGGTGAAGTTGCACGATGCACCTTCATCAATGTTTAGTGAGATCTTGAACCTTGAGTGGGCGGTCCTGCCTCCAGGCATAATAGAAGCGGTGACACCGGATGTCGATGTGGCCACCGCGACCTTTCTTGCGCCTCGAACCGTAGCGAGCAATGCCCTGTATAGATAGGTCTTCCCAGTTCCTCCCGGACCGTCGATTAAGAACACGCCCCCTTCACTTCCGTCAACTGCTGCTAGTATCTCGTCATAGGCCTGTCGCTGCTCAGGGTTTAGTGAGGACTCTAGAGACTTGTCGCACTCGTCAACCTCGATAGTGGTTTCCTCGATGACTTCCCGGGCCTCGCCTTCTGCGCTATCATAAGTCTCGTCGATGTCCGGAAGAGGAAACAACTTTATGTCCATACCCATGGTCTGCAGCATTCCCCTGATATCAATCAACACCATTTACTGCACCGCGATTGGGCACATGTGACGTTGCCGGTAGTCGTCAGACATCGCCTCAAGGTTCCTATCCCAAAGACCATGCACGTCACCAGGTTCGCAGAATTCCAAGATTGTTGCAAAGAGCCTCCTGAGAGAAACTGGCATGGCCCATTGCTCTGACTCCGTAAGACACTCATCGAGGGTGTTGTCCGCCTCGATGAGACCCATCCTTTCGGCGGCCTCACGAAAGGTATCGCATAGCACACCTTCCACGGTTTTCAGGTCTTCGAAGGACACTGAGCCCGATACATGGTTTAGAAGCACCTGCAGAAAAAACGCTCCCCCTCGGTAGGATTAGCGGACACGATTCGACCTACTTGGAAACAACAGTTTTTCCTTTTCTGCCAAAACTTTGATCTTTGCCAAGTGAACCTTCCTGGAAAGTCCTTGTACAGAATATCTCGAGCCCACACGTGCTGCTGGTTAGCCACAAAATACTCCGTCAACATAGACTTTGATGTGTTAACATTGGCGAGGACATCATTCATGTTATCTCCCGCTTTGAATGTGACCATCTGCATGTTTGGAAGAAGTAGCGGCAACCAGAGGACCGACGGGTAGTTCTCGCATAGGGTGAAGCCAAATATCCTCCACATCGGCTCTAGAGGAGTTACCCACCTTGCATCAATGAATCTCTTTCTCATCGATGTTACCATGGGCGTCGGGTTGGTCGATATTGAACGAAGTCTGATCATGGCCCTTATATATGTATTCATATAGGTACTTGATGACCTTTATGCTAGAGCACACCTCCACATTGATGTGGCAGTTGAACATTCGTATGAGGTAAGGGTTGTAAGGCACGACCCATCTGTTGTCCAGCTCTTGACCCCGGACCAACGCTGATGGACCATCTTTTCTTCTTCGATAAACGGGGTAGGCGTCTTTTCCCTGTACGGTGGTCTCATTGAACTCCCGTGGGTACTTACACTTGCACAACCCCTCTTGCATGCAAACGTTGTTGGGCTTCCGGACCCCGCATGGGGCATGCATCATATGCTTCACGACCATGGCGTAAAGCTCCGGGTACTTATGCTTGTCCGAGAGCTCGGCAGATATGAGATGGTCGTACTGTTCTGGCACAACAAGCTTATATCTCGAGTCCATAATCAACAAGAAATGGACGTGCGGGAGGACCCTCTTTTGGAACTCTACCACATAGACATATGCCTTCACAACGCCCAAAATATTTTCCTTCGTCAGCATATCTTTCATTGTTTCGAGCTTGGCCCTAAACACTCGGGCCACAATATCAGGCCGGTCCTGCGGGGTTTGTCCTGGAAGCAACTCATCCTTTATCTCTTGCCAGTTTGGATTGCAGGTCATCGTTAAGAAGATGTCAGGCTTGCCGTACGTCTGCACCAGTGCCATGGTGTCCATATGCCTTCGCTTCATGTCACGTAAGCCCCCCTGGAATGTTCATGGGAGAACAGTCCTAATGCCAACAACGCTAGCTCGTGTCTCTCCTGCCGTGATGCTATCGACAACACCTTTGTATAAGTCAGCACGTAGCTCAGGATGGTGACCCCTTATCCAGTTTAACCTGCATCCCTTGACCTTTTTGTACTGGTCGACCCCCCACTGCTGGAACAGACGCCCTCCGTGATGTATGGGGTTGAATATCCCAGGACTTATTTGTAGCTTGTAGCAGTAGTAGTCTCTGATGGAGACGCATGAACGGCCACCCCCCTCTACGTGGAAGATTGAAAATGAAGGTTAGACACGACGGGAGGATGATTCATTCTATTAAAGAATAAAGAAGCATCCCAAGTAGACGAACCTCCATCATCATCACGTTCCGCTCTTGGTAGTTGTGCAACGTGCCAAGGCACATTACGTTTAGGGATGTTTGGAGGCCATCCAAGCTCTCCCCTTGGAAAGAAGATGGGATAAGAGAGCGGGTCGTATCATACTTGTGTTGCTTGTATGCTGTACTTCTCATTGTTATTCCCATGGAGGGTAATGCTGCGCTTGAACCTATTTGCCAGTTCATTGCCCTCGACCCAGATGGCGGCCACTTCTGACGATATTGGTAGATTGTACCTCCGTTGGTCTAGCTTATGATCGGTGTTAAGTTCTATCCTGTAATCCTCGAGGTTGTCCCTGCAAACTCCTAAAGTGCTCAGAATAGGGGTTCCCTCTCATGATGTTTGTCAACTTTCGGACAACCTCCTGGTCTAGTTGCTTAGTGGCTTCCTTCTTCCGATGAATCAGGTTGGGGTCATCGTCATAGAAGTACAATTGCAGATGTTCTGGACGAGAGCCTGGCCCGAACGAATGCACGTGTTGGTACATGCCGCCTTTTGCCCGGAATGTGTAGGTACCAGACCTCATGTTCGTGCAGTTGTTATCAAGGCTTACCCCAAGGGTGGTGAAGGAGAAGTGGTCGTTGATGAATCAGATGCTCTCTCGAAAATGTCTTGAGTCTCCATCTGCGCTAGACCATAACCTCATTAGCTCCGGAATAGGTTCTCACGCTCAAACTTCTTGGCCTTGCAGTGTCTGCAGTCTGGCACTTTCTTCAACATGTGCGTGCTATCTGGGAGGTTCGAGTACACGAAGTCGTAAGGATTGATAGGGCCCACGGTGGATGAGTTTGTGAGATACTCGAAGTCCATATCATCAACATCAGAACCTACAAGCATATCGTGCAAAAAAAAGGTATTAATATTATAACTCGTAAAAGAGAATGAACGGCTGGATACGTACCTTGACCATCCATGAAGTCGTCAGGGACAACATTCTCGTCCATGAGCCTGATAAGGAAGGCGTCCATATCACCTGCAACGTTCAGTCTGTAAGTAAAAGTTCGACGAAGCTTAGCATAAGAAGCATAGTGAACTGTGAGAATCACCGTCGGATCCAATGGTGTAGTCTGATGTGTTCCCTGAAGGGGAGACGGGAGGTGAACCATCTTCTTGTCTTGTGGGTGGTGTGTGCTTGCTCGATGTTTCTTTTTTGGTCTCCAAAGCAACTACATTTGGGCATGGCATTGCAATGGATTTAGCGCAAGGGTTGTTCCACCTAGCTGCCTTGTTTGCCTTGCGCCGAGTTAGCAAAGCTTCCCTCTCTTGTTCAGGTATGCTCTGCGTGCGTGCTCTTCTGGTTGCATTCATCTCTCGCCTCTTCTCCGATTCTATATTTTGTCGGGATTGTCTTTGACGGATATTCCTCTTGTCAAAGCATGCATTCTTCTCTTATTTTTGGCATATGCTGCTCGTTTACGTGCATTAATCTCCTCCTTTTGCTCAGTCATCAAGCAATTTCGTCGAGCTCTATCACGTTCACCTCTTGCTCGATTTCTATCTTCTTTTGAAATGCTCACAATCGGTTGACTTTGCTCCACCATCATTGTACTTGATATTCCTGTGAGATCATTGACCTGTTTATTCCCTATATTATGTCATTAATAAAAGAATTAGATATAAATCCAGGTGGGTAACATTGTATGGTGCTACATGACAAAGTTTGTACCATTTGAACCTTCGCCTTGAAGTATCACTGTATTGGTAAGGTCATTTTGAAATTGAGTAAGTGGAGTACGCAATTCAATATGATCCTCTTCCTCATCGGACGATGAAATAAGTGGAGTATAAAAAGGTTCGTGTATAGAAAACCCGGTGAGAGGCCGCGATACATTACTTGTGCGGGATCGCTTTGAAACACCCTGTTCACTAACCACTGGTCGAACAATAATTCAAAAAACATGAAGCATGTTATTGTCAATTAATATGTCACATGTGGAGTGATAATTTTTGTACTACTTAATAAAAGGTCGGTGAATTGTAACCTTCTTTCCTTTCCGTGATGGTTGGTTTCAATGTGACATCTTTGAAGTACTTCTTTTGTGATCTTCCTGGCACCACCTTTTATTACTCTGTAGGAAAAGATATGATGAAATGAAGGGAAAATAGGAAAATAAAAATATACAGTACAACAGATAAGATTAAACATAGATTGCGACTTTCTTATATAAATTAAGGACAATGTCTTTCAACGATTTTTTAACACTGACACACGTAAAATAAAAATAATAATGCAATCGTATATTAGTTAAGAGTTCCCACAATATTTAGCCTTTAGAAGGATTTTCCTCAGTCATGAGTAAACGAACAGATTTTGTGTATCCAACATGCCACAAACTGAACTGGTGTCCATTTAAAAAATGTAGTAACCAAATTTAGAATTACGTGTTATACTCATAAACAACAAACTGAACTGAATCTTCTCTTATGGTTCAGTTTAGCTCACGATTCGACGTATAAATGATCAAACAAGCACCGATTCATTCACTGCCAATGGAGTAATATATAAGTTTGTACCATCCAGATATAGTTGCACTCCGTATCTGCATACATACGTAGCTGAAGGTTTTTCCATAGCAACTCAACTGGTACCAGCTAGTATGCTTGCAACAATATATTTTATTAACTTGTGTACATACAAATGCCTTATCAATAAAATTCTGTAGCATAAATATCAAGCTCATGATACCATTGCAAGGATGCCATCGCAAGAGAAGGAATTTACTCGGTGCATACAGAAGATAAGAATTCGGTAATTCACTCATAAACTGTAACAAAAGTTCCAAGTACTGACTGTATTGGGCATCAAATTACAAAGTGCCATCTCTCCAAATTGGTATTACATGGGATGTTGACTGGGAACAACCCCAGTACACAATGGTACATGGAAGGCTTCACACAATGGGTTCTTTTAAACAACACTTTACAGACAGAATAGACAACAAGGAAAAGTTAATCAAACAATGTGTATGATAGACGTCTCCTACATCTACTTCATTCGTCGACAATCCCTTTTAGCCAACACGAATGCTAGAAAAGCCCATCTCCTCTCGAGAAACCTTCGAACGGGCTTTTTCATGTCAATTGCCCCACTAATTATTTTTTGGCGGATATCTGCATTAACATTTCAATTTAACTTATATTAATCATTAGTTTTGTTTAAAGATATTTAATTTGGTGTTGTCTTAAAATAACTCACCCTGGAGAGTAATTGTTGCACGATGAGTAGGGTTGAATGGAAATTTTGTGTTCTCTGAAGTATTCAGATCACCTATTGTTAAGTTGAAGAAATATAATAATTATCTTAGTGTTTCAATAAAATAAATCTCTACTTAATATACAATATATGGTGATGTAGAAAAGATCAATTACCAAATTTAATATCTTTCTGCAACATAGTTGCAATAACAATAGGGTTGCCGCCATTAGCGGTTGACCATAGGTATGAGTTCTGAATGAACTGAGAACCTCAAATGCCAACAGGAATAAGATTGTACCTACAGTTTCCATGTTTTTGAGACATTATTTTGAAATTCTCTTTAGCTAAGATCTTAAAGATAGTTGCGTTGTTTATGTAGTAACTACACGTACCACACATCCATGAAGATAGCCTCTCTATAATTGGACATCCCAATACGTTCACGTTCACAACAGTGAAGACTATGCCAACTATGTCTGTACAAAGTACCATTTGTAAAAATATTGAATACAAAAGTTGCATTGTTCTGAGTGAGTATATATTATATAGGTGAAACAAATATGATAATGTACCAGGAACCAAGCACGCGAAGGCTCCTACAAAGGTTTTATTTGGTCGCTTGGCTACATCCCAAAATGGCATAAGATGTTTTGGGAGTACTGGGAACTCGAGCGGCAGAGAAGGTTCAACAATTGTCCATTGACCAAAGGAGCATTCATATTCATGTCCAATCGCTCTAAAGTCCACATATTCCATGTTACAACCAATTGTAACCCTGTGAATAACATACTTGCAACCAAGTTGCAGTATGCGGTTAAATCGCTCTACCTCCACCTTTCCCCAAACATTTGCTTCGATTTTTTTCTCCCTTGAATGTGTTTCAGAAGAAAAATGTAAGGTTGTGTTTACAATATCTTTACATTTTAGGAATTTATTATCAAAAAGTTATTGGTACTTACATTCTTATCCACTGGAATAAAGGAAATGTTATCACCATATTTATTCGGACGAAATTTTACTTCCACCAAATACTCCACCTTGCGTAGAAACGGGTATCTCCGAACTCAATATCATCAAAATCCTTAAACTTAGGGGTCGGCAGAGTTTTAGTGATGGTTGCATATGTCCGCTTACTTGCAACTCTAATGGGTTCCATCTACACAAGCAGCAATGCATACTATCACCCACAAATAATACTATATAGATCATAAAAATATAAGTTGGCCGTTATACACTGTAATTTGCAATTTCAAAGATGTGGCTCGGACAGGCTGGAGTGACAAGATGCCTCAGTTTGACATATGGTTCAGTTAGGTCTATTTCTAATATAGATAGGTTACATACGTTAGTAAAACCCTTAAGACAAATAAACAATACACAATACAGTGGCTTATCAGTGACAAAACCACGTTAGTATACCTATCACCCACGTTGTCGAGTGAGTTCCAGATCAAGCAAGGTGAGTTTCATTGTTGTGACACCCTCATCACAAGCATGTGCATGTGTGTTTGGGTTTTCTATATCAGATTTATAGCTTAGGTAAAAAAGAAAAAGAAAACTAAGGTAGCTCGAACCAATTGCCTAATAAGTTGATCAGATCCTCCAGGCCGTAGCAGTGCATCATCAGTTTCTGGTGGCTCGCTGGGCATATGTGTTTGGCTGACCTGTGGCTGTATTTGAGTCAAGGGGAAAGGGTGGATGCTAAATAGCTGGAACAATTTGAGATAATCACTAAGAGTCTTTACTTGGTAGTATTACTGTGCCCGAAGTAAAGTTGTTTATTTCTATATCTTGAAGGGAGCAATGCTTTGATATACCTATTTCCTGATGATTTGTAATTGCTTCCTCTACCGCTATTGTTCATTTGTGACAATAACCATATCCTACTTGTTAATTGTCGGGTATTTTGTCGCAGCTCTAAATTTGCACACTGCAATTTGTAAATGTCAATATGGGTGATATTACTCTTAATGTGTTCTTGCATTGTTAGATCAGGATCTGAGAGGACATATGTAAATCACTTGTTATGGTACAATGGCCATACACTTTGTTTTTTCGTATATTCAAGAGGTATGTTTTCCCATCAAAGGGGTTAATAAAAACTTAGGACAATGTATTATCACTTTTCAAAGCTAACTTTGGTTAGTTTTAAGCTTTTTGTAGTCTTAGACACCTTTCTAGAAATCTAGCTGAACTTCTCTCTACATTTTCCTTTCATCAAAGAAGGAGTACAGTAATCTAAAAAATGATTTTCTTTACTGCCGGTCCAATATTAGTATAACATGTCCATTTCTGATCGTTGGTGTA
The DNA here is from genome assembly GCA_026929855.1 of Poa annua. Taxonomy (NCBI): domain Eukaryota; kingdom Viridiplantae; phylum Streptophyta; class Magnoliopsida; order Poales; family Poaceae; genus Poa; species Poa annua. The sequence continues at coordinate 44,962,705 of CM049430.1, forward strand.
ATGCAAACTTTGATGTACTACATACCATTCGTTGCTAAATGAGATCTCACCATTTTCTTAGATTGTGGGCGGCTCTAAATATGTCTTTTCAGAGATCTAAGTTCAGTTCTCAATTTGTTAAATCCTCACTCAATTGAATGTGTACTGGTGTATGTATATCAGTATAACAATTCATTTTCTCTAAGTCATCCTAGGTAGAGAATCAGGTTGGTAGTGAATTGAACAAGCTACATATAGACATATGTCCAATTATCCATAGACAATTATTCAGTAAAAAAAACCAGATTTTTGCCCCTAACAAGCAGCAATGCATAATATATATTGGTCATAGTTTATTTAGCTATTGAGCGTGGAAATAGAGAGACACTGAGTACTTGAGAACATACACCATATTCTCAGCCACTCTTCCCGAGTATCTGCATCAGAGCAAAGATGGTTAAAAGTGCATGTGCAACGTGCATCTGCATTACTGCATACAATCAGAGCAAAGATGGATGATTGATTTATCTGCAACATAAAACTGTAAAACTACATTGGCCAAGGTAGATTTCACGAAAACAATGGGACAATTTGTACCGAGACGGAATAGGTTTTTTCTATAAATTCTGAAGTTATATTCTTTGCTCAAGTTCCACTATGCTCAGAAAACAAGCAAAAAAAATTAGCAACAACTCACTGCCATATATGGACTGGAAAAATAGGAGGCACAAGGTACAAACTTATCATAACAAAAACTGATTTCCCCACATCTCTAGTATTCAGAGTGATAAACTGCGAAACTGGGCCATGGAAACATGAAATACTTAAATTTCTAAATTGGTAAAATCTATCATGTAAACTCCTTAACTTTCAGTTCCCTCCATACAAATTAACCTACGGTCGTCAAGAAAGCGATACATTTTTGAAGACTAATTATCGTGCACAAAGCAGCTGATATGTGGTCTAGCTACACCAACATCAGATGAGCATGGGGGACGCCCCTCTTCTGGAACTCTACCACATACACGGCCTCCTTCTGAACACCTGGAATATGCTTCATCCTCTCCATTTTGGACTTTAACACGAGATTGTGTTGGTGCTACATAGTTTGGCGTGGAAGCAACGTTTCTTGTATCGCGTCCCGGTTTGGATAGTGGGTCATTGTCAAGAAGATGTAAGGCTTGCCGCAAGTCGTTGGCGTTTTTGTGATGTCCATAGACGTCCACTTACTTGGGAGTTTAATGGGTGTCATCTGATAAATTTGTAGGGTCAGGGGTCGAGAAATGGTGTCAGATAATGTATACAGATATTGAATGACAAAGCATTTGCTACGGTTCAATAAAATACAAATCTAGTTTATATAACACAAATCATTTTATTGTTAAGCAACCACCTAAAAAACACATTTGCTACTGGACTGAAAGGTTAAAGTGCACTAAATTATAGGATGAATCAATTGATTGCGGTTTGGTTTCATCTATAGAACAAATTCATCAATTGACTGCAGTTTGGTTTAATTACTTGACCAAGACAATTATGCAGCAGATAGAGCTACTAAATGTGAATGAACCAAAAAAGTTTAAGCCAAGTATAACCCAAATGCTTTACATGCTAGCAATCTAAAAGCATCCCAGAGTTACTTGCTGGAGCAAAACAATCTGTATCGGTTCAACAATCAACACAACAATAGTTGGAACACACATGAATACTGGTTAGAGTAGATTCCCTACAACAAAAGTCAGCTAATTAATAATTCATTTGTCACTCAGCCTTGTGACAGCAAGGGGTGATCTAGATGTCATCCAGCGAGGAACATTACTATTTGTTGTAAGATGAGAGCTACAGAACTAACATTTCTTAATCGACATGACTAAGAAAGATTAACCTAGCATTACTATGGAACATTAAAAAATAGGCATTCGTCAACAGTCTGCAAAAAACAAGATTCACGCCATTCCAAAATTATTGTTAAAAAATATTATGGCAGCGCAACGATCAACTTAACGTGCTAGCTTATTCTCTGCATATAATCCAGCCGAGATTATTGTTAAAAATTTCAGTAAAAAGCTGTCCAACTTTGTACCGAAAATTTAACACCTGAGCTCTTAGTAGTTTTGTGTGAATTTTATATTCTTTAATCAACAGACCAATTCTTTCATCATACCTGAAAAGATACAAAAAATATGACAACCTAGCAACATAGTTAATCTGATGAAAATGCACTCAAACAGAAAAGATAAGTCCAGAGAATTTGGAACAAAAAGCTACTTGGAGTGTTGGTTGCCTCCTACCCTGATGTGTGCTGCTGGAACTCAACGGAAATGCTGGATGACCTGAGAATTAAATTTGCACATATTACATGGGGAAATCATAAGTTCACAGCTTAATTCAGCAAGCTTAGTAGCCTGAACTCTAAATGAAAAAAAATCAGGCCACTCCTGAACGGACATACGTCAAACAGGGAGTCGGCAGTGGCGTGGAAGAGGTTGATGGCTGACTCCTCCACGGTTCCGGCTTGTCGTTGACAAGGTTGTTCAGGAAGAGGTCGTTGTGGTCTCCTCCACAGCTCCGGCGTATTCGACGAGCAGGTTGTTCTGGGAGTGACAGAGTTGCGTGAGGACAAGCGATCATCACGGTAGCCAGAGAACACCTTCCTCTCCCTCGAACTCATGCTCGACGCGGTGGACTGATAGGACGGACGAATCACGACAACTACTTCCCTGGCATGACGCGTCGAGGTGGTGGTTCCGGGGATTGCACAGCTGCGTGATGGGGGACGGTAGTAGCTCGGAGATGAGAACGAGAGATGATTAGAGAAATCAGACGGGAGGGCACTAATACTTATACCGGTTGAGAGGCGCACGAGCTCCACGATCGCCCACTTGGACCGGTTGAGAGCAAGGCGCACGAGCTCCACGATCGCTGTTGAACGGTGGTTGTGCTTGGACCGAAGGGATCGTGGCGGCGGTTCCCATTTGTGGCGTTGACCACATCAGAGGACGGGGAAGCCGATGCCGCGGGCGTGGATCCTCCACCTTGGACCTCCCCTGCATCCGCAAGTGGTCACGCTCTACGGCATCCGTCTCCGACGCCACCGACCTGCCCTGCCGCCGGCCGCGCTTCACCGGTTGCTCGACTCCATCCCGGCTTCCGGCCTCTATTAGGATTGAAGCCACCCACATCCCGGTGGGGTGGCCTCTGGCTCGAGGCGGTGCCGCGGTGGGGGATTTTTTTTGGAGGAGGAGGAGGCGGTGAGGGTCATGGGGAGGTGGGGTACGTGGTCTCCGTTTTTTTTCCATATTAGGTCCACGGAGAGTTGGGACGAAGGGTCGAGCGATTTTTTTGTTTCCAAAGGGATGGTCGGGCGTGAGGCCTGGGACGGACGACTCACGACCTCTTTTGCTTTAATGTAGAAGAGATATAGCCTCATATGTATGGGAAAAATCGCAAATACAAATTCGGGTTGAACCACTTATTTTGGTTTAACTAGAATAAAATAAAATATTTATTTTTATCTTCGGTGGGATTTCTTTCTCTCTTTCAACAATGCATCTCACACAACAGAGGTACTGCACGTACTTCTTTTTTCCGCTCTTTGTATATTGTTTGTTAAAGTAGCTCGTGTAGTATAATTTAGGCTACAAATTTAGTTGTCTTATATTTTTCATAGCGTAGTTTCTGACTAGTTATAAATTTTAGGGTAGTTTTTAGTCTAGTGTAGTAAGTATTTACTCGTACACCGTACGATCCGATTTTAGACCGAGCCGTGTCATAACTCTAACTACATGTTTTTAATCTTACGACTTTAGTTAGTTTATCTAAACCAACCTTTACTAACCAACCACCTCATGCCACTTAGTTTAGTTGTTTTCTGAGTTGACCCCCAATAGAAAATTTGTATGCACCTTTTACAGAAACACCCCTATAACTTAAAACTCTCATATCTTTTAAACCACATGTCCAAATTTGATAAACTTCATGTCTATAGAACGCTCTTGACCAGTAGGATATTTTGACACTATTATATTTCGAATTCGACTAGGTTAAATTCGTTCCATTTTCAAATGCATGATTTAAGTATATTGACATAGAGTCTACATAATAAGTATTCGATGTTATACATTATTTTTGAATCAACTTTAAAATGAATGTTTAAGTTTGGACTTAAAATATTATATGATAATATGAAAAACTTGATGAATAAAGTTTTTCAAAACCTTTTAACAATTTAATGTGTCATCTTTTAACCAAGATTAAAACTAAGTATTATTAATTTAATTTGAAATAATAAAATTATGTACAAGTGTTAAAATATGTTAGTTACTTTAAAAATTGTAAATATCACGATGTGTTAAGCTATCTTCACTTTTCTCGTGTTATCTTTTCATTTAAGACCAACTCTTTTAGACCTATGGAACATCAGGTCAATATATATTAAATTGTCGAACTATTCAAATTGTTCTAAGATAAATTGTTGACCAACCTTTAACCAATATGGCAAACAACTAAACACTCTTATTCACTCTATTGCATATTAACCTTAACCAAATATATTATGAAGAATATGTTATTCATGTTTGTCTTGGTATGCTTTGAAAGTGCATTCTATGCACTCCCAGATTTTGGTGACTAATGACAACACAAAAAGTATTCTAATGTTTGTGATGAAGCATGCAAGGTCTTTTACAGGTAGACTGATAAAGAGGAACACTTATTTTGCCTAAGTTTCATTTCAACCTCACTTGGTATTTGTTAAGGAATTCAGTCAGGAGATTTTCGGGGTTCGGAGATTTCCGGTCCCCAGACCGGAGATATCCGAGCCATCCAAGTTTTTCACCAAGTCTGAATTGAAATGCGTACTGACTCCAACTCCAGCTGAGCCGGAAATACTCTGGGAAATTTCCGGCGCTCGGAGATTTCCGAGCCCCAGTCCGGAGATCTCCGAGTGATAGAAGAATTTCGACCAAGTCCAGAACTCAAAATGCGTACTGACTCCAAAACATTTTTAGTCGGAAATGCTCTCGGAGATTTCCGGCGCTCGGAGATTTCTGAGCCCCAGTCCGGAGATCTCCGAGTGTCAGAGATTTTTCTACTAAGTCAAGAAGCCCAACCGGTACTGATCCAGATTCAAGCACAGCCGGAATTTGCTCCGGAAATTTCCAGGGTCCGGAGATCTCCGGTCCTCAACCCGGAGATTTCCGGGCTGGCGGCTGCACAACGGGCAGTTTTTGGAGAGGGGTATAAATTCCCCTCCACCTACCTCCAGAAGATTAAGCTTCCAGATTTTCTCTCTCCTCCATTGGTGCTGAAGCTCGTTTCTTCCGGATCTCCCAATCTAGCCACTCAAATCCGTTGATACTTGGGGATCTGAGGGAGAAGCCACCGATCTACATATCCACCGAAGCGATTTGTTTTCCCCCCTCTATTTCTTGAGGGGCAACGAGTCTAGGGTTCCTTTGTGGATAGCTAGGTTCAACCTTGTGTGTTTTGATCCTTTGTGGATTCCTTTGTGGAAGTGACCTGTTGTGGTCTTTGTGGGAGCCCCCAATTCAGTTGTGGTTGTGTGCCTCACGAATATGTACGGGACCTTCTCCGCCCTTAAAGGAGTCCTTAGTGGAAGCGTGGATTCGCACCTTTGTGGTCGAATTCACAGGAGAATAGGGTGAGGCCTTTGTGGCGTTGAGCAAACCTTTGTGGTAGCTCACACCCTTCCAACGAGACGTACACCTATGTGGTGGAACTCGGGATAAAATCTTGGTCTTCGAGTTCCTACGGTTGTTTCGTTCCACTCTCCTTTACCGCATCTTTAATTCCTGTACTTGCTTAGTTTCTTTGTTGCTTATCACTTGTATCACCTAGTTGCACTTTTAGACAACTTACTTTCCGCTAGCCTAAAACTGAAAAAGACATAAAAATTGGTCACCACCTATTCACCCCCCCCCCTCTAGGTGGTCAACTGCCGTTCAATTGGTATCAGAGCCAGGTTGTCTCTTAAAAGCTTCACCGCTTGAGACCAACCTTGGACAATGCAAGTTGACTCAAACGAGGGTTCCAAAACGGACGCCGCGACTTTGGCGGCAATGCAAGAGAAAGGTGCCACTATGGCCGATATCAACTCTTTGGAAACAAAGTTGACATCGTCCATACATACCGAGTTCAAGAAGTTTCATGATATGCTTGAGTCTCTCAAGACATCTAAGGAAACCTCTCTTGCAATGCCCTCAAAGCCTCCGGTGCTTCCGGGCATTACTCTTGATGCGGACCCCGAATTGATAAAGGGAAAGCAATTGCCTTTGGATGGGAAGGGTGATGCTAGTTGTTCCTCAACCCATCGAAACACTCCATCATCCAATGATGAAGTGCCTAAAGGCTACAACGCCACTCCTCCCCCATCCCAATACCATACCCCCGATCCCATTATTCCTCACCCGCAAGTTTCTCATAGGGGTGATCCCCCGTTGCTTAAAGATTATAGTTTTTCTCAATGGCAATATATGATGAAGTCTCATGTGTGCAGCTCTTCAATCGAGTTGTGGCGCATCATTCAAGTTGGATACAAGCCGCATGATCCGACCAACCTAACAAGAAGAGAAGTGGTGGAGGCTCAACTTGATGCCACCGCTCTCTACATGATCCAAAAGGCGGTTGGGAACAAGGACATGTCTCGCATCCAACATCTCACCACCGCTAAGGAGACATGGGATGGTCTATCCGAGTTGTTCGTTGGAAATGATAGCATGAGAAGGAACCGCTATGACTCTTTGAGCAATGAAGCCGAGGGCTTTTTCAAGCTTGATGGTGAAGACCATGAGATGATGTATCGAAGATTGGTGACCATAGCCACAAGCTTTCGAGAAGTGGGTGCCTCTCATAGTGATGATGCTTGGATCAAGAGGAAATATGTTAGCTCTATGATGGCTTGTGAGCCTACCGACGTCAAGAGTCTTCAAGGAAGACACAACTACCATCTCATGACGTCTAATGAGGTTATGCAAGAGATGGCCGCATACAAGGTGGCCACTAAGAATGCTCAAGATGTAAGGGCAAGGGCTCTTGGAATGCAAAGAGGCACAACCAACCTCGCTTTGAAGGCTACCGTTGAGGAAGACAACGATGATGATGATCTTGGAAGCTTTGCCGCTATGTCCGAGGAAGCACTCAAGATTGCTTACAATGATCATCTCGCTCTTGCGGCTCACACCTTTTGGAACAATCCCTCAAGAGGCCAGATGCGTTTTGACAAGAATGCACCTCAAGCCGATAGGGTCTCACCCTCCAAGTCAAGGACATGTTACAGTTGTCAAGACAAGTTCCATTTCGTTGCCGAGTGCCCTTATGAGAAAAGAGAAGAGCATGGTGGACGTCTAGTGCTCAAGGAAAAAACCAAGATGCCTCCCAAGAAGGCCTATGGAAAGAAGAGGCCTTTTAATAAGAAGCCTCGCATCATGTTGTTGACTCAAGAGGAGTATCCCACCGATGATGAAGAGTCGGAGGAAGAAACGCCAAATGAAGTGGCGGCCCTTGCCACCACCTCGACAACTACCGTCTCTTCATCAACAACAAGAACTCCTTCAACTACGACAAGCTCTTCATCGTCTCTATTCACATCGCCTAATGAGAACTCCATCACCAAGAGCTCAAAGTGTCTTATGGCTAAGGCATCGGAGGTACCTTCATCATCTTCCTCTCTCATGAATGAAATGAATGAGCTTGATGATGCCTCTAGCTTTCAAATCAAGCAAGAGCTTGTGGCGTTCGACTCCTTTATCACTAACTTGCAAGGTGATAGCAAGAAACATGTTGGTGCCCTCATGGCTCGAATTGGTGAGCTAGAGCATCTCAATGAAGAGAAGTGTAAGATAGAAAGAGAAGACGCTATTTCTCTATCTTATTTGAAGTCCTCTCTTGAGGAGGTTGAAGAGTCTCATGCTCGTCTTGAGGAGCAACTTGAAACTATTGAGGAAACTCATAACTCCTCACATGCTAAGCTCATTAAGGATCGTGATATGTACTTTGCTAAATTCAAGGTGGCTCAACAAGATAAAGCCGAATTTGCGGTTGGGCATGTTCGACTCATTGAGGACATGGAGAAGCTCGTCATAGCTCACAAGGCTTTGGAGAGTGAACATGCTCTTCTAAAAGAGTCGTATGCCCAACTCCAAACTCGGCTAACTAACCTTGATTCTCTTAGCATCTCTACCTCTAAGTGTTCTTGTGATAATGCTAATCTTGTGAAGGAGAATGCTAGGTTGAAGAGTGAGATGACTAAGGCCTCCACATCCAGGATCATCCTTCTCAAGGGTAAACAAGTTGTTGAGACTCCCATCGTAGAGCCTCACACTCGACAAGGAAAGAAAGGTCTTGGATATGTGCCTCCCATAAAGATGAATGCCAAGAAGGGCATTCCCAAGAGCATCAACCCCATCCAAGCCAAGAAGGCCGACTCCATTCAATCCAAGGAAGGTTTTGCGAGTAGGAATGTCACAAGGGGCAAGCCTACTCGTAAAGATCACGCCGGGGACAACAACCCTAACTATGCTTTATATGTCAATTATTATGGGAATGTTTGTGCTCGTTACATTGGACCCTACTATGGTTTTATATCATATGCTATTTGGGTTCCTAAATCTCTTGTCGCTAACCATTGCTAAATGCAAGAATTGATCTCGTGTAGGACCTTGCTCCCGGTGGTTCAAAATGGATAATTGATAGTGGATGTACAAGTCATATGACCGGGAGCAAAGAACTCGTTACAGAGTTGAAACCTAATGAAGATCAAGTAACTGTAACTTTTGGTGACTTATCAAGGTCTAAGGTAACCGGGTTTGGCAAAGTGGTAGTTGCCCCCGAAATTTCTCTAGTCAATGTCATGCTTGTTGAATCTCTTGACTATAATTTGTTATCGGTTCGTGCCTTAACAAAGATGGGGATCTCTCCCTTCTTTGATAAGGACATTGTGGTCCTCTTGTGGAGCAAGTCGCTAAGAGTGGCTTTCGTGGGATACGTGGAGCATGAGCTCTATGTGGTGGACTTCTCCGGAGCCACCACTTCTCAAGCCATGTGTCTCTTTGGAAAAGCCGACGTGGGTTGGCTTTGGCATCGCCGACTAGCTCACGTAAACATGCGTACTTTGCAAAGTCTCCACAAGGGTGGCCACATCCTTGGACTAAAAGATCATGTTTCCTTTTCAAGGGATCGAATTTGTAGAGCTTGTGTGGAAGGCAAGATGCATGATATTCCTCATCCAAGCAAGACCATCATATCTTCGTCCCGGATTTTGGAGCTCCTTCATGTTGATCTATTTGGACCAATTCCGGAGATAAGTCTTGGTGGCAAGAAATATTGCCTCGTGATTGTTGATGACTATTCAAGGTATACTTGGGTCTATTTCTTCAAGACCAAGGATGAAACTCAACAAGTCTTCATCGACTTCTCAAAGGAAGTTCAACGCCAACATGACCTTCCCATTTTGGTTGTTCGAAGTGACAATGGGTCGGAATTCAAGAACTACACTCTTAACGACTTTCTTAGTGAAGAAGGCATTCGTCATCAATATGCCGCTGCTTACACTACTCAACAAAATGGCGTTGCCGAAAGGAAGAACCGGACTCTCATCGACATGGCGAGATCTATGTTGGCGGAGTTCAAGTCTCCCATCAACTTTTGGGCGGAGGCTATTTCCACCGCATGTCACTCATCAAATCGCCTCTACTTCCGCAAGGGATTGAAGAAGACTCCATATGAGATCCTCACCGGTAATAAACCCAACATTGGCTACTTCCGAGTGTTTGGATGTAAGTGCTATTATCTCGTCAAGGGTGTCCGGTTGGGTAAGTTCCACTCTAAATCTCTTGAGGGGATATTTGTCGGTTATGGTAGCGAGTCCCACACTTATAGAGTCTTTGATAAATCCTCCCGGATTATCATAGAGTCTTGTAGTGTGGAATTCGATGAAAATGATGGCTCCCAAGTGGAGCAAGTTGGTGTTTGTAATGTAGGTGATGAACAATCTTTTGATGCCATTAAGAAGATGGGGGTGGGCTTTCTACGCCCCATTGATGTCCATCAAGAAGTTGTTCAAGATGACTCAAGTTCTCCCATCAAGAAAACCTCACCATCACAAGAACCACAAGGTGGCTCACCCATAGAAAATGATGATTCCCTTCAAGAACAATCTCAAGATCCTCCTCAACAAGGGCATGCTATTTCTTCTCAAGATGAAGCTCATGATGAATCTCAACAAGATCTTCATCAACAAAAAGATCTTGCCTCCTCCACCAAGATTATCGAAGCCAACTCCACTTCTCCAAGTTCTACTCAAGGGCAAGATCATCCTTCTCCACCTCATGAAGAGACTTCTCATGATGATCAAGGACCTCAAGAAGGTCAAGACGAGGATCCAAAGGATCAAGATGGTCAAGAAATTGTCCCCACCACAAGGGCGGCAATTGGAACTCGTCGTCAAGCTCGCTTTGCAAAGTCTTTGGAACTTAGAGCATTATCTCTCGATAAGGTCATTGGTGATATTCGAGCAAGGGTCTCCACACGAAGTCAATTAGCTCACTTTAGTGAGCATCAAGCACACATTTCCATGGTCGAGCCCAAGAAAGTCTTTGATGCTCTTGAAGATCCCGATTGGCTAGGGGCTAGGCATGAAGAACTTAACAACTTCGAGCGCAAGAAAGTGTGGCATCTAGTTGAGAAGCCTAAAGATTGCCGCAACGTTATTGGCACTAAGTGGATCTTCAAGAATAAGCAAGATGAACATGGTATCGTTGTGAGGAACAAGGCGCGGTTGCTAGCTCAAGGTTTTTCTCAAGTCGAAGGCATCGATTTTGGAGAAACTTTCGCGCCGGTCGCAAGACTCGAATCGATACGTATTCTCATCGCTTTTGCTTCTCACCATGGTTTCAAATTGCAACAAATGGATGTAAAATTTGCTTTTCTTAATGGTCCATTGCAAGAACTTGTTTATGTTAAACAACCCCCGTGTTTTGAAAACCCCAACCATCCTCACACACGTCTATGTCTTGGACAAAGCTCTCTATGGCCTTAAACAAGCCCCCCGTGCATGGTACGAGCACTTGAGAGAGTTCTTGGTAGACCGTGGATTTGAGGTTGGGGTAATTGACCCCACTCTTTTCACTAAAAAGGTTAATGGTGAACTCTTCATTTGTCAATTATATGTCGATGACATTATCTTCGGTTCTACTAACCGTGTGTTCAATGATGAGTTTTCCAAGCTAATGACCGACAAGTTCGAGATGTCCATGATGGGTGAACTCAAGTTCTTTCTTGGCTTTGAGATAAAGCAATTGAGGGAAGGGACTTTCATTTGTCAAGCCAAGCATATTCAAGATATGATCAAGAAATTCAAATTGCTTGGACTTAACGGTGTGACGACTCCTACGCAAACCAAGTGCCACCTCCAACTCAACCCCGACGGTAAAGAGGTAGACCAAAAGGAGTATCGTTCTATGATTGGGTCTCTTCTTTATTTGTGTGCTTCTAGGCCCGATATCGTTTTAAGCGTTGGAGTGTGTGCCCGTTATCAAGCCGCGCCTAAGGGAAGTCATTTGATGGCCGTGAAGAGAATCTTCAGATATTTGGTTCATACCCCTTGCTTTGGGTTGTGGTATCCCAAAGATGGCACCATGTCTCTTTGTGGATACACCGACTCCGATTGGGCGGGCGACATTGATGATAGGAAGTCCACATCCGGTACTTGTCAATTTCTTGGAAGATCTTTGGTGAGTTGGTCCTCGAAGAAACAAAATTGCATCTCATTATCCACGGCGGAGGCCGAGTACGTCGCCGCAGCAAGCGGGTGTACCCAACTTCTTTGGATGCGGCAAACTTTAAAGGATTTTGGTGTCCTCCTGGACAAAGTGCTGCTTTTATGTGATAATGAGAGTGCCATCAAAATTGCTTACAATCCGGTGCAACATTCAAGGACCAAGCACATTGAGATTCGTCATCACTTCATCCGCGATCACGTGGCACAAGGAGATATTGATCTTTCATATGTTGGTACAAGGGATCAATTGGCGGATATCTTGACGAAGCCCCTTGATGAAGCCCGCTTTTTCTACTTGAGGAATGAGCTCAATATCATAGATTCTCGAGCCTTGGCTTGAACTCCGTACACACACTCCAACGTTTAAGGCTTTATAAGACCTAGAGGGACGCATGGACTTAGGGGGAGTGTTTTCCTAATACATTGGACTCTTCCTCCTCCTATTATGCATATAGTGACATATCATTGCTAAAACTTCAAATTAAATCTAATTTGTGAGCTTCAATGTTGAGATGTAGTTATGGACCCAAGATATATCTTCGCGGTACCATGCTACAACTCATACACGGTGGCCTCGGCCACCAACACTCTTTTTTCTTTGGATTCTATTTGGTTTTATTTTTTGATTCTCACTTGCATTGTCTTTGGTTCTTTTGGGAAAACACACTCTTGTTGGTCTTCTCTTGTGTTGTATGGTTCTTGCAACTTGAGTGTGTCTTCTTTATTCAGTTTGAGTGTCTATCCTAAGCCTTTCACTATCATTTAACATGCTTTTCCCAACTCATGTCCCCTTTTGGTTTCTTGTTCCTGGAGTTTTTGGGTTTGAACGGAAATCTCCGAGCCTTACTCGGAAATCTCCGGGCCACCAGAGAATTTCGAGACTAATTTCATTCAAAAATCAGCACTGATCTGTGATGATTATTGACCGGAAATAGTCCCGGAAATTTCCGTTGTCCGGACATTTCCGGGCCTAGACTCGGAAATCTCCGGCCCCTGCGATTTTTCAGCACCTAAGTCCTTTTCAATTTCGGCACTGACCTCAGGCGAAGCTGAATCAGAATTAGAGCCGGAAATCTCCGGGGACCGGAAATCTCCGGTCCGATGTCCGGAAATCTCCGAGCGTGCCAAAGTTTTCCAGGGCTAAGTCCTATCCGGAAATAGCCCCGGAAATCTCCGGCACCCGGAGATCTCCGAGCCTCAGTCCGGAAATTTCCGGTTCAAAATTTTCCTGCCTATATAAGGGCACGGGTTGACCGGCCGGTTCGACCAGTTCTTCCACCCCGTGCCCTAATCCTCTCTCTCCTCCGAAAATCTCCATATCTTCCGTTCCTTGCTGCGGGTGGATCGTTCGAGGGTTTCTTGCGTGCTTCGGGGATCTGCTTCTCCTCGTCAAGGGCTTCGTTTCCATCCGCACGCTTTTCGCAATGTCTTCCGGTAACTCCTCTTATTTCAAATCTAGGACGAAACTTGTTTTCGTTTAACCTAGCCGATTTAGGAGGTTGTTGTTTGTATCCTTTGGTAGAATTTCTCCCCTAGGCATGTTCTACCTTCCACATGCACAGATCTGTTTTTCATCCATAGATTTTGTTCAAATCTGTCAAAATTTCGCGCAGACCGGAAATCTCCGAGTCAGACCCGGAAATCTCCGAACCCCGGAGATCTCCGAGTCAGACCCGGAAATCTCCGGCCTGCTCAGAATCAAAACAGCTAAGTCCAGAAACTGTGTTTGTCAAAACTTTTCAAGTATGTTCCATTTTCAATCTCGGACATGAGTGCTTACCCCATATGCTTTCCATCCTCTCTATGTTGTGTATCTACAGGTTCCAACCCTCGTGGCCGCTTCAAGCAAATTTCTACTCGCGGAAGAGCCAAACCAGTTCACTCACGCCCTCCCAGTGGGTCCTCAAGTGAAGACAACTCACAAACTGAGACCTCAGCCATCCTCAGGAAACCTATTGGTGCTAACAAGAAGAAGAGGACCGAGCTCCGTCTTAAAGACTTCAACAAAGGCAGTTTTAGCAAGTGGCGAAGTGACCTCTCTATAATGAGGAGTCTGATGATCCCACATACTTTTGCACTGAGATGGCATGGATCTACAGGGAAGTCTATCAGAAGTTCTCTATTGACAAGCCAATCTGCCCCATGAAGTGGATTGACTTTGACAAATTAATGAAGAAGGCCGATTATTTTGGTGGTGCTGTGAAGGTATGTGGACTTCTGGGTTTGGAGCAATTGATGAGAACTGAGTGCAACTACATCGTCTCTCTTATCCATCAGTTCTATGCCACTGTGGTGTTTGACTCCTCAGAGGATATTGGGATTACCTGGATGTCTGGCAGGCAGCGCTTGACTTCTTCTTTCAGAGAGTTTGCTCGGATTCTTGGTTGTCCTTTCCATGGTCTTTCTACTGCAGCTGGCGCCCGCATGCATGTCCATGGCGTGTCTTACAACAAACACGTCATGACTGATCTTTACTAGCCTGGAGGGAAGATTGGCTCTCAGAATGGCCTCCTCCCCACTTATGATATTCTGCTTCGCATGTTCCGTTGGACCATTGCTCCCATTGCCGGCAATGCAGATAATATTGCCGGGGCTCTAGTAAACTTGATGGCCAAGGCTCATGATGCCTATCTTGGGGAGTATGCGGTTGAGCAGGAGGCCTATAAGGTGGATGTCATGGACTTTATTTTCCAGGAGATGTCACTAGCAGTTTTTGAGAGGAAAGTTCCTCCATATGATCCTTATATAATGTTGCTCATCAAGAGGCTCTACAAGCTTTCTGAGCAAGACGGTGATGACTTTGATGTAGCCTTTGCTACTCAGCCTCACAAGCCAGCCCTGCTTGTCCAGAAATCTGCTCACTTGGTTCAACAACAAGCCACCATGCATGAGATCAATGAGGATGACATTTTTGGCAGTCCATCTCGGGTTCCCTCCAATCCCAACATCAAGAAAGCTGCCAAGAAGAGTCGCCCCTGGGTAGTTCGAGCAATTGAGAAAATCATGAACATGAACTGTTGCATTCACAGTGAGAACTACTCCATCTACTCTCAGAACCATCGCATTATGCAGCGCCAAGAAGCGATGATGGCTCACATGAAGATGCTTGCTCCGAAGCACCCTTTGAAGCCTCGGGTTCCTTTCAAGGATTGGAATGCAGATGGTCTCACATTTGATTGGGATGATGCTGTGCCAGAGGACAGCGATCTTGAGAATGCTGATACGGAGGAGGAGGAGGATCATGATCAGGACGAGGGTTCCGACTCTTGAGTCATGGGACGTTAGTGGAACCTTCTCCCTTTTTGGTGTCTTGATGCCAAAGGGGGAGAAGTATCTCTAGGACTCTCGGGATTTGCATGGGCTAGGAGCACTTCTTTCTTTTCGTTTTGTTTCTTTCAGTGCTCCCTTTTTCGTGACTGTTTTTGTTCGTCATGTGTGTGAGACATGAGTACTGTTAAACTCTCTATTGTAATAACTCTTTATCTAAGTTTGTTGCTTCTATTGTGTATTTGTGTGTTTTGTGAAATCTAGGGGGAGTGTTGATCCTAAGGAATGTGCACTTTGTATTCCAAAGACATTCTTAAATAGTGCACTCACTTAGGGGGAGCTCCGTCTATATTTTGCAAATCCGTTCTCTTTTTGTGTTGTCATCATTCGACAAAAAGGGGGAGATTGAAAGTGCATTCTATGCACTCCCAGATTTTGGTGACTAATGACAACACAAAAAGTATTCTAATGTTTGTGATGAAGCATGCAGGGTCTTTTACAGGTAGTCTGATAAAGAGGAACACTTATTTTGCCTAAGTTTCATTTCAACCTCACTTGGTATTTGTTAAGGAATTCAGTCAGGAGATTTCCGGGGTTCGGAGATTTCCGGTCCCCAGACCAGAGATTTCCGAGCCATCCAAGTTTTTCACCAAGTCTGAATTGAAATGCGTACTGACTCCAACTCCAGCTGAGCCGGAAATACTCTGGGAGATTTCCGGCGCTCGGAGATTTCCGAGCCCCAGTCCGGAGATTTCCGAGTGACAGAAGAATTTCGACCAAGTCCAGAACTCAAAATGCGTACTGACTCCAAAACATTTTTAGTCGGAAATGCTCTCGGAGATTTCCGGCGCTCGGAGATTTCCGAGCCCCAGTCCGGAGATTCCGAGTGTCAGAGATTTTTCTACTAAGTCAAGAAGCCCAACCGGTACTGATCCAGATTCAAGCACAGCCGGAATTTGCTCCGGAAATTTCCGGGGTCCGGAGATCTCCGGTCCTCAACCCGGAGATTTCCGTGCTGGCAGCTGCACAACGGGCAGTTTTTGGAGAGGGGTATAAATACCCCTCCACCTACCTCCAGAAGATTAAGCTTCCAGATTTTCTCTCTCCTCCATGTGTGCTGAAGCTCGTTTCTTCCGGATCTCCCAATCTAGCCACTCAAATCCGTTGATACTTGGGGATCTGAGGGAGAAGCCACCGATCTACGTCTCCACCGAAGCGATTTGTTTTCCCCCCTCTATTTCTTGAGGGGCAACGAATCTAGGGTTCCTTTGTGGATAGCTAGGTTCAACCTTGTGTGTTTTGATCCTTTGTGGATTCCTTTGTGGAAGTGACCTGTTGTGGTCTTTGTGGGAGCCCCCAATTCAGTTGTGGGTGTGCGCCTCACGAATTTGTACGGGACCTTCTCCGCCCTTAAAGGAGTCCTTAGTGGAAGCGTGGATTCGCACCTTTGTGGTCGAATTCACAGGAGAATAGGGTGAGGCATTTGTGGCGTTGAGCAAACCTTTGTGGTAGCTCACACCCCTCCAACGAGACGTACACCTATGTGGTGGAACTCGGGATAAAATCTTGGTCTTCGAGTTCCTACGGTTGCTTCGTTCCACTCTCCTTTACCGCATCTTTAATTCATGTACTTGCTTAGTTTCTTTGTTGCTTATCACTTGTATCACCTAGTTGCACTTTTAGACAACTTACTTTCCGCTAGCCTAAAACTGAAAAAGACATAAAAATTGGTCACCACCTATTCACCCCCCCTCTAGGTGGTCAACTGCCGTTCATGCTTTGAGTTGTTGAAATGTTTGCCTGTTGGTGTGTTATTTCTATGTTATAGATTGATCAGAGTTGAACGATATTTTTTTTAGAAGAGTGCGATAAACGTCGATCAACTTCCAAAGGCAAGTGATACCATAAAAGACCTACTATTTTTTACCTACTGCATTATTAGTGTTTTCAATAGTATGCATGTCAGGTTTATTACTGTTATATATTATGCTATGCAAACCTTTTTAGGATATCCATATGACCACCTTGGTAGTGACCTATTATAATTTAGTGGAAGTACATGCTGCAAAAATGATTGTTTTATGGTAGATGTGATAAGTGAAAATTCACTAAATTAATTTACCGCCTGGGTGGATTGGTTCGATTGAGGAGGTTTCAAGTTGAGTGGCTACTCAGGGGTCGGGTCTGTGGCGGCCTGAGTTTGCTCACTTGTGGATGGCCACCCAGGGCTTTGAGATTTGATGTTGCACTGCGTATAGTCGCTTACCGTGCAACCACTAGTCATATGGGCTCTGTCTTGATTGATTAAGTTGTGTGGACTCATCCCGGCTTGACAGGATTTGTAGAGGAAGAAAACTTGCCGAAGTTTACCGTGCAGAGTCGCCTAACACCCGTGGAGTTTACCGGGTGTAGTCACCAGACATGCCGGAGTTTACCGTGCGTAGTCACCAGGCACACCGGAGTTTACCGTGTGTAGCCATTAAGCATGTCGGAGTTTACCGTGCATAGCCATTGACACAGTGGAGTTTACCATGTGTTGTCGCTAGACACGCCGGAGTTTACCGTGCGTTGTCACCAGGCACACCTGAGTTTACCGTGTGTAGCCATTAAGCATGCCGGTGTTTACCGTGCGTAGCCAGTGACACACTAGAATTTACCATTTGTTGTCGCTAGACACGCCGGAGTTTACCTGCAGTCACCAGTCACACTGGAGTTTACCGTGTGTAGCCATTAAGCACGATGGAGTTTACCGTGCGTAGCCATTGACACACTGGAGTTTACCAGGTGTTCTCGCGTCTGACTAGAGTTTACCAGTGTTTGCTTTTTAATTGGTGGAACAGGTCAAGCCAGTAGTGGTGGTAAAATACTTCTGAAAGATCTCGTCTTAATCTTCTCCTTTCCCTCCTCACTAAATGAGTGTAGAGGATAGTTTGGGTTCGTTGAGTATGGTGGTGAAAGTGCACACACTCTCGAGAGTCATAAAAATCTGAGATCTTAGTCGTGTCCCCGGCAGCGGACAATTTGAGATACTGAAAAATCTCTTCATTTCAATTTCTTAAATAAAATTTGATGAGTGAACTCGGGTAGGAGACACGGATGCGTCGGTTATGTGTCTCATAATGCTAAGAAGATGATTTTAAAAAAAGATTTATCAAAAGTAGGACAAACTTGCTTTACGCAATAGCCTTGAGCTCCACCAGCCAAATATGCATGTAGAAATAGTCATGACATTTATATCCACCATAGTATCACTAGCCACCACAATTCAATTGTGCTGACCCTTTATAGCTGGTCTGCGTCTAAACCTTGTAGATTCGACAACCGACGAATGACGTTTCGATAGGATTTCGAGTCTACAACCAACATGCCTTGACTGTGGCACATGAAGATGATGAGGCTCATTGTATCTACTGTTTCCCGCTGTTGCTCTTTAAATTTTGCTAGCTTTTTCAGGTTATGCAAGTTGTAAGGGATATTTGTAACACTGGATCATGAGATTTAATAAAGTATTTGACACTTTTGCATGATATACATCTTAAACTATGGTGCTCGCATTTTATCCAGGGACTAGCACATTAACACAGGGATCTCCACCCTATTATAAAAGGTGAATTCGTTATAGATGGTATCAGAGTACTGTGTTGCCTGTAGGTTCGAGACCCTAGGTTTGGATAGAAATAGGCTGTGACCATAAGATTAAAAATATATTTCTATTCTTTACTAAAATAAATGTATAATACCTTTTAACTTTTCTTATCCTCTCGTCTACTATCTATCTTCTGGAAAATATCTTATCTATTTCTAGCTGACCATTGTTATTGAAGTCTGAGTCTGATACATGCTAAGAAATTCTACGATTCAACACAGAGAACTACATGGAAGACCATAGAAGAACTTAGATTTAGACTCAACCAGTTGAAAGAATTTCAAAAAATTGAACAAGAACATGAAGCACTCAAGAAGGAGTTATGCTACACCATTTAGAACACCGATATCGCGTTAGTGTACTGTTCTAACCAACTTAGGTTGTATGACAATACTAGATTGTTTGTTTGTGTTAGAACCTTGTTGTTTGGTGTTTGTCAGATGTTGTTTGTAAAAGGATTTGCATTGTCTTTTTTTGTTGGGGTAGGATTCTTTCTTCTTATCTTTCTATCTCAACTCATCCATGCTAAACCCAACCAAATGCAATCTCTATCCTTGGATACAACATTTGAACCAACAAGAAGGGATATAATTACGGAAATGAAGCTTGTAAGTTAAACCACATGAAAGTTCTATCACATCAAGGTGAAGAAGTGATGAAGAGACAACATCCTTAGATATATCATTTTGTAGGAATTAACGCAACCTATTAGTATGAGGATCGAGAGTTTAGCCCAGGTTTGTCTTACATATTGGAAACCTTCTGTAAAATAAGTGAGGACTGACTGAGTGTTAGATTGCGTGATTCGCCAATTTACATGTGGGAGAAATGATACGGGTGTAGATGGATTGATCACCATTCCTACTACTTCTATTAATCACGCTCACTATATTGGATTGATGAATTATGTGTACCTTGAACCATAGTGGAGAGACGACGATGTTATACCTAAACCATAGGAAAGTATAACCCAGTGTGAGGCAAGTTTAGCCGAAAACTTATGATTATACGGTGAGGATGACCGCAGCCAAATTTTTGGAGATTTTTACAATCAAAGATTTGCCTACCATGAGAGTTAGGTT
Source organism: Poa annua (assembly GCA_026929855.1). Lineage (NCBI taxonomy): Eukaryota > Viridiplantae > Streptophyta > Magnoliopsida > Poales > Poaceae > Poa > Poa annua. Next base: position 44,982,476 of record CM049430.1, read on the forward strand.
AGTTGCTTCAAAAATGAAAACTGTGAAGATGAAGCACATGGAGAACATCAAGTGATTTGGGATTTAGAGGTCGTCGTGAAATCCTCTTGGCTTGGCTTTCATATTGACCCAGGAATGAACCTTCAATATCAAAAGCAGTTCAAGGGACTTCTGATATCATACAACCCTACCATGATGGAAAAGTTCGACTCAAGGATTGAATAAAAGATTTGAGATTCTTTTAAGGGTGGTAGCCACCCAGATGCTTATAAACCAGTTTTCCTAACCCAATAGCCTTCTCGAATCTCGGGGACGAGATTCCTTTTAAGGGTGGTAGTCTGTAACATCGCAAAATTTTGAAATGTTTAAAAATCACTAAAATTTATAAAACTTTAGCCTTGGCTATTTATAAAACTTAGCCTTGGCTATTTATAAAACTTAAAACCATATATTAAAAGATGTTTTAAGTATTCTTAAGTATAAATACCGTTTTAGAAAACCATATCAAAACCGTTTTAGAAAACCATATATTTTCTAAAACGGTTTTGATTTAAACCATATGTTTTAAAGATGTCTATACAACCCTTGGATGTTTAATTGACCTTCCAATAATGTTTACAAATGTTTTAAAAGCTATTTAAAGCATAATCTTTTTTCTAAAATGGCTTTCATTTAAATATGTTTTGACGTATAAGATTTAGGAAGTGATATCCAGATAAAGTTTTAACTCCAAATAACGATTTTAAATTCTCCAATGCATCCTTGTAAATATAAATGAATTGTGGTACTGTAAAACTTAAATATGTTGCACGAACTACTTTGGATAGATAATGAATCCATCATAATCCAAGTCAATACAAAAAAATTGTGGTATTTCTATTTTACTAAACAACATATGACTTTGTTAGACACTATTTTATATTGAGAAAGTTTTGAATCAAGCAGTTATCAAACAATTCAAGTATTATATTCTGAATTATAATTAAAAGCAAACCAACAATTCATTATCATTATGGCATCCTTGCATTTAAATCACAAATGATTTGTATGTGAAATCCACTCTAAAAAACCGTAAATAAACAATCTTAATATTAGATATTTTGTATGCTCTATACAATATTTTGAATTACTAAATTATCATGTGACTAAAGTATTTCCAAAATGTTCCATATAGAGTCTTTCTAGATTTGGTTCAAATCCAAAAATGAGTTTTATTGAAAAAGGATTATAACTTGTTGTATTTTCAAACATATGTATTTGTGGTATTTTCATAAATATAATTTAGCTACAAAGAAATTAACTAAAATCTCTAATTTTAAAATTAACATAAAGTGTCAAATTTACATTTGTACAATATTTTAAATTATTATTCTTGAAAAGTATTTAAAATATATGCATGGCTGTTTTAAATGTTGAATATAATTATTAGAAAATTTTAAAAACTTGTTTCACTTAAATTAGAATTTTAAGATATTAAAGAAATAGGGAAATAAAAAAGAAAAGAATTAAAAAACAATTCTGGAACGAATCGGCCGGCCGGCCTGCTATCGTGAGCGTGCGTATGTGCGCGTACCGGTTTGCCATTTTTAGTCCCACATTGCCAGTTAACAACAGCCACACCCCATTTTAGCATATATATAGACTCATATATATAGATAAAATCATAAATACAAATTCGCGTTGAACCATTTATTTTGGTTTAAATAGAATAATATAAAATATTTATTTTTATCTTCGATGGGATTTCTTTCATCTCTTTCAACAGTGCATCTCACATAAACGGAGGTACTACGCATACTTCTCTTTTGCGCTCTTTGTAATTTTTTTGTTAAAGTATCTCTTGTAGTATAATTTAGGCTACAAATTTAGTTGTCTTATATTTTCCGTGGCGTAGTTTCTGAGTAGTTATAAATTTTATGGTAGTTTTTAGTTTAGCATAGTAAGTATTTACTCGTACACCGTACGATCCGATTTTAGATCGAGGCGTGTCGTAACTTTAGCTACATGTTTTTAATCTTACGACTGTAGTTAGTTTGTCTAATCCAACTTGTACTAACCAACCACCTCATGCCACTTTGTCCAGTTGTTTTCTGGGTTGGCCCCGAATAGAAAATTCCTATGCACCTTTTACAAAAACACCCCTATAAATTAAAAATCCCATATCTTTTAAACCACATGTTCAAATTTGATAAACTTTATGTCTATAGAAAGCTCTTGACCAGTAAAATATTTTGATACTATTATATTCGAATTCGTCTAGGTTAAATTCGTTCCATTTTCAAATGTATGATTTAAGTATATTGGCATAGAGTCTACGGAAGAAGTATTCGATGTTATACATTTTTTTTGAATCAACTTTAAAATGAATGTTTAAGTTTGGACTTAAAATATTATATGATAATATGAAAAAATTCATAAATAAAATTTGTCAATACCTTTTAACAATTTTATGTGTCATCTTTTAACCAAGATTAAAACTAGTATTATTAATTTAATTTGAAACAATATTTTTTTTGAAAGGAAATACTGCAGGGGAGACCCCCACATCCTTTTATTGTAGGGAGAGAAAAGGATATACAAATATTTACAACATCCAGCCTAGGCTGAAGGAGCAGGAACCTAGCTTACCTATTTACTTACCTATTTACAAAACTACTGATCCAAGTGTCCAGTCTATGCACAACAGAGGCCTTAACCCTATGGTTAAGCAGAGATATATCATATTCAAAAGTGGCCTTCTATCCTTTAAAGGATGGCCTAATGTTTTTGAAAATCCATCCATTACGTTGCTTCCAAATATTCCAGCAGGTTAGAATTACAATCTCAGTAAAACAAGGACCTGAGAATTCCTTCTTTGCGTGTAGGAGGCTCCTATCCAAGGTATCCGAGGTCCACTCAATATTCAAGTAGTTCCAAATGCGAGAGATAAATTGGCACTGAAAGAATAGGTGACACCAATCTTCTCGTACACCAGCATGACAGAGTACACAATCATTGTCATTAATGACCTGCCAGTTTCTCCTAAGCATCATATCTTTGGTGTTTAACCTGTCATGTAGAAGAAGCCATGCAAAAACCTTATGTTTGGACATACCCTTGGATTTCCAAATCCAATTAGAGGTTTGATGATTTGGGGTTGACTGAAACTGTAACTGATAAAACCCCTTTGGTGTATAAGTCTTTTTTTTTGAAGTTACAAATCCAACGATCATCCCCTTGATCCAAATTGACTCTTGATAGTAGATCAATAAGAACTTTATATTCCTCGAGAGCTTCCACAGACAGTGGTAAATGAAACCCAGACGAGTACTCAGGAAGCAACATGAATTCCCTAACTGAAGCAAGTTTATCCTTGGCAAATGAAAAGAGTATAGGAAATTGCAGAGATAGTGGAATTTTTTGCCAGTTATCTTCCCAGAAAAGAACTGAAGAACCTGACATGACTTTACAACTTGAGATAGTTCTCCAAGTATCTGCCAATTGCAATATTCCTCTCCACCAAAAAGAACCACTGAGAACGACTGCATGGGATACTGTTTCATGATAATAAGAATCTCTGATTAACTTTACCCATGGTAAGTCAGCATTATTATAGAATTTATCCAAGTGCTTCAGAAGTAATGCCTTATTCTAAACTTGAAGGTTATTTATACCGAATCCTCCTTTCTCCTTTGGCCTGCATACCATATCCCAACCTGCCAGGGAATTTACTCTGTGTTTGTTTTTGTCTTTTCTCCAGAGGCATCTTCTTCTAGCTTTATCAACTATCTCAATTATTGCTTTTGGGAGTACCAATATACACATGAAGTAAGTTGGTAAGGAGGATAAAACTGAATTAATGAGAACCAGACTGTCACCATACGAAAGAAAGGTTACTGTTGTAGATAATCTCCTCTCAGTTCTATCAACCAAGGGGGCCATGTCCCTGATGGTAGGTTTGATAGTGCCCATGGGTAAACCCAAGTAGGTGAAAGACATAGCAACAAGCTGACACTCCAGGACCTGAGCCAAGTCCAAGTCTTCAGTATTATTCATATTTATAGGTATCATAGAAGATTTATGGTAATTCACTTTCAGTCTAGTAAAAGTAGCAAACTCATCTAGTAATTCCTTGAAGACAAGCAGTTGTGCAGGGTCAGCTGGCAGAACAATCAGAGTGCCATCTGCATACTGAATAATTGGGTATTTATCCCGTACTGGAATTGGTAGTGTAAGTTTCCCATCAGATAGAGTTTGATTCACACTACTCTGTAGCAGGTCACCTCCAAGGACATATAACAAAGGTGATAAAGGGTCCCCTTGTCGCACACCCCTTCTACAGTGAAATTGTTTCCCTGGGATCCCATTCAGTAGAACTGAGGATGTCCCAGATGATAAAATCTCTTTAACCCATCGAATAACCAGGGGGGGGGGGGGGGAACCTTTCCTTTCAAGGATTTTAAGGATAGCCTCATGTTCAATTGTATCAAAAGCCTTTTCAAAATCAATTTTGAAAACCACAACTTTACTCTTAGATTGTTTACACTGATGAAGATATTCAAAGCTCCAGGCTAGGTAATCTTGAATTGTTCTGTTCTTAATGAAACCATATTGGTTGGCATGGACACATCTGGTGATAACCTTCTGAACTCTATTTGCTAGGATCTTTGTAAGATATTTGAGACAAGTATTTGTGAGTGAAATAGGCCTAAAGTCATTAACTGTCTCAGGATTTTGCTTTTTTGGCACTAGAGTTATAAAAGATCCATTTACAGTTTGCAAAGAGCACTGTCCTTTGGAGAATGCATCACACATATTATAAAAATCTCCTTTGATGATAGGCCAACATTGTTTAATAAAAAGTCCTGTGAACCCATCTGGCCGAGGAGCTTTGTCAGGTTTAAGGAATTTTACCACATCTTCTATTTCCTCCATTTTGAAAGGTTCCCCCAATTCCTGTAGGTTTTCAACTGGCTGTATATATTCTGACAGATTCAGAGAACTGTGTAACTGACATGATATACCCATTCTGTTCTTATAACACTGCCATAAAGCAAAAGCCTTTTCCTCATGTTCTGTGACAGGATTACCATTTGAATCAATAATTGAGGATATGGAATTATGCCAAAATCTCTCAGTAGCTCTGGCATGGAAATATTTGGTATTTTCTCCATTGAGTCTAACCCATCTGACTGTACATCTTTGTTTCCAGTAATCAGACTGTACTCCAGTGAGGTGCTTAAGATGCACTTTCACAATATTTCTGAAATTAAACTCCGGAGTAGATAGTCCTCTATCATCTTCTAGTTGATCAAAAAAAATATCACCATATTACATTTCCCAATCAGTTCTTTAATATGTGATAAGGTTTCCCCCCATTTTTTAAGGACCGGCCTTAACAACTTAAGTTTTGCAGATATGACACCCACAGGGCTGCTGGCTCTGACCTTTTGATTCCAAACTTGGCTAACCACATTGATAAACCCTGTCTGCTTTACCCAGTGGTTTTCGAATATGAAAATCTTTGCTTTGGGTATTTTAGTAGAAATACGAACCAACAAAGGCACATGATCTGAAGTGCGTCTGGGTAAAGGAGTTACACAAGTGTGTGGATATTTCAGAATCCAAGAGCTGCTAGTAAAGAACCAATCCAGTTGCCCAAGTAAAGGTTGTTCTTGCATATTAGACTAGGTGTAAGTTCGCCCTTTAACTGATACCTCTTGTAAACCCAGATGGCTGATAATATCATTAAATATGAAAATATCATTCATGTTTGCTCCAGGCCTGTTCCTGTTTTCAATCGAACGAATGAAATTACAATCCCCAAGAATATGCCAGTTTTCCTGAGAAGGTATGTCCAAATTAAACAACCAAGTTACAAAGTTATCTCTTTCTAAACCCGTGCAGGGTCCATAAACATTTGTCAGAATCCAGGATTCTTTGTTATGTGTCGAGGTGAAATTTACTCTAATTGCGGATCTGTGAATTTCCAGTAGTTCTCCTTTAAAAACCGCACTGTTCTAGAGCACAATAAGTCCACCAGATATGCTCCCACAGAGGGAGAGTACACAAATTGATCAAACCTTTTAGGACAGAAGCTTCTTATGAAAGAGTGATCAAAAGTTTCACATTTTGTTTCTTGTAGACACACTACAGCAACAATACTTTCATCAATTTTTTGATAGACAATATTCCTCTTATCTTTATCATTTAGTCCTCGAACATTCCAATCAAACACCAACCAATCCATGAAGTTATGTGGTGTATTATCCATTAATAACCCTGTTACAAGACTGTAAGGCGTCCAATGTAATTGACCACCAAGGCTGACAAAAGACCAACACCAGGTTTGTAAGATCCCACTCATACAGAGTATTACAAATATAGTAGATAATAGGGCTTAAGATAGAGCAGTAGCAAAATAAGGTTTCACATAAACCACATAAAGAGCAACAATAAGGCCTAACAAGGCCCATTCCAACAAAAGCTTTGTGGGCCTTATTCGTCATCGGAGACCATTGGCCTAGTGGGCTTGCTAGGAGCTGTTGTAAGCTTCTCCATCGTTAAATCGACCTCTTCAATTTCAAGGAGCCTTCCCGCCTTCTGCAGCATGGCTATAGGAGTTGCAACTGCTGAGTAATCTTCAGAATGAGGCTTGGATGAACGAGGCTTCTTCCTTGGCTCAGGTGTGTCTTTCATCGGCACAAGCTTGAAACCCCTGTTCTTCACAAAGCTGCGAGTGGAACGGCGCACTGGAGTATCAACTTCTAGGATCTCCTTACCAGTGCGAGATCTTTTCCTAGGTGAGGGTGCAGGCTCTGGCTCAAAATGGATGGCAGGGAAAAGAGCACGGGGTTCGATGTCAAAGTTCAGTGCTGGAGCCTCTTTTAGCTGCGAGAACATATAGCTGAATTGGAACCTGGCATAGTACCCCAACCAAGCAGAGACAGGATCCGGGAGCAAAACATTTGGGGTCAGGTCCTGGTTCAGGTCTAGATCAACTCCAGGTTGTACCAAAGGCACAATTGCCAGGGGGTTTTCTTCTGGGACAGCCTCATCAGCTTGGGCATCATCTTCAGCCAGGTCGATGATCGGATCTTCTCCATCAGATTCCTCCTCCTCATCAACAATGACAACATCAACATTGGGGGCAGCAACAATTTGTTGTTCAGGTTGAACGACCGGTTGCACTATCGGGACCTCAATTAGCATCTCTGGGCCTTCAGCTTGTGCTAACTGGACAGAGCCCATAGATCCACCAGAAAACTGGACAGTGATGGAGGATTGAACCTGCTCAATAACATGTGGCTGAGGGATTTTATCTGGCATCCCAGCATTTTCAGCAGCTTCTTCCTGGTGCCATTCACCCCAGACTGGTGCATCTTGGTCTGGCATTGGTACCCATGCATATGCATTCAGATCTTGTATATTGCCCACATCAGGAAGAGGGTGCGGGATACCATTCTCAGGTTCAGGGGATTCATCACCTGGCACTGCATCCCCCTGCTCGCTGTTCAAGATAAAGACTGGCACTGTCCAGGAGGCAACCAAGCCACCAAATCTTTGTGGTTCATGAACAACAACATATCTAGGGATAACTCTTGCCCCTTCATAGGCAACCTTGATCAGAGTCCGAACAGGGGAGGGATCATCTCTGTGCTAGCTGTGTAGCTTGCCAAATTTAGCTACCATCTCTCGCAAGAACTCATCATTACGATAATCCATTGGCAGATTCAGCAGCATAATCCAACCAACTCTAGTGTAATTTGCCATCCTAAAATTTGGCCCCTCATCATGTCGAGTAAAAGAAAGGAGGCGACCATTGCCAATGGGGACATCAGGCTAGGAAACTAGCAAATCTCTAGTGACCTGATCACGGAGGCGGAAGAGGCCAACTCCGACCGCACTTTTAGAGAAACTTATTACCTCCCAATGGTTCTGGTTGGCGATGTGGTTGGCGATATCATCTAGCAGCCCGTCAATCTCTTCGGACGGTGGACGTGGGTCGATGACGGCAAGAACCCAGGTCTCGTTCCGCCGCAGCGACGCCACTATGGTCGTGACGTACATCTGCGTCGATCTCTCGTCATTTCCCCAAGGCGCATCTATCTCCATGCGAAGCGGGACAAACCGCGTAGGGTCGACGGGAGTTTGCCATTGTAGATGGGATTGGTGGCGACGGCGAAACAGGGGAGGTTGGAGAAGGTAAGGGTTTTGGGGGAGCAGGGGAATCCGCAATGAAAGTCTCCTCGGTCACTGTTTCCTCTGCGGTTGACAAGACCGGACGTAATGATGTTTTTGGCTTCCATTGAAAAGACACATTTAGCCCTGCGCAATTTTTCCTAATATGGCCAGAGATGGAGCAAGCCCAACATCACGGCTGGCCCACACATTCCCTTGTGTTATGCTTATTTGTCAAACAGTTCAAGCATTTCCTTACACGGGCCGCCATTTGGTCAATCATCTTAATAAAAGCCGGGTCCTGTTCAGCGGAAGAATCTGATACCATTTCCACATGCCCAATAGGCTCAGGATTCAAACTAGGTTGCCTCGCCAAAACCGGCGGTGACTGCTGGACTTCCGTAACAGCCGGTAATAGAGCCAAACTGAATGTGAGGAAGGGGGATCTCTGACGAAGAAAGCTCCCTAGGTGCAGTCCTAGGAACGACATGTTTGAATTTGCAAACACAAAGGAGTTGGTGCCGGACCGAGCACAACAGAGGCTATCTTCTTCACCCGGTAGGATTGCATACTAGCATGAAATCTGCCTGCATGGTTAGCCTTTCGAGATGTGATCCTCGCCCATTCGGACTCACTCCCGATTCCAAAGTCTGAATTCATTTTTCCAGTTTGGTCCGCCATAGCCCCAGAGATGAAAATAACACTTGAACTGAGGGCAGTGAAATTCAGACAGACGTAAAATATGAAAGCCAACTTGCTGAGAAGAAACCATGAAGGAGAAAACCCTATCACTCAGCTGAGCGACATTTAGATCTCCATAGAAACCTCCAATGACAGATTCTAAAGCAAGGCCAACTGTATCTATGTCAAGCCTAAAAGTAGCTCTTCCAAAAGAAATGACCATTTTAAAGCCTCTTGAGCGAGCATAAGGATGAACATTGACATGAAATAACCTCTTAACTTCTGTAGCAAACGCAGAACCCCTGGAGAAATCCAGATCTAAAACCCTGGCCGCATGTACAAGCATAGTTGCGGGGTCTATGGTTTGATCCTCAGATGCACGACTTGGCCGAGCAGTAGGATCTATGGTAATGGGTTTGCCATGCACACATAGAACTCCTTTGACTAGAGAGATCCGATCCCGGAGCAAGGCCCGATGATTAACAAAGGAGATCTCAGATCCAGATTCGATCAATTCACGCGCCACAAGAGGTCGTTGATCAAAGATAAAACCATCTGCATCTAGGAGAGAAATCGTCCTAACCTTGGGATCCAGCCAGATGAAACCTTCAAAACTTGAACAGGACGAAGAGGTGACGTCGATGGTGAAAGTAGCCTTCCATCGCCAGCACCGAGGAGCGCCAAGAAAACCAGGGGACATGGTGGGGTGGTGGTCGACGATGGCGGTTGCCATTCGTCGAGGTGGTGGTGGCAAACCCTAGATCGCCCTAGAGTCGCCATGGGAGCCGCACGAGAGGAGAGTCGCCATGAGAGCCCACCGTGGCTTCTTGTTCTGAAACAATAAAATTGTGTACAAGTGTTAAAATTTGTTAGTTACTTTAAAAATTGTAAATATCGCTATGTGTTAAGCTATTTTCACTTTTCTCGTGTTATCTTTTCATTTAAGACCAACTCTTTTAGATCTATGGAACATCACGTCAATATATATTGAATTGTCGAACTATTCAGTTTTTTTTAAGATAAATTGTTGACCAACCTTCAACCAATATGGCAGACAAATAAACACTCTTATTCACTCTATCGCATATTAACCTTAACCAAATATATTATGAAGAATATGTTATTCATGTTTGTCTTGGTATGCTATGAGTTGTTGAAATGTTTGCCTGTTGGTGTGTTATTTCTATGTTATAGATTGATCGGAGTGGAATGATTATTTTTTAGAAGAGTGCGATAAACGTCGATCAACTTCCAAAGGCAAGTGATACCATAAAAGTCATACTAGTTTTACCTACTGTATTATTCGTGTTTTCAATAGTATGCATGACAGGTTTATTACTGTTATATATTATGCTATGCAAACCTTTTTAGGATATCCGTATGACCACCTTGGTAGTGACCTATTATAATTTAGTGGAAGTACATGCTACAAAAATGATTGTTTTATGGTAGACGTGATAAGTGAAAATTCACTAAATTAATTTACCGCCTAGGTGGATTTGTTTGATTGAGGAGATTTCAAGTTGAGTGGTACTCAGGAGTCGGGTCTGCGGCGGCCTGAGTTTGCTCACTTGTGGAAGGCTACCCAGGGCTTTGAGATTTGATGTTGCACTGCGTATAGTCGCTTACCGTGCAACCACTAGTCATATGGGCTCTGTCTTTATTCATTAAGTTGTGTGGACTCATCCCGGCTTGACAAGATTTGTATAGGCAGAAAACTTGCAGGAGTTTACTGTGCAGAGTCGCCTAACACCCCCGGAGTTTACCGGGTGTAGACACCAGACACGCCGGAGTTTACCGTGTGTAGTCAGCAGGCACACCGGAGTTTACCGTGTGTAGCCATTAAGCACGCCGGAGTTTGCCGTGAGTAGCCATTGACACAGTGGAGTTTAACATGTGTTGTCGCGAGATACGCCGGAGTTTACCGTGCATTGTCACCAGACACACCGGAGTTTACTGTGTGTAGCCATTAAGCACGCCGGAGTTTACCGTGCGTAGCCATTGACACACTGGAGTTTACCATGTGTTGTCGCTAGACACGCCGGAGTTTACCGTGCGTAGTAAACAGGCACACTGGAGTTTACCGTGTGTATCCATTAAGCACGACAGAGTTTACCGTGCGTAGCCATTGACACACTGGAGTTTACCATGTGTTGTCGCGGTCTCACTAGAGTTTACCAGTGTTACCTTTTTAATTGGTGGAACAGGTCAAGCCAGTAGTGGCGGGAAAATACTTTTGAAAGATCTCATCTTAATCTTCTCCTATTCCTCATCACTAAATGAGTGTAGAGGATAGTTTGGGTTGGCTGAGTCTGGTGGTGAGCGTGCACACACTCTCGAGAGTCATAAAAATCTAAGATCTTAGCCGTGTCCCCGACATCGGACAATTTGAGTGACTACACAATATTGTATACGGAAAAAACTCTTCATTCCAATTTCTTAAACAAAATTTGATGAGTGAACTCTGGTAGGAGACACGGATGCATCTGTTATGTGTCTCATAATGTTAAGAAGACGATTTCAAAAGAATATTTATCAAAAGTAGGACAAAACTTGCTTTACGCAATAGCCTTGAGCTCCACCAGCCAAATATGCATGTAAAAATAGTCATGCCATTTATATGCACCATAGTATCACTCGCCACCACAACCAATTGTCTCTCACTTCAAAGATGGACCCTCTGTTCCTTTGAAATGCCTTTGATACATCAATTCTTCACTTTTGAAAGTGAAGATCTAGGTCTTGCTGACCAAGAGGAATGAAATGAGCATACCAGGAGTTGTCTCTTAACATATCATATGAAGAATACAAATTTGCAGAGAGTGCTTCCAGGTTCTCTAGTAGCTATATCAAACCACGACTCTGTACTAGCCAAGAGGCTTCGGTACTAACCAACACACCAGGATTCAAAGATGCAAAAAGAAAAAGGAAGATAATACCACTGCTATAGATGCACGCCCTTCTCTTAGTTGAGAAGAACACAAGTAAGAAAGTATAGAAAGTTCTGAGACTGGGGTAGGTGAATCCATTGACCTTGACGTAGGGCTTTCCCCTCCACCCGATGGTGATTGACTTACTGAAGACCGGCCCTAAGCCATTAATGAATTGAGCCTCAGTTCTGCTGACCCTTTATAGCTGAGCTGCAACTAAACCTTGCAGATTCGACAGCCGACGAGTGACGTTTTGATAGGATTTCGAGTCTACAACCAACATGCCTTGCCTGTGGCACATGAAGATGATGAGGCTCATTGTATCTACTGTTTTCCGCTGTTGCTCTTTAAATTTTACTAGCCTTTTTCAGGTTATGCAAGTTGTAAGGGATATTTATAACACTGGATCATGCGATTTAATAAATTATTTGACACTTTTGCATGTACATCCTAAACTGTGGTGCTAGCATTTGTTCCAGGGACTAGCACATTAGCACAGGGATCTCCACCCTATTATAAAAGGTGAGGTCGTTATATATGGTATCAGAGCACTGTGTTGCCTGTAGGTTCGAGACCCTAGGTTTGGATAGAAATAGGCTGTGACCATACGATTAAAAATCTATTTATATTCTTTACTAAAATAAATATATAATACATTTTATCTTTTCTTATCCTTTCGTCTACTATCTATCTTCTGGAAAATATCTTATCTATTTCTAGATGACCATTGTTATTGAAGCCTGAGTCTGATACATGTTAAGAAATTCTACGATTCAACACAGAGAACTACATGGAAGACCATAGAAGAACTTAGATTTACAGTTCAACCAGTTGGAAGAATTTCAAGAAATTGAAGAAGAACATGAAGCACTCAAGAAGGAGTTAGACTAGACCACCATTTAGAACACCGATATCGCATTAGTGTATTGTTCATACCAACTTAGGTTGTATGATAATACTAGATTGTTTGTTTGTGTTTGAATCTTGTTGTTTGATGTTTGTTAGGTTTTGTTTGTAAAAGGATTTGCATTGTCTTATTTTGTTGGGGTAGGATTCTTTCTTAGTATATTTCTATCTCAACTCATCCATGCTAATCCCAACTAAACGCAATCTCTATCCTTGGATACAACATTTGAACCAACAAGAAGGGATATAATTCCGGAAATGAAGCTTGTAAGTTAAACCACATGAAAGTTCACGCCGGAGTTTACCGTGCGTAGCTATTGACAAAGTGGAGTTTACCATATGTTGTCGCCAGACATGCCGGAGTTTACCGTGCATTGTCACCAGGCACACCGGAGTTTACCGTGTGTAGCCATTAAGCACACCGGAGTTTACCGTGCGTAGCCATTGACACACTGGAGCTTACCATGTGTTGTCGCTAGACACGCCGAAGTTTACCGTGCGTAGTCACCAGTCACACTGGAGTTTACCGTGTGTAGCCATTAAGCACGATAGAGTTTACCGTGTGTAGCCATTGATGAAAGAGCATTTTCCCTCATGTGTGGTTTTGGTAATTGAATGACAATCTCTATGGACTAATGTTTGCATTGAGATATCATTATAGATCATGTCCATGGAATTGTGGAGTTCATGTGTTCGACTCTTGAAGCTTATGTGTTGAGTGGAGCATATTGCAAGTATGTCTTGAAGGATTCAAGACATCATATTAGTGAACAAATGTTGAAAGATACAAGGTTGATCAAGATGTTGATCAACACACAAAGCTACAAGATGTACCAAGAGCGATCATGTATCTCTTGGGATGGTAAACACTTGTTTGCATAGCTTTGTGAACTAACCCATGATATATGTGTGTGTGGTATCTTTATATGAGGTTAGGTATCTTCCCATGGGCTTGCATCAAATGAAGATTTCATATAGCTCATGGAGGATGACATCATGTGGTGATCGTCATCAAGGTGAGATGTGCAAGACAAAGACCAAGAGAAGCTTCTTGAAGAGATCCTATGCTTGGTGCTTGCAATGGATACATGAAGATGAAGCTAAGCGAGACTCTCCCATTGTGAGCATGGGGGAGTATTTGGAGAAGTCTTCATCAAGCATGTGCTTGGACGCGCAATCAAGGAAAGATGATCCACTTGAAGAGATCAACATAGTCATCATCTAACTCAAGTGGAATGCTCAAGGCAAAGGTATGATCTTGATAGGGCTATAGGATAGATAGGCGTACTATCAAGAGGGGCTCTCAAGTTTGTAACTTGATCGCATCATTGTGGAGAGCTCAAACCGTTGCATACTTGGCATATCATATTTCTTGGTTCTTATTTGGCTTTTATGGTGGTGAGGAACTAGAGATTGGTTCATCTCCATGTAAAGCTCTTGTTCATTGAAAATGGTCTTACTTTGGAAAACTTGTTGGCTTTCATCCATGTGAGAATTTAGAGCTTGGTTTATCTCCATACTAAGCTCTAGTTCATCAAAAACGGATTCCGTATGGATATCTTGTTACGTTTTTGATATTGGAGGTTTTACCGCTTTAAATGTTTTAGGAAAGTTAAACCTTTCCCCATTTGTTTTTATCCTCACATGATGGACTATGATATTTCTATGCATATTCTTATAGAGCTCGTTGTAACGATTACAACGAGCCGAAAATCATCGAAAACGGAGTCCGTATGAAAAAGTTATTGCAGTTTTGGTTTTGCTGTTTCTGTCAGTTTTCAGTCACTCGGAATATCCGATTCTGGACTGAACCGGAATATCCGATTCTCGCAGTTTTTCTCGAAAAAGAGGCACTGACTGGAACCGGAAAATCAGCTCGGAAATTTCACTTTTGGGCGGAATTTCCGGTCTAAATTCTGGTGCAACGGTTCTATTTTCTGGGGGGTATAAATACCCCTCCCCTTCTTCTTCCCTTGCTCAACCAAGGTAGCACGAATTTCCTCTCTCTCCTACTCCATTGTTGACCTTGGAAAGCTTGATTCCTCTCAATCCCTCCATTGATTCTTCCATATTCTTTAGGGAAAGTTGAGAGGAGATACAATCCTACCAATCCATCTCTCCTCTAAGTGAGGGGAACCTACTGGATCTAGTTCTTGGAGTTCCTTTGTGGTTCTTTTCCTTTGTTCTTCCTCTCCTCTCCCCCCATAAGCATTAGTTGTTTTTGGTGGGATTTGGGAGTGAAGGATTTGACTCCTTTGTGGTTTCCTTTGTTCTTCCTCTCTTATTGCCCCATAAACATTTGTTGTTGTGTTGGAATTTAGAGTGAAGGACTTGAGCACTTTGTGTGCTCTTGCCATTGCATTTGCATCGGTTTGAGCCCTCCACGAGGATTCGTGGTGGTGATACTTGTGAGCTTGTTACTCTTGGGTCTTTGGACCCTAGACGCCTTTTGTGACCAAGACCTTTTGTGGTCACTTGAGAGCCCCCAATTAAGTTGTGCGTGTGTGCCTCAAGACTTGGGAGCCCCCAATTAAGTTGTGGGTGTGTGCCTCAAGAGTTGTACAGGATTTGATCTCCGCCCCAAAGGAGATCAATAGATGAAGGTGAACTTTCAACCTTTTGTGGTTGAGTTCATCAGGAGAAGAAGATGAGCCTTTGTGGCGTTGTGGCTAACCTGTTGTGGTTGCGCACAACTCTCCAAACGAGACATACACCCTTTGGGTAGAACTCGGGAATACATCCTCGTCTCCGCGTGCCTCGGTTATTTCTATACCCGAGCTCTTTACTTATACACTTTACATTGTGATAGCTTTCGTGCTTGAAGTCATATATCTTGCTATCACCTTGTTACTTGTATTGCTTAGCATAAGTTGTTGGTACACATAGGTGAGCCTAGTATTTATATCTTGGTTGTATGCTTGTTAAAGTAAAACTCTAGTTTTATTCCGCCTTTATCAAGCATACCGGAATTTCCGGGTCATTCTTGGACCGGATATTCCGGCTCCTCGGAAAAAGTTTTAAATCGCCTATTCACCTCCCCTCTAGGCGACGTCTATCCGTTCGCACCAGCATCCCGTGCCTACGCACGGATTTGGGCTTCATTTGTTCTTCTTTTGACCGGTAAGTATTCTTGTTCTTCCATCTACATCCGGTCCACACTTATTCCTTCGGACGAACCCGTTTCAGTTCCTCGTGTTCATGAGGTTCCCCTTTGTTCTTGATTTTTCGGGGCCCATTTGATCTACTTAGGGCGTTCCATTAATCTTCCTCACTATTTCCACCTTCTCATCCTTTCATTTCTTCATGATCCCTTCGATGAACCGGGACATGTTCTTCACTGTTCTTCACCGATGAACTGCTCTGTCTCTTGATCTTCCTTTTTATGTTATTTCTCGTAATCCCGTAAATCCGTTCTAACTCTTCATCTCTGTTATTTCTTGTTTGTAGATATCCCGCTTCCAGCAATCACGATGCCTGTTAAGTCCGCTGCTCTGCGCGGTCCTAAGAAGGTGAAGAGCACACCCGGCGCCGGGTCTTCCGGCACGGTCGCCGCCGAGAAGGCGAAGCGCAAGACCGGGTGCAACTGGGGCAATTCCAATGTCAAGGATAGCCAGCTTCAAGAGCTGGCGAAACTCGGCATGCTTCCGCCTCAGTCGGAGGCCCACTGGCGCGCCCCGGACGAAGAAGAGACTCTGTCGCAGCCAGGACCCGGCGAGGTTGTTCTCTTTGCTGATCACATTCCCCGGGGTTTCTAGCCCCCGGGTTCCCTTTTCTTCCGCCAAATCCTCGATTACTTCCAAATCCGTCCAAAAGACATAGCACCAAACTTGGTGCTAAACATCACCCACTTCATCGTTCTCTGCGAAGCTTATCTCGGCAATGCTCCCAGTCTTCCTCTCTTCCTTGAATTCTACTACTTCAAGCCCCAACGAGAATACCCGACGGGGCCCCTTGTTTCCTGCGGTGGCGTAACGATCCAACGCCGCCGCAACATCATCTTTCCGGGTGTGGTTCTTCACTCACACCCGAAGGACTGGCAGAAGACTTGGTTCTACTGCCAGTCACTCACTCCTGAGGGTGAGCCGGCCCTTCCCGGCTTTCGAGCTGATAGGCTCACCCTCCACAAGAATATGAACTCCTTCGCCACCCCGGCTGACCGGGAGGCTATCAAGCCACTGGTTGGCCGGATTTGCGGCCTTCTCTGCCCATGGTCTGACGGGCGCGGACTTGGTCCACTGCTGGGTTGGGTGGCGCATCATGCCACTCGGCATCCGGCCGGGCCTCATCTGCCAATACTCCGGGTCTCCGGACGACCCGATGCGCTTCAACCGAAGCGGTCAGTCGGAGGAAGCGTTGGTCCAGGTTATCCAGAAGATCATCAATGAATCTCTGGATTCTCTGGCGAGTGTCAGCCTTCCTCCCTTCTGCGCCTCCAATCCGCTGAAGCCGGTATTTTCTGTTTCCTTTGTCTTTTTCTCTGTGTTTTGAAGCTTTATCTAAGCCTGTAACCTCAAATTCCTCAGGCGGACGACACTTGGTGGTCCGCCTCTCTACCTTCCTCGCCCGACTCTGCTGATGAGTCGGGTAACGATGTTGAAGAGGCCGGCTCCGAAGCCGGCGTGGAAGAAGAAGCAGAAGGTGAGTTAGACTCCATCACCCGGCTTTTCCTTGAATTAATGGACGCCGACCTTCGGGAAAACCGGTCTCCCTCTATTGATGAGGCCAATATATCAGATACGGTTCTTCCGTCTTCAGACCCGGCCCCGCTGGCTACCAAGAGGAGGCTCCGTTCATACTCCGCCGATGTAACTTCGCCGTTCTTGGGCTTGTCCAGTTTGCTTATTCTTGTTCTGGCCTTACTGAATTTGTCTTGTTTCAGGAGGAAAGGGAAGCTCGTCGCCAAAAGTGCCGGCTTCGATCCTCCGACTCTGACGAGCCACTTTTTGAAGGTATTTCCCGTAACCCGACTCTTCGCCGGGTTAAGCCTATGCGGACACGCCCTTCCGTTCTTTATCCTTTAGCGGGACTGAGCGGCGGTCTCTCAGTGTCTTCAGATTCGAGCGATGATCTTTTTGGCGGCTTCGCTGTCAATAAGGGGTATGCCGCCTTTCTCTCACCTTTTATATTTCCTTATTTGTCTTTGTTGTAACCTTGTTCCTGTTGTGTAGAGCTCGCACTATGCCCACGCCTTCTCCGGCTGTGGATGAAACTGTTGTCACCTCGCTTCTCCGTATTGAAGGAGGGGCTGATAAGTCGGCGACGCATCCGGCTTCTCCTCGGACATCTGGCTTGCCGGATGTGGAGATCACCGGCTCTGCCAAGGGTGGCAAGCCCCTCGACTCCCGCATCGCCAAGACCACCACGCCGAGTGCCGCCACCTCAAAATCTTTAACCGGCAAGGCCTCCGGCTTCCAGTCCTATAAGGACTTGGATGTAACGCCCCAGGATTTATCCCCTTTTTGTTTTGTGAGTTTTCTTTTTTCATCAACATGGCATCGCATTGCATCTCATTAATTTAATTCGTTGCATTTAAATTAAATTCCCACAATTAAATTCAAATGCATTTCAAATTAATTACAAATGTGTTATTTAAAAATCTTTCACAAATGTTAAAAACTAGTTTATTAAATTTTCTATTTGAAACTAAAAATATTTTGTAAAGGTTTCGTGTTCAAATTATTTTTCTATTCTGTTTTAAAAATATATAACCGAAAAGAATAAAGGGGAGAGAAATAAGGCCCAAAGCCCATCTAACTCAAACCCTAGGTTTTGCCCCCCTGAAAACTTTTTCACACCCCCTGGAATTTTTGCAGCCACCCCCTCCCCTTTTTCTCTTTTCCTTTTTCCCTTTTCTTTTCTCTCCTTCCTTTTCTTTCTTCTTTTCTTTCCTTTCCTTTTCCCTTCTTTTTTTTCTTTCTTCTTCACACGCACGGGAGAATCGCTCCCAAGCGCCGTGCGCCCGCCCCGCCTACGAGCCGCCTCAGCCGCCGCCGACCGTCGCCTCCCTACGCGCCGCCAGCCGCCAGCCGCCGCCCCCGCGCTGCTCGCCCGCGCGCCGTCCGCCGGCCGCTCCTCCTCCCTTCGGCCGCCCCACGTCGCCCCCGCTGGCAGCTCCCCTGCACCCGCGCCGGCGACCTCCTCCCATGCTTCCATGGCGCCCCCGTCCTCCCGAGCCGCCCTCCCGCGTGCCTCCCCACGGCCGCCGTCGCGCCCGTGCTGCTGCGCCGCGCCCTGGCAGCTGCCGCGCCGTGCTCCTGCGCCCCGCCGCCGGCCGCCCTCTGCCGCTTCCGCGCGCCCGTGCGCGCCCCGCGCCGCCTCTCCCCGACGCCGCGCGCGTCCTCCCCTGTGTCGCCTCCGACCGCGCCCCGCGCCGCTCCGCCGCTGCAGCATAGCCGCCGCGCGCGCCGTGCTCCACTTCCGCCACGCGCGTCCGTGCCGCCGCGCCCACGCAGCACCTCCAACCGCGCCGATCTCCGACATCGTGCACATCCGCTCCGCACCTTCCATTCGTCGTTTTCCCTGTCGGGTGACGTCCCGACACCCGCCGCCCGCAAGGTGTTCGACACAATGCCCGCAAGAACTTCGGCGTCGATTTTGTGTCCGAGTTGTCCGCCCTTCGAGGTGTTTCTACGTGCGCATGCGCGTCTTCTTCCGGTGCCGCATTTCCGTGGCCGCCCGTGTTCGTGTCGCGGTGCCCGCCCGTGCGCGCTTTTTTCCGGTGTCTGATTGTCGTGCTCCTACGTGCCCGCGCCCGTCAACGAGGATGACCGAGTACGACTACTTCCCGCCCACTTCCACGACACCGACAAACGACGATGCCCCGGTTCCGCGACGGCTACTTCCTCGACGGCAACTACTTCCTCTACGGACCGAAGACGTCGGTTTCGAACCCTAGTTCACCCGATCCGACAGACGAACCCAAACCCCAACCCTATACCTATTTTATTAAATGTCATCTATCTTATGCATATCGCATCATACTTGCATGTGTTGCATCTCTTGGGTTTGGGGGTGTAGCAAATCACCTAAATAACAAATATGGAATGTGTGGGGCAAATCAATATATGTACTGCCCGATTCCATTTAAATTGACTAGATCTTCCATGCCATGTCTTGCCATGTTAACCAACATTTAATATTGTTGAGTAGATAAATAAATTGAACATAAATATCAATTGGCGGAATCCCGGTTCCGCTTAATTTGGATTAAGTGCATCTCGCAATGCATCTTTCCATGTCATGAATCATTCTTCCATGATCATGCTGGATCTTTGCCATAGTTATACGATGCATCTTTTATGCTTTCCAGTGTTTGTTGCTTCTTCGCGGATACGACGTTGAGATTTGTGAGCAACGACAAGATCTGCTTCCATGCGGGATTCCAGGCAAGCAAAGTTTGCTTGTTTACCTATACATTGTCTTTCATTCCTGCCGTTGATCTCTGCTACCCTAGTATTCGATTCGTATCGCGATCCCATCACATGTTTATCCTGCAGCCCATACAGCTTTATCCCCACATCCCATCACCTGTTGTTTGTTTATCTGTTGGCCTTGCGAGTCGTAGCGCATGCTTAGAGTTGACTGTGCGAGTCGTCTGTTGGTCTTACGTTTTATCTGCTTAGTATGATAGATTGTTCTACTTTAATAAAATGCTATCTTCGTGTTGGGGTATTATAATTAAATGATAAGGCAGCAGGCGGAAGGCCTTGCGAGGTGTTTTGTTCCACTAAGTGTTGACCTAGGAACTGAGATTTTGTACTCGGATCCAATTTTGACCGCACTAACCACTTGTGGGAGGCCCTATGGAGCCCCCCTCGACTTTGAACGGATCTACAGCTTCTTCATGTGCCGCAAGTAGTTCGGGTTTTCTATTTGCTCATATGCTTGTGCATGATGATGATGATGATGATGATGAGAGGGTATGTGATACAGGGGGGTCATATAGGTGCGGTACGACACGAAGCGGACAGTTACTACTGTGGTTTGAGCCGCATGGTGGCGTAGTCGCAAACTAATGAGTCCGCAATTTAGATTCGACCGGACTCCTGACGCGGGTAACAACTCATATGGGTGGCAGTTGGACTTGCTGTAGTGAAGGAATGAGTCGAGTTGAGAGGCCCTAATGCTTGCTTGGGTTGATCATACGAGTATGGGTACAGTAGTGCACCCCTGCAGGGTATAATCTTATCGATGAGCCGTGTCCACGGTTATGGACGACTTTGGTGATGATGTTGGCTAACAAGATCTAGACAACTTGCACCTAATTAATGTTAATTAATTTGATTAGTAATATAGAATTACTTTCACAATAAATTATAAATAAAACTGTTCAACGTGTGAGTTTCCCGAATCGCTTCCTCATACTTGGTTGAGGGGGTTAATTCGAGAATGGGCTATGATTGGTGTTAGTTGTAGATGTTTACTAATGCGCTCTCTTATCCCTCTCTAATTAGACGGAAGTTGTAGCATCTCTCTTTAGGTTGCTAGTGCTGCTGCCGCTAAGTCCACCTACCCCATATTTTGGGAGATGGGGTAGAAAGTAGGCAAGTCGGTTTGGCTTGCCAGGGAGTGCCCTGACCCTCTTTTGGGATGTGCTTTATGTGCAGTCAACAGGTTTGAAGTCTGACGACGTTAGCTTGGGAATCCCTCCGGCTTGGCTGGGCAGGGATATGGCGCCATCGCTTATCTTCAGGACTCTTAGTCCAATTTTGCATCATATCCGTAGTCGGATGCTATTTTTTGCTTCCGCTGTCATTTGTATCTTTGTATTGTAATATTTGTATCTTGACTCGTCCGAGTCGTTGTTGTATTATATCTTCTGTTGTATTTGTGGATGTATCGGAACTGTTGTAATGTTATCACAATTCCACCCACATAATGCGCATGTTTCGGCATGCACATTATGTCTGGTGGGTGACCTAAAATCGTTATTATGCGGATTTCGGTGAGAGCGCTTAAATCTACATAGTCCTGATTTTAGGGCGTCACAAAGTGGTACCAGAGCCTTGGTTTCGATCTCCTTGTTGTTTCGATATGATTGGTTATCGAAGCAGCGGGTCCGCAAAAGCCAGTAGGATAACCTCGCTAACGGTCGTTGTTTCTAGAGTGTCGAAACTTTTTGACTTAATTTTTTTTTTGAAAAATATCTCAATAGGTTTCTTTTTACTCCTTACCTCAATTCCATTCTCCTCTTATCTTATTTGTTTCGGAGTTTCTTCGCTTATCCAAATTTTCAAAAGTTTAGGATTCTACGTGGGTGGACGATTTCTTGCCTTTTACCCTATTAGGTTCGATCTTTCGGAGTCGTCTTCGTCGTGAGTAACAATCCCTTGTTAGTGGTGTCGAAAATTTCCAGGTGGAGCAACAATCCCTTGTTAGTGGTGTAGAGAAGTTCATCACGGAGCGGGAAGACTCGATAGTTACCCCTCTCTTCTTGTGGTCTCGGCGTGGATCGCGGGACGCGATCCCTTGTTAGTGGTGTCGATTATAACGCCCCGAGATTTATCCCCTTTTTGTTTTGTGAGTTTTCTTTTTGCATCAACATGGCATCACATTGCATCTCATTAATTTAATTCGTTGCATTTAAATTAAATTCCCACAATTAAATTAAAATGCATTTCAAATTAATTAAAAATGTGTTATTTAAAAATCTTTCGCAAATGTTAAAAACTAGTTTATTAAATTGTCTATTTGAAACTAAAAATATTTTGTAAAGGTTTCGTGTTCAAATTATTTTTCTATTTTGTTTTAAAAATATAAAACCAAAAAGAATAAAGGGGAGAGAAATAAGACCCAAAGCCCATCTAACTCAAACCATAGGTTTTGCCCCCCTGAAAACTTTTTCCCACCCCCTGGAATTTTTGCAGCCACCCCCTCCCGTTTTTCTCTTTTTATTTTTATTTTTCTTTTCTCCTTTTTTTTTTCTTTTCTCTCCTTCCTTTTCTTTCTTCTTTTCTTTCCATTCCTTTTCCCTTTTTTTTTCTTTCTTCTTCACACGCACGGGAGAATCGCTCCCAAGCGTCGTGCGCCCGCCCCGCCTCCGAGTCGCCTCAGCCGCCGCCTCCCCTGCGACTTCGGCCTCGCCTCCGGCCGCCGCCCGTGCGAGCCACCGACGGCCGCCGCATCCCTGCGAGCCCCTGCGCCTGCGCCGCTGCTGCTCTACCCACGCCGCGCGCCGCGCACCGCCGCCGCCCCCGCGCTGCTCGCCCACGGGCCGTCCGTCGGCCGCTCCTCCTCCCTTCGGCCGCCCCACGTCGCCGCCGCTGGCCGCTCCCCTGTACCCGCGCCGGCGACCTCCTCCCGAGCTTCCACGCCGCCGCCGTCCTCCCGAGCCGGCCGGCCTCCCGCGTGCCTCCCCACGGCCGCCGTCGCGCCCGTGCTCCTGCGCCGCGCCCTGGCAGCCGCCGCGCCGTGCTCCCGCGCCCCGCCGCCGGCCGCCCTCTGCCGCTGCCGCGCGCCCGTGCGCGCCCCGCGCCGCCTCTCCTCGACGCCGCGCGCGTCCGCCCCTTCGTCGCCTCCGGCCATGCCCGGCGCCGGTCCGCCGCCGCAGTACAGCCGCAGCCCGCGCCGCCGCGCCCACGCAGCGCCTCCAACCGCGCCGATCGCCGCCATCGTGCACATCCGCTCCGCACCTTCCATTCGCCGTTTTCCCCGTTTGGTGACGTCCCGACACCCGCCACCCGCAAGGTGTTCGACACAATGCCCGCAAGAACTTCGGCGTCGCTTTTGTGTCCGAGTTGTCCACCCTTCGAGGTGTTGCTACGTGCGCGTGCGCGTCTTCTTTCGGTGCCGCATTTCCGTGGCCGCCCGTGTTCGTGTCGCGTTGCCCGCACGTGCGCGCTTTCTTTCCGGTGTCCGATTGCCGTGCTCCTACGTGCCCGCGCCCGTCAACGAGGATGACCGAGTACGACTACTTCCCGCCCACTTCCACGACACCGAGAAACGACGATGCCCCGGTCCCGCGACGGCTACTTCCCCGACGGCAACTACTTCCTCTACGGACCGAAGACGTCGGTTTCGAACCCTAGTTCACCTATACCTATTTTATTAAATGTCATCTATCTTGTGTATATCGCATCATACTCTCATGTGTTGCCTCTCTTGAGTTTGGGGGTGTAGCAAATCACCTAAATAATAAATATGGAATGTGTGGGGCAAATCAATATATGTATTGCCCGATTCCATTTAAATTGACTAGATCATCCATGCCATGTCTTGCCATGTTAACCAACATTTAATATTGTTGATTAGATAAATAACTTGAACATAAATATCAATTGCCGGAATCCCGGTTCCGCTTAATTTGGATTAAGTGCATCTCGCAATGCATCTTGCCATGTCATGCATCATTCTTCCATGATCATGCTGGATATTTTCCGTAGTTATAAGATGCATCTTTTACGCTTTCCAGTGTTTGTTGCTTCTTCGCGGATACGACGTTGAGATGTGTGAGCAACGACAGGATCAACTTCCATGCGGGATTCCAGGCAAGCAAAGTTTGCTTGTTCACCTATACATTGTCTTTCATTCCTGCCGTTGATCTCTTCTACCCTAGTATTCGATTCTTATCGCGATCCCATCACATGTTTATCCTGCAGCCCATACAGCTTTATCCCCACATCCCATCACTTGTTGTTTGTTTATCTGTTGGCCTTGCGAGTCGTAGCGCATCTTAGAGTTTATTGTGCGAGTCGTCTGTTGGTCTTACGTTTCATCTGCTTGGTATGATAGATTTTTCTACTTTAATAAAATGCTATCTCGTGTTGGGGTATTATAATTAAATGATAAGGCACCTGGCGGAAGGCCTTGCGAGGTGTTTTGTTCTGCTGAGTGTCGACCTAGGAACTGAGATTTTGTCCTCAGATCCAATTTTGAGCGCACTAACCACTTGTGGGAGGCCCTATGGAGCCCCCCTCGACTTTGAACGGATCTACAGCTTGTCCATGTGCCGCAAGTAGTTCGGGTTTTCCATTTGCCCATATGCATGTGCATGATAATGATGATGATGAGAGGGTATGTGATACGGGCGGTCATATAGGTGCGGTACGACACGAAGCGGACAGTTCCTACTGTGGTTTGAGCCGCATGGTGGCGTAGTCGCAAACTAATGAGTCCACAACTGAGATTTGGCCGGACTCCTGACGCGGGTAACAACTCATATGGGTGGCACTTGGACTTGCTGTAGTGAAGGAATGAGTCGAGTTGAGAGGCCATGATGCTTTCTTGGGTTGATCATACGAGTATGGGTACAGTAGTGCACCCCTGCAGGGTATAATCTTATCGATGAGCCGTGTCCACGGTTATGGACAACTTTGGTGATGATGCTGGATAACAATATCTAGACAACTTGCACCTAATTAATGTTAATTAATTTGATTAGTAAAATAGAATTACTTTCACAATAAATTATAAATAAAATTGTTCAACGTGTGAGTTTCCCGAATCGCTTCCTCATACTTGGTTGAGGGGGTTAATTCGAGAATGGGTTATGATTGGTGTTAGTTGTAGATGTTTACTTATGTGCTCTCTTATCCCTCTCTAATTAGACGGAAGTTGTATCATGTGTCTTTAGGTTGCTAGTGTTGCTGCCGCTAAGTCCACCTACCCCATATTTTGGGAGATGGTGTAGAAAGTAGGCAAGTCGGTTTTGATTACCAGGGAGTGCCCTGACCCTCTTTTGGGATGTGCTTTATGTGCAGTCAACAGGTTTGAAGTCTGACGACGTTAGCTTGGGAATCCCTCCGGCTTGGCTGGGCAGGGATATGGCGCCATCGCTTATCTTCAGGACTCTTAGTCCAATTTTGCATCTTATCCGTAGTCGGATACTATTTTTTGCTTCGGCTGTCATTTGTATCTTTGTATTGTAATATTTGTATCTTGACTCGTCCAAGTCGTTGTTGTATTATATGTTCTGTTGTATTTGTGGATGTATCGGAACTGTTGTAATGTTATCACAATTCCACCCACATAATGCGCATGTTTCGGCATGCACATTATGTCTGGTGGGCGACCTAAAATCGTTATTATGCGGATTTCGGCGGGAGCGCTTAAATCTACATAGTCCCGATTTTAGGGCGTCACATTGGACTTGACAACTCTCTTCGGGGAGATTCATTGGCGTGTTGGGGAGTCGCGCCAAGCGGAGGACAGCGTCTTGGCTGAACTGCAAGAAAAGTTTGAGGTATGCATACATCTCTCCTAGTCCCCAAGTGCCGGGTTATCAGCTTGCGATGACTCGGGACTTCCAATGTGACCTGCTTTGATAAATGATGTTCTTTGTTGAGTAGTCCCCAAGAGTCGTTATGACTGCTTGCAGTATTCCGGGTCTTCATTTGCTCTTTTGATTTCAACTGAGTAGTCCCCAAGAGTCGGGTTATCAGCCTGCGATACTCTGGGTCTTCCTGTTGAACTTTGATTTTGAGCCCACAATTGAGTAGCCCCCAAGTGTCGGGTATTAGCATGCGCTGCCTTGGACTTAGAACAATTTGGGCTTCCTTACTCTTACTCGCCGCGTCCTGACCATTTGCTTGTGTTTCTTGTTTCAGGACCAGACCCGCCAGTAGGACCATGCCCTTGACGTTGTCAAGGGGGAGTTGGAGTCAGAAGTCGGCCGCCGTGCCGGCCTTGAGAAGAAGATCGCCGAGCTTGAGAAGAAGCTCGGCAAAGTTGCTGAAGAAAACTCCCTCCTCGGTCGAGAGATGGAGGAGCATTAGACCAACTGGACGGAGCAGCGTGACAAGCTTCAAGAGGACCTGAACGCCTCCAACGCCAAGTATACGAAGCTTGTCACGTTTCTGGCTGAGATGACCTCCTCGCTCTTTGGTAAGCCGGCTCTGTTTTTGACTGTCACTTATCATAGCTCGTTCTTCCGGGTTACACTTCTAGCTTTCTTTTTCAGGGTCTTGGAACCCCATCTGCAAACTTGAGCCGGAGGGGAAGCTCAAAGCCATCTATACGCTTGTGCAGCAGTTGTATTACGGAGCTGGCAAGGCGTTGATGGCTTGTCATGGCTGGGAGAAGCCGCCCACGACGCAGGCCAAGTTCCTCCAACAACTGCATGTCTTGCCGGCTTGGCTTGATAACTGGAGGAGGTCTGCGGCACGGCGTGCGTCGATGCGCATCTTGGCTTTGACCAAGGCGCATTACCCGGACGTCGACACAGAGCTTCTCACGAAGGGGTGGCCCTGCAAGAGTGACGGTACTCCTTTCACCCAGGAGGACATCAAGGCCATAGACGTGAAGACCCGGCACCATGCGACAGTGCAGACTGATAACCTTAGTCTTGCACTTTCCAGGTGGGTTATACGGCTGAGGGAGCCAAACTTGCTCCCAAAGAGCCGGCCTTGACGGGTCTTGATCCGAGCTACCGCGCTCCTCTGCCGACTCAGCCGGAGGTGGCTCCTGCGCCCGGTACATCCAATGTGTCGGCTCCTCCTCGCCCGGCCTCTAGCCCCTTTTCAAGTGTCTTCGAGGTTTCTTGGGGGGATGCTGAGGGCTTGGCGAAGAGGAAGTCAAAGAAGAAATCTGCCGCCTCTAGCTCTTCCGGCTTAGCTCCCGAGACCCCAGCTGTACCTAATGAATCTGGCCCGGCAGTATAAACCGGCTTGTAATATTTTTCACCTTTGCACCCTCGTATTCTTTTGTCTTGTATAGCCTGTAATAGGTTAGCTTTAACTTTATGAAGCTATACATGTGCTGATGCACCCTCGTGCGCCTGATACACTTGCTTTAATTTTATACCGGGCCTCAGCCGTATTTTGCAACCTTGTATTTGGTGTTGATGACCCTTTCGGTTGCCTTTGCCTCTGCATAGCCGGCTTTCTTTTTGACATCATGTGCTAGAAACTCAAGGTCGATCAGGGTCTGCTAAGTCCTCAGGGGCATCATAGTCAGATTGAAAGCCGGGATTGTAACATCTGGTCACGGTGGCTTCTTTGCCGGGTTAGAATAACATCGAGCTAGCAGGCAAGTATAACCAGGAAATTATGGCGTCTATGCCGGGTTTTGTGTTTTCAACTTGCAGCTGATAGCTGGCAAGCCCCCAAGACCTCTTTATGAAATTGTGGCGTCTATGCCGAGTCTTGAGTTTTCAACTTCTAACTTTTAGTTAGTAAGCCCCCAAGTCCCTTTAAGGAGTTGTGGCGTCTATGCCGAGTCTTGAGTTTTCAACTTCTACCTTTTAGTTGGTAAGCCCCCAAGACCCTTTAAGGAGTAAGAATATAAACTTGGTGGCGTCTCTGCCGAGTCTTGAGTTTTCAACTTCTAACTTTTAGTTAGTAAGCCCCCAAGACCCCTTATTGTGTAACATCTGGGCACTTTTGTCAACAAACTCTTTTCTTCAGAGAAGTTTTCTTTATTTAGCACAAGATATGTACATAGCTAGCAAGCCGCCTCATTAAAAACCTTCCAGTCCCCTTAGGTACCCTGGTAAGGAAAAGAGCGCGTCTGAAACCTGCTGCTTTCTCAGTAAAAGATACAATAAAGGTGTGGAGACCGTCCATCCGGGCTTCCCTCTACCTACGTGTAGTATGGTCTAAGCTCTGCTATGTTCCACGGCCTGTCATTCTCTGTCATTGGGTACCTTGTGTGGTCTGTGTTTGGTCTTGTCACTCTGTTTTCCTCCCTTAGATCCACCAAATAGTAGGATCCGTTGTGTAGATTTCTGCTAATCACGAAAGGTCCTTCCCATGGGGGAGTGAGTTTATGAAAGTCGACTCTGTTCTGAGCCAATCTGAGGACCAAGTCTCCCTCCTGGACAGTCCTGGATCTAACCCGGCGGCTGTGATACCGTCTTAAGTCTTGCTGATATATAGCTGATCTTTCCAGGGCTAGCTCTCTTTCTTCTTCCAGTAAATCCACTGACGTTAGCCGGGCTTTCTCATTTTTGGTCTCCACGTAATTTGCAACTCTTGGAGAATCATGTAGGATATCCCTGGGTAAGACGGCTTCTGCTCCGTATACCATGAAGAAAGGAGTGAAGTTTGTGGACCTATTTGGGGTTGTGTTGATGCTCCAAACAACTGATGGCAGTTCTTCTTCCAGGCTCCGGCTGCCCTGACTAGCGAAACCCGGAGCCTTGGTTTTACCCCTCAGAGGAGCTCTTGGTTTGTTCTTTCAACTTGGTTGTTTGACCGGGGATGTGAAACCGAGGCCAGGTCAAGCCGGATCCCGTTGTATCCGCAGAACTTCTGCATCTCTCCAAGTGAGAAGTTTGTCCCATTGTCTGTGATGATGCTGTGGGGATACTCGATCTGAATATGATTTTCTTCTGAAATTTGACTGCTGTAGCTGCTGAGCAGCTGTTGACGGCTTGGACCTCGACCCACTTTGTGAACTTGTCCACTGCTACCAAGAGATGAGTTTTCTTGCCGCGTGACGGCTGGAAAGGTCCAACCATATCCATACCCCATACTGCAAAAGGCCATGTGGTTGGTATTGTCCTTAGGGCCTGAGCCGGTACATGAATCTTCCTGGCATATCTCTCGCATCCATCGCAAACCCGGGCTATGCTCTCCGCGTCTGCCAAAGCCGCCAGCCAGAAGAAACCATGCTTATATGCCTTGGCTACCATTGATCTTGTTGGTGCGTGGTGTCCGCAGTCTCCTGAGTGGATCTCCTGTCAGATATTCCGGCCTTCCTCTGGTGAGACCCATCGCAGAAAAACTCCTGAAGTGTTCTTCTTGTGTAACTCACCATTGATGATGACGTACGCCTTAGCCCATCGTACAATTTGTCTCGCCAGTACTTCATTTTGTGGTAGCTCCTCTCTGAGTAGATAGGCTAGGTACGGCTCAGTCCATGAGGGGGTTTGGTGTAAGGCGGCAACCAACTGGGACTCTGGGTCGTCAGGGACTGCAAGTTCTTCCTCAGTTGGCAGCTTGACAGATATATTATATAACTCGGCCTTGAATACATTAGGTGGTGTCGGGTCTCTCCTGGAGCCAATTCTTGATAGAGCGTCTGCCGCCCCATTCTTTCTTCTATCAATGTGTTCCACTTGGTACCCAAAGAAGAACCCGACTACCCTGTCAACCTCTCTTCTGTAAGCTGCCATATTGGCGTCTTTTCGATCCCAGGTCGCTGATACTTGCTGTGCCACTAAGTCTGAGTCCCCATAGCACATGATTCTCCTGATGCCCATCTCCTTGGCGACTTTCAGGCCGTGTAACAGAGCTTCATACTCGGCGATGTTATTTGTGCACGGCTCGAAGTGTATCTGTAAGACATAACTCAGCTTGTCTCCCTTTGGTGAAGTTAGGACCACGCCGGCTCCAGATCATCTGAATAGCTTAGACCCGTCAAAGTGCATTGTCTACTGCTTGTTATTCGGTGCTGGAGGCAAGGGGTCAAACTCGGTCTAGTCATTGATGAAGTCGGCTAAGGCTGTTCTTGGCTCGTAGTTTATGTGATAAGGCCCCATCTCGATGGCCGACTTTGCTACTCTTCATGTCGCCTCCCTATTTCTGATTATTTCTGCTAAGGGAGCTGAGCTTACCACTGTTATGGGGTGTTCCTGGAAGTAGTGTGGCATTTCCCGGCTTGCCATGAAGACTCCAAAGACCAACTTCTGCCATTGCGGGTATCTCAGCTTTGACTCGGTTAGGGCCTCGCTGACGTAGTGGACTGCCCGCTGGACCGGGTATTCTTTGCCTTCCTCTTTCCACTCTACGACGACCACGGCGCTGACGGCTCGTGAGTTGGCGGAGACATATAATAACATTGGCTCCTTACTTGTGGGAGCTGCTAAGACTGGTTCTGTGGACAGCGTTCTCTTCAAATCTTCGAAGGCATCATCCGCTTCCTGGTCCCATATGAACTTGTCTGATTTCTTCAATAGCTTGTATAATGGAAGTGCTTTCTCTCCCATCCTTGCTATGAACCGGCTTAGTGCTGTGATGCAACCCGTCAATTTCTGGACGTCGTTTACGCACTCTGGCTTTTTAAGGTTCATGATTGCCTTGATTTTGGCCGGGTTTGCTTCAATTCCTCTCTCTGAAACTATGAAGCCGAGTAACATGCCTGCTGGAACCCCGAATACACACTTCGTCGGGTTGAGCTTCATCTGATACTTGCGGTGATTGGTAAAGGTCTCTTTCAGGTCATCTAGGAGTGACCCGGCTTTCTGAGATTTGATCACGACATCATCAACGTAAGCATGGACGTTGCGGCCAATCTGATCTTCAAAGCACTTCTGGATACATCTTTGGTACGTTGCCCCTACGTTCTTGAGGCCGAAGGACATTGTTTTGTAGCAAAAAGCTCCAAAGGGTGTGATAAATGATGTCTTCTCTTGGTCTTCTTCTTTGAGCTTGATCTGGTGATACCCGGAATAAGCATCCAGGAAGCACAGTAGCTCGCTGCCGGCTGTGGCATCAATTATCTGGTCTATCTGAGGTAGCGCAAAAGGATATTTTGGACAGGCCTTGTTCAAACTTGTGTAATCGACACAAATTCTCCACTCTCCATTCCTTTTTAGCACAAGGACCGGGTTAGCCAGCCACTTCGGGTGATACACTTCCATGATAAAGCCGGCCGCTAGAAGGTGGGCTATCTCCTCTCCAATAACTTTTTTTTCTGTCTACATTGAAACGGCGCAAACCTTGCTTTACTGGCTTTGCTGCTGGATCAACATGTAAGCTATGCTCGGCGAGTTCACTCGGGACACCCGGCATGTCCGAGGGGGACCATGCAAAGATGTCAAGGTGCTCACGGATGAACTCGACGAGCTCGCTTTCCTATTTTGGGTCCATATGAGACCCGATCGAGAACTGCTTGGAGGAATCTCCTTCCACAAAGTCGACCATCTTGGTATCCTGGGCCGACTTGAATTTTTTCTTTTCTTCTTCGTGGGCCGGCTTATCCAGCATGCGTTTGTCAGTAGGGTCTACCTGAGACTTGTTGTATTTCAACTCTTCTTCTGAGCAGGCCTGATCTGCCATGATGGCGTCACGCCGGTCACACTCGATTGCCATGTCTTTGCTTCCATCAATGGTGATGATCCCCTGGGGACCCGGTATCTTCAGCTTGAGGTAGACATAACATGGTCTTGCCATGAACTTGGCGTAAGCCGGCCTTCCGAATTATGCGTGGTATGGGCTCTTTAGGTCTACCACTTCGAACGTCAGGTATTCAGCCCTATATTGCGTCTTGTTTACTCCGAAAGCTACCTCCAGTCTAATTTTTCCGATTGGGTGAGCCGACTTTCCTGGTACTATTCCATGAAAAATTGTTGATGTTGGCGTTACTCGGCTTTCACACAGACTCATCCTCTGGAAGGTGTCCAAATATAAGATGTTGATGCTGCTCCCTCCGTCCATCAGGACCTTGTTCGGACGAAAACCGTCTACTTGTGGCGCTTCAACCAAGGCTATGAGGCCTGGATGTTCTATTCTTTCCGGGTGGTCTTCTCTACTCCATGTGACTGGTTACTCTGACCATTTTAAGTATCTTGGTAAGGTTGTTGCTATTGCGTTGACCTCTATGTCCTTCAGTTTTTGCTCTCTCCTGCATGTGTTGGTGGTAAATACGTGATATTGGCCTTGACTGTGGAGCTCTTTCGGTGTTTGTTGATAACCTCCGCCTTGGTGTTGACTTGACCCGGCGTTGTTGTTTATTGGTGCCCGAGACCCTGGTTGCCCGGGTTGCCGTGATTACCACCGTTCCCATTATTTCCGTTGAAGTTGCCTTGGTTCTGCTCCAAAGACTGCTCGTGTTTTCTCCAGGCCCTCATGTCAGCGCATTGTGCTAACTTGTGACTGGCTGGTTTGCCGTTCCTGGCATGCCTAGGGTACGGCATGCTATATATTTCGCTGATGTTTGGTCCTCTTGGGGGACCGGCTCTGAAGTTTCCGCCGGGTCTTGGTCCTCTGTAGCCTGAGGCCTGGGTGGTTCCAACAAACTCTGAGTTTCCTCCCTCATAAGGTCTTTTGTTGTTTTGATTTCCATTGTTCTGATTTGGCGCCGGGTTACGCGCTGCGTTGACCCGGTTGCTCTTCTGTTGCTCTTCCGTCTCGCCTACTCTTTTGTCTGTTGCTCCATATTTGTAGGCAATTGAGACCACCTCCCCAATGGTGATGTCTTGGCGAGCCGGGTCTTCTCTCATGCGTCCTAGCTTGTGCGTTAAAGAATCGAAGGCACAGTTTTTCTCTATCATGGTTATTGCCGTGTGAGCCAAAATATTGATTGATGACTGCAGGATCTTCGTGATTCGTGCTACCAATTGTCTTGCTGACTCGGTCTTCCTCATGACACACCGATCTAGATCTGCCTCAGTATACTGCTTCTTACATGTCCCGGCGAAATTTGAAATAAATGTCGTCTTGAGTTCTTCCCATGAATGGATGTTGTTTGGTGGCAGCCGGTCCAGTAAAATTTTGGGTGCCCCTTCTGCCATCATCAGATATAGGTATCTTGCACACAGGTTCGTTGTTGCGTTTTTCATGTTCATTGCCATACTGTACCCACTCAACCATGTTTCCGGGTTCATGTTCGGCTCATAGTTAACAACCTTACTCGGTTCTTTGAATTTTTCTGCGAAAGGTTCTGATCTGATCGCGTCCGACAAACACTTGGGTCCTGTTAAGTTTACAGATGAGCCTCCTCCGTGACCCGGCGTAGGTGAATTTACGACGGGTGTGGGTTGAACTGTGGCTCCCACTCTTGCTCCAGCTTCAGGTGTGGCTACCACAACCGCGGCGCGTCTTGCTCTCGAACTGTCTACTATGTATTGGGCAACGGAGGCGGCAGGCGCGGCCATCCTTCGTGGTCCGTGCGCCTGCTGCTGCTGTTGAACCGGTTGCGGGGCTGGCCGGTTTACCGGTCCTAGCCTATTGTGAACTGATCTTGCTACCACCAGCTCTGGCTGCCGAGTTCTGGTACGGCTCCTTGGCGGCTCTGAGTTGAAGGCTTGTGAGCCTCGTGGGTTGTTTTTCTGTTGAACTACAGCCGTCCTTAGTAGGTCCACGGCTCTTCTTGCCTCTAAGTCGGCCGGTGAATTATCAAAGGGTATCCGCTCTAAGGCGTGCGTCGCTGCAAAAATATTGTCAACTGGGTTATTGTAATGACCCACGGGGAGGATCAAACCTGGGTGGTGGTGGTGGTTGTTGCTCCTGGTAGGGCAGCCGCTGGCGCCGGGTGAACCATCGCTGCCGGTGCCGCCATGGGCGCCCGGTTTGGTGTTGTTTGGAACTCCAAGGCCAAAGGTGCTATGGTATTTGTCCTGGTCGGGAGGTGAAGCCGGCTTCCACGCCTTCTGTTCTGGATAGCCGTTAACTCGTCACTTCTCCTCTGGAGGGTGTTTATTTCTTCCAGCAGGTTTTGCTCTTGCTGGATCACGAGCTGTTCCCTTTCTTGGATACGCCGGTTCTCCGCCGCACGTTCTTGACTCACCCTTGCCACCGCCTATCTTAGTTCTTCTAACTCTCTCATCATAGCCGTGCTATTATTTGTTACTTCCCCTTGTGCCGGGCTTGCTGAAGTTCCCGCGAGGGCCTGCAGCTGCTGCGGCGGTGGTTTGACTAAGTTGGTCGGGTTTGGCGCAAGTATCGGGTTTCCTAGGGGGATTCCCACAACTGGTGTATGTATATGAGCCAATGAACTGAAAGTCGTTAAGACTCCTCCCATTACGGGGTTGGGCGGTGCGTAGTTCACCGTAGGTGGAGCTTGATGTTGATCCCAGTTATCTCTGTTCTGTCTCGCCAATGCCTCGACGCTTGTCTCATCGCTCACGGAAGCCGTTCCTCCGTCAGCCGGGGGTGCCCGGGTTACCACGTGAACCGTCATGTGACGCACAGGACCCAACGGCGTCGGGTAATCTTCATCCACAAACCCATCTCCATAACGATCGTCGAACAAAGGTAAAATTGATTCTGTGTCTGTATCCAGATCTGATATATTGATGGGGGTGACAATGGAGTCCTCCATGACCCGGTTCACCGTCTCTTCTTCTTCTGGTGATCCGACCGATTCCTCTCCATATGTCTGGGCCATCGTGGTTGACCCGGACTCTGACTCGAACTCCGGCTCGTACTGCTCTGTGTCGGCTCCATCAGACCGGATCACACCTACAAAAACATCTATCTGTCCAAAGATGAACATAGATCCGGTTTCCAAGAAATCCGCCTCTTCTGTCCAGCCAGAGTCGTCCACGATCCGTTCCCCTCCTGGGAGCATGTAGATCTGGCCGATAGCTAGGTTTTCCGTACCTCGCCGCGCTTCTCCTGAAAAAGTGATGCTCTTGGCCGCAGCCCCCACGGTGGGCGCCAACTATCGTGGGATTGTCACGGCAGATGTTACTCGGAGGTAACTTGAGATGAGGGGCATGGCGGCTTCCGACATCAGGAGCTTGTCTAGCGTGGCGTGGGGAAACAAGGGTTTACCCAGGTTCGGCCCCTCGTCATGAGATAAAGACCTACTTCCTGCTTGGGCTTTACTGACCAGGGTTTCGGGACTCGGCGCCTTAGCTTCCGGGTCTCGAGATTACAAGGTGTCTACTATTGCTCTCGATTGTGTCTCTGGAACTTGTGGAACCTATCTCTCTAGGAGCTAGGAGACCCCCTTATATAGGCGGCGGGTCTCGCTGGAGGTACAAAGCTGGGTCCGGGTTCCTATTATACCCGGACTCTACTCTAAGTCCTCTAAGCGTCTTCTTTCCTTAGCAGGACCCCGTCTTGTACTTGGTCTCGAGCCTTCTGGATCCTTCTTGCTTGCGGGCCAAGGCATACGTTGCGCACCGGCTTACGTATCACCCGACCCATGTCTTTATGCTTGATCCGGCCCAGGCTCCTGCCAGGCCGGCTTGTCTTCTATGTCGGTGGGTCTACCGGGTTACGATCCCCCCAACATCTGCCGCGCGCCAGGCTTGGCGTGGGTCGACACCGGCGCCCAGCCGTCCGGGTAAGTGTTTCTAGCATTTGGTTGCTTGATTCTTGCTCTTTTCCTCTTTATCCTCTCTTGAAGATGTTTTCTTGGTTCTTGCCAGTGATCTTGTGCCTGCGAAGCGCCGTAAGCTTCGCAAGGCAGCAGATGTGAAGAGAGATACGGCTGAGGCCATGGCTGAAGAAGCCACGAGGCCTATGGAGACGGCCTCCATAGGCCCAACTTAGGAGGTGCCTCAAGAGGAGGCGTCTGCGCCTCGGGCGGAGGATGCAGCGCCTCAGGCGGAGGCTGCAGCGCCTCAGGCGGAGGTGGCCGCGCCTCGTCCAGAGGCCTCTGCGCTGCTACAGAGGCCATGTGCTCCCTGCAGCACTTCCTTGGCCGCGATGCTTCTCCACAGGGCCAAGGCGGCATGTGGAGGAATTCCTGTCGACTTCTCTCCAGGCGGGCGGAGACTCGGGAGAGTCTCTTGAAGCGCAGGTCCTCTACAGGCCTTCGCTTTCTCTTCAGGCCCTCAAGAGGAGTTCCCTCTCTAAGGTCTCTCCAAGCGGTGGCTAGTTCCTTAGTCATTTCGTCTGATCTGTCAGCGCGCGAGGCCTAGGGAGAGTGGGCTCTGCACACCCCAGTCCTCACTGGGCCGACAGACTGTAGTTAGTTTGTCTAAACCAACCTATACTAACCAACCACCTCATGCCACTTAGTCTAGTTGTTTTCTTGGTCGGCTCCCAATAGAAAATTCGTATGCACCTTTTACAGAAACACCCCTATAACTTAAAACTCTCATATCTTTTAAACCACATGTCCCCATTTGATAAACTTTATGTCTATAGAAAGCTCTTGACCAGTAGAATTGTAACATCCCAATTTTCAGAAAAATTTAAAACTTTGCATCCATGCATCATCAATCATTAAACTTGTCAATTGAATCACATAGAATTTGAATTAAATCATTTATATATGTTTAATTGATTTTATGTCCATAAAATTGTTATTTGAATTTATAATAATATTTATTTTTATTCTATTTTTACTTTAGACAAAAATAATACCAAAAGGATCTAGTTTTAATAAGCTTTTCAAAATATATTTTTATGAATTGTTTTGAGAAGTTTTGATATAGTTATGAAATTGTTTTATACTCAAAAGAATTAAAAACAGAAAAAAATGATTTATAAAAAGAAAATCGAACCGGGTCAGCAAGTGGGCCGAAGCCCACCAGCTATCTACCGCGCGCGCAGCACCACAACCCGCCAGCAGCCCGTCCCCGCCCGCGCGCGTGCTCTCTCTCTCTGGCAGGCGGGCCCCACCTGTCATCCCTCCCGCTGCAACAGCTCGCCCCAAATCACGCCCGCGACGACGCCGAGAAACGGCCGAGTAATTTCGATTCATTGCGGATGATTCATTGCCCCAATTACGTCGCCGATTCTTGCTATAAGATCCCCTCGATCCCCTCTCTCTTTTGCCCCAAGCACCACCTCCCGAGAGCCACGAGGCTGCCCGCACGAGACCTCGACTTTCCGCCGCTACCGCCGATAAAACTCGCACCGTGTGCTCAACTCCAGCCACCCCGGACCTTCTCTCCTCTCCCCTTCGTTTTGTTTCATCTTTGCGCATCGTTGTGACATGGTTTCGCACTCTGTCTCGCAGCGTGTCGTCGTAATGGTGCACTACCGAAGCAACCCGCCGCCGCGCACGACTCCGGCGAGCAATCCCAGGAAGCAAAGGACGCCCCAGCCCCCACGACCTCGCCATCGTCTCCGTGTCGACCTCCTCTGCATTCTGGTATGATCCGTTCGTCCCATAGCGCACTAGATAGTGTAGAACGTCCGTCGCCGGCGCGCCGCCGCCGCGGGAGTCACCTCCGGCTAGGTTTCCGGCGACAGCGCCGCTCGGTTCTGGTCGATTAGATCTGGACCGTTAGATCCCCAGTGCACGGCCAGGATTAGTTCACTTAAAACCTGAACCGGTACGCCGCGTCAGCGCCTCGTCAGCGCCGCGTCAGCACCGCGTCAGATATTATTTTCCAAATTTTTATTAAATCATTTAATTTGGTAGTTTTACAGAAAACCCCTTGCACACTGTTTTCATCATTACTTTTTATCTATTTAACCAAATATAAATATTTTTATATATTTGAAATCCTCAGAACCAGTAGAACATTTTGGCTTCATTAGTTTTCTGTTTTGACACATACAAAATTTTCAAATATTTTTGAGAGCAGTTTAAGTATTTTTGACATAACTTTAGTTAGAAAATTTATTTTTGAGTAAGGCAAATTGCTAACAACTTGTTTAGATGCCCTCTGCCCAAATGTCATTTTTACAAAAATTGGTTATGAAGTGTTATCTAAGAAAAACTAAAATCCTTGTTATTACCTATTATTCATGTCTAAATAAATGATAATAAATTATTCATGCATATATCACAAAAATTCAAAAGAGATGCATATATTTGTTTTCTTGACGTTGAAATAAATTATTGCATCTCATTTCATGCATAGCATATATTTTCTTTGAATGAACATATTGCTTGTGTTTATGTGTGGCTCTTTATTTCTTTAGTTAGACTATTCGGAGGGAAACGAAAATCTTTGCAACTGTAGCTGCTGCACTTCCGATTGCCAAGGCAAGTGGCTCACCCCCATAAAAGTCCTATTATTTTTCTATGCATTAGTAGATTATTTTCTATAAGCATGTGTAGGATAGTATTGCTATGGAAGCCATGTTTAGACTTCCTTATTCCTGTGTCTAGGTTCCTATGAAAATACTTAGTAGAATTCTGATGCTATGCAAAACTATTATTGATGAAATGTTAAATTCTACTAAGTTATAATCAAACACCTGGGTGGAATTGGTTGCTTGGCTGTTTGAGTTGAGTGTTGTCGCCAGGGGATTTACCTGTGGGATATTCACTTGTGGATGCCCACCCAGGAACAAAGGGATCTGAAGAACTCCGAGTGAAGATTGCTTCTCGTGCAGCCATTGCCAATATGGGCTCTGGCTTGATCAACTAAGCTGCGTGGACTCGCCCCGGCCTGACAGGTGGAGGTAGTGGTTTGTAGGTGGAGCGCGTCAGGCCAGAGTGGGAGGGAAAATGCTTCTGAAATATCTCGTCTCATTCTTCTCCTTTCCTTATCACAGATGGTGTGTAAAGGGTGAATTGGGTTGAATGGGTACAATGGTGAACGTGCACAACCTCTACAGAGTATAAAACCAAGTACTTAGCCGTGTCCCCGGAAACGGACAATGGAGCAGCTGAACGAGGACGTCAACGGGGGATTCCACCATTCCAATTTTTAAATTAAAAACTTGATGGGTGAACAAGGGTAGAATGAGACTATGGCTTTCATACCATATTTGTCTCAACGAGGTAAAGTTGATTCAAAAGTTAGGGAAAAACTTGCTTTCTACAAAATAGCCTTGAGCTCCACCAGCCAAATAAGCATATAGGTCATAGAGTTATTCCTCTAAGTGTCCACCATAGTGTCACTTGCCAGTTCCATTTTAATGGTTCTGACCCACGTTGTTGCAATATATATCTTATTGCAGACTGTCCTGATGATGAGTGAAAATTTTACTAAGGGTTTCGAGTCTTCAACCAACATGCTCGCCTGTGGCACATGATGATGATTGGGGACTCCATGAAGAATAATTTCCGCTGTTTACTCTGTTCACTGCTAGATTTATGCTATGCAAATTTGAAATGAATATTTTCTAAGTCTGGATCAGCGTTGTAATAAATTGATACTTTGTTGTGATATTACATCGTAACTGTGTGTGCAAACGAATCGATCCAGGGATTTGCACTATACACAGGTATCTGCCATATTTTAGGTGCAGGTACACTACAGATGGTATCAGAGCACTGTGTTGCCTGTAGGTTCGAGCCCTTAGGATTGGAAAAACCTTTTGATCGTAGTATTAACTACTTAAGTATTTTGGATCCTAGCGGCATAGTGAGATGAAGCGGCCTGGAAGCAAACCTTATATGTCCACATACATGAGACCTCTTCCACAATTAAGTGGCTGGCCGGGTGTCTGTCTCTCTCACTATAGTGAAT
Organism: Poa annua; assembly: GCA_026929855.1. Classification (NCBI taxonomy): domain Eukaryota; kingdom Viridiplantae; phylum Streptophyta; class Magnoliopsida; order Poales; family Poaceae; genus Poa; species Poa annua. Next base: position 45,022,064 of record CM049430.1, read on the forward strand.
ATCCAATTTACAAAGAGGTGTTTATATTTGTTGATCACATTGAGATTTGACTTAGTTTTGTCTCTAATTTAATAATGCACATATGACTAGTACTTCCTTACCTTATACATTTCTTGTTTTAAATTCTTTTCTTTCTTCCTAAAGGATGACGAGCTTCCACTTCACCACTGCGGAGGACTTCGAGGACACCCGTTTTGGCTGCTACCTTCTCGACATCGGTGAGAAGATAGGTTTACCGCTACCTCAAGTTAAGGGCTTCATTCTGAAGAAGTTTAACAAAGAAGTCTGTTGGGGAATAAAAGCAACTCAGCTAGGACATGGAGAAGAGCCCCCATTGGAAATCAAAATTGTTAGTGACTCCAAAGATAAAGGAATCAATCTAGTCATGCAAGACCTGATTGGGCGTACTGTGGACGCTACAGCACAGAGTTGAGGGGCCACTACTCCATTTTCTTTGGGAGGAGAAACGAGGATGGAGAACCTTACCTATTTGATGTAGGAGATAGAGGCAAAGAAAAGCCCCTCAGTCTTTATTTCCAGGAGCTGGAGATCCTCGTCACAGAACTTTAGGAGGATAGGCGCACTGAGCTCCTAAAAACGATGAGCTATGTGCCTTACTCAAGGAGAACGAGGAAAAGATGAAGGCTAAGGAGGAAGTGACTAAGGCCCAAAAAGAGAGGTTTGCTGCACAAGAGGAGAAGTACAAGAGACAGGAGAAAAGGGTTCAGGAGAAGAACAAGACTATCAGAGAACAGAAGGCAGAACTCGAGAGCAATGAAGTCGAGTTTGAGGCTGATAGTGACTTGATCAAGCGGCTTCGTACTGAGAAGAGGGAGCTGCAAGAGAAGAACCTTGCCCTGGAGAAAGAAGTGAAGAAATTAAAGGAAGTACTCGACAATGAAGGAATCGAGATTCAGGAGATTAAAGAAGAAGAAGATGACATGGTCGAATAGTTAGTTAGTGAGACTACCATTTACTTTAAAACCCATCGTTATCTTAGTCTTGTATTGACTTACCGACTTGTGGTAAGGCAGTACTTTCCATTGTATTCCACGGAACCTCGCGAGTTTATTTTCCAAAACTATCATGTCGTTTTTAAATCCAAAGATTTGAGTTGTGTGATGTTTGTTTGTTCTTATAGGCTGTTTGTTTGTTGGGGTATTTTCTCCTTAGACCTTTCCGTCTAAAACTCACCTATACAAAAATCACAGATGCCTCCCCGTCGTACGCCCGATAACAACAACAACGACCACAACAACAATGATGCTATACAACAGTTGATAGCCGCTCAAGCTCAGCTAATGACTATGATGACCCAGTTCATTGCAGCGACCAACAACAATAAAAACAACCATAACCACAACCCACCACCGCCACCACCCCCCAAGTGGATAGACTTACCAGATTTCTGAGGCTCCGGCCCAACAAGTTCTCCATTGCAACTGAGCCAATTGTGGCAGATGACTAGCTGCGTTCCGTGGGCAGAGATCTAGTGACTTGTGAATGTACTGACGCTGACAAGGTGAGGTTCACTACTCATCTGTTGGAAGGACCAGCAATTCAGTGGTGGGAAACTTATCAAATCACTCACCCACTGGAAACCATGACTTGGGAAAACTTCAAGGAAGGTTTTCGTAATGCTCATATCTCCTCGGGCATTATGAACTTGAAGCAGGAAGAATTCAGAAACCTGAGACAAGGAAACAGGAGCCTTAAGGAGTACATGGCTGATTTCCATGCCCTTTCTCGTTATGCCTCTGAAGACATCAACACCGAGGCTAAGAGGAAGACAAAATTCCTAAATAGGCTGAGTGACGAGCTGAAGATCCCTTTAACAGTAGCATATGCCCCAAATTATCAAACTCTCCTAGATCAGGCTATCATACTGGAGGATAACATCAAGAAGGCGGAAAACAGGAAGAGAAAGTTGAATGTTCACAAACACCATTCTGAAACTTCTTTCAAGAGACCTTTCCCTCAAGATACAAACCAGGGTCATAAACCTGGGCACTATCCTAGTGGAGGAAGCAACCACAAACATCATGGTCACAACCATAGTGGTGGGTTCAAGGGAAACAATGGGAATTACAAGGGAAATGGAAATGCTCGCCACAACAATGGACATCACCGCCCAAATCCGGAATATAAGAAACATATCAGCCAAGTCCTATGCTTCAAGTGCAATAACAAGGGCCACTACGCCACTGACTGCCTCGAAAAGAAGGCCGCAGAAACTGCCAAGCCCAATCCTTTCCAGAAAGGACAGGTGAACCACATCAATGTGGAAGAAGTGTACGATGAACCTGATGCTGTCATTGGTACGTTCTTGCTCAATTCATGCCCAGCATTAGTTTTATTTGATACTGGAGCATCGCATTCTTTCATTTCAAGAGCTTTTGTATCATCCTGGAAACACAAGGCCTGGATGTTATCATAGGGATGGATTGGATGTCCCGCTATGCAGGAATCATAGACTGCGCAAATAGAACCATCACTCTCACCACTCCAGAAGGCTCGAAGATCAACTTAGATCAAAGTTTGAACTAAAGAAGGTTAGGCTTAATTCTCTTAAGGGGGTTAGTCTCGGTGAGGTCCTTATAGTTAAGGAATACCCTGATGTGTTTCCGGAAGAACTATCAGGAATGCCTCCCGATAGAGATGTAGAGTTCCTCGTAGAACTAAAGTCGGGTACAGGACCAATTGCTAAAAGGCCCTACCCAATAGCAACTGATGAACTGAAAGAACTCAAGAAACAACTGGAAGAGTTTATGCAGAAAGGCTTTATCCATCCAAGTTCATCACCCTGGGGAGCCCCGATCCTTTTTGTCAAGAAGAAGGATAGTACTCAGAGATTAGTCACCGATTACCGTGACATAAATGAGCATACATTCAAGAACAAGTATCCGCTACCCAAAATCAATGAACTGTTCGATAAACTAGAAGGGGTTGTCGTCTTCTCCAAGATCGATCTCAGATCAGGGTACTTTCAGATGAAAGTCAGAGACATGGATATACCCAAGACTGCTTTCGTTACAAGATATGGTTCGTATGAGTACACGGTAATGCCTTTTGGGTTAACCAATGCTCCAGCCTATTTCATGAATATGATGAATAAGGTGTTTATGGATTTTCTGGACAAGTTTGTTGTTGTCTTCATCGATGACATCTTAGTCTACTCCAAAAGTCACAAAGAACATGAAGAACAATGTACGTCTGGTGTTGCAAAGGCTCCGAGAGCATAAATTATATGCTAAGTTCAACAAGTGTGAATTTTGGTTAAAACAAGTAGGATTTCTAGGACACCTGGTGTCTAAAAATGGGATAGCAGTGGACCCTGAAAAAGTTGTTGTTGTGACAAATTGGGAATCGCCCAAAAATGTGGGAGAAATCCGCAGTTTTCTAGGACTGGCAGGGTACTACCGGAGATTCATTGAAAACTTCTCCAAGATTGCGAAGGCCTTGACTGAACTACTGAAGAAGGGGAAGAAATTTGAGTGGACGGAAGCTTGTGAGACCAGTTTTCGGGAATTAAATAAGCGCTTGGTGTCGGCACCAGTATTATGCTTACCAGATCTAGAGAAAGACTTCCAGGTTTATTGTGACGCTTCATATCGCGGCCTAGGAAGCGTATTGATGCAAGAAGGCAAAGTAGTGTCTTACGCCTCAAGAAAACTCAAAAATCATGAAATAAACTACCCCACTCATGATCTAGAGTTAGCTTCTGTGGTGCATGCGCTAAAGATATGGGGAAAGAGATGTGAAGTTTTTACGGATCATAAAAGCCTCAAGTATCTTTACCCAGAAAGAATTAAACATGCAACAAAGGAGATGGTTAGAATTGATCAAAGACTATTATTTAAGTCTACAGTACCACCCAGGGAAAGCCAACGTAGTGGCTGATGCCTTGAGCCGTAAGACTTATGTAAACGGACTCACGGCAGGAGAATTGCCTGAAGATCTTTGTAAAGGATTTAAGGACCTTCGATTGGAAGTGGTACCTGAAGGATTCATAGCATCCTTAGAAGTTCAACCTCTTCTATTTAACAAAATCAAGACAACTCAGTTAGAGGATAAAGCAGTAAAAGAAATCAAGAAGAACCTAAGCGAAGGCAAAGCCAGAGATTTTAGAGAAGATGAAGAAGGAACCGTGTGGTATAAAGAACGCATATGTGTTCCTGACAATGCCGATCTTAGGAAGTTAATACTTCAAGAAGCTCATGACTCACCTTATTCCATACATCCGGGTAACACCAAGATGTATATGGATGTAAAGGAGAGGTATTGGTGGATCAACTTGAAGCGTGATATTGCTGAATACATTGCAAAGTGTGACGTCTGTAGTCGTGTGAAAGTAGAACACCAAAAACCAGCAGGGTTGCTACAACCCTTACCAGTACCAGATTGGAAATGGGAACAGATTGGTATGGATTTCATCACGGGTCTGCCCAGGACTAAATCAGGGTATGATTCTATATGGGTTATAGTCGATCGTCTGACAAAAGTATCTCACTTTATACCCGTGAAGACTACTTACACTAGTGCCAAACTAGTTGACATCTATATGAAGATGATTGTGTGTCTACATGGTGTTCCCAAGAAAATTGTGTCGGATAGGGGTACTCAGTTTAATTCCCATTTCTGGAATCAATTACATGAGTCTCTGGGAACTAGGTTAGAGTTCATCACAGCGTTTCATCCGCAGACGGATGGACAGACAGAAAGAGTAAACCAGATCCTAGAAGATATGCTGAGAGCATGCGCTCTAGATTATAAGTCAAGCTGGGATGATAATCTTCCATATGCCGAGTTCTCTTACAACAACAGCTATCAAGCGAGCATAGAGATGTCACCATTTGAAGTCCTGTATGGAAGTAAGTGCACTACCCCACTACTATGGAGTGGCGTAGGAGAACGTAGTTTGTTCGGACCAGACATAATCAAGGAGGCTGAGGAAAAAGTCAGATTGATTAAGGACCGTTTAAAGATAGCACAATCTAGACAGAAGAGTTATGCGGACTGCAAAAGAAGAGAAGTCACGTATGAAGTAGGCGATCGAGTCTATCTCAGAGTTTCACCTATGCGGGGAGTTAAAAGATTTGGAATCAAAGGAAAGTTGGCACCTAGATTTATTGGACCTTTCAAGGTATTATGCCGCAAAGGAGAGGTCGCCTATGAATTGGAACTCCCGGAAGCACTTTCCGCGGTTCACAGTGTGTTTCATGTCAGCCAGCTGAAGAAATGTCACCCAGAAATGGCAGAAACACTGCTAAGAGATACGGTGCCACTAGAGGAAGTACAACTAGAAAGTGATCTCACTTATGAAGAAAAACCCATAAAGATTTTGGAGAAACCAGAACGTGTCACCCGAACCAAAACCATCAAATTCTGTAAAGTACAGTGGAATCACCATTCAGAAGAGGAAGCAACTTGGGAAAGAGAAGATGACCTGAAAGAAGACCACCCTCACCTATTTGCTGGCCAATCCGAATCTCGAGGGCGAGATTCATCTTAAGGGGGTTAGGTTTGTAACATCCCAATTTTCAGAAAAAATTTAAAACTTTGCATCCATGCATCATCAATCATTAAACTTGTCAACTGAATCACATAGAATTTGAATTAAATCATTTATATACGTTTAATTGATTTTATGTCCATAAAATTGTTATTTGAATTTATAATAATATTTCTATTTATTCTATTTTTACTTTAGACAAAAATAATACCAAAATGATCTATTTTTAATAAGCTTTTCAAAATATATTTTATGAATTTTTCTGAGAAGTTTTGATATAGTTATGAAATTGTTTTCTACTCAAAAGAATTAAAAACAGAAAAAAATGATTTATAAAAAGAAAATTGAGCCGGGTCAGCAAGTGGGCCGAAGCCCACCAGCTATCTACCGCGCGCGCAGCACCGCAGCCCGCCAGCAGCCCGTCCCCGCCCGCGCGCTCTCTCTCTCTGGCAGACGGGCCCCACCTGTCATCCCTCCCGCTGCAACGGCTCGCCCCAAATCACACCCGCGACGACGCCGAGAAACGGCCGAGTAATTTTGATTCATTGCGGAGGATTCATTGCCCCAATTACGTCGCCGATTCTTGCTATAAGATCCCCTCAATCCCCTCTCTCTTTTGCCCCAAGCACCACCTCCCGAGAGCCACGAGGCTGCCCGCACGAGACCTCGACTTTCCGCTGCTACCGCCGGTAAAACTCGCACCGTGTGCTCAACTCCGACTCCGGCGAGCAATCCCAGGAAGCAAAGGACGCCCCAGCCCCCACGACCTCGCCATCGTCTCCGCGTCGACCTCCTCTGCATTCTGGTATGATCCGTTCGTCCCATAGCGCATTAGATAGTGTAGAACGTCCGTCTCCGGCGCGCCGCCGTCGCGGGAGTCACCTCCGGCTAGGTTTCCGGCGACAGCGCCGCTCGGTTCTGGTCGATTAGATCTGGACCGTTAGATCCCAAGTGCACGGCCAGGATTAGTTCACTTAAAAACCCGAACCGGTACGCCGCGTCAGCGCCACGTCCGCGCCTCGTCAGCGCCGCGTCAGCACCACGTCAGATATTATTTTCCGAATTTTTGTTCAATCATTTAATTTGGCAGTTTTACAGAAAACCCCCTGCACACTGTTTTCATCATTACTTTTTATCTGCTTGACCAAATATAAATATTTTTATATATTTGAAATCCTCAGAACCAGTAGAACATTTTGTCTTCATTAGTTTTCTGCTTTGACGCATACAAAATTTTCAATTTTTTTTAGAGTAGTTTAAGTGTTTTTGACATAACTTTAGTTAGAAAATTTATTTTTGAGTAAGGCAAATTGCTAACAACTTGTTTAGATGCCCTCTGCCCAAATGTCATTTTTACAAAAATTGGTTATGAAGTGTTATCTAAGAAAAACTAAATCCTTGTTATTACCTATTATTCATGTCTAAATAAATGAAAATAAATTATTCATGCATATATCACAAAAATTCAAAAGAGATGCATATATTTGTTTTCTTGACGTTGAAATAAATTATTGCATCTCATTTCATGCATAGCATATATTTTCTTTGAATGAACATATTGCTTGTGTTTATGTGTGACTCTTTATTTCTTTTGTTAGACTATTCGGAGGGAAACGAAAATCTTTGCAACTGTAGCTGCTGCACTTCCGGTTGCCAAGGCAAGTGGCACACCCCCATAAAAGTCCCATTATTTTTCTATGCATGAGTAGATTATTTTCTAGAAGCATGTGTAGGATAGTATTGCTATGCAAGCCATGTTTAGACTTCCTTATTCCTGTGTCTAGGTTCCTATGAAAATACTTAGTAGAATTGTGATGCTATGCAAAACTATTTTTGATGAAATGTTAAATTCTACTAAGTTATAATCAAACACCTGGGTGGAATTGGTTGCTTGGTTGTTTGAGTTGAGTGTTGTCCCCAGGGGATTTACCTGTGGGATATTCACTTGTGGATGCCCACCCAGGAACAAAGGGATTTGAAGAACTCCGAGTGAAGATTGCTTCTCGTGCAGCCATTGCCAATATGGGCTCTGGCTTGATCAACTAAGCTACGTGGACTCGCCCCGGCCTGACATGTGGAGGTAGTGGTTTGTAGGTCGAGCGCGTCAGGCCAGAGTGGGAGGGAAAATGCTTCTGAAAGATCTTGTCTCATTCTTCTCCTTTCCTTATCACAGATGGTGTGTAAAGGGTGAATTGGGTTGAATGGGTACAATGGTGAACGTGCACAACCTCTGCAGAGTATAAAACCAAGTACTTAACCGTGTCCCCGGAAACGGACAATTGAGCAGCTGAACGAGGACGTCAACGGAGGATTCCACCATTCCAATTTTTAAATTAAAAACTTGATGGGTGAACAAGGGTAGAATGAGACTATGGCTTTCATACCATATTTCTCTCAACGAGGTAAAGTTGTTTCAAAAGTTAGGGAAAAACTTGCTTTCTGCAAAATAGCCTTGAGCTCTACCAGCCAAATAAGCATATAGGTCATAGAGTTATTCCTCTAAGTGTCCACCATAGTGTCACTTGCCAGTTCCATTTTAATGGTTCTGACCCACGTTGTTGCAATATATATCTTATTGCAGACTGTCCTGATGATGAGTGAAAATTTTACTAAGGGTTTCGAGTCTTCAACCAACATTCTCGCCTGTGGCACATGATGATGATTGGGGACTCCATGAAGAATAATTTCCGCTGTTTACTCTGTTCACTGCTAGCTTTATGATATGCAAATTTGTAATGAATATTTTCTAAGTCTGGATCAGCGTTGTAATAAATTGATACTTTGTTGTGATATTACATCGTAACTGTGTGTGCAAACGAATCGATCCAGGGATATGCACTATACACAGGTATCTGCCATATTTTAGGTGCAGGTACACTACAAGAATCTTTTGGCACTGTTATATTTCGAATTCCACTAGGTTAAATTCGTTCCATTTTCAAATGCATGATTTAAATATATTGACATAGAGTCTACAGAATAAGTATTCGATGTTATACATTATTTTTGAATCAATTTAAAATGAATGTTTAAGTTTGGACTTATAATATTATACGATAATATGAAAAACTTGATGAATAAAATTTTTCAAAACCTTTTAACAATATAATGTGTCATCTTTTAACCAAGATTAAAACTAAGTATTATTAATTTAGTTTGAAACAATTAAATTGTGTACAATTGTTAAAATATGTTAGTTACTTTAAAAATTGTAAATACAGCTATGTGTTGAGCTATCTTCACTTTTCTCGTGTTATCTTTTCATTTAAGACCAACTCTTTTAGACCTATGGAACATCACGTCAATATATATTAAATTGTCGAACTATTCAAATTGTTTTAAGATAAATTGTTGACCAACCTTCAACCAATATGGCAAACAACTAAACACACTTATTCCCTCTATTGCATATTAACCTTAACCAAATATATTATGAAGAATATGTTATTCATGTTTGTCTTGGTATGCTATGAGTTGTTGAAATGTTTGCCTGTTGGTGTGTTATTTCTATGTTGTAGATTGATCGGAGTGGAACGATATTTTTTTTTAGAAGAGTGCGATAAACGTCGATCAACTTCCAAAGGAAAGTGATACCATAAATGTTGGGGATATATCAACTAGGGGTATAACCAGCATGGATCAATCCGGCTAGTCCAGGGTGGCCCAAGGGTGGTAAGGCCAAGGCCTGCCGGGCGGCCCAGATAGCTGACGTGCAAGGAAGTAGGCGGGCGATCCAGGGAAGGCGGAAGGCCTAAAGCCCATCAAGCCACCGAGCCCAAGACGGAAGGCGGCAACTAAGCCGGCTAGGTCTAGGACTCTGATTACTTGCCGGACAAGTACTTGCCTTGTATCCTGGGGTCTGGCCGCCTATATAAGCCGGCCACCAGGAAGCCTTTAAGGCACGCTTCGATACGCATCAAACACATTGTAACCTGTTCACGGCTTTTGCCTCATAGTGAATTATAGCAGCACGTAGGATCCCGCCACCGCTGTGGGATCCGAAGCTGGGTAAACTCGCCGTGTTCAATCCCGACCTCGACGACACCAACCTTCTTCCCCACAATCCATACGTAGGCTAGAGGACCCCCGTCTCCTATCAATTATGCCGATACCACGACAGTTGGCGCCCACCGTGGGGCATAAGGTTCCTGGCGTCACGTTCTAGGCGGGAACACTTGGCGGCGTGGGCAAGCAGATCGCCGTCGGTCGCGTCACAAGTTTTGACGGCCACAGCTACGTCAACTCGGATGAGTCCTGGCTCCCGGCGGACGACTACCTTATCGGATGCGCAATCGTGCCGATCGGAGAGATCGACGTCTTCATCGGGTACATGCCAGAGGCGTACGGCCTACCGCGTTTCTACAACCCCACCCACCAACCCTTCGACCAAGCAGTCGACCGGCAAGATGGATCTGAATCCGCCTTCTCCCAGGAGTCGGCCGAATCTGATTTCCACTTCGTCGGAGTTATCGGACTGGATCCGACTCCCAGCCGGAAAACAACGATCCTGAATCAATCCTCCCTGCTCTGCAGGAGGATGCGATGTCAGATGCCGGATCCAGATCTACCGTTCAAGTCAACATAGAATCTGACTCCGACGATGATGCTAGTCTCTTCGAAGAGAAGATCAAAACCCGCTTTTCCAGTGGAAATTCGGCTCTCTCAGAGGGTACAGCGGATACAGACATGCCTGACAAGCTGGCTATGATGGTTGTTGTCGGTCACGAGACAACCCCAGTTACTTCAGAAGCACAAATCAAGCCGGCGGAAGAAGCCGGAGACACCACTGCCGGCCAACTCATCGAAAGTTCCGACAAGGTGTGCGCAAAGAAGAAAACTGGCCTCGAGAAAGGCGGCAGCAGCAAACCCACGGATTTGCTCTCCGTCATCAAAGAAGTAGACGAGATCATGAATACTCCGGTGAACAAAAACACCCCACTCGACGAAGTGGAAGAACTCAGGCTTAACATGCTTAAGCACTCTGACTTCCTACGAAAAAGAGAGGAGCACGTTGAGAGCCTTGCGAAGAAGATCAAGAAAGAGCAGGAGAAGATGTCGGCCAAAACTAGCCGGCAACTCTTCGAGGAGAAAAGGTCATCAAAAAGCCGTCGTGGAAAAGAGCCGCCTACGCACGCAACGAGAGCGGCTCAAGACCTAGGTTTCGATTGGCGTACGGCACCACATCGAGTGGATAGAAGGGGGGACGTTGTCTTCTGCACCCCTATCCTCAACGCGGCTGCCGCGCTAGATACCCTGGATGACAACACTTACACGGCGGAAGAGAAGTTGGCCAACGCAAGACACTTCGTAAGCAAGGCCCTAGAACAACAAGCTCGCGCTGATTCCTACGGCCACATGGCGGATGCCCGCGGGGGAGACCTAGAGTCTAAGTCAGGCAAGTGCAAAGCTGCACCCGTTGCCGACCCCGAAGGCCCGTCTGGCTCCAGTAGCCATGGCGACAAAAGGAAGGCAACGCCACCTCCAAAGAAGGCACCGCCACCAAAACCAAGGCGGGACGAGAATTCAAGGACGGGAAGCAGAGGAGACCTACCACCTCCACCTCAGCCAAGACGCGACAATGGCGTTAGCCGGAACAACAGGCAGCCTCCTAGAAAAGATGCCGGCAACGACCCTCCAAGGAGAGGCCGCAGCCGGTCTCCGCAGCATAGCACTGGCAGCAAGAGGAGAGAGGCGGTAGAAGGGCCCAGGCGCAGCATAAGCCGGGCGGCGCAGGACGAGCCAGACGCAAACAGAGGCGCACGGCAGCTCGATCCAAAAGACGCACGACACCGCCTACAAGACATAGCAAGAGGAAAGGAGCCGCTTTACTCTGGACCAAAGTGCTTCGGTGACGCCATCCGCAAAGAGCCGTTCCCCAAGGACATGACATCAGTGTCAAAAAACTGTTCTAGGTACAACGGCCTTGTTAAGCCGGACTCATGGCTTTCCGACTACGCCATGGCCATAGAGATTGCCGGTGGGAGCAGCCATATTGCCGTCCGCTACCTACCTCTCATGTTGGAAGGCACGGCAAGAGCTTGGATCGACAACCTTCCTGAAAAGTCCATCCATAGCTGGTACGACATGGAAAAGGTTTTCTCCCAGCACTTCCAAGGAACATACAAGCGTCCAAACACCTACACGGATTTGCAGCGCTGTATCCAAAAGCCGGACGAAACCATGACAGATTTTGTCAGCCGCTGGATATCCGAAAAGGCCAACTGTCATGGTGTTTCGGACGCACAGGCTATCCATTCCTTCTACACGGGCCTACAGAAGAAGTCCTTGCTCCGTCATAGGCTCGTCCGCGAGCAAATCACGGACCTTGGTGAGATGCTCAACCTAGCCGCCCAATACGCGGCGGCGGATGACGACGCCCGGGACGATGACCCAGACGTCAACATCATACCAAAGCGGAACAACAAGCGCAAACAGGCGGCGGATGACAAAACCGGTCCTTCCAATGAGGTAGCCGTAGCGTTCCAAGGAAACGCCGGCAAAAAGAAGTGGAAAAATAAGAAAGATAATCGCGAAGCCGGCTCAGGGCCTAAGGCGGCGCGAATCACTTACGAACAGGCAAAGCTTTTGCCGTGTCCCATCCACGCCTCATTGGGCAAGGTCAACCACATGCTTGGAGAGTGCCGTTTCATGGACGACCTCAAAAAGGATCCCACAGTCGGCTGGAAGTCAAAGAAGTCAAAGAAGAACGACAAGAAAGACAGCAAGGAGGATGAGGATGACGACGACATGTCTATCTCAAGCGAAGAGGACGCAACCGCCAAGAAAAAGAAGCCGTATCCGAAGGTCAAAGAATCTCTTGTGTGCTTTGTCGGCACGCCTTCGGCTAAAGCGGATAAGGCGGAGATGCGCGAACTCAACGCGACAATGTCGGACGTCCCTCAGTACTTGAACTGGTCGGAGGCAACAATCACTTGGGACCGGTCCGACCACCCTGATCACGTCCCTCACCCAGGCAAGTACGCCCTTGTCGTCGACCCCATTGTCGACAACTTCAGACTCACAAAAGTACTCATGGATGGCGGCAGCAGCCTCAACATCCTGTACTACGACACGCTAAGCCGCATGAACCTGTCAGAGGATCAGCTGGATCACAGCAACCTCACATTTCATGGCATAGTGCCCGGCAGGCAAGCAAAGTCAATGGGAAGCATCAGGCTGAAGGTAACTTTCGGACCAAAAGAGAACTACCGCTCAGAGATCCTTCGGTTCTAAGTTGTCCCCTTCAAAAGCGCCTATCATGCAATCTTCGGACGACCGGCTTTCGCCAAGTTCATGGCAAGGCCGTGCTACATATACAGCAAGCTTAAAATGCCGGGGGAAAACGGAACCATCACGGTTTCCGGCAACTTCAAGAAAGCCAAGGAGTGCGAGCGTGGCATGGCCGCCTTCGCAGAAGCCGTCATCCACAAGGAAGAACTCGCGCTACTCGGGGCGGATTCAGACAACTCCATGCCAAAGCCAAAGATGGATGTCAAGAAGACTTTCGAAGCTTCAGAAGACACCAAAAAGGCGGACCTCATCCCAGGTGACAAGTCTAAGCAAGTTGTCATCGGCTCCAACCTTGACAGCAAATAGGAAGGCGCGCTCGTCGAGTTCCTCCGTGAGAATCGTGACATCTTTGCATGGTCACCTTCCGACATGCCTGGTGTACCGAGGGAACTTGCCGAGCACTCGCTCAACATCATAAAAGGATCCAAGCCGGTGAAGCAAGCAACAAGACGCTTTGGAGATGAGAGACGCAAGGCTATAGGGAAGGAGATAAATAGGATGAAGGCCGCCAATTTCATAAAAGAAGTTGTACACACCGATTGGGTGGCAAATCATGTACTTGTCCCAATTAAGAATAAAGAGCTGAGGATGTGTATCGACTATACTGGTGTTAACAAGTGCTGCCCAAAGGATCCCTTTGCGCTGCCTAGGATTGACCAAGTCGTAGACTCCAAAGCAGGCTCCGAGCTGCTTTGTTTTCTGGACGCCTACTCAGGATACCACCAAATCAAGATGAGAGAGTCAGATCAGCTGAAAACATCCTTCACAACTCCATATGGGACTTTCTGCTACATTACCATGCCTTTTGGCCTGAAGAATGCAGGGGCAACATACCAGCGCTGTATGCAAAATTGCCTGCACGAACAGATCGGTCGCAATGTTCACGTCTATGTAGACGACATCGCGGTAATGTCAAAAAAAGAAGGCAGATCTCCTAGAGGACTTGGAAGAAACTTTTCAGAACCTCCGGAGGTATCAGATGAAGCTCAATCCCGCCAAGTGCGTTTTCGGCGTCCCAGCCGGCAAACTCCTCGGGTTCATCGTCTCAGAACGAGGGATTGAGGTTAACCCGGAGAAGATCAAGGCCATACAAAACATATCCAGACCTACTTGTCTGAAGGACGTGCAGCGCCTAGCCGGATCGGCGGCAGCCGTCAGTCGTTTCATAAGCCGCCTAGGGGAAAAGGCAATGCCTCTCTACCGGCTACTGAAGAAATCCGACAACTTCGAGTGGACAGCAGAGGCAGACGCCGCCTTGCAACAACTTAAGGAGGCCCTCACATCTGCTCCGATATTGGCAGCACCTCGATCACAGGAACCAATGCTGCTGTACATCGCGGCAACTGGAGCTGTTGTCAGCGTCGTCTTGGCTGTGGAAAGAAAGGAGAGCGAAGCCGCGGCGTGTGAGCAGCGACCGGTCTACTTCATCAGTGAAGTGTTCTCCGCCTCCAAGCAGAGGTATCCGCATTACCAAAAGCTGGCTTATGGTGTATTCTTCGCTGCCAGAAAGCTTAGACATTACTTCCAGGAACACACAGTGACAGTAGTCAGCAAGGCACCGTTGGGAGACATAATCAACAATGCAGAGGCAACAGGTCGAGTCGCCAAATGGGGCATCGAACTTGCCGCTCTTGATATAGTCTATAAACCACGGACCGCCATCAAATCTCAAGCGCTTGCAGACTTTGTCGCCGACTGGACAGAGGCTATGGAGGAAACAGCACTCCCCGAGTCAGAATATTGGGTCATGCACTTTGACGGATCAAAGATGCTCAAAGGCTCGGGGGCTGGAGTCGTTCTACGTAGGCCTAAAGGTGATAAGCTTAGCTACGTGTTACAAATCCACTTCATAGCAACCAACAATGTTGCCGAGTACGAAGCTTTGCTTCATGGGTTACACGTGGCAAACGACCTAGGCGTCAAAAGAATCCTCTGTTATGGCGACTCAGATTTGGTCGCACAACAAGTAAGCGGAACATGGGATGCGAAAAGCGCAACAATGGCGGTTTACAGAGCCAAAGTTGACGAATTTGCCAAAAACTTCGTAGGCTACGAAGTCCGACATGTTCCAAGAGCTGAGAATGAGGCGGCAGACACACTTGCAAGACTGGGATCGGAACGCAAAAAGGTACCAACAGATATCTTCCTGGAGCAATTGCACAAGCCATCCATTAAAGGCGCCGATTTGATGGACCCCGACTCAGAAGAACCGGTAGAAGCGGCAAGTCTCGTTGTCTACTTAACACTGCCGGATTGGACAGTCCCATATCTCGATTTTTTAATCGACCAAAGGTTGCCGGAGGACGATGAGGTGCTAAAAAGGCAGATCATAAGGCGAGCCAAAGCATTCACGATAATAAAAGGCGAGCTATACAAGCGAAGCACATGTGGCATCTATCAGCGGTGCATACAGCCGGAGGAAGGCTGGGAAATTCTGAAGGACATACATATTGGCACCTGCGGGCATCATGCTTCCGCTAGGTCCATTGTATCCAAAGCTTTCCGCCAAGGTTTCTACTGGCTCACCGCCAAAGAAGATGCTGAGAACATCGTCAAGACATGCAAAGGTTGCCAGTTGTACGCCCGTCAACCTCACTTGCCGGCACAGGAGCTAAGGACGATCCCAATCACCTGGCCGTTCGCGGTCTGGGGCTTAGACATGGTGGGTCCCTTCAAAAAGGCGCGTGGTGGGTACACTCAGCTATTGGTCGCTGCCGACAAGTTCACCAAATGGGTCGAGGCCAAACCGATCAGCAAACTTGACGCACGGACAGCCACCAACTTTCTCTGGGGAATTATCTCTCGGTTTGGAGTTCCACACAGCATTATCACCGATAATGGCAGCAATTTGTCTCAAGGCGATATAGAAGAATACTGCAATGATCTGGGCATCCGGCTTGATTTGGCATCCGTGTCACACCCTCAATCCAATGGGCAAGTAGAGCGTACAAACGGCCTAGTCTTATCAGGACTTAAGCCTCGTCTCGAAGCTCCATTACATAGGGCAGCCGGCGCTTGGGCAGATGAGTTATAGTCGGTATTATGGAGTTTGCGCACAACGCCAAACAGATCCACCGCCTACACTCCTTTCTTCTTAGTATATGGCGCAGAGGCAGTGCTACCTACCGACATGAAGTACGATTCCCCAAGAGTTCAAGCCTACATCGAGCAAGACGTAGAAGGTGCAAGACAGGATAGCCTAGACCTGCTAGACGAAGAAAGAGACGTCGCTCTCCATCGCTCCGCCTTGTACCAGCAACAACTCCGCCGCTATCATAGCCGGAGAGTGCGGAAGCGAAGCTTCAGAACAGGTGACCTGGTTCTCCGCCTAATTCAAGATAGAAAAGGCTTGCACAAGTTATCCCCGCCATGGGAAGGACCGTTTATAGTCACAAAGGCGCTGCTCAATGGTTTCTACTACCTAGCCGACATCCGCGACGAAGAAGAAAAGAAAATGCGCAAGAAGGCGGCAGGAAAAAGGGAACCAAGCGCAAGAGAGGCATTGACGATCCATTCGAGCAAACAAGACGGCCTTGGAATATTGAGCAGCTACGTCCTTTCTACACTTAGCAATTTATAATTGTAATAAGTTAAATATGATTATGAAATAAAAGTCTATGGTTCCTCATCTGTGTTGAGATGCATGCCATCTTTTATCTTTTCTTGCAATCATATTTCCCCTATGTATCTAAGTTACCTATTTTCTAGCTCCGTGCAAAGGTTCAAACTGGTAGATACTTGCAGCTTTTGAGCCAAACTAAAGCAAAAACAAACTTTTTTGCGCCGCCTAATTCCTTTGCTTCTGATTACTTATATGCGGTTCGCCTAGTAGTATGTCTTTGACACCAACATGTTGGCTTTGGTCTCTGATTCTAAACAAATGGTCTAGCCCTGGTTGTTTCAGCTAAAGTTACCGACTGAGGTTTCGTCAACATACAAAAAGTCAAGCATATAAGTCAGGGTAAAATTAAGGCGGGCCATATAAATAGAGACAAAATAAAACTTGTCAGCCAGTTTCCGCCTAACAAGGCAACAGCAAAAGTATATACAAAATATTACAAATGTTGCATTGTTTCAGGGGCCGACAAAATAAGGCTGGGGGGCGGCAAGGACAAGAAAACATATGGCTCGGGGGAGCGTCTACATCAGGCTTGGGGGCTGACAACTTCAGCCCCGGAACTGTCACTCCCCTCCGCCTCGGCCGCGCCGGCAGCTTCAGCTCCCTCTCCGCCAGGCACAGGATGGCGCCGGTAGAAGATTGAAGTGTCCACCATGTCGGTGACTCGCGTGGCGTAGCCGGCAACGCTGTCCAGCACGGCGACCGGCTCAACCTCGCTACCGTCTTCATACGTTGACGGCATGCCTTCAGTGACGGCTTCTATCTCCGCCTCGGGGTAGTGCGCCATGAACAACCCAAGGGCAGTCTTGGCTCCACCCCGCGCCGCCGACTTCAGCGAGCTTTTGTGCAATTTGGTCGCCTGCTCCAGGATGGTGGGCACGTCGCTGAATTCGGTCGGCTCCTGACTGCCAGACGAAGTGAAGAACTTGGCGGCAAATCGTTTGGACGCCGCCAAAGTCTCGGCGATCAGCTCGCCCAGACACGCAAGGCGATCCAGGCGGGGGCTGACAACCTTGTCATCGCCTAAACCGGCGGGGACTGCATCAAAAATAAAGCCATAAGTTTGGCTCAGGCTAAAAACAACATGGCAGTATCAAAAAAGGAGCGAGAAATTACCAAGGACCGAGTTATGGAAAGCCGACAACTCAATCATATGATTTGCCAGCGCGTCCTCTGCAGTTTGGGCGCGAGAAGTCTGCTTGGATATCTCTTCCGCAGCCATCTTCTCCGCCTCCGCCAACTTGTTGCGCAGGCTTTCCAGCTCACCAGTGAGCTGGCTGGATTCCTGCGCAAACTTGAGTTGCTGGGCCTCCATCTCTTTTTGATGAGCCGCCTTCAACTCCAAGTTGGCGGCCGCCAAGTCTGAAGCTTCATTCATAAGAGCTTGCATATCAGTGGACGCCTTCAGGATATCCTGGGCGTGGTCTAGCAGTTCTACAAATATGGATTCGCTAAGCTAAATGATTGACGGAAACATAGGTCAAAAGCATAGTTGGAGAAAGGGATCAACCCTACCTTCATCTTTTTTGCGGGCCGCCTCCAGCTCGGCGATCCGCCTGTCCTTGGCCTCGCACTCCTTCTTCAGGTCGCGGTGGCGCCGATTTATCTCGACTCGCGAAAAGACGAGCTCGACGTTGGCG
Organism: Poa annua; assembly: GCA_026929855.1. Classification (NCBI taxonomy): domain Eukaryota; kingdom Viridiplantae; phylum Streptophyta; class Magnoliopsida; order Poales; family Poaceae; genus Poa; species Poa annua. Next base: position 45,040,125 of record CM049430.1, read on the forward strand.
GACACAAGGCCCTGCAAGAAAAACCAAAAGCATATAGCATATTGTCGAATAACCACTAAGCCGGCAGTCAAAGTTTCTTTTGACTAGCCATCTAAGTGCTCGGGGGAAAGACTATGTATATGCCGGAGGGGTAGAAACTTACAGATAGGTCGCCCTCCAAGTCGTCAAAGACCTGCGCGGCAAAGGCGGCAAAAGCCAAAGTTGACTCCTTGGCCTCCTTAAAGGTAGACCAAGGGTCTCTGACTTTGCCGCCTCCCGCAGTCGGAGCCGCCCTCCGAGACCCGCCGGCAGTCGTTTCCAGCAACCCTTCATTGGCGGCGCGTGATTGAGCGGCATCATCAGCCGTAGCCTCAGCCAGTAGTAGAGGAGTTGTCGGCGCGTGATCGGCGGAGGGGATCTTTGGCGGATGTAACAACCCAACATTTTATAATGTTCAAAAATCACTAAAATTTAAAACTTTTTCTTTTATTAAAATAAAATAGTAAATGCATAAGGAAACCAACTATAAAAGACTTCAAAGTTTAATATTTCAAATGGCATAGTTTAAAACATTTTATTATTCCATGAAATTTAAAACCTTAAAATATAATTTGACAAAAATGATACAAACTACAATCCATTTTATTTTAAATAAATTAGTTTCTTTATAAGTATTTGAATTGAACCACTTAGCCAAATAATCATTCCAAAAATCATTCCATCTGCTTAAATGGATTTCATCTATTTCTTCATAACATGAAATGATTAATAGAATTTAAATGAGAATATAATTAAAACAGAAATCTTTTCCAAAGTTGTTATGAAGTTTTCAAATGAAATTATCATAATATAAAATATAATGTTGCACAAATTATTTTCAATCAATACCCTATATTTCACATTTCCTAAACATTGTTATATGTGTCCTTTAATATTATGCCAAAATAAAGATAAATAAATTCAGCAAAATAAGTTTAAATAACTTAAATTCAAACATATTGAAATGTGGGTATTTTTACAAATTTATTTTAGCCAAAGGAAAATTTAAATGAGATAAAAATTCAAATTGGACTTTAAGTGTCAAAATTGTAATTAAGCAATATTTCAAAATACTAATTTTCAAAAATATTCAAAACATGCCCACAATTGGTTTAACAGAAAGAAGAACATTTTACAAATTTTTAGAAATTTATTTGACCTCATTTGGACATTTAAATCAAAAGATATGAATTAAAGAAATAAAATCAGAAAAAGAAATTAGTCGCTGACGTCAGCAGTGACGTCAGCCCATCTTCAACCTCCAGCCGAAAAACTCGCCACCGAATCCTCCACCGAATCCGAGCTCGATTCCGCGGCATTCGTTGCGGGATTTAATCTCCTATCCCGCCCTATAAAACCCCTGCGCCACGGCCTTCCTTTGCCCTCCTTTCCCCTCTCATTGTGCGCCGCCAGGCCGTTCTAATCTCTCGCCGGAGTTCATCCAGCGCCGCCGCCGTTCTTCGCCATTCTCGCAACGAGGTGAGTGCTTCCTCGCCCGAGACCGCGCTCCTCGTCTCTCCTGTTTCGTTGCGCATCTCCTCAAGCCTTGGGGCAAAATTTTGTGCAGCCCAGCGACGGATCCTTGCACGACCCGAGCACGTCGGAGTACCCCGCACCTCCGGCCGCATCCCCACACGACTCCAGGACGAACGAGACGAAGCCGACGCCACCATTTTCCCCGCCGTGAAGCGCCGCGTCCGGGGAGACCATCTACGCATCCGGGGGTGCATCGGAGGGGCTAGAGCATCCAAGCCCGACGCCGGCGCCGCCACCATCGCCACCTCCGGCGAGTTTCCGCCGCCACCCTCCGGTCATCGCGTGTAAGCCCTCCGATCTAAATCCTACGGTCTAAATTAGATCTAGCCTACGAAGGGGTATCTGTGGATCTGAACCGCCAGATCTGGATCGGGCGATCCAGATTTAAATAAGCCGAGCCGCGCTTCGGCTAAGCCAAGCCGAGCCAAGCTCAGCCGAGCCGGAGAAAGGCCAATCATAGCTCGCCACGTGGCCCAAGAATTTCTACGAATTTTCTTAAATAAATTAAAATGGCAACTTTTCAGAAAAGCCCCTGTAGTTCAACCCTGCATAACTTTTTAACCACAACTCCAAATTTAATAATTTTTATATATTTGGAAAGCTCTGGATGTGTAGAATAATTTGGATCTGACAAAATTCAAATTTGACTTAGTATAAAATATTCAAATTTCAAATGGTGAATTTGAGTATATTTGTAATAACTTTAAATCTATAAATCCAAAAATTGCAAATAAATATGTTTTAGAAACCTTGGAATATTTGTAAATTAATGCCACTGCTATAAAATATTTTTGAGCAATTTTGAATGATTTCATAGTTGTGTGTTAATTTGAATAGTTTGACCAATTTTGAAATAACTTTTAATAGAAACATTATTTTTGATTAAATCCAATTGCAATAGATTTAATTAAATGCTCCCTGTCTATTAATATTAATTATAAGATTTTGTTATAAAAATTTAGTCATAGGAAACTTTAATCTTATAATGATTCCTTTTAAATTATTTTCCAAAACTAGGAATTTATTTAAATTGCATTTATAAATTCATGCATATATTTAAAGAAATCACAAAAGTTATTTTTAGGATTCTTGTGATTTAAAATTTGCATTTCAGGCATAGCATATTCTATAGTATATTTTCATAAGGAATACTCCACCCCAATTTCTCTAAGTTAGGATTATTTTCAAACTTAGTATTTTGGGAAAAGTGCTATGCACTTAGACACTTAGTATTTTTCAAGATGGAACTGGAAGACCATTGAAGGACTTAGCCAAAAACAAGACTTCAGAAGTATCTTCAAGGAGGAAACACTTAGAAGAAAATCAAGAAGAAGTTCATGAAGGACTTGGAAGAAAACAGACTCTGGAAGCATCCCCAAGATGTCAAGCACTTAGAAGAAAAGTGAGAAGAAATTCAAGAAGACCAACCTTCCCTTTCTATTCTCTAAGTCTTTCTCTCTATCTTTCCCTCTCCTCTGAGATTTCATGAAGACTAAGTAAATCCAAGACCAGCCTCGAGGGTACAAGAATCATCAAGTCTGAAGATTCATCAAGACTACCAAGAGCTCAATCAAGGCATCACCCAGAAGAAAGTTACAAGTCTGGAGATGAAGCCTGGAGGACAACTACATCTATCTTTCTATCTTTCCCTCTTTCCTAATCTTGTCTTCTAGACTTAAACAAAATTTGATCATGATGTTATCATCTTGATGTTGTTGGATCCTAGCAGCATAGTGGGATGAAGCGGCCTGGAAACAAACCTTACATGTCCACGTACATGAGACCTGTTCCACAATTTAAGTGGCTGGCCGGGTGTCTGTCTCTCTCACTATAGTGAATGTCCAATTTACAAAGAGTTGATAATAATTGTGATCATCTTGAACAAATGACTTAGTATTTTTCTCTAAGTAGTTTGCACATCATGGCTAAGCCATTAGAGTGCTTGTTTCAAGAAGATATAAAACAAAGTAGGTTTATCCCACTTAAGACTTAGTCCTTAGTCCTTTTGGACCAACACCTTTGCCTTGCATAAACTTGAAAGATTTCCATGGCATGAAAAGGCATGTCTAGCCTTAGGAATATTTTGCACATCATACATAAACATATTTATTCATCTAGTATGTGTTTGTTTGCATAGTGGATTTGTGCTTGCTGTTGATTGTTGTATTGTGTTTGCTTATATTGTTTAGATTAAACGGAGAGCAAACGTTCGTTGTTGAAAAGAGTTTGTGAACAACGACAACATTCAAAGGCAAGTGGCACACCTCATAAACTTCCTATTTTTATGCATTACTTAGTGTATTTTTATATGCATGTGTTGCTATGCTAAACCTGTAGAATTCCTTATTCCTGTGTCTAGGTTCCTATGCAATACTTAGTAGAATTATTGTTGCTATGCAAATGTTGTTTTGTGAAAATCTAAATTCTACTAAGTTAAGAATGAAACACCTGGGTGGTAATTGGTTGTATGGTTTATGTTGAGTGGCTACTCATGTCCATTTCTATGGCGAGTATGTACACTTGAGAACGGCCACCCAGGAACAGAGGAATCTGAAGAACTCCAAGTGACGATTGCTTCCAGTGCAGCCATTGCCATATGGGCTCTGGCTTGATTGATTATGTTGCGTGGACTCTCTCCGGCTTGACAAGCAGATGTAGGGGGATGTTAGGTGGAACGGGTCAAGCCAGTATGGGGAGGGAAAATGCTTCTGAAAGATCTCGTCTCATTCTCTCCTTTCCTTATCACAAATGGTGTGTAAAGGATACTTGGGTTGAATGGGTACAATGGTGAACGTGCACAACCTCTGCAGAGTGTAAAACTAAGTACTTAGCCGTGTCCTCGGTTACGGACAATTTTGAGCAGCTGATCAAGGACGTCAACGGAGGATTCCACCATTCCAACTTCAAAAGTAAAACTTGATGGGTGAACAAGGGTAGAGTGAGATAGTGGATTTCATGCCACGGATGTCTCGAATAGAAGAAAAGTGTATTTCAAAAGAGTAGGAAAAATTGGCTTTATGCAAATTAGCCTTGAGCTCCACCAGCCAAATATGCATATAGGCTTTAGAGTTATTCCATAAGTGTCCACCATAGTGTCACTTGCCAGACTCCATTTTTAATGGAATCTGACCCACGTTGTTGCAATATTTTTCTTATTGCAGATTTGATCAGATGACGAGTGAGGTTTCGTTTAAAGGTTTCGAGTCTACAACCAACATGTTTTCGCCTGTGGCAGCATGAAAGTTATTAGAGACTCACTGCTATTGTATTCCGCTGTGTACTATGTCAATGCTAGCTTTACGCTATGCAACTTGTAACAAATATTTTGTAATTCTGGATCATCGATGTAATATAATTAATGCTTTGTTGTGATATTACATCGTAAACTGTGTGTGCAAATGAATTGATCCAGGGATTTGCACTATACACAGGTATCTGCCTTATTAAAAGTGCAGGTACGCTACAGATGGTATCAGAGCACTGTGTTGCCTGTAGGTTCGAAACCCTAGGTTTGGATAGAAATAGGATCTGGCCATAGGATTGAAAATCTATTTCATTTATTTTGCTGAAAATAAGAATTTTTCAAACATCATTCTTGCAACTATCTTATCTATTTCATTCCTAAGTTTCTTCTTTGTTTTCTTTAGATGACCGTCCTCATTGAAGCACTCAAGAAAGGACCAGTGATGACCATGACCTTGGAATGCGAGACTGAGTTTCCAAGAGCACTTAAGGATAACATGAGGAGTTTAGGTTTTGAAGGAGAAGTAGTATACAAAGGTTTTCCTTTCATGGATGAAGGCCAAGAGTATTGGTGGGTGCAAGTCCATCTATACATGAGCAAAGAAGCTGACCACAAGACTGAGGGTGACTGCATGTTCACGAACCCCATACTTCACACATCATTCTTTGATTCAGCAAGAAATGCAGCATGGAGAGCTATTGAGTACCTTGCAGAAAGACTTCATTATAGGCTTCACAACACCCAGAAGTATCTTGAAGAACTCAAGGAAGTGGAAGAGGAACTCGAAGCACTCAAGAAAAGGACAGATTAGACCACCTACCCATTAGAATAACGAGATCCGATGATGTATTGACCTATCAAATTGTGGTATGGCAGTACTATCAATTTTTGTCTTCTATGACATTAGTGTGTTTCGTTCGATAAACAATTAGTTCGGTTTTCCAAAAGAAGTTTTGAAAATTTTCACGTATGTGTTTGCTGGTGTTTGAACCTTGTCGCTTGATATTTGTTAGATGTTGATTGATTTTGTTATAGATCTGTTGCCTTGTTTTGTTTGATTGAACTAGGATTCCTCCCTAAGTACAAATAATTCAACTCATTTCTTTCTAAACCACACAGATGTCTCACCCTAATGCCAACATCAATGATTTGCATACAACTATGCGACTATTATTAGAGAACCAGAGTCAGCTGTTGAAGATGATCAATGACCAACTGCCTAAGATTGATCAAAACCATAGGGATTTTGAAGAGAACCTTATGACCAAACCAAAGGCATGCAAAACTTGTGGAGGGATAGGACATACGTCCCAAGAATGCACTGATGAGTGGCCCCATGGTCATACCGAACATCCAGTTAGGGAATGCCCCACAAGTCAGATGTCTTGCTGTTTTTGTGAAGCAACAAATCACGTTCCAACTCAACATCAACTCTACCCAGTGGTGCAAGAAGTCAGTCAGCAAGCCAAAAAGGGGATACAACAAAATCTCATGAAGCATGTGGAAGTACAAGAAAACAAGGAGGAGCACAAAAGAGATACTAGCCATATAACATGTTTTACATGTGGAGAACTAGGACATTATTCATGGGGCTGCAAAGAGAAAAGGACAGGTCAGGATACTGAACCAAATCTTCATCAAAATGAGACTGTGAGTCATACTAAGGTGAAGAATGAGATAAGAGTAAGGTCACTTCCGAAGAAATCCAAGAGTAAATCCAAGTGTTGCTATAATTGTGAAGGAGATCACCTAGCTCGAAATTGTCACATCAAACGAGACTGGACTTCTTTAATTGAGATAAAATATAGCAAACAAGATATGGAAGAGCTCTTAGCCCTGGAAACATCTAAGAAGAAGAAGAGGAACTTAAGTGACGTAACTTGCTACAAATGTAAAGACAAAGGACATTATGCTGATAAGTGCCCAGTGAAGATGAAGGAGAAATGCCTTACCCGCTCACACAAGAAAATCATCAGACTCGGGACATGTCGCAAATGCGGAGCAACAGGACACTATGTCAGAGACTGCACCGAGTGGAAGAAGAATAAATCTCTCCAAGGACCGAGTGGAAAGCATGAATGCTAAAAGCTACCTGTATCCACCACATGCCATTGTATTTTGAACACTTGTACGCTCTACACCAGAGGAATAAACAAGATTACACAAAGTTTCTAGACTGACCACAAAAATTTCTTTTAAGGGTGGTAGCCACCTAGAGAATTCAAACCCAGTCACTTAAAACCCAGAGATCTGAAACAACCTTTCTTTCCATCTTCCTAATCAGAAAAATCATCCGCTGCCAAGTTTTCAAGTTTCCATGTCAGAAATTTCATTCCTCAAAACATCTCGAGTATCAGAATCATTCAAGCCCTTGCTGTCTTTTCTAGCCTCTCCGAATCTCGGGGACGAGATTCCTTTTAAGGGTGGTAGTCTGTAACAACCCAACATTTTATAATGTTCAAAAATCACTAAAATTTAAAACCTTTTCTTTTATTAAAATAAAATAGTAAATGCATAAGGAAACCAACTATAAAAGACTTCAAAGTTTAATATTTCAAATGGCATAGTTTAAAACATTTTATTATTCCATGAAATTTAAAACCTTAAAAATTTGACAAAAATGATACAAACTACAATCCATTTTATTTTAAATAAATTAGTTTCTTTATAAGTATTTGAATTGAACCACTTAGCCAAATAATCATTCCAATAATCATTCCATCTGCTTAAATGCATTTCATCTATTTCTTCATAACATGAAATGATTAATAGAATTTAAATGAGAATATAATTAAAACAGAAATCTTTTCCAAAGTTGTTATGAAGTTTTCAAATGAAATTATCATAATATAAAATATAATGTTGCACAAATTATTTTCAATGAATACCCTATATTTCACATTTCCTAAACATTGTTATATGTGTCCTTTAATATTATGCCAAAATAAAGATAAATAAATTCAGCAAAATAAGTTTAAATAACTTAAATTCAAACATATTGAAATGTGGGTATTTTTACAAATTTATTTTAGCCAAAGGAAAATTTAAATGAGATAAAAATTCAAATTGGACTTTAAGTGTCAAAATTGTAATTAAGCAATATTTCAAAATACTAATTTTCAAAAATATTCAAAACATGCCCACATTTTACAAATTTTTAGAAATTTATTTGACCTCATTTGGACATTTAAATCAAAAGATATGAATTAAAGAAATAAAATCAGAAAAAGAAATTAGTCGCTGACGTCAGCAGTGACGTCAGCCCATCTTCAACCTCCAGCCGAAAAACTCGCCACCGAATCCTCCACCGAATCCGAGCTCGATTCCGCGGCATTCGTTGCGGGATTTAATCTCCTATCCCGCCCTATAAAACCCCTGCGCCACGGCCTTCCTTTGCCCTCCTTTCCCCTCTCATTGTGCGCCGCCAGGCCGTTCTAATCTCTCGCCGGAGTTCATCCAGCGCCGCCGCCGTTCTTCGCCGTTCTCGCAACGAGGTGAGTGCTTCCTCGCCCGAGACCGCGCTCCTCGTCTCTCCTGTTTCGTTGCGCATCTCCTCAAGCCTTGGGGCAAAATTTTGTGCAGCCCAGCGACGGATCCTTGCACGACCCGAGCATGTCGGAGTACCCCGCACCTCCGGCCGCATCCCCACACGACTCCAGGACGAACGAGACGAAGTCGACGCCACCATTTTCCCCGCCGTGAAGCGCCGCGTCCGGGGAGACCATCTACGCATCCGGGGGTGCATCGGAGGGGCTAGAGCATCCAAGCCCGACGCCGGCGCCGCCACCATCGCCACCTCCGGCGAGTTTCCGCCGCCACCCTCCGGTCATCGCGTGTAAGCCCTCCGATCTAAATCCTACGGTCTAAATTAGATCTAGCCTACGAAGGGGTATCTGTGGATCTGAACCGCCAGATCTGGATCGGGCGATCCAGATTTAAATAAGCCGAGCCGCGCTTCGGCTAAGCCAAGCCGAGCCAAGCTCAGCCGAGCCGGAGAAAGGCCAATCATAGCTCGCCACGTGGCCCAAGAATTTCTACGAATTTTCTTAAATAAATTAAAATGGCAACTTTTCAGAAAAGCCCCTGTAGTTCAACCCTGCATAACTTTTTAACCACAACTCCAAATTTAATAATTTTTATATATTTGGAAAGCTCTGGATGTGTAGAATAATTTGGATCTGACAAAATTCAAATTTGACTTAGTATAAAATATTCAAATTTCAAATGGTGAATTTGAGTATATTTGTAATAACTTTAAATCTATAAATCCAAAAATTGCAAATAAATATGTTTTAGAAACCTTGGAATATTTGTAAATTAATGCCACTGCTATAAAATATTTTTGAGCAATTTTGAATGATTTCATAGTTGTGTGTTAATTTGAATAGTTTGACCAATTTTGAAATAACTTTTAATAGAAACATTATTTTTGATTAAATCCAATTGCAATAGATTTAATTAAATGCTCCCTGTCTATTAATATTAATTATAAGATTTTGTTATAAAAATTTAGTCATAGGAAACTTTAATCTTATAATGATTCCTTTTAAATTATTTTCCAAAACTAGGAATTTATTTAAATTGCATTTATAAATTCATGCATATATTTAAAGAAATCACAAAAGTTATTTTTAGGATTCTTGTGATTTAAAATTTGCATTTCAGGCATAGCATATTCTATAGTATATTTTCATAAGGAATACTCCACCCCAATTTCTCTAAGTTAGGATTATTTTCAAACTTAGTATTTTGGGAAAAGTGCTATGCACTTAGACACTTAGTATTTTTCAAGATGGAACTGGAAGACCATTGAAGGACTTAGCCAAAAACAAGACTTCAGAAGTATCTTCAAGGAGGAAACACTTAGAAGAAAATCAAGAAGAAGTTCATGAAGGACTTGGAAGAAAACAGACTCTGGAAGCATCCCCAAGATGTCAAGCACTTAGAAGAAAAGTGAGAAGAAATTCAAGAAGACCAACCTTCCCTTTCTATTCTCTAAGTCTTTCTCTCTGTCTTTCCCTCTCCTCTGAGATTTCATGAAGACTAAGTAAATCCAAGACCAGCCTCGAGGGTACAAGAATCATCAAGTCTGAAGATTCATCAAGACTACCAAGAGCTCAATCAAGGCATCACCCAGAAGAAAGTTACAAGTCTGGAGATGAAGCCTGGAGGACAACTACATCTATATTTCTATCTTTCCCTCTTTCCTAATCTTGTCTTCTAGACTTAAACAAAATTTGATCATGATGTTATCATCTTGATGTTGTTGGATCCTAGCAGCATAGTGGGATGAAGCGGCCTGGAAACAAACCTTACATGTCCACGTACATGAGACCTGTTCCACAATTTAAGTGGCTGGCCGGGTGTCTGTCTCTCTCACTATAGTGAATGTCCAATTTACAAAGAGTTGATAATAATTGTGATCATCTTGAACAAATGACTTAGTATTTTTCTCTAAGTAGTTTGCACATCATGGCTAAGCCATTAGAGTGCTTGTTTCAAGAAGATATAAAACAAAGTAGGTTTATCCCACTTAAGACTTAGTCCTTAGTCCTTTTGGACCAACACCTTTGCCTTGCATAAACTTGAAAGATTTCCATGGCATGAAAAGGCATGTCTAGCCTTAGGAATATTTTGCACATCATACATAAACATATTTATTCATCTAGTATGTGTTTGTTTGCATAGTGGATTTGTGCTTGCTGTTGATTGTTGTATTGTCTTTGCTTATATTGTTTAGATTAAACGGAGAGCAAACGTTCGTTGTTGAAAAGAGTTTGTGAACAACGACAACATTCAAAGGCAAGTGGCACACCTCATAAACTTCCTATTTTTATGCATTACTTAGTGTATTTTTATATGCATGTGTTGCTATGCTAAACCTGTAGAATTCCTTATTCCTGTGTCTAGGTTCCTATGCAATACTTAGTAGAATTATTGTTGCTATGCAAATGTTGTTTTGTGAAAATCTAAATTCTACTAAGTTAAGAATGAAACACCTGGGTGGTAATTGGTTGTATGGTTTATGTTGAGTGGCTACTCATGTCCATTTCTATGGCGAGTATGTACACTTGAGAACGGCCACCCAGTAACAGAGGAATCTGAAGAACTCCAAGTGACGATTGCTTCCAGTGCAGCCATTGCCATATGGGCTCTGGCTTGATCGATTATGTTGCGTGGACTCTCTCCGGCTTGACAAGCAGATGTAGGGGGATGTTAGGTGGAACGGGTCAAGCCAGTATGGGGAGGGAAAATGCTTCTGAAAGATCTCGTCTCATTCTCTCCTTTCCTTATCACAAATGGTGTGTAAAGGATACTTGGGTTGAATGGGTACAATGGTGAACGTGCACAACCTCTGCAGAGTGTAAAACTAAGTACTTAGCCGTGTCCTCGGTTACGGACAATTTTGAGCTGCTGATCAAGGACGTCAACGGAGGATTCCACCATTCCAACTTCAAAAGTAAAACTTGATGGGTGAACAAGGGTAGAGTGAGACAGTGGATTTCATGCCACGGATGTCTCGAATAGAAGAAAAGTGTATTTCAAAAGAGTAGGAAAAATTGGCTTTATGCAAATTAGCCTTGAGCTCCACCAGCCAAATATGCATATAGGCTTTAGAGTTATTCCATAAGTGTCCACCATAGTGTCACTTGCCAGACTCCATTTTTAATGGAATCTGACCCACGTTGTTGCAATATTTTTCTTATTGCAGATTTGATCAGATGACGAGTGAGGTTTCGTTTAAAGGTTTCGATTCTACAACCAACATGTTTTCGCCTGTGGCAGCATGAAAGTTATTAGAGACTCACTGCTATTGTATTCCGCTGTGTACTATGTCAATGCTAGCTTTACGCTATGCAACTTGTAACAAATATTTTGTAATTCTGGATCATCGATGTAATATAATTAATGCTTTGTTGTGATATTACATCGTAAACTGTGTGTGCAAATGAATTGATCCAGGGATTTGCACTATACACAGGTATCTGCCTTATTAAAAGTGCAGGTACGCTACAGCGGAGCACCTGAAGCCGGAGCTGGAGGTTGGCGTCGAGCGTCAGCCATGAAGCTGCCGGCAGGGAGCGGGGGAGTTGGCGGCACGGTGGCCGGCGAGCCGCCTTGCGGGCGCTTTCCTTTGCCAAGGAGCCTGGTCGTCAACCGGGAGGTTGCGACCCTTTCCCTGTCAAACAAAAAGCAAGCACAATAAGTCAGCCAATGTTCAAAGGGTTCGCCATCTGGAAAAGGCAAAGTTGAGTACCTTCGGGGGATGTTAATGCCCGCATTCTCGCCAATGTTGGCGAGAGTCGGCTCGGTAGCCGATGCGATCCGTTTCTTCCTCTCGGCGTTCGCCGTGGAGGAAGCAGCGCCGGACGCCTTGCGCTTCTTCGTCTTCCCGGCTTCCGACTCGTAGAAGTCCGGAGCCAGGTCATCCTCCCCCAACTCGGAGAGCTGAAAAAGAAGACGAGTTAAAGGAACTCAATCCTAGCCGGCGAAGCTGTCAAACAAGGGGTAAAGGAAGAAAATATTCACCTCGAGGGGAGGATTGTCGTGGGTGTGCATGGGCACACCCTCGATCGCCTTCAACGACCCCGCCTTGACGAGGCTACGGAGCTGGAATGCCAGGTCGGCGACCAGCAATATCTCTTCGCTCACGCGAAGAGAGGCTGTGTCAGTAGGCGAATACTGACACATCTTGTGCGGGCTGTACCGCAAGGGGAGGATTTGCCGGCCGAGCCAGCAAATGACGGTGTCGACCCCATCCAGCTGGGAGGGAGCCATCGTCCTCGTGAGGAACTCGATCCGCCTTTGAACAAGGCGGAGTTCCTCCGTCAATCTGGGCACCGCCTCGTCCCAGCATGGGCGAGGCATGGGCGGCGCGTTGACGAATGCCGGAATGCCGATTTGACGGCCCGGCGCTGCCATGTCTTGGCAGTAGAAGAATGTGGAGGTCCAGCCCTTGACGGACTCGAGGTATGGTATCTTAGGATACCATAGGCGGCCTTGGCGGCAGTTGAAGGTGACGCTGCCGCAGGTCGCCAGCCCGCCGTCCGGCACCTTCTGTCGCCGGCAACGGAAACAGTATCTAAAGAAGTCTAAACTAGGCCTAATACCTAGATAGCCTTCGAAAAGATCTGTGAAGCCGGCTAAGACTAATATACTATTGGGTGCGATATTATGGGGCTGGAGCCCGTAGTGATCTAAGACCTCACTAAAGAAGGCGGAAGGCGGAAGCGCCATTCCCCTGACCAGGTGGGAGGTAAGGATTACCCGTTCTCCGGCTTCCGGAGCTAGGATGATGTCTCCAAGGGCGGCCCTCCACCGGCAATCCTCCCGAGTGGGAAGGTAGCCGACTGCCTCCAAATCTTGGAGGGCGTCCTCGTCGACGATGGAAGGCAGCCAATAGCGGGACCCGAGGTCCGGCGCTTCTTCTTCCTCGTCGCCGGGGGCGCTCGCCGCCGCCGCCGCGGTGGTTGGTGGAGGAGCGAAAAAGCCCGCCGCTGGCGCGCGTGTGGCAGAAGCCCGAGGAGGGACGGCGGAGACATTGCCCGCCGTCGCCGCCGTCGCGGGACGAGTAATGGCGCCGCCCATCGGCGTCGCAAGCGCGGCCGCGGTCGCCGGGCCGCTCGACGCCGTCGAATGAGCGGGACCGGTGGACATCGCCGCGAGGAAAGGTTGCCGGCGGAGAAGAGTTCGCCGGAGTTCGTTCGGAGACGAGGAGCGAGGAAGTGGAAGAGACAAGGGCGCACGGAGAGCAAAGGCAGGGTAAAGGAAATGGACCGTTTGGCTACCTATTTATAGGGCTAGGCGTTGCTCCCTGTGCAACGGTGTTTTTAGTCGGACACGTGTCCAGCATCGTTTGCAGCCCATGATCGCACGATCTCCACGCCTCCTCTTTTCCCGCAATTTGTGATCGTGGCGAGATTCCCGCCTAGGCTGTTTTCAAACTGTCGAGAAGCCGGCTAGGTGGAAACCGCCAAGAAGAATGCTCGGCAAAGATTGCCGAGCAGCCGTCTTTTCCCATGATGGATAAAGGCGGCCGCATGTCAACATCAAGACACGCAAGCCTCGTTCGTTTTCAGAATGGTTCAAGTCCTGCAGCCGCCAACCTTGGCAGATGAAGAATCAAGGAGAAGCCGGCGCCTGGAGAACTTCAACCTTTCTGGGGGCTAATGTTGGGGATATATCAACTAGGGGTATAACCAGCATGGATCAATCCGGCTAGTCCAGGGTGGCCCAAGGGTGGTAAGGCCAAGGCCTGCCGGGCGGCCCAGATAGCTGACGTGCAAGGAAGTAGGCGGACGGTCCAGGGAAGGCGGAAGGCCTAAAGCCCATCAAGCCACCGAGCCCAAGACGGAAGGCGGCAACTAAGCCGGCTAGGTCTAGGACTCTAATTACTTGCCGGACAAGTACTTGCCTTGTATCCTGGGGTCTGGCCGCCTATATAAGCCGGCCACCAGGAAGCCTTTAAGGCACGCTTCGATACGCATCAAACACATTGTAACCTGTTCACGGCTTTTGCCTCATAGTGAATTATAGCAGCACGTAGGATCCCGCCACCGCTGTGGGATCCGAAGCTGGGTAAACTCGCCGTGTTCAATCCCAACCTCGACGACACCAACCTTCTTCCCCACAATCCATACGTAGGCTAGAGGACCCCCGTCTCCTATCAATTATGCCGATACCACGACAATAAAAGACCTACTATTTTTACCTACTGTATTATTAGTGTTTTCAATAGTATGCATGACAGGTTTATTACTGTTATATATTATGCTATTCAAACCTTTTTAGGATATCCATATGACCACCTTGGTAGTGACCTATTATAATTTAGTGGAAGTACATGCTGCAAAAATGATTGTTTTATGGTAGATGTGATAAGTGAAAATTCACTAAATTAATTTACCGCATGGGTGGATTGGTTCGATTGAGGAGGTTTCAAGTTGAGTGGCTACTCAGGGGTCGGGTCTACGGCTGCCTGAGTTTGCTCACTTGTGGATGACCACCTAGGGCTTTGAGATTTGATGTTGCCCTGCGTATAGTCGCTTACCGTGCAACGACTAGTCATATGGGCTCTATCTTGATTGATTAAGTTGTGTGGACTCTTCCCGGCTTGAAAGGATTTGTATAGGCATAAAACTTGCCGGAGTTTACCGTGCAGAGTCGCCTAACACCCCCGGAGTTTACCAGGTGTAGTGACCAGAAACGCCTGAGTTTACCGTGCGTAGTCACCAGGCACACCGGAGTTTACCGTGTGTAGCCATTAAGAACGCCGGAGTTTACCGTGAGTAGCCATTGACACAGTGGAGTTTACCATGTGTTGTCGCCAGACACGCCGGTGTTTACCGTGCGTTGTCACCAGGCACACCGGAGTTTACCATGTGTAGCCATTAAGCACGCCGGAGTTTACCGTGCGGAGGCACTGACACACTGGAGTTTACCATGTGTTGTTGCTAGACACGCCGAAGGTTACCGTGCGTAGTCACCAGTCACACTGAAGTTTACCGTGTGTAGCCATTAAGCACGACGGAGTTTACTGTGCGTAGCCATTGACACAGTGGAGTTTACCATGTGTTGTCGCGGTCTCACTGGATTTTACCAGTGTTACTTTTTTAATTGGTGGAACAGGTCAAGCCAGCAGTGGTGGGAAAATACTTCTGGAAGATCTCATCTAAATCTTCTCCTTTTCCTCCTCACTAAATGAGTGTAGAGGATAGTTAGGGTTGGTTGAGTCTCGTGGTGAAAGTGCACACACTCTCGAGAGTCATAAAAATCTAAGATCTTAGCCGTGTCCCCGTCATCGGACAATTTGAGTGACTACACAAGGTTGTATACTGAAAAATCTCTTCATTCCAATTTCTTAAATAAAATTTTATGAGTGAACTCGGGTAGGAGATACGGATGCGTCCGTTATGTGTAAAGAAGATGATTTTAAAAAATGATTTATCAAAGGACAAAACTTGCTTTAAGCAATAGCCTTGAGCTCCACCCGCCAAATATGCATGTAGAAATAGTCATGCCATTTGTATCCACCATAGTATCACTCGCCAGCACAATTCAATTGTGATGACCCTTTATAGCTGGGCAGCAACTAAACCATGCAGATTCGACAGCCGACGAGTGATGTTTCGATATGATTTCGAGTCTACAACCAACATGCCTTGCCTGTGGCACATGAAGATGATGAGGCTCATTGTATCTACTGTTTTCCGCTATTGCTCTTTAAATTTTGCTAGCCTTTTTAGGTTATGCAAGTTGTAAGGGATATTTGTAACACGGGATCATGCGATTTAATAAAGTATTTGAAACTTTTGCATGATATACATCTAAAACTGTGGTGCTAGCATTTGATCCAGGGACTAGCACATTAACACAGGGATTTCCACCCTATTATAAAAGGTGAGGTCGTTATAGTGGGGCCACCCTGGCACACCTATGGCTGTGCCCTTTCGCGTACTTGAAACTCCCGAAAACCTAATACCACTACGGTGTCCAGAATTCCTCTTCCCCGCCACCACGAGGCGGAGAAGACAGAGAGAGAAAAGCTCTCCGGCGGGCTGCGTTGCCGCCGGGGAAATCCCCTCCCGGAGGGGGGGAAATCATCGCCATCGTCACCGTTATCGATCTTCACTCCATCACCATCGCCAACACCACCATCTCCACCGCCGACGCCGTCATCTCCATCGGTCCACTCCGTTCCCGCTGTAACATCTAGGGTTCAACCTTGTGTATTGGATAGGGGAAACTCTCCCGGTGTTGATTACTTTTGTTATTGATGCTATTGAGTGAAACCGTTGAATTAGGGTTTATGTTCAGATTGTTATCCATCATTATATCATCTCTGATCATCTACCATATGATGTGTTGTGAGTAGTTCGTTGAGTTCTTGAGGACATGGGAGAAGTCTAGATGTTAGTAGTGAACTATGTTGAGTAATATTTAATGTTTTGATATTTAAGTTGTGGTGCCATTCTTCTAGTGGTGTCATGTGAACGTCGACTACATGACACTTCACCTTTATGGGCCAAGGGAATGCATCTTGTACTCGGTTATCATTGGTGGGGTTGCCGGAGTGACAAAAACCTAAATCCCCATTGATATTCGGATGCACAAGGGATAGCAGAATCTCAGAGTTTAAGGATATGGTTAGATTTATCTTAATTACTTTCTTTTATTTTCGGATGCTTGCAAGGGTTATAATCATAAGTATGTATTAGTCCTAGGAAGTGCATTAGCATAGGTTCACCCACACGACACTTATCCAAACACTAAAGATTAACCATCAATATGAAGCGAAAGCACTAGACATTATTACCGTGTGTCCTCAAGAACGTTTGGTCATCATAAGTAAACAAATCGGCTTGTCCTTTGCTCTCAAAAGGATTGGTCCACTCGATGCAATTATAATTGCCGCGCTCTATTTACTCACACTTTATTTATCTGTTATATCAAAGTCTGATGAAAACTTGTCTGCTAGTGTTTAAAGTGAAATCCTCATCAAAACCACTTGTCAACACCTTCTACTCCTCGTTGGGTTCGACACTTTTATTTATCGAAAGTACTGCGATACACCGCCTATACTTGTGGGTCATCACCAGGCGGCTGCAGGAAGTTCTCTGCTTCTTCCCAAAGAGTTGGCCGGACATTTCCCATTAAGCTCTCCGGACGTGCTGCTACCCATGGAGCTCGCCGGCCACTGGATGCTCGAGCGACGGGATGGAGGAGGCCGGAGAATAGGAGCGGAGGGGGGGCAGAGGGATGGAGCATCTCCTTTCTTCATGGCGCCTCAAGGTGGCATGGCAGCGGCGGTAGAGGGAGCGTTGTGGCTGTCCGTCAGGAATCTATTCGTGTCCGCGAAAATCCACTTAGAAAATAATTGGGCTTGGGCTGACGGGCCCTTTGGCACCCGTTACCATTTACAAGCCTATTGCAATATGCTCCACTCAACACGTGACCATCCATCATAAACACCCTTAACTGGAACCTTGGTCATCAAATAAGCTTCAAGAGCCCAACACATGAACTCCACTATTTCCATGGACACGATCTATAAAGATATCTCAATACAAACATTAGTCCATGGGATTGTCATTTAATTACCAAAACCACACATGAGGGAGCATGCTCTTTCAATAGGGAACTGACACTGTGGCATCTTGTTAATATGTTAGTCTTAGATAATGAATAAAACCATATAAAATGCATATAAAACATCTCATAAGTGATATAATACAAGCATGGAACATAAGAAATTGTAGATACGCTGGAGACGTATCAACATCCCCAAGCGTTCTACTCGTCCCGAGTAGGCAAGAACGATAAAAAGAATAATTTCTGAAGAGACATGCTTTCTCACAATCTTGATCATATAATAATGTAAGGCATGTAAACTGAGGTCAAATGAATAAGTGATGGAGTTTATATTTATATCAAATGAGTAATAAATAAAAAAGTAGGCAAAGCAAAGCAAAGATTTCAATGATATAGTATTAGATAGCAATCAACCGTGCAAAGTAAATATTAGAGATGATTTAAGCTTCAAGAACAACAGTATAATCATCTAATGCTTCTAACAAACATGACAACTTTGTGAAAGGATCAAGTCAAGCAATAACAATATGCATGTAGAAGATCAACTCCTTATTTGTTCACGAGAAAAAAACAAGCGTTCAATGTTGGTTCCTGGCACCAGGATGTTTTGGCTAAGATAACGTTAGCGGGGGTTTGGAAGGCCAACGGTAGAAAGTCTTACAAAGCTGCAAGTGATCATTAGACAAGAGGAAGTCTTACAATCGAAGCTATGCAAGGAGTAGTGATTTCCACACAACGGATGCACATAGAGCTATAAGTGTATGAAAGCTCTCCAATGGAACTAGTGGGGGTGCATCCAACTTTCTTGCTCACGATGACCTAGAGCACTTTTGAGGAGGCTCATCATTGGAATATACAAGCCAAGTTCTATAGTGTAAACTTCCCCACATAGTTATGCAAATAAGACATGAAAACTCTCTCATATGGAGTAAAGGTGCTAAACGTGAGCACAAATGATGATCATAAATGATATGGTGCGATAATATGAGCACAAGTGATGACTATGAATGATATGCTGTTGTAATATGAGAACAAGTGATGACTATGAATGATATGGTACTGTAACATGAGCACAAGTGTGTGATAAAGAATAGTAATGCTGCCCCCTTTTTTCTGTTTCTCTTTTCGATGGCCTCCATGGCTCTTTTCACTTTTAGGGCAAGCATTCTAATATGATGGTATGACAACACACTATTGATACAAGTAGCTAATATGAATATAACATAATGAATATGAAACATGGGTAAAACCGCACATCAGCTTTATAGAATCAGGCAAAGCAATATATAAGTAATGAATGACAACAAGTCATGTAATGTAAGATGGATGTTGCATGGCAGTGTATCTCGGAACAGCTATAGAAATGCTGTAGTAGGTAGGTATGGTGGATGTTTTGAGAAAGATATTTGGCTTATGTGTAGGAGAACATGATGAAGATGTCCCACGAGTTTGGATGTACCCACG
The DNA here is from genome assembly GCA_026929855.1 of Poa annua. Taxonomy (NCBI): domain Eukaryota; kingdom Viridiplantae; phylum Streptophyta; class Magnoliopsida; order Poales; family Poaceae; genus Poa; species Poa annua. The sequence goes on from CM049430.1 coordinate 45,059,479, forward strand.
AAGTATGCACCAACTCTCAATGTGAGAAAGGGCAATGCAAAGTACCGAAGAGGCTAGCAATAGGGTGGTGGAAGTGCCATGAAAACCGCAGCTTTATAACTCACAAGTAAAAAGATTTCAAATAAAAATATGATCTTACAAGGCATAATGAAAATCACTCCAAGAGGGTTCGTGGCAAATGACAAAGTCACTGTTGGCTTCCCCGACCGTAGCGCATAACACAAAGTCATTACGGTTGCCTTTGGCATGAAGAAGTCATATATCATTATGCTATTAGATATGAGAGTATGACATAAGATAAACAATGAGATATGAGAGTATGACATAAGAAAGCTAACAACTCTAGCAAGAGATGCATGAAAAACAAGATCTAGAAAGCATAGCAGTAGCAAGAGAAGAATACTCAACAAATATAAGTGAAGAATACGAGTATTCAAAAGAAAAAGCGGAGCGCGTCTCTCTCCCACAAAGGAATGCTAGGGTCCGTTTTATTCGTAGAATGAAAAAAAAAACTAAACCAATAACAAAAAAACGCTTCAAGAAAAGCACATATGATGGGGCAGAATTAAAATAGAGTTTTACTAGGAAGGACATGATAGTTTGTTGATGAAGTTGTGGATGCCTTGGGCATCCCCAAGTTTTGACGCTTGATTCTTCTTGAAATATGTTGGGGGTGACCCACTGGGGCATCCCCAAGCTTTGTCTCTTATATCTTCTTGATCACATCATATCATCCTTCTCTATTGATCCTTAAAAACTTTCTCCACACCAAACTTAGAGTGAACTTCATTAGAGGGTTCATGAATAACCAAAAATTCTCATATTCTGTATGAACACAATTGCTACCAATGCTACTGGATAATAGCTACAGCCACTGATACTTTATGGAACAAAAAGATTCAATCAACATAGCAAAAGAGGCATTGCAAAATAAATGGCATAATCTGTCAAAAACAGAACATTCTGTAAAGACGAATTTTTTCGAGGCAGTTAACTTGCTTAGATCCGAAAACTCAAGACTAATGAAAGTTGCATATATATCTTATGATTACGCACAAAAAATCACAGGTCATTTATTTTTTCTATGATTGTTACGAATTTAACGGTGGACTGCAGAAAATTGTTCCTGCGCAGGAATCCAAATCTAGCATCAACTTTTAACTAGAGGCTTAACTTTACACAACAATGCAATAAAGTGAAGATAGAAAGTAATTTCTACAGAGGTAGGCATGGTCCTTGACAAAAAAAATAACAGAAATAAAAAGTGGGTTGTCTCCTATAAGTGCTTTTCTTTAACGCCTTTCAGTTAGGCACAGAAAGCAAAACTCAAGTATTATCCAAATCAAGAACAAAAATCCTCTCAACTATGCATTGTATTTTATCTATATAAGATTCAGAGATTCCTCTTTCATTTCTTTTAGGTTTGCTACATTCATCAAATGGGTTTTGAGGGACAATCCAATCAAAATTTTCTTCGAAAGCTTCATGCATAGCTACAAGTTTAACATGTATTGGTACTTTCATTTCCTCCCCTCTGGTAGGATCGGTTTTCACCAGTTTTTCAAGTGCATTAATAACATCTATACATGAGCCTAGAATATTAAAACGATCAAAGACTTTCCTAGCTTCTATAGCAACATCACCAAATGCTTTAAGCAAGGTTTTCATAATAAAATCTTTCTTTTAAGCATTTTTAACACCATGAGGATTGACAAACTGTAGCGTACCTGCACTTTTAATAAGGCACATACCAGTGTATAGTGCAAATCCATGGATCGATTCGTTTGCACACACAGTTTACAATGTAATATCACAACAAAGTATCCATTTTATTACATCGATGATCCAGACTTACAAAATATTCAATACAAGTTGCATAGCATAAAGCTAGCTTCGAAAGAGTAAACAGCGGAAATACAATAGCAGTGGGTCTCCAACAACTTCATGTTGCCACAGGCGAAAACATGTTGGTTGCAGACTCGAAATCCCTTAACGAAACCTCACTCGTCATTTGAATAACCTGTAACAAATAAATTTTTGCAACAGAGTGGGTTAGATTCCATTAAAAATGGAGTCTGGCAAGTGACACTATGGTGGACACTTAATGGAATAACTCTATAGCCTATATGCATATTTGGCTGGTGGAGTTCAAGGCTATTTTGCATAAAGCCAATTTTTCCTATCTCTTTGGAAAACACTTTCTTCAAATTAAGACAAGTATGGCATGAAAACCATAAATCTCATCTTCCCTTGTTCACCCATCAAGTTTTATTTCTGAAGTTGGAATGATGGAATCCTCCGTTGACGTCCGTGATCAGCTGCTCAAATTGTCCGTACCGGGGACACGGCTAAGTACTTAGTTTTAAAATCTGCAGAGGTTGTGCACGTTCACCATTGTACCCACTCAACCCAGGTTATCCTTTACACACCATTTGTGATAAGGAAAGGAAAAGAATGAGACGAGATCTTTCAGAAGCATTTTCCCTCCCACTCTGGCTTGACCCGTTCCACCTAACATTCCCCTACATCTGCTTGTCAAGCCGGAGAGAGTCCACGCAACATAATTGATCAAGCCAGAGCCCATATGGCAATGGCTGCACTGGAAGCAATCGTCACTCGGAGTTCTTCAGATTCCTCTGTTCCCTGGGTGGCCATCCACAAGTGCACTCTCAGGTTGACAACCCCCATGCTCATGGCCCCAAGTATAGTAGAAACTACCTTAGGCGAAGACAACCACAAGCACAGTCCTGAGTAGCCACTCAACATAAACCATTCAACCAATCCACCCAGGTGTTTCATTAACTTAGTGGATGTGTACTCCCAGGTTGACAACCACCATGCTCATGGCCCTAAGTAGAATAGAAATTCATCCCAGGCGACGACAACCATGAGCATAGCCCTGAGTAGTCACTTAATATTTTGTAAAACTTTTCATCAATGGCATAGCATCAATATTTCTGCTAAGTATGATATAGGAACCTAGACACAAGAGTAAGGGAATTCTACACAGGTTTAGCATAGGAATACTATCCTACACATGCATATAAAAATACACTAAGTAACGCATATAGAAAATAATAGGAAGTTTATGAGGTGTGCCACTTGCCTTTGAATGTTGTCGTTGTTCACAAACTCTTTTCAACAACGAATGTTTGCTCTCCGTTTAATCTAAACCATATAAGCAAACAACAATACAACAATCAACAAACAGCAATCATCAAACCTACATGCTCATATCTAGTGAAAAAACAAGTTTTGTAAAGTTCTAAGGAAAACATGTCAAGCATGAAATCTTTTAAGTTAATGCAAAGCAAAAATGTGTGTCAAAATGACTAAGGACTAATGTCATAAGTTGAATAAAATATTTTGTTTTATATCATCTTGAATAAGCCCTCTAATGGCTTAGTCTTGATGTGTAGAAATATTTAGAGAAGATACTAAGTCATTTCTTCAAGATGATCAACAATTATTATCAACTCTTTGTAAATTGGACATTCACTATAGTGAGAGAGACAGACACCCGGCCAGCCACTTAAATTGTGGGACAGGTCTCATGTACGTGGACATGTAAGGTTTGTCTCTAGGCCGCTTCATCTCACTATGCCGCTAGGATCCAACAAACTTCAAAGATGATAACATCATGATCAAAATTTGTTTAAGTCTAAAAGACAAGATTAGGAAAGAGGGAAAAGATAGAAAGAAAGATGTAGTTGTCCTCCAGGCTTCATCTCCAGACTTGTAACTTTCTTCTGGATGATGTCTTGATTGAGCTCTTGGTAGTCTTGATGAATCTTCAGACTTGATGATTCTTGTATCACCGAGGCTGGTCTTGGAATTAACTTAGTCTTCATGAAGTCTTAGATAAGAAGGAAGAAAAGAGAGAGAGCAAGACATACTTAGAGAATAAAGGAGGTTGGTGTTCTTGAACTTCTTCTTGCTTTTCTTCTAAGTGCTTCTACTCCTTGAAGATACTTCTGAAGTCTTGTTTTGGCTAAGTCTTTCAATGATCTTCTAGCTCCATCTTGAAAATCCTAAGTGTCTAAGTGTATAACACTTTACCAAAATGCTAAGTTGAAAATAATCCTAACTTAGAGAAAATAATGAAGAGGAGTTTTCCTATGAGGAGTATACTATATAATAAAATAAGTTATGCATGAAATGCACTTTTTAAATCCTAAGAAATATCATACAAAATTTGTGATATTTATAAAGTATGCATTTGGCTATAAATGAGATTTAATTAATTTCTATTTTTGGAAAATATAATAAAAGGAATAATTATAAGATTAAAGTTTTCTATGATTAATTTTTTATAATAAAATTTTATAAATAGTGTTAATAGACAGGGAGCATTTAATAAAATTTATAGCAATTTGATTTAATCAAGAATAATATTTCTATTAATAGTTATGTTGAAAATACTCAAACTATTCAACTTAAATATATAACTATGAATTCATTCAAATTTTACTCAAAAATATTTTATAACAGAGTCATCACACTACAAATATTCTAAAGTTTCTAACACAATTTTATTTGTAAGTTTTGAATTTACTGATTAAAAGTTATGACAAAAATACTCAAATTCACCATTTGAAATCTGAATATTTTAAACTAATTCAAATTTGAATTTTGGCAGATCCATAATATTCTACATGTCGAGGGCTTTCCAAATATATAAAAATATTTAAATTTGGATATGTGAGTAAAAAGTTATAACAAATCTAAGTTACAGGGGCTTTTCTGCAAAACTGCTATTAAATTATATTCGGAAAATTAAAAAAAAATCCAGAGACACGTGGCGCGATCGGATTGGATGACTCGGGCTCGGCTGGGGCTTGGCTTAGCCGAAAGGCGGCTCGGCTCGGCTCGGCTTATTTAAATCTGGATCGTCCGATCCAGATCTAGCAGTCCAGATCCAATGGTACCCATTCGTAGGCTAGATCTAATTTAGGCCGTAGGATTTCGATCGGAGGGCTTACCCGCGTTGACCGGAGGGTGGCGGCGGAAACTCGCCGGAGGTGGCGATGGTGGCGGCGCCGGCGTCGGTCGAGGACGGGGTCCATGCTCCCGTTGGTTCCCGGGCTCGGGGAGGTGACGAGGGGGCGCGGCGTGACACGGCACGGTTGATGGTGGCGATGATATCCGCTCGGCCGTCCCGGAGCGGCGGCGGGCCATGGTCGAAGGTGCTCGGGCGCCGGCGAGCTTTGCTTGCCCGGGACCCGCACGATTGATAGAGGAGGAGACACAGAGATGGTGTCCACGGATGCGCACGAGCAGGGGAGGAGAGGGGAGGAGGTCTCAGGGGTGGGGGCTGCTTTTCTCGCCGGAACTCGAAGGAAAAAGAGGCGGCGGCTCGGTGAAGTCCGGCGACCAATTTCTTCCGCTTGGCGGTACGAAACAGAGAGGAAGGAGAGGGCAAACGGAGGCGGGGACGCGGGGTTTATATGGAGGCAGAGGAGGGAACAAATCCCGCAAACAACTCGCCGGATTTTGGAAAGGAAATCGCGGCGGGATTCTCGGCCGGAGGTTGAAGACGATGCTGACGTCAGCATGACGTCAGCAATTTTTCTTTTTCTTTTCTGAATTTTCTTTTAATTCATATCTTTTGATTTACTTGTCCAAATGATGTCAAACAAATTTCTAAAAATTTGTAAAATTATTATCTTTATGTTAAACCAGTTGTGGGCATGTTTTGAACATTTAAAAAATTAATTATGTTGAAATATTCATAAAATGCAATTTGCCCTTTTAGGTCTATTTTGAAAATATTAATTTAATAATTTCATTTGGGGATAAATTAAATTTATGAAATTACCACATTCTTATATGGTTGATATTAAGTTATTTTAAACACATTTTTAATAACCATTCACTTTTATTTTTGGTATAGTAATAGAATATAAATATTTTTAAGGTAATTGGAAATATATTGGATTCAATTTTAATTCAATTTTATTTTATGCACCATTATATTTCATATTAAGATAAATCATATGAACTTCACAAAACAACTTTGAAAAAGATTTTAGATTCAATGTATTCCTTATATAGAGTATATTAATCATTTCATGTTTTGAAAATAAATGAAAATCATTTAAGCTAATGAAATGTTGATTTGGGCTGTTGAGTAATTATAAAATCTATGAGGTTTTAAGTTATAAACTATATACTTGTAACATCCAATTTATGTTTTGAGCTCAGGTAAATGAATAATAATCTTCTCGCAAATAGACAATGTTTTCAATAGTTTAAGATAACACTTGTAATTATTATTTTAATTTATTTATAGCTAAGGCTAAGTGGTTGAAATCAATTACTTATAAGTAACTATTTACTTAAAATAAAATGGTTTGTACTTTATAAAACATTTGTCAAATTACATATTAAGGTTTTTGAAATACAATGGATAATGTAATGTTTAATTGGAAATAAATTTTGAAAATAATGACACATTGGAAATTTTGAAATAAATAGACCTTTTCAAATTGGTTGAAATCTTTTATAGTTAGATTTCTTATGCATTTTAATATTTTATTTTAATCAAAACAAAAGTTTTAAATTTTAGTGATATTTGAACATTCCAAAATGTTGGGATGTTACAGACTACCACCCTTAAAAGGAATCTCGTCCCCAAGATTCGGTGAAGCTAGAAAGACAAAGCAAGTGCTTGGAATGATTCTGATAAATCGAGAGGTTTTGAGATATGCAATGTTTTGATATGGAACTTGAAAAACTTGTAGGGGATGATATTTCTGATTGGGAGGCTAGAAAGAAAAATAGCTTGGGATCTCTGGGTTTAAGCGACTAGGTTTAAATTATCTGGGTGGCTACCACCCTTAAAAGAAAAGTTTTGTTGATACTCAAACATTCTAACTTATACAAGATATTCAAGACAATTAATTACAAACAGCATCTTACAAACATCGAGCACAAGGTTCAAACACAAGCAACACATACGTAAAAATTTCAAACTTCTTTTGAGAAATCGAACTAATCGTTTTATCGAACGAAACACACCAATGTCATGGAAAGACAAAATTGATAGTACTGCCATACCACAATTTGATAGGTCAATACATCAACGGATCTCGTTATTCTAATGGGTAGGTGGTCTAATCTGTCTTTTTCATGAGTGCCTTGAGTTCTTCCTCAACTTCCTTGAGTTCTTCAAGATGCTTCTGGCTGTTGTGAAGTCTAAAATAAAGTCTTTCTGCAAGATACTCGATGGCTCTCCATGCTGCATTTCTTGCTGAATCAAAGAATGATGTGTGAAGTATTGGGTTGGTGAACATGCAGTCACCCTCAGTCTTGTGGTCAGCTTCTTTGCTCTTGTATAGATGAACTTGCACCCACCAATACTCTTGGCCTTCATCCATGAAAGGAAAACCTTTGTATATTGCTTCTCCTTCAAAACCTAAACTCTTCATGTTATCCTTAAGTGCTCTTGGAAACTCTGTCTCGCATTCCAAGGTCATGGTCATCACTGATCCTTTCTTAAGTGCTTCAATGAGGACGGTCATCTAAAGAAAACAAGAGAAGAAACTTAGAAATGAAATAGATAAGATAGTTACAAGAATGATGTTTGAAAAGTTCTTATTTTCAGCAAAATAAATGAAATATATTTTCAATCCTATGGCCAAATCCAATTTATATACAAACCTAGGGTTTTGAACCTACAGGCAACACAGTGCTCTGATACCATCTGTAACGTACCTGCACTTTTAATAAGGCAGATACCTGTGTATAGTGCAAATCCCTGCATCGATTTGTTTGCACACACAGTTTACGATGTAATATCACAACAAAGTATCCATTTTATTACATCGATGATCCAGACTTACAAAATATTCAATACAAGTTGCATAGCATAAAGCTAGCTTCGAAAGAGTAAACAACGGAAATACAATAGCAGTGGGTCTCCAACAACTTCATGTTGCCACAGGCGAAAACATGTTGGTTGCAGACTCGAAATCCCTTAACGAAACCTCACTCGTCATTTGAATAACCTGTAACAAATAAAATTTTGCAACAGAGTGGGTCAGATTCCATTAAAAATGGAGTCTGGCAAGTGACACTATGGTGGACACTTAATGGAATAACTCTATAGCCTATATGCATATTTGGCTGGTGGAGTTCAAGGCTATTTTGCATAAAGCCAATTTTTCCTATCTCTTTGGAAAACACTTTCTTCAAATTAAGACAAGTATGGCATGAAAACCATAAATCTCATCTTCCCTTGTTCACCCATCAAGTTTTATTTCTGAGGTTGGAATGATGGAATCCTCCTACGTCCGTGATCAGCTGCTCAAATTGTTCGTACCGGGGACACGGCTAAGTACTTAGTTTTACACTCTGCAGAGGTTGTGCACGTTCACCATTGTACCCATTCAACCCAGGTTATCCTTTACACACCATTTGTGATAAGGAAAGGAAAAGAATGAGACGAGATCTTTCAGAAGCATTTTCCCTCCCACTCTGGCTTGACCTGTTCCACCTAACATCCCCCTACATCTGCTTGTCAAGCCGGAGAGAGTCCACGCAACATAATTGATCAAGCCAGAGCCCATATGGCAATGGCTGCACTGGAAGCAATCGTCACTCGGAGTTCTTCAGATTCCTCTGTTCCCTGGGTGGCCATCCACAAGTGCACTCTCAGGTTGACAACCCCCATGCTCATGGCCCCAAGTATAGTAGAAACTACCTTAGGTGAAGACAACCACAAGAACAGTCCTGAGTAGCCACTCAACATAAACCATTCAACCAATCCACCCAGGTGTTTCATTAACTTAGTGGATGTGTACTCCCAGGTTGACAACCACCATGCTCACGGCCCTAAGTAGAATATAAATTCATCCCAAGCCACGACAACCATGAGCATAGCTCTGAGTAGTCACTTAATCAAAACAAAAGTTTTGATTAAAACAAAAGTTTAAAGATTTAGTGATTTTTGAACATTCCAAAATGTTGGGATGTTACACAAACATTTCTTGTATTATGGGATGAAGGTTAACAAACCTAGCTTCTAGTATGTGGATTAAAGAAGTTGCAGCAGTTTCATAATTTGGGGCAAGTTCTGATAGGGATTTCTCCTCAAGATCCCTATGCTTACTAACATGATTAAAGCATTCTTCAATATTTTCCTTTCCAATTATAGAACCACTACCTACTGACAGATCTTCAAAGCTGTACTTAGGAAGCAACATTATAGCAAATGTAAAACAGAAACCGAAGTAAATAAACATAAACCAAAATAAGAAAATAACAAACCAAAATATTAATAATAATCCAAGTAACTAATTTTTTTATATTAAGCGAACAAGACAATAATAAAAATAAACTAAGCAAGACAATAACAAAATAAAAAGATTGGAAGTGTGGGAACTCCCCTGGTGGAGGAATCCTTATCTCCCCGACAACGGCGCTAGAAATTCTTGATGGGCCGTAGGGGAGATTCTAGCCGACCAAAGAAATATCTTGAACTCCCCGGCAACGGTTTCATAAATTCTTGATGCTCACAATGGTGTGTTGGTTGGAGACCCCAAGAGGAAGATGTGATGAGTGCAGAAACAAGTTTTCTCTCAGTTAAGAAACCAAGGTTATCGAACCAATAGGAGACGAGAATTCATTCGAGGTGGCAAGGGCGCCAGAAATTTTAGGTGGCGTGTGGTTGACGTGGAACCTACAGACAACACAATCAAGATACTTTGCCCCCAACTTAATAGTTAGGTTATCAATCTCATCGGCTTGCTGTAACAAAGGATTAAACGTATGTGTGGAAGAATGATGTTTGTTTGCAGAGAATGAAATTAACAGGTTTGTAGTAGGTTGTTTTATCAGATTAAAGAAAAGGACCGGGGTCCACTGTTCACTAGTGGTGTCTCTCCATAAATAATAATAACATTCATGTGGTAAACAAATTACAGTTGGGCAATTGATAGAATAAAGAAGTACATAATGATGCATATACTAATGTCATGATGTCTAGTATGAGATTCATTTTGGCATTAGAACAATATATATAAACCGTTTCAACCACATCTATGACTAATAATCCACCTTCCTGTTAGCGTCCACACCCCTTTCAATATTAAGTTTCAAGCAACAAATTATTGCATTAAGCAAAATGTGTAAAGTAAGTAAGCAACATCATCCTTAGAAAAGGTACTACTGTTTTATCCCTAGTAGCAACAGTACGTCTACAACCTTAGAGATTTATGTCACTACCCAAAATTAAATAGAGACATGAACCTACTATAGAGTATAAATACCCCCTCTTGGAGTCACAAGCATCTACTTGGCCAGACCATCTACTAGTAACGGAGCGCATGCAAGATCATAAATAACACACATATAATATATTATAAAGCAAATGACTTAGTACTCAATATTCATCGGATCCCAGCAAACACAATGATACGTCCAAAACGTATCTACTTTTCCGAACACTTTAGCTATTGTTTTACCTCTAATTTGTGTGACTTGAATGCAACTAACAAGGAGTTTTTAGAAGAATTGCCCTGGTGTCTCGTTTTTGTGCAGAAAATCAACTTTATGGAAAAACACCAGAAAACATGTGGAAGTCCCTCTTTTCCCCGAAGGATCGAGGAGCCGAGGACAAACAGAGCGCGCGGCAGGCTCCTTGCCGCGCCAACACATGGTTAGGCGGCCTTGGTCGCCTCCTCGCGACCCGCTCTCGAATATAAGGCCCTCCTGACCTAAATACGCGAACCCCCTGAACACTTTTCCCAAAAACATCTCCGTACGCCGCCGCCACCTCGAAACCCAATTCGGGGGCCAGAAGTCTCTGTTTTGGCACCCTGCCGGGACGGGGAATCGAAGGGGATCATCGCCATCATCATCACCAACACCTCTCCATCAACCATCCATGTTTCCCCCATCCATGTGTGAGTAATCCACCGTTAAAGGCTTGAGGGGATGGTAGGGATTGGATGAGGTCATTCATGTAATAGCTGTAATATCATTAAGGCATGGTGCCTAGTATTCGTTATCGGTGTTTTGTCATGGTTGCAACTTGTTATGCTTAATGCTTGACACTAGGGCTCGAGTGACATGATCTCAGATATAAAAATATTATTGTTTCATGAAGATAATTATTATTTTGGATCATATCTATGAGTTGTATACACATATTATTGTCCAGAACTGAAGGCCCCAAAGTGACAATAATTGGGACAGCCGGAGGGGATGGCTGTGATGTGAGGATCACGTGTGTTCACAGAGTGTTAATGCTTTGCTACGGTACTTTATTAAAAGGAGTACTTTAGTTTCTAGTAGTTTCCCTAGAGGCCCCGCTGCAAACGACACTACAAGGAATCAGTCCATTTGTGACGTTTTTTTAGTGACGATCTCAGGTGTCAGAAACATCACTAGCTGTCTCAGAGAGACAAACCCCTCGAACTTAGTGACGTTTTGAGACCTGAATGTCACAACCTGGTTTAGGTCAAAACGTCACTAAACTTAGTGACAATTTCAAGATCGTCATTAAGCCTTCCGCTGAATACAAAACTGGCAGCGGTGCCACTCGGCTGCTACGTGTCACTCCAACGAACTGGCTTAAATTCAATTACATGTGGGACCTACCTCCAATCGCCGTTTTTTCCTGGGCGCCCACCCTTCTGTTGGGCTGCTCGTGATATCGTCCTCAGTTGGGCTGTAATCTATTGTTCTATTTGTGGTATCTCTGTTCACTTACATGTCGGACCTACCCCCAGTCGTTTTTTTCCTGGGTACCCACCCTTCTCATGGGCAGATGGTGATATCATCCTCTGTTGGGCTAGACTCTAGTGGGCTATTTGTGGTATCTCTGTTCACTTACATGTCGGACCTACCCCAGTCATTTTTTTCCTGGTTGCCCACCCTTCTGTTGGGCTGCTGGTGATATCCTCCTCTGTTCTTATGGGCCAACCCTAGTGTTATCACGGCGGCCCCTACACTTTGTTGGACTGCTAGAGATATCCTCCTCTGTTGGGCTGTATTGTATTGTGCACTTCGTGATATCTATAGTTTTGGCCCAGCCCTAGTGTTATCCCGACGACCTCTACAACTCTTATGGGCGCCATGCCGGGAATGAATAGCTAGCCCGACGGCCTAGTCTGTGGAAATTAATCGGCAAAAACTGCGCTGCAGGGACTCGAACCGTTGACCTATCGATGCCAACAACTGGTGCTCTATACCGCTACGCTCCTCCTGTGTTGTTTTTACAGCCGCGGTAGTTTTTGTATATACCAGAGATAGTAAAGTTAGTTTTTCTTAAAGTAACATTGCAACCCCCTACCATTTACACAACATTACACAAACACAAAACATACAACAAGTTCAGATGGATTGCGATTCAGATAACAAATGGTTCAGACATCACGGATAACGCATGGTTCAGACATCACGGATAACGCATGGTTCAGACATCATGGATAACACATAGTTCAGATCATAGTACCAACCGACAACGCGAACTAAAAGAAGAACTGACGAACAAGAGTAAACTAGGGAACCTCCTCCATGGTCTGCAACCTGGTACGCACATCGTGCTCAGGGCACAGGCGCACCACCTCAGTGCAGGTGTGGTCGAATAAGACCACACGGAAAACGCCTTCGGCCTCCTTCTTGAAGGTCATGAACTGCCTGATCATCATTTCATCGGCGACGACGAAGACCGCCCACCCTTTGTCAACGAACATCTCGTCACCCACCCGCTTGGTGGTCATCCTCCAGGAGCAACCGGTGTTGGTGCGGACGACGATGTTAGAGGGGACTTTGCCGAAGTACGGGACTAAGACGGTAGGAATGGTGAGCTTGCACATCGTGGGTTTGAAGATGATCCGGAGGCAGTGCATAGGGTCGTTCTACTCGCAGAAGTGGCTGACGTTAGCCGACCGTCCATGGTGCCTCTTGGCTGAGCCACCCTCCCCCTCCACCTGTGCGCTGGATGACCGGGACAGACTTCTGAGCCAAGCAAAGATAACAATTAGCAGAGAGCCATAACATACAGTTTGCACAATGCAATTCAACCTCACCCAAATACAAATGCAGACTGACATTCAAATGCAAGCACACAATGAAATTCAATCACAATCAAGTACAAACGCAAGAGATACATAGATGGTGTGTATGTTACAAAATGCCACTATGGCTACTCAAATGTCCTAATCAACTTAGCCGGCTAGTCATCACAAATGACACTGATCCTCTTCCAACTCATCCTTGAGAATCTGCAATCGCACGGTTTAGATGAACATGCAAAGATCAATTCGTACTCAATCCTTCGGTGGTAGCAGGTCCGACCATACTCAATGTCAGTCAATCCCTACTCAGTCGGACTCCATCGAACCCAATCGGACTCAATCCTACTCAAACATGCAAAGATCGATCGGATATGCGTGCCCTGGTCCTAAGAAACAACAAAGAAATGCACATGATGCATGAACTAGGGCGAAGATGGCCCGAAGAAGAGACTTACCACCATTGAAGAGGTCGAGAAGAGCTCGGTGTTGGGCGGGGATGTGGTCGAGATGCAGGTCGTTCAATGCCGGTTGTTCTTACGGCACAGGTGCTGGAGTTTGTCCAAGTCGTCTCCTCCTCCGGTCCGGCTCCTTCTCCTTGTGGCGGTGCGGCGGATTGCTGGCCGGGCGAGCAACCGGCGCTGGTTTGGTGTGACAGTTTGGGGGTGAGAGTGAGAGGAAGAGGACACTGAGAAGTTATGACGCTTGTTCCCGAAGGGGAGTTATGCCGCCTGTTCCCGAATGGACTGAGAAACGAGCGTTCCTATCGGGCATGGCCCCTGGGTGGTAGGCTCGCGTTGTGCAACAATGCGACCAAACCCAGGTAACTAAATGGGCATTTTTTTTCTCCAGCGATGCGGACTGAGAACGGCCTGCGTGGAAATGGCCGAGCCGAGCGTTCCTATCGGCCTGTGTACGTGGAAATATGCAGCTACGGTCACTGAATATGTCGGACTGTGTCACACCCGGTCACTGAACTCTTCCACTTCTTAGTCGTACATACTCTTACATAGATAGCTCTGAACACCTGATGATCAAACATTCTACATGAACTAATTAAGCTTGATCGACACTCACTTCTTGACTACAAGTACCACACAGAGCACACCCAGAAGACAAACAATGCACCTCAGTAGAAACACCAGCTGTGACAATGCCGCCTTGATCATCTTCTCATCTTCAGCCTACAACACTTGCACTTGAGCCTGCGTTGGCATCTGTCGAAATGCACTGGTTGCCCCTGACAGACGCATCTCCTCCATGCGAATCAGAAGCTCCTCACTGCGTTCATGAGCCCATGCTAGTGCGTCAATCGCCTCATCACCCTGGATATACCTATTTTCGACTCCAGCTCCCAATGCCAGAAATTGCAACCAACCTAACACATTTGCAAAAGCAAGAAGTTTCAGACCCAGAAAGCAAAATCGAAACACAAAATTGCAACCAAATCAAAAGAATGGTTCAAGGAAACGTACACCATGCTTCAAGCACGTGTAGTAGTCCCAGCCGTCGTGCTCATCCATCATAGACACACGCTTCACCACCACGCGCTGGCATTCGTGGCAGGGGATGCGAGGAATGCGTGCGCGAACGACAAAGTTGCGGCTAACACTAGAGCTGGACATGGTGGCGAACGGCGGACCTCGTGCGACTGCGACTGTGACATCTCTCATCGCTGGCTGCAACAGCTCTCAATCGCCGGCGACAACAGCTAGGGTTAGAAGCGAGATGGAAATGGGGAGCTGATCGAGCGAAGATTGGGAATTGATGTACGCTGGATTTTTTGCAAAATAACCCTAGCAAACACGGCCATCATGAAGAAGTGACCCACTTCTTTTGACATGTGGGCCCGCCGTAAGCCACATTAGTGCATACGTCTCTCTAGCTGTTTTTTTGCTCCAGCGATGCGAGCCAAAGGCCTCCTAGTCCCACGCTTTCCCGCCTCTTCCCGAACTTTCCCTCCGTTTTCCACGCTATATGTAGGTGCGGCCACCTGTGGCTTCTCAAGCTCACTCTCCAATGGCCATGGCTTCTCCCTTCCTCCCCACACTACCCCTGCTCGTGGCGGAGACGCTCTTCGCCTCCAACTACCTCGGCCCACCGAGCTACCGCCTCCCGATCGGCTGGAGGCTGAGCATCGGCGGCATTCTAGTCCCTCCCGTTCCACAGGGAACGGCGCGCTTGGTGGCGATCACAACCCACTACTACCTCGAGCTCACGGAAGAGCAGCGGATGAACACCGCCTGGGAGCCCGACAACAACGAGACCTGGGACGCCTTCTTCATCAACCGGCGGGAGAGACGGCTCGCCAGGTACGACAGGGATGGCCCGCCTCCGGTGAAGTTCAACGAGGTCAGTCGTCGGGTATGGTGGGGTGGACGGACGCTCCAGAGCGTCATGGACCACATCCCGGCGGGCGACAGCCCCTGGTCGCGCTACTACCCCCTCGTCCAGCCGACGAAGGACGGCAGCAGCAGTACTAGTAGTCGCCCTTAGCCCTCTCCTCCGCGTGGCCTTCTCCGGCCCGCACAGTGCATCAAACGTGGCGGCGACCCTGATGATTTTTCGGGCCAGCGCGTCGCCGAGCTGGCGTTCCTTGAAATGTTGCAGTCGCCTGAATCGAGGATCCAACCTTCGGCTCCCGCAAATTAGCCGTCCAAGGTTGCAGAAACTGCGGGAAGAACCTGTCGCCGCCGCGCCCACTGCTGCGGCGCGCGCCACCGTCGAGCTTTGTTCCGTGCCCGGCGTCCGACGCCAGCGATGACGATGGTGGCGGCGAGTTCGACGACTACTCGGATGAATACTCGCGGCCTAGGTAGGAGTATGATTAAACCACTCCCCAGTTCTTGTGTTATCTGTAGCAATGTAGCAAGTGCAATTCAGTGAAGTATGTGATGTGTGCACTCTGGACAAGTGTAGCAAGTGCAATTGTTGTTATCTGTGTCAATTTCGGCAGCATATAGTCCGTACTTAAGATGAATTGCGGCAGCATATTGACTGCAATTATTATGCAATTTGGCAGTGGCGACACAAAACACAAGGATACACAAATAGACACTGCATTTTCACACAAGAAATCAGTACGAGTACATGGCCATTCGTCTTTGACACAAATAATTGTCTTCCACACAAATAAAACCAAATTATGGGGAAATATCTTGTACAGATAACACAAGACTAACACAGGAAACAGCTTCTGACTGTTGTAACTACATCTCTTGTCCACAATTTCTTTGGGTGCTTTCTGCACGGTCCTGGAGCTGGTTAATCGGCTGCGTGAGGTGGACCTGGAGCAAGAATGCAGCATTGTCCTGGAGCTGGTTGGTTGCTTGAGCTGGACCTGGAGGAAGATAGCAATAGCAGCAATGTACCTGCAGCTGGTACTATTCAGCTTCATCTAAAGCTGGATGATTGTTAGTTATGTTTTCATTATCATCACTACAATACTGGTACAATCTCTGATCGTTCATGTTTACTTCATCGTCGTTGTCGATTTGTTCAGCTGGAACCTGATCCTTCCTCCTTTTCCTCAGTTTATGCACAATGACAGCAGAAAGTATCACACGTTCGTGGGCATTGCCATGTCTCGACCTACTTCGTGCAGTACATTCATTCTCTTGCACAGGATCTTCCGTGGAATCATCATCTTGGTATGACAGTCCAGCAACATCGTGTGTCGGTTCACTTTCAGTTGCACTTACACTCCATAGATGCCTATGTTGAAATTTCTGCACCACCTGCCATTTTCCTTTCAAAAGTGTGTCTGGCACATAAAAAACCTTGGTTGCTTGTGATGTTAGAATAAAAGGATCATTCTTGTACCAAAACCTTGCTGTGTTAACGCTTTTGAAATGTCCATCATCATCGAGTCCAGGTTTCCTACCACCAAGGTCAAACCAAGCACACCGGAAGAGGACGACTGACCGGTGGACATCACTGCAGCAGTTGTACTGCAATTTGATGATGGATTTGAGCCGACCAAAGAAGTCAATGATCTCATTCTCATGTTGTCCCTCCAAAATGATTCCACTATTTTGTGTCCTTTTATTTTTCTCGCCGCCAACAGTGTGGTACCGTACACTGTTAACAACACATGTTGAATATGTTCTCACTCTGAGATCTGGTTGGCACGCCAAAGCATAGAGGTCAACACTGACATCGTGCTTACCTCCAATCTGCAAAAAATAAACCAGGGTGAGTAACACACATAGAAAATATCATGTATTTTTCAACCTGCAGAAATAAACCAGCTAAAGATCTCACATGAGTATGAAACCATTTAGCAAATCCCTTGGAAAGCCATTTATCAACATCGATCGGACCACCTGGTTGGTTCAACTCTTCTTTGCACAGGCTGCAATGCCAACCAAAAATAGACTAGTTATTTATTTGGACATGATGCAATGTCGACATCAAAGTAATCATTTAAATTGACAACAATAACCAATATATGGGGGCGGGGGGGGGGGGGGGGGGGGGGGAAGAGAAACATACTCGATGTATGGTTTCACCTCAGGGCAACTTCGGAGCACATACCAAACCATCCTGTCATAGTCAGCACCAGCCTCCACATATTGAGAGGCCCCGATAAAGTTCACACCATGGTTGAAAACAGACAAAGGACCAATGTGTGAATCATCCTGATCTAGATTTCTGGATGGAGGGTTGAATCTTGTTTGCACTTCGTCGAAGTACCTCGAGAAAAATGTCAGTCACTCATCAACAATATATGCTTCGGCAATCGATCCCTCAGGCCTGGCTATGTTCCGCACATAACGCTTCAATGTAAGCAACCTTCTTTAGACAGGGTACATCCAACCGTATTGCACTGGGGCTCTAAGCTTTGCCTCTGTTGGTAAATGGACGGCCAAATGCACCATCACGTCGAAGAAAGATGGAGGGAAGATCCTCTCAAATTTGTAAAGAATAACTATTATTTCCTTCTCAAGTCTGTCCAGAACGTCTACCTTCAGTGTTTTGCAGCACATCTCTCTGAAAAAATTACCAAACTCAGCAACCGCTTCATATATATCTCCATGCATTGTTCCTCGGAGGCCAGCAGGTAATATCCTTTGGAGCAGGATATGACAGTCATGGGTCTTCAGCCCTTGAAGCTTGCACTTATCAGCAGCAACACACTTGGATATGTTAGACGCATACCCATCTGGAAACAGCTTGGATAAATTCACAGAATGCAATCTTGTGGGAATTTTTATCACATTCAACATGCTGCAATTGACAATCCTCTCTTATGGGCGTGTCCTCCAAATCCAGTCGTGCATTCAGTTTGTCCTTTGTCTTGCCTGCTATGTTCATGAAAGTGCCAAGCAGATTGTCACAGATGTTCTTCTCGATGTGCATTACATCAAGATTATTCCTCAGCTTTAG
This sequence comes from Poa annua, assembly GCA_026929855.1. Classification (NCBI taxonomy): domain Eukaryota; kingdom Viridiplantae; phylum Streptophyta; class Magnoliopsida; order Poales; family Poaceae; genus Poa; species Poa annua. The sequence continues at coordinate 45,077,889 of CM049430.1, forward strand.
ATCTGCCCAGTATGGCAAGTCCCACAAACAAGACCTCCGGCTCCAAAATTGACCATCCTCACGCTTCCTCTTTCTTTGAATCTTACCTGGTCTCACATCTTTAACCTTATCAAGTTGTTGCTGCAGCTCTTCTTTAGTGAATTCAGCTGGCTTGTCACGCCTTTCAGTAACACGATTGAAATCTTTGCTACTTCGCCAAGTATGGCGCTGAGGGAGCCAACGGCGGTGTCCAATGAAGCATATTTTTTTCCTTATTTTCCTTGTCACAACGCACACATGCTTCGTAACCAGATGTGATCCGGCCCGTCAAATGTGCAGTGTTGGGAAATCATTGATGAACCATGTGATTGCAGCACGCAGATTAAACTTGTCGGGACTCGTGGCATCGTATGTACTCTTACACCCTTCCAGAGCAACTCCAGCTCTTCTATCAAGGGATCCATGAAGACATCGAAATTCTTTCGTGGATAGTGTGGCCCAGGAATAAACAACGTCATCATCAAGTTGGACTGATCCATACAAGCCCACGGTGGAAGGTTGTGTGGCATTGTAAATACAGGTCACATGCTGTAAGAGTTGCTCATATTCCCAAAGGGATTAAAACCATTTGTGGCAAACCCAAGCCTTATACTCCTTCCATCAGCGGCAAAGTCTTTATGTAGATGGTCAAAATCTTTCCACGCCTCCCCGTTAGCTGGATGGCTGAGTTCATTGCCCACGGGTTGCCGGGTCAGTTTATGCCGTTGTACTAACTCTGATTGTCCCTTTGAAATGAACATTCTTTGGAGCCTTGGAATCAATGGAAAATGCCTCAAGACCTTCTCCGGGATCCGCCTGCTACCATCATCATCTTTCCATCTCGAGGCATTGCACTTGGGGCAAAGATCAAGCTTGGCATGCTCCTGTAACATCCCAACATTTTATAATGTTCAAAAATCACAAAAATTTAAAACTTTTCTTTTCATTAAAATAAAATATTAAATGCATAAGAAAACCAACTATGAAAGACTTTAAATACATTGAAAGAGTTTAATATTTCAAATACCTCAAGTAAACATTATTTTCAAAAGTTGTTTCAGGTTAAACAATTTTATTTATACATTGTATTTCTGAAAACCTCAATATGTAATTTGACAAATGTTTTACAAAATTTCAAACCTTTGCCTTATAATAAAAAGTTTCTTTACAAGTATTTGATTCAAATAACCTAGTCATGGTTATTCATAAAGTAAATATTATTTAGAAGTATTCTTTTAAACTATGTAATCATAATCTATTTTGCCAAATGGATTTCATTCTTCAACTAAGTTCAAACCTAGTGTTGAAATTACAACCCTATACTTTATAACTTTAATAACTTCAATTATTTCATAATTAATGAATTATCCAAATAAACATTTCATTAGCTTAAATGGTTTTCATTTATTTTCAAAACATAAAATGACTTCATGAATATATGTTCTAAATAAGAAAGGAATTAAAACTAAAATCTTTTCCAAAGTTGTTATGAAGTTTCAATTGAATTATCCTAATATAAAATATAATGGTGCAAAAATTATTTTGAATTAAAATGAATACATTATTTTCCCTTTTTATTTCTATATAGTAAGTGTTATGTTATTTAGTATTATACTAAAACCTAAAATGAATTTAGTATCTGAAAATGAGTTTAAATGACTTAAATTCAAACATATTGGAATATGGGTATTTTACAAATTTTATTCAGCCAAAAGAAAATTTAATTAAGATATAATTTCAAATTTGACTTTAAGTGTCAAATTTGTATTTAATGAATATTTCAAAATATGAATTTTCAAAATTATTCGAAACATGCCCACAACTGGTTTAACACAAAGATAATAATTTTACAAATTTTTAGAAATTTGTTTGACCTCATTTGGATAATTAAATCAAAAATTATTAAAGAAATAAATAAAACAGAAAAGAAAAAGAGAGAAACCTGACATTGGGACCCACCTGTCAGGGGGAGAGGTTGTCTTCAACCTCCCTCACGGGAATCTCGCCCGAAACCGCCGGCGTTTCCTCCCATCGTTTCACGTGATTCCTTCCTCTATTCAAGGCGCCTCTCTGTACTATAAGTAGCCCGCGAGCTCCTCTCCCTTTTCCCCCTCGAAAATCCTAAAAACCTCGCCACCGGGCTGCTCGATAGGAGCCGCCACCGCCGCCATTTCTGGCGCCCGTTTCTTCGGATTCCGATGAGCACGGTCAACCCCGAGCTCCCCCTCGTGTCTTCTACTCCTTCCCTTGACCGTGCGCGTCCAGCTGACATTGTCGTGTGTCCTTTCATACGCCAGGTCGACGATCCATGCGCGACCGAAGCACGTCGCCGCCACCCGCGACTCCGGCGAGCAAAAGGAGGAGAAGGGGGGATACACCGGAGCTCATCACCGCGCCAACGACTTCGCCTTGACGCCCTCTACCCGTAGGTATGACCCGCTCGTCTCGGAACCCAGTAGAACACCAGGAATGACTGTTGCCGATGCGTCGCCACCGCGGATTGAGGTCACTGGAGTAACTCCGGCCGGCCGCGCCGCCAGTTTTGGGTCAACGTCCCTGGACCGTCCGATCTAAGTTTAACGGCCACGATTAGAACTTGAACCCGAATGGGTACGATTTGATCTGGACCGCCAGATCTAGATCTGACGGCCCAGATCCATCCACTTATCCACGTCAGCAGATCCCAGTCAGCGCCCAGTCAACGCTGACATGTAAAATCATTTTTCTCGATTTATTTATTTTGGCACTTTTGAAGAAAAGGCCTTCTTTATTCAAACTATCATATATTTTTCTCTGTTTATCCAAATTCAAATATTTCTATATATTTGGAAAGCCCTTGATATGTAGAATATTTTAGATCTGTTAGAATTCAAATTTGATTTAGTGTAAAATATTCAAATTTCAAATGGATGATTTGAGTATATTTGTAATAACTTTAAATCTATAAATCAAAAAAATTCAAATAAAATTGTTTTAGAAACTTTGGATTATTTGTAGTGTGATGCCTCTGTTATAAACTATTTTTGGAGTTTTATTGTGATAATTCATTAGTTATATGTTTAATTTGAATAGTTTGACTATTTTTGACATAACTATTAATATAAACATTATTTTTGATTAAATCCAATTGCTATAAAATTTATTAAAAGCCCTCTGTCTATTAACCCCATTTATAAAATGTTGTTATAAAAATTTAATCATACAAAACTTTAATCTTATAATATTCCTTTTATTATATTTTGCAAAAATAGAAATTAGTTAAACTGCTTTTATAACCTCATGCATATGTATAAAGAAATCACAAAAGTTGTTTTAATGCTTTATTGTGATTAAAAAGTGCATTCCGTGCATAACTTGTTTTAATATAGTTATACTCCTCATAGGGAAACCTCTTCATTATTTTCTCTAAGTTAGGATTATTTTCAAACTTAGTATTTTGGTAAAAGTGCTATACACTAGACACTTAGGATTTTCAACTTGGAGCTAGAAGGCCAACGGAGGACTTAGTCAAGAAAACAAGACTTCATAGTATCTTCAAGGAGTAGAAGCACTTAGAAGAAAATCAAGAATAAGTTCGTGAAGAACAACCAGCAATATTTTCTAAGTCTTGCTTCCTCTCTCTCCTTTTCTAAGTAAATCAAAAAGAAGTTCATGAGAAAGTTACAAGTATGGAGAAGATTCCTAGAAGACCAACTACATCTTTATTTCTATCTTTTCCCTCTTTTCAAATCTTTTTTCACTTTAGACTTAAACAATTTTTGATCATGATATTATTATCTTTGAAGTTTGTTGGATCCTAGCGGCATAGTGAGATGAAGCGGCCTGGAGACTAACCTTATATGTCCACGTACATGAGACCTGTCCCACAATTTAAGTGGCTGGCCGGGTGTCTGTCTCTCTCACTATAGTGAATATCCAATTTACAAAGAGTTGATAATAAGTGTTAATCACATTCAAGAATAGACTTAGTATTTTTCTCTAAGTATTTTGCACATCATGGCTAAGCCATTAAGAGTGCTTGTTTCAAGAGGATATAAAACAAAGTATTTTTATCCAACTTAGGATCTTAGTCCTTAGTCATTCTTGACCCACATATTTTCCTTGCATTAACTTAAAAGATTTTCATAGCATAACATGCATCTCTAGTCCTTAGAAATATTTTGCATATCATGCATGACATGTTTTCCTTAGAAGTTTATGAAAATTGTTTGTTCATTTTCTATGCTTGTGTTGGGTTGTATTATGATAGTTATACTGTTGTTTGTTTATATTGTTTAGACTGAACGGAGAGTTCCGAGTATCGTTGAAAAGAGTTTGTGAACAACGACAACATTCAAAGGCAAGTGGCACACCTCATAAAAGTCCTAGTATTTTTCTATGCATGAGTAGTTTATTTTCCTAAGAATGTTTAGGACTTAGTAGAAAAGGTATGCTAGACCTGTTTAGAATTCCTTATTCCTGTGTCTAGGTTCCTATGAAGATACTTAGTAGAATTGTGATGCTATGCAAAACTATTTTGATAAAATGTTAAATTCTACTAAGTTATAATCAAACACCTGGGTGGAATTGGTTGCTTGGCTGTATGAGTTGAGTCTTGTCCCCAGGGGTTTTACCTGTGGGATATTCACTTGTGGATGGCCACCCAGGAACAGAGGAATCGGAAGAACTCCGAGTGAAGATTGCTTCCCGTGCAGCCATTGCCAATATGGGCTCTGGCTTGATCAACTAAGTTGTGTGGACTCACCCCGGCCAGACAGGTGGTGGTAGTGGTTTGTAGGTGGAGCGCGTCAGGCCAGCACGGGGAGGGAAAATGCTTCTGAAAGATCTCGTCTCATTCCTCTCCTTTTTCTTAACACTTCAAGAGTGTATAGGATAATTTGGGTTGAATGGGTACAATGGTGAACGTGCACAACCTCTGCAGAGTTAAAATCTAAGTACTTAGACGTGTCCCCGGAAACGGACAATTGAGCAGCTGAACGAGGACGTCAACGGAGGATTCCCCCATTCCAACTTATAAATTAAAACTTGATGGGTAAACATGGGTATATTGAGACTATGGCTTTCATACCATATTTGTCTCAACGAGGTAAAGTTATTTCAAAGAGTTAAGGAAAAACTTGCTTTCTGCAAAATAGCCTTGAGCTCCACCAGCCAAATAAGCATATAGATTATAGAGTTATTCCTCTAAGAGTCCACCATAGTGTCACTTGCCAGTTCCATTTTTAATGGTTTTGACCCACGTTGTTACAATATATATCTTATTGCAGATTGTTCTGATGACGAGTGAGATTTTCGCTAAGGGTTTCGAGTCTTCAACCAACATGCTCGCCTGTGGCACATGATGATGATTGGGGACTCCATGAAGAATAATTTTCCGCGGTTTAGTCTCTTCACTGCTAGCTTTATGCTATGCAAATTGTAATGAATATTTTCTAAGTCTGGGTCAGCGTTTTAATAAATTGATACTTTGTTGTGATATTACATCATAAAATGTGTGTGCAAACGAATCGATCCAGGGATTTGCACTATACACGGGTATCTGCCATATTTTAAGTGCAGGTACACTACAACTCCTTCCGGAAGAACACAGAGTTATTCGGGCACACATGGATACTATCATAACCAAGACCCAACCTACCGATTATGCTCAATGTCTCCTCATATGACTTTGGTTGAGCTATTAGGGTACTGCAAGGCCAAAATACGGAGAATTGTGTTGAATGCAACGTTGCTTGTCAGACCCTGGATTCAGACGTCACAAACAAGAAGTACCGGTTGGGCCACACAACTAGGAGCATACTGGGGTTACCAATCCCAGGAATCAGGCAGGCCTGGCTCGGAATGGATCATCGGCCGACAGCTCCTAGCGATCCCAACGTCACGTACGTTTCACGATTGCGCACACAACAAATCCAAAATCCTACCAAGTCGTATACTTCAAACATACATACACTGTATACGAATCGGTTTGGAAACAGAATCGGTTCCAAAATCCTACCAAGTCGTATACTTCAAATAAGTATCCAAAGCTCTCACTGAGCAAATATAGTGTATATCACCAAGCAGAGGACACATGTCCCAACATTACATGATGCAGCGGAGACATGCCGGTCTGAGTATAGACAAGAAACAAAGGGCACAAGGCCAAAACGAAAAGAGAAGGCCCATCCACGCGGTCCACTAGGAAGAAGCCTAGGGGAACTCTAACTACTCGTCGTAGATCTCGTCGTCGAACTCCACGTAGTAGCCAGCCACCTGGTCGTACGGAGAATCCTCAACTGCAGAGAAAACAACAACCCGCGAACGGGTCAATACACCGGAGCGTATCGAACAAGCTAGAGCTAACAAGGTACAGAACTGAAAGACTCCCAAAGTATGGGGTAGGTGGACTTAGCGGCAGCAACACTAGCAACCTAAGGAGACACGCTACAACTTCCGTCTAATTAGGGAGGGATAAGAGAGCGCAAAAGTAATCAACTACAACTAACACCAATCATAACCCATTCTCGGATTAACCCCCTCAACCAAGTATGAGGAAGCAATTCGAGAAAACTCACACGTTAACAGTTTTAGTTGCCATTTATTGTGAAAGTAATTCTATATTACTAGTCAAGTTAATTAACAATGATTAAGTGTAAGTTGGCTAGATCTCATTAGTCGGCAACGCACCAAGTTATCCATAACCGCGGACGCGGCTCGTCGATAAAATTATACCCTGCAGGGGTGCAATACTGTACCCATAGTCGCATGATCAACCCAGTCAAAAACATTTGGGCCTCTCAATACAACCTTTTCCTTCACCGCAACAAGTCTGAGGAGCCACGGGAGCTATGCTGGTCCCGACCAAAAGGGTGCGGATTCCCACAGGACACACCCCTCCGCACCAACAGGCCGGGCCCTATATGCATGTAAGAAGGCACACCGCCAAAGTAAAATACTACACTAGTATCGATGCATATGAAACAAATGGAAAACCCGAACTAGGTGCGGCTCCCGGACAAGTTAGTAGGTGCGCTCAGTCTTGGATTATGGGAGCATGATATCACTTCCTAGGTCGACACTTAGTAGAACAAAGCACCTCGAAAGGCCTTCCGCCAGTGCCTTATCTTTTAATTATAATACCCCAAATATAAGAAAACATTTTATTAAGGAGAACAATCTATCATACTAAGCATATGAAATACTAGACCAACAGATGACTCGCACAACCAAATCTAAGCATGCACTATGACTCGCAAGGCTAACAGATAAACATACAACAGGTGATGGGATGTGGGGATAAAGATTTATGGGCTGCAGGATAAACATTATATGGGATCACAATTCAAGAAACAGAAACTAGGCTAGCATAGATCAAAAGGAAAGGATGAAAACCAAACATCCTGTCACAGGTTAGCAATAGCTTACCTGGCAGCTCGTGGACGGGCACAAACGCTGGAATCTCAAGGATGAAAGTATCGTCAGCAGACACGTGGTAGTCTACCAAGAGAAGAGCAACACAGACAAAATAGGAAACATATCAATACAAAGAAATGCACAAACAATTGATGTTGCAATATGGTATCCGATGATTAGGTCACATTAAAGCGGGGATGGAATCCCGGCAAAATATTATGTTGCAAGACATGGCATAAGTGATTCAATCAAATTAAATGGAATAGGGCATTATATATTTATTACCCCACACATTCCATATTTAATTATTTAGTTGCATTTATTAATTTAAACTAATCAATAAAATTAAATGATGCAAAATGACATAATAATGTCATATTAATGTTCATTGCAATTTTCTGATATTAAAACATATAAAGATTATTTTATTTGGAGTTATGGATTAAAAGTTATTAACATTTTAAGTGTTAGGGTTGTTCTGTAAATGTGCAGGGTCATCCGTGACGGTAAAAGTTTCTGCGAGGGCTAAAGCATTAAATCAGGAAGTGCAGGGGCTCTGTGTAAAACTACAGGCGCCTTGGTCTATGACTGGTAGGACCCACGTGTCAGTGACCTAAAACAAATAAAAGTGTGGCTTTTATTAAAACATATAAAGATTATTTTATTTGGAGTTATGGATTAAAAGTTATTAACATTTTAAGTGTTAGGGTTGTTCTGTAAATGTGTAGGGACTCATCCGTGACGGTAAAAGTTTCTGCGAGGGCTAAAGCATTAAAACAGGAAATGCAAAGGCTCTGTGTAAAACTACAAACACCTTTTTCTATGATTGGTGGGACCCACGTGTCAGTGACCTAAAACAAATAAAAGTGTGGCTTTTATTCAACAGCCACGGGAGGATTCGAACTCGCGGGCTCTCGAGTGGGGGTAGAGCGGCGCGGCTAGCCACTGGGGCTGGTCTGTGTTGGTGTTAGAGAAAGCGCTACACAGTTTTTAACCTGTTCTCAGTGGTGTTAACTCTGACAAAACTGACGAACTGCATTTTCTGAAGAACAACAGAGCAGTGCGCGGCCGCGAGGAGAATTGCACGCCGGCGACCAACTCCGGGCGGCGCTGCTCGCATGCTTGTGAGCGTGTGGCCGCCGTAGGTTAGGCGGATCCGTTTTTTTGTTTGGAAGCGCACGAGGGGCACGGCCGGGGCAGAGTGGGTCCGGCGCCAGCGGAAATCCAGCGAGAGGGGATGAAATCGAAGGTGATAGGATAGGGGATCGGTGAGGCTCACCGTGGGGAGCTCGTTGGTGAGGAGAGGCGGCTCGGGGGCCACGGAGAGGAGCCGTCGGTTTCGGAGGAGGCCAGGCCGAGCTCGGGTCGGCGTCGAGGACGGAGGTCGAGCGGGGAACCATGCGCGTCTGGGACATTGAGGAGGTGGAGGAAGGGGAGGCTCTGCTGCTCTTGGCACGAGGAGGGACGGAGGAGGAGGCCCGGTCACGCCGGAGACGAGCTCCGCCTCTCGGAAGCCATGGCGACGGCGGATGCTTGGAGGAGCAGGAGGTGGCGGGGGCAGAGGGAAAACATCTAGGGTTTGGGGCGCTGCGGGGTGCTTAAAGAGAGGAGGGGCAGTGGGGCAGCGCGGTGGGGGCGAGGCGCAGTGACTCCAGCGCCATGGCTTTCCCCTGTCCTCGCTGTAAAGCGTACGGAGGAGGGGGAAGAACAAGACAGGCCGTGGTGGGATTGGGTTGGGCCAACTCGGGCCAATTCAGCCAGGTAAGCCTTTTTTTCTTCTATGTTGTTTTTCTTTTTATTTCTTTTCTGTTTTTGTATTTTAAAACAAAATAGAAAAGGAAAATGAGATGAAACCTTTTGATAAACTATTATATTTTCAAATAGACAGTTTAATTTACTAATTTTGAAAGTTGCAAAAATATTTGTAACATCTCATTTGAAATATTTGAATTGCGTTTGATTTTAAAGTGTGACTTAAATTTAAATGCAAAATTTAACTCATTGAGGAATCAAAAATAAATGATGCCACGATGTATTCTCTTTATTACACAACAAACACAACAATGTTCAAGGCATTACATTTGGGATGTTACAACACTCCCCCCCCCCACTCAAAGGAATCACGCCCCAATATTCTTCATAGAGCAACGACGAGGTCACGATACTCGGCACAGAGATGGTCTTCACGTTCCCATGTAGCTTCCTTGTGAGAATGATGAGACCATTGAACCTTGTAGAACTTGACACTGCTGTTACGGGTGTGATGTTCAGCTTCATCAAGAATGTGAATAGGTTGTTCCACATAAGAAAGATCTTCTCAAAGTTCAATTGATCCATGATCAACTGCACGTCCTAGATCTTGGTAGCACTTCTTAAGTTGTGACAAGTGGAAGACATCGTGCACTTTGGAGAGGTTTGGAGGAAGTTCCAGACGGTATGCCAAATCACCACGCCTTGAAAGAATGTTGACAGACCCAACATAACGCGGAGCGAGTTTGCCTTTGATGCCAAAGCGTTGCGTGCCTCTCAGAGGAGTGACACGAAGGTAAGCTTGATCACCAGGTGCATAGACCATGTCCGTGTGCTTGCTATCATAATAGCTTTTCTGACGAGACTGGGCAATCTTCAGATTGTCACGAATGATTCGAACCTTTTCTTCTGCCTCCTGGATAATGTCAGGGCCAAAGATTTGACGTTCACCAGCTTGAGACTAATTCAGAGGAGTTCTGCATTTGCGCCCATAGGGAGCTTCGAAGGGAGCCATGCCTAGACTTGCTTGGAAGCTGTTGTTGTAGGAGAACTCAGCATACGGAAGGCAATCCTCCCATTTTATGCCAAAGAAGATAACACAAGCTCTGAGCATATCCTTCAGAATTTGATTCACCCTTTCAACCTATCCACTTGTCTACGGATGGTAAGCGGTGCTGAACAGAAGTTTGGTACCCAAGTATTTTTGAAAGCTATCCCAAAATCGAGAAGTGAAGATACTTCCACGATCTGAGCTTATTGCCAGAGGAACAGCATGTAAAGGAACCAGTCTTGTCATGTAGAGTTCTGCCAATTGATCAGCTTTGATCATCTCTTTGACAAGGAAGAAGTGAGCCACTTTGGAGAGACGGTCAATTACAACAAAGATTCCATCGTTGCCTTTCTTGGACTTTGGAAACCCGGTAACGAAGTACATTTCAATCTTGTCCCATTTCCACTCAGGAATTTGCAGTGGTTGAAGAAGTCCAGGTGGTCTCTGATGTACTGCCTTGACACGAAATCAAACGTCACAGTGCGACACATAGCGAGCAATTTCACGCTTCATCCTGGTCCACCAATAGATTTGCTTGAGATCCTGGTACACTTTATGCTGCCAGGGTGGATAGAAAGCGGAGTATCATCACCCTCCTTGAGAATCAGCTCTCTTAGGCTGTCAAGCTTGGGCACTACAATGTGTCCTTCAAAGAGCAAGGTACCCTTGTCATCGAGAGAGAAGCTCTTGTACTTATCCTTGCTGATGTTGGCTTTAATATTTTTGACACCAGAATCGTGCAACTGTGCGGCACAGATTTTATCCTCAAGTGTAGGAGTGGCAATCAAGTTTGCAAAATAACCAGAAGGAACCACTTGGATATTGAGCTTCTTGAATTCTTCATGAAGAGAAGGTTTGATGTCCTCAACCATGAGGTTGTTGCAATAGGACTTGCGACTTAGAGCATCAACCATCATATTAGCTTTTCCTGGAGTGTAAGAGATGGTGAGATCGAAATCTGAGAGTTTCTCAAGCCACCTTGTTTGCCTAAGGTTCAAATCTGGTTGAGTGAAGAGATATTTGAGACTCTTGTGGTCGGTGAAGATCTCACAGCTGTGCCCCAACAAATAAGGTCTCCAAACCTCGAGGGCATACATGATTGCTGCAAGTTCAAGGTCATGTGTAGGATAGTTGAGCTCATGAGACTGCAACTGACGAGATGCATAAGCCACAACTTTGTGTTCTTGCATGAGGACCGCGCCTAGTCCTTGAAGGGATGCATCACAGAAGATTTGGAAAGGTTTGGAAGTGTTTGGGCCAACTAGAACAGGGGTAGAAGTGAGTTTAGCTTTCAAGAGATTGAAGATCTCATCACACTTTGGAGTCCAAATAAACTTTCTATCCTTCCTAGTAAGATCGGTGAGAGGTTTAGCGGTTTTGGAGAAGTTCTCAACAAATCGACGGCAACAGCTAGCCATGCCAAGGAAGCTCTTGACTTGTTTCACCATTGTAGGAGGCAACTATTCAACAATGGCCTTCACTTTTTCTGGATCAACTGAAATGCCTTCAGAAGAGATGACATGACCAAGGTAGAATACTTTAGGAAGCCAGAATTCACACTTGGAGAACTTGGCGTAGAGGCGATGTTCTCGGAGTTTCAACAAGATAAGGCGTAGATGTTCTCAGTGTTCTTCTTTGGTTTTGGAATAGATAAGAATGTCATCGAGATAGACTACTCACCAACTTATCGAGGTATTCCATGAAACAAAGTTCATGAGACGTGAGAAAGTCGCCGGAGCATTTGTGAGGCCGAAGGACATGACAGTGTACTCATAGAGACCATAACGAGTGGTGAAAGCTGTCTTTGGAATGTCTTCTTTGCGGATCTTGATCTGGTGATAACCTGACCTCAAGTCCAACTTGGAGAAAACCTTAGCACCAACCAGTTGATCGAACAGGTCATTGATGTGAGGAAGAGGATACTTGTTCTTGATGGTTTTCTTGTTGAGAGGACGGTAGTCAACAACCAGTCGCTCAGTCGTGTCCCTCTTTTTGACAAATAGAGTAGGACAACCCCAAAGAGAAGTACTAGGTTGAATGTGACCTTTACTTTCCAACTCTTCGAGCTGTCTCTTAAGTTCAGCCAGTTCGTTGGGGCCCATCTTGTAAGGACGTTTGGAGACAGGAGCAGTGTCTGGTTCTAGTTCAATGATGAACTCCACGGCTCTGTCAGGTGGCACACCTGGCAATTCTTCAGGAAAGACGTCAGGAAAGTCTCGGACCATGGGTATATCTTCCATCGTAGGAAGAGGATGAACATTGAGAGCATATAGCTGAACAGATGGAGCTTTAGAATAGAAGTAGTCTATCTGACCAGAAGAATGGGTAAGCTTAACAGATTTAGCAGTACAATCAATGACCGATTTATTTGCCACAAGCCAATCCATCCCTAGGATGACATCAATGTCCGAAGAACGAAGAGTAATAAGAGACGCTTGGAATGGGAGGTTCCCAATTAGGATCTCGTTGTTCAGGCTAACTTCCATTGTAAGCAATTTGGATCCTGGTTGTTGCACTAAGACAGGGTTGTCCATCTTTTCGAAAGGAACATCATTGCTGGAAGCAAAACTCTGCGAAATAAAAGAATGGGACGCACCAGAATCAAACAACACTTTAGCGAGAATAGAGTTCACAAAAAGATTTCCATGAACCACATCAGGGCTTCCTCTGTTCTTTTGTTGTAACATGATTCACCCTTGCGCGTCTACCAACAGACCTTTTGTCGATGTTGGGGGCCTGAGGAGTAACAACACAACTCTTAGGGCGACAAGGTGGTGGGGCAAGTTGGTTTTGCGGACACTTGTAAGAGAAGTGACCCGGCTCACCACACTTGAAACAGGTGACCGAAGAGTTCGGGACCATAGGCGTTGTCTGCTTGACGAAACTCCTTGCTGCTGAAGCTGGGTTGGTTAGACTGGAAGAAAACCTCGGAGAGATTGGACTATGTATGAGTCGAGTTTGAGCTGCATAGGGTACCCAAACCCTACGTTTCTGTGGACGTGTAGATTCTGATGGAGAAGAAGTTGTTTCAAGAGAGTGTTTACGAGATTCTTTGAACTTCTCACGTCCAAATTCCTCTCGGAGAGCTGTGTTGACAAGGTCTTCAAAGGTATCACACTTGATAAGAGTGAGTGCGTACTTAAGATCTGGGTTTAGACCTCTGCGGAATTTGGCTTGCTTCTTGGCATCAGTTGATACCTCATCCTGAGCATAGCGGGCCAGACGATTGAACTCAGCTTGGTAGTCCAACACGGACCAGCTTTCCTGAGTCAACTCATAGAATTGTTCACGCTTCCTTTCCATGACCCCGTCTGGAATATGGTGGCGTTTGAAAGCTTCCTTGAACTCATCCCAAGTACTAACAATACCTGGTGCTCCTAACTCTAGGAAGTTCTCCCACCAAGACATGGATTCACCGCGGAGCAGGTAGGTCACATAAGGAACACGGTCCTCCTCGGACACATGAGAAACAGCCAGAGCATTGTTCATGTCACGCAACCAGTCATCAGCATCGAGTGGCTCAGAGGGAACATCAAACGTATGGGGATTGAGCTGGAGAAACTGTACGATAGACACACAGTTGTTGCCCTGGTCTTGGTTTTGTTGAATTTGACTCAAAACTTGCGTTATCTGAGACAAAACTTGCCCCATTTGGGAAGGCATTGGAGTATCTTCTTTGCCACTCTCCATCCTGAGGAGGACACAATATTAACAACATAATCGGATAAACAAAATCCAATGTAAGTGCTTAACGGAGTACTCCAGATTGCTAGAAAAGATAACACGGAATAAGACATGGCCATCCATCATGGTAGGCCATTTTGTTTACTTCCAGAAAGGTCTAAAGAGAGGTAAGAACGAAGACTAGCACTAGGAGGAGAAAACACCAATTTAGCTTGACGCCACGAAAGAGGAGAAACAACTGATTGATTCAAGAATGAAACTGAACGTAGCCGAAGAAGTTGATAACTGCTGAAACGAAAAGCACCACCTTGAAGACACCTGCAACTATGGTACTACGGAAAACCCAGAACACGTGATGTCCTAATTTGAAATTTTAGGTGAGAAGGGAAAAACATCGTAACACTTCCTTACCAGAAGAACAGGGAGGGTGGGTGGGGAAACAAATAAAAGAACATAATTCCTACTCTCACGTTTAAGATTTTTCCTGATAACTATAAAAAAAAATTCTAGACTCAAAAAACGACCAGTAGAAGGGAACCTGAGGGAGTTTAGGCTCTGATACCAACTATCAGACCCTGGATTCAGACGTCACAAACAAGACGTACCGGTTGGGCCACACAACTAGTAGCATACTGGGGTTACCATTCTCAGGAATCAGGCATGCCTGACTCGGAATGGATCATCGACCGACAGCTCCTAGCGATCCCATTGTCACGTACGTTTCACGATTGCGTACACAAGAAATCCTAAATCCTACCAACTCGTATACTTCAAACATACATACACTGTATACGAATCGGTTTGGCAATAGAATGTAAATCACATGATAAACCTAAGACACAAAGAAAGGAAATAAGTATCCAAAGCTCTCACTGGGCAAATATAGCGAATATCACCAAGCAGAGGACACATGTCCCAACATTACATCATGCAGCGGAAACATGTCGGTCTGAGTACAGATAAGAAGCAAAGGGCACAAGGCCGAAACGAAAGGAGAAGGCCCATCCACGCGGTCCACCAGGAAGAAGCCTAGGGGAACTCTAACTACTCGTCGTAGATCTCGTCGTCGAACTCCACATAGTAGCCACCCACCTGGTCGTACGGAGAATCATCAACTGTAGAGAAAACCACAACCCGCAAACGGGTCAATACACCGGAGTGTATCGAACAAGCTAGAGCTAACAAGGTACAGAACTGAAAGACTCCCAAAGTATGGGGTAGGTAGACTTAGCGGCAGCAGCACTAGCAACCTAAGGAGACACGCTACAACTTCCGTCTAATTAGGGAGGGATAAGAGAGCTTATAAGTAATCAACTAAAACTAACACCAATCATAACCCATTCTCGGATTAACCCACTCAACCAAGTATGAGGAAGCAATTGGGAAAACTCACACGTTAACAATTTAGTTACCATTTATTGTTAAAGTAATTCTATATTACTTGTCAAGTTAATTAACAATGATTAAGTGTATGTTGTCTAGATCTCATTAGTCGGCAACGCACCAAGTTGTCCATAACCGCGGACGCGGCTCATCGATAAGATTATACCCTGCAGGGGTGCACTACTGTACCCATACTCGCATGATCAACCCAGTCAAAAACATAAGGGCCTCTCAACACAACCTTTTCCTTCACCGCAACAAGTCCGAGGAGCCACGGGAGCTATGTTGGTCCCGACCAAAAGGGTGCGGATTCCTGCAGAACACACCCGTTCGCACAACAGGCCGCGCCCTATATGGATGTAGCAAAGCACACCGCCAAAGTAAAATACTACATTAGTATCGATGCATATGAAACAAATGGAAACCCCGAACTAGGTGCGGCTCCCGGAAGAGTTGAAGTTCCAGTCAAAGTCGAGGGGGCTCCATAGGGCCATCCACAAGTGGTTAGTGCGCTCAGTCTAGGATTATGGTAGCAAGATCTCACTTCGTATGTCGACACTTAGCAGAACAAAGCACCTCGCAAGGCCTTCCGCCAGTGCCTTATCTTTTAATTATAATACCTTTCAGATAGTGACTCCCACGAAACAGGGGTGGTCACTCCCTGAAGAGTAGTTCGAGAGGGGGATTGAACACGGAGGTCAAGCGACCCTCGAGAGGCACGGCGACGGTGCTCGCCAGGCCTGGAGAGGAAACACCCATGACTGAGATGGACACCGGCCCATACCCAGGTTCACGGCCCTCAGGAGGAGGTAAAACCGCTACTCCTGCTTGTATGTATTGCACTGCGGAGATTACAATACAATCGAGCTTGCCGAGGGCTCTCTTGAGGAAGTCCGAGCTTTGATCGGGAAGCAATGTCGTCTTTCTCCTCCAGTCGAAGGCTATTCTGCTAGCTAGGCTGGGGTTTACAATTGTTTTACATGTAATTCGCCGACCCCTTTCTACGGTGGAGGTATTGTCCCTTTTATAGGTGCCACGGGTGTCTTCCTTGTGCGGGGCGTCCAAGGTGGGCTCCCACACGGCAGTGGCGCGGAGGAGTTGGAGTCCACCGCGGCTGAATCCTTCATGGACGCGGTCCATCGGCGATAAAGTTGGGCGCGGTGGCCGACAGGCTGAAGACCGCGCAGAACAGCTCGCAGTGGTTGCAGTGATCGGGGTGGAGCGCACGATGACGATCTTCTTGGAGTGTTGCGCCGTCCGGCCGCTTTATCATCAGAGAGGAAAGTCCCAGCTGTCCTGCCGCAGGCGGCGCAACTTTATTGACTCATTTATCACCAAAATGGCAAAGGGAGTGCCCACGTCACTATGCGGCCGCTGTAGAGACCATGTGCGCCCTGCAGTACTTCCTTGGCCACGAAGCTTCCCTGCAGGCCTGAGACGGTATGTGGAGAAATTCCTATTGACTTCTCTCCAGGCGCGTGGAGCCTCGGGAGAGTCTCTTGAAGCGCAGGTCCTCTTCAGGCCTTCGCTTCCTCTTCTGGCCCTCGAGAGGATTTGCCTCTCGAGGGTCTCTCCAAGCGGTGGCTTGGTCCTTAGCCGTTTCGTCTAATCTGTCAGCGTGCGAGGCCTGGGGAGAGTGGGCTCTGCACACCCGAGTCCCCACTGGGCCGACAGTAGCCCCCGGGCCCGCGATGGCCGTGATTGAGCCCATGGGCGCAGGCGGAGCGTCGTGGGCCCAAAATGACCGACCAGCCCAAGCCACGCGTCTCTCAGACGAGTAACAGTCACGCACGATCTGGGGCGTGCGTCGTGGAGGGGCCCACCACGCCCCGGTAACTGCTCCTTGAAGAGACATAAAGCCTGGGCGCCGGAGCAGGGAGCCGTTACCGTTTCCATTCCTTCTCGCAGAAACCTCCGCGATTCTCGAGCTCTCCGCCCTTGCTCTCTATACTCCTGCCTCCTTTTGCCTCAAGCGACCCACCGAACTCCGGCGATGAGTGCCGCCAAGAACAAAGGCAAGGCCGTCGTGGGATCCTCTTCCCAGGCGGCGCCTGCCGAGGTCGCCCATGGTGTTGGGCTGCTCGGCGTGGGCGTCAACGAGAAGGCGCTCTCCAAGGTCCGCTACCTGGTGGCGGACCGGACCAACGAGCATGGCGCCATCGCGCTCAAGCCGGCTGCACACGGGAAACGCCCGCGAGGGTTTTTCCCGGTCTTCCAGCACTGTGTCTCTGTCGGGTTGGTGCCGCCATTCTTCCCATTCCTGGAGGCGGTGCTGGTCTTCTACCAGATTCAGTTGCTGCACCTCCACCCAACTCCGTACTCATCCTCACCGTGTTCTCCTACCTCTGTGAGGCGTACTTGGGCCTGGAGCCCACGGTGGGGCTCTTCCGGTGCTTCTACGCACTCCGGAACACGGCGAAGAACGAGCGCTCGGGGTGCGTTTCATTCCACATCGTGGACGGCATGGGGAGCGTTTACATCCCCATGTCGTGGAGCGACGGCAAGGCCATCACTTCGGTGACGAAGAAGGTGGATGATTTCCGCCAGCAGTGGTTTTTCGTCGGGGTGGAGCAGCCCTGCGCATTCCTCGAGGTCCCCGACGCGCAGCCCTTGAAGAATTCCCACTGGGGCAAGGCGCCCTTCGACGGCACGCGGAACGCGAGTTTGATGGGCCGCCTGAGCTTCCTTCACGAGGAGGGCCTCACGGGGCAAATCATCGTGGCGGACTTCGTGACGCGCCGCATCGCTCCCCTACAGGCGCACTCGGGGCCCATGTGGATGTACTCGGGCACTCACGACAAGATGCGGCTGCACCGTGAGGACAACGACAAGGACGCCGTCGACAACGTCTTGTCTGCGCTCTTCATCAACCCGGTGGTGCTTGCCACGGCCCAGCTCCCCGTCACGCTCCAGTCTCTCCACCAATAAAACATGACCGAGAGCATGTCCATCTTGGAGGGGATGCCCTTGTTTACCCCGGCAGGCCCGGCGGGGAAGGAGGTGCCTATGCCGGTGGTGCAGGAAGCAGAGGGGGCAGACTCGCCCTCTGCCTCGGGAGACGGGCGAGGCTAGGAGGAGGCCGCGGCAGGGGAGGTGTCCTCTTCACGGCCTGGGCCCTTCACTTACGAGATTTGCGACATCTCGTGAGGTGAAAATGACGCCTTCGTAGTGGCACCCTCGCGTCTCGTGGAGGAGGAGGATGAGGAGAGGGAGGCCACTCCGGGGCGGCGCGAGCCACGCACCAAGGCGGCCGTGGGCCGGTATGTGGCGAGGCCGTCGGACGTCGCCTCTAAAAGGAATGACGTGGCGCCTTCGGAGGGGTCTGGTCCCAGGACCACGCCCTCCTACCGTTCGCCAGGCCTAGCGTGGGTCGACACCGGCGCTCAACCGTCCGGGTAAGTGTCTCTAGCACTCTGTCATTTGATTCTTGCTCTTTTTCTCTTTATCCTCTCTTGAAGATGCTTTCTTGGTTCTTGCCAGTGATCTTGTGCTTGCGAAGCGCCGTAAGCTTCGTAAGGCAGCAGATGTGAAGAGAGCCCCGGCTGAAGAGGCCACGAGCGCCTGCGCCTCGGGCGGAGGCTGCAACGCCTCAGGTGAAGGAGGTCGCGCCTCATCCCGAGGCCTCTGCGCAGCCTCCTGAGCCAATTGTGGTGGAGGATGCGGAGGAGAGGGTCGCTACACCTCCTGCCGACCCTACTCCACCTCGCGCGATCACGCCACAGCGCGAGCCAACTCCAGCCAGCGCGGTGACTCCGCCGTGTGTGCCCACGCCTCCCGCGCAGCCAGAGGCCGAGGTGGGCAAGGCGCCACAAGGCGCTGGCGAGTTCGTAGGAGGAGCTCCTTCTTCTCCACCCCGTCCCGCTGCAGGGGACTAGCGCCAGGCCGGTGCGGGCATCGAGGAGGCTTCTAGCGCGGCCGGGGACGGGGTGCAGCCTAGCCCCCAAGCGCACTCCGGGGCCAGGCTCTCGGGCCTCGACGCCGGGGCAGGGCCCTCCTCAAGCCAAGACCTGGTCCTCCGCGGCTGGGACTGGAGCGCTGGGCACCGCGAGGTCGCCTTCCGCCTCGTGAGGGAGTCCCTAGAGGGCTTGGAGGTGCACCTTGCCCTCGGGGGCATACAGCTCGCCCAGCAGCGCGAGGAGCTTGCAAGGGCGTTGGCGTCCTTTAATGCGGCTGTCGAGGCTCGTCGCCTGGAGGACCTGGCAATGCAGGCTGCGCGCGAGGAGGCCACCCGCTTTGCCAAGAAGATCCGCGAGGGGGCCATCCGCGATGCCTCCGAGCTCCTCGCGCCCCTTCGGGAGGAACGCGAAGCTGCCGCCGAGCTTCTTGCTGCGGCGACGGCCGAGTGCGAAGCTATGGAGGGTTCGCTAGCGCAAAAACAGCAAGCTGGGCCAGCTGGAGCGCAGCTGCTCTCCGCCCACCAAGCCGCGCAGGAAACATTGGAGGAGAACGACAAGGGCCTTGCCGAGCGCGAGCGGCAGCTTGCCCTCTATAACATCCCAAATGTAACATTCCTAAAATGTGTGCTTGCTTGTGCAATAAAGTGAATCATCATGTCATCATTCCATGTGTGTTTGCTTTTATTATAATAAATAGCTTTGAAATTCCATATTTAAATTTAAATGCAAATTTAAATAAATTCAAATTAAGTTTCAAAATCTTTACATTTAATCAAACAAGTATTTTTTTAACTTGACTATTTTGAAACTAATAACATTGTCCAAAAGATTTTGTCATGTGTTCTTTTCTATTTTGTTTTAAAGTACAAAAATAGAAACGAACAAAACAAAAGAAAAATAAGAGAAAACAGAAAAAATAGGAGAGTGGCCGAGTTGGGCCAAGCTGGCCCAACTTCTGGCCCACGGTCCACCTCGCTCCTCTCCTTCCTCCGTACGGGCGCCCCCTTTCCACGTACCCAAGCCATGGCAGAGAGGCTGCCATGCTTGCCCCCATCGAGCCACCCGCTCCTTTCCCTCCTCTCCTTCTTATCCTCTCCGCCAGCAGCCCCAAACCCTAACCCTAGCCCTCTCACAGCGCCGCCTCCCTCTCTACATTCTTATGCCATTTTGCATCATTTAATTTTATTGCTTAGTTTAAATTAACAAATGCAACTAAATAATTAAATATGGAATGTGTGGGGTAATAAATATATAATGCCCTAATTCCATTTAATCTGATCTTATCATCTATGCCATGTCTTGTAATGCTAATAAACCTTTAATTTGATGTGTAGATAAATAATTTGCACCATAATTAATAGCCGGGATTTCCTTCCCGCTTTAATGTGACCTAATCATCTAATACCTATTGCTCCATCAATTGTTTGTGCATTTCCTTTATTGATTATGTTTCCTATTGTCTGTATTTTGCTCTTCTCTGGGTAGACGATGACGTGTCTGCCGCCGATACTTTCATCCTTGTGATTCTAGCTTTTGTGTCGGGCCAAGAGCTGCTAGGCAAGCTTCCGCTAACATGTTACATGACTGTTTGGTTTTCATCCTTGTCCTTTGATCTATGCTATCCTAGTTTATGATTCTCGAATTGCGATCCCATCATATGTTATCCTACAGCCCATACAGCTTCATCCCCACATCCCATAACCTGTTGTATGTTTATCTGTTAGCCTTGCGAGTCGTAGTGCATGCTTAAGGTTGGTTCCGCGAGTCTGGTTGTCCTATGTTACTTATACTTAGCAGGAAAGAATGTCTACCTTAATAAAATGTTATCTTCTGTTGGGAATTATAATTAAAAGATAAGGCACCGGCGGAAGGCCTTGCGAGGTGCTTTGTTCTGCTAAGTGTCGACCAAGTGTCGACCTAGGAACTGAGATTTTGTCCTCGGATCAAATTTTGAGCGCACTAACCGCTTGTGGGAGGCCCTATGGAGCCCCCCGCGGCTTCGATCTAATCCGCCTCTTATCAAGGGCGCCGCAAGTAGTTCGGATTTTCCATTTGATGCATGCATATGGTTACATAACGATCTCATGATGATGGAGTAGTCGATTCTCATAAAGGGTGGCACGTTTTTAGAGTGCTATGAAGGTCGATCCCGCGGGTACTTGACCTGATTAGCCGTGCACACAATCATGCAGTTCCCTAGATGGTTTGTAGAGAAGAGATTTGCCATGTTGAGATGCCCTACCTTCTGGTTTGCATTTTTGGGGTTGATCGAACGAGTATGAGTCCAGTAGTGCACCCCTACAGGGTATAATCTTATCGATAAGCCGTGTCCACGGTTATGGACAACTTGGTGATGATGTTGGCTAATAAGATGATAGACAACTTACACCTAATCATTGTTAATTAACCTGACTAGTAATATAGAATTACTTTCACAACAACTGGTAAATAAAATTGTTCACCGTGTGAGTTTTCTCGAATTGCTTCCTCATGCCTGGTTGAGGGGGTTAATCCGAGAATGGGGTATGATTGGTGTTAGTTGTAGATGGTTGTCTTATGCGCTCTCTTATCCCTCTCTAAATAGACGGAAGTTGTAGCGTGTCTCTTTAGGTTGCTAGTGCTGCTGCCGCTAAGTCCACCTAACCCCATACTTTGGGAGTCTTTCAGTTTTTGTAATTTGTTAGCTTAAGCTTGTTCGATACGCTCCGGTGTATTGACCCGTTCGTGGGCTGTGGTTTTCTCTACAGTTGAGGATTCTCCATACGACCAGGTGGGTGGCTACTACGTGGAGTTCGACGACGAGATCTACGACGAGTAGTTAGAGTTCCCCTGGGCTTCTTCCTGGTGGACCGCGTGGATGGACCTTCTCTTTTCGTTTCGTCCTTGTGCCCCTTGCTTTTTGTCTGTACTCAGACCGGCTTGTTTTCCACTGCATGATGTAATGTTGGGACTTGTGTCCTCTTTTTGGTGACATTCCATATATTTGCTCAGTGAGATATTTGGATACTTATTTTCCTTTCTTTGCGTCTTAGGTTTATCATGTGCTTTTCCACTCTGCTAAAAACCGACTCGTATACCATGTGTGTATGATTGAAGTATATGAGTTGGTAGGATTTTGGGTTCTTGCGTGTACAATCTTGAGACGTATGTGACGTTGGGGTCGCTAGGAGCTGTCAGCCGATGATCCATTTCGAGCCAGGCCTGCCTGTTTCCTGGGTTGGTATTACCTAGTATGCTCCTAGTTGTGTGGCCCAACCGATACGTTTTATTTGTGTAGCCTGAATTCAGGGTCTGACACCCTCAAGGAGAGGGAAGTGCGGCTATGCGACGAGCAACGACTTCAGGCGGAGAGCAAGCTCGCCATTGAACGCGAAGAGCTTGAGGCGCGCGAAGGGGACCTGGCCCAGGCGCTCTAGAAGTATGAAGAGATCATCGCCGCCCAGAAGCACGCCCTGGAGCGCTTCGAGCTGCGGTACACCGAGAAGAAGAAAGAGGCGAATGACGCCCTCCTGGAGCTTGAGAAGCAGTACAGGCTGGCCAAGGCCAAGGAGTTCTGTGACTCGGCCAAGAAGCAGGAGGACCGCTTCAAGGCCAAGCATGTTGCTGACGCCAGGCGGATCGTGCAGCTCGACAAGGCCAACTCCAAGCTTGAGGCCCGCCTCCAACGCGCCAAGGATGCCCATCGCCTGGCGGAGGACGGCCACAGGACTGCCGTCCAGGACCTCAACGCCCTCGTCAAGGACGTGGAGGAGCAGGTGGCTACCGCGGTGGAGCAGGCGGCGGAGGCTGCCCACATAGCGCAGGCGGCTCGCATGCTCACGAAGCAGCGGGAGCGCATGTTCCAGGCGCTGGTGGCCAGGGGCAATGAGCTCGCGGCCCAGCTGGGCGCGGAGGCGCCACACGCAGATGCTCGGGGCCGCGGTGACGCAACCATGTACCTGGTCTACTTCGACCAGCTCTTCACGACGCTCAAGCGCCCTGTCGCTGATCTCTGTGAGGTGATCGAGGTCGAGAGCCGCCAACTCTTGGGCGTGGTCGTGGATCGCCTCTTCACCAACCTCCGGCTCCTCACACCGGGCTTCGCCCTCGCGACCGGACTGAGGCTCGTCAGGGCGAAGACATGCGGCGGGTCTCCAACTACCTCCGCAATCAAGACGATGCCTTCTGCAACCGCTTCAGTCGCGCTGAGGTCGCTGCAGTGGACGACGAGGAGGAGTACGCATCTGCCGAGACGGAGGAAGGTGCAGAGGAGGCGCACGATGGTGCGGACTCCGCCTGAGCTCTGACTGTTGCGCCTGTGTGCGCTTGTATCTGAAATTGTTTTATGTTTAGACATTATGTGACTTTTGGGCATGTAATATATTCTCGTTTGCAATTTTCTTCTAGCTTGTTTTCCCCTCGAGAGGTCCCTTTTGACTTATCTTCATGTCTATGGGTTCTCTGCATCGTTAGGACCCGTCTCTTTGTGCTATGACTACGCCACTTCAGCAAGGCCGGGGGGAGTTTAAGCCTAGGAGAGGTAAGAGCACTGAGTCGCAATGCTCAAGTGCCCCCCTTAGACGTACGAGTAGTCCATGAAGTATAAGGGAAAGCGAAGTTGCTTGAGGGGCAATCGTGCGCTTGCTGAGGAAAGAGGCTCTTGAGGCATGGGTGCGAGACTTAGCTTCTCGAGTCTTTTGCCCTGTAGAGGTTTTTGCCTGGCGAGGAGGTCCTCTCTAGGGGTTTTTCCCAGATGCCTCCTCAGGCTTGTAGGGATATTTCTTCCATGTAAATGTTAGAGGGGCGAACCCAAACGCTTGTACACGGTACTGAGGACTTGTGCGCGCTTATAGATCCCCTTAGGCGTTCCTCGTGAGGAGAGTAAGTACCAAGGTCCTTTGTAGAGATGGCGTGTTTGTGGGAGCTTGCCCTCCAGCCAGAGCTCGGATCCTTGGGTTTTGCAGTGCTGCTGGTGTGTCATTTGAGGCACTGGCACGGTACTTAGCCCCCACTCGTGAGGTGCGCATGTGGAGAGATATAAGCGCACATTTCAATGAAGTAATGCGTAAATTAAACTCACCACCAAATATTACATAGCGGCGCCGTAGCGCTAAGTTCACTTAGGAACGAAATTGTCTCATTATGCTTGGAGTTGCCAAGTTAATGCTTAGACCATGTCGAGGCATGGGGACCACCCATTATTGGTAGAGACTCTCTACGGCCTGAGGTGGCTCGTTACATGGAGAGCTCGGACGGTTGACCCTCGAGAGAAGCCTTTGGAGCTTGGAGGTTTAAGCCGTGAGCTTTTAACCTCTAGAGAAAAAAAATGCTTGGAGGTTGAGCCGTAAGCTGCCTCTTTCGCCAGATGTCTTAACGTGACAATGATCACGGGCGTGACAATGATCACATTTTCTTTTTATCCTTCTGGAGACAAAAAATGCTTGGAGGTTTAGCTGTAAGCTGCCTCTTCCGCCAGATGTCTTGACGTGACAATGATCACGGGCGTGACAATGATCACGGGTAGAACTTGCGTAGGTGCATGATGTTCCATGGATTCTTGACGGGGATGCCGTCTTGAGTTTCGAGGCGAGCCGCGCCAGGCCTGGCGATGTGGGTGACCCTGTAGGGGCCTTCCCACATAGGTGATAGCTTGTGGAGGCCTTCCCTGGAGAGGATTCGCCTGAGGACGAGATCGCATGTCTCTAGTGTGCGTGAGCGCACATTGCGGTTGTGGTAGCGTCGCAGGTCCTGCTGGTATTTTGCCGCCCGGAGGGCGGCACGGTGGCGTAGACCCTCGAGAAGCAGCAGGTCGTCGTTGTGGAGATCCTCTTGCTCATCCTCGTCAAAGGCAAGGACCCGTGGGGATCCATGGTTTATCTTTGTCGGGTGGACTGCTTCGGCTACATAGACGAGGGTGAACGGTGTTTCCCTGTAGGTTTAGGTGGCGTTGTGCGGATGGACCAGAGCACCGAAGGGAGCTCGCTGATCCAGCCCTTGCCATGGCCTTTGAGGATGTCGAAGGTCATGGTCTTTAGGCCCTTGAGGACTTCTGCGTTTGCTCGCTCGGCCTGGCCATTGCTCTGTGGATGAGTGACCGAGGCGAAGCAGAGCTTGATGCCCATCCTTTCGCAGTAAGCCCTGAAGATGCCACTGGTGAATTGCGAGCCACTGTCGGTGATGATGCGGTTAGGCACTCCGAAGCGGTAGACCAGGCCTCTGATGAATTTCACCACCACGCCTGCTGGAATTGTGCGCGTCGCCTCCACTTCGGGCCACTTGGTGAACTTGTCGATGGCCATGAAGAGGTAGCGATATCCCCCTTGCGCTGTTGGGAATGGTCCCAGGATGTCCAGCCCCCAGACCGCGAACGGCCAGGAGAGCGGAATGGTCTGTATTCCGGCGCAGGTTGGCGATTTTGCTTAGCGTGAAATTGGCAAGCTTCGCATGCTTGAACGATGTCAACTGCATCCCAAAGTGCTTGAGGCCAGTAGAAGCCGGTCCTGAAGACTTTGCCTGCGAGGGTGCAGGCGCACGAGTGGTGGCCGCACTCCCCGCTGTGGATGTCCTTGATCATCATTTTACCTTCTTCAGGAGGGACGCATTTGAGTGCGATGCCATTTAGGCGCTTGCGGTAGAGATTTCCTTTGAGGATGTGGTAGGATTTTGCCTGGCGGGCGATTCGCTCCGCTTCAACATCTTCCTCGGGAAGGATCCCTTTGGCGAGATAGTCTTTGATCTCGTCAATCCAGCATGTTTCTTGATGCGCCGCTGTTAGCAACAGACGTTCCCTTGTAGGGGGCCTGCAATCGGGAGCCCCAACTGTAGGTGGTGGCGGGAGCGTTTCGTCTATGCTTGCGAGCATGGCCTCTTGAGGCTGCTTTATGGATGCCTTGATGAGTCTTTCTTCAAAGACGCCTGGCAGCTGAGCTTTCCTCCTTGATGCGCGTTTGGCGATGTCATCGGCCTCTTGACTTTCATTCCTTGGGTTGTGCATGAGCTCCATGCCCCTGAAGTGCTTCTCAAGCCTGCGGACCTCTTCAAGGTATGCGGCCATGTGATCATCCTTAGGCTTGTAGCTCTTGTTGGAGAAGTTGACGAGCAGCTGGGAGTCGCCCTTGATGAGTAGGTGCTTGATGCCCAGAGCGATTGCGGCACGTAGGCCGGCGAGCAGGCCTTCGTACTCAGCAATATTGTTGGAGATCTTGTCGATTCCGAAGCACAGCTGGATCGCGTAATAGAGCTTGTCGCCCTTGGGTGAGGTCAAGACCACGCCAGCCCCACCATGACGACAAGCGAATGCTCCGTCGAACTTCATAGTCCAGTGGCCGGGCATTTCGTCTCCAGAGGGCTCTTGTTCTTCTCCTAAAGGATCTTCAGGGGTTGTGTAACATCCTAGGATTTTTCAAATTCTGAAAAATCAGAAAAATTAAAAACTTTTTGAAAACTATTTGTATGTCGATTTGAAAACAAAATTCATGCATGCATTCATCATTTTCTTGCATTGTTTAGATTTGAAATTACAATGGTTGAAATACTATTTCCATTTGAAAATCTATCAGAGAAAATATTAAAAACAAAATAATGATTATGCTATTTATCTTATTTTACTTTAATATTTAGATTGTAATTATTAGAAATAATTATTTTCATATGTTCACAGTTGTGATACCAAATTTTATTTAGCCATAAATAAATTAATTAAATTTCTATTTCTAAATTTGACAAAAGTGCCAAATTTGCATTAAATCAAATATTCAAAATTTATATTTTTAAAAAGTGGTCAAAACATGTCCATAAATGTTTTAAAATAAAGATATGATTTTTAGAAATTTTTAGAAATTTTTAGAAATTAATTTCACTTAATTCGGAGTTCTAAAACAAAATTTATGAAGGAATTAAGAAAAAAAAAATGAAACGGGCCAGCTGGCCGGCGCACCGAACGGAACCGAACTGAGCTCATATCAAACTCAAACTCTGAAAATTCGTTTTTCTAACCACCTTTTATTTAAACACGTTTATCTCGAGAAATATAACTCCAAATCCGGATCCGCTTGATCCTACGCGTTCACAACTCCGAGCCCTATCTATTCCACCATCCCTCCGCCTATATAAACCCTTGTAGCCGCCGGCATCTCTTTTACTCTTTTCGTTCCACCGAAACCCTAATCAGCGAAATAGTATTTCGTTCGTTCGACGAACAAAACCATCTCCAATCGCGACGGGGCCTTAATCATTGTTGTAGATCTCGTCAATACCTTTCCATCACAATAAGTCTCAACTCTTTTCATCAAGCGTGGAGGAAGAATTTCGAATCGTCATCCATCAGATGTGAAGTCGTATTTCTCAGATCTCTTCGCGCTCGTTGCGCCAAATCGAAATTCCTTTGGTGGAAAGGTAGATCTACTCTATATCTACAACTTTCCTGTTGACAACTTTTTATTTTAACGTACATAATTTTCTGTATAATAAAGATCGTGTTTGATATTGTTCGATTAACCAAACCATTTCAAAAGTTTGGGACAACAATACGAAAGTTGTTCCCCTGATCAAGACCTTTCTTTTGCCCCAAGCCTCACCTCTTTTGGTTCAGCGAGCTGAGAGATATTCGCGTTTAAAGTTTCGGATCAGACAGGTATTTTGCGATTTGTGACCAATCTATTAATCCACTTATGTTATAATTCTGCTAATTAGAAAGAGCACGTAATTCTCTACAACTTTCGTTAAGAGTGTTTTTCCATCCGAGCAACTTTATTTTTGGTCAAATTCGTAGTCAAATCCCAGTCAGCCTGCCACGTCAGCAAGTCAATTCCCACGTCAGCAGTCAAAGTCAACAGTCAACCGAAGACCGACAGTTTTGCAGAAAAATCCTAAATTTTAAATCTATCACTACTTTTTATTGGTTTGGTCAAATTTTACAAATAAAATATTTTTGGAAAGCTTATGACACGTAGAAACTTTTGGCATCATTACTTTTATATTTTGTCAAATTAAATTTGTTGAAATTCAAAAGTGGCATTAATGCTAATTTGAACATAACTTCAAATTTGAAATTTAAAATTTATCAAACTCTTTTGCTATAAATTTGAATGTCTAAGTATTGGCAGTAGTATTTTTATACTAATTTTGTAGAATAATTTTCTATGATTTTATAATTAATATTTATTAAATACTTTTAAGTGTTGTTTTAATGATTAAAATTGATTAAAAATTTATTAAAAATTATTTTCATCATCTATTCGAATTATAAAGTACTTAGTCATATTATGACCACTTTGGTATTAAAAGGTACTTAGAAATATTTTGCCTCTTTAAACAAAATAAATTCTTCCTTAGAAAATTTTTGATAACTATTTTTTTTGACAACACTCTTTCTTAGAAAAATTTCAACATCTTAAAGATGCTAAATCTTTTCCTTAGAAAATTTTAGCATCTAGAAAGCTTAGTTGTTTTATTTTGTTAAGTGTTGTCCTTAGAAATAAATTGCATTGCATGCATGGCATATCTATTGTATAGTTATACTCCTTATAGGAAAACTCCTTCCTTATTTTCCCTAAGTTAGGATTATTTTCAACCTAGTGTTTTGGTAAAGTGCTATGCACTTAGACACTTAGGATTTCCAAGATGGAGCTAGAAGGCCATTGAAGGACTTAGCCAAAACAAGACTTCAGAAGTATCTCCAAGAAGTAGAAGCACTTAGAAGAAAAATCAAGAGGAAGTTCATGAAGACCAACCAGAAATATTTTCCAAGTCTTGCTCTCTCTCTCTTTCTTTTCTCTGAGACTTCATGAAGGACTTAGAAGAAAACAGACTATGGAAGCATCCTCAAGATGTCAAGCACTTAGAAGAAAAGTGAGAAGAAGTTCAAGAAGGCCAACCTCCCTTTTATTCTCTAAGTCTTTCTCTCTGCCTTTTCTTCTTCTCTGAGAACTCAAAATCCAAGACCAGCCTCGAGGATACAAGAATCATCAAGTCTGAAGATTATTCAAGTCTACCAAGAATTCAATCAAGACATCACCAAGGAGAATATTATAAATCTGGAGATGAAGCCTGGAGGACAACTACATATTTCCTTCTATCTTTTCCCTCTTTCCTAATCTTGTCTTTCACTTAATACTTAAAACAATTTTTGATCATGTTATTACCCACTTGAAGTTTGTTGGATCCTAGCGGCATAGTGAGATGAAGTGGCCTGGAGACAAACCTTACATGTCCACGTACATGAGACCTGTTCCACAATTTAAGTGGCTGGCCGGGTGTCTGTCTCTCTCACTATAGTGAATATCCAATTTACAAAGAGTTGATAATAATTGTTGATCACCTTGAAGAATAAACTTAGTATTTTCTCTAAGTACTTTTACACATCATGACTAAGACATTAGAGTGCTTATTCAAGATGAATTATAACAAAGTTATTTTGTCAAACATATGACCATAGTCCTTAGTCATTCTTGACCAACACATTTCCTTGCATTAACTTAAAAGATTTTCATGACATGAAAAAGCATTTCTAGCCCTTAGGAATATTTTGCACATCATGCATAAACATATTTTCCTTAGAAAGTTTTATAAAACTTATTTATTCATCTAGTATGTGTTTGTGTGCATTGTGGAGTTGTGCTTGCTGTTGATTGTTGTATTGTCGCTTGTCTATACTGTTAGATTGAACGGAGAGTCCCGAGTATCGTTGAAAAGAGTTGTGAACAACGACAACATTCAAAGGCAAGTGGCACACCTCATAAACTTCCTATTTCTATATGCATTACTTAGTGTATTTTTATATGCATGTGTAGGATAGTATTGCTATGCTAAACCTGTGTAGAATTCCTTATTCCTGTGTCTAGGTTCCTATGCAATACTTAGTAGAATCATTGATGCTATGCAAATGTTGTTTGGTGAAAATCTAAATTCTACTAAGTTAAGAATGAAACACCTGGGTGGTAAGTGGTTGCATGGTTTATGTTGAGTGGCTACTCAGGTCCATGTCTATGGTTCCTGGAGTATGTACACTTGTGAATGGCCACCCAGGAACAGAGGAATCTGAATTACTCCGAGTGACGATTGCTTCCAGTGCAGCCATTGCCATATGGGCTCTGGCTTGATCAATTATGTTGCGTGGACTCTCTCCGGCTTGACAAGCAGATGTAGGGGGATGTTAGGTGGAACGGGTCAAGCCAGAGTGGGAGGGAAAATGCTTTTGAAAGATCTCGTCTCATTCTTCTCCTTTCCTTATCACAAATGGTGTGTAAAGGATAATCTGGGTTGAATGGGTACAATGGTGAACGTGCACAACCTCTGCAGAGTGTAAAAACTAAGTACTTAGCCGTGTCCCCGGTACGGACAATTTGAGCAGCTGATCACGGACGTCAACGGAGGATTCCACCATTCCAACTTCAGAAATAAAACTTGATGGGTGAACAAGGGAAGATGATATTTATGGTTTTCATGCCATACTCGTCTTGATTTCAAGAAAAGTGTTTTCAAAAGAGTAGGAAAAATTGGCTTTGTGCAAATTAGCCTTGAACTCCACCAGCCAAATATGCATATAGGCTTTAGAGTTATTCCATTAAGTGTCCACCATAGTGTCACTTGCCAGACTCCATTTTTAATGGAATCTGACCCACTCTGTTGCAAAATTTTATTTGTTACAGGTGATTCAAAGGACGAGTGAGGTTTCATTAAGGGATTTCGAGTCTGCAACCAACATGTTTTCGCCTGTGGCAACATGAAAGTTATAGAGACTCACTGCTATTGTATTTCCGCTGTGTACTTTTTCAATGCTAGCTTTATGCTATGCAACTTGTATCAAATATTTTATAATTCTGGATCATCGATGTAATAAAATTGACGCTTTGTTGTGATATTACATCGTAAACTGTGTGTGCAAATGAATCGATCCAGGGATTTGCACTATACACAGGTATCTGCCTTATTTAAAGTGCAGGTACGCTACAGGGTGGATCAGTCCATTCGGTGATGAAGTCTGCCAGCGCTCTTCCTTTGATTACCCTTGTGGTATCGATGCGCAAGTTGAATGGTTGTAGCTCTATGTTCCATCCCGCGACACGATCTGTGGCGTTAGGGTTGCGCAGGATTTGCTCCAGAGGGAATGATGTAACCACCGTGATGGGGTGCCCCTTGAAGTAGTGTCGCAGCTTTATTGAGGCGATGATGAGCACGATGAGGAGCTTCTGCAGCATTGTGTACCGCTCGCGAGCATCGCGCAGTACTGTACTGATTAAGTAGACTGGATGCTCGACAAGGGTTGTCAGTTTAGTCTTGGCGCACTCTGCCTGAGTGCAGCACCCTCAAGGGGGTTGGCTTGTGGAGACTCTTTAGGGCCCTCAAGGGGGTTGGCTTGTGGACGCTCTTCAGGCTGCCTGGCGAGATCTTCCTGTAGCGGTTGACTTGGCGCAGGCTCCGCTTGTGGCCTTGGGCATGGCGGTGGGTTTGTGGGGCCTACTCCTTTGTCGAGCTCTTCGTCAGGCGGTTTTGGCTTTGGAGTTGTTGCACTCTTCTTGTGGGGGATTGGCTCTTCCCTTTCTACTACCAGGATGGCACTGGCTGTCTGTGGAGTGGCTGATAGATACAGCTTCAGGTGCTCGCCTGTCCTTGGGGAAACCATGACTGGTGGGCTGGCAGGTACTTCCTCAGGTCCTCAAAGGCTTTTTCCGCTTCAGGCGTCCACTTGAAGGTGCCAGTTCTCTTCATGATCTTGAATAATGGCAGAGCTCTCTCGCCAAACTTGGAGATGAATCGGCCCAAGCTGGCCATGCAACCTGCTAAACGTTGCATATCCTTGAGCCAGCGTGGAGGTTGCATTTCCTCTATGGCCTTGATTTTGTCAGGGTTTGCCTCTATGCCTCGGTGGGACACGAGGAAACCAAGCAATTTGCCTGAAGGCCCTCCGAAGACGCACTTGGCGGGATTGAGCTTGATGTTCACCTTGCGCAAGCTGGAGAAAGTCTCTTCATGGTCACTGAGGAGAGTATCTCCCTCTCGAGACTTGACGACGATGTCATCGACATAAGCCTCGACATTTATGCCCATTTGCTCGCCAAGTGCTGTCCTCATGAGCCTCTGGAAAGTGGCGCCAGCGTGTTTCAGGCTGAAGGGCATGCAGACATAGCAATACACACCACAAGGGGAATGGAATGTCGTCTTCTCCTCGTCTTCCTTAGCCATTTTGATCTGGTGATAACCAGAGAAAGCATCGAGGAAGCAGAAGAGGTCGCAGCCTGCCGTGGAGTCCACGATCTGGTCGATTCTTGGCATGGGATAAGGGTCTTTGGGGCAAGCCTTGTTGACATCTGTCTAGTCGATGCAGAGGAGTCCTCCTCCGACGGGTTTTGGGACGACCACACCGTTGGAGAGCCAAGTGGGGTGCACGACTTCGCGGACGACATTTGCCGCTTTTAGCTTCTCGACCTCTTTGACGATGAATGATTTCTTCCCGGGGGCTTGCTTTTTGCTTGACCGAGGTGCGTTTGGACACATGGCTAAGTGGTGCTCGATCACCTCCCTCGGTACACCGGACATATCTGACGGAGTCCATGCAAACATATCAGAGTTTGCCCGGAGGAAGGCGACGAGCACACTTTCCTATTTGGGAGGCAGAGCAGCGCCAATGGTGACGCTAGCCCCCGAGCCTTCAGCCCCCAAGCTGCTGCTTAGAGAGACTTTCTTTGTAGCGGCTGGCTCCTGGGAGAACAATTGCTTCTTCTTCTTGGGTCTCTCGAGAGGCTCCATGTCCCCGTCAGCACGGGACTCCATGGCGGTTGCCTTGTAGGCTGTTTCGACAACGCGCGTAGCATCCAGGACCAGTCCACGGATGGTCATTGTGCCAATGCTGCCGGGAATCTTGACCATGTTGTAGGCATGATGCGTGACGGCCATGAATTTCGTGAGGGCGGGGTAGCCGAGGATGGCGTTGTACGGCAAGCCGATGTACGCAACATCGAAGTCGATGTGCCCGGTGCGGTAGTTTTCCTCGGTGCCGAAGGTGACGGCAAGCCTGACCTGCCCCAGTGGCTCGATTGAGCCGCTGGTGACTCCCGTGAAGGGCCTAGAGGGAATTAGCCGCTCGTAGGGCACTTGAAGCGCTTCGAACGTCTCAATTGAGATTACATTCAGGTCTGCTCTACCATCAATGAGCGTCTTGGAGACAGCGATAGTGTCGATGATGGGGCTGCAGACCGGTGGGAGGTTTCCAACAGTCTTGGTGGACTTGGGGTGGTCCTGAGCATCAAAGGCGATGGTGTACTACGACCATTTGAGGGGCCTGGAGGTCTCGAGGCTGGGGAGGGCGGCGTTGAGTTCGCGAGCGAACTGCTTGAACTGATTGTTCGATTTTGGCGCATGTGCCCCACCGAGGATGCATGCAATGGCGCCTCTTGGAGCTTGGTAGCCTCCATCTTCCTCGTCAGGAAGGTTGTCGTTCCTCACAGCGGCATTGGCCTGATGGCTTTTGGTAACCGCCCTTGCGCCCGCTGCCGCAATAGCCACGGCCTCGATCACGGCTGCCGCTGCCCTCTGCTTGTTCGCGCTCCTTGCTCAGCCTCTCGAGGTCGAAGCAAGTCCCTACAGAGTGTTCGCGCCTGTTGTGGTAGATGCAGAATGGGCGGTGGTCGTCTTTTCTCTCCCCAGGCTCGGGACAGTACCTGCGGGTGCCCTTAGCGTCAGGCTCTGCCGCGAGGACCGCGGTGGCCTTGCGCTTGGGCTCCTCCTTCTTCTTCTGGCTCCTGGACCCCTCAGTGTGTTCGTCCCCTCTCGAGGACATCTTGACAAAGAGGAGTCCCTCTTCAGCCTTGGCGCACTTGTCAGCCAGGTCGAACAGCTTAACCACAGAGGTGAGCTTGTCGTGGATGCCCAATTTCTCGAGCATCCTATTGTTCGTGACGCCCTCGCGGAAGGCGGCGATGACTTGGGTGTCAGGTATGTTCGGAATCTTGTTGCGCACTTGGCTGAAGCACTAGATGTACCTGCGGGGGGTTTCATCCATCTTCTGCACCACAGCGCGCAGGTCATTGTGGGTAAGCGCGCGCTCGTACGTCCCCTTAAAGTTGGAGACGAACTGCTTGCAAAGCTCCTCCCAAGAGTTCATAGAGTCCTCAGGGAGGTTCAGGAGACACGACAGCGCAGAGTCGCGAAGCGCGTGGGAGAACCAGTTGGCCATGACCTTGTCGTCTCCTCCTGCCGCCTGGATGGAGGTGGTGTAGAGCTGCAGGAACAAGATGGGGTTGCTGGAGCCGTCGTAGCCCTTGGGGAGAGCCGGCTTGAACTTTGGGGGCCAGACCACGTGGCGCAGGGAGCGGGTGAACGCCATGCAGCCCGTGGCGTACGTGGCGACACCGTGCTGCAGCGCGCTGCGATTTTGCTGGCCTGCCTGGCCGATTTCTTCCAGGAGGCGGTTCTGGCGGTTGCGCTGGACCTCCATCCCCACGCGCGCGTCTGGCGCGGTGCGCTGCACGATCAGGCAGTCGTGAGGCGAGGACGCGTGGGAGGCAGCCCTCTGCGTCGCAGCCGGTGCAGGCCCTGGTGGAGGCGCGTCAGGCGCAGCCATGCCCGCGAGGGAGGGGTGCACGACGGACTGCGACGGAGCAGGGCGAGTTGTGGCGATGCCGACGAGGTGGTTGAGGTGCTCCAGCCACTGCTCGTGTGCCTTAGCAGGGTGGTGTGCGGCGCGGGGTCCGCCCTTCCTGGGCCGGAGCCGCTTGGGCGCTGCATCGGGTGCGATGACTGCGCGTCCTCCTCGTGCTCGGCGTTGTGCTCGGGGCTCCTCCTCATGAGGGCCTGAGTTGCCGCGCTCTTCATTGCGGGGTCGTCCCCGTCGTCGGCGCATGGCCGTGGCGCCAGGCGCAGCGCGAGCTCCTTCAAGTGCGCGCATGTTGGCACGGGCAGCGCGACTAGCGCGGGTGTTCGCCATGGCGCGGAGGCGGCTCGAAGGTCGTTGACGCGCCTCAATCCCCTACCTGGCGCGCCAAATGTCGGATAGTGACTCCCACGAAACAGGGGTGGTCACTCCCTGAAGAGTAGTTCGAGGTCAAGCGACCCTCGAGAGGCATGACGACGGTGCTCGCCGGGCCTGGAGAGGAAACACCCACGACAGAGATGGACACCGGCCCGTACCCAGGTTCACGGCCCTCAGGAGGAGGTAACACCGCTACTCCTGCTTGTCTGTATTGCACTGCGGAGATTACAGTACAATCGAGCTTGCCGAGGGCTCTCTTGAGGCAGTCCGAGCTTGGAGAGGGAAGCAAAGGTCGTCTTCCTCCTCCAGCCGAAGGCTATTCTGCTAGTGGGGCTAGGGTTTACAAGTGTTTTACAAGTAATTCGCCGACCTCTTCCTACGGTGGAGGTCTTGTCCCTTTGATAGGTGCCACGGGGGTCTTCCTTGCGCGGGGCGTCCAAGGTGGGCTCCCACACGGCAGTGGCGCGGAGGAGTTGGAGTCCACCGCGGCTGAATCCTTCATGGACGCGGTCCATCAGCGATAAAGTTGGGCGCGGTGGCCGACAGGCTACAGACCGCGCAAAACGGCTCGCAGGGGTTGTACTGATCGGGGTGGAGCCCATGATGACGATCTTCTTGGAGTGTTGCGCCGTCCAGCCGCTTTATCATCAGAGAGGAAAGTCCCAGCTGTCCTGGCGCAGGCGGTGCAACTTTATTGACTCCTTTATCACCAAAATGGTAAAGAGAGTGCCCGTGTCACTCTGCGGCCGCTACAGAGGCCATGTGTGCCCTGCAGTACTTCCTTGGCCGCGAAGCTTCCTTGCAGGCCCGAGACAGTCTGCGGAGGGATTCCTGTTGACTTCTCTCCAGGCGCGTGGAGCCTCGGGAGAGTCTCTTGAAGCGCAGGTCCTCTTCAGGCCTTCGCTTCCTCTTCAGGCCCTCTAGAGGATTTGCCTCTCGAGGGTCTCTCCAAGCGGTGGCTTGGTCCTTAGCCGTTTCGTCTAATCTGTCAGCGTGCGAGGCCTGGGGAGAGTGGGCTCTGCTCACCCAGTCCCCACTGGGCCAGCAATACCCCAAATATAAGATAACATTTTATTAAGATAGAACAATCTATCATACTAAGCATATGAAATAATAGACCAACAGATGACTCGCACAACCAAATCTAAGCATGCACTACGACTCACAAGGCTAACAGATAAAACATACAACAGGTGATAGGATGTGGGGATAAAGCTTTATGAGTTGCAGGATAAACATGTGATGGGATCGCAATTCAAGAAACGAAAACTAGGCTAGCATAGATCAAAAGGCAAGGATGAAAACCAAACAACCCGTAACAGGTTAGCAATAGCTTGCCTGGCAGCTCGTGTCCCGGCACAAAAGATGGAATCTCAAGGATGAATGTATCGTCAGCAGACACGTCATCGTCTACCCAGAGAAGAGCAACACAGACAAAATAGGAAACATAATCAATACAAAGAAATGCGCAAACAATTGATGTTGTAATATGGTATGTGATGATTAGGTCACATTAAAGCGGGGATGGAATCCTGGCAAAAGATTATGTTGCAAGTTATTTATTTACACATCAAATTAAATGTTCATTAACATGGCAAGACATGGCATAAGTGATTCAATCAAATTAAATAGAATAGGGCATTATATATTTATTACCCCATACATTCCATATTTAATTATTTAGTTGCATTTATTAATTTAAACTAAGCAATAAAATTAAATGATGCAAAATGGCATAATAATGGCATATTAATATTCATTGCATTTTTCTGATATTAAAACATATAAATATTATTTTATTTGGAGTTATGGATTAAAAGTTATTAACATTTTAAACGTTAGGGTTGTTCTGTAAATGTGCAGGGACTCATCCGTGACGGTAAAAGTTTCTGCGAGGGCTAAAGCATTAAAACAGGAAGTGTAGGGGCTCTGTGTAAAACTACAGACGCCTTGGTCTATGACTGGTAGGACCCACGTGTCAGTAACCTAAAACAAATAAAAGTGTGGCTTTTATTAAACAGCCAGGGGAGGATTCCAACTCGCGCGCTCTCGAGTGCGGGTGGATCAACGCGGCTAGCTACTCGGGCTGGTCTGTGTTGGTGTTAGAGAAAGCGCTACACTGTTTTTAACCTGTTCTCAGTGGTGTTAACTCTGACGAAACTGACGACTGCATTTTCTGAAGAACAACAGAGCAGTGTGCGGCGGCGAGGAGAATTGCACGCCGGCGACCAACTCCGGGCGGTGCTGCTCGCATGCGTGTGATCGCGTGGCTGAGGTAGATTAGGCGGATCCGTTTTTGTGTTTGGAAGCGCACGAGGGGCACGGGGTTCTCGGCTTCGTGCTCGACGAGTGCGCGGTTGGCACGGCCGGGGCGGAGCAAGTCAGGCGCCTGCGGAAATCCGACGAGAGGGGACGGAATCGAAGGGGATAGGAGAGGGGATCGGCGAGGCTCACCGTGGGGAGCTCGTTGGCGAGGAGAGGCGGCTCGGGGGCGACAAAGAGGAGCCGTCGGTCTCGGAGGAGGCGAGGCCGAGCTCGGGTCGGCGTCAGGGACGGAGGTCGAGCGGGGAACCGTGCGCGTCTGCGGCGTTGAGGAGGTGGAGGAAGTGGAGGCTCTGGTGCTCTTTGCGCGAGGAGAGATGGAGGAGGCCGGGTCACGCCGGAGACGAGCTCCGCCTCTCGGAAGACATGGTGACGACGGATGCTTGGGGGAGCAGGCGGCGGCGGGGGCAGAGGGAAAACATCTAGGGTTTGGGGCGCTGCGGGGTCCTTAAAGAGAGGAGGGGCAGTGGGGCAGCACGGTGGGGGAGAGGCGCAGTGACTCCAGCGCCATGGCTTTCCCCTGTCCTCCCTGTAAAGCATACGGAGGAGGGAGAAGAACAAGGCAGGCCGTGGTGGGCTTGGGTTGGGCCAGCTCGGGTCAATTCAGCCAGGTAAGCCTTTTTTTCTTCTATGTTGTTTTTCTTTTTATTTCTTTTCTGTTTTTGTATTTTAAAACAAAATAGAAAACGAAAATGAGATGAAACCTTTTGACAAACTTTAACATTTTCAAATAGATAATTTAATTTAATGATTTTGAAAGTTGCAAAAATATTTGTAACATCTCATTTGAAATATTTGAATTGCGTTTGAATTTAAAAGTGTGATTTAAATTTTAGTGCACAATTTAACTCAATGAGGAAACAAAAAGAAATGATGTCACGATGTATTATCTTTATTACACAACAAACACAACAATGTTCAAGGCATTACATTTGGGATGTTACATTGCTGATCTGGTAGAAAGATTTGTCGTGGAGTAACTTCACGGTGAAGGAAAATCTTGACAATGTACCACCATTGCTAGCTACGCGATTGGCCTGCGGCATCAAATTGGCATAGATTGTGTTCTGTCCAGGACCTTGTGGTTGTGAATTGTACAGATCAGCAAACATATCAGGAATTCTATCATCTTCGAAGCCATCCTCCTCTTCCAAACCAACATAGTGTGCCTCCGCATCACCTCCACCAATATGGTGTGCCCCTGCTTCAGGTCCACCTCCATGGTCAGCTTCATGCACAGGCTGCAATGCTTCTCCATGATGGATCCACTTGTCATACGTGCTTGCCATCCCTAAAGAAGAAAATGAGCCTCTAGTTTATCTAGACATTGTGTGTCCCGGTTGAGACACGAGCAACATGGGAAAAGACGTGACCTTCATCGGCAACACTTAAGCGAACAAACTGCATAAACTCTTCCACTCCCTTTATGTATTCTGGGGAAAGCCTTCTAATTCGTGTTGTAATCCAGCGTCTGTCCATCTGACGAAGACCAAAAATGTTGCAATTAGCATTGAATCAAAAAAAGTGCAGTTCTTCATCTATGGAATTCAACCAAGCACACAGCTAGCAACCCATAAGGAATGCACAACAGCAAAATTATGTGCAGTTCATGCTAGAGAAAGCTAAATGCACAACATTTCAATGATGTAACTTCATATAATAACTAAATATTCGGTTTTGCTCAAATGCATCTTACTGGCGGAGAAGAATAGATCGAGAGGGAGAGAGGAGAGGGGGTGCAGACAGGGAGATGCGGAGGGGCTCGTCGTGTGGTGAGGGTCTCGTCGTCGAGAGGGGCTCGTGGTCGAGAGGTGAACGTCAAGGAGATCCGCCAGACCCACTGCCCAGGAGGGCGCCCACTAGCTCGGCCGCAGTGGCGGCACAACCACCATCGCCGTTACCTAGGCCGTGGAGAGGGGCTCCTCGTTGTTGGGTTCCCACTTGTTGCTCGGCCGCGGCACACCCACCACCGTCGTCACCTCGGCCGTGAAGAGGATCTCGCCGTGGTTAGGGGCTCGTCGTTGAGAGGGACGCGCGTGGTGGATCCACCTAGTCGGATATTTTGGCCGTCATAATGTATCGGAGGGGATCCAAATTTCTTGTCGGAGGCTGAGAGGCGCCTCCCGATATGTCGAATATTTTAGCCGCCAAAATAATAAATCAAAAATTGAGGACTGTGACACAAACCCAGCACCTCTCGAAATGGTTAAGGCTAATCTACCAGTTGAGCTATCGGAGGATCTTGTTAGTTACAATCCCTTCCACATTAGATAGTTGAGCTAAAGCTAATGTATGACTACTTAAAGCAAACTATCTATGTATATACTCCAGCATAACATATATAAAGAGAGAGAGAGCACCAAAAACTTTACGGGGTATATACCAAAAGGACACACATTTTATATAGACCACACCACCATGCATATATATAGGTTGTTTATACGCTCATTACTTAGCACATTACATAATTTAAGAGAGGCCATATATTACTTGAGCTCATACACACATAGAAGTACTACTTAATTAGAACATCCAGTCTGGTGCTAGGTCACTTCATCTCTTGAGCTTCCTAACAAGTTACTTGAGACGACCATCGTAGCGCACGTGGAACCAAAACACAAAGATATCGTTGTCCTTCATGTTGTTGTCATGCACCACAACTCCCCAGTTAGTTGTGATCACTGCGCCTGCATGCTTCCCTTTGCCCATGATCATCCTCACTTGCACAGAAGAAGATCCCTTCTTCAAAGAGACTTGCGGATCAATAGCTGGAAGTTTCATATTATTCAAGATGTATTTCTGGGTAAACTTCCTTGTGATTCACTGCAAGTTGTGAAGTACTGCAGATTAATTATAAGATGCATGAACTTCATTCATATGTATTGTCAACATATAAATATGCAAAACCTCCTTACGAATTAATTATTTAACATTCTGGATTTGCCTCTCAAAATACTTGCACCCTTTATAGTGCACACATAGAAATGAATTGTGGGGTGCCTTTCGTGAACTTGATGTTTCAGGGCTTCAAGTTGTGCATGGTACATGTCCACTAGGTTGGGAAATACGCAATACTTGTCAAATGTCTCACCTCCATTTATCATGGGACCTACATATAATTAAGGAAGCTCAAGGAATAATTAAGGCATATATAATTCGGCAACAAAGTTTTCCTCAAATAATTGAAGACATGAGAACTGAAAATTTCACTGAATATATACATCTAGTTTACTACCACTGTGCATGCCAAACGGCCGGGCCTAACCACTTGATATTACGTACCTAGCTATAGCTTTATCCTGCAACTATATAATTGATATGCTCCATGATATATTTTACCTCGACGAGTCAGCTTGGCAGCAAGTATAGCAGCATCAGCATCTGGATGAACCATGGTGTCAACCTAATAATTAAACAGTGAACAAATAGATGATAGATAATTAGGTATAATTAAGTTGGGATGCTTAGGTTCAGGTTGTAACATTTGCACTAGCAGTTATAAATCCCTTATAAACAGTGAACACTTAGAGACATTTGCACTAGCATGCATCTTTCATGAAACAAGTTAATCAACACATAAAAATCACATCACATAACCCTCAATCGCTAGAAGGTAAACACTCGGAAAATCTCTGCTAAAAGTAAAGCGCCCCCCCCCCCCCCCCCCCCCGCTTCGCTACCCGCCGATTAGATACAATAAATCACCCTGATTCGCTAAAGAATGGCAGCCACGCAGGCAATAAAGTAAACGACCCGTGGAAAAAGGCGGCGAGATTAGATTAGGGTTGTTCTTTGAAGCAATCGGTCGGCGACCATCTCGATTGAGCAGAACAACAAAAAAGGGGGACTGAATCGATTCCAAACCTAAGTCCCGCAGATCTACGGCCTACGGACGAGACGGTGGTAGAGGCGGCCGACTGACGCGATGACGATGGAGGAGAGGTTGCGCGCGGAGAGATAGACAGAGAGAGAGAAAGAGAGAGAGAGACAGAGAGAGAAGAGAGAAGAGAGATAGAGAGAGAGAGAGAGAGAGAGAGAGACTGAGGGATTGGACTGGTGAGTGAGACAGTGTGAAGACTGGAGAGAGTGGAGAGGGAGTGGGGACAGCGCAGAAAAACTCCTGTGACGTAGTCGATCCTTGCCTTTGCTCGCTGACAGGTGGGATCTATGTACGGTGAACCCCCTATGTCAGGGACTCATTGGCAGGAACCACTATGTAGACGCAGGGGAGGAACCGCTTACGCGTAGACGCGGGGAGGAAGCGCCACACAAATAAAAAAGAGAACCGCTCCTTCACTCTTTCGCCGCCACTGAACTGTGGGACCGCCGTGGGCATAGGAGGCGAAGGGGCACCCACTGACCTATGGGACCGCATCAGAACGAAGAGTAGAAGAACCGCGGGAAAACAAAAAGAGAGGAACCGCCGCGTTGGCTCCTCGCCTACATCGCCTACTAGTCTTCGGACGCCAGTATTACTCTCCACCACTATCCCCTCCCAGCCTCTGCACCACTACCCAAAAAACCCCACCACATACTCTTCTTGACGCCGACAGCCTCCCTCTTGTCGCCGCCGACGGCCTCTCTCTTGTCGCCACCGATGGTCTCTCCTCTCGCCGCCGACGTACGGGCTCTCCTCTCGCATCTATCCTCCCTCGTCTCCACCTCCTCTATTGCCTCCTTCTCGCCTCTCTCCCCCCCACCATTGGAGGCAAAACGAGCAAGCAGGGTGATCCCAATCTTTGGGTAGGCATGGACGACGGCAAGGAGATGACGGAGACCCGCTATGTGCATGCTCACGACGTGACATGGGTCGAGGCGGTGTACACTAACGAGACCGCAACCGTGGATCTAATCCTCGAGAAGTACGAGCGTTGGCTCGCTGACGAGGAGATCAAGTTCGTCGGCCTAGATCTCGAGTATGACCGCAAGCAGAGGAACGTGGCGGTGATGCATATCGCAATGAGAGAACATGTCCTCGTCTTTCACAAGATCGGGTACTAACATTTCCCCAATTTTTTGTGTGTTGTCAAAGTTCTTCCTATGTATTAGTTCCCCAACATATATATTAGTGCTTATAATGTGTTGTATAGTAGTTCCCCAAAATTTGGCATGCAAGATTGATCCGCAAATGTGTGGTTTCATTAATTCTTGTGTGGTGTT
The DNA here is from genome assembly GCA_026929855.1 of Poa annua. Taxonomy (NCBI): domain Eukaryota; kingdom Viridiplantae; phylum Streptophyta; class Magnoliopsida; order Poales; family Poaceae; genus Poa; species Poa annua. The sequence continues at coordinate 45,120,493 of CM049430.1, forward strand.
GCATGTGGAATTAATGGAAATTATAGTAGATCTATTCATCTTATATCACTCTAGTTTGAACTTCAGAATTTCTAATATTACAAACCAGACGTATCATTTAAGTTTAGAATCGAGTTCCCCTAGCCTACTTTTCTTTATGTCAAATAACTCAACCCAATTGCCTCACATATGAATCATCATCTACAACTTTCACACTCTCATCGCAATGTGAGAGGGAAATTAAAACTGAACACTCAATTTTTTCTGCAGATTGTTCAACTAATTAAATTGTTCATTACACTTCATATATGTAATATAAAATAAGTTCCTAATCCACGTTAACTACAATTTTGCGTTATGATATGTATATATGTAGGTGTGAAAGGGTTCCAAACAGCCTTTTGGATTATCTCATGAACAAGAACATTACTTTCGTTGGGGTGGACATAAGAGGTGACAGATCCAGGACATCTACAAGATTGAAGGTGCTCCAAACGGCAGTGCTGGAAAGGCAGATATGGCTGGGAAGCTCATCCACCCAAAGTTCTACGAGATGAAGAAATTAATGAAGCAAGATGACTGGGAAAAACGCGAAGGGACTCGTACTGGGAATATAAGCCACTTTCGGACAAGAACCTGAACTACCCTATCTTGGATGGATATTCACCTACGAACTGTATCGCATGATCAGCTTAGTGAAGCAGGGACAGGCTGACCTGCAGAATGTGGTAGCGTGCCTCCCACGAGCCATGTACATTCAGGGGCCACCAAGTGAGTTTGAGGTGGCATATTCTTCGTTTCGGAGTGCCAAGAACAGGAAGAACGGCTGGGAGTCCTCCAACATTATCGCCAAGCAAGAGGGTCGATGCGATGGCTGGGGGTCCTAGACGGACTAGCTAGGACACATGAGATAGATGTTCCAGCAACATATGTCCTTGTCTTACTGTGTATATATGTGTTCATGTTATATATGCATGTGTGAAGAGAACTGACCTACTAGCTAGTGTAGTGATCTGACTTTTTGTAACTAGTCCTAGTATATATATATATATGTCTCTGATATGTTCGGAAGTACTATTGTATTAGTATTTAGTACAACAAGTTTTATGTTGTACGTAAATCTGGAAGTACTATATATGTGTGTGAGTAATATATGCAGAAAGCTAGGTTGAAGTAGAAGTGGTTTTGGAATTGCAATATGAAATTTTCAAAAACCTCACAAAAAGCTTCATTTTGGAGTGACTATTAAGAAGGATACATTCTTAGTTTTCCATTTTCATGTCAAAAACTTGTTTACATTCAAAATAATGAGAAGGGGCATGTATCTGCATTGTACGTGTTATCGCATGCAATCAAAAATGATGAGGGTATACATATAGGTTGATCGAATTAGAGAAGTGGTTTTGGAATAATTGCAACACATGAAATTTTCAAAAACCTCACAAACTTAATTATGTGGGCCTATATATGTATCAAACTAACACAATCAATAAAAAAAGTTCAAGCTTGTACCCCCATCTTGGTGCCGGTCTCAAGGGGGATATTGTCGCTAGGCCGGGTTTGACCCACGTACGTGTGCACCCCTCCCAGCTAGCCATGCATATATATATATATATATATCTAGGGTCCACGGGGGTCCAGATGGCTACAAGTGTCGCACGTGCTTTACTAGGATATGACCTAAAAGTTCTACTGATACTCTAAGATGGATGTGGGAGGGGTTGCACGTGGGTCGCAGATGACGTAAGGAGGGATTTGGCTACGATATTTGCACATGCTTTAGGATGGCCTAAGTGCTACTGATCGATACTCCCGGGTGGCTGGGGAGGGTGCACGTGGTGGTTCAGATCGTCGGTACCGGTCAATGGGGTAGATCGCTTGATTTGACATATTTATAGAAGCCAATCGATGTGTGTGGGGGTTTGCCCCGCCATATGCATGCGTTGGTGGGTGTACGGAGCGTCGGAACCCCACCAAAACTTGCATACCCCTAACATATATATGTATACTACTGTGTGTTTGTTAGGTTTAATAAGGCCCACAGAGGAGCAGAAACTATACAAATTATTTGCGTAAAGTTGTTAATTAACAATATGGATTGGCCTCCAACTTATTAAAGGCGAAACATGGACACATTACAAATTTATACTACGAAGACATATGGTCACGGTGCAGAAACCTTATCTGGCCCCACCGTATCCAAGACACTACATATATAATAATATATCAAATAAAACAAAAATAATTAACCTATGATGAATATGCTACACATTCATGCTATCCTATGTACATATTTCCTCTGTGTCTGCTTCCGAGACGTCCTGCATCGTGCATTTCATATTCAGCAAACTCTACACCCGTCTACAGAATGCTACCAATATCTGGTCGAGACGTATCGGAGTATCGGCATAGTTGATAGGAGACGGGGGTCCTCTAGCCTATGGATGGATGTGGGGAAGAAGGCTGGAGTCGTCGAGGTCGGGATTGAACAAGAAGAGGTTACCTAGCTTCAGATCTCGCAGCGGTGGCGAGACCCTACATGCTGCTATAATTCACTATAAGGCAATAGTCTGAACAGGTTACAATGAGTATGTAGGGTATTGGAGCGTGCCCTAAAGGCTTCCGGGTGGCCGGCTTATATAGGTGGCCAGACCACGGGATACAAGGCAACTACTTGTCTGGCAAGTAAACAGAGTCCTAGACCTAGCCGGCTTAGTTGTCGCCTTCCGTCTTGGGCTTGGTGGCTTGATGGGCTTCGGCCTTCCGCCTTCCTTGGACTGTCCGCCTACTTCCTTGTACATCAGCTATCTGGGCCGCCCGACATGCATCGACCTTACCACCCTTGGGCCACCCTGGACTAGCCGGATCGATCCATGTCATAGATACCCCCACTTGGTATATCCCCAACATTAGCCTCCGGAAGGTTGAAGTTCTCCAGGTGCCGGCTTCTTCATGATCTTCACTCTTCAGTGTGGGCGGCTGCGGGACTTGAACCATTCTGAAAATAACGGGGAACGTGTACCGTAATGCTGGCACACGGCCGCCTTAATCCGACATTGTCAAGACGGCTTAGCTTAACTTGCCGGATAGCTTCTTATGAAAGCCGGATCCTTGACGACTAGTCAATTTTTTGTTGACGGATGACGTCATTTGGTCCACGACAGTTTGAAACCAAACGGAACGAAATCATGTCATGATTGCAAATCGCGAGAAAAGAGGTGTCGTGGAGATCGTGCGAACGTGCGCTGCTTCGTGGCATCCGGATGATTGATATGTGTCAGGCTATTCGAGCCGTTGCACAGATCGTGACTCCTGAGCCTATAAATAGGGTGGCGAGGCGTTCATCTCCTTCCTCCGCACTTCATCTTCTCTCACTCTCCTCTCTTCCTCTCCCGCGCCCTCCACGGTCCGACAAAAAACCTCCGGCGACCACCACATCTTCGGCGACTTTTGCACAAGGCAATGGCCACCGGCCCAAGCCATTCCCCGACTACGCCAGATACGGAGGCCGAGCTCGCCGCGGCGACGTCGGCGATGGGCGGCTCGGTCTCCCGTTCCTCGGCGGGCCGTACGGGTGTTATGCCCAGTGCTTCTCCCATTCCTCCTGCATCTCCTTCCACACACGCCCGCGTGGCGGTGACCTCGGCGACCCCGTCTTCGACCACGCCGGCGGCGGCCGGCGACGCGGTTGTCGACGAAGAGGAGGAGCCAGCGGACCTCGGGTCTCGCTACTGGCTCCCCTACATGGTGGATGAGAAAGTCCTCAAGAACATGGAGGAAGCCGACTCGGGAGGACTGCAGCTGGCGGTCCGCCTTTGGAGACATCATTCCGGCTCCGAAAGCTGGCGAACGGGTAATCCTCACCTCCCAGTTAGTTAGGGGAATGGCGTTGCCGCCTTCCACCTTTTTTAGCGCGGTGCCAGATCACTACGGGCTCCAGCCCCACAACATAGCTCTATTTGATGGCTATGTTTGAGCCGGCTTCACAGCTCTATTTGAGGGCTATCTAGGTATTAGGCCTAGTTTAGATTTCTTCAGATATTGCTTTCGTTGCCGGCGTCAGATGGTGCCGGATGGAGGTCGGGCAACCTGCGGTAGTGTAACTTTCAACTGCCGCCAAGGACGCCAATGGTATCCCAAGATACCATACATTGAGTCCGTCAAGGGCTGGTCCTCCACCTTCTTCTACTGCCAAGACATGGCAGCGCCAGGGCGCCAGTTTGGCGTCCCTGCCTTTGTCAACGCGCCGCCTATGCCCAAGCCATGCTGGGACGAGGCGGTCCCACAATTGACGGAGGAGCTCCGCCTTATCCAAAGGAGGATCGAGTTCCTCACCAAGACGATGGACGCCCCTTTGTTGGACGGGTTGGATACCGTCATCTGCTGGCTTAGCCAGCAAATACCGCCTATGCGGTATAGCCCGCATAAGATGTGCCTGTATTGGCCTACTGCCACAGCTTCTCTTGGCGTAAGCGAGTAGGGGTTACCAGCTACCGAATTGGTGGCCCGACTTCGCTGCCTTGTCAAACCAGGGTTGGTGAAGACGGTGGAAGGTGTGACAATGCACATACACGACAACCCTCCCCTTGAGGTAAGCATTTTAATTTTTACTCTTCTTGACGACTTTGCTGGCTTATTTGAATTTCCCTTAACACTTGCCCTTTTGGTTGATGTAGCTCTCCGCTCTAGGGGAGAATGACCTGGCTCCCGCCTTTTACGAACCGGGAGCCGGAAAAACCAAGAAGCGCAAGGCGTCCGGCGCTGCTTCCTCTACGGTTAACGCCAAGAGGAAGAAACAGACCGCGACGGCAACCGAGCCGGTGCTCGTCGACGACGACGAGAACGCGGGGATTAATATCCATCGAAGGTGAACATCTCCACCTTGTTCATTTGTCGGCCCTCTTCATTGCTTGTGTTCATCTGGCTAACTTTATTTTGTTGCCCAGGAGCGGGTGGCGACCTTCAAGTTGCTGGCCAAGTCCCTGTTGGTTGGGGGAAAGCGGCCTCTTGGCACTTCCCCGGCAACTGTGCCGCCAACTCCGCAGCCCCAGGTCAGCGACTTCATGAGGGACGCCCGTCGGTGGCACCAGCCCCAGGCTCCAGCTTCAAGCCTGCCGCCAAAGACCTTCTCTACTGGTCGTGCTGCCAGCGCTCCCTCTCCTTCCGCTGAGGCTGCGGCCAATGATGCCGGCCAATCGCGCATCGCCAAGGAGGAACTGATGGAGGAGGTTGTCGGTGGGCCGCCTAGGGCAGCCCCGACTTCCGAGGGCGGGAGAGTCCGGGATCCCTGGGCGTCTCTGAAGGAGGCCAAGGAGTCATCCTTGGCCTTTGCCGACTTCGCCGCCAAGACCTTTACCGACATGGAGGGCGATATTGCGATAAGTTGTTAACTTGACACTTTGTAGCATACACATAGTCATTCCCCCCGAGCACTTAGATGACAATGTGATGAAATTATTGCTGGCTGAGTGGTTTTCTGACAATATTTTATATGCTACTAACTATGCCCGCAGGGCGTCCTCACCGCCAACGTCGAGCTCATCTCCTCCAAGGCGGAGATGAACAAGAGATATCGCATTCTGAAGAAGGAGAGCGACGCCAAGGACCTGAAGATTGCCGAGATGGAGGCGGCCCGCCAAAAGGATGAGGGAAAAAACCCGAGTTTTTCGCTTCCGCCATGTTTCGCTTGCTTCCGCCAATCATTCAGCTGGCTTATTCATATTGTAGAACTGCTAGATTACGCCCAAGATATCTTGAAGCCATCTACTGACATGCAATCTATTATGAATGAAGCCTCTGATCTAGCGGCCGCCAACTTGAAGATGAAGGAGGAGCACCAGAAGGAGATGGAGGCGCAACAACTTAAATTTGCGCAGGAGACTAGCAACCTAACCGGCGAGTTGTATAGCCTGCGCAAGAAGTTGGAGGAGGCGGAGAAGGCGGCTGCTAACGAAATATCCAAGCAGACTTCTCGCGCCAAAACTGCAGAGGACGCGGTGGCAGCTCATATGATCGAGTTGTCCGCCTTCCATAACTCGGTCCTTGGTAAGATTTTCCTTACTCTTCACCTTGTCGTCAATTAAATTGTTAGTCTTGGCCAACTTTGACGTTTTTATTTTTGATGCAGTTGCTGCCGGCTTAGGCGATGACAAGGTTGCCAGCCCCCGCCTAGATCGCCTTGCGCGTCCGGGTGAGCTGATCACTGAGACTTTAGCGGCGTCCAAGCGGTTTTGCCGCCAAGTTCTTCATCTCCTTGGACAGCCAGGAGCCCACCGACTTCAGCGATGTTCCCAGCATTCTGGATCAGGCAACAAAGTTACACAAGAGCTCGTTGAAGTCGGCGGCGAGGGGTTGTGCCAAGACTATGCTGGGCTTGTTTATGGCGCACTACCTCGAGGCGGAGATCGACGTCATCACCGAAGGCATGCTGTCTTCTTATGAAGACGGCAGCGAGGTCCAACCGGCCGCTGTGTTGAACAGCGTTGCCGGCTACGCCACGCGGGTTGCCGACATGGTGGACACGACGGTCTTCTACCGGCGCCATCCTGTGCCGGCTGCAGGAAATGTCGGAGCTGCCGCCACGGCAGAGGCGGAGGGGAGCGATAGCTCTGGGGCTGAAGTTGTCAGCCCCCATGCCTAATGTCGGCGGCCCCCGAGCCAATGTCGTAATTGTCGGCGCCACCTCCTTTGTGCTTCTTGGCGGCTAGCCTCCTCCTGCCCCTGAAACAATTATAACTCAAGTTGTGTTATCTGTAAATAACTTTTGGAGATGTACTGCTAGGCGGGGGCCAGCTAACTTTTATTGTGCTACTTAAGTAGACTTGTTTTGTTTATCTGGCCCGCCTTAATTTTATTCTGACTTATATGCTTGACTTTTTGTATGTTGGCTAACCTCAGCCGGTAACTTTAGCTGAAACAACCAGGTCTAGTACCATATGTTTAGGATCAGAAACCAAAGCAAACATGTTGGCGCCAAAGACATACTACTAGGCGAACCACATATAAGCAATCAGGAACAAAGGAATTAGGCGGCGCAAAAAGTTGATTTTTGCTTAGGTTTGGCTCGAAAGCTGCAAGTATCTATTAGTTTGAACCTTTGCACCGAGCTAGAAATTAGGTAACTTAGATTCATAGGGGTATATGATTGCGAGAAAAGACAAAAGATGGCATGCTTCTCAACACAGATGAGGAATCATAGACTTTTATTTCATAATCATATATAACTTATTACAATTATAAATTGCTAAGTGTAGAAAGGACGTAGCTGCTCAATGTTCCAAGGCCGTCTTGTTTGCTCGAACGGGTGGACAATGCCTCTCTTACGCTTGGTTCCTCTCCTTCATCCCGCCTATTTGCGCCTTTTCTTTTCTTCTGCGTCGCGGATGTCAGATAGGTAGTAGGAACCATTGAGCAGCGCCTTTGTGACTATAAACAGTCCTTCCCATGGCAGGGATAACTTGTGCTAGCCCTTTCTGTCTTGAATTAGGTAGAGAACCAGGTCACCTGTTCTGAAGCTTCGCTTCCGCACTCTCCGGCTATGATAGTGGCAAAGTTGTTGCTGGTACAAGGCGGAGTGATGGAGAGCAACGTCTCTTTCTTCATCTAACAAGTCTAGGCTATCCTGTCTTGCACCTTCTACGTCTTGCTCAATGTAGGCTTGAACTCTTGGGGAATCGTATTTCATGTTTGTGGGTAGCACTGCCTCTGCGCCATATAATAAGAAGAAAGGAGTGTAGCCGGTAGATCTGTTTGGCGTTGTACGTAAACTCCAGAGTACGAACTGTAGCTCATCTGCCCAAGCGCCGGCTGCCCTGTGTAATGGAGCTTCGAGACGAGGCTTAAGTCCATAAAGGACTAGGCCGTTTGTATGCTCTACTTGTCTGTTTGACTGAGTGTGTGACACGGATGCCAAATCAAGCCGGATGCCTAGATCATTGCAGCATTCTTCGATGTCACCTTGAGACAAGTTGCTTCCATTATCTGTGATAATGATGTGTGGAACTCCGAACCGAGGGATAATTCCCCAGAGCAAATTGGTGGTGGTTCCCGCATCAAGTTTACTGATCGGCTTGGCTTCGACCCATTTAGTGAACTTGTCGAAAGCGACCAATAGGTGGGTGTATCCACCTCGTGCCTTCTTGAAGGGACCAACCATGTCTAAGCCCCAGACCGTGAACGGCCAGTTGATTGGGATTGTCCTGAGTTCTTGTGCCGGCAAGTGAGGTTGGCGGGCATACAATTGACAGCCTTTGCATGTTTTCACGATGTGTTCGGCGTCTTCTTTGGCGGTTAGCCAGTAGAAACCTTGGCGTAAAGCTTTGGGTACAATGGACCTGACGGAGGCGTGTTGCCCGCAAGTGCCAATGTGTATATCTTTCAAGATTTCCTGGCCTTCTTCTGGCAATATACACCGCTGATAGATGCCGCACGTGCTTCGCTTGTATAGTTCGCCTTTTATAATTGTGAATGCTTTGGCTCGCCTTATGATCTGCCTTTTCAACACCTCGTCATCTTCCGACAACTTCTAGTCAACTAAAAAGTCGACATAGGGGACAGTCCAATCCGGCTGGGCCAAGTAGACGACAAGACTTGCCACTTCTACTGGATCTTCTGCATCGGGATCCAACAAGTCGGCGCCCTTAATGGACGGCTTGTGCAAATGTTCCAGGAAAATGTCCTTTGGCATTTTTTTGCGTTCTGACCCGAGTCTGGCGAGGGTGTCTACCACCTCGTTTTCAGCTCTGGGAACATGCCGGACTTCATAGCCCATGAATTTTTTGGCGAATTCGTCAACTTTGGCTTTGTATGCCGTCATTGTTGCACTTTTCGCATCCCTTGTGCCGCTTACTTGTTGTGCGACTAAGTCGGAGTCACCATAACAGAGGATTCTTTTGACGCCAAGGTCGTTTGCCACATGTAGCTCGTGAAGCAAAGGTTCATATTCTGCGACGTTATTAGTTGCTGTGAAATGAATCTGCAACACGTAGCTGAGCTAATCGCCTTTTGGTGTGCGCAAGACAACTCCAGCCCCCGAGCCTTTGAGCATCTTTGATCCGTCAAAGTGCATGACCCAATGTTCTGACTCGGGGAGTACTGTTTCCTCCATGGCCTCTGTCCAGTCGGCAACAAAACCAGCAAGTGCTTGAGTCTTAATGGCGGTTCACGGTTTGTAGACTATATCGAAGGCGGCAAGCTCGATGCCCCATTTGGCGACTCGGCCTGTTGCCTTTGCGTTGTTGATTATGTCCCCCAGCGGCGCCCTGCTGACTACTGTCACTGTGTGCTCCTAGAAATAATGGCTAAGCTTTCCGGCGGCAAAGAATACACCATAAGCCAGCTTTTGGTAATGTGGATACCTCTGCTTGGAGGCGGAGAAGACTTCACTGATGAAGTAGACCGGACGTTGCTCAGACGTCACGGCTTCGCTTTCCTTTCTTTCCACAACCAATACAACGCTGACAACTGCGCCAGTTGCCGCGATGTACTACAACAATGATTCCTGCGATAGAGGTGCTGCCAATATAGGAGCGGACACGAGTGCCTCCTTAAGTTGTTGTAAGGCGGCATCGACTTCTGCTGTCCACTCAAAATTGTCGGATTTCTTCAATAGCCGGTAGAGAGGCATTGCCTTTTCTCCAAGGCGGGTTATGAAACGAATGACGGCTGCTGCCGGTCCGGCTAAGCGTTGCACGTCCTTCAGACATGTCGGTCTAGATATGTTTTGGATAGCCTTGATCTTCTCCGGGTTGACTTCGATCCCTCGCTCAGAGACGATAAAACTAAGTAGTTTGCCAGCTGGAACACCGAAAACGCACTTGGCGGGATTGAGCTTCATGTGGTATTTCCGGAGATTCTAAGAAGTTTCTCCCAAGTCCTCTAGGAGACCTGCCTTCTTTTTCGACATCACCGCAATGTCGTCAACATAGACGTGAACATTGCGGCCGATCTGTTCATGCAGGCAATTTTGCATACAGCGTTGGTATCTTGCCCATGCATTCTTCAGGCCAAAAGGCATCGTGATGTAGCAGAAAGTCCCATAATGAGTGGTGAAAGATGTCTTCAGTTGATCTGACTCCCTCATCTTGATTTGGTGGTATCGTGAGTAGGCGTCCAGAAAACAAAGCTGTTGTGGAGTCTACGACCTGGTCAATTCTAGGCAGCGCAAAGGGATACTTTGGGCAATACTTGTTAACACCGATATAGTCGATACACATCCCAAGCTCTTTATTCATCTTTGGAACAAGTACAGGATTTGCTACCCAATCGGTGTGTACAACTTCTTTTATGAAATTGCCGTCCCTCAGCCTATTTATCTACTTCCCTATAGCCTTGCGTCTCTCATCACCAAAGCGTCTTGTTGCTTGCTTCACCGGCTTGGATCCCTTGATAATATTGAGCGAGTGCTCGGCAAGTTCCCTCGGTAAACCAGGCATGTCGGATGGCGACCATGCAAAGATGTCACGATTCTCACAGAGGAACTCGACGAGCTCGCCTTCCTTTTTGTTGTCCAAGTTGGAGCCGATGACAACCTGCTTGGACTTGTCGCCTGGGATGAGGTCCGCCTTCTTGTTTTCTTCTGAAGCTTCAAAGGTCTTCTTGACATCAATTTTTGGCTTGGGCATGGAGTTGTCTGGGTTAGCCTTAAGTAGTGCGAGCTCTTCTTTGTGGATGATGGCTTATGCAAAGGCGGCCATGCCACGCTCACACTCCTTAGCTTCTTGAAGTTGCCATAGTCCATGATGGTTCCATGTTCCCTTGGCATTTTAAGCTTGTTGTATATATAAAACGGCCTTGCCATGAACTTGGCAAAAGCCGATCGTCCGAAGATAGCATGGTAGGCACTTTTGAAGGGGACAACTTCAAACCCGAGGAACTCTGAGCGGTAGTTCTCTTCTAGTCCAAAAGTTACCTTCAGCCTGATGCTTCCCATTGACTTTGCTTGCTTGCCGGGCACTATGCCATGAAAGATGAGGTTGATGTGCTCAAGTCGATCCTCAGACAAGTTCATGCGGCATAGTGTATCATAGTACATGATGTTGAGGCTGATGCCGCCATCCATGAGTACTTTTGTGAACCTGAAGTTGTCGACAATGGGGTCGACAACAAGGGCGTATTTGCCTGGGTGGGGGTCATAATCAGGGTGGTCGGACCGATCCCAAGTGATTGCTGCCTTAGACCAGTTCAAATACTGAGAGACGTCCGGCATTGTCGCGTTGAGTTCGCGCATCTCCGCCTTGTCCGCCTTGTCCGCCTTGGCCGAAGGTGTGCGACAAAGCACTCGCGTGACTCCGTGAGCTTTGGGTACAACTTCTTTGTCTTGGCGGAGGCGTCATCATCGCTTGAGATTGACATGTCATCCTCGTCCTCATCGCCCTTGTTGTCTTTCTTGTCGTACTTCTTTGACTTCCAGCCAACTGTGGGGTCCTTTTTGAAGTCGTCCATGAAGCGGCGTTCGCTAAGCATATGGTTGACCTTGCCAAGAGAGGCGTGGATAGGGCATGGCAAAAAAATTGCTTGTTCGTAAGTGATGCGTGCCGCCTTAGGGCCTGAGCCGACTTCTTTTTGCCGGTGTTTCCTGGGAACGCGACGGCAACCTCGTTAGATGGCCCGACTTTTTCTTCTATTGCTTGTTTGCGCTTGTTGTTCCGCCTTGGCACGATACTAACATCTGGATCATCGTCATGGGCGTCGCCGTCTGCCGACGCGTATTGGGCGGCAAGGTTGAGCATCTCGCCAAGGTCCTTGACTTCCTCGTGGACGAGTCTGTGACGGAGTAAGGACTTCTACTGCAGACCCATGTAAAAAGCATGGATAGCCTGAGCGTCTGAAACACCATGACAGTTGGCCTTCTCTGAGATCCGACGGCTGACAAAATCTGTCATGGTTTCGTCCGGCTTCTGAACACAACGTTCCAAATCCGTGTAGGTGTTTGGACGCTTGTATGTTCCTTGGATGTACTGGGAGAACACCTTTTCCATGTCGTACCAGCTATGGGTAGACTTGTCTGGAAGGTTGTCAATCCAAGCCATTGTCGTGCCTTCCAACATTAGAGGTAGGTAGCGGACGGCAATGTGATTGCTTCCGCCGGCAATCTCTATGGCCATGGCGTAGTCAGCTAGACATGAGTCCGGCTTAACGAGGCCGTTGTACCTTGGACAATTTTTAGACACTGATGTCAAGTCCTTGGGGAACGGCTCTCTGCGGATGGCGTCGCCAAAGCACTTTGGACCAGATTATAGCGGCTCCCTTCCTCTTGCTATGTCTTGTAGGCGGTGTCTTGCGTCTTCTAGAGCGAGCTGTTGTCCGCCTATGTTGGCGTTCGGTTCGTCCTGCGCTGCCCGGCTTTCATTGCGCCTGGGGCCATCTGCCGCCTCCTTCCTCTTGTTGCCAGTGCTGCGTTGCAGAGACCGTCTTCAACCTCTCCTGGGAGGGTCATTGCCGTTATCGTTTTTAGGCGGCTGGCCGTTATTCCGGCTACCACCATCACCGCACCTTTGCTGAGCTGGAGGTGGCAGGTCGCCTCTGCTTCCTGTCCGCGAGTGTTCATCCCGCCTTGGTTTTGGCGGTGGCGTCTTCTTTGGAGATGGCGTCGCCTTCCTTTTGTCGCCATGGATATTGGAGCCGGACGGGCCTTCGGGGTCAGAACTAGGTGCAGCTTTGCACTTTCCTGACTTGGATTCCAGATCTCCCCCGCGGACATCCGCCATATGGCTGTAGGAGTTAGCGCGAGCTTGTTGCTCTAGGGCCTTGCTCATGAAGTGTCTTGCATTGGCCACCTTTTCCTCCGTTGTGTAAGTTTTGTCGTCTAGAGTGTCGAGCGCGGCATCGGCGTTAAGGATCGGGGTGCAGAAAACAACATCCCCCCTTCTGTCTGTACGCTGTGGTGCTGTGCGCCAGTAGAACCCCAGATCTTGAGCTGCTGTGGTCGCATAGATTGGCGGCTCTTTTATCGCGGCGGTTTTTTATGACCTTTTTTTGGAAGAGCTTCTTGTCCGGTTTCGCCGACATCTTTTCTGGCTCCTTCTCGATCTTCTTCGCAAGACTCTCAACATGTTCCTCTCTTCTGCGTAGAAAGTCACAGTGCTAAAGCATATTAAGCCTATGCTCTTCCACTTCGTCGAGTGGGGTATCCTTAGTGACCGGAGTGTTCATCATTTTTTCCACTTCCTTGATGACGGAGAGCAAATCTGTGGGCTTGCTGCTGCCGCCTTTTTCGAGACCAGCTTTCTTCTTCGCGCGCACCTTGTCGGAACCGTCAACGAGTTGACGGACGTTGGTGTTGCCGGCAGCTTCCTCCGGCTTATCTTGCGGGTCAGAAGCAGCTGGGGTTGACTCGTTGCCGATGACAAGCATCATAGCCAGCTTATTAGGCATGTCAGTATCCGCTATGTTCTCTGAAGGAACCGGATTATCACTGGAAAAGCGGCTTTTGATTCTCTCTTCAAAGAGACTAGCATCATGATCAGAATCAGAATCTACGTTGACTTGAACTGTAGATCTGGATCCAGCATCTGACATCACATCCTCCTAGAGAGCAGGAAGAATTGATTCAGGATCGTTGTTTTCCGGCTGGGAGTCAGATCCCAGTCCGACAACTCCGACGAAGTGGAAGTCAGATCCAGCCGACTCCTGAGAGAAGGCGGATTCAGATACATCTTGCCGGTCAACTGCTTGGTCGAAGGGTTGGTGGGTGGGGTTGTAGAAACACGGTAGGTCATACACCTCTGGCGTGTACCCGATGAAGACATCGATCCCTCTAATCGGCACAAATGCGCACCCGATGAGGTAGTCGTCTGACGGGAGCTAGGATTCATCTGAGTTGACGTAGTTGTGGCCGCCATATCTTGTGATGCAGCCAACCGCGATCTCCTTGCCCACACCGCCAAGTGTTCACGCCTGGAACGTGACGCCATAAACCTTAAGCCCCACGGTGGGCGCCAACTGTCGAAGTATCGGCATAGTTAATAGGAGACGGGGGTCCTGTAGCCTACGGATGGATGTGGGGCAGAAGGCTGGAGTCGTCGAGGTCGGGATTGAACACGGCGAGGTTACCCAGCTTCAGATCTCGCAGCGGTGGCGAGACCCTACGTGCTGCTATGATTCACTATAAGGCAATAGCTTTGAACAGGTTACAATGAGTATGTAGCGTATTGGAGTGTGCCCGAAAGGCTTCCCGATGGCCGGCTTATATAGGTGGCCAGACCCTGGGATACAAGGCAAGTACTTGTCCGGCAAGTAAACACAGTCCTAGACCTAGCCCGCTACGCCTTCCGTCTTGGACTTGGTGGCTTGATGGGCTTCGGCCTTCCGCCTTCCTTGGACCGTCCGCCTACTTCCTTGTACGTCAGCTATCTGGGCCGCCCGGCAGTCATCGACCTTACCACCCTTGGGTCACCCTGGAGTAGCCGGATCGATCCATGTGAGAGATATCCCCACTTGGTATATCCCCAACAAGAGTACGGCGTGGCATCAACATTAATTAGTTCTAGATTTTAAGCCGACCTTAAGCAATCTACAAGTTGGGGTTTTCCTCATCCCATGCCTTGATATCATGATTATAGAATCTTATATAATTAAGAACCACCCGTGTGTTATCAACCTCAAGGTTGTAAGCATAAAAGATAATCGAGCAGGAGGCCAGCACTAATCAGCTGGATCCAACGGTAGATGGCCAGATGTAAAGGCAGAGGGACGATCATGCAACGGTGGATGACAACGATCCGTGCGACGATGTTGGTTCTGGAGCAATCAGAAGACAACAACGTAAAATGAGCAAAAAAGGAGTACCAAAAAAACACGTACACGTTTCCATTGCGGAATTGAACCACGACCGAGACTCTCTCCCCTCATAATGCCCCATACCCCACGTCGCACACACAGGTCGGTCCAGTCTCGCCTTCTTCTCATCTCCCCCAATCTGTCCCATCAAACCATCGGAAAACCCTAGCACCGTCTGTCGCCCACCCATTCCCCCTCCCATCTCCGGCGATGGATTCCACGGCAGTAGGCGGCGGCCAAGATTCAAACTTGGCGTCGGGGTGGCTGTCAAACGGGTCGGATGCCGTTCTAACCCCAGCGGTAGGGGCTCCCTTACTATAGGCGGTTTGGCTCCGGCGTCTCTTGGAGTGGAAGGGGTGGACGACGACGAGCCCACCCAGAAGGAGGTGGACGGATCCACCAATAACAAGCGCGATGATCACGACGAGTACGACATGTCAGGTCGGCATCTACAGCGGCTCCGAGGTACGCGTAAATCACATATCTACAAATCTTGCCGATAGCACGTCGTCGAACAAGTTGACGACTAGGGTTTTCTGTTATATCTACGTATTGGATGTCCCGATGGATCTAGCTATTGGTGGATATTAGATGTGATTCCGATATGATATGCTAATGCTAGGATGAGGTTAGTGATGTGATGTACGGAGTAGTTGTTATTAGTTTCTAAGCAAATATTTAGTGACATATATGCTTGTATTTGCAACAGTCGGATGAGGATGTTGGCAGCGACAATGAGTCCCAACAGAGAAACGTCAGATCCACCCTGACCCGGCTGGACCGGGGTGAGTTCGACGCCTTCGGGACCGGACCGAAGGTCCGCTGCCCCTTCTGCCCCAAGAGGATTGCCTCCGACTTCATGAGCGTGATGCAACACGGCGAGATCGTTTACCCTTAGGAGAGGGAAGGTCAAAACGTGTTCGCCGTGAAGGCCAAGCATAGGGCCTACGGCATCTTCCTCAAGAGGCAGCGCAACCTCGACATCGAGGAAGGCAGGGTGTCGGCTCCTCGTCCCAAGAGGCCGAAGGTAGTGGGGCAGGGGAGCAAGAAGCACATCAGGAACGTCAAGCTAGGGCTGATCCGAAGATCGTAGCCCCACTCGTGCTACTGTCGTGCACCACCGGCCTTATGTTTTATGTTTTGTAGTTGTTTAATTATGCAAGCAATGCCGGTTGTAATGGTGAACAAATTATGTCTGTAATACTGTTGCTACTCATGCCCATGCTCTAAGTTAAGTAGTTGGGTTCATATTATAAGGGTTAATATGGTTAATCTGTGTTTGGTATTCTGTTATATGCTTGTAGTAGTTGAATTAGGCTTTTTAATTTGAGTTTGTTTCATAATCGATGCGACCATGTTGGATAGAGCGGGACAAACACTGCTGGAAAGTTTTGTTTCCAAAAGTGGGGGAATGTGTAACGGAATCTGATTAGAACTCCAATTGAGCGAGACAGCCGAGGATGCAGTTCCTTTTCATCTCCAAACTACCTAGGAAAGATTTGGCGAGGGGAGGGAGAAGCTGCTCCCCACATGCATGTCACCAGGTAACGGACAAAAATAACCTACACTACATGGCCCCACTATCAGAAAATAACTATAGATGAAGGCAAAACTAAATGTGATGAAAAGTTTAGCAGCTGGACAAAAGTGATTACAACTAACGAAAAAGGGACACAGAAATACAAATCCCTAAAAAAATTGAATAAGAAAATTTCATCATACATATTAGCCTTAGGTCATCTTCATCCACTTCTTCCTCCTCATCTTCAACGGTGCTGACTATACGAGTTGATGAACACAGGTCTTCCTGATAAGCATCTTTGATACATGACGTAATTAAGGAGGGTCAGTATTCTTCTAGATGGCTAGGAGGGGGACGAGTGTCGCACGCGCTTTAGGATTACCTAAAAGTACTGTCGAAAACATTGCGGGCACACGAACCGTCGTTGATGAACAAGATTGAAGTGGTTTGGAAACAAATTTAACATTAATGCATACTGCCGAACACCTTGCGGGCACACAAACCGGCGCCGATGAACAACATAAACGATGAACACTAATTGATTCAAACATCTAAACGAGCTTTAACAAACTAAACCAAAACAATGGGTTGGGGTTTTGGGTTTAGGGGCGAGAGAGATGGCCTATGCATCTTCTTGCACGACCATCGCTCATCACCGTATTGCTTGACGCCCAGAGAAGAGATGCCGCTTCATCCCGGTGAGGGGGAAAAGATGTGAACCAAGTCAGAGCTTCACCTCTAGCCATGACTCATCACCGTTCCCATGGGCAACACCAGCTGAAACGGTCTCGTAGCCTCGGCTGAGCCGGACAAGGCTTCTGGCTTCGCCGGTGCCGTTTTTCATTTACCGCCGTGACAAGCGGGGGGGGGGGGGGGGGGGGGCGTTTTATGGTAAGCCTCTTCGTCTTGCGCCGCCCCTTTCTTCGGTGACAACGACGTTGCTAACCAAGATGCAACCGGTTGTAGAGGCAGATCGGGCAGCTCGGGATCGTCGTCGTCGCTGGCATCGCCGTCCTCGCCATCACAGTCGTTGGCCGTCGTTGAGGACAACTCCCGTGTCGGCTCTCGTCGACCGCTAAGACGCGCCTCGTACTCCTTGTCCACCACGGTGTGCCAGTAGGGCGCCGAGATGGAGTAATTGGGGTCGAGCTTTTACTCGCACGACATCTCCGTCCACTTACGCTTGATGAACTCGACACTAGCCTGCCCGCTGAGCCGAGGCGCCACCAGAATGTTCACGGCTCTCCTCACCCACCCGTCCAGAAGGGTGGCGTGGTCGTCCACCGGCAGCTAGTGGCGGCTACTTAGCTGCACGGTATCCAGCGAGAGCACGTAGGGAGAATCGGTCTTGGCCTCCTTGCCCCACATGACTCGCTCGAACTCCTTGTCCATCTCCGCGTCCTCGTTGCGACGCCGGAGTTCCTTCAGCTGCAAGTGGCGTTGCTGCCCGCCATGGTGGCCTATGTATCCTTGGGGAGAAGAAGAGAGAGGAGGAAGTGTTGGTGTGAGGAGAGGAGGGCAAACCTAAGTTTGACCAACATTTAAACTAGTTTAAAACATGAAAATGAAAAACTAAGCATGGATCCTTCTTAGTCACTGATAACCCACAAGTATAGGGGGTGTATTGCAGTACTTTCGATAAATAAGAGTGTCGAACCCAACGAGGAGCAGAAGGTGTTGACAAGTGGTTTTGATGAGGATTTCACTGTAAACACTAGCCGACAAGTTTTAGGTAGACTTTGATATAACAGATAAATAAAGTGAAAGTAAATAGAGCGTGACAATTATAATTGCAGAGTGTGGCCCAATCCTTTTGAGAGCAAAGGACAAGCCGGTTTGTTTACTTATGATGACCAAACGTTCTTGAGCACACACGGGAATTTTGTATAGTGCTTTCGCGTCATATTGATGATTAATTTTTAGTGTTTGGATAAATGTCGTGTGGGTGAACCTATGCTAATGCACCGACCTTCCTAGGACTAATACTTACTTATGATTTGTAGTGCCCTTGCTTACGAAAGCAATGACACATATGAATAGTGCGAAGAATTGGATCATATAAGTCTCGCATTCTCCAATAAGATGTAATATCACAGTACAATGTCATAATTTATTACAGAACGAGACGAATGATCCAAAAACAAATAATCCTTACAACTTAGCATAGCGGAAATGCTAGCTGAATAAATAGTTCACACTTTATTTCAGAGTTCAAACGCAATACTAAAGATAGCATGGAGCTATATCTTCTCCATTAAGCCACTGGCAAATCATGTTGGTTGTAGCTCGAAGACGACCCCCTTACTCCTCATTCGGACATTCTGCAAGGTTTAGTTGCAGCCCAGCTATAAAGGGTCAGCACAATTGAATTGTGGTGGCAAGTGACTTTGATTTCTAATATTCTACTAAGCTATATCTATATGCTTATTTGGCTGGTGGAGCTCAAGGCTATTGCGTAAAGCAAGTTTTCTCCTACGTTTGATAAACAATTTTCTTAAATCAATATCTTCTCTTTCAGAGACATCTCGAGACAAGTCCATGTCTCCTACCCATGTTCACCCAACAAAGTTTTATTAAGAAATTGGGATGAAGAGATTTTGAGAACACAGCCTTGTGTAGTTACTCAAATTGTCGGATGCCGGGGACACGGCTAAGATCTTAGGTTTTAACTCTCGAGAGGGTGTGCACTTTCACCATTAGACTCAATCAACCCAAACTATCCTCTCACTCCTTTAGTGAGAAGGAAAAGGAGAAGATCAAGACGAGCCTTTTCAGAAGTTGCTTTCCCATGATCATACAAAGAGATTACCACCATCCTATCAACTCTACCACCATCAATCTCTTGACCCATGTCCACATCAACTTACTCCATCAAGACAGAGCCCATATTGACCACTGGTTGCACGATAAGCAACTAGACTCAGTGTAAACTTAAATCTCATAGCCCTGGGTGGCCTACCACAAGTGAGCAACTCAGGTTAACACCGCATATCATGGCCCCAAGTAAGTGAAAACTATCTTGGGCGAAGACAACCATGAGACTTGGCCCTGAGAAGCCACTCAACTTGAAACCTCCTCGATCGACCCAATCCACCCAGGCGTTAAATTAATTTAGTGGAAATTTTCATTTATCACATCAACCACAAAACAATCATTTTTGCAGCATATACTTCCACTAAATTGTAATAGGGGTCTAATCTGGAATTTCTAAGGGGAAACCTAAAAGGTTTGTATAACATACTACAATCTCCCAAAACCTATCATGCATACTACTTTTGCAAATACTGCTTAAAACACTAGGCATGCAATAGAATAAAATAGTAGGTGTTTTATGAAGTCACTTGCCTTGGCAGCAGGAGGGGCAGGCACAACAAGAATAACGATCACACGCAAGTCCTTCCTCTCCTTCACAATCTAGCACAAGCAATACATACAAATAAATATTCCCACGATATCTCACAACACCAAATAAAAGATGTATGCATGCATGATATGCCATGTGTAGAACTAGACACACTTATCAATAATTTATATTCTCTGTTATTAAATGCATGAGATGCAAATTCTAGGAATTTCTCATTTCACTTAACAATTTAATAACTGAAAACAATATAGCAAAACTTAGATTTTACAATTACAACTTTTATTGTTCTAAGAAAGTTTTCAAATAAGACACATATTAATATTCCTGGGCAGAGGTGAATAACCTAAACCTAAAACAATAGAGTTTATTTGTAAAACATTTTTATTATTTAAGTTATGGATTTAATAGACGAATTACTCCTCGGATGATCTTATGAATTATTATTTATCAAAAGCAAAAACAAACGATGTAGAATTAAACTACTCTAGCAGGGCTATCCGCGGATATAAAAATCATTGAATTTGGATTTACAGAACATAAGTTATGAATTTTCTAAGTTTGCATATTTTTCTGTTTTATTTGAGAAATTCCTGCGAAAAAGAAAATAAGAGGGCTACGTGGCACGATCCTATTGGACAAAAACGGTTCGCGCGGATGGTGGACGAGAGCCGTCCGATTTAAATGGAATCGGACGCGCGGGAACGTTTTGATCTAGATCCGTTGGATCTAGATCCAACGGCTTAGGACGCCCGGCCGAACCGAGCGGCGCGCGGGTCGCCGGAATGCTCGCCGGCGATGGCGCCCGCGGCGGCGGCGCGTCGGCCTCGACGTTTCCGGCGTTAAAACGAAGCTCCGGGAGGCGCGGTTCTTACCAAAATGAAGCGGAGGAGGAGACGAAGTCGATGGCGCGGCGGCGGCGTCGGTAACCCTCTCCTTTCCTCGTCGGAGTCGTGGACGGGGGCGACGGCCTCGGGTCGAGGACGGTTTCGGCGTTCGGCTGCGAAGTAAGACAAGCGAGGGGGCTCAGCGTGTGCGCAAGGAGATGGGGAGGTGAGGGGAAGAGAGCGGGGGCGCTCGAGGTGCTCGGTTTTACCTAAATCGTGCAAAATGCCCGGCGGCAATGGCGGCTGCGGTGGTCTCGATTCCGAGCAGCCCGGCGGCGGAGAGGTAGGGTTTGGGGGGGTTTTCGGAGGCGGCCTCGAGGATAATATATAGGAGGGGGCAGGGGCGCTAGACGCGGCGAGAAATGGCCCGAAAACGGCTCGGACGCGGACTCCTTCTCCGGCGCGATCTCCGGACGGAGGTTGAAGACGGCTGACAGGTGGGGCCCACCTGTCAGCGAGAGAGAAGAGAG
The DNA here is from genome assembly GCA_026929855.1 of Poa annua. Classification (NCBI taxonomy): domain Eukaryota; kingdom Viridiplantae; phylum Streptophyta; class Magnoliopsida; order Poales; family Poaceae; genus Poa; species Poa annua. Next base: position 45,141,490 of record CM049430.1, read on the forward strand.
AGGCGCGCGCTGGAGCGGGCTGGCGGGCTGCTAGCTCACGCGCGCGCGGCAGATAGCGACTGGGCCGGCCAGTAAACCATTCCTTTAAAAAAAAATTAAAACTGTTTTTCAAATCTGATTTACTAAATGATTTTTAAACCTATTCAAAATATTTCTGAAAAATTCATAAAAATATATTTTGGAAAGCTTATTTAAATTAGTAATTTTTTAAAATTAAACTTACCCATTATATAATTTGGAGAAAATATATTTATTAAGTAAGTTTAAATAAAACACTTAATGGGATTAAACATTATTTAAACTCATAATTGAATTTTTTTAATACTTATGTGATTAAATGTTAAGTCTATATGTTGAATGATGTATGAATGCAAAGTTTTAAATTTTTGCAAAATTGGGATGTTACAAACCTAACCCTCTTAAGATGAATCTCGTCCTCGAGATTCGGTTTGGCCTGCAAAAAGATGTGGATGTTCTTCCCGAAGATCATCCTCCCGTTCCCAAGTTGCTTCTTCTTCGGTATGGTGGTTCCACTGGACCTTACAGAATTTGATAGTCTTGGTTCGTGTGACCCTTTCTGCCATCTCCAAGATTTTGATTGGCTTCTCTTCATACGTCAGGTCACTTTCCAACTGAACTTCTTCTAGTGGCACTGTATCCCGTAGCGGGGTTTCTGTCATCTCTGGGTGAAACTTCTTCAATTGGCTCACATGGAAGACATTGTGAACTGCTGACAGAACTTCCGGCAATTCTAGCTCATACGCCACTTCTCCCTTGCGGGAAAGAATCTTAAAGGGGCCAATGAATCGAGGTGCAAGTTTACCCTTGATCCCGAACCTCTTCACACCACGCATTGGTGACACTCTTAAATAAGCCCTGTCACCTATCTCATATGTGATTTCTCTCCTTTTGGAATCTGCATAGCTTTTCTGTCTGAACTGCGCGATCTTCAATCTGTCCTTGATTATTCGAACCTTCTCTTTAGCTTCCTGGATTATATCAGGTCCAAATAAACTTCGCTCTCCAACACCGCTCCAAAGTAGTGGTGTGGTGCATTTCCTACCATAAAGTGCCTCAAACGGCGACATCTCTATGCTCGCTTGGTAGCTGTTGTTATAGGAAAATTCTGCGTACGGCAAATTATCATCCCAACTAGACTTGTAGTCCAAGGCACATGCCCTCAGCATATCTTCTAGAATTTGGTTTACTCTTTCCGTCTGTCCATCCGTTTGGGGATGAAATGCTGTACTGAACTCTAATCTCGTACCCAACGATTCATGTAGTTGTTTCCAGAAATGCGAGGTAAACTGGGTACCTCTGTCAGACACAATCCTCTGGGGAATACCATGCAAACATACTATCCTCCTCATGTAAATCTCTGCCAACTTAGCACTTGAGTAGGTAGTCTTTACTGGCACAAAATGGGCCACCTTTGTCAAACGATCCACTATTACCCATATCGAATCATATCCCGATCTGGTACGCGGTAACCCAGTAATGAAATCCATACCTATATGTTCCCATTTCCAATCCGGTATAGGTAAAGGTTGCAACAATCCTGCTGGCTTCTGATGTTCCGCCTTTACTCGGCTACATACATCGCACTTAGCTATATATTCCGCGATGTCTCTCTTCAGGTTATTCCACCAAAATCTTTCCTTTACATCCATGTACATCTTGGTGTTTCCCGGGTGTATGGAATAAGGCGAGTTATGTGCTTCTTGCAGAAACAATTTTCTAAGATCCTCATCTTGCGCCACGCAGATGCGTTTCTCAAACCACAAGGTGCCCTGTTCATCTTCCCGAAAACCCTTGGCCTTCCCTTCGCTCAGGTTGACCTTGATTTCATCCATTACTTTGTCTCCCTTCCGGCCTTCCCGAATCTTATCCATCAACAAAGGTTGTACGTCCAGTGTTGCGAGGAATCCTTCGGGTACTACCTCTAATCTGAGGTCCTTAAATGCCCTACTTAAATCCTCGGGCAATTCTCCCGCTGTCAGTCCATTTACATGGACCTTACGGCTCAAAGCGTCTGCCACCACATTAGCTTTTCCTGGGTGGTATTGTAAGCTCATATCATAGTCCTTAATAAGTTCCAGCCATCTTCTTTGCCTCATGTTCAATTCCTTCTGGGTGAAAATATATTTCAGGCTCTTGTGATCTGTGAAAACCTCACAACGCTTTCCCAATAGATAGGGTCTCCACGTCTTTAGAGCATGCACTACCGATGCTAACTCCAGGTCGTGGGTGGGATAGTTGGCCTCATGTTTCTTAAGGTGTCTAGAGGCATATGAAACCACTTTCCCTCCTTGCATTAGGACACTTCCTAGTCCCTGGTGCGAGGCATCACAATATACTTGGAATTCCTTCTCTATATCTGGCAAACATAAAACAGGTGCTGACACCAGCCGTTTCTTTAGTTCCTGGAAACTTATTTCACATTCTTCAGTCCACTTGAACTTGACTTCCTTCTTCAGTAGTGAGGTCAATGGTTTGGCAAGTTTGGAGAGGTTCTCAGTAAATCTTCTATAATAACCTGCCAGTCCAAGGAAACTACGAATGTCCGCCACATTCTTGGGTACCTCCTACCTAGTTACTGCCGACTCCTTTTCTGGGTCTACTGCTATTCCATTCTTTGATACAACGTGCCCTAGAAAACCCACTTCTTCTAGCCAGAATTCAGACTTGCTGAATTTGGCATACAGTTTATGCTCTCTAAGTCTCTGTAAAATCAGGTGTAAGTGTTCCTCATGTTCCTCTTGACTTTTGGAGTAAATCAGGATGTCATCAAATGAACACCACGACAAACTTATCCAGAAAGTCCGTAAACACCTTGTTCATCATGTTCATGAAGTATGCCGGTGCATTGGTTAATCCAAACGGCATTACGGTGTACTCATATAATCCATATCTGGTAGTGAAGGCAGTCTTTGGGATATCTAATTCTCTTACTTCCATTTGAAAATATCCTGATCGCAAATCGATCTTAGAGAATACAGAAGCACCCTCTAGCTGGTCGAAAAGCTCATTAATTTTTGGTAGCGGGTACTTGTTCTTGATTGTTACTTTGTTGATTGCTCGATAATCCGTGACTAGCCTTTGAGTACTATCCTTTTTCTCTACAAACAGAATGGGTGCTCCCCAAGGTGAAGAACTTGGACGGATGAATACTTTCTGCAGTTGCTCCTCTAACTGCTTCTTGAGTTCTTTCAGTTCAGCTACGGCCATTGGGTATGGTCTCTTAGCTATGGGTCCCGTTCCGGGAACCAAATCTATAAGAAATTCCACATCTCTATCGGGTGGCATTCCCGGTAGTTCTTCGGGGAAAACATCAGGGTAATATCTTACCACACGAACGTCTCCCAGGCTAACCCCCTTAAGAGAATTTAGCTTAATTTTCTTAAATTCAAATTTGGATTTGTATCTAATCTTCTTCTTCTCGGGAGTGGTGAGTGTAATGGATCTATTCACACAATCCAATACTCCTTCAAACTTGGCCAACCAATCCATACCGAGTATAACATCCAGACCTTGGGTATCTAATATTATCAGGTTTACCGGAAAAGAGTGATTACCAATTTCTAACCTCAAGTTTTGACAATCGGTTTGTGCAAGCATTCCCCCCCCCCCCCCCCGGGGGAACTCACCCTAACCGGATTTAGCAGGCTTGTAGTAGACAGTTTGTTTTTATTAACAAATGCTCTTGAGATGAATGAGTGAGATGCTCCAGTATCGAACAAGACTAATGCTGGAAAGGTATGTAGTAGGAACGTACCAATCACTGCATCTGGTTCATTCTGCACTTCTTCCACATCAAGATGATTCACATGTGCCTTCTGGAAAGGATTAGGCTTTGAAGCTTCCGACGCCTTCTTCTTCTCTGGACAGTCTGTGGAGTAATGTCCCATGTTCCCACACTTGTAGCAAGTCACTTGACTAATATCTCGTTTCGGTTCATTGTTGTGGCGGTGTTGCTCTTTTCCACTATTGTTCCCATTGAACGGGTGATTGTGTCCATTACCACCCTGCCCATTTCCTCTGTATCCAGAATTTCCTACTTTATGGATATGACCATTATGATTGTGGCCACTTCCACTCTTGTGACTGTGGTGACTTCCGCTGTTCTCTGGAACGAATGGTTTCTTCTGCATCAGATTAGTGTTGTACTTATTTGCGCCGAACTTCCTTTTCCTATTCTCCTCCTTCTTGATGTTGCTGTCCAGAGTAATGGCTTGATCAAGAAGATCCTGATAACTGGGAGCATAAGCCACAAACAATGGTATTTTCAGCTCACCATTGAGTCCATTCAGTAACTTATACTTCCTCTTTGCATCGGTGTCTACATCCTCTGGGGCATAGCGTGAGAGGGAATTGAAGTCCTCCATGTACTCCCTCAGAGCACGATTTCCCTGTCTCAGGGTACGAAACTCATCCCTTTTCAGATTCATGATCCCAGTTGAGATGTGAGCATTACGGAAACCTTCTTTAAAGACTTCCCAAGTAAGTCCTTCAAGTGGGTGAGTGATCTGATATGTTTCCCACCACTGTGCCGCTGGCCCCTCCAGTAGATGGGAAGTGAACCTTATTTTCTCCATTTCAGTACACTCGCAAGTAACTAGATCCTTGTTCACAGAGCGTAGCCAGTCATCGGCTACGATAGGTTCTATAGCTGTGGAGAATTTGTTGGGTCTGAGCCTCAATAATCTAGCAAGGCGATCAACTTGGGGTGGGGGTGGTGGTGGCGGCGGTGGTGGTGGTGGTGGATTGTTTTGGTTTGCCATGAACTGAGCCATCATGGTCATCAACTGTGTCTGGGCTGCCATCATTTGTTGCATCATTTCGTTGGCATTGTTGTTGTCAGGATCACGACGTGGGGGCATCTGTATGGTGTGAGCATAGGTAAGTAGAGATAGAAAGAGACTACAGAGGAAAATCTACCCTTGCACAACAACACACAACATAGAAACATATCAAACAACAACCAATAGACACACCCGAAGTATTTTATAAATTTGTTAATTTAGAGATTTGAATACCAAGCTAGGACATGGTTTTCAAGGTACTGCCTCACCACAAATTGGTGGGTCAATACAACTTCGATGAGATAAGGAGAAATACTCGTAAGGTAAGGATAACTGGTGGTCTCTCTAATCAAAACTTGAAAATCCTTATGTAATTGCGGGTGTTCCCACATTTGCGCTTCTTGACACCTGTGGCTTCCTTGGGAGTGTCCTCATCGGGATAGGTTATCACTAGGGGCTCTGGGGCGTCAGGGGGGTGGTTCTTCTTTGCCTGAAGTTCCATTTGGCTTAGTTGTTCACACAAATGAGCACACTGAGCCTGCAATGCCAAAATGTGGGCATCCTTCTGCGCAATCCTATCGTCTTGCAGATAATTCTTGTTTTCAAGCTCCTTGTTCTCCTTAGTTAGCAGCTGATTTTCTACACGAAGAATATCCTTCTCTTCCTCTAAGCTTTCTTTAGCGTGACGGTGGACGCGCCTAAATATGCCATGTAGAAGATCTCTTGTCCCAGAAGTATATCCAAGTTATGGCAATGAGCTCCAAGGTCTCCATGATGCTTCTCGTTCATACCCCTAAGTGAGGGTTGAACGGGTTGTCCAATGTTATCCCTCCTGGCAAAGTGACGAAAGACAGAGTTGGGCTTGATCTCGTCATAGAACTGCTCAATGATGCGGGACAAGGTCTCCAGCATCGTCATCTCCACTCCATTCTTCCAGTTGGGGTATCTAGATCGGAAACGGATCTCTGCGATCCAGGGGGATCAAGACGAGGGAGAACTTCTGCCTCGATCTTCCAGCGACCTTCAGGGTAATCTTCTGACATAATTTCTTTGCCCCTGAAGACTGGCAGCATCAACCTCAGGGTTTTGGAAATACTGAGGAGCTGGTCACTAAAGTAGTACTGGTCTCCTTTCTGCGGGGATATCTCTCGAGTGAAGTTCTTCATCTACAAAATTTTTGAAGGGGTAAGAATTAATGAGATGAAGCGAAAATTAAGAATGTAGAAGGTAAGGAAGAAAAACTTATAAGAAAAGAAGTCTGACAAATTTTCTTATATTTTGAATTCTATTGATTTTAAAAAAAAAATTACTTTAGGTTTGTATCCAATCCTAGGGGTTTCGAGCCTACAGGCAACATTCGTGCTCTGATACCATCTGTAGTGCCCTTGCTTACGAAAGCAGTGGCACATATGAATAGTGCGAAGACTTGGATCATATAAGTCTCGCATTCTCCAATAAGATGTAATATCACAGTACAATGTCATAATTTATTACAGAACGAGACGAATGATCCAAAAACAAATAATCCTTACAACTTAGCATAGCGGAAATGCTAGCTGATTAAATAGTTCACACTTTATTTCAGAGTTCAAACGCAATACTAAAGATAGCATGGAGCTACATTTTCTCCATGAAGCCACTAGCAAATCATGTTGGTTGTAGCTCGAAGACTACCCCCTTACTCCTCATTCGGACATTCTGCAAGGTTTTGTTGCAGCCCAGCTATAAAGGGTCAGCACAATTGAATTGTGGTGGCAAGTGATTTTGATTTCTAATATTCTACTAAGCTATATCTATATGCTTATTTGGCTGGTGGAGCTCAAGGCTATTACGTAAAGCAAGTTTTCTCCTACTTTTGATAAAAAAATTCTTAAATCAATATCTTCTCTTTCAGAGACATCTCGAGACAATTCCATGTCTCCTACCCATGTTCACCCAACAAAGTTTTATTAAGAAATTGGGATGAAGAGATATTCAGAACACAGCCTTGTGTAGTTACTCAAATTGTTCGATGCCGGGGACTCGCCTAAGATCTTAGGTTTTAACTCTCGAGAGGGTGTGCACTTTCACCATTAGACTCAATCAACCCAAACTATCCTCTACACTCCTTTAGTGAGAAGGAAAAGGAGAAGATCAAGACGAGACTTTTCAGAAGTTGCTTTCCCATGATCATACTAAGAGATTACCACCATCCTATCAACTCTACCACCATCAATCTCTTGACCCAGGTCCACATCAACTTACTCCATCAAGACAGAGCCCATATTGACCAATGGTTGCACGATAAGCAACTAGACTCAGTGTAAACTTAAATCTCATAGCCCTGGGTGGCCTACCACAAGTGAGCAACTCAGGTTAACACCGCATATCATGGCCCCAAGTAAGTGAAAACTATCTCGGGCGAAGACAACCATGAGACTTGGCCCTGAGAAGCCACTCAACTTGAAACCTCCTCAATCGACCCAATCCACCCAGGCGTTAAATTAATTTAGTGGAAATTTTCATTTATCACATCAACCATAAAACAATCATTTTTGTAGCAGATACTTCCACTAAATTGTAATAGGGGTCTAATCTGGAATTTCTAAGGGGAAACCTAAAAGGTTTGTATAACATACTACAATCTCCCAAAACCCTATCATGCATACTACTTTTGCAAATACTGCTTAAAACACTAGGCATGCAATAGAATAAAATAGTAGGTGTTTTATGAAGTCACTTGCCTTGGCAGCAGGAGGGGCAGGCACAACAAGATTAACAATCACACGCAAGTCCTTCCTCTCCTTCACAATCTAGCACAAGCAATACATACAAATAAATATTCACACGATATCTCACAACACCAAATAAAAGATGTATTCATGCATGATATGACATGTGTAGAACTAGACACACTTATCAATAATTTATATTCTCTGTTATTAAATGCATGAGATGCAAATTCTTGGAATATCTCATTTCACTTAAAATTTAATAACTGAAAACAATATAGCAAAACTTAGATTTTACAATTACAACTTTTATTGTTCTAAGAAAGTTTTCAAATAGGACACATATTAATATTCCTGGGCAGAGGTTAATAACCTAAACCTAAAACAATTGAGTTTATTTGTAAAACATTTTTATTATTTAAGTTATGGATTTAATAGCCGAATTACTACTCGGATGATCTTATGAATTATTATTTATCAAAAGAAAAAACAAATGATGTAGAATTAAACTACTCTAGCAGGGCTATCCGTGGATATAAAAATCATTGAATTTGGATTTACAGAACATAAGTTATGAATTTTCTAAGTTTGCATATTTTTCTGTTTTATTTGAGAAATTCCTGCGAAAAAGAAAATAAGAGGGCTACGTGGCACGATCCTATTGGACGAAAACGGTTCGCGCGGATCGTGGAAGAGAGCCGTCCGATTTAAATGGAATCGGACGCGCGGGAACGTTTTGATCTAGATCCGTTGGATCTAGATCCAACGGCTTAGGACGCCCGACCGAACCGAGCGGCGTGCGGGTCGCCGGAATGCTCGCCGGCAATGGCGCCCGCGGCGGCGGCGCGTCGGCCTCGACGTTTCCGGCGTTAAAACGAAGCTCCCGGAGGCACGGTTCTTACCAAAATGAAGCGGAGGAGGAGACGAAGTCGATGGCGCGGCGGCGGCGTCGGTAACCCTCTCCTTTCCTCGTCGGAGTCGTGGACGGCGGCGACGGCCTCGGGTCGAGGACGGTTTCGGCGTTCGGCTGTGAAGTAAGACAAGCGAGGGGGCTCAGCGTGTGCGCAAGGAGATGGGGAGGTGAGGGGAAGAGAGCGGGGGCGCTCGAGGTGCTCGGTTTTATCGAAATCGTGCAAAATGCCCGGCGGCAATGGCGGCGGCGGCGGTCTCGAGTCCGAGCAGCCCGGCGGCGGAGAGGTAGGGTTTGGGGGGGGGGGGTTTCGGAGGCGGCCTCGAGGAGAATATATAGGAGGGGGCAGGGGCGCTAGACGCGGCGAGAAACGGCCCGAAAACGGCTCGGACGCGGACTCCTTCTCCGGCGCGATCTCCGGACGGAGGTTGAAGACGGCTGACAGGTGGGACCCACCTATCAGCGAGAGAGAAGAGAGAGGCGCGCGCTGGAGCGGGCTGGCGGGCTGCTAGCTCACGCGCGCGCGGCAGATAGCGACTGGGCCGGCCCGTAAACCATTCCTTTAAAAAAAATTAAAACTGTTTTTCAAATCTGATTTATTAATGGATTTTTAAACCTATTCAAAATATTTCAGAAAAATTCATAAAAATATATTTTGGAAAGGTTATTTAAATTAGCAATTTTTAAAATTAAACTTACCCATTATATAATTTGGAGAAAATATATTTATTAAGTAAGTTTAAATAAACACTTAATGGGATTAAACATTATTTAAACTCATAATTGAAATTTTTATTTAATACTTATGTGATTAAATGTTAAGTCTATATGATGAATGATGTATGAATGCAAAGTTTTAAATTTTTGCAAAATTGGGATGTTACATGATTATACCCCTTACAAGCATCCGCAAATACAAGAAACTAATTAAGATAAATCTAACCCTAGCTTTAAACTCCGAGATCCTGCTATCCCTCGTGCATCGGAATATAAATGGGGGTTTAGGTTTCTATCACTCCAGCAACCCCACAAATGATAACCGAGTACACGATGCATTCCCCTAGGCCCATAAAGGTGAAGTGTCATGTAGTCGACGTTCACATGACACCACTAGAAGAATGGCACCACAACTTAAAAATCAAGACATTAAATATTACTCAACATAGTTCACTACTAACATCTAGACTTCTCCCGTGTCCTCAAGAACACAACAAAACTACTCACAACACATCATATGGTACATGCTCAGAGATGATATAATGATAGATAACAATTTGAACATAAACCCTAACTCAATAGCATCAATAACAATAGTAGTCAACACCGGGAGAGTTTCCCCTATCAAATACACGGCGTTCAGCCCTAGATGTTACAGCGGGAAAGGAGTGGACCGATGGAGATGACGGCGTCGGCCATAGAAATGGTGGTGGTGGCGATGGTGATGGAGTGCAGCTCGAAGACGGTGACGATGGCGACGATTTCCCCCCTCTAAGAGGGGATTTCCCCGGCGGCAATGCAGCCTGCCGGAGAGCTTTTATCTCTCTCTCTTCTCCGCCTCGTGGTGCCGGCGAAGAGGAATTCTGGACACCATCCTGGTTTAGGTTTTCGGGGATATGAAGTACGCGAAAGGGCACGCCAGGTGGTGGGCCAGGGCGGCCCCACCCCTTGCTCGCGCGTCAGGTATCTTTGCCGTGCCTGGGCATGGTGTGGGCTCTCTGGGCCCCACCCCAGGCTCCCCTTTTGGCGTCCTTCGTGATCTGGTGCGAACATAATTCCTAGGTGTTTCTTTTGTTATTCTGAGCTTCGCAAATATTGTATCTCGATGACGCTTTTTCCAGCAGAATTCATACTCCGGAGTTCCATCCCCCAATGATCATCAATCATGCAAAATAGATAAAATAACATAAGTATCATCTCCAAATACGAAATATATTAATGAATAGCAGTAAATTATTGTAGCGTACCTACACTTAAATAATGGCAAGGTACCTGTGTATAGTGCAAATCCCTGGATCGATTCGTTTGCACACACAGTTTACGATGTAATATCACGACAAAGTATCAGTTTATTACATCGATGATCCAAACTTGGAAAATATTCTTTTACAACTTGCATAGCATAAAGCTAGCACAGAAAGAGTAAACAGTGGAAATAAATAGCAGTGAGTCTCCATCATGTTCATGTTGCCACAGGCGAAAAAATGTTGGTTGTAGACTCGAAACCTTTACACGAAACCTCACTCGTCATCTGATCAATATGCAATAAGGAAAATATTGCAACAATGTGGGTCAGATTCCATTAAAATGAAGTCTGGCAAGTGACACTATGGTGGACACTTAGTGGAATAACTCTAATAACCTATATGCTTATTTGGCTGGTGGAGTTAAAGGCTATTTTGCATAAAGCCAATTTTTCCTAACTCTTGGGAAAAACACTTTTATTCTATTCGAGACATCCGTGGCATGAAATCCACGGTCTCATTCTACCCTTGTTCACCCATCAAGTTTTATATTTTTGAAGTTGGAATGGCGGAATCCTCCGTTGACGTCCGTGATCAGCTGCTCAAATTGTCCGTACCGGGAACACGGCTAAGTACTTAGTTTTACACTCTACAGAGGTTGTGCACGTTCACGATTGTACCCATTCAACCCAAACTATCCTTTACGCACTTATAGTGATAAGGAAAAGGAGAAGAATGAGAAGAGATCCTTCAGAAGCATTTTCCCTCCCACTCTGGCTTGACCCTTTCCACCTAACACCCTCTATATCTGTTTGTCAAGCCGGGGCGAGTCCATGCAACATAATTGATCAAGCCAGAGCCCATTGGCAATGGCTGCACTGGAAGCAATCGTCACTCGGAGTTCTTCAGATCCCTCTGTTCCTTGGGTGTGTAAGGACCCCTCTGACAACCAGCCAGAGATGCCCACATTATGTAAACAGATCACGATCCCAATGATCAGTGCATCGCGATCACATAACCAACATGGTATACAAAGTTACATCATACAACTCGAATAGAGCAAGACTTACATAAATAGTGGTCACACGACCAAGTGTGCAGACATCGCCGCACATGATGAAAATGAACTAAGGTACAACGGAAGATTCGGCTAGCGTCGGCCCTCGTCACGTCCTGACGCATTCCCACAGAGCAGTTGAGCGGGACACTCAGCTAGCGCAGTCGTAGGCGTACTCCTCCTTCTTGTCGTATCTATCCTCATTGAAAACCTGGACGTTTGAATATCCAGGGACATAGCCAAATGAGTACATTTACGTACTCGCAAGACCACCTCTAAGGCTTAAGTTTTCATGATAATGCAATAAAACACTTTTCGAAAACTGGGATAGCTGCTATATATGACTATAAGGCTTAGTTTTTGAATACCATGATTTTAGACATAGAGAATACGACATCTCTGTATCTTTGTTGAAGAAAACATTTAGAGATAGAATTCTCTTCTCTTAGATATAGCAAGGACATATCCAAGATCAAAACTTTCTTTTGTAAAAGTTTGTCAAAACACTAGGATAGGGGAAACCCTTTTTTCTGACTTGAGATTGGACTGATTGTCTCCCCGAGACCAATCATCTTCACCCAAATTCCATACCTCCAGGTACCTCCTTGATGTCTCTTTGTTTCCTCCGAAATTTCTCTTATAAAACCATAAAAAAGCCAGTGTGCCTAGTGGGACCTTTCCAACCGTCCATGACCGCGGACGCGGCTATTCGAATAGATTTACACTCTGCATAGGTTGCACACTTTACCCACACCTATCGGTCATTCCGCCGTGTCTGCCACGGCCCGTCATACGACATCATGCAGGGGTCCGGATAACACGATCAAAGCTTTTCACTATGACCACCCTAGTATCGGGGCCTCCCGGTAGGTTTGTTCTCCTCGGCACCGTGTGCTCCACTAGACCTCTTAGTATTTCCTCGGGACGCCACACCGCCATGTCAGTAGACCCGCCGTAATCGTCCGGCTACTGTTCCTCAGTAGTGTATTGTCTCTTCCGGACGACAACCCGGCTTCGAGGGCCCAACCCTCATAGAAAGTATGAGAGCCCCAACACTAAAACAGACAAGCTTCCGGCTAAGCCCTACCCATGTCAGGTAGTGTGGTTGCACGGGATAATTGTTCGGGCGGCAGCTAGGGTCACACTTTGTTTTTCAAAACACCTTCTCCTCCGACTACTCCCAGCAGCTTAGGTTTTCGCAAACATCTCCGATTGCTCCCAGCAACTCGAGTTTTAAATAAAACACTTGCTCACCGATTGCTCCCAGCAACTCGGGTTTTCCTCCGTAAAACAATTTTATCAAATAGGTTCCCATCCTATAGTTTTGAGGTAAGTAGATGAAGGTAGACTACTAGAAAACTTAATCCTTTTGATGGAGCCTTCAACAACAAGGCTCATCAAGTAAAACTCTTTTTGTAATACCTGCAGTATTCTAGCAGATAACTTTGGCCAAACAATATTTTGTAAAATAGTTTTTGGGTCGCAAGGTACCACAAAAGAGATAAAACACGCATTATTTTATTTTGAAAACAAAGCATGCTTGATAAAAATAATAGGATTCATTATAGTGGTGAGGTGGCTTGCCTAGTTCAGCAATATGTTCTTAGTCTTGGTCTTGATGTTCCTCAGGTTCATTCCTCACTTCCAATTCCTTCCCGATCGTATCTAACATCGTAAACAGGAAAATGAACCACACTCAGAATACAAGACAAAGCCAAAAAGACATAACAAACAGCAATCATTGTACAAGACACTGAGATACAAACAGAAGCAAACAACTCCTTTAGCTATACAACAACAATCAACAAAGTCCATAGAGCTAAGACAACAACAGATTCTCCTAAGAAAATATACACAACAACTCTGAGTATTAGAAAGGTAGTTCTACAGAACACTAAAACAACACATCACTTAGGGTCATTATATCACTAAACAAGAGTTGTTATAATAGCTTCAAGAAATACTTCAGACAAAAGTATCTTAGTAGTTGAGGAAATACTTCAGACAAAAGTATATTAACTGCTTAGGAAATACTTCAGACAAAAGTATCTTAACACTCAAGCAAGTATTAACATTAACACTAGCATTGAGCACACTCACATGCAAACATGTTACTAGCTCAAGAAACACCTACTAACAAGTAACTAATCGACAAACAACGGTAACACCACTGTGCAAACAAGTTTTTGACTAAGAGCTAAAAAGGTGCATTAAGCCTATTTAATAAGACACTGCAATTAATATCACTTCAACGATTAAACCAAACATTCACACAGTAAACTAGTGTTGATAGCAAATCTTGAAGTAAACAAACCTTACAACAATCTTTACAACGCACAAACAATTACTTAATAGCATTTAACACCAGTCGCATCCACATGCATAATAACAAAATAAATTTAATGCAACACCCGGGAACAAGATGAACTAAGTTAAACTAACTAGTGGATGACATCACATTACTTTTTAGGAAACTTATTAGGGTTAAGCAAGGTTAACACCACTGCTCACACAAGTTGTTGATTTAAAACCAAAAAGATGTAGTTGGCTGATTTAACAAAACATCAAAAAGGAGCGGTTGACAACAATCTAGGGCAAACCAGCAAACAACAAGCATATCAAAACATCACCACTTACTGGATAAAAACATAACATACACACATACCCACAAACAAAGCATATAAACACATCTGATGTCATTATTAGGGTACTCCCAGAAATGAATTTTAATCAACCAATTTGGATAAGTAAATCTCCCAGAAATGAATTAAAGCTAACAAGCATTTCTCAGGAAAATTAACTGGAAAATAATCAACGAAGACAAACAATAAAAGGGCCGGATCTGGCGCCATACCTCTCCGGGCGAGCTGGGCCGGCCCGCCACCGTGCGCGCCCAAGTGAGGAGGTACCCGGCCGCCAGATCAGAAATGGGTGACCAAGATTAGATCGTCGCGGTTCTAACGTCGGTCGTCGATTTGGAAATTGAGGGCCCGTGGTCGTCTTCTTCCTCACGACACACAGAGCAGGGGCGGAAACCTAGGGGAAGAGAATTCACGCACGGGGCTCACCTCGGGCGTGTTACGGACGAGGCAAGGTCGGATGGGGAGGGATGGGGAAGGTGAGGGATGGCCGCAGTTCATGCCGGCGATGCTCTAGACGGTGAGTTCGACGAGGGTGTCCGCGGCGGCCACGGCGAGGTCCAGGCGTCTTCAGTGCTTCCTGAAACGAACGGAGATGTCTCAGAGGAAGCTAGGGAGAAGGATAACCCGATGGTACAGAGGGGGAGACGAGAGAGGGGAAGCAATGGTGGCCTTCATGCTCGGAAGCCATGAACCCGAGCGAGGTTTCCTGCACAATGCCGAGCGGAGGAGTGAGATGCTTCAGAGATCTTGCAGGGGGTGGGAGAGTGGACGAGCAGGAATGCAATGGGCAAGGTGAGAGGAGGTGGGGTGGCCTCGGCTGCATTAGAGGAGAGGGTGGTCGGTTCATGTGGTCGGGGTGCACGGGCACGCTGGGGAAGGGCGATGGAGAGCTATTGGGCGAGCAAGGCGGTGTGCAATGATGCCCAATGCTGCAGAAACTCTTTGGACAGTAGCTCTAGGACTGGAGCCAATGGGAGGGAGTGAGATAATTGAAAAAGTTTCTCCTGCCCTCAACCTGGTCGACAAAACGTCCAAACAAAAGAGACAAACGAAAAACATGGTTAGGGTCTGACAGGGGGTGAGGCTAAGGGATGTAGGGGTGTGTGGTTATCCAATGCTAGTCTAAGATCAGGGTTTGGGAGGAGGGGAGTGAAGGTTAGGGTGTTGAATTAATTTAGAGATGAATGGACTAGGTCACTAAGCTAAGATGGATTAGTCAATTCCTTGACAGGAAAATTATTACACCAGCTGGGTTGGGGAGGGGGCATATAGGTTTAACATTCTGTTTAAAAGTTTAGATCAAAGGGGTTCAATGACAACTATATACAAAAATGATAAGTTGCTAACTAGTAACATTACAAATGGTCACATTATAATGTAGCACTTAAAACAATCAAGGAATAGTGATCAAACATTTTTATAAAATATTAAGAATGACATAGGTGGATAGTAGAGGTGGTGAGGATGAGGTTAGGTGAGTTGCATTTCCAAATTGAATAAAATAAACTCTAACTATCATGTTCTATAAAGACTTAAAATTAAGGGAAATGAAGATAGTCCTTTCCTATTTGAAGAAGGGTGATATTGGAATTTCTCCTAAAATCAAACATTATAGTAAAGAGTTAAACACACCATAACCACATGGCACAACATTTAAAGCATGAATGGTCTCAATTAAATTATATAAATAAAATGGTGTCTCATACACCCCACATGACACACATAAAATATCACATTTATGGGAAACAATTGGAACACATAACATCTAGGTCAACCACACATACAAATGGATAAACACCCACACAATTGTATCACTAACCATAATTTTAATATAAATAAAAAGTATTTGTGAGGAGGTGATCAATAGGGTAATTTTGGTAGGAATAGAATTAAACAAAAATTCTTAGAATTGATTTTCCAAGAGAAATAGAAATGGGGTTCTTAACAGAGAGTTGCTAATTTTAGCTACATATAAAAACTCAAAATATATTAGGACTTATTATATAGTCCTTTATAGTCTTGCAAACATATAGTTTTGTTGGAATACTATTTGTCTCTCAAATGATATATATATTTTGGGTGGTTGCTCAAATCAAAACATTAGGGTAAAGATAGAGTTTATTAAAAAGAGAATGGGAGAAGATATGTGGACTATTTCACTTGTTAAAACATTGACCTCAGAGGTCATATAATAACTTGTTTTGAGTTATAGATGGTTGTTATTTAGAAGTCATCAACACAAACACCAAAACACAACTCGACAAACAGAGCATACAAGGGAAAGCACCTCCCTCAGAAATTTGGGTCTTTATTAATTAATTTTTGTGTTCCTTCCAAAATTTGGGGTGTTATAGGGTGGCCATCCACAAGTGCACGTACTCCAGGAACCATAGACATGGGCCTGAGCAGCCACTCAACTCGAATCCATATACAACCAATCCACCCAGGAGGTTCTTTATTAACTTAGTAGAATTTAGATTTTTACAAAACAACATTTGCATAACATCAATAATTCTACTAAGTATTATATAGGAACCTAGACACAGGAGTAAGAAATTTCTACACAGGTTTAGCATAGAAATACTATCCTACACATGCTTATATAAAAATACACTAAGTAATGCATATAGAAAATAGTAGGAGGTTTATGAATGTGCCACTTGCCTTTGGATAATGTCTTGCTCACAAACTTTTTCAACTTAACTCGAGTCTCTCTATTAAATCTAAACAATATAAAGAAGCAACAATACAACAATCAACATAAAACACAACTACACAATGCATACAGACACATACCTAATGAACAAACAAGTTTTATAAAACTTCTAAGAAAAATATGTTTATGCATGATGTGCAAAATATTTCTAAGGATTAGAGATGCATGTCATGCCATGAAAATCTTCTAAGTTAAGTGCCAGCAAATAAGTTGGTAAAAAATGACTAAGGACTAAGGTCATAAGTTGGACAAAATACTTTACTATAAATCATCTTGAATAATCACTCTAATGACTTAGTCATAATGTGCATTACTACTTAGAGAAAATACTAAGTCTATTCTTCAAGGTGATCAACAATTATTAACAACTCTTTGTAAATTGGATATTCACTATAGTGAGAGAGACAGACACCCGGCCAGCCACTTAAGTTGTGGAACAGGTCTCATGTACGTGGACATGTAAGGTTAGTCTCCAGGCCGTTTCATCTCACTATGCCGATAGGATCCAACAAACTTCCAAGATGGTAATAACAAGATCAAAAATTGTTTATGTCTAAAGTGAAAGACAAGATTAGGAAAGAGTGAAAAGATAGAAAGAAGAATGTAGAATCTTCTCCTTGCTTCCTTTTCTTCTTGATGTGATGACTTCATTGCAATTTTGTAGACTTGATGCCTTTGAAGACTTGATGGTCTTGATAGCGTCCAGGTTGGTCTTGAATATAACATAGTCATCAAGAGGTCTAAGAGAAGAAGGGAGAAAAGAGAGAGAGGAAGAAAGACTTAGAAATAATTGCTGGTTGGTCATCATGGACTTCAACTTGCTTTTCTCCTAAGTGCTTTTACTCCTTGAAGATACTTCTGAAGTCTTGTTTTCTTTCCTAAGTCCTTCATTGGCCTTCTAGATCCATGTTGAAAATCGTAAGTGTCTAAGTGCATAGCACTTTACCAAAATACTAATTTGAAAATAATCCTAACTTAGAGAAAATAAGTGAGAAGTTTTCCTATGAGAAGTATAACTATATAATAAAATAAGTTATGCATGAACTACACTTTTTAATCATAAGAAACATCATACTAATTTTTGTGATAATTATAAAGTATGCATGAGGCTATAAATGCAATTTATTTAATTTCTATTTTTGCAAAATATAATAAAGGAATAAATATGAGATTAAAGTTTTCTATGATTAAATTTTTATAACAAAATTTTATAAATAGTGTTAATAGATAGAGGGGATTTAAATAAATTTATAGGAATTGCATTTACTCAAAAATATTCTTTCTATCAAAAGTTATGTAAAAAATATTCAAACTATTCAATTTAAACATATAACTATTAAATCATCAAAATAATACTCAAAAATATTTATAAGAGAGGCATCATATTACAAATATTCCAAAGTTTATAAAACAATTTTATTTGCAATTTTTGGATTTATAGATTTAAAGTTATGATAAATATAGTCAAACCATCCATTTGAAATTTGAATATTTTAAGCTATGTAAAATTTAATTCTAAAAGATCTAAAATATTCTACATGTCAAGGGCTTTCCAGGTATATAAAATTTGTCAAATTTGAATAAGTGGTTAAAAAGTTATGAAGGTTTGAATATGTGGGGCTTTTCTGTAAAACTGCCAATTAAACTAAATCGAAAAATTCATTTTCCACGTAAGCGCTGACTGGACGCTGACGAGGCAACGACGTGGGTATTGACTGGATTAAGTGATTGGATCTGGGTCGTTAGATCCAGATCTGACGGATCTAATCTGCCTGTACCGATTCAATTTAACGATCTAATCTCAGCCGTTGATTTCAGATCGGAGGGCTCACATTGAGTTGACCAAAAGGTGGCGGCGCCGGTGGCCGGAGATGGAGGGGACGACGGCGCTGCGCTCGGGTGGTCGACGGAGAGGGCGTCCAGTGGGTCTCCGGGATCGTCGAGGGCACGGAGAGGTGCAGAGGGTCGCGGGGAAGACGATGGTGTAGACGGCGTGCTCGAGCCCGTCCTGGAACGACGTGGAGGAGTGGCTGGAGTGCGTCGGGCGTCGGCGAGATTCGGACATGCTCGAGTTCGACTATTTTGCTGCGGAAAAATTAGGAGGAGCGGTTAGGGACAAGCGCAGTGACAAGGGGAGGAGGATGGCTCACCTCGCCGGGGAACGAAGAAAAACGGCGGCAGCTACCGTGGAGCTCCGGCGAGAAAATACACGAGCCTGACGACGCGATTTCGAGAAGAAGAAGAGGGAAATGAGCTAGGAGGGGCATGGGTTTATATAGGAACGCTCAAAGGAAACAAATCCTGCTGATTTCGCCCTCGATTTGATCCGGAATCAGGAGAGGAGTTTCGGCGAGATTTTCACTGGAGGTTGAAGATGAGGTGACGTCATCGGTGACGTCAGCGGTTTTTCTTTTTCTGGTTTTTCTATTTAATTCATATCTTTTGATTTAAGTGTCTAAATGTAGTCAAATAAATTTCGAAAAATTTGTAAAAGCATTATCTTTGTGCTAAACCAGTTGTGGGCATGTTTTGAACATTTTTGAAAATTAATATTTTGAAATATTGTGTAACGCCCCAAATTTTGGAAGCAACAAAAACTTAATCACAAAAAGATCCAAAATTCTGAGTCAACAAAAACTTTTTGAAATGTCTTGTTGATGGATGTGCTTTCCCTTGTATGCTCTGTTTGTCGAGTTGTGTTTTGGTATTTGTGTTGATGACTTCTAAGTAACAACCATCTAAAACTCAAAACAATTTATTATATGACCTCTGAGGTCAATGTTGTACCAAGTGAAATAGTCCACATATCTTCTCCCATTCTCTATTTAATAAATTCAATTTTTACCCTGATGTTTAGATTTTAGCAACCATCCAAAATATATATATATCATTTGAGAGACTATCAGTTTTCCAACAAAACTATTTGTTTGCAAGACTATAAAGGACTATATAATAAGTCCTAATATATTTTGAGTTTTAATATATAGCTAAAATTAGCAACTCTCTTTTAAGAACCCCATTTCTATTTATCTTGGAAAATCAATTCCAAGAATGTTTGTTTAATTCTATTCCTACCAAAATTACCCTATTGATCACCTGCTCACAAATATTTTTTATTTATATTAAAAGTATGGTTAGTGATACAATTGTGTGGGTGTTTATCTATTTGTATGTGTGGTTGACCTAGATGTTATGTTCTCCAATTGTTTCCCATAAGTGTGATATTTTATGTGTGTCATGTGGGGTGTATGAGACAACATTTTAGTTATATAATTTAATTGAGATCATTCATGCTTTAAATGTTGTGTCATATGCTTGTGGTGTGTTTAACCTTTGATTATTATGTTGATTTTAGGAGAAACTCAAATATTATCCTTTTTCGAATAGGAAATAACTATCTTCATTTCCATTAGTTTCTAGCATTTCTAGAGCATGACTACTATAGTTTATTTCATTCATTTTGGAAATGCCACTCACCTAACCTCATCCTTATCATCTCTACTACCCACCCATAACCTTATTTAAAATATTCAAAAATGTTTGATCATTAATTCTTGATTGGGTTGAGTGCTACAATTTAAAGTGACCATATCTCTTTTATAACATAGCAACTTGCATTTTTGTGTTTAGTGCATGTTGAACCTTTTGACCTAAACTCTTAAGCCTAATGCTTCACCCATATCCCTTCTGACCTGTCCATCTTGTCTCATATATTTCTAGCTAAAGGATTGACTAATCCATCCTTGCAAAGAAAGCTCATCTAATCAGCCCTAATCTTTTCTTTATCTAAAACCTTTACTCCCCTCCTCCCAAATCATGATCTTAGTCTAGCATTGGATACCAACCTGCCCCTGCATCCCTTGGTCTCACCCCCTGTCAAACCCTAGCCCTAATCTTTTGTCTTTTCTCTTTTGAGCCTTCTATCGAGCACCTGGTAGGCACAGGAGAGCAAAGCAATTACATCCCCTCCTCCAACAACTCGAGGCCGCCATCAAGCGTCCAAGAAGTTGTGGCGCAGGAGAGAATCATTGCACACCGCCCTCCCTCGCCAATCCCTGCCCGAGCCCTCTCCTTCTTTCCTCTCTCTGCCCGAAAGCCATGAAAACGGCCACCCTCCTAGTCTCACCAGCCGAGACTCCCATTCCCTCTCTCACCTTGCCATTTGCACTCGTCTCACCCAACTGCACCATCTTGTTCTCTCCCGAGCAACCTCTTGCTCTGTTTCTGCTCGGCATCGACGACGAACTGACGTTCGGGTTCGCGTGGATGCGAGAATGTTTGCCACCGTTCCCGGCCATCTCAGCCCTCCATTTCTTCTCCCTCGAGTTCGCATGCTCGCGTTTTGCCTCTGAGACATGCTCGTTTTGTTGTAGGGACACCGGAGCTGCTGTAGCCACCTCGTGTTCGTCGCGGGCGTCCACGACATCGTGGTCGTTCGGGAGCTCTCCGGCTCGAACTACAGCAAACCCCGACTGCCCTGACCCTCTGAACCTCTTCTGCACTCTCCCCTCTGTCCAAGACCTGCCCGACGGTGAGCAACCAGAAGCCCTGGTCGTGCTTCCCTTTTTTTCACGTTCTGAAAGTCTGGAGGAAGAAGAAGAACAGTAGCCGTCGATCTCTAGATCGACGGTTCGTTTTGAACCCCTCTTGATCTATTCTTGGCCTTTAGATCTAGATCTGACGGTGGCTTACCCCTTCAGCAAGCTGGATCTCGCCATGGGCCGGCCCAGCATGGTGCTGCCCACTTCTCTTTCAGATCTGGCCCGACTAGCGTTTTTTTTAGTCAAACCATTTTCTGTTTTGTAAACCCTGTGAGTTAGAGTCTAAGTTTTAATCCACCATGTAATCCCTGAGCATGCGTTTGAGTTGATTCAAATTTTGCAGAGTAGATATGTGTTTTCTTAACCATGTGGAATTGGCCATTTGCAAAAATATATTTTTATGTGGGTGCTAGATCTGTTCTTTCAAACAGTATAGTTTTCACCATTTATTGTATAACTTGAGTTTTATATATCCAAAATTAGCAAACTTTAGTTATGTGGAAAACTACAGAGAATACCTATCTATATATATAAGACATGCATGCAGTAGATCTCTATAATTAAAGTTATATTAAGTTTAAATTGGACAATAGTAGCTGTTTGGTGATTTTTACATTGTAATTAAAAACACTTTTTGGAGTAAATCCAATTGCATGTGGTAGATATTGGTATTAGCTATCATATACTAGCATGGTATAATTTTCCACCTAATATTTTGCACATGGTAAATGATTTGCTAAAACAGTGGGTTTTCACCTTTGAAAGTTGATATCTTTATATTTTTCTGTTAAATATATGTCTAGTTTTAATTATTTGGGCTAGATATGTTTATGCAAATATTTTAATAGTATTTTTGTTGGATACTTATGTGTTTTAATGAACATACAAAGTTGATTTTTCTCAAAAATAAGTTATAATTTTTCCTATGCACTAAAATATGTAAAAAGTATATCTTTCACTAAAAATGTGATAACTTGAGCTAGGAGTGTCCAAAAGAGTTGAATCAAAATGCTACAGAAATATAAAACCACTATCTATCCATATAAATTTTTCTTGCATGCAGGAGTTTCCCTTATAAGGGGGGGAAGGTCTGTAACGCCCCAAATTTTGGAAGCAACAAAAACTTAATCATAAAAAGATCCAAAATTCTGAGTGAACAAAAACTTTTTGAAATGTCTTGTTGATGGATGTGCTTTCCCTTGTATGCTCTGTTTGTCGAGTTGTGTTTTGGTGTTTGTGTTGATGACTTCTAAGTAACAACCATCTAAAACTCAAAACAATTTATTATATGACCTCTGAGGTCAATGTTTTAACAAGTGAAATAGTCCACATATCTTGTCCCATTCTCTATTTAATAAACTCTATTTTTACCCTGATGTTTAGATTTTAGCAACCATCCAAAATATATATATATATCATTTGAGAGACTATCAGTTTTCCAACAAAACTATTTGTTTGCAAGACTATAAAGGACTATATAATAAGTCCTAATATATTTTGAGTTTTAATATATAGCTAAAATTAGCAACTCTCTTTTAAGAACCCCATTTCTATTTATCTTGGAAAATCAATTCCAAGAATGTTTGTTTAATTCTATTCCTACCAAAATTACCCTATTGATCACCTCCTCACAAATATTTTTTATTTATATTAAAAGTATGGTTAGTGATACAATTGTGTGGGTGTTTATCTATTTGTATGTGTGGTTGACCTAGATGTTATGTTCTCCAATTGTTTCCCATAAGTGTGATATTGTATGTGTGTCATGTGGGGTGTATGAGACAACATTTTAGTTATATAATTTAATTGAGATCATTCATGCTTTAAATGTTGTGTCATATGCTTGTGGTGTGTTTAACCTTTGATTATTATGTTGATTTTAGGAGAAACTCAAATATTATCCTTTTTCGAATAGGAAATAACTATCTTCATTTCCATTAGTTTCTAGCATTTCTAGAGCATCACTACTATAGTTTATTTCATTCATTTTGGAAATGCCACTCACCTAACCTCATCCTTATCATCTCTACTATCCACCCATAACCTTATTTAAAATATTCAAAAATGTTTGATCATTAATTCTTGATTGGGTTGAGTGCTACAATTTAAAGTGACCATATCTCTTTTATAACATAGCAACTTGCATTTTTGTGTTTAGTGCATGTTGAACCTTTTGACCTAAACTCTTAAGCCTAATGCTTCACCCGTATCCCTTCTGACCTGTCCATCTTGTCTCATATATTTCTAGCTAAAGGATTGACTAATCCATCCTTGCAAAGAAAGCTCATCTAATCAGCCCTAATCTTTTCTTTATCTAAAACCTTTACTCCCCTCCTCCCAAATCATGATCTTAGTCTAGCATTGGATACCAACCTGCCCCTGCATCCCTTGGTCTCACCCCCTGTCAAACCCTAGCCCTAATCTTTTGTCTTTTCTCTTTTGAGCCTTCTATCGAGCACCTGGTAGGCACAGGAGAGCAAAGCAATTACATCCCCTCCTCCAACAACTCGAGGCCACCAGCAAGCGTCCAAGAAGTTGTGGCGCAGGAGAGAATCATTGCACACCGCCCTCCCTCGCCAATCCCTGCCCGAGCCCTCTCCTTCTTTCCTCTCTCTGCCCGAAAGCCATGAAAACGGCCACCCTCCTAGTCTCACCACCCGAGACTCACATTCCCTCTCTCACCTTGCCATTTGCACTCGTCTCACCCCACTGCACCATCTTGTTCCCTCCCGAGCAACCTCTTGCTCTGTTTCTGCTCGGCATCGACCACGAACTGACGTTCGGGTTCGCGTGGATGCGAGAATGTTTGCCACCGTTCCCGGCCATCTCAGCCCTCCATTTCTTCTCCCTCGAGTTCGCATGCTCGCGTTTTGCCTCTGAGACATGCTCGTTTTGTTGTAGGGACACCGGAGCTGCTGTAGCCACCTCGTGTTCGTCGCGGGCGTCCACGACATCGTGGTCGTTCGGGAGCTCTCCGGCTCGAACTGCAGCAAACCCCGACTGCCCCGACCCTCTGAACCTCTTCTGCACTCTCCCCTCTGTCCAAGACCTGCCCCACGGTGAGCAACCAGAAGCCCTGGTCGTGCTTCCCTTTTTTTCACGTTCTGAAAGTCTGGAGGAAGAAGAAGAACAGTAGCCGTCGATCTCTAGATCGACGGTTCGTTTTGAACCCCTCTTGATCTATTCTTGGCCTTTAGATCTAGATCTGACGGTGGCTTACCCCTTCAGCAAGCTGGATCTCGCCATGGGCCGGCCCTGCATGGTGCTGCCCACTTCTCTTTCAGATCTGGCCCGACTAGCGTTTTTTTTAGTCAAACCATTTTCTGTTTTGTAAACCCTGTGAGTTAGAGTCTAAGTTTTAATCCACCATGTAATCCCTGAGCATGCGTTTGAGTTGATTCAAATTTTGCAGAGTAGATATGTGTTTTCTTAACCATGTGGAATTGGCCATTTGCAAAAATATATTTTTATGTGGGTGCTAGATCTGTTCTTTCAAACAGTATAGTTTTCACCATTTATTGTATAACTTGAGTTTTATATATCCAAAATTAGCAAACCTTAGTTATGTGGAAAACTACAGAGAATTACTATCTATATCTATAAGACATGCATGCAGTAGATCTCCATAATTAAAGTTATACTAAGTTTAAATTGGACAATAGTAGTTGTTTGGTGATTTTTACATTGTAATTAAAAACACTTTTTGGAGTAAATCCAATTGCATGTGGTAGATATTGGTATTAGTTATCATATACTAGCATGGTATAATTTTCTACCTAATATTTTGCACATGGTAAATGATTTGCTAAAACAGTGGGTTTTCACCTTTGAAAGTTGATATCTTTATATTTTTCTGTTAAATATATGTCTAGTTTTAATGGTTTGGGCTAGATATGTTTATGCAAATATTTTAATAGTATTTATTTTGGATACTTATGTGTTTTAATGAACATACAAAGTTGAATTTTCTCAAAAATAATTTATAATTTTTCCTATGCACTAAAATATGTAAAAAGTATATCTTTCACTAAAAATGTGATAACTTGAGCTAGGAGTGTCCAAAAGAGTTGAATCAAAATGCTACAGAAATATAAAACCACTATCTATCCATATAAATTTTTCTTGCATGCAGGAGTTTCCCTTATAAGGGGGGGAAGGTCTGTAACGCCCCAAATTTTGGAAGCAACAAAAACTTAATCATAAAAAGATCCAAAATTCTGAGTCAACAAAAACTTTTTGAAATGTCTTGTTGATGGATGTGCTTTCCCTTGTATGCTCTGTTTGTCGAGTTGTGTTTTGGTGTTTGTGTTGATGACTTCTAAGAAACAACCATCTAAAACTCAAAACAATTTATTATATGACCTCTGAGGTCAATGTTTTAACAAGTGAAATAGTCCACATATCTTCTCCCATTCTCTATTTAATAAACTCTATTTGTACCCTGATGTTTAGATTTTAGCAACCATCCAAAATATATATATATATCATTTGAGAGACAATCAGTTTTCCAACAAAACTATTTGTTGGCAAGACTATAAAGGACTATATAATAAGTCCTAATATATTTTGAGTTTTAATATATAGCTAAAATTAGCAACTCTCTTTTAAGAACCCCATTTCTATTTATCTTGGAAAATCAATTCCAAGAATGTTTGTTTAATTCTATTCCTACCAAAATTACCCTATTGATCACCTCCTCAAAAATATTTTTTATTTATATTAAAAGTATGGTTAGTGATACAATTGTGTGGGTGTTTATCTATTTGTATGTGTGGTTGACCTAGATGTTATGTTCTCCAATTGTTTCCCATAAGTGTGATATTTTATGTGTGTCATGTGGGGTGTATGAGACAACATTTTAGTTATATAATTTAATTGAGATCATTCATGCTTTAAATGTTGTGTCATATGCTTGTGGTGTGTTTAACCTTTGATTATTATGTTGATTTTAGGAGAAACTCAAATATTATCCTTTTTCGAATAGGAAATAACTATCTTCATTTCCATTAGTTTCTAGCATTTCTAGAGCATCACTACTATAGTTTATTTCATTCATTTTGGAAATGCCACTCACCTAACCTCATCCTTATAATCTCTACTATCCACCCATAACCTTATTTAAAATATTCAAAAATGTTTGATCATTAATTCTTGATTGGGTTGAGTGCTACAATTTAAAGTGACCATATCTCTTTTATAACATAGCAACTTGCATTTTTGTGTTTAGTGCATGTTGAACCTTTTGACCTAAACTCTTAAGCCTAATGCTTCACCCATATCCCTTCTGACCTGTCCATCTTGTCTCATATATTTCTCGCTAAAGGATTGACTAATCCATCCTTGCAAAGAAAGCTCATCTAATCAGCCCTAATCTTTTCTTTATCTAAAACCTTTACTCCCCTCCTCCCAAATCATGATCTTAGTCTAGCATTGGATACCAACCTGCCCCTGCATCCCTTGGTCTCACCCCCTGTCAAACCCTAGCCCTAATCTTTTGTCTTTTCTCTGTTGAGCCTTCTATCGAGCACCTGGTAGGCACAGGAGAGCAAAGCAATTACATCCCCTCCTCCAACAACTCGAGGCGACCAGCAAGCGTCCAAGAAGTTGTGGCGCAGGAGAGAATCATTGCACACCGCCCTCCCTCGCCAATCCCTGCCCGAGCCCTCTCCTTCTTTCCTCTCTCTACCCGAAAGCCATGAAAACGGCCACCCTCCTAGTCTCACCAGCCGAGACTCACATTCCCTCTCTCACCTTGCCATTTGCACTCGTCTCACCCCACTGCACCATCTTGTTCTCTCCCGAGCAACCTCTTGCTCTGTTTCTGCTCGGCATCGACCACGAACTGACGTTCGGGTTCGCGTGGATGCGAGAATGTTTGCCACCGTTCCCGGCCATCTCAGCCCTCCATTTCTTCTCCCTCGAGTTCGCATGCTCGCGTTTTGCCTCTGAGACATGCTCGTTTTGTTGTAGGGACACCGGAGCTGCTGTAGCCACCTCGTGTTCGTCGCGGGCGTCCACGACATCGTGGTTGTTCGGGAGCTCTCCGGCTCAAACTGCAGCAAACCCCGACTGCCCCGACCCTCTGAACCTCTTCTGCACTCTCCCCTCTGTCCAAGACCTGCCCCACGGTGAGCAACCAGAAGCCCTGGTCGTGCTTCCCTTTTTTTCACGTTCTGAAAGTCTGGAGGAAGAAGAAGAACAGTAGCCGTCGATCTCTAGATCGACGGTTCGTTTTGAACCCCTCTTGATCTATTCTTGGCCTTTAGATCTAGATCTGACGGTGGCTTACCCCTTCAGCAAGCTGGATCTCGCCATGGGCCGGCCCAGCATGGTGCTGCCCACTTCTCTTTCAGATCTGGCCCGACTAGCGTTTTTTTTAGTCAAACCATTTTCTGTTTTGTAAACCCTGTGAGTTATAGTCTAAGTTTTAATCCACCATGTAATCCCTGAGCATGCGTTTGAGTTGATTCAAATTTTGCAGAGTAGATATGTGTTTTCTTAACCATGTGGAATTGGCCATTTGCAAAAATATATTTTTATGTGGGTGCTAGATCTGTTCTTTCAAACAGTATAGTTTTCACCATTTATTGTATAACTTGAGTTTTATATATCCAAAATTAGCAAACCTTAGTTATGTGGAAAACTACAGAGAATTACTATCTATATCTATAAGACATGCATGCAGTAGATCTCCATAATTAAAGTTATACTAAGTTTAAATTGGACAATAGTAGTTGTTTGGTGATTTTTACATTGTAATTAAAAACACTTTTTGGAGTAAATCCAATTGCATGTGGTAGATATTGGTATTAGCTATCATATACTAGCATGGTATAATTTTCTACCTAATATTTTGCACATGGTAAATGATTTGCTAAAACAGTGGGTTTTCACCTTTGAAAGTTGATATCTTTATATTTTTCTGTTAAATATATGTCTAGTTTTAATGGTTTGGGCTAGATATGTTTATGCAAATATTTTAATAGTATTTTTGTTGCATACTTATGTGTTTTAATGAACATACAAAGTTGAATTTTCTCAAAAATAATTTATAATTTTTCCTATGCACTAAAAT
The DNA here is from genome assembly GCA_026929855.1 of Poa annua. Taxonomy (NCBI): domain Eukaryota; kingdom Viridiplantae; phylum Streptophyta; class Magnoliopsida; order Poales; family Poaceae; genus Poa; species Poa annua. The sequence continues at coordinate 45,169,905 of CM049430.1, forward strand.
ATGTAAAAAGTATATCTTTCACTAAAAATGTGATAACTTGAGCTAGGAGTGTCCAAAAGAGTTGAATCAAAATGCTACAGAAATATAAAACCACTATCTATCCATATAAATTTTTCTTGCATGCAGGAGTTTCCCTTATAAGGGGGGGAAGGTCTGTAACGCCCCAAATTTTGGAAGCAACAAAAACTTAATCATAAAAAGATCCAAAATTCTGAGTCAACAAAAACTTTTTGAAATGTCTTGTTGATGGATGTGCTTTCCCTTGTATGCTCTGTTTGTCGAGTTGTGTTTTGGTTTTTGTGTTGATGACTTCTAAGAAACAACCATCTAAAACTCAAAACAATTTATTATATGACCTCTGAGGTCAATGTTTTAACAAGTGAAATAGTCCACATATCTTCTCCCATTCTCTATTTAATAAACTCTATTTGTACCCTGATGTTTAGATTTTAGCAACCATCCAAAATATATATATATATCATTTGAGAGACTATCAGTTTTCCAACAAAACTATTTGTTTGCAAGACTATAAAGGACTATATAATAAGTCCTAATATATTTTGAGTTTTAATATATAGCTAAAATTAGCAACTCTCTTTTAAGAACCCCATTTCTATTTATCTTGGAAAATCAATTCCAAGAATGTTTGTTTAATTCTATTCCTACCAAAATTACCCTATTGATCACCTCCTCAAAAATATTTTTTATTTATATTAAAAGTATGGTTAGTGATACAATTGTGTGGGTGTTTATCTATTTGTATGTGTGGTTGACCTAGATGTTATGTTCTCCAATTGTTTCCCATAAGTGTGATATTTTATGTGTGTCATGTGGGGTGTATGAGACAACATTTTAGTTATATAATTTAATTGAGATCATTCATGCTTTAAATGTTGTGTCATATGCTTGTGGTGTGTTTAACCTTTGATTATTATGTTGATTTTAGGAGAAACTCAAATATTATCCTTTTTCGAATAGGAAATAACTATCTTCATTTCCATTAGTTTCTAGCATTTCTAGAGCATCACTACTATAGTTTATTTCATTCATTTTGGAAATGCCACTCACCTAACCTCATCCTTATAATCTCTACTATCCACCCATAACCTTATTTAAAATATTCAAAAATGTTTGATCATTAATTCTTGATTGGGTTGAGTGCTACAATTTAAAGTGACCATATCTCTTTTATAACATAGCAACTTGCATTTTTGTGTTTAGTGCATGTTGAACCTTTTGACCTAAACTCTTAAGCCTAATGCTTCACCCATATCCCTTCTGACCTGTCCATCTTGTCTCATATATTTCTCGCTAAAGGATTGACTAATCCATCCTTGCAAAGAAAGCTCATCTAATCAGCCCTAATCTTTTCTTTATCTAAAACCTTTACTCCCCTCCTCCCAAATCATGATCTTAGTCTAGCATTGGATACCAACCTGCCCCTGCATCCCTTGGTCTCACCCCCTGTCAAACCCTAGCCCTAATCTTTTGTCTTTTCTCTGTTGAGCCTTCTATCGAGCACCTGGTAGGCACAGGAGAGCAAAGCAATTACATCCCCTCCTCCAACAACTCGAGGCCACCAGCAAGCGTCCAAGAAGTTGTGGCGCAGGAGAGAATCATTGCACACCGCCCTCCCTCGCCAATCCCTGCCCGAGCCCTCTCCTTCTTTCCTCTCTCTACCCGAAAGCCATGAAAACGGCCACCCTCCTAGTCTCACCAGCCGAGACTCACATTCCCTCTCTCACCTTGCCATTTGCACTCGTCTCACCCCACTGCACCATCTTGTTCTCTCCCGAGCAACCTCTTGCTCTGTTTCTGCTCGGCATCGACCACGAACTGACGTTCGGGTTCGCGTGGATGCGAGAATGTTTGCCACCGTTCCCGGCCATCTCAGCCCTCCATTTCTTCTCCCTCGAGTTCGCATGCTCGCGTTTTGCCTCTGAGACATGCTCGTTTTGTTGTAGGGACACCGGAGCTGCTGTAGCCACCTCGTGTTCGTCGCGGGCGTCCACGACATCGTGGTCGTTCGGGAGCTCTCCGGCTCAAACTGCAGCAAACCCCGACTGCCCCGACCCTCTGAACCTCTTCTGCACTCTCCCCTCTGTCCAAGAACTGCCCCACGGTGAGAAACCAGAAGCTCTGGTCGTGCTTCCCTTTTTTTCACGTTCTGAAAGTCTGGAGGAAGAAGAAGAACAGTAGCCGTCGATCTCTAGATCGACGGTTCGTTTTGAACCCCTCTTGATCTATTCTTGGCCTTTAGATCTAGATCTGACGGTGGCTTACCCCTTCAACAAGCTGGATCTCGCCATGGGCCGGCCCAGCATGGTGCTGCCCACTTCTCTTTCAGATCTGGCCCGACTAGCGTTTTTTTTAGTCAAACCATTTTCTGTTTTGTAAACCCTGTGAGTTATAGTCTAAGTTTTAATCCACCATGTAATCCCTGAGCATGCGTTTGAGTTGATTCAAATTTTGCAGAGTAGATATGTGTTTTCTTAACCATGTGGAATTGGCCATTTGCAAAAATATATTTTTATGTGGGTGCTAGATCTGTTCTTTCAAACAGTATAGTTTTCACCATTTATTGTATAACTTGAGTTTTATATATCCAAAATTAGCAAACCTTAGTTATGTGGAAAACTACAGAGAATTCCTATCTATATCTATAAGACATGCATGCAGTAGATCTCTATAATTAAAGTTATACTAAGTTTAAATTGGACAATAGTAGCTGTTTGGTGATTTTTACATTGTAATTAAAAACACTTTTTGGAGTAAATCCAATTGCATGTGGTAGATATTGGTATTAGCTATCATATACTAGAATGGTATAATTTTCTACCTAATATTTTGCACATGGTAAATGATTTGCTAAAACAGTGGGTTTTCACCTTTGAAAGTTGATATCTTTATATTTTTCTGTTAAATATATGTCTAGTTTTAATGGTTTGGGCTAGATATGTTTATGCAAATATTTTAATAGTATTTATTTTGGATACTTATGTGTTTTAATGAACATACAAAGTTGAATTTTCTCAAAAATAATTTATAATTTTTCCTATGCACTAAAATATGTAAAAAGTATATCTTTCAGTAAAAATGTGATAACTTGAGCTAGGAGTGTCCAAAAGAGTTGAATCAAAATGCTACAGAAATATAAAACCACTATCTATCCATATAAATTTTTCTTGCATGCAGGAGTTTCCCTTATAAGGGGGGGAAGGTCTGTAACGCCCCAAATTTTGGAAGCAACAAAAACTTAATCATAAAAAGATCCAAAATTCTGAGTCAACAAAAACTTTTTGAAATGTCTTGTTGATGGATGTGCTTTCCCTTGTATGCTCTGTTTGTCGAGTTGTGTTTTGGTTTTTGTGTTGATGACTTCTAAGAAACAACCATCTAAAACTCAAAACAATTTATTATATGACCTCTGAGGTCAATGTTTTAACAAGTGAAATAGTCCACATATCTTCTCCCATTCTCTATTTAATAAACTCTATTTGTACCCTGATGTTTAGATTTTAGCAACCATCCAAAATATATATATATATCATTTGAGAGACTATCAGTTTTCCAACAAAACTATTTGTTTGCAAGACTATAAAGGACTATATAATAAGTCCTAATATATTTTGAGTTTTAATATATAGCTAAAATTAGCAACTCTCTTTTAAGAACCCCATTTCTATTTATCTTGGAAAATCAATTCCAAGAATGTTTGTTTAATTCTATTCCTACCAAAATTACCCTATTGATCACCTCCTCAAAAATATTTTTTATTTATATTAAAAGTATGGTTAGTGATACAATTGTGTGGGTGTTTATCTATTTGTATGTGTGGTTGACCTAGATGTTATGTTCTCCAATTGTTTCCCATAAGTGTGATATTTTATGTGTGTCATGTGGGGTGTATGAGACAACATTTTAGTTATATAATTTAATTGAGATCATTCATGCTTTAAATGTTGTGTCATATGCTTGTGGTGTGTTTAACCTTTGATTATTATGTTGATTTTAGGAGAAACTCAAATATTATCCTTTTTCGAATAGGAAATAACTATCTTCATTTCCATTAGTTTCTAGCATTTCTAGAGCATCACTACTATAGTTTATTTCATTCATTTTGGAAATGCCACTCACCTAACCTCATCCTTATAATCTCTACTATCCACCCATAACCTTATTTAAAATATTCAAAAATGTTTGATCATTAATTCTTGATTGGGTTGAGTGCTACAATTTAAAGTGACCATATCTCTTTTATAACATAGCAACTTGCATTTTTGTGTTTAGTGCATGTTGAACCTTTTGACCTAAACTCTTAAGCCTAATGCTTCACCCATATCCCTTCTGACCTGTCCATCTTGTCTCATATATTTCTCGCTAAAGGATTGACTAATCCATCCTTGCAAAGAAAGCTCATCTAATCAGCCCTAATCTTTTCTTTATCTAAAACCTTTACTCCCCTCCTCCCAAATCATGATCTTAGTCTAGCATTGGATACCAACCTGCCCCTGCATCCCTTGGTCTCACCCCCTGTCAAACCCTAGCCCTAATCTTTTGTCTTTTCTCTGTTGAGCCTTCTATCGAGCACCTGGTAGGCACAGGAGAGCAAAGCAATTACATCCCCTCCTCCAACAACTCGAGGCCACCAGCAAGCGTCCAAGAAGTTGTGGCGCAGGAGAGAATCATTGCACACCGCCCTCCCTCGCCAATCCCTGCCCGAGCCCTCTCCTTCTTTCCTCTCTCTACCCGAAAGCCATGAAAACGGCCACCCTCCTAGTCTCACCAGCCGAGACTCACATTCCCTCTCTCACCTTGCCATTTGCACTCGTCTCACCCCACTGCACCATCTTGTTCTCTCCCGAGCAACCTCTTGCTCTGTTTCTGCTCGGCATCGACCACGAACTGACGTTCGGGTTCGCGTGGATGCGAGAATGTTTGCCACCGTTCCCGGCCATCTCAGCCCTCCATTTCTTCTCCCTCGAGTTCGCATGCTCGCGTTTTGCCTCTGAGACATGCTCGTTTTGTTGTAGGGACACCGGAGCTGCTGTAGCCACCTCGTGTTCGTCGCGGGCGTCCACGACATCGTGGTCGTTCGGGAGCTCTCCGGCTCAAACTGCAGCAAACCCCGACTGCCCCGACCCTCTGAACCTCTTCTGCACTCTCCCCTCTGTCCAAGACCTGCCCCACGGTGAGAAACCAGAAGCCCTGGTCGTGCTTCCCTTTTTTTCACGTTCTGAAAGTCTGGAGGAAGAAGAAGAACAGTAGCCGTCGATCTCTAGATCGACGGTTCGTTTTGAACCCCTCTTGATCTATTCTTGGCCTTTAGATCTAGATCTGACGGTGGCTTACCCCTTCAGCAAGCTGGATCTCGCCATGGGCCGGCCCAGCATGGTGCTGCCCACTTCTCTTTCAGATCTGGCCCGACTAGCGTTTTTTTTAGTCAAACCATTTTCTGTTTTGTAAACCCTGTGAGTTATAGTCTAAGTTTTAATCCACCATGTAATCCCTGAGCATGCGTTTGAGTTGATTCAAATTTTGCAGAGTAGATATGTGTTTTCTTAACCATGTGGAATTGGCCATTTGCAAAAATATATTTTTATGTGGGTGCTAGATCTGTTCTTTCAAACAGTATAGTTTTCACCATTTATTGTATAACTTGAGTTTTATATATCCAAAATTAGCAAACCTTAGTTATGTGGAAAACTACAGAGAATTCCTATCTATATCTATAAGACATGCATGCAGTAGATCTCTATAATTAAAGTTATACTAAGTTTAAATTGGACAATAGTAGCTGTTTGGTGATTTTTACATTGTAATTAAAAACACTTTTTGGAGTAAATCCAATTGCATGTGGTAGATATTGGTATTAGCTATCATATACTAGCATGGTATAATTTTCTACCTAATATTTTGCACATGGTAAATGATTTGCTAAAACAGTGGGTTTTCACCTTTGAAAGTTGATATCTTTATATTTTTCTGTTAAATATATGTCTAGTTTTAATTATTTGGGCTAGATATGTTTATGCAAATATTTTAATAGTATTTTTGTTGGATACTTATGTGTTTTAATGAACATACAAAGTTGATTTTTCTCAAAAATAAGTTATAATTTTTCCTATGCACTAAAATATGTAAAAAGTATATCTTTCACTAAAAATGTGATAACTTGAGCTAGGAGTGTCCAAAAGAGTTGAATCAAAATGCTACAGAAATATAAAACCACTATCTATCCATATAAATTTTTCTTGCATGCAGGAGTTTCCCTTATAAGGGGGGGAAGGTCTGTAACGCCCCAAATTTTGGAAGCAACAAAAACTTAATCATAAAAAGATCCAAAATTCTGAGTCAACAAAAACTTTTTGAAATGTCTTGTTGATGGATGTGCTTTCCCTTGTATGCTCTGTTTGTCGAGTTGTGTTTTGGTGTTTGTGTTGATGACTTCTAAGTAACAACCATCTAAAACTCAAAACAATTTATTATATGACCTCTGAGGTCAATGTTTTAACAAGTGAAATAGTCCACATATCTTCTCCCATTCTCTATTTAATAAACTCTATTTTTACCCTAATGTTTAGATTTTAGCAACCATCCAAAATATATATATCATTTGAGAGACTATCAGTTTTCCAACAAAACTATTTGTTTGCAAGACTATAAAGGACTATATAATAAGTCCTAATATATTTTGAGTTTTAATATATAGCTAAAATTAGCAACTCTCTTTTAAGAACCCCATTTCTATTTATCTTGGAAAATCAATTCCAAGAATGTTTGTTTAATTCTATTCCTACCAAAATTATCCTATTGATCACCTCCTCACAAATATTTTTTATTTATATTAAAAGTATGGTTAGTGATACAATTATGTGGGTGTTTATCTATTTGTATGTGTGGTTGACCTAGATTAAATGGCAATTTTGCAGAAAAGATCCTGTACATTAGATTTATCATATCTTTTTCTCTGTTTATCCAAATTCAAATATTTTTATATATTTGGAAAGCCCTTGACATGTAGAATATTTTAGATCGGCCAAAATTCAAATTTGACTTAATTTAAAATATTCAAATTTCAAATGGGAGATTTAAGTATATTTGTCATAACTTTAAATCTAGAATTCCAAAAATTGCAAATAAAATTGTTTTAGAAACTTTAGAATAATTGTGAATTAATGCAACTTCTATAAAATAATTTTGAGTAATATTGGAATGAAATCATAGTTATATATTTAATTTGAATAGTTTGAGTATTTTCAACATAACTATTAATAGAAATATTATTTTTGATTAAATCAAATTGCTATAAATTTAATTTAATGCTCCCTGTCTATTAACACTAATTATAAAATTTTGTTATAAAATTTAGTTAAAGAAAACTTTAATCTTATAATTATCCCTTTTATTATATTTTCCAAAAAAATAGAAATTAATTAAATTGTATTTATAGCCTAATGCATACTTTATAAATATCACAAATTTTGTATGATATTTCTTAGGATTTAAAATTGCATTGCATGCATAACTTATTTTCACATATAGAAATATTCCTGATAGGAAATCTCTTCATTAGTTTTCTCTAAGTGAGGAATATTTCCAAATTTAGTCTTTTGATAAAAGTGCTATGCACTAGACACTTAGTAATTTTCAACAGGGAGCTGGAAGACCAATGAAGGAATTAGCCAAACAAGACTCCAGAAGAATCTCCAAGGAGTGGAAGTACTTAGAAGAAAGATCAAGAAGAAGTTCATGAAGACCAACCAAAAATATTTTCTAAGTCTTTCTCCCTCTTTCTTTCTTTTCTCCCTCCTTCTTCTGTTAGACTTCATGATGACTAAATAAATCCAAGACCAGCCTCGAGGATATAAGAACCACCAAGTCTGAAGATTTATCACGTCTATCAAAACTTCAATCAAGACATCATCGAGGGGAATATTACAAGTCTGGAGATGAAGCCTGGAGGACAACTACATCTTTCTTCTATCTTTTCCCTCTTTTCTAATCTTGTCTTTCACATTTGACATAAACAATTTTTTATCATGATATTATCGTCTTGAAGTTTGTTGGATCCTAGCGGAATAGTGAGATGAAGCGGCCTGGAAACAAACCTTACATGTCCACGTACATGAGACCTCTTCCACAATTTAAGTGGATGGCCAGGTGTCTGTCTGTCTCACTATAGTGAATGTCCAATTTACAAAGAGTTGATAATAATTGTTGATCATCTTGAAGAAATGACTTAGTATTTACTCTAAATATTTCTACACATCAAGACTAAACCATTAGAGGGGGTTATTCAAGATGAAATAAAACAAAATATTTTATTCAACTTATGACCTTAGTCCTTAGTCATTTTTGACCAAAACATTTCCTTGCATTAACTTAAAAGATTATCATGCATGACATGTTTTCCTTAGAAGTTTACAAAACTGTTTTGTTCACTAGATATGAGCATGTAGGTTTGATGATTGCTGTTTGTTGATTGTTGTATTGTTGTTTGCTTATATGGTTTAGATTAAACGGAGAGCAAACGTTCGTTGTTGAAAAGAGTTTGTGAACAACGACAACATTCAAAGGCAAGTGGCACACCTCATAAACTTCCTATTATTTCTATATGCATTACTTAGTGTATTTTGCTATGCATGTGTAGGATAGTATTGCTATGCTAAACCTGTGTAGAATTCCCTTATTCCTGTGTCTAGGTTCCTATATCATACTTAGCAGAAATATTGATGCTATGGAATTGATGAAAAGTTTTAAAAAATATTAAGTGACTACTCAGGGTTGTGCTCATGGTTGTCGTCGCCTAGGATGAATGTCTATTCTACTTAGGGCCGTGAGCATGGTGATTTTCACCTGAGAGTACATCCACTAAGTTAATGAAACACCTGGGTGGTAAGTGGTTGTATGGTTTATGTTGAGTGGCTACTCAGGCCATGTCTATGGTTCCTGGAGTATGTACACTTGTGAATGGCCACCCAGGAACAGAGGAATCTGAAGAACTCTGAGTGACGATTGCTTCCAGTGCAGCCATTGCCATATGGGCTCTGGCTTGATCAACTATGTTGCGTGGACTCTCTCCGGCTTGACAAGCAGATGTAGAGGGTGTTAGGTGGATAGGGTCAAGCCAGAGTGGGAGGGAAAATGCTTCTGAAAGATCTCGTCTCATTCTTCTCCTTTCCTTATCACAAATGGTGTGTAAAGGATAGTTGGGTTGAATGGGTACAATGGTGAACGTGCACAGCCTCTGCAGAGTGTAAAACTAAGTACTTAGCCGTGTCCTCGGTGTGGACAATTTGAGCAGTTGATCACGGACGTCAACGGAGGATTCCATCATTCCAACTTCAGAAATAAAACTTGATGGGTGAACAAGGGAAGATGAGATTTATGGTTTTCATGCCATACTTGTCTTGATTTGAAAAAAGTGTTTTCCAAAGAGATAGGAAAAACTGTCTTTATGCAAAATAGCCTTGAACTACACCAGCCAAATATGCATATAGGCTATAGAGCTATTTCATTAAGTGTCCACCATAGTGTCACTTGCCAGACTCCATTTTTAATGGAATCTGACCCACGTTGTTGCAATATTTTTTCCTATTGCAGCTTGATCAGATGACGAGTGAGGTTTCGTTTAAAGGTTTTGAGTCTGCAACCAACATGTTTTCGCCTGTTGCAACATGAAGTTGTTGGAGACCCACTGCTATTGTATTTCCGCTGTGTATTATTTCAAAGCTAGCTTTATTCTATGCAACTTGTAATGAATATTTTGTAAGTCTGGATCATCGATGTAATAAAAATGATACTTTGTTGTGATATTACATCGTAAACTGTGTGTGCAAACAAATCAATCCAGGGATTTGCACTATACACAGGTATCTGCCTTATTTAAAGTGCAGGTACGCTACAGATGGTATCAGAGCACTGTGTTGCCTGTAGGTTCGAAACCCTAGGTTTGGATAGAAATAGGATTTGACCATAGGATTAAAAATCTATTTTGTTCACTTTTCTAAAAACAAAACCTTTTCATTTTATCTTCCTCATACTATCATCTACTATCAACCTTCTGATAACCTCTTATCTTTTTCTAGATGACCATGTTCTTGTAGTCTAAGTCTGATTCTACTGCTTCATATAGAAAAGTTTCAATGCAACATGAAGTTCTACATACATGGAAGACCACTGAAGAACCAGGATTCGACCAACACTTCAAAGATATCCAAGAAAGTTGAACAAGAAGTTGAAGCGCTCATGAAGGAGGTAGATTTGATCACCACTTAAATAGAATGACGATATCATGTTAGTGTATTGATCATATCAACTTGGCTATATGATAATACTAGATTGTTTGTTTGTTGTGAACCTTGTTGCTTGATGTTTGTTAGATGTTGATTGATTATGTTATAGATTGGTTGCCTTGTTTTGTTTTATTGAACTAGGATTCCTCCATAGTAAAAATAATTCAACCCATTGCTTTCTAAACCAAACAGATGTCTCACCCTAATACCAACACCAATGTTTTGCATACAACTACTATTTGAGAACCAGAGTCAGCTGTGGAAGTTGATCAATGACCAACTGCCTAAGATTGATCAAAACCATAGTGATTTTGAAGAGAACCTCATGACCAAACTAAAGGCATGCAAAACTTGTGGAGAGATAGGACCTACATCCAAAGAATGTCCTGATTAGTGGCCCCATGGTCATACCATACGTCCAGTTAAAGGATGCCTCACAAGTCAGGTTACTTGCTTCCTGTGTGAAGGAACAAACCATGTCCCAATTTAGTGTCAACTTTATCCCATGGTGCAACAATCTAACCAGCAAACCAAGGAAGGACTGCAACAGTCTCTCGTGAAGACCGTGGAGGAACAAGGACAAAAGGGTGAATCCAAGAAAGATCTTAGCCACATAAGTTGCTACAAGTGCAAAGACAAGGGACATTACACTGATAAGTGCCCTGAGTGGAAGAAGGATAAATCTCTCCAACGACCGAGTGGAAAACGTGAGTATTAAAACTTTTCGTATCCACCACATGCCATTGTATTTTGAATAGTTGTACGCTCTACATCAGAGAAATAAACAAGATTAAACAAAGTTTCTAGACTGACCACAATTATTCCTTTTAAGGGTGGTAGCCATCCAGTTAAATTAAACCCTGTTGCTTAAACCCAGAGATCCCAAACTATCTGTCTTTCGAGCCTCCCCAATCAGAAAAATCATTCTCTGCCACCTTTCAAGTTCCATGTCAAAACATTTACATTTCTCAAAACCCTCGAGTTATCAGAATCATTCAAGCATTTGCTTTTCTTTCTAGCCTCTCCGAATCTCGGCGACAAGATTCCTTTTAAGGGTGGTAGTCTGTAACATCCCAACATTTTATAATGTTAAAAAATCACTAAAATTTAAAACTTTTGTTTTTGATTACAATAAAACATTTAAATGCATAAAGAAACCAACTATAAAAGACTTCAACCAATTTGAAAAAGTCTATAATTTCAAAATTCTCAATGTGTCATTAATTTCAAAAGTTATTTCCAATTAAACATTACATTATCCATTGTACTTCAAAAACCTTAATATGTAATTTGATAAATGTTTGACAAACTTTCAAACCAATTTCATATAATAAAAGTTTCTTATAAGTATTTGAATTCAACCACTTAGCCTTAGCTATAAATAAATTAAAATAATAATTACAAGTGTTATCTTAAACTATTGAAAGCATTCTCTATTTCTAGAAGATTATTATTCATTTACCTGAGTTCAAAACATAAATTGGATATTACAAGTCTATAATTTATAACTTAAAACCTCAAAGATTTTATAGTTACTTAACAACCCAAATAAACATTTCATTTGCTTAAATGATTTTCACTTATTTTCAAAACATAAAATGACTTTCATGAATATATTTTCTATATAAGAAATGAAATTAAAACAAAAATCTTTTCCGAAGTTGTTATGAAGTTTTCAAATGAATTATCATAATATAAAATGTAAGGGTGCACAAAATAAAATTGATTTAAAATTGAACCCAATATAATTCCTATTACTTAAAAATATTTATATTCTACTAATATACCAGGAATAAAAGTGAATGGTTACAAAAAAAATGAGTTTAAATAGCTTAATATCAACTATATAAGAATGTGGTAATTTCATAAATTTAATTTAACCCCAAATGAAATTATTAAATTAATATTTTGAAAATTGACCTAAATGGGCAAATTCACATTTTATGAATAATTCAAAATAATTAATTTTAAGATTTTTCAAAACTTGCCCACTAATGTTTTAAAACATAGATATGAATATTAAATTTTTTTAGAAATTTATTTGACATCATTTGGGGTTATAAATCAAAAGATATAAATAAAATGGAAAATCAGAAAAAGAAAAAGAAAAACTGCTGACGTCATGCTGACATCAGCATCGTCTTCCTCCCGCAAACCACACCTTGACCGAAAACGGCCGGCGATTACTCGCGTGATTTGGGCGATTAAGGCCATTAAGCCTCCCCCTCTCCGGCCCTATTTGAAGACCACGCCCTCCTCCACCTTTCCTCTCTGCTCCCTCTTCATTTGACGCCGCCGGGCTGCTACAATCGCTCGCCGGAGAAGCTCGAGTCCGCCGCCGTATTTCTTTCTTTCCCGGCGAGGTAATCCACCCCCGAGCCCGAGACCTTCTCCGTCCTCCTCCCCTGGTCCTTGAGCACCCCTCAGTCCCTTCCTTGTTTCTTCCCTGTAGCAAAATCGATGAGCCCGTGCAAAACCCGAAGATTCCCGCGCCTCCGCGCCGTTTCGAGAGGTCTTGCTCGACGCCATGACCTACTTCGTCTTCGCCGCATCGTGCAGAACATCGTCGTCGCCTTCCCATGCCCGGAGGACCACCGAATCGCCGCCCTCGTCATCTCCCGAGGTGCAGCGCCGCCGTCGTCCCCAATTCCGGCGAGTTCCCGCCGCCACCCCGGGTCAAATCGCTGTGAGCCCTCCGATCTCCTTCCAACGCACTAGATTAGAAGTTTTAAACGAATCGGTACGAGTAGATTTGGATCGTCAGATCTGGATCGTTAGATCCAGATCGTTTCACTTGCCACGTCAGATCCGCGTCAGCACCGAGTCAGCAGCTGAGTCAGCAGCCACGTGGAAATTGATTTCTTTTAATTAGATTAAATGGCAATTTTGCAGAAAAGACCCTGTACATTAGATTTATCCTATATTTTTCTCTGTTTATCCAAATTAAAATATTTTATATATTTGGAAAGCCCTTGACATGTAGAATATTTTAGATTGGACAAAATTCAAATTTGACTTAATTTAAAATATTCAAATTTCAAATGGAAGATTTGAGTATATTTGTCATAACTTTAAATCTAGAATTCCAAAAATTGCAAATAAAATTGCTTTAAAACTTTAGAATAATTGTGGATTATTGCCACTGCTATAAAATAATTTTGAGTAATATTGGAATGAAATCATAGTTATATATTTAATTTGAATAGTTTGAGTATTTTCAACATAACTATTAATAGAAATATTATTTTTGATTAAATCAAATTGCTATAAATTTAATTTAATGCTCCCTGTCTATTAACACTAATTATAAAATTTTGTTATAAAAATTAGTTAAAGAAAACTTTAATCTTATACTTATCCCTTTTATTATATTTTCCAAAAAAATAGAAATTAATTAAATTGTATTTATAGCCTAATTGTAACACCCCAAATTTTGGAAGAAACAAAAACTTAATTATAAAGGATCCAAAATTCTGAGGCAACAAAAACTTTTTGGAATGTCCTGTTAATGGATGTGTTTATCCTCTGATTGCTCTACTGGTCATGTTGTGTTTTGTGTTTGTGTTGATGACTTCTAAATAACAACCTATTAAAACTCAAGTTAGAGTATGACTTCTGAAATCCAAGATTATGACAAGTCAAACAATACATATATCTTCTCCTATCTTATTCTTAACAAACTTTAGTTATCATGAGGTCTTGATATTAACAATTACCCAAAGACAGTTTAATTGAGAAAATAAAAGTATTTCCAAAATTATATGTTTGCAAAGATACAAAGGATTATATAGGGGGCTATGATATATTTTGAGTTTGTAGTGTTGCAAGTATTAGCAACTCTCTTTTAAAAACCCCAACTTTACTAGTCTTTGGAAATCAATTCCCAAAGAGATGCTAAATTATCTTTATCCAAAACCTTGCCATAATCATGTTGATCACCACCTCACCAACTTTATAATACACTCTTGGAATTTGGTGATTTATCCAAATGTTTGTTGGTTGCCCTAGTGGATTTGTATTGAATTGCTTTATTGAAATGTGTAATGGTTGTGGGTGTTGTTTGTGTCAACATTTTATGTTGATAGTTTAACTAAGGATCTAAATGCTTGTTTAGCTTATCTTGCTTGAATGAATTGTGTTACCCCTTGTAATGTTGTTTTTGTATTATTATGTCTATAGTTGCTATTTTTGAGAAGTAGAAGATTTATCTTCACTCCTGTTAATTTATAGCATTTCTAGAGCAGGTCAATTAGAGTTTATTTTATTCAATTTGGAAATGCAACTCACCTAACCTCATCCTTATCATCTCTACTATCCACACTTAACCTTATTTAAAATATTCAAAATTGTTTGATCATAAATTCATGCTTGTTTTGAGTGTTTCAAAATAAGGTGACCATTTGTGCATTACTAGATAGACTTTTGTCATTTTTGTATCTAGTGTTGCTAAACCCTTTTAAGCAAAACTTCTAATCCTTAGGCTAAAATTTTCTCCCCACTGATCAACCTACCTTGTCTCTAATTTGTCTTGTCAAAGTGTTGACTAATCAATCCATGTTTACTGGCCTACTCAAATCAGCCAATAATGACCTAAATCTAAAACTCTCATCCCTCTCACCCCATCCTCTATTTTTGGTGTGCATTGGATCCCCACACCCTTGTTGTACCCATAGCACGACCATCCCAAAACCCTAGCACATAAATTCTTTTGTCCTGTTCTTTTGGACCTTCTGTCGAGCACCTTTCATGCAGAAGATAGCAAAGCAATTACCTCACCTCCTCCATCAACTTGGAGACAGTGGCTAGCCTCCAAAGCTTGCAACAGTACCAGCTGACGCTCCTCCATCGCCCCTGTCGCCCAATCCCCTCCCAGTGCACCCCTCCCTCTCTTCCCATGCCCGTGGGCGTGCAAGCCGGCCACTCTCTCCTTTATTTGGCACCGAGGCTTCCTCGACCCTTCTCTCCTTGCCATTACACCTCCCACAAGCCTCCTCCACCATTCTGTGCACTCCCGAGTGAGGTCTCGCTCTAGCCCGGCCAGGAACGGCCGTGGACCACAGCTCGGCCCGAGCTCTTTCGAGCATGCTCGCCATCGCCCCCGTTCCTCTCTTCTCCTTCCTCTTCCTCTACCTCACTCCCCTCCCCGTGGGTCATCTCGTTGACATCATATTGGTTGCGCAGGTCCTCCAGAGCCGCCGTGGACTCGTTGTGGCCGACGCGGGCGTCGACCTAGACGCTGCGAGTCCGGAGCTCCTCCTCATGCTTTTCGACATCTCCTCGGCTGCCCTGCACCTCCGCACTCACCTCCACACCTCCTCGTCATCCTGCAGGCCCCTAGGTGAGAGCTCCGTCCGCGCCTCCTTTTCTCCCTCTGTGGTTCTCCGGCGCTGCGTCGCAGCGAAGAAGACGACGCGCTGGTCGTCGATCGTCTGATCTACGGTCCAGTTTGAACACCTCTTGATCTTATCTCGGCCGTCCGTCGCGGATCCGGCGGCCGCGCAACCCCTCGCCAGCGTGCGAGCCTTCCTGGTCCGGCCGAGCTCGTTGGCTCGGTCCGGTGCGGATCTGGCCCGGTTCTGTTTTTCCTTTTATTTCATATTTTCCTGCTGATTTTCCAGAAAATCTAGTGGTATAGCTTTAATTCATTTCTGGACGATTTACTTATCCAAATTGGTTGATTCAAATTGCTTTGAATAGCTATGAGTTTTCTCCACCATGTGGCACTGGCCCTGCTAAAAAATATATTTATATGTGTGTGCTATGTTCAATCTTGTAAAAAGTGGAATTTCCACCATTTACTAAATAACTTGAGTTTTATAGTTCCAAAATTAGCAAACTAGAGTTCTATGGAAAGCTTAGGAGAATACATACCTATATCTATAAGCCTTGCATGCAGGAGATGTGTCTACATAAAGTTCTATAAAGTTTAAATATGACATCAGTAGCTATTTGATGAATTTTAAATATTTATTTAAAATTATTTTTGGCGTAAATCCAATTGCATGTGGTAGATATTGGTATTAGCTATCATATACTAGCTTGGTAGAATTTTTCATCTTATATTTTGCTCTTGGTAGATTATTTTCTAAAACAATAGGTTATTACACTTTAAAATGGATATTCTTATTTTCTGTTATTGGCATGTATCTAGTCTTAATTGTTTGTGCTTTGTAGGTTTATACAAATGGTTTAGGAGTATTTTTGTGTAGCACCTATGTGTTTTGTTTATCATACCACACTGGTTTTGTCTCAAAAATATTTAAACTTTGTGTTGCACATTAAAGCAAGTAAAAAGTATGTTCTTCACTTAAAACTGAAATATATGGAGCTAGGAATGTCCAAATTGAGTGAGTCCAATTTCTAAAGAAAGATTAAGGAAATACCTATCCATATAAATTAAGCTTTCATACTGGAGATTCCTAAAACTAAAGCTACAATCTTTTTGGTTTTGAGACAAATAGCATTTGTATGATTTTTAACTCCTGTTGAGTAATACCTTTTGATGCAAATCCAATTTTCACCACTTCATATGGTTTCTAGGTGTACTGTGGTAGAAGGATTCTACTTTATGAACATTATCTTAGGAGTTATGATTTATCTACCAAAACAGCAACATTTGGCTAATAGAAGTATTAGCTTTTAATCATCTGTTCTTAGCAAATGTGATTTGTAGAAATATTACTAATCAACTTTTGAAGTTCAGAACCATAACCCAATAACAATGACTTAGGTTAAACCACTTTGATAATGTGTGGTGCATTGTTTACTTATGTTTAGCAGTATTCACGTTATACCCTACTAATAACATCCATTGTGTTTGTATGCTTTGCTTGTGTGTATGTTGGTATGATATGTTAAATCTCTTTAAACATCATCTTATTTATCTAATAAGTGTGATGAGATAAATTCCTGTTTTACCTCAATTGTTATGTGTTGGTGTGCTTAGTTACTCTTAAGTACTGAAAACTTAGGTTATCCTTTAATCACCTTAATGAATTTCCTAAAAGTATTGTTAGCACGTTCACTTTGAGTTTCACATAGTTCATCTTGTTTCATAGGAGTTGCACTAATTTCATTTGTGTGTTATACATGTGAATGCTTGTTTGGTGCTAAATTTTATCCACTAGTTCCTTGTGTTTTGCAAAGCTTAATATATGACTTTCTTATCTTAAATTGTTGTCAACACTTGGTTGCCATGTGATTGTTTGTTTATTGGTTGAAGTGACCTAAATTGTGATGTCCTATTAACTAAGCCTAATGCACCATTTTAGCTCTTAGTCATAAACTTGTTTGGACAGTGATGTTACTATTGTTTGTCGCTTAGTTACTAAATAGTAGGTGTTTCTTGAGCTAGTAACATGTTTGCATGCGAGTGTGCTCAATGCTAGTGTTAATATTAATACTTGCTTGTGTGTTAGGATACTTTTGTCTGAAGTATTTCCTAAACAATTAATATACTTTTGTCTGAAGTATTTCCTAATCTACTAAGATAATTTTGTCTGAAGTATTTCCTGAAACTAATATAACAACTCTTATTAAATGATATAATAACCCCAAGTAATGTGTTGTTATAATGTTCTGAAGAACTACCTTTTTATGCTCAGAGTGTTGTGTATATTTTTAGGAGAATCTGTTATTGTCTTAGCTCTATGGACCTTGTTGATTGTTGTTGTAGAGTTAGAGGAGTTGTTTGTTGTTGTTTGTATCTCAGTGCCTTGTACAATGCTTGCTGTTTGTTATGTCCTTGTGACTTTGTCTTGTATTCTGAGTGTGGTTCATTTTCCTGTTTACGACGTTAGATACGATCGGGAAGGAACTAGAAGTGAGGAATGAACCTGGGGAACATGAAGATCAAGACCGCGGACATATTGCTGAGCCAGGCAAGCCCACCTCACCACCTTTATGCTAATCCTACTATTTACAAAGCATGTTTTGTTTTAAAATAAAATAATGCATGTTTTACTTCTTTTGTGGCACCTTGCCACCCGAAAACTATTTTACAAAATATTGTTTGGCCAAAGTTATCTACTAGCATACTATAGGTGTTACAAAAAGAGTTTATTTTGTGAGCCTTGTTGTTGAAGTCTCCATAAAAAGAAGGATTAAGTTTTCCAGTAGTAAACTCTTATTTTTCCTTATCTCAAAACTCTAGGATGGGAAACTATTTGATAAAAATGTTTTATGGAGGAAAACCTGAGCTGCTGGGAGCAATCGGTGAGCAAATGTTTTAAGAAAACCCGAGATGCTGAGAGCATTCGGAGGTGTTGCAAAAACCCGAGCTGTTGGGAGCAGTCGGAGATGGATGTTTAATTTCGAAGTCCCTGCTGCCGCCCGAACAATTAACCCGTGCAACCACATTACCTCAAAATGGGTACGGGGCTTAACGGAAACTTGTTGGTGTTGGTATTCGAATTTTCCTCAATTGGCTAGATGGGGTTCGAGGCCCCGGAACCGAATGCTGCAAGAGAATGGGCATACAGAGAGTGGACTTCGTGTGCCACCGGGGAGCAACGGTGGGTCTCCTGTCATAGCGGTATGAGGCTAGGGGAAACCGTAAAGATACGGCTAGCTCACTCGGTGCCGGGGAGAACAAACCAACTCGACGAGGATATTTTGATACCAGCATCAACATAGTGGAAATTAGGATTGGCCGTCTGTTGTGTGCATGCTGTCTCTGTACAGTCCTTGGTTGATCCACGGCAGACCATCCGAATCTTGTGGTGAAAGTGTACAACCTCTGCAGAGTGTAAATCTATTCGAATAGCCGTGTCCGCGGTCATGGACGGTTGGAAAGGCCACACTGGGCGTCTGGAGAAAGAAGTGGTTTTAAAAAGAAAAGTGTTTAAGTGGAATAAGGAGGTACCTGGGAGGTACGGAATTTGGGCAAGGATGGTTGATCTCGGGGAGACACCCAGTCCGACCTCAAGGATGGAAAAAGGGTTACCCCTATCCTAGTGTTTTTTTAATGGTTTTACAAAAGAAAGTTTTGAACTTGGATATGTCTTTGCTATATCTAAGAGAAGAGAATTCTATCTCTAAATGTTTTTCTTCAACAAAGATATAGAGATGTCGTATTCTCTATGTCTAAAATTATGGTATTCGAAAACTAAGCCCTATAGTCGTATATAGCAGCCATCCCAGTTTTCGAAAAGTGTTTTCTTGCATTATCATGAAAACTTAAGCCTTAGAGGTGGTCTTGCGAGTACGTAAATGTACTCATATGGCTGTGTCCCTGGATATTCAAACGTCCATGTTGAAATGAGGAGATGTACGACAGGAATGAGGAGTGCGCCAACGACTACGCCAACTGAGTGTCCCGCTCAACTGCTCTGTGGGAATGCGTCAGGACGTGACGATGGTCGACGCTAGCCGAAGCTTCCGCTGAATCTTAGTTAATATTTGTCAAGTGCGACGATGTTTGTGTAACACCCCAATTCTCTTAGCTTTAGCACTGTGGTGTTATTCTAAAAAAAATTCACCTCTTGCTGAAACTTTTGTGTGTAGAAATTTGGGTAAGGATTTATTTTGTTTGCTCATCTTATGCCATGTGTGCTCCACTAGTGTTCCCTGACATTGAAAACACTAAAGTCTCATAGCACCAAAATAAAATATCCACTATTATGATCTTCATGGTTGTTAAAACTTAGCCAAACCAGGAGCTTTTATTAAGCAAACCCTAACTGGTTTTTGGCATGTCTTTGAAACATTTCCATCTAGGTCACATATACTTCCATGCCCTGTTCTGAAATATCACACAAGAGCTTGTTTGCATATGTATCTAACTAGCTTTTGTGGTCATCAAATTAACATGACCATTTGAGATATTCTTTTATTTATCATCAAAAGATTTCTTTTCTTTGAAAGTCAAATGAGATAGTTGACTTGGGCTTTTGTAAGTTCAGTACCTTCTCTTAATTTAGGTAAGTTTGGGGTGTAGACCCATTTTACTTTTGTGGGTCATATTTGAATAATTCAAACTTAAAATTTCAAATTCATTTGGGCTTTTCACTCAAAGCTTTCATCTTCTATTTTCTCCCACTATTTTCTACTCCACCTGCTGGAAGAGGAGAACAGCACCCCCTCCTGGTCCCACATGTCATGGACTAGGGTGAATCTCTCCTCTCTCTTCTCTCATTTCTCTTCTTTCTCACCCAATCCGAGCCCCTCTCCTCACTTCTCACTGGCCAGCCAGTCCCCTCCCGACCAACATCCTCTCTGCCCCTCTCCACCGCCCCAGAGGACCAACCAGAACTCTCCTCCCCTCCCCCAAACCGCCCCTGCCCGAGGGAACCCGAGAAACCCGCCCCTGGTTTGGGAGCTGCCCCCAGCTTGCCCTCTCCTCTTAAAACCCTACCCGAGGTTCCCCCACTCCTCCTCTGCTCACCCATACCACCCTCACCCAAAGCCACGCCCTCTCTCGAGCTCTGGAAGAGGAAATCGACGTCGGAGACCGAGCTCTTCCCACGGCATTCATCGTCGATCCACTTCACCTTTCTCTGCCATTCTTGGCCCCTCGAGCGCGCCTCGTCGAGATCTAACTCCCCTTGCCCTCCTTTTCTCTTCTAGGTGTCCGTGGCCGCCGCGACCCGAGAAGCTCGCCGCCGCCGTCGCCATGGATTCCGACGTTGCATGCGTGAGCTGAAGACACCCTCGAGCTCGCCATCACCCCCTCAGTCGATCTCCACCCTTCCCCTGGCCCAGCGTGGTCTCTGGTGAGCGCCAGCGCCACCCTCTCCCTCCCCCTCGTCTGATTCGTCCGCGCTGCGTCGCGAGGAGGACGACGACCGTGGACCGTAGATCACGAGATCTACGGCCAGGTTTGAACCTCCCCGTGCGCACGCAGCCGTGCGCGTTTGGGCCGGCCCAGCTCCGTCCCCACGCGATTTCGTGCCGTTCTGCATGGCCTCTGGGCCGATCTGGCCCAGATCTGGCCCGTTCGGCCTGTTCCCCTTTTATTCTTTTCCTGTTAATTTTCCAGTAAATCTAGAGTTTAGCTTTAAATCATTTGTGGTAAATCTGGAGTGGCTAAAATGATGGGATAAATTTTGTAACATGCATGCACGTTTTCTTAACCATGTGGCATTGGATTTGATCCAAAATGTGTTTCCTGTTGAGTGTTAAAATAGATCTAGTAAAAAGTATCTATTCCACCATTTGTTTCATAACTTGGGTTCTGTAAATCAAAATCATGCAATCTTGGATCTGTTGGAAAGCTTGTAAAAATGTCTACCTATATTGGTAAATCTTGCATGCAGGATATTATTCTAGCAAAAGTTATATTTACTCTAAGAATAACATCAGTAGGTGTTTGTTGATTTTCAACTCTTCAATAAAAACACTTTTTGAGGTAAATCCAGTTGGAAGTGTTAGATATGTGTTGGAGGTATCACATACTACAAATGTGGATTTTTCCAGTAACTTGATAATTCTTAGTGAATAAATCCCTGAACAACAGTGAAATAATATCTTAAATCGCATTTCTGAAATTTCAGAGATTTTGACATGTCTAGTTTTAATTGGTGGAGCCACCTCTGTCCATAGATAAATGTTGGGAAAATTTTTGTGGGGTAGCCACAGTTTTTATCTAACTCACCCCACTGGTTTGACACCAAAATAACTCTTATCATTTTCTGCACATAAATAATGGTCAGAAGTATATTTTATTTTAAAACTGGGATAACTTGAGCTAGGAATATCCAAATTTGATGAATAAAATCTTCACTTAAAGAGAAAACTCATATCTCACCAGAAAGGTTAATTATGCATTCAGGAGATTTATAAAACTGAACCTATCTTCTGTTTGAGTTTGACATCAGCAGCCCTTATCTGATTTTTAATTATTGTTTGGTGATGAGTTTTCATGCACAGCTAATTTCCAGAATTCCCCATGATTGTTAGGAGTAATGTGACAGAAGGGTTTAATTTCAGGAGCAGTACCTTAAGAATTATGCTTAAAACATGTAAACAGCCCCTAATAAATATTGGATGCGTTAGTTGTGTTTTCTGCTTGTGATGCTTGATGTTTGTTGTTATACTTTAGATTGTTATCAACTCGCATTTTAGGACTTACGCTAGTCTCGTCTGTTTTTCATGTTACGGTAGAACCGCAACCCGAGGAAGAGCAGTACGAGGTAGCTTGTGAAGGCAAGCCCACCTCACCACTTTGATGAAATCTTATTATTTTATCAAGCATGTTTTGTTTTAAAAATAATGCATGTTTTACTTCTTTTGTGGCGCCTTGCCACCCGAAAACTATTTTTCCTAAATATTGATTGACCTAAGTTACCTACTAGAATAGCTGTAAGTATTACAAGAAGAGGTTTACTTGGTGAGTCTTGTAATTGAAGGCTCTATAAAGAAGATTAAGTTTTCAGATAGTATATTATGTTATCTTACCTCAAAACTATAGGATGGGGACCCACTTGAACAAAAATGTTTTATGGAGGAAAACCCGAGCTGCTGGGAGTAGTCGGAAGTGTGGAAGTTGTTTTTGAAAAACAAAGTACTGCCCTAGCAGCCGCTCGAACAATTAACCCGTGCAACCACACTACCTGACATGGGTAGGGCTTAGCCGGAAGCTTGTCTGTTTTAGTGCTGGGGCTCTCACACTCTCTATGAGGGCTGGGCCCTCGAAGCCGGGTTGTCGTCCGGAAGAGACAATACACTGTTGAGGACCAACAGCCGGACGATTACGGCAGGTCTCCAGACGTGGCGGTGTGGTGTCCCGAGGAAAGACCATGAGGTCTAGTGGAGCACACGGTGCCGAGGAGAACAAACCTACCGGGAGGCCCCGATACTAGGGTGGTCATAGTGGAAAGTTTTGATCGTGTTATCCGGACCCCCGCATGCTGTCGTATGACGGGCCGTGGCAGACACGGCGGAATAACCGATGGGTGTGGGCAAAGTGTGCAACCTCTTCAGAGTGTAAATCTATTCGAATAGCCGCGTCCGCGGTTATGGACGGTTGGAAAGGCCACTGATCTAGGCGTATGGGCAATTTGGTTTAAAAAGAGAAATGTTTCCGGAGAAAACAAAGAGACATCAAAGAGGTACCTGGGAGGTACGGAATTTGGGTGAAGATGGTTGATCTCGGGGAGACATCCAGTCTGATCTCAAGGCAGGAGAAAGGGTTACCCCTATCCTAGTGTTTTGATAAACTTTTATAAACGAAAGTTTTGAACTTGGATATGTCCTTGCTATATCTAAGAGAAGAGAATTCTATCTCTAAATGTTTCTTCAACAAAGATATAGAGATGTCGTATTCTCTATGTCTAAAATCATGGTATTCGAAAAGTGAGCCCTATAAGTCGTATATATAGCAGCCATCCCACTTTTTCCAAAAGTGTTTTTATTGCACTATCATGAGAATTTAAAACTAAAGGTGGTCTTGCGAGTACGTAATTGTACTCATGTGGCTATGTCCCTGGATATTCAAATGTCCAGATTGCAATGAGGAGACCTACATCGAGGAGGAGGTGTACGACGACGACTTCGCCACTTAGTTGTCACCGGTCAACTGCACTGTGGGAATCTGCGCTCGGAAATGTGAAGAGCCGTCGCTAGCCACGAGCTTCCGCTATCTTAGTTAATTCCGTCCTGCGTGACGAGGTTTGTTGACTTTGGTCGTATGACCGTCTTTGTGTTGTAAGACTTTTATTCGTACGACTTGAATGATGTAACTCTTTGATACCTATGTTGGTTATGTGATTGCGATGCACTGATCATTGGGATCGTGATCTCTTACATAACGTGGGCATCCCGGACTTGTCCGAGGGGTCCCTACAGACTTGGTATCAGAAGCATCGTTGACCTTAGGAGACTTTAGCTAGGATGGGCGTCGACGTCACGCAAAAATGTTTTTTCCTAAATAGCTAGGAGAAAAAATACTTAAAATATGCAGAATCTACTGGTACTCCTCACTCCCCTCTGATATTATTCACTGATTAATTTTATACCTGCATTAAATCTTATGATTTTACCTGTTTAAAATTTGATACATCGTTCACTAATTAAACCTCCATTTAAAATTTTGTGGAGATGAGCGGACAATTCTCGTCATCGATTCAGTTGGGAGCTGTGCCAGATACCGGAGTTTCGCGTCTGTTCCAGGCAGACCTACTCCAGTTGACCCAGCACCTGAGGCGTCCGCTACCAGAGCTGCTGCTTGGACGCTGTCTGCCCATGGTGGGAGATGAGCTGTCCTGGGCTGTGAGGTGCATCCTTCGAGGGCCATTGGTGCCACCCTTCGCCGAGGAGCTGGTTGAGGATGCCCTTGCATCTACTCAGATGGGAGCATTCGTCACCGTGCTGCAGAGAGCTCTCGCCCGCTTGGTGTGTGCTCATAGTTCCGAGCTGGGCGGCACCCACTTTGAGTTTTACTCTTGCTTGGACGAGCAGAGTAACCCTGTGCCGCCGTGTCCCAACCCCATTCTCGGTAACCACTTAGCCGAGCTGGGACTCCTCGTCGAGTACACCCAGTCCCAGCTGGTCATTAGTCGGTACGAGAGTGACCTTCACCGTCTTAATCATGACGGAGCTGAGGTGCGGATCTCGGCAGCTGAGCTGAGGATAGAGGACTTGGAGACGCAACTCGAGGCCTCTCAGGACGAGCTGA
The DNA here is from genome assembly GCA_026929855.1 of Poa annua. Classification (NCBI taxonomy): domain Eukaryota; kingdom Viridiplantae; phylum Streptophyta; class Magnoliopsida; order Poales; family Poaceae; genus Poa; species Poa annua. The sequence continues at coordinate 45,194,817 of CM049430.1, forward strand.
AGACCCTGGAGCTGAAGCTCAAGGCCTCGGAGGAGCGTTTAGCGGAGTCCCAGGCAGAGCTCACGATAGAGCGCAAGGAGCGCCGTTCCACCTTCGCACGCCTCCAGACTACTCGTTTCTACAGGTTCCAGCTTGACGGGATGGTTGACATGCTCAGGTCGACCGTTGATGCCCGAGACGAGCGGATCAGCGAGTTGGAGAGTAAGGTGGAGGCTCTGAGCAAGAAGAATGATGATCTTCTGCCTGAGGATGAGGACCCTACCGAGGACGTAGATATGGAGCCCGTGAGCGAGCCGGATGATGACGACCTTCGAGGCGAGGATGCTGAGGACTCGGGAGCGGTGATGTTTGAGGACGAGGACCCCGACGAGCCACCCTTTGACAGTGACGCTGCCGTGGACGTGGAGTAGTTGGTTGCGCAGTACCTTTTGGGTTAGGACCGAACCATCGCGATAAGTGTATGCGATTGTGTGGTCTAGTTAGCGTGTGTGTGTCTGGATGATGTAAGAACTATGTCAGTCAATGTTTTGTGGTTGTGCACTTTGTGATGATGCTTTTGGAACCTTGCTATGAGTTGGAATCATGTCTTTTTAGGAATATTGTCTTGCTGAAACTTGTATGTTTTGTGTATGCTTGATGAACCCTTTTTTTTTCAAAAACTTGTTTTAAAAGTTTCTTAGTAGTTTGATAATGTGTGTTTATTTCTGAAATTCAGAATGGCAAGGGATCCACCCCCACCCCCACCACCCGAGCCATCTATGGCTCAGGTGCTCCGTCTTCTCATGGAGGATCGCGAGGCGGCTCGCACCGAGAGAAGCGCCAATCTTGCCACCCTGCAGCATCTTGCTCAAATTGCAGTCAATCAGAATGGTGGCTAAGGGAATGAAGAACCCCGCTCAAAGCTTCGTGACTTTCAGAACACAAATCCTCCAGTTTTCTCCAAGAGTGAAGTGCCATTGGATGCCGATGACTGGATCCGTACTATAGAGAACAACTTGAGGGTCGCCCAAGTGGGTGACAACGAGAAGGTGGTCTACGCCACTCACTACCTCCCTGGTTCTGCCCGAGCATGGTGGGAGGCCATTCGTGCTCTGTTGCCACCGGAGGAAGTTGTGGCTTGGCCAGCATTCAAGACCAAGTTCTTGAAGCGTTATGTGCCCTCTGGACTCGTCAGTATCATGCGAGAGAAGTTCTTGCAGCTCAAGCAAGGCGGGATGTCGGTGGGTGAGTACTTGGAGAAGTTTACTTCTCTAGCAAGGTATGCGCCCACCAATACCGATACAGAGGACAAGAAGAAAGAGAGGTTCATGAATGGACTTCATGATGAAATGCAGTGCATTCTGGTGGTGATGCCTTTCACCGACTTGGAATCATTGGCAGATGCAGCCATTATGATGGAACACAAACGCAAGGCTTCGTTTGACAACCGCAAGCGTCGCCAACTGATGCAGCAAGGCAGTAGCAGCAGCAGCCCAACAGGAAGTTATCCCCGTCCGCGCCCTTCACCTCCACCGAGACCTTCTTATCCATCACCAAGGCCTCCAACCTTTGCACCAAAATCCAGCTACTCTCCTCGCCCGCCTGCACCTCGTCCGGGAAGTGGTTCCAACCCCGGCCTCAACTTTAACAGGCCGCCTGCTCCGAAGCCCACAGGAGGATGTTTCACTTGTGGACAGCCTGGACATTTCTCGCGGGATTGCCCCACTAGACAGCCCGCTGGTGGTCGCCCCAATGCGACAAACATGAACCAAGGTCCACCCCGTCCACCTGGAGGCAAGAACCCGTATCCCAAGAAAGCAGCCCCTGCCACCCGAGGTCACCTGAATCACATCAGTGCAGAAGAAGCTCAAGAGGCACCAGATCTGGTTATGGGTACGTTCACTGTCAACTCAGTTCCTGCATCAGTTCTGTTTGATTCAGGAGCTTCCCATTCTTTCGTTACGGAACCTTTTGTTAGGAAAAGTGGTATAGTTCCAACTTTGCTGAATCGTCCTGTGAGTGTGCAAATTCCGGGGGCCACTACTAAAGCCATTGTATCTTGCAAGGAGGCTCCTGTGGAAATTCAAGGGGCCCGATTCCATGCGGATTTGGTGGTATTAGGAAAGCAAGGGATAGAAGTGGTTTTAGGGATGGACTGGATGGCAGTAAATCGAGGGAAAATAGATTGCACTAACAAATCTGTCACACTAACCACCCCGGAAGGAGAAGAGATTACCCACTTCTCAACCTACCACTCCACCTCAAGTCATTGTCATAAAAGTGTAGCTGGAGCCATTTTGGAAGAGGTACCGGTAGTTTGTGACTATCCCGATGTTTTTCCCGAAGAATTGCCCGGAATGCCACCGGATAGGGATATTGAGTTCATTATTGAGCAGGTACCCGGTACTGGGCCTATCGCTCAAAAACCATACCGGATGAATCCTGAAGAATTGGAAGAACTAAAGAAACAGTTGGATGACCTACTTAGGAAGGGTATGATACGCCCTAGTGCGTCACCCTGGGGGTCACCCATCATCTTCGTGGCTAAGAGAGACGGTACCACCCGTTTGTGTGTGGATTACCGTAAGTTAAATGATGCTACTATTAAAAACAAATACCCCCTACCCAAGATTGAAGATCTGTTTGATCAACTCAACGGAGCTCGAGTCTTCTCCAAGATCGATCTCCGCACCGGTTATCATCAATTGAAAGTCAGAGAATCTGATATCCCTAAAACAGCCTTTGTCACTCGTTACGGATTATTCGAGTACACAGTGATGTCTTTTGGCCTGACCAATGCTCCAGCCTATTTCATGAATCTCATGAACAAGGTGTTCATGGATTACTTGGATAAATTTGTGGTTGTCTTTATTGACGACATCTTGATTTATTCCAAGTCTGAAGAGGAGCATGAAGAGCATCTGAGGTTGGTTCTCGGTACCCTACGAGAACACCAGTTGTATGCTAAGTTCAGTAAGTGCCAGTTTTGGTTGAAAGAAGTAGGCTTTCTCGGCCACGTTATTTCAGCCGGAGGGATATCCGTAGACCCTACCCACATCAAGTCCATTCTTGAATTCCCGACCCCCCACCACCCAAACCGAAGTAAGGTCCATTCTTGGATTAGCCGGGTATTACCGCAAGTTTGTTGAGGGATTCTCAAGCATTGCAAAGCCCCTTACCCAACTATTGAATAAGGATCAGAAGTTCATTTGGTCCGACAAATGTGAAGCCAGCTTCCAGGAACTGAAAAAGCGCCTTACCACCGCACCTATCTTAACCATGCTAGATGTGACCAAAGACTTTGTGGTTTATTGCGATGCCTCCAAACTCGGACTGGGTTGTGTTCTTATGCTAGAGGGCAAGGTAATTTCCTACTCATCGCGACAACTCCGCAAGCATGAGCAGAATTACCCAACCCATGACCTAGAGCTTGCTGCAGTGGTCCATGCACTCAAGACATGGCGGCAGTTTCTGATGGGCAACCGTTGCGAAATTTACACCGATCACAAGAGCCTGAAGTACATCTTCACCCACAGGGACTTGAACATGAGGCAACGAAGATGGATAGAGCTCATCAAGGATTACGATTTGGACATCCATTACCACCCTGGAAAAGCTAACGTGGTAGCTGATGCCCTTAGTCGTCAGCCATGTTCATTCAACTCCCTGATCAAGGTTAGACGGCCAGAACTCTGGGAAGAGCTGGATAAGATGGGTATAGAGGTGGTCAGCCATGGGGCAGTCGATCAACTCCTATTGCAACCCACCTTATGGGAGCAAATCAAGCGATCACAGAGGGGCCATGAAAGCATTGAGGGCATCAAAAGAAGATTGGACAAAGAGGAAGTCCTTGGGTTCACCATCGACGCTGAGGGCATTCTTTGGTATAAGGAGCGCATATACGTACCGTCAGACCCTGCTTTGAAGTAGTTAATTATGAAGGAGGCTCACGAGACTTTGTAATCTAGCCACCCCGGTGGAACCAAGATGTACCAGGATTTGAAGCAGAATTTCTGGTGGCATGGCATGAAGCGCGAGATTGCACTCTTCGTCCAAAATTGTGATATCTGCCAAAGGGTCAAAGCAGAGCATCAGCGACCCGCTGGATTACTTCAACCTCTCAAGTTGCCCGAGTGGAAATGGGATGAGATTGGCATGGACTTCATTACTGGATTACCCCGATCCAATCGTGGGCATGACGCTATTTGGGTTATCGTGGACAGGCTTACCAAGGTAGCACACTTTTTGCCAGTGCGGACCACCCATCGATCGGATCAGCTCGCAGCGCTATACATGTCCCGTATCGTCAGCCTTCATGGAATACCTAAGACTATTGTATCAGACCGAGGAACCCAATTCACTTCTCGATTTTGGACTAAGCTTCAGGAAGAGCTCGGAACCAAACTCTTTTTCAGTACCGCTTATCACCCTCAGACAGGAGGACAAACAGAAAGAACCAACCAGGTCTTAGAGGTCATGCTTAGATCTTGTGTGTTAGCTTATGGGGCCAAATGGGAGGATTGCCTGCCGTTTGCCGAATTTTCCTACAACAACAGCTATCAAGCCAGTCTGAAGATGGCACCATTCGAAGCTTTGTACGGGCGTAGGTGCCGTACACCCTTGAATTGGTCGCAAACAGGAGACAACAATTTTTTTGGAGTTGACACCCTGAGGGAAGCCGAAGAGCAAGTTCAACTCATTCGTGACCGTCTTAAGGCCGCTCAGTCCCGGCAGAAGAGTTACGCCGATTCTAGGAGGCGGGAGCTTAGTTTCAAGACTGGTGATATGGTATACCTACGCGTTACTCCACTCAAGGGAATGCAGCGTTTCCATGTGAAGGGAAAGTTGGCTCCGAGATATATATGTCCCTTTAGAGTAAGTGGTCGAAGAGGAGAAGTGTCATATCAGCTAAACCTGCCGCCCCATCTGTCCGGATTCCATGATGTATTTCATGTATCTCTGCTCCGGAAGTGTCTGCAAGTTCCTGGGGATACTCACTCATATCAGGAGATAGATCATCACACCATTGACCTCAATCATGATCTCACCTATCGGGAGCGACCACTTCGTGTTCTCGCTGAAGACGTCCGTCTGACACGGAGACGGAAGATCAGATTCCTGAAGGTCCAATGGAGCAACCATTCGGAGGAAGAAGCCACCTGGGAGCGTGAAGAGTATTTGGAGCATGAATTCCCTGGTTTTCTCTCTTCTTCAAATCTGGAATCTCGGGGATGAGATTCTCCTAAGGGGGGAAGGTCTGTAACACCCCAATTCTCTTAGCTTTAGCACTGTGGTGTTATTCTAAAAAAAAATCACCTCTTGCTGAAACTTTTGTGTGTAGAAATTTGGGTAAGGATTTATTTTGTTTGCTCATCTTATGCCATGTGTGCTCCACTAGTGTTCCCTGACATTGAAAACACTAAAGTCTCATAGCACCAAAATAAAATATCCACTATTATGATCTTCATGGTTGTTAAAACTTAGCCAAACCAGGAGCTTTTATTAAGCAAACCCTAACTGGTTGGTGGCATGTCTTTGAAACATTTCCATCTAGGTCACATATACTAACATGCCCTGTTCTAAATTAACAAGAGCTTGTTTGCATATGTATCTCACTAGCTTTTGTGGTCATCAAATTAACATGACCATTTGAGATATTCTTTTATTTATCATCAAAAGATTTCTTTTCTTTGAAAGCCAAATGAGATAGTTGACTTGGGCTTTTGCAAGTTCAGTACCTTCTCTTAATTTAGGTAAGTTTGGGGTGTAGACCCATTTTACTTTTGTGGGTCATATTTGAATAATTCAAACTTAAAATTTCAAATTCATTTGGGCTTTTCACTCAAAGCTTTCACCTTCTATTTCTCTCCCACTCTTTTCTACTCCACCTGCTGGAAGAGGAGAACAGCACCCCCTCCTGGTCCCACATGTCATGGACTAGGGTGAATCTCTCCTCTCTCTTCTCTCTTTTCTCTTCTTTCTCACCCAATCTGAGCCCCTCTCCTCACTTCTCACTGGCCAGCCAGTCCCCTCCCGACCAACATCCTCTCTGCCCCTCTCCACCGCCCCAGAGGACCAACCAGAACTCTCCTCCCCTCCCCCAAACCGCCCCTGCCCGAGGGAACCCGAGAAACCCGCCCCTGGTTTTGGAGCTGCCCCCAGCTCGCCCTCTCCTCTTAAAACCCTACCCGAGGTTCCCCCACTCCTCCTCTGCTCACCCATACCACCCTCACCCAAAGCCACGCCCTCTCTCGAGCTCTGGAAGAGGAAATCGCCGTCGGAGACCGAGCTCTTCCCACGGCATTCATCGTCGATCCTCTTCACCTTTCTCTGCCATTCTTGGCCCCTCGAGCGCGCCTCGTCGAGATCTAACTCCCCCTGCCCTCCTTTTCTCTTCTAGGTGTCTGTGGCCGCCGCGCTCGTCCTCGACCCGAGAAGCTCGCCGCCGCCGTCGCCATGGATTCCGACGTTGCATGCGTGAGCTAAAGGCACCCTCGAGATCGCCATCACCCCCTCAGTCGATCTCCACCCTTCCCCTGGCCCAGCGTGGTCTCTGGTGAGCGCCAGCGCCACCCTCTCCCTCCCCCTCGTCTGGTTCGTCCACGCTGCGTCGCGAGGAGGACGACGACCGTGGACCGTAGATCACGAGATCTACGGCCAGGTTTGAACCTCCCCGTGCGCGCGCAGCCGCGCGCGTTTGGGCCGGCCCAGCTCCATCCCCGCGCGATTTCGCGCCGTTCTGCGTGGCCTCTGGGCCGATCTGGCCCAGATCTGGCCCGTTCGGCCTGTTCCCCTTTTATTCTTTTCCTGTTAATTTTCCAGTAAATCTAGAGTTTAGCTTTAAATCATTTGTGGTAAATCTGGAGTGGCTAAAATTATGGGATAAATTTTGTAACACGCATGCACGTTTTCTTAACCATGTGGCTTTGGATTTGATCCAAAATGTGTTTCCTGTTGAGTGTTAAAATAGATCTAGTAAAAAGTATCTTTTACACCATTTGTTTAATAACTTGGGTTCTGTAAATCCAAATCATGCAATCTTGGATCTGTTGGAAATCCTGTAAAAATGTCTACCTAGATTGGTAAATCTTGCATGCAGGATATTATTCTAGCAAAAGTTATATTTACTCTAAGAATAACATCAGTAGGTGTTTGTTGATTTTTAACTCTTCAATAAAAACACTTTTTTAGGTAAATCCAGTTGTAAGTGTTAGATATGTGTTGGAGGTATCACATACTATAAATGTGGATTTTTCCAGTAACTTGATAATTCTTAGTGAATAAATCCCTGAACAACAGTGAAATAATCTCTTAAATCACATTTCTGAAATTTCAGAGATTTTGACATGTCTAGTTTTAATTGGTGGAGCCACCTCTGTCCATAGATAAATGTTGTGAATATTTTTGTGGGGTAGCCAGAGTTTTTATCTAACTCACCCCACTGGTTTGACACCAAAATAACTCTTATCATTTTCTGCACATAAATAATGGTCAGAAGTATATTGTATTTTAAAACTGGGATAACTTGAGCTAGGAATATCCAAATTTGATGAATAAAATCTTCACTTAAAGAAAAAACTCATATCTCACCAGAAAGGTTAATTATGCATTCAGGAGATTTATAAAACTGAACCTATCTTCTGTTTGAGTTTGACATCAGCAGCCCTTATCTGATTTTTAATTATTGTTTGGTGATGAGTTTTCATGCACAGCTTATTTCCAGAATTCCCCATGATTGTTAGGAGTAATGTGACAGAAGGGTTTAATTTCAGGAGCAGTACCTTAAGAATTATGCTTAAAACATGTAAACAACCCTTAATAAATATTGGATGCATTAGTTGTGTTTTCTACTTGTGATGCTTGATGTTTGTTGTTATACTTTAGATTGTTATCAACTCGCATTTTAGGACTTACGCTAGTCTCGTCTGTTTTTCATGTTACGGTAGAACCGCAACCCGAGGAAGAGCAGTACGAGGTAGCTGAGCACGATTTCGCCGAAGAGCAAGACCAGGGACAATATCTTGAGCAAGGCAAGCCCACCTCACCACTTTGATGAAATCTTATTATTTTATCAAGCATGTTTTGTTTTCAAAATAATGCATGTTTTACTTCTTTTGTGGCGCCTTGTCACCCGAAAACTATTTTTCCCAAATATTGTTTGACCTAAGTTACCTACTAGAATAGCTGTAAGTATTACAAGAAGAGGTTTACTTGTTGAGTCTTGTCATTGAAGGCTCTATAAAGAAGATTAAGTTTTCAGATAGTATATTTTGTTATCTTACCTCAAAACTATAGGATGGGGACCCACTTGAACAAAAATGTTTTATGGAGGAAAACCCGAGCTGCTGGGAGTAGTCGGAAGTGTGGAAGTTGTTTTTGAAAAACAAAGTACTGCCCTAGCAGCCGCTTGAACAATTAACCCGTGCAACCACACTACCTGACATGGGTAGGGCTTAGCCGGAAGCTTGTCTGTTTTAGTGTTGGGGCTCTCACACTCTCTATGAGGGCTGGGCCCTCGAAGCCGGGTTGTCGTCCGGAAGAGACAATACACTGTTGAGGACCAACAGCCGGACGATTACGGCAGGTCTCCTGATGTGGCGGTGTGGTGTCCCGAGGAAAGACCATGAGGTCTGGTGGAGCACACGGTGCCGAGGAGAACAAACCTACCGGGAGGCCCCGATACTAGAGTGGTCATAGTGGAAAGTTTTGATCGTGTTATCCGGACCCCCGCATGCTGTCGTATGACGGGCCGTTGCAGACACGACGGAATAACCGATAGGTGTGGGTAAAGTGTGCAACCTCTGCAGAGTGTAAATCTATTCGAATAGCCGCGTCCGCGGTTATGGACGGTTGGAAAGGCCACTGATCTAGGCGTATGGGCAATTTGGTTTAAAAAGAGAAATGTTTCCGGAGAAAACAAAGAGACATCAAAGAGGTACCTGGGAGGTACGGAATTTGGGTGAAGATGGTTGATCTCGGGGAGACATCCAGTCTGATCTCAAGGCAGGAGAAAGGGTTACCCCTATCCTAGTGTTTTGATAAACTTTTATAAACGAAAGTTTTGAACTTGGATATGTCCTTGCTATATCTAAGAGAAGAGAATTCTATATCTAAATGTTTCTTCAACAAAGATATAGAGATGTCGTATTCTCTATGTCTAAAATCATGGTATTCGAAAACTGAGCCCTATAAGTCGTATATATAGCAGCCATCCTAGTTTTTCCAAAAGAGTTTTTATTGCACTATCATGAGAATTTAAAACTAAAGGTGGTCTTGCGAGTACGTAATTGTACTCATGTGGCTATGTCGCTGGATATTCAAATGTCCAGATTGCAATGAGGAGACCTACATCGAGGAGGAGGTGTACGACGACGACTTCGCCACTTAGTTGTCACCGGTCAACTACACTGTGGGAATCTGCGCTCGGAAATGTGAAGAGCCGTCGCTAGCCACGAGCTTCCGCTATCTTAGTTAATTCTGTCCTGCGTGACGAGGTTTGTTGACTTTGGTCGTATGACCGTCTTTGTGTTGTAAGACTTTTATTCGTACGACTTGAATGATGTAACTCTTTGATACCTATGTTGGTTATGTGATTGCGATGCACTGATCATTGGGATCGTGATCTCTTACATAACGTGGGCATCCCGGACTTGTCCGAGGGGTCCCTACAGTTTGCAGACTTGGTCATGAGACCATTATTTATGTAAGTCTTATACTATTCGAGTTGTATGATGTAACTTTGTATACCATTTCGGTTATGTGATCGCGTTGCACTGATCATTGGGATCGTGATCTGTTTACATAACGTGGGCATCTCTGACGGTTAGTCAGAGGGGTCCTCACAAACTTGGTATCAGAGCCATCGTTGACCTTAGGAGACCTTAGTTAGCATGGTCGTTAGCTTAGGAAGGAAATGTTTTGCTAAAACCTATTTCTACAAGAATATATTTTCTTCTAGGTAAGCCAAATATGGTTTCCACTCCTCACCTTTTCTGAAAACCATCTCTATCTTACCTCTCTAATTTAAAGTATTTCAAAATTCTTTTCTCTACTATCTTGTCCTTATTCATAGCTTGTATAAACTTGACGATGAACCCAAATGAGACCTAAGTAACTAGTACCGAGAAGGCAGAGTTCAATCTCGAGATTTCAGCATACGACATCAAGGTGGTCGCCAAGTGAAGGAACAAGCTACAAAGCAACCCTTACTCGTCAAAGCAGTGTCACTGTCAAGACTTCAACCCCAATAATTTACTCCAGTTGCAACTTCTACAGTCTCAAGCTTTCCAGTAGGAGCCCCAACTGAACAAGTGTAGACCCCAGAAAGTAGTAATGACCAAGACCCATAGGACTTCTAGGATATGACCCTTGGTTGGATTCACCAACTAACGCGATTGTGGAGTGCCCTTTTTGTTCTATGAGTGTCTTGTGTGCTCTTTTGCTGGTATGATTGTTGCTTGTGTGTGCCTTGTTTGTTTGCTTGTGGTGGGCATGTGGTTCTCTGGTATCTTTCACAAGCACGCCTTGTAGGCAACGCATATTAGGCACATACTTTAAAATTTGTTTTAACATCTTGATTTCTCAACACATAGACTTATCTTACCTTTTGCCACAAATGGACCCTAATACACTTATAAACTTGTTCTCGAAACTTTCTAAAGTGCTTTCCCTCTGATCTAAACTTTAAAACTTGAAAGTTATCAATTACACATGATACCGAAGCCCCAAAGTAAGCCCATCCCTGAACTATTTGAATTACAAGTATATATCTAATTCTAGAGTAGCATCTAACCCCTGTTCGCCTAGTTGATCACTAACCTCTTAAAGAACAACAAACTGAGATCATAAAAGAAGCACCAATAAAAGTTTCACTTTCAGAGGGCAACGAGGAAGACTCACATATCAGTAAGAGCCACTACTTTTTGAAGACTTTATGAAGACCTCAAGCTGTTTCGTGCAACAACGACGACAACCAACACGGAAGATCGTCTACATGAAGATGTACCATGAAGCTAGTGTCGTCAGTGCTTTCTGCGCGTCAGCGTTACTAACTCAACTGACCCTGTCTTGAGTTTTATAGAAAGCAGTGAACTTTTTTTAAGCTAACTTAGATACAACTAACCTCTGAAGACTGGTGCAAAGTTGTATGAAGCCCAATAACCAAGCAAGTCTTCATCAATACTCTACGGCGGCTACACTAAAGATGGTCCCAATGAGAGACACCATATCCAGCAAGACGCCAAGAATGGTGAGAAGACTGAAGATTGTTGCACTTGGCAACACCTCACATCAAGCAAGTTTCAACGTCTTTAGTAGCTCGTAGCACTTTTTGACTTGTTACCTGACGCCCTTGTGAGGCTTGGTAACCGTTTACGTTTGTCTAACTGCTAACCCCTCAAGACGACAATATCAAGACGAGTATCTTCATCAGCCCCAAGCACCGAGGAGCTACGACAAGATGAAGATCATCGGGATACTCAAGACCAACAACATCCTGAAGTCAGCGACAACTTATGCAATCAACTTTAACCCTTCATGTGTGCCCCTTTTTAAGGGGGGAAGGCACATGCTAGTTTTATTTGATAGTTGTGACATATTGTTCCTTGCACCCCAATCCCTGAAGTTTTTGAAGTTAGCTCAACAAGAACCCTGCATCCTCGTCGACCTTCAAGTCAACACTTTCAGCAAGGACCCAAGCTTTCCAAAAGATATCAGACGTCTCATCAACAAGGAAACCCCATTCAGGAATCAACCACCTCGGAAGATGAAGAATCATTGAACCCTCTTTTCCTTTCACTCCCCTAATACACACTTAGGAATCTCGGGACGAGATTCTGTTAAGGGGGGAAGGTCTGTAACACCCCAAATTTTGGAAGCAACAAAAACTTAATTATAAAGGATCCAAAATTCTGAGGCAACAAAAACTTTTTGGAATGTCGTGTTAATGGATGTGTTTATCCTCTGATTGCTCTATTGATCATGTTGTGTTTTGTGTTTGTGTTGATGACTTCTAAATAACAACCTATTAAAAATCAAGTTAGAGTATGACTTCTGAAATCCAAGATTATGACAAGTCAAACAATACATATATCTTCTCCTATCTTATTCTTAACAAACTTTAGTTATCATGAGGTCTTGATATTAACAATTACCCAAAGACAGTTTAATTGAGAAAATAAAAGTATTTCCAAAATTATATGTTTGCAAAGATACAAAGGATTATATAGGGGGCTATGATATATTTTGAGTTTGTAGTGTTGCAAGTATTAGCAACTCTCTTTTAAAAACCCCAACTTTACTAGTCTTTGGAAATCAATTCCCAAAGAGATGCTAAATTATCTTTATCCAAAACCTTGCCATAATCATGTTGATCACCACCTCACCAACTTTATAATACACTCTTGGAATTTGGTGATTTATTCAAATGTTTGTTGCTTGCCCTAGTGGATTTGTATTGAATTGCTTTATTGAAATGTGTAATGGTTGTGGGTGTTGTTTGTGTCAACATTTTATGTTGATAGTTTAACTAAGGATCTAAATGCTTGTTTAGCTTATCTTGCTTGAATGAATTGTGTTACCCCTTGTAATGTTATTTTTGTATTATTATGTCTATAGTTGCTATTTTTGAGAAGTAGAAGATTTATCTTCACTCCTGTTAATTTATAGCATTTCTAGAACAGGTCAATTAGAGTTTATTTTATTCAATTTGGAAATGCAACTCACCTAACCTCATCCTTATCATCTCTACTATCCACACTTAACCTTATTTAAAATATTCAAAATTGTTTGATCATAAATTCATGCTTGTTTTGAGTGTTTCAAAATAAGGTGACCATTTGTGCATTACTAGATAGACTTTTGTCATTTTTGTATCTAGTGTCGCTAAACCCTTTTAAGCAAAACTTCTAATCCTTAGGCTAAACTTTTCTCCCCACTGATCAACCTACCTTGTCTCTAATTTGTCTTGTCAAAGTGTTGACTAATCAATCCATGTTTACTGGCCTACTCAAATCAGCCAATAATGACCTAAATCTAAAACTCTCATCCCTCTCACCCCATCCTCTATTTTTGGTGTGCATTGGATCCCCACACCCTTGTTGTACCCATAGCACGACCATCCCAAAACCCTAGCACATAAATTCTTTTGTCATGTTCTTTTGGACCTTCTGTCGAGCACCTTTCATGAAGAAGATAGAAAAGCAATTAACTCACCTCCTCCATCAACTTGGAGACAGTGGCTAGCCTCCAAAGCTTGCAACAGTACCAGCTGACGCTCCTCCATCGCCCCTGTCGCCCAATCCCCTCCCAGTGCACCCCTCCCTCTCTTCCCATGCCCGTGGGCGTGCAAGCCGGCCACTCTCTCCTTTATTTGGCACCGAGGCTTCCCCGACCCTTCTCTCCTTGCCATTCCACCTCCCACAAGCCTCCTCCACCATTCTGTGCACTCCCGAGCGAGGTCTCGCTCTAGCCCGGCCAGGAACGGCCGTGGACCACAGCTCGGCCCGAGCTCTTTCGAGCATGCTCGCCATCGCCCCCGTTCCTCTCTTCTCCTTCCTCTTCCTCTACCTCGCTCCCCTCCCCGTGGGTCATCTCGTTGACATCATCTTGGTTGCGCAGGTCCTCCAGAGCCGCCGTGGACTCGTTGTGGCCGACGCGGGCGTCGACCTAGACGCTGCGAGTCCGGAGCTCCTCCTCATGCTTTTCGACCTCCCCTCGGCTGCCCTGCACCTCCGCACTCACCTCCACACCTCCTCGTCATCCTGCAGGCCCCTGGGTGAGAGCTCCGTCCGTGCCTCCTTTTCTCCCTCTCTGGTTCTCCGGCGCGGCGTCGCAGCAAAGAAGACGACGCGCTGGCCGTCGATCGTCTGATCTACGGTCCAGTTTGAACACCTCTTGATCTTATCTCGGCCGTCCGTCGCGGATCCGGCGGCCGCGCAACCCCTCGCCAGCGCGCGAGCCTTCCTGGGCCGGCCCAGCTCGTTGGCTCTGTCCGGTGCGGATCTGGCCCGGTTCTGTTTTTCCTTTTATTTCATCTTTTCCTGCTGATTTTCCAGAAAATCTAGTGGTCTAGCTTTAATTCATTTCTGGACGATTTACTTATCCAAATTGGTTGATTCAAATTGTTTTCAATAGCTATGAGTTTTCTCCACCATGTGGCACTGGCCCTGCTAAAAAATATATTTATATGTGTGTGCTATGTTCAATCTTGTAAAAAGTGGAATTTTCACCATTTACTAAATAACTTGAGTTTTATAGTTCCAAAATTAGCAAACTTGAGTTCTATGGAAAGCTTAGGAGAATACATACCTATATCTATAAGCCTTGCATGCAGGAGATGTGTCTACATAAAGTTCTATAAAGTTTAAATATGACATCAATAGCTATTTGATGAATTTTAAATCTTTATTTAAAATTCTTTTTGGCGTAAATCCAATTGCATGTGGTAGATATTGGTATTAGCTATCATATACTAGCTTGGTAGAATTTTTCATCTTATATTTTTCTCTTGGTAGATTATTTTCTAAAACAGTAGGTTATTACACTTTAAAATGGATATTCTTATTTTCTGTTATTGGCATGTATCTAGTCTTAATTGTTTGTGCTTTATAGGTTTATACAAATGGAATAGGAGTATTTTTGTGTAGCACCTATGTGTTTTGTTTATCATACCACACTGGTTTTGTCTCAAAAGTATTTAAACTTTGTGTTGCACATTAAAGCAATTAAAAAGTATGTTCTTCACTTAAAACTGAAATATATGAAGCTAGGAATGTCCAAATTGAGTGAGTCCAATTTCTAAAGAAAGATTAAGGAAATACCTATCCATATAAATTAAGCTTTCATACAGGAGATTCCTAAAACTAAATCTACAATCTTTTTGGTTTTGAGACAAATAGCATTTGTATGATTTTTAACTCCTGTTGAGTAATAACTTTTGATGCAAATCCAATTTTCACCACTTCATATGGTTTCTAGGTGTACTGTGGTAGAAGGATTCTACTTTATGAACATTATCTTAGGAGTTATGATTTATCTACCAAAACAGCAACATTTGGCTAATAGAAGTATTAGCTTTTAATCATCTGTTCTTAGCAAATGTGATTTGTAGAAATATTACTAATCAACTTTTGATGTTCAGAACCATAACCCAATAACAATGACTTAGGTTAAACCACTTTGATAATGTGTGGTGCATTGTTTACTTATGTTTAGCAGTATTCACGTTGTACCCTACTAATAACATCCATTGTGTTTTTATGCTTTGCTTGTGTGTATGTTGGTATGATATGTTAAATCTCTTTAAACATCATCTTATTTATCTAATAAGTGTGATGAGATAAATTCCTGTTTTACCTCAATTGTTATGTGTTGGTGTGCTTAGTTACTCTTAAGTACTGAAAACTTAGGTTATCCTTTAATCACCTTAATGAATTTCCTAAAGGATTGTTAGCACGTTCACTTTGAGTTTCACATAGTTCATCTTGTTTCCTAGGAGTTGCACTAATTTCATTTGTGTGTTATACATGTGAATGCTTGTTTGGTGCTAAATTTTATCCACTAGTTCCTTGTGTTTTGCAAAGCTTAATATATGACTTTCTTATCTTAAATTGTTGTCAACACTTGGTTGCCATGTGATTGTTTGTTTATTGGTTGAAGTGACCTTAATTGTGATGTCCTATTAACTAAGCCTAATGCACCATTTTAGCTCTTAGTCATAAACTTGTTTGGACAGTGATGTTACTATTGTTTGTCGCTTAGTTACTTAATAGTAGGTGTTTGTTGAGCTAGTAACATGTTTGCACGCGAGTGTGCTCAATGCTACTGTTAATATTAATACTTGCTTGTGTGTTAGGATACTTTTGTCTGAAGTATTTCCTAAACAATTAATATACTTTTGTCTGAAGTATTTCCTAATCTTCTAAGATAATTTTGTCTGAAGTATTTCCTGAAACTAATATAACAACTCTTATTAAATGATATAATAACCCCAAGTAATGTGTTGTTATAATGTTCTGAAGAACTACCTTTTTATGCTCAGAGTGTTGTGTATATTTTTAGGAGAATCTGTTATTGTCTTAGCTCTATGGACCTTGTTGATTGTTGTTGTAGAGTTAAAGGAGTTGTTTGCTGTTGTTTGTATCTCAGTGCCTTGTACAATGCTTGATGTTTGTTATGTCCTTGTGACTTTGTCTTGTATTCTGAGTGTGGTTCATTTTCCTGTTTACGACGTTAGATACGATCGGGAAGGAACTAGAAGTGAGGAATGAACCTGGGGAACATCAAGATCAAGACCGCGGACATATTGCTGAGCCAGGCAAGCCCACCTCATCACCTTTATGCTAATCCTACTATTTACAAAGCATGTTTTGTTTTAAAATAAAATAATGCATGTTTTACTTTTTTTGTGGCACCGTGCCACCCGAAAACTATTTTACAAAATATTGTTTGGCCAAAGTTATCTACTAGCATACTATAGGTGTTACAAAAAGAGTTTATTTTGTGAGCCTTGTTGTTGAAGGCTCCATGAAAAGAAGGATTAAGTTTTCCAGTAGTAAACTCTTATTTTTCCTTATCTCAAAACTCTAGGATGGGAACCTATTTGATAAAAATGTTTTATGGAGGAAAACCCGAGCTGCTGGGAGCAATCGGTGAGCAAATGTTTTAAGAAAACCCGAGATGCTGAGAGCATTCGGAGGTGTTGCGAAAACCCGAGCTGCTGGGAGCAGTCGGAGATGGAAGTTTAATTTCGAAGTCCCTGCTGCCGCCCGAACAATTAACCCGTGCAACCACATTACCTCAAAATGGGTACGAGGCTTAACGGAATCTTGTTGGTGTTGGTATTCGAATTTTCCTCAATTGGCTAGATGGGGTTCGAGGCCCCGGAACCGAATGCTGCAAGAGAATGGGCATACAGAGAGTGGACTTCGTGTGCCACCGGGAAGCAACGGTGGGTCTCCTGTCATGGCGGTATGAGGCTAGGGGAAACCGTAAAGATACGGCTAGCTCACTCGGTGCCGGGGAGAACAAACCCACTCGACGAGGATATTCTGATACCAGCATCAACATAGTGGAATTAAGGATTGGCCGTCTGTTGTGTGCATGCTGTCTCTGTACAGTCCGTGGTTGATCCACGGCAGACCATCCAAATCTTGTGGTGAAAGTGTACAACCTCTGCAGAGTGTAAATTTATTCGAATAGTTGTGTCCGCGGTCATGGACGGTTGGAAAGGCCACACTGGGCGTCTGGAGAAAGAAGTGGTTTTAAAAATAAAAGTGTTTAAGTGGAATAAGGAGTTACCTGTGAGGTACGGAATTTGGGCAAGGATGGTTGATCTCGGGGAGACACCCAGTCCGACCTCAAGGATGGAAAAAGGGTTACCCCTATCCTAGTGTTTTTTAATGGTTTTACAAAAGAAAGTTTTGAACTTGGATATGTCTTTGCTATATCTAAGAGAAGAGAATTCTATCTCTAAATGTTTTTCTTCAACAAAGATATAGAGATGTCGTATTCTCTATGTCTAAAATCATGGTATTCGAAAACTAAGCCCTATAGTCGTATATAGCAGCCATCCCAGTTTTCGAAAAGTGTTTTCTTGCATTATCATGAAAACTTAAGCCTTAGAGGTGGTCTTGCGAGTACGTAAATGTACTCATATGGCTGTGTCCCTGGATATTCAAACGTCCAGGTTGAAATGAGTAGATGTACGACAGGAAGGAGGAGTGCGCCAACGACTACGCCAACTGAGTGTCCCGCTCAACTGCTCTGTGGGAATGCGTCAGGACGTGACGAGGGTCGACGCTAGCCGAAGCTTCCGCTGAACCTTAGTTAATATTCGTCAAGTGCGACGATGTTTGCAGACTTGGTCATGAGACCATTATTTATGTAAGTCTTATACTATTCGAGTTGTATGATGTAACTTTGTATACCATGTCGGTTATGTGATCGCGATGCACTGATCATTGGGATCGTGATTTGTTTACATAACGTGGGCATCTCTGACGGTTAGTCAGAGGTGTCCTCACACTAATGCATACTTTATAAATATCACAAATTTTGTATGATATTTCTTAGGATTTAAAATTGCATTGCATGCATAACTTATTTTCACATATAGAAATATTCCCCATAGGAAATCTCTTCATTAGTTTTCTCTAAGTTAGGAATATTTCCAAATTTAGTCTTTTGATAAAAGTGCTATGCACAAGACACTTAGTAATTTTCAACATGGAGCTGGAAGACCAATGAAGGAATTAGCCAAACAAGACTCCAGAAGAATCTCCAAGGAGTGGAAGTACTTAGAAGAAAGATCAAGAAGAAGTTCATGAAGACCAACCAGAAATATTTTCTAAGTCTTTCTCCCTCTTTCTTTCTTTTCTCACTCCTTCTGTTAGACTTCATGATGGCTAAGTAAATCCAAGACCAGCCTCGAGGATATAAGAACCACCAAGTCTGAAGATTTATCACGTCTATCAAAACTTCAATCAAGACATCATCAAGGAGAATATTACAAGTCTGGAGATGAAGCCTGGAGGACAACTACATCTTTCTTCTATCTTTTCACTCTTTTCTAATCTTGTCTTTCACATTTGACATAAACAATTTTTGATCATGATATTACCGTCTTGAAGTTTGTTGGATCCTAGCGGAATAGTGAGATGAAGCGGCCTGGAAACAAACCTTACATGTCCACGTACATGAGACCTCTTCCACAATTTAAGTGGCTGGCCGGGTGTCTGTCTCTCTCACTATAGTGAATGTCCAATTTACAAAGAGTTGATAATAATTGTTGATCATCTTGAAGAAATGACTTAGTATTTACTCTAAATATTTCTACACATCAAGACTAAACCATTAGAGGGCTTATTCAAGATGAAATAAAACAAAATATTTTATTCAAATTATGACCTTAGTCCTTAGTCATTTTTGACCAACACATTTCCTTGCATTAACTTAAAAGATTTTCATGCATGACATGTTTTCCTTAGAAGTTTACAAAACTTGTTTGTTCACTAGATATGAGAATGTAGGTTTGATGATTGCTGTTTGTTGATTGTTGATTGTTGTTTGCTTATATGGTTTAGATTAAACGGAGAGCAAACGTTCGTTGTTGAAAAGAGTTTGTGAACAACGACAACATTAAAAGGCAAGTGGCACACCTCATAAACTTCCTATTATTTCTATATGCATTACTTAGTGTATTTTTATATGCATGTGTAGGATAGTATTGCTGTGCTAAACCTGTGTAGAATTCCCTTACTCCTGTGTCTAGGTTCCTATATCATACTTAGCAGAAATATTGATGCTACGGAATTGATGAAAAGTTTTAAAAAATATTAAGTGACTACTCAGGGCTGTGCTCATGGTTGTCGTCGCCTAGGATGAATGTCTATTCTACTTAGGGCCGTGAGCATGGTGATTTTCACCTGAGAGTACATCCACTAAGTTAATGAAACACCTGGGTGGTAAGTGGTTGTATGGTTTATCTTGAGTGGCTACTCAGGCCATGTCTATGGTTCCTGGAGTATGTACACTTGTGAATGGCCACCCAAGAACAGAGGAATCTGAAGAACTCCTAGTGACGATTGCTTCCAGTGCAGCCATTGCCATATGGGCTCTAGCTTGATCAACTATGTTGTGTGGACTCTCTCCGGCTTGACAAGCAGATGTAGAGGGTGTTAGGTGGAACGGGTCAAGCCAGAGTGGGAGGGAAAATGCTTCTGAAAGATCTCGTCTCATTCTTCTCCTTTCCTTATCACAAATGGTGTGTAAAGGATAGTTGGGTTGAATGGGTACAATGGTGAACGTGCACAACCTCTGCAGAGTGTAAAACTAAGTACTTAGCCGTGTCCCCGGTACGGACAATTTGAGCAGCTGATCACGGACGTCAACGGAGGATTCCATCATTCCAACTTCAGAAATAAAACTTGATGGGTGAACAAGGGAAGATGAGATTTATGGTTTTCATGCCATACTTGTCTTGATTTCAAGAAAGTGTTTTCCAAAGAAATAGGAAAAATTGGCTTTATGCAAAATAGCCTTGAACTCCACCAGCCAAATATGCATATAGGCTATAGAGTTATTCCATTAAGTGTCCACCATAGTGTCACTTGCCATACTCCATTTTTAATGGAAACTGACCCACGGTGTTGCAATATTTTTTCCTATTGCAGCTTGATCAGATGACGAGTGAGGTTTCGTTTAAAGGTTTTGAGTCTGCAACCAACATGTTTTCGCCTGTTGCAACATGAAGTTGTTGGAGACCCACTGCTATTGTATTTCCGCTGTGCATTATTTCAAAGCTAGCTTTATGCTATGCAACTTGTAATGAATATTTTGTAAGTCTGAATCATCGATGTAATAAAAATGATACTTTGTTGTGATATTACATCGTAAACTGTGTGTGCAAACGAATCGATCCAGGGATTTGCACTACACACAGGTATCTACCTTATTTAAAGTGCAGGTACGCTACAGTATGAGACAACATTTTAGTTATATAATTTAATTGAGATCATTCATGCTTTAAATGTTGTGTCATATGGTTGTGGTGTGTTTAACCTTTGATTATTATGTTGATTTTAGGAGAAACTCAAATATTATCCTTTTTCGAATAGGAAATAACTATCTTCATTTCCATTAGTTTTTAGCATTTCTAGAGCATGACTACTATAGTTTATTTCATTCATTTTGGAAATGCCACTCACCTAACCTCATCCTTATCATCTCTTCTATCCACCCATAACCTTATTTAAAATATTCAAAAATGTTTGATCATTAATTCTTGATTGGGTTGAGTGCTACAATTTAAAGTGACCATATCTCTTTTATAACATAGCAACTTGCAATTTTTTTGTTTAGTGTATGTTGAACCTTTTGACCTAAACTCTTAAGCCTAATGCTTCACCCATATCCCTTCTGACCTTTTCATCTTGTCTCATATATTTCTAACTAAAGGATTGACTAATCCATCCTTGCAAAGAGAGCTCATCTAATCAGCCCTAATCTTTTCTTTATCTAAAACCTTCACTCCCCTCCTCCCAAATCATGATCTTAGTCTAGCATTGGATACCAACCTGCCCCTGCATCCCTTGGTCTCACCCCCTGTCAAACCCTAGCCCTAATCTTTTGTCTTTTCTCTTTTGAGCCTTCTGTCGAGCACCTGGTAGGCAGAGGAGAGCAAAGCAATTACATCCCCTCCTCCAACAACTCGAGGCCACCAGCAAGCGTCCAAGAAGGTGTGGCGCAGGAGAGCATCATTGCACACCGCCCTCCCTCGCCAATCCCTGCCCGAGCCCTCTCCTTCTTTCCTCTCTCTGCCCGAAAGCCTTGAAAACGGCCACCCTCCTAGTCTCACCAGCCGAGACTCCCATTCCCTCTCTCACCTTGCCATTTGCACTCCTCTCACCCCACTCCACCATCCTGTTCTCTCCCGAGCAACCTCTTGCTCTGTTTCTGCTCGGCATTGACCACGAACTGACGTTCGGGTTCGCGTGGATGCGAGAATGTTTGCCACCGTTCCCGACCCTCTCAGCCCTCCATTTCTTCTCCCTCGAGTTCGCATGCTCGCGTTTTGCCTCTGAGACATGCTTGTTTTGTTGTACGGACACCGGAGCTGCTGCAGCCACCTCGTGTTCCTCGCGGGCGTCCACGACGTCGCGGTCGTTCGGGAGCTCTCCGGCTCGAACTGCAGCAAACCCCGACTGCCCCGACCCTCTGAACCTCTTCTGCACTCTCCCCTCTGTCCAAGACCTGCCCCACGGTGAGCAACCAGAAGCCCTGGTTGTGCTTCCCTTTTTTTTCACGTTCTGAAAGTCTGGAGGAAGAAGAAGAACAGTAGCCGTCGATCTCTAGATCGACGGTTCGTTTTGAACCCCTCTTGATCTATTCTTGGCCTTTAGATCTAAATCTGACGGTGACTTACCCCTTCAGCAAGCTGGATCTCGCCATGGGCCGTCCCAGCATGGTGCTGCCCACTTCTCCTTCAGATCTGGCCCGACTAGCGTTTTTTTTTAGTCAAACCATTTTCTGTTTTGTAAACCCTGTGAGTTATAGTCTAAGTTTTAATCCACCATTTAATCCCTGAGCATGCGTTTGAGTTGATTCAAATTTTGGAGAGTAGATATTTGTTTTCTTAACCATGTGGAATTGGCCGTTTGCAAAATATATTTGTATGTGGGTGCTAGATCTGTTCTTTCAAACAGTATGGTTTTCACCATTTATTGAATAACTTGAGTTTTATATATCCAAAATTAGCAAACTTTAGTTATGTGGAAAACTACAAAGAATACCTATCTATATCTATAAGCCATGCATGCAGTAGATCTCTATAATTAAAGTTCTACTAAGTTTAAATTGGACAATAGTAGTTGTTTGGTGATTTTTACATTGTTATTAAAAAAACTTTTTGGAGTAAATCCAATTGCATGTGGTATATATTGGTATTAGCTATCATATACTATCATGGTATAATTTTCCAGCTAATATTTTGCACATGGTAAATGATTTGCTAATACAGTGGGTTTTCACCTTTGAAAGTTGATATCTTTATTTTTTTCTGTTAAATATATGTCTAGTTTTAATGGTTTGGGCTAGATATGTTTATGCAAATATTTTAATAGTATTTTTGTTGGATACTTATGTGTTTTAATGAACATTCAAAGTTGATTTTCCTCAAAAATAAGTTATACTTTTCCTATGCACTAAAATATGTAAAAAGTATATCTTTCACTAAAAATGTGATAACTTGAGCGAGGAGTGTCCAAAAGAGTTGAATCAAAATGCTAAAGAAATATAAAACCACTATCTATCCATATAAATTTTTCTTGCATGCAGGAGTTTCCTAAAACTGAAACTATATTCATTATGGTATTGAGACTAGTAGCATTTGCATGATTTTTAGCTACTGTCTGGTAATAGCTTGTATTGCAAATCCAATTTTCACCACTTCATATGGTTGCTAGCTGTATTGTGTTACAAGGATTTTTCTTTATGAAAATTATCTTAGGAATTATGATGTATCTCCGAAAATAGCAATATTTGGCTAATATAAGTATTAGCTTTTAATCATCTGTTCTTAGCTAATGTTAATTGTAGAAATATTACTAATCAACTTTTGAAGATCAGAACCTTAACTCAATCATAATGATTTGAGTAAACCACTTTGATAATGTGTAGTGCATTGTTTACTTATGCTTAGCATTAATCACGTTGTACCCTTATAGTACCATCAACTGTGTTTATATGCTTTGCTTGTAGGTATGTCTGTGTGTTATGTTTGATCTCTTAAAACATCACCTTACTTATCTAATAAATGCAATAAGTTAATTCATTGTTTTACCTGAATTGTTATGTGTTGATGTGATTAGTATCGCATAAGTCTAGAAACTTAGGTTATCCTTTAATAGCCTTAATAAATTTCCTGAAAGTATTGCTTGTCCCTTCACTTTTGATTTTCACATAGTTCATCTCGTTCATCGGATTGTTTGGTTTAAATGTTGAAGTGGTATTAATTGTAGTGTCTTATTAAATAGTCTAGTGCACCATCTTAAGCTCTTAGTCATAAAATTGTTTGGACAGTGGTGTTGCCATTGTTTGTCGCTCAGTTACTTGTTAGTATGTATTTCTTGAGCTAGTAACAGTTTTGCATGTGAGTATGCTCAATGCTAGTGTTAATATTAACATTTTCTGGTGTAATTAAGATACTTTTGTCTGAAGTATTTCCTGAAACTAATATCACAACTCTTATTTAGTGATATAATAACCCTAAGAAATGTGTTGTTATAGTGTTCTGTAGAACTACCTTTTTAATACTCAGAGTGGTGGTGTATATTCCCTTAGGATTATCTATTGTTTGTCTTAGCTCTATGGACCTTGTTGTTTATTGTTGTTTATCTAAAGGAATTCTTTGCTTTTGACTGTTAGCTGGGTGTCTTGTGCGATGCTTGCTGTTTGTTATGTCCTTGTGGCATTGTCTTGTATTCTGAGTGTTGTTCCTGTTTCTGTTTACGACGTTAGATACGATCGGGAAGGAACTGGAAGTGAGGAGTGAACCTGAGGAGCATAAAGACCAAGACCAAGGACATATTGCTGAGCCAGGCAAGCCCACCTCACCATTATAATGAATCCTATTATTTTGAACAAGCATGTTTGTTTTCAAAATAAAATAATGCATGCTTTAATTCTTTTGTGGCACCTTGCCACCCGAAAACTATTTTACAAAACATTGTTTGGCCAAAGGTATCTACTAGAATACTATAGGTGTTACAAAAAGATTTTATTTGGTGAGCCTTGTTGTTGAAGGCTCCATCAAAAATATTAAGCTTTCTAGTAATCTACCTTCATCTACTTACCTTCATTTTACAAAATATTAAGCTTTGTCTGAAGTATTTCTTGAAGCTATTATAACAACTCTTGTTTAGTGATATAATGACCCTAAGTGATGTGTTGTTTTAGTGTTCTGTAGAACTACCTTTTTAATACTCAGAGTTGTTGTGTATATTTTCTTAGGAGAATCTGTTGTTGTCTTAGCTCTATGGACTTTGTTGATTGTTGTTGTATAAATAAAGGAGTTGTTTGCTTCTTTTTGTATCTCAGTGTCTTGTACAATGATTGTTGTTTGTTATGTCTTTTTGCCTTTGTCTTGTATTATGAGTGTGGTTCATTTTCCTGTTTACGACGTTAGATACGATCGGGAAGGAATTGGAAGTGAGGAATGAACCTGAGGAACATCAAGACCAAGACCAAGAACATATTGCTGAACCAGGCAAGTCACCTCACCACTATAATGAATCCTATTATTTTTATCAAGCATGTTTTGTTTTCAAAATAAAATAATGCATGTTTTATCTCTTTTGTGGTACCTTGCCACCCAAAAACTATTTTACAAAATATTGTTTGGCCAAAGTTATCTGCTAGAATACTGCAGGTATTACAAAAAGAGTTTTACTTGATGAGCCTTGTTGTTGAAGGCTCCATCAAAAGGATTAAGTTTTCTAGTAGTCTACCTTCATCTACTTACCTCAAAACTATAGGATGGGAACCTGTTTGATAAAACTGTTTTATGGAGGAAAACCTGAGTTGCTGGGAGCAATCAGCGAGAAAGAAATGTTTTATGAAAACCCGAGATGCTGAGAGCATTCGGAGATGTTGTGAAAACCCGAGCTGCTCGGAGCGGTCGGAGATGGAGGTTTAATTTCGAAGTCCCTGCTGCCGCCCGAACTATTAACCCGTGCAACCACACTACCTGACATGGGTAGGGCTTAGCCGGAAGCTTGTCTGTTTTAGTGTTGGGGCTCTCATACTTTCTATGAGGGCTGGGCCCTCGAAGCCGGGTTGTCGTCCGGAAGAGACAATACACTGCTGCGGATCAGCAGCCAGACGATTACGGCAGGTCTCCTGACGTGGCGGTGTGGCATCCCGAGGAAATACCAAGAGGTCTAGTGGAGCACACGGTGCCGAGGAGAACAAACCTACCGGGAGGCCCCAATACTAGGGTGGTCATAGTGAAAAGCTTTGATCGTGTTATACGGACCCCCGCATGCTATCGTATGACGGGCCGTGGCAGACACGGCGGAATAACCGATAGGTATGGGTAAAGTGTACCACCTCTGCAGAGTGTAAATCTATTCGAATAGCCGCGTCCGCGGTCATGGACGGTTGAAAAGGCCACACTGGGCATCTGGAGAAAGAAGTTGTTTTATAGAGGAAAAATGTTTATGTGGAAATCAGGAGGTACCTGGGAGGTACGAAATTTGGGAGAGGATGATTGGTCTCGGGGAGACAATCAGTCTGGTCTCAAGGAGGAAAAAGGGTTACCCCTACCCTAGTGTTTTCAATGGTTTTACAAAGGAAAGTTTTGAACTTGGATATGGCCTTGTTATATCCAAGAGAAGAGAATTCTATATCTAAATGTTTTCTTCAACAAAGATACAGAGATGTCGTATTCTGTATGTCTAAAATCATGGTATTCGAAAACTAAGCCCTATAGTCGTATATAGCAGCTATCCCAGTTTTCGAAAAGTCTTTTCTTGCATTATCATGAAAACTTAAGCCTTAGAGGTGGTCTTGCGAGTACGTAAATGTACTCATATGGCTGTGTCCCTGGATATTCAAACGTCCAGGTTGAAATGAAGAAATGTACGACAAGAAGGAGGAGTACGCCGACGAATACGCCAACTGAGTGTCCCGCTCAACTGCTCTGTGGGAATGCGTCAGGACGTGACGAGGGTCGACGCTAGCCGAAGCTTCCGCTGAACCTTAGTTAATATTCGTCAAGTGCGACGATGTTTGCAGGCTTGGTCATGAGACCATTATTTATGTAAGTCTTATACTATTCGAGTTGTATGATGTAACTTTGTATAAAAATACAACACTTCTATAAGTTTGAATGAAAGTTAATTAAACTCATTTTCCAATAAGCATTCATTTTTGTTTTGGTATAATAGTAAAATAACTAAATATAAATATTTTTAAGGAAAAGGGAAATATAATAAATTAAATTTTAGTTCACAATATTTTGTGTACCATTATGTTTTATATTATGCTAATTAATTTGAAAACTCCATAACATACCTTTGGAAAATATTTTAGATTTATTTCATTTCTTATATTGAATATATTCATGAAAATCATTTTGTGTTTTGAAAATTAATGAAAATCATTTTGTGTTTTGAAAATTAATGAAAATCATTTAAGCTAATGAAATGTCTATGTGGATAATTAATTAATTAAAATCTATGAAGTTTTAAAGTTATAAACTACCGATTTTTAATTTCCAAAACTATGTTTTGAACTCAGGTGAAAGAATGAAAATCATTTGGCAAATAGACCATATTTTATATAGTTTAAAAGAACATTTGTAAATATTATTTTAATTTATGAATAGATATGGCTAAGTGGTTGAAATTAATTACTTATAAGGAAACTATTTTATTATGAAAATGGTTTGAAAGTTTGTAAATTATTTGTCAATTTACATATTGAGGTTTTAAGAAATACAATGGATAATATAATGTTTAACTTTAAACAACTTTTGAAAATGATGTTTATTTGAGATATTTTAAATATTAAACTTTTTCAAGATGCTTGAAGTCTTTTATAGTTGGTTTTCTTATGCATTTTAATATTTTATTTTAATCAAAACAAAGTTTTAATTTTAGTGATTTTTAAACATTATAAAATGTTGGGATGTTACAATATGATATAAAATAGTGATGAAAAATGGACGTATCAGTCA
The DNA here is from genome assembly GCA_026929855.1 of Poa annua. Lineage (NCBI taxonomy): Eukaryota > Viridiplantae > Streptophyta > Magnoliopsida > Poales > Poaceae > Poa > Poa annua. Next base: position 45,222,031 of record CM049430.1, read on the forward strand.
CTCCAAAATGAAACTTGTGTGAGGTTTTTGGAAATTTCATGTTGCAATTCCAAAACCACTTCTCTCCAACCCTTAGACCTCATTAGCTGGCTGCTACTAATGATTAATGAGATGCTCCTAGATGGCTGGTAAGGTGCACGTACGTGGGTTATATGACGTAATTAAGGAGGGCAAATATTCTTCTAGAGGGCTAGGAGGGGTGCGAGAGTGTCGCACGTGCTTTAGGATGACCTAAAACTGCTACTGATCAATTCTCCTAGATGGCTAGGAGGGGTGCACGTCGGTCAGATGACGTAATTAATTAAGGATGGCCCGGCCGGATACTCCTAGCTAGATGGCTAGGAGAGGTCCAACGGGGTCCAGATGGCTACGAGTGTTGCATGTGCTTTGAGATATGACCTAAAATTAAGTACTACTGATAATACTCCTAGCTAGATGGCTGGGAGGGGTGCACGTGGGTCTGAGATTACACGTAAGGAGGGGTCCATATGGCTACGATATTCAGACGTGCTTTAGAATGACCTAAGAGCTAACTGATCGATACTCCGAGGTGGCTAGGGAGGGTGCACGTGTGTCACATCTGTATACTCCTAGATGGCTAGCTATGAGGGGTCCACGAGACGCGGGGGTCTAGATGGCTACGATTGTCGCACGTGCTTGGTTGTACTGACTGCACACTCATGTGTGGGAAACTCCCGTAACGTTGGTGTTGGAGTTGGAATCATGTGGCGATGAAGCAGAGATGAAATGTTTTTTGTTCCATGGTCGTCCTATATATGTATGTCAAGCAAACACAACCAATGAAAAAAGAATATAGTTCATGCTTATTTCACCACGTACGTCTTGCCAGTGCCGGTCAAAGGGGAGATCGCTAGGTTTGGCTTGTTTATAGCAACTGATGTGTGTGGGGTTTGCCCCGCCAAGCATATGCGCGCCGGTGGGGGTACGGATCGTCGGAACCCCACAAAACTTGCATAACCCTAACACATATATGCCATGCATATGAGCTGGTGGGGGTACGGATCGTCAGAACCCAGCCAAAACATGCATACCCCTAACATATATATGTATACTACTTTGTATGTTAGGTTAATTATTAAGGCGCACAGAGGAGTAGAAACTATACAATTATATGTGTAAAGTTGTTAACAATATGGAATTGGCCTCCAACTTATGTGAAACATAGACACATTGCAAATTTATACTACAAAGACATATGCGGAATCCTTATCCGGCACCCACCGCATCCAAGACACTTCATATATAACTATATATCAAATAAGAAAATAACCTACATACATTCTATCGTATATATTTCCTCTGTGTCTGCTCCCGAGACGTCCTGCATCATCACATATTCAACGAACTCCTTCCGTCTGCAGTGTGCTACCAATATCCGTTCGAGACAGTAAGGCCTCGACATTAGTTCCAGATCAAGCCAACCTTAGCCATCTACAAGTTGAGGTTCCTCATCCCATGCCCTGATATCATGATTATAGAATCTGATATAAGAAGCACCTGTGTAGTAGATGCAGTTGGGCTCAACTGCGGGGTGCACTCTGGTATCGACGGAGATAGACCTGTCAAGGTTAACAAAGAGGGAACGGCTGCCAATGTCACCGACGACATGGAGAGAGTGGTTTTCCGTGTCCACCCGGTACACCACCGGTTGATCTGCAGCGAAAACACCGTACAACACAAGAAGCAGATCACCTTCTGACTCCACAAGGTAGAACCTGTACGATCCGCGTATCTCTTCAAAGACTGGCGCTGAAATTATTTTTTCCATCTTAACGGTGCCGCCTGGGCGCTGCACCAACTGGATGTTTGTCGATACTATGTCGCCTGAGAATAGTACTGCATACATTTCACCAAAACGAAGTCATGTAGTTTGGTTGTTCATCATCGGGCTGATAAAATCCTTCTCCAAAATATTCATTGAGTTCGCCTGTCGGGGTGCTCTCCCTTGCCCAAGCAATTGCTACTGGATAAACTGAAGCAACGAACAACATTGTCGGGGACTTCGCGACGGCCACAGTATACAGAAGAACAGATGGTATTTGCGCCTAAAACTCAGGTTGATCTTACGAGTTATTGGGTGTTCAGAAGCGGAATCTTGTTCGGCGGCTCCCACTTTGCAAGCACGATGACGCCACGGTAAACACCGACGAAGTAGTTCCTATTGATGAAGACACAAGTTAGCCCTATAATGATTAGAGAGGAAAAATAAGTAATGTTACATATATCAGATTAACGTCTACCTTCTTCGAAGGTTAATCAGATTCGTCGTGAAGCAACGGCCTGTTATGAGGTGGAAGAAAGTGAAGTCGGCGACATCTGGAAGTGTGTGATCTATGAGGATCCAGTTGTTAAGATGGATCTCGGGCTCTTCTAAATCACGACGCCAAATGCCGCTGACTCGCCGATAAATAGCGTACGCGTCGACGTACTCCTCGTCATCTAGCAAGTAGTCGGTGATCTTGCCAAGTGGTCCGTCCGGGAGGTTGGACCATTTGTCCTCCATCCGGCTTATACCAGAGAAACATAGTAGGGAGACAAAGAGGGAATGGGTGCTCTCAATCGAGGAAGAAAGAAGAACCGTTGGGAGAGAGAGAGAGGGGAAGCGGTTCCCTTTATTGTTGGAGGGCAAGCGGTTCCCTTTATTCCTGCAGGTGTGGAAACTTGATCCCATTTAGGGTGTTGGACATGGAATCATGCAATTAACGAAGCATATGAAATGTTGGTTCCCCATGGTCCTAATCAAACTAACACAGCAACGAAGCAAAAAAAATCACGCTTCTACCCCGTCTCGGTGCCGTCAAAGGGGTAGATCACTTTACGATGACCTAAAAGTCCTACTGATACTCCTAGATGGCTGGGAGGGGTGCACGTGGTTCAGATGACGTACGGATACTAGCTACTAGATGGCTAGGAGGGGGGCACGTACGTCGTCCAGATGGCTACGATGTCACACATGCTTTAGGATGACCTGATAAGGTGGTACTGATACTCCTAAATGGCTGGGAGGGGTGCACGTGGGCCAGATGACGTAGTAAGGAGGGTCCGGATCTCCTAGATGGCTAATAATAGGGGCCAGGGGTACGTAGGTCCAGATGGGCTACGATTATCGCACATGCTGTAGGATGACCTAAAAGTGCTACTTATATACGTACCCTAGATGGCTGGGAGGCCGGGTGCACGTGGGTCAAATGACGTAATAATTAATAAGGGTCTCCTAGGCTGGGAGTCCAGGGTGCACACGTACATGGGTCTGATGACATAATTTAAGGAGGGTCCGTATATATACTCCTAGATGCTAGGAGGGGATCCACATGTGTCCAGATGGCTATCATACACGCTTCACCTAAAAGAGCGAGCGGCTAATACTCCTAGATGACTGGATGGGGTGTGCACGTGAGTCAGATGAACATCCATATATACTGCTATCTAGCTAGTAGGTGTCCACGGGGGTCCAGGCCACGATTGCCGCACGTGCTTTAGGATGACCTAAAAGTGCTACCGATACTTCTAGATGGCTGGGAGGGGTGCAATGGGTCAGATGACGTAAGGAGGGTCCATATACTCCTAGATGGTCCACAGGGGTCCATATGGCTATGTTTGTCGCAAATACTTTAATTAGGATGACCAAAAGTACTACTGATACTCCTAGATATATAATTGAGAGGGGTGCAATTAATGGGTCATATGACGTAAGGAGTCTGCATACTCCTAGATGGCTAGGAGGGGTGCACGGGAGTCCAGATGGCTACGATTGTCGCACATGCTTTAGGATGACCTAAGAGTGCTACTGATACTCCTAGATGGCTGGGAGGGGTGCACGTGGGTCAGATGACGTAAGTAGGGTCCATATACTCCTAGATGGCTACGAGGGGTGCCCGAGAGTCCAGATGGTTACGATTGTCAATTGTGCTTTAGGATGACCTAAAAGTGGTACTCATACTCCTAGATGGCTGGGAGGGGTGCACGTGCGTCAAATGACGTAACTAGTACTAGATGGCTAGGAGGTGTCCAATGGGGTCCAGATGGCTACGAGTGTGGCATGTGCTTTAGGATGACCTAAAACTGGTACTGATACTGCTAGATTGCTGGGAGGGGGTGCAATGGGTCAGACAATGTGAGGTGTCCGCAAATCCCAGAGGCCACGATTGTCGCACTGCTTTAGGATGGCCTAAAAGTGGTACTGATACTCCTAGATAGCTGGGAGTGCTCGTGGGTCAGATGATGTAACCCTAGTACAAACCAACCTAACAGTCCCGGTTTGTAAGGCCTTTTGTCCCGGTTTAAAAACCGGGACTACGGAATCGAAACTAAAGGCCAACCCCTTTAGTCGCGTCTCATATGCAACCGGGACAAATAGCATCGACGTGGGCTCGCAGGCGAGCTGCTAAGGCGATAACCTTTTGTCCCGGTCTGTATTACAAACCGGGACTAAAAGTTCGAGAGGTTTTAGGTTTTAGTATTTTTATTTTGTTTTTTTATGTTTTATTTATGATTTAAGATATTATTCGTACGGTACAATTACACACATCGATGTATATATTATATGACGAGTCTAAATTAAGCATACATGCCTATAATTATAATATAACGAGTCAGTCGTACGAACATATATATACATTCGATCATATATACACACTACTGTCTTCTTAACACGAGAATTACATGAAGATCACTTTGACTTTTCATGGTATTCTCCCATTGGGGCTATGACCTCGTCAAGCAAAATACCAGCAATTTCCTCTTGAATTTTTCTTATGCGTTGCTTCGCTGGATGTTGCGACCGTGAAGCCACATTCTGTATCAAATAGAAGATCGACATAAATATATAAATTGTCATTAACCAAATAAAACTCTTAATATATATATTAATGTTGAACGTACATGTGAAGAAGTCAGCGCACTGACACATGTGCGAACGTACTCGCAAACGAAGTATCTACATAGATTAGTCGCCGGTGGCTGTTTCTTGCACTTTACAAAAATAGAGTTGAATCAAATAATAATGAACAGGACAATCCGATATTAAAACTTGAATTAAAATGAGTACTATACTTATGGGAATTTGTTTAAAGGTCAGCTCCGATTTGAAATGACCACCCCCAGATCTTGTGAACCGCTGCTTCCATACCCTACAAATAAAATGAATAAAAAAGATATTAATAACTCGAACACAGGAAAGTAAAGAGGTCGATATAGTGTAATAACGATTCAAATTACAAGGTATGCACTATTGAGTCCTCGATCTCAACTATGCCACAGTCAGTGTGAATGTTGAAGAGAATCCAATGGTAGCTGCACACGTTCATCAACATTTAGTCAGACCGAAAGTTAACGTGTACAAGACAGTAATTAAGAACACTCTCACCTTAAGTTGTAAGGAAACAAAATACTATCTTTATAATTTTGTTGCTCCAATGCATTGAACAATTTGTTCTCCGTTTCCTCTGGTTTATGTTGTAGGTTATGTACATGAACTCGATCCGGGTCAACGAACACAACTTGATAATTTGGCATCCTCTTACATTCGAGAATCTTTTTTCTGCATAATAGCATATGAACGAATGTATGTAGTTAGACCTAATTAGCTAGAGACTTAATTAATAACAGAAATAAGTTAATCACTTACAGACAATAGCAGCTCATGATACATTTGTCGAGAGCATCCATATTGAATAACTGCTATAATTCATCAAAATCAATATGGATTTTCTGCTCCCCGATGAAGTAATGCTCTTCTTTATATGTAAGAGACATCATTGTTTGACCGTCTTTTGTGCGCTCCATGTACCACTGATGTAATTCTCGCATCCTTGGAGGTAGAAGTGCCAACTCCGCCTCTGTGACCACTTCCTTCCCCATGACAAATTTCCTTGCCAGGCGAGCCATGCTGGTTGCAACTAGCCCTAGCATTTCATTAATCGTCAGACCGGGAATTTGATCTGTAACATCCCAACATTTTGGAATGTTCAAAAATCACTAAAATTTAAAACTTTTGTTTCGATTAAAATAATATATTGAAATGCATAGGAAAACTAACAATAAAAGACTTCAACCAATTAGAAAAGGTCTATTATTTCAAAATTCCCAATGTGTCATAATTTTCAAAAGTTATTTCCAATTAAACATTTCATGATCCATTGTATTTCAAAAACCTTAATATGTAATTTGACAAAGGCTTATTAAACTTCAAACCATTTTATTCCAATAAAATAATTTACTTATAAATAATTGTTTTCAACAACTTAGCCATATCTATTCATAAATTCAAGATTATTCAAAATGGTATATAATTACCAAATGGTTTTCATTCCTTTAACTAAGTTCAAAATATAGTTTGGAAATTTTAAGCCTATAGTGTATAACTTTAAAACTTCATAAATTAAAATTAATGAATTATCCAAATAAGCATTTCATTTGCATATGTGAATTTCATTATTTTCAAAGCATGCAAGGATTAATATATTCTAAGTAAGAAATGAATTAAAACTAAAAGCTTTTCCAAAGTTGTTATGAAGTTTCAATTGTATTATCTTAATATGAAACTTAATGGTGCATAAAATAAATTAAATTAAAATGATTACATTACCTTTTCTCTTTTCATTTCAAATAGTTGTAAAATGATATTTAATAATCTGCTAAAGCTAAAAATTATTTAATATTGGAATATGAGTTTAAATAACTTAAATTCAAACATATTTGAAATGGGTATTTCATAGAATTTATTTTAGCAAAAATTAAAATTAATCAAACCATAGTTTTAAAATTAAACATAAAGTGTCAATTTCCCATTTAATCAATATTTCTAAATTATTATTTTTGAAAAGTGTTCAAAACATACCCACAACTGGTTTAACAGCAAGATATTATTTTTTCAAATTTTTAGAAATTTGTTTGACCTCATTTGGACAAATAAATCAAAAGATATGAATAAATTGGAATAAAACAAAAAGAAAATAAAGGGATGACGTCAGCGATGACGTCATCGTCCCTAACCTCCGTCCGGGATTTTCTCCCGAGATATCTTCTCCGATTCGTTCCCAAATCCGAGCGATCCGTGCGGGATTGGTTGCCGAAGATGTGTCCATATAAAACCCCACGTCCCCGCCGTCCTTTCCCCCTCAAACCCTAATTAAATTGCGCCCCCAGGCCGCCGGAGAAGCTCACCGGAGTCCGCACCATCCGCCGCCGTGTTTCTTCGATCTCCGGTGAGCGGAGACCTTTTCCGGAGCCCGTGAGCCCTCCTAACTCTCCCTCGCGTCCGTGCGCATCCCCTGACTACTTCCCTCGTCTCCCTTCGCAGCCGAACGGAGCGTCTCGTGCTCGGACCGAATCGCCGGAGCCGCCGCGCCTCCATCCACTCCTCCACGGCGTTCCAAGAAGAGAGACTCACCCCCGACCTCTCCATCGCCTCCGCCTTGCCCAGCCGCACCTCTACGCCACCTCCACAAGCCCGGGGAGGAACTGAAACGACTGGAGCGTCCACGCCGAGCCGCCGGCGCCGTTGTCCGCACCATCTCCGGCGAGGAGTGCGCCGCCGCGGTAAGGCCTTCGATCTGGACCGTCAGATCTAATTTTTACGGCTAAGATTAGAAGTATCGGATGAAACGGTACGATCTGATCTGGACCGTCAGATCCAGATCTGACGGCCCAGATCTGTGACTTATCCACGTCGGCGCCACGTAGTGCACAGTCAGCGCCGCGTCAGCGCCAGCGTGTAAATCAATTTTCTATTTTAATTTTAATTGGAAAAATTGCAGATTAATCCCTGTGATTAAAACATCTATAACTTTTTAACCACAACTCCAAATTTAATAATTTTTATAGTTTTGGAAAGCTCTTGACATGTAGAATATTTTGGATATGACAAAATTCAAATTTGACTTAGTATAAAAATTCAAAATTCAAATGAGGAATTTGAGTATATTTGTAATAACTTTAAATCTATAAATCCAAAAATTGCAAATAAATATGTTTTAGAAACTTCAGAATATTTGTAAATTAATGCCACTGCTATAAAATATTTTTGAATAATTTTTGAATGATTTCATAGTTGTGTGTTTAATTTGAATAGGTTTGACTTTTTTTTTCTAAATAACTTTTAATAGAAACATTATTTTTGATTAAATCCAATTGCAATAGATTTAATTAAATGCTCTCTGTCTATTAACACTAATTATAAAATTTTGTTATAAAAATTTAATCATAGGAAACTTTAATCTTATAATTATTCCTTTTATTATATTTTCCAAAACTAGAAATTAAATAAATTGCATTTATAAATTCATGCATATATATAAAGAAATCACAAAAGTTATTTTTATGTCTCTTGTGATTTAGAATATTATTTCATTCATAGCATATTTTATTCTCATAGAAAAACCCCTCTTCATTAGTTTTCTCTAAGTTAGAAATAATTTCAACTTGGCATTTTGTGAAATGCTACACTTAGACACTTAGGAATTTTCAACATGGAGCTGGAAGACCAATGAAGGACTTAGCAAAAAACAAGACTTCAGAAGTATCTCCAAGGAGAAGAAACACTTAGAAAAAAATCAAAAAGAAGTTCATGAAGGACTTAGAAGAAAACAGACTCTGGAAGCAACCTCAAGGTGTCAAGCACTTAGAAGAAAAGTGAGAAGAAGTTCAAGAAGGCCAACCTTCCTTTTATTCTCTAAGTCTCTCTCTCTGTCTTTTCTTCCCCTCTGAGACTTCATGAAGACTAAGTAAATCCACGTACATGAGACCTGTTCCACAATTTAAGTGGCTGGCCGGGTGTCTGTCTCTCTCACTATAGTGAATGTCCAATTTACAAAGAGTTGATAATAATTGTTGATCATCTTGAACAAATGACTTAGTATTTTTCTCTAAGTATTTTGCACATCATGGCTAAGCCATTAGAGTGCTTGTTTCAAGTTGGTATAAAACAAAGTATGTTTATCCAATTTAAGACCTTAGCCCTTAGTCATTCTTGACCCATCTAATTGCCTTGCATTAACTTAAGAGAGTTTCATAGCATAACATGCATCTCTAGCCCTTAGAAATAAATTGCATATCATACATGACATGTTTTCCTTAGGAGTTTTACAAAACTTGCTGTTCATTTGATATGAGCATGTATGTTTGATGATTGTTGTTTGTTGATTGTTGTATTGTTGTTTTCTATGATTGTTTAGATTAAACGGAGAGCAAGCGTTCGTTGTTGAAAAGAGTTTGTGAACAACGACAACATTCAAAGGCAAGTGGCACACCTCATAAACTTCCTAGTTTTATGCATTACTTAGTGTATTTTTATATGTATGTGTTGCTATGCTAAACCTGTGTAGAATCCCTTATTCCTGTGTCTAGGTTCCTATGCAATACTTAGTAGAATTATTGATGCTATGCAAATGTTGTTTTTGTGAAAATCTAAATTCTACTAAGTTAAGAATGAAACACCTGGGTGGTAATTGGTTGCATGGGTTATGTTGAGTGGCTACTCAGGTCCATGCCTATGGTTCCTGTAGTATGTACACTTGTGAATGGCCACCCAGGAACAGAGGAATCTGAAGAACTCCGAGTGACGATTGCTTCCAGTGCAGCCATTGCCATATGGGCTCTGGCTTGATCAATTATGTTGCGTGGACTCTCTCCGGCTTGACAAGCAGATGTAGGGGGATGTTAGGTGGAACGGGTCAAGCCAGGTGGGAGGGAAAATGCTTCTGAAAGATCTCGTCTCATTCTCTCCTTTCCTTATCACAAATGGTGTGTAAAGGATACCTTGGGTTGAATGAGTACAATGGTGAAAGTGCACAACCTCTGCAGAGTGTAAAACTAAGTACTTAGCCGTGTCTCCGGTTACGGACAATTTTGAGCAGCTGATCAAGGACGTCAACGGAGGATTCCACCATTCCAACTTCAGAAATAAAACTTGATGGGTGAACAAGGGAAGATGAGATTTATGGTTTTCATGCCATACTCGTCGATTTCAAGAAAAGTGTTTTCAAAAGAGTAGGAAAAATTGGCTTTATGCAAATTAGCCTTGAGCTCCACCAGCCAAATATGCATATAGGCTTTAGAGTTATTCCTTAAGTGTCCACCATAGTGTCACTTGCCAGACTCCATTTTTAATGAAATCTGACCCACGTTGTTGCAATATTTTTCTTATTGCAGATGTGATCAGATGACGAGTGAGGTTTTGTTTAAAGGTTTCGAGTCTACAACCAACATGTTTTCGCGTGTGGCAGCATGAAAGTTATAGAGGCTCACTGCTATTGTATCTTCCGCTGTGTACTTTTTCAATGCTAGCTTTATGCTATGCAACTTGTAACAAATATTTTGTAATTCTGGATCATCGATGTAATAAAGTTGACGCTTTGTTGTGATATTACATCGTAAACTGTGTGTGCAAATGAATCGATCCAGAGATTTGCACTATACACAGGTATCTGCCTTATTTAAAGTGCAGGTACGCTACAGATGGTATCAGAGCACTGTGTTGCCTGTAGGTTCGAAACCCTAGGTTTGGATAGAAATAGGATTTGACCATAGGATTGAAAATCTATTTTTCTTCACTTTTCTAAAAACAGATCTTTTCACTATGTCTATCTCGTATTCTCATCTACTATTAACCTTCTAAAAACCTCTTATCTTTTTCTAGATGACCATGTTCTTATAGTCTAAGTCTGATTTTGCTGGCTCATATGGAAAAGCTACGATTAAATCATGAAGTTCTGCATCCACTGAAGAACCAGGTTTCGACCAACACTTCTAAGATATCCATGAAAGTTGAACAAGAACTTGAAGCGGTCATGAAGGAGGTAGATTTGACCACCACCAAAAATAGAATGACGATATCGTGTTAGTGTATTGATCATATCAACTTGGCTATATGACAATACTAGATTGTTTGTTAGTTGTGAACCTTGTTGCTTGATGTTTGTTAGATATTGATTGATTATGTTATAGATTGGTTGCCTTGTTTTGTTTTCTTGAACTAGGATTCCTCCATAGTACAAATAATTCAACTCATTGCTTTCTAAAATAAACAGATGTCTCACCCCAACACCAACACCAGTGAATTGCATACAACTATGCGACTACTATTAGAGAACCAGAGTCAGCTGTTGAAGATGATCAATGAGCAACTACCTAAGATTGATCAAAACCATAGTGATTTTGAAGAGAACCTTATGACCAAACCAAAGGCATGCAAAACTTGTGGAGAGATAGGACATACGTCCCAAGAATGCACTGATTAGTGGCCCCATGGTCATACCGGACATCCAGTTAGAGAATGCCCCACAAGTCAGATTTCTTGATGTTTGTGTGAAGCAACAAATCATGTTCCAACGCAATATCAACTCTACCCCGTGGTGCAAGAAGTCAGTCAGCAAGCCAAAAAGGGGATGCAACAAAATCTCATGAAGTATGTGGAAGTAAAAGAAAACAAGGAGGAACACAAAAGAGATACTAGCCATATAACATGTTTTACCTGTGGAGAACTAGGACATTATTCATGGGACGCAAAGAGAAAAGGACTGGTCAGGATACTGAACCAAATCTTCATCAAAATGAGACTGTGGGTCATACTAAGGTGAAGAATGAAATAAGAGTAAGGTCACTCCCGAAGAAATCCAAAAGTACCTCCAAGTGTTGCTATAAATGTGAAGGAGAGCACCTAGCTCGAAATTGTCCCATCAAACGAGACTGGACTTATTTAATTGAGATAGAATATGGCAAACAAGATTTGGAAGAACTTTTAGCCCTGGAAACATCTAAGAAGAAGAAGAGGAACTTAAGTGACGTAATTTGCTACAAATGTAAAGGCAAAGGACATTATGCTGACAAGTGCCCAGCAAAGATGAAGGAGACATGCCTTACCCGCTCGCACAAGAAAATCAACAGTCCCGTGACATGTCGCAGATGCGGAGCAACAGGACACTATGTCAGTGGCTGCCCCGAGTGGAAGAAGAATAAATCTCTCCAAGGACCGAGTGGAATGCGTGAGTGCTAAAAACTTTCTGTATCCACCACATGCCATTGTATTTTGCACACTTGTACGCTCTACATCAGAGGAATAAACAAGATTACCCAAAGTTTCTAGACTGACCACAAAAATTTCTTTTAAGGGTGGTAGCCACCTAGAGAATTCAAACCCAGTCGCTTAAACACAGAGATCTCAAACTATCTTTCTTTTCATCCTTCTAATCAGAAAAACCATTCACTGTCAAGTTTTCAAGTTTCCATATCGGAAATTTCATTTCTCAAAACATCTCGAGTTATCATAATCATTCAAGCATTTGTTTTTCTTTCTAGCCTCTCCGAATCTCGGGGACGAGATTCCTTTTAAGGGTGGTAGTCTGTAACATCCCAACATTTTGGAATGTTCAAAAATCACTAAAATTTAAAACTTTTGTTTCGATTAAAATAATATATTGAAATGCATAGGAAAACTAACAATAAAAGACTTCAACCAATTAGAAAAGGTCTATTATTTCAAAATTCCCAATGTGTCATAATTTTCAAAAGTTATTTCCAATTAAACATTTCATGATCCATTGTATTTCAAAAACCTTAATATGTAATTTGACAAAGGCTTATTAAACTTCAAACCATTTTATTCCAATAAAATAATTTACTTATAAATAATTGTTTTCAACAACTTAGCCATATCTATTCATAAATTCAAGATTATTCAAAATGGTATATAATTACCAAATGGTTTTCATTCCTTTAACTAAGTTCAAAATATAGTTTGGAAATTTTAAGCCTATAGTGTATAACTTTAAAACTTCATAAATTAAAATTAATGAATTATCCAAATAAGCATTTCATTTGCATATGTGAATTTCATTATTTTCAAAGCATGCAAGGATTAATATATTCTAAGTAAGAAATGAATTAAAACTAAAAGCTTTTCCAAAGTTGTTATGAAGTTTCAATTGTATTATCTTAATATGAAACTTAATGGCGCACAAAATAATATAAATTAAAATGATTACATTACCTTTTCTCTTTTCATTTCAAATAGTTGTAAAATGATATTTAATAATCTGCTAAAGCTAAAAATTATTTAATATTGGAATATGAGTTTAAATAACTTAAATTCAAACATATTTGAAATGGGTATTTCATAGAATTTATTTTAGCCAAAATTAAAATTAATCAAACCCTAGTTTTAAAATTAAACATAAAGTGTCAATTTCCCATTTAATCAATATTTCTAAATTATTATTTTTGAAAAGTGTTCAAAACATACCCACAACTGGTTTAACAGCAAGATATTATTTTTACAAATTTTTAGAAATTTGTTTGACCTCATTTGGACAAATAAATCAAAAGATATGAATAAATTGGAATAAAACAAAAAGAAAATAAAGGGATGACGTCAGCGATGACGTCATCGTCCCTAACCTCCGTCCGGGATTTTCTCCCGAGATATCTTCTCCGATTCGTTCCCAAATCCGAGCGATCCGTGCCGGATTGGTTGCCGAAGATGCGTCCATATAAAACCCCACGTCCCCGCCGTCCTTTCCCCCTCAAACCCTAATTAAATCGCGCCCCCAGGCCGCCGGAGAAGCTCGCCGGAGTCCGCACCATCCGCCGCCGTGTTTCTTCGATCTCCGGTGAGCGGAGACCTTTTCCGGAGCCCGTGAGCCCTCCTAACTCTCCCTCGCGTCCGTGCGCATCCCCTGACTACTTCCCTCGTCTCCCTTCGCAGCCGAACGGAGCGTCTCGTGCTCGGACCGAATCGCCGGAGGCGCCGCGCCTCCATCCACTCCTCCACGGCGTTCCAAGAAGAGAGACTCACCCCCGACCTCTCCATCGCCTCCGCCTTGCCCAGCCGCACCTCTACGCCACCTCCACAAGCCCGGGGAGGAACTGAAACGACTGGAGCGTCCACGCCGAGCCGCCGGCGCCGTCGTCCGCACCATCTCCGGCGAGGAGTGCGCCGCCGCGGTAAGGCCTTCGATCTGGACCGTCAGATCTAATTTTTACGGCTAAGATTAGAAGTATCGGATGAAACGGTACGATCTGATCTGGACTGTCAGATCCAGATCTGACGGCCCAGATCTGTGACTTATCCACGTCAGCTAGCCACGTCAGCGCCACGTAGTGCACAGTCAGCGCCGCGTCAGCGCCAGCGTGTAAATCAATTTTCTATTTTAATTTTAATTGGAAAAATTGGAGATTAATCCCTGTAATTAAAACATCTATAACTTTTTAACCACAACTCCAAATTTAATAATTTTTATAGTTTTGGAAAGCTCTTGACATGTAGAATATTTTGGATCTGACAAAATTCAAATTTGACTTAGTATAAAAATTCAAAATTCAAATGGGGAATTTGAGTATATTTGTAATAACTTTCAATCTATAAATCCAAAAATTGCAAATAAATATGTTTTAGAAACTTTAGAATATTTGTAAATTAATGCCACTGCTATAAAATATTTTTGAATAATTTTTGAATGATTTCATAGTTGGGTGTTTAATTTGAATAGGTTTGACTTTTTTTTTCTAAATAACTTTTAATAGAAACATTATTTTTGATTAAATCCAATTGCAATAGATTTAATTAAATGCTCTCTGTCTATTAACACTAATTATAAAATTTTGTTATAAAAATTTAATCATAGGAAACTTTAATCTTATAATTATTCCTTTTATTATATTTTCCAAAACTAGAAATTAATTAAATTGCATTTATAAATTCATGCATATATATAAAGAAATCACAAAAGTTATTTTTATGTCTCTTGTGATTTAGAATTTCATTTCATTCATAGCATATTTTATTCTCATAGAAAAACCCCTCTTCATTAGTTTTCTCTAAGTTAGAAATAATTTCAACTTGGCATTTTGTGAAATGCTACACTTAGACACTTAGGAATTTTCAACATGGAGCTGGAAGACCAATGAAGGACTTAGCCAAAAACAAGACTTCAGAAGTATCTCCAAGGAGAAGAAACACTTAGAAGAAAATCAAAAAGAAGTTCATGAAGGACTTAGAAGAAAACAGACTCTGGAAGCATCCTCAAGGTGTCAAGCACTTAGAAGAAAAGTGAGAAGAAGTTCAAGAAGGCCAACCTTCCTTTTATTCTCTAAGTCTCTCTCTTTGTCTTTTCTTCCCCTCTGAGACTTCATGAAGACTAAGTAAATCCAAGAACAGCCTCTAGGATACAAGAACCATCAAGTCTGAAGATTCAGCAAGACTACCAAGAACTCAATCAAAACATCATCCAGAAGAAAGTTACAAGTCTGGAGATGAAGCCTGGAGGACAACTACATGTTTCTTTCTATATTTTCCCTCTTTCCTAATCTTGTCCTTTAGACTTAAACAAATTTTGATCATGATGTTATCATCTTGAAGTTGTTGGACCCTAGCAGCATAGTGGGATGAAGCGGCCTGGAAACAAACCTTACATGTCCACGTACATGAGACCTGTTCCACAATTTAAGTGGCTGGCCGGGTGTCTGTCTCTCTCACTATAGTGAATGTCCAATTTACAAAGAGTTGATAATAATTGTTGATCATCTTGAACAAATGACTTAGTATTTTTCTCTAAGTATTTTGCACATCATGGCTAAGCCATTAGAGTGCTTGTTTCAAGTTGGTATAAAACAAAGTATGTTTATCCAATTTAAGACCTTAGCCCTTAGTCATTCTTGACCCATCTAATTGCCTTGCATTAACTTAAGAGAGTTTCATAGCATAACATGCATCTCTAGCCCTTAGAAATAAATTGCATATCATACATGACATGTTTTCCTTAGGAGTTTTACAAAACTTGTTGTTCATTTGATATGAGCATGTATGTTTGATGATTGTTGTTTGTTGATTGTTGTATTGTTGTTTGCTATGATTGTTTAGATTAAACGGAGAGCAAGCGTTTGTTGTTGAAAAGAGTTTGTGAACAACGACAACATTCAAAGGCAAGTGGCACACCTCATAAACTTCCTAGTTTTATGCATTACTTAGTGTATTTTTATATGCATGTGTTGCTATGCTAAACCTGTGTAGAATCCCTTATTCCTGTGTCTAGGTTCCTATGCAATACTTAGTAGAACTATTGATGCTATGCAAATGTTGTTTTTGTGAAAATCTAAATTCTACTAAGTTAAGAATGAAACACCTGGGTGGTAATTGGTTGCATGGGTTATGTTGAGTGGCTACTCAGGTCCATGTCTATGGTTCCTGTAGTATGTACACTTGTGAATGGCCACCCAGGAACAGAGGAATCTGAAGAACTCCGAGTGACGATTGCTTCTAGTGCAGCCATTGCCATATGGGCTCTGGCTTGATCAATTATGTTGATTGGACTCTCTCCGGCTTGACAAGCAGATGTAGGGGGATGTTAGGTGGAACGGGTCAAGCCAGGTGGGAGGGAAAATGCTTCTGAAAGATCTCGTCTCATTCTCTCCTTTCCTTATCACAAATGGTGTGTAAAGGATACCTTGGGTTGAATGAGTACAATGGTGAAAGTGCACAACCTCTGCAGAGTGTAAAACTAAGTACTTAGCCGTGTCCCCGGTTACGGACAATTTTGAGCAGCTGATCAAGGACGTCAACGGAGGATTCCACCATTCCAACTTCAGAAATAAAACTTGATGGGTGAACAAGGGAAGATGAGATTTATGGTTTTCATTCCATACTCGTCGATTTCAAGAAAAGTGTTTTAAAAAGAGTAGGAAAAATTGGCTTTATGCAAATTAGCCTTGAGCTCCACCAGCCAAATATGCATATAGGCTTTAGAGTTATTCCTTAAGTGTCCACCATAGTGTCACTTGCCAGACTCCATTTTTAATGGAATCTGACCCACGTTGTTGCAATATTTTTCTTATTGCAGATGTGATCAGATGACGAGTGAGGTTTCGTTTAAAGGTTTCGAGTCTACAACCAACATGTTTTTGCCTGTGGCAGCATGAAAGTTATAGAGGCTCACTGCTATTGTCTATTCCGCTGTGTACTTTTTCAATGCTAGCTTTATGCTATGCAACTTGTAACAAATATTTTGTAATTCTGGATCATCGATGTAATAAAGTTGACGCTTTGTTGTGATATTACATCGTAAACTGTGTGTGCAAATGAATCGATCCAGTGATTTGCACTATACACAGGTATCTGCCTTATTTAAAGTGCAGGTACGCTACATGATCCAACCCTTCTGGTAATACAGTTGGGGATGCCACCTTCAACGGAACGATCGATTGTTTTTTCTGTTGTCAAGCTGGGCAACGTCGGCTCTCTGCTGCCTCTTGTTCTCCGTGGGACGACCCTTGGGGAGCGGTGATACTTTCTCCTTAGTAGGCGGAGTCAGGCACTTCCGCTTTACTCCAATGTACTGAGTGGGCGGCGCCGAAGATCGAGTTCGCTGATGCAGCGTGCAAGATGTGGGAGCCTTAGGCGCAGATGAGGAAGCCTTAGTCGCAGATGAAGGAGCCTTACGCGTAGATGAGGGAGCCTTAGGCGTAGATGAGGGAGCCTTAGGCGTAGATCGAGGCGGCGATGGTTGAGGTGGAGGTGAGGCAGCCTTATACGCAGATCGAGGCAGTGATGGTTGAGGTGGAGGTGAGGAAGCCTTAGGCGACGATGATCGAGGTGAAGGTGAGGGAGACTTAGGCGGCAATGATCGACGTGGAGGTGAGGGAGCCTTAGGTTGCGATGGTTGAGGTGAAGGTGAGGGAGCTTAGGCGGCGATGATCGACGTGGACGTGATGGAGCATCAGGCCGTGATGATCGACGTGGAGGTGAGGGAGCCTTAGTCCTTTGCTTCGAGCCTAAAAATATGATGTATTTCTTTTTCCACAAAAATAACTCCATGCAAGACTTCTCCCAGGGTCGACTCCCCTTCAGGGCCAGCGAAGTCAATCTCCAATGTCTCACATCCGGATAGAATCTCATCCACCCCAACACAAGCATACCCAGCTGGAATCTCGCGGCCATGCCAACGCGCTAAAGGATCAACTAGCACAGCAAAGCCGAGGGCCACCTGATACGGGCATCGTCGGCATTATATTGGTCGATTGACACGTTAGGACAGATGTAATAGTAGTTCAATTCTAAGGTGTTGTTAATTACGCGTGCGTGCCAAATATGGCCGAACCCAACCATGGGTCGGTTTGTATTTGTTTGAGTCCAATTAGATTTAGGTGTCTGAGTCGAACCGGGTTAGATTTCAGCGGCTCCTACCCCTTTGGCCTTTATAACCAGAGGGGGTGCCACAATATTAGGTGAGTTGAAAATTATGTAGAACATTGTGTTCAAGGTCGCCTCCGTCCTAAGGGACCGGCGTGTAGATGGCGTCTCGGACATTCGTCAGTTATCTTTGGAATAAAGACAAGAGAGTTCTTGAATTGTCGAGAGTAATCTTGTGTGCGCGAAGGTTTTTGCATCTGTCAAGAGTTCTCCTTTTTTTGGTGTGTTGATTCAGCGTGAGGTTCGTCGTTCGTCGTCGAGTTGCTTGCAGGATTGGCGTTCCCCATCTTCAAGCTACGTGTACTATCGCTCACGTTGTTGGGAGATTTGTTATATCGGTGGTTCTTGTGGTGAAAGATTGGGCACAACTCAATACTTATCATGTGGTATCAGAGCGCCAGGTTGATCACCGTGAGTCAGTTTGTCCGGTTGAAGATCGATCTGCAGGTATCTTACAGATTGACATATTTATTTTTGCTGGAATTATTTGGAAGGATGGGCGACGAGTTGACACGATTTGCATCTCGAAGCGTGGAAGAGAAAAGCCGAGTTGAAGAGAAAGATCGGAAGCCGTCAGTTTTTTTTATCTGGCGAGTTGGTTCTCAGCGGTGATTTTCTTTTTTTTTTTGAAAATTAAAACACAATATATTAAGCAAGCAAGCCGCCTCATTAAAAACCTTCCAGTCCCTTTCGGTCCCCTGGTAAGGAAAAGAGTGCGTAAGAAACTTGCTGCCTTAGGCGTTCAGGGTTACATCGTTCACCAGAAGAGGTGAAATGAAATCTGGGGGCACATCACACCACAACATCGGTGGATTATCCCACCCAAACTTCGCTATCTCATGAGCTACATAGTTGGACTCTCTACTACAGAATTGAACTACAAGTTTTCCGAACTCCTGTGCTAACTCATGGCACTCATACATGATAGGTCCTATTGCCGAAGAAGAAGTGTTAGATCCTGCGTTATACTCATCCACCATCGTTTTGCAATCAGATTGAACAATTAGCTTATGACAGGCTAACTGTTTAGCCAGCTTTAGTCCTTCACGTAGGCCAATAGCTTCCGCCATCTCGACATCAATAATATGTGATAACTTCATAGAGGACGCACCAACAAAATCACCATGATCATCACGTATAACAGCACCGATAGCTCCACAATATCCAGCATCCCTAACCGAGGCATCAACATTCAAAATTTGATGATCAATAGGGGGTTTTGACCAGGTACCTTGTTTAGCCATATTTGATCCTTTCTTATTCGCTCTAGCAAAATTTAGTGCAATAGCCTGAATAGCCAGTGATGTTCTTCTACTATCCATCACCGGCTCCTCCTTCAAGATTTGTCGGCGTTGCCACCACAAATACCAGCACGTAACAGAGAAGATTTCTCTAATATTAACCGGGTCCATATAGAGGCGCTGCGTCTTATCATCACATAAAACAGCTTCAATCATTGCCGAACCCAATCTGTCAATTGTTCGGGCATGCTCTATGATTTCATGTAGTCCCAGCTCGGTCCAGATCTTTTTCACCCGTTTGCAATCAAACAATAAGTGACGAATATCTTCAGGCCCATATTTACATATATCACATTGTCCGCTACTCTTCATATGGCGATCAGCAAGGATACAGAAACAAGGAATTGAACCATTCATACATCTCCACATAAATATTTTTACCTTTGCGGGTGCTTTCAGAGACCATAGGCTCTTCCAAACCGGATTTACAACTGCCGATCCTTGTCCCCCGATCGCGGCTAGCTTACCACCATATTGTGACTCCCATTCAACATGATATGCAGACTTGACTGAGAATCTCCCATTCTTATTAAAACTCCAGGCAACAAAATCTGATAAGTCATGATGGGATAGTGGAATCTGTAGAATTCTATGGACGTCTATGCTCAAGAAATTAGCATGTAAAAGCTCCTCATCCCAAGAGCCAGTAATCGGATCGATTAGATCATTAACTCTAGTTAGAACTATATTCCTACGGGGAGTAATAATCTTACGGTTTGGGCTGTTGGGAATCCAACAATCCTCCCATATATTTATATCCATGCCATCACCCACCCTCCAGATAATCCCTTTCTTGAAAGTTTGTAGACCAGCCCATATACTTTGCCATACATAGGATGATCCTTTCTTCAAATTAACCTTTAGGATATCACTCTCCGGATAATATTTAGCTCTTAGCACTCTAGCACAGAGGGATTCACTATGCTCAATTAGGCGCCATGCCTGCTTTGCTAGAAGAGCTAGATTGAAGCAATGAATATCACGAAATCCCATACCTCCTTGTCCCTTTGGCACACACATTTTCCACCAAGCAAACCAATGCATTCTCCTCTGATTTTCCTCGTCACCCCACCAGAAGTGCGATATTGCGTCAGTGATTCCCTTGCAAGTTTGTTTTGAGAATTTGAACACACTCATCGCATAAGTTGGGATGCTTTGGGCCACCGCTTTGAGTAGAACTTCTTTCCCTCCCAAGCTCAAAATCCTTTCTTTCCAACCATTAACAAGTTTTGCAATACGATCAATAATATGTCGAAAACAATCTATCCGATCCATTCCGATCATAGCAGGCAGACCAAGGTATTTATCAGAGATACACTCTGTCATTATATTAAGGAGTTGGCATACATCTACCTTGTCTTCAACTTTTGTATTCGGACTAAAAAATATCGAAGACTTCGCTTCACTAACCAACTATCCCGATGCTTCACAATAATCATCCAGAACCGTTTTTAGGATAGCCGCATTAGCCGCATCAGCTTGCATCAACAGAAGAGAGTCATCAGCAAATAATAGATTTGAAATAGAAGGGCCGTTCCTACAAACCTGAACACCTTTTAAATTTCCTTGCTCTTCTTCATGCTTTAGGAGAGCAGACAGACCTTCGGTGCATAAAAGAAATAAATATGGTGATAGAGGATCACCCTGCCGAAGACCTCGAGTTGGTGAAAACGTTTATGATTCATTAGAATTAATTCTCACCTTATACTCCACCGAACTAACACATGCCATGATCAAATCAACCCACTGTCTAGCAAATCCCAGCCGAATCAACATGGCCTCTAGAAAAACCCATTCGACACGGTCATAAGCTTTGTTCATATCAAGCTTAATCGCACAAGACCCTTTCTTACCCACTTTCTTCCTCTTCATCGTATGTAAACACTCATAAGCAACAATCACATTGTCCGTGATAATTCTTCCGGGAACGAAGGCACTTTGATTTTCACTAATAACCTCCGGGAGCAAGATCTTCAAACGGGCCGCAAGCATTTTTGATATGACCTTGTAGATCACATTACAGAGGCTTATTGGCCTAAACTGGGTAATATTTTCTGGTGTATCAACCTTCGGAATAAGAACTATAGTGGTTGAATTCCAACCCTCAGGAATTATACCAGAATTCACTGCTATGAGAATAATCTTTGTTAACTCAGGCCCCAAAAGGTCCCAAAACCGTTTATAAAAGATTGCGTGGAGACCGTCAGGACCTGGTGCCTTCAAATCTCCAATGCTAAACAATGCTTTCTTCACCTCCTCTTCCGTATATGGCGCCATCAGGGCTTCATTCATATATGGTGTAACCACTGGTTTTACTTTCTGGACAACATCCATATTAGGTACATGAACTCCGGCAGTAAACAAATCTTTGAAATAATCAATAGCTAATTTACTTAGCTGATCGTCTCCTTCTAGGAATATTCCTTCACTATTTCTCAGCTTTTTGATAGTATTTCTCTTCTTTCTTGCCGTAGCAAAGTGGTGAAAAAAACCCGTGTTCCGGTCACCATACTTCAGCCAATTCGCACGACTTCTCTGAACCCAATATATCTCTTCTTTTTCAAGATGTTCCTCAATTAAATTTTGCACTTCTCGTTGACGATCACAGTTTGCATCAGACATAGGACTAGCCTTTAGATCTTCTAACTCTTTATTTAGCTCTTTCAACTTATTACGTGGTTCCTTCAGCACTGTACGGTCCCACATATGTAACTCCTTGTGTACTGCGGCTGTTCTGGATGCAAACTCAGCCACATGTTCAGTCCGATCCCAGGCTTCCTTTACAACTTCATGGACGTTACTCTCCTGCAGCCAGCGGGCCTCAAAGGCTTTAGCGCCCCCTGATCTACGGAAGACAACATTACCATCACCATCAGTATCAAGCAACAGATATCTATGGTCCGACTTATCATGCTCTAGGTTGGTCACTTTTGCTTCCGGGAAGAAACTATGAAACCCACCGTTGCACACAGCTCTGTCAAGTCTCTCTCTTATTCTCCTCCGTCTCCAGGTGAAAAGATCACCCTCAAATCCCATGTCCTCTAGACCACAATCAGCCAGAGTGTCGCGAAAAGCCTGCATAAAGCGAATCGGTCTCAGAGCGCCTCCTTCCTTTTCATGAGAATAGAGGATCTCGTTGAAGTCGCCAGCAACAATCCAGGGCATGTCGACAACCTGTTTAAGATTGCGAAGATACCCCCAAGACAGATGCTTATCCTCCCACTTCGGTTCACCATAAAAGCACGTCATCCTCCAAGGATTCTCGTGGGTGTTGAGAACAGCAACATCGACGAAATTTTCTTGAACATCCATCGGTTGAATTACTACAGGGGACCGCCAAAAGATCACCAGCCCCCCGCTTGCACCATCGCTCTCAAAAACCGCCAACTGATCCATACACAACTTCCTTTTCAGTT
Source organism: Poa annua (assembly GCA_026929855.1). Classification (NCBI taxonomy): domain Eukaryota; kingdom Viridiplantae; phylum Streptophyta; class Magnoliopsida; order Poales; family Poaceae; genus Poa; species Poa annua. The sequence goes on from CM049430.1 coordinate 45,244,947, forward strand.
TTTCTGCCCTAGCTTTGTTCAAATGTGATTCGGACAAGAAAATCACATCTGGCCTATGATTAACCTGGAGCGCCAATAAAGAGCGCCAGGCCGCGGTACTGGCCATACCGCGACAGTTCCATATTATTATTTTCATTGCGTCCGGTCAGCCTCATCGGAGGCCGCCGATATCTGGTTTGCAATGCATTCCTGTGCTGTCCCATCTCCTGACTTCAACTTTTTCCTATTTTTTGATTTTTGCGGTGTGAGTAGATTTCCAGTACAGTTTCCATCTGTCTCCTCTTCCTCATTGTTATGAATAATACTCCCAGCTCTATCTTCTCTAACTGAATCTGACAATACTATATCTGAATTTTTTGAGGTGTCCGGAGCAGTCTCAAGTGTTGGACGCTTCCTCAACAGGTTCTGAGCCAGCACCGATTCCTCATTGTTCATCTGATCATCTTGCACATCATTACCCATCACAGTATCTGTATCAAAGCCAGTGTTGGTGTACTCAGTATTCCAGCAATTTTGTCCTTCAGGGTCGTGGCCTCTACCTCTGCCACGGCCCCTACCACGTTCAGAGCCATTAAAAGCACCTCCAGAATCATCAAAAGAACCTCGGCCACGCCCAGAATCAGAACCACGGCCCCTCCCTCTTCCTCTCGGAGCCAGGATGAATGGACCCCATTCAAACGTTGAACCATCATGCTCTCCGGTACCGCATTCCTCATGCCAATGTCCCAACTTCCCGCAGAAATTGCAGAAGCTAGGTAATCTCTCATATTTTACCTGAAAGAATTCCGTCTTACCGCTTTTAGAGAAGCTCACAAAGCGAGTAAGTTTCTTGTTCACATCCAATTTAACCCGAACCCTAATGAACTGCCCAATGAAACCATTAGGAAGCGCAATCTGAACTTCTTGAACCTCTCCAATCCTACTCGCCATATTCTCCACGAACTTCAGATTTCTAAGAACCCCATCTGATAATTTGTGTATCTGACACCATGTTTCTAGCCGATCAAGCTTGACGTTCTCCGGATTGGAGAAACCATCGTATTCCTGAATAATAAGCGCCGATCCACGAAAATCCCAAGGGCCTTGGTGTATCGCTTTGTTCCAGTCCGCCAAGCAATTGAACTGAACAGACAACAAATTGTTGTTTATCCTTCGCCAGACCACGTCCCTTGCTGGGTTCCAGGCACCTCTCATGTCACCGATCAGAGCTCCATGGCTGTAACTCTTCTCTGTTAAAATCCTTGCGAGGGCTAGCCACTTTGGTTTTGCATCTAGATCCTCAACTTCCTCCTCCCAAACCAAGTTGTCCAGCTCGTCCTCCTCCAGATGCAAGCGCTCCAAGAGCTTGCTAGGGTCCATCTGCTTGCCACGCTGGGAACCACTCGAAGATGATTCCGCCATGAGCACAGTCTCCCGATCGCAATAGCAATCAAGGAGAGAAAGCAAACTCGTGGCGGTGGCCGCCCGAGGACTACAAACCCTAACTCGCCGAGTTGGGAAAAACTCTCTCGGCGGTGATTTTCTGTTCTGCTGTGTTGGGCCGCGTACCGGAAAAGACAAGAAAACAAACAGTGTACCGTACGAAAATTATGTTCGTATGTTTCCGGACGAGCGAGAAGAGAAAAAAAAACGAAAGAGATGTTTGGATTGGACTCGGATCTGATCACGTACGTGGAAAAGGAAATTTGATCGGAATCAGTTTTGGGCAAGAAAGAAGAGATCAGATTGGATTGGTTGCCACGTTCCGTGATTTGCAAATCCGGGCGTGTCTAGAGTTGTTTTGAATTTTCATCGTTTTCATAGTTGGCTACTCACGGTGGAAGGAAAGGATCGGAAGCATTAAAAGGTTCAGATCGGAATTAAAAGGAAATAGGAGATTTTGAGTATGATTCAGTTTCTGATTTGGTGGAATTAATCTGAACAGAAAAGAAAAGTACTGATCAGAAAAAAAATAAAAAAAAGGAAGGAGCAGATTGCTACGTCGTACAAGGTTTAGAAGGAAACTGCGGACCAGATTATTACATGGAAAGAGGCGGAAAAAAAATCCATGTTAAGGATAGTCACGTAAAAGAATATTGACTGGATTCTTCCTGTTGTTGTTTCCTCACGTGGAATTTTGCCAAGGAATTACCTCTCTCACGGAAGTTAAAAAAAAAGAAAAGGAGAATAAGAGACTGATTGGTGGACTTGAGTTATTTGGATCCTTGGTGTATAACAATTTGTGATGTTTGTTTTGTATGATGTGCCAAGTTTGTTTCAACAATTTCAGATTGTTTGTCTCCGTAAGCGTATTCAGCTGATTTGGACCCTTGGTGTATAGAAATTATCCTGTTGTGTTTAGGGTGATTTACGTGGTGCGTTTGCGTCGCAGTCGGAAAGTTGTGTGTCTCAATCAGGTTGGTGGCGCCAAACATGGAGGGCACCAAGAACAAGTCTAGCTAGCCGAGAGGGAGGATGTGGTGTGGCAGGCCGGCGAAGACTTGAGAATGAAAAAGGATCGTGGCGATGTGCAGATTTGACGCCACAAGCGCTGGAGAAGACCTTCTAGCGTTGAGGATAACACCTTTATAAGAAGGGGAGGATGATACTGGCATCGTCGGCATTATATTACTCGATTGACACGCTAGGAAATATGTAATAGTAGTATAAGTCTAAGGTGTTGTTAATTAGGACTGCGTGCCAAATATGGCCGAACCCAACCATGGGTTGGTTTGTATCAGTTTGAGTCCAATTAGGTTTATGTGTCCGAGTCGAACCGGGTTAGGTTTCAGCGGCTCCTACCCCTTTGGCCTTTATAACCAGAGGGGGTGCCACAATATTAGGGGAGTTGAGAATTATGTAGAACATTGTGGTCAAGGTTGCCTCCGTCCTAAGGGACCGGCGTGTAGACGGCGTTTCGGACATTCGTCAGTTACCTTTGGAATAAAGACAAGAGAGTTCTTGAATTGTGGAGAGTAATCTTGTGTGCGCGAAGGTTCTTGGATCTGCCAAGAGTTGTCGTGTTTTGGCGTGTTGATTCAGTGTGAGGTTCGTCGTTCGTTGTCGAGTTGCTTGCAGGATTGGCGTTCCCCATCTTCAGGCTACGTTGTTGGGAGATTTGTTATCTCGGTGGTTCTTGCGGTGAAAGATCGGGCACAACTCAAGGGATCATCGAAGTGATCCTTATTACCACCTTCATGGATATATTCTTTATTGGCTGGTGTAGCTCATAATCAGTCTTCTCTTCGATATTGTCCACGGGGTAGCGCTCCATCGGTGACACATCATCAACGCTGACATGCAACGTCGTGGAAGCCATGCTGCTTCTCCAGCAGTTAGGTGCGGGATCTATGTACATGTGTTCTCCCTCTGGACGGCTTGATATTTGCTCCTGAATCTGAGAATACATCGCAAAGAGCTGCTCGTTCTTTGCTTCCACATTCTTCAGCCGGTCTGTAGCCTGCTGCTCCCTCCTCTTCTATGCTCTCGCTCGGCTTCTATAAGTGTTTATGTTCTCATGAAACCTTGTCTTCGAAGTAACACCTTCATAGTCTCGTACGCATCCTCCGTGCTCGGGTTTTTTGAGTGCCTGTGTCAGTTCGTCGTTATCTCTATCTGGACCAAAAGTTCCCGCCTCCACCTCGGCTATTGCTGTTTCAAGATCCTTGAGGGGGGTCAACACTGCTCTCTTCGTCGGATCACGAAGAACCAACTCCCATGTTTCCATATCCAACGTCATTCCATGCGCCATTAGGAAATTTCCTGCTCTTTCGGTCACTTTCTCTGAACCTGGAGATAGCCCTTTTGCCATAATTTCAGCCTTAAGTTTATCCCACTTAGTCCTGGCAGTCCCATAGCCACCTGTCCCCAGATTATGATGATATTTCTTCAGCGCGGCATTATCCGCGTTCTTTTTCGACCGTTCTATAGCTTCTTCTGAATTTTAGTAAGACTTGAAATCATCCCATTGAGCACTTAACCTCTCTTGAGTTCCCTTGAACTCAGGAGTAATCCTCCCGCCCTTGACATAAGTTGGCCACAATCTTTTCTTGTGGTTACAGAATTGTGTGGCCATCTTCTTAAGGATCCACGACTTCACTTTTTCCATCATGGCCTTTGTTTGCTCCTGGGTGTCCATCTTCGGCAGAGTGAAATGTGATATCAGATTCTCCCAAACAGATTTATTTAATTCGTCAGAGACAAAACTTATATTGTCGGCTCTTGCTGGCTTATTCCATTCTCGACAGGTGATGGGGATCATATCCTGAACAAGAACTACTGCTTTATTTGTAAATGTTGTCACACTCTGATACGTCCAAAACGTATCTACTTTCCCGAACACTTTTGCTATTGTTTTACCTCTAATTTGTGTGTTTTGGATGCAACTAACACGGACTAACGTTGTTTTCAGCAGAATTACCCTGGTGTCTCCTTTTTGTGCAGAAATATCGACTTCGGAGAGAAAGACTAAAATCCAACCAAAAGTTATTTTCCATCCGAGAGGGACCAGGAATCACGAAGACCAAGCGGAGAGAAGGCCCGAGGCCACCACGCCACCTGCTGGTGCGGGTGGGCCCTGGCCGCGCCAGCATGCGATATGGCCCACTCGGCCGCCTCCTCGCGGCTACTTAACCCTTCAGACCATAAAACACACGGGGGTTAGCCACTTTTCCAGAGAACACGCCCGTGCGCCGCCGCCATCGCGAACCCTAGTTCGGGGACCAGAAGTCTCTGTTCCGGCACCTTACCGGGACGGGTAATCGAAGGGGATCATCGCCATCGTCATCTCCACAGCCTCTCCATCAACCATCCAAGTTTCCCCCGTCCATGCGTGAGTAATTCACCGCTGTAGGTTTGAGGGGATGGTATGGAGTGGATGAGATCACTCATGTAATATCTGTAAGATTGTTAGGGCATGGTGCCTAGTATCTGTTATCGGTGTTTTACGTCATTGTTGCAACTTGTTATGCTTAATGCTTGACACTAGGCCCCGAGTGCCATGATTTCAGATCTGAACATGTTATTGAATTATGATGATAATTATTGTTTTGGATCATATCTATTTGTTGTATACACATGTTATTGTCCAGAACCGATGGCCCCAAAGTGACAATAATTAGGATAACCGGAGGGAATGACTATGATGTGAGGATCACATGTATTCACGGAGTGTTAAAGCTTTGCTCCGATACTTTATTAAAAGGAGTACCTTAATTGCCAATAGTTTCCCTTGAGGCCACGCTGCAAGCGGTCTGGCAGGACAAAATATGATGTGCAAGTTTCGCATTGCGAGCACGCACAACTAAATTGGAATACATGCTTATGATTAGTTTATGCCTGGATGTTTTATATTATTTATCTGCAAATGGCTATGCTATGTTATTACATGAATTATCTCGTCCATGCAACGCTCGTACATCCGTCGCTATGCCTACAATATTTTAATCCTGCTGTCTACTTCAATCACAATCGTTGTCTTAATTCTCCTGCTACTGTTATTTCACTAATGTCTCTGCACTAAAACTGTTGCTAGTGATAATCTTCCTCGAGCAAGTCTATTCACAGGTGCAGCTGATCTGACAAATCATCTATTAAAGCTTACAAATATTCTTTGGCTCCCCCTTGTGTCGAATCAATAAATTTGGGATTTACTTCCCTCGAAGACTGTTGCGATCCCCTATACTTGTGGGTCATCAAGCCTATTTTCTGGCGCCGTTGCCGGGGAGCATAGCTTTATTTACAAGACGACCTAAGTGTGATATTGTTTACTGGAATTTATTCATCATGGGAAAAAATGCTGATAAGAAGTGTTGAGTAAGCTTGTTACACCGCCACAACCTGAACGTTCTGTTACTACTGCTGAATCTGAAGTTACTTATGATGATGATTCTACTGTTCTTGATGAAACTGGTTCATTAGGTCCCTTTTTAGATGCTACTATTGCTAAATCTAAACAAATTGAAAATGCTGAAATTCCTAATGAAAATGCTGAAACACCTATTAATTCGCCTGAATTTACATGTGATATTGATGATGAGTGTGATGATATGTATGTGAATCTTGATGATGCTCTTGTTAAAGAAATTAATGCTATGAAAGATGCTAGTGCTTGTGAAAAACTTGTTGAAAACGTGTTGTTAAATATAAATTATCTCCTGATGCTAAATTTGCTACATCTCCTATAAACATAAAAGATAAAGATTATGATTTCTCTCTTTATTTGTCTCATATAGCTATAGTTGAAAGAGAACCTTTCCGTGGAACTGAAAATGAAAGTGTTGTAAAACATATGAATGAATTGTCTAATTTAAGTGAAATATTTGCTGAAGACATTAAAACGCGCACTTACTTTGTTGCTAAAATATTTCCTTTCTCATTAAAAGGAGAAGCTAAAACTTGGTATAATAATTTATCTCCTGGTTCCATCACTAGTTCTAAGGGTTTTCTTGTTGCTTTCTTTCAAAAAAATTCCATGCTAGTGCTCAACATGATGCTTTGCTAAAAATCTATAATTTTAATCAAGAAGAGGATGAGAAATTGCCCAAACCTTGGACACGCTTTTGTTGCATCTTGAGGGGCAGCCGAACCATGATTTGGAAAAAAATGATCTACTTGATATATTTTATAGTGGACTAACTGCTGAATCTAGGACATACCTGGATAGTTTTGCTAGTTGAGTTTTTGGGAAAAGGACTGCCGAAGCAGCTGAAGAATTATTGGCTACAATATGCAAGAATAATGATGATTGGGATATTCCTGAATCTATTCCAACACCTCCACCAACACCGAAGAAGAGAGGTATGAGTGAATTAAATGAAGAAACAATGAGGGAAGCTAAAAGATCTCTTCAAGAAAGTGGTATTAAATCTGAAGATGTGAAGTATTTACCTCCTATTGAAGAATTATGTAAGCCTATACCTCCTCTAACCGTTATTGAGGTACACTCTCTCCAAAAGTTTGATGATAGAGATATTTCTTACTCTAAACCTCCTGCTCAATGATTTGATGAATTTGATGATTTTATTGTTAAGCAATGCAATTTTAATACAGGAATAGAGAATCATTTAATGAAAGATTCTCATGCTATTAGTGATTTACATGATATTGTTGATAGAACTGCTAATGATGTTAAAGTGCTAATTAAACATTTTCATATGGTTCAAACTCAAATATATCAACTCACTAAAGTGCAAAAAGAATTGCTAGTAAACAACTCTATTGCTAAAGAAAAATTTGTTTGTGAAGTAACAACTAGAGGTGGTAAATCTACTCAGGATCCTTTGTATCAAGAAGGACACGATAAAATAATTGAACAAGATTCTCAACGAGTGAATGAACCTAGTATTCATTCTAGGAAAAAGAAAAGGAAACATAAAACTGTTGTAGAATCCTCTGAACCTATTAATGGTCCTAATAGTATATTTGTTTCTGATGCTGAAACTGAAAGTGATAATGAACACAACAATGATAATGCTAATGACAAAGATACAAATGCCAATTCGGATCAGGAAGAAATAGAGGAAGAACCTGAAAAACATGCTAAAAAGTACACTAAAGAAGATTTTATTGGTAAGAAACATGGTAATGAAAGAGAATCTTGGGTCCAAAAACCAATGCCTTTTCCTGCAACCATTATATAAAATTTTGTGATTGGTTGAAACCATTGTTCTTACAAATTCCTTTGACTGATGCTATTAAGTTGACTCCTTATTCTAAATATATGAAAGATATTGTGACTAACAAAAAGAAAATTCCTAATGAGGAAATATCTACTATGCTTGCTAATTACTCTTTTAATGGTAAGGTTCCATAGAAGCTTGGTGATCCAGGTATACCAACTATTTCTTGCTCTATCAAAAATAATTATGTGATTTGGGAGCTGGAGTTAGTGTTATGCCTTTCTCTCTTTACAAGAGACTTCAGCTTGATAAATTGATACCTATTGATATGTCTTTGCAAATGGCTGATAAATCTACTGCTGTTCCTGTTGGAATTTGTGAGGATGTTCCTGTCCAAATAACTACCAATTGTTTAATTATGACTGACTTTGTTGTTCTTGAAATGCCTGAAGATGATAATATGTCTATTATTCTTGGAAGACCTTTTCTAAATACTGCAGGGGCTGTTATTGTTTGCAATAAAGGAAAAATTACTTTTAATGTTCATGACAAGGAGCATACTGTTTATTTCCCCAAGAAAGTTGATAGAATGTCTGGAGTTAATATAATTACTAATTTGAGGTCCATTAGAGTGGGAAGTATTGATTGCCCATATAAAGAAGAATTCAAAACTCTCATGATTGGATCCATACCAATTCATTATAAGGTAACATGAGTGTCTCATATGGTTTAAAATCTTTCATGTCATATAAAATTCATTTGGTGGCAAGACTTGATCAACCTTGTTAACAAGTGCATTTTAAATGCATAAAGAAGCTAAACAATTTCATTTCTCTCATCCTTGTTATACCTACTATAATATAACCTAGTTTGCAATGTTTAGTTGAATTTTTTATTAGAAAATAATTTTTCAGTATTGAATTTAATAATGCAAAAGACCAGAAAATGAAAATAATAAAGTTTCTCAGAAAATTAATTTTTTATATGAAAAATATTTATTTTCGAGGAGGTACCTAGAAGTGCCAGAGAGCCACCAGGGGGACCCCCAGGTCAGCCATGTGGCCGCGCCAGCTGGTGGTGTGGGGCCCACAGCCCCCCACTTGCTCTCTCTCCTTCCCCTGCCTCGCTCTTCCCCGAAAAATCACTTTTGGATAGATCAGACTCGTGTTCTCGCTGCTCATCTCCTGGGATTTCGATCACCACATTCAGCCAATTTCTGTTGCTGAAATTTGGTGCATCTCCTCTCCGGTATGTGACTCCTCCGAATATCCAAGTATAATTTTGTTTAATGATGTATATATGAAGTATTTTTCTGCTGTAGATATCTTGTTTAGTGAGTTTGAATGCTTGTTCTAAGTTAAAGAAAACAGTTTTTATGCATGCTTAATCTTCTAGCAAGTCATTATAGTGGTTTCCCTTCATTTAGTTGGCTAAAAATCGATTTTTATGATGATTGTTGAAAATTTAAGAAAAGGAAGATGAATAACCGTGACTTTGATGAGGTGTTTGAGGAAGATTAACATAGGAGGACAAGGCGTCCAAGGGCTGCTACTTGTGTTAGGCAGTCTTACAACGAGGAGATCATCGCACCGACGATCGGAGATGAGGGGGATGTAGGAGACCCACACGCCGCATCTTACCCTTGTTATGCTTTCCTTAGTGCTGCAGGTCTACTCGAGGACTTCCAGACTCTCGTTGAGAGAGTGGGCTTGACCACCTACATGAGGGATGAGAGGCCACAATACTATTGGCTTACCAAGACTTTCTCGGAATCCTTCACTTTCAACACCAAGTCTTTTGCAAAGGCTATTTCTTCAAGATTTATGATATGCCTTGTAGCCTAACCTTGCAGGAGTTTTGTGGGATAGTTGGTACAGAGAACAGGGGGACAACAGTGAGGATCGTCGCGAATCCACCGGAGTTTGCCCAAACCTACCAAGAGGTGACCGACAATGACACCCGCTCCGTACATCGCGGCAAGATAAGGAACATTCCATTCCCTGCCATCAAGTATTTTGTTTACTATCTTACTACTAGTGTGCTTGGTAGGGAAAACACTAGCAATGTTTCTAACTTGCAACTTGCATTTCTTTCGGGTGCCCTTAAGGGTGAATTCCCGTATAACCTTGACTCTTTGATTGCTCGCTGTAACATCCCAATATTTTGGAATGTTTAAAAATCACTAAAAATTTAAACTCTCGTTTCGATTAAAATATAACATTAAAATCATAAGAAAACCAACCATAAAAGACTTCATAGCATCTTCCAAATTGTTTATTATTTCAAATATCTCAAGTAATCACTATTTTCAAAACTTGCTTCAAGTTAAACATTTTACTATCCATTGTTTCTCTAAAACCTTAATTTATAATTTGCCAAATGGTTTTCATTCTTTTACCTGAGTTAAAACATAGTTTTGGAAAACATATCTTTAAAACTTCATAGATTTTATAATTATTGATTTGTCCAAATAGGCATTTCATTAACTTAATTATTTTCATCAATTTGTAAAACATAAAATGATTTTCATGAATATGTTCAACATAAGAAATGAAATAAGTCTAGAATATTTTCCAAAAGTATTTTATGGAGTTTTCAAATGATTTATCGAAATATAAAACTTAATGGTGCACAAAATATTTTCAATTAAAAATTAATACATTCTACTTCTCTTTTCATTTCAAATAGTTGGGTTATGTTATTAATATTATACTAAAGTAAAAATGATTTAATATTGGAAAATGAGTTTAATTAACTTACTTTCAAACTTATATAAGTGTTGTATTTTTTTATAAATTTTATTTAGTCAAAAAGAAAATTATTTAAGACCATATTTTCAAATTTGACATATAGTGTCAAATTTGCAATTAATCAATATTTCAAAATTATGATGTTTGAAAAGTGTTCAAAACTTAAACACAAATGTTTTAAAAAAATATACGAATTTTATGGTTTTTTAGAACTTTGTTTGAGTGAATTTGAACACTTAAAACTAAAGTTATAAAAGAATTAAGATAAACCGAAAATAGAAAATTAAAGGATAAAAAAACTGTTCGACCCTGCCAAGCCGGCCCAACATGGGGCAGTGCCATAGTCTTCCTCTTTTTTCCCTTTTTGCTTTTATTATTTGTTTTCTTGCTGGGCAGAATCTTGACCCATGTAAACCGAACGAACTGGTCATCTTCCTTGAGCGAGCGTACGAGTTCGTGCGTATCGGAACTAGTAACAGAACATGGCGTTTCTCTTCCTCTTCAATTTCCCCATCAATTTTGTGGCTGTTTCTCCCCGACTTCAACACGAAAGTTACTCCATATTGGATGGGATTTCCATCCTGGAAGTTTATTTCCAAATTCATTGCCTTAAACATGCACACTGACCTTGTGAACCGAATGCCACCCATCGACATTCACGTCCCGATGTCTCTGCTCAGACCATCTCTTAATAAATCGAGCACGTCACTTTGTGCCCCTCTTCTTTCTCCCTCATTTTCATTCTCATACTTTTCCTAAAGGATGCCTATACAGATCGCACCAACCATGCCAAACTCAGCCCCAAACCGAGATCTTTGTCAGATCTTGTCTTCTACCATGATTCCCTCCACAATTCCTTGCACCAGTTGATTACCATCATCAAGGCCTTCGTCCAGGACATGGTGTTACACCATTTATTTGTAGTTGGTCGCACCACCACGAAGCCTGAGCAACGTTGTAGCCTTACGCAATATCCCGACGAGGTGAGACCTTGCCATGCCCCATGATGATGTCCTGCGTGATCTATGTGTCTTCCTGCATTTTTATTTAATTTTTACCAATTATCCCCGCATGCCAAATCCTCGAGAACGCGCTCGACCGAGAGCGTCATCCGTCACGCTGTCCAGGACGCAATCGACGACACCGACCACACCATGTCCTTCGTCGTATCAACTGCATCACGGTGTTTTCTTCGTCTGTGTGCACATCTATGACAAGTTCATCAACTACTTCCCGGAGCCCGTGTTTGACTGTCAAGTTAGACCAACTCATCTAACCGCGTCATGTTCTCTCTACGACACCGACGCTATTCGTTCTTGTTGGTGAGCCTCTCAAAATAGTCTAACCATACTCGTTTACTATTTCTAATGTGTTAGATGAGACCACCATATTATGGCCAAACAAATAATTTTGGCCTTACAACCCAAGTGTCAAAACCTTTTATTTTTTGGATTTGATTTTGGACAGATTTAAGGCAAATTTTAGAAATTCATATCAATTCAACCGTAACTCCGTTTTCAATGTTTTTGTTGTCTATGGATTCGTACGAATGTGTAGAATATAGTGGTACAATAAAAAAAATTTAGACGTGCACCAACATGTTAATGACATAAACATGTAAACAATTATTTTAGTTATAGTATTCATTCTATAAGTTCAAATTTTGTGTATAAAATATCCTTGGAAATCCTCTGGCTTGTAGAATACTTTGGTTCTGTTGATTTACTTTTTTTGAGTAGTCTAAATTTATTTAAATTGCAAATAAGCAATTTGAGTAAATTTGCTATATTTTTTATTTTATAAATCCAATTTTGGCAAATAAAATAGTTTTAGGAACCTTAAAATATGTGTAGTTTTATGCCTCTATTATAAAATATTTTTGAGCATTATTTTGATGGTTTAAAAATCAGGGGCTTAATTTGAGTATTTTTGTTATACATAAATCCTAGAAATAATGTTAATATGTTTGTTTTTGCAAAATGTCACAAACTTTATCTTTTGTCCAGTAATATTGTTTATAAGTTTTGAATAAAATTTTAATTATAGAAAAGAATTAAAACTGGTGTGAAAATATTTAGAGTGCCTTAACTATGTTTTTAATGTAATTAAGTTGTGTTATAAGCCTTTTAAGACCATTAAGTTTGATTTATGTGTTTTTGACCAAATTAATGTGTATTAAGTTTCTACTAAAAACCAGCCCATTTAAAACTTGTTAATCATCACAATAATTCTTTTTGCATATCCAATTAAGTGATACCACTTTTTGTGTAAATCTTGTTTTGTATTTTTAACTTTGCATGTTTTGTGTTGTTGTGTGATTGTTAATGGTTATATGATTGCTATATATAGATTGAACAGAGAGCCACGTTGTTCCTCGTTGAACAGAGTGTGTGAGCAACTATGACTTTCAAAGGCAAGTGGCACACGCATAAACTTCCTAGTATTTTTCTATGCATGAGTAGATTATTTTTCTATAAGCATGTAAAGGATAGTATTGCTATGCAAGACATGTTTAGACTCCCTTATTCATGTGTCTAGATTCCTATACATTACTTAGTAGAATTTTTTATGCTATGCAAAACTATTTTTGATGAAAAGTTAAATTTTACTAAGTTAAGAATGAAACACCTAGGTGGAATTGCTTGCTTGGCAGTATGAGTTGAGTGTTGTCCCCGGGGGTTTTACCTGTGGGATATTCACTTGTGGATGGCCACCCAGGAACAGAGGAATCTGAAGAACTCCGAGTGAAGATTGCTTCCCGTGCAGCCATTGCCAATGTGGGCTCTGGCTTGATCAACTAAGTTGCGTGGACTCCCCCTGGCCTGATAGGTGGTGGTAGTGGTTTGTAGTTGGAGCGCGTCAGGCCAGCATGGGGAGGAAAAATGCTTCTGAAAGATCTCGTCTCATTCTTCTCCTTTTCCTTAACACTTCCAGAGTGTATAGGATAGTTTTGGTTGAATGGGTACAATGGTGAACGTGCACAACCTCTACAGAGTTAAAATCTAAGTACTTAGCTGTCAGACCCTGAATTTAGGCTACACAAACAAGACGTACCGTTTGGTCCACACAACTAGGAGCATACTGGGGATTACCAATCCTAGAGAACAGGCAGGCCTGACTCGGAATGGATCATCGGCCGACAGCTCCTAGTGATCCCAACGTCACGTATGTCTCACGATTGCGCACACAAGAATCCAAAATCCTACCAACTCGTATACTTCCAACATACACACATGGTATGCGAGTCAGATTGGAAACATAATGGAAATCAAAGGATAAACCTAAGACGCAAAGAAAGGAAATAAGTATCAAAAGCTCTCACTGAGCAAATATAGCGAATATCACAAGCAGAGGACACATGTCCCAACATTACATCATGCAGCGGAAAACATGCCGGTCTGAGTACAGACAAGAAGCAAAGGGCACAAGGCCGAAACGAAAAGAGAAGACCCATCCACGCGGTCCACCAGGAAGAAGCCCAGGGGAACTCTAACTACTCGTCGTAGATCTCGTCATCGAACTCCACGTAGTAGCCACCCACCTGGTCGTACGAAGAATCCTCGACTGCAGAGAAAATCACAACCCGCGAATGGGTCAATACACCAGAGCGTATCGAACAAGCTAAATCTAACAAGTTACAAAACTGAAGACTCCCAAAGTATGGGGTAGGTGGACTTAGCGGCAGCAGCACTAGCAACCTAATAGAGACAAGCTATAACTTCCGTCTAATTAGAGAGTGATAAGAGAGCGCATAAGTAACCATCTACAACTAACACCAATCATAACCCATTCTCGGATTAACCCTCTCAACCAAGTATGAGGAAGCAATTCAGGAATACTCACACGTTAACAGTTTTAGTTACCATTTATTGTGTAATTCTATATTACTAGTCCAGTTAATCAACAATGATTAGGTGTAAATTGTCTATGATCTTATTAGCCAGCATCATCACCAAGTCCATAACCGTGGACACGGCTCATCGATAAGATTATACCCTGTAGGGGTGCACTACTGTACCCATACTCGCATGATCAACCCAGTCAAAGACATTTAGGCCTCTCAACTCGACTCATTCCTTCACTACAGCAAGTCAAAATGCCACCCATATGAGTTGTTACCCGCGTCAGGAGTCCGGCCGAATATCAATCGCGGACTCATTAGTTTGCGACTACGCCGCCGTGCGGCTCAAACCATAGTAGGAACTGTCCGCTTCGCGTCGTACCACCCCTGTATGACCCCACATGTCACATAACCTCTCATCAATCATCATCATGCATATGCATATGAGCAAATGGAAAACCCAAACTACTTGCGGCACATGGACAAGCTGAAGATCCGTTCAAAGTCGGGGGGGCTCCATCGGACCACCGACAAGTGGCTAGTGCGCTCAAAATTGGTTCCGAGGACAAGATATGAGTTCCTAGGACGACACTTAGCAGAACAAAGCACCTCGCAAGGCCTTCCGCCGGTGCCTTATCATTTAATTATAGTACCCCACATAAGATAGCAGTTTATTAAAATAGAACAATCTATCACACTAAGCATGTGGAATAAATGACATACGGACAACTCGCACAACCAACTCTAAGCATGCACTACGACTCGCAAAGGCCAATAGGTAAACATGCAAGGGGTTATAGGTTGTGGGGATAAAGCTGTATAGGCTGCAGGATAAACATGTGATGGGATCGTAATTCAAGAATCGAATACTAGGGTAGCAGAGATCAACGACAAGAATGAAAACCAAACAGCCATGTAACATTTTAGCAGAAGCTTGCCTGGCAGCTCGTGGCCCGGCACTAAAGCTGGAACCTCAGGGACGGAAGTACCGGCAGCTGACACGTCGTCGTCTACCCAGAGATGAGCAAAACACAGACAATAGGAAACATAATCAGTACATAGAAATGCACAAACAATTGATGGTGCAATATGCTATGCGATAATTAGGTCACATAAAAACGGGGATGAAATCCCGGCAATTAATTATGGTGCAAATTATTTATCTACACTTCAAGTTAAATGTTCATTAACATGGCAAGACATATCATAGCTGATATGATCACATTAAATGGAATTAGGGCATTATATATTTATTACCCCACACATTCCATATTTAATTATTTAGTTGCATTTTTTAATTTAAACTAAGCAATAAAAATTAAATGATGCAAATTGCATATGAATGTCATATTAAAGTTCATTGCATTTTCTGATATTAAAACATATAAAGATTATTTTATTTGGAGTTATGGATTAAAAGTTATTGCATTTTTAGTGTTAGCGGTGTTTCTGTAATTGTCCAGGGACATATCCGTGATAGAAACGTACTGGGAGGGCTCTGTGCAGAAAACAGAGATAACAGGGGGTTGAGCACAAAGATCCAGGTCTGAATCTGGATCTGGCCTTTTGCACCGCGTCTGGGCTAGCCAGTGCAGCTGCCAGGCGGGCCCAAGCCACGCTGGCGCGCGCGTGTGCGGTGTGGTTCCCGCGGTCGCTGACCCGCGGGCCATGCCTGTCAGTGCGTGGATAAACAAAAAAGGCCTTTTTCAACGAGGCCGAAAGGGATTGAACCCGGGTCGCGCGCGTGGACGGAACGACGATGTTAACCAGTAGAGCTCGGTGTGTGTTGTTGAATGATACCGCGATGCACTGAATTTAACACGACTCCAACTTGCTTAGACTGACGAAACTGAAGCCAAAACTGACTGTCGAAACTTAACTGAAGAAAAACCGAGCAGTGCGTGGCGGCGGGGCAGAACGGACGCCGGGGACCGATTTGGGGCGGCGGCGCTCGCGTGCGTGTGTCCGTGGTCGTGCAGAACGTGTGGTGATTCTATTTTTCTCTCGGGCTCAAAGAAGGAGGAGTGGGGTGTCCTCGTTCGTGCTCAACAGGTTCGGGGCCGTGCGTGTCCGCGGCGTACTCACCGGCGCCGGCGCAAATCACGACGAACCGAGGCAAAATGGAGGGGAAAGGTGAGGGGATCGCGGCGACTCACCCCGGGCAGCTCGGTGGCGAGAGGCGAAGGACCGGGGAGGACGGAGGCGACCGGACGGTGCTCGGGGAGGCGACGGAGTACGCGGCGTTGTGGGGGAAGGAGAGGAAGAAGCGGCGCGTCCCGGAAGCGCTCGGTCCGTCGGTGGCGTCGAGGATGTAGAGGAGGGAGTGGAGAGTCTGGTGACGAAGTAGCAGGGACAGAGGAGCATGGTCACGCCGGCGGCGAGCTCGGGCGATTCTCGGTCATGGCGACGGCGTAGCGGGTGCGGAGCGTGCGGCGGCGGGGGCAAAGGGAAGATTATCTAGCGTTAGGATTCCACGGCGGCCCCTCGGCTTAGGAAGGAGAGGAACAACAGTGGGGCGAGCTGTGGGGGCGAGCTGCAGTGGGGGAGCCATGGCGACGACGTGGAAAGCGTCTGCGTCTCCTTCGTCCCTACAGGGACGAAGAGCAGGGCAGGCCAGAGTTGGGCCTCTTCGCCCAGGTGAGCCCTTTTCCCTGTTTTTCTTTCTTTTATTTTTCTGGTGTTTTTTATTTTTTTATGATTTTTGTAGTTTTAAAACAAAATAGAAAAGAAACATGATAAAAACTTTTGGACAATTTTTAATAGTTTCAAAATAGTCAAGTTAAATTACTGGTTTGATTAATTGTAAAGATTTTGAAACTTCATAATTTGAAATTGCATTTGAATATAAATAAGGAATTTGAATTTGAAAGCAATTTATTTAATTAAATGCAAACACAAATGGAATAATGTCATGATGACAAGCTTTATTACACAACAAGCACAACATTTTTGGTAGGTCTACACTTGGGATATTACATTAGCCGTGTGACGAGGGTGTAACTCGACAAATCACAGGGTTATGCACCCCGGGTTGATTGAGGGGGAGAGAGAAGAGCGTTGGTGATCACGACGACTGACAAACGGCGATTTTACCCAGGTTCAGGCTCTCGGAGGATAACACCCTACTCCTGCTTGTCTGTTATTGATGGCGAGTTGCGATTACAACGGCGGCGAGATTGCGATCTCGCTAGGGTTTGTGGTGGTGGCTGTTGGCGTGTCCTCTAGGACGAGCAACCCTCCTGGTTTTATATGTAGCACTAGAGCAGAACATGCCAATGGTCCCGGGCCGTGTGGGCTATTTGTCCCGGGCACGCTCCCGGGACAACGTGCTCGGGACAAATAGCGTGGCTTTTTGTCCCGGGCACGTCACGACCCGGGGCCAATTGGGGGGCACGTGGCCACGGCAGCCAGCTTTTTTACCGGCTGCTATTTGTCCCGGTTCATATTACGACCCGGGACAATAGTGTTTTCTGTTTTTTTTCCTATTTTATGTTTTGATTCCCATTTAATTTTCTGTTTTTCTTTTTCTTTCGTGTTTTCTGTTTTACTATTCTTGTTTCTCACTTAGCCACACACTTAATTATCCACTAACTCACACACTTCATCACTACACACTATTCTTAAGTCAAACTTCCCGTTCGGTCACCCTTCCTCAGACTACTCCAACCCTAGCACGCTTAACATTTAGGTTCCTTTCAAATTATATACTAAGAGAGAACTGAGAACTTACTGATATTAATATCTTATCAATCATATTAACCACCCGGTCATCATGTTATACTTTTTCATTACTTGTACTATAAAAATTAAGTTGAATAAACAACAATGACTATAGAATAATAATAATATTGTAATAAATAATGATAAAATTAATATTACTTTATTTTTGACTTTTTCATTTACTATGGAATAATTCGTATCTTTAAAACCTTAATTCAGAATTCAACAAATAAATGTCTAAATTGATCAAAAAACTTAGAGGATTTCAAATATGACATCCAAATCATCTTTTGCACTACAGAAACATAGATAGCCATGGTGACCATTTTGATCGGTTTTACGGCAAAATAAAATGATAAAAATCTCAAAAAACAATATCATTTGGCATGAGGTCCTTATACGTGTACTAGTTGCTATGAAAAATGATAAACTTTATTTTCACAAAATTTCCAAAAAAAGCTTCACAAAAAGGTCTTTCATCTATAAACATCTAGAAGTTTCAAGCCAAATGATCAACTTATGGTCATTTCCACAACATAATTTGTGATAAAGATCTCATATTGCACAAATAGGTGCATATTGGAATAAGAAACTATCATGGTACTTTTTTGTGAACAAAGTACAAAAAATATGATGTCAAATGACACCCATTTAATTTTCATGGAAACCAGTACACATATGATGGATAATCCTCAAGTATTAGGTTTTTTCTTGATTTCTATCTAATTTCACCTAGTTAAATGAGTTTATGTCGACTATTTGAAAGTAATTCAAATTTAAACTATAATTATTTGATAGTTAGGTTTTAATGATTTTTTGAAAAATAATTTTAAGGTACACAACTATTGGTTATATCACATAAATAAAATGATAAACATCTCAAAAAAAGATATCCTTTGGTATGGAGTCCTTATATGTGTACGACATTCCATGAAAAATGATAAACTTGATTTTTGATAAAATTTGAAAAAAGTATTCACAAAAAGGTCTATCATCCATAAACGTTTAGAGGTTTCAAGCCAAATGATCAGTTATGGTCATTTCCACGACATAATTTATGATACAGATCTCATATTTCACAAATAGATACGTATTGGTATAAGAAATGATCATGCCAAAGAGATTCTTCAAATTATTTTCATAAATATCATTTTCCATTTTTTAAGTGAAAAAAATGACTTGTTTTGTAAACAAAGTACAACAAATATGATGAAAATGGCACCTATTTATTTTTCATGGAAACTAGTACACATATGATGGATAATACTCAAGTATTAGGTTTTTTCTTGATTTCTACCTAATTTCGCCTAGTTAAATTAGTTTATGTCGATTATTCAAAAGTAATTCAAATTTGAACTGCAACTATTTGATAGTTTGATCTTAATCTTTTGGAAAAATCAGTTTAAGGTACACAACTATTGGTTAAATCACAGACACACTAATAATTTTAGAAAATCTTACCTCTTTTAATGAATAGTCATCACGACCATTTTGTTCGTTTTAACGGAAAAAATGAAATAAAATGATAAACATCTCAGAAAAGGATATCCTTTGGCATGGGGTCCTTATATGTGTACTAGTTGCCATGAAAAATAATAAACTTGATTTTTGACAAAATTTGAAACGAAAGTCTTCACAAAAAGGTCTATCATCTATAAACATTTAGAAGTTTGAAACCAAATGATCAAGTTACGGTCATTTTCATGGTATAGTTTGTGATACAAATCTCATATTCCACAAAGATGTGCATATTGGTATAAGAAACAATAATGCCAAAGGGATTCTTCAAATCATTTTCATAAATATCATTTTCTATTTTTTATGTGTGAAACATGACTATTTTTGTGAGCAAAGTACAAACAATATGATGAAAAATGGCACCCATTTAATTTTCATTGAAACTAGTACACATATGATGGATAATCCCCAAGTATTATGTTTTTCCTTGATTTCTACCTAATTCCGTCTAGTTAAATGAGTTTATGTCGATTATTCGAAACTAATTCAAATTTGAGCTACAACTATTTGATAGTTTCGTCTTAATCTTTTGGAAAAATCATTTTAAGGTACACAACTATTGGTTATATCACAGAAATATTGATAATTCTAGAAAATCTTACCTCTTTTGATGAATAGTCATCGCGACTATTTTGATCGTTTTAATGAAAAAAATAAAATAGAACTTAAACATCTCAAAAAAGGATATCATTTGGTATGGGGTCCATATATGTGTACTAGTCGCCATAAAAAATGATAAACTTGAATTTTCACAAAATTTGCAACGAAAGTCTTCACAAAAAGGTCTATCATCTATAAACATTTAGAAGTTTCAAGTCAAATGATCAAGTTACGGTAATTTTCACCATATAGTTTGTGATACAGATCTTGTATTCCACAAATAGGTGCACATTGGTATAAGAAACAATCATGCCAAAGGGGTTCTTCAAATTATTTTAATAAATACCATTTTCCATTTTAAGTGCAAAAAATGTCTTCTTTGTGAACAAAGTAAAAAAAATATGATGAAAAATAACACAAATTTAATTTTCATGGAAACTAGTACACATATGATGGATAATATACAAGCATTAGGTTTTAAATTGATTTCTACCTAATTTCGTCTAGTTAAATGAGTTTATGCTGCTTATTTGAATCTAATTCATATTTTTCAAATTATTTGTGATAAAAACTCATATTCTACAAATGAGTGCATCTTGGTATAATATAGGATGGGAGCCTATTTGATAAAACTATAGGATGGGAGCCTATTTGATAAAACTATAGGTTTTTAACTATAGGATGGGAGCCTATTTGATAAAACTGTTTTATGGAGGAAAACCTGAGTTGCTGGGAGCAATCAGCGGGAATGAAATATTTTATGAAAACCCGAGATGCTGAGAGCATTCGGAGATGTTGCGAAAACCCGAGCTGCTGGGAACAGTCGGAGATGGAGGTTTAATTTCGAAGTCCCTGCTGCCGCCTGAACAATTAACCCGTGCAACCACACTACCTGACATGGGTAGGGCTTAGCCGGAAGCTTGTCTGTCTTAGTGTTGGGTCTCTCATACTTTCTATGAGGGCTGGGCCCTCGAAGCCGGGTTGTCGTCCGGAAGAGACAATACACTGTTGAGGACCAACAGCCGGACGATTACGACAGGTCTCCTGACGTGGCGGTGTGGCGTCCCGAGGAAAGACCAAGAGGTCTAGTGGAGCACACGGTGCCGAGGAGAACAAACCTACCGGGAGGCCCCGATACTAGGGTGGTCATAGTGGAAAGTTTTGATCGTGTTATCCGGACCCCCGCATGCAGTCGTATGACAGGCCGTGGCAGACGCGGCGGAATAACTGATAGGTGTGGGTAAAGTGTGCAACCTCTGCAGAGTGTAAATCTATTCGAATAGCCGCGTCCGCGGTCATGGACGGTTGGAAAGGCCCCACTGGGCGTCTGGAGAAAGAAGTTGTTTTATGAAGGAAAAATATTTATGTGGAAATCAGGAGGTACCTGGGAGGTACGGAATTTGGGGGAGGATGATTGGTCTCGGGGAGACAATCAGTCCAATCTCAAGGAAGGAAAAAGGGGTATCCCCATCCTAGTGTTTTTAAAGGTTTTACAAAAGAAAGTTTTGAACTTGGATATGTCCTTGCTATATCTAAGAGAAGAGAATTATATCTCTAAATGTTTTTCTTCACCAAAGATATAGAGATGCCGTATTCTCTATGTCTAAAATCATGGTATTCGAAAACTGAGCCCTATAGTCGTATGTATAGCAGCCATCCCAGTTTTCCAAAAGCGTTTTTCTTGCATTATCATGAGAATTTAAAACTAAAGGTGCTCTTGCGAGTACGTAATTGTACTCATGTGGCTCTGTCCGTGGATATTCAAATGTCCAGATTTCAATGAGGAGGCTTGCATCGAGGAGGAGGTGTACGACGACGACTTCGCCACCTAGCTGTCACCGGTCAACTGCACTTGTGGGAATTTGCGCTCGGAGATGTTAAGAGCCGTCGCTAGCCACGAGCTTCCGCTATCGTAGTTAATTCCGTCCTGCGTGACGAGGTTTGTTGACTTTGGTCGTATGACCGTTTATGTGTTGTAAGACTTTTATTCGTACGACTTGAATGATGTAACTCTTTGATACCTATGTTGTTTATGTGATTGCGATGCACTGATCATTGGGATCGGGATCTCTTACATAATGTGGGCATCTCGGACACGTCCGAGGGGTCCTTACACACGCACTGATTGGTGAGGATGTCTGCTAGGCCGGAGGAGCTTACCACCGTGATCGGGTGCTCGGAGAAGTAGTGGACAACTTTTCGTGAAGTCATGAAGACCCCGTACGCCAGCTTCTGGTATTGCGGGTAGTTTTGCTTGGACAGTGTTAGAATTCGCTGAGGTAATAAACTGGCCTCTGGACAGGATGAGTATGCCCTTTTTCTTATCGCTCAACCACAAGTACCGTGCTCACCACCCTATTTGTCGCTGAGACGTATAGGTATAGCGGCTCGTTCTCCAGTGGTGCCACCAGGACTAGGGAAGTCGTCAGGGTCTTTTTGAGATGGTCGAACGCCTCTTGCGCCTCCTGTGTCCACTCGAATTTGTCCGTCTTCTTCATCAGTTGGTAGAAGGGTAAGGCCTTCTCGCCCAACTTACTTATGAACCGGCTGAGAGCTGCGACTCGGCCGGCTAATCGTTGCACTTCCCTGAGTTTGGTGGGTGCTGGCATCGTGAGTATGTTCTGCACCTTCTTGGGATTTACTTCGATTCCTCTTGTGGAGACAAGGTATCCCAGCAATTCTCCGGCTGGCACGCCGAATACGCACTTCTCTGGGTTGAGCTTGATCTGATATGCGTCGAGTGCTGCGAAGACCTTGCGAAGGTCGTCGACTAGGGTGTCCTCTTTCCGGGTCGTGACAACGATGTCATCGACGTAGACTTGGACAATTTGCCCGATAAGCCCTTTAAGGCATGCCTGCATGGTGCGCTGATACGTGGCGCCAGCGTTCTTCAACCCGAAGGGCATCGTCTGGTAGAAAAAAACGCCGTCGGGTGTGATGAATGCTGTTTTCTCTTCGTCTTCGACTTTCAGCCTGATCTGCTGGTAACCTGAGTAGGCGTCCAGGAAAGATAGGCGCTCGCAGCCTGCTGTCGAGTCGACGATCTGGTCTATCCGCGGGAGCGGGAAGTGATCCTTTGGACAACATTTGTTGACTGCTGTGAAGTCTACACACATGCGCTGTTTCTTCGTCTTCTTCTTTTCTACCAGGACAGGGTTGGCGACCCAGTCCGAGTCCTTGATTTCTTGGATGAACTTGGCGTGCAGCAGCCGGTTGATTTCTGCGGTTATTGCGTCCCGTTTGGGACCTGAAAAGCGTCGCATGGTTTGTTTGACTGGTCTTGCGTCCTTGTAGACCTTTAGAGAGTGCTCAGCGAGTTCCCTGGGTATTCCTGGCATGTCAAAAGGTTGCCATGCAAAGATCTTCCAGTTCTCACGTAGGAACTCGACGAGCACGCTTTCCTATGCAGGGGTCAAGCTTGACGATACTTTGACCGTCTTGCTACTGTCAGTCGGATGGACCTGGTGGGTGACGGTGTCGTCGTTTGTGTTGAAGGCGGCGTCCTTAGCTGGCTTCTTGCAAGGTGGAAAGATGGTCTTGTCGTTGTCGGCTGATATGGCCTTGAATGCTCTTCGACCCCGAAGAACTCAGAGATCCTGCTGAACTCTCGGTCGCAGCTGTTGGAGCGGTCGAAGTCGCCGCGCACAGTGATTACTCCTTTGGGTCCGGGCAACTTGATCATCAGGTAGGCGTAATGAGGTATTGCCATGAACCTGGCAAAAGTTGGGCGCCCAAGTATGGCGTGGTACTGTGATTTCCAGTCGACAACTTCAAAGTCGATCGACTCTTTCCTGAAGTGCTCGGGTGTACCAAGGATGACGTCGAGTGTGATTGTTCCCATGGGCGTGATTGCTTGCCCTGGTACTATGCCGTGGAAGGTGGTCTCCGATTCTGGCAACTTCTCTGTCGACTTGTTCATTCTTCTCAGGGTGTCGGCGAATATGATGTTGATGCCGCTGCCTCCGTCCATGAATACTTTCTTCAGGCTGTAGTCGCCGATTAGGGCTTCGATCACCAGAGCGGCATGACCGGGTCGCGGCATATCCTACCGATGGTCTGCCCTGGAGAATGTGACTGGCGTCCTTGACTCTCTTAGGTAGTCTGGTACTGCGCGCGGGTTGGTGGTAGCCTGGAGTACTTGGCGGGTGATGAGCTTCTGGGCCCTGTTCGAAGGGCGTCCTTTTTGTATCATGTTGATTTGTCCTCGCGCAGTCGGGTATGCTTCGTGCCCGCCATCTGAGTGTCATGCTGTGGCTGCCGCTGATGGAAAGTTCCAGCCGCTTGTGTTGTGTTGTTGTTTGCGGGTGCTTTCTGAATAGCGAGCTGCGGAGTCGTCGTCAATGCCTGCACGGGAGTGATGATCTGCTGCATAGCCTGGTAAATCTTTCACGCCTTGCGACAGTCCTTCAACAGGTGGTTGGCGCCCCACTTGCCTGTCTCCGGGTTGCGGAACGAGTGATGCTTGCAAGGTTGCATCAATTCTTCGGCTGCGGTGAGCGGACGCTTCCACTCTCGTTTTTGGCTTCCGTCGTTGTGGCTAATGTTGCCGCTGCTGCGATTATACTGCCCTGAGCTGGCCTGCCGACTCTGATCACAAAAAGGTCTATCATCTATAAACATTTAGAAGTATGAAACCAAATGATCAAGTTACGGTCATTTTCACGGTATAGTTTGTGATACAAATCTCATATTCCACAAATATGTGCATATTGGTATAAGAAACAATAATGCCAAAGGGATTCTTCAAATCATTTTCATAAATATCATTTTCTATTTTTTATGTGTGCAACATGACTATTTTTGTGAGCAAAGTACAAACAATATGATGAAAAATGGCACCCATTTAATTTTCATTGAAACTAGTACACATATGATGGATAATCCCCAAGTATTATGTTTTTCCTTGATTAAAACCTAATTCCGTCTAGTTAAATGAGTTTATGTCGATTATTCGAAACTAATTCAAATTTGAGCTACAACTATTTGATAGTTTCGTCTTAATCTTTTGGAAAAATCATTTTAAGGTACACAACTATTGGTTATATCACAGAAATATTGATAATTCTAGAAAATCTTACCTCTTTTGATGAATAGTCATCGCGACTATTTTGATCGTTTTAATGAAAAAAAAAATAGAACTAGAACATCTCAAAAAAGGATATCATTTGGCATGGGGTCCATATATGTGTACTAGTCGCCATAAAAAATGATAAACTTGAATTTTCACAAATTTGCAACGAAAGTCTTCACAAAAAGGTCTATCATCTATAAACATTTAGAAGTTTCAAGTCAAATGATCAAGTTACGGTAATTTTCACCATATAGTTTGTGATACAGATCTTGTATTCCACAAATAGGTGCACATTGGTATAAGAAACAATCATGCCAAAGGGGTTCTTCAAATTATTTTAATAAATACCATTTTCCATTTTAAGTGCAAAAAATGTCTTCTTTGTGAACAAAGTAAAAAAAATATGATGAAAAATGACACCCATTTAATTTTCATGGAAACTAGTACACATATGATGGATAATATACAAGCATTAGGTTTTTAATTGATTTCTACCTAATTTCGTCTAGTTAAATGAGTTTATGCTGCTTATTTGAATCTAATTCATATTTTTCAAATTATTTGTGATAAAAAACTCATATTCTACAAATGAGTGCATCTTGGTATAATAAACCATCGTGTTGAAGGGATTATTCAAATTATTTTCATAAATATTATTTTCTATTTTTTAAGTGTCAACAATGAATTTTTTAAGTGTCAAACCATTTTTAAATATATAGGCACCTACTTTTGTCCCGGTTCGTGGCTTGAACCGGGACAAATGGGGTCCAGTGACCTTTTGTCCCGGTTCGTGGCTGGAACCGGGACAAAAGGTTCGATTT
This sequence comes from Poa annua, assembly GCA_026929855.1. Lineage (NCBI taxonomy): Eukaryota > Viridiplantae > Streptophyta > Magnoliopsida > Poales > Poaceae > Poa > Poa annua. The sequence continues at coordinate 45,270,866 of CM049430.1, forward strand.
TGAAACGCGTGTAGGCTGAGACCAACTATTTGACCCCATTTGTCCCGGTTTGTAATACGACCGGGACAAATGGGGTATTTTTGTTTGGTCCTATAACCCGTTTTCTACTAGTGTAGTGTAGCGTACCTGCACTTTAAATAAGGCAGATACCTGTGTATAGTGCAAATCCCTGGATCGATTCATTTGCACACACAGTTTACGATGTAATATCACAACAAAGCATCAATTATATTACATCGATGATCCAGAATTACAAAATATTTGTTGCAAGTTGCATAGCGTAAAGCTAGCTTTGACAAAGTACACAGCGGAATACAATAGCAGTGAGCCTCTATAACTTTCATGCTGCCACAGGAGAAAACATGTTGGTTGTAGACTCGAAACCTTTACGAAACCTCACTCGTCATCTGATCAAATCTGCAATAAGAAAAATATTGCAACAACGTGGGTCAGATTCCATTAAAAATGGAGTCTGGCAAGTGACACTATGGTGGACACTTATGGAATAACTCTAAAACCTATATGAATATTTGGCTGGTGGAGCTCAAGGCTAATTTGCATAAAGCCAATTTTTCCTATTCTTTTGAAAACACTTTTCTTCTATTCGAGACATCCGTGGCATGAAATCCACTGTCTCATTCTACCCTTGTTCACCCATCAAGTTTATATTTTTGAGGTTGGAATGGTGGAATCCTCCGTTGACGTCCTTGATCAGCTGCTCAAAATTGTCCGTAACCGGGGACACGGCTAAGTACTTAGTTTTACACTCTGCAGAGGTTGTGCACTTTCACCATTGTACCCATTCATCCCAAGGTATCCTTTACACACCATTTGTGATAAGGAAAGGAGAGAATGAGACGAGATCTTTCAGAAGCATTTTCCCTCCCCATACTGGCTTGACCCGTTCCACCTAACATCCCCCTACATCTGCTTGTCAAGCCGGAGAGAGTCCACGCAACATAATTGATCAAGCCAGAGCCCATATGGCAATGGCTGCACTGGAAGCAATCGTCACTTGGAGTTCTTCAGATTCCTCTGTTCCTGGGTGGCCGTTCTCAAGTGTACTTCTGGGTAAAAACCACCATACTCATGGCCCTAAGTAGAATAGAAATTCATCCTAGGCGAAGACAACCACAAGCATAGTCCCAAAAGCCACTCAACATAAACCATCCGACCAATTACCACCCAGGTGTTTCATTAACTTAGTGGATGTGCACTCTTAGGTAAAAATCACCATGCTCACAGCCCTAAGTAGAATAGAAATTCATCCTAGGCGAAGACAGCCATGAGCACAGTCCTGAGTAGTGACTTAACATTTTGTAAAACCTTTCATCAATTGCATAGCATCAATATTTCTGCTAAGTATGATATAGGAACCTAGACACAGGTATACGGGATTCTACACAGGTTTAGCATAGCAACACATGCATTTAAAATACACTAAGTAATGCATAAAAATAGGAAGTTTATGAGGTGTGCCACTTGCCTTTGAATGTTGTCGTTGTTCACAAACTCTTTTCAACAACGAACGTTTGCTCTCCGTTTAATCTAAACAATATAAGCAAACACAATACAACAATCAACAGCAAGCACAAATACACTATGCAAACAAACACATACTAGATGAATAAATAAGTTTTATAAAACTTTCTAAGGAAAATATGTTTATGTATGATGTGCAAAATATTCCTAAGGCTAGACATGCCTTTTCATGCCATGGAAATCTTTCAAGTTTATGCAAGGCAAAGGTGTTGGTCCAAAAGGACTAAGGACTAAGTCTTAAGTGGGATAAACCTACTTTGTTTTATATCTTCTTGAAACAAGCACTCTAATGGCTTAGCCATGATGTGCAAACTACTTAGAGAAAAATACTAAGTCATTTGTTCAAGATGATCACAATTATTATCAACTCTTTGTAAATTGGACATTCACTATAGTGAGAGAGACAGACACCCGGCCAGCCACTTAAATTGTGGAACAGGTCTCATGTACGTGGACATGTAAGGTTTGTTTCCAGGCCGCTTCATCCCACTATGCTGCTAGGATCCAACAACATCAAGATGATAACATCATGATCAAATTTTGTTTATGTCTAGAAGACAAGATTAGGCAAGAGGGAAAAGATAGAAGGAAGATGTAGTTGTCCTCCAAGCTTCATCTCCAGACTTGTAATATTCTCTTTAAGGATGTCTTGATTGAGATCTTGGTAGTCTTGATGAATCTTCAGACTTGATAATTCTTGTATCCTTGAGGCTGGTCTTGGATTTACTTAGTCTTCATGAAATCTCAGAGGAGAAGAAAAGACAGAGAGAAAGACTTAGAGAATAAAAAAGGGGGTTGGCCTTCTTGAACTTCTTCTCACTTTTCTTCTAAGTGCTTGCCATCTTTGGGAATGCTTCCAGAGTCTGTTTTCTTCTAAGTCCTTCATGAAGTCTCAGAGAAAAGAAAGAGAGAGAGAGAGAGCAAGACTTGGAGATCTTCTTCTTGATTTTCTTCTAAGTGTTTCTTCTCCTTGAAGGTACTTCTGAAGTCTTGTTTTTGGCTAAGTCCTTCAATGGTCTTCTAGCTCCATCTTGAAATTTACTAAGTGTCTAATGCATAGCACTTTTCCCAAAATACTAAGTTTGAAAATAATCCTAACTTAGAGAAAACCATTGAAGAGGGGTTTTCCTATGGGAATTAAATATGCTATGAATGAAATGAAATTTTTAATCACAAGAAACATAAAAATAACTTTTGTGATTTTCTTTATAAATATGCATGAGTTTATAAATGCAATTTAAATAAATTCCTAGTTTTGGAAAATAAAATAAAAGGAATAATTATAATATTAAAGTTTTCCTATGATTAAATTTCTATAACAAAATTTTATAATTAATATTAATAGACAGAGAGTATTTAATTAAATCTATTGCAATTGGATTTAATCAAAAATAATGTTTCTATTAAAAGTTATTTCAAAATTGGTCAAACTATTCAAATTAACACACAGCTATGAAATCATTCAAAATTGCTCAAAAATATTTTATAGCAGTGGCATTAATTTACAAATATTCCAAAGTTTCTAAAACATATTTATTTGCAATTTTTGGATTTATAGATTTAAAGTTATTACAAATATACTCAAATTCACCATTTGAAATTTGAATATTTTATACTAAGTCAAATTTGAATTTTGTCTGATCCAAGTTATTCTACACATCCAGAGCTTTCCAAATATATAAAATTTATTAAATTTGGAATTGTGGTTAAAAAGTTGTGAGAGATCTAAGTGACAGGGGTGTTTCTGCAAAATTGCCAGTTAAATTTAATTAGGGAAATTGTTTTCCACGTGGCAGCTGACTGGGCAGTGACGTGGCTGCCACGCGGCGCTGACGTGGTTAAGTGGATGAATCTAGATCGTTAGATCCAGATCCGATGGATCAAATCTATCTGTACCGGTTCGTTTTAAAATTTCTAACCCTGACCACTGGATCTCGATTGGACGGACGAGATCTCACGGCAGAAGCGAGCGGCGCTAGGTCGCCGGAGTCCTCGCCGGAGATCGCATCCGCGGCGGCGCCACCTCGGCATCGAGCGCTTCCGACGAACTACAGGCTACGTGGACGATCCGAAGTTACCGGAGTGTGCAGAAAGTTGCGGCGAAGACGTTGGCGAGGCGGACGGCTTCGGCGTGCCCTTCTCCTCCGTAACTCGCTCGCCGGAGTTGCCGTTGGCGGCGGCGTACCTCTGTCGCGCACGGTCTCGTCAATCTGGCGTAGGAGAGGACAAATGGCAAGGTCAAAAAGATGCGCACGGACTCGGGAAGGGATTTGGGGTGGTTCCCGAGCTCGGGCGGGTGCTCACCTCGCCGGATAGAAGGAATCGGGCGGCGGCGGCAATGGCAGCGCCACGGAGAGATCCGAGCAGCCCGGTGGCGGCTTCCGTTTAGGGTTTGAGGGAAAAGGAGCAGCGGTGGCGGGGTTTATGTAAGGGGGGGGGGCGTCAGGAGAACTCCCTGCGAGAATCGCGACGATCGTATCCGGATCAAACTCCTCGTTCGGCTCTGTTCGTTGCGATTTGGGAAGGAGAGGGATGACGCGTGGGTCCCGCGCGTCAGAGAGAGAGCGCGCGGCGCGGACGATGCTGGGCCGCTGCTGGGCCGAGACGAGCTGCGCGCGAGGGAGATAGGAAATGGGCTTTGGCCCACTGGCTCGGCTGTTTCTCTTCTTCCCCTTTTTTTTTTTGTCAAATCATTTTCTGTTTTTAAACTTTTAATTCAAAATTGATTTTTAAACTTAACCAAACCTTTTCAGAAAAATTCATAAAAATATGTTTTGGAATGCTAATTTAATTTAGAACTTTTTGGTAGTATTCTTGCCCAAACTAAAAATAAATAAATTGGAATATTTTGAAGGATACTATTTAACAAATTTTATGGAATAATTTCCAAAACAATATATCATTAAACATTAAATTAAACTCTTATTTAATTTAAGCCACAAGATGAAATGGTGTTTTATGCATTAATGCATGAGTGCCATGCTTGAATCCTCTTTCAAAAGTAATATTAAGTTTTATTTTAAGATAATCATTTGAACTTTATAAACAACTTTGGAAAGGATTTTTGTTGTAATTTTTATTCTTATTTACAATCTATTAATCATTTCCTGTTATGAAGAATAGATGAAATTCCTTTAAGCAGATGAAATGATTATTTCGCTAAGTGGTTCAATTCAAATACTTATAAAGAAACTAATTTAAAATAAAATGAATTGTAGTTTGTAAAACATTTATCAAATTATATTTTAAGGTTTTTGAAATACAGTGGATAATAGATGTTTTAAACTGTGACATTTGAAATATTAAACTTTGAGATCTTTTATAGTTGGTTTCTTTATGAATTTAATATTTTATTTTACTAAAAAGAAAAGTTTTAAATTTTAGTGATTTTTGAACATTCCAAAAAGTTGGGATGTTACAGACTACCACCCTTAAAAGGAATCTCGTCCCCGAGATTCGGAGAAGCTAGAAAAGAAAGCAAGGCTTGAATGATTTTAATAACTCGAGATGTTTTGGGAAATGAATTTTTCTGACATGGAAACTTGAAAACTGACAGTGAATGGTTTTTCTGATTAGAAAGATGAAAGGAAAGATAGTTTGAGATTTCTGGGTTTAAGTGACTGTGTTTGAATTTTCTAGGTGGCTACCACCCTTAAAAGAAAAGTTTTGTTAATAAATAAACCTTCTAATGCACAACCAACAATCAAGATAATCCACTACAAACATCATCTAACAAACATCAAGCAACAAAGTTCAAACACAAGCAACCACATATGTAAAAATTTTCAAACTTCTTTTGAGAAATCGAACTAATGGTTTATCGAACGAAAGGTCGGGGAATACCAAAGTAACAGTACTGCCATACCACACTTTGATAGGTCAATACACTAAATCGATACAATAAGCTAAAGGATAAATGGTGGTCCCTCTAACATGGTTTTGATTGCTACACTTATCCTTCCTAAATACTACGCTTGCGTTTTATTGCGTGGTTATTTGCCACAGGCGTGACTTCTCCCTCAGTTGACTCTTCAGGCAGCACTTCTTCGGGGTCTTCTTCCACTGGTCCTTCCTTCTTCGTAGCTGCAGATACAGTCACATCTCCAGTGCCTTGGTCACCTCCTTCTTCAGCTACTGGCGGTGGTGGAGGTGGAATGAGTTGAGCCTCAAGCATGGCAATTTGCTGATCCTTGCCAATGTTCTCCAAATGTAGGTCATGGATGAGTTCCTCCAACTGACCAATAAGATTTTCAGAAGCCTGGAGTTCTTGGGTTTTTGCGTGTATGACGGCTTGTGCATGATCTGCGACGTCCTGAGTCTGTTGGACTCTCCTGGTCAGACAGTTGATGAGATAATCCAAGTCTTCAAATGTCTTGTTAACGAGGGGCAAGTCCAGACGATTTCCCGTGTGAGCCATCGAGAGACCATGTGCATTCCTCTTCCCAAAGGCACGGAAGGGCGATCCTGGTGCTAGCTTGAATCGATACTTGTAACACAAACGAGCCATTAAGTCCACCATAGCTATGTTCACTCCCTCAATCCACTCTGGGTAGTAGGTGACATAGTCCACGGGCGCGAAGTCTGGCATCGTAGGATCCGGGGTCATGATGGTGCGTATTTCCCAACGTATCCCATGGGGTATGTTGGTCTCTTCCTTCCTTCCTCGGAAATAGGGTGGTGGTAGCTTCAAAACACTTGTCAACCTAGCCAGCTGCCTCCCAAAGATGAAATCCGACAAAACTCCAGCATAAGCAGTCTCAGTGTATTCTCCCATCTAGAATTTTGAACAGGTAAGAGTATTAGAATTTAAGAGAAATGGAAAGATGCAAGACAAGATAAAGTAGAACAATATCAAGGGAAGGTTCAAAATTTACTCATGTTTTGGGAACCTAGTTTAGTTAACTATTTAACTTTTGGGGTCTTAGTCCAATCCTAGGGGTTTCGAACCTACAGGCAACACAGTGCTCTGATACCATCTGTAGCGTACCTGCACTTTAAATAAGGCAGATACCTGTGTATAGTGCAAATCCCTGGATCGATTCATTTGCACACACAGTTTACGATGTAATATCACAACAAAGCATCAATTATATTACATCGATGATCCAGAATTACAAAATATTTGTTACAAGTTGCATAGCGTAAAGCTAGCTTTGACAAAGTACACAGCGGAATACAATAGCAGTGAGCCTCTATAACTTTCATGCTGCCACAGGCGAAAACATGTTGGTTGTAGACTCGAAACCTTTACGAAACCTCACTCGTCATCTGATCAAATCTGCAATAAGAAAAATATTGCAACAACGTGGGTCAGATTCCATTAAAAATGGAGTCTGGCAAGTGACACTATGGTGGACACTTATGGAATAACTCTAAAACCTATATGAATATTTGGCTGGTGGAGCTCAAGGCTAATTTGCATAAAGCCAATTTTTCCTATTCTTTTGAAAACACTTTTCTTCTATTCGAGACATCCGTGGCATGAAATCCACTGTCTCATTCTACCCTTGTTCACCCATCAAGTTTATATTTTTGAGGTTGGAATGGTGGAATCCTCCGTTGACGTCCTTGATCAGCTGCTCAAAATTGTCCGTAACCGGGGACACGGCTAAGTACTTAGTTTTACACTCTGCAGAGGTTGTGCACTTTCACCATTGTACCCATTCATCCTAAGGTATCCTTTACACACCATTTGTGATAAGGAAAGGAGAGAATGAGACGAGATCTTTCAGAAGCATTTTCCCTCCCCATACTGGCTTGACCCGTTCCACCTAACATCCCCCTACATCTGCTTGTCAAGCCGGAGAGAGTCCACGCAACATAATTGATCAAGCCAGAGCCCATATGGCAATGGCTGCACTGGAAGCAATCGTCACTTGGAGTTCTTCAGATTCCTCTGTTCCTGGGTGGCCGTTCTCAAGTGTACTTCTGGGTAAAAACCACCATACTCATGGCCCTAAGTAGAATAGAAATTCATCCTAGGCGAAGACAACCACAAGCATAGTCCCAAAAGCCACTCAACATAAACCATCCGACCAATTACCACCCAGGTGTTTCATTAACTTAGTGGATGTGCACTCTTAGGTAAAAATCACCATGCTCACAGCCCTAAGTAGAATAGAAATTCATCCTAGGCGAAGACAGCCATGAGCACAGTCCTGAGTAGTGACTTAACATTTTGTAAAACCTTTCATCAATTGCATAGCATCAATATTTCTGCTAAGTATGATATAGGAACCTAGACACAGGTATACGGGATTCTACACAGGTTTAGCATAGCAACACATGCATTTAAAATACACTAAGTAATGCATAAAAATAGGAAGTTTATGAGGTGTGCCACTTGCCTTTGAATGTTGTCGTTGTTCACAAACTCTTTTCAACAACGAACGTTTGCTCTCCGTTTAATCTAAACAATATAAGCAAACACAATACAACAATCAACAGCAAGCACAAATACACTATGCAAACAAACACATACTAGATGAATAAATAAGTTTTATAAAACTTTCTAAGGAAAATATGTTTATGTATGATGTGCAAAATATTCCTAAGGCTAGACATGCCTTTTCATGCCATGGAAATCTTTCAAGTTTATGCAAGGCAAAGGTGTTGGTCCAAAAGGACTAAGGACTAAGTCTTAAGTGGGATAAACCTACTTTGTTTTATATCTTCTTGAAACAAGCACTCTAATGGCTTAGCCATGATGTGCAAACTACTTAGAGAAAAATACTAAGTCATTTGTTCAAGATGATCACAATTATTATCAACTCTTTGTAAATTGGACATTCACTATAGTGAGAGAGACAGACACCCGGCCAGCCACTTAAATTGTGGAACAGGTCTCATGTACGTGGACATGTAAGGTTTGTTTCCAGGCCGCTTCATCCCACTATGCTGCTAGGATCCAACAACATCAAGATGATAACATCATGATCAAATTTTGTTTATGTCTAGAAGACAAGATTAGGCAAGAGGGAAAAGATAGAAGGAAGATGTAGTTGTCCTCCAAGCTTCATCTCCAGACTTGTAATATTCTCTTTAAGGATGTCTTGATTGAGATCTTGGTAGTCTTGATGAATCTTCAGACTTGATAATTCTTGTATCCTTGAGGCTGGTCTTGGATTTACTTAGTCTTCATGAAATCTCAGAGGAGAAGAAAAGACAGAGAGAAAGACTTAGAGAATAAAAAAGGGGGTTGGCCTTCTTGAACTTCTTCTCACTTTTCTTCTAAGTGCTTGCCATCTTTGGGAATGCTTCCAGAGTCTGTTTTCTTCTAAGTCCTTCATGAAGTCTCAGAGAAAAGAAAGAGAGAGAGAGAGAGCAAGACTTGGAGATCTTCTTCTTGATTTTCTTCTAAGTGTTTCTTCTCCTTGAAGGTACTTCTGAAGTCTTGTTTTTGGCTAAGTCCTTCAATGGTCTTCTAGCTCCATCTTGAAATTTACTAAGTGTCTAATGCATAGCACTTTTCCCAAAATACTAAGTTTGAAAATAATCCTAACTTAGAGAAAACCATTGAAGAGGGGTTTTCCTATGGGAATTAAATATGCTATGAATGAAATGAAATTTTTAATCACAAGAAACATAAAAATAACTTTTGTGATTTTCTTTATAAATATGCATGAGTTTATAAATGCAATTTAAATAAATTCCTAGTTTTGGAAAATAAAATAAAAGGAATAATTATAATATTAAAGTTTTCCTATGATTAAATTTCTATAACAAAATTTTATAATTAATATTAATAGACAGAGAGTATTTAATTAAATCTATTGCAATTGGATTTAATCAAAAATAATGTTTCTATTAAAAGTTATTTCAAAATTGGTCAAACTATTCAAATTAACACACAGCTATGAAATCATTCAAAATTGCTCAAAAATATTTTATAGCAGTGGCATTAATTTACAAATATTCCAAAGTTTCTAAAACATATTTATTTGCAATTTTTGGATTTATAGATTTAAAGTTATTACAAATATACTCAAATTCACCATTTGAAATTTGAATATTTTATACTAAGTCAAATTTGAATTTTGTCTGATCCAAGTTATTCTACACATCCAGAGCTTTCCAAATATATAAAATTTATTAAATTTGGAATTGTGGTTAAAAAGTTGTGAGAGATCTAAGTGACAGGGGTGTTTCTGCAAAATTGCCAGTTAAATTTAATTAGGGAAATTGTTTTCCACGTGGCAGCTGACTGGGCAGTGACGTGGCTGCCACGCGGCGCTGACGTGGTTAAGTGGATGAATCTAGATCGTTAGATCCAGATCCGATGGATCAAATCTATCTGTACCGGTTCGTTTTAAAATTTCTAACCCTGACCACTGGATCTCGATTGGACGGACGAGATCTCACGGCAGAAGCGAGCGGCGCTAGGTCGCCGGAGTCCTCGCCGGAGATCGCATCCGCGGCGGCGCCACCTCGGCATCGAGCGCTTCCGACGAACTACAGGCTACGTGGACGATCCGAAGTTACCGGAGTGTGCAGAAAGTTGCGGCGAAGACGTTGGCGAGGCGGACGGCTTCGGCGTGCCCTTCTCCTCCGTAACTCGCTCGCCGGAGTTGCCGTTGGCGGCGGCGTACCTCTGTCGCGCACGGTCTCGTCAATCTGGCGTAGGAGAGGACAAATGGCAAGGTCAAAAAGATGCGCACGGACTCGGGAAGGGATTTGGGGTGGTTCCCGAGCTCCGGCGGGTGCTCACCTCGCCGGATAGAAGGAATCGGGCGGCGGCGGCAATGGCAGCGCCACGGAGAGATTCGAGCAGCCCGGTGGCGGCTTCCGTTTAGGGTTTGAGGGAAAAGGAGCAGCGGCGGCGGGGTTTATGTAGGGGGGGGGGGGGGGCGTCAGGAGAACTCCCTGCGAGAATCGCGGCGATCGTATCCGGATCGAACTCCTCGTTCGGCTCTGTTCGTTGCGATTTGGGAAGGAGAGGGATGACGCGTGGGTCCCGCGCGTCAGAGAGAGAGAGCGCGCGGCGCGGACGATGCTGGGCCGCTGCTGGGCCGAGACGAGCTGCGCGCGAGGGAGATAGGAAATGGGCTTTGGCCCACTGGCTCGGCTGTTTCTCTTCTTCCCCTTTTTTTTTTGTCAAATCATTTTCTGTTTTTAAACTTTTAATTCAAAATTGATTTTTAAACTTAACCAAACCTTTTCAGAAAAATTCATAAAAATATGTTTTGGAATGCTAATTTAATTTAGAACTTTTTGGTAGTATTCTTGCCCAAACTAAAAATAAATAAATTGGAATATTTTGAAGGATACTATTTAACAAATTTTATGGAATAATTTCCAAAACAATATATCATTAAACATTAAATTAAACTCTTATTTAATTTAAGCCACAAGATGAAATGGTGTTTTATGCATTAATGCATGAGTGCCATGCTTGAATCCTCTTTCAAAAGTAATATTAAGTTTTATTTTAAGATAATCATTTGAACTTTATAAACAACTTTGGAAAGGATTTTTGTTGTAATTTTTATTCTTATTTACAATCTATTAATCATTTCCTGTTATGAAGAATAGATGAAATTCCTTTAAGCAGATGAAATGATTATTTCGCTAAGTGGTTCAATTCAAATACTTATAAAGAAACTAATTTAAAATAAAATGAATTGTAGTTTGTAAAACATTTATCAAATTATATTTTAAGGTTTTTGAAATACAGTGGATAATAGATGTTTTAAACTGTGACATTTGAAATATTAAACTTTGAGATCTTTTATAGTTGGTTTGTTTATGAATTTAATATTTTATTTTACTAAAAAGAAAAGTTTTAAATTTTAGTGATTTTTGAACATTCCAAAAAGTTGGGATGTTACATGTAGACAGGTCTCGGGTTTTCGGTATCGATGGCGATTACAGATATGGAAGGTTATGAGACCTAAACTACTTGGACTACGATACATGGTACCCCGAGTGGGCCTTCTGTGGGCCTCCTTGTGCTTGGCGCGGCCCAGGTAGCCTCATCGTGGGCTAGTCGAAAGGTAGCCCCACGTCAGTAGCCCCTGAGTGCTTGGTCGAAGCGTAGAATCGGGCAAAGGACTTCTTCCTCCTGGACGCGCCACTGGATTGCTTGATCTTTGAGTTTGCACTCGTTTTCTTCAGTCGAAGAGGACACTCCCGATGGGAGTAATATATTCAGTCGAATTTCTTTGTCTTGTTCTTCCTGTGAAGTCTGCTTCTATTCGGCTTGTTGGCTTACATGTAGATTTGATTCGGCTGCTTGAGCTTACTCAACTTTCTTTGCCACCCGAATGGATGTTTCGGGTTCTCAGATCAGCACTCTGTCCTACTGAGTTGTTTCAGCTTTGAAGCTTACTACTCGAATCTTGCGCTCGAGTTATCGCGCTGTTTCACTTGCTTGGAGCCGTTGGCTTGATGACGTCACTGCTGACGTTTCCTTGCATGCCTCTGCGCCCGATGGGACATGACGTGGCGGGGCCCACTGGCAGAGCTGACCGCGGTCAGCAGTTGTCACGTCTCCGAACTGGGCGCAAAATTTTCACGCACGATGATGACGCCTCTATTCTCGTGCGTAGTGGAGGAAGTGGGCGGCGACGGTTGTCCTCTTCGCTGGACACGTGGACGGCTGAGATGGATTTCGCCGAGGCATAAGTACTACGCCGCGCCGCGAGGGCATCATCTTCTCCAATCGTCCGCGCCTCCTTTCCTCTGCCTTCTGCCATTCTCGCCCTCATCCGAGCTCCGTGCTATTTGTCCTCGCACCTTGCGCTGCCCTACGGAGCCATGGGCAAGTCGAAGACCGCCGCTGGCACCTCCGCCGCCGCCGACGAAGCCCGGCTGATGAAGAAGCTCGACGGCGACTGGCAAAGGTCGTCTGTGAAGAAGACGGAGTTTGAACTCCTCCGCACGCAAGGCCTCCTGCCTCCTTCTGATCAAGTCCAGGTACGCGCTCCTGGCAAGAAAGTCTACCCCGCACCCCGCGAGGGGGAACGCGTATGCTTCGTGGATTTCCTTCCACGGGGCTTCGGGTTCCCCTTGCATGATTTTGTGCGCGGTCTCTTGTACGCCTATGGGGTTCAGATCCATGATATGACCCCCAATGGCTTCTTGAGCATCGCGGGCTTTATTGTGCTCTGTGAGTGCTTCCTGGGGGTCGCACCCCACTGGGCGCTATGCAACCCGCTCTTCCTCGTTCGCAACGATCCATGATCTGACCCCCAATGGCGTCTTGAGCATCGCGGGCTTTATTGTGCTCTGTGAGTGCTTCCTGGGGGTCGCACCCCATGGGCGCTATGGAAGTCGCTCTTCCTCGTTCGCAAGAACGTCGGGAAGAGCGGGTTGCCATTCCCCGTGGGCGGCTTCGGAATCCAAGTGCGCGGTGACACCGCGTACTTTCAGATGAAGAAGTCGGACTCCGTCCAGGGGTGGCGCAAGAGATGGTTCTACGTCCAGTCGAACCAGGACGGCCTGGCGGCACTCGACAGCGGGCGCGGGTTGCGGAAGACTCGCGCCTGGTCGCATCCGCTGGCCGTGGAGGAGAAGGAGGCCGCGAGGCCGCTGCTGAGCCTGCTGCGCAACCTCACCAAGACCCTGGGGCGCGAGACGGGTGGCGTCTTCCTGATGGCCACCTTCTTTCGTCTTCGGGTGCAGCCGCTTGGAGCTCGGCCCCACCCGATGTGGGCCGTCGAGGGCGTCAGCAACGAGCCACTTGACGACGAGGAGGTGGAAACCAAGGTGAGGTCCATCACCAACCTCCGAGTCGCGGACGTCTGCAACGTCAAGTGCCCGGTTGCTGCATACGGGGCGACGAACCCTGTTCCCGAGGTAATGTTCTTGACTTGTTCTCTTCGTTTCTTCTTTTCTTGATATCCTGCTTCTTAATTTGACTTGCGTCTACTTGTTGCAGGGTCGATCTCTGCTGGTCAGCCTTCCTCCTCTCCCTGAAAACGGACCCGATGACGAGTCAAAGGTTGTGGAGGAGGATGACGACGACGAGCTCCCATCCGCTGTCTCTCCCAACGACGAGGTGGAGGATGATGACGACGAGGAGGAACCCGCACGGAAGAGGCAGAAGTGCCGGAGTGGCGGTGACTCTGCGACTGCTTCGTCGCCCGCTAGGGGTGCGGATGCTGATCTGGAGGAAGCTGTCGCGACGTCATCGGGTGTGCGGTCTCCGGGCGACTGGATCGAGCCCCTGGCCACTCCTCCTGTTAGCTCTGCGCCACCTCGCGCGTTCGCTCGGATGCTTTCTCTTTCCCTGGAAAGCGACGACGAGTTCGAGACCACCAGGTTAGCTTCTTCTCGTCTTGCTTTTCCAAGTTGCATGTTGTAGTTCCAAGTCTTCGAGTTGATCCTTTTATTGTTTTTGCTGCAGCCGTCGCTCTTGCAATGTTCATTCCCCTTCGTGAGGTGGAGCACATATCTGCCCCTTCGACAGAGCTGGTGACTCGAGTGGTAACCGAGGAGCGCGCACAGCCTGCTGGCCTCACATCATCTAGCCGTGCTCCTCCCTCGGCTCCCAAAGATGTCTACCTCCTGGACCACGTAAGTCTTCTATGCTGGTACTCGTAGTCTTGCAATTCATCGGGTGCGCGATCAGCGCTCCCGATGGGAGTAGCCCCCGAAGGTGTGGGTGACTAGTATAGTCGCCCGCAACTTTATTAACTTCTTGCTTGTGTTTCAGCCGTACTATCGCTAGCAGCTCGACGCAGCCACGGCTTATGTTCGCCCGGAGAAGGAGAGGGACCAACTGCGTGCTTCTCTGGACCAGGCTACTAGGCGGGTTGCTGAGTTGCAGTTGAGGATCCAGGCTTAAGCTGAACTCGAGAAGGCCCTACATGAGTCCCAGGAGCACGAGCGACTGCGGGCCACCCAAGAGAAGACTCAAGTCGACCGCCTTCTCGCACTCGCCGGCACCCTTCGAGGTTAGTTTGGAGCTTTGTAGCCTACTTACTTTGCTTTTTCCTGACAGTTTGTGTTTTTGCTCAGAGACCTGCGGTGGTACTCCTCCGGAAGGATCGTCAAGCGACGAAGTTGACTTGGCGACCGCAGTCGGCTTCCTGGACCGCGTCTGCGCATATGCGTCTGATGCGCTGCAGAAGTCGACGGCCGCGCTGAAGAAGTCGACGGGGCGCTCGCGACGGTGCACCACAGCATCTTCCCGAGTGATGTGCCGCCGGCTGCCCTTGACCCTCTTGCCGCTCCGTTTGAGGACGACACGACCACCCTCGCGGACTTCACTCGGGCGCAGACGGTACGCGGCTCCAAGCTCACCTTCCAACTTCTCGTAGGCCACCAGGTTGCTGGCGACTTCGACAAGGTTGTCAGCGGCTTCCCTCGAAGATCTGATGGGCGGACAACTTCCTTGAACGGGGTGAAGGTGAAGGCCACACAACTGGCTGTTAAGCTTGTGGCCACCTTCGAGAGGGCACTCGCCAAGGCGAATGAGGCGGCTGCTGCTCGGAAGAGTCGTTCCCAGTCGGAGTCCATGGCTTAAGGTTCTTGTATCCTTAGATTTCCATTGGCCACGTGGCCTGTACTTTTGCCTTTTGTCTGTAATGACTAGTACTCTGTCGGGTCTGATGGCCTTGAATAGTATTTTGCTTATGACTGAAATGATTGCTTCCTCTGAGTATCTTTGTTTGTGATGGGAGTCATATATTCGTACTGACTCTGCACATTCATGGCAGACTGACGTGCGCGGCTGCACTTCCTCTGCTTCTGCGGCTGGGCCGAGTGGCGAGGGATCTTCTTCGGGTGCTCGCCGTCATCGGGCGACGCCAGCGAATCATCACGTACTTAAAGAATAAGGTGGCTGAGCTTGAGGCGACTTTGAAGAATACCGAGTTGTTGCTGCATCGCTCCAAGTCGCATCCTACTGCAGGTTTCTCCCAGCGTGAAGATTTTCTTATCGGGGAGATCGATCTGATCAGTCTACACCTTCAAGGTTGGTATCCTCTGCGGCTGCTTTTCCTTGCTAAAACTTGCTGGTTTTGACTTATAGCTTGTGTATGCAGATGTGAACCCGGATTGGGAGGCTGAGCGGGATCGCGTTGAAGAGCGTGTTACCCGGGAGGCGTCTGGCGACTCTTACGGAGCTCGCCAATTCTAGGTGAATAAGTCGAGAGGGCGCATTCTTGCTTGTATGCTTGACCGAACTTGGCGTGCGGCATTCCTTCTAGAGAATTGCCGGAAGACCCTCTGGCACATCCATCGTGTTTACTGCCCGCACAATGGGAAGCCGCATGGGCTGGCCACCTTGCTGGATATGTTCCGTGATGGTGATGCGCTGAAGGAGATCGTCCATGCTCAGCTTGTCGCCGGGGCGAATGCGGCGCTGGCGTACGTCCGGCTGCATCGGCCGAACCTTCCGTTGGAGAGGCTTATGGGTGGACTGCCTGGCGACACCGACTACGCTGATACCCTGGCGGCTGCGCGCCAGATGATCGAGCAGGTGCAGAAGTATAGTGAGCGCCTCGTAGGCCCACTCGGTGCGTCGAAGGGCGAGCTTGCAGACTAAGAATAGCTTTCTTCTGCTGTACGGGGTTAGCTATAGGTGGCGAATATGCCAATGTAAATGACAGTATATGAAGTTAAAAGAGTTCTCGAGAAATGAGTGAAATTATTGGCATTACTGTGCGAGTATTTGCTTCGGCTTTGACTTGCGTGGCGCAGCCCCCGAGTACCTTGGGTGACAGCCTGAGTCTGCGTTGTGAACCTGTGTGGCGCAGCCCCCGAGTGAGTCGAGTGGCGTCCTAGGATTTTTCAAGTGAGACCTGTATACCGTGGCCTCCGATTGTATCGGGTGGCGATTTAGGGTTTAGTACTTGACCTGTATGGCGCAGCCCCCGAGCAGCTCGGGGGCGGCCTAGTATTTTTTCAATGAAGCCTGTATGGCGCAGCCCCCGAGTAGTTCGAGTGGCGGCCTAGGGATTTTCAAGTGTCACCTGTGAGGTGCAGCCCCCGAGTGCGTCGGGTAGCGGCCTGGGATTTTTGACTTGACCTGTGCAGCGCAACTCCCGAGTAGGTAAGGTAGAGGCCTAGGATTTTTTGGGTTGTGCCTGTGCGGCGCAGCCCCCGAGTGGTTCGAGTGGCGGCCTAGGCTTTTTCAAGTGTGACCTGTGAGGTGCAGCCCCCGAGTGCGTCGGGTGGCGACCTAGGATTTCTGACTTGACCTGTCCGGCGCAACTCCCGAGTAGATCGAGTAGAGGCCTAGGATTTTGTAAGTTGTGCCTGTATGGCGCAGCCCCCGAGTGATTCGAGTAGCGGACTAGGCTTTTCTTTCAACCTGTGTGGCGCAGCCCCCGAGTGATTCGAGTGACGGCCTAGGATTTTTATTTGCCTTGACTGAGAAGGTAGAGTGGACAACATTTTCTTAAAATCACATTATTGATTGCTGCGAACAGGCTGCCTCATTAAAACCCTTCCAGTCCCCTTAGGTACCCTGGTAAGGGAAAGAGTGCGTCTGAAACCTGCCGCGTTGACATGCTATCCTTGTTACAATGGTTGAGTCGACTAAGCATAGAACCGCCGGAGTTGTGCGACGTTCCACGGGTTGCTGCAGGCTGCTCCTGTCTTCGAGTCCTTTAGGCGATATGCTCCATTGCCAATTGACTCTGTCACAATGTATGGACCCTCCCATGGGGAGGCGAGCTTGTGCACTTTCTTATGTTTGAGGCGGAGGACTAGATCACCTGCGACGAAAGCTCTTGGTCGCAATCTCCGTCCGTGATAGTTGCGTAGGTCTTGCTGGTATACGGCTGATCGCGCCAGGGCGATGTCGCGTGCTTCGTCCAATATGTCCATGCTGACTTCGAGTGCCTCTTCTGCATCTGACTCGTCGTAGGCGACCACCCGTGGTGCGTCAAACTTAATGTCGCAGGGTAGGACTGCTTCTGCACCATACACCATAAATAATGGAGTGTACTGGGTGGATCTGTTAGGCGTGGTCCGCAGACTCCAGAGGACAGACGGTAGTTCTTCGACCCATGCGCCCGCTGCGCGTCTGAGTGGCACACGCAGTCGTTTCTTGATGCCGCTGCAGACGAGGCCGTTGGCCTTCTCCACCTGTCCATTGGATTGCGGGTGCGAGACAGACGCATAGTTGTGCTTGATTCCTTGTTCTGAGCAGAAGTCTTCGAATTCCTCGGCTGTGAAGTTCGATCCGTTTTCCGTGATGATCCCGTTCAGCACTCCAAATCTGAAGATGATAGACCTGATGAAGTTGACCGCTAATGATGCAGTCGAACTTGTGATGGGTGCGGCCTCAATCCACTTGGTGAACTTATCGACTGCAACCAGGAGGTGAGTGTGCCCTCCGGGTGAGGATTTCTTCAGCGGGCCCACCATGTCCAGTCCCCATTGGGCAAAGGGCCAGGCTAGCGGTATTGTCTTCAACTCGGACGCTGGCGCGTGCGGCTTGTTGGCGAACTTCTGGCACCCGGTACATTTCTTTACTAGATCTTTTGCGTCTTGCATAGCTGTTAGCCAGTAGAACCCGACTCGTAGTGCTTTGGCCACCAGTGCACGACTGCTGGCGTGATGCCCGCAGATGCCCGCGTGGATGTCGAGTAGGATGGCCTGGCCGTCGACTGGATCTATGCACCTTTGCAGGATCCCTGAGATGCTTCTCTTGTAGAGTTCTCCGTTGATGACGGTAAAACTTTTGGAGCGCCTGATGATGCGCTTTGCTTCGACTGGGTCTGCTGGCAGCCTCTGGTGCAGTATGTATGCTAGGTACGGCCCCGTCCAGGTAGCTTCGACTAGCATGACTTCCATGGGCTTATTTTCTTGGCTTGGCGGGTTCGCGGTGCTTGTTGCCGGTGTGGAAGATTTTGCTGCGGGTCGAGTCTTGATGGACCTTTGCGTGATGCGCTCGAGAAAAACGCCTGGTGGTACTGGTACCCTATCTGATCCCATGTTGGCGAGGATGTCGGCTTCCTCGTTGCTGTCACGGCCGATGTGTCGTAACTCGCAGCCGTCGAAGGCGCCCTCTAGCTGGTTGTACAGGTCTCTGTAGGCGATCATGTTGTCGGTGATGGCATCGCATGACTTCATGGTTTGCTGCACAACCAGGTAGGAGTCGCCGTAGATCATAAGGTGTGTGGCGCCGCAGTTCTTGGCCATCCGCATGCCGTGGATCAGGGCTTCGTATTCGGCTTCGTTGTTGGAGGGTGTTGGGAAATCCATCTGCAGGACATACTTCAACTTGTCACCTTTGGGGGAGATGAGCACAACTCCTGCCCCAGCCGCCATGAATTTCTTGGAGCCGTCGAAGTACATGGTCCATGCATTGGATAAGTCGGGGATGTTTGGTGGCTGGGCTTCTATCCACTCGGTAGTGAATTCCGGAAGGACTTGGGTCTTGATAGACTTCAGGTGAGCATATTTCAGCCCCCAGGGTTCTAGCTCGACAACCCACTTGGCGACTCGTCCTGTCACGCTGTAACACCCCAATTCTCTTAGTTTTAGCATTGTGGTGTTATTCTAGATTTTTCACCTCTTGCAGAGACTTTTGTGTGTGTAGCATCTTGAGTCATGATTTAATTTGCTTGCACACCTTATGCTTGTTGTGTATCACTAACATTCCATGATAATTGAAAACACTCAAACCACAACAACTAAAATAAAATATCCACTATTAGGATCTTCATGGTTGTTAAAACTTAGCCAAACTAGGAGCTATTATTAAGCCAACCCTAAATGGTTTTTTTGGCATGCCTTTGAAACATTTCCATCTAGGTCACATATACTTCCATACCCTGTTATAAATTATCACAAAAGAGCTTGTTTGCATATTAATCCCACTAGCTTTTGTAGTCATCAAAATAACATGACCATTTGAGTGATTCCTTTCTTTATCACCAAAAGTTTTCTTTTCTTTAAAATCTAAATGAGATAATTAAATTAGGCATTTGTAAATTCAGTATCCTCTCTTAATTTAGGTAAGTTTGGAATGTTGCCCCTTTTTATCTTTGTGGGTCATGTTTGAATTTTTCAAAATTTAGGTTTTAAATTCATTTGAGATTTACTCAAATCTTGCACCTCTTATTCCTCTCTCTCTCTTTTCCACTCCACCTGCTGATGAGGAGAGCAGCAACCTCACCCCTGGTCCCACTTGTCATGGACTAGGGCCAACCTCTCCTCTCCCTTCTCTCTTTCCTCTTCTTTTTCACCCAATCCGAGCTCCTCTCCTCTCTTCTCACTGGCTAGGGCTGGTCATCCCGACCAGCATCTCCCCTATCCCCTCACCACCGCCCACCTGAGCCAGTAAGAGCAAAGGAGACGCTCCCCTCCCTCTCTCCTGCCCGAGCCAACCCTAGATCGGGCGAGCTCGTTAAAGCCACCCCGAGCCTCTCCCCTGCTCATTTCTCCCCCTCCCTAGCACCTCTCCATCCTACTCCTCTCCTCCCCGGCGAAAACCACCAAGCTCTCCCCCTCATTCGCCCTCTAGACGAAGAGATTTCCCTCGGTGGCCGACGAAAGGAAGCTACCGTAGCGCTCGTTCCTCTCCACCATTCCTCGCCATTTTTGGTTCCCTGGCCTCCCCTCGTCTGGATCTAACCCCTCTCCCCTCCCTTGGCTCTGTTGCAGCGCGAGAGCACCTGGTTCGTCCACGACCCGAGGAGGACGCCGTCGTCGCCGTCTCGGACTCCGACGTTGCATGTGAGCTTTGCGACCACCCCTGAGCTCCCCTTCGTCGCCGCGTTCACCTCCGACCTCCCCCTCGTCCGTACGCGAGCCCTAGGTGAGCCCTCCGTGCTCGGCATCGCCTTCTCGAGCTCTGCTCGTGTTTTTCTCGGTCGGGAGGAAGACGATGGCCTGAGACCGTCGATTTTCGGATCTGCGGTTGTGTTTGAACCGCGCCCGTTCTATCCTGGACCGTTGGATCCCAGATCCACGGTCGCTTACCGTTTCGCCGGCGCGCGCAGCGGCTGGGCCGGCCCAACTCAGCCCCGCGCTGCTCTGCTTCGCCGCTGGGCCGATCTGGCCCAAATCTGGCCGTTCGGCCTGTTTTTCCTTTATCCTTTTTCCTATTATTTTTCCAGTAAATCTAGAGTTTAGCTTTAAATCATTTGTGGTAAATATATATCAGATAAAATTATGAGATTAATTTTGTAACATGCATGCACATTTTCTTAACCATGTGGCGTTGGACTTGTTCCAAAATATGTTTTCTGTTGAGTGTTAAAATAGATCTAATAAAAAGTATATATTACACCATTTGTTTAATAACTTGTGTTCTGTAAATCCAAAACATGCAATTTTGGATCTGTTGGAAAGCTTGTAAAAATGTCTATCTATATTGTCAATCTCGCATGCAGGAGATTAATCTAGCAAAAATTATTTGTACTCTAAGAATGACATCAGTAGGTGTTTGGGGATTTTTAGCTCTTAAATAAAAACACTTTTTGAAGTAAATCCAATTGGAAGTGTTAGATATGTGTTGGAGGTATAATATCCTACAAATGTAGATTTTTCCTGTAATTATTTATTTCTTAGTGAATAAATCTCTGAAAACAGGGAGATAATCCCTTAAAATGCATTTCTGAAATTTCAGAGATTATGACATGTCTAGTTTTAATTGGTGGAGCCACCTTTGTCCATCAAAATATGTTAAGGATAATTTTGTGGGATAGCCACAGGTTTTATCTAACTCACCCCACTGGTTTGCCACCAAAATAAATCTTATTATTTTCTGTACTTAAATAATGGTCAGAAGTGTACTTTATCTTAAAATTGGGATAACTTGAGCTAGGAATATCCAAATCTGATAAACAAAATCTCCACTTAAAGAGAAAACTTATATCTCACCAGAAAGTTTAATTATGCATTCAGGAGATCTATAAAACTGAACCTATCATCTGTTTGAATTTGACATCAGTAGCTCTTGTCTGATTTTTAATTCTTATATGGTGATAGATTTTCATGCACAGCTAATTTACAGAGCTCCACATGATTGTTAGGAATAATGTGGTAGAAGGATTTAATTTTAGGAGCAGTACCTTAAGAATTATGCTTAAACCATGTAAACAGCCCCCAATAAATATTGGATGCATTATTCGTGTTTTCTGTTTGTGATGCTTGATGCTTGTTGTTATACTTTAGATTTTTATCAACTTGTATCTTAGGGCTTACGCTAGTCTCGTTTGTTTTTCATGTTTCGGTAGAACCGCAAACCGAGGACGAGCAGTACGAGGTAGCTGAGCACGACTACGCTGAAGAGCAAGACCAGGGGCAGTACTTTGAGCAAGGCAAGCCCACCTCACCACCTTTATGCAAATCCTACTATTTACAAAGCATGTTTTGTTTTAAAAGAAAATAATGCATGTTTTACTTCTTTTTGTGGCACCTTGCCACCCGAAAACTATTTTTACCAAATATTGTTTGGCCAAAGTTATCTACTAGAATAGCTGTAGGTAGTATAAGAAGAGTTTTACTTGTTGAGTCTTGTCATTGAAGGCTCTATAAAGAAGATTAAGTTTTCAAATAGTATATTCTGTTATCTTACCTCAAAACTATAGGATGGGAGCCTATTTGATAAAACTGTTTTATGGAGGAAAACCTGAGTTGCTGGGAGCAATCAGCGGGAATGAAATATTTTATGAAAACCCGAGATGCTGAGAGCATTCGGAGATGTTGCGAAAACCCGAGCTGCTGGGAGCAGTCGGAGACGGAGGTTTAATTTCGAAGTCCCTGCTACCGCCTGAACAATTAACCCGTGCAACCACACTACCTGACATGGGTAGGGCTTAGCCGGAAGCTTGTCTGTCTTAGTGTTGGGGCTCTCATACTTTCTATGAGGGCTGGGCCCTCGAAGCCGGGTTGTCGTCCGAAAGAGACAATACACTGTTGAGGACCAACAGCCGGACGATTACGGCAGGTCTCCTGACGTGGCGGTGTGGCGTCCCGAGGAAAGACCAAGAGGTCTAGTGGAGCACACGGTGCCGAGGAGAACAAACCTACCGGGAGGCCCCGATACTAGGGTGGTCATAGTGGAAAGTTTTGATCGTGTTATCCGGACCCCCGCATGCAGTCGTATGACAGGCCGTGGCAGACGCGGCGGAATAACCGATAGGTGTGGGTAAAGTGTGCAACCTCTGCAGAGTGTAAATCTATTCGAATAGCCGCGTCCGCGGTCATGGACGGTTGGAAAGGCCCCACTGGGCGTCTGGAGAAAGAAGTTGTTTTATGAAGGAAAAATATTTATGTGGAAATCAGGAGGTACCTGGGAGGTACGGAATTTGGGGGAGGATGATTGGTCTCGGGGACGTCCAATCTCAAGGAAGGAAAAAGGGGTATCCCCATCCTAGTGTTTTTAAAGGTTTTACAAAAGAAAGTTTTGAACTTGGATATGTCCTTGCTATATCTAAGAGAAGAGAATTCTATCTCTAAATGTTTTTCTTCACCAAAGATATAGAGATGTCGTATTCTCTATGTCTAAAATCATGGTATTCGAAAACTGAGCCCTATAGTCGTATGTATAGCAGCCATCCCAGTTTTCCAAAAGCGTTTTTCTTGCATTATCATGAGAATTTAAAACTAAAGGTGGTCTTGCGAGTACGTAATTGTACTCATGTGGCTCTGTCCGTGGATATTCAAATGTCCAGATTTCAATGAGGAGGCTTGCATCGAGGAGGAGGTGTACGACGACGACTTCGCCACCTAGCTGTCACCGGTCAACTGCACTTGTGGGAATCTGCGCTCGGAGATGTTAAGAGCCGTCGCTAGCCACGAGCTTCCGCTATCATAGTTAATTCCGTCCTGCGTGACGAGGTTTGTTGACTTTGGTCGTATGACCGTTTATGTGTTGTAAGACTTTTATTCGTACGACTTGAATGATGTAACTCTTTGATACCTATGTTGTTTATGTGATTGCGATGCACTGATCATTGGGATCGTGATCTCTTACATAACGTGGGCATCTCGGACACGTCCGAGGGGTCCTTACACACGCACTGATTGGTGAGGATGTCTGCTAGGCCGGAGGAGCTTACCACCGTGATCGGGTGCTCGGAGAAGTAGTGGACAACTTTTCGTGAAGTCATGAAGACCCCGTACGCCAGCTTCTGGTAGTGCGGGTAGTTTTGCTTGGACAGTGTTAGAATTCGCTGAGGTAATAAACTGGCCTCTGGACAGGATGAGTATGCCCTTTTTCTTATCGCTCAACCACGAGTACCATGCTCACCACCCTGTTTGTCGCTGAGACGTATAGGTATAGCGGCTCGTTCTCCAGTGGTGCCACCAGGACTAGGGAAGTCGTCAGGGTCTTTTTGAGATGGTCGAACGCCTCTTGCGCCTCCTGTGTCCACTCGAATTTGTCCGTCTTCTTCATCAGTTGGTAGAAGGGTAAGGCCTTCTCGCCCAACTTACTTATGAACCGGCTGAGAGCTGCGACTCGGCCGGCTAATCGTTGCACTTCCCTGAGTTTGGTGGGTGCTGGCATCGTGAGTATGTTCTGCACCTTCTTGGGATTTACTTCGATTCCTCTTGCGGAGACAAGGTATCCCAGCAATTCTCCGGCTGGCACGCCGAATACGCACTTCTCTGGGTTGAGCTTGATCTGATATGCGTCGAGTGCTGCGAAGACCTTGCGAAGGTCGTCGACTAGGGTGTCCTCTTTCCGGGTCGTGACAACGATGTCATCGACGTAGACTTGGACAATTTGCCCGATAAGCCCTTTAAGGCATGCCTGCATGGTGCGCTGATACGTGGCGCCAGCGTTCTTCAACCCGAAGGGCATCGTCTGGTAGCAAAAAACGCCGTCGGGTGTGATGAATGCTGTTTTCTCTTCGTCTTCGACTTTCAGCCTGATCTGCTGGTAACCTGAGTAGGCGTCCAGGAAAGATAGGCGCTCGCAGCCTGCTGTCGAGTCGACGATCTGGTCTATCCGCGGGAGCGGGAAGTGATCCTTTGGACAACATTTGTTGACTGCTGTGAAGTCTACACACATGCGAAGTTTCCTCGTCTTCTTCTTTTCTACCAGGACGGGGTTGGCGACCCAGTCCGAGTCCTTGATTTCTTGGATGAACTTGGCGTGCAGCAGCCGGTTGATTTCTGCGGTTATTGCGTCCCGTTTGGGACCTGAAAAGCGTCGCATGGTTGGTTTGACTGGTCTTGCGTCCTTGTAGATCTTTAGAGAGTGCTCAGCGAGTTCCCTGGGTATTCCTGGCATGTCAAAAGGTTGCCATGCAAAGATCTTCCAGTTCTCACGTAGGAACTCGACGAGCACGCTTTCCTATGCAGGGGTCAAGCTTGACGATACTTTGACCGTCTTGCTACTGTCAGTCGGATGGACCTGGTGGGTGACGGTGTCGTCGTTTGTGTTGAAGGCGGCGTCCTTAGCTGGCTTCTTGCAAGGTGGAAAGATGGTCTTGTCGTTGTCGGCTGATATGGCCTTGAATGCTCTTCGACCCCGAAGAACTCAGAGATCCTGCTGAACTCTCGGTCGCAGCTGTTGGAGCGGTCGAAGTCGCCGCGCACAGTGATTACTCCTTTGGGTCCGGGCAACTTGATCATCAGGTAGGCGTAATGAGGTATTGTCATGAACCTGGCAAAAGTTGGGCGCCCAAGTATGGCGTGGTATTGTGATTTCCAGTCGACAACTTCAAAGTCGATCGACTCTTTCCTGAAGTGCTCGGGTGTACCAAGGATGACGTCGAGTGTGATTGTTCCCATGGGCGTGATTGCTTGCCCTGGTACTATGCCGTGGAAGGTGGTCTCCGATTCTGGCAACTTCTCTGTCGACTTGTTCATTCTTCTCAGGGTGTCGGTGAATATGATGTTGATGCTGCTGCCTCCGTCCATGAATACTTTCTTCAGGCTGTAGTCGCCGATTAGGGCTTCGATCACCAGAGCGGCATGACCGGGTCGCGGCATATCCTACGGGTGGTCTGCCCTGGAGAATGTGACTGGCGTCTCTGACCCTCTTAGGTAGTCTGGTACTGCGCGCGGGTTGGTGGTAGCCTGGAGTACTTGGCGGGTGATGAGCTTCTGGGCCCTGTTCGAAGGGCGTCCTTTTTGTATCATGTTGATTTGTCCTCGCGCAGTCGGGTATGCTTCGTGCCCGCCATCTGAGTGTCATGCTGTGGCTGCCGCTGAGGGAAAGTTCCAGCCGCTTGTGTTGTGTTGTTGTTTGCGGGTGCTTTCTGAATAGCGAGCTGCGGAGTCGTCGTCAATGCCTGCACGGGAGTGATGATCTGCTGCATAGCCTGGTAAATCTTTCGCGCCTTGCGACAGTCCTTCAACAGGTGGTTGGCGCCCCACTTGCCTGTCTCCGGGTTGCGGAACGAGTGATGCTTGCAAGGTTGCATCAATTCTTCGGCTGCGGTGAGCGGACGCTTCCACTCTCGTTTTTGGCTTCCGTCGTTGTGGCTAATGCTACCGCTGCTGCGATTATACTGCCCTGAGCTGGCCTGCCGACTCTGATCATATTTTCGACTGGTATCTCGTGTGTCATCACGGGGGGTTTGATATCCCACCGCTACTAGCTCAATGGTGTCTGAATTGGTGAAGCGCTGCTTTTTCTTCTGGCGTCCGTCACGCCAGTTGCTTGTTTCGGCTTCCTTCTTTGGGGAGGTGTCGCGGACGTAGTCCTCTCCTTCGTAGTCTTTGGCTGGAGCCTACCAAATTCCTCACGGAGGTCGCGGCGAGCGACGCCGTGCATGAAAGCATCCATCACCCTGTCTTCTGAGACGGGTTCCATAGTATTCCGGAGGAGTGTCCATCGCTGGATGTTCACGCGAAGCGACTCGTCCATTCCTTGCTTGCAGGCTTGCAACTCGATGTAGGTAGTCGACCTTGCGAATGTTCCAGAGAAACTTTTTATGAAAGTATCTTGGAATTCTTCCCAGGTTTTGAAGGAGTCCTTGGGCTGGCTGGTGAGCCACCCGCGGGCTGAATCCGTGAGCATGAGCTAGATGTACTGCATTGCCGTAGTCGACGTCCCGACTTGACAGGTGCAGGCAATGAGGTAATCTTCGAGCCAAAGTCGCGGGTCTTGCTTTCCGTCGTACTTGGGGGTTCCTGCTGTCAGCTTTAAACCCTTGGGCATGCGGGTGTCGCGGATGTTGAAGCGGAAGCATGCAGCGCCGCACGGCTCGAAGTTGCGGTCGGCCTGATCATCCAGGTTCATCCCGTCAGCCGAGCACTGGCTGCGATTACGGTCCACTGTCCTTTGTCTGATGACGTTGCGGAGAACTTCACCTGGTTGGGCTTGTCTCAGCGGCTGTACTGCCAGGGTCCCTGATGTTGCTGGCTCGTGGGTTTTGCGCTCCCGTTCTTCACGTGCCCGGTTGTTTGGTGCTCCAGTCGCCAAAGCTTCCTCGATTGCTTTCATGGACATGATCTGTTGTTTGTGGAGAAGGGCGCGTGGATATCCCTCCGGCGGTTGCGTGAGCCGGAGATACGTCTCGACTGACATGATGGCGGCGTTCGCTGTCTTGGGGGCAGGTATCCCGTTCTCGTCCTCGGTAATGAAGGATGAGTCGAGGTTGCGGGTGACCCTTGCTCGATCCGCAACTGTCATGTTGGCAACGCGAGCTCTGTGTCGCCGTCCTCCTTGGTTAACTTCTGTGGAGGAAGTGAACGAGATCGCGGCCCGTCTGGCACTCGATGCATCTGCGTCCCTCTTTCGCCTGAGCAGTTCGGCCTTTTCGACACGAAGTCGCTCGCCTTCCTTGCGTAGCAAGTACTGGACCGCCAGGTGGTCTTCTCTAGGCGCGTCGGGTGCAGGGAAGGTGCCATCGTCGACGTGCTTCAGGGCTCTGATTCCCAGTCTCGTGTGATGGTGAGTCGCGTCTGGTCAGGATGACCACCTCTAGTGGATATGCGGGTTCCTCGTTGCCTTCTGGGGGCTCGGTGTTGGCCATGAAGACTTGCTGGGGGTAAACCTCGATAGGGGTGTTTACGCTGCCGCTGCTGCTTCCTTGATCTGAATCTTGCTCGGGATCTAAAATTGCTGCCACGTGGTGGGCAACACAGTCGCCGCTGCGTCTTCGTAGGATGGTCACCGTTGTCGTCGACGGAGATCTCGCAGCCGCTGGGGCGAGTGTGATTGGCTTGGGATAGACTTGATGGTCCCACGCGGCAGTCGACGGCACGCCCTTGGTCGCACGCACCGGTACGGTCGTGGTTGAGGTAGATCTTGACTTTGTCGACCGTGCGATCGAGATGGTTGGAGTGGGCCCGATCTGCGCGGCCGTTGCCGAGGTTGACGATGTAGTCGATGCAGGTACGATCTTCGTAGGTGTGGCAGATGTAGCTCCCGCAGCGGGTGAAGTCGACGGTGGCGCGCGGGTGACGGATGCGGGTGACATGGCCACACGTGGCGCGGTTGTCGCAGACCTGAACATGCCACGACTGTCGACGAAACAGTATATGGAGCCGAAGGTGATATGTATACCTTTGCGCAGGTTGGCGTACACCGAGCGATGGGCCGGCGGGTGGAGTGCATACTCGAAGGAGCCGAAGCGGATGGGCTCCCGGGTGATGTTGATCTCGATCTTCATTGCGGATGGAGCCGGTGCGACCATGATTCCAACGCTTGATGTCTTTCCCACAGACGGCGCCAATTTACGAGGGTGTAACTCGACAAATCCCAGGGTTATGCACCCCGGGTTGATTGAGGGGGAGAGAGAAGAGCGTTGGTGATCACGACGGCTGACAAGCGGGGATTTTACCCAGGTTCAGGCTCCCGGAGGATAACACCCTACTCCTGCTTGTCTGTTATTGATGGCGAGTTGCGATTACAACGGCGGCGAGATTGCGATCTCGCTAGGGTTTGTGGTGGTGGCTGTTGGCGTGTCCTCTAGGACGAGCAACCCTCCTGGCTTTATAGGTAGCCAGGTCTCGGGTGGTAGGTATCGATGGCGATTACAGATATGGAAAGTTATGAGACCTAACCGACTTGGACTAGGATACATGGTACCCCGAGTGGGCCTTCTGTGGGCCTCCCTGTGCTTGGCGCGGCCCAGGTAGCCTCATCGTGGGCTAGTCGAAAGGTAGCCCCACGTCACCGTGTCCCCGGTACGGACAATTTGAGAACGAGGACGTCAACGGAAGATTCCACCATTCCAACTTCTAAATTAAAATTTGAGGGGTGAACAAGTCTAGATTGAGACTATGGCTTTCATACCATATTTGTCTAAGCTAGGTAAAGTTGTTTCAAAGTGTTAGGGAAAAAACTTGTTTTATGCAAAATAGCCTTGAACTCCACCAGCCAAATATGCATATAGGTTATTAGAGTTTTTCTACTAAGTGTCCACCATAGTGTCACTTGCCAGACTCCATTTTTAATGGAATCTGACCCACGTTGTTGCAATATTTTTCTTATTGCAGATTGTTCAGATGACGAGTGAGTTTCGTTTTAAAGGTTTCGAGTTTGCATCCAACATGTTTTCGCCTGTGGCAACATGAAGATGATGGAGACTTACTGCTATTGTATTTCCGCTTACTCTTTCAATGCTACCTTTATGCTATGCAAGTTGTAAAGAATATTTTCTAAGTCTGGATCATCGATGTAATAAAATTGATACTTTGTTGTGATATTACATCGTAAACTGTGTGTGCAAACGAATCGATTCACGGATTTGCACTATACACAAGTACCATGCCATATTTTAAGTGCAGATACACTACACTCGCTGTTTAGCGGCTGGAGGCCCCATCTTTGGAGGCATTATTGCTCTTCATATTGCTGAATATTTGGGGTTGCCCATTAGTCCTAATGATGTACCACTTGAACCATGCTATCTTGGCCTTGCTGCATTAAAAGGCCACAAATTTGTTACTAACAACTCCACTTTGGAGAATATCATGTTTAGGGTCGTTTGTGCTGACGATCGTGAAAAGGAAGTCTCCTTGCCACAACCTTCTTTGTTCAGTCTTGACAGGAGATCGTGGTCGTACTCGCTGGTAGAGCTAGAGGAGCATCTGAGCGTACTTGGTTTTCACCAGACGCATCGCGGGAAGGAGCCACCGCCGGAGGATTATAGCGGATACCACGCCGGCGCATCTTCGAGCTCGCACTACGGGGAAAGCTCTTCGACATGCCCCCGTGACTTCGACGGATGGGCACGTTGGGCTTGAGCTACACTTGGTCCAAAATCCTAAGCTTGGGGGTAGGTACACCGACGCACACTCATCTATATATCATATCATTCGGTACTTTGTATATCCATGTTTCGTTTTAGTTTTCTTTCTTTTATTCATTTGTTTATGCTTTGTTTGCTTGCCATAAACCCAAAAATATCAAAAAGATTTTTGTTATTTCTCTTGCTGGTTTGTTTTAGTATCTAGTATTAGTATGCTTAGTATTTATCTCAGTTCAATATGCAAAAACACAAAAATATTTTGCTTTGTTGTGTGTTGTTTTCGCGTAGGGACAGATTTCTGTTGTGCACCGTAAAATTCATAACATTTTACAGGAATGTCAGAATGACCTGAAATTGGTGTGCATATTCTGGGGATGTGTATGCAACTTTTATTATTTTTGAGTTTTCTGATCTGGGCATGTTAAGGCCCTCGAAAAAATTCGTCTTCACTGGTTGTTCTGTTTTTAGTTTACAAATCCAAAAACCCAAAAATATTTGTTGTTTCTCTTTGCTTTTGTATAGTTTATTTCAGAGGTCATTATCTTCAATTAGTGCATGGAGCTTGGTTATTATCTCATATCTTTCAAGCACACAAGTGATAAGGCAATTATGATGATCTATGACAATTTCGAGTTGGGTAGGCTGGTAATGAACTCTCTTTGTTTCTCATTTTTGTACATATTCTCATTTATGTGAGCATGCTTAGATGGTTCGCATAAGATATATGTCGATTGGTGGATTCTTAGTAGTTCGTGTTCTCTTATGATCGTTTCCAATTTATTTATGATGGATGTCATGTTTCTTTGGATATTTGTTTGCATTGCTTTGCTCATAATAGATTATTACACTGTGGTATACTCCTCTGAATAATTCATTTGAATTGACTTGGCACATACTTACACATGTTATGACTGAAAACAAAAAGTCAATTAATCCTCGATGACATATTTTGACTCAGAGTTCGTGTATCTTTATTATGCCTCCGTTAATTCTATTTCGTCGCAAGCATGATTATGACGGTTATTGCTCTCCTTTTTTTATAAAAAAAGGTTATTGCTCTTGGAATAACTTGGTTATTGCTCTCTCGAATTTTTGCTTTCCCATATTTTGCTAGCCTCCACTTGTACTAAGCTAAGATAACGTTTGTGCTTCCAAATCCATGGAAACCAAGTTATTCCAAAGAGTCCACCATAAACACCTATACATGGCAATTTCAAACCATTCAAGTAAATTCGCATGTGCTACCTTTAAAACCTTCAACCACTGCTTAGTTTGTGCCACTGTTTTGAGCTCATGAGGAAGTGGTAGTTGGTCTTGTTATCTTCCATACTAATTAAGTAATTGACTTGCATGCTACATCTGCATATTTTGTCAAGGGCTGGTTAGACCATTGTAATATCAAAAAAGGATTTGAGAAAATAAAAATAGGCACTCCTCCATGGTTTGAGATTGTTTGGTGGGCACCCGAGGATTCAGTTAGCCATGGTATTGTTAGCACGGTGGGGAGGAGTGGTCAAGCTATCAAAATATATGAATATGAAGATGCATATTACAAGTGCTTTGTTTTAAAAATAATCGGAACCGCTCTCAACTTGCTTAGTATGGAAGATAACGAGAACTCTATTGCCAGTCGTTGACCTAACAATGTAGTGTACCTGCACTTAAAATATGGCAAGGTACATGTGTATAGTGCAAATCCCTGGATCGATTCGTTTGCACACACAGTTTACGATGTAATATCACAACAAAGTATCAATTTTATTACATGGATGATCCAGACTTAGAAAATATTCTTACAACTTGCATAGCATAAAGCTAGCACTGAAAGAGTAAACAGCGGAAATATAATAGCAGTGATTCTCCATCATTTTCATGTTGCCACAGGCGAAAACATGTTGGTTGCAGAATCGAAACCTTTAAACGAAACCTCTCTCGTCATCTGAACAATCTGCAATAAGAAAAATATTGCAACAACGTGGGTCAGATTCCATATAAAATGGATCTCGCAAGTGACACTATGGTGGACACTTAGTGGAATAACTCTAGTAACCTATATGCATATTTGGCTGGTGGAGTTCAAGGCTATTTTGCATAAAGACAATTTTTCCTACCTCTTTGGAAAACACTTTTCCTCAATTTGAGACATCCGTGGCATGAAATCCATTGTCTCATTCTACCCTTGTTCACCCATCAAGTTTTAAATTTTGAAGTTGGAATGGTGGAATCCTCCATTGACGTCTGTGATCAGCTGCTCAAATTGTCCGTACCGGGGACACGGCTAAGTACTTAGTTTTACACTCTGCAGAAGTTGTGCACGTTCACCATTGTACCCATTCAACCCAAACTATCCTTTACACTCTGAAGTGATAAGGAAAAGGAGAAGAATGAGAAGAGATCTTTCAGAAGCATTTTCCCTCCCACTCTGGCTTGACCCGTTCCACCTAACACCCTCTACATCTTCTTGTCAAGTCGGGGCGAGTCCACGCAACTTAATTGATCAAGCCAGAGCCCATTGGCAATGGCTGCACTGGAAGCGATCTTCACTCGGAGTTCTTCAGATCCCTTTGTTCCCTGGGTGGCCCTCCACAAGTGCACGTACTCTAGGAACCATAGACATGGGCCTGAGTAGCCACTCAACTTCGCCACCATTTACAACCAATCCACCCATGAGGTTCTTTATTAACTTAGTATAATTTAGATTTTCACAAAACAACATTTGCATAGCATCAATAAGGAATTTCTAAGTATTATATAGGTTCCTAGATACAGGAGTAAGGAATTTCTACACAGGTCTAGCATAGCAATACTATCCTACACATGCTTTTATAAAAATACGCTAAGTAATGCATATAGAAAATAGTAGGAGGTTTATGAATGTGCCACTTGCCTTTGGATGATGTCTTTGCTCACAAACTCTTTTCAACGTTATTCGGAGCTCTTCGTTCGATCTAAACAATATAGACAACAACAATACAACAATCAACATAAAACACAACGCATATAGACACATACAAAAAGAACAAACAAGTTTCATAAAACTTCTAAGAAAAAAAGCCATGCATGATGTGAAAAATACTTCTAAGGACTAGAGATGCATGTCATGCCATGAAAATATTCTAAGTTAATGCGGGGCAAATATGTTGGTAAAAAATGACTAAGGACTAAGGCCATAGGTTGGAAAAATACTTTGTTATAAATCATCTTGAATAGGCACTCTAATGGCTTAGCCATGATGTGCATAAATACTTAGAGAAAATACTAAGTCTATTCTTCAAGTGATCAACAATTATTAACAACTCTCTGTAAATTGGATATTCACTATAGTGAGAGAGACAGACACCTGGCCAGCCACTTAAGTTGTGGAACAGGTCTCATGTAATAACGTGGACATGTAAGGTTGGTCTCCAGGCCTCTTCATCTCACTATGCCGCTAGGATCCAACAAACTTCCAAGATGGTAATAACATGGTCAAAAATTGTTTATGTTTAAAGTGAAAGACAAGGTTAGGAAAGAGGGAAAAGATAGAAAGAAAGATGTAGTTGGTCTTCTAGGCTTCATCTCCAGACTTGTAACTTTCTCCTTGGTGATGTCTTGATTGAGTTTTTGGTAGACTTGATAATTCTTCAGACTTGATGATTCTTGTATCACCGAGGCTGGTCTTGGATTTAACTTAGTCATCATGAGGTCTCAGAGAGGAAGAAAAGGAAGAGAGAAAGACTTAGAGAATAAAGGGGGTTGGTCTCCTTGAACTTCTTCTTGATTTTCTTCTAAGTGCTTCTACTTCTTGGAGATTCTTCTAGAGTCTGTTTTCTTCTAAGTCTTCTTTGGCCTTCTAGCTCCATGTTAAAAATCCTAAGTGTCTAAGTGCATAGCACTTTACCTATATACTAAGTTGAAAATAATCCTAACTTAGAGAAAATATTGAAGAGGTTTTCCTATGAGAAGTATATCTATATGAGAAAATGTGTTATGCATGCAATGCAGTTTTTAATCATAACAAACATCATACTAATTTTTGTGATATTTATAAAGTATGCATGAGGCTATAAATACAATTTTAATTAATTTCTATTTTTGCAAAATATAAATAAAGGAATAAATATAAGATTAAAATTTTCTGAGATTAAATTTTTATAACAAAATTTTATAAATAGTGTTAATAGACAAAGGGGATTTAAATAAATTTATAGCAATTGGATTTACTCAAAAATAGTCAACTATTCATATTAAGGGTATGATTATTAAATCGTCAAAACTATTCTCAAAAATTATTTTCTAACATAAGCATACTATAACACATATTTTAAGGATTCGAAAACAATTTTATTTGCAATTTTTGGAATTACAGATTTAAAGTTATGAAAAATAACTCAAATCATCCATTTGAGATTTGAAAATTTTAAACTAAGTCAAATTTGAATTCTAACAGATCAAAAATATTCTACATGTCAAGGTCTTTCCAAACATATAAAATTTGTCAAATTTGGATATGTGGTTAAAAAGTTACGAAGGTTTGAAATTACATGGACTAATCTGTAAAACTGCCGATTTAAATTAAATAGGAAAAATGATTTCTGACGTGGCTGCTGACTGAGCACTGACTGTGCATGCCACGTAGGCGCTGACGTGGTTAAGTGATTCGATCTGATCCGTTGGATCCAGATCAGACGGTCCAGATCCAACTGTACCTATTCGATTTAAAGATCTAATCTCGGTCGTCGTCAAAACTATTCTCAAAAATTATTTTCTAACATAAGCATACTATATATAACACATATTTTAAGGATTTGAAAACAATTTTATTTGCAATTTTTGGAATTATAGATTTAAAGTTATGGCAAATAGACTCAAATCATCCATTGGAGATTTGAATAATTTAAACTAAGTCAAATTTGAATTCTAACAGATCAAAAATATTCTACATGTCAAGGTCTTTCCAAACATATAAAATTTGTCAAATTTGGATATGTGGTTAAAAAGTTACGAAGGTTTGAATTTACATGGACTAATATGTAAAACTGCCGATTTAAATTCAATAGGAAAAATGATTTCTGACGTGGCTGCTGACTGAGCGCTGACTGTGCATGCCACGTAGGCGCTGACGTGGTTAAGTGATTCGATCTGATCCGTTGGATCCAGATCTGACGGTCCAGATCCAACTGTACCTATTCGATTTAAAGATCTAATCTCGGTCGTATAAGGAAGATTGGACGGCCGACGAGGGGTGACCCTACCCAGGCGACGCGGGGTGGCCGGAGATAGAGGGGACGGCGGCGCTACGGCTCAGTCGTGGATGCTCCCGTCGTTGTCGTGCCTCCTTGGGCTCGTGGAGGTGGCGGAGAGGTGCGACACGCGATGAGGAAGTCGATGGTGCGGGCGGCACTGTCATTTTCTTCTTGGACGCGCGTGGCTGCGTGGACGGAGGTGCTCGGTCGCCTGCGAGCTTCGGTTCTTGCTCTCCTCCCGTTTGGCTGCAGTGGAGAAGCAAGGGAGGGATCAAGGAGGTGCGCATTGACACGGGGGAGAGGGTGGAGGGGGTCTCGGGGCTTGGGGCGGCTTACCTCGCCGGGTAAGGAGAAGAAACGGCGACGGCTTCGAGAAACTCTGGCGAGAAACTACGGCGGCCTGGCGGCGTGATTTGCACGGGAAAAAGAGGGGAAAGAGAGAGGAGGGGGTGGGCTTTTAAAGGGGCCAGAGGGGAGGAAACAGCTCGCGATGATTTCGCCGGATTTTTGGAAAGGAATCAGAGTTGATGTCGGCCGTGCTTTTCGCTGGAGGTTGAAGACGCCCCCCCCCCCCTGACAGGTGGGTCCCGCCTGTCAGGGATTTTTCTTTTTCTATACTGGTTTTCTTTTTTCTTTATAACTTTTGATTTAAGTGTCCAAATGAAGTCAAATAAATTTGTAAAAAATTTGTAAAAACATTATCTTTGTGTTAAACCAGTTGTGGGCAAGTTTTGAACACTTTTGAAAATTAATATTTTGAATTATTCATAACATACAAATTTTCCCATTTAGGTCAAGTTTGAAATTAGGGATTTAATAAATTCATTTGGGTTTAAATAAAATTTATGAAATTACCACAGCTATATATGTTTGATATTATGTTATCTTAACTCATTTTCAATATTCAATAAATTTTAAATTGGTAAAATAACAAAATATAATTATTTTAAAAGGAATTTGAATATATAATTAATTCATTTCCAAACTAATAATACATGTGCCAAATTTGTTTCCGTAATATGATAAATCATTTGAAAACTCCATATACGCATTTGGAAAACATTCTTCCTTTATCATATTTCTCATGTTAAAATTATTCATGAAAATCATTTTTATGTTTTGAAAGTTGATGGAAATGATTTAAATTAATTACCAAAATGAAATTTTAGGTTTAAGAAATACTTTGTATAAAAGAATTTAAACTAAACTCCAAAATTTTAAATAATGGTTATTTGGATATTTAAAATTTAAAATATCTAGAAAATGCTATGAAGTCTTTTAAAGTTGATTTTCTTATGCTTTTATAGTTTCATCTTAATCAAAAATAAAAGTTTAAAATTTTAGTGATTTTTAAACATTCCAAAATGTTGGGATGTTACAGACTACCTCCTTTAAAAGGAATCTCGTCCCCGAGATTCGGAGAGGCTAGAAAGATGAAGCAAATGCTTGGGATGATTCTGATAACTCGAGAGGGAGATTAAAACAGCTCTTGACACGGAAACTACAAACGAGCAGAGAATGATTTCGCTGATTGGGGATGCTAGAAAGAAAGATAGCCTTGGATCTCCAGGTTTAGGCAACTGAGTTTGAATTATCTGGGTGGCTACCACCCTCAAAAGAAATTTCTGTGATTAGTCTACAAACTGTTTAATCTTGCTTACTTTTCTGATGTAGGGTGTACTAGTATTCAAAATACAATGGTATGTGGTGGAAGGAATGATTAAGGACTTATTATACTCTACATAGTTTTGCATGCCTTCGGTTTGGTCATAAGACCCTCCTGAAACTCACTATGGTTCTGATCAATCTTAGGCAGGTGGTCAATGATCATATTTTGGTTCAACAAATTTGACAACTGACTCCGATTCTTTAATAGTAGTCGCATTGTTATGTGCGTATCGTTGGTGTTGGTATTAGGGTGAGACATTTGTTGTGTTTAGAAAACAAATAATTTGAGTTATAGGTACTATGGAGGAATCCTAATTCAATAAATCAGAACAAGGCAACCAATCTCTAGCACCAACAATCAACATGGTTCAAACACAAGCAAACACATACGTGAAAATTTTCAAACTTCTTTTGAGAAACTGAACCAATCGTTTATCGAACGAAACACATCAATGTCATGGGAAAACAAAATTGATAGTACTGCCATACCACAATTTGATAGGTCAATACATCACTGGATCTCGTTATTCTAATAAATAGGTGGTCTAATCTATCTTTTTCTTGAGTGCCTCGAGTTCCTCCTCTACTTCCTTGAGTTCTTCAAGATGCTTCTGGGTGTTGTGAAGTCTAAAACGAAGTCTTTCTACAAGGTACTCGATGGCTCTCCATGCTGCATTTCTTGTTGAATCAGAGAATGCTGTGTGAAGTATTGGTTTGGTGAACATGCAGTCACCCTCAGTCTTGTGGTCATCTTCTTTGCTCCTGTATAGATGGACTTGCATCCACCGGTACTTTTGGCCTTCATCCATGAAAGGAAAACCTTTGTATAATGCTTCTCCTTCAAAACCCAAGCTCTTCATGTTATCCTTAAGTGCTCTTGGAAACTCTGTCTCACATTCCAAGGTCATGGTTATCTATAACATCCCAACATTTTATAATGTTTGAAAATCACTAAAATTTAAAACTTTTGTTTTGATTAAAATAAAATACTAAAATGCATAAGAAAACCAACTATAAAAGACTTCAAGCATCTTGAAAAGATTTAATATTTCAAATATCTCAAATAAACATTATTTTCATAAGTTCTTTAAGTTAAACATTTTATTATCCATTATATTTCTTAAAGCTCAATATATTATATGACAAATGATTTACCAACCTTCAAACCATTTTCATGTAATACAAAGTTTCTTTTTAAGTATTTGATTTCAACCACTTAGCCATATCTATTGATAAACTAATAAATTCAAAACAATTTAAAAATGGTATAATTACAAAATGGTTTTCATTTCTTTACCTGAGTTCAAAACATAGTTTTGGAAATTACAAGTCTATAGTTTATCACTTTAAAACTTCATAGATTATATAATTAATGAATTATCCAAATAAACATTTCATTAGCTTAAATGATTTTCAGTTATTTTCAAAACATTAAATGATTTTCATGAATATATTCAATATAAGATATGAATTAAATTTAAAATCTTTTCCAACGGTTTGTTATGGAGTTTACAAATGATTTATCATAATATAAACTATAATGGTGCACAAACTATTTTGAATTAAAAATTGAATTTATTATAATTCCCATTTCCTTAAAAATAATTATATTTAGTTATTTTACTATTATACCAAAATAAAGAATGATGTTTATTGAAAATGAGTTTAAAATAACTTAAATTCAAACATATTTAATTGTGGAATTTTTCATATAATTATTGGCACAAAAGATTTCATTGAAATCCTATTCCCAAATTTAACAAGAAGTGCCAAATTTAAAGAATTTTGTATTTATAATTTATAAAAAGTGTTTTAAACATAACCATAAGTGTTTTAAATGATAGATATTGTTTTTAAAAATTTAGAAACTAATTCGAGTTGAATTGGTTTTATATTTTAAAATTTATTAGAAAAAAAATCAGAAAAACTGTACAAAAAAAAGGGATTAGAAGAGAACAAGTGGGCCGAGCCCAACGGCTTTCCACGCGCATGGGCGTCAGATAGCAGTCCCCGGCCTCTCTCCCCTCTACCACTGCCAGCCGGGCCCCACCGGCCAGGTCGTCTTCAACCTCGCCCCAAATCCCGCCCCCAGTGTAAGGACCCACCGACAAGTCCGAGATGCCCCACGTTATGTAAAAGATCACGATCCCAATGATCAATGCATCGCAATCACATAACCAACATAGGTATCAAAGAGTTACATCATTCAAGTCGTACGAATAAAAGTTTTACAACACTTAGACGGTCATACGACCAAAGTCAACAAACCTCGTCACGCAGGACGGAATTAACTAAGATAGCGGAAGCTCGTGGCTAGCGACGGCTCTTAACATCTCCGAGCGCTGATCCCACAAGTGCAGTTGACCGGTGACAGGTAAGTGGCAAAGTCGTCGTCATACACCTCCTCCTCGATGTAGGCCTCCTCATTATAATCTGGACATTTGAATATCCAGGGAAAAAGCCACATGAGTACAATTACGTACTCGCAAGACCACCTCTAGGCTTAAGTTTTCATGATAATGCAAGAAAACACATTTCGAAAACTGGGAAGGCTCCTTAATACAACTACAGGGCTTATTTTTGAATACAATGATTTCAAGCCTAGAGAATACGACATCTCTATATCTTTGTTGAAGAAAAACATTTAGAGATAGAATTCTCTTTTCTTAGATATATCAAGGACATATCCAAGTTCAAAACTTTCTTTTGTAAAAGTTTATCAAAACACTAGGATAGGGGTAACCCTTTTTCCTGACTTGAGATCGAACTGATTGTCTCCCCGAGACCAATCATCCTCACCCAAATTTCCGTACCTCCCAGGTACCACTTTGTTGACTACTTGCTTCCTTCGAAAACACTTCTCTTTCGAAAACCATAAAATAGCCAGCGTGCGTAGTGAGACCTTTCCAACCGTCCATGACCGCGGACACGGATATTCGAATAGATTTACACTCTGTAGAGGTTGCACACTTTACCCACACCAATCGGTCCTTCCGCCGTGTCTGCCACGGCCCGTCATACGACAGCATGCGGGGGTCCGGATAACACGATCAAAGCTTTCCACTATGACCACCCTAGTATCGGGGTCTCCCGGTAGGTTGGTTCTCCTCGGCACCGTGTGCTCCACTAGACCTCTTGGTCTTTCCTCGGGACGCCACACCGCCACGTCAGGAGACCTGCCGTAATCGTCCGGCTGCTGATCCCCAGCAGTGTATTGTCTCTTCCGGACGACAACCCAGCTTCGAGGGCCCAGCCCTCATAGAAAGTATGAGAGCCCCAACACTAAAACAGACAAGCTTCCAGCTAAGCCCTACCCATGTCAGGTAGTGTGGCTGCACGGGGTAATTATTCGGGCGGCAGATAGGGTCACACTTTGTTTTTCAAAACACTTTCTCCTCCGACTACTCCCAGCCGTTCGGGTTTTCGCAAACATCTCCGATTGCTCCCAGCAACTCGGGTTTAAATAAAACACTTGCTCGCCGATTGCTCCCAGCAACTCGGGTTTTCCTCCGTAAAACAGTTTTATCAAATAGGTTCCCATCCTATAGTTTTGAGTTAAGTAGAGGAAGGTAGACTACTAGAAAACTTAATCTTTTTGATGGAGCCTTCAACAACAAGGCTCACCAAATAAACACTTTTGTAACACCTATAATATTCTAGTAGATAACTTTGGCCAAACAATATTTTGTAAAATAGTTTTTGGGTGGCAAGGTACCACAAAAGAGATAAAACATGCATTATTTTATTTTGAAAACAAAATATGCTTGATAAAAATAATAGGATTCATTATATTGGTGAGGTGGCTTGCCTTGCTCAAAGTACTGTCCCTGGTCTTGTTCTTCAGCGTAGTCGTGCTCAGCTACCTCGTACTGTTCTTCCTCGGGTTGCGGTTCTACCGTAACATGAAAAACAAACGAGACTAGCGTAAATCTTAAAATGCGAGTTGATAACAATCTAAAGTATATTAGCAAACAACAAGCATCACAAATAGAAAACACAACTAATGCATTTAATAGATATTAGGTGCTGTTTACATGGTTTAAGCATAACTCTTAAGGTACTGCTCCTAAGATTAAACTCTTCTACCACATTACAACTAACACACATGTGGAGCTCCGAAAATTAGCTGTGCATGAAAATCTATCACCAAACAAGAAATAAAAATCAGATAAGAGCTACTGATATCAAACTTAAACAGAAGATAGGTTCAGTTTTATAGATCTCCTGGATGCATAAATTACCTTTCTTGGGAGGTATGATTTTTCTCTTTAAGTGGAGATTTTATTCATCAAATTTGGATACTCCTAGCTCAAGTTATCCCAGTTTTAAAATAAAGTATACTTCTGACCATTATCTAAGTGCAGAAAATAATAAGAGTTATTTTGGTGCCAAACCAGTGGGATGAGTTAGATAAAACATGTGGCTATTCCACAAAAATATCCCCAACATTTATTTATGGACAGAGGTGGCTCCACCAAATAAATCTAGACATGCAATAATCTCTGAAATTACAGAAATGCATTTTAAGAGATTATCTCCCTGTTTTTCAGAAATTAGCTCACTAAGTAATAAATAGTTACTGGAAAAATCTACACTTCTAGCACAGGATACTTCCAATTCATATTTAACACTTCCAAGTGGATTCACCTCAAAACGTGTTTTCATTTAAGAGTTAAAAATCACCAAACACCTACTGATGTTATTCTTAGACTAGAACCAACTTTTGCTAGAGTAATCTCATGCATGCAAGATTAACCAAGCTAGATAGATATTTCTACAAGCTTTCCAATAAATCCAATATTGCATGATTTGGATTCACAGAACACAAGTTATTAAACAAATGGTGTAATAGATACTTTTTACTAGATCTATTTTAATCCTTAACATGAAACATATTTTTGAACAAATCCAACGCCACATGGTTAAGAAAACGTGCATGCATGCTACAAATTTAATTCCATCATTTTAGCCACTCTAGATTTACCACAAAAGATTAAAAGCTAGACTATAGATTTACTGGAAAAATAACAGGAAAACGAATAAAAGAAAAACAGGCCGAACGGCCGGATCTGGCGCTGGGCCGCGGGGGCGAACTGGGCCGGCCCAGTCGCTGCGCGCGCGCCGGCGAAACGGTACGCGGCCGTCGGATCCGGAGCAAGCGGCGAAGATCAGAAGGGGAGGAGTTCAAACAGGGCCGTCGATCTCAGATCTGACGGCTCTGGATCTTCTTCTTCCTCGAGCTGGTGACGCGAGCGGGAAAACAAAGAGGAAAGAGAGAGAGGAAGAGGGACGCGACGAGGAGCTCACCTCGGACGTCCAGAGCTTGAGTGAGGGGTGGGGTTCGGTGGAGAGAGAGCAGAGCGGCGGTCCCGTACGCGAGGCGACGCCGGAGGAGCCCCCTGCATGCAGCCATGGACCCTCCTCCGAGCTCGGGTCAAGGACGAGCACGAAGCCTCTGGAGCTCCTCTGCGCAAGAGAAAGGGTGGGGGCGTTAGGTCACGCAGAGAGGAGCTCAGAGAACAAAAAATGGTGAAGAATGGTGGAGGGAAACGAGGGCTACGGTGGTTTTCTCCCGTCGGCCACCGAAAAGATTTCCCTCTTCTCTAGGGCCAATGGAGGTGGGATCTTGATGAACTTCGCCAGAGGGGAGAGGAGTGGGTTGTGTAGGAGCCAGGGAGGGGGAGAAATGGGCAGAGGAGGGGCTCGGGTGGTTATAACGAGTTCCAGCCGGTCTAGGGTTAGCTCGGGCAGGAGAGAGGGAGGGGAGGGTCTCCTTCGTTCCTACTGGCTCAGGTGGGCGGTGGAGAGGGGACAGAGAGGGTTCTGGTCGGATGACCTGCCCTAGCCAGTGAGAAGAGAGGAGAGGGGCTCGGGTTGGGTGGAAAAGAAGAGAGAGGAGGGGTTGGCCCTAGCCCATGACAGGTGGGACCAGGGTGAGGTTGCTGCTCTCCTTCTCAGCTGGTGGTGTGGAAAAGAGTGTGAGAGAATAAAAGGTGAGAGGTTTGAGTAATTAGCTCAAATGCATTTAAAAACCTAAGTTGTAAATATTCAAACATGACGCACAAAAATAAAATGATTCAACACCCCAAACTTACCCAAATTAGGATAAAGTAATGAATTTATAAATGCCCAAGTCAAACATCTCATTTAGCTCTCAAAGAAAAGAAAACTTCTAGAGAAAAGAAAAAGAATAACTCAAATGGTCATGTTAATTTGATGACGACAAAAGCTAGTGATATTTATGTGCAAACAAGCTCTTTTGAGAGAATTTAGAACAGGGTGTGAAACTATATGCCCTAGATCAAAATGATTCAGATGCATGTCAAAAACCATTTATGGTTTGCTTAAGTTTGGCTAAGTTTTAACAACCATGAAGATCCTAACAGTGGTTATTTATTTTAGTGTGTTGTGGTTTGTTTTTAATATTTTCAAATCTCATGAAAATTTAGTGACACACAACAAGCATAAGGTGTGCAAGCAAATTAAATCATGACTCAAAATTCTACCCACACAAAAAGTTTTTTGCAACAGGTGAAAAATCTAGAATAACACCACAATGCTAAAACTAAGAGAATTGGGGTGTTACAGACCTTCCCCCCTTAGGAGAATCTCGTCCCCGAGATTCCAGGTTTGATGAAGAAAGAAAACCAGGAAATTCACGCTCCAAATAATCTTCACGCTCCCAGGTAGCTTCTTCCTCCGAATGGTTGCTCCACTGGATCTTCAGGAATCTGATCTTCCGACTCCGGGTCAGACGAACGCCTTCAGCGAGGACACGGAGTGGTCGCTCTCGGTAGGTGAGATCATGATTAAGATCAATGGTGCGATGATCTACCTCTTGATAAGAATGAGTACCACCAGGAACTTGTAGGCATTTTTGGAGCAGGGACACATGAAACACATCATGAAATTCTGACAGATGGGGTGGCAGGTCTAGCTGATAAGATACTTCTCCTCTTCGACCGCTTACTCGAAAAGGACCAATATACTGTGGTGCTAACTTCCCCTTCACATGAAAACGCTGCATTCCCTTGAGTGATGTAACACGCAGATATACCATATCACCTTCCTTGAAGCTGAGTTCACGCCTCCTGGAATCGGCGTAACTCTTTTGCCTGGATTGGGCGGCCTTAAGACGGTCGCGGATGAGTTGAACTTGATCTTCGGCTTCCCTCAGGGTGTCAACCCCAAAAATTTGGCTGTCTCCCGTTTGCGACCAGTTCAAAGGAGTGCGGCACCTCCGTCCGTACAAAGCCTCGAATGGTGCCATCTTCAGACTAGCTTGGTAGCTGTTGTTGTAAGAGAATTCAGCAAACGGCAAACAACTCTCCCACTTGGCCCCATAAGCTAATACACAGGATCGAAGCATATCCTCTAAGATCTGGTTGACCCTTTCTGTTTGTCCTCCTGTCTGAGGGTGATATGCGGTACTGAAGAAGAGTTTGGTTCCGAGCTCCTCATGAAGCTTAGTCCAAAATCGAGAAGTGAATTGGGTTCCCCGATCTGATACGATAGTCTTAGGTATCCCATGAAGGCTGACGATGCGCGACATGTAAAGATCCGCTAGTTGATCAGATCGGTGACGAGTGCTCACCGGGAGAAAATGTGCCACCTTGGTGAGCCGATCCACAATAACCCAAATAGCGTCATGCCCGCGATTGGATCGGGGTAATCCAGTGATAAAATCCATGCCGATCTCATCCCATTTCCACTCGGGCAACTTGAGAGGTTGAAGCAATCCAGCAAGTCGCTGATGTTCTGCTTTGACCCTTTGGCAGATGTCGCAACTCTGTACGAAGAGTGCAATCTCGCGCTTCATGCCATGCCACCAGAAATTCTTTTTCAAATCCTGGTACATCTTGGTTCCACCAGGGTGGATAGAGTACAAAGTCTCGTGGGCCTCCTTCATAATTAACTGCTTCAGAACAGGATCTGACGGTACGCAAATGCGTCCCTTGTACCAAAGAATACCGACCG
The DNA here is from genome assembly GCA_026929855.1 of Poa annua. Taxonomy (NCBI): domain Eukaryota; kingdom Viridiplantae; phylum Streptophyta; class Magnoliopsida; order Poales; family Poaceae; genus Poa; species Poa annua. Next base: position 45,315,342 of record CM049430.1, read on the forward strand.
GGTCGATGGTGAACCCAGGAACTTCTTCTTTGTCCAATCTTCGCTTGATGCCCTCAATACTTTCGTGACCCTTCTGTTCCTCCTTGATCTGGTCCCATAAGGTGGGTTGCAACAGGAGTTGATCGACTGCCCCATAACTGACTACTTCTATACCCATCTTATCAAGCTCTTCCCAGAGTTCTGGCTGTCGAATCTTGATCATGGAGTTGAATGAACACGGCTGACGGCTTAGGGCATCAGCTACAACGTTAGCCTTTCCACGATGGTAATGGATGTCCAAGTCATAATCTTTGATGAGTTCTATCCATCTTCGCTGCCTCATGTTCAAATCCCTCTGGGTGAAGATGTACTTAAGGCTCTTGCGATCGGTGTAAATTTCGCAGCGGTTGCCCATCAGAAAGTGCCGCCAAGTCTTGAGTGCATGGACCACTGCAGCAAGCTCTAGGTCACGAGTAGGAAATCACTTTGCCCTCTTGCGTAAGGACACATCCAAGTCCAAGTTTGGAGGCATCGCAATAAACCACGAAATCTTTGGTCACATCAGGCATGGTTAAGATAGGTGCGGTAGTAAGGCGCCTTTTCAGTTCCTGGAAGCTGGCTTCACATTTGTCGGTCCAGATAAACTTCTGGTCCTTCTTCAGAAGTTGAGTAAGGGGCTTGGCGATACTCGAAAACCCTTCAACAAACTTGCGGTAATAACCTGCTAATCCAAGGATGGACCTCACTTCGGTTTGGTTGGTGGGGGTTGGGAATTCAAGGATGGACTTGATGTGGGTAGGATCTACAGATATCCCTCCTGCTGAGATAACATGGCCAAGAAAACCTACTTCTTTTAACCAAAACTTGTACTTACTGAACTTAGCATACAACTGGTGTTCTCGCAAGGTACCGAGAACCAACCTCAGATGCTCTTCATGCTCCTCTTCTGACTTGGAATAAATTAGGATTTCATCGATGAAGACAACTACAAACTTATCCAAGTATTCCATGAACACCTTGTTCATGAGATTCATGAAGTAGGCAGGGGCATTAGTTAGGCCGAAGGACATCACCGTATACTCAAACAACCCATAACGAGTGACGAAGGCTGTTTTAGGGATGTCAGATTCTCTAACTTTCAGCTAATGATATCCGGTGCGGAGATCGATCTTAGAGAAGACTCGGGCCCCGTTAAACTGATCAAAAAGATCCTCAATTTTGGGTAGAGGATACTTGTTTTTAATAGTCACATCATTCAACTTACGGTAATCCACGTACAAGCGAGTGGTACCGTCCCTTTTATCCACGAAAATGATTGGTGACCCCCAGGGTGACGCACTAGGGCGGATCATCCCTTTTCTAAGCAGGTCATCCAACTGCTTCTTTAGTTCCACCAACTCCTCGGGATTCATCCGGTAAGGTTTTTGAGCTATAGGGCCAGTACCGGGTACCAACTCAATGATGAACTCAATATCCCGATCCGGTGGCATACCGGGTAACTCTTCGGGAAAACATCCGGGTAATCACATACTACCGGTACCTCTTCCAAAATGGCTCCATCAACGCTCTTGTGGAAATGACCCGTGGTGGAGTACTGGGTCGAGAAGTGCGTAATCTCCTCTCCTTCCGGGGTGGTTAGTGTGACAGACTTGTTGGTGCAATCAATTTTTCCCCGGTTGACTGCCATCCAATTCATTCCTAAAACCACTTCGATCCCTTGATTTCCTAAGACCACCAAGTCTGCCTGGAATCGGGCTCCCTGAATTTCCACAGGAGTCTCCTTGCATGACAAAATAGCCTTGGTAGTGGTCCCCGGAATTTGCACCCTCATAGGACGATGCATCAAAGTTGGAACCATACCACTCTTCCTAACAAACGGCTCCGTAACGAAGGAATGGGAAGCTCCTGAATCAAACAAAACTAAGGCAGGAACTGAGTTGACAGGGAACGTACCCATAACCAGATCTGGCGCCTCCTGAGCTTCTTCTGCACTCATATGATTTAGATGGCCTCGGGTGACAGTGGCCGCTTTCTTGGGATACGGGTTCTTGCCTCCTGGTGGACGGGGTGGCCCTTGGTTCATCTTTGTTGCATTAGGGCGACCACCGGCGGGCTGTCTAGTGGGACAATCCCGCGAGAAATGTCCAGGCTATCCGCAAGTGAAACATCCTTCTGTGGGCTTCGGAGCAGGCGGCATGTTAAAGTTGAGGCCGGGGTTGGAACCACCTCCAGGGCGAGGTGCAGGCGGGCGAGGGAAGTAGCTGGGTCTTGGTACAAAAGTTGGAGGCCTAGGGGGTTGATAAGAAGGCCTTGGTGGAGGTGAAGGGCGCGGACGGGGGTAACTCCCGGCTGGGCTGTTGCTGTTGCTGCCTTGCTGCATCTGCTGGCGACGCTTGCGGTTGTAAAACGAAGCCTTGCGCTTGTGCTCCATCATAATGGCAGCATCCGCAAGGGACCCCAGGTCGGTGAAAGGCATCACCACCAGAATGCATTGCATCTCATCATGAAGCCCGTTCAGGAACCTCTCCTTCTTCTTATCCTCGGTATCGGTATCGTTGGGCGCATACCTTGCTAAAGAAGTGAACTTCTCCAAGTACTCACTCACAGACATCCCGCCTTGCTTGAGCTGCAGGAACTTCTCTCGCATAATACTGACGAGTCCGGAGGGCACATAACGCTTCAAGAACTTTGTCTTGAAAGCCGCCCAAGCCACAACTTCCTCTGGTGGCAACAGAGCACGAATGGCCTCCCACCATGCTCGGGCAAGCCCAGAGAGGTAGTGAGTGGCGTAGACCACCTTCTCGTTGTCACCCACTTGGGCGACTCTCAGGTTGTTCTCGAGGGTACGGATCCAATCATCAGCATCCAGGGGTACTTCACTTTTGGAGAAGACTGGCGGGTTGGTGTTCTGAAAATCACGCAGCTTGAAACGGGGTTCCTCATTCCCTTGGCCGCCATTCTGGTTGACGGCAATCTGAGCAAGATGTTGCAGGGTGGCAAGGTTGGCATTCCTCTCAGTGCGAGCGGCCTCACGATCCTCCAGGAGAAGACGTAACACTTGAGCCATAGATGGCTCGGGTGGTGGATCCCTAGCCATTCTGAACTTCAGATTAAAACACACATTAATAACCTTATTAGAATTTTTTAAAATAGGTTTTTAGGGTTCATAAATCAGACACAGCAGCATATAAATTTTAGCAAGACATTTCCCAAAGTAAGACAAGATCCACTCCATAACAAGGTTCCAAAAGCATCATCACATGGTTCACAACCACAACACCCAAACTGACATAGTCTTACAATAGTTCAAACACACACTCATACTAACTAGACCACACAATCGCATCCACTTATCGCGATGGTTCGGCCCTAACCCAAAAGATACTACGCAACTAGCTACTCCACGTCCACGGCAGCGTCACTGTCAAAGGGTGGCTCGTCGGGGTCCTCGTCCTCAGACATCACAGACCCTGAGTCCTCACCGCCCTCCCCTCGAAGGTCATCGTCGTCCTGCTCGCTCACAGGCTCCATATCCATATCCTCCGTAGGGTCCTCATCATCAGGCAGGAGATCGTCATTATCCTTGCTCAGAGCCTCCACCTCGCTCTCCAGCTCGCTGATCCGCTCGTCATGGGCATCAACGGTCGACCTGAGCATGTCAACCATCCCGTCAAGCTGGAACCTGTAGAAGCGAGTAGTCTGGAGGCGCGCAAAGGTGGAACGGCGCTCCTTGCGCTCCATCTTGAGCTCTGCCTGGGACTCCACTAGACGCTCCTCCGAGGTCTTGAGCTTCAGCTCCACGGTCTTCAGCTTATCCTGAGACGCCTTGAGTTGCGCCTCCAAGTCCTCAATCCTCAGCTCAGCTGCCGAGATCCGCACCTCAGCACTGTCGTGATTCAGACGGTGAAGATCACTCTCGAAACGACTAGTGACCAGCTGGGACTGGGTGTACTCGACGAGGAGTCCCAGCTCGGCCAAGTGGTTCCCGAAAGTGGGGTGGGGACGCGGCGGCACAGGGTTACTCTTCTCGTCCAAGCTAGAGTAAAACTCAAAACGGGTGCCGCCCAGCTCAGAACTGTGAGCACACACCAAGCGGGCAAGAGCTCTCTGCAACACGGTGACGAATGCCCCCATCTGAGTCGATGCAAGGGCATCCTAAATCAGCTCCCCGGCGAAGGGTGGCACCAACGGTCCTCGAAGGATGCACCTCACAGTCTAGGACATCTCGTCTCCAACCATGGGTAGACAGCGCCCAATCAGCAGCTCCGGTAGCGGACGCCTCAAATGCCTAGTCAGCTGGAGTAGGTCTGCCGGGAACAGACGCGAAACTCCAGTGTTGGGCACAGCTCCCAACTGAATCGACGACGAGAACTCTCCGCTCATCTACACAAAATTTTAAATGGAGGTTTAATTAGTGAACGGTGTGCAAAATTTTAAACAGGTAAAAACATAAAGTTTAATGTAAGTATAATATTACTCAGTAATTAATAACAGAGGGGAGAGAGGAGTAGCAGTATATTCTGCACATTTTTGGGTATTTCTCTCCTAACTATTTAGGAAAACATTTTTGCGTGACGTCGACGCCCAACCTAACTAAAGTCTGTAAGGACCCCTCGGACAAGTCCGAGATGCCCACGTTATGTAAAAGATCACGATCCCAATGATCAGTGCATCGCAATCACATAACCAACATAGGTATCAAAGAGTTACATCATTCAAGTCGTACGAATAAAAGTCTTACAACACTTAGACGGTCATACGACCAAAGTCAACAAACCTCGTCACGCAAGACGGAATTAACTAAGATAGCGGAAGCTCGTGGCTAGCGACGGCTCTTGACATCTCCGAGCGCTGATCCCACAAGTGCATTTGACCGGTGACAGCTTAGTGGAAAAGTCATCGTCATACACCTCCTCCTCGATGTAGGCCTCCTCATTATAATCCTGATATTTCAATATCCAGGGACAAAGCCACATGAGTACAATTACGTACTCGCAAGACCACCTCTAGGCCTAAGTTTTCATGATAATGCAAGAAAACACATTTCGAAAACTGGGAAGGCTCCTTAATACAACTACAGGGCTTATTTTCAAATACAATGATTTCAAGCCTAGAGAATACGACATCTCTATATCTTTGTTGAAGAAAAACATTTAGAGATAGAATTCTCTTTTCTTAGATATAGCAAGGACATATCCAAGTTCAAAACTTACTTTTGTAAAAGTTTATCAAATCACTAGGATAGGGGTAACCCTTTTTCCTGACTTGAGATCGAACTGATTGTCTCCCCGAGACCAATCATCCTCACCCAAATTTCCGTACCTCCCAGGTACCACTTTGTTGACTACTTGCTTCCTTCGAAAACACTTCTCTTTCGAAAACCATAAAATAGCCAGCATGCCTAGTCGGACCTTTCCAACAGTCCATGACCGCGGACGCGGCTATTCGAATAGATTTACACTCTGCAGAGGTTGCACACTTTACCCACACCAATCTGTCCTTCCGCCGTGTCTGCCACGGCCCGTCATACGACAGCATGCGGGGGTCCGGATAACACGATCAAAGCTTTCCACTATGACCACCCTAGTATCAGGGTCTCCCGTTAGGTTGGTTCTCCTCGGCACCGTGTGCTCCACTAGACCTCTTGGTCTCTCCTCGGCACCGTGTGCTCCACGTAATCGTCCGGCTGCTGATCCCCAGCAGTGTATTGTCTCTTCCGGACGACAACCCGGCTTCGAGGCCCCAGCCCTCGTAGAAAGTATGAGAGCCCCAACACTAAAACAGACAAGCTTCCGGCTAAGCCCTACCCATGTCAGGTAGTGTGGCTGCACAGGGTAATTGTTCGGGCGGCAGCTAGGGTCACACTTTGTTTTTCAAAACACTTTCTCCTCTGACTACTCCCAGCAGTTCGGGTTTTCGCAAACATCTCTGATTGCTCCCAGCAACTCGGGTTTTAAATAAAACACTTGCTCGCCGATTGCTCCCAGCAACTCGGGTTTTCCTCCATAAAACAGTTTTATCAAATACGTTCCCATCCTATAGTTTTGAGGTAAGTCGAGGAAGGTAGACTACTAGAAAACTTAATCTTCAACAACAAGGCTCACCAAATAAACTCTTTTGTAACACCTATAATATTCTAGTAGATAACTTTGGCCAAACAAAATTTTGTAAAATAGTTTTTGGGTGGCAAGGTACCACAAAAGAGATAAAACATGCATTATTTTATTTTGAAAACAAAATATGCTTGATAAAAATAATAGGATTCATTATATTGGTGAGGTGGCTTGCCTTGCTCAAAGTACTGTCCCTGGTCTTGTTCTTCAGCGTAGTCGTGCTCAGCTACCTCGTACTGTTCTTCCTCGGGTTGCGGTTCTACCGTAACATGAAAAATAAAGGAGACTAGCGTAAATCTTAAAATGCGAGTTGATAACAATCTAAAGTATATTAGCAAACAACAAGCATCACAAACAGAAAACACAACTAATGCATTTAATAGATATTAGGGGTTGTTTACATGAAAAATCTACACTTCTAGCACAGGATACTTCCAATTCATATTTAACACTTCCAAGTGGATTCACCTCAAAAAGTGTTTTCATTTAAGAGTTAAAAATCACCAAACACCTACTGATGTTATTCTTAGACTAGAAACAACTTTTGCTAGAGTAATCTGCTGCATGCAAGATTAACCAATCTAGATAGATATTTCTACAAGCTTTCCAACAAATCCAAGATTGCATGATTTGGATTCACAGAAAACAAGTTATTAAACAAATGGTGTAATAGATACTTCTTACTAGATCAATTTTAATCCTTAACATGAAACATATTTTTGAACAAATCCAACGCCACATGGTTAAGAAAACGAGCTTGCATGCTACAAAATTAATTCCATCATTTTAGCCACTCTAGATTTACCACAAAATATTAAAAGCTAGACTATAGATTTACTGGAAAAATAACATGAAAAAGAATAAAAGAAAAACAGGCCGAACGGCCGGATCTGGCGCTGGGCCGCGGGGGCGAACTAGGTCGGCCCAGTCGCTACGCGCGCGCCGGCGAAACGGTACGCGGCCGTCGGATCCGGAGCGAGCGGCGAAGATCAGAAGGGGAGGAGTTCAAACAGGGCCGTCGATCTCAGATCTGACGGCTCTGGATCTTCTTCTTCCTCGAGCTGGTGACGCGAGCGGGAAAACAGAGAGGAAAGAGAGAGAGGAAGAGGGACGCGACGAGGAGCTCACCTCGGACGTCCAGAGCTTGAGTGAGGGGTGGGGTTCGGTGGAGAGAGAGCAGAGCGGCGGTCCCCTACGCGAGGCGACGCCGGAGGAGCCCCCTGCATGCAGCCATGGCGCCTCCTCCGAGCTCGGGTCGAGGACGAGCACGAAGCCTCTGGAGCTCCTCTGCGCAAGAGAAAGGGTGGGGGAGTTAGGTCACGCAGAGAGGAGCTCAGAGAACCAAAAATGGTGAAGAATGGTGGAGGGAAACGAGGGCTACGGTGGTTTTCTCCCGTCGGCCACCGAAAAGATTTCCCTCTTCTTTAGGGCAAATGGAGGTGGGAGCTTGATGAACTTCGCTAGAGGGAAGAGGAGTGCATTGTGTAGGAGCCAGGGAGGGGGAGAAATGGGCAGAGGAGGGGCTCGGGTGGTTATAACGAGCTCCACTCGATCTAGGGTTAGCTCGGGCAGGAGAGAGGGAGGGGAGGGTCTCCTTCGTTCCTACTGGCTCAGGTGGGCGGTGGAGAGGGGACAGAGAGGGTTCTGGTCGGATGACCTGCCCTAGCCAGTGAGAAGAGAGGAGAGGGGCTCGGGTTGGGTGGAAAAGAAGAGAAAAGAGAGAAGAGAGAGGAGGGGTTGGCCCTAGCCCATGACAGGTGGGACCAGGGGTGAGGTTGCTGCTCTCCTTCTCAGCAGGTGGTGTGGAAAAGAGTGTGAGAGAATAAAAATATGAGAGGTTTGAGTAATTAGCTCAAATGCATTTAAAAACCTAAGTTTGAAATATACAAACATGACCCACAAAAATAAAATGAGTCAACACCCCAAACTTACCCAAATTAGGATAAAGTAATGAATTTATAAATGCCCAAGTCAAACATTTCATTTAGCTCTCAAAGAAAAGAAAACTTCTAGAGAAAAGAAAAAGAATAACTCAAATGGTCATGTTAATTTGATGACCACATAAGCTAGTGATATTTATGTGCAAACAAGCTCTTTTGAGAGAATTTAGAACAGGGTGTGAAACTATATATTCCCTAGATCAAAATGATTCAGATGCATGTCAAAAACCAATTATGGTTTGCTTAATATTAGCTCCTAGTTTGGCTAAGTTTTAACAACCATGAAGATCCTAATAGTGGTTATTTATTTCAGTGTGTTGTGGTTTTTTTTTAGTATTTTCAAATCTCATGAAAAGTTAGTGACACATAACAAGCATAAGGTGTGCAAGCAAATTAAATCATGACTCAAAATTCTACCCACACAAAAGTTTTTTTGCAAGAGGTGAAAAATCTAGAATAACACCACAATGCTAAAACTAAGAGAATTGGGGTGTTACACCGAGTCAAGAAACGGCCGGCGTTTTCTTCTCATCATTTCACGTGATTAAAGCCGCGTTGAAAGCTACCGTATACTCCTTCAAGTAGCCCACCTCGCCCTCTCCCTTTTCCCCCAGACCACCCTCCTTGAGCGCCCCCAGGCCGTCCACAATCTTCCGTTGCATCTCTGCCATTGCCGCCGGCAACAGCTTATCGTTCCGGTGAGTACCGAGCTTCTCGATCTCTCCCTTCACTTCCTCTCGCTTTGCCTTCTCGGTGTGCATCTGCGTGACCCCTCTGCTCTTCTCTAAACGCACCAGGGCGTCATGTTCTTCCCCGCCCGAAGCAGGTCGCCGCGGTCCCCTACTCCGGCGAGCGATACAAGGAGGAGAGGGACACGCCGGAGCATCCTACTGCGCCACCGAGACCGCCTCGAACTCCTCTTCGCTCGGGTAAAATCGGTTCGTCCCCGTAGCGTCTATTTCTTCGGGAACCCATGTTGCCTATGCGTCGCCGCCAAGGGCGCAACTCCGGCGAGGTCCTCCGGCGACCTAGTGCCGCTTGACATGTAGAATAATTTAGATCTGTTAAAATTCAAATTTGACTTAGTGTAAAATATTCAAATTTCAAATGGATGATTTGAGTATATTTCTCATAACTTTAAATCTATAAATCCAAAAGTTGCAAATAAAAGTGTTTTAGAAACTTTGGGATATTTGTAACTTGATGCCTCTGTTATAAAATATTTTGGAATATTATTTTGATGATCTAATAGTTATATGTTTAAATTGAATAGTTTGAGTAATTTTGATATAACTTTTGATAGAAACATTATTTTTGAGTAAATCCAATTGGTATAAATTGAATTAAATCCCCTCTGTCTATCAACACCATTTATAAAAAAATTGTTATAATAATTTAATCACATAAAACTTTAATCTTATATTTACTCTTTTTTATGTTTTGCAAAAATAGAAATTAATTAAATTGCATTTATAGCCTCATGCCTATTATATAAATATCACAAAAATTAGTATGATGTTTCTTATGATTTAAAAGTGTATTGCATGCATAACATATTTTATTATATAGTTATACTCCTCATAGGAAAACTCCTCCCTCATTTTCTCTGAGTTAGGATTTTTTTCAACTTAGTATTTTGGTAAAGTGCTATGCACTTAGACACTTAGGATTTTCAACATGGAGCTAGAAGGCCATTGAAGGACTTAGCCAAAAAAGACTTCAGAAGTATCTTCAAGGAGTAGAAGCACTTAGAAGAAAATCAAGAAGAAGTTCATGAAGACCAACCAGCAAATATTTTCTAAGTCTTGCTTCCTCTATCTCTATTCTCCCTTCTTCTCTTAGACCCATGGTGACTAAGTTAAATCCAAGACCAGCATCGTTGATAGAAAAATCATCAAGTCTGAAGATTCATCAAGTCTATCAAAAATTCAATCAAGACATCACAAGGTGAAAATTACAAGTCTGGAGATGAAACCTGGAAGACCAACTACATCTTTCTTTCAATCCTTTCCCTCTTTCACTTTAGACATAAACAATTTTGATCATGTTATTATCATCTTTGAAGTTTGTTGGATCCTAACGGCATAGTGAGATGAAGCGGCCTGGAGACTAACCTTACATGTCCACGTACATGAGACCTGTTCCACAACTTAAGTGGTTGGCCGGGTGTCTGTCTCTCTCACTATAGTGAATATCCAATTTACAAGAAGTTGATAATAATTAATGATCACCTTGAAGAATAGGCCTATTTTTGCACGTCATGACTAAGCCATTAGAGTGCTTATTTCAAGATGATATAAAACAAAGTATTTTATCCAACCTATGACTTTAGTCCTTAGTCTTTTTTTACAAACATATTTTCCTTGCAATTAACTTGAAGATTTTCATGGCATGAAATGCATTTCTAGTCCTTAGAAATAGTTTACACATCATGCATAAACATATTTTTCCTTAGAAGTTTTATAAAACTTGTTTGTTCATTATTTATGTGTTGTATGCATTGTGTAGTTGTGTTTTATGATGATTGTTGTATGGTTGCTTTTCTATATTGTTTAGATTGAACGGAGAGACTCGAGTTACGTTGAAAAGAGTTTGTGAGCAAAGACATCATCCAAAGGCAAGTGGCACACCTCATAAACTTCCTATTATTTTCTATATGCATTACTTAGTGTATTTTATATAAGCATGTGTAGGATAGTATTGCTATGCTAAACCTGTGTAGAAACTCCTTACTCCTGTGTCTAGGTTCATATATAATACTTAGTAGAAATATTGATGCTATGCAATTGATGAAAAGTTTTACAAAATGTTAAATGACTACTCAGGGCTGTGCTCATGGTTGCCGTCGCCTAGGATGAATTTCTATTCTACTTAGTGCTATGAGCATGGTGGTTTTCACCTGAGAGTACACATCCACTAAGTTAATGAATCACCTGGGTGGAATGGTTGGTATGGTTTATGTTGAGTGGCTATTTGGGACTATGCTTGTGGTTGTCGTCGCCTAGGATGAATTTCTATTCTACTTAGGGCTATGAGCATGGTGGTTTTCACCCAAAAGTGCACTTGTGGATGGCCACCCAGGGAACAAAGGGATCTAAAGAACTCCGAGTGACGATTGCTTCGAGTGCAGCCATTGTCATATGGGCTCTGTCTTGATCACCTAAGTTGCGTGGACTCGCCCTGGCTTGACAAGCAGATGTAGAGGGTGTTAGGTGGAACGGGTCAAGCCAGAGTGGGAGGGAAAAAGCTTCTGAAAGATCTTGTCTCATTCTTCTCCTTTTCCTTATCACTATAAGTGTGTAAAGGATAGTTTGGGTTGAATGGGTACAATGGTGAACGTGCACAAGCTCTGCAGAGTGTAAAACTAAGTACTTAGCCGCGTCCCCAGTACGGACAATTTGAGCAGCTGATCGCGGACGTCAATGGAGGATTCCACCATTCCAATTTCTAAGTTAAAACTTGATGGGTGAACAAGGGTAAATTGAGACGGTGGATTTCATGCCACGAATGTCTCGAAATGAAGAAAAGTGTTTTCAAAAGAGTTAGGAAAAATTGGCTTTATGCAAAATAGCCTTGAACTCCACCAGCCAAATATGCATATAGGTTATTAGAGTTATTCCACTAAGTGTCCACCATAGTGTCACTTGCCAGACTCCATTTTTAATGAAATCTGAGCCACGTTGTTGCAATAGTTTTCTTATTGCAGATTGTTCAGATGACGAGTGAGGTTTCGTTTAAGAGTTTCGAGTCTGCAACCAACATGTTTTCGCCTGTGGCAACATGAATGTGATGGAGACTCACTGCTATTGTATTGCTGCTGTTTACTCTTTCAAAGCTAGCTTTATGCTATGCAACTTGTATATGTCTGCTAATGAAAATTTGGTGATTAAGAGTGAGGGAGACTAGAAAATTGTTTTCTGCTTGCAATCCTCTTCATAAAGATCATAATATTTTCATGAAAGAAACTTCTTGTAACACCCCAATTCTCTTAGTTTTAGCATTGTGGTGTTATTCTAGATTTTTCACCTCTTGCAGAGACTTTTGTGTGTGTAGCATCTTGAGTCATGATTTAATTTGCTTGCACACCTTATGCTTGTTGTGTATCACTAACATTCCATGATAATGATAATTGAAAACACTCAAACCACAACAACTAAAATAAAATATCCACTATTAGCATCTTCATGGTTGTTAAAACTTAGCCAAACTAGGAGCTATTATTAAGCCAACCCTAAATGGTTTTTTTTGGCATGCCTTTGAAACATTTCCATCTAGGTCACATATACTTCCATACCCTGTTATAAATTATCACAAAAGAGCTTGTTTGCATATTAATCCCACTAGCTTTTGTAGTCATCAAAATAACATGACCATTTGAGTGATTCCTTTCTTTATCACCAAAAGTTTTCTTTTCTTTAAAAGCTAAATGAGATAATTAAATTAGGCATTTGTAAATTCAGTACCCTCTCTTAATTTAGGTAAGTTTGGAATGTTGGCCCTTTTTATCTTTGTGGGTCATGTTTGAATTTTTCAAAACTTAGGTTTTAAATTCATTTTGAGATTTACTCAAATCTTGCACCTCTTATTCCTCTCTCTCTCTTTTCCACTCCACCTGCTGATGAGGAGAGCAGCAACCTCACCCCTGGTCCCACTTGTCATGGACTAGGGCCAACCTCTCCTCTCCCTTCTCTCTTTCCTCTTCTTTTTCACCCAATCCGAGCTCCTCTCCTCTCTTCTCACTGGCTAGGGCTGGTCATCCCGACCAGCATCTCCCCTGTCCCCTCTCCACCGCCCACCTGAGCTAGTAAGAGCAAAGGAGACGCTCCCCTACCTCTCTCCTGCCCGAGCCAACCCAAGATCGGGCGAGCTCGTTAAAGCCACCCCGAGCCTCTCTCCTGCTCATTTCTCCCCCTCCATAGCACCTCTCCATCCTACTCCTCTCCTCCCCGGCGAAAACCACCAAGCTCTCCCCCTCATTCGCCCTGTAGACGAAGAGATTTCCCTCGGTGGCCGACGAAAGGAAGTTGCCGTAGCGCTCGTTCCTCTCCACCATTCCTCGCCATTTTTGGTTCCCTGGCCTCCCCTCGTCTGGATCTAACCCCTCTCCCCTCCCTTGGCTCTGTTCCAGCTCGAGAGCACCTGGTTCGTCCACGACCCGAGGAGGACGCCGTCGTCGCCGTCTCGGACTCCGATGTTGCATGTGAGCTTTGCGACCACCCCTGAGCTCCCCTTCGACGCCGCGTTCACCTCCGACCTCCCCCTCGTCCGTACGCGAGCCCTAGGTGAGCCCTCCGTGCTCGGCATCGCCTTCTCGAGCTCTGCTCGTGTTGTTCTCGGTCGGGAGGAAGACGATGGCCTGAGACCGTCGATTTTTGGATCTGCGGTTGTGTTTGAACCGCGCCCGTCCTATCCTGGACCGTTGGATCCCAGATCCACGGTCGCTTACCGTTTCGACGGCGCGCGCAGCGGTTGGGCCGGCCCAACTCAGCCCCGCGCTGCTCTGCTTCGCCGCTGGGCCGATCTGGCCCAGATCTGGCCGTTCGGCCTGTTTTTCCTTTATCCTTTTTCCTATTATTTTTCCAGTAAATCTAGAGTTTAGCTTTAAATCATTTGTGGTAAATCTATATCATATAAAATTATGAGATTAATTTTTTAACATGCATGCACGTTTTCTTAACCATGTGGCATTGGACTTGTTCCAAAATGTGTTTTATGTTGAGTGTTAAAATAGATCTAATAAAAAGTTTATATGACACCATTTGTTTAATAACTTGTGTTCTGTAAATCCAAAACATGCAATCTTGGATCTGTTGGTAAGCTTGTAAAAATGTCTATCTATATTGGTCAATCTCGCATGCAGGAGATTAATCTAGCAAAAGTTATTTTTAATCTAAGAATGACATCAGTAGGTGTTTGGGGATTTTTAACTCTTAAATAAAAACACTTTTTGTAGTAAATCCAATTGGAAGTGTTAGATATGTGTTGGAGGTATAATATCCTACAAATGTAGATTTTTCCTGTAATTATTTATTTCTTAGTGAATAAATCCCTGAAAACAGGGAGATAATCCCTTAAAATGCATTTCTGAAATTTCAGATATTATGACATGTCTAGTTTTAATTGGTGGAGCCACCTTTGTCCGTAAAAATATGTTAAGGATAATTTTGTGGGATAGCCACAGGTTTTATCTAACTCACCCCACTGGTTTGACACCAAAATAAATCTTATTATTTTCTGTACTAAAATAATGGTCAGAAGTGTACTTTATCTTAAAATTGGGATAACTTGAGCTAGGAATTCCAAATCTGATAAACAAAATCTCCACTTAAAGAGAAAACTCATATCTCAACAGAAAGTTTAATTATGCATTTAGGAGATCTATAAAACTGAACCTGTCATCTGTTTGAATTTGACATCAGTAGCTCTTGTCTGATTTTTAATTCTTATATGGTGATAGATTTTCATGCACAGCTAATTTTCAGAGCTCCACATGATTGTTAGGAATAATGTGCTAGAAGTATTTAATTTTAGGAGCAGTACCTTAAGAATTATGCTTAAACCATGTAAACAGCCCCCAATAAATATTGGATGCATTATTCGTGTTTTCTGTTTGTGATGCTTGATGCTTGTTGTTATACTTTAGATTGTTATCAACTCGTATCTTAGGTCTTACGCTAGTCTCGTTTGTTTTTCATGTTTCGGTAGAACCGCAAACCGAGGACGAGCAGTACGAGGTAGCTGAGCACGACTACGCTGAAGAGCAAGACCAGGGGCAGTACTTTGAGCAAGGCAAGCCCACCTCACCACCTTTATGCAAATCCTACTATTTACAAAGCATTTTTTGTTTTAAAAGAAAATAATGCATGTTTGACTTCTTTTTGTGGCACCTTGCCACCCGAAAACTATTTTTACCAAATATTGTTTGGCCAAAGTTATCTACTAGAATAGCTGTAGGTAGTATAAGAAGAGTTTTACTTGTTGAGTCTTGTCATTGAAGGCTCTATAAAGAAGGTTAAGTTTTGAAATAGTATATTCTATTATCTTACCTCAAAACTATAGGATGGGAACCTATTTGATAAAACTGTTTTATGGAGGAAAACCTGAGTTGCTGGGAGCAATCAGCGGGAATGAAATATTTCATGAAAACCCGAGATGCTGAGAGCATTCAGGGATGTTGCGAAAACCCGAGCTGCTGGGAGCAGTCGGAGATGGAGGTTTAATTTCGAAGTCCCTGCTGCCGCCCGAACAATTAACCCGTGCAACCACACTACCTGACATGGGTAGGGCTTAGCCGGAAGTTTGTATGTCTTAGTGTTGGGGCTCTCATACTTTCTATGAGGGTTGGGCCCTCTAAGCCGGGTTGTCGTCCGGAAGAGACAATACACTGTTGAGGACCAATAGCCGGACGATTACGGCAGGTCTCCTGACGTGGCGGTGTGGCGTCCCGAGGAAAGACCAAGAGGTCTAGTGGAGCACACGGTGCCGAGGAGAACAAACCTACCAGGAGGCCCCGATACTAGGGTGGTCATAGTGGAAAGTTTTGATCGTGTTATCCGGACCCCCGCATGCAGTCGTATGACGGGCCGTGGCAGACACGGCGGAATAACCGATAGGTGTGGGTAAAGTGTGCAACCTCTGCAGAGTGTAACTCTATTCGAATAGCCGCGTCCGCGGTCATGGACGGTTGGAAAGGCCCCACTGGGCGTCTGGAGAAAGAAGTTGTTTTATGAAGGAAAAATGTTTATGTGGAAATCAGGAGGTACCTGGGAGGTACGGAATTTGGGGGAGGATGATTGGTCTCGGGGAGACAATCAGTCCAATCTCAAGGAAGGAAAAAGGGGTATCCCCATCCTAGTGTTTTTAAAGGTTTTACAAAAGAAAGTTTTGAACTTGGATATGTCCTTGCTATATCTAAGAGAAGAGAATTCTATCTCTAAATGTTTTTCTTCAACAAAGATATAGAGATGTCGTATTCTCTATGTCTAAAATCATGGTATTCGAAAACTGAGCCCTATAGTCGTATGTATAGCAGCCATCCCAGTTTTCCAAAAGCGTTTTTCTTGCATTATCATGAGAATTTAAAACTAAAGGTGGTCTTGCGAGTACGTAACTGTACTCATGTGGCTCTGTCCCTGGATATTCAAATATCCAGATTTCAATGAGGAGGCTTGCATTGAGGAGGAGGTGTACGACGACGACTTCGCCACCTAGCTGTCACCGGTCAACTGCACTTGTGGGAATCTGCGCTCGGAGATGTTAAGAGCCGTCTCTAGCCACGAGCTTCCGCTATCGTAGTTAATTCCGTCATGCGTGACGAGGTTTGTTGACTTTGGTCGTATGACCGTTTATGTGTTGTAAGACTTTTATTCGTACGACTTGAATGATGTAACTCTTTGATACCTATGTTGGTTATGTGATTGCGATGCACTGATCATTGGGATCGTGATCTCTTACATAACGTGGGCATCTCGAACTCGTCCGAGGGGTCCTTACAGACTTGGTATCAGAGCCAGGTTGACCTTAAAAATATTTTTAATAGCTAGGAGAAAAATACTTAAAAATGTGCAGAATATACTGCTACTCCTCCCTCCCTTCTGTTAGTACTCACTGATTAATTTTATACCTGCATTAAATCTTATGATTTTACCTGTTTAAAATTTGGTACATCGTTCACTAATTAAACCTCCATTTAAAATTTTGTGTAGATGAGCGGAGAGTTCTCGTCGTCGATTCAGTTGGGAGCGGCGCCAGACACCGGAGTTTCGCGTCTGTTCCAGGCCGACCTACTCCAGCTGACTAGGCACCTGAGGAGTCCGCTACCAGAGCTGCTGATTGGACGTTGTCTGCCCATGGTGGGAGATGAGATGTCCTGGACGGTGAGGTGCATCCTTCGAGGACCATTGGTGCCACCTTTTGCCGAGGAGCTGATTGAGGATGCCCTTGCATCGACTCAGATGGGAGCATTCGTCACTGTGCTGCAGAGGGCTCTTGCCCGCTTGGTGTGTGCCCACAGTTCCGAGCTGGGCGGCACTCGCTTTGAGTTTTACTCTGGCTTGGACGAGCAGAGTAACCCTGTGCCACCGTGTCCCCACCCCACTTTCGGGAACCACTTGGCCGAGTTGGGACTCCTCGTCGAGTACACCCAGTCCCAGCTGGTCACTAGTCGGTTCGAGAGTGATCTTCACCGTCTTAATCATGACGGAGCTGAGGTGCGGATCTCGGCAGCTGAGCTGAGGATTGAGGACTTGGAGGCGCAACTCTAGGCATCTCAGGACAAGCTGAAGACCGTGGAGTTGAAGCTCAAGACCTCGGAGGAGCATTTAGTGGAGTCCCAGGCAGAGCTCAAGATAGAGCGCAAGGAGCGCCGTTCCACCTTTGCGCGTCTCCAGACTACTCGCTTCTACAGGTTTCAGCTTGACGGGATGGTTGACATGCTCAAGTCGACCCTTGATGCCCGTGATGAGAGGATCAGCGAGTTGGAGAGCGAGGTGGAGGCCCTGAGCAAGGAGAATGACGATCTCCTGCCTGTGGATGAGGACCCTAGAGAGGACATGGATATGGAGCCTATGAGCGAGCAGGATGACGACGACCTGCGAGACGAGGGCGGTGAGGACTCGGGAGCTGTGATGTCTGAGGACGAGGACCCCGAGGAGACACCCTTTGATAGTGATGCTGCCGTGGACGTGGAGTAGATAGCTGCGTAGTATCTTTTGGGTTAGGACCGAACCATCGCGAAAATTGGATGCGATTGTGTGGTCTAGTTAGCATGTGTGTGTCTGGATGATTGAAAGAACGATGTCAGTCCGTGTTTTGTGGTTGTGCACTATGTGATGATGCTTTTGGAACCTTGCTATGGAATGGAATCATGCCTTCTTAGGAGTAATACTTTGCTGTAATTTGAATGCTTGATGAACTCTTTTATCAAAACCTGTGTTAGAAACTTCTAAGTAGAGAAATTAATAAGTGTTTATTCTGAAATTCAGAATGGCAAGGGATCCGCCACCACCCCCACCACCTGAGCCATCTATGGCTCAAGTGCTCCGTCTTCTCATGGAGGATCGCGAGGCAGCTCGCGCTGAGATGAATGCCAACCTAGCTACCCTGCAACATCTGGCTCAGATTGCCGTCAACCAGAATGGCGGCCAAGGAAATGAGGAACCCCGCTCCAAGCTTCGTGACTTTCAGAACACCAATCCTCCAGTTTTCTCCAAAAGTGAAGTGCCACTGGATGCTGATGACTGGATCCGTACCATTGAGAACAACCTGAGGGTCGCCCAAGTGGGTGAAAATGAGAAGGTGGTCTATGCCACTCACTACCTCTCTGGGTCTGCCCGAGCATGGTGGGAGGCCATTCGTGCTCTATTGCCACCGGGCGAAGTTGTGGCTTGGCCAGCATTCAAGACCAGGTTCTTGAAACGTTATGTGCCCTCTGGACTCGTCAGCATCATGCGAGAAAGATTCCTGCAGCTCAAGCAAGGCAGTATGTCTGTGGGCGAGTACTTGGAAAAGTTCACATCTCTGGCAAGGTATGCACCCACCGATACCGATACTGAGGACAAGAAGAAAGAGAGGTTCATGAATGGACTTCATGATGAGATGCAGTGCGTTCTAGTGGTGATGCCTTTCACCGACCTAGAGTCCTTGGCTGATGCAGCCATTATGATGGAGCACAAGCGCAAGGCTTCGTTTGACAACCGCAAGCGTCGCCAGCTGATGCAGCAAGTAGCGCAGCAGCAGCCCAGCTGGAAGTTATCCCCGTCCGCGCCCTTCACCTCCACCGAGGCCTTCTTATCCATCACCAAGGCCTCCAACATTTGCACCAAGACCCAGCTACTCTTCTCGCCCGCCTGCACCTCGTCCTGGAGGTGGTTTCAACCCCGGCCTCAACTTTAATAAGCCGCCTGCTCCGAAGCCCACAGGAGGATGTTTCACTTGTGGACAGCCTGGACATTTCTCGCGGGATTGCCCCACTAAACAGCCCGCTGGTGGTCGCCCCAATGCGACAAAGATGAATCAAGGGCCACCTCGTCCACCTGGAGGCAAGAACCCGTATCCCAAGAAAGCGGCCCCTGTCACCAGAGGTCATCTGAATCACATCAGTGCAGAAGAAGCTCAGGAGGCACCAGACCTGGTTATGGGTACGTTCCCTGTCAACTCAGTTCCTGCCTCAGTTTTGTTTGATTCGGGAGCTTCCCATTCTTTCGTTACGGAGCCATTTGTTAGGAAAAGTGGTATGGTTCCAACTTTGTTGAATCGTCCAATGAGAGTGCAAATTCCGTGGGCCACTACTAAAGCCATTGTATCTTGCAAGGAGGCTCCTGTGGAAATTCAAGGAGCCCGATTCCATGCAGATTTAGTGGTATTAGGAAAGCAAGGGATAGAAGTGGTTTTAGGAATGGATTGGATGGCAGTAAACCGAGGAAAAATAGATTGCACTAACAAGTCTGTCACACTAACCACCCCGGAAGGAGAAGAGATTACCCACTTCTCAACCTACCACTCCACCTCAAGTCATTGTCATAAAAGTGTAGCTGGAGCCATTTTGGAAGAGGTACCGGTAGTTTGTGACTATCCCGATGTTTTTCCCGAAGAGTTGCCCGGAATGCCACCGGATAGGGATATTGAGTTCATTATTGAACTGGTACCCGGTACTGGTCCTATAGCTCAAAAACCATACCGGATGAACCCAGAAGAATTGGAGGAATTAAAGAAACAGTTGGATGACCTACTTAGGAAGGGCATGATCCGCCCTAGTGCGTCACCCTGGGGGTCACCAATCATCTTCGTGGATAAAAGAGACGGTACCACTCGGTTGTGTGTGGATTACCGTAAGTTAAATGATGTGACTATTAAGAACAAATACCCTCTACCCAAGATTGAAGATCTGTTTGATCAACTCAATGGAGCTCGAGTCTTCTCCAAGATCGATCTCCGCACCGGTTACCATCAATTGAAAGTCAGAGAATCTGATATCCCTAAGACGGCCTTTGTCACTCGTTATGGATTGTTCGAGTACACAGTGATGTCATTTGGCCTGACCAATGCTCCTGCCTATTTCATGAATCTCATGAACAAGGTGTTCATGGAGTACTTGGATAAATTTGTGGTTGTCTTTATTGACGACATCCTGATTTACTCCAAGTCGGAAGAGGAACATGAAGAGCATCTGAGATTGGTTCTCGGTACCCTTCGAGAGCATCAGTTGTATGCTAAGTTTAGCAAGTGCCACTTTTGGCTGAAAGAGGTAGGATTTCTTGGCCATGTTATCTCAGCTGGAGGTATATCTGTTGACCCAACCCACATCAAGTCCATCCTTGATTTCCCAACCCCCACCAACCAAACCGAAGTAAGGTCCATTCTTGGATTAGCCGGGTATTACCGCAAGTTTGTTGAAGGATTCTCAAGCATCGCAAAGCCCCTTACCCAACTACTGAAGAAGGATCAGAAGTTCATTTGGTCCGACAAATGTGAAGCCAGCTTCTAGGAACTGAAAAAGCGCCTTACTACCGCACCTATCTTGACCATGCCCGATGTGACCAAGGATTTTGTGGTCTATTGCGACGCCTCCAAACTCGGACTTGGTTGTGTCCTTATGCAAGAGGGCAAGGTGATTTCTTACTCGTCGCGACAACTCCGCAAGCATGAGCAGAACTACCCAACCCATGACCTAGAGCTTGCTGCAGTGGTCCATGCACTCGAGACCTGGCGGCACTTTCTGATGGGCAACCGTTGCGAAATTTACACCGATCACAAGAGCCTGAAGTACATCTTCACCCAGAGGGACTTGAACATGAGGCAACGAAGATGGATAGAACTCATCAAGGATTACGACTTGGACATCCATTACCACCCTGGAAAGGCTAACGTTGTAGATGATGCCCTTAGTCGTCAGCCGTGTTCATTCAACTCCCTGATCAGAGTTCGACGGCCAGAACTCTGGGAAGAGCTGGATAAGATGGGTATAGAGGTGGTCAGCTATGGGGCAGTCGATCAACTCCTGTTGCAACCCACCTTATGGGAGCAGATCAAGCAAGCACAGAAAGGTCACGAAAGCATTGAGGGCATCAAGAGAAGATTGGACAAAGAGGAAGTCCCTGGGTTCACCATCGACTCTGACGGTATTCTTTGCTATAAGGGACGCATCTGCGTACCTTCAGACCCTGTTTTGAAGCAGTTAATTATGAAGGAGGCTCACGAGACTTTGTATTCTATCCACCCCGGTGGAACCAAGATGTACCAGGATTTGAAGCAGAATTTCTGGTGGCATGGCATGAAGCGTGAGATTGCACTCTTCGTCCAGCATTGCGATATTTGCCAAAGGGTCAAGGCAGAACATCAGCGACCCGCTGGATTACTTCAACCTCTCAAGCTGCCCGAATGGAAATGGGATGAGATCGGCATGGATTTCATCACTGGATTGCCCCGGTCCAATCGTGGGCATGATGCCATTTGGGTCATTGTGGATAGACTCACCAAAGTTGCACATTTTATCTCGGTAAGCACTCGTCATCGAGCCGATCAACTTGCGGATCTCTACATGTCACGTATTGTCAGCCTTCATGGAATACCTAAGACTATCGTGTCTGACCGAGGAACTCAATTCACCTCTCGTTTTTGGACTAAGCTCCAAGAGGAACTCGGAACGAAGCTCTTTTTCAGTACTGCGTACCACCCTCAGACAGGAGGACAAACTGAGAGGGTAAATCAAATCCTTGAAGATATGCTGAGGTCTTGTGTGTTAGCTTATGGAGCCAAATGGGAGAATTGCTTGCCGTTTGCTGAGTTTTCTTACAACAACAGCTATCAAGTCAGTCTGAAAATGGCACCATTTGAGGCTTTGTACGGGCGCAGATGCCGTACACCCTTGAACTGGTCGCAAACTGGGGACAGTCAAATCTTTGGAGTTGATACCTTGAGGGAAGCCGAAGAGCAAGTTCAACTCATTCGCGACCGCCTTAAGGCCGCCCAATCCAGACAGAAAAGTTACGCAGATTCCAGGAGGCGTGAACTTAACTTCAAGGAAGGAGATATGGTTTACTTGCGTGTTACACCACTCAAGGGAATGCAACGTTTCCATGTGAAGGGGAAATTAGCACCGAGGTACATTGGCCCTTTTAAAGTGGTCAGTCGCAGAGGAGAAGTGTCTTATCAGCTAGACCTGCCACCCCATCTGTCAGGATTCCATGATGTATTTCATGTATCTCTACTCCGGAAGTGCCTGCGAGTTCCTGGTGACACTCATTCATATCAGGAGGTAGATCATCACAACTTTGATCTCAATCATGATCTCACCTATCGAGAACGACCACTTCGTGTTCTCGCCGAAGAATTCCGTCTGACACGGAGGCGGAAGATCAGGTTCCTGAAGGTCCAATGGAGCAACCATTCGGAGGAAGAAGCCACCTGGGAGCGTAAAGATTATTTGGAGCGTGAATTCCCTGGTTTTCTCTCTTCTTCAAATTTGGAATCTCGGGGACGAGATTCTCCTAATGGGGGAAGGTCTGTAACACCCCAATTCTCTTAGTTTTAGCATTGAGGTGTTATTCTAGAATTTTCACCTCTTGCAGAGACTTTTGTGTGTGTAGCCTCTTGAGTCATGATTTAATTTGCTTGCACACCTTATGCTTGTTGTGTATCACTAACATTCCATGATAATTGAAAACACTCAAACCACAACAACTAAAATAAAATATCCACTATTAGGATCTTCATGGTTGTTAAAACTTAGCCAAACTAGGAGCTATTATTAAGCCAACCCTAAATGGTTTTTTTTTGGCATGCCTTTGAAACATTTCCATCTAGGTCACATATACTTCCATACCCTGTTATAAATTATCACAAAAGAGCTTGTTTGCATATTAATCCCACTAGCTTTTGTAGTCATCAAAATAACATGACCATTTGAGTGATTCCTTTCTGTATCACCAAAAGTTTTCTTTTCTTTAAAAGCTAAATGAGATAATTAAATTAGGCATTTGTAAATTCAGTACCCTCTCTTAATTTAAGTAAGTTTGGAATGTTGCCCCTTTTTATCTTTGTGGTCATGTTTGAATTTTTCAAAACTTAGGTTTTCAATTCATTTTGAGATTTACTCAAATCTTGCACCTCTTATTCCTCTCTCTCTCTTTTCCACTCCACCTGCTAATGAGGAGAGCAGCAACCTCACCCCTGGTCCCACTTGTCATGGACTAGGGCCAACCTCTCCTCTCCCTTCTCTCTTTCCTCTTCTTTTTCACCCAATCCAAGCTCCTCTACTCTCTTCTCACTGGCTAGGGCTGGTCATCCCGACCAGCATCTCCCCTGTCCCCTCTCCACCGCCCATCTGAGCCAGTAAGAGCAAAGGAGACGCTCCCCTCCCTCTCTCCTGCCCGAGCCAACCCAAGATCGGGCGAGCTCGTTAAAGCCACCCCGAGCCTATCCCCTGCTCATTTCTCCCCGTCCCTAGCACCTCTCCATCCTACTCCTCTCCTCCCCGGCGAAAACCACCAAGCTCTCCCCCTCATTCGCCCTGTAGACGAAGAGATTTCCCTCGGTGGCCGACGAAAGGAAGCTGCCGTAGCGCTCGTTCCTCTCCACCATTCCTCGCCATTTTTGGTTCCCTGGCCTCCCCTCGTCTGGATCTAACCCCTCTCCCCTCCCTTGGCTATGTTGCAGCTCGAGAGCACCTGGTTTGTCCACAACCCGAGGAGGACGCCGTCGTCGCCGTCTCGGACTCCGACGTTGCATGTGAGCTTTGCGACCACCCCTGAGCTCCCCTTCGACGCCGCGTTCACCTCTGACCTCCCCCTCGTCCGTACGCGAGCCCTAGGTGAGCCCTCCGTGCTCGGCATCGCCTTATCGAGCTCTGCTCGTGTTTTTTCTCGGTCGGGAGGAAGACGATGGCCTGAGACCGTCGATTTTCGGATCTGCGGTTGTGTTTGAACCGCGCCCGTTCTATCCTGGACCGTTGGATCCCAGATCCACGGTCGCTTACCGTTTCGCCGGCGCGCGCAGCGGCTGGGCCGGCCCAACTCAGCCCCGCGCTGCTCTGCTTCGCCGCTGGGCCGATCTGGCCCAGATCTGGCCGTTCGGCCTGTTTTTCCTTTATCCTTTTTCCTATTATTTTTCCAGTAAATCTAGAGTTTAGCTTTAAATCATTTGTAGTAAATGTATATCAGATAAAATTATGAGATTAATTTTGTAACATGCATGCACGTTTTCTTAACCATGTGGCATTGGACTTGTTCCAAAATGTCTTTTCTGCTGAGTGTTAAAATAGATCTAATAAAAAGTATATATTACACCATTTGTTTAATAACTTGTGTTCTGTAAATCCAAAACATGCAATCTTGAATCTGTTGGTAAGCTTGTAAAAATGTCTATCCATATTGGTCAATCTCGCATGCAGGAGATTAATCTAGCAAAAGTTATTTTTAATCTAAGAATGACATCAGTAGGTGTTTGGGGATTTTTAACTCTTAAATAAAAACACTTTTTGAAGTAAATCCGATTGGAAGTGTTAGATATGTGTTGGAGGTATAATGTCCTACAAATGTAGATTTTTCCTGTAATTATTTATTTCTTAGTGAATAAATCCCTGAAAACAGGGAGATAATCCCTTAAAATGCATTTCTGAAATTTCAGAGATTATGACATGTCTAGTTTTAATTGGTGGAGCCACCTTTGTCCATAATAATATGTTAAGGATAATTTTGTGGGATAGCCACAGGTTTTATCTAACTCACCCCACTGGTTTGACACCCAAAATAAATCTTATTATTTTCTGTACTTAAATAATGGTCAGAAGTGTACTTTATCTTAAAATTGGGATAACTTGAGCTAGGAATATCCAAATCTGATAAACAAAATCTCCACTTAAAGAGAAAACTCATATCTCACCAGAAAGTTTAATTATGCATTCAGGAGATCTATAAAAATGAACATATCATCTGTTTGAATTTGACATCAGTAGCTCTTGTCTGATTAGAGGAATAAGATTGTTTAATCGTCATATAAGGTGTTATATGAGAAATGTGACTATAAGAAATACGCGGTAGCATGTCTTGCCAAGAAATGTGTCTTGAACAAGATCAAATTTGTTGACTACATTTGCGTAGACATGCTTGAAGTCTGAGTGATTTGTACTAATGTAATACTGTAGTTTGTATTAAATTCGAATTGATAGTAGATCAATGATTTTGGTTTGACCAAAATGTCGATTTGAGTGGGAGTCATAGTTAGTTCACTCAGGTGAAATATGTGAAGAACATATTTTTGAGTGGGAGCTTAGGAACTCAAATATGTGGATAACATGTTTTTGAGTGGGAGCTCGTGTTGTCAAATATGTGGAGACATAATTTGAGTGGGAGTCGAATTCATCTTGTGTAGTTAACACATTGTGAAACTGTACCAATAGAATAGGATGAAGTTGTGAAACTATTTGAAATTTAGTGTCTATTTTGAAATAGAACGGGAATTTTAAATAGTTAGTCGAGTTGTTTTGGATTATATCTGAGGAGTCATAATAGAATCAAAAGGATGGTCCTTTGGAATCCAATTGATCATTAAGAGTAATGATGCATGAAAGTAATGGTTGTATGACATGTGGGTCTATTATGTAATATTAGACATCATACAGAAACCATATTATCTGCTCGATGAAATATAACCGATGTTCTTGGAAGAAGAGCAGTTATAAAAGTAAATTTAGAATTTACTGTAAGTAGAGGTGTGTTAGTTGTTGGATTGACATTAGAGTGTCAAGTTTTCTACATTGGTGTGAAAGTATGTAGATATCGCGAGTTTGTAATTGTTACAAGGGGCTCTCTATGGCTAAGTGTGTTTTTCAGAGCAGTTATTTGGTTAGTATAATCAGAGTAAGCGCTGGGAAGCAGAAGTCTCACTTAGTTACGGTATTTGCATATATGTTGGACAACATGGTGATATCAAGCAAGTTGATGTCAGTGAATCGCAAAAGCATGTACAATCATGGATTGTGCAGTAACACTCTTCCACAAGCATGCATTATCAAATGATTCTTATTTGATAAGGGATTTTGATAAAGTAAAATGCAGCTAGTTTATTTGTACTCTAGTGCAAGTGGGAGACTGAAGGAGATATGCCCTAGAGGCAAATAAATAAGTAGTATTTATTGCATTATCTCATAAGTTTATAATAGGTTTGTGTATTATGCTAGAACTGTATTAATCGGAATTATTAATACACGTGTGATACATAGACAACCAGGTCCCTAGCAAGCCTCTATATGAGCTAGTCCATTGGGCAACAGTTGATCGAGATTCGCGATCAAGGACAATGACGTCGGTTGACGATGGGGTCATCTTGTTAGTTGAATAAGGTGATGGACATACGCAAAGTATTGCAATAAGATCGTATTACGATGTTTGTCATTTGCAATAGATAAGAATATGGTAGCTTATTCCTTATACCGTGAGACCGTACTTATTGATGCTTCGTAGGGGTGCTTTGAGAGCATCAAATGTTGTGTCTTATATAGCATGACAATAACGGTGTCCATCTTGGGTATTCCGAAAGAGCAACGAGACGTAAGGATCACGAGCGGGATTTGTTCATTCTTGTAATGGAAAGATACTCTGGGCCCACTCGGTGATATTGCATCTATATAGCTGCGCAACTTATGACTAGGTCATGGAGATGTAATATCGCAGACGAGTTAATAACCTTCGTCGGTAACAAGATACAACAAAGACATCGTCTACGATCATATCTCGGACAAGGTAGTATCGCAGAGACAAAGGGAATGAATATCATATTTATGGTTCAACGACGATATTCCTAGAATGCACAGGGGTCGTCATATACTTCCAGGTATCCCTGACGGTCATTGGTAAGCGGAGTCTCTCGACCATGTCTGGAGTGTTCTCGAACTGTAGCGTAACAAACTTAAGGTCTTAGCGACACCAGGAGATAGGTTCTGGAATATTATTGGAATTTTTTGGAGACAGAGAAATGATCCCGAAAGAGTTCCGGTGGTCCGGAAGGAGTTCCGGGGAGGTATGGAATGGTTCCGGGATTGTCCGAAAGTTGTTCGGGTGGTTCCGAAATAGTTTCGGAGTCATGGGATATTGAATTATATATAAATATATTATTTATGAATTAATGGGATTTTTATATTAATTTAATATTAATAAAATAAAGGAAAAAGGGGGCTCCCACCTACATGGGCCCTAAGAGGGCCCAAGAAGGGGGAGCCGCACCCCACAAGGAAGGGGAGGCTTGGGCCTCCTAGTCCGAGTTGGACTAGGAGTGGGACAAGCCCAAGGGGGGTTCGGCCGAACCCCCCCCCCCCCCCCCCCTCTCCTCCTTTAGTCCCACATGGGGGAGCCAGGGGGTTTGCACACCCCCTTCCCCCTTTATATACCAAGGCATATTAATTGGATTAATTTATTGGAAAATATAATTAATTGTATTGCAGACCGGCCGAGTTGTTTCTCCGACAGTTTTGCCCCGTCTCTCCACCTAAGCTATACCGCTTAGCACCGTTGCTCTGCGGGATTCCAGATAAGATCTACCCCTGCGATTTCAGCTGGATCTGAATGACCGGGGGTTGTCGCTAAGCTCCGTATGTTTGTGAGTGCTCGGAGGTAACTCTTTTTTAGGAGCCTGGGCGACGTCGTCTTGCCCCTGCAGCCGCCGCGCCACCTCCCCCTCTGCCGCCGGCGCACCCCCCCTCCCCTGGTGCCGGCGCCCCGCCTTCTTCCGCCCGACGCCCGTCGACGCAGATCATCGTCGACACCCCGGCGTCATCGTCTTCGTCATCGCGGCAAGTTCTCCGCGACCTCGAGGTCGGCTACGTACGACTTCATCGTCAACGCTTGTGCGGGAGCGTAATCCCCGTTATCGGTCTACATGGAGGTAATGTAACCCGTTCCGCCACCGTTATCGCATGTACTAGATAGATAGATCCTGGCTAGTTAAGGTTTCGTACGCTAGAAAAATTATTGTTTTCTGCATCGTAACCCCTTCAGTGGTATCAGAGCCGATCTACGCGTAGTACTGCTGGTACGGTTAGAACTCATGTTGAATGAGGGCGTCTTTCTTATATTTGCTACCCTCTAGCGTGCACTTGCGATGCCTTCGGTATTGAGTTGATGAAGCGGCCCGGACCGACTTTACGCGTACGCTTACGCGAGACTGGTTCCACTACTGACATACGGCTTGCACCGTATCTGTGGCTGGCGGGTGTCTGTCTCTCTCTCTAGTCGGCAAAGCATTTTCAATGGAGGGCCCGAAAGGGATGCTTAAACATGCAATTATACGATCGACGTTGTGGTACAAAGTTCGTAGGTAGGGAAGCGATTCTCTTACGAATAAGCCTATTTGCCACGTAAAACTTGCAAAACTAAATAAAGCTAGAGGCGTCTAACTTTGTTTTGCAGAGGCGTTATTTTATGTGACATGGTTACGGTAAGTTTTGATATTACTCGTACTGTCGGAGGCAATGGAGGGCTCTGTAGACTCGGAGCCATGCCGGGGCGCCAGGGGCCAGGCACATGGCGCCATAAAGGTCCAGGCGCATCGACCATGTCACATCGCACTTCATTGCATCATTATTGTGTGCTGTTGTGTGTGCATCCTATTGATTGCTTATATACTAGATATACAATGGTAGCATCATAAATAGGATGATCCCTAACAAATACCAAAATTGTGTTCTCCCTCGTTGCGCACCACCAAGAAAGTTCTACGTTATGAGGCAGGTCGTGATGATCGGGTGTCACACATCTCGTCGTTCGCATACAGTGGGTGTAAGCCATGTTCCACGCGCAGGGTCTTCGAGGTTTGATTGGCGAGCCTAGCATATCCAGAAATATGGCCTCGGAACACGGGAAGATCGAAAGATCGAGCACGAGTCACAGAGTTGTTGTGATCGACATTTTATGTCCACCTTTGAAGCTATGCTGCCCGCCTTGATGATCGGGGGTGGTGTGGTGGATGAGGGTCGTGTTATCGCCATTATTATTTTTAGGGATAATAATCTTGTTGTGGTGTGTTTTAGATAATGAGATTATAAAACTAAAACTCACCTACATATTATAAACTTTACCTTACCTCTTTTGCGATCACATCTGTAGACTACGCAACTATACTTCGGTTACTTCCTCAAGAGCCCGGATGCTACATTAGAAGCCGGCGGGTCCAACTTCATCAGATGGTACAGGGGTTTTAGAAAGATTCTCGAACACAACAACATTCTATATGTTCTCGATGAACCGTTAGGAGAAGGACCAGGAGATTCTGCTAGCGAGGAGGAGGAAGATGATTTACGTAGGCGTCGAGACATATTCATTGAAGTGGAGATCACCATGACCGTATGCCTGGCACCCGAGTTGAAAGAGTTGTTTCGACGCAAGGAGCCAAGCGTCATGATTGATGCGATAAAGACGCTCTTCGGGGATGAATTAAAGCGTGAGCAATTCAGGCTGCTTAGAATGTTCCAGACCATTCACATGGAGGAGCATACATGTCTGAAGACACATTTGAAGAGATTGTATGACATCTACTTCCAGCTGACGATGGTCTTCGATTACTGGATGGCATATTCTTGTGCCATTCAAACTGTCCTGATATCTCTACCTCCTAGCTATGAGAAGCATGTGCGCAAGTACATTTTGAAGGCCGGTGATATGAACTTCTACAAGTTTGTGTCTGAATTCAAATCTCTGAAGGTTGATTCCATCGAAGGAGAGATCTTCGATGCTACAGGTATATATTTGATATATACAGAATTATGAATTCTCCTCATGGTATATGATGAAGTATTTGATACTTGTTCTGTTTGTGAAACAGGTCCTAATTATCACATATATGCGGCGCAGTTTGATGTGACCTTGCGCTGAAGCTGGTGATCAAGGAGTTGATGGCCATTTGGTGTTCACGTCCTCAAGTTATCATAGTTATCATTAATAGTTTTTTATAAGATCTTTTGTAATAGTGAGCGAGTTTGTGTGTCTTGATTGTTGCAAGACAAAGTTATTCATGTAATAAGACAAGTTCAGTTGTTTTATGTTATGGAACAAGTCAGTTGTTTATATTATGAATAAAGGTTCCACATCTCAGTTACATTGATTGTATGATAAGTATACATAATTGTAGAAATGATAAAATAGCGTGTCATCTGAATAAGAGTTCTACTACTAGAACAAACACCGTCGAGTTTAGTCATGAAAGCAATGAAATAAGTAATGGATGTTTTTGGTCCATTTAAGTATTTCGAGTGCCGAGTTGATTAAGCTTGAAATCAAATATTGAAGTTGCAATACCAGAGGAAATTAATTGAGTGTCATTTTAATGATTAATTAATGGTGTTTATTGCTTGATCTGAATTCTCCTTTGATTTTGGTAAATAGGAGTATTTGCCCGACAAATCATAAGTCTGAAATAAATGTGATAATAGATCAAATGGGGTTTTTCAGAAGAAAGATTAGTGAATATTGTATTCACAAGATTCGATCAAAGGACAATATTTCTGAATTATGGTTTCAACACAAAAGACTTGTGGAAATTTGTTTCACAAAATTATAATGCCATATATGGTGATATGTGGGGAATTATAATCATGCTCTATTTTAAATAAAGTGTGGTCTGTCGGAATCAGTCTTAGAATCTCCTAATATGTTCGAAACATTATAGTCGATGTCCACTTTAGAAAAAAGATGTTTTTCTCAACAAGAATTCATGAGATCGACAGTAGTGTCGACATGTATATGATTACACGATAATTCGGTATATACATGAATAGTTCTTTGTAGAATACTC
This sequence comes from Poa annua, assembly GCA_026929855.1. NCBI lineage: Eukaryota > Viridiplantae > Streptophyta > Magnoliopsida > Poales > Poaceae > Poa > Poa annua. The sequence goes on from CM049430.1 coordinate 45,346,153, forward strand.
GCATTGAATGGGAGTGTATTCCAAAACCAAGTAGAAACAAAGCTCAGTTTGTTGTCTATATAATTCCGAGGAAAAGATGATTTTTCGAATTATGGTTCATGGATTGGAATTAGAAGCTTGAAATAAAGTGTCAGACCTATGTTGGAAGGTGTTCCAAAGAGTATATGTCTGCTAATGAAAATTTGGTGATTAAGAGTGAGGGCGACTAGAAAATTGTTTTCTGCTTGCAATCCTCTTCATAAAGATCATAATATTTTCATGAAAGAAACTTCTAAATAAAGTGTTGTTATATTTAATATTGCTGTCAGGTCACAGCACTTTATTAAGTGTTTCAGATCTTGTTGACAGATCAAGGTGCACTATATGAATACAAAGAAAGTTGAGAAAATATCTGAGTACGAACAAAGGCTTTTTGAGCCTGGAAATCCAAGTTGCATTTGAAAGGATTAAGAGAGTAATTGTTGCTGCAATTCTTATTAGAGGAATAAGATTGTTTAATCGTCATATAAGGTGTTATATGAGAAATGTGACTATAAGAAAGACGCGGTAGCATGTCTTGCCAAGAAATGTGTCTTGAACAAGATCAAATTTGTTGACTACATTTGCGTAGACATGCTTGAAGTCTGAGGGATTTGTACTAATGTAATACTGTAGTTTGTATTAAATTCGAATTGATAGTAGATCAATGATTTTGGTTTGACCAAAATGTCGATTTGAGTGGGAGTCATAGTTAGTTCACTCAGGTGAAATATGTGAAGAACATATTTTTGAGTGGGAGCTTAGGAACTCAAATATGTGGATAACATGTTTTTGAGTGGGAGCTCGTGTTGTCAAATATGTGGAGACATAATTTGAGTGGGAGTCGAATTCATCTTGTGTAGTTAACACATTGTGAAACTGTACCAATAGAATAGGATGAAGTTGTGAAACTATTTGAAAGTTAGTGTCTATTTTGAAATAGAACGGGAATTTTAAATAGTTAGTCGAGTTGTTTTGGATTATATCTGAGGAGTCATAATAGAATCAAAAGGATGGTCCTTTGGAATCCAATTGATCATTAAGAGTAATGATGCATGAAAGTAATGGTTGTATGACATGTGGGTCTATTATGTAATATTAGACATCATACAGAAACCATATTATCTGCTCGATGAAATATAACCGATGTTCTTGGAAGAAGAGCAGTTATAAAAGTAAATTTAGAATTTACTGTAAGTAGAGGTGTGTTAGTTGTTGGATTGACATTAGAGTGTCAAGTTTTCTACATTGGTGTGAAAGTATGTAGATATCGCGAGTTTGTAATTGTTACAAGGGGCTCTCTATGGCTAAGTGTGTTTTTCAGAGCAGTTATTTGGTTAGTATAATCAGAGTAAGCGCTGGGAAGCAGAAGTCTCACTTAGTTACGGTATTTGCATATATGTTGGACAACATGGTGATATCAAGCAAGTTGATGTCAGTGAATCGCAAAAGCATGTACAATCATGGATTGTGCAGTAACACTCTTCCACAAGCATGCATTATCAAATGATTCTTATTTGATAAGGGATTTTGATAAAGTAAAATGCAGCTAGTTTATTTGTACTCTAGTGCAAGTGGGAGACTGAAGGAGATATGCCCTAGAGGCAAATAAATAAGTAGTATTTATTGCATTATCTCATAAGTTTATAATAGGTTTGTGTATTATGCTAGAACTGTATTAATCGGAATTATTAATACACGTGTGATACATAGACAACCAGGTCCCTAGCAAGCCTCTATATGAGCTAGTCCATTGGGCAACAGTTGATCGAGATTCGCGATCAAGGACAATGACGTCGGTTGACGATGGGGTCATCTTGTTAATTGAATAAGGTGATGGACATACGCAAAGTATTGCAATAAGATCGTATTACGATGTTTGTAATTTGAAATAGATAAGAATATGGTAGCTTATTCATTAGACCGTGAGACCGTACTTATTGATGCTTCGTAGGCGTGCTTTGAGAGCATCAAACGTTGTGTCTTATATAGCATGACAATAACGGTGTCCATCTTGGGTATTCCGAAAGAGCAACGAGACGTAAGGATCAAGAGCGGGATTTGTTCATTCTTGTAATGGAAAGATACTCTGGGCCCACTCGGTGATATTGCATCTATATAGCTGCGCAGCTTATGACTAGGTCATGGAGATGTAATATCACAGACGAGTTAATAACCTTCGTCGGTAACGAGGTACAACAAAGATATCTGTGTGTCTACGATCATATCTCGGACAAGGTAGTATCGCAGATACAAAGGGAATGAATATCATATTTATGGTACAACGACGATATTCGTAGAATGCACAGGGGTTGTCATATATTTCCAGGAATCCCTGACGGTCATTGGTGAGCGGAGTGTCTCGACCATGTCTGGAGTGTTCTCGAACCGTAGCGTAACAAACTTAAGGTCTTAGCGACACCATGAGATAGGTTCTGGAATATTATAGGAATTTGTTGGAGAGAGAGAAATGATCCGGAAAGAGTTCCGGTGGTCTGAAGGAGTTCCGGGGAGGTATGGAATGGTTCCGGTAATGTCCGAAAGTTGTTCAGGTGGTTCCGAAATAGTTTCGGAGTCATGGGATATTGAATTATATATAAATATATCAATTATGAATTAATGGGATTTTTATATTAATTTAATATTAATTAAATAAAGGAAAAAGGGGGCTCCCACCTACATGGGCCCTAAGAGGGCCCAAGAAGGGGGAGCCGCACCCCACAAGGAAGGGGAGGCTTGGGCCTCCTAGTCCGAGTTGGACTAGGAGTGGGACAAGCCCAAGGGGGGTTCGGCCGAACCCCCCCTCCCCTCTCCTCCTTTAGTCCCACATGGGCGAGCCAGGGGGTTTGCACACCCCCTTCCCCCTTTATATACCAAGGCATATTAATTGGATTAATTCATTGGAAAATACAATTAATTGTATTGCGGGCCGGCCGAGCTGTTTCTCCGCCAGTTTTTCCCCCTCTCTCCACCTAAGCTATACCGCTGAGCACTGTTGCTCTGCGGGATTCCAGATAAGATCTACCCCTGTGATTTCAGCTGGATCTGAATGACCGGGGGTTGTCGCTAAGCTCCGTATGTTTGTGAGTGCTCGGAGGTAACTCTTTTTTGGAGCCTGGGCGACGTCGTCTTGCCCCTGCAGCCGCCGTGCCGCCTCCCCCTCTGCCTCCGGCGCACCCCCCTGGTGCCGGCGCCCCGCCTTCTTCCGCCCGACGCCCGTCGACGCAGATCATCGTCGACACCCCGGCGTCATCGTCTTCGTCATCGCGGCAAGTTCTCCGCGACCTCGAGGTCGGCTACGTACGACTTCATCGTCAACGCTTGTGCGGGAGCGTAATCCCCGCTATCGGTCTACATGGAGGTAATGTAACCCGTTCCGCCACCGTTATCGCATGTACTAGATAGATAGATCCTGGCTAGTTAGGGTTTCGTACGCTAGAAAAATTATTGTTTTCTGCATCGTAACCCCTTCATCTTGTTACTTGATGTTTGTTAGATTTTGTTTTTAATGATTTTTTTTATCTTCTTGTATCTGTTAGAATGTTTGACTACCAACAAAACTATTCTTTTAAGGGTGGTAGCCCACCTAGATAATTCAAACCTCGTTGCCTAAACTCGGAGATCCAAGCCTACCTTTCTTCTAGCATTCCCAATCAGCGGAATCATTCTCTACTGGTTTGCAGTTTCCGTGTCAACAGCTGGATTACTCCCCCTCTCGAGTTATCATAATCATTCCAAGCATTTCCATTTTCTTTCTAGCCTCTCCGAATCTCGGGGAAAAGATTCTTTTTAAGGGTGGTAGTCTATAACATACCAACATTTTATAATGTTTGAAAATCACTAAAATTAAAACTTTTGTTTTGATTAAAATAAAATATTAAATGCATACTTCAAGCACCTCGAAAAGATTTAATATTTCAAATATCTCAAATAAACATTATTTTCAAAAGTTGTTCAAGTTAAATATTTTATTATCCATTATATTTCTTAAAGCTCAATATATTATATGACAAATTATTTACCAACCTTCAAACCATTTTCATGTCATACAAAGTTTCTTTTTAAGTATTTGATTTCAACCACTTAGCCATATCTATTCATAAACTCATAAATTCAAAACTATTTAAAAATGGTACAATTGCAAAATGGTTTTCATTCTTTCACCTGAATTCAAAACATAATTTTGGAAATTACAAGTCTATATTTTATAACTTTAGAACTTCATAGATTATATAATTAATGAATTATCCAAATAAACATTTTATTAGCTTAAAGATTTTCATTTATTTTCAAAACATTAAATGATTTTCATGAATATATATAATATAAGAAATGAATTAAATTTAAAATCTTTTCCAACGGTTTGTTATGGAGTTTACAAATGATTTATCATAATATAAAATATAATGGTGCACAAATTATTTTTAATTAAAATTGAATTTATTATAATTCCCATTTCCATAAAAATAATTATATTTAGTTATTTTGCTATTATACCAAAATAAAGAATGATGGTTATTGAAAATGAGTTTAAAATAACTTAAAATCAAACATATTTAACTGTGTATTTTTTCGTATAATTATTGGCACAAAAGATTTCATTGAAATCCTATTCCCAAATTTAACAAGAAGTGCCAAATTTAAAGAATTTTGAATTTATAATTTATAAAAAGTGTTTTAAACATAACCATAAGTGTTTTAAATGATAGATATTTTTTTTACAAAATTATAGAAACTAATTCGAGTTGAATTGGTTTTATATTTCAAAATTTATTAGAAAACAGAAATCAGAAAACATTACCAAAAAAAAGGGATTAGAAGAGAACAAGTGGGCCGAACCCAACGGCTTTGCACGTGCGTGGGCGTCAGATAGCAGTCCCTGGCCTCTCTCCCCTCTCCCACTGCCAGCCGGGCCCCACCGGCCAGGTCGTCTTCAACCTCGCCCTAAATCCCGCCCCCGAGTCAAGAAACGGCCGACGTTTTCTTCTCATCATTTTGCGTGATTAAAGCCGCGTTGAAAGCTCCCGCATACTCCTTCAAGTAGCCCACCTCGCCCTCTCCCTTTTCCCCCGGACCACCCTCCTTGAGCGCCCCAGGCCGTCCACAATCTTCCGTTGCATCTCCGCCATTGCCGTCGGCAAGAGCTTCTCGTTCTAGTTAGTACCGAGCTTCTCGATCTCTCCCTTCACTTCCTCTCGCTTTGCCTACTTGGTGTGCATCTGCGTGACCCCTCTGCTCTTCTCTAAACGCACCAGGGCGTCGTGTTCTTCCCCGCCCGAAGCAGGTCGTCGTGGTCCCCGACTCCGGCGAGCGACACAAGGAGGAGAGGGACACGCCGGAGCTTCCTACTGCGCCACCGAGACCACCTTGAACTCCTCTTCGCTCAGGTAAGATCGGTTCGTCCCCGTAGTGTATATTTCGTCGGGAACCCACGGGCGCAACTCCGGCGAGGTCCTCTGACGACCTAGTGCCGCTGGTCTTTGGTCAAAGCAATATGAGCCCTCCGATCTCCTTTTAACGGCCGCGATTAGACCCCTCCCGAACCGGTATCGGCGAATAAGAAGTTGCCACGTCGCTGCTAACTAAGCACACAGTCAGCGCCCGCGTGGAATTTAATTTTGTTAATTAGATTAAATTGGTAGATTTACACAAAAGTCCCTGTAAATTCAAACCGTCATAACTTTTTAACCACATATCCAAATTTAACAAATTTTATATATTTGGAAAGAACTTGACATGTAGAATAATTTAGATCTGTTAAAATTCAAATTTGACTTAGTGTAAAATATTCAAATTTCAAATGGATGATTTGAATATATTTCTCATAACTTTAAATCTATAAATCCAAAAGTTGCAAATAAAATTGTTTTAGAAACTTTGGGACATTTTTAACTTGATGCCTCTGTTATAAAATATTTTTGAATATTATTTTGATGATCTAATAGTTGTATGTTTAAATTGAATTATTTGAGGAATTTTGATATAACTTATGATAGAAACATTATTTTTGATTAAATCCAATTGCTATAAATTTAATTAAATCCCCTCTGTCTATTAACACCATTTATAAAAATTGTTTTATAAAAATTTAATCACATACAACTTTAATCTTATATTTACTCCTTTTTTTTGTTTTGCAAAAAAAGAAATTAATTAAATTGCATTTATAGCCTCATGCATATTTTATAAATATCACAAAAACTAGTATGATGCTTCGTATGATTTAAAAGTGCATTGCATGCATAACATATTTTATTATATAGTTATACTCCTCATAGGAAAACTCCTCCCTCATTTTCTCTAAGTTAGGATTATTTTCAACTTAGTATTTTGGTAAAGTGCTATGCACTTAGACACTTAGGATTTTCAACATGGAGCTAGAAGGCCATTGAAGGACTTAGCCAAAACAAGACTTCAGAAGTATCTTCAAGGAGTAGAAGCACTTAGAAGAAAATCAAGACGAAGTTCATGAAGACCAACCAGCAAATATTTTTTAAGTCTTGCTTCCTCTATCTCTATTCTCCCTTCTTCTCTTAGACCCATGGTGACTAAGTTAAATCCAAAAACAGCATCATTGATACAAAAATCATCAATTCTGAAGATTCATCAAGTCTATCAAAAATTCAATCAAGACATCACCAAGGAGAAAATTACAAGTCTGGAGATGAAGCCTGGAAGACCAACTACATCTTTCTTTCTATCCTTTCCCTCTTTCCTAATCTTGTCTTTCAATTTAGACATAAAAAATTTTGATCATGTTATTACCATCTTTGAAGTTTGTTGGATCCTAACGGCATAGTGAGATGAAGCGGCCTGGAGACTAACCTTACATGTCCACGTACATGAGACCTGTTCCACAACTTAAGTGGCTGGCCGGGTGTCTGTCTCTCTCACTATAGTGAATATCCAATTTACAAGAAGTTGATAATAATTGATGATCACCTTGAAGAATAAACTTGGTTGTTCATTATATATGTGTTGTATGCATTGTGTAGTTGTGTTTTATGATGATTGTTGTATTGTTGCTTTTCTATATTGTTTAGATTGAACGGAGAGACTCGAGTTACGTTGAAAAGAGTTTGTGAGCAAAGACATCATCCAAAGGCAAGTGGCACACCTCATAAACTTCCTATTATTTTCTATATGCATTACTTAGTGTATTTTATATAGGCATGTGTAGGATAGTATTGCTATGCTAAACCTGTGTAGAAACTCCTTACTCCTGTGTCTAGCTTCCTATATAATACTTAGTAGAAATATTGATGCTATGCAATTGATGAAAAGTTTTACAAAATGTTAAGTGACTACTCAGGGATGTGCTCATGGTTGTCGTCGCCTAGGATGAATTTCTATTCTACTTAGTGCTATGAGCATGGTGGTTTTCACCCGAGAGTACACATCCACTAAGTTAATGAATCACCTGGGTGGAATGGTTGGTATGGTTTATGTTGAGTGGCTATTTGGCACTATGCTTGTGGTTATCGTCGCCTAGGATGAATTTCTATTCTACTTAGGGCTATGAGCATGGTGGTTTTCACCCAAAAGTGCACTTGTGGATGGCCACCCAGGCAACAAAGGAATCTGAAGAACTCTGAGTGACGATTGCTTCTAGTGCAGCCATTGCCATATGGACTCTGTCTTGATCAACTAAGTTGCCTGGACTCGCCCGGGCTTGACAAGCAGATGTAGAGGGTGTTAGGTGGAACGGGTCAAGCCAGAGTGGGAGGGAAAACGCTTCTGAAAGATCTCGTCTCATTCTTCTCCGTTTCCTTATCACTATAAGTGTGTAAAGGATAGTTTGGGTTGAATGGATACAATGATGAACATGCACAACCTCTGCAGAGTGTAAAACTAAGTACTTAGCCGCGTCCCCAGTACGGACAATTTGAGCAGCTGATCACGGACGTCAACGGAGGATTCCACCATTCCAATTTCTAAGTTAAAACTTGATGGGTGAACAAAGGTAAATTGAGACGGTGGATTTCATGCCACGAATGTCTCGAAATGAAGAAAAGTGTTTTCAAAAGAGTTAGGAAAAATTGGCTTTATGCAAAATTGCCTTGAACTCCACCAGCCAAATATGCATATAGGTTATTAGAGTTATACCACTAAGTGTCCACCATAGTGTCACTTGCCAGACCCCATTTTTAATGAAATCTGACCCACATTGTTGCAATATTTTTCTTATTGCAGATTGTTCCGATGACGAGTGAGGTTTCGTTTAAAAGTTTCGAGTCTGCAACCAACATCTTTTCGCCTGTGGCAACATGAATGTGATGGAGACTCACTGCTATTGTATTGTTGTTGTTTACTCTTTCAAAGCTAGCTTTATGTTATGCAACTTGTATTGAATATTTTGTAAGTCTGGATCATCGATGTAATAAAAGTGATACTTTGTTGTGATATTACATCGTAAACTGTGTGCGCAAACGAATCGGTCCAGGGATTTGCACTATACACAGGTATCTGCCTTATTTAAAGTGCAGGTACGCTATATCATCACTGGTCTCTTCTTGAGTGATTCGATGAGGCTGGTCATCTAAGAAACAAGAGAAGAAAAGTAAAAAGGAAATAGTTAAGATAGTTACAAGAATGATGTTTGAAAAGTTCTTATTTTCAGCAAACTGAATGAAATAGATTTTCAATCCTGTGGCCAAATCCTATTTCTATCTATCCTAGGGTTTCGAACTTACATGCAACACAGTGCTCTGATACCATCTGTAGTTGTAGTGCCCATGTTTATGATAGCAATGGCACATTTGAATAATGTAAAGACTTGGATCACATAAGTCTCACATTCTCCAATAAGATGAAATATCACAGTACAATGTCATAAATTATTACAGAACGAGACAAATGATCCAAAAAAAAAACAAATATCCTTACAATTTAGCATAGCGGAAATGCTAGCTGAATAATTAGTTCACACTTTATTTCAGAGTTCAAACACAATTCTAAAGGTAGCATGGAGCTACATCTTCTCCATGAAGCCACTGGCAAATCATGTTGGTTGTAGCTCGAAGACGACCCCCTTACTCCTCATTCGGACATTCTGCAAGGTTTAGTTGCAGCCCAGCTATAAAGGGTCAGCACAATTGAATTGTGGTGGCAAGTGACTTTAATTCCTAATGTTCTATTAAGCTATAACTATATGCTTATTATGGCTGGTGGAGCTCAAGGCTATGGCGCAAAGCAAATTTTCTCCTACTTTTGATAAACAGTTTTCTTAAATCAATAATCTTCTCCTTCAGAGACAATTCTCGAGACAAGTCCATGTCTCCTACCCATGTTCATCCAACAAAGTTTTATTAAGAAATTAGAGATGAGGAGATTTTCAGAACACAGCCTTGTGTAGTTACTCCAATTGTCCGATGCCGGGGACACGGCTAAGATCTTAGGTTTTAACTCTCGAGAGGGTGTGCACTTTCACCATTAGACTCAATCAACCCAAACTATCCTCTACACTCCTTTAGTGAGAAGGAAAAGGAGAAGATCAAGACGAGACTTTTCAGAAGTTGCTTTCCCATGATCATACTAAGAGATTACCACCATCCTATCAACTCTACCACCATCAATCTCTTGACCCAGGTCCACATCAACTTACTCCATCTAGACAGAGCCCATATTGACCAATGGTTGCACGATAAGCAACTAGACTCAGTGTAAACTTCAATCTCATAGCCCTGGGTGGCCTACCACAAGTGAGCAACTCAGGTTAACACCTCATATCATGGCCCCAGGTAAGTAGAAACTACCCTGGGCGAAGACGACCATGACACTAGGCCCTGAGAAGCCACTCAACTTGAAACCTCCTCGATCGACCCAATCCACCCAGGCGTTAAATTAATTTAGTGGAAATTTTCATTTATCACATCAACCATAAAACAATCATTTTTGCAGCAGTTGCTTCCACTAAATTATAATAGGGGTCTAATCTGGAATTTCTAAGGGGAAACCTAAAAGGTTTGCATAGCATACTACAATCTCCCAAAATCTTATCATGCATACTACTTTTGCAAATACTGTTTGAAAACACTAGATATGCAATAGAATTAAATAGTAGGTGTTTTATGAAGTCACTTGCCTTGGCAGCAGGAGGGGCAGGCACAACAAGAAAAGCAATCACAAGTAGGTCCTTCCTCTCCTTCACAATCTAGCACCAGCAATACATACAAATAAATATTCCACACAAAATCTCACACACCAAATAAAAGATGGATGCATGCATAGTATGCCACGTGTAGAATTAGACACACTCATCCATAATTTATATTCTCTGTTATTAAATGCATGAGATGCCATTTCTAGGAATTTCTCATTTCACCTAACACTATAAAATTGAAAGTAATATAGCAAAACCTAGATTATACCATTACAACTTTTATTGTTCTAAGAAAGTTTTCCAATAAGATACATACTAATATTCCTGGATAGAGGGAAATTATACAATCTCAAAATAATTATTTTTAATTCTAAATCATTTTATTATTTAAGTTATTTATTTAATGGCCGAAATACTCCTCTGATAATTATTCAGTTTATAATTTGTCAAAGGGAAAAACAAATGATGTAGAATTAAACTACATGAGCAGAGCTTTCCAATGACATAAAGTTTATTAAATTTGGACTTACAGATTAAAAGTTATGAATTTTGCAAGTTTTTATCTATTTTCTGTTTTATTTATAAATTTCCTGCGAAAAAGACAAACAGAGGGCGACGTGGCACGATCCTATTGGACAGTACCGCTTCGGCGCGGATCGGCAGCGCGGCCGTCCGATCTACTTTAAAACAGACGCGTGGGATTAAACGGATCTAGATCCGTTGGATCTAGATCCAACGGCGTGGGAAGTCCGGCCGGACCGAGCGGCGCACGGGTCGCCGGGAGAGCTCGCCGGCGATGGCGTCCGCGGCGGCCTCGACGTTTCCGGCGTTAAAACGAGGCCCCGAGAAGCGTGGTTCTTACCAAAATGACGCAGAGGAGATGGCGAGGTCGATGGCGCGACGGCTGCGTCCGAAAACCTCTCCTCTCCTCGTCGGAGTCGAGGACGGCGGCGACGGCCTCGGGTCGAAGATGATTTCGACGTTCGGCTGCGAATTAGGACGAACGAAGGTGCTCAACGGGTGCGCAAGGAAAAGGGAAAGCGAGGGGAAGCCTCGGTGGCGCTCGAGGAGCATCGGAGCTTACCGCACTCGCGAGAAAGTCCGGCGGCAATGGCGACGACGGCGAGCTCGAATCCGAGCAGCCCGACGGCGGAGGGTTAGGGTTTTTGGGGGGTTTTCGGAGGCGGTCTCGCGGGGTTTAAATAGGAGGGGGCGGGGGCGCTAGACGCGGAGGGAAACGGCCGGAAACGGCTCCGGCTCGGGCTCGATCTCCGGCGTGATCTCCGGACGGAGGTGGAAGACGGCTGACGGGTGGGGCCTACCTGTCAGCGAGAGAGAAGTGACGCGCGCGCGGGAGCGGGCCGATGGGCTGTTATCTGCCGCGCGCGCGGTGGATAGCGTCTGGGCCGGCCCGGAAACAATTCTTTTAAAATTAAATAAAAACTGTTTTTCAAATCTGATTTACTAAATGATTTTTAAACCTATTCAAAACTCCTCAGAAAAATTCATAAAAATATATTTTGGAAAGGTTATTTAAATTAGCAATTTTTAATAATACACTTATCCATTATATAATTTGGAAAAATATATTTATTAAGTGAGTTTAAATAAACACTTAATGGGATTAAATGATATTTAAACTCATAATTAAATCTTTATTTAAATCCTTATTTAGTATTTATGTGTTTAAAAGTTATTCCTATATGATGAATGATGTATGAATGCAAGGTTTTAAATTTTAGCAAAATTGGGATGTTACAGTAGTGTACCTGCACTTAAAATGTGGCAAGGTACCTGTGTATAGTGCAAATCCCTGGATCGATTCGTTTGCACACACATTTTACGATGTAACATCACCACAAAGTATCAATTTTATTACATCGATGATCCAGACTCAGAAAATATTTTTACAACTTGCATAGCATAAAGCTAGCACTGAAAGAGTAAACAGCAGAAATACAATAGCAGTGAGTCTTCATCATCTTCATGTTGCCACAGGCAAAAACATGTTGGTTGCAGACTCGAAACCTTTAAACGAAACCTCTCTCGTCATCTGAACAATCTGCAATAAGAAAAATATTGCAACAATGTGGGTCAGATTCTATTAAAAATGGATCTGGCAAGTGACACTATGGTGGATACTTAGTGGAATATCTCGAATAACCTATATGCATATTTGGCTGGTGGAGTTTAAGGCTATTTTGCATAAAGCTAATTTTTCCTAACTCTTTGAAAAACACTTTTCTTCTATTCGAGACATCCGTGGCATGAAATCCTGTAACGCACCAAATTTTGGAAGCAGCAAAAACATAATTATAAAAGATCCAAAATTCTGAGGTAACAAAAACTTTTTGAAATGCCTTGTTAATGGATGTGTTTATCCTCTGATTGCTCTATTGGTCATGTTGTGTTTTGTGTCTGTGTTGATAACCTCTCTAGCTATGAACCCTAAAACTCAACCTAGTTATAATATGACATTTGATAACACTGTTTTGATACATAAAACAGTCCATATATCTTCTGCTATGTTACGTTTAACAAAACTGTATTTACCATGATGTTGTAAAATCAGCAGCTAACCAAAGACCTTTTATTTCAGAAAATAAAAGTATTTCCAAAACCTATATGTTTGCAAACTATAAAGGACTATATAAGAAGTCCTAATATATTTTGATTTTTATATGTAGCTATTATTAGCAACTCTCTTTTCAGAACCCCATTTCTATTGGTCTTGAAAATCAATTCCAAAAATGTTTGTTTAATTCTATTCCTACCAAAAATACCCTGTTTTGATTCTGTTGATCACCTCCTCACAAATATTTTTGATTTATATTAAAAGTATGGTTAGTGATCCAATTGTGTGGGTGTTTATCTATTTGTATGTGTGGTTGACCTATATGTTATGTGCTTAAATTGTTTCCCATGAGTGTGGTATGTTTATGAGTGTTCATGTTGTGTTGTTTGAGACAACATTTTATGTACATAATTTAATTGAGATCATTCATGCTTTAATGTTGTGCCATATGGTTGTGTTGTGTTTAACTTCTGTATTATTATGTTTGATTTTAGGGGAAACTCAAAGATTATCCTTTTTCAAATAGGAAATAACTATCTTCATTTACATTAATTTTTAGCCTTTGTATGACATGATAATAAGGGTTTAAATTATTTAAATTAGTAATGCAACTCACCTAACCTCATCCTCACCACCTCTTCTATCCACCTATATCATTCTTTATATTTTACAAAAATGTTTATCACTATTTCTTGATTGTTTTGAGTGCTACATTATAATGTGACCATATGTAATGTTACTAGATAGTAACTTGTCATTTTTGTATCTAGCTGTTTGTAACACCCCAATTCTCTTAGTTTTAGCATTGTGGTGTTATTCTGGATTTTTCACCTCTTGCTGAAACTTTTGTGTGTAGTAATTTGAGTAAGGATTTAATGTGTTTGCACATCTTATGTTGTGGGTGCTCCACTAGTGTTCCCTGACATTGAAAACACTTAAGTCACATAGCACCAAAATAAAATATCCACTATTAGGATCTTCATGGTTGTTAAAACTTAGCCAAACAAGGGGCTATTATTAAGCAAACCCTAAATGGTTTTTGGCATGCATTTGAAACATTTCCATCTAGGTCACATATAATTCCATACCCTGTTCTAAATTATCATACAAGGGCTTGTTTGCATATGAATCTCACTAGCTTTTGTAGTCATCAAAATAACATGACCATTTGAGTGATTCTTGTCCTTCTCACCAAAAGTTCTCTTTTCTTTGGGAGCTAAATAAGATGTTTGATTTGGGCATTTGGAAAATTCAGTAGTTTCACTAAATATGGTGGGCATGGGTAATTGATTTTTTTTTCTTTTGTGGTTAATGTTTAAATTATTCAAACTTAGGGTTTGAATATGTTTGAGGATTTTACTCAAAACTTCTTTTCTCTCTCTCTAATTTCTACTCCACCTCCTGGAAAAGGAGAGCAGCATGATTACCCCCCTGGCCCACCTGTCATGGGCTCGGGTCACGTCTCCTCCTCTTTCCTCCTTTCTCTTTTTCTCTCCACCCAACCGAAGCACACTCCCCTCTCTTCTCACTGGTCAGGCAGTCTCCTCCCGACCAGCATCCTCTCTGCCCCTCTCCACCGCCCTAGAGGACCAACCAGAACTCCCCTCCCCTTCCCCAAACCGCTCCTGCCCGAGGGAGCCCGAAAACCAGCCCCTGGTTTTGGAGCCGTGCTCAGCCTCAACCTCTCCTCTTAAAACCCTGCCGAGGCTCTCCCTCACCTCCTCTGCTCACCCCTACAACCCTCACCCAAAGCCACGCCCTCCCTCGAGTTCTGGAGGTGAAAAACCTCGCCGGAGACCGATTTCTTCCCGCCGTGCTCATCTTCGTTCCTTTCCACCTCCCTCTGCCATTTTTGGCCCCTCGAGCGCGCCTCGTCGAGATCTAACTCCCCCTGCCCTCCTTTTCTCTTCTAGGTGTCTGTAGCCGCCGCGCTCGTCCTCGACCCGAGAAGCTCGCCGCCGCCGTCGCCATGGATTCCGACCTTGCATGCGAGAGTTGAGGGCACCGTCAAGCTCGCCATCGTCCCCTCCGTCGATCTCCACCCTTCCCCTGGCCCCGCGCGGTCTCTGGTGAGCGCCATCGCCACCATTTCCCTCCCCCTCGTCTGGTTCGTCCGCGCTGCGTCGCGAGGAGGACGACGACCGTGAGCCGTAGATCACGAGATCTACGGCCAGGTTTGAACCTCCCCGTGCGCGTGCGGCCGCGCGCGTTTGGGCCGGCCCAGCTCAGCCCCCGCGCGAATCCGCGCGTCTCTGCGTGGCCTCTGGGCCGATCTGGCCCAGATCTGGCCCGTTCGGCTTGTTTCCCTTTTATTCTTTTTCCTGTTAATTTTTCCAGTAAATCTAGAGTTTAGCTTTAAATCATTTGTGGTAAATCTAGAGTGGCTAAAATGATGAGATAAATTTGTAACATGCATGCACGTTTTCTTAACCATGTGGCGTTGAACTTGTTCCAAAATGGTTTTTCTGTTTTGTGGTAAAATAGATTTAGTAAAAAGTACCTCTTTCACCATTTGTTTAATAACTTGTGTGTTACAAATCCAAATCATGCAATCTCGGATCTGTTGGAAAGCTTGTAAAAATGCCTATCTAGATTGGTAAATCTTGCATGCAGGAGAATGTTGTAGCAAAAGTTGTGTTTAGTCTAAGTATAACATCAGTATGTGTTTGGGGATTTTTAACTCTTCAATAAAAACACTTTTTGAGGAAAATCCAATTGGAGGTGTTAGATATGTGTTGGAGGTACCATTTACTACAAATGTAGATTTTTCCAGTAACTTGATATTTCTTAGTGAATAAATCCCTGAACAACAGGGAAATAATATCTTAAAATGCATTTCTGAAATTTCAGAGATTATGACATGTCTAGTTTTAATTGGTGGAGCCACCTCTGTCCATAGATAAATGTTGGGGATATTTTTGTGGGATAGACAAAAGTTTTATCTAACTCACCCAATGGATTGACACCAAAATAATTCTTATTATTTTCTGCACATAGATAATGGTCAGAAGTATACTTTATTTTAAAACTGGGATAACTTGAGCTAAGAGTATCCAAATTTGATGAATAAAATCTCCACTTAAAGAGAAAACTCATATCTCACCAGAAAGGCTAATTATGCATTCAGGAGATCTATAAAACTGAACCTATCTTCTGCTTAAGTTTGACATCAGTAGCTCTTATCTGATTTTTAATTCTTGTTTGGTGATAGATTTTCATGCACAGCTAATTTTCAGAGCTCCACATGTGTGTCAGAAGTGATGTGGTAGAAGGGTTTAATTTTAGGAGCAGTACCTTAAGAATTATGCTTAAACCATGTAAACAGCCCCTACTAAATATTGAATGCATTAGTTGTGTTTTCTGTTTGTGATGCTTGTTGTTTGTTGATATACTCTAGATTGTTTGAACTCGCATTTTAGGACTTACGCTAGTCTCGTCTGTTTTTCATGTTACGGTAGAATCGCAACCCGAGGAAGAGCAGTACGAGGTAGCTGAGCACGACTACGCTGAAGAGCAAGACCAGGGACAGTACTTTGAGCAAGGCAAGCCCACCTCACCACTATAATGAAATCTTATTATTTTATCAAGCATGTTTTGTTTTCAAAATAAAATAATGCATGTTTTACTTCTTTTGTGGCGCCTTGCCACCCGAAAACTATTTTTACCAAATATTGTTTTGCCAAAGTTATCTACTAGAATAGATGTAGGTATCATAAGAAGGGTTCTACTTGATGAGTCTTGTCATTGAAGGCTCTATAAAGAAGATTAAGTTTTCAAAGAGTATATTCTGTTATCTTACCTCAAAACTATAGGATGGGGACCCATTTGATAAAGATGTTTCGAGGAAGAAAACCCGAGTTGCTGGGAGCAATCGGCGAGCAAGTGTTTTATTAAAACCCGAGTTGCTGAGAGCAAGCGGGGATGTTTGCGAAAACCCGAGCTGCTGGGAGTAGTCGGAGGACTGGAGGTTGTTTTTGAAAAACAAAGTACTGCCCTAGCAGCCGCTCGAACAATTAACCCGTGCAACCACACTACCTGACATGGGTAGGGCTTAGCCGGAAGCTTGTCTGTTTTAGTGTTGGGGCTCTCATACTTTCTATGAGGGCTGGGCCCTCGAAGCCGGGTTGTCGTCCGGAAGAGACAATACACTGTTGAGGACCAACAGCCGGACGATTACGGCAGGTCTCCTGACGTGGCGGTGCGGTGTCCCGAGGAAAGACCAAGAGGTCTAGTGGAGCACACGGTGCCGAGGAGAACAAACCTACAGGGAGGCCCCGATACTAGGGTGGTCATAGTGGAAAGTTTTGATCGTGTTATCCGGACCCCCGCATGCTGTCGTATGATGGGCCGTGGCAGACACGGCGGAATAACCGATAGGTGTGGGTAAAGTGTGCAAGCTCTGCAGAGTGTAAATCTATTCGAATAGCCGCGTCCGTGGTCATGGACGGTTGGAAAGGCCACTGATCTAGGCGTATGAGCATTTTAGTTTTAAAACAAAGGAAAGTGTTTCTCTAAGGAAAATAAGGAGGAAACAAGGTGGTACCTGGGAGGTACGGAATTTGGGTGAAGATGGTTGATCTCGGGGAGACATCCAGTTCGATCTCAATACAGGAAAGAGGGTTACCCCTATCCTAGTGTTTGATAAACTTTTATAAACGAAAGTTTTGAACTTGGATATGTCTTTGCTATATCTAAGAGAAGAGAATTCTATCTCTAAATGTTTTCTTCAACAAAGATATAGAGATGTCGCATTTCAGCGAAGAGAATTCTATCTCTAAATGCTTTCTTCAACAAAGATATAGAGATGTCGCATTTCAGCGAAGAGAATTCTATCTCTAAATGTTTTCTTCAACAAAGATATAGAGATGTCATATTCTCTATGTCTAAAATCATGGTATTCGAAAACTAAGCCCTATAGTCGTATATATAGCAGCTATCCCAGTTTTCCAAAAGTGTTCTCTTGCTCTATCAAGAGAATTTAAGCCTAGAGGTGGTCTTGCGAGTACGTAATTGTACTCATGTGGCTCTGTCCCTGGATATTCAAATGTCCAGATTGTAATGAGGAGGCCTTCATCAAGGAGGAGGTGTACGACGACGACTTCGCCACTTAGCTGTCACCGGTCAACTGCACTTGTGGGAATCTGCGCTCGGAGATGTTAAGAGTCGTCGCTAGCCACGAGCTTCCGCTATCTTTGTTAATTCCGTCCTGCGTGACGAGGTTTGTTGACTTTGGTCGTATGACCGTCTATGTGTTGTAAGACTTTTATTCGTACGACTTGAATGATGTAACTCTTTGATACCTATGTTGGTTATGTGATTGTGATGCACTGATCATTCGGATCGTGATCTCTTACATAACGTGGGCATCTCGGACTTGTCCGAGGGGTCCTTACAGACTTGGTATCAGAGCCATCTTTGACCTTAGGAGACTTTAGCTAGGATGGGCGTCGACGTCACGCAAACATGTTTTTCCTAAATAGCTAGGAGAAAAATACTTAAAAATATGCAGAATATACTGCTACTCCTCCCTCCCCTCTGTTAGTATTCACTGATTAATTTTATACCTGCATTAAATCTTATGATTTTACCTGTTTAAAATTTGGTACATCGTTCACTAATTAAACCTCCATTTAAAATTTTGTGTAGATGAGCGGACAGTTCTCGTCATCGATTCAGTTGGGAGCGGTGCCAGATACTGGAGTTCCGCGTCTGTTCCAGGCAGACCTACTCCAGTTGATCCAGCACCTGAGGCGTCCGCTACCAGAGCTGCTGATTGGACGTTGCCTGCCCATGGTGGGAGATGAGATGTCCTGGACTGTGAGGTGCATCCTTCGAGGACCATTGGTGCCACCCTTCGCCGAGGAGCTGGTTGAGGATGCCCTTGCATCTACTCAGATGGGAGCGTTCGTCACCGTGCTGCAGAGAGCTCTCGCCCGCTTGGTGTGTGCTCATAGTTCCGAGTTGGGCGGCACCCGCTTTGAGTTTTACTCTGGCTTGGACGAGCAGAGTAACCCTGTGCCGCCGCATCCCCACCCCACTTTCGGGAACCACTTGGCCGAGCTGGGACTCCTCGTCGAGTACACCCAGTCCCAGCTGGTCATTAGTCTGTATGAGAGTGACCTTCACCGTCTTAGTCATGACGGAGCTGAGGTGCGGATCTCGGCAGCTGAGCTGAGGATAGAGGACTTGGAGACGCAACTCGAGGCATCTCAGGACAAGCTGAAGACCATGGAGCTGAACCTCAAGACCTCGGAGGAGCGTTTAGTGGAGTCCGAGGCAGAGCTCAAGATAGAGCGCAAGGAGCGCCGTTCCACCTTTGCACGCCTCCAGACTACTTGCTTCTACAGGTTCCAGCTTGACGGGATGGTTGACATGCTCAGGTCGACCGTTGATGCCCGTGACGAGCGGATCAGCGAGCTGGAGAATAAGGTGGAGGCTCTGAGCAAGGAGAATGACGATCTCCTGCCTGAGAATGAGGACCCTACAGAGGACATGGATATGGAGCCCGTGAGCGAGCAGGACGACGACGACCTTCGAGGCAAGGACGGTGAGGACTTGGGAGTTGTGATGTCTGAGGACGAGGACCCCGACGAGCCACCCTTTGACAGTGACGCTGCCGTGGACGTGGAGTAGTTAGTTGCGCAGTATCTTTTGGGTTAGGACCGAACCATCGCGATAAGTGGATGCGATTGTGTGGTCTAGTTAGCATGTGTGTGTCTGGATGATTGTAAGAACTATGTCAGTCAGTGTTTTGTGGTTGTGCACTATGCGATGATGCTTTTGGAACCTTGCTATGGGATGGAATCATGTCTTCTTAAGAGTATTGCCTTGCTGAAATTTGTATGTTTTTGTGTATGCTTGATGAACCCTTTTTCAAAACCTGTTTTTAAATTTCTAAGTAGAATAATTAATGTGTGTTTTATTCTGGAATTCAGAATGGCAAGGGAACCACCCCCACCACCCGAGCCATCTATGGCTCAAGTGCTCCGTCTTCTCATGGAGGATCGCGAGGCAGCTCGCACTGAGAGGAATGCCAACCTTGCCACCCTGCAGCATCTTGCTCAGATTGCCGTCAATCAGAATGGCGTCCAAGGGAATGAAGAACCCCGCTCAAAGCTTCGTGACTTTCAGAACACTAATCCTCCAGTTTTCTCCAAGAGTGAAGTGCCACTGGATGCCGATGACTGGATCCGTACTATAGAGAACAACTTGAGGGTCGCCCAAGTGGGTGACAACGAGAAGGTGGTCTACGCCACTCACTACCTCTCTGGTTCTGCCCGAGCGTGGTGGGAGGCCATTCGTGCTCTGTTGCCACCGGAGGAAGTTGTGGCTTGGCCAGCATTCAAGACCAAGTTCTTGAAGCGTTATGTGCCCTCTGGACTCGTCAGTATCATGCGAGAGAAGTTCTTGCAGCTCAAGCAAGGCGGGATGTCGGTGAGTGAGTACTTGTAGAAGTTTACTTCTCTAGCGAGGTATGCACCCACCGATACCGATACAGAGGACAAGAAGAAAGAGAGGTTCATGAATGGACTTCATGATGAAATGCAGTGCATTCTGGTGGTGATGCCTTTCACCGACTTGGAATCCTTGGCAGATGCAGCCATTATGATGGAGCACAAACGCAAGGCTTTGTTTGACAACCGCAAGCGTCGCCAACTGATGCAGCAAGGTAGTAGCAGCAGCAGCCCAACTGGAAGTTATCCCCGTCCGCGCCCTTCACCTCCACCGAGGCCTTCTTATCCATCACCAAGTCCTCCAACCTTTGCACCAAGACCCAGCTACTCTCCTCGCCCGCCTGCACCTCGTCCTGGAAGTGGTTCCAACCCCAGCCTCAACTTTAACAGGCCGCCTGCTCCGAAGCCCACAGGAGGATGTTTCACTTGTGGACAGCCTGGACATTTCTCGCGGGATTGCCCCACTAGACAGCCCGCCGGTGGTCGCCCCAATGCGACAAAAATGAACCAAGGGTCACCCCGTCCACCTGGAGGCAAGAACCCGTATCCCAAGAAAGCGGCCCCTGTCACCCGAGGTCATCTGAATCACATCAGTGCAGAAGAAGCCCAGGAGGCACCAGATCTGGTTATGGGTACGTTCCCTGTCAACTCAGTTCCTGCCTCAGTTTTGTTTGATTCGGGAGCTTCCCATTCTTTCGTTACGGAGCCTTTTGTTAGGAAAAGTGGTATGGTTCCAACTTTGCTGAATCGTCCTATGAGAGTGCAAATTCCGGGGGCCACTACTAAAGCCATTGTATCTTGCAAGGAGACTCCTATGGAAATTCAAGGAGCCTGATTCCATGCAGATTTAGTGGTATTAGGAAAGCAAGGGATAGAAGTGGTTTTAGGAATGGATTGGATGGCAGTTAACCGGGGAAAAATAGATTGCACCAACAAGTCTGTCACACTAACCACCCCGGAAGGAGAGGAGATTACCCACTTCTCAACCTACCACTCCACCTCAAGTCATTGTCATAAAAGTGTAGCTGGAGCCATTTTGGAAGAGGTACCGGTAGTTTGTGACTATCCCGATGTTTTTCCCGAAGAGTTGCCCGGAATGCCACCGGATAGGGATATTGAGTTCATTATTGAGCAGGTACCCGGTACTGGGCCTATCGCTCAGAAACCATACCGGATGAATCCAGAAGAATTGGAAGAACTAAAGAAACAGTTGGATGACCTACTTAGGAAGGGTATGATACGCCCTAGTGCGTCACCCTGGGGGTCACCCATCATCTTCGTGGATAAGAGAGACGGTACCACCCGTTTGTGTGTGGATTATCGTAAGTTAAATGATGTGACTATTAAAAACAAATACCCCCTACCCAAGATTGAAGATCTGTTTGATCAACTCAATGGAGCTCGAGTCTACCGGTTACCATCAGTTGAAAGTCAGAGAATCTGATATCCCTAAGACGGCCTTTGTCACTCGTTACGGATTGTTCGAGTACACAGTGATGTCTTTTGGCCTGACCAATGCTCCAGCCTATTTCATGAATCTCATGAACAAGGTGTTCATGGATTACTTGGATAAATTTGTGGTTGTCTTTATTGACGACATCTTGATTTATTCCAAGTCGGAAGAGGAGCATGAAGAGCATCTGAGGTTCGTTCTCGGTACCCTACGAGAGCACCAGTTGTATGCTAAGTTCAGTAAGTACCAGTTTTGGTTGAAAGAAGTAGGCTTTCTCGGCCATGTTATTTCAGCCGGAGGGATATCTGTAGATCCTACTCATATCAAGTCCATCCTTGATTTCCCGACCCCCACCAACCAAACCGAAGTAAGGTCCATTCTTGGATTAGCCGGGTATTACCCCAAGTTTGTTGAGGGATTCTCAAGCATCGCAAAGCCCCTTACCCAACTATTGAAGAAAGATCAGAAGTTCGTTTGGACCGACAAATGTGAAGCCAGCTTCCAGGAGCTGAAAAAGCGCCTTACTACCGCACCTATCTTAACCATGCCAGATGTGACCAGCGATTTTGTGGTTTATTGCGATGCCTCCAAACTCGGACTTGGTTGTGTCCTTATGCAAGAGGGCAAGGTGATTTCCTACTCGTCGCGACAACTCCGCAAGCATGAGAAAAATTACCCAACCCATGACCTCGAGCTTGCTGCAGTGGTCCATGCACTCAAGACATGGCGGCACTTTCTGATGGGCAACCGTTGCGAAATTTACACCGATCACAAGAGCATGAAGTACATCTTCACCCAGAGGGACTTGAACATGAGGCAACGAAGATGGATAGAACTCATCAAGGATTACGACTTGGACATCCAGTACCCCGCTGGAAAAGCTAACGTTGTAGCTGATGCCCTTAGTCGCCAGCCGTGTTCATTCAACTCCCTGATCAAGGTTCGACGACCAGAACTCTGGGAAGAGCTGGATAAGATGGGTATTGAGGTAGTCAGCTATGGGGCAGTCGATCAACTCCTGTTGCAACCCACCTTATGGGAGCAGATCAAGCAAGCACAGAAAGGTCACGAAAGCATTGAGGGCATCAAGAGAAGATTGGACAAAGAGGAAGTCCCTGGGTTCACCATCGACTCTGACGGTACTCTTTGGTATAAGGGACGCATCTGCGTACCTTCAGACCCTGTTTTGAAGCAGTTAATTATGAGGGAAGCTCACGAGACTTTGTATTCTATCCATCCCGGTGGGACCAAGATGTACCAGGATTTGAAGCAGAATTTCTGGTGGCATGGCATGAAGCGCGAGATTGCTCTCTTCGTCCAGAATTGCAACATCTGCCAAAGGATCAAGGTAGAACACCAGCGACCCGCTGGGCTACTCCAACCTCTCAAGTTGCCCGAGTGGAAATGGGATGAAATTGGCATGGACTTCATTACTGGATTACCCCGATCCAATCGTGGGCATGACGCTATTTGGGTTGTTGTGGACAGACTCACCAAGGTAGCACACTTTTTGCCAGTGCGGACCACCCATCGATCGGATCAGCTCGCAGCGCTATACATGTCCCGTATCGTCAGCCTTCATGGAATACCTAAGACTATTGTATCAGACCGAGGAACCCAATTCACTTCTCGATTTTGGACTAAGCTTCAGGAAGAGCTCGGAACCAAACTCTTTTTCAGTACTGCTTATCACCCTCAGACAGGAGGACAAACATAAAGAATCAACCAGGTCTTAGAGGACATGATTAGATCTTGTGTGTTAGCTTATGGAGCCAAATGGGAAAACTGCCTGCCGTTTGCCGAATTTTCCTACAACAACAGCTATCAAGCCAGTCTGAAGATGGCACCATTCGAGGCTTTGTACGGGCGTAGGTACCGTACACCCTTGAACTGGTCGCAAACAGGAGACAGCAAGATTTTTGGAGTTGACACCCTGAGGGAAGCCGAAGAGCAAGTTCAACTCATTCGCGACCGTCTTAAGGCCGCCCAGTCCCGGCAGAAGAGTTATGCCGATTCTAGAAGGCGGGAGCTTAGCTTCAAGGCTTGTGATATGGTATACCTACGTGTTACTCCACTCAAGGGAATGCAACGTTTCCATGTGAAGGGAAAGTTGGCTCCGAGATATATAGGTCCCTTTAGAGTAAGTGGTCGTAAAGGAGAAGTATCATATCAGCTAGACCCAATTCTCTTAGCTTTTGCATTGTGGTGTTATTCTGGATTTTTCACCTCTTGCTGAAACTTTTATGTGTAGTAATTTGAGTAAGGATTTAATGTGTTTGCACATGTTATGTTGTGGGTGCTCCACTAGTGTTCCCTGACATTGAAAACACTAAAGTCACATAGCACCAAAATAAATTATCCACTATTAGGATCTTCATGGTTGTTAAAACTTAGCCAAACAAGGGGCTATTATTAAGCAAACCCTAAATGGTTTTTGGCATGCATTTGAAACATTTCCATCTAGGTCACATATAATTCCATACCCTATTCTAAATTATCACACAAGAGCTTGTTTGCATATGAATCTCACTAGCTTTTGTAGTCATCAAAATAACATGACCATTTGAGTGATTCTTGTCCTTCTCACCAAAAGTTCTCTTTTCTTTGGGAGCTAAATAAGATGTTTGATTTGGGCATTTGGAAAATTCAGTAGTTTCACTAAATATGGTGGGCATGGGTAATTGATTTTTTTTCTTTTGTGGTTAATGTTTAAATTATTCAAACTTAGGGTTTGAATATGTTTGAGGATTTTACTCAAAACTTATTTTCTCTCTCTCTCATTTCTACTCCACCTGCTGGAAAAGGAGAGCAGCATGATTACCCCCTTGGCCCACCTGTCATGGGCTCGGGTCACCTCTCCTCCTCTTTCCTCCTTTCTCTTTTTCTCTCCACCCAACCGAAGCACACTCCCCTCTCTTCTCACTGGCCAGGCAGATGGACATAGTTCTAGGTGGTACATGACATATATGTATTTAAGATCATATTCACAAAACATAAGAATGTGGCAAAATATAAGAATTGAAAAACATGCTTATCTAGAGATTCTTGATGACTTCACATATTCAATAATCATACTAAGCATCAAGAAACTCTCTCACATTTTAGGATAGTCAGTTACCAAAAAGCACATCACTCCCCAAAATGGGATAGTCCATTAATATCCCTACAAGAGCCAATTAAGATGAAAGCAAATAGACAAGAGGCTCAAAACATACATGGTGTGCAAACCAACATACACATAAGTAAGTAGAGTGCACAGCACATATAAACACTTGTAAGGTACAAAACCAAACACATGCAAGGGTGCAAGTAACTATCAATGTATACATATGAATTAAATACAAGTTACCGCAAGGAGGAGAATTGGATATATGCTTAAGACAATATGATCCAATTGACTTGACTTGAGAGAATATGGATGATGAAGATCCCTTAATTATTCATGATGTAGTCAAGTCTCCAATGTCCTTCGCTTACACCTATTGATCAAGTTTAGCATGTTGGTCCCCAACCAAGTTGGGTCCTAAGAGGTTAGTCACAATAAGCTTGGCAACCCAAATGGTTCTTTTCTTGACACCAATTTGAGTACCAATAACTTTGGCAAACACATTGTCAACCTTATCCTTCCGAAGAGAATGAACATTATCAATTATAGTGGGGTTGGATAAGGTACCATGAGTGCATGAAGAAGCAAAGTGATCCTTCTTGCGGCTTTTACCTTTCTTATTGGGAAGGGAAGGTTCTTCAACTTGGGAAGCTTGAGTTTGGACTTGAGGTTGCTTCCCTTGTTGCTTCTCACTAAGAGGCTTCTTCTTCAACGGGTAAGATCTAACATGGTGCCCTTCAACCTTGCACTATAAGCATACAATCTTGGCCGAATCACTAACTTGTTCTTTGCCCTTCTTCTTGACGAACTTGTGCTTCTTCTTGACATTGGACTTGTTCTTGTTATTGGAGTTGAATCCAAGTCCACTCTTGTCATGAGGAAGTTGTTGCACTCTCAACATGTTGTCGAGGGTGGACTTCCCTTCATGACACTTCTTCAAGTCTTTCTTCGAAGAAGTGACTTGTGCCTTGAGCTCTTTGAGTTCCTCTATATGGTTAGTTTCAACAAAAATACTAGAGGAAGTAGATGCTACATTGTTAGAGCAACAAGGCAAGGAATGTAATTCATCACAAGATTAATAGACTGATCAGAGGGCCAGTGGTTAGCTAGCTGAGGCTGGCTTTCCAGCGTCCTGGGTTCGAGTCTCGACCCAGGCGCTGATTGCAGATCCTTTTCTTCTATAAAAGTAAGCCCTGGGTGCTAGTGCCCTTGGGTCTCATCTTTTTTATATATAATTCATCACAAAATTTAGCAATAGTATGTGATGTAGAATTACTAGTACTAGCACATTGCAATAAAGCATTAGTAGTTGAAGTTGTGCTAGTGTCCACAAGAGGCTCACAAGATGTTACCTTCGTAGTGACCGCCTCATAAGCTAAATTTAGCCTAGCATGGGATGCTAGAAGATCCTCATTAGAGCTAAAAAGTTTTTCATGAGTTTCTTCCAAATTCCCATACTTACTGGTTAGCAAATCAAGTTGAGCCCTTAGCTCAACATTCTCCTTCAAAATAGATGCTTCACACTAAGTGGAGTTAGTAGCACACGCATCATTAACATTAGAAATGGAAGGAGACAACATGACAAGCTCATTATTTAACTTAGCAATAGCATTGTCATGTAAAGGAGTGGAGGTGCTAGGTTTCTCAAGGTTTGATAACCGAGTTTGAAGTTGACCGTGAGACTTGATAAGAAGAGCATGTTCACTTGTCAATGCCTTGTGAGCATTGTCAAGTGACTCATAGTCTTCAATAAGTCTAGCATGAGCAGCCACAAATTCGGTCTTTTCACTTTGCACAATTTTACATTTAGCAAAGTAAAGATCACGATCCTTAGTTAGCTTAGCAATTTTGGAGTTATGAGACTCCATGATAGTTTAAAGTTGTTATTGAAGGTGAGCATTAGTTTCTTGTTCATCTTCTAGAGATGATTGAAGAGATACCTTTTCATAGGCATCTTCTCTCTCAATCTCACATTTTAGCTCAAGAACATCCTCAAGCTCACCTATACGGCTCATAAGAGAGTCAAAGTGTTTCTTGCCAACTCCTTGCAAGTTAGTCATGAAATGATCAAATGCAATAATTTCTTGTTTGATTTCAAGATTAGTATCATCATCAACATCATGGGATATATTGGAGTTCAAGGTAGGAGATACCTTAGACTCCTTAACCATAAGACAAACGTGATTAGTGGATGAAGACGATGAAGAGACACTTGAAGCACCATTGAGGTCCAAGTCTTGTTCCAACAATTGTTGGGATTCCTCTACATTGTTAGCCAAACAAATACTATAGGAAATAGAAACATTTTGATCATGACGACAAGACAAGGGAAGCATATCATCATGAGATTTGGTTAAGCAACTACTACATGATATGGAAGGACTACCAACACTAGCTTTTATGACATTTGGAGTGCTAGAGGTGTTTAAGTCCAAATATAAAGCATTGCAATAAGATGGGTGTGAAGTATAGTCAATAATGGATTCGCCATCAAGAATGCAATTTCTATCACCACTCACAATATCATTACCTTGTGGCAAACCACATGTCGGTGCAGTGGAGGAAGACGTGAGCTCGTCACGACCGGATGTGCAAGGAGTACAATCATCCTTGCAAATGTTGGACACCTCATATATATCTTGAAGTTTTGTCCATAATTCATGAGCGGTCCGAAAAGGCATGATCGAAGCAAGGACTACATCGCTCAAAACACATATAAGACCATTAGATGCTAGAGTATCGAGATAAGAGTTTTTCTCATCCTCTAAAGATAATTCTTGTGAATCCTTTAGAGGAGAAAAAACAATATCTACAATAATCTCTAAATTTGAACCCATGTCTCTAAATAGATTGAGCATGTGAATTTTCCAAACATCATAATTTGTGCCATCGAATATATAATTGGGATTGTGCACTAATTCTCTAAACGACATCTTTATCTCTAGGCGGTTAGTCCTAATAATGAGATAACCTGGCTCTAATACCAATTGAACGGATAGACGTCGCCTAGAGGGGGGTGAATATGCGATTTAAAACTTTTTCCGAGGAGCCGGATTATCCGGTTCAAGAATCACCCCGATATTCCGGTATGCTTGATAAAGGCGGAATAAAACTAGTGGTTTACTTCAACAAGCATACAACCTAAATATACTAGGTTCACCTATGTGCACCAACAACTTATGCCAAGCAATATAAGTAACAAGGTGATAGCAAGATGGATAATTTCAAGCACGAAGACTATCACCATGTAATGTGCAAAAGTAAAGAGCTCGAGTATAGAAATAACCGAGGCACGCGGAGACGAGGATGTATCACTGAGTTCCACCCAAAGGGTGTACGTATCATTTGGAGAGGTGTGCGCAACCACAACAGATTAGCCGCAACGAAACAAAGGCTCACCATCTTCTCTTGATGAACTCAACCACAAAAGGTTGCGAGTTCACCTTCCACTATTGATCCCCTTTGGGGCGAAGATCGAATCCCGTACAACACTCTTGAGGCACACACCCACAACTTAATTGGGGGCTCCCAAGTCTTGAGGCACACACCCACAACTTTACTGGGGGCTCTCAAGTTATCACGAAAGGTCTTGACCATAAAAGGTCTTAGCCACAAAAGGCCGGCCACAAAAGGCGTCTAGGGTCCAATGACCCAAGAGTAACAATCTCACAAGTATCGCCACCACGAATCCTTGTGGAGGGCTCAAACCGATGCAAGTGCAATGGCAAGAGCACATAAAGTGCTCAAGTCCTTCACTCTCAAATTTCAACAAAGTAACAAATGCTTATGGGGGAATAAGAGAGGAAGAACAAAGGAGTCAAATCCTTCACTCCCAAATCCCACCAAAAGCAACTAATGATTATGGGGGTAGAAGAGAGGAAGAACAAAGGAGAAGAACACAAAGGAACTACAAGATCTAGACCCATTAGGTTCCCTCACTTAGAGCAGAGATGGATTTGTGGAAATGTGGATCTAGATCTCCTCTCTGTTTTCCCTAAGAAATAGCAAGAACCATTGGAGGGATTGAGAGATCTCAAAACTTTGGAGGTCAACAATGGAGGAGGAGAGAGAGCACCAAAAATTAGGAACGATCGGGGAAGATGACCCCTTAAATAGGTTCCCAACAAATCTGTCTGTTGGGACAGTTTTTCCCACTCGGGCCGGAAGTTCCGGGCTTACCCCGGAACTTCCGGACCCCCCAGACACCCCAAAACGCACCCGGGAAGTGTACTCTGATCAAACCGGAAGTTTGGGCGGAAGTTTGGCCAAATCTTTCCGGCCGATCGGAACTTCTGGCATAGGTCCGGAACTTCCGCCCCTGGCAGAAACGTCAACACGAAAACGATGATATCTTGACCATCTGAACTCCGTTTTCGATGATTTTTGGCTCTTTGGAATCACCACGAAGAGCTCTATAAGATCATGCAGAGAAACATCATAGTCCAACAAGTGAGGTTAAAACCAAATGGGGAAATGTGAGCACTCTATATAAGAGAATAACCGGTAAAACCTACAACATCAAGAACACAACAAGTTTTCCAAAGTAAAACCGTTTTCGATGAACTAGAGCTTGACATGAAGATGAACCAAGCTCTAATTCTTCACATGGATAAACGCCAAAAAGAACCAAGAAATATGATATGTCAACCAAGAAATATGATATATCAAGATCATATCTTTGCCTTGAGCAATCCACTTGAGTTAGGGACACTTCTTTTGGGCTCCTGCTTATGCATAAGCCAGCTTATAGATTTCGGTGGAGAGAAACTCTAGAAACTGTGCTAGAGACTTCTTTTGGGCTTCTAAATTTTTGTCTTATTTATTGCAATGAAGCGTAAAAGTCTATAATGCCCACTGCTCACATCTAAGCTGAAATTGTCATCTACAGAAATGAACACACGAATAAAAACATCATGCTCACTGGAAAATTCAGAACATCGGTACGAAGCATCTCAAATACTCACTGAAAAATTCAGAAAATCGCTGCAAAGCTATCTAATCTACAGTTTGTTGTGTGGATCGGATCAAGTAAGCAATGACATCCAATTGATTAGTTAGTTGACTAACTTCTGCATGCATCTACGTCCACGGCAAATAAATTCAGAAATCTGAACTTTCAGTCTGAAGGGTAGAGCTGGAGTGACAGCCGGATGAAAGATGAAAAAGGGCGGTGAGCCGGTGATCTGCCACGAGCTAAGCTGCTGGAGAGGTTGTGCTTGCAGCCGACCTCCGTGGCCGGCATGCCCGCCGCAGAGGAGCAGGTCGGGTTGGGGAGTAGGGAAGGTGTAGCGGAAGCGGCGGGGCCGGCAGGCTATCTCCTGTCCTGGCTGACAGACCGTAGCAGGTCGGGTTGGGCTGCTCGAGCGGAGGTGGCGAGGCCGGCGGCGATGGAGTGGGCAGGGGCGAGGCCGGCGGTGCGGCGGCGACGGATGGGGCGAAGCAGAGGCGGGGCGACGGGAACCGGCGGTGGACTGGAGGGATCCGACGGCGGCGGGGGCGCTCGTGCAGCCGGCGACGTGGTTGCTTGGGTGGGCGCGCAGGCGGCAGTGGTGGTGGGATGGATCGGCGGTAGTGGTGCAGGATGATTTTTTTCTTTTCTTTTGAGCTCGCTCGGTTGGCATGTTGAGGAGGGAGGAAAATAGGCTCAGGCGTCGGGTGGCAATCTGAACGTAATTTCGTTAAACGATATGTCCATTTGGTGAAGTCGTTTCGCTACAGAGCTCAGAAGCTCGGGAATCTGTTTAGAAACGAGTCCGGAGGAGCTTCTGGTTTCTTCACGATTAGAGTTTCGCAGTGGAAATAAGCTACCCAGGAACTGGAGAGTTATTTTGGGCTTCTGCTGTCTGGGACCTAGAAGCTGCCCCATAAGCTCAAAAGAAGTGTCCCTTAGATGATGACTATTTTGATCTCTTCAATTGGATCATCTTTCTTGATTGCGCGTCCAAGCACATACTTGATGAAGACTTCTCCAAATACTCCTCCATACCCATAATGGGAGAGTCTCGCTGGGCTCCGTCTTCATGTATCTATAGCAAGCTCCAAGCATAGGATCTCTTCAAGAAGCTTCTCTTGGTCTTGTACATCTCACCTTGACGACGATCACCACATGATGTCATCCTCCATGAGCTATATGAAATCTTCATTTGATGCAACCCTATGGAAGATATCTAACCTCATATAATGATACCACACACATATATATCATGGGTTAGTTCACAAATCTATACGGACAAGTGTTTACCATCCCAAGAGATACATGATCGCTCTTGGTACATCTTGTAACTTTGTGTGTTGATCAACATCTTGATCAACCTTGCAACTTCCAACATTTCTTGAAATACTTGCAATAAGATTCACTCAACACAAGATCTCCACTAATCCCATGGACATGATCTATAAGGATATCTCAATCCAAACATTAGTCCATAGAGATTGTCATATAATTACCAAAACCACGCATGAGGGAAAATGCTCTTTCACCGTGGTTGTGTCCTCTCCTTTGTTTGGAGGGGTTTTCCACGTTAAATCTCGTGTCCCTGTTGGTTTGATCTTTTCGCTCTTTATCGATTTCTTGCTATCTTTTGTAACAGCAAGATGATTATGTTTCTAAAAATATAACACCTTTTTATTCCTGAAAGTGTAACATTATGTGGCATTTCATGATGGTGAGAGATGCTCGAGAGCCTCTAGTACTAACTTGATTTTGTATTCTGTCGGGATTGAAGAAGATATACAAGGACGAGCCTATGACTTTGCATTGTGTGAACCTGCCGAATGTGTGCTATTAAAGGGTTTAGAACTATATAAGATATGTCGGTATGGGAAGTTTATTCTGTATAAACCTATCAATGCTGGTTAGGCAACATGATCAGATTCACAAGATTAATTTTTTAAGAGTGCTAGAAACCTTCCTGATGCACATATGTAATCACACTGTTTTCAACTTGCACTTGTGTTATTTGGGTCATATGTTTTTTTCGTGGAATCCCGAAACTAACAAGGCATTCATGAGTAGAAGTGTTGTTTTCAATGAATCTATTATGTACTTTGATAAGTAGTCCTCAGAGCTTTCAGTCTGTGTCGAGGTGGAGCACTCTATGGAAAAATATAATGTCGTCGAAGACAATGGTGATATATCAGATGATTCTAATAATAATATTGTTCAACACTCACCTCATGTTTTGTAGCCAGAAAATCGGTCCATCGATGATCGCAGAACAAGGAGGAATATTGTTAAACCTACGCGGTTAATTGAGGAGTGTAGGCAAGGATTGATTACAATTATGTTTTCTCTCCGGTTGTCAAGCATAGTTATATTCGAACATTTTCTCCGTTGTTGCTATGCATGATCTTGAGCTTGAGCACTTAAATGATAAAATTGTGTTTCTACATGGAGTTGGAAGAGGAGATATACATGGACCAGCCAGAAGGGTTCATACTACCGGGTAAGGAGGATCTTGTTTGTAAGTTGAAAAGATCCCTATACGGTTTGAAACAATCTCCTCGTCAATGGTATAAAAGGTTTGATTCATTTGTCACATGACTTTAAGAGGTCTGAATTTGATAGTTGTGTGTACATTAAGTTGGTTGATGGATCTCCTATATACTTGTTGTTATATGTTGATTGCTACCAAGAGCATTAAAGATGTCGCTGCTCTCAAGTCACAGTTGAGTAGCAATTTGAGATGAATGATCTTAGTGCTGCTAAGAAAATCCTAAGTATGGAAATTACACGTGACAAAAAGTTTGGGTTCTTATTTCTTAGTCAGCAGAGTAACATTAAGAAAGTTCTTCATTGTTTTAATATGAATGATGTAAAGTCTGTTAGTACTCATATTGCTTCTCATTTTAAGTTGTCATCTACTCAATGTCCTACTACTGATGATGATTTGGAGTATGTCTCAAGTTCCATATTCTAGTGTTGTTGGTTGCTTGATGTATACTATGGTCTGTTCACGTCCTGATTTTTCATATGCTACGTCCTTTGTGAGTAGATACATGGTTAATCCTGGTAAAGAACATTGGAAAGTTGTTCAGTGAATTTTCAGGTACCTCCGTGGCACGTCTGATGCTTACTTGAAGTTTGGCAGAGCTCGTGAGGGACTCGTTGGCTATGTGAATTCAGATTTTGCTGCCGATTTAGATAAGAGGAGGTCCCTCACATAAGGTTATGTGTTCACTATTGGTGGTTGTGTTGTAAGTTAGAAGGCAACAGTTCAGCCGGTTGTTGCCCAATCCACCACGGAGTCTAAATACATGGTCACTACAAAAGCAGTTAAAGAAACTGTTTGGTTGAAAGGTTTGTTTGCTGAGCTTTGTGTAGTTGATACTTTAACCTGTTTCATGATAATCAGAGTGACATTTACCTTACTAAGGATCAGATGTTCCATGAGAGAACAAAGCACATTGACATCAAATACCATTATGTGTGTGACGTTGTTGCATAAGTAAGGTAAGCTGAAGGTATGCAAGATTAATACTCATGATAATCTGGCTAATATGATGAGAAAGCATGTTCCTATTTCTAAGTTTGATCTATGCTCAGGTTTAGTTAGTATCATTGTCTAGCCCAAAAAGCTATTTGGCACCGAAAGTATTCTCTTTGTTGTTTCAGGGGTGTAGGTGTTCATGCTACAAGATGGAATTTGTCTCAAAGTGGAGTGTTGTTTTATGGTGGTCCAAATTCATATGACGATATGAAGTGAACGGCTAACGAAACGGAGGCCTATCGCCGGGAGGCTTGGGCCACACGGTACGGATCATGTCCGACTCAGACTGCCGGTTGACTTAGGGTTTTGCCCACTATAAATACATTTTGTAAGCCGCCGGTTGGGTTAAGCCATACATTGCAAACATACGGCGTTCCTCAACCCAATATAGTGAAGTATTGCTATCTCGCGCCCCGTGGTTTTTTCCTCTTTGTTTGGAGGGGTTTTCCACGTTAAATCTCGTGTCTCCGTTGGTTTGATCTTTCCGTTCTTCATCGGTTTCTTGCTATCCTTTTGTAACAGCAATATGATTATGTTTCTGAAAATATAACACCTTTTTACTCTTACTCCTGAAAGTGTAACATTGTGTTGCATTTCTTGATGGTGAGGGTCCGAGGGATGCTCGAGAGCCTCCAGTACTAGCTTGATTTCGTATTCGATTGAAGATATACAAGGACGAGCTTATGACTTTGCATTGTGCTATTAAAGGCTTTAGAACTATATAAGACTAGTTGAATTTGGCGCGGCGTGCCGCCGCGCCCTTTGTAAGATTTTTTTTATATTGTATGTTTACTTGTTTTAGTGGCATAATATATTTTGTAAATAGGTTCTGGTAGTTTTTATCCGAGCAGTAAATGCATTAGTGACATTAGCTGAAGCGTGGTTGTTGAAAGAAAACAATATAGATATATCTATGTATATAATTACAAAAGGTGTACATTAGTTGGCGGGTAGTCTGTTTGTACAAAAAAAAGTCAGCCAGGTAGTACCATCTGGTTGTTGCATGTGATTCATCTACAAAAGATTCAAAAATAAGAATGTGTTGCTAATCTGATTAACATATTGGCCAGATCAGCATCATAGAAGTAGTGGCTTGATCGATATGGCAGCTACACATTGTTGTCACAAAAGTTATCATATATGATTCATACTTGACTAACATGAGCTTTAGCCTGAAATGATAAGAGTGCAAGAAAGAGAGGGTGTTGCATAATGAGCAATGTTCTTAAGGTGCACCATTAGGAACACTCAATAGTAATTCCAAACTAATTGATGAGCCAAACAGAGCACTATTAGTGCACTTGAAGTAATTATAAAGGACAACGGTAGTAGATTAGCTACCTTCAATCTGGAACCTCCACATAGTAAGTAAATCTAGCAGACACTTTTGAACCTACGAACGTGTAAACAAACCTTTTTAGCGCATAGGTGAGGTCCTTATTAAACGGTATAGCAATAATTGCATAGAAGGAGTTCCTAATGTTTGAGTAGAATGCACATAGAGATTTGACATTGTTACAGAATAATATTCAATGTATGGAACAAATACATTATAAAATAGCTTCATTTAATTTCCAAAACCATGGGAATATTTTTATACTCATAAGTTGGTAAGCATACAATTCAAAATATTTCCAGAGGCAGAGAATGAAGTAATCAGTGCAACATACCTGAACGGGACCCTAATCGAGCTATTTGTTTAGTACATTCATATTACATGATTTGCCATGCATATTCAATCATTACCATATTTTTGCAAAGAAGACCCAGAGAGAACCCCCTGCCAAGAACAAAACTGAGAGGTCCAAGTTTGCAAAATGGCACAAACCGTCAACAATGGTTTCAGTAATATATTCTTGCACAACCTTAGCATGCCATGTCTATTTTTTTCATAGAACTGCACACACATATATGACCAATTCCAGCAAGTAGATGCCATTTAAGCTAAATGCAGAAGTTGAAATTTTTTAAGCAATTGTACTAAATCTCTTTACTGACAAAAAGCTATAATTAGGTGGGCTTGTTCCTGGTTTTCAGCTAAAACCATGAAACAAAACATGACTAAGGACGTCAAGATATGTCTAGCATTGCCAAAATAAAAACTTAAGAATCTGCCATTTAGAACACAAATAATTTGACCTGTGCATTAGTGGCATCCATCAGTGCCCGTGATTTTGTGGTTAGCCTCACCATGCACTGAAAACCGCTGGACGTTCACCCTTTGCTAGCTTAGCTTTAAGTCTCTAACGCTGAGCATCTCTCCCAAACCTATACCAAGTAAACCATCACACAATTTTTCAAACTTCTGAAGATGCAACAGCTTTCTGACCTTGATAAAAAAACAACCTGGCTTGTTGTGTGAGTCTCATGGTTTGGTTATCTCTCTAGCTATGAGACATGCAATTTGAGGAACGTAAGAAACCTGATAAGGAGAGTTCTAATGATACTCTAGCAAACACAACATGCATATATACATGTTAATATGCTTAAAAATGCTGCTCATGAGAATAGCTCCGACGATACTTCAGCAAAAATGGCATGCCTCGTAGAGCTCATTCTGCTTGAATGGTACATATAAATATCATGAAGCCATCGATACATTATACTTTGAAGGAGAAAATTCCTTGATCAACATTGAACCACATAATAGCTTGAAAATCACTATTCATAAGTAGAAAAGACTCTTGATTTCAGGACTGCTACTTGGTATGTATTAGGCAGGTATGGAATCTGCATTCCTCGGGATAAAGCAATTCCATCAGCACATCTTCTAATACATGTATGCAGGCTCCAGTTGTTGTGTAGGTACTGTTGATCAGATTACTATGCAATAACCTTTGTGGATTTTAAATTTTCCAACTATAACTACTTATAGGATGTCGCCTTGCTTCATGGTCCTGTAGAAGCTAAATGCACAGGTACAATTCAAAAACATGCTGAACTTATAAAATGGCGCCAGTACATCTGGAATGTGAAAATAAAATTCATGATCATGGTTACAGCCATATAATTCTAAGGAACATGAAAAAGGTTGTGCGGAGAAACTGAATTGTGGAAGCGCTTGTAAGACTAAGTCGTTTACCTTCACCCATATTTGTCGGAAACAAAACCCCAACCACATGCTCCCATTAACATGCCAACGAACACTACACCTGAGAACGGACTCTCATCTTGGACAGAGATTTTTCCATTCCTCCCGCACCAAAGGCTCAGCAAACAACAATAGATTGAGCTCCATGGATTCTGCAGCCCAACTCATGGCTGCATAAAATGGTACAAATGATTGGATTTTTCCAAATCCCATTGCCGCAAGCGCGTCATCTCTTGGGTATGTTTTCATGTTAGCCAATTCCAGCAATGTAGAGGCATAAAATTTTCATCAGGTAAGTATTTGCTCGTCCCGACCTCACCTGCAAATGCACACATGAACAATAAATATATAGTTGGAGATGCCAAATTGTACGTACTTACACCTAGATTTAGTTTATGAATATATTAACTGAAGGTTAAATTTGGCCCATAAGTTTGTTTGATTAGCATAAAGATATCAAATTGACAGAAACATTTTTCTGTGTATGTTGTGTCACTATGCAGCTCATCTGCGTATTTTCCAACCAAACGTCCATGTCCCAATTCTCACAGCACCTGAGACGGAACTGACTAAGCTCGGGCATGTTGTTCAGGAACAGACACACATGTTGTTCAAGATTAGACAATTAAAGGCAAATCTGTTCAACAGTGAGCTGAATTAACTGTGAGATATTTGCAAAAACACAAATAAAATCATGAAAATTATCAGGGCAAAATTTACAGATAGATTCAGCAAAAAAAAAAGCTTGGCCGGCCGGCCGACCGGCCAGCACGGGCGTACACCTATCTACCTGGCCTCGATTGATTACCTGAGGTCCGGTCGGCAAGTGAGTATGCGTGTGGAGCTAGCTAGCCCGGCCGGCCCGAGCCCGCACACGCGCATCTAGCTAGCTAGTAACGCGATGCTCCCGGCTATGCACAGCCGACGCCGCCGCCCGCGCAGCTAGCTTGGCCGGCGAGCGCCACACACCATGACGGCCACCCGCAGTCGGCTTGCTCTGCTCGGTGCCGACCTCGCCGTCCGCGTGGTGGATGAAGCTACCGATGAGGACGTGCCAGCAGATCACCACGCTCGGGCTTTCAGTCGCGTTTCCCAGCGGCATCTCCAGGTAGCCGCATTGCCGCTGGTGAGGTCGGTAGCAGAGGAGAAGGACGGTGGGTCGGCGGCAGCGGCGTCCCTTTCAGTCGCGTTTCCCAGCGGCATCTCCAGGTAGCCGCATTGCCGCTGGTGAGGTCGGTAGCAGAGGAGAAGGACGGTGGGTCGGCGGCAGCGGCGTCCTGGTGGAGGCAGCCACGCTGGGAGGAGAGCCGGTGGGAGAAACCGAGGAGGATTCGTGGCCACCGCCGCCGCCGCTGTATCGGGGCTGGAGGGAGAGAGGATGAGTTGAATGTCAGTTTTAGAGATCTAGGGTTACTGCCTGGCCTATTATACATGAGGGCTGATTCGTGAATTGTAGAAAATGCGATGGCTTTTGTGTAAAACTACCGCGGGGACGCGACGGATCGAAACACTGTTCACAATGAACAGTACATCGAGGCTTCACAGGGCGAGAAAGTCTCGCCCCTTAATATATAGGGTAATATGCCGGTCTGGGAAGTTTATTATGTATAAACCTATCAATGCTGGTTAGGCAAATGATTAGATTCACAAGATTAATTGTTTTATGAGTGCTAGAAACCTACCTGCTGCACATATGTAATCTCACTGTTTTCAACTTGCACGTGTGTTATTTGAGTCATATTTTTTTTCCAGATGTTCGTGCCTATGAAGTATTTCTCATGTCTCTGAGCTTACCTTGGATAAGTGTAGCTGCGATAATCTCTCAAGCTACGAACACCATCGGATCTAAGCTTGGATGTGTCTAGAAAATAACCGTGACGGGCTTATTCTATCTGGAAATTTTGGGACAATGCTAACATTAGGAAAAATATTGTGGTTTTCAAAAAAAAATGAGGACAAATATTGTGTAGTTACCGGATGTTGCTGACTGACTATTTTTTTGTAAATTCAACGATAATTCATCATAGCTATATTACATCATACTATATTAGTATTACTATTTTCGAACATAGATAGAGTAGTGTGTTCAAAAATTTTAGCTGAGAAGTGCGTGCACATGCAAGGCTACTAGTTCCTACTAGAAGAAAAAACAAGTAATTATGGATGGAAAGTTCCTAGAAATTATACATTCAAATTGAGAATTTATTAATACTGTACCCTGGGGATTACACATCTACAAGGATCAGAAAACCAATGCTGGTTCAAAGTACTACAAATTTACAATGAATAAGACAGAAAATACGCTTCCTACCCTGTAGATGTAGTCCAAAATGAACCAAACAGAAATAGCAAAATTAAATAGGGGTAAAAAAGAAAGCCAAGATAAAGTGAGGCTTGTGCCACCACATATAGCTAAAATCATAATGTTCGAAGTCCAATTTAATGGCCCAAAATCTGTGAGATGAGTCTTTCAGCATCCATTGGTATCTCCCTACCAGGTACATTGACCTTTAATACGCTCAAGTATCTAGACGACCAAAATAACTTCAAATTAAAAGTAGTTTAACAAAAGAGCAACAATGTAGTTAACGAAAATATTTAACATGCTTACTCTTTTGCAGAAAACAAATATTCCTGCTCACCGATGAATCCAAGCAAAGACTACACATAGAGAAATGGGGTCAATAAGTCATCAAAAATAAAAACAGGAACGGATATCGACAGTTGATCTCATTAATATACCTCGAAAGGAAAATTTAATAGTTCATAGAATGTCCGAACACGATCTAGTCTCTGTTGGACTGCTTCGCTATCAATTGAGGGTATGGCTGCAAGGGCCTATATACAGAAAATTAATGTAAATATGTGACTGAGAAACCGTTCATCGTGTCAAACACTAATTCCAGATAGTGTAAACAGCTATACCCAGCAGATTAGAAACATTTTACCACATTTGGAACTCCTACCTGTTCTAGTGCTATCGAATTTCTGCATATTTGTTGGACCCCTAACAGATTGATGGACTTCATCTGTGCAAGTGCCTGAATGTACATTTCAGATTGAAGAACCGTAAGTAGGATATATGGGACTTGTTGACGCTTATAACAACAAACATAGACAGAGCAGCAATTCAAAACTAACCTTTATTGATGCATTAGCAGCAACACTAGAAATTCCACCAAACACATAGTTCCTTTTTGATTCTGCAACATAGGGAGCCATTTCTTCGTCCCTGCGAGCAATCTGTTCACATTGCAAAGCTCAGCAGATGTCACACAACACACTGACAATAGTAAACTGAAGAAATATAGCATTGCTTAGTGTGCACTATGTGCTGTGTCAGTTATAGCACATGAACTCAAAACTTTATCTAGATGAACGTGCACCGAAATTAGCACTCCCTTTTCACTTTATTATGCCCTCTGTTCCAAAATACATGCACATTCTTTTTCTGTTAAGGACCAACAATTACTCTACGATATATATTTTATGAGAGCTAAAATTGATATTATTAGATTCATATTCAAAAGTATTATAGTTATGATAATAATGGCGTAATTGTTGATCAGT
Source organism: Poa annua (assembly GCA_026929855.1). NCBI lineage: Eukaryota > Viridiplantae > Streptophyta > Magnoliopsida > Poales > Poaceae > Poa > Poa annua. Next base: position 45,386,011 of record CM049430.1, read on the forward strand.
CTTGTGAGAAGGAAACAAAATATGTTGGAGCTAAATCACTTAGCTCCTTCCAATAAGGTTGTACTTCACACACACTAACACATTAGGCCCCGTTTGGAACACAGGAAGTAAAAACGTAGGAATAGGAAAAACGCACGAAGTGAGGTGTCATGTTTCCTGTACTCCTACAGGAATCAAAACCACATGAACTTTTCCAAAGTGTTGTTTGGATGTCACGCAGAAAAAGCACGGGAATTGTAGACATAGGAAGATTAAAACATCAGGTGAGACCGCATGTTTATTTTTCTCCAAAATTCCTATGGAATAGCCTACCCCATAGGAATTTCAAAGGAATCGAAGTTTCATATTCCTTTGTTCCAAACGGTACCATTAGAAATTTTCCTGTAAGATTCCTATCCTCCAAAATTCCTACGGTTTTCCTTTGTTCCAAACGGGTCCTTATACTTGTACATGATCCTTAAGATTGCTGCCATGTGGCACAACCCAAACCCTACACCATACTTCTAGAACACTCTACAAACTCTAGATATTTCATACTACTCCTAAACATCTACTGTAGAACATTAGTAATTCTAGAGTTCTCCTCTACATACCCTGAATACCCCATGATTAACCAGAAACTTCATGCATAGATATGACAAGATTACTTCTTACAAAATAGACTATGTATTTTGGAATGGAAGGAGTGATACAGTAATTCTATATTTCGGTAAAAAAAAGTGTGCCCTAATGGCAAGTTTGTTGAGAACACGAAAAAGAAGTTTGCGCTCAATTTCATTGAAAAGGCAGAGTTTGATTTTACAGTCCTAGGAGGCTATCACAGGGCAAATGCAGGAAATCAATGGACATCCTAGACGTGCGGGATGAGCTCTCAGTCTTAGGACGCCGGTGCTGGAAGTGCTGGGCGCCACCGCCCATCAAGTTCTTCCATGGGCTCGACTCGATAGTCACGGCCCACGGCCTCCAGCACCCACCTCGCTGTCCCCTCTGCGATCAGGAACTGGAGACCAATACGCCACCTCCTCCACGCCTGCCCTTAATCCCGGCAGGTCTGGCACGAGACCCTCGGTTGGCTCAGGTTGACCTGTCGCCCGCCAGACAATGACGTATCATTAAGCCACTGCATAAGGGGCTCGCCTCCACGACCCTGCTTGTCCCATGGAGGCTATGGAAGCACCCCAACGACTGCGTATTCGACAGAGCTCGTCCCTTGGTTCACGCCCTAATGAGGAAAATCACAGAGGAAGCGGAGCCCTTTGAGCCAGGTAATCTTCCAAGCATTGAAGGTAGTGGAGCCATGGAAGGGGGCTAGGTAAGCAGATTGCACGGAATAGGTGCCATCGCGCTCCACTTCAATCTCGATCTAGTGGCAGGAGGTATTGGCCAATCTCCTGGATGCCAATCGTACTGTCGAAGTCACACACCCAGCAGCGAGCCTGGAGTCTATCAGTCACGGTTCATAGCTTGCAGCGGTGCTTAGGGATGCAGTAGAGTTGGGGCGCGATCACACTGATAGATCTTCCCTCGATCCACCGGTCCTCCCAATTCCCAAAACAGGGCCTGCTACCGACAGAAGTCCACATTACGCCCCTGAGCTTGTCCAAAAGTTCACTTTACAAAACCCTTATGTTTGGTCTGGTTCGGATTTAAGCCCTAAATTCCACAAACTGTTCGGAATTACCCCTCACACTGTTTTTACTTGGTTTTTCTTGCCACCTCAGCAGTTTTTTGTTGTGTATTGGTCAAAAAGGCCAGATACGGCCTTGTCTTCTCATCTGTCTGTTCACGCGAAAGGCTGGTCAATCGGGTGTCGGCCAGGTGGCCAGGCAGATCATGGCGTGCTGAGGCCACCACCCGCCCCTGACCTGCCCCTGCCAAGGCTTTGCTCAGGCCATTGGACGTCGCTTGCCTTAGCCCAGCCCGCTGTCGCGAGGGCTGGGTTTAAGTGATCGAGGAGATGTTACATTGCCTCTACGTTCTAGTTACTGCCTAGGTGGAAACATACCTACTTGCTCGCATCTGATCATATCTCTTTCACTTTGCACTTTGCAGTATGTTCAATGTTAGTGTTGGCTAGTAGAATCCGTGACTCCTACGATCCAACCCAAGCTGAAGAGTCATGGCAAAAAAAAATGGTTTTGAACCCATCATTCATTTTTCTTTTGACTATGTCAGGCTGTTGAGTGTTGACACATGTTCAACCGTCAGTGACCAAGCCCAGTGTACAAAATTAAGAATCAGGGAAACGAACATACCCTGCGTACAGTTAATTACAACTAACCACGATGGCAGGCTGGCAGGGACATGCCGGAGCGGACCTACGTTGGTCCAGCCACTGTCCAGTGACACCGCGTAAAAATTCTGTTTACGTTGGGCTTGGACACCGGCTGGACGACTGGAACGAGCACACGCGCAGCTCTGGCCCATATACGTAGTAGCTGTGGCCCATCAGGTCGTCTATATGTAGTGCCTACATGTGTATGTTCTGTTGCTGCCTGGTGGCTGCTCGCCTCCTCTTGCCGCTCAGAAGCCGGTCACCAACCACCTCCCCTTGCCCTCCTCTACTGACCGCTGCTCACGGCAAGGTCCCAGTCTCGCTCAAGCACGTACATATCTTAATTTCCTATTCTTGTTGGCTAAATTGTATGGTAAGTGTTTTTAAATTTAAAGATATTACAACTGAAAATCCGAGCGATTCGATAATTTTTCATGGTGGTCCACATCTATCTGGAATTAGACCGTGCTCAGTGGCACTAAGACATAATGTGCAGTAAGCTGAACTTCGCTTACGTACAATTTCAACAAATATGCTTTATCCATTATTTCTATTCTTGCATCTGCAAGCACCAACAATGTAACTCGATGTGCACTTGCGATAAACTAATAATCGAGAATTAGGGAGAGTTTATGGTACCGTCGGTCAACATATTTTTTCTGTTGTTTTTAGTTCTTACTTTTTGTTGTTCAACTTTACATAATTATCTGGAATTTCGAGCGGAATGCTTTCTTTGGTAAGAAATTTCTACTGTTAGACATTTAAAGTTATAGTGTGTTAGTTTTATGTATATTACTGGTTGGTATCACCGTGTATGGTGTATAGGTCCACCCCTGGGGACATGGTGGCGGCAGCCTGGTCAGGGGCACGACGGCGTCACGGCAGGCAGGGACGGAGCACGTTGGCGGCATGGGCATGAAAGCGTAGGTATACGAATACATGTATTGATTTTGATTAAGATGATGTAGTGACAAAACTGGTTGAAAACCAAGTCAAAACGGTGGAAGGGGTAATTCCGAACTGTTTTGGAACCTACGACCAGTCGGTTAACAGCCGACCGCTCTACCACTGAGCTACTGAGGAACAAGCGGGGATTCGACCTCCTAGAGTTCAGCTCCCGTTCTCAACCCATGAACAATTTTAGAGCTTAGGGGTCAAATCTTGAACCAAATCAGAGATGACAGTTGTCAAGTGAACTCTTGGACAATTTAGTGGGGTAATATGGACTTCTCTCGGCCATTACCAACCCTCATGGTCATGCAGGCGTAGAAAAAGGCACGCTTGTCAGAGGAGAGTTGCAGATCAAGCTCACTGCACGCTCTGCTGGTGTCGGTGCGGCTGGCCTAGGGCTGCGTTGCCAATTAATGTGGCAGTTTCCGCCTTTGACCTCCATGCGCCCAGCCGAGAGGAATCCGCTCTGTATCTTATTAAGCGCCTTCATTGTTTTCTTCGGATGCGCTAGGACGAGTAATTAGTGAATTGGGATAGCGCCGTGCATAACCTTGACGAATGTGACGCGACCGGCCTTGTTCATGAGGAGCGCCTTCCAAGCTGGGAGCTTCCAGTTTTTTCTGCAATCGGGTGGCTGTGGGGCTGCCGGATTGTGAGGGGAATGCCCATTTCTGTCAGGGGAAGCTCCACAATAGAGTATCCGAGCAAGTCGACAACGGGAGCGACCTTGTCGGGGTTGCAGCGAAGGAGGGTGGCTGATGGCAAAGTAAGTCAAACTCATTTTCCCGACATTTTGTGTATACCATGGTATATTCCTGCTTAGAAGGAAGCACACTTAATGCTTGTTGTTGTGGCCGCTTGGAGCTTTGTAGGTGAGGATGAGTGTGTCCTCTGTGTGGTTCACAACGTTGCCGGCAATAGAAGGTAGCAGGGATTAGATGAAGAGAACTGAGAGGGGTTGGGAATGGTAAGTAGAAGATAGATTGGATGTTTATTGCTTGCCCTAAATACGCGGGATACAGATCCTCTTATAGGAGGACCAGCCACCAGGGGACCTCGTGCACAAACGACTCCAATACTTGGTGTACGCAACTAGACTCTCGCGAGTCTGACACAAACTAACTCATGAGTAGTAAGAGGCGCTGAGGTCGTTGGAGCCTCCCGATTTCACACCACTAACTTTTCCGTGCAACATCCAGCATAATGCAAGGGTTATTTTCCACGAACTAAGCCTCGTGGACTGCCCACTATGCCAACTCATCAGCCACACATGCACTTCTTCCCACCTGACTTTACACTTTCCCAGTTGTTGGACTGGCTGATCCCACCAGCAAAGTTCATGGATTGTCAGTATTTACTCTTCAACATATTGCTTGACGTTGTGCTAGCATTTCGCAAGTCCTCATTTGTTTCCATCACTGGTTGCAACGGTTAGTATGAATTGTATACATTGTTTCATTGGAGTCGGTTCCCCTTGCTAACTAGATTCTACAGTGCAGCACAACATAGCAAAACCATCATAGATTGGGCTTAAAAGAGCAGTCAAGTTGTAATCATACTACTAACATGAGCTGGCATACCTGAGTTGTTAGTGAGATGATAAAGTCATCAGGATCTTCAGCATCTTGATCTTCTACATACTCTCTTTTTGTCATTTCCTGTTCAAATTTGTTAGTATGAAATTATTGACATGGCGTAAGTACATCAGTACAAACATAATAATTTGGTCAGAAACTTGAGTGATATTACCTGCATGTGATATATTGTTTCTAGTTGCATTTCCAATCTCAAGACTCTGACACAATCAATTGCTAGCCTTCTGTACTCATTAGCAAGGGATGCAAGGTTTTTTGGAATTGCACTAGTTGAGCGAGTATGACGACCTTGGTTTATGTGACTTCTGTTATCCGGGGTGGGGGATGGACTTATGAATGACTCACCAAGCCTGAAAGTTCAAAACTATAAGTATGCAGCCAAAAATTCTGGCAATGACAGATCATTAGAGATGATGCAGCACAAAAAATCTACAAAAATGGATGAAGGTTACATGTTTTCTAACTGTTCATTAATTAGCGACCAGGGTATAACTGGAACCAGATGTATACTGAAGTTAGGATCAGTTGATGCTTTCATATTTGCACAATGTTAGTAATAGCTGAACCAACCCCTATTTGCCACTTGCCAATTAACATCAATGGAACAGTACTGTACTTCAGCAACATTGTTAACTCATATAACAAGTGAAAAGATTCACCTTTCAACCGAATCTGCTAGATATTCCAATGAGTCGCTAAGAGATGCTAGCAATATTAATTTCTGATCATCATGTATCAAGTTTTCCTGCATACCAGTAAAACAGTCAACAAGTAGCATGGAAATTTCCCAGACTATATTGTCCAATGTCTCCTCAATTTAAAGAGTATAATTTTTTGATTTCTTAAGACAAATAAGTGTGAATCTGTGATTCCTTCTTTTTATAGTAGTAATATTACATGGATATATGATGTATAAGTATGTGATATATGACTGTTCATGTGCTTCACTCAGCCACATAAGTGGTCATGTGCAGTTCTTTGGAACAAAGTAGAGGCAAACCATTAAGTCCAATCAATGTGGAAATTGCCTATTCATCTTTATATATTACGTTTCAGCCACTACAATATAGGACTACTGTGTACACCAGAATATACATGACACTTTGAACACGTGATTGACTCCTTTTTCATATCTCATTCATTCAAATACCCTTCTCTCCAAATGGCATTGGAGAGAAGGGGATTTGAAGAGACAGTTAGAGGTGACGTACACCAGAATACATGACACTTTGAGCACGTGATTTACTCCTTTTTCATCTCTCATTCATTCAAATCCCCTTCTCTCAAAATGGCATTGGAGAGAAGGGGATTTGAAGAGACAGTTAGAGGTGGCGTTCCAAATGGTTAGAGAGACAGGCCTGTATACAGAAGGGGATTTGAAGAGACAGTTAGAGAGACAGGCATGTATAAAGAGTTAAAAACATTGTGCCAAATCAGCTGATCTGGCATCAGATCTGGCATCATTATCGAGACAGTTAGAGGTGACGTTCTAAATGGTGAGAGGCGTTCAATATCAGTTTCTCACGGAATGAAACTTTTTCCAGATTCGCATGTTCTTAATCTTTTTCCAACCATCCGATTCAACCTGGAATGGTGAGATTTTTACGTGGTGGAACAAATTCCTAATGGCTCCTTTTCATTGATGCGAGCATTTTGTTCATGATTCTGTTTGTGGGAGGATTTACTTCATTATTGTGCTTTATTGTGCTTCTGGAAGAAGTTTGTAACAAAAATGTACAGATGCATAAATGTTAAAAGTTCCATGACCAAATATCAGAAATAATTTGTTTCACGTCCAGATCCAGCCGTTGTCCACGAAAATCCGTAATACTAGACCCTACTAGTAAACTTCATGTGCTGTCAAACATGTCATGTCCAAGCATTTCTATTTTCAAAAGGTTGTAAACAACACTCTGACTTGCAGATCTCAAAACATGCTAAGTACTGCGGTGTGGTGATCAAACAAGATTTGTTATGTAGGAAAATTGATTTTTGTAACATCAGCAACTGGAACCTGTTACATTCATAGTAGGTAAGCATGAAAACTATGACTAGCAGAAGGAAAGCACATGCTTATGGATTAAATTGCATGTACACCCAAAGTAAGACAGCTTTGGTCAGCCTTAACAGAAAAAGCAGAACTATTAAGCAAAGTTTGAATATGTTCAAAGTACCTGTTTGATTGGGCACATATCCAACAAAAGATCACTTAGTTCAATCTCTACTTCAACTCCTTCTGCATCTGGAATGTTGTTTTCAAGTTGACCAAAAGATTTTTGCAAAGAAGCATTTGCAGGATCCAGATGCATTAAATTTTCAACGTCACTCCTTGAAAGGAGGATATAACTTTGTTTTTCAAGAACAGCCTGCATTTTTGCCAAAACTTTAACACAGAAGGATCATGATGAAGAACATAGACAAGAGTAATATATCTGGACCGCAAATAAAGAACTTATCTTCTATATCTAAATAGTTGCCCCCCACTATCTAATTTTCCTGTTCTCTCCTTAAGCCACCTCACAAATAATATTAGTCAATATTTAGGCATCTTCTCTTTCATTGAGATTTGAGATTTGCACTAAGCCCACCACCTCCAATTGTGCTTCTCTTTAATATCCACTAACCAGCCTGTTTCCTGTGGTGAGAAGGCGAGTGCCATCCATCTAGAAACAATGCAAACGTTCAGTGCTACCTCTTTATTACTATGATACTATCCACTATGCGCCTTCTTCTTGTTCAACCTTTCAACTCTCTTCTTCTACAGATACTCAAACCTATTCATCCCACTCACAATAGGTGTGTAGCAACTGTTCCTACATGCCCAGATCTTCACCAGCCCAACCTTTTGATTTTCAACGCCCAGCTAAGCATGGTGGCCGCATCTAAGCAAGCTAGATCAAGGATCAGATGATCAACGCCCGATGCCGCAGGCAGCACTAGCCAACAAGGACGTCGATCAGCTACCTTATACCTTTGTGGCCAACGACCATGGTAGCCATAGCAAGCACGAGCATTTCATATCAGCAGCATAAAAAAAGGAGGCCAAACATGCCATATAATTACAATATAAATTAACATATATTCAGTTTAAAAATAAGAGTTACATGTTCCTGAAAACCGCAGAACAAATATTATTGCACAGCTATACCTCCATATATGATGCACGACATCTTTCGTGTGTACGTTCTAGAAATGTGCGAACGTACTCAACAAGCTCAGTGGCATAGTTTGGCATCAACTGAACCCAGCCAAGAACCTAAGGACAGATTGAGAAAGTAAATATATTACATATAATTAAGGCTTGAAAGAGACGTAATTTTCCTGGGGCATTACCTCTTTGGCTATTATATCAACAGCCAGAAGCCCTTGTAGTACAGGGCGCCCATTCTCCACTACTGAACTATATACTGAGGTTGCATTTACACGTGGTCTAAATGCTGCTGGACCTGCCAATCGATATGATAAAGTCGTTCAAATGTGCATAGCTGAACATTTAATGAATAGACTATTGCAGCCACCATTATAAGTAAACACAGGTTTGGATTTCAAAATAGCACACTATGTTTAAGCAAACTTCTTCAGAGATACATAACAGGGACACAAATGTAGGGTAGCTGGCCGTATCCCATCAAATAAGGATGATATCTCGTCATCTGGAAGTATCTCACTAGTGAGTGGTCTTTTTCTATTGTTAGGAAAGGATGAATTACTTAAACTATATTCTGTTGTTAGGTGCTAACCATCTCTATAACAGAAGACCTGCACCACACTTTCCCTCACCTCCCCTCATGTTCAATCAATCAAAGATGTATTTATTCTTCATATAATTTAATTAGTCTCTGGACCCTTGTCTAATTTACATGATGTAATGATTACAACACCATGAGACCCTTGGTTGTATTATGTTTAACATAAGAATTAGTCATACGCCTCCTAGGTGCCTGGAACCCTGAATTCCTATTGAAGATCGGCAATATGTCTCCTAGTGCGAAATGCCCAAACAACTAATAAAGATACTATTTCTATCAGAAAATTTATTTTCCAAATATGCTTTTATTCTTCATATAATTTAATTAGTCTCTCAACCCTTGCCTCATTTACATGATGCAATGATTATAACACCATGAGACCCATGGTTGTATTATGTTTAACATAAGTTTGTAAAATTACCCATACGCCTCCTAGGTGCGTGGAACTTTGAATTCCTATCGACTACGCAGCACGGATACATCCAACTCTGCCGTATCCCCGTATAACACGTGGCCGATACGCCCGATACGGCTCTGATACGCGTATCGCTGTCGTCTCCCCTTTTCCTGATTAAAAAGAAAAGAAAAAAATGGTGATACGGCTCGGGGACGGCGGCGATACGGCCGGGACATGGGAAGATAGCAAGTCCGATGCGATGCTAACCCTAACCTCCAGCAAACCTCCAGCGTGCTCTCTCTAGTCGTTTATTGGTAGGAAATCGAGCACAGCCACGCCGCCAGGAGCTGCACGCGTGGATGCAGCCAGGAGTTGCACTTGCGGCGGCCGTCGCCCGGAATCTTGCTGGCCCCGCCCGGATTCTCCTCTCTGCCGGCTGGACCCATCCGTCTCCACCCTCTGTTGGACGCCAAGAGCTGCACTTCCGGCCGTCGCCCAGAATCTTGCTGGCCCCGGCCGGATTCTCCTCTCCACACTCCGTCGCCCGCCCGCCGGGAGCTGTATTTGCGGCCGCCGCCCGGAACTTTGCTGCCCCCACCGCCTGGATTCGCCCGTCTCCACCATCTGTCCCTCGCTAGCAGCAAGGTAGCTTCTGTCCTGCATCCGTCATCCCTGGGTGCTACCAATCTTGCGGTTCGTGCTTGCTTGTTCTGCTGCAGTGCTGCTACTACGTGTTGTACGTTTGATTGTTGCGGCTGGCCACGGAGTGAGATTTGGGCATGGCATCTGCTGCAGCCAATCATTCGAGCCTGGAAGTTGATGACGATCATTCAATCATTGAGGACTTGCAAAGCAAACAAATGGGGCAGTATTTTGATCTCATCTCATGCATTCAATTATTCTTGTCTTTATTACATAGCATTTCATTAATTATATATATATATATACTCGCCATATGGCCGTATTGATGTTTTCTGAAATTGCTGTATCCCGTATCGCCATATTCGTATCGCCGTATCCGTCTAGCCGTAGCACCGCTACGCAGCCTATCGAAGATCGGCAATATACCTCCTAGTGTGAAATGCCCAAACTAATAAAGATACTATTTCTAGCGGAAAATTTATATTCCAAATGTTCCTCAATCGCTCTAACGCCTGAAAGTCCGCTTCCAAATGTGTGATGGACAAGTCATCCAGTTCAAAACGAGCTACTCCGGATAGCCATGATCCATCCTTCGCCTTCTCCCCACACCCCTACTTTTTATCCCCCTTGTTTGTCTCCTATACTTGGTTGATAGCCATGTTCCATCCTATTCCCCTCACCCCTACTTGTTTCTCTCTTGACCCTGCTCGTTTCTCTCCTAGATCCCATCACGCCGTCGCTGGTGTTTGTTATGCCGACTACACCGCCACCCAAGAAAAAGCTCGATATCACGCCTAGGACATCCACCGCCAAAAGGACGGGCCGGGCCGCACAGACCTCGGCCACCTTAGGCGCTAGGCGACCTAGATTTAGCCGGAAAGAGTTTCCTGGCAAAGCAGGTTTGATAGCCATTTTCCATCCTTCACTTTTTATGCCCCTCACCCCTACTTCCCCTACTTGTTTCTCTCCCCTCCCTTACCCCGGCTCAGTTTCTCTCCTAGATCCCTTCGCTGATGTCTATAAAGCCCCTCCTAGATCCCTTCGCTGATGTCTATAAAGCCACCCGCCTCTCCTTCAACAACCGTAGACAAAGAAAAAGCTCGACATCCCACCTATGACCCGAGCCACATCAACCTCGACCACCTTAGCAGAAAGGAATTTCAGACCTAGCACCGTCCTTATTCTATAAGTATATTTTTTTGAGAAAACGCAAAAAGCTGCATTGCTTTTATATTCTACATTCATTTCAAATTATAAAGCTAAAATCACAGGAATTCTAGCTCTTTGCATGTACTAATTGGTCCATGTCTGATCATATTCTCCAACATGTTACAACACAATATATCAGGTTTTAATCCACAAACCTTTAGTATAGAACAAGAATATGATTTTATTTCTCTAATGCAACATGACAATATATAAAGCGGTAAGTAACAGATACTATGTGCTTGTGAAAAGTAACTGAGACTTACTAGATATAGCCTGCTGAACACATTTTCTATAATCTACAAATATAGCTGGCAAGAAGTGCTCCTTCAAGAAGTTGTTCACAAAAGCCAATAAGCCATCATTCCTGCAGAAATTTAAGACTAACAATATATCAATGCTTTCAAATTTCTCATGGCAATCGTACTTAACAGCATAAATGACTTGAAATGCTTTCAGTCTACTAGTACCATTTCCACGAGGCAAACCAAAAAAAATTGTCTACATTGGTTTAACTTTAGAAAACTCAATTCATGTGTTATGCTGTCTTCTTGGGAATATAGGAAGCACACGAGATCAAAGACAACATCCAAGAAAATTGAGAGAAGTCATAGTTTGGATGCCTCATAGTTCTGAATCACCCCATCACCAACTAGGATTATTTTACAACAGTCAATTCCCTACATAACACTACTAATTCTTTATGCCTGTAAATAAGCAGTATGAACAGCTTGGACTCCGATCCTCTCGCGCATCTCCGAGAGCTTCAGTCGCCACAGATTTGGTCAGAATATCTGCAAGCTGATCATCGGTGCAAACGTAATTGACTTCAATCTTACTTTCCTCCATGCAATGTCGTATGTAGTGATACCTCGTATCATGTGTTTGCTTCTATCATGATGCACTGGATTCTTGCACAGAGCGATAGCAGACTTGTTGTCAATATTGATCACCACTCCTTCGTGGACCCCTAACGCCACGCACGTCTTCACTTCTGTCCCCTTTGACGCGATAACACGTACTTCGTGGACTTCTGGCACCACATATGCCTTCATATCTTTCCCCTGCGTCGTGACAACACGCCGCACTTCATGGACTTCTGGCGCCATGTACGCCTGCAAATCAGCAACATCGCCATGATCTGAATCACCTCATGTGTCTGTAGCATCAACACGAGTTTCTGAAAGTTGAAGGCAAACTTTATCTTCCACACGCATGTTAGTTTCTTTAGTCATCGCTTGAGAAACTTGATAATCCTCGTCCACAAGTTTGCACATCAACATCATCGGATTATCATCTCCTTCCTGGCCCATGAGAGCCCTTTGCTTCAATGATTTCCAGCAATCATACTTGAAGTGCCCGACGCCCGAGTTCTCGGTAGTTATGACACCTTACTTTCTTTATGTCAAACTTCCTCCTCGGTGGAGTATCCTCCTCTTCATCGTCGTCCTCTTGCTCATCATCATCCTGCTCAGCGATGTACTTTATCCTTCTTTTTCCTGCTCGTGGATCCTCCTTGCTTTTCTTTCGAAGAGTCATCCACTTCATGAGCATCAAGTGTTCCCTCTTCTCTGGATCGTCGAAACTGAGTCGAACCCCCTCGTCGTGTGCCTTAAACCTTCCGACGAGATCCTCGATCGTCAGAGTATTCATATCAACACACTGCTCAATTGACGTCACGATATGCATGTAGCGCGCCGATGCCTGCCGGTGCGGTAGGCAAGAACCTTCTGATGTTATTTATCTCATCCAACTTTTCACCATATCCTGTGATTGCATTGATGAGGGTGACGAACGGGCGGCAAAATGATCAACCGTCTCGCTTTCATCCATCCTCAAATCATCATAGTTCTTCGTCAGGGTTAAGAAGAGCTTCCTTCACATGGGTATGACCTTGGTGGAGGATCTTGATCGTCTCCCACACATACATCATTGATCTCTTTCCACGAGGTGATGCATCACGTCCTTCGGCACGACGGAATAGAGCAACGTTAATGCATGGCGATCCTTCGTGTACTTCGTGCCCCCCTCCTGACGTCGTCGGGGTCGACGGCCACCCAAATTTTCTGAGCTTCCATGGTCACCTCCATGTTGATATTAGTCTATACGTTCAAGGCGGGGGTATAGCGCCGCCCCCACCATCTCCGTCGCTGGTGCCGATGTTTAGTTCTCACCATGCTTCACCATCGTCAGGATCTTCTAGTGCTTTCAGAAAATCACGGATGAGTACTCTGATACCAATTGTTGGACTTGAGGCGAGACGATGAAGTTTCGGCGAGACGTATGCTTGAAAAAGAGATTGGGGTTTGTGTGTCTGGCGTCTTGTGTATTGCTCTCAATATTTCTGGGTGTGTTATAAGGGGTCTATTACATTATATATATAGTAGACTAATACGTAACCTACCCGTGCACTACTCCGTAGACGAGTAAGACGTAAATTAGTCCATTGACATTCCACCAAAGCACAATATGGATGCGGAAAAGTAAACTGATTAAATAAATTCACTTCTATGGATCAGAACGTTCCGCTAAATTTTCATTATAAAACAAAAGCTTCTCTATATTTTGCATCGAAAAAAGATCCACTATCTAGCACTGGCAGTGCAATTCTGGACTGATGTCTTTAGAGAAGTTCTAAGTAAAGGTGTGCGCAGAACAAACAGAGTACATCTACTACAAAACCACTTTTTACTATATAAGCTGGTACTCGAACCCATTCTTTAATTTTCAATTGCAATATGTATGCAAAAGAAAGTTACAGAAGGTAAAACGGGTCCCGAAATCCAACAAAGGGTCTCGATAATGAATTCCCATAAAAAAGCTCAATATGCTAGGAGAATCTGGTAGTTACAAAGGGACAAATCAGTTAGTAAATCATATTAAGGATTCCTAATAGTGTCCTGGAAAAAAAAAAGGGTTCCTATTAGGGGATTTTCATAGCCAGCTAAGGTAGGAAAAGCTGCCTTAAAATTACTGGTACAAAAGAGTCTGTCAAACTTATGTGCGAAAAAACATGAAAACAACTGGTGAGGCATAAGTTTGAGACATCTTGAATTCCAAGCTCAGAAACATTCAGAAATGACACCCTAGAGTCCATCTATACATATGCATACTTCTATTGTTGAGGAAAAATGATGGTTGATGCCGGAAAACATGGTGAAACTTTACACCACATGTCACTAACAAACCTATATAACTCAAGTTATTAGAAGGAATTACAGTAAACACTGAATAGTAGCTAAAAAGTACAGATAGACAATTTCAAACATGATCCGGATAGATATTAAAAGATTAGCATATTACCCAAGTTGTGAGTATTTTGGAGGAAGCATCAACCCTATTTTATTCATAAACTGCAAAACAGAATATCATCATCAACAAATGAGCAATCACAATGTCATAGGGATAGGATCATAGGAATGACAAGAGAAGTAGAACACAGGTAACCTCAAAGACAGGACGGTAAACAGATGCAGCTAGGAAGATCCCTTGATCAGGTATGACGCTTGCTGTTCCATACCCTTCTTGTGGTACAGTTGAGCTTCTTCGCCATCCTTGACCTGAGACTTTGATCACAATGAACGGGACTGGACTTTAATGGCATGTACACATAATAGCTAAGAAATGCAAAACCATGTAACGGCAGTAATTAGCTGACAATAGAGTGATTCCCTCAGGTCTGTTATATAGGTCTGTCTAGTGGAAAACTATTTGCTTTGCAATAACTTATTCCTCTAATTACTCCCCACCTCTACCATTCACCCTTTTTTCTCAGGCTGGTGGGAACGATTCGCGGGCGAGGCGCATGCATGCAGCTGGGAATTCACGGTAGAGGCTTGTGCACGCTTATGTGATTCGTGGGAAAGGCTCGTGATGTCGGCCTGGACATCTCTTGGCTTGCCCTCTTCGTAGCCTAATTAACCAAGTTGTTCCTAATTATACGCTGATTGGAGAACACAAACCAGGACGAGTTAATCCCACATAGCCAATAGAAATAAGCCTTGGTCGCTCTGTCATTTCTAATAAGCCCAAAATACCGGACCGGAGGGAGTAACCAGAATTGACAGCACAGGACATGTATGAAGGAGAGAGAGATTGAGTCCATATGATGTAGTAATATGGTTAGATCATACCTTCATTTTGTGCAGAGATTGATGCATCTGTAATACGAAAAGCAAAAGAAAGGCCTTCTGATCCATCCCTGAGATAACAAAGTTTCACAGTTTAGAGATGTAGAAAATGGAGAAGCAACTAAAGATCTACCTACAGTACTTTCAAATTTATCAGCGTTACGATTTTGAATTTTGTTTCCATATATGAACGTAGATCCAAAAAATCAAGAAAACCATCCAAAAGATCTCCATGTATGTAATTCAAAGCTGTTGGATCCATGTCTCAACTGAACACCGACCAATTAAGGGTGTGTTTGTTTGGGCTGTCTGTGGTTGGCTGTGGAAAGCTGATGTGCAGGAAAAGCTGCTGTTCTGAGTGTCCGTGTTTGGCAACTACCTGCGTGTAATATGTGGAATTGACTGAAACACCGAGTTTTAAAAACGGATATTTTTACCAATTTATCTGTAATAAGTATATATATATCCATTATAAATATATCAATGCGGATTGGCTGCCTATGGTGGTAGTTGCGCATAGGCCATGCACCGTCGGATTCAGCGTGGAGAGCTCGCTTGATAAGCAGCGTAAAAAAAGGCAAACGGAGCAGCGTCTAGCAGGGCGGCAGCGTCCGTATATCCTAACGCCTCAGGAAACAAAGACCCACGTTTTGACCGCTCCTAGGTGTCGCACGTAATCTACGAAAGCTTGCGTCCGTCGGCGTGTATCCTTTTATTCCCACGAGGCCGTGAAGTACGCTGTGGTGTCGTGAAGTACGCCGACGAGTTATGTTGTGTATGCTGAAGTTGGGGCTGGTGTGATTATTAACGTTGTTGGCATGGCTGGTGTGTGTTGGTTGCATGATGTATGTCGTTCACAATAGCTCAGTGAGAGAACCTTACGATGTATAGTTGATGAGTCACACGCGGTAGATTTCCCCTAGCCGTGCCCTTTTTTTTGTAGCTTGTATATCCCGATTTGGTGTAAGTACCCTTAACTTCTGCGGTTTGCGTCTTTCATTATTTTTTAGTTGAGTGTGATGCTGGCATTTATCGTGACTAGATTTTGCAAATTGTGTTTGCTAAAAAGCACAGCAAATTTGATGTATCGCACGTGGTTAGAGTGGTCGTCCGGTTCTTAACGTTTTGCATTGTCGTACGACAACCCAACCAAACTGTCCAAATGTGTGCGAGACTAATTTTTTGAAGCAAAGTTCCATACAGAATACACAAGGCGTTACGGTTCCATTGCAAAAACCGAACAAGATGAACTTACTCCATCGAGCATTTTCAAGCACATGGGATCTATCACGTTATTTATTGTCTGCACGCTCTAAAATATAAAACATGCAGTGTTTATATGGTGGTGCATGCATGATTCTCGTGTGGTGCATGCATGAGTCTCGTGTGGTGTTTTCTCTCCCGACCATGGGAGCAGCGTGATTCTCAATTTCAGTATGCAAAGGACATGGTCATCGCTAGCAGGATGGTTGCGTGAATGACGTGTCGGACTACGTGCTCTCATTACGACGGTGATAGTCAGCTCCGTTCGATGTTAGCTATGGCACTGCACCGTCTCTGCGGAAACTCACTCCCTATCGCATATGGATGGTTGGATGATGGTGCGCACCTATCACCGTGGGCAGCCAGCTATTTTCGATAAATATATATATATATCCAAAATACAATTGCCATTCCTGTCGATTCCTTCTACGGGGAACATCATAACGGTGAGTCACACAATATTGACATGATGTTGCCGCTCTATGAGGTTTACGAGGATGGTGCATACGAGTATGACGAAGACGGCCAAAGACGAAGACAATACCGTCAATTTTCGAGTTGGCCGAACGGGACGGCCGGCAAGCACGGCAAGCTGCTGTCGTCCTCACGCGCATCCGGCAAGAACGGATCCGTCGTGCTGCTGCCGAGCACGAGGGCGGGCGTGGGGCTGCTGCCGCCGTACCGTTACTGGCCGGCTGTGGCAGAACCCACCGAGGGCGGCACTGCAGGGCAGCTAGCACGCACGGCTAGCACGCGCAAGCAGCAGGTGCAGCTAGCACGCACACCTAGCACAAGCGCAGCAGCAGAGCTAGCACGCACACAGCTAGTATGCAGCTAGCACGTACACGCGCAAGCAGCAGCACCAGCTCGGCCGGTCGAGGTCAACGGAAGGGGACAAGGTTGATAGGGCGATTTGTTTTTCTTTCCTGGGGCGCTGCGCGCTGTCTACGGGTGGCAATTCTTTCGTAATAGCCGCTGGTACCGGTTCGGCAGCTCGGTGAAAGCTCGGCAAGCACCCCGGAGAGGTGCTTCCCAGGTGCTTCCGCTGAAGCCCAACGCACAGCCCACGTGCTTGTTTCGGTGGAGCTGCTTTTTTCGTGGAAAGCCTTCAGAAGCCCAAACAAACACACCCTAAAGCAATAAAAAAACAGATGAGCTTGCTTAGTTATCTGCCTTTGGTAACAGTCCAAAAACTAGCAACAACATGCTGGCCCATAAATGATATCCTCTCTTTTTCGAGAAAACGCAAAAAGCCTTTGTGTTTCATTTCACTGAAAAGATAAATGGGTCAAGTCCTTGAGATCGTTGCAGAAAAGAAAAGGAGGATAACAATGGCTTCAGCCACCAACACGGCGGGTACGGCCGCAACAATGCCAGCACAGCCAGAAGTTGACGCAGCACGGCGACATAACATCATGATGGCTGCCATACTCTTCACGGCGGGGGAGCTCATTGGGTCGACGGAAGTGAAGCAGCAAGTTGTGACGGCTGCCGGCATGTGATTATACAAACGATAGACATAAACAGGCCACATGTGGATCAGATTTGCAAGGAGACACACCAGGAGAGCGAGCTGCTGGGCAGGGAGAGAAAGCCATGTCAACCAAAAGAACTGGAGCCATATTCATGTGCAGCAGATTGCATGAAACAACCCCATGTGAGTTGGAGATAAGAGAAGATCAGTTCTGTTATGGCATCCAGCAAATCAGGGAGATCAAGAGATAGACAAGTGCTACATGAGAATCGGGCGAGAAAACTAGCAAATTGTTAAACTGGAATAGCAAAACCACATCAAAGTGGGGATATGAAGGTCTTAAACCCTGGCCGCCACCTTGCAGCTTGAGGACAAGCTGCTTGCCCGGGAGGTGTGGTGTTGTCGACATGGGTCCACTGTATCAAGGCAGGAGTAGCAGCGTGGGAGGAGTGCATCAAACAGAAGTATTGTAACAGTCCATTAGGAATGAGACCAATTGTACAAGGAAATGTCTAGGTCTAATCGTATTAGGGGAGGTCAAGGGCCTGAACATCCATTATATAAGGATGGCATGTATCCACATTAGAGACAAGCAAGAACGAACAATCTAATCTTTCCCAAGTTATTCTGTCTAAACCTATTGTGTACCCAATCCCAGCCACGCCATCTGGCTATCCTCCGCCTGGCCTGGGCATGTGTCAGTGTGTGGCCAATGCCAAACTCGATGCTACACATTCATTTACAGATTAGAGTTTAACACGCTGACCCTGTATACATGCATGCCAGTGTCACAGACTTGCATTTTATCACAGCCAGCCTAACCTGCCATGCAAGATAGCAGTGACTGTGTGTCCGTCTACTCCGTCCTTGTGCGTGATGAAAAGATAGCACAATGTTTTTAACCCAGGTTCAGGAGAGACCGTGACAGCTGCTTCCTTACCTTATTCATCACACAAACTGTCTCTGAAGAATCCTCTCGCCGTCAACTCGCTGCACCTTGCTCTTAGCTATCTCATGGATCACGAAGAGGAGTGTATCGCCTATCTTGCCGGGACTGAGGAAGGCATGAAAAAGTGGTACTAGTCCTACTATCATGCTCTCTTCCGAGCGATGAAGGAATGATGTTGTTGATGCCTTTTATTATGTCCATAGTATCTAGAACTTCCTAAAACTCATTGCAGATTTGAAACACGCCCTACGCCAATGAGAAGAAAGGTCAAGTTCACGCTGGCATGTGGGCCTATAGGAGCTGCGTTTGGGTGTTGTGAGGGTTATGGTGAAAATTGTATCTGAACCATCGGTCTCTTTCCCAAAGTTGTATTCCTGCTTCCTACCGCAAACTCTGAATCGAAATCACAAGTGGACATCACGCCTTGATTCGTCTTGGCAAGGGGATATAACATGTCGGCGGTCAGCTGGTTGGGTTAAAGTGCTGCTTGGGTGAACTGCTATCACATTCATGCTGTCAAGTTCTGGCATACGCGCATATCTCAACTGGTGAAGCTAGTTACATGTCCTTTGAACTTTGGGCTTAGACTGTTAAGAAAATTAAGGGCTGGCTTTGCATGCGCATCAAAAAGCATTACTGACCCGACCTGCCGACGTCCCACCTAATCGCTCTCTATACTCGCGATGTACAGCGCGTACCACCACACATGTAATTAATCAAAGCTAAACGGCACATGTTGGTCCATCATGATGTCCAATGTACGATCGGATGGGGAGGTGCAACGTGGCCCCATAAGCTCCAATCCTGACTCATAAATAATAAGAAAAACCAGCTTTCGCCATACAACACTTCCACAAAATCCTGTACCAACCAAGTAACTTTAAAAACCTTGTGGTGTTTGCTTAAAAATACATTTCGAAAACACATTGACGGATCTCATGATCCCAACAAACGCTACAAGAGATTATCAATTAGTCGATACATCCAGGGTTAGAACATTTTGTATTAAGTTAAAGATAACAGAAAAGGAAAATCATACCTCATTTTTGTAATCACAATTATGAAAATTTGTATTTATTTTATTTTATTTACGTTGTTATTTCCCTTTCACGTGGAAGCATAGAACAGATCCATTTGTGATTCGTTAGCCTAGCAAACTGTTCCAACAAAAACTCTCAAAACTAAGGCTTGTTGAGCAAAATAATGTTTCTCTAAATTAACATGTGTACATGAAAACAGAGAGTAACTACTGATTCTCCAGACATTAAGCTAATAAGATTGTTGGCCACTGTTCCAAGAGATTGCCAAGTTAATTGCTTAATTATAATGCTTAACTGAACATGTAATAAACTTATAAAAATCAGTGTATTATGCCACTAATAGGTGAAGACTTGCCTCTTTTCCTTCACTGGGTCCTTATTTGCAAGCCTAGCTGTCTGAACAGCTGCATCAGCGGTAGCAGCTTCTGGAGTTGCCCGCAAAACTTCACACAGAAGTTGCTGGCACTCGCTCTAACAAAAAGGGAAGACGGACAGATAAGTACAAGACATTAGACTATAAGAGAATATTGCAGTAGTGGAACTATCAATTTCAATTGCATAAGGGGAACATGGTGATACCATCCAATGCAGAATAACAATCTCACATGCTATACTTTTTAAAACCCTTTCAAAGATAAAAGTTTTTTTGTGTCCCGCAACAGGAACGGGGTAGATGTCATGGTTTTTAAGGCGTCCCTGAGGCGACGCTTAGGCGACGCCTAGGCGTCAAGGCGCTCCCCCTCCGCTTTGCAAAAACGGCCGCTTTAGGCGCCTAGGCGTCCAAACCGCCCGCCTAGGCGCCAAAGCACCCCTCCTATTAAGGCGTTAAAGCATCGCTTAAGAACCATGGTGCATGGTGTTAAACTGAAATTTAAAAATAAATAAATGTGGACGATGTACAAGCAAACAAATATCAGAATGAAATATAACGAGAAATTATGGCTACCTGAACAACTGAAAGAGAGAAAGCAACACTAAAACCACCAGTAGCTTGGGAATATTCAGAATCTGGATTCCAGCTTGTGTCAACATTTGGTAAGTGAGGTGTATTTACATTGACAACTTCAGTTGATGATTTTTGCTCAAGAAGCTCTCCGACAATAATATGGTTCTCTGGCAAGTTAAGAACTTCATCATGTATGGATAATCACAAGATTTAACTTAAAGTGTGACCCAGCAAACTGAGAGCTGAGCACTTACCGAGTATGTCAACTAGACATTCGAATATTGAGCCAAGAAGTTGACTAGCTGCATGCTGAGCATCCCCTGTGGGTGCCATAGCTGGAGAGATGGGACTAGCAACAAGTTGTGTTGCCACTGCCAATGCCCCATTCTTCATCTTCTGTTTGGACAATTGGTAAAGGGTGACAGGCCCATGTGAATGCGACACATCAGATGTTGTGTTTCTTGTAATTTTATCTATATTGCATTTTGAAGCCTCTCCAGTATATGCTTTTATCTTTGAAGTGATAACATCATGAATCGTCGGGCGAACTCTTTGGCTGTTTGGAGAACACAAATAGTTAGACCAAAATGTAAACTAGTAACTGAAATGGCACTGGTAATATTCTCTTTCTCCAGACCATCAGTTGAGTTAAATATTAAAAAATAGACCTCAATTCTATATGCTTTTCCAATATACAAAGTATAAGTTGGGTGGGATACTTTTCATGTTTTAATCTCAACCATTCAAACATACTAATTTCATAACTTTCATCCAACAGTTCACATATTTCAGAATCTCTCATAATAACTCTTAGGTTCTAAGTTAAACTATCTAATAACCTATTTATCAAGTTTGACATCAATTTGTGGAACTGTGCATGTTCTTTCACCTTTTAACTTTTGTAGTTAAGGATTAATACCCCATCCCATTCCTTTTTCTTTTCAAAGAAAACCTTACCATTTTTGGGCCGCTGTTACCATTTCCATTTCCGGAACCTAACTAATACTTAGTTGTTTCCATTTCCTCATCTGGTGATAGATCCTCATCTTCTTCTGGCTCAAATCCCTTTTTCATATCCAGGGCAGGCTTTAGGTACGCTTTAGTTTGAAATCATTAAAGATATGCTCGACCTCGTTTATGTTGGAGTGCTAGCAATCCCTCAAGAATTGTCGCTAAGAAATACAGCGGGTCCACCTTTCAGTTTATGGCAGTTCATTTATTTATTCCTGGGCTTCATGGAGAATTTTTATATGTCTATGTGTGTGCACTTTACTCCAAGTTCAATGCTTTCATTCTATGTGTTTATGTATATTTGACTTCATTTAGGCAGTATTCTTTTGGTGCTAATAACTGAAACAGCCCTGGTGGTATTCTCATGCTCAGAACCACCAACTGGAGTCAATATAGCATTATTTGCAACCTTAGCAGACAAGATGTCCTTGAATATTATTGTATAGATACTCTCAGAAGAGGTGGAGGAGGTATTCCCAAAGACCAACATTTTGTAAGAATATAAACAATGGATCACATAGTGAACTTTCAATCTTATGTTGTATCTCTGAATTCAGTAGCAAATAAGGATTCCATATTCTTAGAAAGACAGATACCTATCCAGTCTACTTGCATGATTACTGATGTCTAAGCTTGCTCAGTGTGAGAAAGTATATAACAAAATAGAACGTGAGTACCATATTACAGCTCCAGCAGCTGCAACCTTTCGAAGCATGGATAAGCACTGCACCAATGTTCTTAAGTATTTCACATTGAGAGGAGCGTCTGACTTTATTACTGATTCCTAAAGCAGCATTAAACATAAATAAATAAATAAATAAATCAATCAAGCAACTTGAGCCAAAATAATGTTAACCCACGATGTACCGAGGACAGAGTAAGCCATACAAGGAACTCATCTGGTGTAGCACAAGAAAGAAAAATCGGGGTTTTGCGAGAGATGCTCTTTGAACCTTTCCGACCACGCCCACCATCACTTTCGCGCATGTCTAAGCTACTATCGTCATCTGGGCCATCAAACGAAAAACTGAAAATATGAAAACATAATCAAAAAGTAGTTAACAAACAAAAGTTGTCAATGTACTCCATTCATAAACAATGCCTTGATTGATTCCGATACAAACGACAAGAAATGTTTTTTTCTAGAATACGCAGTAGCCTGTGTATCATATATTTAAAGAAGGGGATGGCAAAGAAGACAGTATAACGTTAGCACGGCAGTCAGTGGCCAAACACCACGGAATAAAAGGATTATCATAGGAACATATTTCACTGAAAAAACTCAACAAGGATGTTGCACCTGTTTATATATGTGTGGCTATTCTGATAGATTCACTAAACGTGGATTGAAGTGATCCAAGGTAATAATTCATGAGTTCGACAAAAAAACTGAGGCACTTGACTGCGTGAACTGAAGTGATTCGAGGTGATAATTCATGATTTTGACCAACAAAATACTTTTGGGGCATTTTATGGCATAATGCATCAAAACTTTTGAGCACATGATGAACACTAAAATCTGACTTCATTATAATTTCATTATAAGATGAAAGGGTATCATTAGCCCAATTACAACTTAGTGATAGGGAGTTGAACATACCCGCCATCAACAGAACTAGTTTTAGTAATCCCATCTGCAGCGGCTGGTCCGCCTTGGTTTTCACCTTTAATTGACCTAGATCTCCTGGACAGAGGCTGCATGCTGTCTACTAAGCGGCCAGTGGCTGCAGAAGTTGACACTTCCTCATTATCAGCCATGCTTAAAGTCACCAGGCTGCAACATACACTTAGAAATGAACAGGTGTTGACCTATGACAGATATTTAATATGTAAAGTGTTGACACATATGGTATATATTACCAAAAGAACTAGCAAGAATCAAGAAGTCAAAATCAAAATAAGATTCTAGAGCACAACTAAGTGTAGTCCCCCACTCCCTGAAGGCCCGTCCTGTGTGTGATGGTTGTGTAATTTCGTAATTCCCACTCTGGCAATCGGCGATTCCCCACCCCCCCAAGACCAGATCTCATCCCCCATCTCCATTCGCTGATCTTCACCGGAGTTCCACCACCGCTGCAATCTGCATCCCTAATCCCCTGCCAGACTCTCCCTGGCCAAAACCATCCACCCCCCAGCCTTCCTCGTGACTAGGGCACAGGGTTGTAATTCACCTAGTCCCCTAGATCGTTTTCGTTTGTAGTTTTTGGAGATGGAGAAGGTGGCAGGAATTATGAAGAATATGTTTTTGTCGGAGGCGGAGAGCCAGGGAGTCAGGATCGGATGGACTGATGAGAAGAAGGTATGAGCGGTTGAGGTCAAGGCCTTGGGGAAACTTGTGTCTGAGAAGCCCGCATATGCAGATGGTTTAGCCCTGTCCCTAGGATGGATCTGGTGCTCGTTGAAGGGGATCCAGTGCAAGAGTGTAGGAGAGAATATCTACTTGTTGACAATCCTCCAGCCGTCTGGAAAGCGGAAAGTCCTCGATGAAGGCGGGTGGATGGTGGGCGACGATCTACTCATCATTAAGGAGTTTGATCATGAGAAAACACTGGCGGAGTACCAATTCACCTCTGTCCCAATCTGGGTGCATGTGATGAAGCTCCCTTTAGGACTGATGAACGGCTGAGAGAATTGCAAATCACATGGGGCCATATATGGGGGCTGACATCAATGAGGAAGGTAATGCAGTTGGTAATATCTATGTTTCAAGGTGAGAATTGAGGTAGCGAAGCCATTGATGCAGGGTACCACTACCCAGATTGGAGAGACAGGTAAAACACGTTGGTGTCTCCCAGAATTACGTTTCACTTGTGGCATCCTTGGGCATGATGATAAAATGTGTGAGATAAAGCTTGTGAACGAGGAGCAATAACAGTATGGCAGATGATTGAGGGCATACATGCAAAAGAGGCAGCAAGATACGGAAAAGCATGCTTGGTATGACTCCCGAGGTAACTGGCATAACAACAATTCCAAGGCACACAGTCTTTCATTGGGTAAGGAGGATACTGGGAAGCAAGGTCTCACCTTGGTTGGTAGTTCCTTGGGGAAGCCACAGTCGAGCGAGGAGGTCAATAGTCAGTTGAAATACCACAGGAGAAGGTGGTGCCAGCAAAGCAGAAGTCTCTGACTTTTGATGCAGCCACTGATCGGGCACACGCACTGAAAATAAAAGACAAGGAGACTGTACCTGGGCCTGGGATCGGTGATGCTAGTGGACTGGCCCAACATGGGAGTGCAGCGGACGGCCAGCCCAAACTGCATGTCGCTGGAGAAGTTGATAACCAACCTACTCTGGGTGTGCTTGCTATTTCAAGCGCGAAGGTGCAGGAGAAGCCAGTGGCTCCGTACGAAGGAAAAAAGTTTAAACGTGCAGCATAGTGGTGGACAAAAAGAGGCACTTGGAAAGGGACAGAAGAAGCAGAAGGTTGATGTCGAGATGGAGGCGGCTAATAACCAGATTGATATTGTGAAAGCAGGGCTGTCGGAACAGCTCTGCGGTACCCCATGAGACTAGGGATACAACTGTCTAGGTTTGGGGAATGGCCCGGCAGTTCATGGTCTTCTTGCTCTCTAGAAGGTGGACCACGACATCCTTTTTTTTGTCCGAGACAAAGTTGGATGAAGCTAGGATGGAAAAGTTTAGGTGGAAACTTGGTTTGCCTAACATGATTGTTGAAGACTGAGGGTAGAAATGGTGGTTTAGCTATGTTCTGGCGTCGAGGAATAAATGTCAGCCTGAGATGGAACTTGGAAGGGAAGGATGCATATTGATGTTGACGTGGAGGAAGAGGACCGTTTCAAGTGGACGCTAACAGGGATATATGGAGAACCACGGCATGATAAGAGAGAGGAAACGTGGAGGCACCACCAATATTAATTCCGTGTTGATGGTTATATCCGGGAGCGTTTAGACCGAGTTGTGGCATTGCCGTCTTGGCGGGCTTGTTTTCCTGGTTACAAGGTGTTGAATGGGTACGCGGAACACTCTGACCACAGACCAGTTATTGTGATACTTGATGGCTAACAGGGATATATGGAGAACCACGGCATGATAAGAGAGAGGAAACGTGGAGGCTGTTACAGATTCTACACCACCAATACTAATTCCGTGTTGATGGTTATATCCGGGAGCGTTTAGACCGAGTTATGGCATTGCCGTCTTGGCGGGCTTGTTTTCCTGGTTACAAGGTGTTGAATGGGTACGCGGAACACTCTGACCACAGACCAGTTATTGTGATACTTGATGGTGGTGTTCAGACCGGAAAAATAAATCATGGTCGACCGAATAAACATTTTGAAGCGTGCTGGTTGGAGGAAGAAGGCTGTGAAGATGTTGTTAAAAATGATTGGAAGTGGCAGGTTTAAGGGGTGAAGACGCGGTCATGGGTACGCTGCGGATGGTCTCATCCGAGCTGCATAGTTGGAGTAGAGAGGTCACTGGGGACCTCCAGAAGCGTATAAAAAAACTGAAAATGAACTTGAGGAGTGCACGAAGTGAGATATCACAGCTGCAGCAGTCAATAGAGAACAAGTACTAGGTATATACTTGAAAGCTAGAAGATCAGTGGGAGAGACATTGGAAACAGCGGGGACATGTTCTTTGGCTGCAGAACGGTGATCGTAACACTACGTATTTCCACTCGGTTGCACCGGAGAGGAAGAAACATAACACAACAACAAAGTTGACGATAGAGATATCACAGCTGCAGCAGTGAATAGAGAACAAGTACTAAGGTATAGACTTGAACAGCTAGAAGATCAGTGGGAGACACATTGGAAACAGCGGGCACATGTTCTTTGGCTGCAGAACGGTGATCGCAACACTACGTATTCGGTATTTCTACTCGGTTGCACCAGAGAGGAAGAAACATAACACAACAAAAAAGTTGACGAGGGGAGATGGTGTGGTGGTGAGAGGGGAGGAGGGCTTACAGGCCCTCGTAACCCCCATGGCGGATAAAAACCCGGCGCCAGACCGCCGGTGCTTGCGAACATTCAGCCCCGAGTCAAGTCGCAAATGAATGATCATCTTGTGGCTGAATATGCCAAGGAGGAAATCAAGGAGGCCCTGGACAGTATAGGGGATCTCAAAGTCCCGGGTGCGGATGGGATGCCAGCGATCTTCTTCAAGAAATTCTGGAGGACGGTTGGTGACATGGTGGTGCACGAGGTTCTAAATGTGTTGCAAGGTGCCAAACCCTAAAAGTATGAAGGATATACGCCCTATTAGCCTTTGCAACATTAATGACAAACTGGTAACCAAGGTATTGGCAATCCGCCTGAAGTGTGTTCTTGATGAGATCATCTCACCTAACCAGAGCGCCTTTTGTCCCAGGAAGGCTCATCTCAGATAACACCATCCTTGCATGTCTCATTTTATGAGGAGACGCAGGTCGGGAAAAAAGAGTTACATGGCAGTGAAATTGGACATGAGCAAAGCATATCACCGAGTGGAATGGTTTTTTCTTGAGGAGACAATGTTAAGATTGGGATTCTGTGTGTACAGTATGTGGAAAATGTGATGAAGTATGTCAAGGTCTGTCTCATATAGATTCAAGGTGAATGGTAAAATCGGTGACACAATTATAGCGGGAAGAGGCTTGAGACAAGGTGACCCTATTTCATCATATATTTTCCTACTATGTAGCGAGGGGTTTTCAGCTCTCTTACATGTTGTGGAGGAGAGGAATAAGATTGTGGTACCGTAAGATATGGACTGAATTGTGGAAGCTAGACTGCCCCGCTAAAAGTTCCCCACTTTCTGTGGAGACTTGGACACGACAGTCTACCTACGAGAATAAACATTGAGAGGAAGAAAGTGGATTGGGATACACGTTGTCCAATATGCAACACCCTCATCTAGCCTGGAATTCCTACACCACATCTGCAACTACCGTATAAACAGAAGATGCAAACGGTGGCAATGATTTGGTGCTAGTGGACAGAGCGGAACAAGGCCAACCATGGCGAGAGGCCCTTCTCAGCTGCTGAATTAGGTGCTGCGATTGGAAGAAATACATCAGAGTGGGCACAATTCTTCAGCAAGAAAGCTCCAAAACCACCTGAAGCTGCTGCACCATGGATAACCCCAAAAAGAGACTGGATAAAAATCAATCTTGAGGGAGCGTTCCATGCTGATACTAGCCAAGGAGGTTGGGGATGCGTTGCTCGTGATCACAATAACAATGTTATCTTTGCTGGTGCAGGATCCATATCCAATGCAGGGACAGCTCTTGAAACTGAAGCTAAAGCCCTTCTTGAGTCTATCAGAATTGGAATTGCCGAGGACCTGGGAATGGGGCGACCTGCTTTTGTTACAGACTGACAAGTCCTGCAACACGCGGTCAGCTCAACAGTGCATGGTTCAGCACCTCTTGGAGCTTGTTCAGAGAGATCAAATTTCGTTTGCGCTTGAACTTTACGGAAGCTAGTGTGCTGTTTGAAAGGAGGAACTGCAACTATCCTGGTCACGTCCTATCAACACAAGGGGCTGCTGAGCCAATTGGTTACAACTATGTCTGGCTAGATAATTTCCCAAGTGATGTAACCAAGGCCTTGTACGGCGATTCTGCTGTTGCTTGTTAATGGAATGTCAGTGTTCCATCTCAATATAAATGCATATGTAACAAAATGTGTGCAATTGCAAAATATAATTACAATAAATAAGATGGCTACAGAAAAGAAAAGAGAATAATCATGCCAAACTAAAAGGGTTCAAGGATATGGGATTTACCTGTATTCTCCAATGTTGTATAGGTGGCAATGCAGATCTTCCAAAATCTTGTAAAACAGTGCACCTCGCAGCTTCGTTAGATCAGAGCGAACTTCTTGGAGAGCACCTACCTTTAAAACTTTGTTAATGTATGAAAATACTACAGTCAAAGAAAGAATGTGTGCACGATTAAGTGCAGAATGTAATAATAAGGGCTACCAGTCCCACATGAGACAATAAATTTACCAACCAACCAATTGTACATCACAACATCAGTTCAGAAGGGGAAAAAAGGTAGCTCCCACTATCACATGGCATATTTATGTTATTTGACAAACCTAGTACATGGTGTAGACAATGTACAGCAGACATTGAGACTAACCGCTTGAAGGCCTTCCCGCTCTAGCATCAGCATTGATTGGACATGCAACTGCACTGCAGCATATAGTTGCTTCTCCGCCATCAAGTTTTCAATCCGAGCAGGAACCTGCATATTTAGTAAGTTAATAGGGAAATTAACTTATTGGTATTTGGGACAAAAAGCAAGCTATGCCAAAAAAAATATCATATGTAAAATCAATAAAGCTGCAAGAATTGCGATGTTTGGGACATAAAACAAGCTAATGTTATACGCTGTGTCAAACATTTTTCCACATGTGAAATCATCAATACTGGCAAGAATTATGATTTTACGTGATTTGTGCCAAGGAATACAAGTTTCCATCAATTCCTTTCTACACTTCAGCAAGATTTACGCTTCAGAATAAACTACACATGAAGAAGTGCAGGCCGGTCTCATCCAGCCGCTGATAGTGAGTGCAAGGAGAAACAAAACACCATGAAGATACAAGTTCACATAAATATAGAAAAATCCCCGGGATTTGTATACCGAGGACATAAAATATGTCACAGCGCATCAGCATTGCAAGATAGCCAAAAAGAGTTTCCACATTTTCAAACAAACTAGCTATCATGCACCTGCAATACAGCCTTTTCGTGAAATCTAACGCGATAGCTGAATTAGCCACCAATAGATGATAGAGAGTGATAAAGGTTGACAAGAAACAGATCCTCCAAAATTATCCTTGCAGATTATTAATTTTCTATAAGTATCTTCCTTGTACTCATTGTCTCCTAACAACTCTCTAATTTCGTTTCTTATACATGACAATTGTAGTTTTTCGCGCTCAAAGATGCTCGTGATTTTTTCTTCTATCATGGTGTGCATGTATGTTATCGAGACGTGAGTGTTAACATGGGTCTTCTTAACAATGTACCACTAGTGCCACAAAGGCCTTTGGTAGTCTTATTGGCGATACCAACCAACCTGGACTTTGATTCTTTCTTATTATTCTAACTAGAACGAGTAGAGCCGCTCGGAATGTGCTTTCTTGAAAGCAAAAAATTGATTCTTGCAACTTCAACACTTGCTTTCTCCTGACCCTCAATCCAAAAGGTTTGGCATAGGGTAATACATCTAAGAAATTATTCCATCTAACGTACTCCCCTCTGGATGTGGGAATAGCAACATGAACTAAATGTCCTGTCCAAGCCAAAGAACTGGTTCGATCCTTCCCAGTAAAAAGTGGCGTGTTCCGGTTTCGGCTTGAGGGAAGTGCCTGAAATCGAATATGCCTATTTTCGGCATCCCAGTTCTGCACTTTTTTATCAGAACCGGATCTGCCCTCTTTTGCTTTTCCTTTAAAATTAACATGAAATTCTACAGTGATCAACATGTCCAGGATGAGAATTCTCCTGTCCTTGGAATAAGCTGGATTTAATATATACTCCCTCTGTCCCACAATATAAGATGTTTTAAGCCATTTCCACATTCACATATATACACATCTATCCAGACGACCAGACATGTTTTAGTGTATATATCCACTCATTTTAATCCGAACCTAAACAACATGTGAAACATCCAAAACATCTTATATTATGGATAGGAGAGAATACTAGACTTTATATATCTTGTACACATGTTTTATAGTTTTTTTTTTGCAATCAACAATCTTCAAGATATGAAAAGTTGAAACATGTAAAAATATTAAGAAAATATATTTGTGACTAGTAACCCAGAAATCTACCAGTTCGCAAAGAATTGTCCTTCTAAGTCAGACAAATGGTAACGCCACGGTTACTATTATTACCTAACAAAAGTATGCGCGGACTAGGGTCATCAATTCAGTTCAGTGCACACTCATTTAAAAAACCACTTAAAACTGTAATTTTGTTCCATCACATAAATCTCTTTTTTTTATTGATCGTCGACATCTAGGTGCAACACAGGATTTACTTGTAGAACATGGACTATATATGTAGAACATATACTATATACGTACTGGATATGTACGCGAATACAGAACTGCATGTTCAAGACAATCCCATTACAGAACAATGCCACACTTTCATGTGAATATTAAAACTATGATCCGCAAATATACAACATCTTATTTTGAATGGTAGATATGTTAAGTTGTTTTCCAACAAAAATTACCCCCTCCGATCCACAAAGATTATGAGTTGAGCGTGTAAAACGTGCATAGGTAGCTGTTTTGGTATGACACTTAATCTGGATCGGAGGGAGTATATTTTTAGTGTTCTCAGAGGAAGAAATTGATTTCATTCTTGTTAGTAGGCTCCGGTAGAATCAGGGTGTACATTGGACAGCTGAACAAGCTTCACGGAGAAATACTTGTAAAAAGTGGGATTTGCTAAGATCCGTTTTCAGTTTAAAGCTGAGCAGTTTGTTCACAAATTTTTATATGGTTTTATCTGTAGCAACCAAAGAAAATACTCTCTAGCAGTTACTTCCAAGTTCTGTTTGACATTACATTGCCACCAAGTGTTACCTTGGCAACATCCTCAACTTGATCCAGCAGGGAGATCACGTGGCGCAGCGTGAGGGACCGGTACCACAGCTGGCCCAGGTGCTGATTCTTCCTCCCAAGGAGCGCTTTGGCCTCTGCCATCTCCCCCTTGAGCCCGGTGATGCTCTCGGCGGACTCGCTGAACAGCCGCAGGATCTGGGACCACATCACACAATGATGAACATAACATAAAGTGCAACATCAACTAGGCTCCAAAAATGGCGAAGATGAATACTACGCCACGGAGAAAAAATGTGCAGGCGGACGACGGACCTGGGAGTAGTTCTGTATGGCCTTGTTGAAACCATGATGGTACGCGTGAACGACCTCGTCGACAACGTCCTCGATGAGGTCGCTCTGCTCCTTGAGGAACTGGATCTCGCCGTCGCGATCTTTGGAGGTTAGGATGTGTACGACGTGCGGCAGCGAGTCGAAACGCGCCGCTGCCCACCCTTCGTCGATCCGCGACAGCCCTTCCTTCAGGTACTGCACGCACGCGGACCCCAAATTCAAATTCCATACCTTAATTCCATGCTAGGGATCGAGGAATGGTAAAGTATGGAAGGAGCGGGGCTTACGGATTTGTCGGCCGGAATAGGGAGGCCGTCGAAGATGCCCCGGCGGTGGCGGTTCATCGTGCCAACGGCAGGGCGCCACCCAGCTGCCGGAGAGGCGCTAGATCTGGAGCGGTTGCGCCGGGAAAAGGGATGTGGGAACCGGTGAAACGGACAGATCACCGATAATGAAGATGACTTCTCTTCTTTCTTCTTTTTTTAAAAGGACACGACTACCCAGTATACCTGGCCATCGGGCCGGCCCGGCACGGCACGGCACGCGCCGCCTGAGGCACGGCACGTTAGCGGCCCGGCACGTCAGGCCCGTTAGCCTAACGGGCCGTGCTCGGGCCGGCCCGCGTGCCTGCGCGCGGCCTCAGGCACGGCACGGCCGGCACGTTATGGGCCCGGCGGCCCGGCACGGCCCGGCCGGCACGGTTTTTTTAATTTAAGCTGTTTTTATCCTGTTTCATGTTTTTTTTCTCTTTTATGATGTTTTATATTGGTTTATGATGTTTTATGTTGTTTTATGATGTTTTATCTTTCTTATAGTAAAAAAACACAAGACATAGTTTGATATGATCATAATAATTTTATTTAGCTAGCAAGCCGCCTCATTAAAACCTTCCAGTCCCCTCGGGTACCCTGGTAAGAAAAGAGTGCGTCTGAAACTTGCTGCTCTCCTACTTAATTGTTCATATTACAGACCGAGTTCAAATTACAAAAATAGAAATAAAATTACAAAGAGGAAAAAACTATTCTTCTTCATTGTCCTGGATATGAAAGTTCTCCATCGCAGCCAATAACTCGGGGTCCTCCGGCATGTGTTGGGATCTCCGCTTCGCCCGCTCGCGATCTTTCACCGTCATTAAACTCTTCACCATTGAAGGGTGGAGACTTGCTCTTCTTGGCTCTAGTACTCTTCCACTTAGACTAAATGTTCCCTCCGACGATGTGGTTGATACGGGGACAGTTAACACATCTCGTGCAAGTATGGAAAGCACTGGATATGTACTTTTGTGTTCATACCACCATTGCAAGATGTTGAATTCTTCTTCTTCGTCGTCGGGAAGCACCTGGTCAGTGAGGTAAACACCCAACTCGCTGCGTCGAGGAGCAGTGGCGGTGCTTGAACTTGAGCTGGAGCTGCCGCTAAAGAGTTTGAAGATTGTTTTCTTCTTTCCGGGTTGTGTAGCTGCTGGAGGACGAGGCGGACGAACTGTCGCTGCATACTTATTCTCGTACTTCAAGTAAAGATCAGTGAGTTTGCCCTTAACATTGTATAGATAAGTTGCATAGTCTACCTCTAAGGTGGCTGTTAATAAAGAAAGAGCATATCCTAATCCCTCAAGTTTAGCCCTTGGGTCCAAAATGAATGCAAATGCATACAAATCAGGGATTTCTTTCCAATATTTTAAAAACTTTTCTTTCATTTTTTTAACAGCATCTCTTAAAATTTCATCATGTTCATACTCCTTCAAGTGATTAGAAATCAATACAATCTGATGCACTAGCAGAGGAGATGTGGGATAATAAACCCCTGATAAAATGTTAGTTGCATCGTAAAGGACTTCTAGAAACTCCATTATCATTTGTGCCATAACCCAGTCCTGATCCGTGATATAGATTGCTCCACCGCTATTTGAATTAACAAACATGGTAAATTGTTCTTTATCACGGATCAGATCTCTAATCATTATGTACGTGGAGTTCCATCTAATATCCATATCAACATTGTAGACATGATGTGCATTTGAAGCCGCCTCACACCACCGCTTATACTCAGCTAGCCGTGGATTAGAAATACTCAGATAAGTTATGCCACTTCTTATTTTCTCAATGGGTGCTTTCATTAGCTTTAAAGCACTTTTAGCAATAAGATTAATAATATGGCATGCACAACGTTGATGGAAAAGGTATGGTGCAGAATAAGCCGAAAGTTTGGGAATAAGCTCAGTCATTGCCCTAGCATTGTTTGAAGCATTATCTAAAGTTATTGCAAACACCTTAGACTCGAGGCCAAATTCTTCCACGACTTGCAAGATTTTGGCGGCTATGGCGGGACCAGTATGGCTAACATCAATTAATTCAAATCCAAGCAAAGCTTTTTTAAGTTCCCAAGTATTACTGTCCACATAATGAGCAACAACACTTAGATAATCTTGCTTAGCTCTACCACTCCAGATATCAGATGTTAATGAAACTGAAAATACACACTTTGTAAATTCATCTTTTAGATCATTAGCTAGTTCTTTAGCCAGTTTTTTCATATCCCTAGATGTAGTTTGCCTAGAAACAGGTTCATAGCGTGGATTGTGACAAGTTCTAATCCAATCAACAACAGCGGGATACGCCCCAAATCCAAGCGGTAAATCATGCGCAGCTATCACACCACATAGACCTCGACGAGATATGTCAGCATTATAGTTCCAGTTCATTACCTGCCCGTCGGGTTGGAAGGGAAGGTCGCCTTGTCTTCTCGCCATCTTGATGCGGGGTGCCCGATCTTCACGGAGGATCTGCTTGATGATCGAAACAACGCCACCTGAAGGGTACGAAGGAAACCCTCGATCCCAGCCAACAACGTTGTCGGGTAATGGAGAAGTAGTGCAACCTGACAAAACCGAAGCTAACTATTGCAATGCAACAACCAGCAACAAGTATTCGCCCAACCACACTCTCAGTTTTCCAATCCACACAACCACGCACGAAGTTGGAAGCACGAACTGGTCGCCGCCTCAACGGCTGCTGTTGTAAATCACAAAGTGAGTTTACCCTCTCACAAGGCAAGTTTACAAGAGCTAAGGAGGAAGTGAACTCTCAAACAATATTCTGGTTGCACTTAGCTAACCTATGCTGAAAACAGATTGCCAAAGAGTTCTGCTTGAAGTGGGGAAAGGGGTACTTATACTAGGAACAGCCCTCCTAGCTTAGGTGTGAAGCCAGCACGAAAATGAGGCTCAAATTCGTGGTAACTTGGGTGGATGGGAAGCAGAAGTGTGGAGCCTCGCGCAGCAATAAATGTCTTGACAGCTCAGCATTGGAAATCACATATCTTTTGACTTGGGTCTTCAAAAGGTGCACGGTTTCTTTTGCTGCAAAATAGATTTGATTTCCTGTCCAATGTGTCCCTCCAAACGTGTTACACACGTTCATGTTCATGTGTCATGGCCCAGCAAGATCAGCGACGAAAACTGGAGCTGCACTTGCGATGTATTTTTGACTGGAACAGCTTGCTGGATTCCATGGTGTAATCCTCCAACTCCTTCTCGTCCCACTGGGCCCATGGGGTGTAAGGTGAGGTCCTCAAGCAATGCACGCCGTTGATGAAGTCTTGTTCGTTGCACTTTTCTCCATAGGCTTGAATTATCTCCATAGGTAGAAACCTGAGTAAAAGCAACACACAAGATTTAGGCAGTATATAGTTCTCATTCATATCAATATTAGAATCAGCTAGAAGCGCATTCACCTCTTGTTGTATATGTTTAGCACGGCTCCTTGTCATGGGACCCAAGTATGTCTTCTTTGGAGAGGTTTCACCTTGTATTTTTGTAGCTTCATCTTGTGAACATGATGATGCATGAGATGAACCAGGGATGTCCTCATCATCCTCCCCCTCTTCAAAAGGAGTCGTCCTCGACTCTTGATCTTCTTGATGAATGCATGGAGACAAATCTGCTACGTTAAATGTTGGACTAACAGAATAGTCTTTAGGGAGGTCGATCTTGTAAGCATTATCATTTATCTTTGCCAACACTTTGAATGGTCCATCTCCACGAGGCAGGAGCTTTGATTTGCGTCGTTCAGGGAATCGATCTTTGCGTAAATGTATCCAAACCAGATCACCGGGCTCAAAAGTCACCTTCTTGCGGTTCTTGTTTGCCTTAGCGGCATAATACTTGGATTTCTTCTCAATCTCTTCTCTTGTCTTCTCATGAATTTTCTTCACATATGCAGCACGCTTGGAAGCATCCATGTTAATTCTCTCTTGTAAGGGAAGTGGCAGCAAGTCAATTGGGGCAAGTGGTTTGAATCCATAGACCACTTCAAATGGACACATGCTTGTGGTCGAGTGAATAGCTCTGTTATAGGCGAACTCCACATGCGGCAAACACTCTTCCCACTCCTTTAAGTTCTTCTTGATCATTGTCCGTAGCAAAGCTGAAAGTGTACGGTTCACCACTTCTGTTTGGCCATCAGTTTGTGGGTGGCATGTTGTTGAAAACAGCAGCTTGGTTCCTAGCTTTGCCCACAATGTCTTCCAAAAATAGCTCATGAACTTGACATCCCGGTCTGATACGATGGTCCTCGGCATGCCGTGCAAACGTACAACTTCCCTGAAAAACAAATCAGCAACATGTGAAGCATCGTCGTTCTTATGGCATGGAATGAAGTGTGCCATCTTTGAGAACCTATCTACAACAACAAAAACAGAATCCCTCCCCCTCTTTGTTCTAGGTAATCCCAAAACAAAATCCATGCTAATATCTTCCCATGGAGCATGCGGAACAGGTAGGGGAGTATATAAACCATATGGGTTCAGTTTAGACTTAGCTTTGTGACATGTGATGCATCGCTGCACAAATTTCTCAACGTCCTTCCTCATCTTTGGCCAATAGAAGTGATCAGCCAGCAGCTCATACGTCTTCTCACGTCCAAAGTGTCCCATTAATCCACCTGCATGTGATTCCTGCAACAACAAGGGTCGAACCGACGAATCTGGAACACACAATTTGTTAGTCCTGAAAAGAAAACCATCATGCACATGGTATTTTTCCCATCCTTTCCCATCTTTGCATTTTTCATATGGCTCCATAAAGACATGATCAGTACTATACAATTCTTTTAAACTCTCAAGTCCTGGTACTTTTACTTCCAATTGATTCAGTAGAACATGTCTACGAGACAAAGCATCAGCTACCATATTTTCTTTGCCTTTCTTGTACTTTACAACATATGGGAAAGTTTCAATGAATTCTACCCATTTAGCATGTCTTCTATTCAATTTAGCTTGTCCTTTCAAATGCTTCAAAGCCTCATGATCAGAATGTACAACAAATTCCTTAGGCCATAAATAGTGCTGCCATGTTTCAAGCGCTCTAACCAAAGCATATAGTTCTTTATCATACACAGAATAATTCAGTTGTGCACCACTTAGCTTTTCACTAAAATAAGCAATTGGTTTTCGTTCCTGCATTAATACACCTCCAATGCCTATCCCACTAGCATCACATTCGATTTCAAAAGTTTTAGTGAAATCAGGCAAAACCAGCAAAGGTGCTTCAGTTAATTGTCTCTTAAGTTCAATGAAAGCTTCTTCCTGTGGCGCACCCCACTTAAAAACAACTCCTTTTTTTGTCAATTCGTGCAAAGCTGCAGCAATGCTACTAAAATCTTTCACAAATCTCCTATAGAAACCAGCAAGGCCAAGAAAACTTCTCACCTGGCTTATATTGATAGGAGTTGGCCAATTCTTGATTGCTTCCACCTTAGAGTCATCAACTTCAATTCCCTGTCCTGAAACGACATAGCCAAGAAAAACAACCTTGTTTGTGCAAAACGAGCACTTCTCAATATTAGCATATAGTTTTTCTACTCTTAGCACATCCAAAACTTGTTTGATATGTTCTATATGTTCGTCTATGGATTTACTGTAGATTAAGATGTCATCAAAGTACACAACAACAAACTTTCCAATGTAAGCTCTCAAAACATGATTCATTAATCGCATGAAGGTACTGGGTGCATTGGTTAATCCAAAAGGCATGACTAACCACTCATACAAACCAAATTTTGTTTTGAAAGCTGTTTTCCATTCATCACCTTCTCTCATTCTAATCTGATGGTACCCACTTCTCAAATCAATTTTAGAGAACACAACAGAACCACTCAATTCATCTAACATATCATCTAACCTAGGAATAGGATGACGATACCTAACAGTTATATTATTGATGGCCCTACAATCAACACACATGCGCCAAGTACCATCCTTCTTAGGCACTAAAATTACAGGAACAGCACAAGGACTTAAACTTTCACGCACATAGCCTTTTCCTAAAAGCTCTCGTACTTGCCTTTGTATCTCCTTTGTTTCTTCAGGGTTGGCGCGGTAGGCGGGTCGATTGGGAAGTGATGCTCCTGGAATGAGGTCAATTTGATGTTCTATGCCACGCAATGGAGGTAGACCAGCGGGTATATCCTCCGGAAAGACATCTTTAAAATCCTGCAAGAGATCACGAACAGCTCTAGGAAGACAAGTTAAGTCATTAGCAAAAATCACGTCATCCTTGTACACGAGTACAACGACAACTTGATCTGGGTTTTGCCTCACGTCTCTCATTTCTGATTTTGTGGCTAACATGACTAAGTTCTCTCCCTCTCTTTTATTTTTACCTCTCATATTTGGCTTGTGGCACTCACTCGCTGTTTTGTGGATGTCTCTCGAATTCTTTTTCTCTCCCTCTTTCCCACTTACAAATTTTACTTCAGAAACTTTTTGTACATGCTCAGCCATGATTTGTTGTGGTGTCATTGGTCGAAGCACCAAATCTTTTCCTTTCCACTTGATGGTGTACTGGT
Source organism: Poa annua (assembly GCA_026929855.1). NCBI lineage: Eukaryota > Viridiplantae > Streptophyta > Magnoliopsida > Poales > Poaceae > Poa > Poa annua. The sequence goes on from CM049430.1 coordinate 45,424,363, forward strand.
TGGTTCTACCACAATGTTGAGCTGAAAGATCATATTGCCACGGCCTTCCCAACAGCAAGTGACACACTTTCATGGGCACAACGTCACACTCAACAGTGTCAATATAATCACCAATCTTGACTTGGACCTTCACCATATGTGTGATTTTCAGTTCACCACAATCACTCAACCATTGAACATGATATGGGTGGGGGTGTTGGAGCATTTTCAATCCAAGTTTCTCACACATGTCTATACTAGCAAGATTGTGGCAACTCCCACCATCAATAATAACCTTGCATACCTTGTCATGAACTTTAGCTCTTGTTTGGAACAGATTGTGCCGCTGTCCAATGTCATCCTCTTTAATCTGCACACTCAAAACTTTTGTGACAACAAGAGAGGTTCCTTCTTCAAAATCACAATACTTCTGTTCATTTTCTTGTGTAGCATCATCGTCCTCATCTTCTTCAAGTTCACTACAGGAATCATATTCTCCATTCTCCATGATCAGCATAGCACGCTTATTGGGGCATTCCTTCCTCATGTGACCACGACCACCACATGTAAAGCACTCAATTTTGCTGCTTTTCCCACTTGATCCCATTGAAGATGCGGCTGATGCAGCAGGTTTACTTCTCTCCTTTTGGGCTGATGTTTCACTCCTAATAGGGGCTGCACGCACATTGGAATGGCTACCACTACCAGAATTTTCCATTATACCTTTCCCAACATTGAATTGGGGTACAAACTTGCTCCCACTTGATGTAGCTCTAGCTGAAAATGGCATAGTCCTATTTGGCCTTGAGTCTTCTTGCAGTTGTCTTTCAGCCTTGGAAGCTAGATGCACCAACTCCACCACATTGCGATATGGCTGCAAATCAACAACTCGCTTCACATTTGAATTCAGCCCAAACAGAAACCTTGACATGGATTGCTCTTCATCTTCATGTATATTGGCTCTTATCATTGACTTCTCCATCTCCTTATGATACTCTTCAACGGTCATTTTTCCTTGCCTCAAATTCTGGAGCTTGTCAAAGATGTCACGCTTATAATGCTTTGGGATGAATCTGGCCCTCATTTCTCTTTTCATTTCAGCCCATGTAGCTACAGCAGGTTCTCCCTCTTCTTCTCGCTGGTTTTGAACTTGCTCCCACCAGATTAGAGCATAGTCTTCAAATTCAAGAGAGGCCATTGCTAATTTCTTCTGTTCGGAATAGTTGTGCATGCGAAAAATCTTGTCAACTTTTAATTCCCATGTGAGGTATGTTTCTGGATCAGATCCACCATCAAACTTAGGCATGGTAAATTTAAGTTTACCAAACCTCTCCTCCTCGTGCCGCAAACGACCATAGTTGCCTTGGCGACGAAATCTGCCATCTCGGTGCTGCTCATAATTATCTTCCTCAAATTCTTCTTCGCTGTCTTCATCGTGTAAATTGGCCCTCCGGTGGCCGCCTCCACGACCAGCAGCATATTCACCACGACCACGACCAGCAGCACCTACACCACGACCACGACCAGCAGCACCAACATTTCCTCTCCCGGGAGCTCCATGTACACTTGCATCTTCAGGACCTTGACGTAGCTCTCGCACAATATCAGCAACAAGATCAGCCCTCATTGCTTCAATATTTTGGGTGAGCTGCTCATTCACATTGCCCATAAGTTGTTGCAAATCTTGTGACAACTTGTCTTGCTTCTCTTCAATTGGGTCAAGACTGTTTTTGAACTCTCGACGGAGATGATCACGCAAGGCATTGAAGTGAAACCGGGTGATGGGTTCATTGAGATGCCCATTACCTTCAACCTCGTACGTGTCTCCGGTACCTGCCATGATTAGTTGTGCAAAGTTCTATACTACAGCACGGGATATGTGTGTGACATCTCGATCTCACCTTCACTTACCAACCGAAGCTCGTGTAACTTCCAAGTGAGAGCAGAACATGCTCAACTGTGGTGCCGGTGGTTGGTATAGAGAGAGATAATTAAGCGAATACAAGCCTAGGGTTGCACATGCAGGGGCTGTTTTGTGGAGCTTTGGGTGGGGGGGTATATATGTGGAAACAGCACACTAATCTGCAGTCTAGTTCTTGTTAAACCAAGTAATCATCCACACAAGATTCGAATGCCTTAGTTGCTGAATAGGATATAAGTGTAGAACAAGAACACTCAGCAATGAATCAGATTTGCTGCAACAGGAATTTTTGGATGATACACACTTGACTACTGTTTCAGCTCACACCACACAAACAAGGATTTCTCAAGATATAAGTGAAGATCAGTCCCAGATTTTCTCTTCTTTCTTTCTTTTTTTTTTTTTTTTTTTTTTTTTTTTTTTTTTTGTGTTTGACACACTTTTCAACAGGGGACTTGATCTGAACACACACTTGGTGGAACTTCACGAATTTTATTTTGCAAAGGAAGAACTCAACAACCAAAACAGGAGCTGAAACTTTGGCAGCAAACAACCACGAACAGATCTATTTTTTTTTTTTTTTTTTTGGACGGAAATGAACACAAATGGAGAACGCAGATGGGGAAAAACTCAGCAACTAAAACAAAAAAATCTAATGGACAAGAACCTGATAAAACTCACCAAACCAACAGATCTAAGACTGAAAAAGGCTATAGGTAAAGGGAAATATTTTTGTGGGGCTTTTTCTGGACTGTAGGAATGAAAACAACTAAAACTAAACTAGGGATACAAGATCCTACCGTGTCAACCGAGGCTCTGATACCAAGATGATGCGGGGTGCCCGATCTTCACGGAGGATCTGCTTGATGATCGAAACAACGCCACCTGAAGGGTACGAAGGAAACCCTCGATCCCAGCCAACAACGTTGTCGGGTAATGGAGAAGTAGTGCAACCTGACAAAACCGAAGCTAACTATTGCAATGCAACAACCAGCAACAAGTATTCGCCCAACCACACTCTCAGTTTTCCAATCCACACAACCACGCACGAAGTTGGAAGCACGAACTGGTCGCCGCCTCAACGGCTGCTGTTGTAAATCACAAAGTGAGTTTACCCTCTCACAAGGCAAGTTTACAAGAGCTAAGGAGGAAGTGAACTCTCAAACAATATTCTGGTTGCACTTAGCTAACCTATGCTGAAAACAGATTGCCAAAGAGTTCTGCTTGAAGTGGGGAAAGGGGTACTTATACTAGGAACAGCCCTCCTAGCTTAGGTGTGAAGCCAGCACGAAAATGAGGCTCAAATTCGTGGTAACTTGGGTGGATGGGAAGCAGAAGTGTGGAGCCTCGCGCAGCAATAAATGTCTTGACAGCTCAGCATTGGAAATCACATATCTTTTGACTTGGGTCTTCAAAAGGTGCACGGTTTCTTTTGCTGCAAAATAGATTTGATTTCCTGTCCAATGTGTCCCTCCAAACGTGTTACACACGTTCATGTTCATGTGTCATGGCCCAGCAAGATCAGCGACGAAAACTGGAGCTGCACTTGCGATGTATTTTTGACTGGAACAGCTTGCTGGATTCCATGGTGTAATCCTCCAACTCCTTCTCGTCCCACTGGGCCCATGGGGTGTAAGGTGAGGTCCTCAAGCAATGCACGCCGTTGATGAAGTCTTGTTCGTTGCACTTTTCTCCATAGGCTTGAATTATCTCCATAGGTAGAAACCTGAGTAAAAGCAACACACAAGATTTAGGCAGTATATAGTTCTCATTCATATCAATATTAGAATCAGCTAGAAGCGCATTCACCTCTTGTTGTATATGTTTAGCACGGCTCCTTGTCATGGGACCCAAGTATGTCTTCTTTGGAGAGGTTTCACCTTGTATTTTTGTAGCTTCATCTTGTGAACATGATGATGCATGAGATGAACCAGGGATGTCCTCATCACATCTCCTCGGCCTGCAACCTCCGGTGTGTCTTCACATGCCGCTCCAAGTGGCCGGTTCCCATGGAGGAGTTGCCGGTGAGGATCTTGTCGCAACCCGCCCACTTGCACACCGCGTCCCATTGCTTGGTGCCATCCTCGAGAATCGTTACACGATCCTCGAAATGGCCCTCCAACCACACCCAGGAGCTTCGCCTCCGCCTCTTCGTGCCGGTGGAGGTGCTTGAACTACCGCCATAACTACCACTAGAAGGTATCGAATGAGATGGTGGCTGAGTATAGGTGGGGGTGGGGTGGGGTGGGGTGGGGCTTATGATGTTGAAATCATCCACTTGAAGACCGAATTGGTCCATTGTGAAGTCGATCATCGGCTCGGGGTGATGCCCCCGGGGGTTTGGGTTGAACGGCGGGGGAGGGGGAGGGTCCATGGGATAAGAAGTGTGAGAATGTATGGTGAGAAGTGTGGGTTGAGTTGAGTGTGCTGAATGTAGGGATGTGAGGCCCTTTTTATAGCAAAAAATAGAGCTGTTTGAAGTTCAAATTTTGAAAAACGAATAAAAAACAATTTCCCGTGCCTAACGGGCCGTCACCGGGCTTAACGGGCCATCGTGCCGCGCGCGGCGTGCTGGTAGCGTGCCGGCACGGCACGCCAGGCACACGCCGGCCCGACAACGGCCCGGCGACCACGCTCCCCGCCGACGTCCCGCGTGCCGCCCGCGTGCCCGCGCCGCGCCGCCGCCCCCCGCTCCCCGCCGGCGTCCCGCGTGCCGCCCGCGTGCCCGCGCCGCGTCGCCACCCCCCGCTCCCCGCCGCCGGGCCGTGCCGTGCCGGGCGGGCCACGGGCCGGCACGAAAGCAACCGTGCCGTGCCGGGCCGGCCCGCGTGCCTTGCCTGCGAGTTGGGCACGGGCCCGTGGCGTGCCGGGCCGAGGCACGGCACGATAACAGACGGGCCGGGCCGTGCTCGTGCCGGGCCGCAAAATGCGTGCCTCGGACCGGCCCGACAAGCACGGCCCGTTTGGCCAGCTTTACTACCCAGTGGTCAGCCACTATTTGACCCTAAATAATGGTTAGTCCGACACGCTAAACGATAAAAGGAGAAGACCCTCGCTAAGAGCCGCGTCCGAACCAGGGTTGGGACACGCGAAGGCACCATTTTCCTCATAGCCGCCGACGGCGTGCTCCGCACCTCCTTCGTCTTAACCACCGACGGCGTGCTCCGCACCTCCTTCGTCCTACCCACCGACGGCGCGCCCCACGCCTCCTTCGTCCTACCCACCGACGGCGCGGCTGCGCTCTCTTCTTCCTTCCCTGGTCGTTCCTTAGCCCGCGCCCTCCGCCGAGTCTTCCCCTGGTCTGGCCTTCGCCGGCGCGGCCGTCGTCGTCTGCTCAGCTGTGGACTTTGGCTCCCTCTTCGCCTCCAGCGTGATCGCCGTCTCCCGCGCGGTCGTTCGTCACAGGCGCCCTCGCAGAGCCCGTCGTAATTCGTCGTCACCCTCGCACTCGCCATCGTCTCTGTACTGAATGTTCCCCTGCGTGGTCCTCGTCTCCATCGCTGGCGTCTTCTCCCCGCTCTCTCCCTGTCCCCTCCGTGCTCGCCGTCTCCTGCTCGCCTCCTTCCTCTGAGCCGCCGTGGGTCGCCCCTGCACAGCTCTACCATCTGTCGCCCGCACAACTCTGCCTTGCAACTTCCTGGAGATTACTTTTTGAAGCTCCTGGAGATTACTTCAGCAGTAAAAAAGAAGTCCTGGAGATTACTTTTTGAAGAACATCACTCTTGTTCTTCAAAAAAATGCAGTAAGAAAACATACCCTGATACATCTCCTTATTTTCTCAAAGTCATCTTTGAATGTGTATGTAAAAATCATCATTGTTCTCTGGTTCATAACACCACATGTTTTTAAAAAGTTGTAAATCAAATGATGTTAGTCATGTTTTGTTGATGTAACAAGGTCATCACTTGCAGCTGAAGTGTCTTCAGGTTACTTTATTTAGGCCCCATGATGTATCTTCAGTTAGCACAAAAGTATGTTTGCATCTGATGTATGTTATAGTTTTTATACATGGACAAAACATACATAAATGTGTGTACCCCCAGGACACAGTAGTAGTTACAGCTATTGTAGTCACAGAAAAATGATGTAATAAAGACCTTGTGAACAAGTTACATTTGAGGGAAAATTTGAAGTATTATAACTTCTCTGAATCAGTGGTGGTAGATAGTAGGGAATAAGGTGCAACATTCAGAGCAAGATGACAGTGAGGGGATGTCAGTGAGGGGAAATTAAAAAGAACTGATGCTTACATAATAGTTTTCATGCATCCAAAAGTACATACATCCAGGGTAAAAAACTTGATTCACAAGCACTATAGCTTGCTTGGAAACAAGTAAACTTGCAGGGTTGCCATAAAAGTATTACATTCAGGAACGAGTGCGGCGTAGCAAAAGATAGTAGTTACATTTTCGGTCGTTTTGAGAACCAAACTAGTCTAACAGTGCAGAGTGGAAACTAGTTCCCATAGCTAAAATTACAGATGGAAACTTCATTCGCGAAACGCCATCCTTGATGAGTATTGTCTGTCATGTGCATCTCGATTAGCAGTCTATAGGACTTGCAGTTGCTCGGTTACCTGAAATGTAATAAAAATGAAGGGGGAAACTATTAGCTGTTGGACATAATGCATATGATTATGACCATGTAAGCTTGCAAATTACAGTTAGTTCTATGTTAATAAGAAAGTAACTTGTTGTCTACTGTATAGGTTATGGTTTCAATTGTGAACCAGTGTAATATTGACTTGAATGAACCACCTGAAGAGTGTGAGTTTGAGTTGGAACCTCGTAACAATGAAAATGAAGGTGATGGTAGAACAAATGGAAATGTTGAGCAAATTCTTGTGGCAGATGTAGAAGCAGATGTAGAAGCGCCTATGGCTGAGCCTACATTAGTTGAAGACACTAATGACATAGGAGCTCCAACGGGGCAGACACAGTCGAGTGAAGACAATGGTAGTGAGAGTGAGGTACAATCTACATCAGAAACTATTCCTTGTTGAAGCCTCACATTGGAATGAAATTCGATTCATGGGAAGCTGCAAAAATACACTACAACAAGTATGCAAAGCAAGATGGCTTTTCAATGAAAATGAGTTCTTCTAGGAAATCTACCAGGGACAACCAAAAGGATAAATATTTGTTAGCGTCCATCAAATGTATCACCAAAATATGATGACTTACACTCAAGAAATTCACATCCGAAGCACATGGAAAAGTAGTAGAATTTACAGTGCAAGTAGTAGTAGGTACATCCATAAAAAAGGCAATGTAAATCCATGCAAGTAACAACAGTGCATATGGAATGTGCATGCAGATATTATCCAGGATACATTTGCTTAGCCCATGATGTAAAAGTGGATGTAAAATGTTAGTCATGTTTTGTAAAGTTAAGTGATGTAAGAATTACTTTGCTTAGCACATGATGTATCTTCAGGTTAGCCCCCCTGCAAGTAAGTACAAGGTACTATCTGATGTATGTACGAGCTTACAAGTTACAACTAAGACACATGACAAAGTAGATGTTCCATCTAGTATAGGCATAAAAATGCATTACTAACATTCAGAAACCAGTTACAGTGAGGCATAAAAATGCAGTACTAACATTCGGAACCAGCATTGGTAGACAGTAGGAAAAAAGGTGTAACCTTCTGAATCAGCAACCGTGAGGTAAAATTAGTTGCAAAACCGACACTTAGATCCAGTTCATACATCCAGATTGCTTCAAGTTACATCAAGATTTCAGCCTCAAAGGTTCATACATCCAGGGTAAAAGCTTGATTCACAAGCACTATAGATTGCTTGAAATAAATTACACATTCGGTAACAAGTGTGATGTAAAAGAAGAGTAGTTACATTCATTGGGAACACACAGGCAATTTAAGAACCAAGTGATAACAGTGTAGCGCTTAGCTAGTTCCATTGCTAAAACTATTGAAGGAAACTTCATTCACAATTGCCATCCTTGGTGAGTATTGTCTCTATGTGCATCTCGATTAGCAGTTCGTAGATCTTTCAGTTACTTGGTTACCTGAATGCATATGATGAACAGAAAAAATATTAGATGTTGGAAATAATATGATTATAACATGTAAGCTTGCAATTACTTTTAGTTAGTTTCAGGTTGATAATTCGCGACAACGACAACGAAGTAGTTTCTTTACTGCTCTACAGGTTATGAAATCCATGGTGCACCCGCGTGGTATCGACCTGAATGAACCTCCTGTAGAGGATGAGTTTGAACCTCCTAACACTGGACATGAATGTGATCGTACAACATCTGAAATATCTGAGCAAGTTGTTTTCGCAGATGTAGAAGCTCCTAGGGCTGAGCCTACATAAGTTGGAGATACTAATGACACAAGAGGTCCAACAGGCAGACACTATCGAGTGAAGGCAGCGGGAGTGAGGTGAGGTACAATCTACACCAGAATTTGTTCCTCTGCTACATGACAGAAAAAATGTACTATGACAAATGAGTCCTGATTTTTGGAAAATTGTAGACAACTACTCCTTGTTCCATGATATTGGAAACCTGAATGAACATGAGACAAAACAGCCATGAGATCACAGTTGTATGTAAAAAGGCTGTAACATTGTATCTTGTCACCTGAATGTATGTGGAAATACAATAAAATCATTGATGTTACTTTATGTTTCACATTGGTTTGCAACCAAAAATTAACTAGTTGGTGTGTAAACCATTGCAGGCTATGGATTCCCTTTTTAATCAAGGTGGAATTGATCTGAACGAAGCCCCTCAAGATGAATGGTTTGAAGCTCCTGGCAATGAACATGGAGATGATGGTTCAACGCCTCCAAATAGTGAGGTTGAAGTTACTTAAGGTGAGAAGGGGCCAACTGGAGCTGAAGCAACATCTCTAGCAGATACAAATGACACCGCAGCTCCGACAGGACAAACTATATCTCAAGTTGAACATGTCAACGATATTGCAGTACCCTATAGCTCGTGCAGATGGACAAAAAACCACACAAATGCAAAAAAGGACAAAAAAGTGTGAAATTACATCTGGTATACTGATTACATTCTGGTATACTAATTAAACCCTATGGTGCGCGAAAGTGTTCCGTCAATACTGATACAATAATTACATTCATGAACTACACTAATTACATTCATAAAGGACCACATAATATCCAGCAAAAAACACACACAAAAAGTTACATCATGGCTAACTATAGAAACATAAAAGGCAGGACAAAATGAGTGATTGTCGGGGAGCTGCCCCCCGGGTAGGGGCAGATCCCGGTAAATTATAATGGATAACAACAGTACTTGACCTTTGGCGAACAGCAAAGAGCACCCCTTGGTGTGCCGAAGGTACTATCCGGGCCTTCAGGGCAGTGAGGTGATCCTCAATGTCCCAGGCATCCGAGATGGGACCCTTCCCGGCACGCTTCTCTCGAGCGGCGGCAACAGCCTTGGTGGCGGCTTCGCGGGAGTGCTCGAACTCTCCTTTAAAAAGAAGAGCTGTCAAAACGACTAAGTCACAAGAAGAGGAACAGCAAATAAAGGAAATAACAGGAGAGGAGGGTAGTCGGATTACTCACTGTTGAGATTCCGGTTCAGCACGGTGAGCTCGGTGAGCCAAGCATCAGATCGAGACCGGAGAAGACCCAGCTCGGTCTCGGCGTTATCCGCCCGCGCCAGCGACTGGTCCAGGGTCTCCTTCTGCTTCTTGCTCGCATCGACGAAGCCCTTCTTCATCTCCGACATGGTAGCCTGGGCCTTGGCGAGCTCCCCGTTGAGGCGCGCAATCTCGGCTTGCGCGGTGCCAAGGGCGGCCTTCTGATCCACCGAGATCTGGCGCGCCGCGTCTCGTTCTTCCCGGAAGCGCTCCTCGGACTTCTTCGACTGACCGAGTTCAGCGAGAACCCGGTTGAAGATGTTGCGGCGTTGTTGGCTGCACTCCTGATAACACAACAAGGAAGGCAAAGTCAGTATGGAAAAAGAAGTAAAGAACCCGGTTGGGAGGATCTCGGGGACTCGGTGTACGAGTCCTCGTTTTTTCTCCAAGATTGGAACCTAGTGATCTGCTATTCGGTGGAATCTAGAGCACTAAGCACCAATCTCGGGGACTAGTGGTGATGGAGCAATTTTTTAAGCAACCTACCCGGTTAGGAGGATCTCGGGGACTCGGTGTACAAGTTCTGGATTTTTCTCTAAGATTGGAACCTAGTGGTCTCTGCTATTCGGTGGAATCTAGAGCACTAAGCACCAATCTCGGGGACTAGTGGTGTTGGAAAGAACAAGTGTGTTTTGGATAAAAGAAGAAAAATTTACCTCGCTTATTCGGGTGACGTCCAGCGCGGCCACCTGGAGAGCATGCAGAGCTTGAGCGCTGCGGCTCGGACCTGCAGCGTGCAAGTCCCCTGCAGTCTCGGAAGCATCGGCGGCAAGCCAGGCCTTGTTGAAATCATCAACAACCCGGATGCCGGAGCTGCCGGCAGCGCGGGTGGCAGCGAGGTCCCGAGATCCTGAAGATGCAAAGAAGCTGACCGTTGCTCGCAACATCCGCAAAGCGGCAGTAGGGATCTCGGCAGGAGGTGGTGGTAACGGTGAGAACTTACCCGGGCGCGGTACCAACTCCTGGGAAGAAGATGTCGGAGCAGCTGCGGGCGGAGCTGATGTTTTCTGCCCAGAAGTCTTGCCGCGGGACTTGGGAATTTGTTCTGCAGGCCCGGAGGAGGCGATAGGCCGTTTCGCCGGGATGGCCTTGGGCGCGGCTGGCCGAGAGGCCCCACTCGCCGCAGCTTGCCGACGAGGGCTAGCGATCTCTACCTCCAGTCCGGGAACCCGACGCGGGCTATCCGGAAGAACAATTCCTCCCGAGGTGGTCGTGGCCGGCAGCGTGACCTCGTCGATCGCCGGAGGTGCATCCGAGGTCGCGACGCTTGCCGCTGTGGCACCGGGGGCGGCGTCGCTTTCTCGTGTAGAAGGGCGAAGAGGGGAAGGAGAGGCCCGAGCCGGGCTAGGAGTCCGAGTTCCCGGAGGAGGAGGAACAGCAGGTGTCGGGAGCTCGAGCGCGTCACTGAAAGAAAATGTCTTAGTAAAAGATATGGAGAAAGCGAAGTCAAGAAACTTAAGGCAAGAAAGACGTACCCGGAATCCACAAGGGGAGGACCCCTCTGCCGGCGTCGAGGAGGCTTCTCGGTCGCCTTCTTGCTCGGTTTACCCTTCTTGGGGGGGTTGCCGGAGGCTTCAGCCCCCTCGGTGTCGGAAGCCGCGCGCTTCCGGCTCTCGGCACGTCTGGTCCCGGCTGACGGTTTCGGAACCACGGCTGGGGCCCAATTTAGAGGGAGAGCGTCAATAACGTCAAGGATCTCGCAATCAATCTCATCGTCATCCGAGGAAATGGAAACTGTCTCTGGGGTTGAAGGATTACCCGGGGCCTTAACGAATGGGATGGCGAGATGGTCCTCACCGTCGAGATCCTCTCTCGGCATCACGTCCGGTTTCGGGAAATCCGGGGCGTAGTTCCCGTTGACGTGGATGGCGTCTTCTTCGTGCTGACGCTCGAACAACTGCGCAAACAAGTTAGGTCGTGTCGGTGTCCAGGTGAGTGCATGTACGAAGGCATAGGCGTGAAAGACTGATATAAGCACCTGGTCAACCGGTCGTTTCCGGGATCCCCCTATGACCCCCCATTCGTAATCCTCCGCCATCTCCGTCCGAGCAATAGCTCGGGCACGACGGACGATCGCCGAGTGGCTTAGCCTATGGATACTGGTCCGAGTTGGGTCATAGTTCCCGGACATGTGGCACATCTTGTGCACTCGGTGTTGGAGGGGGCAGACCCGGCGAACAATAAAGCAGCGCAAGAGGTCATCCCCGGTCATATTCTGGGCGAGCACCTGCAGGACCTCATGCATGAGTCCGATCTCCTCGCTGTCGGGAAGATGCTTCCAGCGACCGAATTCGCGCGGAGGACCCATGACGAATTCCGGCAAATTAATGAAGTCCGGGGTCGAGGATCCCGGACCATCCCCCAAAGGCTCCCGGTTCTTTACGTAGAAGAAGCTGCGCTGCCATTTCCGGCAAGACTCTAATCCCTTGACGATGGGGAATCCGGAGTCCGCGCGAGGGATGACGGTGGCCGCTCCGCAATCGACCAAGTCCTTCACCTTCTGATCCGGATTGGGGATGGCTTGTCGGCGGAGGATAAAGTACTTGGCCCAGAGATCCACAAAGGGCCATATGCCAAGGTACGCCTCGGCGTAAGTGATGAAGACAGAAAGCATCATAATGGCGTTGGCGGGAAGGTGGTGAGGTTGCACGCTGTACGTGTTGAGGAAGTCGCGGAAGAAGGGGCTAGCCGGAAGCCCGAACCCGCGCTCAAAATGCGATAGGAATACCACATATTCCCCGGGTTGGGGTTCCGGCGCGATCTCCTCTCCCGGTAGACGGCTCTCGACTTCCGGAGGAATCCGGTGAGTCCGATACAGCCAATCAATATCCGACTGCGTTGTCTCGGATCCGTCCCAACACCCCCGGGCGCGCTCTTCACCCATCTCGGAGAAGTGCGCGGAAGTATTCGGGCTATTCTGCAGATGCAGCGGCGGTTAGTCGGAGTTAGTCTACCCGAAATAAGGATGTCGGGACATAAACTGCTGAAAGCTACCGAGTTCATGCGAAGCAAGATCTACCGTGGGTCAAATAATCAAAACTAAACGAAGGGAAATGGACTCGCGCTAGACTAAAGCAAGGCACGAATGCGGGTGACAAAGTTACGTCCTAATACCACGGTGGTTCTTCGCCGTGCGCATCGAGCGCGCCGCTCGGATGTGGTCACCGGCGGCGGCGCAACCACGCTCGAGCTAGGGCACGGCCGGAGTCCGGCAGTTATCCTACCGAAGAAATACGTCGGAGTAGAGAGGAAAAACTCACCGATGAGCAAGAAGGTCGACGGCGTGCGAGAAGGACGACGGGGCGCGAGCTCCGGCGAGACGACGTGCGGGCAACGAGCGCAGCGGCGGCGGCGAACTCGAGACGGTGGAGAAGAGGAGGCGCGAAGAAGAGAGGGAGACCGTTCCAGTCCCCTATTTATGGGGGGGATTCCGGAGCGGTTCCCATTTTTCCCGCCCACGATCTCCACGATCGTGGGTGGGATCTATTTTGTGCCACGGGACACGTGGCGTTATTCGGAGCGCTCGATCCGGCCGCACCGAGGGTCACAAGGCCCCAACGGTTCGGTTCCGGATCAGATGCGGCTACCTGGCGCGAGAACCCAAGCGACACCGTGCGTGCACAGAGGCACTCGAGTGCGCCTCTGCGCAGACGGGACGTGGAGTGGGCCCAGACTCAGTATCTCGGATTCATCGGGAAATCAACGGTCAAGATTTGCTGGGGTGGTGCTACTCGGTCGTAGGCTTCGCCTCCCGGTTGAGACCATCTCGGTGTGAGGATCTCGGAGAGAATTAATCTCGGCATGGAATAAAAGATGGATCTCGTGTGTTCTCGGAAGAAAGTTTGTTATTAAAGCTGATCCCGCACATCATCCGGGGTCGCTGTGCCGCACCAGCTTCGGGGACTAGTGTCGGGGAGCTGCCCCCCGGGTAGGGGCAGATCCCGGTAAATTATAATGGATAACAACAGTACTTGACCTTTGGCGAACAGCAAAGAGCACCCCTTGGCGTGCCGAAGGGGCAGCTGATCACTTGGGCGCGAGGAAAGGCCAAGGGGCCCCGTGGCAGCCGTAAGGGTCATGCCTTGCGGCTATAAATAGACCTCCCCGATCCTCGCATTTTGTGGTACGGGCAAGAGCGGATGGTTCCTCTAAGAACTAGCTTCTCGAAGATGTCTTTGCTGGCAGACTAAGACATCTTCGGGAGGCTAGGCCTAGAGTTGCTCATCCTGAGATAAGTTCGAACATCGTGCGGAAAGGATCCCGGACCTGGGAAACCGAGAAGGTTCCCGGGTGATGGTGTACTCGGCTTTACCGGATAGGTATCCGGATAAGCACTAACCGGAATGTACGTGTTGATCTTGGTCTTATGCAGAAGAGGCTCCCAGTGGCACGAGAGGAGGTAGCCGGCGAGAGTGCTCCCGGTAGGCCGTCAACGGTCTGGAGTACGCTTTCCCGTCTATAGCGGGGGGAAGTACCATCCCGCCTGACACGGAGGCATGGTCACCTCCCGCCTGACACGGGAGCGCGTCAGCCGGTACAATCGTCCTGCGACAAGACCTGACATGCCTAGCCCGGCAATCCGGAAAAGGCTATCCGGGATGGGCAAAGACATGTCTTGTCTCTGACAAGGGGACAATGATGGTGCAGGACGGCGCCTGCCGTCCTTAGCGAGATGATGACGCAGGGGCTACACCGGATAGCCCAGCGACTAGGTCGCACTAGCCGGTGACGACACCCCGGCTAGACCTGACCGGTGGGGCCGTGGCATTTTAGGGTTTCCGGCCCTCCCGGCCGGAACTCTATAAAAGGCGCCATAACTGCTCCTGAGAAGAGAGGACGAACTTCGGTGCCAAAGCAATAGTTGCATTTACTCAGAGCATTCACTCCTCTTCGCCTTGAGTTCATCTAGTTCATTGTACTACCTCCTTTGACAGATCTTGTAGCAAGTTGTAGTCCTTAAACCACCAGTATATAGAGAAGAAAGGCAGGAGTAGGGGTGTTACCTCCTCACGAGGGCCCTGAACCTGGGTATATCGCGTGTGTGCTTGGTGTCTTCGTACCTTTATTCGTGTTTATTAGATCTTCCCCGTTGCACTTTGTTCTTGTTTCGTGTTCTTGGGAGATCTCGGTTCTACCGAGATCCTCCCCGTGTGAGTTCTTAAACTCGCTATCCCTCCCCGGATCCACCAACGTCCATAGGCCCCACAAATTAGCCATCCTATGGCATCTGCCGTGACACCACCACGACAGTGATGCCTGTTACATCGTGCCATGTTACATCACAAACCTAAGTGCCACTATCTATCATGCATCACACACATTGGTTCCTACATATTCATAAACTACACCACATCAAGTTCCTGCTTCAGGAAACAGCGGCGAACAGAGGCAGAACTCAAGCAATTCCTGTGACATTCCGAGAAGTGCATGTACAATTGATTTCGCCAACCACAGTACTAAAAATAAGAAACCAACTAACATGTCGGTAGCAGCAAAGGAGCATCTCACATTGGAATCAATCAGAAATCACATTTATCTATCGGATGGAATAGAAGCAAACACAAGTACTGATGGGCTGCAGACATCCTAAGTTGAAGAACTAACAGAGAATAGACAATGCATTATCCCCCCAGAAAAATACATCCCTAATTAGCCAGTGCATCACTACGAACAACTCTACAAACACACATAGCAAAAAATGATAAATCCCTTCGTCGATTAGTACAGAGAGGCATCGTGCAGCACAAAAACACACAACAAAGCTCAAAACCCAACTAAAAATTGACCTAGCTCGTTAAGGAAATCGAGTTTACTGACTTTAATCCTAGCATATTCAGAAGTGGAAACTGGAGGAATCGAGGCAAGGATACCAGATGTAATTCCGTGCAGGATTGTCCTCCCCTCCAACCGCCCCGTCACCTACACCTTCATGTCGAATTAACGCCGCAACAATCAGGTAGACTACAAGGGCCTAGATGGTGATTCGTAACAACTAGAAAAAATCGAGCTAAAAGGGACGGCTAATCACTTCAAATCCACGTCGATTTACCAGTGGAAATGGAGAAGGGAGGAGAGATCGATGCGGACCTGCGATTTGTAACTCTGTCAGAGGATTAACCTCTCCACTACACCTTGCCACCATAGTGTTGCAGCGGCGGCGGGCGGAGACGATGCGAGGGTCGGGGAATAGACGCCGCGATGGTGGAGGCGGAGGGCGAGAGGATACGGCGGAGGCGGAGAGAGATTTGTGAGCCAAGCGATTCGCCGTCAGACCGAGCGCCTGCGCGAGTCGCCGTCCGATCGAGATCCAGCAGCGCGTAAGGTGAGCGCGCGGTAAGACGCGGGAGTGGTCAGCCAAGAGATAGATTTTGCCTTTTTAAAAATGGAATTCCCCATTCCATTAACCAAACAACTAAACAAGATCGCTGCAAAACAAGAAAATGGCCAAAGGTAGGAAACTAGGGCTGTAAGTGGTCAGGGGCACACGTAGCCGCCAGCCCAATCCCACTTAACTCGCTAAGTGAACACCCACGGGCACCGATAATATCATAGTGGACACTTACGGCACGCTCGCTACCGCCACGGTCGCGTCGCTCGATGGTCTCAAGGAGATGGTGATATATGGCTTCCTGCCGCTCCATCACATGCTGCATCAACCCCTCGAAAATACGCATCTCCTTGCCCCGTGGTCGAAGCTTGACCCGCCCTGCCGCTTTCGCTTCTCGTTGTCGGTTGTCTTTTCCGTGTCTGAGAAGCTTGCGGCAGGAGCAGGGGCGTTCGAGACAGACTAGAAGAAAAAGACCGCGCGTTGTCGCGTCCGTACTAATATGAGCAACGATAGACAGAAAATACTTTGAGTAAAACATACTTATAAAACAATATTAATGATGAAAAATAGTATAACTCGATCACTACATGAAAGTAGAGAAGGAACATAATTATTTAGTTGTAATGTCATGAAATTTAAATTGTGTACATAGTTCTATAATGATTTGATCAAATTTCTGATAACTTAGAGACATGAACATTGTAAACACAAAGAGTTAGATTAGGCATCGAGAAATGGTCATTGATTTTAATATAATGAAATTAAGTATATTTTCCGACATAAATTATCCAAAAATCAATAATAGTTGGCATAATTATGTCCTAACATATTTAAATAAATTTCATCGAATACGGTCGATAATATATAAAAACATAGCAATATTTCACCAATAAATACTAAATAATTCACAAAAATATAGAGCAAGCTAAGAGATTAAACTGTTTACATGCAATATTAATATGTGCATTAGATCTAGATTGTATAAAATAAATTATAAAAAAATAAATTATATGAATACCACCAACCATTATATATTGAGCTGTAGAAATACACTTTTTTTGACATATAGTTTGATCGCACGTAGCATGCAAGTTACAAATGAACTTGAGGGGCGGCATTAGTATTGGAGAGTCGACCACTACTAATAGCAACGGTGATAGCGGTGGGCGGTGCAGGAGGCGACATTGGTGTTCGCATGCAACTACTGTGAGGATCGTAGAAGTCAGCTCAATGACGTGTTTTTGATACAATACAACCCGAGAGAGGCGGAGGGAGAGAAATGGTGTCACGTGGCATCAGGGATAAGGTGTCATGTAGTCCCAAGTGCTTGACAAAGCTAGAGTTGTGTTTGGAGAGAAGGCAAACTTTGCGTAGAGGTGTGTGCGGAGAGAAAGGCAAACTTTACGTAGGGACGGTTATTTTCGGTACAATACGACTCGAGGGAGGCGGAGGAAGAGAAACAGTGTCGTGTGGGACAAGCGTGGCGCTATGGTGGACGCTAGGCAGAGATAAGAGAGAGGGTTATCGGATATCTTTCTAGTAGCTCGGAAGACATGTCGTTTTAAATAAATCGAAACGATATGTTTAGCTTTCAATTTTCTGAATTAAAACATACCACTATGTTTAGCTTACAAACTCTAGATTTTTTTTTGTATTTTTGTCTACACAGAAGACTAATTTGCAGGGGTTAAGATAGGAATCCCTTCTTATTTTATAAAAACAATAGTAAATAAGTAGAAACATATGTATATATAATATATAATATCTTTTAATCTTAATTTAAAATTGTGAACTACAACTAAATATAAAGTGAAATATGAGTGGGTCCACCATGACGGGGACATGTGGGAGAAGGAGAAGCCTCTGTTCCTAGGGACCTTAGTATTCTTAGGGATGGGCTGGGACGGTAATGTGCAGTGGGCGGTCGTGGTGGTTGCGTCAGAGGTAACGGCATGCACGGTCGATGGTGTGACGGCAACCATGGGTGTTTGCGGGTCGCCGGAGTGGTGTACGGTGCACGGAACGGGCGCCTATGAGTCGCCTACTCCGGACGTGTTTCGGTCGGTGGCCGTCGTGAGCGTGTCAAACGTCCGAGGGTCGGACGTCGGGAGCCGTGCAAAGAGATCATGCAGGAAGTAGGACGTCGTGAGTGAAAGGATATAGTCCGTTAATCTTGTTTTGATGTTTGACTATAATTCTTGAAAGTATTTAACATACCGTTAAGTGTCTACAGGAAATATGGTTATATAAAGTGAAATGATATTAGCGTGCAAAATAGAATTGTCGAAGGACGAGAAGGGAAAAGTGTCGTAGAGGAAGCCACCCAGCAGCCGGCTGATGTCTACGCACGCTTCTATTCTCGTAGATAGTGTTGGACCTATAAGAGCAGAGGTTTGTAAAACATCAGCAAGTTTCCCTTAAGTAAATACTCAAGGTATATCGAACTCAAAAAGGTAGAGGTCAAAGATATCCCTCTCAAGCAACCCTACAATTATGATACAAGGAGATACAAGGAGTCTCTTATGTCTCCAACACACCCAATACACTTGTCAGATGTATAGGTGCACTAGTTATGCGAAAAGATTGTGCAATATAAGTAATATGGATGATTATAACTAGTAATTGCAATCTGAAATAGAAATGGAACAAGCAAACATGTAGCAGAACAGGTTGTAACGGTGTTTCAATGCTTAGAAACAAGGCCTAGGGATCTGATGACCCACAAGTATAGGGGGTGTATCGTAGTACTTTCGATAAATAAGAGTGTCAAACCCAACGAGGAGCAGAAGGTGTTGACAACCGGTTTTGATGAGGATTTCACTGTAAACACTAGCAGACAAGTTTTCAGTAGACTTTGATATGACAGATAAAAAAAGTGCGAGTAAATAGAGCACGGCAATTATAATTGCAGAGAGTGGCCCAATCCTTTTGAGAGCAAAGGACAAGCCGGTTTGTTTACTTATGATGACCAAATGTTCTTGAGTACACACAGGAATTCTGTCTAGTGCTTTGGATGATTAATATTTAGTGTTTGGATAAGTGTCGTGTGGGTAAACCTATGCTAATGCAGCGCCCTTCCTAGGACTAATACATACTTATGATTATACCCCTTGCAAGCATCCGCAAATATAAGAAAGTAATTAAGATAAATCTAACCATAACTTTAAACTCTGAGATCCTGTTATGCCTCATGCATTGGAATATCAACGGGGTTTAGGTTTCTATCACTCCGGTAACCCCACAATTAATAACCGAGAACACGATGCATTCCCCTAGGCCCATAAAGGTGAAGTGTCATGTAGTCGACGTTCACATGACACCACTAGAAGAATGGCAGCACAACTTAAATATCAAAACATTAAATATTACTCAACATAGTTCACTACTAACATCTAAACTTCTCCCATGTCCTCAAGAACTCAATGAATCACATGACACCACTAGAAGAATGGCAGCACAACTTAAATATCAAAACATTAAATATTACTCAACATAGTTCACTACTAACATCTAAACTTCTCCCATGTCCTCAAGAACTCAATGAACTACTCACAACACATCATATGGTACATGATCAGAGATGATATAATGATGGATAACAATCTGAACATAAACCCTAATTCAACGGTTTCACTCAATAGCATCAATAACAAGAGTAATCAACACCGGGAGAGTTTCCCCTATCAAATACACAAGGTTTAGCCCTAGATGTTACAGCGGGAACAGAGTGAACCGATGGAGATGACGACGTCGACGGTGGATATGGTGGTGTTGGCGATGATGATGGAGTGCAGCTCGATGATGGTGACGATGGCGACGATTTCCCCCCTCAGGGAGGGGATTTCCCCGGCGGCAACGCAGCCTGCTGGAGAGCTTTTCTCTCTCTGTCTTCTCCGCCTCATGGTGGCGGCGAAGAGGAATTGTGGACACCGTACGGGTCTTAGGTTTTTGGGGGGATGAAGTATGCGAAAAGGCACGGTCAGAGGTGGGCTAGGACGGCCCCACCTGGTGCTCGCGCGGCAGGCAAAGGAGCCGTGCCTGGGCATGGTGTGGGCCCCCTGGGCCCCACCTCAGGCTCCCCTTTGGGCCTCCTTCGTGATCTGGTGAGAAAATAATTCCAGGTGTTTCGTTTGATCTTCTGAGCTTCGCCAATACTGTATCTCGATGACACTTTTTCCAGCAGAATTCAGACTTCGGAGTTCCATCCTCCAATGATCAACAATCATGCAAAATAGATGAAATAACATAAGTATCATCTCCAAATACGAAATATATCAATGAATAACAGTAAATTATGATATAAAATAGTGATGCAAAATGGACGTATCAACTCCCCCCAAGCTTAGACCTCGCTTGTCCCCGAGCGAAAGCTGAACTCGGTAAACATGACCACAGGTTTATGGAGTGAAGTATCGATATAAAATATACGGATAAGAAGCATCACATGCAAAAAATGCACAAGTCATC
Source organism: Poa annua (assembly GCA_026929855.1). Classification (NCBI taxonomy): domain Eukaryota; kingdom Viridiplantae; phylum Streptophyta; class Magnoliopsida; order Poales; family Poaceae; genus Poa; species Poa annua. Next base: position 45,444,706 of record CM049430.1, read on the forward strand.
TTAGATATCAACTCCGTTCATATAAATCAACTTTTAACAAGTAGAGGAGAATCACAATAAGGTATATAAAGAAAAACTTAGTTGGTGTTGGCAAACTTAGTTTTTGGTCAGAGAACAATGAACATATTGAGCTTAGTTTATAAAACAGCCATCTTTATTAGTTGATAACTCCAAAAATCAAATTCATTAGATGCCAACAATGTGCTAAGCAAGAAAGAATAAAAGACATGATCAACAATACTAATGTATAAATGGTTGAATTGAAGGGGTTCCGGTGCAGAAAACAATAATTTTTATAGCGTAAGAACGCCCTAACTAGACAGGATCTATCTATCTAGTACATGCGATAACGGTGGCGGAACGGGTCACATTACCTCTATGTAGACCGATAGCGGGGATTACGCTCCCGCACAAGCGTTGCCGATGAAGTCGTGCGTAGCCGACCTCAAGGTTGCAGAGAACTTGGCGCGACGAAGTAGACGAGGACGCGCCGATGTCGACGATGACCTGCGTCAACGGGCGTCGGGCGGAAGGTGGCGTGGCGCCGGCGGCTGTGAGGGGGTGCACCGGCGGCAGGGGCAGCGACAGGGCTGCTGGGTGGGCGAGACGACGTCGCCCAAGCTCCTCAAATGTGGCGCCTTCGAGCAATCACAAGCATACAGAGCTTAACAACAACACCCGGTCACTCAGTTCTAGCTGAGATCGCAGGGGTAGAACTTTTCTAAAATCCCAGGTGTCGTTAAGACCTTAAGCTTGTTACGCTACGGTTCGAGAACACTCCAGACATGGTCGAGACCCTTCGCTCGCCAATGACCGCCAGGGATACCTGGATGCATATGACGGTCCCTGTGCATTCTACGAATATCGTCGTTGAACCATAAACATGATATTCATTCACTTTGTTTCTACGATACTACCTTGTCCAAAATATGATTGCAGACATCCGATGCCCTGTTGTATCTCGTTACCGACAAAGGTTATTAACTCGTCTGTGATATTACATCTCCATGACCTAGTCATAAGCTACGCAGCTATATAGATGCAATGTCACCGAGTGGGCCCAGAGTATCTTTCCATTACAAGAATGAACAAATCTCGCTCATGTTATATAACCAAGATACTCTTTCAGGATACCCAAGATGGACACCGTTATTGTCATGCTATATAAGACACAACGTTTGATGCTCTCAAAGTAACTCTACGAAGTAGCAATAAGTACGGTCTCACGGTCTAAGGAATAAGCTATCATATTACTTATCTATTGCAATTGACAAACATCGTAATACGATCTTATTGCAATACTTTGCGTATGTCCATCACCTTATTCTACTAATAAGATGACCACATTGTCAACCGACGTCATTGTCCTAGATCAGGAATCTCGATCAACTGTTGCCCAACAGACTAGTTTATATAGATGCTCACTAGGGACTCCGGTTGTCTATGTATCACACGTGTATTAATAATTCCGATTAATACAGTTATAGCATAATACAAAGACATATTATAAACTTAAGAGATAATGCGATAAATACTACTTATATATTTAACTTTAGGGCATATCTGCTTCAGTCTCCCACTTGCACTAGAGTACAAATAAACCAGCTGCATTTTACTTCATCAAAAACCCTTATCAAATAAGCGTTATATGACAATTCTTGCTTGTGGAAGAGTGTTACTCTGACAATCTGTACAATACACAATTGTGCGTTCTTTTGCGATTCATTGCTATCAACTTGTTTGATATCATCATGTTATCCAATAACATATATTCAAATACCATAACTAAGTGAGACTTCTGTTTCACAGCGCTTACTCTGATTCTGTTAACCAGAAAATTGCTTTGCAAACACACTCAGTCATAGAGAATCTACTTCCAGTAAATTCCAAATTTACTTTCCCAACCGTTCTTCTTCTAAGAACATCGGTCATATTTCATCGAGCACATAATATGGTTCCTGTACGATGTCTAATATCACATAATAGACCAACATGTCATACAACCACTATTACCGTGTATCATTACTTTTAATGATTAATTGGATTTCCAAGGACCATCCTTTGGTTTTAATCTATTCTGACTCCTCAGATATAATCCAAAACAACTCGACTATCTATTTAAAATTCCCCTTCTATTCCCAATAGACACTAACTTTAAATATTTCGCAACGTCATCTATCTCATTAATTCTACTGGTACAATTCACAATGTGTCATTTACACAAGATGAATTCGGCTCCCACTAAATTATGTCTCCACATATTTGAGAACACGAGCTCTCACTCAAAATATGTCATCTACACATATGAGGGTCTAAGCTCCCACTCAAAAATATGTCCTTTACATTTTATACCCGAGTAAACTAACCTTGACTCCCACTTAAATTCATAATTTATTTCGACATTTTGGTAAAACCAAAAAACATTGATCTCTTTATCAATTCGAACTTAACATGAACTGCAGTATTCTATTAATACAAATCTCACAGACTTTAAGCATGTCTACATTTATGTAGTCAACAAATTTGATTTTGTCCAAGATACATTTCTTGACAAAATATGCTTTCACGTCTTTCTTATAGTGACATTTCTCATATAACACTTTATATGATGATTAAGCAATCTTATTCCTTCAAAAAGAATTATAGTAACAGTTACTGTTTTAATCCTTTTAAATGTAACATGGATTTTCAGGCTCAAAAGCCTTTGTTCGTATTCTGATATTTTCTCAACTTTCTTTGTATTCATAAAGTGTATCTTGATCTGCCAACAAAATCCGAAATATTCAATACTAAACTGTGACCTGACAACAAATATTAATATAATAACACCTTATTTGGAAGCTTCTTTCATGAAAATACTATGATCTTAACGAATAGGATTGCAAGCAGAAAACAATTTTCAAGTCTCCTTCACTCTTATCATTAAATTTTCATTTGTAGACATATAGCTTTTGGAACAAATTCCAATATTCTACTTTTACGAATATAGGTCTGACACCTTATTTCAAGCTTCTAATTCCATTCCATAGACCATAATTTGAAAATCATATTTTCTCGGAATTACACAGACAACAATACAAGTTTTGTTTTTGTTGGATTCTGGAATATACACTCAACTAATGTGAGCGATTTACAAAGAACAATTCGTGTATATTTTGAATTATCATATAATTATCTATACATTGACACTATTGTCAATCACACGAAACACTGTTGAAAAACATCTATTTTTTAAAATGGACATCGACTATAATGTTTCGAACATATTAGGAGATTCTACGATAGATTCTGAAAGACCACACTTTATCCAAAATAGAGTATGATTATAATATATCACTATATCTTGATATTATAATTTTGTGAAACGATTTTTCACAAGTCTTTTGTATTGAAATCATAATTCAAAAATATTGTCCTTTGATCAAATCTTGTGAATACAATATTCACTAATCTTTCTTCTGAAAAACCCCATTTGATCTTTTATCAAATTATTTTCAGATTCATGATTTATTATGCAAATACACTTGTTCACTAATAATCATTGAAGAATTCGAACTGATGAACTTTACCACTTATTTAATTTAATAATCATCTAGTATGACTTTCAATTAATTTCCTTGCATATTGACACTTCAATATCCAATCCTTACTTTAATCAATTCGGCACATGTAACTTTTTAACAGATCAAAGTATTCATTATGTCTTACATTGCTCATATGATCAAATTTGGTGGTGTTTGTTCTTGCAGCAAAATCATACAATTCTTGGACACATTATTTTATCATTCCCTCTATCATAAATGTATATCATACGCATAATGTAATTGAGATGTGATACAAATTACTCATAATATAAAACAACAACTTTGTTTCATAACATAAAACAATTGATTTGTTCTATTACATATATGAATAACTATGTCTTGTAACATTCAAGACACCAAACTAGATCACACTCTCACTATTACAAAAAGTCTTATAAAAAACTATTGATGATAACTAATATGATATCTTGAGGACGTGAGCACTACTGGCCATCAACTTCCTTGCTTGCCATCACTTGTGCATTGTCACTTCACCCATCGCCGCATACTTGTGATAATCAGGGCATGTTTCATAAACAGAATAAGTATCAAATACTATTCATCAAGTATGAGAAGAATACATTTATATCTTCGTATATCAAATAAACCCGTAGCGTCGAAGAGCTCTCCTTCGATGGAATCAACTTTTAGAGATTTGAACTTGTTCACGAACGTGAAGAAGCTCATCGTCTCTCTCTTTATAACATATTCATGCACATGCTATTCATAGCTAGGAGGTAGAGATATAAGTGCAGTATCTATTGCACCAGAGTCCGCTATCGTAGATATTCGTAACTTTGAAGTAGATGTCATACAACCTCTTCAAATGAGTCTCCAGACAGGTATACTCCTCCATGTGAATGGTCCGGAGCTTTCTAAGTTGTCTGAATTGCTCAAGCCTCAATTCATGTTTGAAGTGTTCTTTGATCGCATCAATCATGACATATGGTTCCATGTGTTGAAACAACTTTCAACTCTGGTGATCGGCATACGGTCATGACAGACTCCACTTCTATGAAAATACCACAACGCTTATGGAACTCATCATCTTCCTCCTCGCTAGCAGAATCATCTGGTCTATCTCCTAACTATTGTTCTAGGACATATAGGATGTTGTTGTGTTGGAGAATGTTTCTAAAACCATTCTACCATCTGATGAAGTTGGACCCGTCGGCTTCTAAGGTAGAATACAAACTCTTAAGGAAGTAACCGAAGTATAGTTCCGTCTACAGATATGATCGCAAAAGAGGTAAGGTAAAGTTTATAACATATGTGAGTTTTAGTTTATCATCATATTATCAAACACACTCCAATAAAATTATTATCCCTAAAATAATAATGGCGATTACACGACCCACATCCACTATGCCACCCCCGATCGTCACGGCCGACGGCACAGCTTCAAAGGTGGACATAAAATGTCGATCATAACTACTCTGTGACTCATGCTTGATCTTTTGATCTTCCCGTGTTCCGAGGTCATATCTGCATATGCTAGGCTCGCCAATCAAACCTCGAAGACCCTACGCGTGCAACATGGCTTACACCCACTGTATGCGAACGACGATATGTCTGACACCCGATCGTCACGGCCGACCTCATAACAAAGAACTTTCTTGGTGGTGCGCAACGAGGGAGAACACACTTTTTGGTATTTGTTAGGGATCATCCTATTTAAGATGCTACCGTTGTATATCTCACATATAAGCAATCAACATGATGCACACACAACAACACAATATCAACATAAAGTAATGAAGTGCGATGTGACATGGTCGATGCGCCTGGACCTCCATGGCGCCATGTGCCTGGCCCCGGACGCCCCGGCATGGCTCCGAGTCTACGGTGCCCTCTATTGCCTCAGACAGTATGAGTAATACAAAACTTACCACAATCATGTCACATAAAATAACACCTCTGCAAAACAAAGTTAGACGCCTCTACCTTTATTTAGTTTTGCAAGTTTTACGTGGCTTATAGGCTTATTCGTAAGAGAACCGTTTCCCTACCTACAAACTTTGTACCAAAACGTCGATCGTATAATTGCATGTTTAAGCATCCCTTTCGGGCCCTCCATTGAAAATGCTTTACCGACCAAAGAGAGAGAAACAAACACCCGCCAGCCACAGATAGGGTGCAAGCCGTATGTCAGTAGTGGAACCAGTCTCGCGTAAGCATACGCGTAAAGTCGGCCCGGGCCGCTTCATCAACTCAATACCGAAAGCATCGCAAGTGCACGTTAGAGGGTAGCAAATATAGAAAAGACGTCCTCATTCAAAATGAGATCTAACCGTACCAGCAGTACTACGCATAGATCGACTCTGATACCACTGAAGGGGTTCCGGTGCTGAAAACAGTAATTTTTCTAGCGTAAGAACGCCCTAACTAGCCAGGCTCTATCTATCTAGTACATGCGATAACGGTGGCGGAACGGGTCACATTACCTCCATGTAGACCGATAGCGGGGATTACGCTCCCGCACAAGCGTTGCCGATGAAGTCGTGCGTAGTCGACCTCAAGGTCGCAGAGAACTTGGCGCGACGAGGTAGACGATGACGCGGCGATGTCGACGATGACCTGCGTCAACGGGCGTCGGGCGGAAGGTGGCGTGGCGCCTGCGGCTGGGGGGGTGCGCCGGTGGTAGGGGCAGCGGCAGGGCTGCTGGGTGGGCGAGACGATGTCGCCCAGGCTCCTCAAATGTGGCGCCTCCGAGCAATCGCAAGCATACGGAGCTTAACAACAACCCCCGGTCACTCAGATCCAGCTGAGATTGCAGGGGTAGAACTTTTCTGGAATCCCGCAGGGCAACGACGCCCAGCAGTATAGCTTTGGTGGAGAGAGGAGGCAAAACGGGCGGAGAAATAGCTCGGCCGGCCTGCTACACTATTAATTGTATTTTCCATGAATTAATCCAATTAACCTGCCTAGCTCCCCCATGTGGGACTAAACAAAGGAGAAGGGGGGAGGGGGTTCGGCTGGCTATGGGCTGGCCGCACCAGCCATGCGCCCCACCCCCTTCCTTGGTGTGGCTCCCCTCATGGGCCCCAATTGGCCCATTAAGTGGGATGCCCCTTTTCCTTTATTTTTAATTAATATTAAATTAATATAAAATACTATTAATTTATAATTAATATATTTACATATTATTTAATCTCCCGTGACTCTGAAATATTTTCCGGACCACCCGAACATCTTTCGGACATTCCCGGAACCATTCCAGACTTTCCCGGAACTCCTTCCGGACCACCAGAACTCTTTCCGGATCATTTCTCTCTCTCAATAAAATCCTATAATATTTTAGAACCTTCTCCAGGTGTTGTTAAGACCTTAAGCTTGTTACGCTACGGTTCGAGAACACTCCAGACATGGTCGAGACCCTTCGCTCGCTAATGACCGCCAGGGATACCTGGATGCATATGACAGTCCCTGTGCATTCTACGAATATCGTCGTTGAACCATAAACATGATATTCATTCCCTTTGTTTCTACGATACTACCTTGTCCGAGATATGATCGCAGACATCCGATGCCCTGTTGTATCTCGTTACCGACAAAGGTTATTAACTCGTCTGTGATATTACATCTCCATGACCCAGTCATAAGCTGCGCAGCTATATAGATGCAATCTCACCGAGTGGGCCCAGAGTATCTTTCCATTACAAGAATGAACAAATCCCGCTCTTGATCCTTACTTCTCAACATACTCTTTCAGGATACCCAAGATGGACACCATTATTGTCATGCTATATAAGACACAACGTTTGAAGCTCTCAAAGTACCCCTACGAAGTAGCAATAAGTACGGTCTCACGGTCTAAGGAATAAGCTATGATATTACTTATCTATTGCAATTGAAAAACATCGTAATACGATCTTATTGCAATACTCTGCGTATGTCCATCACCTTATTCTACTAATAAGATGACCCCATTGTCAACCGACGTCATTGTCCTTGATCTGGAATCTCGATCAACTGTTGCCTAACGGACTAGTTTATATAGAGGCTCACTAGGGACTCCGGTTGTCTATGTATCACACATGTATTAATAATTCCGATTAATATAGGTATAGCATAATACAAAGACATATTATAAACTTAAGAGATAATGTGATAAATACTACTTATTTATTTGCCTCTAGGGCATATCTCCTTCATGAATCACAATCAACTCAAATGCTTGCTTAAGATAGAAGGAGAAAGGTTTACTGACTCATCATAAAGTAAAAGATAGGCCCTTCGTAGAGTGAAGCATAGATATAAGCATGTACTAGAGCTTTTGGTTTTATAGCTTTTCAAAATCACATACAGAGCATGAAAGTTAGTTTTGAGCGGTGTTTGTCGTTGTCACCGAATGGTAATCGAGTTCTTGTCATCTTTCATACTAAGCAAGTTAGGGGTGGTTCCGGTATATTTTTTAAAAACAAGCCTTTATAATATTCATCTTCTTTTTTTCTTTATTTTCTTTCACAGTCTTGACACTCCTCCCCACCTTTCTAACATAACCATGGCTAGCCGAATCCTTGGGTGCCCACCAATCAATCTCAAACCATGGACGAGTGCCTATATTTTTGAAAAATTCAACATTTGATATTATATTGGTCAATGCTAAGTTTGCCAAAACTCAACCTTTGATATTATAGTGGTCAGTGCTAAGTCTCAAAGTATTGTAGCTACTGACCAATGCTAAGTTTGCCAAAGCCAAAAGATTTACTCTATGTTCCCAAAGTGATTACCAACACTAATGACAAGATCAATCATACATGATAAAAGTTGCAAACTAAAATAAAGTGTGCAAAAAATAAATGATAACACTTCGAATTAATATTCCATAACGACAACTCACTCCAAGGGATACATAGATAACCAACTAAAAGAGAGATATTTCCACGTTGCAAACCATCATATAAGATAACTTCCCTACTCATGATATGACACTACTAAGAAGGTAAAAGATGAAACATAATGGTGATACCACGACACTCCCCCCAAGCTTGGAACAAGCTAAGGGAGATGCCAATACCGATGATGAATTACTCCCTCCTGCCGCGCCACACAAGCCAGCCTCACGAGCAAGTGGCGGGGCCACCCTGGCCCACCAACTGGCGTGCCATTTCGCGTACTTGAAGCCCCAAAAACCTAATACCCCCAGGGTGTCCAGAATTCCTCTTCGCCGCCACCACGAGGCGGAGAAGCCAGAGAGAGAAAAGCTCTCCGGCAGGCAGCGTTGCCGCGTGGGAAATCCCCCCCCCCCCTCGGAGGGGGGAAATCGTCGCCATCGTCACCGTCATCGAGCTGCACTCCATCATCATTGCCAACACCACCATCTCCACCGCCGACGCTGTCATTTCCATCGGTCCACTCCGATCCCGCTATAACATCTAGGGCTAAACTCCGTGTATTTGATAGGGGAAACTCTCCCGGTGTTGATTACTCTTGTTATTGATGCTATTGAGTGAAACCGTGTAATTAGGGTTTATGTTCAGACTGTTATTCATCATTATATTATCTCTGATCATGTACCATATGATGTGTTGTGAGTAGTGTGTTGTGTTCTTGAGGACATGGGAGAAGTCTAGATGTTAGTAGTGAACTATGTTGAGTAATATTTAATGTTTTGATATTTAAGTTGTGGTGCCATTCTTCGAGTGGTGTCATGTGAACGTCGACTACATGACACTTCACCTTTATGGGCCTAGGAGAACGCGTCGTGTACTCGGTTATCATTTGTGGGGTTGCCGGAGTGACAGAAACCTAAACCCCCGTTGGTATTCCGATGCATGATTGATCACAAGATCTTAGAGTTTAAGGCTATGTTTAGATTTATCTTAATTACTTTCTTGTATTTGCGGATGCTTGTAACGGGTATAATCATAAGTATGTATTAGTCCTGGGAAGGGTGGTGCATTAGCATAGGTTCACCCACACGACACTTATACAAACACTAAAGATTAATCATCAATATGAAGCGAAAGCACTAGACAAAATTCCCATGTGTCCTCAAGAACGTTTGGTCATCATAAGTAAACAAACCGGCTTGTCCTTTGCTCTCAAAAGGATTGGGCCACTCGCTGCAATTATAATTGCCGTGCTCTATTTACTCGCACTTTATTTATCTGTTATATAAAAGTCTACTGAAAACATGTCTGCTAGTGTTTACAGTGAAATCCTCATCAAAACCACTTGTCAACACCTTCTGCTCCTCGTTGGGTTCAACACTCTTATTTATCGAAAGTACTGCGATACACCCCCTAGACTGTGGGTCATCAAGACTATTTTCTGGCGCCGTTAACTGTAGTGACCTCTCCTTTTATTATAAGGTGGAAGTCCCTGTGTTAATGTGCTAGTCCCTGGATCAAATGCTAGCACCACAATTTAATATGTATATCATGCAAAAGTGTCAAGTACTTTATTAAATCGCATGATCCAGTGTTACAAATATCTCTTACAACTTGCATAACCTGAAAAGCCTAGCAAAATTCAAAGGGCAGCAGCGGAAAACAGTAGATACAATGAGCCTCATCATCTTCATGTGCCACAGGCAAAGCATGTTGGTTGTAGACTCGAAATCCTATCGAATGCTCACTTGTCGTATGTCGAATCTGCAATGTTTTGTTGCAGCCCAGCTATAAAGGGTCAGCACAATTGAATTGTGGTGGCAAGTGACTTTTAAATGCTAATATTCTACTAAGCTATATCTATATGCTTATTTGGCTGGTGGAGCTCAAGGCTATTGCGCAAAGCAAGTTTTCTCCTACTTTTGGTAAACAACTTTTTGAAACAATATCTTCTCTTTATGAGACATCTCGAGACAAATCCATGTCTCCTACCTATGTTCACCCATCAAAATTTTATTAAGAATTTGTGATGAAGAGATTTTCAGAAGATAGCCTTGTGTAGTCACTCAATTGTCCGAAGCCGGGGACACGGCTAAGATGTTAGGTTTTAAACTCTCGAGAGTGTGTGCACTTTCACCATTAGACTCAATCAACCCAAACTATCCTCTACACTCATTTAGTGAGAAGGAAAAGGAGAAGATCAAGACGAGACTTTTAGAAGTTGCTTTCCCATGATCATACAAAGAGATTACCACCATCCTATCAACTCTACCACCATCAATCTCTTGACCCAGGTCCACATCAACTTACTCCATCAAGACAGAGCCCATATTGACCAATGGTTGCACGATAAGCAAGTAAACTCAGTGTAAACTTAAATCTCATAGCCCTGGGTAGCCATCCACAAGTGAGCATACTCAGGTTAACACCGCATATCATGGCCCCAAGTAAGTGAAAACTATCTTGGGCGAAGACAACCATGAAATTTGGCCCTGAGTAGCCACTCAACTTGAAACCTCCTCGATCGAACCAATCCATCTAGGCGTTAAATTAATTTAGTGGAAATTTTCTCTTATCACATCAACCATAAAATAATCATTTTTGTAGCAATTCTTCCACTAAAATATAGTAGGGGTCTAACTGGAAGTTCTAAGGGGTAACCTAACAGGTTTGCATAGCATACTACAAATCTCTCAAAAACCTAGCATGCATACTACTTTGCAAATACTTCTTAAAACACTAGGTATGAAATAGAATAAAATAGTAGGTGTTTTATGAAGTCACTTGCCTTATGAAAGTTGTTGTTTCTCACACACTCTTGTCTAAGTCAATAGTTGCTCCCCGTTTCAAACTATATAGTAAAAGGGCATCCAATAAACAAGCAATTCAACAAGCACAAAACATATTGAAACATACAAGCGTAACGGGTCTTCTTGGAAGGGTTTGGTCAAAGGTGTCACATAATTCAATATACAAAAAGAATTAATGTGTTTGGGTTTAGGGTTTCGCCAAGGGATGGTCTGGAGTCAAATTGAACAATTTCAACTCGAAAAGGTTGTATGGGAGTTTCCAAAGTTTCTAATGGAATGGTCTTCAAAGGTTTACACAAAGGGATATCAAGAAGGCTTAATCACAAATTAAAAGCAAGGTTTAAAACTTTAATACAACTATAAATATTTAATTACATTTACCCAAGATTATGTTTTTAAAAATTAAATATAACCAAATTCATATTCAAGAATTTCTTAATTTTCTCATATCTAAACATTTTTAGTCCTCAACTTAAAGGTTTATAGTATTAATAAGAACTTATTTATTTGCAATGGCATAATGTTTTAAATCATATTTTTGGTAACATCTAATTAACCATTAACATTTATAAACACTTATATATGTACAAATATCGTTTACAAGGTTTTAAACAAAACTTACATATTAACTTTATGAAATAATTTAATAAATATGTATTTGAGTTTTCTCTGAACAAGGACAAATATTTATGACATTTGGTGCAAAGAAATTAATTTTAAATTAACAAACCCTATAATGTGCTAAAATAAATCAAAATAAGTCTATGATCTTTAAATTCATTTTAAATTGTTCAAACATTATTTATAACAATGGAAAATTATTCTATATATCTTAAGCTTTTCAAAAATATTTTTTTTGCAATTTTTGCATTTGTAGATTTAAAGTTATTAAAAATATACTCAAATCATCCATTTGAAATTTGAATAATTTATACTAAGTCAAATTTGAAATCTAACAGATGTAATATAATCTACATGTCAAGGGCTTTCCAAATATATAAAAATATTTGAATTTGGATATGTGAGTAAAAAGTTATAACAAATCTAAGTGGCAGGGGCTTTTCTACAAAATTGCCATTTAATTCTATTCGGAAATAAAACAGAAAAGAGAGAGGGCCACGTGGCAGTTCGTGACTGGCTGGGCTCGGCTTGGAAGCTGCTCGGCTTAGACTAAGTCGCGGCTCAGCTCGGCTCCAGTCAATCTGGATCGTCAGATCCAGATCTGACGGCCAGAATCAAATCGCACCGGTTCGAAATAAAGTGATCTAATCTTAACCGTTGGAGATAGATCGGACGATCCTGGAGCGTTGACCAAAAATGGGCGGCGGAACTCACCGGAGTTGGAGGCGAAGACGGCGCCGGCGGCTCGGTTTGGACCGCGACGACGCTGCGGAGCTCCCCTGGCCTCGAGGAGACGACGGAGACGCTCGGCACCACGTTCCAGAGGCGATGGCGAGGCCGGTTTCGTGCTGTTCGTCTCGGAGTTGCGACCTCGGGCGATTGAAGAAGCACGGACGCCGGCGAGCTTCGGTCGAGCACGAGGTGCTCCGCTCGGCTACGATTTGAAGAGGAGGGGGTGACTGCCGGGCGCGCACGAGCGAGGGGATGAAGAGGAGGTGGTCTCGGGCTCGAGTTCTTCTTCACCTCGCCGGGAAACGGAGAATCACGGCGGCGGAGTAGACGAACTCCGGCGAGCAAAAATGGCGGACTGGCGGCGTGGTTTCAAGAAGTGGAAGAGGGGAAATGCGGAGGAGGAGCTGGGGATTATAAAGGGCTAGGCACGACGTCAGTTACTCTACCGAATCGCGAGATTTTTGCGGGATTGATTCGGTCGAAACCGTCGGGCGAGATTGACGGGAGGTTGAAGACGATGACGTCATGCTGACGTCATCATTTTTCTTTTTGTTTTTCTGATTTTCCATTTAATTCATATCTTTTGATTTATGGCTCCAAATCAAGTCAAATAAATTTCTAAAAATTTGTAAAAGCATTATCTTTGTGTTAAACCAGTTGTGGGTATGTTTTGAACATTTTCGAAAATTAATTTTTGAAATATTCATAAAATGCAAAATTGCCCATTTAGGTCAACTTTGAAATTAGGGATTTAATAATTCATTTGGGGTTAAATAAAATATATGAAATTACCCATTTTCAAATATGTTTGAATCTAAGTTAGTTACTCATATTCCAATATTAAATCATTTTTGTCTTTAGTACAATATTCAATACATAACACATTTATTTTAAATGGAAAGGGAAATATAATGCATTCATTTTTAAATTCAAAATATTTGGTGCACCATTAAGTTTTATATTATGATAAATCATTTGAAAACTCCATATAACACTAATGGAAAAGAATTTTGATTTAATTCATTTCTTATATTAAATATAGTCATGAAAATCATTTTATGTTTTTAGAATTAATGAAATCAATTTAAGTTAATGAAATGCCTATTTGGATAATTAATTAATTATAAAGTCTATGAAGTTTTAAAGATATAAACTATAGATTTATAATTTCCAAAACTATGTTTTGAACTCAGGTATAAGAATGAAAACCATTTTGCTATTAGCATTTTAAATAGTTATAAATATTATTTTAATTTATGATTAGCTATGGCTAAGTGGTTGAAAAACAAATACTTAAAACAAAGTTTTTATTACATGAAAATGGTTTGAAAGTTTGTAAAACATTTGTCAAATAATGTATTGAGGTTTTAAGAAAATACAATGGAATAATAAACTGCTTAACTTGAGACAAGCTTTTAAAATTAGTGATTACTTGAGATTTTGACTTAATAAACTTTTCCAATATGCTTGAAGTCTTTTATAGTTGGTTTTCTGATGCATTTTAATATTTAATTTTAATCAAAAACAAAAGTTTGAAATTTTTGTGATTTTTAAACATTCCAAAATGTTGGGATGTTACAGACTACCACCCTTAAAAGGAATCTCGTCCTCGGGATTCGGAGAGGCTAGAAAGAAAAGCAAAAGCTTGAAATGATTCTGATCCTCGAGAGGTTTTGAGAAAGGAAATTTCTGACATGGAAACTTGAAAACTTGTAGGGGATGATTTTTCTGATTGGGAAGGCTAGAAAGAAAGATAGACTTGGATCTCCGGGATTAGGCAACTGGTTCGAATTATCTGGGTAGCTACCACCCTTAAAGAAAATTTTGTTGATACTCAAAATATTCTAACTTATATAAGAAGATCAACACAAATCATTACAAACAACATCTAACAAGCATCAAGCAACAAGGTTCAAACACAAGCAAACACATACTTGAAAATTTCAAACTTCTTTTGAGAAATTGAACTAATCGTTTATCGAATCGAAACACACCATTGTCATGGAAAGACAAAATTGTTAGTACTGCCATACCACAATTTAATAGGTCAATACATCATCGGATCTCGTTATTCAAATGGGTAGGTGGTCTAATCTATGTTTCTCTTGAGTGCTTGAAGTTCTTGTTCAACTTTCTTGGATATCTTAGAAGTATTGGCCGAATCCTGGTTCTTTAGTGGTCTTCCATGCATGTAGAACCTCATGTTGAATTGAAGCTTTTCCATATGAAGCAGTAGAATTAGACTTTAACTATAAGAACATGGTCATCCAGACTAAGATAAGGTATTTTTCAGAAGGTTGATAGTAGACGAGAGTACGAGGAAGATAAAATAAAAAGTTTTGTTTTCAGAAAACTGAATAAAATATATTTTCAATCCTATGGTCAAATCCTATTTCTATCCAAACCTAGTCTTTCGAACCTACATGCAACACAGTGCTCTGATACCATTTGTAGTAACCTCTCCTTTTATTATAAGGTGGAAGTCTCTGTGTTAATGTGCTAGTCCCTGGATCAAATGCTAGCACCACAGTTTAATATGTATATCATGCAAAAGTGTCAAGTACTTTATTAAATCGCATGATCCAGTGTTACAAATATCTCTTACAACTTGCATAACCTGAAAAGGCTAGCAAAATTCAAAGGGCAGCAGCGGAAAACAGTAGATACAATGAGCCTCATCATCTTCATGTGCCACAGGCAAAGCATATTGGTTTAGACTCGAAATCCTATCGAATGCTCACTTGTCGTATGTCGAATCTGCAAGGTTTAGTTGCAGCCCAGCTATAAAGGGTCAGCACAATTGAATTGTGGTGGCAAGTGACTTTTAAATGCTAATATTCTACTAAGCTATATCTATATGCTTATTTGGCTGGTGGAGCTCAAGGCTATTGCGCAAAGCAAGTTTTCTCCTACTATTGGTAAACAACTTTTTGAAACAATATCTTCTCTTTATGAGACATCTCGAGACAAATCCATGTCTCCTGCCCATGTTCACCCATCAAAGTTTTATTAAGAAATTGGGATGAAGAGATTTTCAGAAGATAGCCTTGTGTAGTCACTCAATTGTCCGATGCCGGGGACACGGCTAAGATCTTAGGTTTTAAACTCTCGAGAGTGTGTGCACTTTCACCATTAGACTCAATCAACCCAAACTATCCTCTACACTCATTTAGTGAGAAAGAAAAAGAGAAGATCAAGACGAGACTTTTAAGAAGTTGCTTTCCCATGATCATACTAAGAGATTACCACCATCCTATCAACTCTACCACCATCAATCTCTTGACCCAGGTCCACATCAACTTACTCCATCAAGACAGAGCCCATATTGACCAATGGTTGCACGATAAACAACTAAACTCAGTGTAAACTTAAATCTCATAGCCCTGGGTGGCCATCCACAAGTGAGCATACTCAGGTTAACACCGCATATCATGGCCCCAAGTAAGTGAAAACTATCTTGGGCGAAGACAACCATGAAACTTGGACCTGAGTAGCCACTCAACTTGAAACCTCCTCGATCGAACGAATCCACCCGGGCGTTAAATTAATTTAGTGTAAATTTTCTCTTATCACATCAACCATAAAATAATCATTTTTGTGGCAATTCTTCCACTAAAATATAATAGGGGTCTAACTGGAAGTTCTAAGGGGTAACCTAACATGTTTGCATAGCATACTACAAATCTCCCAAAAACCTATCATGCATACTACTTTGCAAATACTGCTTAAAACACTAGGTATGCAATAGAATAAAATAGTAGGTCTTTTATGAAGTCACTTGCCTTATGAAAGTTGTTGTTTATCAAACACTCTTGTCCAAGTCAATAGTTGCTCCCCGTTTCAAACTATATAGTAAAAGGGCATCCAATAAACAAGCAATTCAACAAGCACAAAACATATTGAAACATACAGGCGTAACGGGTCTTCTGGGAAGGGTTTGGTCAAAGGTGTCACATAATTCAATGTACAAAAAGAATTTATGTGTTTGGGTTTAGGGTTTTGCCAAGGGATGGTCTGGAGTCAAATTGAACAATTTCAACTCGAAAAGGTTGTATGGGAGTTTCCAAAGTTTCTAATGGAATGGTCTTCAAAGGTTTACACAAAGGGATATCAAGAAGGTTTAATCACAAATTAAAAGCAAGGTTTAAAACTTTAATGCAACTATAAATATTTAATTACATTTACCCAAGATTATGTTTTTAAAAATTAAATATAACCAAATTCATATTCAAGAATTTCTTAATTTTCTCATATCTAAACATTTTTAATCCTCAACTTAAAGGTTTATAGTATTAATAATAACTTAGTTATTTACAATGGCATAATGTTTTAAATAATATTTTTGGTAACATCTAATTAACCAATAACATTTATAAACACTTATATATGTACAAATATCGTTTACAAGGTTTTAAACAAAACTTACATATTAACTTTATGAAATAATTTAATAAACATGGATTTGATTTTTCTCTGAACGAGGACAAATATATATGACATTTGGTGCAAAGAAATTAATTTTAAATTAATAAACCCTATAATGTGCTAAAATAAATCAAAATAAGTCTATGATCTTTAAATTCATTTTAAATTGTTCAAACATTATTTATAACAATGGAAAATTATTGTATATATCTTAAGCTTTTCAAAAATATTTTATTTGCAATTTTGCATTTGTAGATTTAAAGTTATTACAAATATAATCAAATCATCCATTTGAAATTTGAATATCTTATACTGAGTCAAATTTTAAATATAACAGATCTAAAATAATCTAGATGTCAAGGGCTTTCCAAATTTATAAAAATATTTGAATTTGGATATGTAAGTAAAAATTTATAACAAATCTAAGTGGCAGGGGCTTTTCTGCAAAATTGCCATTTAATTCTGTTCGGAAATAAAACAGAAAACAGAGAGGGCCACGTGGCAGTTCGTGATTGGCTGGGCTCGGCTTGGAAGCGGCTCGGCTCCAGTCGATCTGGATCGTCAGATCCAGATCTGACGGCCAGAATCAAATCGTACCGGTTCGAAATAAGTGATCAAATCCTAACCGCTGGAGATAGATCGGACGATCCTGGAGCGTTGACCAAAAACGGGCGGCAGAACTCACCGGAGTTGGAGGCGAAGACGGCGCCGGCGGCTCGGTTTGGACCGCGACGACGCTGCGGAGCTCCCCCGACCTCGGGGAGACGACGGAGACGCTCGACACCACGTTCCGGAGGCGATGGCGAGGCCGGTTTCGTGCTGTTCGTCTCGGAGTTGCGACCTCGGGCGATTGAAGAAGCACGGACGCCGGCGAGCTTCGGTCGAGCACGAGGTGCTCCGCTCGGCTATGATTTGGAGAGGAGGGGGTGAATGCCGGGCGCGCACGAGCGAGGGGAGGAAGAGGAGGTGGTCTCGGGCTCGGGTTCTTCTTCACCTCGCCGGGAAACGGAGAATCACGGCGGCGGAGTAGACGAACTCTGGCGAGCAAAAATGGCGGCCTGGCGGCGTGATTTCAAGAAGTGGAAGAGGGGAAATGCGGAGGAGGAGTTGGGGATTATAAAGGGCTAGGCACGGCGTCAGTTACTCTACCGAATCGCGAGATTCTCGCGGGATTGATTCGGCTGAAACCGTCGGGCGAGATTGACGGGAGGCTGAAGACGATGACGTCATGCCGACGTCATCATTTTTCCTTTTCTTTTTCTTATTTTCCATTTAATTCATATCTTTTGATTTATGGCTCCAAATCAAGTCAAATAAATTTCTAAAAATTTGTAAAAGCATTATCTTTGTGTTAAACCAGTTGTGGGTATGTTTTGAACATTTTTCAAAATTAATATTTGAAATATTCATAAAATGCAAAATTGCCCATTTAGGTCAACTTTGAAATTAGGGATTTAATAATTCATTTGGGGTTAAATAAAATATATGAAATTACCCATTTTCAAATATGTTTGAATCTAAGTTATTTACTCATATTCCAATATTAAATCATTTTTATCTTTAGTACAATATTCAATACATAACACATTTATTTTAAATGGAAAGGGAAATATAATGCATTCATTTTTAAATTCAAAATATTTGGTGCACCATTAAGTTTTATATTATGATAAATCATTTGAAAACTCCATATAACACTAATGGAAAAGAATTTTGATTTAATTCATTTCTTATATTAAATATAGTCATGAAAATCATTTTATGTTTTTAGAATTAATGAAATCAATTTAAGTTAATGAAATGCCTATTTGGATAATTAATTAATTATAAAGTCTATGAAGTTTTAAAGATATAAACTATAGATTTATAATTTCCAAAACTATGTTTTGAACTCAGGTATAAGAATGAAAACCATTTTGCTATTAGCATTTTAAATAGTTATAAATATTATTTTAATTTATGATTAGCTATGGCTAAGTGGTTGAAAACAAATACTTAAAAGAAACTTTTTATTACATGAAAATGGTTTGAAAGTTTGTAAAACATTTGTCAAATAATGTATTGAGGTTTTAAGAAAATACAATGGAATAATAAACTGTTTAACTTGAGACAAGTTTTGAAAATTAGTGATTACTTGAGATATTTGACTTAATAAACTTCTCCAATATGCTTGAAGTCTTTTATAGTTGGTTTTCTTATGCATTTTAATATTTAATTTTAACCAAAAACAAAAGTTTTAAATTTTTGTGATTTTTAAACATTCCAAATGTTGGGATGTTACATTAACGGGGGTGAAGCGCTATTGGTAAGTGGAATTGGTAAGGAAATTTTTGACTGTAAGTGTTGTTTTGATTTCTGTCTCCTTATTTGCTTAATAATGGAGAGAGGAAATGTTGCTTTCCTGTTTGGGAAGTGTTCTACCGCTGCTGAGGTAGAACCTGAGGCGCCACGTGATGATATTGTGCCATTTAAAATACCTATGAAAATTATTGAACGTGTTATGAATAACCGCTATGTTGGGGATGGAACTGTCCACCCCGGTGATCATTGAAGGGGATCGTGTGCAGAAAACAAAAAATTTCCTAGCAACGATATCCTGAAACTAGCCAAGATCTACACTATGCAGATATAGTAGTACGGCGATATTCGGAATACATACCCTTGTAGACCGAATAGCGGGGATTACGCTCCCTCACAAGCGTTGACGACGAAGACGACGAAGCCGACCTCTAGGCCGCGAAGAACTTGGCGCGACGAAGACGACGAAGATGACTTCGAGGTCGGGTGGAGGAAGTAGGCCTCCGAGTACCGCTAGCGCAGCACCTCGCAGGGCGTCACACACATACGGTGGAGACGACGACCTCCGAAACTCCAGTCCAGGACGAGCAGCGGAAGACTTGGACCGGAACACCAGCAGCGCGGCAGCGGGCTATGGTGGAAGAGATCCCCTCATCCTCCTCGGCGCAACTCCGACAAAGGGAATCACGAGATCGAGGAGAAATAAGAGAATTAATTGGTGAATTAAAAGGCTAGGGGTGCCCCTTCTTATATAGGCTCCAAGGGGGAGCCAACCTTGCCAGCCAGGCAATGTGGGACTACCCCCCATTGCCTGGTGCGGCTAGGGCAGTGCGCCGGCCCTAGGTGGGCCCCATTTGGCCCACCTAGGCCGGCCCTCCCTCAATCCGAAGCCCTGGGGGGAGTTTCCCCCCCTCATGGGCCTTCTGTCCACCAGAAGGCCCATTTAGGGAAACCAGCCTTTAAAAATTCGAAAATAAATATATAAAATCATATTTAAACATTAATTACACAAATTAATATCAAACATATTATATATAATTTATTCTAGCTCCGAAAACTCTTTCGTCGCTGCCCGATCTCCATCGGACCATTCCTGGGACGTTCCCGGTGATCTCGTTCCTTTCCGGTTGTCTTGTCGAAACCCCTTAAGTGTGTTACCCTAGAGGTTCGATATAATAACAGGAATGATCAAGACTCCTCTATGACCAACGACTAACTCGTAGGTCTGGACCCCGTGAATTAATCCCTGTGATATAACGAATGACTTTCATCTATCAAATCTGGACGTCTAGTCTTAAACCCTTTGTCATGGCGATACTTAGCGTGTCCGAGCATCAGTCTCAGATATCTCCATACCTAGCATGATCTCGTTACCGACATCGCTATCTTCTACTCGTCTATGATATTATGTCAGCTGATGACCTAGTCACATGTTTGCAAACTCATTTGACATAATCTCACCGAGTGGGCCCTAGAGTATCTATCCGGCTATGCGGACTGACAAATCCCGCTGTTGACCCCTCGTCTCAACCACCCCCTTCCGATACCCAAAAGTATCACCTATCATTGTCACGCTACATAAGATATGACGTTTGGTGCGATCAAAGTATCTTCCAGGGATAACAATAAGAGTTGGTCTCACTGTCTTAAGGCGTAATGACTATGTCCTATAAATACTGGGTATGTCCATCACATCGTTACACCTAACGATATGACTTCCGTAGCCGACTGGCGCCATGCCCTATGATCGGAAAACCTCGATCATCAATCGCGCAACGAAACTAGTCTTAGTAGAGGCTACTAGGGACCTGGTTGTTTTATCTACCATACCTGTATTAATGTTTTCGCTTAATACAGTTATAGCATGGTGTAAAACATATAATCAACGATTTGGGATATTGCCAATAAACTATGTTTATTAAGTGCCTCTAGGGCATATTCCCTTCAGTCTCCCACTTGCACTAGAGTAACACTTAATCTAGTTTACAACTTGGTAAAAGCTCAACACCCATAGCATCTTGGTGCCTGCTCGCCTTGTGGAAGAGGAATACAGTCAATAGATCTCACACATCGAGACCTATATGTGCTTTGCAACACTTTTGTCATCTAGTTTGACATCATCCCGTATCTTACGATGACGGTGAAATATATCCTAGTGGATGGAGTGAGACTCGAGCATTCGCGTAGCTTGGGCCTTAAAACTCTAAGAGATCTATTAAGGGGACCACCTACGCTCGGAAAACTGCTCAGTCCAATCACACTTGCTACTTCTGAAGTCGCGATATATTTCTATACCTATGTATATTATGCGATAGTGCATTCATATGCGACTTTGCAAACTAACCACGTCTTCCTTCAAAATAAAGGACATCTTCTATATGAGATTTCTAGTCGTATGGGTCAGTGTCATAACTTGCATCATCGTAACCGCTTTACGGCAAGTTGTCTTTCCACTCTTACCCTTTACTAGAAAACATATCTTCAGTTCTCATAGACACTGAAGAATAAACTTAACGTTTGTTCATTGATCCACACAAGGATCACTCTAGAACCTATTCTTCAACCAAGAACTCGGGTCACACCAAGTCGAGCTTTCAGTCTGATAGATTGTATGTGTGATACAAAGAGAATGTCGAACATCATTTTCTATCACTGAAAAAGCCAAGATAAACTTAATATTTTACCTAGTCATACAAGCAAGAACCTCTTTCTTCGCTTGTCCTATTCTGAAACACTTCAGAATCTTGACTTAGGAAATATTCCGACCTAATGTTATTAAGCCCCTTCTGATCTATATAATTATAAATCGGATGCCTAATACTCCTAACTTCATTTCATAGAAAATTTAATCACTTAAATAATCCTTTACACTTTACTAGAGGATATGTGTCATTTAATATGCCGTTACATACAAAATCACAAATGACACCTAGCTCCCACTCAAATATGCCTTCCGCATATAAGATCAAGGAAAGCTACTTAGCTCCCACTCAAATATGCTTTCTGCATATAAGATTAAGGAAAGCTACTTTGCTCCCACTCACTTATTTGCAAATGTAGGTTTCTTCAACTATTTTGGACAACTCCAAAATCCTTTGATCACATTATCAAAGTGAAGATTCTAGCTTCGATATGCTTGCTTCAGCCCATGAATGGACCACCGAAGTTTGCATACATGTTTAGCATCCTCAGGATCACCAACTCTTTCTTAATGACACTATTAAGAAACATGGTTTCCTTATCCATCTATCAATTTCTCATTCGAAATTATAGTGATTGCTAAACGACCCAGAATAGATTTAGGCTTCGCCACTTGAGACAAACTCTCATGTGGTCAACTTTTGAATCTGTCGGAACTGTTTCACGACAAATCGATCCTTCTCAATGTCTATTCTCTCATAAAATTCCATATACTATTAACATCCTAGATGCCATCAAGAAGATCTCCCAAGTCATTACCTGGTAATCGTATATGGATTTTATTTCGGATCATAAATGACTCATAGCCATTTCTCGGACTTAGGTCCACCATCTCTTCTTCGTAGTTCGTAGGTCTATCATATTCCATTAATATGACCTTCATAACAAGATTGTCATAACACACAGTGTGGAACACAACCTCGTATGCCTACGCTCTTAGTATGAGCTCACAACATCATGATCTTGAATCATCAGCTTTTTCAAGCTGTGGAGCCTGACACCGAAAACACTTTCGGTTGCGCCACTCTGATGTCTGGAGAGGAAGTTCACCAACTTCGTCTTGCTCTACTTTCTTTCTCACTTATACCCTTGGACAAGAAACTATTTCTTTCGCAAGGTATATCCCGGCAATGATTTTGCCTATGTCGTGAGACATGTACCCAACTAACTCTTTAGGTACGGTACACTACAAAGATTAATCCATTTTAGGTTTGATCACATCGAAAACCTAAATTGCTGAAACGACAATCCACGCTAAAATCCATGCCATCACTCGTATGGTATTGTCTCCATGGATTCAAATGGTTTCCCTATTTGCTAACGTGAGTGTTTACGTTTCTACCATATGACTCTAATGATCACAATAATTCGGTAAGAGATTTATTTACCACACACTATCCGATAGGGTGCAATTACGACGTCCTAACACACCATGACACTATGGTGTTCCATGCGACGTAATTTGTGGAACTCTTCTCACAAGTCTTCCAATGATGTGCCAACATTATAACTCAAATCTTTATTTGCTTGATATGCATCGCGGGAATTTGATTTTCTTGTTAAGTTTATTTCCTACTTCATTCTAGACTTGTTTGATTGAATCAAAATTTCCAGGCCAACATTCCCCGAGTGGATATCCATATATCTATTCGAATGTTCATGAAGTCTATGAAATAAAGACTTCCACTACACGTTAAAGTACTTCATTGATTCACATACACCGAAATGCACGATTCTCAACAAGCTATACTCAAAATGTTTAGTGAAGTTCACGAAATAAAGGTCTCCACTACCCGTCAATTACTTCATTGAACCACATACATCTCTATGTATGACTATCAATAAGTTATATGCCCGCTTTACGAAAACGGTGTCACAATTATTTTGCAAGTGTCAAAAGATCAAATCTTAGGACTTGTAGGTCCATCCGGTATGGAGCTAATGCATTGACTATAACATTGACATGACTAAACGATAGTGCCACACATATGTGGTGTCTTTATTAAGTTTGTATCCTTTGGCATTAATATTATGAATGTGCGAGCTTCTACCATCTAAATTCAAACCGGCATATGATCATTACTTCATAAATATAGGACACCAAATTTGTCACTATCATGTATGAACAAGTCTCTCGCTAGAGGAGACACACTTGTAACGATCATACTAACAGGCGATCATAAAGAATTTATTCAAATGGTAGATCTAGAGGGAGAGTGTCTATGGCCATCACAACAACTTGACTGCCATTATCAACACGCAATGTCGCCTCATCCTTTCAAGCTACTCAAGCAGTAAACCTGGTTTTCACAAAACATGACTAGTTCAAAACTTAGTCACTACTGCGAGTACTTGCTTAGCTAAAACATTCATAACATGTATATCATATATACACCATCATCATTGATGACTTCCGGCGACCTGTTTCATTTTCTTGGTACTTCCACCGTAATCAAGAACCATGAAGGTGAACGATTCCCCTTACATGACATAGTCTATGACAGAGGATTTGCACTTGGCAACGATGTCTGTCATCCAGTGATTGAGCTGAGCGAGGCATCTCAATGTTCATTAAGTATGAACATATGTCATTCAGTATGACCGCCACGTGCTCCCTCAATGTGCGTATTCTCTTCCATCTTGGTTGAGAAGACAATCAGTCAACGTACTGATAAACTTCATCAACCCAACGTTTGGGGTACCCCGAGTTTAGCGACCATATCATATGTTCGCGATCTAAAAACTTGTACCCACCGTTGGTTCTCTATGGCAGAGATCATAGCATACACTAGACTATGATGATATCATCCGCACAAAATCTGATAATCCAAATTATCTTTTGTCATCAGAATCTCCGGGGTTATCTCCTAGCGGGTATTGTAACACAAAGAGCTAACGGTTTAAACAAGGAGTATCCTCAAGCTAAAGCATAAAACTATGTAGTTTGGACCCAACCTTTTAAGTTTCTCAATCGCAGGAATGCGCCTAATTTGAAAAGATGCTATCACAATGGTTAATATCTACAAAGGTTTGCAAAACAGACTCTGTTCATTATATTCTGAGTTCTAGTATTTTAGAAAATAACTATCCGAACTCCCACTCAAACGAACATCCCTCCTGGTCATTTAAGCGATTACACGACCCCCATCCACTGCACCACCCCTCATCATCAAAGCCGGCGGCACAACTTCAAGAGTAGACAATTGTCCGCCACACCAATTTTGTGACTCGTGCTCGACCTTTCGGTCTCCCTGTTCCGAGGCCATATTTCTGTATATGCTAGGCTCGCCACCAAAAACCTCCACGCTGACGCTTGTGCAACATGGCTTACACCCACTGTATGCGAACGACGAGATGTCTGACACCCGATCATCACGGCCTGCCTCATAACGTAGAACTTTCTTGGTGGTGCGCGTTGGAGGAGAACACTAGTGGTATTTTGAAGGGATCATCTTATATAGCTACCGCCGTGTAACTAATATATACTATATATACAATCACACAATATAGAATGCACACAAAACATCAAATGTAATGCAATGTGATATAGTCCATTGCGCCATGGTCTTCTTGGCGCCCGTAGTTTATAAACAATTTAATAAACCTATCTTGACCATATCACATAGCCCCTGCAAAATAAATTTAGACGCTTCTACTTTATCATTTGCATATTTTACGTGGCCTGGGGCTGTCGTAAATAGAACCGCTTCATACCTACGAACCTTATGACCACAACAACGATCCAATAATTGCATGTTTAAGCATCCCTTTCGGGCCCTCCATTGAAAATGCAAAGCCAACTAAAAAGAGAGAAACAGGAAGCCACCACAAGTACGGTACATGCCGTATGTCAGTAGTGGAACTAGTCTCGCGTAAGCGTACGCGTAAAGTCGGTCCGGGCCGCTTCATCAACTCGATGCCGCTGGAATCACAAGTGCATGCTAGAGGGTAGCAAATAACAGGAACGGTGCCCCCCGTGCAGAACACGGGTTCTAACAGCGTAAACTATATCTACGATAGATTGACTCTGATACCACTGAAGGGGATCGTGTGCAAAAAACAAAAAATTTCCTAGCAACGATATCCTTAAACTAGCCAAGATCTACACTATGCAGATATAGTAGTACGGCGGAGATCGGAATAGATACCCTTGTAGACCGAATAGTGGGGATTACGCTCCCGCACAAGCGTTGACGACAAAGACGACGTAGCCGACCTCTAGGTCGCGAAGAACTTGGCGCGACGAAGACGACGAAGATGACCTCGAGGTCGGGTGGAGGAAGTAGGACTCCGAGTACCGCTAGCGCAGCACCTCGCAGGGCGTCACACACATACGGTGGAGACGACGGCCTCCGAAACTCCAGTCCAGGACGAGCAGCAGAAGACTTGGACCGGAACACCAGCAGCGCGGCAGCGGGCTATGGTGGAAGAGATCCCCTCATCGTCCTCGGCGCAACTCTGACAAAGGGAATCAAGAGATCAAGGAGAAATAAGAGAATTAATTGGTGAATTAAAAGGCCAGGGGTGCCCCTTCTTATATAGGCTCCTAGGGGGAGCCAACCTTGCCAGCCAGGCAATGTGGGACTATCCCCCATTGCCTGGTGCGGCTAGGGCAGTGCGCCGGCCCTAGGTGGGCCCCATTTGGCCCACCTTGGCCGGCCCTCCCTCAATCCGAAGCCCTGGGGGGCGTTTCCCCCCTCATGGGCCTTCTTTCCACCAGAAGGCCCATTTAGGGAAACCAGCCTTTAAAATTTCGAAAATAAATATATAAAATCATATTTAAACATTAATTACACAATTAATATCTAACATATTTTATATAATTTATTCTAGCTCCAAAAACTCTTTCGTCACTGCCCGATCTCCATCGGATCATTCCCGGGACGTTCCCGGTGATCTCTTTCCTTTCCGGTTGTCTTGTCGAAACCCCTTAAGTGTGTTACCCTAGCGGTTCGATATAATAACAGGTATGATCAAGACTCCTCTATGATCAACGACTAACTCGTAGACCTGGACCCCATGAATTAATCCCTGTGATATAATGAATGACTTTCAACTATCAAACCTGGACGTCTAGTCTTAAATCCTTTGTCATGGCGATACTTAGCGTGTCCGAGCATCAGTCTCAGATATCTCCATACCTAACATGATCTCGTTACCAACATCGCTATCTTCTACTCGTCTATGATATTATGTCAGCTGATGACCTAGTCACATGTTTGCAAACTCATTTGACATAATCTCACCGAGTGGGCCCTAGAGTATCTATCCGGCTATGCGGACTGACAAGTCCCGCTGTTGACCCCTCGTCTCAACTATCCCCTTCCGATACCCAAAAGTATCACCTATCATTGTCACACTATATAAGATATGACGTTTGGTGCGATCAAAGTATCTTCCAGGGATAACAATAAGAGTTGGTCTCACGGTCTTAAGGCGTAATGACTATGTCCTATAAATACTGGGTATGTCCATCACATCGTTACACCTAACGATATGACTTCCGTAGCCGACTGGCGCCATGCCCTATGATCGGAAAACCTCGATCATCAATCGCGCAACGAAACTAGTCTTAGTAGAGGCTACTAGGGACCTGGTTGTTTTATCTACCACACCTGTATTAATGTTTTCGCTTAATACAGTTATAGCATGGTGTAAAAAATATAATGAACGATTTGGGATATTGCCAATAAACTATGTTTATTAAGTGCCTCTAGGGCATATTCCCTTCAATCATTTGTTGTATTTACATGAATTATGCGAGTTGTTCAAATGTGCAGGTATTACAATGGACGAAGTCAGGAAGAAATTATTCTCCATATCACTTGGTGGGAGAGCTGCGCATTAGTATAAACTGCTGAAGAACATGGATTCTCTTGGATGGGAGGAAATTGTACCTCTCTTTTATTCTAAATTTTATCCTCCAAGTGGAATTCACCAAGATCGGAATTCTATATATAATTTCTGTCCTCATGATGGAGAAAGTATTGCCCAAGCTTGGGGGAGATTGAAGGAATTAATGCTCAAATTTCCCATTCATGAGCTTCCTGGTAATATTATTGTTGATAACTTCTATGCAAAACTCTCATTTGAAGATAAAACATTATTGGATACTTCTTGTGCTGGATCAATCACTCGTAATTAGAAGGAGTTTAAATGGGATCTTCTTGACCGTATTGAAGAAAATACTGAAGCATGGGAGAACGACAAAGGTAGGGAGTCAGGTATAAAATATGACTTTGAATGCATTAAGACTTTCATGAATACTGATGCATTTCGAAATATTAATAGTGCTTATGGTCTTACTCCTCAAGTTGTTGCAAATTATTATAAATCATTTGCTGTGCATTTCGGTTTGCCCAAGAAGGGGTTTGAAAAATATCATGAACCTTATAAAGATAAATCTATTGCTCCTTTAGCTAAAAGCATTGAAGTTAATATTGTTGATCATATCATTCATGAGCCTTATATTGATAAAATTCCTTTTCCTGTTAAAGTGAAAGATAATTCTATTATGGCTAGAGTGGTTAATAAAAGTGATAAGAAAGCTAAAGAACCGGATGAAGAAATTAAAGTTGAACCTTCTGTGGCTATAGTTAAAGAACTTGTTTATGAAAATGTGGGAGAACAGTATATTGTATTTTGTGATGATGCTACTAATGTTGTCTCTTATCCTGCAAAGCGAAGAAAGGCTAGTGTTCCTGTGCTATCTGTTAAAATTGGTGATCATTGCTTTTATGGTTTATGTGATATTGGTGCAATGTAGTGCCCTTGCTTAAGATAGCAATGACACTTATGAATAGTGCGGAAGACTTGGATCACATAAGTCTCGCAATTTCCAATAAGATGTAATATCACAGTACGATGTCATAATCTATTACAATACGAGATGAATGATCCAAAAACAGAAAATCCTTACAATTTTGCATAGCTGAAAACGCTAGCTGAATAAATAGTTCACACTTTATTTCAGAGTTCAAACGCAAAACCAAAGATAGCATGGAGCTACAGCATCTCCATGAAGCCACTGGCAGATCATGTTGGTTGTAGCTCGAAGACGACCCCCTTACTCCTCATTCGGACATTCTGCAAGTTTTAGTTGCAGGCCAGCTATAAAGGGTCAGCACAATTGAATTGTGGTGGCAAGTGACTTTAATTTCTAATGTTCTACTAAGCTATATCTATATGCTTATTTGGCTGGTGGAGCTCAAGGCTATTGCGCAAAGCAAGTTTTCTCCTACTTTTGATAAACAACTTTTTGAATTCAATATCTTCTCTTTAAGAGACATCTCGAGACAAGTCCATGTCTCCTACCCATGTTTACCCAACAAAGTTTTATTAAGAAATTGGGATGAAAAGATTTTCAGAAGACAGCCTTGTGTAGTTACTCAAATTGTCCGATGCCGGGGACACGGCTAAGATCTTAGATTTTAACTCTCGAGAGTGTGTGCACTTTAACCATTAGACTCAATCAACCCAAACTATCCTCTACACTCAATTAGTGAGAAGGAAAAGGAGAAGATCAAGACGAGAATTTTCAGAAGTTGTCTTCCCAAGTCGACGGAGTCCACTGCCCAACCTATCCTAGCTACCACCCTTGGAACATCCGACTCAGGTCAACACCAACATACTCCGTCAAGACAGAGCCCATAATGACTAATGGTTGCACTATAAGCGACTATACGCAGTGCAACATAAAATCTCAAAGCCCTGGGTGGCCTTCCACAAGTGAGCAAACTCAGGCCACCGCAGACCCGACCCCTGAGTAGCCACTCAACTTGAAACCTCCTCGATCGAACCAATCCACCCAGGCGGTAAATTAATTTAGTGGAATTTTCACTTATCACATCTACCATGAAACAATCATTTTTGTAGCATGTACTTCCACTAAATTATAATAGGTGTCTAACTGGAATTTCTAAAGGGGTAACCTAATAGGTTTGCATAGCATACTACAATTTTCACAAAAAACCTATCATGCATACTACTTAAAATACTAGTAATGCAATAGAAAAAGAGTAGGTCTTTTATGAAGTCACTTGCCTTATGAAAGTTGTCGTTTCTCACACACTCTTGTCCAAGTCAAAGGTTGCTCCCCGTTTCAAACTATATAGTAAAAATGACACCCAATAAACAAGCAGTTGAACAAACACGAAACATATTGAACAATACGAGCGTAACGAGTCTCCTCGGAAGGGTTTGGTCAAAGGTGTCACATAATTAAATATACAAAAAGAATTAATGGTTTTGGGTTTAGGGTTTCGCCAAGGGATGGTATGGAGTCCATGAACATTTTCAACTCGAGAAGGTTGTATGGGTGTTTCCGAAGTTTCTAATGGAATGGTCTTCGAAATTTTACACACAGGGATATCAAGGAGGCTTCATCACCATTTTAAAAGCAAGGTTTAAAACTTTAATACAACTATAAATATTTAATTACATTTACCCAAGATTATGTTTAAAATTAAATTTAACCAAATTCATATTCAAGATTTCTTAAATTTTCTCATATCTAAACATTTTTAATTCCCAACTTAAAAGTTTATAGTATTAATAATAACTTAGTTATTTAAAACAATATAATGTTTTAAATGACATTTATAACCACTTGTAAATGAACTAAATTCATTAAAAAGGTTTTAAACAAAAACTTACTTATTAATGTTATGAAATATATGAATAAACATGAATTTGAGCTTTCTCTGGACAAGGACAATTATTTATGTCTTTGGTGCAAAGTAATACATTTTAGATTAATAAACCTTATAATGTGCTAAAATAAATCAAATTAAGTCTCTGGCCTTTAAATTCATTTTAAAATGTTTATACATTATTCATAGCAAAATTTTATAAATGGGGTTAATAGACAGAGGGCTTTTAATTAAATTTATTGCAATTGGATTTAATCAAAAATAATGTTTGTATTAATAGTTATGTAAAAAATAGTCAAACTATTCAAATTAAACATACAACTATTAAGTCATCAAAATAATTCGCAAAATTATTTTATAACAGAGGCATCATATCACACATTATATAAAGTTTCTAAAACAATTTTATTTGCAATTTTTGGATTTATAGATTTAAAGTTATGGTAAAATTACTCAAATTCACCATTTGAAATTTGAATATTTTAAACTAAGTCAAATTTAAAATTTAAAAGTTCCAGCAGATTCTACTTGTAAAGGGCTTTAATTTGATATAAAATTTGTCAAATTTGGATAAGTGGTTAAAAATTTACGAAGATTTTAAGTTGTAGGGACTTTTCTGTAAATCTGTCAATTAAATCTATTCGGAATAAATCAGAAAAATAGACAGGCAACGTGGCGGGCTGTGATTGTCTGGGCTCGGCTCGGCTAGGCTCGGCTTAGTCTGAGCCGCGGCCCGGCTCGGCTCAAGTCGATCTGGATCGTCAGATCCAGATCTGACGGATCTGACTCATCCGTACCGATTCGTCCGAAGTGATCTAATCGGGGCCGCACGTTGTGCATCGGACGGATCTGGGAGCGTCGACAAATACCTGGCGGCGCCAGTGACCGGAGTTCAAGACGACGACGGCGCGGCGGCTCGGAAGTAGATGAATCCCACGCTGCGGTGGTGCTCCGGACGCGCGGAGGCGACGGAGAGATGCGGCATGCGATGACGAAGGAGATGGGCGCGGTGGCGGCGTCGATTTCCACTCCGAACGACGTCGTCGCACGAACGGAGTGTTCCTTGCACGGGCGAAGCTCCGGTCGGGTTCGTTCTCGACGGATTGCTGCGGAAAAAGAGAGGGGAGGGCAACAGGAGGTGAGCGACGACGCGGGGGACTGGTGGGGGACGACCTCGGACAAGAGGGTAAGCTCACCTCGCCGGGAAACTCAGAAAAACGCGGCGGCGGTCGGGCGATTCCGGCGAGCGGCTGCGGCGGCCTGGCGGCGCTATTTTGAGTGAAGGGAGAGGGAAAAGAGAGCGGGGGTCGAGGGCTTTAAAGGGTGAGGGTCTAGGGCAGCAGGGGTCGCGCAAGGGCGAAGATACGGCGCGAGATTTCCGGCCGGAATTCTCGGACGGAGGAAGACGACGATGACGTCACGCTGACGTCATCCTTCCTTTTTCTTTTCTGATTTTTATTTTATTATTCCATAACTTTTGATTTAAGTGTCCTAATGCAGTCAAACAAATTTCTAAAAATTCGTAAAATTATTATCTTTGTGTTAAACCAGTTGTGGGCATGTTTTAAACATTTTTGAAATTTAATATTTTTGAAAAATTCATTAAATACCAATTTGATACTTAATATCAATTTTGAAAATTTAAATTAATTTAAATTTTCTTTTGGCTAAATAAAATTATTAAAACACCCATATTCAAATATGTTTGGAATTAAGTTATCTAAACTCATATTCCATTATTACATAAAATTTAGCTTTAATAGATTATTAAATCACATATTATACCTATTTGAATTAAGCAGAGAAAATGTAATGTAATCATTTTTAATTTAAAGTATTTTGGGCACCATTTTATTTTATAATAAGATAACTCAATTGAAAGCTTCATAACCACTTTGGAAAAGATTTTAGATTTAAAATCACAAAAATATACTCCTGAAAATCATTTTATGTTTTGAAAATAAATGAAGATCATTTTAAGCTAATGTATTTGGATAATCCATTTATTATAAAACATATGAAGTTATTAAAGTTATAAACTATAGGTTGTAATTTCAACACTATGTTTTTGTACTTAGTGGAACTAAAGAAAAACCATTTGGCAAATGGATCATGTTTTAAATTATTTAAAATAACACTTGTAAATACTATTTTAATTTATGAATAGCTATGGCTAAGTTGTGGAAACAAATACTTATAAGGAAACTTTTTATTATAATGAAATGGTTTGAAATTTTTGTAAAACATTTGTCAAATTACCTATTGAGGTTTAATAACTACAATGGATAATAAATTGTTTAACTTGGATCAACTTTTGGAAGTAATGATCTTTCCAAGATATTTGTAATATTAAATCTCTTCATGATGCTTGAAGTCTTTTATAATTGGTTCTCTTATTCATTTTAATATTTCATCTTAATCAAAACAAAAGTTTTAAATTTTTGTGATTTTTAAACATTCCAAAATATTGGGATGTTACATGCAAGTTCGAGTGCTATTCCTTATGATCTTTATAAAGAAATTATGCATGAGATTGGTCCTAGCAAACTTGAAGAGATTGATGTGGTTATTCAACTTTCTAACATAGAAACTATCTCTCCCATTGGTATTGTTAGAGATGTTGAAGTTCTATGTGGTAAGACTAAATATCCCACTGATTTTATTGTACTTGGTTCTACTGCTAGTAAGACTTGTCCTATCAATTTTGGTAGACATTTTCTAAATACTTGTGGTGCTGTTATAGATTGTAAGAAAGAGAAAATCCTTACTAAATTTGCTGGCGATTCATATGAATTCAGTTTTTTGAAATTTGCTAAAACTTCTTATGAAATCAAATTGCCTAATGAGGATTTTAGAGTAGAACAACTTTCTTCTATTGCTCTTGTGCCTAATAATTATATTCAACAATTTATGGAAGATCATGAGAGTGAAACTTTTATGGAACAAAGGAATGAACTTGAGGACATATCTCTTCGTCAACCTATTCTTAACCATAATTTAAAAGTGGAAGACTTGGGTAAAACACTTCCACCTAAAGAGGATCCTGTCTTTGATTTAAAACCTCTGCCTGATAATTTTAAGTATGCTCATCTTGATGATAAGAAAATATATCATGTTATTATTACTGCTAACCTTTCCAGTAAAGAAGAAGAAAGGTTGTTGGAAATATTAAGGAAACACCGTGGAGCTATGGGATATAATTTGGATGATTTGAAGGGGATTTCTCCTACTATATGTTAGCATTCTATTAATATGGAGCCCGATGCAAAGCCAGTTGTTGAACATCAACACCGTCTAATACCCAAGATGAAGGAAGTGGTAAGAAATGAGGTATTAAAAATTGTTGATGCTGGTATTTTTTATCCTATTGCTGACAGTAGATGGGTTAGTCCTGTGCATTGTGTCCCTAACAAAGCTGGAATTACTGTTGTACCTAATGATCATAATGAGCTTATTCCTCAAAGAGTAGTAGTTGGTTATAGAATGTGCATTGATTTTAGAAAGGTTAATAAAGTTACTAAGAAAGATCATTATCCATTACCCTTTATTGATCAAAGGTTATAGAATGAGCTTTCTTGATGGTTATTCTGGTTTCTCTCAAATTGCTGTTAAAACTCAAGATAAAGAGAAAACCACGTTTACTTGTCCTTATGGTACTTATGCTTATAGACGTTGTAACATCCCAACATTTTGGAATGTTTAAAAATCATAAAAATTTAAAACTTTTGTTTTGATTAAAATAAAATATTTAAATGCATAAGAAAACCAACTATGAAAGACTTCAAACATATTGAAAGGGTGTAATATTCAATTATCTCAGCTATTATTATTTTGAAAACTTGTTTCAAGTTATACAATTTATTATCCATTGTATTTTCTTAAAACCTCAATACATTATTTGACAAAGGTTTTACAAACTTTCAAACCATTTTCATGTAATAAAAAGTTCCTTTTAAGTATTTGTTTTCAACCACTTAGCCATAGCTAATCATAAATTAAAATAATATTTATAACTATTTAAAATGCTACTAGCAAAATGGTTTCATTCTTATACCTGAGTTCAAAACATAGTTTTGGGAATTATAAATCTATAGTTTATATCTTTAAAACTTCATAGACTTTATAATTAATTAATTATCCAAATAGGCATTTCATTAACTTAAATTGATTTCATTAATTCTAAAAACATAAAATGATTTTCATGACTATATTTAATATAAGAAATGAATTAAATCAAAATTATTTTCCATAATTGTTTTATGGAGTTTTCAAATGATTTATCATAATATAAAACTTAATAGTGCACACAATATTTTGAATTTAAAAATGAATGCATTATATTTCCCTTTCCATTCCAAATAAATGAGTTATGTATTGAATATTGTACTAAAGACAAAAATGATTTAATATTGGAATATGAGTAAATAACTTAGATTCAAACATATTTGAATGTGGGTAATTTCATATATTTTATTTAACCCCAAATGAATTATTAAATCCTTCAAAGTTGACCTAAACGGGCAATTTTGCATTTTATGAATATTTCAAATATTAATTTTCAAAAATGTTCAAAACATACCCACAACTGGTTTTACACAAAGATAGTGCTTTTACAAATTTTTAGAAATTTATTTTACTTGATTTGGAGCCATAAATCAAAAGATATGAATTAAATGGAAAATCAGAAAAAGAAAAAGAAAAATGATGACATCATGACGTCATCGTCTTCAACCTCCCGTCAATCTCGCCCGACGGTTTCGGCCGATTCAACACCGCAAAAATCTCGCGATTCGGTAGAGTAACTGACGCCGTGCCTAGCCCTTTATAATCCCCAGCTCCTCCTCTGCATTTCCCCTCTTCCACTTCTTGAAACCACGCCGCCAGGCCGACATTTTTGCTCGCCGGAGTTCGTCTACTCCACCGCCATGATTCTCCGTTTCCCGGCGAGGTGAAGAAGAACCCGATCCCGAGACCCACCTCCTCTTCCTCCCCTCGCTCGTGCGCGCCCGGCAGTCACCCCCTTCTCTCCAAATCGTAGCCGAGCGGAGCGCCTCGTGCTCGACTGAAGCACGCCGGCGCAGATTCGCTACGCCCGAGCGTAGCAGCCGTTCCAGGAAGCGGAGCTCACGGCCGTCTCGACCAATCGCTTCGCCGTGTCAAGCCGCGGCCGGGAGACGTCTTCCCCGAGCTCAAACTCCACCGGAGCGACGTTTCCGTCGAAGACCGACGCCGGCGCCGCCACCTTCCTCTCCTCCGGCGAGTCAGCGCCGCCAGCTGCTGACCAAAGCAAGGTGAGCCGTGACGATCCAGATCAGATCCAGTCAGCACTGACATGGCATGCACAGTCTGCACAGTCAGCGTCGCGTAAGCGACACGTCAGCTGCCACGTCAGAAAATGTTTTTTCTTATTTAAATTTATTTGGCAGTTTTGCAGAAAAGCCCCTGCCACTTAGATTTGTTATAACTTTTTATTCACACATCAAAATTTGACAAATTTTATATCAAATTAAAGCCCTTGACAAATAGAATCTGCTGGAACTTTTAAAATTCAAATTTGACATAGTTTAAAATATTCAAATTTCAAATGGTGAATTTGAGTAATTTTATCATAACTTTAAATCTATAAATCCAAAAATTGCAAATAAAATTGTTTTAGAAACTTTATAAAATATGTGATATGAGGCCTCTGTTATAAAATAATTTTGCGAATTATTTTGATGATTTAATATTTGTATGTTTAATTGAATAGTTTGACTACTTTTGACATAACTCCTAATACAAACATTATTCTTGATTATATCCAATAGCTATAAGTTTAATTAAAAGCCCTCTGTCTATTAACCCCATTTATAAAATTTTGTTATAAATAATGTTTGAACAATTTAAAATGAATTTAAAGGTCAGAGACTTAATTTGATTTATTTTAGCACATTATAAGGTTTATTAATTTAAAATTTATTACTTTGCACCAAAGGAATAAATAATTGTCCTTGTCCGGAGAAAGCTCAAATTTATGTTTATTAATATATTTCATAAAATTAATAAGTAAGTTTTGTTTAACACCTTTTAAATGATTTTAGTTCATTTACAAGTGTTTATAAATGTTATTGGTTAATTAGGTGTTACTAAAAATGTGATTTAAAACATTATAACATTTTAAATAACTAAGTTATTATTAATACTATAAACCTTGAAGTTGGGAATTAAAATGTATAGATATGTGAAAATTAAGAAATTCTTGAATTTGAATTTGGTTAAATTTAATTTTAAACATAATTTTGGGTAAATGAAAAATTTAATGTTTACAGTTGTACTAAATTGTTAAACCTTGCTTTTAAATTGTGATTAAGCCTTCTTGATACCCTATTTGTGTAAACATTTGAAGACCATTTCATTAGAAAACTTGGAAACACCCATACAACCTTTTTGAGTTGAAAATGTACAATTGACCCCAGACCATCCCTTGACGAAACCCTAAACCCAAACACATTAATTCTTTTGGTATATTGAATTATGTGACACCTCTGACCAAACCCTCCCGAGAAGACTCTTTACGCTTGTATGTTTGAATTTGTTTTGTGTTTGTGAATTGCTTGTTTATTGGATGCCCTTTTACTATATAGTTTGAAACGGGGAACAACTATTGGCTTGGACAAGAGTGGGAGAGACACGACAACTTTCTTAAGGCAAGTGACTTCATAAAACACCTACTATTTTATTCTATTGCATATCTAGTGTTTTCAAACAGTATTTGCAAAAGTAGTATGCATGATAGGTTTTGGGAGATTGTAGTATGCTATGCAAACCTTTTAGGTTTCCCCTTAGAAGTTCCAGATTAGACCCCTATTATAATTTAGTGGAAGCACCTGTTGCAAAAGTGATTGTTTTATGGTTGATGTGATAAAAGAAAATTTCCACTAAATTAATTTAACGCCTGGGTGGATTGGGTCGATCGAGGAGGTTTCAAGTTGAGTGCCTTCTCAGGGCCAAGTTTCATGGTTGTCTTCGCCCAGGATAGTTTCTACTTACTTGGGGCCATGATATGCGATGTTAACCTGAGTTGCTCACTTGTGGTAGGCCACCCAGGGCTATGAGATTTAAGTTTACACTGAGTCTAGTTGCTGATCGTGCAACCATTGGTCAATATGGGCTCTGTCTTGATGGAGTAAGTTGTTGTGGACCTGGGTCAAGAGATTGATGGTGGTAGAGTTGATAGGATGGTGGTAATCTCTTAGTATTATCATGGGAAAGCAACTTCTGAAAAGTCTCGTCTTGATCTTCTCCTTTTCCTTCTCACTAAAGGAGTGTAGAGGATAGTTTGGGTTGATTGAGTCTAATGGTGAAAGTGCACACCCTCTCGAGAGTTAAAACCTAAGATCTTAGCCGTGTCCCTGGCATCGGACAATTTGAGTAACTACACAAGGCTGTGTTCTGAAAATCTCCTCATCTCAAATTTCTTAATAAAACTTTGTTGGATGAACATGGGTAGGAGACATGGACTTGTCTCGAGAATTGTCTCTGAAGGAGAAGATATTGATTTAAGAAAATTGTTTATCAAAAATAGGAGAAAATTTGCTTTGCGCAATAGCCTTGAGATCCACCAGCCAAATAAGCATATAGATATAACTTAGTAGAATATTAGAAATTAAAGTCACTTGCCACCACAATTCAATTGTGCTAACCCTTTATAGCTGGGCTGCAACTAAACCTTGCAGATTTGACAGACGACGAGTGAATATTCGATAGGATTTCGAGTCTACAACCAACATGCTTTGCCTGTGGCACCTGAAGATGATGAGGCTCATTGTATCTACTATTTTCCGCTGCTACTCTTGAAAATTTTGCTAGCCTTTTCAGGTTATGCAAGTTGTAAGAGATATTTGTGACACTGGATCATGCGATTTAATAAAGTATTTGACACTTTTGCATGATATACATCTTAAACTGTGGTGCTAGCATTTGATCCAGGGACTAGCACATTAACACATGGACTTCCACCTTATAATAAAAGGTGAGGTCACTACAGACGTATGCCTTTTGGTTTATGTAATGCTCCTGCTACTTTTCAAAGATGTATGTCTGCTATCTTTCATGGTTTTTGTGAGGAAATTATGGAGGTGTTCATGGACGATTTCTCCGTCTATGGCACTTCTTTTGATAATTGCTTGCACAACCTTGATAAAGTTTTGCAGAGATGTGAAGAAACTAACCTTGATCTTAATTGGGAGAAATGCCACTTTATGGTTAATGAAGGGATTGTTCTTGGACATAATTTTTTTGAAAGAGGTACTAAAGTTGATAGAGCTAAAGTGGATGCAATCGAGAAAATGCCTTGCCCCAAAGATGTTAAAGGTATTTGTAGTATTCTTGGTCATGCTGATTTCTATAGAAGGTTTATCAAAGACTTTTCTAAGGTATCAAAGCCTCTTACTAATCTCTTTCAAAAAGATATACCATTTGTTTTTTATGATGATTGTAAGGAAGCTGTTAAAACTCATAAGAAAGCCTTAATAACTGCTCCTATTGTTCAACCACCTGATTGGAATTTACCATTTGAAATTATGTGTGATGCTAGTGATTTTGCTGTTGGTGATGTTCTTGGACAAACAGTAGATAAGAAATTAAATGTTATTCACTATGTTTGTAAAACTCTTAATGCTGCTCAAAATAATTATGCTACAACTAAAAAAGAATTTCTAGCTATTGTCTTTGCTTGTAATAAATTTAGACAATACAATTGTAGATTCTAAAGTTATTATTCATACTGATCATGCTGCAATCAGATACCTTATGGAAAAGAAAAATGTAAACCCTAGGTTTATTAGATGGGTATTACTTTTGCGAGAATTCGATTTGCATATTGTGGATAGAAAGGGTTCTGAAAATCCTGTTGCTGATAATTTGTCTAGATTGGAAAACATTGCTTATGATCATATACCTGTTAATGATAGTTTTCCAAATGAACAATTGGCTGCAATAAGTGTGAGTTCCCGAGATAGTCCTTGGTATGCAGATTATGCTAACTTTATTGTTTCGTAGTATTTGGCTCCAACCTTTTTAGCTCAACAAAGAAAAAAATTCTTTTATGATTTGAGGCATTATTTCTAGGATGACCCACACTTATATTAAGAAGTAGTTGATGGTATTATGCGAAGATGTGTTCCGGAGTATGAACAAAAAGAGATATTGAGAAAGTGCCATTGCAGTGCTTATGGAGGACATCACGCTGGAGACAGAATCGGACAAAAGGTTTTATACAATCAGATTTTTATTGGCCTACTCTTTTTAAATATGCAAGAAAGTTTATTTTATCTTGTGATGAATGTCAATGAGTTGGTAATACCTCTAGACGTAATGAAACGCCTATGAATTATTCTCTTGTTATTGAACTGTTTGATTGTTGGGAATTTTACTTTATGGGCCCTTTCCCTTCTTCAGAAGGTAATACTCATATACTTGTTGCGGTTGATTATGTTACTAAATGGTTAGAAGCTATTCCTACTAAAAGTGCTGATGGTGAAACATCATTAAAAATGCTTCAAAATGTTATTTTTTCTAGGTTTGGTGTTCCTAGATATCTTATGACTGATGGAGGTTCTCATTTTAAAAAAGTTCTTGCTAAATATGGTGTTAATCATAGAATTGCTTCAACTTATCATCCTCAAACCAGTGGGCAAGTAGAATTATCTCATAGTGAAATTAAATCCATCTTGCAAAAGACTGTTAATAGAACGAGGAAGAATAGGGCTAGTAAATTAAATGATGCATTGTGGGCTTATAGAACTGCTTATAAAAATCCCATGGGTATGTCTCCTTATAAAATGGTTTATGGAAAAGCTTGTCACTTGCCTTTAGAATTAGAACACAAAGCTTATTGGGCTGTGAGAGAACTAAATTGATATTTTAAACTTGCTGGTGAGAAAAGATTACTTAATTTGAGTTCTTTAGATGAATGGAGAAGTGTAGCTTATGAAAATGCTAAACTATTTAAAGAGAAAGTTAAGAGATGACATGATAAGAGAATCCTTAAGAGAGAGTTTCATGTTGGTGAGAAAGTTCTATTGTATAGCTCTCGTCTTAGATTCTTTCCAGGAAAATTACTCTCCAAGTGGGAAGGACCATATGTCATTGTGGAGGTGTTTCGTTCGGGTGCGATAAAAATTGCTACGCTCAAGGATGACTCTACACAAGTGGTAAATGGACAAAGACTCAAGCATTATATTTTGGAGATTCTGATAATGAAGATGTTGATATTATTCAAGCAATTACTCCGGAAGATTATATTAAGGAAAATATTTCCGAGTCTGCAGAACCTGATTTTGAAAAGGTACAGTTTCGGTAAGAAAAAGTTCACGAATTTAATTTTGTCTTATCTATTATTTATTTTTGGATAATATGGAAAAATACGAGACGAAAACAAACTGGACACGAAGTCCGAGGTGCCCACACCTGGTGGTGGCGCGGGCTCCTTCCTCGCCACGCGAGCACCAGGTAGGGAGCCCTCGGAGCTCCTCTCCTACTCGGTTTCGCCATGTTGCCTTCCTTTTATTTAGTAAATTTTTGCTATATATCCACCCGGAGCCCCCAAGGTCCGTATATCGTGTTTTCGACGCGTTTTTTGTTTTGAGTTGTTTATGTCGAGATGTCGTCTTAGTTATCTTGCTCCAAAGACTACGCACTTCGTCGCCAATGCGAACTCCTTCAAGATCTTGATCAAGGGTTTTTTGTTGGATGGGTGGACGATGAGAAGGTGAAGGCTAGGCGCAAGGACATGGACGAAAGCGTCATGGAGGAGGTGAAGAAGATGCAAGCAGCCAAGAAAGATTGCGAAAGGACGGGGACTAGCAAGCCCATGTAACACCCCAAATTTTGGAAGCAGCAAATACTTAATTATGAAAGGTCCAAAATTCTGAGGCAACAAAAACTTTTTGAAATGCCTTGTTAATGGATGTGTTTATCATCTGATTGCTCTATTGGTCATGTTGTGTTTTGTGTTTGTGTTGATAACCTCCCTAGCTATCAACCCTAAAACTCAAGCAAGTTATAATAAGAACTCTAAGATCAATGTTTTGACAAGTGCAATAGTCCATATATCTTCTCCAATCTTCTTTTTAAATAAACACTATTTACCATGATGTTTTGGAATAAGCAACTACCCAAAGACCTTTTATTTCAGAAAATAAAAGCATTTCCAAAACCTATATGTTTGCAAACTATAAAGGACTATATAATAAGTCCTAATATATTTTGAGTTTTCTATGTAGCTAATATTAGCAACTCTCTTTTCATAACCCCATTTTTATTAGTCTTTGGGAAATAAATTCCCAAAGTGTGGTTTACATCTTCTTTATCCAAAATCTTGTCCTAATTATGTTGGTTACCACCTCACGAACATATTTCTTGATATTATATGTTGTCTTATTTATCCTATTGTCTTGTGTTTAAATTTCAAGACTTGCTTGACCAGAAGGTATAATTTTTAGGGGTGATCATGTGGTGTTTTATGTGTTCACATTTAATGTTTATGGTTTAAATGGGGATATAAGTATTTGATTTGCTTGTCTTGCATGAGGATAATGTGTTACCTATTGTAAGATTGTTTGGTGTTGATATTTCCCACATTTCTATTTTAGAATGGTAGAAAATCTATCTTCACTCATGTTAATTTTTAGCATTTCTAGAACATGATAATTAGGGTATATTTATTTCAATTTGGAAATGCAACTCACCTAACCTCATCCTCACCACCCCTACTATACAGCTATATCATTCTTTATATTTTACAAATATGTTTTATCACCATTTCCTGATTGTTTTGAGTGCTACGTATTAATGTGACCACATGTGATGTTAATAGATAACAACTTGTCATTTTTGTATCTAGTGATGTTGATCCCTTTTTGCCTAATCTCTTTAGCCAACTACTGCACCTATACCCCTTCTAACCAACCCAGCTGGTGTAATAATTTTCCTGTCAAGGAATTGACTAATCCGTCTTAGCTTTGTGACCTAGTCCATTCATCTCTAAATTAATTCAACACCCTAACCTTCACTCCCCTCCTCCCAAAACCTGATCTTAGACTAGCATTGGATAACCACACACCCCTGCATCCCTTAGCCTCACCCCTGTCAAACCCTAACCCTGTTTTTCGTTTGTCTCTTTCGTTTGGACGTTTTGTCGAACAAGTTGAGGGCAGGAGAAATTTTTTCAATTATCTCACTCCCTCCCATCGGCTCCAGTCCTAGAGCTACTGTCCAAAGAGTTGCTGCAGCATTGGGCGTCATTGCACACCGCCTG
Source organism: Poa annua (assembly GCA_026929855.1). Taxonomy (NCBI): domain Eukaryota; kingdom Viridiplantae; phylum Streptophyta; class Magnoliopsida; order Poales; family Poaceae; genus Poa; species Poa annua. Next base: position 45,487,660 of record CM049430.1, read on the forward strand.
GCTCGCCCAATAGCTATCCATCGCCCTCCCCCTGCGTGCCCGTGCACCCCGACCTCATGAACCGGCCACCCTATCCTCTAATGAAGCCGAGGCCACCCCACCTCCTCTCACCTTGCCCATTGCACTCCTGCTCGTCCACTCTCCAAGCCACTGCGAGACTTCTCAAGCTATCCTCCCCTCCAGCGCTGGAACGCGAGGAGATCATCGCTCAGCCCCAAATACTTCGAGCTCGATTGACTCTGCTACCGACTCCCTCTTAACGCCATTGTTGCTCCATCGTACTCCCGTTTGCCCAAGCTATCTTTGAGACATTCCCGTTTCTCTGCAGATACGCCGGAGACGCCGCTGCCGCGCCGTGCCCGTCACGGGCGCCGTCGACCTCGCCGCCGCCCCAGGACGCGCCTCGGCGAACCGAGACCATCCGTGCGCGCCCCTCGACCTCCGCGCCTCCGCGTTGTCCGTCGAGCCCCTGAGTGAGCCACCCGAGCCCGGCCTCTCCTTCTAGGTTTCCTGCTCGTCTGTTTCAGTCGGGAGGAAGAAGACGAACGAGATCCGTTCGATCCCAGATCGACGACCCGAGTTTGAACCTCCCAGATCTATTCTTGACCGCCAGATCAGAGATCGACGGCCGCTTAACCGCGCCAGCGCGCGCTCCGTTGCGGGCCGGCCCATCTCCCGCGACGCGGCCCAGCGCCAGATCCGGCCCTTTTGCCCATTTTTCCTTTTTGGATATTTTCCTGTTTTATTTTTCCAGAAAACTAGTGGTCTAGCTTTAATTCGTTTGTGGGAGATCTACTTATCCAAACAGCTTGATTCAAATTGTTTTGAGTAGCTATATGTTTTCTGGACCATGTGGCACTGGCCTTTCTCAAAAATATATTTTTATGCGCGTTCTATGGTCAATCTTGTAAAAAGTGGAAATTTCACTATTTACTTAATAACTTGAGTTTATAGATCCAAAATTATAAAACCTTAGTTCTATGGAAAGCCAGTGAGAATACCTACCTATATCTATAAGCTTTGCATGCAGGAGATCTGTATAACTCAAGTTCTATTAAGTTTAAGATTTACAACAATAGCTGTTTGGTGATTTTTAGTTCATTATTAAAAATACTTTTTTTTGAGTAAATCCAATTGCATGTGGTAGATATTAGTATTAGCTATCATAACCAAGCTTGGTATAATGTTTCATTTTATATTTTTATCTTGGTAGATTATTTTCTAAAACTGTAGGTTCTTACACTTTAAAATGGATATTCTTATTTTCTGTTATTTGCATGTATCTAGTTTTACTTGTTTGTGCTTTATATGTTTGTGCAAATAGTTTAGGAGTATTTTTATGGAGTAGCTTTGTGTTTTATTTAACATGCAACACTGGATTGGTATAAAAATCATTTATACATTATTAGATACACTATTATTGCTAAAACATGTTTGTTTCACTAAAACTGAAATATATGGATCTAGGAGTGTCCAAATGGAGTGAATCCAATTTCTACAGAAAGCTTAAGTCAATACCTATCCATAGCAATTAATCTTGCATGTAGGAGATTCCTAAAACTGAAACTATATTCATTATGGTCTTGAGACCAGTAGCATTTACATGATTTTTAGCTTCTGTTTAGAAATAGCTTTGAATGCAAATACAATTTTCATAGCTTCCTATAGTGAAGGGGATCGTGTGCAGAAAACAAAATTTTTCCTAGCAACGATATCCTTAAACTAGCCAAGATCTATTCTATGCAGATATAGTAGTACAAACGGAGATCGGAATACGTACCCTTGTAGACCGAAAGCGGGGATTACGTTCCCGCACAAACGTTGTCGATGCAGACCGACGAAGCCGACCTCAAGGTCGTGAAGAGGAAGCAGGCCTCCGAGTACCGCTAGCGCAGCAACTCGCAGGGAGTCGCACACGTACGGTGGAGACGACGCCTCCGAAGCTCCAGTCCAGGACGAGCAGCGGAAGACTTGGACCGGAACACCAGCAGCGCGGCAGCGGGCTATGGTGGAGGAGATCCCCGACTCCTCTTGCTCGGCGCGCCTCCGACTTGGGAACCACGAGATCGAGAGAGAAATCAGGAATTAATTGGTGAATTAAAAGGCTGGGGGTGCCCCTTCTTATATAGGCTCCCAAGGGGAGCCAACCTTGCCAGCCAGGCAATGTGGGACTATCCCCACATAGCCTGGTTCGGCTAGGGAGTGCGCCGGCCCCTTGGTGGGCCCCTTGTGGCCCACCTAGGCCAGCCCTCCTGGCCCCCACCGAATTCCCCTAGGGAATTTTCCCCTCTTGGGCCTTCTTTTGTCCGGAAGGCCCATTTAGGGAAATCTGCCTTAATAAATTCGAAAATAAATATATAAAATCATATTTGCATATTAATAACACTAATTAATATCAAACATAATACTATAATATTTCCTATCTCCAAAAACTCTTTCGGCGCTGCCCGATCTCCATCGGACCTCTCCCGGGACGCTCCCGTTGATCTCCTTCCTTTCCGGTTGTCTTGTCGAAACCCCTTAAGTGTGTTACCCTACCGGTTCGATATAATATCAGGTATGACCAAGACTCCTCAATGATCAACGACTAATCCGTAGGCCTGGACCCCATGAATTAATCCCTGAGATATAACGAATGACTTTCATCTATCAAACCTGAACGTGAAGTCTTAGACCTTTTGCCATAGCGATACTTAGCACGTCCGAGTGTCGTTCCATAGATATCTCCATACCTAATCCCGACCTCGTTACCGACGACGCTATCTTCTACTCGTTCATGATCTCATGTCTCCGCGACCTAGTCACATGCTTGCAAGCTCATTAGACAAGATCTCACCGAGTGGGCCCGAGAGTATCTATCCTGCTACGCGGACTGGCAAATCCCGCTCTTGACCCCTCGTCTCAATACTCCTTTCCAATACCCAAAAGTATCACCGTTATTGTCATACTAAATAAGATACGACGTTTGGTGCAATCAACGTATCTTCCGGGAATATCAATAAGAGTTGATCTCACGGTCAAAGGCGTAACGACTATGTTCTCCAAATCTGGGTATGTCCATCACATCACTCTCCAGCGATATGACTCTCATTGCCGACCGGCACCATGCCCCATGACCGGGAAAACTCGATCATCAATCGCGCAACGAAACTAGTCTTAGTAGAGGCTACTAGGGACCTGGTTGTTTACGTATCACACCCGCATTAATGTTTCCGATTAATACGGTTCTAGCATGACACAAAAACCTATTATGAACAAACGAGATATGATAAAGAATACACTTTATTAATTGCCTCTAGGGCATATCTCCTTCAGTCTCCCACTTGCACTAGAGTACAACTTAATCTAGATTACAACTTGGTAAAAGCTTAACACCCATAGCTAACTGGTGCTGTTCATGCTTATCAAGCGGGAGAGGCTTCGTCAGCGGATCTGCCACATTCAGATCCGTATGCACTTTGCAAATCTTCACATCGCCTCCTTGTACGTACTGACGTATCACGTGGAAGCGTCGGAGAATGTGTTTGGCGGTGGAGTGAGACCTTGGCTCCTTGGCGTTCGCAATGGCACCCGTATTGTCGCAGAAGAGGACCACGGGGTTTTGCACGCTCGGGAACACTCCAAGTTCGATGACGAACTTCCTCAGCCACACAGCTTCATTCGCGGCCTCGCAGGCAGCGATGTACTCCGACTCCATTGTAGATTGTGCGACTATGGGTTGCTTCCCACTTCTCCAGCACACGGCGCCTCCATTCACCTTGAACACGTAACCTGTCTGTGACTTACAGTCATCGGGGTCTGAGCAGAAACTTGCATCTACGTAACCCGTTACGCCAAGTTCCTCATCGCAGCCACCATACACAAGGAACATTTCCTTTGTCTTATTGAGATACTTAAGAATGCTCTTAACAGCTACCCAATGCGGCATTCCAGGATTACTCTGGAACCGGCTGGTCAAACTTAGAGCTAATGCCACATCTGGTCTAGTACTCAACATTGCATACATGATCGATCCTATGGCTGAAGCATAAGGATGTTTCGTCATTTCGGCCTTACCCAGTTCCGTCACCGGACACTGCGCCTTACGCAATATCTTATTCTTGATAACCGGCAGAGAACCCTTCTTTGCCTTCTCCATATGAAAACGCTTCAATATTTTATCAAGATAAGTACTCTGACTTAGTGCTAATAGGCGCCTTGATCTATCACGGTAGATTTTTATGCCTAAAACATACGCAGCTTCTCCTAAGTCCTTCATAGAAAACTTACTGTTTAAATATTCCTTCACGCTATTCAGAAGTTCCACATCATTCCCTATTAGCAATATGTCGTCAACATACAGTGCTAAGAACACAACCGAGCTCCCACTCATTTTCTTGTAAATACAGGTCTCTTCCACATTCTGGATAAATCCAAAACCTTTGATTACCTCATCAAAGCGAAGATTCCATCTCCGAGATGCCTGCTTCAATCCATAGATGGATCGCTGAAGCTTGCACACCTTGTTAGCACTTCCTAGATCAACAAAACCTTCCGGCTGTACCATGTACAACTCTTCCTCAATGTTTCCATTCAGGAAGGCCGTTTTGACGTCCATCTGCCAGATTTCATAATCATAGTAGGCAGCTACCGCTAACAAAATCCGAATAGACTTAAGCATCGCTACCGGTGAAAAAGTTTCATCATAGTCAATTCCATGAACTTGTCGGAAACCCTTTGCGACCAGCCGAGCTTTATAGACGGTCACATTACCATCAGCATCAGTCTTCTTCTTAAAGATCCACTTATTCTCGACGGCCTTGTGCCCTTCGGGAATATCCACCAAAGTCCACACTTTGTTATCATACATGGATCCTATTTCGGATTTCATGGCTTCAAGCCATTTCTCGGACTCTAGACTCTCCATCGCCTCCTTGTAGTTCGTAGGTTCGTCTTGCTCGACTAGCATGACGGTGCAAACCATGTTGCCATACCATTCTGGTGGGATCCGAGATCTACCAGACCTACGAGGTAGAACATCTTCCTCGACAGTTTCTCCCACTCCTTCCACGGAGGACGTTTCCGGAATTGCTTCCGCTGCGCCACTCGGAATCTCGAGTTCAGGATCAACGATTTCATCAAGGTCTACCTTCCCCCCACTTACTCCTTTCGCGAGAAACTCCTTCTCTAGAAAGGCACCGGTCTTCGCGACAAAAGTTTTGCCCTCAGCTTGGTTGTAGAAGGTGTACCCTACGGTTTCCCGCGGATATCCTACAAAGACGACTTTCTCCGACTTCGGTTCGAGTTTGTCGGGCTGTAGTTTCTTAACGTACGCCTCACAACCCCAAACCTTCAGAAATGATAACTTAGGCTTTTGGCCATACCATAATTCATACGGCGTCGTTTCAACGGACTTGGACGGAGCCCTATTTAAAATGAATGCGACTGTTTCTAACGCATAACCCCAGAAGGATACTGGCAGATCGGTAAGAGACATCATAGATCGGACACTATCCAGTAGAGTACGATTGCGTCGCTCGGACACACCGTTACGCTGCGGCGTTCCGGCGGGCGTAAGTTGGGGCACTATGCCACAACTCTTCAGATGTGTGCCAAACTCAAAACTCAAGTACTCTCCACCACGATCGGATCCGAGATGCTTGATTTTCCTATTAAGCTGATTCTCAACTTCACTCTGGAATTCTTTGAACTTTTCAAACGTTTCAGACTTGTGTTTCATCAAGTAGATATAACCGTATCTACTCAAGCCATCAGTGAAGGTGACGAAGTAACGATAACCATTGCGTGTCGAAACGCTCATTGGTCCACATACGTCTGTATGTATGATCCCCAACAAATCCGACGCCCGTTCAACGAAACCTTTGAACGGTGTCCTGGTCATTTTGCCCATGAGGCATGGTTCACATGTATCGAGGGATCCGAAATCCAACGAGTCCAAGAGTCCATCGGAGTGGAGTCGCTTCATGCGCTTTATACCAATATGACCAAGACGGCAATGCCACAAAAACATGGCGGTATCGTCACTACACTTAATTCGTTTGGCCTCTATGTTATGGATGTGAGTTCTACGATCGAGATTCAACAAGAATAAACCGTTATTCTCGGGAGCATCAACATAAAAGATATCATTCATATAAATAGCACAATTGCTTGACACTGATTTAAATGAATAACCGTCTTGTAACATGCAAGACCCACTTATAATGTTTACACTCAAGGATGGCACAAAATAAAATTTATTTAAAACCAAAACTAATCCCGATGGTAGATGCAGAGGCAGCGTGCCGACAGCCACCACGTCGACTCTCGATCCGTTGCCGACGCGCATCGTCACCTCATCCTTCGCCAGCCGCCTTCTATTCCGTAACTCCTCCTGAGAGTTACATATATGAGCAACAGAACCAGTATCAAATACCCACGTATTGCTCCGGGCGGATGTAAGGTACACATCTATAACATGTATATCAAATATACCTTTCTCTTTGTCGACCGTCTTGCCAGACTTCCTATCCTCCAGATACTTGGGGCAGTTGCGCTTCCAGTGACCCTTCCCCTTGCAGTAGAAACATTCCACGCTAGCTCTAGGACCAGACCTGTTAGTCCTGGGCTTGGCAGCCAACTTTGCCTCCCTCCAGGACTTCCAGCTCTGCTTTCCCTTGCCACCGGACTTCTTGAAATCAACGGTCTTGTTGACCATCAACAGCGTGTGCTCCTTCTTAATCTCTACCTCAGCAGTCTTGAGCATCACGAACACTTCACCAAGGGACTTAGCCATGCCCTGCATGTTGTAGTTCATGACGAAGCCTTTGTAGCTTGGTGGCAACGATTGCAACACCCTGTCAATCGCCAGCTCATCGGGAATCTTGCACTCCAGAGCATTCAGGCGTTGAACGTAGCCAGACATCTTGACTACATGCTCGCTCACACTGCTATGCTCTTCCATCTTGGCTGAGAAGAAAAGCTCAGAAGCCTCATATCTCTCAGCCTTAGCCTGCGGCGCAAAGACAGCCTTAAGATCCGAGATGATCTCAAGGGCGCTCATCTTCTCAAAGCGCTTCTGCAGGTCGGCTTCCATGGCGTAGAGCATGCCACTCTGGACAAAGGCAGAATCCTCCGATCGGGTCTGGAAGACCTTCTTCTCATCCTCAGAGGCATCATCTGCAGGAGGGTCACCTATGGTGGCCTCAATGACGTAGGCCACCCTATGGGGAGTGAGGAGGATCCTCAGGTTGCGGAACCAGGCCATGAAGTTTGACCCATTGGTCTTAAGCTTTTCTTTCTCAAGGAACATACCTAGGTTAAACGAGGGGCAAGACATCTACAATGGAATTTGCAACAACATAAGACTTTGTTCATAATAATTTTGAGTTATAGTATTTTAGAAAATAACTAACATAACTCCCACTCAAACGAACATCCCTCCTGGTCGTTTAAGCGATTACACGACCCCCATCCATTGCACCACCCCTCATCATCAAAGCCGGCGGCACAACTTCAAGAGTAGACAAAATCGTCCGTCACACCAATTTTGTGACTCGTGCTCGACCTTTCGGTCTTCCTGTTCCGAGGCCATACTTCTGAGTATGCTAGGCTCGCCACCAAAGACCTCCACGCTGACGCTTGTGCAACATGGCTTACACCCACCGTATGCGAACGAAGATATGTCTGACACCCGATCATCACGGCCTGCCTCATAACGTAGAACTTTATTGGTGGTGCGCGTTGGAGGGAGAACACTAGTGGTATTTTGAAGGGATCATCTTATTCAGCTACCGCCGTGTAACACACACAATCACACAAAATAAGATGCACACAAAACATCAAATGTAATGCAATGTGATATAGTCCATCGCGCCATGGTCTTCTTGGCGCCCGCAGTTTATAAACAATTTAATAAACCTACCGTGACCATATCATATAGCCCCTGCAAAATAAAGTTAGACGCTTCTACTTTATCTTTTGCATATTTTACGTGGCTTGGGGCCTTCGCAAATAGAACCGCTTCATACCTACGAATCTTATGACCACAACAACGATCCAATAATTGCATGTTTAAGCATCCCTTTCAGGCCCTCCATTGAAAATGCGAAGACCAACTAAAGAGAGAGAAACTGTCACCCGCCAGCCACAGATACGGTACAAGCCGTATGTCAGTAGTGGAACCAGTCTCGCGTAAGCGTACGCGTAAAGTCGGTCCGGGCCGCTTCATCAACTCAATGCCGCTGGAATACACAAGTGCACGCTAGAGGGTAGCAAATAACAGGAACGGTGCCCCCGTGCAGAGCACGGGTTCTAACAGCGTACAGCTATATCTTACGATAGATCGGCTCTGATACCACTGAAGGGGATCGTGTGCAGAAAACAAAAATTTTCCTAGCAACGATATCCTTAAACTAGCCAAGATCTATTCTATGCAGATATAGTAGTACAAACGGAGATCGGAATACGTACCCTTGTAGACCGAAAGCGGGGATTACGTTCCCGCACAAACGTTGTCGATGCAGACCGACGAAGCCGACCTCAAGGTCGTGAAGAGGAAGCAGGCCTACGAGTACCGCTAGCGCAGCACCTCGCAGGGAGTCGCACACGTACGGTGGAGACGACGCCTCCGAAGCTCCAGTCCAGGACGAGCAGCGGAAGACTTGGACCGGAACACCAGTAGCGCGGCAGCGGGCTATGGTGGAGGAGATCCCCGACTCCTCTTGCTCGGCGCGGCTCCGACTTGGGAACCACGAGATCGAGAGAGAAATCAGGAATTAATTGGTGAATTAAAAGGCTGGGGGTGCCCCTTCTTATATAGGCTTCCAAGGGGAGCCAACCTTGCCAGCCAGGCAATATGGGACTATCCCCACATAGCCTGGTTCGGCTAGGGAGTGCGCCGGCCCCTTGGTGGGCCCCTTGTGGCCCACCTAGGCCGGCCCTCCTGGCCCCCACCGAATTCCCCTAGGGAATTTTCCCCTCTTGGGCCTTCTTTTGTCCGGAAGGCCCATTTAGGGAAATCTGCCTTAATAAATTCGAAAATAAATATATAAAATCATATTTGCATATTAATAACACTAATTAATATCAAACATAATATATATAATATTTCCTAGCTCCGAAAACTCTTTCGGCGCTGCCCGATCTCCATCGGACCTCTCCCGGGACGCTCCCGGTGATCTCCTTCCTTTCCGGTTGTCTTGTCGAAACCCCTTAAGTGTGTTACCCTAGCGGTTCGATATAATATCAGGTATGACCAAGACTCCTCAATGATCAACGACTAATCCGTAGGCCTGGACCCCTTGAATTAATCCCTGAGATATAACAAATGACTTTCATCTATCAAACCTGAACGTGAAGTCTTAGACCTTTTGCCATAGCGATACTTAGCACGTCCGAGTGTCGTTCCATAGATATCTCCATACCTAATCCCGACCTCGTTACCGACGACGCTATCTTCTACTCGTTCATGATCTCATGTCTCCGCGACCTAGTCACATGCTTGCAAGCTCATTAGACAAGATCTCACCGAGTGGGCCCGAGAGTATCTATCCTGCTACGCGGACTGGCAAATCCCGCTCTTGACCCCTCGTCTCAATACTCCTTTCCAATACCCAAAAGTATCACCGTTATTGTCATACTAAATAAGATACGACGTTTGGTGCAATCAAAGTATCTTCCGGGAATATCAATAAGAGTTGATCTCACGGTCAAAGGCGTAACGACTACGTTCTCCAAATCTGGGTATGTCCATCACATCACTCTCCAGCGATATGACTCTCATTGCCGACCGGCACCATGCCCCATGACCGGGAAAACTCGATCATCAATCGCGCAACGAAACTAGTCTTAGTAGAGGCTACTAGGGACCTGGTTGTTTACGTATCACACCCGCATTAATGTTTCCGCTTAATACGGTTCTAGCATGACACAAAAACCTATTATGAACAAACGAGATATGATAAAGAATACACTTTATTAATTGCCTCTAGGGCATATCTCCTTCATATATTTACTAGGAGTACTGCGGTAGAAGGATTTAATGTTCTGAACATTATCTTAGGAGTTATGATTTATCTCCCAACACAGCACCATATTATCTACTAAAAGTATTAATTCTATTCTCTGTTTTTAGATAATATGAATCTTGTGTTTAAACTAAATCAACTTTGGAATCCAGAACCTAAACCCAACCTTAATACTAGTTTTAAATACACTAATAGTGTTATGGTGCATTGCTTGTTTGTGTTTAGCATAGTTCACTTTGTGCCTAATTATAACACTAAGTGTTTTAAGTTGCTTTGATGGTAGTTGTATTTGTGTGTTACATTTGTATCCAGTAAGTCGTGATGTTTTGAAATGCTTGTTGTTTGCTTGTTTATTTTAGATTGTTGTCAACACGCTCCCTTATGGTGCTTTGTTAAATCAGCCAACTACACCTTTTTGGTTTTAAATCAACAACTTTTGTGAGCAGTGGTGTTAACCTTGCATAACCCTAATAAGTTTCCTAAAAAGTAATGTGATGTCATTCACTAGTTAGTTTAACATAGCTCATCTTGTTTCCCGGGTGTTGTACTAACTTTACTTGGGTATTATGCATGTGGACGTAATTGGTGTTAAATGCTATACAGTAATTGTTTGTGCTTTGTAATGATTGTTGTATGGTTTGTTCACTTCAAGAATTGCTGTCAAGACTTGTTTAATGTGTGATTGTTTGGTTTAATTGTTGAAGTGGTATTAATTGCAATGTCTTATTAAATAGGCTTAATGCACCTTTTTAGCTCTTAGTTATAAACTTGTTTGGACAGTGCTGTTACCATTGTTTGTTGCTTAGTTAATTGTTAGTAGGTGTTTCTTGAGTTAGTAACATGTTTGCATGTGAGTGTGCTCAATGCTAGTGTTAAGATTAATACTTGCTTGTGTGTTAAGATACTTTTGTCTGAAGTATTTCTTAAACAATTAATATACCTTTGTCTGAAGTATCTCCTAAACAATTAATATGCTTTTGTCTGAAGTATTTCTTGAACTATTAAGATACTTTTGTCTGAAGTATTTCTTGAATTACTAAGATACTTTTGTCTGGAGTATTTCCTGAAAATATTGTAACAACTCTTGTTAAATGATATAATAACCCTAAGTGATTTGTTGTTTTAGTGTTCTGTAGAACTACCCTTTTAATACTCAGGGTTGTTGTGTATATTTTCTTAGGAGAATCTGTTGTTTGTCTTAGCTCTATGGACTTTGCTGTTTGTTTTTGTTTAGCTAAAGGAGTTGTTTTCTCTTGATTGTTAGCTTAGTGTCTTGTGCAATGCTTGCTGTTTAGTATGTCCTTGTAGTTTTGTCTGGTATTCTTAGTCTGCTTCATTTTCCTGTTTACGATGTTAGATACGATCGGGAAGGAACTAGAAGTGAGGAATGAACCTGAGGAGCATCAAGATCAAGACCATGGACATAATGCTGAACCAGGCAAGCCACCTCACCACCATTATGCAAATCCTACTATTCACAAAGCATGTTTTGTTTTAAAATAAAATAATGCATCTTTTACTTCTTTTGTGGTACCTTGCCACCCGAAAACTATTTTATAAAATATTGTTTGGCCAAAGTTATCTACTAGAACATTATAGGTGTTACAAAAAGAGTTTATTTGGTGAGCCTTGTTGTTGAAGGCTCCATCAAAAAGATTAAGTTTTCTAGTAGTGAACTCTTATTTCCTTACCTCAAAACTATAGGATGGGAACCTGTTTGATAAAACTGTTTTACGGAGGAAAACCTGAGTTGCTAGGAGCAATCAGCGAGAAAGAAATGTTTTATGAAAACCCGAGATGCTGAGAGCATTCGGAGATGTTGCGAAAACCCGAGCTGCTGGGAGCAGTCGGAGATGGAGGTTTAATTTTGAACTCCATGCTGCCGCCCGAACAATTAACCCGTGCAACCACACTACCTGACATGGGTTGGGCTTAGCCGGAAGCTTGTCTGTCTTAGTGTTGGGACTCTCATACTTTCTATGAGGGCTGGGCCCTCGAAACCGGGTTGTCGTCCGGAAGAGATAATACACTGCTGAGGACCAGCAGCCGGACGATTACGGCGGGTCTCCTAACGTGGCGGTGTGGCCTCCCGAGGGAAGACCAAGAAGTCTAGTGGAGCACACGGTGCCGAGGAGAACAAACCTACCGGGAGACCCCGATACTAGGGTGGACATAGTGGAAAGCTTTGATCGTGTTATCCGGACCCCCACATGCCGTCGTATGACGGGCCGTGGCAGACACGGCGGAAGGACCGATTGGTGTGGGTAAAGTGTGCAACCTCTGCAGAGTGTAAATCTATTCGAATAGCCGTGTCCACGGTCATGGACGGTTGGAAAGGCCACACTGGGCGCCTGGGGAAAGAAGTTGTTTTAAAAAGGAAAGTGTTTATGTGGAATAAGGAGGTACCTGGGAGGTACAGAATTTGGGAGAAGATGATTGGTCTAGGGGAGACAATCAATCCGATCTCAAGTCAGGAAAAAGGGGTATACCCATCCTAGTGCTTTTAAAGGTTTTACAAAAGAAAGTTTGAACTTAGATATGTCATTGCTATATCTAAGAGAAGAGAATTCTATCTCTAAATGTTTTCTTCAACAAAGATATAGAGATGTCGTAATCTCTATGTCGAAAAGCATCGTATTCGAAAACTAAGCCCTATAGTCGTATATAGCAGCTATCCCATATTTCGAAAAGTGTTTTCTTGCATTATCATGAAAACTTAAGCCTTAGAGGTGGTCTGGCGAGTACGTAAATGTACTCATGTGGCTATGTCCCTGGATATTCAAACGTCCAGGTTGCAATGAGAAGATGGACGACAAGAAGGAGGAGTACGCCGACGACTACGCCAAACTGAGTGTCCCGCTCAACTGCTCTGTGGGAATGCGTCAGGACGTGACGAGGGCCGACGCTAGCTGAATCTTCCGCTGTGCCTTAGTTAACATTCGTCATGTGCGAGGATGTTTGCAGACTTGGTCATGAGACCCTTATTTATGTAAGTCTCGCTCTACTCGAGTTGTATGATGTAACTTTATATACCATGTTGGTTATGTGATCGCGATGCACTGATCATTGGGATCGTGATCTGTTTACATAACGTGGGCATCTCTGACGGGTAGTCAGAGGGGTCCTCACAACCCACCTTTGTGGGATCAATTACGCCCAGAGTGTTTTTTCTCATAACATGCAACCGAAGCTCTCCGAGTTACGGATCAGTTCTGCGAGCAGTACCGCGTCCTTAGGAGGGAGGTGGATATACTTCAAGAGGAGAACAACAGGCCCCGTAAGATGTTGGAGCGTTACCTTACCACACTTCAAGTCGTCCCACCATCACCACCGAAGGAGTAATTCATCATCGGTATTGGCATCTCCCTTAGCTTGTTCCAAGGTTGGGGGGAGTGCCACCGTATCACCATTATCTTTCGTCTTTACCTTTTTAGTAGTGTTATATCATGAGTAGGGAAGTTATCTTATATGATGGTTTGCAATGTGGAAGTAGCTCTGTTTTAGTTGGTTATCTATGTATCCCTTGCTGTGAGGTGCCGTTATGAAATACTAGGCAACTTAACACGGCAATGTCGCGCCCGTGTTGTAAATAAAATTTAAATTCTGTGTTTTGAACATTTTTAAATTTTGTAGGTTTGATACTTACACACTCGTAGTAAATAAGAATTAAACTTGGTATTTGGATATTCTAAAATTACGGAGGTTTCAAAATTAACGAAATTTGAAGAAGTTTGCGTCTGAAAATTGTCTAGTTTACGGAAATTATTGAAAGTGGTGTGTTTTCAGATTTGTTTTATGCTAAAAGAAATGAGTAGATCTGAAAGTTATTTGAAGCTTTGAAATATGTCTATGTCGTTAGAAGGAGGAACATCATGGTATAAAATATTATAATAAGCTTGTATTTGTGCCTGAAAATTTTAATTTAATTTGTAAGCACATGAAATTCGTTCTATGAGCATTTATGAAATTATATCTATAATAGTAGAAAATGAATTTGAATTCCTTTCAAATCTACACCGTATTAAAAAGTTCAAATATTTTAGCTTTGTGGCATAAATAATTAGGCTTTCTGTTGTGATCATTTTTTTTTCATTTTCCTGATGGATAGATTTAAAGATATTAATTTTACATTACTGAATCTACAATAATAAAAATTGAATCTGAATAATTTTCAAATTTAAGCCGTTTTAAAAACCTGTAAATATTTTAGTAACATGGCATAAATAATTAGGTTATTTTTTTGTGGCCGTTTTGATATTTTTTTTCATATTTTTCGGTGTATAGATTTGAATTTATTAATTTACAGGATTTGTTTTAAAAAAATTCCCTAGCCAGAGGCTGACACGCCGGGCCCACTGTGACGTCCCGCTGACGTCACTCATGGGCGGAGCGGGTGCCGTGGTCGCGGCGGCGCTGAATTGCGCTGTAAGTAGTTTTCGTATGATCATCTAGATATTTTAAGTACTTTTCGTATGAACATCTTGATATTTTTTTCATATTTTTGTATGGATGTTTGAAGATTGTTTAGTTCGAGAATATTTTTTGAGTTGGATTTAAAAATATTAATTCTCAATAATCGTCATTTTGATATATTTTTTTGTGTAAGTTGACACCAAGTTGGAACTTTCAAATGGGTTACAATGTGTCACAATTAGTTAGTTTTTTCTGTGATCATTTTGCATTTTGTTAATATTTTTATGATAATTTTTTTTGGTGTTATTCGAAGGAATGGTTTCAAAATTTGTTCGAATATACCTTTTTTTGGAACTTCTAAATGCATTTTATTTTGCCATAGGCATTTAGATCTTTTTGTCCTGATAATCTTGATATATTTTTTATATTTTCCCAGTGGATAATTATAAAGATATTAATATTTGACGAATAACTGTTCACTGTTTTTTTTGGGAAAATTGCAGACACTGACATGTGGACCCGTGGTGAGTCGCGCTGACGTCACCGGCGGGCGGATCTCGCGTCCTCTGCCGTGGCGGCGCTGTGGCCGCCGGCGGCTCGTCCCCACGTCCTGGGACGCGCGCGTACGCGCGGCGGGTGCTTGTCGACGCGGTGCACCTGGAAGCGGTGGCGCCGTCGCTCTGTGGTCGCCAGAGCGCCGCCGGTATCGCTCAAAAGCAGCGGACGAAGCCGCGGCACGGCGTCGGCGATTACGCGGCCGACACGGCCTCCCGTCACGCGGCTCTAGGGGACGAGGGATGGGCGGTGACGGCGCACCTCCCCGTCACCGTCGATCTGTGCGGGGAGCCGGGGAGCGGCGGCGGGGTGCGGCGTCGACGCCGGAGATCTCTGGGTCGCAGGAGCGGGAGGAAGGAGATGGGGTGTGTGGACGTTTTGCAGAAAAACATGTGAGTTTCCTGGAAATTATGAACAGGTCCCTCTCGGTGCAAAACTGTTGATTGCGGGGCATATTTCTGTTTTGTGCAGTGGGACCGTGGGTTGTGGACTGAATATTACAATGGCTTTTCTGCAAATTGGCTCGGTTACCGCTGGAAACCGGGAGCGACCGGCGGGCGACCGGGACACGTGGCGCAGCGCGATTGGGCTATAACACCGAGCTACAGTAAAGCGCATTTGGGTGGGGTTTTGCGCGCATCTGGACCGTTGGTTACCCCGATCGAACGGCCGTGACTTTCGGGTGACGTGGACGCTGAAATGGGACTCAAAACTGACGCCCTTTTATATATAGTACTATTAATGAGAAGTGTTATCATTTATTTTCTGCACACTTTATTTTAGTTTGCAACTTTTATCATCTGTGATTGATCTTGTCATTAGTCTTGGTAATCACTTTGGGAACATATAGTAAATCTTTTGGCTTTGGAAAACTTAGCATTGGTCAGTAGCTACAATACTTTGAGACTTAAGTGGAAAAAGAATTGCATGTAGAATATGGCATTCATTGATCTTTGTCACTTGAAGATGATAAGCTTAGTATTCACAACTTAAAATTGTGTGTGCCTTGAAGTAAGAATTTCATGATTTTCTTTACTGCATGTATGTTTGTTTGTATCCATCAACTCTTATGCTTGCTACCCAACCTTGCTAGCCAAAGATCTGTATCGAGAGGGAATGCTTCTCATACATCCAAACCTTGAACCAAAACCCTTGCCATTTGTGTCCACCATATAAACCTACTATGTGGTATTTTGAGCCACTCCAAGTAAATACTTATGTGTTATCTTTATTCAAAATTATCTCTGATTTGTGTCAATGTTCACTAGCTCATGAGGAAATAATAGTTGGGTTTGTTATTTTCCGTACTAATTAAGTAACCCATGACTTGCATGCTACATCTTCTCGTCATTAGTTTTACAAAGCGGTGGTCAGACCACTATAATATCAAAGGTTGAGTTTTTTCAAAAATATAGGCACTCCTCCATGGTTTGAGATTGATGAGTGGGCACCCGAGGATTCGGCTAGCCATGGTTATGTTAGAAAGGTGGGGAGGAGTGTCAAGACTGTGAAAGTAAATAAAGAAAAAAGGAAGAGGAATATTATAAAGGCTTGTTTTTTAAAAAATAATCGGAACCACGCCTAACTTGCTTAGTATGGAAGATGACAAAAACTCGATTACCATTCGTTGACAATGACAAACACCGCTCAAAACTTACTTTTATGCTCTGTATGTGATTTCGAAAACCTATAAAACCAAAAGCTCCTCCATGTCGTTTTCTTCCATGTTGCTTGAATAATATCAACTTCTTCATTATAAGAATCTCCAGAAATATAATGCTTGAGTCTTTTTGTCGATTGCCACTTGTGTAGAGTCATCCTTCAGCGAAGCAATTTTTATCGCACCCAAACAAAACACCTCCACAATGACATATGGTCCTTCCCACTTGGAGAGTAATTTTCCTGCAAAGAATCTAAGACGAGAGCTATACAATAGAACTTTCTTACCAACATGAAACTCTCTCTTAAGGATTCTCTTATCATGCCATCTCTTAACTTTCTCTTAAATAGTTTAGCATTTTCATAAGCTTCACTTCTCCATTCATCTAGAGAACTCAAATTAAGTAATCTTTTCTCACCAGCAAGTTTAAAAACTCTATTTAGTTCTCTCACGGCCCAATACGCTTTGTGTTCTAATTCTAAAGGTAAGTGACAAGATTTTCCATAAACCATTTTATAAGGAGACATACCCATGGGATTTTTATAAGCAGTTCTATAAGCCACAATGCATCATTTAATTTACTAGCCCAATTCTTCCTCGTTCTGTTAACAGTCTTTTGCAAGATAGATTTAATTTCTCTATTTGATAGTTCTACTTGCACACAAGTTTGAGGATGATAAGCTGAAGCAATTCTATGATTAACACCATATTTAGCAAGAACTTTTCTAAAACCACCGTGAATAAAATGAGAACCTCCATCAGTCATAAGATATATTGGAACACCAAACCTAGGAAAAATAATATCTTGAAGCATTTTTAACAATGTCTCACCATCAGCACTTTTAGTAGGTATAGCGTCTACCCATTTAGTAACGTAATCAACAGCAACAAGTATATTAGTATTACCTTCTGAAGAAGGGAAAGGACCCATATATTCAAATCCCCAACAATCAAACGGTTCAATAACAAGAGAATAATTCATAGGCATTGCATTACGTCTAGAGATATTACCAACTCGTTGACATTCATCACAAGATAAAATAAACTTTCTTCCATCTTTACAAAGAGTAGGCCAATAAAAACCTGATTGTAAAACCTTTTGTGCGGTTCTATCTCCAGCGTGATGTCCTCCATAAGCACTACTATGGCACTTTCTCAATATTTCTCTTTGTTCATACTCCCGAACACATCTTCGCATAATACCATAACCTTCTTCTTTATATAAGTGTGGGTCATCCCAAAAATAACGCCTCAAGTCATAAAAGAATTTTCTCCTTTGTTGAGCTGAAAAGGTTGGAGGCAAATACTTCGAAACAATAAAGTTAGCATAATCTGCATACCAAGGACTAACTCGTGAACTCACCCGTATTGCAGCCAATTGTTCGTTTGGAAAACTATCATTAATACGTATAGGATCATAAGCAATGTTTTCCAATCTAGACAAATTATCAGCAATAGGATTTTAAGCACCCTTCCTATCTACAATATGAAAGTGCATGGTTGCCCCCATGCATGGTTTTGGTAATTAATGACAATCCTTATGGACTAATGTTTACATTGAGATATTCTTTATAGATCTTGTCCATGGGAAACTATAGGAGTTCATGTGTTGGACTCTTCAGGATGACTTAATGACCAATGCTCTATTCAAGGATTTATATGATGAATGGTCATGTGTAGAGTTGAGCTCATTGCAAATATGGCTTGGAATAGAAGATTGAGTGAACAATCATGTTTACCTCCAAGCCATCATACGATCAAGAGAAGAAGATGAAGCGCAAGTTCAATATGATGCATATCGGAAGATATCCGTTGATTGAAGTTTGCAAAGGAAACATGAAGACAAAGCTTAGCGAGTCCCTCCCATAACGGAGTATGGGGAAGCATTAGGAGAAGTCTTCATCAAGCATGTGCTAGCAAGCACAATCAAGAAAGGTGTTTCAACTTGAGAGAGTCAAGATCTTCATCATCGAGCTCAAGTGGAATGCGAAAGGCAAAGGTATGATCTTGATAGGTTTTCTCTCTTACCGGTCTCATGGTGTTAGTAGGAGACCGGGTTTTAGGATAGATAGCGTACTATCAAGAGGGGCTCTCAACTGAGTAACTTGATCGCATTGTTGTGGAGAGCTCAAACCTTTGCATACTTGGCTTCTCATATTTCTTGGTTCTTATTTGGATTTTATTGTGGTGAGAAATTAGAGCTTGTTTCATCTCCATGTCAAGCTCTAGTTCACCGAAAACGGTTTTACTTTAGAAAACTTGTTGCGTTTTCGGTGGCGGAAATATTGCCGGTTCAACCGTGAGGAAAGTACCACGCCTTTCCATGTGTGGTGATTTTACTCTATTTATGGGATGTAATATTTCGAACAAAAGTGGTCTCACCTCATTTGGAGTTCATTCGCAAAAGTTATAGCAGTTTTCGTGTTCAGTTTTGCAGCAGCTTTTTCTTAGGCCGGAGTTTCCGGTCCCCAGGCCGGAGTCTCCGGACTCAACGTTTTTCTCCAAAGCTGCTTCGAAGTTGTTCAGCCCCTGGTGGGCGGCGGAGTTTCCGGCCTCAAAGGCCGTAGTTTCCGCCCCTGGATGAACTTTCCGGCCCAGGGCACCAGAGAGTTTGCCCAAGCCTCGGATGTGTTGACTGTGTTCAGCCCCTGGTGGGGGCCGGAGTTTCCGGTTCCAGTAGGCCGGAGTTTCCAGCCCTAGTGACCGGAAACTCCGGTGTGAAGTTTTCCTGCAACGGCTCTTTTTCGTGGGACCTATAAAAAGGCCCCTTCTTCCCTAGAGAGAGTAGCTCTTACAAGCACGTTTTTCCCTCTCTCTCTCTCTCCTCCATTGTTGACCTTGGAAAGCTTGCCCCTCTCCCAATTCCTCCCATGATTTTTGCATATCTTTGAGGGATTTGAGAGAGGAGATCTAGATCTACATTTCCACCAATCCATCTCTCCTCTAAGTGAGGGGAACCTAGTAGATCTTGATCTTGGAGTTCTTGGTGCATCTCCTCTGTGTTCTTCCTCTGTTGTTCCCCCATAAGCATTTGTTGCTTTGTTGGAATTCGAGAGTGAAGGATTTGAGCACTTGTGCTCTTGCCTTTTGCATTTGGTGCATCGGTTTGCTCTCCACGAGGATTCGTGGAAGTTGAAAGTTTGTGAGCTTGTTACTCTTGGGTCCTTGGACCCTAGACGCCTTTGTGGTGGTTGGATGCTTGTGTGGTCACTTGAAGCCGTTCGGGAGCCCCCAATCCCATTGTGGGTTGTGCCCCGGATTGTTGTTGGAGGCCGTTCGGGAGCCCCCAATCCCATTGTGGCTTGTGCCCCGGATTGTTGTTGAAAGGCTCCGGATTCTCCCTCGAAGGAATTCCGATAGTGGAAGGTGAACCAAGCCTTTGTGGTGCGGTTCATCGGAGAAGAAGGTGAAACCTTTGTGGTTGTTGAACCGTTGTGTCGGTTCACACCTCTCCAACGAGAGTACTCCCTTAACAAGGAGGAACTCGGGAATACATCCTCGTCTCCGCGTGCCTCGGTTATTTCTATACCCGAGCTTTTTACTTATGCAATTTACATTGTGATAGCCTTCGTGCTTGAAGTATTCTATAGCTTTCACCTTGTTGTTTGTCTTTCTTAGCATAAGCTGTTGGTGCACATAGGTGAGCCTAGTTTATTTAGTTGTCGGCTTGTTAATTTAAACACCTAGTTTTATTCCTCAATTAATAAGCCTAAACCGGAAAAGTTTTAAACCGCCTATTCACCCCCCCTCTAGGCGACATCATTGTCCTTTCACAATATGCAAATCAAATTCTTGCATAAGTAACACCCATCTAATAAGCATAGGCTTTGCATCTTTCTTTTTCATAAGGTATCTAATTGCAGCATGATTAGTATGAATAATAACTTTAGAAAAAACAATATATTGTCTAAATTTATCACAAGCAAAGACAACAGCTAGAAATTCTTTTTCAGTTGTGGCATAATTCTTTTGAGCAGCATCAAGAGTCTTACTAGCACAATGAATAACATTTAACATCTTATCTACTCTTTGTCCAAGAACAACACCAACAGCAAAATCACAAGCATCACACATAATTTCAAATGGTAAATTCCAATCAGGTGGTTGAACAATAGGAGCAGTTATTAACGCTTTCTTAAGAGTTTCAAAAACTTCCTTACAATCATCATAAAAAACTAATGGTATATATTTTTGCAAGATATTAGTAAGAGGCTTTGATACTGATGCACACGGTGGGTGTGTTGTTGGGAGACCCCAAGAGGAAGGTGTGAAGTAGTGCTGCAGCAAGTTTCCCTTAGTATGAAACCAAGGTTATCGAACCAGTAGGAGATGAAGAATTCCCCCGAGGTATCAACGACACCAGAAGATTGTTGATGCTAAGTTGACATGGAGCCTGCACACAAACAATCAAGATACTTTGCCCCAACTTAACAGTGAGGTTGTCAATCTCACCGGGTTGCTGTAACAAAGGATTGAACGTATGTGTGGAAGAAAGATGTTTGTTTGCAGAAAGTAACAGGTTTGCAGTTCTGGTTTTATCAGATTAATGAGAAGGACCGGGGTCCACAGTTCACTAGTGGTGTCTCTCCATAAATAGTAACATTCATCCATGCGTGGTAAAAAAATTACAGCTAGGCAATTGACAGAATAATGATGAGCAACCCAATGCATATACTAACGTTATGATGTCTAGTGTGAGATTCATTCAGGCATTATAACAATAACCATAGACCGTTCCAACCGCATCTATGACTAATAATTCACCTTCCGGTTAGCGTCCGCACCCCTTTCAGTATTAAGTTGCATGAAACAGATTATCGCCTTAACCACTGTGTGTAAAGTAAGTAAGTAACATCATCCTTAGACAAAGTACTACTGTTTTATCCCTAGTAGCAACAGTACATCTACAACCTTAGAGCTTTCTGTCACTGCCCCAGATTTATTAGAGACATGAACCCACTATCGAGCATAAATACCCCCTCTTGGAGTTACGAGCATCTACTTGGCCAGAGCACTGAAGCGTACCTGCACTTTAAATAAGGAAGATACCTGTGTATAGTGCAAATCCCTGGATCGATTCGTTTGGACACACAGTTTACGATATAATATCACAACAAGGTATCAATTTTATTACATCGATGATCCAGACTTACAAAATATTCAATACAAGTTGCATAGCATAAAGCTAGCTTTGAAATAGTACATAGAGGAAATACAATAGCAGTGAGTCTCCATCAACTTCATGTTGCCACAGGCGAAAACATGTTGGTTGCAGACTCGAAACCTTTAAACGAAACCTCACTCGTCATCTGGACAATCTGCAATAAGAAAAATATTGCAACAACGTGGGTCAGATTCCATTAAAAATGGAGTCTGGCAAGTGACACTATGGTGGACACTTATTGGAATAACTCTATTAACCTATATGCTTATTTGGCTGGTGGAGTTCAAGGCTATTTTGCATAAAGACAATTTTTCCTAACTCTTTGGAAAACACTTTTCTTCTATTCAAGACATTCATGGCATGAAAACCACTGTCTCATTCTACCCCTGTTCACCAATCAAGTTTTATATTTGAAGTTGGAATGGTGGAATCCTCTGTTGACGTCCGTGATCAGCTGCTCAAATTGTCCGTACCGGGGACACGGCTAAGTAATTAGTTTTACACTCTGCAGAGGTTGTGCACTTTCACCATTGTACCCATTCAACCCAAACTATCCTTTACACACTTATAGTGATAAGGAAAAGGAGAAGAATGAGACGAGATGTTTCAGAAGCATTTCCCCTCCCACTCTGGCTTGACCCGTTCCACCTAACACCCCCTACATCTGCTTGTCAAGCCGGAGAGAGTCCACACAACATAATTGATCAAGCCAGAGCTCATTGGCAATGGCTGCACTGGAAGCAATCGTCACTCGGAGTTCTTCAGATTCCTCTTTTCCCTGGGTGGCCATCCACAAGTGCACATACTCAAGTATACACCATAGAAATGGTCCTGAGTAGCCACTCAACTTCGCCTCCGTATACAACCAATCCACCCAGGAGTTCTGTATTAACTTAGTAGAATTTAGATTTTCACAAAACAACATTTGCATAGCATCAAATAATTCTACTAAGTATTGCATAGGAACCTAGACACAGGAGTAGGGATTCTACACGGTTTAGCATAGAAATACTATCCTACACATGCTTATATAGAAATACACTAAGTAATGCATATAGAAAATAATGGAAGTTTATGAGGTGTGCCACTTGCCTTTGAATGAAGTCTTTACTCACAAACTCTTTTCAACGTTATTCGGAGCTCTCCGTTCAATCTAAGCAATATAAACAAGCAACAATACAACAATCATAAAACAAAACAACACAACACAAAGCATACATAATAAACAAACAAGTTTTATAAAAACTTCTAAGGAAATTATGTCATGCGTGATATGCAAAATATTTCTAAGGGCTAGAGATGCATGTAATGCCATGAAAATCTTTTAAGTTAACGCAAGGCAAATATGTCAGTCAATGACTAAGGACTAAGGTCATAAGTTGGATAAAATACTTTACTATAAATCATATTCAATAAGTACTCTAATGGCTTAGCCATGAGGTGCATAACTACTTAGAGAAAATACTAAGTCTATAAGGTGATCAACAATTGTTATCAACTTTTTGTAAATTGGATTTTCACTATAGTGAGAGAGACAGACACCCGGCCAGCCACTTAAATTGTGGAACATGTCTCATGTACGTGGACATGTAAGGTTTGTCTCCAGGCCGCTTCATCTCACTATGCCGCTAGGATCCAACAAACTTCAAAGATGATAACATCATGATCAAAATTTGTTTAAGTCTAAAAAGACAAGATTAGGAAAGAGGGAAAAGATAGAAAGAAAGATGTAGTTGGTCTTCCAGGCTTCATCTCCAGACTTGTAATTTTTCCTTCGTGATCTCTTGATTGAAGTTTTGATAGACTTGATAAATCTTCAGACTTGATAATTCTTGTATCACCGAGGCTGGTCTTGGAATTAACTTAGTCTTCATGAAGTCTCAGAGAAGAAGGGAGAAAAGAAAGAGAGAGGAAGCAAGACTTAGAAAATATTTGCCGGTTAATCTTCATGAACTTCTTCTTAAATTTCTTCTAAGTGCTTCTACTCCTTGAAGATACTTCTGAAGTCTTGTTTTGGCTAAGTCCTTCAGTGGCCTTCTAGCTCCATGTTGAAAATCCTAAGTGTCTAAGTGTATAGCACTTTACCAGAATGCTAAGTTGAAAATAATCCTAACTTAGAGAAAATAATGAAGAGGTTTTCCTATGAGGGATATAATTATATAATAAAATTTGTTATGCATGAAATGCAATTTTTAATCACAATAAAGTATCAAAATAACTTTTGTGATTTCTTTATAAATATGCATGAATTTATAAATGCAATTTAATTAATTTCTATTTTTGGAAAATATAATAAAAGGAATAAATATAAGATTAAACTTTTGTATGATTAATTTTTTATAAAACAATTTATCAATAGTGTTAATAGACAGGGGGCATTTAATTAAATTTATAGCAATTTGATTTAATCAAAAATAATATTTCTATTAATAGTTATGTCAAAAATAGTCAAACTATTCAAATTAAATATATAACTATCAAATCATGAAAATAATACTCAAAAATATTTTATAACAGAGGCATCAAGTTACAAATATTCTAAAGTTTATAAAACAATTTTATTTGCAATTTTTGAATTTACAGATTTAAAGTTATGACAAAAATACTCAAATTCATCATTTGAAATTTGAATATTTTAAACTAAGTCAAATTTGAAATCTAACAGATCTAAAATATTCTACATGTCAAGGGCTTTCCAAATATATAAAATATTTGAATTTGGATGTGTGAGTAAAAAGTTATAACAATTCTAAGTGACATGGGTGTTTCTGCAAAAGTGCCAAATAAATTTAAAGAAGAAAATCATTTTCTGACGTGGCAGCTGACTGGACTGCTGACTGTGCGCTGACTCGGCGCTGACATGGATAAGTGATTCGATTTGGGCCGTTGGATCTAGATCTAAGGGCTTAGATCCAATGATACCTCTTCGATTAAAATTTCTAATCTAGACCGTAGATGGAGGATCGGATGGATCTGGTGCGTTGACACAGATCGAGCGGCGCTACTCGCCGGAGACCTCGCCGGAGACGATGCTGATGATGGCAACTCGGCGTTTTACGCATTCTACGGTGTCCTGGGATCAATGGGTCATACCAGATCGAAGAGGGGGTCGCGGCGGAGGTGGTGGCGACGTGGCCGTGCTCGGCGTGCTCCCCTTCTCTTGCAATCGGTCGCCGGAGTTGCGCACGGCGGCGGCTTGCTTCGGGTGCGCACGGACACGTTGATCTACCGCGTAAAACACAGAAGAGTACGTCAGGGAGGTGCGCACGATTAAGGGAAACAACAAGCAAGGGTTCTCGGCCTCGTTCGAGTTCACCTCGTCGGAGAAACGGAGGAATACGACGGCGGAGACGCGGAACTCCGGCGAGCTCGTACGGCGGCCTGGCGGCGCTATAGCTAGGGTTTCTGGGGGCAAATGAGAGAGGAGGTTAGGGGCTTTATATAGAGAAGGTCGGAGGAACAAATTGCGTGATTTTAGCTCGGATTTTGGAAAGAAATCCGGAGGCGTAATTTCCGGCCAGAGAAGGAAGACGATGACGTCATCCCTGACGTCAGCATTTTTCTTTTTCTTTTTCTTTTTTTCCATTTAATTCATATCTTTTGATTTAAATATCCAAATGAAGTCAATTAAATTTCTAAAAATTTGTAATATTCATATATATGTTTTAAAACATTAGTGGGCATGTTTTGAACAATTTTCAAAATTAATAATTTTGAAATATTGATTAAATAGAAATCTGACACTTAATGTTAAATTTAAAACTAGGGTTTAATTAATTTTATTTTTGGCTAAAATAAATTTTATGAAATACCCACATTCAAATATGTTTGAATTTAAGTTATTTAAACTCATATTCCAATATTAAATAAATTTTAGCTTTAATAGATTATTAAATAATATATTACAACTATTTGTAATGAAAAGAGAAAATGTAATTTAATCATTTTTAATTCAAAATATTTTGTGCACCATTAAGGTTTATATTAATATAATTCATTTGAAAACCTTATATAACAACTTTGGAAAAGATTTTAGTTTTAATTCATTTCTTATATAGAATATATTCATCACTTTATGTTTTGGAAATTAATGAAATAAATGCTTATTTAGAAACACTTTTTATTTCAATAAAATGGTTTGAAAGTTTGTAACACATTTGTCAAATTAGATATTGAGGTTTTAACAAATACAATGGATAATAAAATGTTTAATTTGAAACAACTTTTGGAAATAATGATAACTGAGATATTTGAAATATTAAACTCTTTCAATATGTTTGAAGTCTTTTATAGTTGGTTTTCTTATGTATTTTAATATTTTATTTTAATCAAAACAAATATTTTAAATTTTTATTGATTTTTGAACATTGTAAAATGTTGGGATGTTACAGACTACCAGCCTTAAAAGGAATCTCGTCCCCGAGATTCGGAGAAGCTAGAAAGACAAAGCAAATGCTTGGAATGATTCTGATAACTCGAGAGGTTTTGGGATATGTAATTTCTGACATGAAATCTTGAAAACTTGCAGGGGATGATATTCTGATTGGAAGGCTAGAAGAAGAGATGGTTTGGGATCTCTGGGTTTAAGCAACTGGGTTTGAAATATCTGGGCAGCTACCACCCTTAAAAGAAATTTTTGTGGTGAGTCTAGGAACTTTGTTTAATCTTGTTTACTTTTCTAATGTAGAGTGTACAAATATTCAAAATACAATGGTAGGTGGTGATATACGGAAAGTTTTAGCACTCACGTTTTCCACTCGGTCCTTGGAGAGATTTATCCTTCTTCCACTCAGGGCAGCCACTGGCATAGTGTCCTGTTGCTCCGCATCTACGACATGTCACGGGACTGATGATTTTCTTGTGCGAGCGGGTAAGGCACTTCTCCTTCATCTTTTCTGGGCACTTATCAGCATAATGTCTCTTGTCCTTACATTTGTAGCAAATTACGTCACTTAAGTTCTTCTTCTTCTTTGGTGTTTCCAGGGCTAACATTTCTTCCAAATCTTGTTTGCTATATTCTATCTCAATTAAAGAAGTCTAGTCTCGTTTGTTGTGACAATTTCGAGCTAGGTGATCTCCTTCACACTTATAGCAACACTTGGAGGTACTTTTGGATATCTTCGGGTATGACTATACTCTCACTTCATTATCCATCTTGGTAGGAGCTTCAATCTTCCCTGGACAATGATTTGGTTCATTGTCCTTACCAATCTTCTTCTTTATGCAGTTCGATGAATAATGTCCTTGTTCTTCGCACTTGTAGCAATTAATGTGGCTAAGATCTTTCTTGGATTTAACCTTTTGTTCTTGTTCCTCCAGGGTCTTCATGAGAGAGTGTTGCATTCCTTCCTGGGTTTGCTGGATAACTTGTTGCACCAAGGGATAAAGTTGACACTGAATCGGGACATGGTTTGTTCCTTCACACAGGAAGCAAGTAACCTCAGTTGTGGGGCATCCTTTAAGTAGATGTCTTGTATCACCATGGGGCCACTCATCAGGACATTCTTTGGACGTATGTCCTATCTCTACACAAGTTTTGCATGCCTTTGGTTTGGTCATAAGGACCTCTTCAAAATCATTATGGTTTTGATCAATCTTAGGCAGGTTGTCATTGATCAAACTGCACAACTGACTCTGGTTCTCTAATAGTAGTCGCATAGTTGTGTGCAAATCATTGGTGTTGGTATTGGGGTGAGACATCTGTTTGGTTTAGAGAATAAATGAGTTGAGTTATATGTACTATGGAGAAATCCTAATTCAATAAATTCAGAACAAGGCAACCAATCTCTAACACAAACAATCAATCAAGGTTCAAACACAAGCAAACACATACGTCAAAATTTTCAAATTTCTTTTGAGAGTTCGAACTACTCGTTTATCGAACGAAACACATCAATGTCATGAGAAGACAAAATTGATAGTACTGCCATACCACAATTTGATAGGTCAATACATCAACGGATCTCGTTATTCTAAGGGAATAGGTGGTCTAATCTATCTTTCTCTTGAGTGCCTCGAGTTCCTCTTCTACTTCCTTGAGTTCTTCAAGATACTTCTGGGTGTTGTGAAGTCTAAAATGAAGTCTTTCTGCAAGGTACTAGATGGCTCTCCATGCTGTATTTCTTGCTGAATCAAAAGAATGATGTATGAAGTATTGGGTTGGTGAACATGCAATCACCCTCAGTTTTGTGGTCATCTTCTTTGCTCTTGTATAGGTGGACGCTTACCCACCAATACTCTTGGCCTTCATCCATAAAAGGAAAACCTTTGTATACTACTTCTCCTTCAAAACCCAAACTCTTCATGTTATCCTTAAGTGCTCTTGGAAACCCTGTCTCACATTCCAAGATCATGGTCATCACTGGCCCCTTCTTGCGTGATTCAATGAGAGCGGTCATCTAAGAAAAACAAGAGAATAAACTTAGAAAAGAAATAGTTAAGATAGATACAAGAATGATGTTTGAAAGGTTCTTATTTGCAGCAAAATGAATGAAATAGATTTTCAATCCTATGGCCAAATCCTATTTCTATCCAAACCTAGGGTTTCGAACCTACAGGCAACACTGTGCTCTGATACCATCTGTAGCGTACCTGCACTTTAAATAAGGCAGATACCTATGTATAGTGCAAATCCCTGAATCGATTCGTTTGGACACACAGTTTACGATGTAATATCACAACAAGGTATCAATTTTATTACATCGATGATCCAGACTTACAAAATATTCAATACAAGTTGCATAGCATAAAGCTAGCTTTGAAATAGTACACATCGGAAATACAATAGCAGTGAGTCTCCATCAACTTCATGTTGCCATAGGCGAAAACATGTTGGTTGCAGACTCAAAACCTTTAAACGAAACCTCACTCGTCATCTGGACAATCTGCAATAAGAAAAATATTGCAACAACGTGGTTAAGATTCCGTTAAAAATGGAGTCTGGCAAGTGACACTATGGTGGACACTTATTGGAATAACTCTATTAACCTATATGCTTATTTGGTTGGTGGAGTTCAAGGCTATTTTGCATAAAGCCAATTTTTCCTAACTCTTTGGAAAACACTTTTCTTCTATTCAAGACATTCGTGGCATGAAAACCACTGTCTCATTCTACCCCTGTTCACCCATCAAGTTTTATCTTTGAAGTTAGAATGGTGGAATCCTCTGACGTCTGTGATCAGCTGCTCAAATTGTCCGTACAGGGGACACGGCTAAGTACTTAGTTCTACACTCTGCAGAGGTTGTGCACTTTCACCATTGTACCCAATTCAACCCAAACTATCCTTTACACACTTATAGTGATAAGGAAAAGGAGAAGAATGAGACGAGATCTTTCGGAAGCATTTTCCTTCCCACTCTGGCTTGACCCGTTCCACCTAACACCCCCTACATCTGCTTGTCAAGCCGGAGAGAGTCCACGCAACATAATTGATCAAGCCAGAGCCCATTGGCAATGGCTGCACTGGAAGCAATCGTCACTCGGAGTTCTTCAGATTCCTCTATTTCCTGGGTGACCATCCACAAGTGCACATACTCAAGTATACACCATAGAAATGGTCCTGAGTAGCCACTCAACTTCGCCTCCATATACAACCAATCCACCTAGGAGGTTCTTTATTAACTTAGTAGAATTTAGATTTTCACAAAACAACATTTGCATAGCATCAAATAATTCTACTAAGTATTGCATAGGAACCTAGACACAGGAGTAGGGATTTTACACATGTTTAGCATAGCAATACTATCATACACATGCTTATATAGAAATACACTAAGTAATGCATATAGAAAATAATGGAAGTTTATGAGGTGTGCCACTTGCCTTTGAATGAAGTCTTTACTCACAAACTCTTTTCAACGTTATTCGGAGCTCTCCGTTCAATCTAAGCAATATAAACAAGCAACAATACAACAATCATAAAACAAAACAACACAAGACAAAGCATACATAATAAACAAACAAGTTTTATAAAAACTTCTGAGGAAATTATGTCATGCGTGATATGCAAAATATTTCTAAGGGCTAGAGATGCATGTAATGCCATGAAAATCTTTTAAGTTAATGCAAGGCAAATATGTCAGTCAATGACTAAGGACTAAGGTCATAAGTTGGATAAAATACTTTACTATAAATCATATTGAATAAGTACTCTAATGGCTTAGCCATGAGGTGCATAACTACTTAGAGAAAATACTAAGTCTATAAGGTGATCAACAATTGTTATCAACTTTTTGTAAGAGAGACAGACACCCGGCCAGCCACTTAAATTGTGGAACAGGTCTCATGTACGTGGACATGTAAGGTTTGTCTCCAGGCCGCTTCATCTCACTATGCCGCTAGGATCCAACAAACTTCAAAGATGATAACATCATGATCAAAATTTGTTTAAGTCTAAAAAGATAAGATTAGGAAAGAGGGAAAAGATAGAAAGAAAGATGTAGTTGGTCTTCCAGGATTAATCTCCAGACTTGTAATTTTTCTTTCGTGATGTCTTGATTGAAGTTTTGATAGACTTGATAAATCTTTAGACTTGATAATTCTTGTATCACCGAGGCTGGTCTTGGAATTAACTTAGTCTTCATGAAGTCTCAGAGAAGAAGGGAGAAAAGAAAGAGAGAGGAAGCAAGACTTAGAAAATATTTGCCGGTTAGTCTTCATGAACTTCTTCTTGAATTTCTTCTAAGTGCTTCTACTCCTTGAAGATACTTCTGAAGTCTTGTTTTGGCTAAGTCCTTCAATTGCCTTCTAGCTCCATGTTGAAAATCCTAAGTGTCTAAGTGCATAGCACTTTACCAGAATGCTAAGTTGAAATAATCCTAACTTAGAGAAAATAATGAAGAGGTTTTCCTATGAGGGATATAATTATATAATAAAATATGTTATGCATTAAATGCAATTTTTAATCACAAAAAAGCATCAAAATAACTTTTGTGATTTCTTTATAAATATGCATGAATTTATAAATGCAATAATTAATTTCTATTTTTGGAAAATATAATAAAAGGAATAAATATAAGATTAAACTCTTCTATGATTAAAGTTTTATAACAAAATTTTATAAATATTGTTAATAGACAGGGGACTTTTAATTAAATTTACAGCAATTTGATTTAATCAAAAATAATATTTCTATTAATAGTTATGTCAAAAATAGTCAAACTATTCAAATTAAATATATAACTACTAATTCATGAAAATAATACTCAAAAATATTTTATAACAGATGCATCGAGTTACAAATATTCTAAAGTTTCTAAAACAATTTTATTTGCAATTTTTAAATTTAGAGATTTAAAGTTATGACAAAAATACTCAAATTCACCATTTGAAATTTGAATATTTTAAATTAATTCAAATTTGAAATCTAACAGATATAAAATATTCTACATGTCAAGGGCTTTCCATATATATAAAAATATTTGAATTTGGATGTGTGAGTAAAAATTTATAACAATTCTAAGTGACAGGGGTGTTTCTGCAAAAGTGCCAAATAAATTTAAATAAGAAAATCATTTTCTGACGTGGCAGCTGACTGGACTGCTGACATGGATAAGTGATTCGATCTGGGCCGTTGAATCTAGACCTAAGGGCTCAGATCCGAGGATACCTCTTCGATTAAAATTTCTAATCTAGACCGTAGATGGAGGATCAGACGGATCTGGTGCGTTGACACAGATCGAGCGGCGCTACTCGCCGGAGACCTCGCCGGAGACGATGCCGGCGACGGCAACTCGGCGTTTTACGCATTCTACGGTGTCCTGGGATCAATGAGTCATACCAGATCGAAGAGGGGGTCGCGGCGGAGGTGGTGGCGAGGTGGTGGTGCTCGGCGTGCTCCCCTTCTCTTGCAATCGGTCGCCGGAGTTGCGCACGGCGGCGGCTTGCTTCGGGTGCGCACGGACACGTTGATATACCGCGTAAAAACACAGAAGAGTACGTCAGGGAGGTGCACACGATTAAGGGAAACAACAAGGAAGGGTTCTCGGCCTCGTTCGAGTTCACCTCGTCGGAGAAACAGAGGAATACGACGGCGGAGACGCGGAACTCCAGCGAGCTCGTACGGCGGCCTGGCGGCGCTATAGCTAGGGTTTCTGGGGGCAAATGAGAGAGAAGGTCAGGGGCTTTATATAGAGAAGCTCAGAGGAACAAATCGCGTGATTTTAGCTCGGATTTTGGAAAGAAATCCGGAGGCGTGATTTCGGCCAGAGGAGGAAGACGATGACGTCATCGCTGACGTCAGCATTTTTCTTTTTCTTATTCTTATTTTCCATTTAATTCATTTCTTTTGATTTAAATATCCAAATGAAGTCAAATAAATTTCTAATTTTTTTTAATATTCATATCTATGTTTTAAAACATTAGTGGGTATGTTTTGAACAATTTTCAAAATTAATAATTTTGAAATATTGATTAAATATAAATCTGACACTTAATGTTAAATTTGAAATTAGGGTTTAATTAATTTTATTTTTGGCTAAAATTAATTTTATGAAATACCCACATTCAAATATGTTTGAATTTAAGTTATTTAAACTCATATTCCAATATTTAATAAATTTTAGCTTTAATAGATTATTAAACAACATATTACAACTATTTGTAATGAAAAGAGAAAATGTAATGTAATCATTTTTAACTCAAAATATTTTGTGCATCATTAAGTTTAATATTAAGATAATTCATTTGAAAACCTTATATAACAACTTTGGAATTTTTTTTAGTTTTAATTCATTTCTTATATAGAATATATTCATCACTTTATGTTTTGGAAATTAATGAATGCAATGCTTATTTAGAAACACTTTTTATTTCAATAAAATGGTTTGAAAGTTTGTAACACATTTGTCAAATTAGATATTGAGGTTTTAAGAAATACAATGGATAATAAAATGTTTAATTTGAAGCAACTTTTGGAAATAATGATAACTGAGATATTTGAAATATTAAACTCTTTCAATATGTTTGAAGTCTTTTATAGTTGGTTTTCTTATGTATTTTAAAATTTTATTTTAATCAAAACAAACGTTTTAATTTTTTAGTGATTTTTGAACATTGTAAAATGTTGGGATGTTACAAGCACACACAAGTAACGGAGAGCATGCAAGATCATTAAATAGCACACACATGATATCTTATGAAGCAATAACTTTAGTACTCAATAATCATCGGATCTCAGCAAACACAACATGGAGAATTACATAAAGATGATCTTGATCATGATAGGCAGCTCACAAGATCTAAACATTATAGCACAAGAGGAGAAGACATCAGTCTGGAGGCGGTCATGGCGACGTAGAGGCCTCCGGGGACGATTCCCCCTCCCGGCAGGGTGCCATGGAGCAGTTATGATCTCCCCCGAATTGGTGTTGACGACGGCGGTGGCTCGGGA
Organism: Poa annua; assembly: GCA_026929855.1. Classification (NCBI taxonomy): domain Eukaryota; kingdom Viridiplantae; phylum Streptophyta; class Magnoliopsida; order Poales; family Poaceae; genus Poa; species Poa annua. The sequence goes on from CM049430.1 coordinate 45,520,849, forward strand.
CCCATGGAGCAAAAACTGATTAACCCTCCGATGTTTTTAGGTCAAGGGGCTATTTATGGGCGAAAGATCAAGGTCGGTGGACGCCCGAGGGCACCACATCGCCTCCTGGCGCGGCCAGGCTTGGCTCGCGCCACGAGGTGGTGTGGGCGCCTCGCGGCCCCTCTTCGTCTCGTCTTCAGTTCCTCGTGACCCAAATATTCCAAAAAATAATTCCAGGTTGTTTTACTTCCAATTTGGCGAATATTTCCTTAAGTACTTTTCTGAAACCAAAAACAACAGAAAACAGGGAACTGGCATTGTGGCATCTTGTTAATAGGTTAGTCACAGAAAATGCATAAAACTATATCAAATGCATATAAAACATGAAATAACATTATATAACATAGCATGGAACATAGGAAATTATGGATACATTGGAGACGCATAAACATCCCCAAGCTTAGTTCTACTCGTCCCGAGAAGGCAAGAACGGTAAAAGAAGAATAATTTCTGAAGTGACATGCTTAAACACAATCCTGATCATGTAATAATGTAAGGCATGTAAACTAAGATCAAATGAATAAGAGTTGTAGTTTATATTCATATCAATGAGTAATAAATAAACAAGTAGGTGAAGCAAGCAAAGCTTTCAATGATATAGTACTAGATAGCAATCCACTGTGCAAAGTAGATATTAAAGATGATTTAAGCTTCAAGCACAACAATGTAATCATCTAATGCTTCCAACAAACATGACAACTTAATGAAAGGATAAAGTCAAGCAATATCAATATGCACGGAGAAGATCAATATATTATTTGTTCAAAATAAACAAGCAAGCGTTCAACATTGGTTCCCGGCACCAGGATGTTATGGCTAAGAGAATGTTAACGGAGGTTTGGAAGGCCAACAGAAGAAAGGCTCACAAAGCTGTAAGTGATCATTAGATAAGAGAAAGCCATACAATCGAAGCTATGCAAGGAGTAGTTATTGCCATACAGCGGATGCACATGGAGCTATAAGTATATGTAAGCTCTCCAATGGAACTAGTGGGGGTGCATACAAGTTTCTTGCTCACGAAGACCTAGATCACTTTTGGGAGGCTCATCATTGGAATTTACAAGCCCATCCCACATAGTTATGCAACTAAGACATGAAAACTCTCTCATATGGAGTAAAGGTGCTAAACATGAGCACAAATGATGATCATAAATGATATGGTGCTGAAACATGAGCACAAGTGATGACTATAAATGATATGGTGCTATAACATGAGAACAAGTGTGTGATAAAGAATAGTAATGCTGCCCCCTATTTTTTTTCCTTTTTTCTGTTTCTCTTTTCGATGGCCTCCATGGCTCTTTTCATTTTTAGGGGCAAGCATCCTAATATGATATATGACACATGACAACACACTAATGATGATAAAACAACATACTGATGATATAAGTAACTAATATGAATGTGCCATAAGAATGCATATGACCACGGTGCCTCTGCCAGTGTAGCAGGTTATGCAGTGATCTAGCGTAACATGGGTAAAACCACACATCAGTTTTAAAAAACACGCAAAGCTATAAATAAGTAATGAATGACAACAAGTCATGTAATGTAAGATGGATGTTGCATAGCAATATATCTCGTAACAACTATGGAAATGCTGTCGTAGGTAGGTATGGTGGATGTTTCGAGAAAGATATTTGGCTTATGTGTAGGAGAACAAGATGAAGATCTCCCACGAGTTTGTATGTACCCACGAAAAATGCACCAACTCTCAATGTGAGAAAGGGCAATGCAAAGTACCGAAGAGGCTAGCAATATGGTGGTGGAAGTGCCATGAAAACCGCAGTTTTAGAACTCAGAAGTAAAAAGATTCCAAATAAAAAATATGATCATACAAGGAAAAATGAAAATTACTCCTAGAGAGATCGTGGCGAGTGAAAAAGTCACTGTTGGCTTCCCCGACCGTAGCACATAACATAAAGTCATTACAGTTGCTTTAGGCAAATAGAAGTCTTATACCATTATGCAATCAATTGTTAATTTAAGTGTGGCACAATTTTCAAGTTTCTCTAGACCAACCATTTAATCATTACACTTTATAAACCATTATATTTACCGTTAAGCAAATTAATATCTCAAAACAACATCAATGATTCAAGTGACACAGTTTAATGATTTACAAGATTATGAATCATTTAGTTATACCATCTGCCACATTTAGCATTTTCTGTTCTCAACCAAACACCAATCAACTTATTTAAAAGATAAACTGTCCAAGTAATTAAACAATGAGATATGAGAATATCATATAACAAAGCTAACAACTATAACAAGAGATGCATGAAAAACAAGAGCTAGAGAGCAAACGATAACAAAAGACGAATACTCAACGAATATAAGTGAAAAATACGAGTAATCATATGAAAAAGCGGAGCGTGTCTCTCTCCCACATAAAAGAATGCTAGGATCCATATTATTCAGAGAATGAAAATAAAAAAAACAAATAGACGCTTCAAGATAAGCGCATAAGATGTGACAAAATTAAAATATAGTTTCACTAGAAAAGACCTGATAGTTTGTCGATGAAGAAGGGGATGCCTTGGGCATCCACAAGTTTTGACGCTTGAGTATTCTTGAAATATATTGGGGTGAACCACTGGAGCATCCCCAAGGTTTGGATTTTCTATCCTCTTGATCACATTATACCATCCTTCTCTCTTGATCCTTGAAAACTTCCTACACACCAAACTTAGAGTAACTTTATTAGAGGGTTAGTGCACAAAAAATTATGATATTCTATAATAACAAAATTGCTACCAATGCTACTGGACATTAGCTCCAGCCACTGATACTTAATAGTATAAAAAGATCCAATCAAAATAGCAAAAGAGGCATTGCAAAAGAAAATGGCAGAATCTGTCAAAAATAAAACAGTCCGAAAAGACAAAAATTTCGAGGCACTTAACTTGCTCAGATATGAAAACTCAAAACTAATGAAAGTTGCGTCTAGATCTGAGGATTGCGCACAGAAAAGGGCAGATTTTTATGACGTTCCTGTGAATTTATATGATTTTAACGGTGAACAGCAGAAATCTGTTTCAGCACAAAATTAAATTTTAGCATCAACTTTCAACTAGAGGCTTAACTTGACACAACATTGCAATAAAATTAAGATAAAAAGGAGTTGCTACAGAGGTAGGACAAGTCCTTGACACAAACAAAATAAATTAAAATGACAGGAAATAAAAAGTAGGTTGTCTCCCATAAGCGCTTTTGTTTAACGCCTTTGAGCTAGGCACAAAGAACAAAACTCAAGTATTATCAAGAGTTACGAACAATAGAGTCAAAAGGTAGCTTCATTCTTTTCCTAGGGAAGTGTTCCATACCTTTCTTGAGTGGGAATTGGTACTTGACGCTACCTTCTTTCATATCAATAATAGCACCCACAGTTCTCAATAATACCTTCTGCCTGGGAGTGGTACCCAAATAACTCTCGGCTAACATGTCTAAGAGCACATAACAGTTGTGTATAACTCTGAATTCCAGGATTCGCCAGAAGTATTGGCATCAGAAGAGACGAAGGACCTTCTAGCGTGAAGATTGTTTGGAATTTACCTCGGTTATCCACAATTGTGTGGGTACACCACAAATTTCCTTGGGAGATCATATAAAGGTAAATGTAAGGTATACAAAGACCATGATCCCAACCCTAAGAACCATGTTGGTACACCCAAAGTGTAGAAACCATTAGAACAATCTAAGGATGGGAGTGATTAATGGAGTAGAATAGTTGAAATATAACAAAGAGAATTATCGAAACCTGATCAACTGAAGTAAAAGATGAGAAGAAACCCATGATATGGAGCAGTTGGGCCGTATTTTCATAAGGTTTGCTGTAATCCAGACAAAGATTGAACCCTTGAGGTAATCTCGATTCAGGTTGAGGTTCCTACCAAAATGAAGTAAGGAGTAGATTTGAAGTGGAGATTGACAAAACCAAGTTGTTGAACTAATTTTGTCAATAAAAGATCATTCCTTAGTTCTAACCAACAGTATGACAAAAGAATGGTGTTGGAGAAATCATCTAGTAATAGGGATCATCTTGCATCACTAGGATGAGTTTATTATGAAGATTCCAAATGAAACGAGAAAAAGTAAACCTGATTAAGTAAGCCTTTGGAAGTAAATCTTCTCGATCATTCATATTATGGTGAATTAGGTATAGTGCTATTACCTAGGTTGGTTGTAAAAGAAGTAAAGCGTACATTGGCAAGAGTTCCTAAACCCTAAGTACCTTCCAAATAGTAGGTCAGTTATTACATGAAGAAATTTAGTTAGAGCTACTCATAGGACTAACAAGGATTAGATAATGCCCTGATCCAAGGAGATTTTCAAGAAGACATGCCTAGAAGTGGAATATTCCAAGAAGGAATAACAGAAACAATGGAATTGACAGTTAGCAACTGCTAAGTCAAAAGAGGATTCTAGGAAATATATGGACTTGGGGATACACCAATTATCTCCATTAAAGATCAACATGAAGTTCGAGAACTACCAGCTTATATACAAGACGGATCAACAATCCGAATCGTAAGAGAGTACAAACTTCGAGGACGAAGTTTAGTTTAAGGAGGGGAGACTGTAACATCCCAGGATTTAGAGTCCAGAAATATAGAGGACACAGGAGTGTGCATTGCATTCATGCATTAGAAAATCCGAAGAGTTTTCGCGCATTTGATTTTCAAAACACTAAGTGATTGAAGTTTCACTTGAGTTGATGGAATTGAAGTAGATCATCAACTTGGGCGCTACAAACTTTGAGATGATCTTGGCTTAAACCTTATTTTGGGGTTAGAGAGATATACGGAAAACGTTACACTAAAGAAAATAAAACTGGTTACACCAAAACATTAGTTAGGTGTAATGATCAACCTAGCTATTCTTAGTTATTCTCCGAGCATCTAATCTTCTCAATTATGCTAGACATACTTCTAGTACATGAAAATCATGATAGTTTTGAAGACCAAGTTGATTCACCTAAATCTAACCTAGATCTTCTTCCCTGATCTAGACATATTATCTTCTTATCTCCCAATCTTCTCAAAGGCATCCACAAAACAAGATGACCAGAAAGGAGGAAATGCAACAAAAAGACTTAGAGAAGCATTCCTTAGATGGGCATAGAAGTATTATGCCAATCTATAATGAAGAATTGGAAATTCTCACATCATAACCCATTCCTACTAATGTCCCTAGAAAGAGTGTGATATTCAAAGGTTTGGGTTATATAGAAGTAGTTTGCTAACAAGCCTCATCACCTTGTTAACAACCCACTTTTGTATGCATAAACAATTGAGTGTCATATGTAAATGAATAAAGCGTCTGATAATCCAGGACATCAAATTGCTATCCACTTGAATTTATGAATTAGTCTGGTGACAAGCTTTATAACCTGTTAACAAATTCTTCTATATGCATAAGGCCATTTGATGTAAAAAATACACCTACATTCATCCATTTCCAAAATTATCTATTTCAAAGTCATCTATTCTATCATGAAGAAGAGAGTGCATCCTTCTTACTCCATCTAAATGGAGGATGGAATGAGAACAAGTCTAAACTCATCATCTCATCACCATAAGACCTAACCTTAGGCAGGAATTTTTATCTTGTGCTTTTATGAACAATTGATCATGTTCTCACATGATTTATTTGTTATGTATGACAAATAAAAGCCTTGGGCAATTTTTCATGCTTAGAATGGATTTGACATAGAGCATTGAGCATACTCTTACTAGGAATCACAATGAATCATTTGCTAACTCCACTAGCTTATATTCTGGTGTTCCAGAAATGCTTAAATTACCAACACACAAACTTAAGTATTCAAATATGTAAACCATTACATAATATACCACAAATCATTTAGGTGGAAACAATTTATACAAAGAAATAATGCCATAGAAATAATCTTCCCTATGGTTTTAATGCACCACCAAAACTAACCAAGTGAAAACCATAATTTTAATGAAAGAAAGATAGTAGATAGGTCCAAAATTCTAGATATGTGGTAAAATAATCCAAAATACACCAAGTATTTAAATTATATCAAGGAGTCTTACTATGCAAATGTAAATAAACATTTTATTTCAAATATAAACTTCCCTGACTTGATTGCAAGTTCCAGAATCCAAAACAGGTCCAAAACAGAAGACAAGGGCCTGTTTCAACTGTTTCTGCAGTTTCCCAAAATTCTAGGTTTTTTTTGGCAAAATGGCTTTAATTCGCTTTCTTCTTCCTCCGGCCAAAAGGACGGCAGCACCGTGTCCTCGCGCCCGACCTGCCGTGCTGCGTCCTCTCACTTCCCTCACGCGGATAAGACCGCGGAGAGGCGTCCGCATCTCTCCATCCTCCTCACTTCCTCTCGTGCCCTCTCTCTTTCTTCTTCTCTCTCTGTTTCCCCAAGAAACTCAAACCCTAGCTGTACGGGCCGCCGCCGTGCGCCAGCGATACCCGATTACTCCGGCCATGCCCTGCCGTTATCAGAAGCTAGGAAGCTCCGTCGTGAAGCCCTCTTCCTCCTCTGCAAGCTACGCTTCCAGGGGAGCCCGGGAGGCCGAGAATTGCGCCGTCTTCTTCAACTCCGGCCGCCGGCTACCACAGATGATCTCGTGTGCCGTCTGACCACCTATCGCTTCTCCGAGCCTTGCGTCGCAACCGTGGTGAGCTCTGGAAACTCCTCATGCCTTAGAATCTACTTAATTCATACGGGAACGCCGTCGCATCGTTTTCCCATCTCCGGCCACCACAAACATCGCTGTCGGCGATGCTCCGGAGACCAAACCCCAGCGGGGCCGTCACAAAATGGTCGGCACTGCCTCTCTATATCATTTAGCCACGTCAATTCGTAGAAAATCAAACACAATTGTCGGATTCTTCTCGGCCAGGGAGATCGGGGGAAATTATGATGTCAGCCACCTATATTTCTTTTCCTGTAAATTAATTTCGAAATAAATCAGTGTATGACATGTGGGTTCCTATACTCAGATTTTTAACCATTTAGAAAAAATAAATTCTGTAAAATATTAAAACCATGACATATGGGCACAACTCTATTTATTAAATTACATAAATTGTTTAAATTGATTTAAACTTAGTAATTTCATAACTAATTCATATTATATCAGAAAAATAAAATCAAAATAATTATATCATTACAATTTGTATTTGAATAAACTTTAAATAGAATAAAATTTGAAATACAAATTACCTAATCTTTTAAAATATGAAGTTAATTTGAAATGCTATTTTGGATGCATTTCGAAATTCATTTAAAATGTTTCACATTCATTAATCCAAATTTGAAAATGTGTTTTCATTATAACGTATAATATTCAAATTTCAATAATTACTATTTAAAATAATATGTTATTTTAGAAAATAATTAAAAAGTACTATTTTTCATAATTTTGAAAATGAAGTCATAAGAATCTGAAACTTGTTCTACTACCATTTGATGATCACTTTAAAACAAATAAAAATCTCACAACACTTTGAACTACTAAGTTCCTTTTGAGTAAATGTTTCACATATATCCTTTAGTACATAACTTCCTTTCATTTGTATTATGTTAAGTAAAATTTAGTAGGAAACAACTTAAATTCATAACACTAGGATGTAACTTGTTGTACTCCAAAAATAGGACGTTCATTCATATGAAACCAGCTAAGTTTAAAGTTAGGAAGTGTCTGATTAAAACTAGTATATTGTTCATAATGCAAAGTCTTGGGTAAAACACACAAAGAAGAATAATGTTATAGGCTCTCTCTTAACCATGTGATATGATATCAACAATGTTAGGCATTATTTATGTTCTTCAAAAGTTATTCTTTTTGTTAACATGAAAGATAACACTACTTAACTCTAGTTAATTAAGCGGCATACATGTTTACTACCAACAAAAGATGAACATCAAACCTAAAATAACCACTGAGTTCTTATATGTTGTTCTACTCTATTATTATGCATAGTTTGATGTTATTAAGTTAAGATTAAAGCACCTATCTTCCTTGTAGTAAACTTGAAGACCGAGCAACTCTAAAGGAAATCACCCAACTCAAACAACAGACAATCATGGAGAGTTAGTTACGGGGTACTTTGTGACGCATCTTATCTTTATGCATTAATCATGTTGTTTCTTTAAACATTAGTCCTTACCGGACCAATGATGTTGTTTTCAGACTTCTCGGGGTTTATATATTATATCGAAGACCTTGATTGCATAATCTTGCAGTAAAAAAGGAAATTTCATCCCTTTTATTCATGTCCTCTTGGATTATTTGTTAAAGAAACTATTTTCAAAGTATTATTATTGCATATCACACAAAAAGGACAGAAAACTTATTTTATAATAATATGACTATGGTTATCCACCAGTGAGGTGGTAATCTCATGTGGTTGGCAGATGGGACCACTGTAAGAATGTTGTGGTGGAGGTCCCATCTGCACGAGAAAGTATCATCTAGGACTTAACAACAAATGTCGCCAGTGATTCAAGCGCCGTATATTACGCGCTACCATAAGACTTGGAAAGGGATGGGAAAGTCATCTGTGATCTTCTTATGTTTGGATGTCAACGGATTGCCAGCGGCCGTAGGCTGTAGATCTTGCGAGACTACATGCACATGGGTGGGATCCCTTAATTCCCACGACACTGGGGTCTATGATGGATTGTAGGAGCAGCCCGAATCGGTCTATCATTGGTAAAGGGGAGGACTATAATTCCCACGTTCCAGGACGGAACGACGAACGCAGCAGGAAAGGAGGCTACTCAAAGCCCTAGCCCTGTGACTCCTGAGGAGACTAGTGTTCAGAATAAAATCAACCTTTTGAAGAAATGTTTTCGACAACTTGCATTAGTCTACGACAATCCATTGTATGTGGCCGTATTTATGCACCAAACTTCCCACATTGCATAATGAACTTGCCGGGTAACGCTGTTACTCACCCTTGCCTCCTGAACCCCCTGCTAGACATGAAGAACCACAAGAAGGCAACACTTTAGGCTATGAAGACCCCGATGGCGGATAAACTCAGGATACCAAAGAAGGCAACTACAACGAGTTGAAGCAATCCAGAGAAGATGGAGGACAAATGAAGGCATAGTATGTTAGAGGATAGATTCCTAGTCATAGAACCTATCTCTGTAGGCGTGTTGCTATAGCGCAATCGCAAGCCTAGCGTATTAGCAGTAGGCTTAGTATAGGTTAGTTCCTCCCAGGTTTTTCATTTGATCTTCTTTTATTAGGGCCTTGACTCATTGTTTCGAGGAGGTTCTAAAGATCTGTTGTTTTGGATCTTCTGTTTGTAATCTATAGTCTTGCCTTGGACCTGTGATGTTTCTGTTGTACCACTCTGATGACGTAACACTGGTGGACATGGTCCATTGGTGTTATGTCAGCGACTATATCATACTACACCATGCAGTGGTATGCTGGGTCACCACAACTTGAGGCCAATTTTTGCAAGAACTTAATAACTTTATAAATATTACAATTATCGAAATCAAAATTATTATCATCAAAGCAAACCGAACCACATTCTCTCAGCAGTTTTAGGCAATTTTAAATTTTTGGGTGAAGTCGAGGAGACATTTCCAACACCAATTATGTTACCATTGATAGTAGGAGGCTTAGTAACATGTGAAAGACCACTATATTCAGAGGTAGTAATAGTAAAAACTTTAACAATATTAGCCTTTTTGTCTAGTTTTCTCTCTCTTTCCCATCTAGCACGTAACTGAGCCATCATCCTAACATTTTCATCAATTTGAATTTGGATGGCATTGATTTTAGCGAAGGGATTAACCTAGGCATTACTTTAGATTTTAAAAGATCAACATCAAGGACAAGATTATCAACTTTAGACGCAAAATTATCAATTTTGCCAAGCTTTTCCTCAACTGTTTTATTAAACAAAGTTTGTGTAGTGATAAAATCTTTTAACATGGTTTCAAGTTAAGAGGTGGTAGTCCTATTATTGTTATAAAAATTACCATAATAGTTACCATAAGAGTTACCATTATTAGGAGGATATGGCTTACAGTTATTATTACCATAGTTGTTCCTATAGGCATTGTTGTTGAAATTGTTGCTTTTAATGAAATTCACATCAACATGCTCTTCTTGTGAAACTAAAGAAGCTAAGGGAACATTATTTGGATCAACATGGGATTTACCACTAGCAAGCATAGACATAATAATATCAATCTTTTCACTCAAAGAGGAGGTTTCTTCAACAGAATTTACCTTCTTACCTTGAGGTGTCCTCTCCGTATGCCATTCAGAATAATTCACCATCAAATCATCCAAGAGTTTTGTTGCACCCCTCAAAGTAATGGACATAAAGGTACCTCCAGAAGCTGAATCCAATAGGTTTCTTGTAGAAAAATTCAGTCGTGCATAAAAGGTTTGGATGATCATCCAAGCAGTGAGTCCATGGGTCGGGCAATTCTTTATCATAGATTTCATTCTTTCCCAAGCTTGAGCAACATGTTCATTATCAAGTTGTTTAAAATTCATGATGCTACTTCTTAGAGAACTAATCTTAGAAGGAGGATAGTATTTTCCTATAAAAGCATCTTTGTATTTTACCCAAGAATCAATACTATTCCTAGGAAATGAAAGCAACCATTCCTTAGCTCTTCCTCTCAACGAGAAAGGAAATAGTTTCATTTTTATGATATCATCATCTATCTCTTTATATTTTTGCATTTCACATAATTCAACAAAGTTATTTAGATGGGCAGCAACGTCATCAGAACTAACACCAGAGAATTGCTCTCTCATAACAAGGTTCAGTAAAGCAGGTTTAATTTCAAAGAACTCAACTTTAGATGCAGGTGGAGCAATAGATGTGCATATAAAATCATTATTGTTGGTGCTTGTAAAGTCACACAACTTAGTATTTTCAGAGGAACTCATTTTAGCAATTTAATAAACAAATCAAAATAACAAAATTCAGAAAATAATTGCAAACCGAAATAAACAAAGCAACAAAACTGAAAATAAAAGACTAAACCGAAATAAGAAAAGTAATGCAAGTAACTAATTTTTTTGTATTTTCGATATTAAGCAAACAAACAGTAATACAAATAGACTAAGACAGACAATAACAAAATAAAAAGATTGGAAGTGCGAAAACTCCCCTCGTGAAGAAGACTCAAATCCCCGGCAACGGCGCCAGAAAATTGCTTGATGCACACGGTGGGTGTGCTGTTGGGAGACCCCAAGAGGAATGTGTGAAGTAGTGCAACAGCAAGTTTCCCTCAGTATGAAACCAAGGTTATCAAACCAGTAGGAGATGAAGAATTCCCCCGAGGTATCAATGGTGCCAGAAGATTGCTGGTGCTATGTTGACATGGAGCTTGCACACAAACAAGCAAGATACTTTGCCCCAACTTAAAAATGAGGTTGTCAATCTCACCGGTTTGCTGTATCAAAGGATTAAACGTATGTGTGGAAGAATGATCTTTGTTTGTTGAAAGTAACATGTTTGCAGTTGTGGTTTTATCAGATTAATGAGAAGGACCGGGGTCCACAGTTCATTAGTGGTGTCTCTCCATAAATAGTAACATTCATCCATGCGTGGTAAACAAATTACAGCTAGGCAATTGACAGAATAATGATGAGCAACCCAATGCATATACTAACGTTATGATGTCTAGTGTGAGATTTATTCGGGCATTACAACAATATACATAGACCGTTCCAACCGCATATATGACTAATAATCGACCTTCCGGTTAGCGTCCTCACCCCTTTTAGTATTAAGTTGCATGCAACAGAGTATCGCCTTAAGCACTGTGTGTAAAGTAAGTAAATACCATCATTATTAGACAAAGTACTACTGTTTTATCCCTAGTAGCAACAGTACATCTACAACCTTAGAGCTTTCTGTCACTGCCCCAGATTTAATAGAGACATGAACCCACTATCGAGCATAAATACCCCTTCTTGGAGTTACGAGCATCAACTTGGCCAGAACACACACAAGTAACGGAGAGCATGCAAGATCATTAAATATCACACAAATGATATATTATGAAGCAATAACTTTAGTACTCAATATTCATCGGATCCCAGCAAACACAACATGGAGAATAACATAAAGATGATCTTGATCATGATAGGAAGCTCACAAGATCTAAACATGATAGCACAAGAGGAGAAGACAACCATCTAGCTACTGCTATGGACCCGTAGTCCAAGGATAGACTACTCACGCATCAGTCCGGAGGCGGTCATGGCGACGTTGAGGCCTCCGGGGACGATTCCCCCTCCCGACAGGGTGCCGGGGAACAGTTCTGATCTCCCCGGAATTGGTGTTGACGACGGTGGCGGCTCGGGACCCGTGGAGGAAAAAGTTATTAACCCTCCGATGTTTTTAGGTCAAGGGGCTATTTATGGGCGAAAGGGCAAGGTCGGTGGGCGCCCGAGGGCTCCACATCGCCTCCTGGCGCGACCAGGCTTGGGCCCGCACTCGGAACCTGTGGAGGAAAAAGTTATTAACCATCCGATTTTTTTAGGTCAATGGGCTATTTATGGGCGAAAGGGCAAGGTCGGTGGGCGCCCGAGGGCTCCACATCGCCTCCTGGCGTGACCAGGCGCCACGAGGTGGTGTGGGCGCCTCGCGGCCCCTCTTCGTCTTGTCTTCCGTTCCTCGTGACGCCAATATTCCAAAAATAATTCTAGGTTGTTTTATTTCCAATTTGGCGAATATTTCCTTAAGTACTTTTCTGAAACCAAAAACAACAGAAAACAGGGAACTGGCATTGTGGCATCTTGTTAATAGGTTAGTCCGAGAAAATGCTTAAAACTATATAAAATGCATATAAAACATGTAATAACATGATATAACATAGCATGGAACATAAGAAATTATGGATATGTTGGAGACGTATCATATACCTTAGCAAAATCTTTGATGAACCTTCTATAGAAACTAGCATGACCAAGAATACTACGAATACCTTTAACATCTCTGGGGCAAGGCATTTTCTCAATTGCCTACACTTTGGCTCTATCAACTTCAATACCTCTTTCAGAAATTTTATGTCCAAGAACAATCCCTTCATTAACCATAAAGTGGCATTTCTCCCTATTAAGAACAAGATTAGTTTCTTCACATCTCTACAAAACCTTATCAAGATTGTGCAAACAATTATCAAAAGAAGTGCCATAGACGGAGAAATCTTCCATGAACACCTCCACAATTTCCTCACAAAAACCATGTAAGATAGCAGACATACATTTTTGAAAAGTAGCAGGAGCATTACATAAACCAAAAGGCATATGTCTATAAGCATAAGTACCATAAGGACAGGTAAATGTGGTTTTCTCTTGATCTTGAGTTTTAACAGCAATTTGAGAGAAACCAGAATAACCATCAAGAAAGCAAAAAATGAGTTTTATTGGCTAATCTCTCCAACATTTTATCAATAAAAGGTAATGGATAATGATCTTTCTTACTAACTTTATTAACCTTTCTAAAATCAATGCACATTCTATAACCAACAACTACCCTTCGAGGAATAAGCTCATCATGATCATTAGGTACAACAGTAATTGCACCTTTCTTAGGGACACAGTGCACAAGACTAACCCATCTACTATCAACAATAGTATAAATAATACCGGCATCAAGAAGTTTTAATACCTCATTTCTTACCACTTCCTTCATCTTAGGTATTAAAGGCGTTGATGTTCAACAACTGGCTTTGCATTGGGCTCCATATTAATAGAATGTTGACATATATTAGGAGAAATCCCTTTCAAATCATACAAAGTATAACCCATAGCTCCACGGTGTTTCTTCAATATTTCCAACAATCTTTCTTCTTCTTTACGTGAAAGGTTAGCACTAATAATAACATGCTATATTTTATTATTATCAAGATGAGCATACTTAAGATTATCAGGCAAAGGTTTTAAATCAAAGACATGATCCTCTTTAGGTGGAAGTGTTTTACCAGAGTCTTCCACTTTTAAATTATGTTAAAGAATAGGTTGACGAAGGAATATGTCCTCAAGGTCATTCCTTTGTTCCATAAAATCTCCACTCTCATGATCTTCCATAAATTGCTGAATATAATTACTAGGCGCAAGAGCAATAGAAGAAAGTTGTTCTACTCTAAAATCCTCATTGGGCAATTCGGTTTTATAAGGAGTTTTAGCAAATTTCGAAAATTGAATTCATATGAATGACCAGCAAATTTAGTAAGGATTTTCTCTTTCTTACAATCTATAAAATCACCACAAGTATTTAGAAAAGGTCTACCAAAAATGATAGGACAAGTCTTACTAGCATCAGAACCAAATACGAGGAAATCAGCAGCATATTTAGTCTTACCACATAGAACTTCAACATCTCTTACAATACCAATGGGAGAGATAGTTTCTCTATTAGAAAGTTGAATAATCACATATCTCTTCAAGTTCACTAGGACCAATCTCATGCATAATTTCTTTATAAAGATCATAAGGAAGAGCACTTGAACTTGCACCAATATCACATAAAACATATTAGCAATGGTCACCAATTTTAACAGATAACACAGGAACACTAGCGTTTCTTGGCTTTGCAGGATGAGAAACAACATTAGAAGCATCATCACATAATATAATATACTCTTCTCCCACATTTTCAGAAACAAGTTCTTTAACTAAGGCCACAAAAGGTTCAACTTTAATTTTTTCATAAGGTTCCTTAGCTTTCTTATCATTTTTATTAACCACACATAGAATGTTCTTTCACTTTAGCAGGAAAAGGAATTTTATCAATATAAGGCTCAGGAACGATATGATCAACAATATTAACTTCAATGCTTTTAGCTAAAGAAGGAATAGATTTATCTTTATAAGGTTCATGATATTTTTCAAACCCCTTCTTGGGCAAACCGAAATAGACATCAAAGGATTTATAATAATTATAATAATTTTGCAACAACTTGAGAGTCAAGACCATAAGCATTATTAAAATTTGAAATGCATCAGTATTCATGAAATTCTTAATGCATTCAAAGTCATATTTTACACCTGACTACATACCTTTGTCGTTCTGCCATGCTTCAGTATTTTCTTCAATACGATCAAGAAGATCCCATTTAAACTCCTTATTACAAGTGAATGATCCAACACAAGAAGAATCCAATAATGTTTTATCTTTAAAGGACAGTCTTGCATAGAAGTTATCAACAATAATATTACCAGGAAACTCATGAATGGGGCATTTGAGCATTAATGCCTTCAATCTCCCCCACGCTTGGGCAATACTTTCTCCATCATGAGGCCATAAATTATATATAGAATTCCAATCTTGATGAATTTCACTTGGAGGATAAAATTTAGAATAAAAGAGAGGTACAATCTCCTCCCATCAAGAGAATCCCTGTTCTTCAACAATTTACACCAATGCGCAACTCTCCCAGCAAGTGATTGATACTTCTCCAACGTATCTATAATTTCTTATGTTCCATGCTATATTATGCCATGTTATTACATGTTTTATATGCATTTTATATAGTTTTATGCATTTTCTGGGACTAACCTACTAACAAGATACCAAAGTGTCAGTTCCCTGTTTTCTGCTGTTTTTTGTTTCAGAAAAGTACTTAAGGAAATATTCTCGGAATTGGAAAAGAAACATCCTGGAATTATTTTTGGAATATGAAGGTTCGAGAAAGTCGAACACGAGACAAAGTGGGCGAACGAGGCGCCATCACCAGGTGCTGGCGCGGCCAGAAGTGGGGCCGCACGAGCACCAGGTGACGCGGCCTCGGCCCTCCACCGCCTTCGCCCTTTCGCCTATAAGTACCCCCGAAAAACCTAAAAATCGCACTCTGTTCATTATTTCTTCCACGGGTCACGAGCCGCCGCCGTCGTCAACACCAATTCGGGAGAGATCAGAACTGCTCCCCGGCACCCCGCCGGGAGGGGGAATCGACCCCGGAGGCCTCTACGTTGCCATGACCGCCTCCGGACTTATGCGTGAGTAGTCTACCCTTGGACTACGGGTCCATAACAGTAGCTAGATGGTTGTCTTCTCCTCTTGTGCTATCATGTTTAGATCTTGTGAGCTGCCTATCATGATCAAGATCACTATTATGTAATTCTCCATGCTGTGTTTGCTGGGATCCGATGAATATTGAGTACTAAAATTATTGCTTCATAATATATCATGTGTGTGCTATTTAATGATCTTGCATGCTCTCCGTTACTTGTGTGTGCTTTGGCCAAGTAGATGCTCGTAACTCCAAGAGGGGTTATTTATGCTCGATAGTAGATTCTTGTCTCTATTTCATCTGGGGCAGTGACATAAAGTTTTAAGGTTGTAGATGTACCGTTGCTACTAGGGATAAAACAGTAGTACTTTATCTAAGGATGATGTTACTTACTTAGTTTACACACATTGCTTAAGTCGATAATCTGTTGCATGTAACTTAATACTGAAAGGGGTGCGATCGCTAACCAGAAGGTGGATTATTAGTCATAGATGCGGTTGGAACGGTCTATGTATATTGTTGTAATGCCCGAATGAATCTCACACTAGACATCATAATGTTAGTATATGCATTGGTTTTCTCATCATTATTCCATTAATTGCCCAGTTGTAATTTGTTTACCATGCATGAATGAATGTTATTATTATTTATGGAGAGATACCACTAGTGAAGGGTGGACCCCGATCCTTCTCTTTAATCTGATAAAACCACAACTTCAAACCTGTTTCTTTCTGCAAAAAAACATCCTTTTTCCACACATACGTTTAATCCTTTGTTGCAGCAAGCCGGTGAGATTGACAACCTCACTGTTAAGTTGGGGCAAAGTATCTTGATTGTGTGCAGGCTCCACGTCAACCACCAGGAAGCTCTTTTCTAGCGCCGTTGATTCCTCGGGGGAATTCTCATCTCCTACTGGTTCGATAACCTTGGTTTCACAACTGAGCGAAATTTTCCGCTACACTACTTCATACCTTCCTCTTGGGGTCTCCCAACAACACACCCATGGTGTGCATCAAGCTCTTTTATGGCGCCGTTGCTGGGGAGATAAGGATTGTTTCACGAGGGGAGTTTTCGCACTTCCAGTCTTTTTATTTTGTTATTGTATTGCTTAGTTTAATTTTTTTTACCGTCTTATTTGCTTAATATCAAAAATACAAAAAAATTAGTTACTTGCATTACTTTGCTTATTTCGGTTTTGTTATTTATTTTCAGTTTTGTTGTTTTTGGTATTTCGGTTTAATCATTTTTCTTTGCTTTGTTTATTTCGGTATTAGCTTTATCTTTATTCCAATGTTGCTTCCTAAGTACACTTTTGAGGATCTTTCAGTAGGAAGTGGTTCTATAATTGGAAAAGAAAATATTGGAGAAATCTTTAACCATATTAGTAAGAATAGTGATATTGAGGAGAAATCCATAGCAGAACTTGCCCCAAACTATGAAACTGCTGCAACTTCTTTAGTTCACATGCTGGAAACTAGGTTTGTTAACCTTCATCATATAATACAAAAAATGTTTCTTGATCTTCATAATGTTAAAATGCTGAAAAGAAAGATTTTATCATGGAAACCTTGCTTAAGGAATTTGGTGATGTTGCCATAGAAGTTAGGAAAGTTTTTGATCGTTTTAATATGCTAGGCACATGTGTAAATGTTATTAATGCACTTGAAAAATTAGGGAAAACCGAACCTACGAAAGGGGAGGAAATGAAAGTGCCAATACCTGTTAAACTTGTAGCTATGTATGAAGCTTTGGAAGAAAATTTTGATTGGATTGTCCCTCAAAACCCATTTGATGAAAGTAGTAAGCCTAAAAGAAATTAAAGGGGTACCTCTGAACCTTATTTAGATAAAATACAATGCATAGTTGAGAGGGTTTCTATTCTTGATCTTGATAATACTTTAGTTTTTACTCTTTTTGTCTAGCTCAAAGGCGTTAAATAAAAACGCTTATGGGAGACAACTCACTTTTATTTTTTGTTATTTTATTTTGCTTGCATCAAGGACTTGTCCTAACTCTGTAGCAATTCCTTTGTATTTTTATTTGATTGCAGTGTTGTGTCAAGTTAAGACTCTAGTTGAAAGTTGATGCTAAATTTCAATTCCTGCGCATAAAAAGATTTCTACTGTTCAACGTTAAATTCATAACTCTGCACTGGAACGTCAGAAAAATCTTCCCTTTTTTGTGCATAATCCTCAGATGCATACGCAACTTTCATTAGTTTTGAGTTTGCTGATCTGAGCAAGTTAAGTGCCTCGATAAAATTCGTCTTTACGGACTATTCTGTTTTTGACAGATTCTGCCATTTATTTTGCAATGCCTCTTTTGCTATTTTGATTGGATCTTTTTATCCTATTAAGTATCCTTGGCTGTAGCTAATTTCCAGTGTCTCTGGTAGAAATTGTGTTGTTACAGAATATCATAATTTTTTGTGCACTAACCCTCTAATGAAGTTTACTCTAAGTTTGGCGTGGAGGAAGTTTTCAAGATTCAAGAGAGAAGGAAGATATAATGTGATCAAGAGGATAGTAACGCCAAAGCTTAGGGATTCCCGGTGGTTCACCCAAATATATTTCAAGAATACTCAAGCGTCAAAGCTTGGGGATGCCCAAGGCATCCCCTTCTTCATGGACAAACTATCATGTCCTTTCTAGTGAAACTATCTTTTAATTCCGTCACATCTTATGTGCTTGCTTGAAGCGTCTGTTTTTTTTGTTTTTTTCATTTTCTGAATAAAATGGATCCTAGCATTCTTTAGTGTGGGAGAGATACACGCTCTGCTTTTTCTTATGAATACTCGTATTCTTCACTTATATTCGTTGAGAATTCTTTTTATGTTATTGTTTGCTTTCTAGCTCTTGTTTTTCATGCATCTCTTGCTAGAGTTGTTAGCTTTGTTATATTATAATCTCATATCTCATTATTTAATTACTTGGAGAGTCTATCTTTTAAATAAGTTGATTGGTGTTTGGTTGAGAACAGAAAATGCTAAATGTGGTAGATGGTATAACTAAGTGATACATAATCTTGAAGATCATTAAATTGTGTCACTTGAATCATTGATGTTGTTTTGAGATATTAATTTGCTTAATGATAAACATGATGGCCTAGTAAAGTGGAAAGATTAATGGTTGGTCTAGAAAAATTGAAGCTGTGTCACACTTAAATTATAGTTGATTGCATAATGGTATATGACTTCTATTTGCCTGAAGCAACCGTAATGACTTTATGTTATGCGCTACGGTCGGGGAAGCCAACGGTGACTTTGTCATTCGCCATGATCCCTCTAGGAGTAATTATTATTATGCCTTGTAAGATCATATTTTTTTTGGAATCTTTTTACTTGTGAGTTTTGAAACTGCGATTTTCATGGCACTTCCACCAGCATATTGTTAGCCTCTTCGGTACTTTGCTTTGCCCTTCCACCAGCATATTGTTATCACACACTTGTGCTCATCTTAAAGCACCGTATCATTTATGATCATCATTTGTGCTCATGTTTAGCACTTGTACTCCATATGAGAGAGCTTTCATGTCTTAGTTGCATAACTATGTGGGGAACTTTACACTATAGAACTTGGCTTGTATATTCCAATGATGAGCCTCCTCAAAAGTGCTCTAGGTCTTCGTGAGCAAGCAAGTTGGATACACCCCCTCTAGTTCCATTGGAGAGCTTTCATATACTTATAGCTCCATGTGCATCCGTTGTGTGGCAATCACTACTCCTTGCATAACTTTGATAGTATGACTTTCTCTTGTCTAATGATCATCTACAGCTTTGTGAGCCTTTCTTCCGTTGGCCTTCCAGACCTCCGTTAACATTCTCTTAGCCATAAAATCCTGGTAGCAGGAACCAACGTTAAACGCTTGCTTGTTTCTATTGAACAAATAATATTTTGATCTTCTATGTGCATATTGATATTGCTTGACTTGATCCTTTCATTAAGTTGTCATGTTTGTTGGAAGCATTATATGATTATATTGTTGTGCTTGAAGCTTAAATCATCTCTAATATCTACTTTGCATAGTTGATTGCCATCTAGTACTATATAATTGAAAGATTTGCTTGCTTCACCTACTTGTTTATTCATTACTCGTTTGATATCAATATAAACTACAACCCTTATTCATTTGATCTCAGTTTACATGCCTTACATATTACATGATCAAGATTGTGTTTAAGCATGTCACTTCAGAAATTATTCTTCTTTTATCGTTCTTGCCTACTCGGGACGAGTAGAACTAAGCTTGGGGATGTTGATACGTCTCCAACATATCCATAATTTCTTATGTTCCATGCTATGTTATATCATATTGTTACATGTTTTATATGCATTTTATATAGTTTTATGCATTTTCTGGGACTAACCTATTAACAAGATGCCACAGTGCCAGTACCCTGTTTTCTGCTGTTTTTGGTTTCAGAAAAGTACTTAAGGAAATATCCGCCAAATTGGAAATTAATCAACCAGGAATTATTTTTGGAATATTTACGTCGCGAAGAACCGAAGATGAGACGACGAAGGGCCGTGAGGCGGCCACGTCACCTGGTGGCGCGGCCCCACTACCTGCCGCGCTAGGAGGCGATGTGGCGCCCTCGGGCGCCCACCGACCTAGGTCTTTCGCCTACAAATACCCCTTTTACCTAAAAGCAGAGCACAGTTAATCACATTTTCCTCCACGGGTCCCTAGCCGACGCCGTCGTCAACGCCAATTCGGGGGAGATCAGAACTGCTCCTCGGCACCTTGCCGGGAGGGGGAATCGTCCCTACTTCACACCTTCCACAACAGAAAATAATGCACTACTTCACACCTTCCACTTGCTGCTGCACTACTTCACACCTTCCCCTTGGGGTATCCCAACAACACTACTTTACACCTTCCCCTTGGGCCAAAGTGCCAGTTCCCTGTTTTCTGCTGTTTTTGGTTTCAGAAAAGTACTTAATGAAATATTCTCGGAACTGGAAAAGAAATACCCTGGAATTATTTTTGGAATATGAAGGTTCCAGAGAGTCGAACACGAGACGAAGTGGGCGACCGAGGCGCCATCACCAGATGCTGGCGCGACCAGAAGTGGGGCCGCGCGAGCACGATGTGACGCGGCCTCGGCCCTCCACCGCCTTCGCCCTTTCGCCTATAAGTACCCCCCAAAAACCTAATAATCGCACGATGTTCATTATTTCCTCCACGGGTCCCGAGCCCCGTCGTCGTCAACACCAATTCGAAGAGATCAGAACTGCTCTCCGGCACCCTGCCGGGAGGGGGAATCATCCCCGGAGGCCTCTACATCGCCATGACCGCCTCCGGACTGATGTGTGAGTAGTCTACCATTGGACTACGGGTCCATAACAGTAGCTAGATGGTTGTCTTCTCCTCTTGTGTTATCACGTTTAGATCTTGTGAGCTGCCTATCATGATTAAGATCACCGTTATGTAATTCTCCATGCTGTGTTTGCTGGGATCCGATGAATATTGAGTACTAAGTTATTGCTTCATAATATATCATGTGTGTGCTATTTAATGATCTTGCATGCTCTCCGTTACTTGTGTGTGCTTTGGCCAAGTAGATGCTCCTAACTGCAAGATGGGGTATTTATGCTCGATAGTAGGTTCTTGTCTCTATTTAATCTGGGGGCAGTGACAGAAAGCTCTAAGGTTGTAGATGTACCGTTGCTACTAGTGATAAAACATTAGTACTTTATCTAAGGATGATGTTACTTACTTACTTTACACACAGTGCTTAAGGCGATAATTTGTTGCATGCAACTTAATACTGAAAGGGGTGCAGACGCTAACCGGAAGGTGGATTATTAGTCATAGATGCATTTGGAACGGTCTATGTATATTGTTGTAATGCCCAAATGAATCTCACACTAGACATCATAACGTTAATATATGCATTGGTTTGCTCATCATTATTCTATCAATTGCCCAGTTGTAATTTGTTTACCACGCATGATTGAATGATATTATTTTTTATGGAGAGACACCACTAGTGAACTGTGGACACCGGTTCTTCTCTTTAATCTGATAAAACCACAATTGCAAACATGTTACTTTCTGCAAACAAACATCCTTTTTCCACACATATGTTTAATCCTTTGTTACATCAAGCCGGTGAGATTGACAACCTCACTGTTCAGTTGGGGCAAAGTATCTTGATTTTTTATGTGCAGGCTCCACGTCAACCACCAGGAAGCTCTTTTCTGGCGCCGTTGATAACTCGGGGGAATTCTCATCTCCTACTGGTTCGATAACCTTGGTTTCACAACTGAGTGCAATTTGTTGCTGCACCACTTCATACCTTCCTCTTGGGGCCTCCCAACAACACACCCACCGTGTGCATCAGTGATATGGAGAATACTTTCTTCCTGACTTCGTCCATTTTAATACATGCACACTTGAATAACTCGCATAATCTATGTAAATATAGTAAATGATCACCAGGGTGGACAGTTCCATCCCCTACATAGCGGTTATTCATAACACCATCAATAATTTTTAAAGGTATTTTAAATGGGACAATATCATCAGGTGGCGCCTCATTTTCTACCTCAACAGCGGTAGAAGACTTCCCAAACAGGAAATCAACATTTACTCTCTCCATTATTAAGCAAATAAGGAGACAGAAATAAAAACAACACTTACAGTTAAGGTTTTCCTTACCAATTCCACTCACCAATAGCGCTTCACTCCCCGGCAACGGCGTCAAAAAATAGTCTTGATGACCCACAAGTATAGATGGTGTATCGCAGTACTTTCGATAAATAAGAGTGTCGAACCCAACGAGCAGCAGAAGGTGTTGACAAGCGGTTTTGATGAGGATTTCACTGTAAACACCAGCAGATAAGTTTTCAGTAGACTTTGATCTGACAGATAAAAAAGTGCGAGTAAATAGAACGCGGCAATTATAATTGTATCGAGTGGCCCAATCCTTTTGAGAGCAAAGGACAACCCGATTTGTTTACTTATGATGACCAAACGTTCTTGAGGACACCCATGAATTCTGTCTAGTGCTTTCGCTTCATATTGATGATTAATCTTTAGTGTTTGGATAAGTGTCGCGTGGGTGAACCTATGATAATGCCGCGCCCTTCCTAGGACTAATCTATACCTAATAATAAAGGGAGGAAGCTTTCTTGCGGTACGTCATTTTTATAGATTTTGCCCTCCCACCAAATCATTTATTACAACAATTGCCACCGATAAGTAGAAAACGTTTCGTCCGCCGATAACGTTTCTTCTCTCGATAGTTTCTGTCGTTCGAATCTGGAGAGGAAAGTAAAACGTAGAAGAGTCCTTTTTTTGAATTTAACCACATATATTAGGTCAGCAGGCCGCCTCATTAAAATCCTGACATTCCCTTTCGGTGTCCTGGTTAGGGAAAGAGTGCGTCAACTACCTGCTGCCTCAACCAAGCACAGATACATCGTTTACAAGCTTGCCTAGGATGAACCCAGGGGGTTCATCGACCCAATTACAAGAACTAGTAGAATTGTAAACATTCCTAGTAAACTTGTGAGCTATTTTATTAGCTTCTCTATTACAATACTTTTTTTTTACTATGACTACGGCGGGCTCTTAGAGCCAGCCTGAACTTTATAATCAAATGTTGCCTATGAGTCTTTGCAGCCTCTACAAGATAGGTTCTAATGAACCAGAGTTTACAGGGGGATACGAGGAGAAATAAAATAAAAACACACGCACAAACAACAAGAGAGAGGGTCACTCCATAAGAAAATCTTAGAGACAGTTGACTGATGAGAAGCTCATCACGACCCAAGCACAGCGACCACGAGGAGGATCCAAAGGACATGATAGCAGAGATCCAGCCATGACACTGCACCATCGACGAAGTCGAAAGCCAACGCTCACCCGAGGCCACACGGCGCGCCGACACCACCTGTGTCGGGGGCATGTCCGAAGAGGCGCGCGCGGCGAGTCGACGCCACAACGCCTGCGTGTCACCGACTGAAGCTAAAGGGCATCAAAGATGCCCTCACCGCACATGGGGGTCGTCCTCATAATCGCACGGCGTAGCACCACCGAGTGCAACCCCAACCCCACCTGGGTTCGATTACCCGAAGGGTGAGCTAGCCTAGAGCACGCACGAAGACCACCCACGCCTTACACACCAAAAGATTCCGACAAGGATCCGACGCGAGGACCTAGCAACCGGCAAGTAGAAGCAACCACCACCACTTCCACGGCTCACCTCGCATCGGAGAGAAGACTGCATCCATGGCCGCCATCTGCAGAACCATGGATCACACCAGCATGACACTGATGGCAAGACAGAGGTGGCTCGACACCCCACCACGACGGCGCCCCACATAGGCAACACGTCACCACCATGGCCGCCATCTGCAAAGCCATAGCACCGGCCCTCCCCAACGGCGCCCCGTTGCAGGAAGATGGTAGAGAATGGAGGTTGCCACCATTGCAACCACACATCGGGATTGCGAGCAATGCAACAGCTCCAACACCACGCCTCCAACAAGGTTTGCAACGCCTGGAGGCGCCGCCGTGGTCTGCTCACACACAAAGCATGAGCGCGGGTTACCCCGGGTGCTGGCATCGAAACGCGCCACCGTGCCAAATACCTGAGACGGAAGCCAGCAGTCGACGATGCACACGCCAAAGGAGGAGCAGCAGAGGACCGAGAGCAGGCGCCGCCTCCCAACAGTGCGCACCAGAGGGAGCAGCGGCTCCGGGCGGAGCACAGCAGCGCCGGCAAGCGGCGTCCTGGCGGCAGCAGTAGGGAGGAGGACGAGCCGATGTCGAGGGAGCAGCAGGGCTACGGCCCCCGCCAGCCCATCCGAGGCCCAGATCGGGCCCGGGACGAGGCCGAGCGCGCAGGAGCGGGGTGGAGCGCGTCGAGACGGGGACGGGGGAGAGGGAAGCTACATCACAGGGGGCCGCGGGCGGGAGAACCCCGCCGCCCCCTTCACCGGCGGCGCACGGACGCGCGTGGAGGCGGAGGGCGAGCCCGCGCGTGGAGGCGGAGGAGGCAGAGGGTGGGCACGCGCGGGGAGGCGTTGGAGACGGCGCGGGAGGCCGAGGCTGGAGGAGGCCACGGGCTTCAGCGGTGGCGGGTCTCCATACCGCCGTAGAAGCCGCGGATGGGCGAGACCCCGCTGCCCCCTTCACCGGCGCCGAGCGGCCTTTGTCCGCCGGCGGCCTCGAGGGGCGACGAGGGGAGGGGGGCTGGAAGGGAGGTGGCGGCGGCGGGGGCTAGGGTTCCGCCCCCCTGTCGCTCGGAGGAGGCGACGAGGAGCGGTCTTCCTATTACAATACTCAATGGACACATTATCAAAACCACTCAAAAGCAACTGACAATCATCAAAAATCGCCGCCACAACCGTTGCAGAGAAACCTCCATCATTCATAGTTTCTACAACCTGCACACAATCAGTCTGGATAATAAAATGGTTAGTACCAATGGATTGTGCCAAAGTTAAACCATCCATGAGCGCATACGCTTCTGCCATTGGAGCATCAACCACATGTGGCAAGAAGTTTTGTGAAGCTGCTATGAATTGTCCCGTATAGTCTCGGATAATAACCCCTGTTGCCCCTCTACCTGAATCCATGTCATAAGAAGCATCCACATTTATCATCAATCTCCCCTCAGGTGGTTTTTTCCATACATCAGCTTTCTTTGTATTTGGTTTTTTAATCACAATCATATAGTTCGTAGAGAGGGCAGCAACTCTAGTACACAAAAACAATATCTCCCTTGCCCTAGTACACAAAAACAACAAATGTTTTATATCCTCACAACTTGACAAACACAAAGGGCAACCGCTCTGGTTTCCAATGTGCCTATTAGATAATATTCCCCGACAAGGTATCAATCCATGCAACACACGCCATCCAAATATTTTTATTTTGCTAGGTACTTTCAGTTTCCAAAGCCTTTCCCACACTTTATTCCTGGCTCCTTCAGCAATATCCATGTTTCTTACATGTCTTCCAAATTTGTAATTCCACTGACAGTAGTAAGCAGATCTGACAGTAAACACACCCAACCTTGTGTAATGCCAAGCCACAAAATCCTCTCTTCCGGACATCAAAGGAATCTGAAGAATTCTGTGTACATCAACAGGCCAGAAAATGTAGAAGAATCCTTAATTTAAAAAAAAAAACGTAGAAGAGTCCTTGTCCTTAGCGAAAACCTAAGAGTCCCGAGAGTTCTCTTCTGCCGTATTCATCTGTAAAATAAAGACATTCAACAGCTGGAGCACAACATCTAATTCGTTGGCGACTTGGCAAAACATTCTTCATCGGACAAGCTTGCTCCGGATCCTTCCAGCCGTCGCCGAATCGATTGCTGACCAAGGACGACATGACCAGAGAGGTCAGCTTCGTCGAGGACGAGATGGCGATCAACGTCGCCTCATCATGGCCGCCCTACTCCACCCCAAGATACTCTGCAATCGGAGCTCAACGACCGTAAAGATTGGTCGCTAGGTATGGGCCGGCCCGACTGCGCACGCGAAAATTGACAGTTCCATGGTATCAGACGATAGGACGAGAGAGTAGAGATCAAGCAAAAACCATGGCTGCGACAAAGATGGACGGAAGCAAAGTCGACGAGATCGTTTGCGAGAAGAGCATGACGACCACGCTGGTCAGCTCCGAAGGCTTCTTCGTCCCAGCCAGCCATTGCATGTCACCTCATACCTGCATCAGCGACCTGATTCGCGGTTTCAAGCCGTGGGGTTCAGGTAGATGAAGATAGAGGGCGTGACTTAGGAGAGAGCAGCCAGGCGGCTACGGCTGCTCGTAGGCGCAAGCATGCGGAGCATACCGTCGTTCGACTGTGGAGCATGTTCACGTCTCCACCCTAAAAAGCCCATGTATGATTGTTGATCTGTGCGCTTCAAACTTGATCACTGATAGATATGATGATTGTCGATTTATGGTGTTCCGAATTTGATTCCCGCCTATGGACTGATTGTTAATTGATTGACTGATTGTTAATTGATTGACAAATAGCTACTGGAAATTCGAAGCTGTTGATTTGCTGGTTTTTGCGAACCGTGAGTTCCGTGGACGATCGCTGACAAGTTTTAACGTTTGAGATTTTAGTTATGGTCTGATCTTTGGATTAGCGTGTAGATCGTACCTGGTGGTTCTCCAGCAGCGTGCTTTTACACCAGTAACGTCGTCTTGACCCTATCTAACAAGATCACTTGTCTTTTCCAGAGTACAAACAGTTAAAAACTAAACACTGGGTCAGTCAAAGTTCACCATATCTCCAAATGCATGCATAATCACCACCTGACTTTCACCAGTCTTTTTTTATGAGCTGCGCCCGGGCCATGAAACTAACGGATGGACGGTGCGGTGACCATGACAACTAACAAATTATTTCATACCACGCAGAAACCCAAAGTGTTAAATTTATAGAATGAAAATTGGAAATGACGCATTATGTCCTAGCTGGAAGAAGGATTACTCCGCCGTGATTCTTGAGAGGAACAAGCCGCCAAACCGACTGGTAGTCAAGAGGGGGAAGAAGTGGACGACGCCAATCAATTCGCTTGGTAGACTATGAGGTCCACTATCATGCTGCATCCCATATGTCAGTGAAGCAACTCATCGGTAGACTGCTCTTTAGCAATCATCATGTTTCACAAACACCTTTGCGAGTCCGGCCAATGAGATTGGTCGACAACACAGTCATTTGGACTCTCGAGAAAATAATTGTAATCCCATGTCATTGTCAAGAGCATGGATGGATTGTTGTAGTTAGTGTGTTAATTGATATGTGTAATTTTGATATATCCAATGCATATTTATATACAAATATTCAGTTGAAATAGCACAGAATTTACAATTTCATAGTTTGTGATTTCAAATTTCATGTTGCCTTTAGATGTCGCCGATTACACCCATGCACATCCCCGTTCAAGAAAATAATATGCACATCTAACAACAACTTTATTATTGGTGACAATTTAATACGACACCATCTTGATTTCTCGTCCTAACTCAATTATCCACTTAATATCGACATCCAAACCAAGTCTAAGATAAATTAGAACTTTTTAACAGGGCCAGCCTGTGATCTAACAGGGTGTCGCCGCCATCCCGACGAGAACTTACTTTGCGCGTCTCCATCAAATTTGTTTCTCGCGTTGCAACGCACGGGCGTTTTTACTAATACATACTTATGATTATACCCCTTTCAAGTATCCACAAATACAAGAAAGTAATTAACATAAATCTAATCATATCTTTAAACTCTGAGATCCTGCTATCCCTCATGCATCGGAATATCAACGGGGGTTTAGGTTTCTGTCGCTCCAGCAACCATACAATTAATAACCGAGTACACGATGCATTCCCCTAGGCCCATAAAGTTGAAGTGTCATGTAGTTCACGTTCACATGACACCACTAGAAGAATGGCACCACAACTTAAATATCAAAACATTAACTATTACTCAGCATAGTTCACTACTAACATCTAGACTTCTCCCATGTCCTCAAGAACTCAACGAACTACTCACAACACATCATATGATACATGATCAGAGATGATATAATGATGGATAACAATCTGAACATAAACCCTAATTCAACGGTTTCACTTAATAGCATCAATAACAAGAGTACACTAGTGGAAAAAGGGGCTCTAGTCCCAGTGTAGCAACCGGAACTGTCAGGCCGGGACTAGAGCCCCCAGACCCTTTGGTCTCGGTTCAATACAATTACATTCTATTTTACCTCGCCCCCAGAACCGGGACTAGGGTTTTGTTTTTTTCTTACACTTCAGAGTTTTCTTTTTTTTCATTTCAGGGTTTACTTTTTTTTAGTTCGACCGGTTTTCTGGGTAGGGGTTTCGGATGGTACCACGTCGATGCGTGACGGTTGGGGGTTTCGGATGGTACCACGTCGATGCTATAGTCGATGTGTGATGGTAGGGGGTTTCAGATGGTACCATGTCGATGCGTCGGGGGTAGGGGTTTCGGATGCTACGGCTTCGATGGGCGAAAAATACGTATAAATTATTATACGAACCTAGATAAAGTTGCATCATGCATAGATACAATTACATGAAGATCATGTGTTGATAACACATACACATTTAAGTACGCGTGGTACCTGAATATCACGTTTCCCGGTTCTAGATACTTAGAAGTATTTTGTTACATGGAGATCACTATTACATGTTCGCACCACCAGGGGTAACATAGTGGTACTCTCCGGTCTCCGGTATGACATGGGCGAGGTAAAATCCCGTCAACTCCTCTACAAGTGCCCTGAACCGGGTCTTTATTGGTAACTCGTTGCGCTTTCTTGCCAACTGTAAAAAAATGATATCACAATGAATACATGAGATATGAAATGAATAAAACTCATCACAATTGATGGTAGAAAAATAATGTTGTGACTAGAGCTTTACGTACTTCGATACTTCTTTTGCTCTTCAAACTCTCGTTGACCACAGTGTGCATGTACTCGCAAACGTAGAATCCACATAGATCAGTCCCTTTTGGCTGTTTAAGGCAAGTTTATAGAAGAATAGAATTTAATCAAATAATAATAAAGTATGATCATGGTGCATGGGACTAGTTATAGTACTACTTACATCGTTACTACGCCAACGCAGTTTCTCTGGCCATTCACTGTTCGGATGTTCCGCGAGGAACATTTTCCAAACACTGCATGACAAGAAAATGAATGAATGAGTCATAAATTCTTTGATATTAGGAAATGAACGAAAGAGGCGATAAGAAAAGAAAGTACCTTGCCACCAAATCAAAACAGGTCTTGTATTGTTTAGGGCATCTTCTTAACGAGTCAAGGACAACAATTTCTCCTTTCCGCAAGTCAATAATGATAAGAATGTAGTGGGAGTTGCGCACGTTTATAAATAGTCATGCATAACTCATCAATTAAACTTAACATCGGGTGAGAAAAATAGAATGTGTAATAAGCAGTAACACTCACTTGAAGTTGTAAGGACATAATATATATTTTTTGTAAGTTTGTCGCTTGTAAAACATTAGCAAATTCCCCGGTGTATCCTTGTTAACTCTTGGATCAATTATGTTTTCTTCATGCATTATAAAGGGGTCAATGAACCCAATGTAGTTGATTTTCTGCTTCTTGCATTCGATCATCTTCATTCCGCGTAATAAAGCACACAAATATTATAGAGAGGATTATCACAGATAATGAACGAGTAGAGCTAATTAAAACATTAAATTACAGGAATAGATCACTTACAGGCAATAGGAACTCATGATAGCTTTGTCGAGGGCCCGGAGATTGTATAACTGAAAGATTTCGGCGAAGTAAAGGATAACGGAGTATTCTTGAAAATAATGCTCTTCCTTAACTGCCATCATGAGAGCGTGTTTATTCGTCTCCTTTACGATATTCTTGTACCAGGCTTGAAATTGACGCATTATTGTGGGTAAGTCGCCGTCGACAAAATCCTCCCCGTGAACATAAGTACGAACGACATCCGCGAAGGGGATATCATCTCCCGAATATACCAGCTCCCGCACATTGATGTTTTTTAGAACTCTGTCATCAAGCACCTTGAGCGAGGGGGCGGACTGTGCGTCTTGTTCTCCGAGTTGGGCAACTTGTTTCCCTTTTTTCGATCGATCATCCATCTCTTCGTCATATGACTTACCAATATTGCGATCATAGTCTGTTGGCGGCGATGGTGGGGGGTTGTATAGGGCATCGATGCAACGGTCAATTTTCTCCTGAGGAATTCCGGCAGTAAATTTTGCAGGAGGCAATTGTTTCGCTAACGCTTTCTGTTTCACGCCAGCAAGCCAGGCATCTGTATGTTCTTTGCAGGCGATATCGTTTTCCTCGACGGTTCTCTCCCAAGGTAACTTTGGAGTAGGCGGCGGTGTTTTCTGCTTTCTAGGTTTCTTCCTAACAGGAGAACCAGACTGGCGCCTACTCGAGAGCGACTTAACATTCTGGCGGACTGGCACAGACTGCGATGGCCTCGCGCTCGGAACCCTCTCGGGGGGAGGGGGGGGGGGGGGCGGTTGGCTTTGCTGTTGAGCTGGAGATGGACTCGGGCTGGGGTCCCTATCGGGGAGGTGTGGGCTTTGCTGATGGGGTGGAGATGGACTCCGTCTTTGATCCCTCTCGAGGAAGAGTGGACTTTGCTGGTGAGCTGGACTCCTAGAACGAGGAGTGGACTTTGCTTGTTCTGAAAGGACGATGTATTTCTTGGGCCATAGGGCGAAGGCATGCTTGACGTCTGCCAACGTCTTCTCCTCGTCACCTCCAGGTAACTCAAGTTCCAAGGTTTCAAATCCCGGCATGATTTCGTCCACCCCGACACGAGCGTAGCCATCTGGACTTTGACCACAATGGTAGAGTTCTCCAGGTTGAATTACTAAAGCTTGCCCCACCACCACCTTCAAAGTTATGTTTCTCATTGCTATATGTAGCTCACAACCTGTAGGCTCTGTGATGTCGTCCACTGGGTAGGGACCATCGACTTGACGCATGGAACCAACGCTGCTTCTACGCTGAGATGGGGCGGCATCTGCTTCATGATCTAATTGGTCCCGCTCCTGAGGTTCCGTTCTTTGCTCCTTCAATGCTTTTATTTCCGCCCGTTGCTCCTTCATTTCACGTTCCAATTGTAATATCCGGTCGGCCTCCTTCTTCTTACCTCTGCTACGGCTTCTATAAGTGTGAGCGGATTCCGGCCATGCAGTCTTAAACGTAGCACCGCCAGGAAAGCCTCGAGCTCGTCCAACATGTTCAGGATTCCCCAGGGCCCATGTCAGCTCGTCATCCTCTCTATCGGGTTTGAACACACCATTGCGAACATCATTAATTGCTGCTTCAAGCTTCTTTTTTATTTGATCTACGAGAACCTTCCATTTTCCTTTTCCAACAATATCTCCGGTTTCTGGGTCCAACATTGCCCCATGCGCGAACAACCAGAATTTTGACCTCTCGGGCCATTCAAGTGTCTTTGGACGGACCCCCGATCAAAGCAGTTTTTCTTCATAGGCTAACCACTTAGGAATGGCGCTCTTGTAGCCACCTGTCCCCAATGTATGGTGGTGTTCCTTCAGCCCAGCATTCAGTTTATTTATCTTCGATCGGGCCACAGCCATAGGTGATTCCCTATACGCCTTAAATGCCGCCCATTCAGATTCTAACTTCTTCCCTCGTGCTCCACTGAAATCTGGCTCTTCTTTTGTTTCTTCATATTGATTCCATAACTTTTTCTTCCAGTTCCGGAATTGTTCCGCCATCTTAATAAGAGTCCACTTCTTGAGGTTGTCCTTCTTCACTTTAGAGAGATCTGGCGGGAGGGTGAAATGTGACAACATCGTGTTATAGACCAAATCCTTAAGAACTTGGTGGACATAACATGGGTCCTCCACATCTGCGGCCGCCGGCTTATTTCATTCGCGTATGCTGATTGGGATCATGTCCCTAACAATAACTCCAGCTTGACTTATAAATTTGCTGCGGTTCTGTTTTGGTTCAAGCGGTTCGCCGGAATCAGCAATTTTCTCAATTGGTAACTTTGGATCCTTGCTCGTCATTCTTTTTGCCTTGCCTCGAGGAGCACATGGTGGCTGCTTTTTGGCAGATTTGCTTGATCCGGATGGCTAAAACAAAAATAAGTCGTTAATAAATATAACATAAATCAATTAATGCATGTAGTTAACAACAACATATCGTGACTCCAATCCATCACCAAAGTCGTTCAAAAATTATAAACACATATACACCTCTCCGCCGGAGTTTGTTATCACCACATCTTGTGACTCCATTCCATCACCAAAGTCGTTCAAAAATTGTTCGAAATCATAATCATCTACATGTCCTCCAGCTCGGGCATCGTTATAAATAAGTTGTTCCATTTGGTCTTCCATCTCCTCGTCTCGTTGAAATTGTGCTTCTTCTATCTGCTCGTCTCGCAAGTGCTCCATAGCTCAAATGTACCTGCAATCCATAGCTCGGGCATTATAATCAAGTTTACATTTATTCATCTGAAAGTTGAGTGATTTTCTTAAGTATCATGTCTACAGAAAGTTGAGTGGTTTTCTGTCCAAAAGATGAAGGCATTGCACTTACTAAGCTTTGTAAGAGGAAGTTATTTAAATTATAAGCATGATCAATGCAAAAGAAAAAAAATACAAGACACACATACTTTAGGATACTATAAAGGAAACAATTCTATGGTGGGAGAAATATGTTTCCCACCACAAATGCAATGGCATCAGTGGGTTTTCCACTAACTTACCAATGCATCAAGAGGTCATTAAGCCTATGGTTATACTTGCTAAACATTAACAAAAGTATAAACTACCAACTAGTGCAATACCCATAATAGTAGAAATAATTAATAGGATGCTCAAAATAAGCAAGGCAGTGCTACTCATGCTATTTGTTAAACACAAGTGCAAACTTCAAAGGTAGTGTGCTACTCATAACTTTACCAAAATGCTACTAGTCTTATGAGCACAACACAAAAATTATACACACTCCATAAATGTATGCCAAGAAATACTATGCATGAGAGAATTTTTAATAGCATTTCTATAGTTAAACAAAACTACTCATGTTCTTCTATCCACTCAAGTCCAAACCAACAGAGGTAACACAACCACAATATCAGTACCAAAATGGTATTGGATCCATTCTATCATCACAAAAATCATAGTGCTCTCACACTAGCTATTCACCCAAAATCACATGCAAGAAAAAATCACATGAGAGATCTCACTGAGCGCGGGACGATGGCGTCGAGGACGGGCTCGCACAACACACGGCAGTCTCAGGCAGCAGCGGAGCGGACGACGGAGCATCTCGGCGGCGGGCTCGCACAGCACACGGCGGAACGCGGCGGAGCGGCGCGGCGGCGGGGAGCAGCGCAGCGGTGGACAACCCTAGCTAGGGTTTCTGCGGGCAGCAGTGGAGCGGAGCGGACGACGGAGCAGCGCGGCAGCGGGCTCGCACAACACACGGCGGAACGCGGCGGAGAGGCGCGGCGGCGGGGAGCAGCGCAGCGGTGGACAACCCTAGCTAGGGTTTCTGCGGGGAGCAGCGCGGCGGCAGGGAGCGCAGCGGCAGGGAGCAGCAACAGACGGAGCAGCGCGACGGCGGAGCAGGGCTTCGCCGTGGATTTGGGGGAGGACTTATGAATTTTTCGGTCGCGACTAGCCTAAATGCCGTGAAACTGACCTTTAGTCGCGGTTGGTGGCTGGAACCGTGGTTCCAGCCACCAACCGCGACTAAAGGTTAGACTGGGCCGCGAAAAACTGCGGCGTAGCCCAGGGGACCTTTAGTCTCGGTTGGTATTAAGAACCGAGACTAAACACCCTTGTTTTTTTTTTTCTTTTTACTGGTTTTAGTTTCCTTTTAAATACTTTGGTTTCCTTTTCTTTTTCCTGGTTTTTGTTTCTGTTTTCTTTTATATACTTTGGTTTACTTTTTTTTTAATTGTTTGGTTTCTAGTTTATTCTTTCATTTTCCTTTTTTTTTGTTTCTAGTTTTTCTTAATATCATTTTCCATTTTTTAAAATATGATTCCAAATGGTGAAGTAAGTACAGGAAATGTGATTCCAAATGGCACCCAACTATTTTTTACTAAGAGTGGTGCACATATGATGGGGATGATCCCCAAGTTTGAGTTTTTTCTTTGAATTCTAACTAATTTCCCCTAGTTAATTGAGTTTATGTTGATTTAAACTACAACTATTTGATAGTTTGGTCTGAAACGTTTGGAAAAATCATTTTAAGGCACACAACTAGTGGTTATATTACACAAACATTGATAGTTCTAGAAAATATCACCTCTTCCGATGATTAATCGTAGCGACCGTCTTCATCGTTTTTAAGAAAAAATGTAATAAAGTGATAAACACCTCAAAAAATAAAATCCTTTGGCATGGGCCCCTTATATGTGTACTAGTTGCTATGAAAAATGATAAACTTGATTTTTGCAAACATTTGCAAAAAAAGTATTCACAAAAAGGTCTATCATGTATGAACATCTATAAGTTTCAAGCCAAATGACCAAGTTATGGTCATTTTGACGACATAGTTTGTGATAAAGATCTCATTCCACACATAGGTGCATATTGGTATATTAAACAATCTTGCCAAAGGGATTCTTCAAAATATTTTCATAAATATCATTTTCCTTTTTTTAAGTGCAAAAAATAAGGTTTTTTGTGAAGTAAGTACAGGAAATATAATTCCAAATGGCACCCAACTATTTTTCACTAAGAGTGGTGCACATATGATGGGGATGATCCCCAAGTTTGAGTTTTTTCTTTGAATTCTAACTAATTTCCCCTAGTTAATTGAGTTTATGTTGATTTATCGAAAGTAATTCAAATTTGAACTACAACTATTTGATAGTTTGGTCTGAAACTTTTGGAAAAATCATTTTAAGGTACACAACTAGTAGTTATATCACAGAAACATTGATAGTTCTAGAAAATATCACCTCTTCCGATGATTAGTCATAGCGACCGTTTTGACCGTTTTTAAGAAAAAATGTAATAAAGTGATAAACACCTCAAAAAATCAAATCCTTTGGCATGGGATCCTTATATGTGTACTAGTTGCTATGAAAAATGATAAATTTGATTTTTGCCAACATTTGGAAAAAAAATATTCACAAAAAGGTCTATCATGGATGAAATCTAGAAGTTTCAAGCCAAATGACCAAGTTATGG
Organism: Poa annua; assembly: GCA_026929855.1. Taxonomy (NCBI): domain Eukaryota; kingdom Viridiplantae; phylum Streptophyta; class Magnoliopsida; order Poales; family Poaceae; genus Poa; species Poa annua. The sequence goes on from CM049430.1 coordinate 45,556,596, forward strand.
TCATTTTGACGACATTGTTTGTGATAAAGATCTCATACTCAACACATAGGTGCATATTGGTATATTAAACAATCTTGCCAAAGGGATTCTACAAAATATTTCCATAAATATCATTTTCCTTTTTTAAGTGCAAAAAATAAGGTTTTTTGTGAAGTAAGTACAGGAAATATGATTCGAAATGACACCCAACTATTTTTCACTAAGAGTGGTGCACATATGATGGATGATCCCCAAGTCTGAGTTTTTTCTTTCAATTCGAACTAATTTCCCCTAGTTAATTGAGTTTATGTTGATTTATCGAAAGTAATTCAAATTTGAATTACAACTATTTGATAGTTTGGTCTGAAACTTTTGGAAAAATCATTTTAAGGTACACAACTAGTGGTAATATCACAGAAACATTGATAGTTCTAGAAAATATCACCTCTTCCGATGATTAGTCGTAGCGACCGTTTTGATCGGTTTTAAGAAAAAATGTAATAAAGTGATAAACACCCCAAAAAATTAAATCCTTTGGCATGGGCTCCTTATATGTGTACTAGTTGCTATGAAAAATTATAAACTTGATTTTTGCCAACATTTGCAAAAAAAGTGTTCACAAAAAGATCTATCATGTATGAACATCTAGAAGTTTCAAGCCAAATGACCAAGTTATGGTCATTCTGACGACATAGTTTGTGATAAAGATCTCGTACTCCACAGATAGGTGCATATTGGTATATTAAACAATCTTGCCAAAGGGATTCTTCAAAATATTTTCATAAATATCATTTTCCTTTTTTATGTGCAAAAAATAAGGTTTTTTGTGAAGTAAGTACAGGAAATATGATTCCAAATGGCACCCAACTATTTTTCACTAAGAGTGGTGCACATATGATGGATGATCCCCAAGTTTGAGTTTTTTCTTTGAACTCTAACTAATTTCCCCTAGTTAATTGAGTTTATGTTGATTTATCGAAAGTAATTCAAATTTGAATTACAACTATTTGATAGTTTGGTCTGAAACTTTTGGAAAAATCATTTTAAGGTACACAACTAGTGGTTATATCACAGAAACATTGATAGTTCTAGAAAATATCACCTCTTCCGATGATTAGTCGTAGCGACCGTTTTGATCGGTTTTAAGAAAAAATGTAATAAAGTGATAAACACCCCAAAAAATCAAATCCTTTGGCATGGGCTCCTTATATGTGTACTAGTTGCTACGAAAAATTATAAACTTGATTTTTGCCAACATTTGCAAAAAAAGTGTTCACAAAAAGGTCTATCATGTATGAACATCTAGAAGTTTCAAGCCAAATGACCAAGTTATGGTCATTTTGACGACATAGTTTGTGATAAAGATCTCGTACTCCACAGATAGGTGCATATTGGTATATTAAACAATCTTGCCAAAGGGATTCTTCAAAATATTTTCATAAATATCATTTTCCTTTTTTATGTGCAAAAAATAAGGTTTTTTGTGAAGTAAGTACAGGAAATATGATTCCAAATGGCACCCAACTATTTTTCACTAAGAGTGGTGCACATATGATGGATGATCCCCAAGTTTGAGTTTTTTCTTTGCATTCTAACTAATTTCCCCTAGTTAATTTAGTTTATGTTGATTTATCGAAAGTAATTCAAATCTGAACTACAACTATTTGATAGTTTGGTCTGAAACTTTTGGAAAAATCATTTTAAGGTACACAACTAGTGGTTATATCACAGAAACATTGATAGTTCTAGAAAATATCACCTCTTCCGATGATAGTCGTAGCGACCGTTTTGATCGTTTTCAAGAAAAAAATGTAATAAAGTGATAAACACCTCAAAGAATCAAATCCTTTGGCATGGGCTCCTTATATTTGTACTAGTTGCTATGAAAAATGATAAACTTGATTTTTGCCAACTTTTGCAAAAAAAGTATTCGCAAAAAGGTCTATGATGTATGAACATCTAGAAGTTTCAAGCCAGATGACCAAGTTATGATCATTTTGACGACATAGTTTGTGATAAAGATCTCATACTCCACACATAGGTGCATATTGGTATATTAAACAATCTTGCCAAAGGGATTCTTCAAAATATTTTCATAAATATCATTTTCCTTTTTTTAAGTGCAAAAAAATAAGGTTTTTTGTGAAGTAACTACAGGAAATATGATTCCAAATGGCACCCAACTATTTTTCACTAAGACTGGTGCACATATGATGGATGATCCCCAAGTTTGAGTTTTTTCTTTGAATTCTAACTAATTTCCCCTAGTTAATTTAGTTTATGTTGATTTATCGAAAGTAATTCAAATTTGAACTACAACTATTTGATAGTTTGGTCTGAAACTTTTGGAAAAATCATTTTAAGGGACAAAACTAGTGGTTATATCACAGAAACATTGATAGTTCTAGAAAATATCACCTCTTCTGATGATTAGTCGTAGCTACCGTTTTGATCGTTTTCAAGAAAAAAATGTAATAAAGTGATAAACACCTCAAAGAATCAAATCCTTTGGCATGGGCTCCTTATATTTGTACTAGTTGCTATGAAAAATGATAAACTTGATTTTTGCCAACTTTTGCAAAAAAAGTATTCGCAAAAAGGTCTATGATGTATGAACATCTAGAAGTTTCAAGCATAATGACCAAGTTATGGTCATTTTGACGACATAGCTTGTGATAAAGATCTCATACTCCACACATAGGTGCATATTGGTATTTTAAACAATCTTGCCAAAGGGATTCTTCAAAATATTTTCATAAATATCATTTTCCTTTTTTTAAGTGGAAAAAAATAAGGTTTTTTGTGAAGTAACTACAGGAAATATGATTCCAAATGGCACCCAACAATTTTTCACTAAGAGTTGTGAACATATGATGGATGATCCCCAAGTTTGAGTTTTTTCTTTGAATTCTAACTAATTTCCCCTAGTTAATTGAGTTTATGTTGATTTATCGAAAGTAATTCAAATCTGAACTACAACTATTTGATAGTTTGGTCTGAAACTTTTGGAAAAATCATTTTAAGGTACACAACTAGTGGTTATATCACAGAAACATTGATAGTTCTAGAAAATATCACCTCTTCCGATGATAGTCGTAGCGACCGTTTTGATTGTTTTTATGAAAAAATGTAATAAAGTGATTAACACCTCAAAAAATCAAATCATTTGGCATGGGCTCCTTATATGTGTCCTAGTTGCTATGAAAAATGATAAACTTGATTTTTGCCAACATTTGCAAAAAAAGTATGCACAAAAAGGTCTATCATGTATGAACATCTAGAAGTTTCAAGCCAGATGACCAAGTTATGGTCATTTTGACGACATAGTTTGTGATAAAGATCTCATACTCCACACATAGGTGCATATTGATATATTAAACAATATTCCCAAAGGGATTCTTCAAAATATTTTCATAAATATCATTTTCCTTTTTTTAAGTGTAAACAATAGGGTTTTTTGTGAAGTAAGTACAGGAAATATGATTCCAAATGGCACCCAACTATTTTTCACTAAGAGTGGTGCACATATGATGGATGATCCCCAAGTCTGAGTTTTTTTCTTTGAATTCTAACTAATTTCCCCTAGTTAATTTAGTTTATGTTGATTTATCGAAAGTAATTCAAATTCGAACTACAACTATTTGATAGTTTGGTCTGAAACTTTTGGAAAAATCATTTTAAGGTACAAAACTAGTGGTTATATCACAGAAACATTGATAGTTCAATAAAATATCACCTCTTCTGATGATTAGTCGTAGCTACCGTTTTGATCGTTTTTAAGAAAAAATGTAACAAAGTGATAAACACCTCAAAAAATCAAATCCTTTGGCGTGGGCTCCTTATATTTGTACTAGTTGCTATGAAAAATGATAAACTTGATTTTTGCCAACATTTGCAAAAAAGGTATGCGCAAAAAGGTCTATCATGTATGAACATCTAGAAGTTTCAAGCCAAATGACCAAGTTATGGTCATTTTGAAGACATAGTTTGTGATAAAGATCTCATACTCCACAGATAGGTGCATATTGGTATATTAAACAATATTGCCAAAGGGATTCTTCAAAATATTTTCATAAATATCATTTTCCTTTTTTTAAGTGCAAACAATAAGGTTTTTTGTGAAGTAAGTATAGGAAATATGATTCCAAATGACACCCAACTATTTTTCACTAAGAGTGGTGCACATATGATGGATGATCCCCAAGTTTGAGTTTTTTCTTTGAACTCTAACTAATTTCCCCTAGTTAATTGAGTTTATATTGATTTATCGAAAGTAATTCAAATTTGAAATATAACTATTTGATAGTTTGGTCTGAAACTTTTGGAAAAATCATTTTAAGGTACACAACTAGTGGTTATATCACAGAAACATTGATAGTTCTAGAAAATATCACCTCTTCCGATGATTAGTCGTAGCGACCGTTTTGATCGTTTGTAAGAAAAAATGTAATAAAGTGATAAACACCTCAAAAAATCAAATCATTTGGCATGTGCTCCTTTTATGTGTCCTAGTTGCTATGAAAAATGATAAACTTGATTTTTTCCAACATTTGCAAAAAAAGTATTCACAAAAAGGTCTATCAAGTATGAACATCTAGAAGTTTCAAGCCAGATGACCAAGTTATGGTCATTTTGACGACATAGTTTGTGATAAAGATCTCATACTCCACACATAGGTGCATATTGGTATATTAAACAATATTGCCAAAGGGATTCTTCAAAATATTTTCATAAATATCATTTTCCTTTTTTTAAGTGCAAACAATAAGGTTTTTTGTGAAGTAAGTATAGGACATATGATTCCAAATGGCACCCAACTATTTTTCACTAAGAGTGGTGCACATATGATGGATGATCCCCAAGTTTGAGTTTTTGCTTTGAATTCTAACTAATTTCCCCTAGTTAATTTAGTTTATGTTGATTTATCGAAAGTAATTCAAATTTGAACTACAATTATTTGATAGTTTGGTCTGAAACTTTTGGAAAAATCATTTTAAGGTACACAACTAGTGGTTATATCACAGAAACACTGATAGTTCTAGAAAATATCATCTCTTCCGATGATTAGTCGTAGCGACTGTTTTGATCGTTTTTAAGAAAAAATGTAATAAAGTGATAAACACCTCAAAAAATCAAATCATTTGGCATGGGCTCCTTATATGTGTCCTAGTTGCTATGAAAAATGATAAACTTGATTTTTTCCAACATTTGCAAAAAAAGTATTCACAAAAAGGTCTATCAAGTATGAACATCTAGAAGTTTCAAGCCAGATGACCAATTTATGGTCATTTTGACGACATAGTTTGTGATAAAGATCTCATACTCCACACATAGGTGCATATTGGTATATTAATCAATATTGCCAAAGGGATTCTTCAAAATATTTTCATAAATATCATTTTCCTTTTTTTAAGTGCAAACAATAAGGTTTTTTGTGAAGTAAGTATAGGACATATGATTCCAAATGGCACCCAACTATTTTTCACTAAGAGTGGTGCACATATGATGGATGATCCCCAAGTTTGAGTTTTTGCTTTGAATTCTAACTAATTTCCCCTAGTTAATTTAGTTTATGTTGATTTATCGAAAGTAATTCAAATTTGAACTACAATTATTTGATAGTTTGGTCTGAAACTTTTGGAAAAATCATTTTAAGGTACACAACTAGTGGTTATATCACAGAAACACTGATAGTTCTAAAAAATATCATCTCTTCCGATGATTAGTCGTAGCGACCGTTTTGATCGTTTTTAAGAAAAAATGTAATAAAGTGATAAACACCTCAAAAAATCAAATCATTTGGCATGGGCTCCTTATATGTGTCCTAGTTGCTATGAAAAATGATAAACTTGATTTTTGCCAACATTTGCAAAAAAAGTATTCGCAAAAAGTTCTATGATGTATGAACATCTAGAAGTTTCAAGCCAAATGACCAAGTTATGGTCATTTTGACGACATCGTTTGTGATAAAGATCTCATACTCCACACGTAGGTGCATATTGGTATATTAAACAATCTTGCCAAAGGGATTCTTCAAAATATTTTCATAAATATCATTTTCCTTTTTTTAAGTGCAAAAAATAAGGTTTTTTGTGAAGTAAGTACATGAAATATGATTCCAAATGGGACCCAACAATTTTTCACTAAGAGTGGTGCACATATGATGGATGATCCCCAAGTTTGAGTTTTTTCTTTGAATTCTAACTAATTTCCCCTAGTTAATTGAGTTTATGTTGATTTATCGAAAGTAATTCAAATCTGAACTACAACTATTTGATAGTTTGGTCTGAAACTTTTGGAAAAATCATTTTAAGGTACACAACTAGTGGTTATATCACAGAAACATTGATAGTTCTAGAAAATATCACCTCTTCCGATGATAGTCGTAGCGACCGTTTTGATTGTTTTTAAGAAAAAATGTAATAAAGTGATTAACACCTCAAAAAATCAAATCATTTGGCATGGGCTCCTTATATGTGTCCTAGTTGCTATGAAAAATGATAAACTTGATTTTTGCCAACATTTGCAAAAAAAGTATGCACAAAAAGGTCTATCATGTATGAACATCTAGAAGTTTCAAGCCAGATGACCAAGTTATGGTCATTTTGACGACATAGTTTGTGATAAAGATCTCATACTCCACACATAGGTGCATATTGATATATTAAACAATATTCCCAAAGGGATTCTTCAAAATATTTTCATAAATATCATTTTCCTTTTTTTAAGTGTAAACAATAGGGTTTTTTGTGAAGTAAGTACAGGAAATATGATTCCAAATGGCACCCAACTATTTTTCACTAAGAGTGGTGCACATATGATGGATGATCCCCAAGTTTGACTTTTTTTCTTTGAATTCTAACTAATTTCCCCTAGTTAATTTAGTTTATGTTGATTTATCGAAAGTAATTCAAATTCGAACTACAACTATTTGATAGTTTGGTCTGAAACTTTTGGCAAAATCATTTTAAGGTACAAAACTAGTGGTTATATCACAGAAACATTGATAGTTCAATAAAATATCACCTCTTCTGATGATTAGTCGTAGCTACCGTTTTGATCGTTTTTAAGAAAAAATGTAATAAAGTGATAAACACCTCAAAAAATCAAATCCTTTGGCGTGGGCTCCTTATATTTGTACTAGTTGCTATGAAAAATGATAAACTTGATTTTTGCCAACATTTGCAAAAAAGGTATTCGCAAAAAGGTCTATCATGTATGATTATCTAGAAGTTTCAAGCCAAATGACCAAGTTATGGTCATTTTGAAGACATAGTTTGTGATAAAGATCTCATACTCCACACATAGGTGCATATTGATATATTAAACAATATTGCCATAGGGATTCTTCAAAATATTTAAATAAATATCATTTTCCTTTTTTTAAGTGCAAACAATAAGGTTTTTTGTGAAGTAAGTATAGGAAATATGATTCCAAATGGCACCCAACTATTTTTCACTAAGAGTGGTGCACATATTATGGATGATCCCCAAGTTTGAGTTTTTTCTTTGAACTCTAACTAATTTCCCCTAGTTAATTGAGTTTATATTGATTTATCGAAAGTAATTCAAATTTGAACTATAACTATTTGATAGTTTGGTCTGAAACTTTTGGAAAAATCATTTTAAGGTACACAACTAGTGGTTATATCACAGAAACATTGATAGGTCTAGAAAATATCACCTCTTCCGATGATTAGTCGTAGCGACCGTTTTGATCGTTTTTAAGAAAAAATGTAATAAAGTGATAAACACCTCAAAAAATCAAATCATTTGGGATGTGCTCCTTATATGTGTCCTAGTTGCTATGAAAAATGATAAACTTGATTTTTTCCAACATTTGCAAAAAAAGTATTCACAAAAAGGTCTATCAAGTATGAACATCTAGAAGTTTCAAGCCAAATGAACAAGTTATGGTCATTTTGACAACATAGTTTGTGATAAAGATCTCATACTCCACACATAGGTGCATATTGGTATATTAAACAATATTGCCAAAGGGATTCTTCAAAATATTTTCATAAATATCATTTTCCTTTTTTTAAATGCAAACAATAAGGTTTTTTGTGAAGTAAGTACAGGACATATGATTCCAAATGGAACCCAACTATTTTTCACTAAGAGTGGTGCACATATGATGGATGATCCCCAAGTTTGAGTTTTTGCTTTGAATTCTAACTAATTTCCCCTAGTTAATTGAGTTTATGTTGATTTATCGAAAGTAATTCAAATTTGAACTACAATTATTTGATAGTTTGGTCTGAAACTTTTGGAAAAATCATTTTAAGGTACACAACTAGTGGTTATATCACAGAAACACTGATAGTTCTAGAAAATATCATCTCTTCCGATGATTAGTCGTAGCGACCGTTTTGATCGTTTTTAAGAAAAAATGTTATAAAGTGATAAACACCTCAAAAAATTAAATCATTTGGCATGGGCTCCTTATATGTGTCCTAGTTGCTATGAAAAATGATAAACTTGATTTTTGCCAACATTTGCAAAAAAAGTATTCACAAAAAGGTCTATCATGTATGAACATCTAGAAGTTTCAAGCCAAATGACCAAGTTATGGTCATTTTGACGACATAGTTTGTGATAAAGATCTCATACTCCACACGTAGGTGCATATTGGTATATTAAACAATCTTGCCAAAGGGATTCTTCAAAATATTTTCATAAATATCAGTTTCCTTTTTTTAAGTGCAAAAAATAAGGTTTTTTGTGAAGTAAGTACATGAAATATGATTCCAAATGGCACCCAACTATTTTTCACTAAGAGTGGTGCACATATGATAGATGATCCCCAAGTTTGAGTTTTTTCTTTGAATTCTAACTAATTTCCCCTAGTTAATTGAGTTTATGTTGATTTATCGAAAGTAATTCAAATTTGAACTACAACTATTTGATAGTTTGGTCTGAAACTTTTGGAAAAATTATTTTAAGGTACACAACTAGTGGTTATATCACAGAAACATTGATAGTTATAAAAAATATCACCTCTTCCGATGATTAGGCGTAGCGACCGTTTTGATCGTTTTTAAGAAAAAATGTAATAAAGTGATTAACACCTCAAAAAATCAAATCATTTGGCATGGGCTCATTATATGTGTCCTAGTTGCTATGAAAAATGATAAACTTGATTTTTGCCAACATTTGCAAAAAAAGTATTCACAAAAAGGTCTATCATGGTTGAACATCTAGAAGTTTCAAGCCAAATGACCAAGTTATGGTCATTTTGACGACATAGTTTGTGATAAAGATCTCATACTCCACACATAGGTGCATATTGGTATATTAAACAATCTTGCCAAAAGGATTCTTCAAAATATTTTCATAAATATCATTTTCCTTTTTTTAAGTGCAAAAAATAAGGTTTTTTGTGAAGTAAGTACAGGAAATATGATTCCAAATGGCACCCAACTATTTTTCACTAAGAGTGGTGCACATATGATGGATGATCGCCAAGTTTGAGTTTTTTCTTTGAATTCTAACTAATTTCCCCTAGGTAATTGTGTTTATGTTGATTTAACGAAAGTAATTCAAATTTGAACTACAACTATTTGATAATTTGGTCTGAAACTTTTGGAAAAATTATTTTAAGGTACACAACTAGTGGTTATATCACAGAAACATTGATAGTTCTAGAAAATATCACCTCTTCCGAGGATAGTCGTAGCGATTGTTTTGATCGTTTTTAAGAAAAAATGTAATAAAGTGATAAACACCTCAAAAAATCAAATCATTTGGCATGGGCTCCTTATATGTGTCCTAGTTGCTATGAAAAATGATAAACTTGATTTTTGCCAACATTTGCAAAAAAAGTATTCACAAAAAGGTCTATCATGTATGAACATCTAGAAGTTTCAAGCCAAATGACCAAGTTATGGTCATTTCAAGCCAAGCTAAATGACCGTGGCAAGACATCTCTGATGATCTACAACCGTCCGACAAAACATCTCCGACAAAACGGTCGCAGATCATCAGAGACGTCTTGCCGCTGGTTGCCCAAAGATGCCTGCCGAGGGGAGGGTTCACCTTCAGCCTTTACTAAGTGCTCTCCGCTACCCGTGTGCTGCCAAAATGAACTACAATGAGTAGACACTGAGTGTTGAACATGTCCGGGAGGGGGGCTATATATAAGGTACGTGTGCTTCTTTAGTCCCGGTTGGTAACAACAACCGAGTCATGTGGGTCACGAAGTGGTCGTGATACTGCTGATCCAACAGCTCAGAATCTCTCAAAAGAAACACACCTCAGATCCAACGTCTCACAAGCGCTAGAAAGAAACACCCGATCCATGTGCTTCTTTAGTCTCGGTTGGTAACACCAACCGGGACTAAAGAATCACATGGATCGTGTGTTTCTTTAAAGCACTTGTGAGCCGTTAGATGAAGATGTGTTTCTTTTGAGGGATTCTGAGCTGTTGGATGGGCACTATCATGACAGTTCGTGAGTCACATGTCCCTATATATATCCCCCTCTTGAACATGTTCGGCAGTCATTGTCTCCTCATTCTACTTCATCGACAGAATACAAAGCATTCGGATTCCCTGCATACGCCCAACGGTGCATTTGATATGCAGGCACTCACGAGCCACCGTTGGGCTGTATGCAGGTGAAATCGTGTGTTTTGTTCCATGCATCTACAAAATACTTCAGTTCACTTGTTCTTCTGATACAAAGCATTCGGATATTACACATCAACAATAATATCCCTATCTAGTGTTTACTTGTTCTTCTGATTGCGCCGTAACCACGGGCAATCTTCTTCATTTAACTTGATACTTGGATCAGTGTTGACTTTGAAGGGCGGAATTTCATGAAACTTATCGTAATCTTCTGACATGTCTGTCTTGTCCTCCACTCCCACAATGACTCTTTTCCCTGAAAGAACTATGTGGCGCTTTGGCTCACCGTATGATGTACTCGCTTGCTTATGTTTTCTTTTTCTCGGTAGGGTAGACATGTCTTTCACATAGAAAACCTGAGCAACTTCACTGGCTAGGACGCATGGTTCGTTCTCGTACGAAAGATTGTTGAGATCCACTGTAGTCATTCTGTATCGTGGGTCTACCTCTACCCCACCTCGTAGGTTGAACCATTTGCACTTGAACAAAGGGACCTTAAAAGTAGGTCCATAGTCAAGTTCCCATATCTCCTCTATGTAACCATAATATGTGTCCTTTGTCCCGTTGCAGTTTGATGCATCATAGCGGACTCCACTGTTTTGGTTGGTGCTCTTTTTATCTTGGTTGGCTGTGTAAAATATATTTCCATTTATCTCGTACCCTTGAAAAGTCAATATAGTTGAAGCTGGTGATGTGGCCAACAAGTATAGCTGTTCTTCAACATTGGTGTCATTAATGAGACGTCTTTTTAACCAACTGCTGAAAGTCTTCATGTGTTCTCCATCAATACAATCTTCAGATTTCTCCGGGTATTTGGAGCGTAAAACATTCTTGTGTTCCTCGACATACGGACCCACCAAACTGGAATTATGTAGAACGGTGTCGTGTGCTTGAGTGAAAGAATCCCCGTCTTGACATATTGTTGCTTTCTTTCCTAGGGTGCTTTTTCCATGCAGTCTCCCCTCATGACGTGATTCAGGAACACCGATCGGCTTTAGATCACGAATAAAATTTACACAAAACTCAATGACCTCCTCTGTTCCATAACCCTTGACGATGCTTCCTTCTGGCCTAGCCCGGTTATGCACATATTATTTTAAGACTCCCATGAACCTCTCATAGGGGAACTTGTTGTGTAGAAATACATGACGCAGAACAGAAATCTCTTCGACTAGGTGGACTACAAGGTGCGTCATAATATTGAAGAAGGTTGGTGGGAACACCAACTCGAAGCTGACAAGACTTTGGACCACATCCTTCTCTAATTTTTTTAGAGTTAGTGGATTGATGACCTTCTGAGAAATTGCATTGAGAAATGCACATAGCTTCACAATGGGTTCTCGAACATTTTCCGGTAGAAGCCCTCTCAATGCAACCGGAAGTAATTGTGTCATAATCACGTGACAGTCATGAGACTTTAGATTCTGAAATTTTTGCTCTGCCATGTTTATTATTCCTTTTATATTTGATGAGAAGCCAGATGGAACCTTCATACTGCGAAGGCACTCAAAAAATATTTTCTTCTCTTCTTTAGTAAGAGCGTAGCTTGCAGGACCTGGCTGATTCTCTGAATGAGTATCGTCTCGATGCATCTCTTCGCTCATACGTTGATGGGTCTGCCTTCCTTTCGGTGTACCTTTTTTTGACTTCCCTTTTTTTGACTTCCCATCTTTTGACTTCCCATACAAGCCCAAGAAGTTTAGCAAGTTGCAGCAAATGTTCTTTGTCACGTGCATCACGTCGATTGCAGAGTGAATCTCTAGCATTATCCAATATGGCAGCTCCCAAAATATAGATTTCTTCTTCCACATGGGTACGTGGTTGTTTGCGTCATTCGGAACAGTGAGTCCGCCAGGACCCTTTCCAAAGATTACATTTAAATCCTTGACCATATCATGTATAACAGAATTAGAAGGGCGGGTAGGCCTCGGCTGATGATCTGCCTCACATTTGTAATGCTTGCCTTTCTTCTTTAACGGATGCTTGGGTACAAGAAACCGACGATGACCCAGGTACGCATTCTTGTTACCTAAATGTATACTATCAGTCTCAGCTAAATAGTGCGTGCATGCATTGTATCCCTTGTTTGACTGTCCTGAAATGTTGCCTAGAGCAGGCCAATCATTGATGGTTACAAAAAGCAAAGCTCGTAGATCAAATTCCTCCAGTTTGTGCTCATCCCACACACATACACCTTCTTCACGCCACAACTGCAAAAGTTCTTCAACTAATGGCCTGAGGTACACATCAATGTCGTTGCCAGGTTGCTTCGGGCCTTGAATGAGCACTGGCATCATAATGTACTTCCGCTTCATGCACAACCAAGGAGGAAGGTTATAGATACATAGAGTCACTGGCCAAGTGCTGTGACTGGAGCTCTGCTCTCCAAAAGGATTAAAGCCATCTGTACTTAGACCAAATCTTAAGTTCCTTGCGTCATCTGAAAATGTCGGGAACTCTCTGTCAATTTTTCTCCACTGGGACCCATCCACGGGGTGTCTCAACATCAAGTCTTTTTTACGATCTTCTTTGTGCCATCGCAACAACTTGGCATGCTCTCTATTGCTGAACAAACGTTTCAACCGTGGTATTATAGGAGCATACCACATCACCTTTGCAGAAATCGTCTTCCTGGGGCGCGGCTCGCCCTCAACTTCACCAGGGTCATCTCGCCCGATCTTATACCGCAAAGCACCGCATACAGGACATGCATTCAATTTTTCGTGCTCACCGCGGTAGAGGATGCAGTCATTAATGCATGCGTGTATCTTATGCACCTCTAATCCTAGAGGGCATACCACCTTCTTTGCTTCGTACATACTAGACCGCAATTCGTTATCCTTTGGAAGCATCTTCTTAACTATTTTTAACAAATTTTTAAATCCCTTGTCAGAAGTACCATTCTCTGCCTTCCATTGCAGCAATTCAAGTGTGGTACCTAGCTTTTTCTGGTCATTTTGACAAGTTGGGTACAACAATTTGGCGTGATCAGCTAACATACGCTCCAACTTCAACCTTTCGTTTTCACTTCCACAGTCCATTTGTGCATCACGAATGGCCCGACGAAGATCATTGTCGGGCTCATCAATAATGGGATCTTCTTCAGTTTTGTCTTCTCCCATTGTAGTATCACTGAACCAAGGATACTTGTCATTATCCTCCTCTTCTTCATTTTCTTCCATGATAACCCCTGTTTCTCCGTGCTTGGTCAAACAATAATAACCAGGCATAAAACCATTATGCAAGAGGTGTGAGTGAATGACTTTTGAGGTAGAGTGATCACTCATATTCTTGCAGGCACTACATGGACAACGAATAAAACCCTTCTTCGGCTTGTTTGCCTCAGCCACATGGAGAAAATTATGCATGCCATCAATGAACTCAGGACAACATCGGTCACCGTACATCCATTGTCGGTTCATCTGTATTACATAAAAGTATATCGAACCCCATTATTACACTACTGTCATAAATAATATGTAAGAGCAAATTAATTAATACAATGTCATCCATTAAAATAAGAGTAGAGTAGTGACAACTTGTAATACATAGTTCTCATAAAACATACCTTAACTAAAACAAATATAAAAATCATCTAAAGAATTTAAATCCAACAACAAATGCGATCAAAATCGCAACTAAGGTAAATACTGAACCCACATCATAATGATACCAAGCCTACCGATTAATGGCATATTTTCTAATCCTTTTTATCTTCAAGCGCATTGCATCCATCTTGATCTCGTTACCATCGACCACGTCGGCAAGTTTGAGCTCTAATTTCATCTTATCTTCTAAGCATTGAAGATAAAGATCTTCACTTCTTTTCAATTTTGCTTTCAAATCATTGTTTTCTTTATCCAAAAACTCGACAATAGGATCAGGTTCAATTTATGGTTCAACTACCTCCTAAATAAAAATAAATCTATGTCAAGTTGGTCTCCATAATTGCCAGAAACACATAATGAAATAAATAGTTTTGAAAATATACCACATCCGAATCATAGACCGGACGAGGACCGACGGGGACGGATATCAGAACCATGACACTATACATATAATACAAGTTAGAAAAGTATACAAGTAGTAACTATGCATCTAAATCATAAAAGCTATGTTTTTAAAAATCAAATAAAATAAAATATAGAAGCTCACCGAGGTGGTGCCGGTGACGGCACGGCGTGGGCGATCGACGTCGAGAAGGCTCCTCATGACACTAAAACACATAAATCATTATTTAGTTTGAGCATAAATTGCACATATGAAACAAATGAAATCCTAACTTAGGCATTTCATCAAACACCTTGTTTGCACAAAAAATTTGAAATGGGCAAAATGAGCTAAATAAGCAATGCCGGAAAGAGGATGAAGCGACTAACCGTGGGGTGCCTTCAATCTTGCCAAATGGTGTAAAATATTATGGATTATTTTGTCTTGGGGAGAGGAAATGGAGAAGAAATGGAGAGGAAATGGTTTTGAGCTCGGGCTCGGTGGAAAAAATGGAGTGAGCAGGGGTGGAAGAAGCTGATAAAGTGAGGACCTTTAGTCCCGGTTCGTGAAAGGAACAGGGACTAAAGGTTTCTGCCGCTGGGACCCGCCTCTGCTGCCGCATGCAGTGGACCTTTAATCCCGGTTCCTAACACGAACCAGGACTAAAGGTCCCTCGCAAAATCGCCCCGCGGGGTTGCACCCCTTTAGTCTCGGTTCAATTTAAAATCCGGGCTAAAGGGGTGAACCAAAGCCCGCTTTTCCACTAGTGGTAATCAACACCGGGAGAGTTTCCCCTATCAAATACACAAGGTTAGCGCTAGATGTTAAAGCGGGAACGGAGTGGACCGATGGAGATAACGGCGTCGGCGGTGGAGATGGTGGTGTTGGCGATTGTAATGGAGTGCAGCTTGATGACGGTGACGAAGGCGACGATTTCCCACCTCCGGGAGGGGATTTCCCCGGCGGCAACGAAGTCTGCCGCAGAGCTTTTCTCTCTCTGTCTTCTCCGCCTCGTGGTGGGGGCGAAGAGGAATTCTGGACACCGTACGAGTCTTAGGTTTTCAGGGGAATGAAGTATGCGATAGGGCACGTCCAGAGGTGGGCCAGGGCGGCCCCACTTGGTGCTTGCGCGACAGGTTAAGGAGCCGCGCCTGGGCATGGTGTGGGCTCCCTGGCCCCACCTCAGGCTCCCCTTTTGGCCTCCTTTGTGATCTGGTGAGAAAATTATTTCTAGGTGTTTCGTTTGATCTTCTGAGCTTCGCAAATATTGTATCTCGATGACGCTTTTTCCAGCAGAATTCAGACTCCGGAGTTCCATCCTCCAATGATCATCAATCGTGCAAAATAGATGAAATAACATAAGTATCATCTCCAAATACGAAATATATCAGTGAATAGCAGTAAATTATGATATAAAATAGTGATCCAAAATTGACGTATCAGGATCATACTTTCACTAGTGGACACTCTCAACAATGACCTCATAGTTGAATAACAAATAATACTCTCAAACACTCTCTTTTGGATAACAAACACCATTCATTAATTGCGTAGGGCTACAAGGGCACTCTCAAAGTCTGAGTAAACAAACACCACAACGTCATAAATTAAAGGAGTCACACACGGTGCGCACACTGTCACCTTCACAACCCTGAATAACCCCGGATTTCATTATAAAAAATCTATAGAGTGCATAATAGATAAAGAGTAGCATCTACAATTAAACTAGATTATAAAGTTCATGATCAGATAAAGATCACACCACGAGAGAGATATAAACCACATAGCTACCGGTAGAGCTCCCAGCCTCGGAGGAGAACTACTCCCTCCTCATCATGGGGGTCAGCAACGTCGATGAAGACGACGTTGGAGTCAATGGAGATGCTCCGAGGCCAATTCCCCATCCCGGCAGGGTGCCGAAACAAAGACTTATGTCCCCTGAATCTTGTCTTTCATGGCGGTGGCGCAGCGGAACTCTTCTCGGGAAAAGGCTTATTCTTTAGGTCTTGTATCGTCGTGGGGTATAAGTAGGCGCAAGGGCGAAGGCGGTGGAGGGCCGAGGCCCCGTCACCACGTGCCGGCGCGGCAGCGGTTGGACCTGCGCCAGCACCTGATGATGGTGGCTCGGTCCCTGATGCACACAGTGGGTGTGTTGTTGGTAGACCCCAAGAGGAAGGTATGAAGTAGTGCAACAACAAATTTCCCTTAGTTATGAAATCAAGGTTATCGAACTAGTAGGAGATGAGAATTCGCCCGAGGTATCAACGGTGCTAGAAAAGAGCTTGACGTGGTTGATGTGGAGCCTGCACACAAACAATCAAGATACTTTGCTCCAACTTAACAGTGAGCTTGTCAATCTCACCGGCTTGCTGTAACAAAGGATTAAACATATGTGTGGAAAAATGATGTTTGTTTGCAGAAAGTAACAGGTTTAAAGTTGTGGTTTTATCAGATTAAAGAGAAGGACCGGGGTCCACAGTTCACTAGTGGGGTCTCTCCATAAATAATAGTAACATTTATTCATGCGGGTAAACAAATTATAGTTGGACAATTGATAGAATAATGATGAGCAAACCAATGCGTATACTAACGTTATGATGTCTAGTGTAAGATTCATTCGGGCATTACAACAATATACATAGACCGTTCCAACCGCATCTAGGACTAATAATCCACCTTCCAGTTAGCGTCCGCACCCCTTTCAGTATTAAGTTGCATGCAATAGATTATCGCCTTAAGGACTGTGTGTAAAGTAAGTAACATTATTCTTAGATAAAGTATTACTGTTTTATCCCTAGTAGCACGGTACATCTACAACCTAAGATCTTTCTGCACTGCCCCAGATTAAATAGCGACATGAACCTACTTTCGAGCATAAATACCCCCTCTTGGAGTTACAAGCATCTACTTGGCCAAAGCACACACGAGTAACGGAGAGCATGTAAGATCATTAAATAGCACACACATGATATATTATGAAGTAATAACTTTAGTACTCAATATTTATCGGTTCCCAGCAAACACAACATGAAGAATTACATAACGGTGATCTTGATCATGATAGGCAGCTCACAAGATCTAAACATGATAGCATAAGAGGAGAAGACAACCATCTAGCACTGTTATGAACCTGTAGTCCAAGGGTAGACTACTCACGCATCAGTCCGCAGGCGGTCATGGCGACGTAGAGGCCTCCGGGGACGATTCCCCCTCCTGGCAGGGTGCTGGGGAGCAGTTATGATCTCTCCCGAATTGGTGTTGACGACGACGGCGGCTCGGGACCCGTGGAGAAAATAATGAACACCGTGCGATTTTTAGTTTTATGGGGTGTACTTATAGGCGAAAGGGCAAGGTTGGTGGAGGCCCGAGGGCCCGTCACCTGGTGCTCGCGCGGGTCCCACCCTGGCCGCGGCAGCACGTGGTGATGGCGCCTTGGTGCCCCCACTTCGTGTCTCCTTCGGTTTTCTGGAACATTCCCGATGCAAAAATAATTCCAGGGTGTTTTTCATCCAATTCCAAGAATATTCCCTTAAGTACTTATTCTGAAACCAAAAAACAGAAGAAAACAAGGAAGTGGCACTTTGGCATCTTGTTAATAGGTTAGTCCCAGAAAATGCATAAAACTATATAAAATGTATGTAAAACATGTAATAACATGGTATAATTTAGCATGGAACATAATAAATTATAGATCCGTTGGAGACGTATCAGTCCCCTCCTTCGTCTCGTCTTCGGTGTTCTGGAAGCTCCTATGAAAAATAGGGACTTTGGTATTTGAATCGTCCAATTCCGAGAATATTTTCTTAACAACTTTTCTGAAACAAAAAAAAACAGAAAACAGAGAATTGACACTGTGGCATCTTGTTAATAAGTTAGTCCTAGAAAATGCATAAAAACCATATAAAGTGTATATAAAACATATAGCAATTGGTATAATATAAGCATGGAACGTAAGAAATTATAGATACGTTGGAGACGTATCAACATCCCCAATCTTAGTTCTACTCGTCCCGAGTAGGTAAAATGATAAAAAGAATAATTTCTGAAGTGACATGCTTTCACACAATCTTGATCATATAATATTGTAAAGCGCATGATATGAATGAAGTGACTCAAGGCAATGATCTATAGTTTCCTAACAAATAGATAAGGAGTAAACAACTACGTCATATGAGTAAAAAGTTTTCACGGATAGAACTTTCAAACAAGCATAAAAAAGATTTGCATAAGATTCCACTCATAAAGCAATAGTTTCTAAGTAAAAGAACATTGAAGCAACACAAAGGAAGATATAAGTTTCAACATTGGCTTTCAACCTTGAACATGTATATCATATAGATAGTTGTCAACACAAAGAAATATAACAAGTGCAATAAGTAAACATATAAGAGTTGTTGCACATAGTTGACACAAGTGTTTGCTTCTAAGATAGAAAGAAGTAGGTAAACTGACTAGACATAAAGTAAAAGATAGGCCCTTCGCAGAGAGAAGCAGGGATACAAGCATATGCTAGATCTTATTATTTCTTATTGGCTTTTGATATCATATAGAGAGCATAAAAAATAAGTTTTTGAGCGGTGTTTGTCGTTGTCAACGAATTGTAATGGGCAATCTACCCCCTTGTCAATCAGAATTTCTTAAGAGCGGCTCCCATGAAGTACGTTATTTCTACCCAAGGGCAGATCATCCCTTTTTCTTTTTTGTTTAAACATGTAGTTTAGAACTAGTATTATTGCTTGGCTGATTAGATCAGGGCCAAAATGTGAAAAGAATGCAGCGGTTAAAGTTGTAATTAATTGGGACTGGGCTCCCCATTTGCCAGCTCTTTTTGCAAGTTAACAGATAAGCGGATGTATGTGCCACTAGTACGGTTGGTAAAAGTCTGTCTAAAAGCAAATGACAAGATTGATATCCATAACACCACATACTTCCTCATGAGCTAATAAACATTGACACAAATGAAGGATATTAAGTTTTGAATTAAAGGTAGCTGATACGACCAAAACGTATCTATAATATTTGATTGTTTCATGCCATTTTATGTTTTTAGCACTTGTTTTTATATTATATTATGATTTATTTGGACTAACCTACTAATCTATACCTAATAATAAAGGCAGTAAGGTTTCTCTCTTCGTCCGTTTCATCCGTAGGCTTCTGCTAAAAGTTTCGTCCGCCCCATAAAGACATCTTTACCCTCCCACGAAAATACATAATACTACAAATTTGCCATTGTACCGGTTGGATCTTTGTTTTCTTCTCTCCCCTGAACCATCCCCTTCTTCCCGACCAAAAAAGTACAACCCCATTGGTCACGGCTGCCATCCCCATGATCTCCAGTCGTCAGAGCCGCCGACCTCCTCCGGCCGGTAGAACGGAACATTTACTGTACCGAAATTCCGTCGCATTATCGCTCCCATCTGTTGCCCCCGCGGGAGGTCCCCTCCATGGACGGGATCCCCGCACAAGCAACCAAGGGCCTGCCCGCTGGCTCCGGGGGAAGGCTAAGACCTAAGATTCAGTGGGGCATATAAGCGCACTATGGAGGATCCTTGCAGCTCTCCAGCACCTGGAGCTGCTCCTGCCATGTCGATGCCCCACTTCAGGTCTAGATCCTGCCATGGAGAGCAAGGAGCTGACAGGGTAGAGATCGATTGAGGTAACCGAGGGAGAGAAGGGAGATCTGAGGCATGGTCATCAGATGAGGAAATTTGAAAAAAATCCCTCATGAAATTTGTTTTTGTTTGTGCCGCTATTCATGGACTCGCAGCTGAGACCCCGTCACCTGGATTTGCCTGCGCTGAGAACCGTCCCCTCCATCGGCCCTACTGTTTTTTGTGAGGATTTGAGGGCATGCATCTTTTCCGGCAGTTTTTTTAGGGGATCCAGGGAGCAAGTAGATGGGTAAATTGACCAATTGACCTAACAAACAGTAATGATGGGTTGTTGGGCGTGACCCAGTTTGTCACATCTATTCATAAAATAAATCAGCTTGGACGGTTATTTAGCTAGATTTTATTGTGTTAGACTGAACGTACGTATTAGGCTGGTGATGTTGTGCTAAGTAAAGATGAGAGTATGATTTTGTAATTTCAAAAAAAAGAGTGTATGATTTTGTTTACTTGATGTCCATTTGTATATGAGAAATTTGCATATCTTTTGTTAATTCGGATCGAATTAATTCGTCTATTTTTTTTGCATTTGTGTACGCGTACAAGCATAAAAACTTGAATTGGAATTCAAACTAAATAATTCAAATGCAAATTTGAATAGTAGTTTGACAACACCAAAGACAAGTTTTATTACATTGTGTGCCTGAAGTTGATTTTTCACCCCGTTGCAACGCATGGGTACGTTTACTAGTAGTTGTAAAAGTGCACAATGTTCTTGTTTTACTCTTTCTTGTGTAGAAATTATTAATAATACAAGAGGAAACCTTGTTGGACTTGAATTGGGACTTTCCTGAAATCTGTCCGAGAACTTTTTACAGAGATCGTCAGCTTGACCACCGAAGACGACGTCAAATCAAAATCAAAATAAATAGAGAGTTGTCACAAACTTTTATGCGCAAATTTTCAGACAAAAAACAGCCCAATCAAAGGTCGGACGCGACCTGGAGGCCCAATATGGTGAAACCCTAAAAGGGGGTGACGGAAATACGAGAAGCTATACAAACGAAGGAAACCTAACTCGGCCAGGACTACTCCAGCCACGAGTTTCCAGCCATCAAAATCACGTTTTTGCCTCCCCCATGGATCCCAACTCCATGGGGGAGGGCTCCCAAGAAGCCATGAAGGAGGGAGGCTACGGGGCGGTGCTCCCTCGTGATGCCGGCGGTAGGGGAGGAGTTCCCTGCGCCGCCGCCCTGCGCTCCTCGCTGCCCTCTCCGCCGTCTTCACCGCCATCTCTATCACCAACTCCTCCTTGGATTCAGTGGTTCAGCCTCCCACAAACCTCTTTACCGTCCTATGTAAACATGGTGTTTGATGCTATAATATTCATCCTATGATCTATAACATGTTTGCGTACTTATTTGTCTTTTGATTGCTTTGTTGAATGCATGAGGTTAATTAGAGTAGTATGTTGATATGGTACTGTCCTTTGGTGTCCATTATATTTGTGCGCGCATGGATCAACACCCTAGGGTTAGAAGTATGTGCAAAGGAAGGGGGAAGTTCTGCCGGAGTGACAAAAACCTGTGGACTCAAACCGGTTAGTTGCACGTATAAGAGTAAAAAGACCATCGAACTTAAGGCTATGGTTGGGGAACCTTAATGCATTGTTAGTATTTACGGATGTTTGCTAACAATCCAATCATATAGTACTTGTAATCCCAAGTAGTGAAGTGCATGTATATTTAGCCTCTCCCACTTAGAAAACTATGATACGCTCAAAACGTATCTACTTTCTCGAACACTTTTGCTATTGTTTTACCTCTAATTTGTGTGTTTTGAATGCAACTAACACGGACTAACGCTGTTTTTAGCAGAATTACTCTGGTGTCTCCCTTTTGTGCAGAAATATCATCTTTAGAAAAAAACCCGAAAGACATCTAGAAGTTATTTTTTCATCGGGAGGGACCAGGAACCACGAAGATCAAACGGAGGGGAGCGACGAGGCCGCATCACCACCTTCTCGCGCGGCAGGCTACTGACCGCGCGAGGACCAGGTGTGACCGACTCGGTCACCGCCTCGCGACCCCCTCACGGCTACATAACCCTCCTGACCTAAAAACCCATGGGGGATATCCACTTTTCCAGAGAACATCTCCGTACGCCGCCGCCACCGCGAGCCGTAGTTCGGAGACCAGAAGTCTCTGTTCCGACACCCTGTCGGGACGGGGAATCCAAGGGGATCATCGCCAACGCCTCTCCATCAACCATCCATGTTTGAGTAATCCACCGCTGTAGCCTTGAGGGGATGGTAGGGATTGGATGAGATCATTCATGTAATAACTGTAAGATTGTTAGGGCATGGTGCCTAGTATCCGTTATCGGTGTTTTACGTCATTGTTGCAACTTGTTATGCTTAATGCTTGACACTAGGGCCCGAGTGGCATGATTTCAGATCTGAACTTGTTATTGTATTATGAGAATAATTATTATTTTAGATCATATCTATGAGTTGTATACACGTATTATTGTCCGGAACCGACGGCCCCAAAGTGACAACAATTGGGATAACCGGAGCGAATAGCTGTGATGTGAGGATCACATGTGTTCACGAAGTGTTAATGCTTTGCTCCGGTACTTTATTAAAAGGAGTACCTTAATTGCCAGTAGTTTCCCTTGAGGCCCCGCTGCAAACGGGCTGTTAGGACAAAAGATGATGTGCAAGTTTCTCATTGCGAGCACGCACAACTAAATTGGAATACATGCTTATGATTAGTTAATACTTGGATGCTTTATATTATTTATCTGCAAATGCCTATGCTATGTTATTACATGAATTATCTTATCCATTCAACCCCCGTACATCCGTTCCTATGCCTATATTATTTTAATCCTGCTGTCTACATCAATCATAGTCGCTGTCTCAATTCTCCTGCTACTGTAATTTCACTATTGTCTCTGCTATAAAACTGTTGCTACTGATAATCTGTCTCGAGAAAGTCTATTCACACGTGCAACTGATTTGACAAATCATCTGTTAAAGCTTATAAATGGCTCCCCTTGTGTCGAATTAATAAATTTGGGTTTTACTTCCCTCGAAGACTGTTGCGATCCCATATACTTGTGGGCAATCAAGACTATTTTCTGGCGCCGTTGCCGGGGAGCATAACTTTATTTGTAAGCCCACCTGAGTGTGATATTGTTCGCTGGAATTTATTCATCATGGGAAGAAATACTGATAAGAAGTTTCCCGTCGTGCCATCCACTACAAGGAAAGGTACAACTCTGAACTCCGCTGGTGCTCTTGATTCTCCGTCTGTGTTGAGTAAGCTTGTTACACCACCACAACCTGCACGATGTGTTACTACTGCTGAATTTGAAATTACTTATGATGATGCTTCTACTGTTCTTGATGAAACTGGTTCATTAGGTCCCTTTTTAGATGCTACTATTGCTAAATCTAAACAAATTAAAAATGCTGAAATTCGTAATGAAAATGTTGAAACACCTGTTAATTCACCTGACTTTACTCGTGATACTTATGATGAGCGTGATTATATGTATGTGGATCTTAATGATGCTCTTATTAAAGAAATTAATGCTACTAAAGATGCTAGTGCTATTAAAAAACTTGTTGAAAAGCGCGATGTTAGATATAAATTATCTCCTGATGCTAAATTTGCTACATCTCCTATAAACATTATAGATAAAGCTTATGATTTCTCTATTGATTTGGCTCATATAGCTATTGTTGAGAGAGAACCTTTCTGTGGAACTGAAAATGAAAGTGTTGTAGAACACATGAATATATTGTCTGATTTAAGTGGAATATTTGTTGAGGATATTAAAAGACGCACTTACTTTGTTGCTAAAATATTTTCTTTCTCATTAAAAGGAGAAGCTAAAACTTGGTATAATAATTTGTCTCCTGGTTCCATCACTAGTCCTAAGGGTTTGCTTGATGCTTTCTTTCAAAAATATTTTCCTGCTAGTGCTCCACATGATGCTTTGTTAAGAATCTATAATTTTAATCAAGATGAAGATGAGAAATTGCCTAAGGCTTGGACACGCTTTTGTTGCATATTAAGAGGCCAGCCGAATCATGACTTGGAGAAAAATGATCTTTTTAATATATTTTATAGTGGACTAACTGCTGAATCTAGGACATACTTGGATAGTTTTGCTAGTTGTGTTTTCAGGAAAAGGACTCCCAAAGAAGCTGAAGAATTATTGGCTATGATATGCAAGAATAATGATGATGGGGATATTCCTGAACATACTCCAACACCACCACCAATACTGAAGAAGAGGGGTATGATTGAATTAAATGAAGAAACGATGAGGGAAGCTAAACGATCTCTTCAAGAAAGTGGTATTAAATCTGAAAATGTGAAGTATTTACCTCCTGTTGAAAAATTATGTAAGCCTATTCCTCCTTCAACCGTAATTGAGGTACACTCTCTCCAAAGGTTTGATGATAGAGATATCCCTTACTCTAAACCTCCTGCTCAATGTTTAGATGAATTTGATTATTTTATTACTAAGCAATGTAATTTTAATATGAGAATAGAGAATCATTTAATGGAAAATTCTCGTGCTATTAGTGATTTACATGATATTATTGATAGAACTTCTAATGATATTAAAGTGCTCATTAAACACTTTCATATGGTTCAAACTCAAATAGATCTACTCACTAAAGTGCAAAAATAATTGCTAGTAAACAACCCTATAGCTAAAGAAAAACTTGTTTGTGAAGTAACAACTAGAGGTGGTAAATCTACTCAAGATCCTTTGTATCCTGAAGGACATGATAAGAAACTGAACAAGATTCTCAAAGAGTTAATGAACCTAGTACTCCTTCTAGGAAAAATAAATATAAACATAAAACTGTTGAAGAATCCTCTAACACTGTTAATGATCCTAATAGTATATCTGTTTTGATGCTGAAACTGAAAGTGGTAATGAACACAACAATGATAATGCTAATAAGAATGATAATAATAATAATGCCAATTCGGATCAAGAAGAAATAGAAGAGGAACCTAAAAAACATGCTAAAAATAAAAAGTACACTGAAGAAGATTTTATTGCTAAGAAACATGGTAATGAAAGAGAATCTTGGGTCCAAAAACCATTGCCTTTTCCTGCTAAGAAACTTAAATCTAAAGAGGAAGATCATTATAGTAGGTTTTGTGATTGGATGAAACCATTGTTCTTGAAAATTCTTTTGACTGATGCTATTAAGTTGCCCCCTTATTCTAAATATATGAAGATATTGTGACTAACAAAAGGAAAATTCCTAATGAGGAAATATCTACTATGCTTGCTAATTACTCTTTTAATGGCAAGGTTCCAAAGAAGCTTGGTGATCCAGGTATACCAACTATTCCTCGCTCTATCAAAAATAATTATGTTAAAACTGCTCTATGTGATTTGGACGAAAGAAGGCGAAAGGGACATCTATAAGATGGCGAAGACGAGAGAAAGGAAGACGAGAGACGTCAACCAAGTCAAATGCATAAAGGACGGAGCAGATCAACTCCTCATGAAGGACGAAGAGATCAAGCGTAGATGGCGGGAGTACTTCGACGACCTGTTCAATGGAGAGAATGAGAGCTCTACCATGGAGCTAGACGATTCCTCCGATGATACCAACTGACGCTTTGTGTGGCGTATCCAGGAGGCTGAGGTTAGGGAGGCTTTGAAGAGGATGAAAGGAGGCAAGGCAATGGGCCCTGATGGTATCCCCATCGAGGTGTGGAGAGGCCTCGGAGACATAGCGATAGTATGGCTAACTAAACTTTTCAACCTCATTTTTCGGACAAACAAGATGCCCGAAGAATGGAGGCGGAGTACATTAGTGCCAATCTTCAAGAACAAGGGGGATGTTCAAAGTTGCACTAATTACCGTGGGATCAAGTTGATGAGCCATACAATGAAGCTATGGGAGAGAGTCATCGAGCACCGTTTAAGAAGATTGACAAGCGTGACCAAAAATCAATTTGGTTTCATGCCTGGGAGGTCTACCATGGAAGCCATCTTCTTGGTACGACAACTTATGGAGAGATACAGGGAGAAGAAGAAGGATCTTCATATGGTGTTCATTGACTTGGAGAAGGCGTATGATAAGATACCACGGAATGTCATGTGGTGGTCCTTAGAGAAACACAAAGTCCCAACAAAGTACATTACCCTCATTAAGGATATGTACGATAATGTTGTGACAAGTGTTCGAACAAGTGATGGCGACACCGATGACTTTCCAATTAAAATAGGACTGCACCAGGGGTCAGCTTTGAGCCCTTATCTCTTTACTTTGGTGATGGATGAGGTCACAGGGGATATACAAGGAGATATCCCATGGTGTATGCTCTTTGCGGATGATGTGGTGCTAATTGATGATAGTCGGGCGGGGGTTAATAGAAAATTAGACCTATGGAGACGGACTCTAGAATCGAAAGGTTTTAGGCTTAGTAGAACCAAAACTGAGTACATGAGATGCAGTTTCAGTACCACTAGACACGAGGAGGAAGAGGTTAGGCTTGATGGACAGGTGGTACCTGAGAAAGACACCTTCCGATATTTGGGGTCTATACTCCAGAAGGATGGTGACATCGATGAAGATGTGAGTCATCGAATCAAAGCTGGTTGGATGAAGTGGCGCCAAGCTTCTGGCGTCCTCTGTGATAGGAGAGTGCCACAAAAGCTAAAAGGAAAGTTCTATAGTGTCAGACCCTGAATTCAAGCTACACAAACGAAACGTATCGGTTGGGCCACACAACCAAGAACATGCTGGGGTTACCACTCCCAGGAAAACCATCAGGCCATGCTCGGAATGGATCATCGGCCGATAGTTCTTGGCGACCCCAACGTCACATACGTTTCCAGATTGTGCACGCAAGAACCCAAAAAGTCTTCCAACTCGTATACTTCAACCATACACACATGGTATACGAGTCGGATTTTTAACAAGTCGAAACCACAGAATAAACCTAAGACACAAAGAAAGGAAATAATATCCAAAAGCTCTCACTGAGCAAAATATATCAAATGGCACCAATCAGAGGACACATGTCCCAACATTACATCAAGCAGCGGAAACAAACCGGTCTGAGTACAGACAAGAAGCAAAGGGCTCAAGGCCAAAACGGAAAAGAAGGCCCATCCACGCAGTCCACCAGGAAGTAGCCCAGGGGAACTCTAACTACTCGTCGTAGCTCTCGTCGTCGAACTCCACGTAGTATCCACCCAACTGGTCGAGCGAAGGATCCTCAACTGCAGAAAAACCACAGCCCGCGAACGGGTCAATACACCGAAGCATATCGAACAAGCTTAAGCTAACAGGTTACAAAACTGTAAGATTCCCAAAATATGGGGGTAAGTGTACTTAGCGGCAGCAGCACTAGCAAACTAAAGAGACACGCTAAAACTTCCGTCTAATTAGAGAGGGATAAGAGAGCGTTTAAGTATCCACCTAGAACTGACACCAGTCATAACCCATTCTCGAATTAACCCCCTCAACCAAGTATGAGGAAGCAATCCGGGAAAACTCACACTTAACAATTTTAGTTACCATTTAGGATGTAAGTAATGCTATATTACTAGTCACCTTAATTAACAATGATTAGGTGTAAGTTGTCTAGATCTTGTTAGCCAGCATCATCACCAAAGTCGTCCATAACCGTGGACACGGCTCATCGATAAGATTATACCCTGCAGGGGTGCACTACAGTACCCATACTCGCATGATCAACCCGTTAGGGCCTCTCAACACGACTCATTCCTTCACTACAGCAAGTCCAGGTGCCACCCATATGAGTTGTTACCCGCGTCAGGAGTCCGGCCGAATCTCAATTGCGGACTCATTAGTTTGTGTCTACGCACCATGCGGCTCAAACCACAGTAGGAACTGTCCGCTACGTACGCACCACCCCTGACTGGGCACTTGGCGCGCGCGGCGGGCTCCACGGTCGCTGACCGGTGGGGCCAGGCTGTCAGCGAGTGCGAAAGAATAAAAAGGGGCGATTATTCCACTGCGCCCTGGAGGATCGATCGCGCGACGCGCTCGGGCAAGGATTAGCGCGGCTGCGTTAGCCAGTAGGGTTAGGTAGCGATTGGTGTTAGGAGTAGGTTAGACGTTGTTTTAAACAGAACCAGGTTTCTAATTTTTCTGACGAACTGGAGGTGTCGTTTTTCTCTGAAGAACTGACGAAGGAACCGCGGCGCGGCGGCAAAGAAATCGTCGCCGACGGCCACTTCCTGGCGGCGCTGGTCGCGTTTGGGTGCCTCGGGTGTGCGGGTTTGTGCGGCGCACTCGTTTTTGGGGCTAGGAGTAGAGAGGGAAGCTCGGAGCCTTGTGTCCGTGCGCGCGCGATACGGCCGTGCGGAGCACTCGCCGGCGCCGGTGAAATACTTCGCACCGGAGACGGGAGAGAAGGGGAAGGACGAGGAGAAGGTGTAGCTCACCGAGGCGGAGCTGGTGGCGAACGGAGGGGGCTCGGAGAGGCCGGAGTGGAGAGGACGGTCTCGGAACCGGAGGCGGAGCCGCGGCGGCGTCGATGACGTAGAGGACGGAGCGGTGGACGCGGATCTTGCGGTTGGCGTCGAGGGAGCGGAGGGAGAAGCGGCGCAGCTCCTGGCGCGACCTAGGCGACGGAGGAGGTCGGTGCAGCGGGGCGTCTAGCTCGGGCCGCATCCATGGCGACGGCGTTTGCGGGTACGGAGCACGCGGCGGCGGGGGGAGAGAGAAGAGGATAGGGTTAGGGTTAGGGTTCGCGGGGGTTCTAAATAGGAGAGGAGCAGGAGGTGGGGGCGAGCAGTGGGGCGCACTCGGCAGCCAGCCATGGCGCCATCGACGTGGAAAGGTTTTCTTATTTTTTCCTCCTTTGCTTATTTTTCCTTTTAAAAAAAAACATCCTGCTTTTTGTATTTGTAAAACAAATTAAGAGAAAAGGCATAAAAGAACTTTTGAACAATTTTTACAAGTTTCAAATTAGTCATATTAATATCTCATTTGATTATTGTAACATCCCAAATTTCTCAAAAATTTAAAACTTTGCATTCATGCATCTTGCATCATGAACGTATGACATGGAAATCACATAAGGAGAAAATTGAATTTTATTTATAATGTTAAATAGAATTGTTTTCATTAAAGAGGTTTATTTGAGCTCTTTACAAATCAGCATTTTATTATTTTATTTATTCAGAAAAATGATATCAAAAAGTTACAAATTTAATTAGCTTTACAAAACATATTTTTATAAATTTTTCTGAAATGTTTTGATAAGTTTTAAAAATCCATTTCGATTTAAACACTGAAAATCAGAAAATGTTTGTTTAAAAAAAAAGGGGGGAGAGAGGCCACATGGGCCGAAGCCCACCGCGTGAAGCTCTTCGCTACCGCGCGCGCGTACCGCCTCAGCCCAGCAAGCGGCCCATCTTCTTTCCTCTCTCGCTGACGGCCTGGCCCCACCTGTCATCATCCTCTCCAGCGTGTAGAACACGAACACGAACAATACCGAACCCTAGCGATTTTCGGATCAAAATCGGTTGAGATATTCGCGAGGAATCGATCCCTACGCCCCCATATAAACCCCCCCCTTCTACCGCCTCCCCGAGTACCAAAAACCCTAGGGAATAGCCCCCAGGCCGCTCGGAAGAAGCTCGCCGCCGTCCGCCATTGCCGCTGCCAGTTTTTCTCGTTCTCTGGTGAGCACCGAACCCCTCGAACCCTTCCGCGATTTCCTTTCGATTCACAGTGGGCACGCGCACGTCCCTGACACTCCCCTTGCCATCCTAATGCACCAGATCATCGGGAACGTGCGCAACCGAAGCGAGCCGCCACCGATTCCATCTTCGGCGAGCTCTAGGAGGAGGAGGGAGGCACGTCGAGGACCCCAGCCGCGCCAACAGCTCCGCCGCGACCTCCTCTTTGCTGCGGTATGTCTCGTTCGTGCTCGCACCCCGTAGATAGCCGGAATCGTGTTTGCCGACGAGGGCGCCGCCGCGGGCACGAGAACTCCGGCGTGCTCCGGCCGGCCGCGCGGCACCCTTTTGATCTGGGCGGTTAGATTAGATCGGACGGGCGAGAACAAATCACTTATACCGTTTCGTCGGCAGATCTGGCGCGTTAGATCTAAGTTAGATCGTACGGTCCAGCGAGCGCGATCCGCGCGAACCGGTACCGGCCAATCAGCGGCCGCCGCGTGGCGCTTTTAATTTCTATTTTCGGCAGAAATTTGTTTTAAAAACAGAAAATAGCACAAACTTGTAAAAATCATAGCTTTTGATCTGTTCATCCAAATTTGATGAATTTTATATCCACTTGTAGCTCTGCTCGTGTAGTTTAATATGGCTTCATTGGTTTATCCTGTTAGTGCATATTAAGTTGTGAAATTAAATTGTTTAACTTTCGGATATTAAATCAATAACTAAATTAATAATTTTTCTATCCAAATAAATCCAATTGTTTCAGAGAGATATTAATGCCCCCTGTCCAGAGAGTGCAATATGAGTTTTAATTGAAACTTTTTCTAATAGACTTAAAGAATTGGTTTTATAATTTAAAACTACTAATATGTTCATTAATTAAATGATTAATTAAAATATTTAAAATATTGATCTTGTGAAATTCATTGTGAAATAGACTTGTGAAATATTGAACTTAATATAGTAATTAATTGGTCTTGTGAAATTCATTGCATATTAAGCATGCATACATATTTTTGTATTGATATTCTAAGTGCTATGCTTGTGTGCTTATTGAGTGTTATTATTTTGTCTCTAGATTGTGAAGAGGAGGAAGGTCCTTGTGATTGTTATTCCTGTTGTGCTTGTTCCCTTTGTTACCAAGGCAAGTGACATTCATCATCCATCCTATGTTTTCTATATACATTATTAGTAGATTTTGAGTAGTATGCATGATAGGGAAAATTTGATACTATCTTAGGATGCTAAGTTAGTCTACACTTTGAAAATATCCTAGTAGTGTGTAGTCATCCCTTTCCTCGCAGCCACCAAAAGTTTTATTAGATGCTTAGCTATGCTATAAAGAAGTTATTATCTTGTTATGGAATTATTGCTAAGTGTTAAAACATTGAATACACTTCTGGGTGGAATTGGTTGTTTGGTTTATGTTGAGTGGCTTTTGGGACTATGCTTGTGGTTGTCTTCGCCTAGGATGAATTTCTATTCTACTTAGGGCCATGAGTATGGTGGTTTTCACCCAGAAGTACACTTGGGGACGGCCACCCAGGAACAAAGAGATTACTAAGTCCCTCCAAGTTTAGAAGCTTCCCGTGCAGCCTTTTGACAATGGGCTCTGTCTAGAACGACTAAGTTGTGAGAGTGCAACCTGTCAGCTTGACAAGCAGATGTAGATTTGATAGGTGGAACGGGTCTTGCTAGTATGGTTGCATTCTTCTTCTGAAAGTTCTTGTCTCAATTCTCTCCTTTCCATAATACACTCCGCGTGTATAGGATATCTCGGACAAATTGAGTCTTAAGGTGAAAGTGCACAACCTCTGCAGAGTCGACAAACTGAGTACTCAGCCGTGTCCCCGGTGGTGGACAACTTCGAGCAACTGGACAAGGATGGACAGAAGAATCTCAACATGGTTTTCGTAAAGTAAAATTTGACTAAGCAAAGAATTATTGGTGCACATGGGCTTCATCCCTTGGTGCCAAGTCTTGAGATACAAAAGTGTTTTACAAAAGATAGGAGAAAACTGGCTTTCTGCAAAATAGCCTACAACCTCCACTAAGCCAAATATGCATATAGAATTAGACTTGCCATGATTTTATCCACCATAGTCACTTGCCAATACTTCATTGTATTGACCTCCTTCGGGGGCTGCATATTCAAATGTGCAGGTAATTCTGATGAGGAGTAAGTTTGGACTCGATTCTACACCCAACATGTCTGCTCGTGGCGTATGCTAGAAGAGGAGGCCCATTGCTTTTATTTTCGTTGTGAACTCTGAATATTTTAGCTAGTCTTCATGACTATGCACTTTGTAATAAAGCTATACTTGGCTATTTTTGGATCTCGATGTAGTATTTTGATACTTATGCAATGATACTATATATTTTGTACTGTGGTGCTAGCAGTGATCCAGGGACTAGCACATAACACAGGTGTTCCATCTTTATTTAAAGATGGGGCGCTACAAAATGGTATCAGAGCTAAAGTGTTGCCTGTAGGTTCGAGCCCTTAGGATTGGTTAAGCCTGCTTTTTGATCATAATATTACCATCTTTGAAGTATGTTGGATCCTAACGGCATAGTGGGATGAAGCGGCCCGGGACTAACCTTACATGTCCGCGTACATGAGACCTGTTCCACAATTATAAGTGGCTGGCCGGGTGTCTGTCTCTCTCACTATAGTGAATATCCGACTTACAAAAGAGTTGATAATAGTGTTGATCACCTGTTAGAAAAGAACATCTTTTCCCTAAGTATCTAAGTACACCACAATTAGTTTATCTTATCTTTGTCTTGTCTAATAAACTCTACCTTTACCACTTAAGGATGTCATTCTTCACTTATCAAACCACGGAGGACTTCAAGGACATGTGCTTTGGAAGATATCTTCTAGAGTTGGTAGAACTGTTGACACTTCCAACACCCATCATCAAGGCAAGCCAGCTGAAGCACTTCAAAAGAGAAGATTTATGGGGAATTCGCCTTTACCAACAAGGGCGCCAGACTGAACCCAAGACCGAAGACATCCAGTACAAGTCAATTAGTGACTCCTTGGAGAAAGGGCTGAATCTCGTCACGCAGGAACTAATAGGACGTCTTTGCTCGCAATACCAAGAAGAGTTAAAAGACCACTATTTTGCTCACCTTGGCCAACGTGACGAACATGGGATTCCTTACCGTATTAGCGAGGAAGACAAAAACAAACCAGAACCCTTGTACCCATATCTCCAAGACTTAGAACTTCACCTCTGGCAACTAGAAGAAGATAGACGCAATGAGCTGTTGAAGAATGATGAAATAATGGCACAAGTCAAGGAGACTCAATAGAAGATTGAAGCCCAAGAAGAGGTGGCCAACGCTCAAGAGGAGAAGTTCCGAGCTCAAGAAAAGAAGGTTCAAAGCCAAGAAAAGAGAATTAGAGACAAGAACAAGGAGATCAGAACCTTGAAGGATGAAATTCAGAGCAACGACGTCGAGTTCGAAGCTGATCGAGATTTGATCGAGACTCTACGCCGTGAGAAGAGAATGCTACAAGAGAAGATTGAAGCCCTAGAGAAGGAAGCAATCGAGACTCTGCACCGTGAGACGACAAAGTTGCAAGAGAAGAACGAGGCCTTGGAGAAGGAGGTGAATGACTACAAGGAGATCCTTACGAAGGAAGGCATCGTCATCGAGGAAGTCGAAGAAGATGAAGGAGACGTCATGGACGAAGTTTAGACTTAGTAGTTGGACCACCATATTCTCCCTCGTTTAGTTCGTCGTTCTTTTAAAAACATTGATCTCCAACTTGTGGTGTGACAATGTTAGAATGCTTGGTTTGCAGACTTTGTGTTTATTAGATCAACTTAGAATACTTGTTTGGTCTTATGAGTGTTGTTTGTGTTGACTTGATTGCTTTGTGCATGGGTAGGATTTTTCTTCTCTTAGTTCTGTCTATCTTTCACTCATCTATGCTGAAAAACCCCTACAGATGCCTCCTCGTCGTGAAACCAACAACGACGACGCCATGCAACAACTGATGGCCGCTCAAGCTCAGTTGATGAACAGGATGACTCAGTTCATTGCAGCAACCAACAACAACAACAACAACAACAACCACAACAACAACAACAACAACCCGCCACCTCCACCACCACCCCAAGTGGACAGACTTGCCAGATTCCTAAGGCTTAGGCCTAATAAGTTCTCCTATGCTTCTGAACCAATAGTGGCGGATGATTGGCTCCGCTCAGTCAACAAGGACTTAGTAACTTGTGAATGTTCTGAGGCAGAAAAAGTGAGGTTCACTGCACACTTGTTGGAAGGACCCGCAGCATTGTGGTGGGAGAATTATCAAGTGACTCATCCTTTGGATGGCATGACTTGGGATGCGTTCAAGGAAGGCTTCCGGAATGCTCACATCTCCTCAGGTATAATGAATCTGAAGAAAGATGAATTTCACAGCTTGAGGCAAGGTGGTAGAACTCTGAAGGAGTATATGGATGACTTCTGTATGCTATCAAGGTATGCACCAGAGGACATTGATACTGATGCAAAAAGGAAGGAAAAATTCCTCAATGGACTTAAGGGAGAACTGAAGATACCTTTGTCTGTGGCATATACTCCAAACTATCAAGCTCTGCTGGATCAAGCTATCACCCTGGACAACAACATAAGAAAGGAAGAGAACAGGAAGAGGAAGTTTAGTGCAAGTAAGGTTCATTCTGAAGGGACATATAAGAAACACACCTCTGAAGTCAGTAGCCATAAACCCTAGAATCACTCCAACACTGGTAGTGGCCAAAAACATCATGGCCATAACCACAATGGAGGGAACAAAGGTAGCAATGGAGGATACAATGGAAATAATGGAGGATCCAGAGGAAACCATCATCATGGCCATAATCATGGAAATGGGAATCACCGTCCTAACTATGAAGGGAAGAAAGACTTGTCTAATGTGACCTGCTTCAAGTGCAAGAAGACATGACATTATGCAACTGATTGCCCAGAGAAGAAAGCTGATGAAAATTCCAAGCCCAATCCTTTCCAGAAGGGACAAGTGAACCACATCAATGTGGAAGAAGTTCATGATGAACCTGATGCTGTGATTGGTACGTTCTTGCTCAACTCCTTTCCAGCATTAGTTTTATTTGATACTGGAGCATCTCATTCATTCATATCAAGAGCTTTTGTTAACAAACATGGGTTAGCTGAGGAAAGTCTAGGAAAACCTATTAGGGTAAGTTCACCGGCAGGAGAGATGCTAGTAAATTCCGGGTGTAGGCTGTTAGACTTGCATATTGGAAAACACACCTTCCCAACAGACTTAGTCATTCTAGAGACCCAAGGTTTGGATGTTATCATCGGAATGGATTGGATGACTCGTTTTGAAGGAATCATTGATTGTGCAAATAGAGCAATCACCCTCACCACCCCAGAGAAAAGGAATATTAAGTTCCGATCAACTTTTGAACTTAAGAAGGTTAGGCTAAATTCTCTTAAGGGGGTTAGCCTTGGTGATGTGCTTATTGTCAAGGAATACCCAGATGTTTTTCCGGAGGAACTACCGGGAATGCCACCCGATAGAGATGTAGAGTTTCTCATCGAATTGAAGCCGGGAACAGGGCCAATAGCTAAAAGACCTTATCCTATGGTGGTCGATGAATTGAAAGAACTCAAGAAGCAATTAGAAGAACATATTCAGAAAGGATTCATTCGTCCAAGTTCATCACCATGGGGAGCACCAGTCTTATTTGTTAAGAAGAAGGACCAAACCCAGAGGCTAGTCACGGATTACAGAGATATAAATGAACAAACTATCAAAAACAAGTACCCGTTACCTAAGATAAATGAACTATTTGATCAACTGGAAGGTGCTTGTGTTTTCTCAAAGATCGATCTTCGATCGGGGTACCTCCAAATGAAAGTTAGAGAAATGGACATACCCAAAACTGCATTTGTTACGAGATATGGCTCTTATGAGTACACAGTAATGCCCTTTGGATTAACCAATGCACCAGCCTATTTCATGAATATGATGAATAAAGTGTTCATGGATTTTCTGGACAAGTTTGTGGTAGTGTTCATTGATGATATTCTAATCTACTCTAAGAGTCACAAAGAACATGAAGAGCACTTGAGTCTGGTATTGCAGAGACTACGTGAACATAAGTTGTATGCCAAGTACAGCAAGTGTGAGTTTTGGTTAGAACAAGTCGGATTTTTAGGCCATGTGGTGTCCAAGGAAGGTATAGCAGTGGATCCTGAAAAGGTTTCAGCTGTAACAAATTGGGAACCGCCGAAGAATGTTGGTGAATTACGAAGTTTTCTGGGTCTAGCCGGATATTACCGACGATTCATTGAAAACTTCTCCAAGATTGCCAAGGCCTTGACGGAACTATTAAAGAAGGAGAAGAAATTTGAGTGGACAGAGGCATGCGAAGCCAGTTTTCTGGAGTTGAAGAAACGTCTGGTTTCAGCCCCAGTTCTATGCTTACCTGATTTGGAGAAGGAATTTCAAGTTTACTGTGATGCTTCACGCCAAGGTTTGGGAAGTGTGTTGATGCAGGAGAGCAGAGTGGCATCTTATGCCTCTAGACAACTAAAGAAACATGAAGCAAATTATCCAACTCATGATCTCGAGTTAGCATCAGTAGTGCATGCTCTGAAAACTTGGAGACCCTACCTGATGGGAAAAAGATGTGAGGTATTCACGGACCACAAAAGTTTGAAGTACATATTCACACAGAAGGAATTGAATATGAGACAAAGAAGATGGCTGGAACTTATTAAAGATTATGATCTAAGCCTTCAATACCATCCGGGGAAAGCTAATGTGGTGGCAGATGCTCTGAGTCGCAAGGTGTATGTGAATGGCCTTACAGCGGGAGAATTACCCGAGGATTTATGTAAGGCATTCAAAGACCTCAGATTGGAAGTAGTACCTGAAGGGTTTGTAATCTCATTAGTTGTACAACCCACTTTGATGGACAAGATTCATGAAGCTCAAAAAGGAGACAAGGAAATAGAAGAGATCAAAGTCAATTTGGAAGCTGGAAAAGCTAAAGGATTTCATGAGGATGAGCAGGGAATTTTGTGGTTTGAAAAACGTGTATGTGTGGCCAATGACCCTAATATTAGGAAGTTAATTCTGCAAGAAGCTCATGAAACACCTTATTCCATTCATCCGGGAAATACCAAGATGTATATGGATGTGAAAGAGAGATTTTGGTGGAATAACCTGAAGAAGGAGATAGCAGAATACATCGCTAAGTGTGATGTATGTAGTCGAGTAAAGGCAGAACATCAGAAACCAGCAGGACTCTTACAACCTTTGAAAGTACCGGATTGGAAGTGGGATTCTATTGGGATGGACTTCATCACTGGATTACCCAGGACCAGATCGGGTTATGATTCTATTTGGGTTATTGTTTGTCGCCTAACCAAAATAGCTCACTTCATACCCGTGAAGACCACTTATACTAGTGCTAAGCTAGCTGATATTTACATGAAGAGAATTGTGTGCCTTCACAGCGTTCCTAAGAGTATCGTGTCGGATAGAGGGACTCAGTTCACTTCTCATTTTTGGAAGCAGTTGCACGAATCTTTGGGGACCAGATTGGAATTCAGTACGGCTTTCCACCCGCAAACAGATGGACAGACTGAAAGAGTGAATCAGATTTTAGAAGATATGTTGAGAGCTTGTGCGCTCGACTATGGATCTAGTTGGGATGATAATTTGCCATACGCTGAGTTCTCCTACAACAATAGTTACCAAGCCAGTATTGAGATGGCACCGTTTGAAGCCTTATATGGAAAGAAATGCACAACCCCACTGTTGTGGAGTGGTGTGGGAGAACGGAGTTTCTTTGGTCCTGATATAATACAGGATGCTGAAGAGAAAGTCAGGCTGATTAAGGACAGATTGAAAATAGCACAATCACGTCAGAAAAGCTACGCAGATTGCAAGCGTAGAGAAGTCACTTATGAAGTGGGAGATAGAACCTATCTAAGGGTGTCACCACTTCGGGGTGTGAAAAGATTTGGAATCAAAGGAAAGTTAGCACCTCGATTCATTGGACCATTCAAAATTCTTTCTCGTAAAGGTGAAGTGGCCTATGAGTTAGAACTACCTGAAGTACTGTCTGCTGTTCATAATGTGTTCCATGTCAGTCAGTTAAAGAAATGTCATCCCGAGATGATGGGAGTTCCCTTAAAGGATACAGTACCCCTTGAGGAGGTACAATTGGAGAGTGATCTAACATACGAAGAAAAGCCCATCAAGATATTACAGACAGCAGAAAGAGTCACCCGTACCAAAACCATCAAGTTTTGCAAGGTCCAGTGGAATCATCACACCGAAGACGAAGCCACTTGGGAAAGAGAGGATGACCTCCGAGAAGACCACCCACACCTATTTGCTGACCTTTCCGAAGCTCGAGGGCGAGCTTCTTCTTAAGGGGGTTAGTCTGTAACATCCCAAATTTCTCAAAAATTTAAAACTTTGCATTCATGCATCTTGCATCATGAACGTATGACATGGAAATC
The DNA here is from genome assembly GCA_026929855.1 of Poa annua. Classification (NCBI taxonomy): domain Eukaryota; kingdom Viridiplantae; phylum Streptophyta; class Magnoliopsida; order Poales; family Poaceae; genus Poa; species Poa annua. The sequence goes on from CM049430.1 coordinate 45,595,045, forward strand.
ACACAAGGAGAAAATTGAATTTTATTTATAATGTTAAATAGAATTGTTTTCATTAAAGAGGTTTATTTGAGCTCTTTACAAATCAGCATTTTATTATTTTATTTATTCAGAAAAATGATATCAAAAAGTTACAAATTTAATTAGCTTTACAAAACATATTTTTATAATTTTTTCTGAAATGTTTTGATAAGTTTTAAAAATCCATTTCGATTTAAACACTGAAAATCAGAAAATGTTTGTTTAAAAAAAAAAGGGGGAGAGAGGCCACATGGGCCGAAGCCCACCGCGTGAAGCTCTTCGCTACCGCGCGCGCGTACCGCCTCAGCCCAGCAAGCGGCCCATCTTCTTTCCTCTCTCGCTGACGGCCTGGCCCCACCTGTCATCATCCTCTCCAGCGTGTAGAACACGAACACGAACAATACCGAACCCTAGCGATTTTCGGATCAAAATCGGTTGAGATATTCGCGAGGAATCGATCCCTACGCCCCCATATAAACCCCCCCTTCTACCGCCTCCCCGAGTACCAAAAACCCTAGGGAATAGCCCCCAGGCCGCTCGGAAGAAGCTCGCCGCCGTCCGCCATTGCCGCTGCCAGTTTTTCTCGTTCTCTGGTGAGCACCGAACCCCTCGAACCCTTCCGCGATTTCCTTTCGATTCACAGTGGGCACACGCACGTCCCTGACACTCCCCTTGCCATCCTAATGCACCAGATCATCGGGAACGTGCGCAACCGAAGCGAGCCGCCACCGATTCCATCTCCGGCGAGCTCTAGGAGGAGGAGGGAGGCACGTCGAGGACCCCAGCCGCGCCAACAGCTCCGCCGCGACCTCCTCTTTGCTGCGGTATGTCTCGTTCGTGCTCGCACCCCGTAGATAGCCGGAATCGTGTTTGCCGACGAGGGCGCCGCCGCGGGCACGAGAACTCCGGCGTGCTCCGGCCGGCCGCGCGGCACCCTTTTGATCTGGGCGGTTAGATTAGATCGGACGGGCGAGAACAAATCACTTATACCGTTTCGTCGGCAGATCTGGCGCGTTAGATCTAAGTTAGATCGTACGGTCCAGCGAGCGCGATCCGCGCGAACCGGTACCGGCCAATCAGCGGCCACCGCGTGGCGCTTTTAATTTCTATTTTCGGCAGAAATTTGTTTTAAAAACAGAAAATAGCACAAACTTGTAAAAATCATAGCTTTTGATCTGTTCATCCAAATTTGATGAATTTTATATCCACTTGTAGCTCTGCTCGTGTAGTTTAATATGGCTTCATTGGTTTATCCTGTTAGTGCATATTAAGTTGTGAAATTAAATTGTTTAACTTTCGGATATTAAATCAATAACTAAATTAATAATTTTTCTATCCAAATAAATCCAATTGTTTCAGAGAGATATTAATGCCCCCTGTCCAGAGAGTGCAATATGAGTTTTAATTGAAACTTTTTCTAATAGACTTAAAGAATTGGTTTTATAATTTAAAACTACTAATATGTTCATTAATTAAATGATTAATTAAAATATTTAAAATATTGATCATTTCATTTTTATGCATGAATAACAGGGAACTTAATATAGTAATTAATTGGTCTTGTGAAATTCATTGCATATTAAGCATGCATACATATTTTTGTATTGATATTCTAAGTGCTATGCTTGTGTGCTTATTGAGTGTTATTATTTTGTCTCTAGATTGTGAAGAGGAGGAAGGTCCTTGTGATTGTTATTCCTGTTGTGCTTGTTCCCTTTGTTACCAAGGCAAGTGACATTCATCATCCATCCTATGTTTTCTATATGCATTATTAGTAGATTTTGAGTAGTATGCATGATAGGGAAAATTTGATACTATCTTAGGATGCTAAGTTAGTCTACACTTTGAAAATATCCTAGTAGTGTGTAGTCATCCCTTTCCTCGCAGCCACCAAAAGTTTTATTAGATGCTTAGCTATGCTATAAAGAAGTTATTATCTTGTTATGGAATTATTGCTAAGTGTTAAAACATTGAATACACTTCTGGGTGGAATTGGTTGTTTGGTTTATGTTGAGTGGCTTTTGGGACTATGCTTGTGGTTGTCTTCGCCTAGGATGAATTTCTATTCTACTTAGGGCCATGAGTATGGTGGTTTTCACCCAGAAGTACACTTGGGGACGGCCACCCAGGAACAAAGAGATTACTAAGTCCCTCCAAGTTTAGAAGCTTCCCGTGCAGCCTTTTGACAATGGGCTCTGTCTAGAACGACTAAGTTGTGAGAGTGCAACCTGTCAGCTTGACAAGCAGATGTAGATTTGATAGGTGGAACGGGTCTTGCTAGTATGGTTGCATTCTTCTTCTGAAAGTTCTTGTCTCAATTCTCTCCTTTCCATAATACACTCCGCGTGTATAGGATATCTCGGACAAATTGAGTCTTAAGGTGAAAGTGCACAACCTCTGCAGAGTCGACAAACTGAGTACTCAGCCGTGTCCCCGGTGATGGACAACTTCGAGCAACTGGACAAGGATGGACAGAAGAATCTCAACATGGTTTTCGTAAAGTAAAATTTGACTAAGGAAAGAATTATTGGTGCACATGGGCTTCATCCCTTGGTGCCAAGTCTTGAGATACAAAAGTGTTTTACAAAAGATAGGAGAAAACTGGCTTTCTGCAAAATAGCCTACAACCTCCACTAAGCCAAATATGCATATAGAATTAGACTTGCCATGATTTTATCCACCATAGTCACTTGCCAATACTTCATTGTATTGACCTCCTTCGGGGGCTGCATATTCAAATGTGCAGGTAATTCTGATGAGGAGTAAGTTTGGACTCGATTCTACACCCAACATGTCTGCTCGTGGCGTATGCTAGAAGAGGAGGCCCATTGCTTTTATTTTCGTTGTGAACTCTGAATATTTTAGCTAGTCTTCATGACTATGCACTTTGTAATAAAGCTATACTTGGCTATTTTTGGATCTCGATGTAGTATTTTGATACTTATGCAATGATACTATATATTTTGTACGGTGGTGCTAGCAGTGATCCAGGGACTAGCACATAACACAGGTGTTCCATCTTTATTTAAAGATGGGGCGCTACAATTATTTAAAAATAATTGGAAACTTCAAATGATTTTATTTTGAAAGCATTTGAATTCAAAAATAAGGATTTAAATTTGTAATTTGAATTTGATGCACAAAATTAAATAAATGCAAGCACATATGGAATGATGCCATGATAACCATTTTTATTGCACACCAAAAGGAAAGTTACAGTTGGGCTGTTACATATAGGACGGCGATTTGACCTGCGATGTTGTATGGCGCAGAATGTTGGCCGACCAAGAGACGACATATCCAACAGTTAGGTGTAGCGGAGATGCGCATGTTGAGATGGATATGTGGCCACACAAGAAAGGACCGGGTTAGGAATGATGATATACGTGAGAGAGTTGGGGTAGCACCGATTGAAGAGAAGGTTGTCCAACACCGTCTAAGATGGTTTGGTCATATAGAACGTAGACCTCCGGAGACGCCATTGCATACCGGACGGATAAAGCGGGGTGAGAATGTTAAGAGGGGTCGTGGTAGGCCAAACTTGACATGGGAGGAGTCTGTTAAGAGAGATCTGAAGGATTGGAATATCACCAAAGAACTAGCCATGGATAGGGCTGCGTGGAAGTTAGCTATCCATGTGCCAGAACCATGACCTGGTTTCGAGATCTTATGGGTTTCAACTCTAGCCTACACCAACTTGTTTGGGAAAAAAGGCTTTGTTGTTGTTGTTGTTGTTGTTGCTCTATGTGATTTGGGAGCTGGAGTAAGTGTTACGCCTTTCTCTCTTTACAAGAGACTTTACCTTGATAAATTGATACCTACTGATATATCTTTGCAAATGGCTGATAAATCTACTGCTGTTCTTGTTGGAATTTGTGAGGATGTTCCTGTCCAAATAAGTACCAGTTGCTTAATTATGACTGACTTCGTTGTTCTTGAAATGCCTGAAGATGATAATATGTCTATTATTCTTGGAAGACGTTTTGTAAATACTACAGGGGCTGTTATTGATTGCAATAAAGAAAATGTTACTTTTAATGTTCATGACAAGGAGCATACTGTTTATTATCCCCAGAAAGTTGATAGAATGCCTAGAATTAATACGAGTACCAATTTGAGGTCTATTAGAGTGGGAAGTATTGATTGCCCTTATAAAGAAGAATACAAAACTCTCATGATTGGATCCATACCAATTCAATATAAGGTAACATGAGTGTGTCATATGGTTTAAAATATTACATGTCATATAAAATTCATTTGGTGGCAAGACTTAATCAACCTTGTTAACAAATGCATTTTAAATGCATAAAGAGGCTAAATAATTTTCTGTCTCTCATCCTTGTTATACCTACTATAATGTTACTTAGTTTTCAATGTTTAGTTGAATTTGTTGTTAGAAAATAATTTTTGAATATTGAATTTAATAATGCAAAATACTAGAAAATGAAAAAAATAAACTTTCTCAGAAAATTAAAATTTTTATATGAAAAATCATATTTTTCGAGGAGGGTCTTGGAAGTGCCAGAAAGCAGCCAGGGGGACCCACAGAGCCACCTCACCACATGGTGGCGCGGCTGGTAAGTGGCCGCGCCAGCACATGATGTGGGGCCCACATGCCCCCCACTTGCTCTCTCTCCTTCCCCTGCCTTCCTCTTGCCCGAAAAATCACTCCTCGATATCTCAAACTCGTGTTCTTGCTGCTCATCTCCTGGGATTTTGATATCCACATTCAGCCAATTTTTGTTGCTGAAATTTGGTGCATCTCCTCTCCGGTATGTAACTCCTTTGAATATCCAAGTAGAATTTTGTTTAGGGTATATATGAAGTATTTTTCTGTTGTAGGTATCTTGTTTAGTGAGTTTGAATGCTTTTTCTAAGTTGAAATAACTAGTTTTGATGCATGCTTAAGCCTCTAGCAAGTCACTATAGTTGTTTCCCTTCATTTAGTTGGCTAAAAATCGATTTTTATGATGTTTGTTGAAAATTTCAGAACATGGAAGGAAATGCATTTGCACTAGATCCTAGTAAGATAGTGGTGCAAGGGAAGTTTAAAGTTCGTAGGGAAGAAGGAGTATACCCTGCCATCTACCCGTGCTCGCAATTCATGGAATTTGCAGGGATTACACAAGATTTCCATACTCTCTTGTCAAATGCAGGATTGGAATGTTTTCTTGAGGATCAACCTTTCCAAAATGCTATTTTGTATATGTCGGTGGTGCAGGACTTCCGTTGCAATTTGAACTCATCTAACGCCACCATGCATTATACAAGTTACAACAAATCTGTGGACTTGCTTTTCGGTGTTTTCTGTTCAGTGATGAGAGTTCCACCCGGAGGATCATTAGAGAAGCTGAAGGGGAACCCAAGGCCATTGATGGATATGTATGAAGAAATTTGCTATGGGAGGAGTTTCTGTAAGGAGGACGGTAAAATTAGGAGTATTCATCTCCCTCCTATTCGTTATTTTGCATACTTCATTGCTAAATGTGTTCTAGCTAGGAGGACAGCTAGTAAATTAGGCTTGTTTGATTTAGCTTTTCTAGCTGCTGCTTTGCGTCGTGATAGAACTTATAACTTGGGTGCTCTGATTGCTCACCGTTTCGCTACTAACCGCGAGAAGGGTGGAATTTTTGGAGGACTAGTCGTTTCACGATTATTAGCTTTGCATTGTTTGGAACCCCATCCTCATGATATTCAGCTACCTATAGAAAAACTTGATATTGATTCAATGAAGAAACATGAATTTATTGCTGAGGATGGTAGCTTGTATTCTCTCCCTTATATCATAACTTTTCCAAAGAAGAAATACTATAAAGTATCTACCATTGAGAGAATTGTTATCTTGCCTGCGCCTCTTCTTAACCTTGTTGGCAGGGAGAACTTGTCAGTCTCAGAGGCTGAGTTGGACACACTTGGGGAGCAGCCCGGCCGGATAGTAGGGGAAATGATGAGGAGTATGGGGGTGGTTTCGTTCAGCCCCCGGAGACACCCAGCTTCGTGTACCCGGATCCGGGGTATGCAGGACCTTCTGGATCTTACTCCACCGCAGCCGATGCGGAGTACGACTACACGGGGCATAACCCACCGAGTTGGGGTGATTATTCACCTTGGGGTTGATATCCACTTAGGCCAAAATCCTAAGCTTGGGGTAGGTATACCGATAGCACACTCATTTAAGTATCATTATCATTCGGTACTTTGTATATCCATGTTTCGTTTTAGTTTTCTTTATTTCATTTGTTCATGCTTTGTTTGCTTTCTATAAACTCAAAAATACCAAAAATATTTTTGTTTTTATCTCGCAGGTTTGTTTTAGTATCTAGTATTAATATGGTTAGTATTTATTTCAGTTCAATATGCGAAAACACAAAAATATTTTGCTGTTTCACGCAGGGATAGATTTCTGCTGTCCACCGTTAAAGTCGTAACTTTTCACAGAAACGTCGGAATGACCTGAAATTTCGTGTGCACATTCCTGGGATATGCACGCAACTTTCATTAGTTTTGAGTTTTCTGATATGGGCATGTTAAGGTCCTCGAAAAAATTAGTCTTTGCTGAATGTTCTGTTTTTAGTTCTGAAATCCGAAAACCCAAGAATATTTGCTGTTTCTTTTTTGCTTTTGTATAATTTGTTTCAGAGGTCATTAACTTCAGTTAATTCATGTAGCATGGTTATTATTTCATATCTTTTAAGCACACAAGTGATAAGTCAATTATGATGATCTATGACAATTTCGAGTTGGGTAAGAGGCTGGTAATGAACTCTATTTGTTTCTCAATTTTGTACATATACTCATTCATGTGAGCATGCTTAGATGGTTCGCATAAAGTATATGTCAATTGGTGGATGCTTAGTAGTTCGTGTTCTCTTATGATCGTTTCCAATTTATTTAGGATGGATGTCATGTCTCTTTGGATATTTACTTGCATTGTTTTGCTCATATAGAATATGACATTGTGATATCCTCCTCTGAATAATTCATTTGAATTGACTTGGCACATGCTTACACATGTTATGACTGAAAACAAAAAGTAATTAAGCCTTGATGACATATTTTGCCTCAGAGTTCTTGTATCCTTATTATGCCTCCGTTAATTCTATTTCGTCGCAAGCATGATTATGATGGTTATTTCTCTCTTGAATTGTCGCTTTCCCATCTTTTGCCAGCCTCCACTTGTACTAAGCTGAGAAAATGTTTGTGCTTCCAAATCCCTGAAAACCAAGTTATTCCAAAGAGTCACCATAAATACCTATGCATGGCATTTCAATCCATTCAAGTAAATTCGCACGTGCTACCTTTAAACCTTCAAACACTTCTCAAATTGTGCCACTGTTTTGATCTCATGAGGAAGTGGTAGTTGGTCTTGTTATCTTCCATACTAATTAAGTATTTGAGTTGCATGCTACATATGCTCGTCACTAGTTTTACAAATGGCTGGTTAGACCATTGTAATATCAAAAAAAGATTTGAGAAAATAAAAATGGGCACTCCTGCATGGTCTGAGATTGTTTGGTGGGCACCCGAGGATTCGGTTAGTCATGGTTTGTTAGCAAGGTGGGGAGGAGTGTCAAGCTATCAAAATGAATGAATATAAAGATGCATATTATAAGTGCTTTGTTTTAAAAATAATCGCAACCGCTCTCAACTTGCTTAGTATGGAAGATAACAAGAACTCTATTGCCATTCGTTGACCTAACAACCACCAATCAAAAACAAGTTTACCTCTGTTTTCAAAATAATAAGAAGCTCTAGCACATGTTGAATCACTACTTCCCTCAATGAAGGGCATATCTTTTACTTTACAGTTGAGTCACCATCCTTGTTTGAGCACCTTCTTGAGAGCATAATTGTCATTCTTAGTGTAATGTGCTTGTCCCTTAATATGTTAACCACGGTGTAATCTAGATACTTTTATCTTTGATATCTTTATCTCTAGTCTTTCCTTGAAACTCAGAGGTGCCTGGGCATTAAAGTTTTGTTGTTCCATTCGGGCAAGCGAGATACCACTTTATCGTACTTTCTTATGAGCCTTGCAATCCTCTGAATTGATATGTTTCATGTTATTTATCATCGGTATAATTGACATCTTTTCATGATTTACATAACTATTGGGTGACACCGTTTATATATGTCTTGTTATGAGTAGTCTAAGCATTGTCCTCATAATGAGAATATTTACATCACATGAGCAAATGAATTTGTGAAAGTTCTTTTATCGCTCTCAGTTGTTAACTGAATTGCTTGAGGACAAGCAATAAACTAATCTTGGGGGGAGTTGATACGTCCAAAACGTATCTACTTTCTCGAACACTTTTGCTATTGTTTTACCTCTAATTTATGTGTTTTGAATGCAACTAACACAGACTAACGCTGTTTTCAGATGAATTACTCTGGTGTCTCCCTTTTGTGCAGAAATATCATCTTTAGGGAAAAAAACCCGAAAGACATCTAGAAGTTATTTTCTCATCGGGAGGGACAAGGAACCACGAAGATCAAACGGAGGGGAGCGACGACGCCGCGTCACCACCTGCTCGTGCGGCAGGCTCCTGGCCACGCAAGGACCAGGTGTGACCGACTCTGTCACCCCCTCGCGACCCCCTCGCGGCTACTTAACCCTCCTGACCTAAAAACCCACGGGGGATATCCACTTTTCAAGAGAACATCTCCGTACGCTGCCTCCACCGCGAACCCTAGTTCGGGGACCAGAAGTATCTGTTCCGGCACCCTGCCGGGATGGGGAATCGAAGGGGATCATCGCCATTGTGATCGCCAACGCCTCTCCATCAACCATCCATGTTTCTTCCATCCATGTGTGAGTAATCCACCGATGTAGGCTTGAGGGGATGGTAGGGATTGGATGAGATCATTCATGTAATAGCAGAAAGATTGTTAGGGCATGGTGCCTAGTATCCGTTATCGATGTTTTATGTCATTGTTGCAACTTGTGATGCTTAATGCTTGACACTAGGGCCTGAGTGGCATGATTTCAGATCTGAACTTGTTATTGTATCATGAGAATAATTATTATTTTAGATCATATCTATGGGTTGTATTGTAACATCCCAAATTTCTCAAAAATTTAAAACTTTGCATTCATGTATCATGCATCATAAAAGTATGACATTGAAATCACTTAAGGAGTAAATTAAATAGTATTTATAATAGTAAATAGAATTGTTTTCATTAAAGAGGTTTATTTGAGCTCTTTACAAATCAGTATATTATTATTTTATTTATTCAGAAAAATGATATCAAAAAGTTACAAATTTAATTAGCTTTACAAAACATATTTTTATAAATTTTTCTGAAATGTTTTGATAAGTTTTAAAAATCAAATTTGAATTAAACACTGAAATCAGAAAATGTTTTGTTTTAAAAAAAAGGGGAGAGAGGCCAACTGGGCCGAAGCCCACGGCGGGAAATTCTTCGCTACCGCGCGCGCGTACTGCCTCGGCCCAGCAAGCGGCCCATCTTCTCTCCTCTCTCGCTGACGGCCTGGCCCCACCTGTCATCATCCTCTCCATCGTGTAGAACACGAACACTACCGAACCCTAGCGATTTTCGGATCAAAATCGGTTGAGATATTCGCGAGGAATTGATCCCTACGCCCCCATATAAACCCCCCCTTCTACCGCCTCCCCGAGCACCAAAACCCTAGGGAATAGCCCCAAGGCCGCTCGGAAGAAGCTCGCCGCCGTCCGCCATTGTCGCCGCCAGTTTTCTCGTCCTCTGGTGAGCACCGACCCCCTCAAACCCTCCCGCGAATTCCTTTCGATTCACAGTGATCACGCGCACGTCCCTGACACTCCCCTTGCCATCCTAATGCACCAGATCATCGGGAACGTGCGCAACCGAAGCGAGCCGCCACCGATTCCATCTCCGGCGAGCTCTAGGAGGAGGAGGGAGGCACGTCGAGGACCCCAGCCGCGCCAACAGCTCCGCCGCGACCGGCCGGCCGCGCTGCGCCCTTTTGATCTGGGCGGTTAGATTAGATCGGACGGGCGAGAACAAATCACTTATACCGTTTCGTCGGCAGATCTGGTGCGTTAGATCTAAGTTAGATCGTACGGTCCAGCGAGCGCGATCCGCGCGAATCGGTATCGCCCAATCACAGCACGACGCGTGGCGATTTTTTTTTCTATTTTCGGCAGAGAATTGTTTTAAAAACAGAAAATAGCACAAACTTGTAAAAATCATATCTTTTGATCTGTTCAGCCAAATTTGATGAATTTTATATCCACTTGTAGCTCTGCTCGTGTAGTTTAATATGGCTTCATTAGTTTATCCTGTTAGTGCATATTAAATTGTGAAATTAAATTGTTTAACTTTCGGATATTAAATCAATAACTTAATTAATAATTTTTCTATCCAAATAAATCCAATTGTTTCAGAGAGATATTAATGCCCCCTGTCCAGAGAGTGCAACATGAGTTTTATTTGAAACTTTTTCTAATAGACTTAAAGAAATTGGTTTTATAATTTAAAACTACTAATATGTTCATTAATTAAATGATTAATTAAAATATTTAAAACATTGATCATTTCATTTTTATGCATGAATAACAGAGAACTTAATATAGTAATTAATTGGTCTTGTGAAATTCATTGCATATTAAGCATGCATACATATTTTTGTATTGATATTCTAAGGGTTATGCTTGTGTGCTTATTGAGTGTTATTATTTTGTCTCTAGATTGTGAAGAGGAGGAAGGTCCTTGTGATTGTTATTCCTGTTGTGCTTGTTCCCTTTGTTACCAAGGCAAGTGACATTCATCATCTATCCTATGTTTTCTATATGCATTATTAGTAGATTTTGAGTAGTATGCATGAGAGGGAAAATTTGATACTATCTTAGAATGCTAAGTTAGTCTACACTTTGAAAATATCCTAGTAGTGTGTAGCCATCCCTTTCCTTGCAGCCACCAAAAGTTTTATTAGATGCTTAGCTATGCTATAAAGAAGTTATTATCTTGTTATGGAATTATTGCTAAGTGTTAAAACATTGAATACACTTCTGGGTGGAATTGGTTGTTTGGTTTATGTTGAGTGGCTTTTGGGACTATGCTTGTGGTTGTCTTCGCCTAGGATGAATTTCTATTCTACTTAGGGCCAAGAGTATGGTGGTTTTCACCCAGAAGTACACTTGTGGACGGCCACCTAGGAACAAAGAGATTACTAAGTCCCTCCAAGTTTAGAAGCTTCCCGTGCAGCCTTTTGACAATGGGCTCTGTCTAGAACGACTAAGTTGTGAGAGTGCAACCTGTCAGCTTGACAAGCAGATGTAGAATTGATAGGTGGAACGGGTCTTGCTAGTATGGTTGCATTCTTCTTCTGAAAGTTCTTGTCTAATTCTCTCCTTTCCATAATACACTCCGCGTGTATAGGATATCTCGGACGAATTGAGTCTTAAGGTGAAAGTGCACAACCTCTGCAGAGTCGACAAACTGAGTACTCAGCCGTGTCCCCGGTGATGGACAACTTCGAGCAACTGGACAAGGATGGACAGAAGAATCTCAACAAGGTTTTCGTAAAGTAAAATTTGACTAAGGAAAGAATTATTGGTGCACTTGGGCTTCATCCCTTGGTGCCAAGTGTATGAGATACAAAGGTGTTTTACAAAAGATAGGAGAAAACTGGCTTTCTGCAAAATAGCCTACAAACTCCACTAAGCCAAATTTGCATATAGAATTAGACTTGCCATAATTTTATCCACCATAGTCACTTGCCAATACTTCATTGTATTGACCTCCTTCGGGGGCTGCATATTCAAATGTGCAGGTAATTCTGATGAGGAGTAAGTTTGGACTCGATTCTACACCCAACATGTCTGCTCGTGGCGTATGCTAGAAGAGAAGGCCCATTGTTTTTATTTTCGTTGTGAACTCTGAATATTTTAGCTAGTCTTCATGACTATGCACTTTGTAATAAAGCCATACTTGGCTATTTTTGGATCTCGATGTAGTATTTTGATACTTATGCAATGATACTATATATTTTGTACTGTGGTGCTAGCAGTGATCCAGGGACTAGCACAGAACACAGGTGTTCCATCTTTATTTAAAGATGGGGCGCTACAAAATGGTATCAGAGCAAAAGTGTTGCCTGTAGGTTCGAGCCCTTAGGATTGGTTAAGCCTGCTTTTTGATCATAATATTACCATCTTTGAAGTATGTTGGATCCTAACGGCATAGTGGGATGAAGCGGCCCGGGACTAACCTTACATGTCCGCGTACATGAGACCTGTTCCACAATTATAAGTGGCTGGCCGGGTGTCTGTCTCTCTCACTATAGTGAATATCCGACTTACAAAAGAGTTGATAATAGTGTTGATCACCTGTTAGAAAAGAACTTCTTTCCCTAAGTATCTAAGTACACCACAATTAGTTTATCTTACCTTTGTCTTGTCTAATAAACTCTACCTTTACCACTTAAGGATGTCATTCTTCACTTATCAAACCGCGGAGGACTTCAAGGACATGTGCTTTGGAAGATATCTTCTAGAGTTGGTAGAACTGTTGGCACTTCCAACACCCATCATCAAGGCAAGCCAGCTGAAGCACTTCAAAAGAGAAGATTTATGGGGAATTCGCCTTTACCAACAAGGGCGCCAGACTGAACCCAAGACTGAAGACATCCAATACAAGTCAATTAGTGACTCATTGGAGAAAGGGCTGAATCTCGTCACGCAAGAGCTAATAGGACGTCTTTGCTTACAATATCAAGAAGAGTTAAAAGACCACTACTTTGCTCACCTTGGCCAACGTGACGAACATGGGATTCCTTACCGTATTAGCGAAGAAGACAAAAACAAACCAGAACCCTTGTACCCATATCTCCAAGACTTAGAACTTCACCTCTGGCAACTAGAAGAAGATAGACGCAATGAGCTGTTGAAGAATGATGAAATAATGGCACAAGTCAAGGAGACTCAAAAGAAGATTGAAGCCCAAGAAGAGGTGGCCAACGCTCAAGAGGAGAAGTTCCGAGCTCAAGAGAAGAAGTTTCAAAGCCAAGAAAAGAGAATTAGAGACAAGAACAAGGAGATCAGGACCTTGAAGGATGAAATTCAGAGCAACGACGTCGAGTTCGAAGCTGATCGAGATTTGATCGAGACTCTACGCCGTGAGAAGAGAATGCTACAAGAGAAGATTGAAGCCCTAGAGAAGGAAGCAATCGAGACTCTGCACCGTGAGACGACAAAGTTACAAGGGAAGAACGAGGCCTTGGAGAAGGAGGTGAATGACTACAAGGAGATCCTTACGAAGGAAGGCATCGTCATCGAGGAAGTCGAAGAAGATGAAGGAGACGTCATGGACGAAGTTTAGACGTAGTAGTTGGACCACCATATTCTCCCTCGTTTAGTTTGTCGTTCTTAAAAAAAAAAAAAAAAAACATTGATCTCCAACTTGTGGTGTGACAATGTTAGAATGTTGGTTTGCAGACTTTGTGTTTTATTAGATCAACTTAGAATACTTGTTTGGTTTTGCTTAGTAGACTTTTTTCTTTTAAGTTGTCTTATGAGTGTTGTTTGTGTTGACTTGATTGCTTTGTGCATGGGTAGGATTTTTCTTCTCTTAGTTCTGTCTATCTTACACTCATCTATGCTGAAAAACCCCTACAGATGCCTCCTCGTCGTGATACCAACAACGACGACGCCATGCAACAACTGATGGCCGCTCAAGCTCAGTTGATGAATATGATGACTCAGTTCATTGCAGCAACCAACAACAACAACAACAACAACAACAACAACAACAACAACAACAACAACAACCCGCCACCTCCACCACCACCCCCAGTGGACAGACTTGCCAGATTCCTAAGGCTTAGGCCTAATAAGTTCTCCTATGCTTCTGAACCAATAGTGGCGGATGATTGGCTCCGCTCAGTCAACAAGGACTTAGTAACTTGTGAATGTTCTGAGGCAGAAAAAGTGAGGTTCACTGCACACTTGTTGGAAGGACCCGCAGCATTGTGGTGGGAGAATTATCAAGTGACTCATCCTTTGGATGGCATGACTTGGGATGCGTTCAAGGAAGGCTTCCGGAATGCTCACATCTCCTCAGGTATAATGAATCTGAAGAAAGATGAATTTCGCAGTTTGAGGCAAGGTGGTAGAACTCTGAAGGAGTATATGGATGACTTCTGTACGCTATCAAGGTACGCTCCAGAGGACATTGATACTGATGCAAAAAGGAAGGAAAAATTCCTCAATGGACTTAAGGGAGAATTGAAGATACCTTTGTCTGTGGCATATACTCCAAAGTATCAAGCTCTGCTGGATCAAGCTATCACCCTGGACAACAACATAAGAAAGGAAGAGAACAGGAAGAGGAAGTTCAGTGCAAGTAAGGTTCATTCTGAAGGGACATATAAGAAACACACCTCTGAAGTCAGTAGCCATAAACCCTGGAATCACTCCAACACTGGTAGTGGCCAAAAACATCATGGCCATAACCACAATGGAGGGAACAAAGGTAGCAATGGAGGATACAATGGAAATAATGGTGGATCCAGGGGAAACCATCATCATGGCCATAATCATGGAAATGGGAATCACCGTCCTAACTATGAAGGGAAGAAAGACTTGTCTAATGTGACCTGCTTCAAGTGCAAGAAGACAGGACATTATGCAACTGATTGCCCAGAGAAGAAAGCTGATGAAAATTCCAAGCCCAATCCTTTCCAGAAGGGACAAGTGAACCACATCAATGTGGAAGAAGTTCATGATGAACCTGATGCTGTGATTGGTACGTTCTTGCTCAACTCCTTTCCAGCATTAGTTTTATTTGATACTGGAGCATCTCATTCATTCATATCAAGAGCTTTTGTTAACAAACATGGGTTAGCTGAGGAAAGTCTAGGAAAACCTATTAGGGTAAGTTCACCGGCAGGAGAGATGCTAGTAAATTCCGGGTGTAGGCAGTTAGACTTGCATATTGGAAAACACACCTTCCCAACAGACTTAGTCATCCTAGAGACCCAAGGATTGGATGTTATCATCGGAATGGATTGGATGACTCGTTTTGAAGGAATCATTGATTGTGCAAATAGAGCAATCACCCTCACCACCCCAGAGAAAAGGAAGATTAAGTTCCGATCAACTTTCGAACTTAAGAAGGTTAGGCTAAATTCTCTTAAGGGGGTTAGCCTTGGCGATGTGCTTATTGTCAAGGAATACCCAGATGTTTTTCCGGAGGAACTACCGGGAATGCCACCCGATAGAGATGTAGAGTTTCTCATCGAATTGAAGTCGGGAACAGGGCCAATAGCTAAAAGACCTTATCCTATGGCGGTCGATGAATTGAAAGAACTCAAGAAGCAATTAGAAGAACATATTCAGAAAGGATTCATTCGTCCAAGTTCATCGCCATGGGGAGCACCAGTCTTATTTGTTAAGAAGAAGGACCAAACCCAGAGGCTAGTCACGGATTACAGAGATATAAATGAGCAAACTATCAAAAACAAGTACCCGTTACCTAAGATAAATGAACTATTTGATCAACTGGAAGGTGCTTGTGTTTTCTCAAAAATCGATCTTCGATCGGGGTACCTCCAAATGAAAGTTAGAGAAATGGACATACCCAAAACTGCATTTGTTACGAGATATGGCTCTTATGAGTACACAGTAATGCCCTTTGGATTAACCAATGCACCAGCCTATTTCATGAATATGATGAATAAAGTGTTCATGGATTTTCTGGATAAGTTTGTGGTAGTGTTCATAGATGATATTCTAATCTACTCTAAGAGTCACAAAGAACATGAAGAGCACTTGAGTCTGGTATTGCAGAGACTACGTGAACATAAGTTGTATGCCAAGTACAGCAAGTGTGAGTTTTGGTTAGAACAAGTCGGATTTTTAGGCCATGTGGTGTCCCAGGAAGGTATAGCAGTGGATCCTGAAAAGGTTTCAGCTGTAACAAATTGGGAACCGCCGAAGAATGTTGGTGAATTACGAAGTTTTCTGGGTCTAGCCGGATATTACCGACGATTCATTGAAAACTTCTCCAAGATTGCCAAGGCCTTGACGGAATTATTAAAGAAGGAGAAGAAATTTGAGTGGACAGAGGCATGCGAAGCCAGTTTTCAGGAGTTGAAGAAACGTCTGGTTTCAGCCCCAGTTCTATGCTTACCTGATTTGGAGAAGGAATTTCAAGTTTACTGTGATGCTTCACGCCAAGGTTTGGGAAGTGTGTTGATGCAGGAGGGCAGAGTGGCATCTTATGCCTCTAGACAACTCAAGAAACATGAAGAAAATTATCCAATTCATGATCTCGAGTTAGCATCAGTAGTGCATGCTCTGAAAACTTGGAGACCCTACCTGATGGGAAAAAGATGTGAGGTATTCACGGACCACAAAAGTTTGAAGTACATATTCACACAGAAGGAATTGAATATGAGACAAAGAAGATGGCTGGAACTTATTAAAGATTATGATCTAAGCCTTCAATACCATCCGGGAAAAGCTAATGTGGTAGCAGATGCTCTGAGTCGCAAGGTGTATGTGAATGGCCTTACAGCGGGAGAATTACCCGAGGATTTATGTAAGGCATTCAAAGACCTCAGATTGGAAGTAGTACCTGAAGGGTTTGTAACCTCATTAGTTGTACAACCCACTTTGATGGACAAGATACGTGAAGCTCAGAAAGGAGACAAGGAAATAGAAGAGATCAAAGTCAATTTAAGAGCTGGAAAAGCTAAAGGATTTCATGAGGATGAGAAGGGAATTTGGTGGTTTGAAAAACGTGTATGTGTGGCCAATGACCCTGATATTAGGAAGCTAATTCTGCAGGAAGCTCATGAAACACCTTACTCAATTCATCCGGGAAATACTAAGATGTATATGGATGTGAAAGAGAGATTTTGGTGGAATAACCTGAAGAAGGAGATAGCAGAATACATCGCTAAGTGTGATGTATGTAGTCGAGTAAAGGCAGAACATCAGAAACCAGCAGGACTCTTACAACCTTTGAAAGTACCGGATTGGAAGTGGGATTCCATTGGGATGGACTTCATCACTGGATTACCCAGGACCGGATCGGGTTATGATTCTATTTGGGTTATTGTTTGTCGCCTAACCAAAATAGCTCACTTTATACCCGTGAAGACCACTTATACTAGTGCTTAGCTAGCTGATATTTACATGAAGAGAATTGTGTGCCTTCACGGCGTTCCTAAGAGTATCGTGTCTGATAGAGGGACCCAGTTCACTTCTCATTTTTGGAAGCAGTTGCACGAATCCTTGGGAACCAGATTGGAATTCAGTACGGCTTTCCACCCGCAAACAGATGGACAGACTGAAAGAGTGAATCAGATTTTAGAAGATATGTTGAGAGCTTGTGCGCTCGATTATGGATCTAGTTGGGATGATAATTTGCCATACGCTGAGTTCTCCTACAACAATAGTTACCAAGCCAGTATTGAGATGGCACCGTTTGAAGCCTTATATGGAAAGAAATGCACAACCCCACTGTTGTGGAGTGGTGTGGGAGAACGGAGTTTCTTTGGGCCTGATATAATACAGGATGCTGAAGAGAAAGTCAGGCTGATTAAGGACAGATTGAAAATAGCACAATCACGTCAGAAAAGCTACGCAGATTCCAAGCGTAGAGAAGTCACTTATGAAGTGGGAGATAGAACCTATCTAAGGGTGTCACCACTTCGGGGTGTGAAAAGATTTGGAATCAAAGGAAAGTTAGCACCTCGATTCATTGGACCATTCAAAATTCTTTCTCGTAAAGGTGAAGTGGCCTATGAATTAGAACTACCTGAAGTACTGTCTGCTGTTCATAATGTGTTCCATGTCAGTCAGTTAAAGAAATGTCATCCCGAGATGATGGGAGTTCCCTTAAAGGATACAGTACCCCTTGAGGAGGTACAATTAGAGAGTGATCTGACATACGAAGAAAAGCCCATCAAGATATTACAGACAGCAGAAAGAGTCACCCGTACCCAAACCATCAAGTTTTGCAAGGTCCAGTGGAATCATCACACCGAAGACGAAGCCACTTGGGAAAGAGAGGATGACCTCCGAGAAGACCACCCACACCTATTTGCTGACCTTTCCGAAGCTCGAGGGCGAGCTTCTTCTTAAGGGGGTTAGTCTGTAACATCCCAAATTTCTCAAAAATTTAAAACTTTGCATTCATGTATCATGCATCATAAAAGTATGACATTGAAATCACTTAAGGAGTAAATTAAATAGTATTTATAATAGTAAATAGAATTGTTTTCATTAAAGAGGTTTATTTGAGCTCTTTACAAATCAGTATATTATTATTTTATTTATTCAGAAAAATGATATCAAAAAGTTACAAATTTAATTAGCTTTACAAAACATATTTTTATAAATTTTTCTGAAATGTTTTGATAAGTTTTAAAAATCAAATTTGAATTAAACACTGAAATCAGAAAATGTTTTGTTTTAAAAAAAAAGGGGAGAGAGGCCAACTGGGCCGAAGCCCACCGCGGGAAATTTTTCGCTACCGCGCGCGCGTACTGCCTCGGCCCAGCAAGCGGCCCATCTTCTCTCCTCTCTCGCTGACGGCCTGGCCCCACCTGTCATCATCCTCTCCATCGTGTAGAACACGAACACGAACACGAACACTACCGAACCCTAGCGATTTTCGGATCAAAATCGGTTGAGATATTCGCGAGGAATCGATCCCTACGCCCCCATATAAACCCCCCCTTCTACCGCCTCCCCGAGCACCAAAACCCTAGGGAATAGCCCCAAGGCCGCTCGGAAGAAGCTCGCCGCCGTCCGCCATTGCCGCCGCCAGTTTTCTCGTCCTCTGGTGAGCACCGACCCCCTCAAACCCTCCCGCGAATTCCTTTCGATTCACAGTGATCACGCGCACGTCCCTGACACTTCCCTTGCCATCCTAATGCACCAGATCATCGAGAACGTGCGCAACCGAAGCAAGCCGCCGCCGATTCCATCTCCGGCGAGCTCTAGGAGGAGGAGGGAGGCACGTCGAGGACCCCAGCCGCGCCAACAGCTCCGCCGCGACCTCCCCTTTGCTGCGGTATGTCTCGTTCGTGCTCGCACCCCGTAGATAGCCGGAATCGTGTTTGCCGACGAGGGCGCCGCCGCGGGCACGAGAACTCCGGCGTGCTCCGGCCGGCCGCGCTGCGCCCTTTTGATCTGGGCGGTTAGATTAGATCGGACGGGCGAGAACAAATCACTTATACCGTTTCGTCGGCAGATCTGGTGCGTTAGATCTAAGTTAGATCGTACGGTCCAGCGAGCGCGATCCGCGCGAATCGGTATCGCCCAATCACAGCACGACGCGTGGCGATTTTTTTTTCTATTTTCGGCAGAGAATTGTTTTAAAAACAGAAAATAGCACAAACTTGTAAAAATCATATCTTTTGATCTGTTCAGCCAAATTTGATGAATTTTATATCCACTTGTAGCTCTGCTCGTGTAGTTTAATATGGCTTCATTAGTTTATCCTGTTCGTGCATATTAAATTGTGAAATTAAATTGTTTAACTTTCGGATATTAAATCAATAACTTAATTAATAATTTTTCTATCAAAATAAATCCAATTGTTTCAGAGAGATATTAATGCCCCCTGTCCAGAGAGTGCAACATGAGTTTTATTTGAAACTTTTTCTAATAGACTTAAAGAAATTGGTTTTATAATTTAAAACTACTAATATGTTCATTAATTAAATGATTAATTAAAATATTTAAAACATTGATCATTTCATTTTTATGCATGAATAACAGAGAACTTAATATAGTAATTAATTGGTCTTGTGAAATTCATTGCATATTAAGCATGCATACATATTTTTGTATTGATATTCTAAGGGTTATGCTTGTGTGCTTATTGAGTGTTATTATTTTGTCTCTAGATTGTGAAGAGGAGGAAGGTCCTTGTGATTGTTATTCCTGTTGTGCTTGTTCCCTTTGTTACCAAGGCAAGTGACATTCATCATCTATCCTATGTTTTCTATATGCATTATTAGTAGATTTTGAGTAGTATGCATGAGAGGGAAAATTTGATACTATCTTAGAATGCTAAGTTAGTCTACACTTTGAAAATATCCTAGTAGTGTGTAGCCATCCCTTTCCTTGCAGCCACCAAAAGTTTTATTAGATGCTTAGCTATGCTATAAAGAAGTTATTATCTTGTTATGGAATTATTGCTAAGTGTTAAAACATTGAATACACTTCTGGGTGGAATTGGTTGTTTGGTTTATGTTGAGTGGCTTTTGGGACTATGCTTGTGGTTGTCTTCGCCTAGGATGAATTTCTATTCTATTTAGGGCCATGAGTATGGTGGTTTTCACCCAGAAGTACACTTGTGGACGGCCACCCAGGAACAAAGAGATTACTAAGTCCCTCCAAGTTTAGAAGCTTCCCGTGCAGCCTTTTGACAATGGGCTCTGTCTAGAACGACTAAGTTGTGAGAGTGCAACCTGTCAGCTTGACAAGCAGATGTAGAATTGATAGGTGGAACGGGTCTTGCTAGTATGGTTGCATTCTTCTTCTGAAAGTTCTTGTCTCAATTCTCTCCTTTCCATAATACACTCCGCGTGTATAGGATATCTCGGACGAATTGAGTCTTAAGGTGAAAGTGCACAACCTCTGCAGAGTCGACAAACTGAGTACTCAGCCGTGTCCCCGGTGATGGACAACTTCGAGCAACTGGACAAGGATGGACAGAAGAATCTCAACAAGGTTTTCGTAAAGTAAAATTTGACTAAGGAAAGAATTATTGGTGCACTTGGGCTTCATCCCTTGGTGCCAAGTGTATGAGATACAAAAGTGTTTTACAAAAGATAGGAGAAAACTGGCTTTCTGCAAAATAGCCTACAAACTCCACTAAGCCAAATTTGCATATAGAATTAGACTTGCCATAATTTTATCCACCATAGTCACTTGCCAATACTTCATTGTATTGACCTCCTTCGGGGGCTGCATATTCAAATGTGCAGGTAATTCTGATGAGGAGTAAGTTTGGACTCGATTCTACACCCAACATGTCTGCTCGTGGCGTATGCTAGAAGAGAAGGCCCATTGTTTTTATTTTCGTTGTGAACTCTGAATATTTTAGCTAGTCTTCATGACTATGCACTTTGTAATAAAGCCATACTTGGCTATTTTTGGATCTCGATGTAGTATTTTGATACTTATGCAATGATACTATATATTTTGTACTGTGGTGCTAGCAGTGATCCAGGGACTAGCACATAACACAGGTGTTCCATCTTTATTTAAAGATGGGGCGCTACATGTATACACATATTATTATCCGGAACCGATGGCCCCAAAGTGACAGCAATTGGGATAACCGGAGGAAATGGCTCTGATGTGAGGATCACATGTGTTCATGGAGTGTTAATGCTTTGCTCAGGTCCATTATTAAAAGAAGTATCTTAATTGCCAGTAGTTTCTCATTGCGAGCACGCAAAACTAAATTGGAATACATGCTTATGATTAGTTAATACTTGGATGCTTTATATTATTTATCTACAAATGCTTATGCTATGTTATTACATGAATTATCTTATCCATGCAACACCCGTACATCCGTCCCTATGCCTACCGTTTTTTATTCTGTTGTCTACATCAATCACAATCGCTGTCTCAATTCTCCTGCTACTGTTATTTCACTACTATCTCTGCTATAAAACTGTTGCTACTGATAATCTGTCTCGAGCAAGCCTATTCACAGGTGCAGCTGATCTGACAAATCATCGGTTAAAGCTTATAAATATTCTTTGGCTCCCCTTGTGTCGAATCAAATTTGGGTTTTACTTCCCTCGAAGACTTTTGCGATCCGCTATACTTGTGGGTCATCAAACTGCTTCGAAGACAATGAAACCAATATCTTCACCAATTAATCTTGGACAAGCCACCACAATTACCACCACTTTTCCACACTCATGGTACTGTTAATTTATGGTTACTTAGTATATCTTATTACTGCAACACTAACATTTACTTTCTTGTATTTATTATCTTGCAAAACAATCTCTCATACCCGTATTATTGCTTCAGTTTTATTTTCTAGATAATGCAAATGTTTGGTGTGCGTAGAGTTGTATCAGTGGTTGATAGAACTTGAAAGAACATTCATCCTACCTTTAGCTCCTCGTTGGGGTCGAAAAGGCTACGCACGATCCTCTCTACTTGAGGGATATCAGTAGCACATGAAGTATTTTCTTGGAATGACAGGAAATACCATGTAGTAGGTAGGTATGGTGGACACAAATGGCATGTGTTTTGGCTCAAGGATTTTGGATGCACGGGAAGCATTCCCTCTCAGTACAAGGCCTTGGCTAGCAAGGTTGTTTGAAGCAAACACAAGTACAAACTATGACAACAAGACGTATATAAAAACATATTGCAAGCATTATAAAACTCTACATTGTCTTCCTTGTTGCTCAAACACTTTAACTAGAAAATATCTAGACCTCAGAAATACCAAACATGCAAACCAAATTTCAACAAGCTTTACGGTAGTTCTTCACTAATAGGTTTTAACTACATGATGTAAATACTTAAACATGATCTACTTGGGAGCTCAAAACAATTGTCAAGCACCACAACATGCCAGATAACAATCCATAAAGCATGTAAATCTTTCATTATACCATCTACCTGATTCTCACAGAGGTGTGTGGTTGGGAAACCCCAAGAGGAAGGTGTGAAGTAGTGTAGCAGCAAGATTTCCCTCAGTTATGACACCAAGGTTATCGAACCAGTAGAAAATTAGAATTCCCTCGAGGTGTCAATGGCGACAGAAATTCTTGGTGGCGTGTAGTTGACGTGGGGCCTGCACACAACACAATCAAAGTATTTTGTCCCAACTCAACGGTGAGGGTGTCAATCCCACCCGCTGGCTGTAACAAAGTATTATATGTATGAGTGGAAGAAAGATGTTTGTTTGCAGAAAGTAACAAGTTTGCAGTTGTGGTTTTATCTGATTAAAGAGATAGACCGGGGTCCACAGTTCACTAGTGGTGTCTCTCCGTAAATAGTAATAACCTTCATGCGGGTAAACAAATTACAGCTGGGCAATTGCTAGAATAATGATAAGAAAACCAATGCATATACTAACGTTATGATGTCTAGTGTGAGATTCATTCGGGCATTACAACAATATACATAGACCGTTCCAACCGCATCTATAACTAATAATCCACCTTCCGGTTAGCGTCTGCACCCCTTTCAATATTAAGTTGCATGCAACCGATTATCGCCATAAGCACTGTGTGTAAAGTAAGTAAGTAACATCATCCTTAGATAAATTACTACTGTTTTATCCCTAGTAGCAATAGTACATCTACAACCTTAGAGCTAGCTGTCACCACCCCAGATTAAATACAGACATGAACCTACTATCGAGCATAAATACCACCTCTTGGAGTTACAAGCATCTACTTGGCCAGAGCATACACAAGTAACAGAGAGCATGCAAGTTTATTAAATAGCACACACATGATATGTTATGAAGCAATAACTTTAGTAATCAATATTCATCGGATCCCAGCAAATACAAAATGAAGAATTACACAACGGTGATCTTGATCATGATAGGCAGCTCACAAGATCTAAATATGATAGCACAAGAGGAGTAGACAACCATCTAGCTACTGCTATGGACCCGTAGTATAAGGGTAGACTACTCACGCATCAGTTCGGAGGCGGTCATGGCGACGTAGAGGCCTACGGGGACGATTCCCCCTTCCGACAGGGTGCCGGGGAGAAGTTCTGATCTCTCCCGAATTGGTGTTGACGACGGCGGCGGCTCGGGACCCGTGGAGAAAATAAGAACACCGTGCTAGGGTTTTTGGCCGAAGGGGTATATGTAGGCGAAAGAGCGAAGGCGGTGGCGCCCTGAGGGGCTCACACCTTGTCCTCGCGCGGCTCAGGCTCCTGCAGCGCAAGCACGGGGTGGCGCCGCCTCGGTGGCCCACTTCGTCTCTTTCTCGACTTTCTGGAACTTTCCTGATGAAAAACTGACTTTAGAAAAGAAACCGTTCAATTCCGAGAATGTTTCCTTAAGTAGTTTTCTGAAACAAAAACAACAGAAAATAGGGAACTAGCACTGTGGCATCTTGTTAATAGGTTAGTCACATAAGGAAAATCGGAGCGTGTCTCTCTCCCATAAAGGAATGCTAGGATCCATTTTATTCAGAGAATGAAGATAACAAAAGAAAAAACAAACAAACGCTTCAAGCAAAGCACATAAGATGTGTCAGAATTAAAATATAGTTTCACTAGAGAGGACCTGATAGATTGTTGATGAAGAAAGGGATGTCTTGGGCATCCGCAAGATTTGACGTTTGAGTCCTCTTGAAATATGCTGGGGTGACCCACGGGGGCATCCCCAAGCTTTGGCTCTTCCATCTTCTTGATCACATCACATCATCCTTCTCTCTTGGTCCTTGAAAACCTCCTCCACACCAAACTCAAAGTAAACTTCATTAGAGGGTTAGTGCAATAAAAAAATTCTTATATTCTGCATGTACACTATCATAATAATGGTACTAGACATTAGCTACAGCCACTGGTATTTTGTGGAACAAAAAGATCCAGTCAAAAACAGCAAAAGAAGCAATGCAAAATAAATGGCAGAATCTGTCAAAAATAGAACAGTCCGTAAAGACAAATTTGTTCGAGGCACTTAACTTGCTCAGATCAGAAAACTCAAAACTAATGAAAGTTGCATACATATCTGAGGATCACACACACAATATCCCAGGGTATTTAAATTTTTCTATAAAGAGGTATGAATTAAATAGTGATCAATAGATAAATTGTTCTAACGCCGGAATCCAAATCTAGCATCAAAAATGTTCTACTACAGGCTTAACTTGATACAAAAATGTGATAAAATAAAGATACAGAAATTTCTACAGAGTTAGGCATGTTCCTTGACTCAATATTAAAGAAAATAACAGAAAAAAATATTGGGTTGTCTCCAAAAGCTCTTTCTTTATAGCCATTAAGATAGGCATAGTGATTTTTATGATGCTCTCATAAAAATGAGAGTTGAAAACTAAAGAGAGCATCAAGAGGAAAATATCAAAACACTTTTACATCTAACCCTCTTCCTACGCAAAGGAATCTTGTAATAGGATAAATTATTGAAACATAATGTAACTATCACAAAAAGATGAAACAAATGAAACTTCAAAACTTCCAACATAAAGAGAGGTGTTTTAGTAATTTGAGAACTTTTACAACCGTGTTTTCTTCTCTCATAATAAGTTTCAGTAGCATCACCGATAAAATCCACAATATAACCATCACATGAAACATTATTATCATTATCCATATGCATAAAAGTATCATTATCTCCCTCATAAGAAAAGTTCTTCTCATTCATTACAAGGGGAGTAGGATCATCATAAAGAACTTGAACATGATAGACAAGTTGTATATTAAAAGGATTGGTTTGAGTAATTCCTCTATAATTATGACAAGTTTCAAAAGGATAATTGTAACCCATGTCATATTATTCTTTATAATTATCAAAGACCGGAGACATAGAATCATCATAAGCAATAGAATAGTTATCCTCTAAAGTGTGTTAGTTTGCAAACATGTCATCATTTTTACTAGAAGGAGATGTATCAAATATATAATCATTAGTAGCAAAAGGGTTTGCAAACACCTCATCCCCAGGCTCAGAGCTTTCTATATCATCATGGGAAGGAACATGGATAGTACTAATAGTGTAGCAATTATTAACATCATCATTTTCAGAATTAGTGTCCCAGAGATCTTCAATATCAAAAGAGGTGTGCTTTTCCCAATCATGATCACTAATATAAATAACATGCATAGGTTCATCATCAAGTTCAGAATCTTCGAATTCAGAATTATAAGTATTAATTATAATAGGAGAAACAAGTTTGGGAGAAGATACCGTTTCTCTCTCTTTTTACTCCTCTTCTTGTTCTTCTTCCTCTTTCCCCTTTTCTTCTTATTTTCCTCCTTAGGAGAGAGAGTCTTGAAAGGAAGCTTCTCCACAAAACCTGGTTTAGTATTAGAGACAATGGAAGAAACTTAGGGCAATTCCACTCTTTCATTAATAAGATGATAACACATACTAGTCCTGTCATACTTTGGTAAAGTCACATCGTTTATAATATTTTGTATGTAGGTGTTAGCATGGCAATTATTAACACAATAGAGATAACATCCATGCAACAAATCATTCATATGAATATCACTCATATTTAACAAAGAAGTTTTTCTTGACAGCTCTTCACACCCCAAAAATAATGTAAGTTCATCATCTTGATTAGGAGTGATCATGTTATCACAAAATTCTCCTATAATATCCTTATTAGAACCTGAGCATTGAAATTCGAAATGACCCTCTTCATAGCAAAGTTCGCAAATAAAAGGATAAAAGTGGCACAAACTTTTTCACCAAGTTCAGTTAGAACCTTATACGAAGCTCTAGTATTTTTATTCCTATGATGGATACAATATTCATATTCGATTTGATTAATTCCCCAAGGTCTATGTATTCCACAAAAAATAATATGCTTATAATAAATAGTATTTTCAGAAATTTGAGCATGTTTATTGCAGTCATTAACAACAATTTCATTTTCCATGCAAGTGTCTTTGAAAGGTTCATGATACATGTCCCAATTTTATTTAGGAACATTGATGTGAGAAGCTAAGGTTGTGAACAATCAACAATAATATGAGAATCAAGACCATATTTAGCACTAAGCTCTTGAAAACCAGCAGTTTAGCGAAAGACTTAATGCAATCATATTCATAGTTTATACCTGATTCTTTACCTTTGTCATTCTCCCAGTCTTCAGCATTGTCTCGAATTGTTTCAAGGAGATCCCATTTAGCTTCAACCTTCTTACTTTTGAAAGAGCACTCTGAACAGGCATCTAGATAATCCTTGCAATGTTCTGAAGGCCTTAAATAAAAGTTATTAACAATTATTTTATCAGGAAGCTCGTGGTTAGGACATTTGAGTATCAATGTTTTCAGCCTTCCCCGGGTTTGAGGAATGCTTTCTCCTTCATGAGGCCAGAAATTATATATAGAATTACGATCTTGGTGAATCTCACTTGGAGGATAAAATTTATAATAAAACAGAGATACAACTTCCTCCCATCCAAGAGAGTGCCTATTCTTCAACAATTTATACCAATGCGCAGCTCTTCCACCAAGTGACATAGAAAATAATTTATTCTTAACTTTGTCCATTGAAATACCTGCACACTTGAACAACTCGCATAATTCATGTAAATATAGCAAATGATCACCAGGATGGACAATTCCATCCCCTACATAACTGTCGGGGGGCTACCACCGGGTAGGGTAAAGATCCGGGTAGGATGGCCCCAGTTACTGACAGAGCGACCTTTGGCCAATTCCAACAGTCACTTGACCCTTCTTGCAGCGATAAGTTGGCCTTTGAGGCAGAGCAGGAGGTGACCTTTGAGGTAATGCTGGAGCTGTCCTTTGGGGCAGGCAAGGGGCTGGTGGAACCACTATAAATGGACCCCCAGTCCCTCATCCCCACCCAAGCAACAGCAGTGGGTTTTCCTTAGCACAAGCTTCTCGAAGATGTCTTCGGTAGAAAAACTAAGACATCTTCGAGTAGCTGGGCCTAGGGCTATTCTCTTGGGACACACTGGAACTACAAGAGGAGTAAAGGCTGGTCCGACTTACCCATGTGTCGGAAATAACCGATACTCGTGTGCCGAGTTACTCTTAAGCCGGCTTAACTAGACCGGCATTATCATGTCGGCAACCTTCCTTTATTTCTTATGCGCAGGGCGGAAGAATCGGCTTACTCTTTGTTGATCTCGGAGGAGTTCCCCGACAGTGTGAGCTTGGCACAGGGGTGTAGAGATATGGATGATGACTCGACATATTTATACCGGGTTAGCAAGTATACTCCGGCATGCTTTGTGTGGGAAAGAAGTCAACGGAAAGGACAATCATATCTTTGACATAGAAGCTAAGTCACATCCCGGCTGACACGAAAGCGGAATAGAAGGCAAAGTACCACACGGACGTGACTATTCCACTGTTGCACTGACATGCTTAAGGAAGCCAACACTATGGCCGAGTTGAAGGCTCAGCTAGATAGAACTCTCCGAGAGTACAACACAACCCTTGGATTTACACCACTTGTAGATCATAGAGCTCAGATGAGTAACTTGCGCATAAGAGGTAGAGCCCTCAATGTTGAGTTAGGAGGGGAAGAAAGGGATGGTGTTACGAGATCCACCACGACACCCATGGAAGTGTCGGCTGGCAAGCCGATATATAGCTCGCCTGCCAAAACCCTTAGGGCGGCTGAGGCTGCGAGGGCGGAGTTGTCCGGGTTAACAGGGGATGTCTGGAAGAAACAATAGGACCGAGTTAACGAGTTAGTCGATATGGCAACTCGGCAGAGTAAAGCTTTGCGCCGGGCAAATCCTAATGCCGGTGGCTCACAGGTGGTTCACTCACTCGGGGAGCATAGTGGCTCCAACCGACAGGCCTCTTCTCCGCATGTCGGAGGGGACCGTGCTCAGAGTGTGAATTCCGACAGAGACCAGCAGATATTGACTTATTATCCGGAGTATGCCCACCGACAGGTGGCGGGGCAAGCAGGGAGCTGGCAGAACAAGGAGCAACCCAATGTCGGGCAATCCTATACAGCGACAGGCAAATTCGGCGGGACCGGGTCAGCCCCCAAGATACTTAGTACAGAACCAGGCAGAGAGGCAACCAGATGTGGTGTATGTCGAACAGCCACCCATTGTGAACCCGGTGATGAACATGCATGAGGATGGTAACTCAGCAATGGCGCATGCGGGTTATCAGGCACATAACAACCCCTTGGGCAAGGCCCACCCGACCCCAAAAGTTTTGGGCCCCGGATCATGAACGAGCCACCTGTGCGACACTTCCAGCTGAGTAGAGGAACAAATACATATGATGGCAGCACCAAGCCGGAGACTGGCTAATAGACTATCTGTCAGCCGTGAACATTGCCGGTGGAAACAAAAGATGGGCAATGAGATATATCCCGCAAATGTTGGAAGGGCCAGCTCGGATCTGGCTCAACAACTTGAGAGAAGACTGCTGGTTGGACTTTGAAGATGCTTTTGTGAGCATTTTTTCAAGCACATACAATAGACCGAATAGGCCTCAGTAGCTTGGAATGTGCAAGCAGAGAGACAATGAGACCGACCGAGATTACTTGGCTCGGTTGAGTACTATACGCAATTCCTGCGAAGGAGTTGTGGACTCACAGACAATTTCTTGGTTTGCGCAGGGTTGCCGACATGGCTCCATGTTGTGGCAGAAACTGCAGAGAGAAATGCTAGAAACTTTGGCCGAGACAATCCGCATTGCGGACAGTTACGCACTGGGAGACCCAATGCAACCCCTGCTTAACAGCGGGAGAGTCGAGTAGGAGGTACCAGGGCAACAACATGACAGGACCACCCCGGTGAGAGGAGAATTTTGGAGTCAAGAGTAGGGAACCAGAGTACAGATTTGAAGCGCAACATGTCGCCGCGGTGGTTCCGGCACACCCGGAGGCTGCTGCGCCACGACGCCCCAAGACAGATGGTCCGATATGGACACCGAATCAGGAGGGAAAGCATGCATGGGCAGGGCCGAATAAGCCAGCGACATATGAGGCAATGTTGGACGGGCCGTGCAGCTTCCACACCACAGACATTCGCAAGCCAGCGAATCACTCCACCCGGAACTGCAGCTGGTATCAGCGTGCACAGAGGGAAGGAGCCGGATCAGGAGGATACCAGCAAAGAGGGCCATAGAGACCACCAGCTCAGAGGCCACCGATACATCTTACCGGAGCAAATACAACTCAGATGCCACCACCAGCACCAAGGGCACCCCCGCCAAGGCCGGCAGATGTGGTGAATGTTAGAGCCAACTCTGCAGAAGCAAGGCAGCGTGAGAGGGAGCAGTATCCTCAAGGTGATTTCAAAGAGGCCCACCAATCCTACATGATATTTGTGTCAGAGCCGACGGACAAGAGAAGCATCCACAAGCACAACATGGAGGTGAATGCAGTAATGCCGGCAGTGCCAAAGTTCATGCATTGGTCCGAGCAAGAGATCACCTGGAGCAGAAAGGACACTCCCCGACTTATGCCTAACCCCGGAGGGTATGCTCTGGTGGTGGACCGGACATTTATTGGTCCGAGTTTGAATGTGAGGTTTAGCAAGGTGCTGATTTACAATGGTAGCACCGTTAATATTATGTATCAAGACACGATGGTAAAGTTGGGGATCAGTCTGAACATGCTCCAGCCAAGTAACACCACTTTTCACGGCATTGTGCCGGGAGTCTCTTGTGCTCCAATGGGGAAAGTCTGGGTATATGTGCTATTCGGTACAAAGAGTAACTGTGGGACTGAGAGCATACGGTTTGAAGTAGTGGACCTGGATAGCCCGTCTCA
Source organism: Poa annua (assembly GCA_026929855.1). Lineage (NCBI taxonomy): Eukaryota > Viridiplantae > Streptophyta > Magnoliopsida > Poales > Poaceae > Poa > Poa annua. Next base: position 45,625,510 of record CM049430.1, read on the forward strand.
TGCTCTGATCGGTCGGCCGGCACTGGCCAAGTTCATGGTGTCAACTCATATGGCTTACCTGAAGATGAAAATGCCGGGACCCAATGGAATTATTACCATCTCGAGAGATCACAAGCGTTCCATAGATTGTGCATCAGTTGGCTCTTGCTTGGCAGAATCCCTGATCATTGCTGCTGAGAAGACAAAGATGCACCAGGTGGTGGCTATGGCTCAAGCTGCGCAACTCGGCATGCCGGGTATGACAAACCCGGAGCAGAACACATCATTTCTGCCGCCAAAGGAGATAAAGAAGGTGAGCATTGACCTGGACTGCGAGGAGCACAAGGCCATTATCGGGCCGGACCTAACCGATAAATAGGAAGGCGAGCTCACTCAATTCCTCCTTGAGAATCGAGATGTCTTTGCATGGTCGAATCAGGACCTGCAAGGAGTCCCGAGGGAGTTGGCTGAGCACTCTTTGTTTGTCAGACCGGATGCTAAGCCGGTGAAGCAACCCACACGTCGACTGTCGGACGAAAGAAGAGCAGCGATACTGGATCATCTAGCCGTACTGCTATCAGCGGGATTCATCATGGAGGTACTGCACCCGGACTGGTTGTCTAACCCGGTTCTGGTAGAGAAGAAGAAGGACGAACTTGTGCTGGCCAAGGTGTGGCGGATGTGCATCGACTTCACCAACTTGAACAAGGCATGCCCGAAGTTCCCGTTCCCGCTTCCTAGGATAGATCAAGTGATCGATTCCACTGCTGGATGTGGACTGTTGTCTTTTGTAGATGCTTATTCTGGTTTTCACCAGATTCCTCTGAACCCTGCTGATCAATTAAATACTGCTTTTATTACCCCGTACGAGGCTTATTGCTATCGTGTTATGACCTATGGTTTGAGAAATGCCGGTGCAAGTTATCAAAGATGTATGCAAAAATGTTTGCACATCCAAATAGGCAAGAATGTTGAAGTATATGTCGACGACATTGTGGTAAAAACAAAACAAAAATCCACGCTCGTACAGAACTTGCGAGAGACGTTCACAAACTTGAGAAAATTCCTGATGAAACTTAACCCGGACAAGTGCACTTTCGGTGTGCCGGTAGGGAAGTTACTCGGTTTCCTTGTGTCAAGCCGAGGTATCGAGGTCAACCCCAGCATAATCTGAGCTATCGAAAATATGAAATTGCCAAAATCACTTAAAGATGTGCAAAAATTTACCGGGTGTCTAGCATCCCTAAGTCGGTTTGTAAGTCGGTTGGGAGAGAAGGCTTTACCTCTCTATCAACTCATGAAGAAAAGCAATAGATTCGTGTGGACTCCCCAAGCGGATGTGGCTTTTGAAGATTTGAAAAGAATGCTAGCAACTGCGCCAATATTAGCCTCACCCTTACCCAAGGAACCCATGTTGTTATATATCGTGGCAACTAACCGAGTTGTCAACGCGGTCATGGTGGTAGAAAGAGAAGAAGGAGGCAAGACCGTGCAAAGGCCAGTTTACTACTTGAGTGAAGTGATATCAACATCCAAGTAGAACTATCCTCATTATCAAAAGATGTCATATGGTGTATATCTGGCAGTCAAAAAACTGAACCATTACTTTCAAGAGCACCCAATCACGGTAGTGTGTGAAGCGCCATTGTCGGAAATTCAAGGTTGCAAGGATGCCAGCGGTAGAATAGAAAAATGGGCCATCGAGTTGTCACCTTATGCCCCGACTTACGAGAGGAGGGATGCCATCAATCACAAGTGTTGACGGATTTCCTTGTGGACTGGGCTGAAATGCAGTATGAACAACCTGTGCCGGATTCCAGTTACCGGAAGATGCATTTTGACGGGTCCAAGACAAAGATAGGACTGGGTGCCGGGATAGTACTAACATCTCCAAAACAAGACCAATTGAAATATGTGCTGCAGATACATTTCACTGCATCTAACAATGTGTCCGAGTATGAGGCATTGGTGCACGGAATCAAGGTGGCCAAGGAAATCGGCATTCGACGAATAGAATGTTTTGGTGACTCGGACTTGGTCATACAGCAAGTCTCGGGAAACTGGGATGCATTAGATGCAAACATGGCATCATATCGGTTCCATGTCCAAATGATCTCAGGATGTTTTGAGGGATGTGAGTTCAATCATATACCTCGGGTGGAAAATGAAGCGGCCGACATTCTATCCAAGCTTGGTTCATCAAGAGATGCAATCCCACCCGGCATAGCGTTGGAGCATTTGAGGAAGCCATCCATCAAACCCTCACCAGAATCCGAATCCATTTATGTACCCAAGGTGCCAGTGTCGGAAGCCACGCCAATGGAAGTAGATGTCAGGTGCATAGCAGAAAGCTTGGGAACGGCATCATGTTACCCGGGGACTGTCATTTCTCACCCGGGGACTACTTCATATGACCCGGGGACTGCATAGTGGATTTCCAACATTGTTATGTCGGTGCAACCTATGGAGATAGATGAACCAGTATTCCCAGAACGACCCGTACCGGAATGGGCCCAACCCATTATGACATATTTGTCGGGCGACACCCTTCCCGACAATGAAATTGAAGCTCGGCAAGTGCTGAGAAGAGCAAAGACGTACACAATCATCAACAAGGAGTTGTACAAGAGAAGTGTAACAGAAGTACGACAACGTTGTGTGGGACCTGAGGAAGGCGGTGAAATGCTACTAGAAATACATGACTTGGCCGTTTGCAGTATGGTGCCTAGATATGGTTGGACAATTTAAGCCGGCACGGGGAAACATGACACACATATTGGTGATGGTGGACAAGTTTACGAAGTGGATAGAGGTCAAGCCAATTCGGAAGTGTGATGGACATACATCTGTAGCTTTCTTGAAAGATATCATCTTGAGATACGACTACCCCCATAGCATCATCACCGACAATGGAACCAACTTTGCTGTCGGGGAATTTGCTAGGTTTTGTGCGGAAAAGAGAATTCGACTTGATGTGGCCTCAGTGGCACACCCGGAGGCAAACCGACAAGTAGAGAGAGCCAATGCATTAGTGTTGGCCGGCATCAAGGCCAGATTGATCGAAGCACTGATAAGAACTCTAGGGTGCTGGATAGAGGAACTACCGGTAGTACTTTGGGGATTGAGAACCACACCGAACATATACACTGGGTATACACTCTTCTTTCTTGTATATGGAGCTGAGGCAGTGCTCCCAACCGACATACAGTATGACTCGCCAAGGGTGGCTATGTATATTGAAACCGAGGCAAAAGAGGCAAGAGAAAATGATGTGGACTTACTTGAAGAGGCAAGAGAACTAGCACTGTCGAGGTCGGCAATTTATCAGCAGAATCTATGTCGGTACCATAGTCAGAAAATCCACCCGCGGGTGTTCAGAGAAGGAGACTTGGTTTTGAGGTTGATACAAAGGACTAGCGGAATGCACAAATTGTCACCTCCATGGGAGGAACCATTTATCATCAGCAGGGCCTTGCACAACGACTCATACTACCTTCTAGACGCACAGGAAGCCAAGAAAGGAGTGATGGACAGGTCGGGAGAAGAAACCAAGAGACCGTGGAATCTAGCTCTTCTTCGCCCCTTTTACTCATAAAAGGAGCAGTGTATGTATCCGAGTTTATAAATGAATTAAATGCCGGCACTTTGAGTTGAACTCGGGGACTGCCATGATTATCTATGTTTATGTTTTTTCTTATACTGTTATTTCTTTGTTACTTTTTGTATGTAGGCACCCCGACTTAAAACTCGGGGACTGCTGGGATTGTTTTATGCATGCTTTATTTATGCCATCCATATGCCGGGTAAAAATTTGACCTTGTTCAAAAGAACAAGTAATGTGTGTTGTATGAAAAGATCTCGTGACTCGACTGACGAACACCTAAAAGGTAGTCAAGATATGAGACTATGAAAATAGTGAACACGAAAACAAACTCGGGGACTCGGTCCAAGTTTTACTCGGCATATGTTATTTATTGTTATAAGTGTTGTTTGTTTGTTGTTCTGTATGTCGGATAACTTCTAGCCAACCTCAAAAATTTACAAGTACTGTATACTATAAACGGCGATTTTGTGACTCGACTGTCAGACACCGAAAAGGTAGACAAGAGCAGAAATGGTCAGATATAGTAAACATGAAGTAAATTCGAGACTTGGAGAAAAGAAATTCAACATCAGAAACTTGTTCGGCAACTTAGCAAAATAAGCATGATTTTTTTGGAGCATCTACTTAAAGAGTATATATTACATGTTGCACCCGGCATTCCGGGGATATGATGAGTTTAGTTTGAGATCTATGCAGATGGACCGGAGGCGTCAGTACCGGCAGTAGGTATCTCGGCAGCAGCCGGGGTCGACGCCGAGGCAGCAGCACCAGAGGTCGTCGGAGCGAGCGGAGTCTCAGAGGTTGCGGGCGAAGTTGGGCCACTAGCTTCCAGGGTAGCAGTGTCGGTAGCGGCCGACACTGGAGTGTTGGTCGTCACAGGCTCGGCGACAGCGGCGGTTGAAGAGGAAGGAGTCGTGGCAGGCTCGGCGACGGGCGTGTCGGGGGCATTCGACTTCGAAGGCTCGGTGACGGGTGCGGCGCGAGGAGTTGGAGTTGGGATCACCGGAGTCTCCTTGGGAACCTTGGGGACTACGGCGGCAACCTCGGGGATCGTGGCGTGAGTCTCGGGGACTTCTTTGTCGGCTGTTGGCTCGGCAACTTCTTCTTCATCGGACTCAATCTCCTCGCCAGCCTCATAGTCCTCATCATCAGTGTAGGTGTCACCCTCGACATACTGATGAGGCTGGGAGTAGCGCGCCATGTAGTCAGCAAGTTCTTGGCACTGAATCATCTTGGCGGGATCCATAATCCATGGTGACCCTTCACGTTGCGTCCGCACTTGCTCCAAATTGATGCCTTCGTACCAAGATAGCACGAAGGCCAAAGCTGATAAGCACCAGCGCGGGACGCAGAAGAGCACCACGCCCGGAGTCGGCTCTTGGCAATTCTCAGCCGGTCGGCCAGATCCGAGACATTGGTGGGAGGAACCATGCCGGGCCATAGCACCCGGTGCGCCTTAATGCCGGCATCTCAGCTCGGTGCCGATCAACTTGTGGGGGTAACTCGGGCGTTTAGGGCAACCAGATGATCATTGACCTCCCAGTCGGATGATATCGGGCCTGCCTCGGCTCGCTTGCCCCGGACCTTCTCCACGGCTTTAACGACAGCTGTCTGTGAATGCTCGAAATGTTCTGGACGAAGAGTTGTGACAAATTAGTTCGTATTTTGACATAAAATAAATATGTCGGGCAAGAAATTGAAGAATACAGAAAAGGACTATCTTCGAAAACTTACTGTCCATCTGTGCATTGAGATTTTTGAGCTCTGCCAGCCAAGAATTGCACCGAGTCTGCAAGGTGCTAAGGCGGAGCTCAGCAGTGTTGGCTCGCTCCTCAACAACCTCTATGAATTGGGTTTGAGTTTCTTCAGGGGCACTAAACTGAGACTCTAGTGTCGCCTTGGCAACTTGCGCAGCTCCGAGTTCCCGTTGCAGATAGATCACCTTGGCTACCTCAGAGTTATAATCAAGCTTTTCGGCAGCAAGCTCTTGCTCGAGTTGCTGGTGTTTTGCAATAAGCTCTCGGTGAGATTTCTTGAGATGCCCAAACTCATGTGTCGCGCGGCGAAAAACTCCGCTGCGCGCAAGGATGCAAGAAAGAAGGAAAATCGGCTAAGTCCAGGTCGGGAAAGGAGTTATGAAGAGACACGGAATTTCTTGAAGATTCATGTCGGGTAAACTTCACTCAAGAGAGTTCGGTTACTCGACATAAATCTCGGGGACTGGATATCGGAATTTTATTTGAAGATTGATGCCGAGTAGACTCCACTCAAGAGAGTTTGGTTACTCGACATAAATCTTGGGGACTAGTGGAGGGGAGAGTATTAAAATTACCTCAGTAGTCTGCGTGGCTTGGAGGACCGCGACATGGACCTGGTGCATAGCATGGGCAGTCTTGCCTGGTCCGGCGGGATGCAGGGAAGAGGAAAGCTCGGTCGAAGTAGATTCGACATCACCGCTGTTCTAGTCGACAATCAGTTGGTCGACTTGGCTGTAGGGGCGAGCGTCGTGAGTAACGGGCGCGCCCGATTGACTTCCCTCTGGAGCGGCAACCTCGGTGCCCACTGCGGCTCGTAGCATCTTGAGTGCGGCAGTTTCTGGAGTGGGTTGCAGAGAAGTGATGGGCTTGCGTTTCTTGATCAAAGTGGTTCCAGCAGCAGAAGAAGAGCTCTTGGACAAAGTGGTAATCGTTCCTTTGCTTGGAGGGGCTGGCGGTTTCTGGAGCACCAGCTTCTTGTTCGGTGGAGGAGCAGCCGAACTGGGCGGGACTGTCGGAGCCTTGGACGGTCAAAGTACCGGCGAAGGAACAGACTTCTCCGCTTGGGTCGGGGGAAATTTCTTGGGAGGCGCGATAGGCGAAGAGGTAGGGCCAGAGGTCGGTGCGGTCACCGGGCCCGACTTGGATAGTGTCGGGGGAGTAGGCGGCAGGTCGGTTGAAAGGGTGGAGCGCGGAGGCGAGTCGGCCACGAAAATGGTGTCCGAGCTCCCCGCGGTGCCCCGGGCAGCAGAGGTCGGTTAAGGTGCGCCCGAGTCAAGTTCGAGGGCGGCACTGCATAAATTTCAGTAAATAAAGGTTAAGTCCGGAATAAGATATGTCGGTCAGGTATGGAAAGAAATCAAGATAAGAATGGATCGAAGGAATAACCAGCGGAAGTCGGGGGTTTCTTCCTTGGAGGCTTCTTGCCCGCGGCTTTGGATCTCTAGGCCGCAGGCGTAGTACCTTCTGGGTCGGTGGAGCTGGAGGTATTTGCGGCGGCGCGCTTGCGCGTGGCTCTCGAGGTAGCTGGTGTCGAAGAAGTCGGGTAAGCAAAGGCCAGGGGAGTGGCGGCAATAATCTCTAACATCACGCAGTCGTCATCATCCGACCAATCTTGTAACACGGAGCGGGATGGAGGCTTACCCGAAGTGGCGGCGCGAGGTAGCGGGATGGGTATCTTATCTTCGTCATCCGGATCCTCCGCTAGAGGAGTTTCCGCAGCGGGGAAGTCGTCCTTCCAGTGACCCTCGTTGACATCGGCAGCCTCCTCCTTCTGACGCTCGAAGCGCTGAAGAAAAGTATAGAAATTAGCAAGGAAATATAAAAGGCAGGCAACCGACACAAAGCTAACCGAGATAAGCGGTATGTCGGAGTTGGTATAAAAGAACTTACTTGTGGCGGAGGATTGGCTCGGTCGTGGGGAACCATGCCCCACTCCCAGTCATCGCCCATCTCGGTCGTCGCGATAGCTCGGACACGGCCGTGGACGGAGGCTTTGGTCAGCTCGAGCGGGCTAACCCGGCTCGGGTCGTACGGGCCACTCATATGGCAGAGCTTGTGCACCCGAGCTTGGAGGGGGCAAACTCGGCGGACAATGAAGGTCCACAGGAGATCATCAGCAGTGAGCTTGTCCTTAATTGTGAGGAGATGCTTGTGAATCAAGTTGATCTTCACGACATTGTCCTTGGGATCCAGAGGCCAGTTGAGCGGGGCGGTTGGAGGATCAATCTTGAACTCGGGAAGGTTAATATAGTCCACTGGAGTGGACCCTTCCGCGGGTGCCGGGTTGCACACGTAGAAAAACTCTTCTGCCACTTTCGGCAGGACTCTAGCCCGAGGATCTTGGGGAAGGGGACGAGTTTCCTCACGGTCACCGTGGCGGCACCGCATGCGGTCATCTCCTTGTCCTTAACCCCCGGATTCGGGATACTCTGCTTACGGAGCTGGAAGTACTTGGCCCACAAGTTCACCATGGGCCAGATTCCGAGATAAGCCTCGCAAAAAGAGACGAAGGATGAAAGGGAGGTGATGGAATTGGCTGGGAGATGGTGGGGCTGGAGCCCAAAGGAATCTAAGAAATTACGAAAGAAACGGCTGGCCGGAAGACCAAAGCCGCGCTCGAAATGGGCCACGAATACGACCCGTTCCCCTTCTCGGGGCTCGGGTTCGATCTCCTCCTTGGCTTACCGACACTTTTCTTAATCCGGAATGCACCGGGACCGACGTAGCCAGGTAAGGTCATCCTTGTTAGTCTCGGAGCCTTCCCAGCCACCACGAATCCCTTCGACGGCCATGTCGGAGGGCTCGGCGTGTTGGGTTGAGGACATTCCGGGGAAAACCTGCAGAGATGAAACGACCGAGTTAACAATGTCGACATATCGAGTGTCGGACCGAGCCGATATACAAAATGGAAGGGGTAACTCGGGCTTAAACAGGGTGATGTCGGACGAAAATGAAACGAAAGATCTAGAGCCACCCTATAAATCAGTATAAAATAGATGGATAAAAAACTTTGTGGAAGTCGAACCGCAACCCTAGCGGAGCCAAACTACTCTAATGCTTAAGATCTGGACGGGAACTAAGAACAGTGCGGGCACAAACTAAGATAGCGTGAATCCCCTATCATTTCACGGGCGTAAGGTCCAAAACTACTCCTAGGCATGGGAGGACATTCCGGGGAAAACCTGCCGAGATGAAACGACCGAGTTAACAATGTCGACATATCGAGTGTCGGACCGAGCCGATATACAAAATGGAAGGGGTAACTCGGGCTTAAACAGGGTGATGTCGGACGAAAATGAAACGAAAGATCTAGAGCCACCCTATAAATCAGTATAAAATAGATGGATAAAAAACTTTGTGGAAGTCGAACCGCCACCCTAGCGGAGCCAAACTACTCTAATGCTTAAGATCTGGACGGGAACTAAGAATCAGTGCGGGCACAAACTAAGATAGCGTGAATCCCCTATCATTTCACGGGCGTAAGGTCCAAAACTACTCCTAGGCATGGGAGAAAATCAAAGAGCACCGGCGGAGGGGATGAACTCCCGTGTGTACAACCAAAAACCAAGGAACCGCAATAGAAATCTTACCGGAGAACTAGTGCATGCGAGGAAATCGCGCGGCTGAGAAAGCAAGGAAGACGCGCAGCCTCCAATCGGGAATGGCGAAGGTGTTCGTCAGAGGTCACAGTTGCGAGCGCGTACGGCAGCGTGGCACAGCGGGCGGAGAGAACGGAGAAGGAAAGGACGAAGGGGAGAAGTGAGGAAGGAAGAGGAAGTGGGGTACCCGTGGCCTATTTATGAAGGAAACGAAACGGCAGTTGCCGATTTTCCCGCCGTGGAACCGTTTCAATTGTGAGTGGGATCGTTTGGGGAGAGTGGGGCGGTTGAGATTCGTGCTTACGGTGTAATAGGCCACACCGCAGGCCACAGGAGCCCAACGGCTAGGCGGCGTGATCTGGTGTGCCGGCAAACCCGGAAACCAAGGCGGCGCACCAAAGTCAAGCGCTTTCGAGTACCTGGGAGATTTGACACCCGATGGGTCCCGCGAAGGCTTATGCAGGAACGTCTGTCAGTAGAATAAAATAATAACCCGGAAACAAGGCGAGCTCATGACGGCAAATGGAGCAAAAAGATCTTCGAAAAGGATTCGGATATATCGGAAATATATATCGGGCAAGGAAAGTCGGGACATGATACTAGTAACTCGGCAGGATGAAGTCGGGTAATCTTTGTCAGAGTGGCAGGGGTAACTCGGAGAACATTACTACCCGACATGACAGACTTTTGGGTTTTAATCTGGTACAGCCCACCATCCGAAGATGTCGGACTACACCAGCTTCGGGGACTAGTGTCGGGGGGCTACCCCCGGGTAGGGTAAAGATCCGGGTAAGATGGCCCCAGTTAATGAGAGAGTGACCTTTGGCCAATTCCAACAGTCACTTGACCCTTCGTGCAGCGATAAGTTGGCGTTTGAGTCAGAGCAGGAGGTGACCTTTGAGGTAACGCTGGAGCTGTCCTTTGGGGCAGGCAAGGTGCTGGTGGAAACACTATAAATAGACCCCCAGTCTCTCATGCTCACCCAAGCAACAACAGAGGGTTTTCCTTAGCACCATCTTCTCGAAGATGTCTTCGGTAGCAAAACTAAGACATCTTCGACTAGCTGGGCCTAGGGCTATTCTCTTGGGACACACTGGAACTACAAGAGGAGTAAAGGCAAAGTCAGGGAGTTCTCCTGAGAACTAGTATCTCGAAGATGTCTTTGGGAGCAGCCTAAGACATCTTCGAGGAACTAGGCTCAGGAATGCTCTCTCGGAAGGGGAGGCCAGGAGCGGGATAGGCTGGTACGACTTACCCGTGTGCCGGAAATAACCGATACTCATGTGCCGAGTTACTCTTAAGCCGTCTTAACTAGACCGACATTATTATGTCGGCACCCTTTCTTTAGTTCTTATGCGCAGGGCGGAAGAATCGGCTTACTCTTGGTTGAGCTCGGAGGAGGTCCCCGATAGTGTGAGCTTGGCACGGGGGTGTCGGGATACGGATGATGACCCGGCATATTTATGCCGGGTTAGCAAGTATACTCCGACATACTTTGTGTGGGAAAGAAGTCAAGGGAAAGGACAATCATATCTCTGACACAGAAGCTAAGTTACATCCCAGCTGACACGCAAGCGGAATATAAGGCGAAGTACCGCACGGACGTGACTATTCCACTGTAGCACTGACATGCTGACAGGGGGCACGACATGGAGAAGCCTAGTCCTGTCTCTGACACGAAGACCATCATCGACTAGCTCGGCGCGACCAGGACTAGGTCATGACGACCTGACAGAGGTTACTCGGGTAGCTCGGCGGCTAGGTCGGCTAGGCCAGGTCGGCACTGCCGTTAACTCGGGGTCACTGCCAAGTGGACCCAGGGAAGTTAGGGTTTCCGGTCAACCTGGCCAGAACTCTATAAATACTGCCATAACTCCTCCTGCGTGAGGGACTCCCACATTCTGTGGAGAGACTTATTGCTCTGAGTTCTACTCCCTCCCACCTTCTAGCATTTAGGGTTCTTGGAGGAAAACAGCCGAAGGAGCAACTTTGTAACCACTGATATACACTTATACGAGAAAGACAAGGGCAGGAGTAGGGGTGTTACCTCCCCACGAGGGCCCCGAACCTGGGTACATCGGTGTATTTGTGTGTTTTGGTTCGAGTTTCTTCGGTATTGATTGTCTCTTTTGTGTTCTCGTGAGTTCTTGAGCTTGCACTCGCATGTCTCGCGACATGCAAGCCCTCCCGGGATCCCCCAGCGCACTTCCGGCCCCCAACTTTAGCCACCTCGTGGCGTATGTCGTGACACCACCACGACAATAACGGTTATCCATAACACAATCAATAATTTTCATAGGCATTTTAAATGGCACTATTTCTTCAGGTGGCTTTAGAATATAACAAGGATCATTAGAATAATCAGTATTGGAGGTAAAGCATTATCAAGGTTAAGTAATTCCTCCAAAGCTGAGGAGAAAAAAAGATTATTTTTGTTCAAACTAGCTCCCCCAAGCTTAGCATTTTCCATAGCCTTAGCAATTATAGTGTCCACAAAATTTATAGTAATAACATTACTACCACTATTATGCAAACTAACTTCTATAGGTTTTTTAATTTTCTCTTCAAAAGTATCATGTCCTAATATAATATAAATGTGGTGACCCAGCTTACCACTGCATGTTGTAGTACACAAGTCGTTGATATAACACTCACAGAACACCGTTCCGCAAATATTACATCCCTCGGGGTGGTACATCAGAAACATTGCAGGGCCAAGTAACAAGCACTTTATTATTACAAACCAGAAAGTGCACGTGGAGATAGTCCTACAGTGAGGACACCTCATACTTAGTGTTCACGAAAAACACAAGACACAAATGTACATTCGGGAAATCAACATCCATATAACTATTGTCCGGGCTGCTCGATTCAACCCTACTAATATAAGACTTCTACTATAGACTATTATAATCTGACTCTTCGCCCTCATCCACTCCGTAGCGGATTATGTAGTCGACTCCTTCCACTCCACCGGGTAAGTCTGGTTCTTCATAGAAGATGTTGTCTTGACCGTCAATGGGGTTGTAGGCTGCTCCTTCCAAGTCTTCACAGTCTAAGCAGGGGATTCAAAGGAAGGAATGAGTAACGAGCGTTACTCAGCAAGTCAATAATATCTGGTGGTAGTGCGATGCACTATCTACAACTTGAGACTCTAAAGAATCACGAGCTAATGCAATGTTGTTTGTAAAACATTTCTTCAAAAGGTTCATTTATTATGAAAACTATGCCCACCAACCATTCACAGCGCTAGAACTTCATGGAGTCCCTTTTCTTCAGCGTTCACATCTCCTTCCCGGAACAGGGAGTAACATGTCACACTTTTTTACACTTTGTAGAGGTGCGTTGCTTTACCCATAAGAGATCAAGACCGTGTTGCACAACCGGGCGTACTTTCCCGCCCACACTCTCTTTTTTGTGGGGCCCGGCTGATGATCCAAGCCATTCACTACGTTTCTCCACCCTTTTGTAGGTATGTCCTCCCATATACCATATGATAGACCGATCCGGACCAAAGTCATCCCCTTTATCATAATGATAGGCCGTTCCAGACAGAAGTCCTCCCCTTTATCTCCTCGATAGACCGTTCCGGATGGCTCCTGCAATCCATCATATACCTAGTAGCCGTGGGAATTAAGGGATCCCACCCATGTGCATGTAGTCCCGCAAGATCTACAGCCTACGGTCGCCGGCAGTCCGTTGACATGCGACGGAAAAGGTTACATATGACTTCCCCGGCCCATTACATGCCTTATGGTTAACGCGTCATTTACGGCGCAAGAATTCTGGCGGCATTGGTTGTTTAGTCCTAGGTAATACTTTCCCGTGCAAATGGAACCTCCACCAACCACATCATACTGTGGTTCCATCTGCCAGCCATAATAGATCACCACCACTCGGGTCGATGACCAATAGTCATATTATTATAAACATAGATTTTCCGGCCTCCTTTTGAATATAGGTGATAGCATTATAGCACTTTAGCAAATAGTTTCATAGAAATATTGCAACGGACATGAGAAAGTGTGAACTTGCCTTGTGATGGACAAGTAGTGGAGTCTGATGGTGGATGAGACTCCCAATTTCCTTGTTCTGCAAATACCATCATTGTCTTGATAAGGACAATGTTTAAAGAACCAATTGATGCTTATAATGCATAGGTGTGAGATGCATTATTTTATTTTATCTTAAGTTTTTTAAGATTTTAAAATGCATGGAACTTTTATGTTATATCATTATTAGTGTATGTTTTATTTCCTCCTTTTAAAGAACTATTTGAATTTCTTTTTGAAATAGATAATTATTTAATAATTTGTGAAAAGAACATATTTTGAAAGCATACCTTTATTATTTATTAAAGAATATAGTTTCTTTTAAAATTAATGTAAGATGTTAAATCTTTCAAGAAATTATCATTTGAAATATTTAACACAATTTAATTTATTTTCAAAGAATATCCTAACAATAAGATAAAATAGGTTTTGGAAAGCTGTCGGGGATGTTCCCCGGTATCTCAAAGTTACGGGATTATGATGATGATGTTGGAGGTAAAAGAGAGTATAAGTGAATAAAAGATAAAGAGGAAGGCATACAAATACAACTTGGGCCGAGATCTCCTCAACTCGGTTCCACCGAGTTGGCTTTCTCTCGGTTGGGCCTTAGTTGGGTCAACTTCCCTCTCGCGGTGCGGACCGAGATGTACTCCAGCTGTGTTCGGACCACGAGGTATTTGTCACGGTCAACTCCTCCTTCGCCACGATCCCCTCGGACCCGACACTGCAGCACCGCCTGGCCCGAGTTCTCCTCCACCCGGCATCGCCCCAGCCTCCCCGCCTCGGCTGCCTCCGGTATCTCGAGCCCCCAACCCGGCCGCCCGGTGCACCCTCCGCTCAGCGTGTCTCCGCCCGGCACGGCCTCGCCATCAACCTCGGACGACCACGCCCGAGACTACTCCGACATCGCGTGTGCCCCCGAGGTCAAGGTAGCGACCCCGCGACTCCTCCGACCCCGGACGCCTCCTCCACCTCTCCCCGGATGCGGGTAAGTGCGGCGCCTCGTCCTCAACCCCAACATCATCCTCGACACGGCGTCACTCCCGGCTTCCCCGACATGACTCCCGGCTTCCCCGACTCGGCGTCACCCCCGACTCCCCCGACCGGCACGGATGATTCGGACGACAGGCGCAAGCAGACAAGAGCAGGAAGCAGGCATCACGGGTCAGACCTGACCGCGGCATGGGCAGCCACTTCTACAGTGGCATGGTGGGACAAGAGTACAATGCATGATGCAGTGAACAATGCGAATGTGACCCCAGTAGTCATGTCGTGAACAGTGTACCGTGCGCAGTGTTTCTTGTCTCCGGCTTGTCCCCTAAGCTCTCTCTATATAAAGAGCACGGGGGGGAGAGACGGCAACGGCACCCCACAGCCTCATTCCCCCCCCCGTTTTCCATTTGCTCACCAAGACCTCTTAGAGGCAAATGTTGCCCAGCTCATGGAGCGTCTCTTGTATCGTGCCGGTATCAGTGAAAAATATACCACAAATATGATAGATGTTGCAGTAAGGGTTTTATCTTCTCATGAGAGATCCGAAGCAGGGTAAATCCTCGCGTCCCCGTGTCGGTTATGTTTATTTGTGTGTGCTACTTAGCGCGCTATCCCTCCCCGAAATCCTCTAGCGTGCATCGACCCCACAAATTAGCCACCCTATGGCATCTGTCTGTTCGCCACCACGACAGTTGGCGCCCACCATGGGGCGTAATGGCGCTTGCGGGAATATTTTCAGACGGGACCTTCTTCGTTAACGCGGGGACTCGACATCGCCATTGTCTCCACGCATCCCAGAGGCTCGCCGATGTCTTCATAGTCTCGCCATCGGCAACCTCTGAAGAACGAGTTCACAGGCTCAGGTGTGGCCGAGGCGTGTGTGCACGCATCTGGGCGGCATCTCTGCCAGTCCGCACGCTCATCAGCACCGGCGCATGCATGCTTTCCCCACAACCGTCGGTAACTCCTCCGTCCCGCGCCCGGGTGCAGCCCGTCTGTGTGTCCGTGCGGCCACACCCCTGCACATCCAGAGGCGGCCGAACTGCTGTGCTTCACCGACATCCCGCGCCCGCGTTCGTCGTTCTGCTCCGCTCCAGCCTCTACGGCTAGTCGCCACGGCAATCGGGCGGCATCCTGCAACATCAACATACAGAAGCAAGCATCCAATCAGCTGGATCGGGAGAGCTAATGCATGCGGGCAGGCAGCTGGATCATTCGTGCTAACACACAGGGCCCACTGTTAGCTGCGGGCGTACGTGCCTGGCTGACAATCCCGGTCACATGCGTGTCCGCGGGGTTGCTCTGGCTGCGACCAAGACCAGTGGCTGGCCGGCGTCACTGCGGTGCTGTCCCATCCGGATGCTCGCGCAAGTTAATTCGACCGGCATTGGCGGCCGCCGACACAGCTGCATGGTGTCCAACTCAATGCACCCGAGTGGTATTTGTCGGCAGCCCAACATCTTGTGAGTCGGGATCTCCGACCGATGTTATGATATGCCGACTTCTCCGTGTCGACAATCCGACATCAGGATTGATGGTCGGATCCGTACCAACAGTGGAGCCAAGTTTCATGGGTCGTCTGCTACACCGACATCACGAATACTTCAACGACACATACGTCAGCATCAAAATTGCAATGTGAATACTTACTGATTATTTGGATTGCATGCTAGATGTTTAGCCTTAAGAACTGCCCCTTCGAATTTTGTTTAAATATTTACGTGGAAACGGATGTCGTAACCCGAGGACTGCCTGTTATGCCGTCTGTTTATTTTTCCCCGGGAGCAAGATGTCTTGACCCGGAGACTTACTTACCAGTCAGTTGTGCTTTGCATGCTAAGTTGGTAGAGTAACTCGGATTAAATTTATTTATATGCATGTCGTATCTCGGTTCCTGCCATGTCGTTTGTGTGTCGGCACCCCGAAACTGAACTCGGGGACTGCCGTATTTATATATCTGCTTGGTTATATGTGTAGTCGGTGTGCCGAATAAACTCCTTTTGAGGGGCGTGAACCTGGGTACGGGCTGGTATCCCTCTCTGTCGTGTGGTTCCTCTTCAGGCTCGACGAGCATCGTTACCGTGCCTCTCGAGTGTTGTTTGACCTCCATGTTCAGTCCCCTTTCGAACATTCTCTTCAGGGTGTGACTATCCCTGTTCCGTGGGAGCCACTCTCCGACATTTGGCGCGCCAGGTAGGGGATTGAGGCGCGTCTGCAACCTTCGAGCCACATCCGCGACATGACAGACACCCGCGCCACTCACGCTGCCCGCGCCAACAAGCGTGCACCTGGAGGAACTCACACCACGACTGGCGCCACCGCCACTCGTGGTCGTCGAAGTCGCCCCCGCGGAGAGGAGCGCGCCAACACCGCCCCCCACATGGAGGAGCCCGAGAGCGAGGCCGAGCGTGACGGGGAGGAGCACTCCGAGCACCCTGACGTCGCCGAGTCCTCGCACCCGTCGCGACGCCCGAGCGGCCCCTCCCAAGGACGCGTAGAGCTCGGTCCGCACACCGCTCTGCTCATGGTGCAAGAACTTCTCCGCTACCGGCCTACTCTGGAGGCCCACGACCAGTGGCTGGGCGCCTCAACCACCTCGTCGGCATCGCCACGACGCGCCCCACTCCGTCGCGGTCGATTTTGCACCACTCTCTTGCCGGAACAACTGCGCCTGACGCACCCCCGCCTCCTCCGGGACCCGCTCCGGCCGCGACGCAGAGAGCTATCTCCCACGCGTCCTTGCCGCGCGACTGCCAAATCGTGCAGCGCACCGCGCCGAACGCACACATAGGGATGGACAGCCAACGAGACCGCCAGAACCGCCTTGTGGAGGAGATTGGCCAGGCGGGCCAGCAGAACCGCGGGGCACTCCAGAACGGGATCGCCACGTACGCCACGGGATGCATGGCGTTCACCCGTGCTCTGCGCCGCGTGTTCTGGCCTCAGAAGTTAAGGCCAACTCTCCCCAAGGGCTACGACGGCTCCAGCAACCCCATCGAGTTCCTGTAGCTCTATACCACCTCCATCCAATCTGGAGGAGGGGACGACAAGGTCATGGCCACCTGGTTCTCCCACGCGCTTCGCGACTCCGCGCTGCCGTGGCTCCTGAACCTGCCAGAGGACTCTGTGAGCTCGTGGGAGGAGCTCTCCAAGCAGTTTGTCACCAACTTCAAGGGCACGTACGAGCACGCGCTCACCCACAACGACCTTCGCGCTGTGGTGGAGAAGAAGGACGAGACTCTCCGCAAGTACATCCAACGCTTCAGCCAAGTGCGCAACAAAATCCCAAACATCCCTGACACCCAGGTCATCGTAGCCTTCCGCGTGGGCGTCACAAACCGCAGGATGCTCGAGAAGCTGGGTATCCATGACAAGCTCACCTCCGTGGTGAAGCTGTTCGACCTAGCTGACAAGTGCGCCAAGGCTGAGGAGGGACTCCTCTTCTTGAAAATGAGTTCGCGAGGCAACGACCCTGCTGAGGGGTCCAAGAGCCACAACAAGAAGGAGGAGCCCAAGCGCAAGGCCACCGCGGTCCTCGCGGCAGAGCCAGACGCCAAGGGCTCTCGCTGGGACTCTCTAGAGCCTGGCGAGAAGAAGGAGGACAATCGTCCATTCTGCGTGTACCATAACAAGCGCGGCCACTCTACCGAGACCTGCTTCGACCTCAAGAGGCTGAGCAAGGAGTGCGAGCAGGCAGAGGGCAGCGGGAGCCACGACAGAGGCCGTGGCTACCGTGGAGGCGTACGCAAGGGCGGCTACCAGAAGCCACAAGGTACTCAAGCCAACGCCGCCGAGAAGAACAATAACCTCCCTGATGAGGAAGATGGAGGCTACCAAGCCCCGAGAGGGGCTATGGCTTGCATCAGCGGCGGGCTCAGGCGCCCAAGTCAAACAACCAGTTCAAGCAGTTCGCCCGCGAGCTCAACGCCGCACTCCCAAGCGTCGAGGTCTCTAGGCCCCTCAAGTGGTCGCAGTACACCATCGCCTTCGACGCCAAGGACCACCCCAAGTCCACCAAGACTGTTGGAACCCTCCTCCTGGTCTGCTCCCCCACCATCAACAACATCGCCGTCTCCAAGACGCTCATCTATGATGAGGCAGGCCTGAACGTCATCTCTATCGAGACCTTCGAGACGCTTCAAGTGCCCTACGAGTGGCTCATGCCCTCCAGGCCATTCACGGGGGTCACCAGTGGCTCAATCGAGACTCTACGGCAAGTCCGGCTCGCCGTCACCTTAGGTACGCAAGAAGAACTACCGCACCGAGCTCATTGACTTCGATGTCGCGCACATTGGCCTGCCGTACAACGCCATCCTCGGCTACCCCGCCCTCGTGAAGTTCATGGCCGTCACGCATCATGCTTACAACATGGTCAAGATTCCCGGCAGCGCATGCACCATCGCCATCCACGGTCACATCCTAGACGCCACACGCGCTGTCGAGACCGCCTACAAGGCGGCCGCCATGGCATTACCGGCTGAAGAGGACATGGAGCCTCTCCACAGGACCAAGAAGAAGAAGCAGTTGTTCTCTCAGGAGCCAGCTTCCACAAAGAAGGTCTCCCTGAGCTCGTGCGGCTCGGGGGCTGAGGGCTCGGGGGCTAGCGTCACCATTGGCGTAGCTCTGCCTCCCAAAAAGGAAAACACGCTCGTCTCCTTCCTCCGGGCAAACTCTGACATGTTCGCATGGACTCCGTCAGACATGTCCGGTGTACCGAGGGAGGTGATCGAGCACCACTTAGCCGTGTGTCCAAACGAACGCCCCTTCAAGCAAGAAGCAAGAAAGCAAGTCCCGAGAAGCAAACATTCATCGTCAAGGAAGTAGAGAAGCTCAAAGCGGCAAAAGTTGTCCGCGAAGTCGCGCACCCCCTTTGGCTCTCCAACGGCGTGGTCGTCCCAAAGCCCGCTGGAGGAGGCCGCCTCTACATCTATGATGCACACCGTGGGTGTGTTGTTGGGAGACCCGAAGAGGAAGGTGTGAAGTAGTGCAGTAGTGCAGTAGCATGTTTCCCTCGGTATGAAACCAAGGTTATCGAACCAGTAGGAGATGAAGAATTCCCCCGAGATATCAATGGCGCCAGAAGATTGCTGGTGCTAAGTTGACGTGGAGCCTGCACACAAACAATCAAGATACTTTGCCCCAACTTAACAGTGAGGTTGTAAATCTCACCGGCTTGCTGTAACAAAGGATTAAACATATATGTGAAAGAAAGATGTTTGTTCGCAGAAAGTAACAGGTTTGTAGTTGTGGTTTTATCAGATTAATGAGAAGGACCGGGGTCCACAGTTCACTAGTGGTGTCTCTCCATAAATAATAACATTCATCCATGCGTGGTAAATAAATTACAGCTAGGCAATTGCCATAATAATGATGAGCAACCCAATGCATATACTAACGTTATGATGTCTAGTGTGAGATTCATTCGGGAATTACAACAATATACATAGACCGTTCCAACCGCATCTATGACTAATAATACACCTTCCGGTTAGCGTCCGCACCCCTTTTAGTATTAAGTTGCATGCAACAGATTATCGCGTTAAGCACTGTGTGTAAAGTAAGTAAGTAACATCATCCTTAGACAAAGTACTACTGTTTTATCCCTAGTAGCAACAGTACATCTACAACCATAGAGCTTTCTGTCACTGCCCAAGATTTAATAGAGACATGAACCCACTATCGAGCATAAATACCCTCTCTTGGAGTTACGAGCATCTACTTGGCCAGAGCACACACAAGTAACGGAGAGCATGCAAGACCATTAAATAGCACACACATGATATATTATAAAGCAATAACTTTAGTACTCAATATTCATCGGATCCCAGCACACACAACACGGAGAATTACATAAAGATGATCTTGATCATGATAGGCAGCTCACAAGATCTAAACATGATAGCACAAGAGGAGAAGACAACCATCTAGCTACTTCTATGGACCTGTAGTCCAAGGGTAGACTACTCACGCATCAGTCCGGAGGCAGTCATGGCGACGTAGAGGCCTCCGGAGACGATTCCCCCTCCCGGCAGGGTGCCAGGGAGCATTCCTGATCTCCCCCAAATTCGTGTTGACAACGGCGGCGACTCGGGACCCGTGGAGGAAAAAGTGATTAACTGTACGATGTTTTTAGGTCAAGGGGCTATTTATGGGCGAAAGAGCAAGGTCGGTGGGCGCCAGAGGGCCCCACATCGCCTCCTGGCGTGGCCAGGCTTGGGCCCACGCCATGAGGTGGTGTGGGCGCCTCGCGGCCCCTCTTCATCTCGTCTTCAGTTCCTCGTGACGCAAATATTCCAAAAATAATTCCAGGTTGTTTTATTTCCAATATGGCGAATATTTCCTTGTTAATAGGTTAGTCCCAGAAAATGTATAAAACTATATTAAATGCATATAAAACATGTAATAACATGATATAACATAGCATGGAACATAAGAAATTATGGATACGTTGGAGACGTATCAACATCCCCAAGCTTTGTTCTTCTCGTCCCGAGTAGGCAAGAACGATAAAAAAAGAATAATTTCTGAAGTGACATGCTTAAACACAATCTTGATCATATAATATTGTAAGGCATGTAAACTGAGATCAAATGTATAAGGGCTGCAGTTTATATTGATATCAAACGAGTAATGATTAAACAAGTAGGTGAAGCAAGCAGAGCTTTCAATTATACAGTAGTAGATAGCAATCAACGGTGCAAAGTAGATATTAAAGATGATTTAAGCTTCAAGCATAATAATATAATCATCTAATGCTTCCAACAAACATGACAACTTAATGAAAGGATCAAGTCAAGCAATATCAATATGCACGTAGAAGATCAATATATAATTTGTTCAAAAGAAACAAGCAAGCGTTCAACGTTGGTTCCTGGCACCAGGATGTTATGGCTAAGAGAATTTTAACGGAGGTTTGGAAGGCAAACAGAAGAACGGCTCACAAAGCTGTAGATGATCATTAGACAAGAGAAAGTCATACAATCGAAGCTATGCAAGGAGTAGTGATTGCCATACAACAGATGCACATGGAGCTATAAGTATATGAAAGCTCTCCAATGGAACTAGTGGGGGTGCATCCAACTTTCTTGCTCACGTAGACCTAGAGCACTTTTGAGAAGGCTCGTCATTGGAATATACAAGCCAAGTTCTATAGTGTAAAGTTCCTCACATAATTATGCAACTAAGACATGAAAACTCTCTCATATGGAGTAAAGGTGCTAAACATGAGCACAAATGATGATCATAAATGATATGGTGTTGTAACATGAGCACAAGTGATGACTATAAATGATATGGTGCTATAACATAAGCACAAGTGTGTGATAAAGAATAGTAGTGCGACCCCCTTTTTTCTTTCTTTCTTTCTTTCTTTTTTCCTTTTCTCATTTTTTTCTTTTTCTGTTTCTCTTTTCGATGGCGTCCATGGCTCTTTTCACTTTTAGGGGTAAGCATCCTAATATGATATATGATATATGACAACACACTAATGATGATAAAACAACATACTGATGATACAAGTAACTAATATGAATGTGCCATAAGAATGCATATGACAACGGTGCCTCTGCCAGTGTAGCAGGTTATGCAGTGATCTAGCGTAACATGGGTAAAACCACACATCAGCTTTATAGAAACACGCAAAGCAATAAATAAGTAATGAATGACAACAACTCATGTAATATAAGATGGATGTTGCATGGCAATATATCTCGGAACAGCTATGGAAATGCTGTAGTAGGTATGGTGGATGTTTTGAGGAAGATATTTGGCTTATGTGTAGGAGAACAAGATGAAGATCTCCCACGAGTTTGGATGTACCCGCGAAAAATGCACCAACTCTCAATGTGAGAAAGGGCAAAGAAAAGTACCAAAGAGGCTAGCAATATGGTGGTGGAAGTGCCATGAAAACCGCAGTTTTAGAACTCACAAGTAAAAAGATTCCAAATAAAAATATGATCATGCAAGACATAATAAAAATTACTCCTAGAGGGATCGTGGCGAATGACAAAGTCACCGTTGGCTTCCCGGACCATAGGGCATAACATAAAGCCATCACGGTTGTTTAGGCAAATAGAAATCATATACCATTATGCAATATCCAGGAAATTTAAGTGTGGCACAGTTTTCAAGTTTCTCTAGACCAACCATTTAATCATTCCACTTTACTAGACCATCATGTTTACCATTAAGAAAATTAATATCTCAAATCAATATCAATGATTTAAGTGACACAATTTAATGATCCACTAGATTATGAATCATTTAGTTATACTTTGTACCACATTTAGCATTTTCTGTTCTCAATCAAACACCAATCAACTTATTGAAAAGATAAAGTCTCCAAGTAATTTAAACAATGAGATATGAGAGTATAATATAAAAAATCTAACAGCTCTAACAAGAGATGCATGAAAAACAAGAGCTATAAAGCAAACGATAACATGAAAAGAATACTCGACTAATAAAAGTGAAGAGTACGAGTATTCATAGAAAGAAGCGGAGCGTGTCTCTCTCCCACACAAAAGAATGCTAGGATCCATTTTATTCAGAGAATGAAAATACAAAAAAAAAACAAACAGACGCTTCAAGATAAGCACATAAGATGTGACAGAATTAAAATATAGTTTCACAAGAAAGGACCTGATAGTTTGTCGATGAAGAAGGGGATGCCCAAGGCATCCCCAAACTTTGACGCTTGAGGCTTCTTGAATTATATTGGGGTGAACCACTGGGGCATCCCCAAGATTTGGCTTTACTATCCTCTTGATCACATTATATCATCCTTCTCTCTTGATCCTTAAAAATATTCTCCACACCAAACTTAGAGTAACTTCATTAGAGTGTTAGTGCACAAAAAATTATGATATTATATAGTAACACAATTGCTAACAATGCTACTGGACATTATCTAAACCCACTGATACTTAATATAAAAAGATCTAATCAAAATAGCAAAAGAAAATGAATCTGTCAAAAACAGAACAGTCCGAAAAGACAAATTTTTTCGAGGCACTTAACTTTCTCAGATCAGAAAACTCAAAACCAATAAAAGTTACGTATACATCGGTGGATTGCGTTCAAAAAAGGGCAGTGTTTTTGACATTCCAGTGACTTGATATGAATTTAACGGTGGACAGAAGAAATCTGTTTCAGCACAGGAATGAAACTTTAGCATCAACTTTCAACTAGAGACTTAAGTTGACACAACATTGTAATAAAATTAATATATAAAGGAGTTGCTACAGAGGTAGGACAAGTCCTTGACACAAGAAAAATAAATTAAAATGACAGGAAATAAAAAGTGGGTTGTCTCCCATATACGCGCTTTTGTTTAACTTCTTTGAGCTAGGCACAAAAAGTGAAACTCAAGTATTATCAAGAGATGAAGCATCAACATTACAAGCACGAACATCTCTTCGTTTGTTTCTCTTACCAACTTTCTTACCTTTGTTTGTAGGGAACGTTTCCTAACTTCCAGGGGAGGTAGTGAAGCTCATAGTACCTTTTCCCACATCAATATTTGCTCCCAAAAGTTTCAGCAGGGATCTTCCAATTGTAATTTGTCTTGTTCCTGCACATTCAATGACATGGTAATCAGTGGATACAGTTCTTCCTAAGAGTGTTGTAAATACTCCCTCAGCTACCCTAATGGGTTGTATAATTGTATTATCGATAAGGGTTTCTTCTTCTCCACCTTCGACAGTGAACGGATAGACATCGCCTAGAGGGGGGGGGGGGGGGGGGTGAATAGGCGATTTAAAACTTTTTCCGAGGAGCCGGAATATCCGGTCCAAGAATGACCCGGAAATTCCGGTATGCTTGATAAAGGCGGAATAAACTAGAGGTTTAATTTAACAAGCATACAACCTAGATATAAATACTAGGCTCACCTATGTGCACCAACAACTTAAGCTAAGCAATACAAGTAACAAGGTGATAGCAAGATAGATAACTTCAAGCACGAAGGCTATCACAATGTAAAGTGCATAAGTAAAGAGCTCGGGTATAGAAATAACCGAGGCACGCGGAGACGAGAATGTATTCCCGAGTTCCACCCAAAGGTGTACGTCTCGTTTGGAGAGGTGTGCGCAACCACAACAGGTTAGCCGCAACGCCACAAAGGCTCACCTTCTTCTCCTGATGAACTCAACCACAAAAGGTTGCGAGTTCACCTTCCACTATTGATCTCCTTTGGGGCGGAGATCGAATCCCGTACAACTCTTGAGGCACACACCCACAACTTAATTGGGGGCTCCCAAGTCTTGAGGCACACACCCATAACTTAATTGGGCGCTCTCAAGTGACCACAAAAGGTCTTGGCCACAAAAGGCGTCTAGGGTCCAATGACCCAAGAGTAACAAGCTCACAAGTATCATCACCATGAATCCTCGTGGAGGGCTCAAACCGATGCAAATGCAATGGCAAGAGCACACGAAGTGCTCAAGTCCTTCACTCTCAAATTCCAACACAACAACAAATGTTAATGGGGGAATAAGAGACGAAGAACAAATGAAACCACAAAGGAGTCAAATCCTTCACTCCCGAATCCCACCAAAAGCAACTAATGCTTATGGGGGGGGGGGGAGAGAGGAAGAACAAAGAAGAAGAACCACAAAGGAATTCCAAGAACTAGATCCACTAAGTTCCCCTCACTTAGAGGAGAGATTGATTGGTAGGATTGTAGATCTAGATCTCCTCTCAACTTTCCCTAGAGAATATGGAAGATTCAATGGAGGGATTGAGAGGGAAGTGAGCTTTCCAAGGTCAACAATGGAGTAGGAGAGAGGGAAAAGTCGTGCTGCCTTGGATTGGCTGGGGAAAAAGAAGGGGAGGGATATTTATACCCCTCCAGGAAATATAGCCGTTGGCTGTTTCGACACTCGGAAATTCCGGTATAAGTGAGACTCGGAAATTCCGGTCAACCGGAAATTCCGAGTCCATGAAATTTTCGAGCTGAAAATCCGGCTGGAGTCAGAAGCAAAACCAAACTTTTCCTTAGCCATTTCTGGATGACTTTTCTGGGGGCACTCGGAAATTCCGGTAGACGGAAATTTCCGAGCACAATTTCCGACTGGAGTCAGAACCCTTTTTCTCCTTTCCTTAGCCGTTTTCTTGGATGAGCTGGGGAACCGGAAATTCCGGTAGAGCGGAATATCCGGCCCCAATAAACCGAATCAGCAAAACACCGAAACGAAAACTGCTATAACTTTTGCAAATGAACTCCAAATGAGGTGAGACCAATTTTGTTGGAAGATAGCGACAATGAGCACCCAACAAAAAGTGGAAATATTGCATCCCATAAATAGAGTAAAATCACCACACATGGCAAGGTGTGGGACTTTCCTCATGGTAGAACTGACAATATTTCCGCCACCGAAAACGCAACAAGTTGTCCAAAGTAAAACCGATTTCGATGAACAAGAGCTTAACATGGAGATGAACCAAGCTCTAATTACTCACCAACATAAAAGCCAAATAAGAACCAAGAAACATGATATGCCAAGTATGCAAAGGTTTGAGCTCTCCACAACGATGCGATCAAGTTACCAACTTGAGAGCCCTCTTGATAGTACGCCTATCTATCCTATAGCCCTATCAAGATCATACCTTTGCCTTGAGCATTCCACTTGAGTTGGATGAAGACTATCTTGATCTCTTCAAGTGGTTCATCTTTTCTTGATTGCGCGTCCAAGCACATGCTTGAAGAAGACTTCTCCAAATACCCCCCCATGCTCACAATGGGAGAGTCTCGTTTAGCTTCATCTTCATGTATCCATTGCAAGCACCAAGCATAGGATTTCTTCAAGAAGCTTCTCTTGGTCTTGGTCTTGCACATCTCACCTTGATGACGATCACCACATGACGTCATCCTCCATGAGCTATATGAAATCTTCATTTGATGCAAGCCCATAGGAAGATACCTAACCTGTAGCGTACCTGCACTTTAAATAAGGCAGATACCTGTGTATAGTGCAAATCCCTGGATCGATTCATTTGCACACACAGTTTACGATGTAATATCACAACAAAGCGTCAATTTTATTACATCGATGATCCAGAATTACAAAATATTTGATACAAGTTGCATAGCATAAAGCTAGCATTGAAAAAGTACACAACAGAAATACAATAGCAGTGGGTCTCCAACAACTTCATGTTGCCACAGGCGAAAACATGTTGGTTGCAGACTCGAAATCCCTTAACGAAACCTCACTCGTCATTTGAATAACCTGTAACAAATAAAATTTTGCAACAGAGTGGGTCAGATTCCATTAAAAATGGAGTCTGGCAAGTGACACTATGGTGGACACTTAATGGAATAACTCTATAGCCTACATGCATATTTGGCTGGTGGAGTTCAAGGCTAATTTGCATAAAGCCAATTTTTCCTACTCTTTTGAAAACACTTTTCGTGAAATCAGGACAAGTATGGCATGAAAACCATAATCTCATCTTCCCTTGTTCACCCATCAACTTTTAACTTAGAAATTTGAATGTTGGGAGCCTCCGTTGAATCCTTGATCAGCTGCTCAAAATAGTCCGTAACCGAGGACACGGCTAAGTACTTAGTTTTAACTCTGCAGAGGTTGTGCACTTTCACCACGAGACTCAAACAACCCTTCTGTTCTTGACCCTCATGTAGTGAAAAGGAAAGGAGAAGCCTGAGACGAGACCTTTGGGGAAAAGTCAAGGCAGAGCCATTATACCACGTGGTTGCACTGGAAACATCTTCACTTGGAGAAAACTTTGGTCCCTTTGTTCCTGGGTGGCCATCCTCAAGTGTACGTACTCAGGTTCACTCATCTGAATGAGCCTGGGTCTTAGCCAGGTGCACCCACCTAAATGAGCCTAAGCAGCCACTCAACTCTAACCTCCATCCTCTTGCCACATCCACCCAGAAGTTTCTTTAACTTAGTAGAAATTTACTTTCCATAAAACAACTTTAGCATAGCATCAATATTTCTACCAAGTTACCCATAGGATTCTAGACACATCTAGTGTAAGGGATATAGTAGTTTCAGCGTAGCAATACTATCCAACAATGCATATAATAAATACACTAAGTAGTGCATAGAAAATACTTAGGAAATTTATGAGGTGTGCCACTTGCCTTTGAATGTTGTCGTTGTTCACAACTCTTTTCAACGATACTCGGGACTCTCCGTTCAATCTAACAGTATAGACAAGCAACAATACACCAATCAACCAAAAGCACAACTCCACAATGCACACAAACACATACTAGATCAATAAATAAGTTTTATAAAACTTTCTAAGGAAAATATGTTTATGCATGATGTGCAAAATATTCCTAAGGCTAGAAATGCTTTTTCATGCCATGGAAATATTTTAAGTTTATGCAAGGCAATTAGGTTGGTCCAAAAGGACTAAGGGCTAAGGTCATAAGTTGAATAAAATATTTTGTTTTATATCATCTTGAATAGGCACTCTAATGGCTTAGTCTTGATGTGCAAAACACTTAGAGAAAATACTAGCTCTATTCTTCGAGGTGATCAACAATTATTATCAACTCTTTGTAAATTGGACATTCACTAAAGTGAGAGAGACAGACACCCGGCCAGCCACTTAAATTATGGAACATGTCTCATGTACGTGGACATGTAAGGTTTGTTTCCAGGCCGCTTCATCTCACTATGCCGCTAGGATCCAACAACTTCAAGATGATAATATCATGATCAAAATTGTTTAAGTCAAATGTGAAAGACAAGATTAGGAAAGAGGGAAAAGATAGAAGAAAGATGTAGTTGTCCTCCAGGCTTCATCTCCAGACTTGTAATATTCTCCTTGATGATGTCTTGATTGAAGTTTTGATAGACTTGATAAATCTTTAGACTTGGTGGTTCTTGTATCCTCGAGGCTGGTCTTGGATTTACTTAGTCATCATGAAGTCTAACAGAAGAAGGAGGGAGAAAGAAGAAAGAGGGAGAAAGACTTAGAAAATATTTCTGGTTGGTCTTCATGAACTTCTTCTTGATCTTTCTTCTAAGTGCTTCCACTCTTTGGAGGTTCTTCTGGAGTTTTGTTTGGCTAAGTCCTTCATTGGTCTTCCAGCTCCATGTTGAAATTTACTAAGTGTCTAAGTGTAGCACTTCACAAAAATGCTAAGTTGAAATTATTTCTAACTTAGAGAAAACTAATGAAGAGGGGTTTTCCTATGAGAATAAAATATGCTATGAATGAAATGAAATTTTAAATCACAAGAAACATAAAAATAACTTTTGTGATTTCTTTATAAATATACATGAATTTATAAATGCAATTTAATTAATTTCTAATTTTGGAAAATATAATAAAAGGAATAATTATAAGATTAAAGTTTTCTATGATTAAATTTTTATAATATAATTTAATAAATAGTGTTAATAGACAGGGGTATTTTAATTAAATTTATAGAAATTTACTTTAATCAAAAATAATATTAATAGTTATGTTGAAAATAATCAAACCATTCGAATTAAATATATAACTATGAATTCATTAAAAAATTACTCAAAAATATTTTATAGCAGTGGCATTAATTTACAAATATTCTAAAGTTTCTAAAACAATTTTATTTGCAATTCTTGGATTTATAGATTTAAAGTTATTACAAATATACTCAAATTCACCATTTGAAATTTGAATATTTTATACTAACTCAAATTTGAATTTTGGCCGATCTAAGATAATCTACATGTCAAGAGCTTTCCAAAAATATAAAGTTTGTTAAATTTGGATAAGTGGTTAAAAAGTTGTGACAGATCTAAGTGGCAGGGGTGTTTCTGTAAATTTGCCAATTAAATTTAATTAAGAAAATCATTTTCCACGTGGCAGCTGACTGTGCAGTGACGTGGCTGATGACTAGGCGCTGAGCTGGATAAGTGATCTGATCTGGTCCGCACGTTTTAGATCTAACGGGTGAGAACACAACGTACCGGTTCGGTTAAATAATAAAAACCGATCCGTCCGATCGAGATCCGATGGTGGAGATCTAATCTACCGGAGGCCAGCGGCGCTAGGTCGCCGGAGTTGCTCCGGCGAGCCTTACACGTGGCGGCGTGTGGACGTCCGCGATGGAGGAGGAGGTGGGGGGTGCACAGAACATACCTAGAGGACCGTGGGGTCGAGGCGAGGACGCTGGTGACCTCAGAACGGAGGGGAGGAGTCTGATTCCGCCGGGAATCTTCGCCGGAGCTCACGGGGCGGCGGCGGACTTCGGTCGACTTCGGGCTCGTCGATCTGGCGCATTACAAATCACAGGAAAAATCAGACAGGCGCGCATGGACGTAGGAAAGGAGATGGGGCAGGAGAGAGGGCTCGAGGTTTCCGAGATCCACCGAAACCGAAGCTTTTTACCAGCGGCAATGGCGACAGTGGAGGCACGAATCCGAGCAGCCTGGGGGCTCTCGGGTTAGGGTTTGTTAGGGCTTCGAGAGAGAGGTTTGCGGGGGTTTATATGGGGGGAAAAGGAGATCAAATCCCGCAAGAATCGGCAAGATTTTTGGTCCGATTTCCGCTCGGTTTCGAGTTCGTTCGTAGCACGATTTGGGGAAGGAGATGACAAGAGGGTCCCGCACGTCAGCGACGGAGAGAAGCGTCTCGGCTGCTGTTGGGCCATTGCGGCTGCGCGCGCGGCAGATAGAAGATGGGCTTCGGCCCAATGGCTCGGGAGGCTGGTCCGTTTCTCTTTTTTTTTGTTCTTTTCTTTTTCTGTTTTCTGTATTTTTAAATAACTTTTAAAATGTAAATCCAATTCAACTCAAATTTGATTCTAAAAATTTGTAACATCATTATCTTTTTGTTAAACCAATGGTGGGAGTGTTTTGAACATTTTTCAGAAATAATAATTTCAAAATATTGATTAAATGTAAAATTGTCACTTTATGTTTAATTTAAACTAGGGTTTAATTAATTTTAATTTTGGCTCAATAAATTATATGAAATACCCCTATTCAATTATGTTTGGATTTAAGTTATTTAAACTTGTTTTGCTGAAATCATTCTTCTTTATTTTGGCATGATATTAAGGAACTAAATATAAATAATGTTTAGGAAATGCGAAATATAAGGTATTCATTTTTTTTTAATTGAAAATAATTTGTGCAACATTATATTTTATATTATGATAATTCATTTGAAAACTTCATAACAACTTTGGAAAAGATTTTTGTTTTAATTCTATTCTTATTTAGAATATATTAATCATTCCATGCTTTGAAAATAGGTGAAATTTATTCAAGCAAATGAAATGTTTATTTGGCTAATTACCTTTTAAGGTTTTTGAAATTCAGTGGATAATAAAATGCTTAAACTGTGACATTTGAATATTAGTAAATTTGAAGTCTTTCATAGTTGGTTTCCTTATGCATTTAATATTTTATTTTAATAAAAAGAAATTTTTTATTTTAGTGATTTTTGAACATTATAAAATGTTGGGATGTTACAGACTACCACCCTTAAAAGGAATCTCGTCCCGGAGATTCGGAGAGGCTAGAAAGACAAAGCAAAAGCTTGAGTGATTCTGATAGCTCGAGATGTTTTGAGAAATGAAATTTCTGACATGGAAACTTGAAAACTTGGCAGCGGATGATTTTTCGGATTAGGAGGATGAAAAGAAGGATAGTTTGAGATCTCTGGATTTAAGCGACTGGGTTTGAATTATCTAGGTGGCTACCACCCTTAAAAGAAAGGTTTTGTTGATAATTAAACATTCTAATGCACAACCGAAAATCAAGGTAATCTATTACAAACATCTTCTAACAAACATCTAGCAACAAGGTTCAAACACAAGCAAATGCATACATGAAAATTTCAAACTTATGTTGAGAAATCGAACAATTCGTTTATCAAACGAAACACACCAAAGACGTGGGAATACGAAAGCAACGGTACTGCCATACCACAATTTGATAGGTCAATACACTAAATCGATACGATAAGCTAAATAAGATAAATGGTGGTCCCTCTAACGTGGTTTTGATTGCTACACTTATCCCTCCTAAATATTACGCTTGCGTTTTATTGCGTGGTTATTTGCCACAGGCGTGACTTCTCCCTCAGTTGACTCTTCAAACAGCACCTCTTCGGGGTCTTCTTCCTCTGGTCCTTCCTCCTTCGTAGCTGCAGATACAGTCACATCTCTAGTGCCCTGGTCACCTCCTTCTTCAGCTACTGGCGGTGCTGGCGGTGGAATGAGTTGCGCCTCAAGCATGGCAATTTGCTCATCCTTGCCAATGTTCTCCAAATGTAGGTCATGGATGAGTTCCTCCAAATGACCAATAAGATTTTCAGAAGCCTGGAGTTCTTGGGTTTTTGCGTGTATGACGGCTTGTGCATGATCCACGACGTCATAAGCCTGTTGGCCCCTCCTGGTCAGACAGTTGATGAGAAAATCCAAGTCTTCAAACGTCTTGTTAACGATGGGCAGGTCCAGGCGATTTCCCGTGTGAGCCATCGAGAGACCATGTGCATCCCTCTTCCCAAAGGCACGGAAGGGCGATCCTGGTGCTAGCTTGTTGCGATACTTGTAACACAAACGAGCCATTAAGTCCACCATAGCTATGTTCACTCCCTCAATCCACTCTGGGTAGTAGGTGACATAGTCCACGGGCTCGAAGTCTGGCATCGTAGGATCCGGGGTCATGATGGTGCGGATTTCCCAACGTGTCCCATGGGGTATGTCGGTCTCCTCCTTCCTTCCTCGGAAATTGGGTGGTGGTAGCTTCAATACACTTGTTAACCTAGACAGCTGCCTCCCAAAGATGAAACCCGACAAAACTCCAGCATACGCAGTCTCAGTGTACTCTCCCATCTAAAATTTTGAACAGGTAAGAGTATTAGAATTTAAAAGAAAAGGGAAAGATGCAAGACAAGATAAATAATGTAAAACAATATTAAAGGAAATTTCAAAATTTACTCATGTTTTGGAAACCTAGTTTAGTTAACTATTTAACCTTTGGGGTCTCAGTCCAATCCTAGGGGTTTCGAACCTACAGGCAACATAGTGCTCTGATACCATCTGTAGCGTACCTGCACTTTAAATAAGGCAGATACCTGTGTATAGTGCAAATCCCTGGATCGATTCATTTGCACACACAGTTTACGATGTAATATCACAACAAAGCGTCAATTTTATTACATCGATGATCCAGAATTACAAAATATTTGATACAAGTTGCATAGCATAAAGCTAGCATTGAAAAAGTACACAACAGAAATACAATAGCAGTGGGTCTCCAACAACTTCATGTTGCCACAGGCGAAAACATGTTGGTTGCAGACTCGAAATCCCTTAACGAAACCTCACTCGTCATTTGAATAACCTGTAACAAATAAAATTTTGCAACAGAGTGGGTCAGATTCCATTAAAATGGAGTCTGGCAAGTGACACTATGGTGGACACTTAATGGAATAACTCTATAGCCTACATGCATATTTGGCTAGTGGAGTTCAAGGCTAATTTGCAGAAAGCCAATTTTTCCTACTCTTTTGAAAACACATTTCATGAAATCAGGACAAGTATGGCATGAAAACCATAATCTCATCTTCCCTTGTTCACCCATCAACTTTTAACTTAGAAATTTGAATGTTGGGAGCCTCCGTTGAATCCTTGATCAGCTGCTCAAAATTGTCCGTAACCGAGGACACGGCTAAGTACTTAGTTTTAACTCTGCAGAGGTTGTGCACTTTCACCACGAGACTCAAACAACCCTTCTGTCCTTGACCCTCATGTAGTGAAAAGGAAAGGAGAAGCCTGAGACGAGACCTTTGGGGAAAAGTCAAGGCAGAGCCATTATACCACGTGGTTGCACTGGAAACATCTTCACTTGGAGAAAACTTTGGTCCCTTTGTTCCTGGGTGGCCATTCTCAAGTGTACGTACTCAGGTTCACTCATCTAAATGAGCCTGGGTCTTAGCCAGGTGCACCCACCTAAATGAGCCTAAGCAGCCACTCAACTCTAACCTCCATCCTCTTGCCACATCCACCCAGAAGTTTCTTTAACTTAGTAGAAATTTACTTTCCATAAAACAACTTTAGCATAGCATCAATATTTCTACCAAGTTACCCATAGGATTCTAGACACATCTAGTGTAAGGGATATAGTAGTTTCAGCGTAGCAATACTATCCAACAATGCATATAATAAATACACTAAGTAGTGCATAGAAAATACTTAGGAAATTTATGAGGTGTGCCACTTGCCTTTGAATGTTGTCGTTGTTCACAACTCTTTTCAACGATACTCGGGACTCTCCGTTCAATCTAACAGTATAGACAAGCAACAATACACCAATCAACCAAAAGCACAACTCCACAATGCACACAAACACATACTAGATGAATAAATAAGTTTTATAAAACTTTCTAAGGAAAATATGTTTATGCATGATGTGCAAAATATTCCTAAGGCTAGAAATGCTTTTTCATGCCATGGAAATATTTTAAGTTTATGCAAGGCAATTAGGTTGGTCCAAAAGGACTAAGGGCTAAGGTCATAAGTTGAATAAAATATTTTGTTTTATATCATCTTGAATAAGCACTCTAATGGCTTAGTCTTGATGTGCAAAATACTTAGAGAAAATACTAGCTCTATTCTTCGAGGTGATCAACAATTATTATCAACTCTTTGTAAATTGGACATTCACTAAAGTGAGAGAGACAGACACCCGGCCAGCCACTTAAATTGTGGAACAGGTCTCATGTACGTGGACATGTAAGGTTTGTTTCCAGGCCGCTTCATCTCACTATGCCGCTAGGATCCAACAACTTCAAGATGATAATATCATGATCAAAATTGTTTAAGTCAAATGTGAAAGACAAGATTAGGAAAGAGGGAAAAGATAGAAGAAAGATGTAGTTGTCCTCTAGGCTTCATCTCCAGACTTGTAATATTCTCCTTGATGATGTCTTGATTGAAGTTTTGATAGACTTGATAAATCTTTAGACTTGGTGGTTATTGTATCCTCGAGGCTGGTCTTTGATTTACTTAGTCATCATGAAGTCTAACAGAAGAAGGAGGGAGAAAGAAGAAAGAGGGAGAAAGACTTAGAAAATATTTCTGGTTGGTCTTCATGAACTTCTTCTTGATCTTTCTTCTAAGTGCTTCCACTCCTTGGAGGTTCTTCTGGAGTCTTGTTTGGCTAAGTCCTTCATTGGTCTTCCAGCTCCATGTTGAAATTTACTAAGTGTCTAAGTGTAGCACTTCACAAAAATGCTAAGTTGAAATTATTTCTAACTTAGAGAAAACTAATGAAGAGGGGTTTTACTATGAGAATAAAATATGCTATAAATGAAATGAAATTTTAAATCACAAGAAACATAAAAATAACTTTTGTGATTTCTTTATAAATATGCATGAAATTATAAATGCAATTTAATTAATTTCTAATTTTGGAAAATATAATAAAAGGAATAATTATAAGATTAAAGTTTTCTATGATTAAATTTTTATAATATAATTTAATAAATAGTGTTAATAGACAGGGGTATTTTAATTAAATTTATAGAAATTTACTTTAATCAAAAATAATATTAATAGTTATGTTGAAAATAGTCAAACCATTCAAATTAAATATATAACTATGAATTCATTCAAAAATTACTCAAAAATATTTTATAGCAGTGGCATTAATTTACAAATATTCTAAAGTTTCTAAAACAATTTTATTTGCAATTCTAGGATTTATAGATTTAAAGTTATTACAAATATACTCAAATTCACCATTTGAAATTTGAATATTTTATACTAAGTCAAATTTTAATTTTGGCCGGTCTAAGATAATCTACATGTCAAGAGCTTTCCAAAAATATAAAGTTTGTTAAATTTGGATAAGTGGTTAAAAAGTTGTGACAGATCTAAGTGGCAGGGGTGTTTCTGTAAATTTTCCAATTAAATTTAATGAAGAAAATCATTTTCCACGTGGCAGCTGACTGGGCAGTGACGTGGCTGATGACTAGGCGCTGAGCTGGATAAGTGATCTGATCTGGTCCGCACGTTTTAGATCTAACGGGTGAGAACACAACGTACCGGTTTGGTGAAATAATAAAAACCGATCCGTCCGATCGAGATCCGATGGTGGAGATCTAATCTACCGGAGGCCAGCGGCTAGGTAGCCGGAGTTGCTCCGGCGAGCCTTACCCGTGGCGGCGTGTGGACGTCCGCGACGGAGGAGGAGGTGGGGGGCGCACAGAACATACCTCGAGGACCGTGGGGTCGAGGCGAGGACGCTGGTGACCTCAGAACGGAGGGGAGGGGTCTGATTCCGCCGGGAATCTTCGCCGGAGTTCACGGGGCGGCGGCGGACTTCGGTCGACCACGGGCTCGTCGATCTGGCGCGTTACAAATCACAGGAAAAATCAGACAGGCGCGCATGGACGTAGGAAAGGAGATGGGGCAGGAGAGAGGGCTCGAGGTTTCCGAGATTCACCGAAACCGAAGCTTTTTACCACCGGCAATGGCGACAGTGGCGGCACGAATCCGAGCAGCCTGGGGGCTCTCGGGTTAGGGTTTGTTAGGGCTTCGAGAGAGAGGTTTGCGGGGGTTTATATGGGGGGAAAAGGAGATCAAATCCCGCAAGAATCGGCAAGATTTTTGGTCCGATTTCTGCTCGGTTTCGAGTTCGTTCGTAGCACGATTTGGGGAAGGAGATGACAAGAGGGTCCCGCACGTCAGCGACGGAGAGAAGCGTCTCGGCTGCTGTTGGGCCATTGCGGCTGCGCGCGCGGCAGATAGAAGATGGGCTTCGGCCCAATGGCTCGTGAGGCTGGTCCGTTTCTCTTTTTTTTTTGTTCTTTTCTTTTTCTGTTTTCTGTATTTTTAAATAACTTTTAAAATGTAAATCCAATTCAACTCAAATTTGATTCTAAAAATTTGTAACATCATTATCTTTTTGTTAAACCAATGGTGGGAGTGTTTTGAACATTTTTCAGAAATAATAATTTCAAAATATTGATTAAATGTTAAATTGTCACTTTATGTTTAATTTAAACTAGGGTTTAATTAATTTTAATTTTGGCTCAATAAATTATATGAAATACCCCTATTCAATTATGTTTGGATTTAAGTTATTTAAACTTGTTTTGCTGAAATCATTCTTCTTTGTTTTGGCATGATATTAAGGAACTAAATATAAATAATGTTTAGGAAATGCGAAATATAAGGTATTCATTTTTTTTAATTGAAAATAATTTGTGCAACATTATATTTTATATTATGATAATTCATTTGAAAACTTCATAACAACTTTGGAAAAGATTTTTTTTAATTCTATTCTTATTTAGAATATATTAATCATTCCATGCTTTGAAAATAGGTGAAATTTATTCAAGCAAATGAAATGTTTATTTGGCTAATTACCTTTTAAGGTTTTTGAAATTCAGTGGATAATAAAATGCTTAAACTGTGACATTTGAATATTAGTAAATTTGAAGTCTTTCATAGTTGGTTTCCTTATGCATTTAATATTTTATTTTAATAAAAAGAAAGTTTTAAATTTTAGTGATTTTTGAACATTATAAAATGTTGGGATGTTACATAACCTCATATAAAGATACCACACACACATATATCATGGGTTAGTTCACAAAGCTATGCGGACAAGTGTTTTCCATCCCAAGAGATACATGATCGCTCTTGGTACATCTTGTAGCTTTGTGTGTTGATCAACATCTTGATCAACCTTGTATCTTCCAACATTTCTTCACTAATATGATGTCTTGAATCCTTCAAGACATACTTGCAATATGCTCCACTCAACACATAAGCTTCAAGAGTCCAACACATGAACTCCACAATTCCATGGACATGATCTATAATGATATCTCAATGCAAACATTAGTCCATAGAGATTGTCATTCAATTACCAAAACCACACATGAGGGAAAATGCTCTTTCAATCTCCCCCATTTTGGTAATTGATGACAATCTCTTTTGAGAGGGTTTATAATATGGAATTTAACGAACAAGAATGGTTGCACTAACATCAAATACTACAAAGGTATGTGATGTTAGTCCATCCACATATATAGAGCAAACTCCCCCATAATTTATGCACGTGTGTATGGACATGAATTCATTGCATATATTATCGACCATTACCGATGGTGGAGTTTCCACTATATATAAAAAACCAAGCAACGAATGCAAAGGCAAGGAAGGCAAATACTTAAGAATAAACCAAAGTACAAATCCAATTCCATACAACCCTCCAAAACTTCTCCCCCATTGGCAACGATTGCCGAAATGGGCGAAAGGCTTTGGAAAGGTAACATAATAAGATCTCCTTCATGATTTATGCATTTCTCATGATATGAGTGAAATCAAATGCACTTATCCAATGACGAATAGATGAAGGGGATCAAACTATATTGAGGATCCAAAAATTGCACAAGAAAGAGATCAATTGAAATCCACTGGAAGGATACCAATTACAAAGGGGAAAAGCATTCACAAAGAAGCAAGCAATCAAGGGATCCAAAACCAATTGAGCAAAAAAGATATTATGATACGATCAACCAAGTGTTCTAGAAATCAAGAGGGAACTCCCCAAGGTACATGCACAATGAAAAGATTTGTATTTCAATATGGTGTGCATAACATGGAATCCTCATTCCCTCCTAGATGCTTTCGAACACAAAGAGGTGCAAGATTGTATGGTTAAGAAAATAAGTATACCTTGCAACAAACAAATGTTGAGCAAAACGAGAAGTGACAAATGAAGACTTGCTCACACGAGAAAGGATGGGTGTGTCATGAAAATACATTTTAGGATACTAAACAAGGATGTGCCTAAGCATCACCATAGTCTTTGAAATTAAGAGGCACATAGTGCATATCATGTATTTCGCAAACAAGCACACCCAAGAGGATAAATCAAATAGGATCACAAGCTTATTAAGAGGCAATGTGAAACCAATAGAAAAACAAAGCTTGTGCCTTTTAGAGATCACCAAAGAATCAAGAAAGTAATAAAAGGTGATCGCTAAAGATTTTGAATACCAATTAAATATGTAACTACCCTCATGTGTATAAGTTTCTAAGTGGACACTAAGTCCACAAAGAAACATGCACACACAATGTAGGTACAAGGTAAAGCACATGGTATCCAAGAGGAAGTCATAAATACACCGATAAGATTTTTGCTTAAGAGCAAAGCACATAGCTTAAATTATTCTTAGAGGGTATAGATGAACTTCCAACACCAAGTTCTCAAAGCATCACAAATACCCACATAGGATAAGTGATAGTTGGGATACTTCGAGACACAAAATAAATATCACATAAGGCAAATGATTTAAGAGAATTCATCAATATTGCACATGAGAGACTTTGAAATGAATTTGCTAGATTAACATATTGGGGATCCGTGAATCATGAAAATGATTATATATAAATATATATTCCCCTTGATGTTTAATCATCCCGGCTAACTCACATTTGCAATGAAGATGTTTTGAAAGAAACTTTACAAAAACCATATCAAATGCAACTTAGAGGAACTCAAGCCAAAGAACAACCTACACAAGGTTGAGAGCTAGAATTATATGCATGAGTTAGATACTTGTTACCGAGATAGCATTGACGGTTTAGAAGATGAGAGTTTACAATCATCCAAGCTTGACTCCAAGAAGCACATGGTGAAGACATCTTCTTTAAATAGAGGCAAGCTTCCAATGCATCTCTCATGTACCTAAAACGAATCAAGTACACTATGGCACCCAAACTAATTGGGTCCAAAGTAGTTAGACCAACCACAATACATAGGACAAACTCCACATAAATATGTGCATATTGATGTGAAATAGAATTTCATGCACATCTTAGCCATTTAGGATTTGATGGAGTTTATCCTATATATTGGATCAACGAAAGTAAGCATGCCCTAAGATATACACATAGTAAATATGCATGCACACAACTTTCAAGAACCAAACGAGATACAATTTAGACAAACCACCAATTAAATCAAGAAGCTACACAAAAGTGTGGCAAGAGAAGGATTTGTCCTCATTGTATCAAAGACTCAAACCAACACATGATTCGAGAAACCAATATGAAAAGATATCAAATGAAAACAAGGTCAAGGCTAAACCAATGATCATAAGAAATAAATCAAACAAGCATGCTCGAAGGTTTATCTCATCCAAAAAGGTAGACTAGGAACCATGGGATGAGATAGTCAACTCCACAAAGAAGAGTAAGAGTTCAACAAATAAACCTATCCCTCTACACTTTTCATGATGGCACAAAGTACCAAGACGAAAAATGTTTGTCTTTCAAAGTGACATGTCATCGGGAACAAAAACCAATTGAAGACAACTAATGTTGAATAACATATAGGATTGCTCCCCCCAAGATTTGTTCATTACTTATGATCTTGTATTTGAATACAAAAATGCACAAAAATGGGATCATCACTTTCCATATATATTGTTAACCAATTAGTCATGTTCAAGAAGAGCAATAAGATACCAAACCAATTTTAAAGAATAGTGTTCTAAAGAGTATAGAGTAGCTTCCCCATGATTAGTGCATTTTTAAGATCTTGTATGTAATACAAAATGCACACAAGTGGGATCATTACCCTCCATATATCTTTTTGAACACAAAGTTCAAGAAAATCAATAAGACCCGATAACAATTAAAAGGATGATGTTCTACTCAATGTAGAATATCTCCCCCAAGAATAGTGCATTACTTAGAAATAGTCTTCAAAAGTAAATGCACAACAATGGGATCCTTGTTTTTCCTATCTAACGAAAGCACAACACAAATTATGAGTAGAGCAACAAAAATATCCAAATGAAGCAAAGAAGACAAATGGGTGGTTAAATCAAAACAAAGCTTGGCGATAAAGATAAGACAATTTATTAACAATAGCCAATGTAAATATGATCAATAATTTTACCACAAATATAATTATCACTTGTCAAAGACAATGATTGTATGGAGACATTTCTCGGTGGTATTTGACATATATGTATTCAAGATCATATTCACAAAACATAAGCATGTGGCAAAATAAACGAATTGAAAAACATGCTTATCATGATATTCTTGATGACTTCACATATTCAATGATCATTCTAAGGATCAAGAAACTTTCTCAGAAACAAGATACCAAAAGATGGTTGATCAAAATGCATTTAAGCAAATATGGAACTTGTTTGAGTACCATGCCACCTAGGAACAAGATAAACAACAATATCAACTCTAGGTGACACTACCTCTCATGTTCACATTTTCTAGGCTTGTAATATGCACATAGCTTATTACTCCCCCATAATGTGATAATCCATTCTTTGTAACAAGAGGCAAAAGAAATCCAACAAGAGATAATTAATGGACATTAGAATTTGAATTTCTCATGAGAAAGACATACCACAAAGAGAGTAGATAATATTGAAATATCACTACTAAGTTGTATTCCTCATGAATACACATTTTAAGGGGGTGAGTTACCAAAAAGCACATCACTCCCCCAAAATGGGATAGTCCATTAAAATCCCTACAAGAGCCACTGAAGATAAATGCAAATAGGCAAGAGGCTCAAAACATACATGGTGTGCAAACCAACATACACAAGCTTGATTATTTAACATAAGTAAGTAGAGTGCAAAACACATATGAAACAATAATAAGGCACAAAACCAAACACATGTAAGGGTGCAAGTAACTTTCAATGAGTACATATGAGTTAAATGCAAGTTACCGCAAGGAGGAGCATTGGATATATGCTAAGACAATATAATCCAGTTGACTTACTTGAGAGAATATGATTGATGAAGATCCCTTAATTCTTCATGATGTAGTCAAGTCTCCAATGTCCTCCGCTTACACCTATTGATCAAGTTTTAGCTTGTTGGTGCCCAACCAAGTTAGGTCCTAAGAGGTTAGTCACAATAGGCTTGGCAACCCAAATGGTTCTTTTCTTGACACCACTTTGAGTACCAATAACTTTGGCAAACACATTGCCAACCTTATCCTTCCAAAGAGAATGAACATTATCAATAGTAGAAGGGTTTGATAAGGTACCTTGAGTGCATGAAGAAGCAAAGTGATCCTTCCCACGGCATTTGTAGCAAAGTCGGCTTTTACCTTTCTTTTTGGGAAGGGAAGGTTCTTCAACTCGGGAAGCTTGAGCTGGGACTTGAGGTCGCTTCCCTTGTTGCTTCTCACTAAGAGGCTTCTTCTTCAATGGGCAAGATCTAACATGGTGCCCTTCAACCTTGCACTTGAAGCACACAATCTTGGCCGAATCAATAGCTTGTTCTTGGCCCTTCTTCTTGACGAAATTGTGCTTCTTCTTGACATTGGACTTGTTATTGTTATTGGAGTTGAATCCAAGTCCACTCTTGTCATGAGGAAGTTGTTGCACTCTCAACATGTTGTCGATGGTGGACTTCCCTTCATGACACTTCTTCAAGTCTTTCTTCAAAGAAGTGACTTGTGCCTTGAGCTCTTTAAGTTCCTCTACATGGTTAGTTTCAAAACAAATACTAGAGGAAGTAGATGCTACATTGTTAGAGCAACAAGGCAAGGAATGTAATTCATCACAAGATTTAGCAATGGTGTGTGATGTAAAATTACTAGTACTAGCACATTGCAATAAAGCATTAGTAGTAGAACTTGTGCTAGTGTCCACAAGAGGCTCACAAGATTTTACCTTCGTAGTGACCGCCTCATGAGCTAACTTTAGCTTAGCATGGGATGCTAGGAGATCCTCATTAGAGCTAAAAAGCTTTTCATGAGTTTCTTCCAACTTCCCATACTTGCTAGTTAGCAAATCAAGTTGAGCCCTTAGCTCAACATTCTCCTTCAAAATAGATGCTTCACACAAAGTGGAGTTAGTAGCACAAGCATCATTAATATTAGAAATGGAAGTAGACAACATGACAAGCTCATTATTTAACTTAGCATTTTCTTTACTAAGCACATTACATTTAGCAATAGCATGGTCATGTTCTTTAGTGAGTTTAGCAATTACTTCATTGTTTAACTCCTCACTAGATTCCAATCTCTCCTCGAGAGCAGCCCGAGTTTCTTGCTCTTCCTCAAGAGCATTCTCAAGATTATGGACCTCACCCGCGGAATCATGAGCAAGACCCCACCCTTCATGACAACGGGTCTCCATAGCCTTAAAGGTCTCCTTGAGCTCAAAAAGGGTAGTCATGATTTCTAAGAAGTTCTCATGAGCATTTTTATTATTTAAGAGAGCATGAGAGACAATGTCAACCTTCTCCTTAATTAGATCATCATGATCATCATTATCATCATCATCATGAGATATATTGGAGTGCACGGTAGGTGATACCTTATACTCCTTAGCCATTAGGCAAATGTGAGTAGTGGATGATGACGATGAAGAGACACTTGAAGCACCTTTGAGGTCCAAGTCTTGTTCCAACAATTGTTGGGATTCCTCTACATTGTTAGCCAAACAAGTACTAGAGGAAATAGAAACATTTTGATCATGGCAACAAGACAAGGAAAGCATATCATCATGAGATTTAGTTAAGCAACTACTACATGATATGCAAGGACTATCAACACTAGAATTTAAGACATTTGAAGTGCTAGAGGAGTTTAAGTCCAAAGATAGAGCATTGCAATAAGATGGGTGAGAAGTATAGTCAATAGTGGATTCACCATCAAGATTGCAATTTCTATCACCACTCACCATATCATTACCTTGTGGCAAACCACATGTCGGTGAAGTGGAGGAAGTCGTGAGCTCATCACGACTGGATGTGGAAGGAGGACAATTATCCTTGGAAATGTTGGACACCTCATATATATCTTGAAGTTTTGTCCATAATTCATGAGCGCTCCGAAAAGGCATGATCGACGCAAGGACTACATCGCTCAAATCATATATAAGACCATTAGATGCTAGAGTATCGAGATAAGAGTTTTTCTCATCCTCTAAAGATAATTCTTGTGAATCCTTTGGAGGAGAAAACCCCATATCTACAATACTCTCTAAATTTGAACCCGTGTCTCTAAAAAGATTAAGCATGCGAATTTTCCAAACATCATAATTTGTGCCATCGAATCTATAAGTGGGATTGTGCACTAGATCTCTAAACGACATCTTTATCTCTAGGCGGTTAGTCATAATAATGAGATAACCTGGCTCTGATACCAATTGAACGGATAGACGTCGCCTAGAGGGGGGGGGGGTGAATAGCCGATTTAAAACTTTTTTGAGGAGCCGGAATATCCGGTCCAAGAATGACCCGGAAATTCCGGTATGCTTGATAAAGGCGGAATAAACTAGAGGTTTACTTTAACAAGCATACAACCTAGATATAAATACTAGGCTCACCTATGTGCACCAACAACTTAAGCTAAGCAATACAAGTAACAAGGTGATAGCAAGATAGATAACTTCAAGCACGAAGGCTATCACAATGTAAAGTGCATAAGTAAAGAGCTCGGGTATAGAAATAACCGAGGCACGCGGAGACGATGATGTATTCCCAAGTTCCACCCAAAGGTGTACGTCTCGTTTGGAGAGGTGTCCCAACCACAACAGGTTAGCCGCAACGCCACAAAGGCTCACCTTCTTCTCCTGATGAACTCAACCACAAAAGGTTGCGAGTTCACCTTCCACTATTGATCTCCTTTGGGGCGGAGATCGAATCCCGTACAACTCTTGAGGCACAC
This sequence comes from Poa annua, assembly GCA_026929855.1. Taxonomy (NCBI): domain Eukaryota; kingdom Viridiplantae; phylum Streptophyta; class Magnoliopsida; order Poales; family Poaceae; genus Poa; species Poa annua. The sequence continues at coordinate 45,669,162 of CM049430.1, forward strand.
ACCCACAACTTAATTGGGGGCTCCCAAGTCTTGAGGCACACACCCACAACTTAATTGGGCGCTCTCAAGTGACCACAAAAGGTCTTGGCCACAAAAGGCGTCTAGGGTCCAATGACCCAAGAGTAACAAGCTCACAAGTATCATCACCACGAATCCTCGTGGAGGGCTCAAACCCATGTAAATGCAATGGCAAGAGCACACGGAGTGCTCAAGTCCTTCACTCTCAAATTCCAACACAGAAACAAATGTTAATGGGGGAATAAGAGAGGAAGAACAAAGGAAACCACAAAAGAGTCAAATCCTTCACTCCCAAATCCCATCAAAAGCAACTAATGCTTATGGGGGGAGAAGAGAGGAAGAACAAAGAAGAAGAACTACAAAGGAACTCCAAGAACTAGATCCACTAAGTTCCACTCACTTAGAGGAGAGATTGATTGGTAGGATTGTAGATCTAGATCTCCTCTCAACTTTCCCTAAAGAATATGGAAGATTCAATGGAGGGATTGAGAGGGAAGTGAGCTTTCCAAGGTCAACAATGGAGTAGGAGAGAGGGGAATGTCGTGCTGCCTTGGATTGGCTGGGGAAGAAGAAGGGGAGGGATATTTATACCCCTCCAGGAAATATAGCCGTTGGATGTTTCGACACTCAGAAATTCCGGTATAAGTGAGACTCGGAAATTCCGGTCAACCGGAAATTCCGAGTCCATGAAATTTCCGAGCTGAAAATCCGGCTGGAGTCAGAAGCAAAACCAAACTTTTCCTTAGCCATTTCTGGATGACTTTTCTGGGGGCACTCGGAAATTACGGTAGACGGAATTTTCGAGCACAATTTCCGACTGGAGTCAGAACCCTTTTTCTCCTTTCCTTAGCCGTTTTCTTGGATGAGCTGGGGAACCGGAAATTCCGGTAGAGCGGAATATCCGGCCCCAATAATCCGAATCAGCAAAACACCGAAACGAAAACTGCTATAACTTTTGCAAATGAACTCCAAATGAGGTGAGACCAACAAAAAGTGGAAATATTGCATCCCATAAATAGAGTAAAATCACCACACATGGCAAGGTGTGGGACTTTCCTCATGGTAGAACCGACAATATTTCCGCGACCGAAAACGCAACAAGTTGTCCAAAGTAAAACCGAGTTCGATGAACAAGAGCTTAACATGGAGATGAACCAAGCTCTAATTCCTCACCAACATAAAAGCCAAATAAGAACCAAGAAACATGATATGCCAAGTATGCAAAGGTTTGAGCTCTCCACAACGATGCGATCAAGTTACCAACTTGAGAGCCCCTCTTGATAGTACGCCTATCTATCCTATAGCCCTATCAAGATCATACCTTTGCCTTGAGCATTCCACTTGAGTTGGATGAAGACTATCTTGATCTCTTCAAGTGGTTCATCTTTTCTTGATTGCGCGTCCAAGCACATGCTTGAAGAAGACTTCTCCAAATACTCCCCCATGCTCACAATGGGAGAGTCTCGCTTAGCTTCATCTTCATGTATCCATTGCAAGCACCAAGCATAGGATTTCTTCAAGAAGCTTCTCTTGGTCTTGGTCTTGCACATCTCACCTTGATGACGATCACCACATGACGTCATCCTCCATGAGCTATATGAAATCTTCATTTGATGCAAGCCCATGGGAAGATACCTAACCTCATATAAAGATACCACACACACATATATCATGGGTTAGTTCACAAAGCTATGCGGACAAGTGTTTACCATCCCAAGAGATACATGATCGCTCTTGGTACATCTTGTAGCTTTGTGTGTTGATCAACATCTTGATCAACCTTGTATCTTCCAACATTTCTTGACTAATATGATGTCTTGAATCCTTCAAGACATACTTGCAATATGCTCCACTCAACACATAAGCTTCAAGAGTCCAACACATGAACTCCACAATTCCATGGACATGATATATAATGATATCTCAATGCAAACATTAGTCCATAGAGATTCTCATTCAATTACCAAAACCACACATGAGGGAAAATGCTCTTTCAGACAGTTCCCCAAGTATTTAAAGATGCATGAATGTATTTAGGCATAAGACAAAACTCAAACATAATGTCATAACGGGAAAGAAAAACTTTATTACCAATAGTCAAATTCAAAGTAGGGAGCCACAATGATGGTTCAGAGTTTATTGGAACATGGTCAAGTTTTTCACGATCTTATTGTACCCATCTTTTAAGAAAGAAATGCTTGACTCAAGGGTATTTAGTCTAGTATGAATATTACCAATACTTGTACTACATTTATTAGCTGAAGAAGAGGACATAATTAATTTCTTTATTGCATTGAAAGCTTGATCTCCATCACATTGAAGGAAATCTCCTCCCACTACAGCATCTAAATCATACCTATAGCAAAGAACACGCCCAAAATAAAAGCTACTAAGAAGCAAACTTAATGTCATTTTGGGTTCAGTTTCACCATAAGTTTCAAAAATTCTAGACCAAGCCTCTCCAAAAGTTTCCTCATTCCCTTGTTTAAAAGTGAAGATTAATTCTTCGGGTGACACAGTAACAGGGAATATACAACCTTAGAGCTTTATGTCACTGCCCTAGATTTAATAGAGACATGAACCCACTATCGAGCATAAATACCCCCTCTTGGAGTTACGAGCATCTATTTAGCCAGAGCACACACAAGTAACGGAGAGCATGCAAGATCATTAAATAGCACACGCATGATATATTATGAAGCAATAACTTTAGAACTCAATATTCATCGGATCCCAGCAAACACAACATGGAGAATTACATAAAGATGATCTTGATCATGATAGGCAGCTCACAAGATCTAAACATGATAGCACAAGAGGAGAAGACAACCATCTAACTACTGCTATGGACCCGTAGTCCAAGGGTAGACTACTCACGCATCAGTCCGGAGGCGGTCATGGCGACGTAGAGGTCTCCGGGGACGATTCCCCCTCCCGGCATGGTGCCGGGGAGTAGTTCTGATCTCCCCTGAATTGGTGTTGACCACGGCGGTGGTTCGGGACCCATGGAGAAAAGAGTGATTAACCGTGCAATGTTTCTAGGTCAAGGGGCTATTTATGGGCGAAAGAGCAAGGTCGGTGGGCGCCCGAGGGCCCCACATCGCCTCCTGGCGCGGCTAGGCTTGGGCCCGCGCCACGAGGTGGTGTGGGCGCCTTGCGGCCCCTCTTCGTCTCGTCTTCGGTTCCTCGTGAGGCAAATACTCCAAAAATAATTCCTGGTTGTTTTTTTCCAATTTGGCGAATATTTCCTTAAGTACTTTTCTGAAACTAAAAATAACAGAAAATAGGGAACTGGCACTGTGGCATCTTGTTAATAGGTTAGTCCCAGAAAATGCATAAAACTATATAAATTGCTTATAAAACATGTAATAACATGATATAACCTAGCATGGAACATAAGAAATTATGGATACGTTGGCGACGTATCAATCGACTACACCGACGTGAACAAGGCCTGCCCCAAGGACCCATACCCCATGCCAAGGATCGACCAGATCGTGGACTCCCCTGCAGGCTGCGCCTCCTCTGTTTTCTTGATGCCTTCTATGGTTATCACCAGATCAAGATGGCTAAACAGGACGAGGAGAAGACAGCATTCCTTGCCCCTTGTGGTGTGTATTGCTATGTGTGGATGCCCTTCGGCCTGAAAAACGCTAGCGCCACCTTCTAGCTCTGGTCGAGCAGATGGCCAGAAATGGAGAGGCTTATGTCGACGACATCGTCGTCAAATCTCGAGAGGGAGACACTCTCCTGAGGGACCTCGAGGAAACTTTCGCCAGCCTGCGGAAAGTGAACATCAAGCTTAACCCCGCCAAGTGCGTCTTTGGAGTACCTTTAGGCAAAGTTCTTGGATTCCTCGTGTCCCACCGCGGCATAGAGGCAAACCCTGACAAGATCAAGGCTATAGAGGAAATGCAGCCTCCTCGCCGACTCAAGGACATGCAGCGCCTAGCAGGCTGCATTGCCAACTTGGACCTCTTCATCTCCAAGTTTGGCGAGAGAGCCCTGCCCTTCTTTAAGATCATGAAGATATCTGGCACCTTCAAGTGGATGCCTGAAGCGGAAAAAGCCTTTGACGACTTGAAGAGGTACTTGGCCAGCCCACCAGCCATGGTAGCCCCAAGGACAGGCGAACATTTGAAGCTGTATCTCTCAACCACTCCTCAGACCGCCAGTGCCATCCTGGTGGTAGAAAGAGAAGAGCCAGTCCTCCCCAAGAAGAGTGCAACTACTCCAAGTCCAAAGCCGCCTGACGAAGAGCTCGACAAAGGGACAGACTCCACAAACCCACCGCCAGGCCCAAAGCTGCAACACGAGTCCGCCCCAAGCACCCTTGCCGAGACACCCCCACAGGCCGATCTCGCCAAGGGACCTGAAGACCTCCACAGGCCTACCTCGCCAAGGGCTCTGAAGAGCCTCCACAAGTCGATTTCCTGAAGGGCCCTGAAGAGCCTCCTCAGACAGCCAACACTGCGCCTAAGCTGACAACCCTTGTCGAGCACCCCGTCTACTTTGTCAGAACAGTACTACGGGACGCTCGGGAACGGTACCCAATGCAGCAGAAGCTCCTCATTGCACTCCTCATCGCCTCAAGGAAGCTGCGACACTACTTCCAGGGCCATTCCATCACGGTGGTCACCTTATTTCCCCTGGAGCAGATACTTCGCAACCCCAATGCTACAGATCGTGTCGCGGGATGGAACATAGAGCTACACCCATTCAATTTGCGCTTTGATACCACAAAATTCATCATAGGAAGAGCGCTGGCAGACTTCGTCGCCTAATGGATTGACCCAACCCCTGAAGAGCCTCAAGGGGAAGAGATAGATCCCTCTAAAGAGAACATGCCTAGCCACTAGACCATGAAGTTCGACGGAGCATTCGCCTGCCGCAACGGTGGGGCTGGCGTCGTCTTGATCTCACCCAAGGGCGACAAGCTCTACAGCGTTGTCCAGCTATGCTTCGCAATCGACAAGATCTCCAACAACATCGCTGAGTACGAGGGCCTCCTCACCGGCCTACGGGCCGCCATCGCCCTAGGCGTCAAGCACCTATTCGTCAAAGGGGACTCCCAGCTGCTCGTCAACTTCTCTAACAAGAGCTACAAGCCTAAAGACGACCACATGGTCGAGTACCTTGAAGAGGTCCGCAAGCTTGAGAAGCACTTCAGGGGCATGGAGCTCATGCACATCCCGAGGAAGGAGAACCAAGAGGCTGACGACATCGCCAAACATGCACCAAGAAGGCAAGCTCAACAGGCAGGCATCTTTGAAGAGAGACTCGTCAAGGTATCCATAAAGCAGCCTCAAGAGGCCATTGCCGCAAGCACAGACGAAGCACTCCCACCACCTCCTGCAGCTGGGGCTCCCGATTGCGGTCCTCATACAGAGGAGCGCCTGTTGCTCACATCAGCACATCAAGAAACAGTCTGGATCGACGAGCTCAAAGACTACCTCGCCAAGGGAATCCTCCCCGAGGAAGACGTAGAAGCAGAGCGAATCGCTCGACAGCCGAAATCCTACAACATCCTCGAAGGAGATCTCTACCGCAAGCGCCCGATTGGCATCGCGCACAAATGCGTCCCTCCTGAAGAAGGCAGCAGGCTGATTATGGACATCCACAGCGGGGAACGCGGCCACCACTGGCCGCAAGCAGTTTAGGATGCAGTTGACATCGTCCAATCTCGGGAGGCCTGCCAGTTCCACGCCAAGAAAATCCATCAGCCGGCGCTGGGGCTGCAGACCATCCCGCTCTCCTAGCCCTTCGCGGTCTGGGGGCTGGATAACTTGGGACCATTCCCCAAGTCGCAAGGGGTCTATCACTACCTCTTCGTGTCCATCGACAAGTTCACCAAGTGGCCCGAGGTCAAAGCGATGCGCACCATCCCAGCAGGGGCAGCGGTGAAGTTCATCAGAGGCCTGGTCTGCCGCTTCGGAGTGCCTAAGCGGATCATCATTGACAATGGCTCGCAATTCACCAGCGGCATCTTCAAGGCTTACTGCGAGAAACTGGGCATCAAACTCTGCTTCGCCTCGGTGGCTCACCCGCAGAGCAATGGCCAAGCCGAGCGAGCAAACGCAGAAGTTCTCAAGGGCTTAAAGACCAGGACCTTTAACATCCTCAAGGGCCACGGCAAGGGCTGGATCAACAAGCTCCCATCGGTGCTCTTGTCCATCCGCACAACTCCACCAAAGCCCACGGGATAAACACCGTTCACCCTCGTCTACGGCCGTCATGTGCGCTCGCGCACCCTGGAGGCAGGTGATCTTGTCCTCAAGAGAATCCTCTCCAGGGAAGGCCTCCACAAGCTGTCACCAATGTGGGAAAGTCCCTACTATCGTGGTATCGGAATAATTGATAGGAGACGTGGTTCCTCTAGCCTACGTATGGATTGTGGGGAAGAGGTTGGTGTCGTCGAGGACGGGATTGAACACGGCGAGTTTACCCAGCTTCGGATCCCACAGCGGTGGCGAGATCCTACGTGCTGCTATAATTCACTATGAGGCAATAGCCGTGAACAGGTTACAATGTGTATGATGCGTATTGAAGCGTGCCCTAAAGGCTCCCTGGTGGCCGGCTTATATAGGCGGCCAGACCCCAGGGTACAAGGCAAGTACTTGTCCGGCAAGTAATCAGAGTCCTAGACCTAGCCGGCTTAGTTGCCGCCTTCCGTCTTGGGCTTGGTGGCTTGATGGGCTTCGGCCTTCCGCCTTCCTTGGACCGTCCGCCTACTTCCTTGTACATCAGCTATCTGGGCCGCCCGGCAGGGTTCAGCCTTACCACCCTTGGGCCACCCTGGACTAGCCGGATTGATCCATGTTGGTGATACCCCTAGTTGATATATCCCCAACACCTACAGACTCAACCACATCGCCATGCCTGGCCCGGCCCGCCTCGAGACTTAAGACGGCATCCCCGTCAAAAACCCGTGGAACATCTAATCCTCACCTCCCATCTAGTTAGGGGAATGACGTTGCCGCCTTCCGCCTTCTTTAGCGAGGTCTTAGATCACTATGGGCTCCAGCCCCACAACATAGCGCCCAATAGCATTTTAGTCTTAGCCGGCTTCACAGCTCTATTCGAGGGCTACCTAGGTATTAGGCCTAGTTTAGACTTCTTCAGATACTGTTTTCGTTGCCGGCGTCAGACCGTGCCGGACGGCGGGCTGGCAACCTGCGGCAGTGTTACTTTTAACTGCCGCCAGGGCCGCCAATGGTATCCTAAGATACCATACCTCGAGTCCGTCAAGGGCTGGACATCCACCTTCTTCTACTGCCAAGACATGGCAGCACCGGGGCGCCAATTTGGCATCCCGGAATTTTTCAACGCGCCGCCTATGCCCAGGCCATGCTGGGACGAGGCGGTGCCCAAGCTGACGGAGGAACTCCGCCTTTTTCAAAGGCGGATTGAATTCCTCACCCGAACGATGGCTCCCCCCCTGCTGGACGGGGTGGACACCGTCATCTGCTGGCTCGGCCGGCAGATTCTCCCCCTGCGGTACAGCCCGCACAAAATGTGTCAGTATTCGCCTACTGCCACGGCCTCTCTCCGCTTAAGCGAAGAGAGGTTGCCGGTTGCCGACCTAGCGTTCCGGCTCCGCAGTCTCGTCAAGGCGGGGCTGGTGAAGGCGGTTGAGGGCGTGCCCATGCACACCCACGACAACCCTCCCATCGTGGTAGATATCTTGCTCTTTGACCCTTTTTGACAGCTTCTCCGGCTAATCTTGAGTTCCATTAATACTTGTCTTCTTTTTCAACTCTCCGACTTGGGGGAGGATGACCTGGCTCCCGACTTTTACGAGTCGGAGGCCGGGAAGACTAAGAAGCGCAAAGCATCCGGCGCCGCTTCCTCCAGGGCGATCGCCGAGAGGAAAAAACGGACCGCAGCGGCTACCAAGCCGGCTCTCGTCAACATTGACGAGAACGCGGGGATTAACTTCCCCCGAATGTACTCAATTCTGCCTTTAATAGACGACGAGCTTCTTTAATACTGGCACCCAATTGACTGTGCTTTCTGTTTATTGACAGGGAAAGGGTCGCAACTTCCCGGTTGCCGACCAGGCTCCTTTCCAAGGGTAAGCGGCCTCAAGGAAGCCCTCCTGCTACCGTGCCGCCAACTCCCCAGCCTCGGGCCGGCAGCTTAATGGGCGACGCTCGTCGCCAGCCCCCGGCTCCGGCTTCTGGCGCGCCGCCAAGGACCTCCTCCGCTGACCGCGTACCCAAGACTCCCCTCCTTTTGGCTGAGGCTACGGCCGATGAAGCCGCTCAATCACGCGCCGCCAAGGGGGAGTTGCTGGAGGCAGCTGCCAGCGGGTCCCAGAGGGCAGCCCCGACTGCAGGAGGCTTTTGCCAACTTCACCTCCCAGGCCTTCGCCGATTTGGAGGGCGACCTGTCTGTAAGTTCTTATAACTCCGGCATATACATAGTCTTTCCCCCGAGCACTTAGATGGCAGGTCCAAATTTTTTGGCTGCCGGCTTAGTGGTTATTCGACAATATGTTTTATGCCTTTGCTTTTTCCTTCAGGGCCTTGTGTCCGCCAACGTTGAGCTTGTCTCCTCCCGATTCGAGATAAACCAGCGGTGCCGCGACCTGAAGAAGGATTGCGAGGCCAAGGACCTGCGGATTGCCGAGTTGGAGGCGACCCGCAAAAAAGATGAAGGTAGAGTTGATCTTTTTTGCCATCGGCTATCTTTTCAACTTATGTTGCCGCCAATCATTTAGTTAGTGAATCCATATTTGTAGAACTTCTAGACCATGCCCAGGATATACTGAAGGCGTCCACTGATATGCAAGCTCTTATGAATGAAGCTTCCGATTTGGCAGCCGCCAACTTGGCGATGAAGGAGGATCACCGGAAGGAGATGGAGGCCCAACAGCTGAAATTTGCGCAGGAATCTAGCCAGCTCACTGTTGAGCTGGAAAGACTGCACAAGAAGTTGGCGGAGGCGGAGAAGACGACTGCCGAGGAAATCTCCAAGCAGACTTCTCGCGCCCAAACTGCTGAGGATGCGTTGGCGGCTCATATGATTGAGCTGTCCGCTTTCCATAACTCGGCCCTTGGTAATTTCTCACTCCTTACTTTGATTTTGCCATTTTGCTTAGCCTGAGCCAAACTGATGGTTTCATTTTTGATGCAGTTCCCGCCGGTTTGGGCGATGACAAGGTTGTCAGCCCCCGCCTGGATCGCCTTGCGCGTCTATGCTAGCTGATCACCGAGACTTTGGCAGCATCCAAACGGTTTGCCGCCAAGTTCTTCATCTCCTCTGGCAGCCAGGAGCCGACCGAATTCAGCGACGTGCCCAATATGTTGGAGCAGGCTACGAAGCTACACAAGAGCCCGCTGAAGTCGGCGGCGCGGGGTGGTGCCAAGACTGCGCTTGGACTATTCATGGCGCACTACCCCGAGGCGGAAATAGAAGCTGTCACCGAAGGCATGCCGTCTACATATGAAGACGGCAGCGAGGTCGAGCCAGCCGCTGTTCTGGACAGCGTTGCCGGCTATGCCACGCGTGTTGCCGACATTGTGGATACTTCAATCTTCTACCGGCGCCATCATGTGCCTGCCGCAGGAGAAGCTGGAGCTGCCGGCACGGCCGAGGCGGAGGGGAGTGACAGTTCTGGGGCTGAAGTTGTCAGCCCCCAAGCCTGATGTAGACGCTCCCCCAAGCCGTAGTTTCCTTGCCTTCTTCTGACATGTTTTGCCAGCCCCTGAAACAATGTAACTTTAACTTGTAATATTTGTATATACTTTTGTTGCTGTTTTGCTAGGCGAGAAACTAGCTGACAAGTTTTTTTTTGCCTTTATTTGTATGGCCCGCCTTAATTTTACCCTGACTTATATGTTTGACTTTTTGTATGTTGACGAACCTCAGCCGGTAACTTTAGCTGAAACAACCAGAGCTAAACCATGCGTTTAGGATCAGAAACCAAAGCCAACATGTTGGTGGCAAAGACATACTACTAGGCGAACCACACATAAGTAATCAGAGGTAAAGGAATTAGGCGGCGCAAAAAGTTTATTTTTGCTTTAGGTTGGCTCGAAAGCTGCAAGTATCTACCAGTTTGAACCTTTGCACGGAGCTAGAAAAATAGGTAACTTAGATACATAGGGCAAATATGATTGCAAGAAAAGACAAAAGATGGCATGCTTCTCAACACAGATGAGGAACCATAGACTTTTATTTCATAATCATATATAACTTATTACAATTATAAATTGCTAAGTGTAGAAAGGACGTAGCTGCTGAATATTCCAAGGCCGTCTTGTTTGTTCGAGCGGATCGTCAATGCCTCTTTTGCGCTTGGTTCCCCTTTTTCCTGCCGCCTTCTTGCGCCTCTTCTTTTCATCTTCGTCGCGGATGTCGGCCAGGTAGTAGGAACCATTGAGCAGCGCCTTTGTGACTATAAAAGGTCCTTCCCATGGCGGGGATAACTTGTGCAAGCCTTTTCTGTCTTGAATTAGGCGGAGAACTAGGTCACCTGTTCTGAAGCTTCGCTTCCGCACTCTCCGGGTATGATAGCGGCGAAGTTGTTGCTGGTACAAGGCGGAGCGATGTAGAGCGACATCTCTTTCTTCGTCTAGCAGGTCTAGGCTATCCTGTCTTGCACCTTCTACGTCTTGCTCGATGTAGCCTTGAACTTTTGGGGAATCGTATTTCATGTCGGTAGGTAGCACCGCCTCAGCGCCATATACTAAGAAGCAAGGAGTGTAGCCGGTAGACCTGTTTGGCGTTGTGCGCAAACTCCATAGTACCGACTGTAACTCATCTGCCCAAGCCCCGGCTGCCCTGTGTAATGGAGCTTCGAGACGAGGCTTAAGTCCTGATAAGACTAGGCCGTTTGTACGCTCTACTTGTCCATTGAATTGAGGGTGTGACACGGATGCCAAATCAAGCCGGATACCCAGATCACTGCAGTATTCTTCTATGTCGCCTTGAGATAGGTTGCTGCCATTATCAGTGATAATGTTGTGTGCAACTCCAAACTGAGAGATGATTCCCCAGAGGAAATTGGTGGTTGTTCGTGTGTCAAGTTTGCTGATCGGCTTAGTCTCAACCCATTTGGTGAACTTGTCGACAGTGACCAATAGGTGGGTATACCCACCACGCGCCTTCTTGAAGGGACCCACCATGTCTAAGCCCAGACCGCGAACGGCCAGGTGATTGGAATTGTCCTTAGTTCTTGCGCCGGTAAGTGAGGTTGACGAGCGTACAACTGGCAGCTTTCGCATGTTTTTACGATGTTCTCGACGTCTTCTTTGGCGGTAAGCCAGTAGAAACCTTGGCGGAAAGCTTTGGATACAATGGACCTGGCGGAAGCATGATGCCCGCAGGTGCCAATATGTATGTCTTTCAGAATTTCCCGGCCTTCTTCTGGCTGTATGCACCGCGGATTGATGCCGCACGTGCTTCGCTTGTATAGCTCGCCTTTTATTATCGTGAATGCCTTGGCTCGCCTTATGATCTGCCTTTTTCCTCATCGTCTTCCGGCAACTTGCTGTCGATTAGAAAATCGAGATATGGGACAGTCCAATCCAGCTGTGACAAGTAGACAGCGAGACTTGCCGCTTCTACCGGTTCTTCTGCGTTGGGGTCCATCAAATCGGCGCCTTTAATGGATGGCTTGTGAAAATGTTCCAGGAAAATATCTTTTGGTACCTTTTTGCGTTCTGACCCTAGTCTTGCAAGTGTGTCTGCCGCCTCGTTCTCAGCTCTTGGAACATGCCGGACTTCGTAGCCCGCGAAGTTTTTTGCGAATTCGTCAACTTTGGCTCTGTATGCCGCCATTGTTGCGCTTTTCGCATCCCATGTTCCGCTTACTTACTGCGCGACCAAATCTGAGTCGCCATAACAGAGGATTCTTTTGACGCCTAGGTCGTTTGCCACGTGCAACCCATGAAGCAAAGCTTCGTACTCGGCAACGTTGTTGGTTGTTGTGAAGTGGATTTGCAATACGTAGCTAAGCTTGTCACCTTTAGGCGTGCGTAGAACGACTCCAGCCCCCGAGCCTGTGAGCATCTTTGATCCGTCAAAGTGCATGACCCAATATTCTGATTCGGGGAGTGTTGTTTCCTCCATGGCTTCTGTCCAGTCGGCGACAAAATCTGCAAGCGCTTGAGACTTGATGGCGGTCCGTGGTTTATAGACTATATCAAAGGCGGAAAGTTCGATGCCCCATTTGGCGACTCGACCTGGTGCCTCTGCATTGTTGATTATGTCTCCCAACGGTGCCTTGCTGACTACTGTCATTGTGTGCTCCTGGAAATAATGCCTAAGCTTTCTGGCGGCGAAGAATACACCATAAGCCAGCTTTTGGTAATGCGGATACCTCTGCTTGGAGGCGGAGAATACTTCACTGATGAAATAGACCGTTCGTTGCTCACACGTCGCGGCTTCGTTCTCCTTTCTTTCCACAGCCAAGACAACGCTGACAACAGCTCATGGTGCCGCGATGTATAGCAGCATTGGTTCCTGTGATCGAGGTGCTGCCAATATCGGAGCGGATATGAGGGCCTCCTTAAGTTGTTGTAAGGCGGCATCTGCCTCTGCTGTCCACTCAAAGTTGTCGGATTTCTTCAAGAGCCGGTAGAGAGGCATTGCCTTTTCCCCTAGGCGGCTTATGAAACGACTGACGGCCGCTGCCGATCCAGCTAGGCGTTGCACGTCCTTCAGACAAGTAGGTCTGGATATGTTTTGGATGGCCTTGATCTTCTCCGGATTAACCTCGATCCCTCGTTCTGAGACGATAAACCCGAGCAGTTTGCCGGCTGGAACGCCGAAATCACACTTGGCGGGATTGAGTTTCATCTGGTACCTCCGGAGATTCTGAAAAGTTTCTTCCAAATCCTCTAGGAGATCTGCCTTCTTTTTTGACATCACCGCGATGTCGTCTACGTAGACGTGAACATTGCGGTCGATCTGTTCGTGCAGGCAATTCTGCATACAGCGCTGGTATGTTGCCCCTGCATTCTTCAGGCCAAAAGGCATCGTGATGTAGCAGAAAGTCCCGTATGGAGTGGTGAAAGATGTTTTCAGCTGATCCGACTCTCTCATCTTGATTTGATGGTATCCTGAGTAAGCGTCCAAGAAACAAAGCAGCTCCGAGCCTGCTGTGGAGTCTACGACTTTGTCAATTCTAGGCAGCGCAAAGGGATCCTTTGGGCAGCACTTGTTAACACTGGTATAGTCAATACAGATCCTCAGCTCTTTATTCTTCTTTGGAACAAGTACAGGATTTGCCACCCAATCAGTGTGTACAACTTCTTTTATGAAATTGGCGGCCTTCAGCCTATTTATCTCCTTTCCTATAGCCTTGCGTCTCTCATCTCCAAAGCGTCTTGTTGCTTGCTTCACCGGCTTGGATCCTTTTATGACGTTGAGTGAGTGCTCGGCAAGTTCCCTCGGTACACCAGGCATGTCGGAAGGCGACCATGCAAAGATGTCACGATTCTCACGGAGGAACTCGACGAGCGCGCCTTCCTATTTGCTGTCAAGGTTGGAGCCGATGACGACTTGCTTAGACTTGTCGCCTGGGATGAGGTCCGCCTTTTTGGTGTCTTCTGAAGCTTCAAAGGTCTTCTTGACATCAATCTTTGGCTTGGGCATGGAGTTGTCTGAATCCGCCCCAAGCAGTGCGAGTTCTTCCTTGTGGATGACGGCTTCTGCGAAGGCGGCCATGCCACGCTCACACTCCTTGGCTTTCTTGAAGTTGCCGGAAATCGTGATGGTTCCGTTTTCCCCGGGCATTTTAAGCTTGCTGTATATGTAGCACGGTCTTGCCATAAATTTGGCGAAAGCCGGTCGCCCGAAGATTGCATGATAGGCGCTTTTGAAGGGGACAACTTCGAACCGAAGGAACTCTGAGCGGTAGTTCTCTTTTGATCCCAAAGTTACCTTCAGCCTAATGCTCCCCATTGACTTTGCTTGCCTGCCGGGCACTATGCCGTGAAAAGTGAGGATGCTGTGGTCCAGCTATATCCGCTGACAAGTTCATGCGGCTTAGTGTGTCGTAGTACAGGATGTTGAGGCTGCTGCCGCCATCCATGAGTACCTTTGTGAGTCTGAAGTTGTCGACAATGGGATCGACGACGAGGGCGTACTTGCCTGGGTGAGGAACGTGATCAGGGTGGGCGGACTGGTCCCAAGTGATCGTTGCTTCCGACCAGTTCAAATACTGAGGGACGTCCGGCATTGTCGCGTTGAGTTCGCGCATTTCCGCCTTAGCCGAAGGCGTGCCGACAAAGCATACAAGAGATTCTTTGACCTTCGGATATGGTTTCTTTTTCTTGGCGGCCGCATCATCCTCGCTTGAAACAGACATGTCGTCGTCATCCTCATCCTCCTTGTTGTCTTTCTTGTCGTTCTTCTTTGACTTCTTTGACTTCCAGCCGACTGTGGGGTCCTTTTTGAAATCGTCCATGAAACGACTTTCGCCAAGCATATGGTTGACCTTGCCGAGTGAGGCGTGGATGGGGTACGGCAAAAGTTTTGCCTGCTCATAAGTGATTCGCGCCGCTTTAGGCCCTGAGCCGGTGTCGCGACCATCTTTCTTATTCTTCCACTTCTTTTTGCCGGCATTCCCTTGGAAAGCGACCGCTACCTCGTTGGAAGGTCCGGCTTTTTTCATCCGCCGCCTGCTTGCGCTTGTTGTTCCGTTTTGGTATGATGTTGACGTCTGGATCATCGTCCCGGGCGTCGTCATCCGCCGCCGCGTACTGGGCGGCTAGGTTGAGCATCTCGCCAAGGTCCGTGATCTGCTCGCGGACGAGCCGATGATGGAGCAAGGACTTCTTCTGCAGGCCCGTGTAGAAGGCGTGGATAGCCTGCGCGTCCGAAACATCATGACAGTTGGCTTTTTCGGATATCCAACGGCTGACAAAGTCTGTCATGGTTTCGTCCGGCTTTTGGATACAGCGTTGCAAATCCTTGTAGGTATTTGGATGCTTGTATGTTCCTTGGAAGTGCTGTGAGAAAACCTTTTCCATGTCGTACCAGCTATGGATAGACTTTTCAGGAAGGTTGTCGATCCAAGCTCTTGCCGTGCCTTCCAACATGAGAGGTAGGTAATGGACGGCAATATAGCTGCTCCCGCCGGCAATTTCTATGGCCATGGCATAGTCGGATAGCCATGAATCCGCCTTAACGAGGGCGTTGTACCTAGAACAGTTTTTTGACACTGATGTCATGTCCTTAGGGAACGGCTCTCTGCGGATGGCGTCACCGAAGCACTTTGGTTCAGAATATAGCGGCTCCTTTCCTCTTGCTATGTCTTGTAGGCGGTGTCGTGCGTCTGTTGGATTGAGCTGCCGTGCGCCTCTGTTTGCGTCTGGCTCGTCCTGCGCTGCCCGACTTAGGCTGCGCCTGGGCCCTTCTGCCTCCTCTTTCCTCTTGCTGCCGGTGCTACGCTGCGGAGACCGACTTCGACCTCTCCTAGGAGGGTCGTTACCGGCATCTTTCCTAGGCGGCAGTCTATTGTTCCGGCTACCGCCATTGTCACGTCTTGGCTGGGCTGGAGGTGGCAGGTCTCCCCTGCTTCCTGTCCTTGAATTCTCGTCCCGCCTTGGTTTTGGCGGTGGCGTCTTCTTTGGAGGTGGCGTTGCCTTCCTTTTGTCGCCATGGCTACTGGAGCCAAACGGGCCTTCGGGGTGGTCGCCAGGTGCAGCTTTGCACTTTCCTGACTTAGACTCTAGGTCTCCCCCGCGAGCATCCGCCATGTGGCCGTAGGAATCAGCGCGAGCTTGTTGTTCTAAGGCCTTGCTCACGAAGTGTCTTGCATTGGCCAGCTTTTCCTCCGCCATGTAAGTATTGTCGTCCAGGGTATCTAGCGCGGCAGCCGCGTTGAGGACGGGGGTGCAGAAAACAACATATCCCCTTCTGTCCACGCGCTGTGGTGCCGTACGCCAGTCGAACCCGAGATCTTGAGCCGCTGTCGTTGCGCGCGCTGGCGGCTTCTTGCCACGGCGGTTTTTTGATGACCTTTTTTCCTCAAAGAGTTGCCGGCTTGTTTTGGCCGTTCTTTCTCGATCTTCTTCGCAAGGCTCTCAACGTGCTCCTCTCTTTTTCGCAGGAAGTCAGAGTGCTTAAGCATGTTAATCCTAATCTCTTCCACTTCGTCGAGTGGGGTGTCTTTATTCACCGGAGTATTCATGATCTCGTCTACTTCTTTGATGACGGAGAGCAAATCCGTGGGTTTGCTGCTGCCTCCTTTCTCGAGGCCAGTTTTCTTCTTTGCGCGCACCTTGTCGGAACTTTCAATGAGTTGACCGGCAATGGTGTCGCCGGCATCTTCCACCGGCTTCTTTTGCGTTTTCGAAGCAACTGGGGTTGTCTCGTGACCGACGACAACCATCATAGCCAGCTTGTCAGGCATGTCAGTGTCCGCTGTGCCCTTTGAAGGAGCCGGATTGCCACTGGAAAAGCGGGTTTTGATCTTCTCTTCGAAGAGACTAGCATCATCATCAGAGTCAGAGTCTACGTTTACTTGAACGGTACATCTGGATCCGGCATCTGACATCGCATCCTCCTGGAGATCCGGGAGGATTGACTCAGGACCGTCATTTTCCGGCTGGGAGTCTGATCCCAGTCCGACAACTCCGACGAAGTGGAAATCAGATTCTGCCGACTCCTGGGAGAAGGCGGATTCAGATCCATCTTGCCGGTCGACTGCTTGGTCGAAGGGTTGGTGGGTGGGGTTGTAGAAACGCGGTAGGCCTACGGCCTCTGGCATATACCCGATGAAGACGTCGGTCCCCCCGATCGGTACGATTGCGCATCCGATAAGGTAGTCGTCCGCCGGGAGCCAGGACTCATCCGAGTTGACGTAGCTGTGGCCGCCATACCTTGTGACGCGACCGACGGCGATCTGCTTGCCCACGCCGCCAAGTGTTCCCGCCTGGAACGTGACGCCAGGAACCTTATGCCCCACGGTGGGCGCCAACTGTCGTGGTATCGGCATAAATGATAGGAGACGGGGGTCCTCTAGCCTACATATGGATTCTGGGGAATAAGGTTGGTGTCGTCGAGGACGGGATTGAACATGGCGAGTTTACCCAGCTTCGGATCCCACAGCGGTGGCGAGATCCTACGTGCTGCTATAATTCACTATGAGGCAATAGCCGTGAACAGGTTACAATGTGTATGATGCGTATTGAAGCGTGCCCTAAAGGCTCCCTGGTGGCCGGCTTATATAGGCGGCCAGACCCCAGGGTACAAGGCAAGTACTTGTCCGGCAAGTAATCAGAGTCCTAGACCTAGCCGGCTTAGTTGCTGCCTTCCGTCTTGGCCTTGGTGGCTTGATGGGCTTCGGCCTTCCGCCTTCCTTGGACCGTCCGCCTACTTCCTTGTACATCAGCTACCTGGGCCGCCCGGCAGGCTTCAGCCTTACCACCCTTGGGCCACCCTGGACTAGCCGGATTGATCCATGTTGGTGATACCCCTAGTTTATATATCCCCAACACCTACAGAGTCACCCACATCGCCATGCCTGGCCCGGCCCGCCTCGAGACTCAAGACAGCATCCCCGTCAAAAACCCGTGGAACATCATGCATCTACACAAGTTCTACCCGTGATCATAGTTACGCCCGTGATCCTCGTCACGTCAAGACATCTGGCTCTAGAGGAAGCTTACGGCTCCACCTCCAGGCATTATTTGTCTCTAGAGGAAAGCTCACGGCTTCACCTCCAAGCTTAACAAAAGCTTCTCTTGAGGGTCATCCCTCCGAGCTCTCCTTGTAACGAGCCACCGCACGCCGTAGAGAGTCTCTGCCACCGATGGGTGGTCCCCATGCCTCGACATGGAAAATACATTAGCTTGGCAACCCCAAGTATAATGAAACATTTCGTTCCAAAGTGAACTATGCGCTATGGCACCACTATGTAATATTTTGGTGGTTATTTTTTTACTTCCACATTACTATTTTCAACGTGCGCTTATATGCTTCCCCATACACACCTCGCGAGAGAGGGCTGAGTATGGTGCTAGTGCCTCAAACAACACACCAGCAGCATGGCAAAACCCAAGGGATCCAAGCTCTGGCTAGAGGGCAAGCTCGCACGAAACACGCCATCTCTCCAAAGGACATTGGTACTTACTCTCCTCGCGAGGAATGCCGGAGGAGACCTATAAGCGCGCATGAGTTCCTTCTACCGTGCACAAGCGTTTGGACTTGCCTCACTAACACCCGTAGGGAACAAGTGTCCCTCCAAGCTTGAGGAGACAAAATGCTCAACCCTTGAAGAGGAGCTCCTCGCTAGGGAAAAGTCTCTACATGGGAAAGAACCTCGAGAAGCTAAGTCCTGTACCCATGCCTCGAGAGCTTTTTCTCCCCCGCAAGCACACGTTGTCCCTCGAGCATTTCGTTTCTCCCTTACACTTCATGGACTGCTCGTACGTCAAAGGGGGGCACTTGAGCATCGCGACTCAAGGCTCTTACCTCTCCAAGCCTTAAACTCCCCCCGGCCTTGCTGAGTCATTGCTCTAGCATACCGTAGTGGCAGAGTCATAGCGCAAACAGACGGGTCCTAACGATGCAGAGCAAACAAAGACATGAAAATAAGATAAAGGGACTCTCGAGGGGCCACATGCTTAATTAAAATACTTAAAGAGTATATTACAGACTATGGTTCAAATCGTCTAAACAAAAGTATTTCAAATGAAAGCGCTGCAAGCGCATGACAGGTAAACTCAGGTGGAATTCGCGCCATCGCCCTCCTCCGCGGAGCCCTCCTCGACAGCGTCTCCGGAGCCAGCCTCCTCGCCGTCATCGGCAGCCACCTCAGCACGCTTGAAGCAGCTGCAGAAGTCGTCAACTTGGCCTCGAACGGTGTTGGAGATCTTCCACCCATCCTCGCCCACGAGAGGCTCGGTCACCGACGTGAAGTCGAAGACAGGACGGAGGCGCTCGAGGTTGGCAAAGAGGCGGTCCACAGGCACGGCCAGGAGCTGGCGGCTTTCCCCCTCGATCATCTCGCGGAGCTCAGCAACAGGGCCCTCAAGCGCCGTGAAGAGCTGGTCGAAGTAGACCAGGTACATGGCAGTATCGTCGTGACCCTGGGCATCAACGTGCGGCGCCTCCGCGCCAAGATTGACGGCGAGCTCGTTGCTCCTATTCACTAAGGACTACAACATACGCTCCCGCTGCTGCGTCAGCACCCGAGCCGTCTGGGCGCCCTTGGCGGCCTTCACCGCGCGCTCCACCGTAGGACCCACCTGCTTGTTCCTCTCCTCCATATACTTGATGAGGGAGTTCAGGTCCTGCGTGGCTGCCTTGCGAGCTGCCTCTGCTTGGCGGCAGCCCTCCGCGGCGCGCTGGACGCGGTTCTCTAGCTTGGCATTGGCCTTCTCGAGCTCGCTGATCCGCTGGGCATCCTCGGCGTGCTTGCTCTTGAAGCGGCTCTCCTGCTTCTCGAGCTTCTCGCAATAGTCCTGGGCAACAGCGGCGCGGAATTTCTTCTCGTGAGCTGCGAGATCCGCCTCAGCCTCGTCGTTCTTCTTGGCGAAGGAAGCCCTGAAGCGCTCTATGATCTTCTGTTGGGAGGCCATTTCTTTGGCGTGCTTGGAGGGGGCATCGGTCAAGCTGCTCTCCCGGGCCTCGTGTTCCTCGCGCTTGGTCGCGAGCTCGTTCACCTCCTGGAGCCGCTGCTCGTCGCGTAGGCACACCTCCTTCTCGGTGGCTTGCAGCAGCTGCTCCCGGGTCTCCAAGCCCTTGCGGACCTCCTCCAGAGAGGTTCGCTCTGCGTCGGAAGCGGAACGGAGCTGGCTCTCGAGCTGGGCGAGCTCGCGCTGCTTCTCCGCCAGCGAGTGCTCCATAGTCTCCCGCTCCGACCTCGCCTCGGCTAGAAGCTTCTCGGTCGCGTCGCGCTCGGCCTGAAGGGCCCGAGGGTCTTCCACCGCAGCATGGAAGGACGACACGCCTCCGCTAGCTCGTCATGCGGTAGGGCGATTTGCACGTCCTCGAGGGCGAGGTGGGCCTCCAGCCCCTCCATCGACTCTCGTGCTAGGCGGAAGGCGACGTCGTGGCGTCCCCTGCTCCAGTCCTAGCCGCTGAGGACTAGGTCGCAGCAGGCAGATGACCCCGCTCATGCGTCGAGCTTGGAGAACGGGACCTCATAGCGGGCTTGGGGGCTGGGCGGCGAGCCGGCCTCCTCGGCTCCTGGGCCCTTCTCACCATCGTCGCCTCCCACGTGCACCATCTCCTGCTGCGGCTCTACTCCTGCAGCGGGGCGTGGCGAGGGCGGCGAAGGAACGCGCCCCTCTTGCTCACTGGCGCCAGGCTGGCCCTAGCCCGCCTCAGCCTCCTGCTGCGCGGGAGGAGTTGCCGCACGAGGCGGGGTTGGCTCGCAAGGTGGCGTTAGCGCGCGAGGCGACGTCGGTGCGCAAGGCGGAGTAGGTGCGCGAGGAGGAGTGGGTGCCCTCTCCTCTTGCTCCTCATGCCTCAACTGCTCGAGTGGCAGAGCTGTCCCCTCCGGCTGAGGCATTTCCTCAGCATGGCCTATGGGGCCCGCCTCCACAGGCCTGATGGCCTCGTCAGCCATGGTCTCTGCCGTGGCTTTCTTCACGTATGCGGCCTTGCGAAGCTTGCGGTGCTTCGCAGGCACCAGATCACTGACAATCAACAAGGAAAATCTTCAGAAAAGGTAGAAGAGGGGAAGACAAAGAAATAAGCAATCAAGTTCGAGGTTTTTGATACTTACCCCGCTTGCGGGGCGCGGGTGTCCACCCACGCCAAGCCGGGCGAGCGCCACGAGGGATTGGCCTTGGCGCCAGATCGCTCAAGAGGCGCCTCAGCTTTCCTCTTGAGGGGGACGTCTGACGGCCTTGCCACTGGCATGTCGACGAACGCCTTGGACCGGGGCTCTCTCCGCCCCCCGTCCTCCACCTTGTTCTCCACCTACTCCTCCTCCTCCTCCTCCATAGGGCGCAAAGGCGCTACCTAGAAGGCTTCGTCATCGCCTGACAAGATCTCGTAGATCTCGTTAGTAAATGGACCGGCCCTAGACGAGGTCACCTCTGCCGTGGCCTCCTCGTAGCCTTGACCAGCTCCCGAAGAGGAGGGCGACTCCGTGCCCCCTGTCTCCTGCGCCACGGGCGCGGCCTCCTCCTTCTTCTCCCCCGCCATGCCTGTCGGGGTGAACGTAGGCATCCCCTCCAGGATATCCATGCGTTCTCTCATGAAGAGCTGGTGCAGAGGCCTCAGCGAGGGCAGAAGCTCGTCCATCGCTGTCACGTCCGGGTTGATGAAGAGGATGGCTAGGACGGTGTCGACGACGCACTTGAGGTTGTCGCAGGGCTGGAGTCGCATCGGGTCCGAGAGGCCCGCGTACATCCACATCGGCTTCTTGTGAGACTGAAGCGGAGCGATGCGGCGCGTCACGAAGTCCGCGGCGATCATCTTCCCCGTGAGGCCCTCCTCTCGGAGATAGCGCAGGCGGACCACCAGATTCGTGCTCTCCGTGCAGCTGAAGGAGGACTTGCCCTAGTGGGATTTCTTCACAGGCGGCGCGTCCAGGATGTCGAGGAAGGCGCACGGCGACTCCACGTCAATGAGGAACCATTTCTGGCGGAAGTCATCCACCTTCTTCACCACCGCTGTGACGGGCTTGTCCCCATTCCACGACATGGGGATGTAGACGCCCCCATGCCGTCCGCGATGAAGAAGGAGACGCGCCCGGACCGCTCGTTGGCCGCGGTGCACCGGAGCGCGTAGAAACTCCGGAAGAGGGCCACCAAGGGCTCCACGCCCAGGTAGGCCTCGCAGAGGTAGGCGAAGATGGAGAGGATGAGGACGGAGTTTGGATGAAGGTGGAGAAGCTGGATCTGGTAGAACTCCAGCAACGCCTCCAAGAAAGGCGAGTACGGAGGCACCAGCCCAGCGGCGACGCTGTGGAGGAAAACAAGGTAGAATCCCTTCGAGCGCTTCCCGAGCTCCGTGGCCCGGAGCACGCTGGCGCCATGCTCGTTGGTCCGCCCGGCGACTAGGAACCGGATCTTATTATGACGCCCCAAAATTGGTACTATGTAGATTTAAGCGATCTCGCCGAAATCCTCATAATAACGATTTTAGGTCGCCCACCAGACATAATGTGCACGGTGAAACATGCACATTATGTGGGTGGAATTGTGATAACATTACAACAATTCCAATACATCCACAACAACAGAAGATATAAATACAACAACGACTCGAACGAGTCAAGATACAAATGATATAATACAAAGATACAAATGACAGCGGAAGCAAATTAGTATCCGACTACGGATAAGATGCAAATTGGACTAAGAGTCCTGAAGATAAGCGATGACGCCATATCCCTGTCCAGCCCAAGCCGGAGGGATTCCCAAGCTAACGTCGCCAGACTTCAAACCTGTTAACTGCACATGAATTCAGCCCATATACATGGTTCAATACTATCGGTAATGATAGCAAGGCAAGCATTAAGGAGAGTTCTAACGAATGCGTAATATGCATTCCGAACAGGTGAGTGCATCTCCTTAGGAAGGTTTAGCGGCAGCGCGCCAGCTCTAGAAAACTACAGAGATACGCTACAACTTCCGTCTAATTAGAGAGGGATAAGAGAGCGCATAAGTAACCAACTACAACTAGCACCAATCATAACCCATTCTCGGTTAACCCCCTCAACCAAGCATGAGGAAGCAATTCGGGAAACTCATACATTGGACAGTTTTAGTTACGATTTATTGTGAAAGTAATTCTATATTACTAGTCAAGTTAATTAACAATGATTAGGTGTAAGTTTTCTAGATCTTGTTAGCTAGCATCATCACCAAGTCGTCCATAACCGCGGAAGCGGCTCATCGATAAGATAATACCCTGCAGGGGTGCACTACTGGGCCCATACTCGTTGGATATCCCCAAAAAGCAAGCCAGAAGGTAGGGTATCTCAACACGGCAAATATCTTTTCTACAACCCATCCAGGGAACCACATGATTGTGTGCACGGCCAATCAGGTCAAGTGCCCACGGGATCAACCTTCATAGCACTCTAGGAACGTGCCATCCTATATGAGAATCGACTACTCCATTATCATGAGATCGTTATGTAACCATATGCATGCATCAAATGGGAAGCCCGAACTACTTACAGCACCCCGGATAAGAAGCGGATTAGATCGAAGTCGCGGGGGGCTCCATAAGGCCTCCCACAAGGGGTTAGTGGCCTCCCACAATTTGGGAAACTCACACATTGAACAATTTTCGTTACCATTTATTGTGAAAGTAATTCAATATTACTAGACAAGTTAATTAATATCAATTAGGTGCAAGTTGTCTAGATCTTGTTAGCCAGAATCTGTACCAAGTTGTCCATAACCGCGGAGGCGGCTCATCGATAAGATTATACCCTGCATGGGTGCACTACTGGACCCATACTCGTTTGATCAACCTAATCAAACATCAGGGCCTCTCAACACGACTCGTTCCTTCACTACATCAAGTCCAAGTGCCACCCATATGAGTTGTTACCCGCGTCAAGAGTCCGGCCGAGACCTGTTGCGGACTCATTAGTTTGCGACTAATCCGCCATGCGGCTCAAACAACAGTAGGAACTGTCTGCTTCGTGTCGTACCGCCCCTGTATGACCCCCCATATCACATAACCTCTCATAAATCATCATCATCATGCACATGCACATGAACAAATAGAAAGTCCGAACTACTTGCGGCACATGGACAAGCTGAAGATCCGTTCAAAGTCGAGGGGTGCTCCATAGGGCCTCCCACAAGTGGTTAGTGCGCTCGGACTTGGATTCGAGGACAAAATCTCAGTTCCTAGGTCAACACTTAGCAGAACAAAGCACCTCGCAAGGTCTTCCGCCGGTGCTTTATCTTGTAATTATAATACCAAACATAAGATAGCAGTTTATTAAAGTAGAACATTCTAACATACTAAGCATATGAAATATAAGACAGACATACGACTCGCACAACCAACTCTAAGCATGCGCTACGACTCGCAAGGCCAACAGAGAAACAACCAACCGTTAATAGGATGTGGATGTGGGGGCTATATCAGGGTTGCAAGGTCAACATGGAATAAGATCGAGACACAAGCATCGTATCACAAGGCTAGCAATAGAGGCAAAAGGCATGCATAGGTGATCAAAGGGGAAACACTTGCCTAGAATCCCGCATGGAAGAAGAACTTGTCGTTGCTCACACATCTCAATGTCTTATCCGCGAAGAAGCAACAAACACTGAAAAGCGTAACAGATGCATCGTACAACTATGGCAAAAGATCCAGCATGATCATCAGAATGATGCATGGCATGGCAAGATGCAATACAAGATGCACTTAAGCCAAATTAAGCGGAACCGGGATTTCGACAACTAATATTTAGATTCGAGCTATTTATCTAACCAACAAATTAAATGTTAATTAGCATGTCAAGACATGGCATAGGTGATCTAGTCAAATTAAATGGAATGGGGCAACAATAATTAATTACCCCAACACATTCCATAATTAATTATTTAGATTGAACTTACAAATTACACAAAGGAATTAAAATAAAAGATGCAATATGGCATAAGGATGACATTAATGTTCATTGCATTTTTATGATAAAAATAGATGTTAACTTTGTATTCATTGGATCTATAATTCAAAAGGTATAACATATACAAGATTTAACATTTTGCAAAAAGATAAAAGAAAAGATAACAAAGAGGAAAAAGGGTTCTTTCGGTGGCAAGAGGGAATTTGAAATTTGGTAAACACTGTGCAGCATGGAACAGAGCCACTGGGCTGCGGTGTGGGTTTTTATACATAAGGAATTGATTTTTTATGAAGCAACTACAAGACGTTAACTGAACATAAACAGAAAATGGTGTTTTTGGCCACTCCTGGGGGTTCGAACTCGGGATCTCCTGGGTTGTTCACAGAGGAGCGAAACCACAGGAGTGCTTCTCTGTTTTTGATGGAATCGGAGACTGAAACGACATGAAGCCTTGCTGTCGCGTTAACTTTTTTTTCCAAAAACTTCAGACTTACGGTTCTGGAAACAGGCGACGGAAGAGTCGGCCGGCAGCGCTCGGGCTGTTCTTGCGGGCGTGCCAGCGTGGGGGTGCGAGCAGCGTGGTGCTGGGTTGTGTGTGGCGTGGGGTTGTGTGTGGGTGCAGGGGTGAGAAGCATCGTGCAGAGGGAGAAGGAGGAGGCCCAAAGCCTCGATCTTGAGCTCGGCCATGGCGGCAATGGTGGGCCGAACCGACCGGGACGGATTCGACTCATACCACACGAATTGGAGAGGGAAAGGGGAGGGACCGGGCCCGGAGATCACTGTGAGGGTCTCGGAGGAGTCGTTCTTGTGGGGGAGGTCCGGCGGCGGCGAAGCTCCGTCGGTGTTGGCGAAAAAACGGATGAGCTCGTCGCGCTGGGACCGTTCCGGCTCGATTCCTTCGGGGAAGACGACGCTTCTATTGAGGCGCTGCTCCTCTGGTGATCCACGGTCCTTCGGCGGTGCCGGAGTGGCGCAGCGTGGAGGCTCTACGGTGGCAATAATGGGTTGAGAAAAACGGAAGGGAGAAGAAGGTGGCGGCGCGGTGAGGAGGGAAGACGAGGAGTGGCGGCTAGGGTTGGGGAGGGGCACCGGGGAGGAGGTCTTAATAATATTTTTAAGTGATTTAATAAAAACATGCAAGGTGGAATGATGCATGATGATGTCATGATGATGCAAAAACGAAAAAACAAACAAAATCTAGTTGGGGAAAATCCTGGGACGTTACACTTATCTAGCGCCGCCTTTTTGGTGCGTGCCCCAAACAGCGCTGAGCCAAACGCGGGCTCACCGGGTGCATCCGGGGAGGAACTCGACATCGCCGCCTTGCCCTTGCCCTTGGTCGGACTCATTGTCGGAGTGGAAGAAGGACGGAGGAGCAAGGAAGATTGAGAAAGGAAGCAAGTTCGCCGGAGCGTGCGGGCGGAGAGGACGAAAACAGAAGGCTTGGAGGCGAAGAATGGGAGCAGTAACTGCTCTCTGCCGCGGCGCACAGAGTTTATGTCCCGTTAGAAGAAGTTCCGGGGCGTAGTGGGACCCCCCACGACGCACGCCCCTAAGATCGTGCGTTGCAGTTGCGCAACCGCGCGACACGTGTCTCGGGCCGGCCGAAAACTTTGGGCCCACGCCGTTTCGCCTGAGCCCATGGGCTCCGCCGCGCTCATCTTGGGCCCGGGGGCTACTATCGGCCCAGTGAGGACAGGGGTGTTCAAAGCCCACTATCCACAGCCCTCAGACGCGACAGCATCGAAGAAACGACTAAGGACCAAGTCACCGCTTGGAGAGACTCCCGAGAGGCAAACCCTCTCGAGGGTCTGAAGAGGAAGCTAGGGCCTGAAGAGGACACCCTCGCTTCAGGAAACTCCGCAAGGCTCCCCTCACTTGGAGAGGAGTCAACGCAACTCCCTCCGTAAGGCTACTGAGGCCCTGTGGAGACACTTCGCTCTGAAGCAACCGCTGCAGGGCGCACATGGCCTCTACAGCAGCCGCAGAGTGACGCACGCGTCTATGGACAATGAAGCGGGCGCCGTAGTTGCCATTCTGGTGATTAAAGGAGTCAACAAAGCTACGCCGCCAGAGCCGGACTACAAAGCTTTCATCTTTGGTGATAAATGTAGTGCCCTTGCTTAAGAAAGCAATGGCACATATGAATAGTGCGGAAGACTTGGATCACATAAGTCTCGCATTTTCCAATAAGATGCAATATCACAGTACAATGTCAAATTTATTACAACCGAGAACGAATGATCCAAAAAAAATATTCCTTACAACTTTGCATAGCTGAAAGCGCTAGCTAAATAAATAAATAGTTCTCAAATTATTTCAGAGTTCATAGGCAATTCTAAAGATATTCATGGAGCTACATCATCTCCATGAAGCCACTGGCAATCATGTTGGTTGTAGGTCGAAGACGACCCCCTTACTCCTCATTCGAACAATCTACAAGGTTTAGTTGCAGCCCAGCTATAAAGGGCCAGCACAATTGAATTGTGGTGGCAAGTGACTTTTAAATTCTAATATTCTACTAAGCTATATCTATATGCATATTTGGCTGGTGGAGCTCAAGGCTATTGCGCAAAGCAAGTTTTCTCCTACTTTTTGGTAAACAACTTTTTGAAACAATATCTTCTCTTTATGAGACAACTCGAGACAAATCCATGCCTCCTAGCCATGTTCACCCATCAAAGTTTTATTAAGAAATTGGGATGAAGTGATTTTCAGAAGACAACCTTGTGTAGTCACTCAATTGTCCGATGCCGGGGACACGGCTAAGATCTTAGGTTTTAACTCTCGAGAGTGTGTGCACTTTCACCATTAGACTCAATCAACCCAAACTATCCTCTACACTCATTTAGTGAGAAGGAAAAGGAGAAGATCAAGACGAGACTTTTCAGAAGTTGCTTTCCCATGATCATACTAAGAGATTACCACCATCCTATCAACTCTACCACCATCAATCTCTTGACCCAGGTCCGCATCAACTTACTCCACCAAGACAGAGCCCATATTGACCAATGGTTGCACGGTAAGCAACTAAAATCAGTGTAAACTTAAATCTCATAGCCCTGGGTGGCCTTCCACAAGTGAGCAACTCAGGTTAACACCGCATATCATGGCCCCAAGTAAGTGAAAACTATCTTGGGCGAAGACAACCATGAAACTTGGCCCTGAGTAGCCACTCAACTTGAAACCTCCTCGATCGACCCAATCCACCCAGGCGTTAAATTAATTTAGTGGAAATTTTCATTTATCACATCAACCATAAAACAATCATTTTTGCAGCATGTACTTCCTTTAAATTATAATAGGTGTCTACTGGAATTTTCTAAGGGGTAACCTAACAGGTTTGCATAGCATACAACAATTCCCACAAAAACCTATCATGCATACAATTTGCAAATACGGCTTAAAAATACTAGTAATGCAATAGGATAAAATAGTAGGTGTTTTATGAAGTCACTTGCCTTGGTAGCAGGAGGAGCAAGCACACCAAGAATAGCAATCACACGCA
This sequence comes from Poa annua, assembly GCA_026929855.1. Classification (NCBI taxonomy): domain Eukaryota; kingdom Viridiplantae; phylum Streptophyta; class Magnoliopsida; order Poales; family Poaceae; genus Poa; species Poa annua. The sequence continues at coordinate 45,697,202 of CM049430.1, forward strand.
AGTCCTTCCTCTCCTTCACAATCTAGCACAAGCAATACATAAAAATAAATACTCACACAATATCACACAACACCAAACATAAAAATGTATGCATGCATGATATGCCATGAGTATAACTAAACATACTTATCAATGATTTATATCTTCTGTTATTAAATACATGAGATGCAATTTCTAGGAATTTCTTATTTTACTTATCAATTAAATAATTGAAAACAATATAGCAAAACTTGAATTCTACAACTACAACTTTTATTGTTTTATGATAGTTTTCAAATATGACACATATTAATATTTCTGGTCAGAGGGCAATAACCTACCACTAAAACAATTAAGTTTATTTGAAAAAAAAATATTATTTAAGTTATGGATTTAATAGCTGAATTACTCCATGGATAATTTCATGAATTATAATTTATCAAAAGGAAAAACAAATGATGTAGGAATAATCTACACTAGCAGGGCTATCCGTGGATATAAAATTTATCAAATTTGAACTTATAGATCAAAAGTTATGAATTTTCTAAGTTGCATGTTTTCTGTTTTATTTATAAAATTCCTGCGAAAAAGAAATAAAAGGGGCTACGTGGCGCGATCCTATTGGACGATACCGATTCGCATGGATCGCGGGCGCGAGCCGTCCGATCTAAATAGAATCGGACGTGCGAAAACGTTTCGATCTAGATCTGTTGGATATAGATCCAACGGCCTCCAATACACGGGCCAAGCGAGCGGCGCGGGGGTCGCCGGAGCGCCCGCCGGCGATGGCTCCCGCGGCGGCGGCGCGTCGGCTACGACGTTTCCCGGCGTTCTACGAAGTTCTACGAAGCCCCGAGAGGGGCGGCTCTTACCAAAATGTAGCGGAGGAGGAGGCAAGGTCGATGGCGCGGTGGTGGCGTCGGAGTTCTTCCCCTTTCCTCGTCGGAGTCGTGGACGGTGGCTGCGGTCTCAGGTCGCGGACGGATACGGCGTTCGGCTGTGAAATAAAACACGCGAGGGGGCTCAACGGGTGCGCAAGGAGATGGGGAAGCTAGGGGAAGATGCGGGAGCGCTCGAGGTGCTCGGTTCTTACCGGAATCGTGCAAAACGCCCGGCGGCAATGGCGGCGGCGGCGGCCCGATTCCGAGCAGCCCGACGGCGGGGTGGTAGGGTTTGGGGGGGTTTTCGGATGCGGCTTCGAGGGACTATATAGGAGGGGACAGGGGAGCTATTCGCGGCGAGAAACGGCTCGAAAACGACTCGGTCGCGGACTCCATCTCCGGCGCGATCTCCGGATGGAGGTTGAAGACGGCTGACAGGTGGGGCCACCTGTCAGCGAGGGAGAAGAGAGGGGCGCGCGCTGGAGCGGGCTGATGGGCTGCTAGCTCGCGCGCGCGCGGCCGATAACGCCTGGGCCGGCCCGAACTTCATATCTTTTAAATAAAATTTAAAAACTGTTTTCAAATCTGTTTTACAAATTGATTTTCAAACCTATTCAAAACATTTCAGAAAAATTCATAAAAATATATTTTGGAGAGGTTATCAAAATTAGAACTTTTTAATAATATACTTGCCCAATAAATAATTTGGAAAAATTATATTTATTAATGAAGTTTAAATTAACACTTTATGGGATTATAAATTATTTAAACTTATAATTGAAATTTTATTTAGTACTTATGTGGTTTCATGTTATGCCTATATGATGAATGATACATGAATGCAAAGTTTTAAATCTTTGCAAAATTTGGGATGTTACAAACCTAACCCCCTTAAGATAAATCTCGCCCTCGAGATTCGGATTGGCCTGCAAAAAGATGTGGGTGTTCTTCTCGAAGATCATCCTCCCATTCCCAAGTTGCTTCTTCTTCGGTATGGTGGTTCCACTGGACCGTACAAAATTTGATAGTCTTGGTTCGTGTAACCCTTTCTGCTGTCTCCAAGATTTTGATTGGCTTCTCTTCATACGTCAGGTCACTTTCCAACTGGACCTCTTCTAGTGGCACTGTATCTCGTAGCGGGGTTTCTGCCATCTCTGGGTGACACTTCTTCAACTGGCTCACATGGAATACATTGTGAACTGCTGACAAAATTTCTGGCAATTCTAGCTCATACGCCACTTCTCCCTTGCGAGAAAGAATCTTAAAGGGCCCAATGAATCGAGGTGCAAGTTTGCCCTTGATCCCGAATATCTTCACACCACGCATCGGTGACACTCGCAAATATGCCCTGTCACCTATCTCATATGTGATCACTCACCTTTCTGAATCTGCATAGCTTTTCTGTCTTGACTACGCGATCTTTAATCTGTCCTTGATCATTCGAACCTTCTCTTTGGCTTCCTGGATTATATCAGGTCCGAATAAACTACGTTCTCCAACGCCGCTCCAATGTAGTGGTGTGGTGCATTTCCTACCATAGAGTGCCTCAAATGGCGACAACTCTATGCTAGCTTGGTACCTGTTGTTATAGGAAAATTCGGCGTACGGCAAATTATCGTCCCAACTAGACTTGTAGTCTAATGCACATGCCCTCAGCATATCTTCTGGAATCTAGTTTACTCTTTCCGTCTGTCCATCCCTTTAAACATGAAATGTTGTACTGAACTCTAATCTCGTACCCAACAACTCATGTAGCTGTTTCCAGAAATGCGAGGTAAACTGGGTACCTCTGTCAGACACAATCCTCTAGGGAATACCATACAAACACACTATCCTCCTCATGTATATCTCTGCCAACTTAGCACTTGAGTAGGTAGTCTTTACTGGCACAAAATGGGCCACTTTTGTCAATCGATCCACTATTACCAAATCGAATCATACCCCGATCTGGTATGCGGTAATCCTGTAATGAAATTCATTTCTATCTGTTCCCATTTCCAATCCGGTACAGGTAAAGGTTGCAACAAACCCGCTGGCTTCTGATGTTCAGCCTTCACTCGACTACATACATCGCACTTAGCTATATATTATGCGATGTCTCTCTTCAGGTTATTCCACCAAAATCTCTCCTTCACATCCATATACATCTTGGTGTTTCCCGGGTGTATGGAATAAGGCGAGTTATGCGCTTCTTGCAGAATCAATTTTCTAAGATCATCATCTTGCGGCATGCAGATGCGTTTCTCAAACCACATGGTGCCTTGTTCATCTTCCCGAAATCCCTTTGCCTTTCCTTCGCTCAGGTTGACCTTTATTTCATCCATTACTTTGTCTCCCTTCTGAGCTTCCCGAATCTTATCCATAAACAAAGGTTGTACTTCCAGTGTTGCTAGGAATCCTTCGGGTACTACCTCTAATCTGAGGTCCTTAAATGCCTTACTTAAATCCTCGGGCAAATCTCCTGCTGTCAGTCCATTCACATGGACCTTACGACTCAATGCGTCTGCCACCACATTAGCCTTTCCTGGATGGTATTGTAAACTCATATCATAATCCTTAATAAGTTCCAGCCATCTTCTTTGCCTCATATTCAATTCCTTCTGGGTGAAAATGTATTTCAGACTCTTATGATCTGTGAATACCTCACAACGCTTTCCCAACAGATATGGTCTCCACGTCTTTAGAGCATGCACTACTGATTCTAACTCCAGATCATGGGTGGCATAGTTGACTTCATGTTTCTTAAGTTGTCTAGAAGCATAGGAGACCACTTTCCCTCCTTGCATCAAGACACTTCCTAGTCCATGGTGCGAGGCATCACAATATACTTGGAATTCCTTCTCTATATCTGGCAAACATAAAACAGGTGCTGACACCAGCCGTTTCTTTAGTTCCTGGAAACTTATTTCACATCCTTCATTCCACTTAAATTTGACTTCCTTCTTCAGTAGTGAGGTCAGTGGTTTGGCAAGTTTGGAGAAGTTCTCAGTAAACCTTCTATAATAACCTTCCAGTCCAAGGAAACTACGAATGTCTGCCACATTCTTGGGTACCTCCAACTTAGTCACTGCTGACATCTTTTCTGGGTCTACTGCTATTCCATTCTTCGACACAACGTATCCTAGAAAACCCACTTCTTCTAGCCATAATTCACACTTGCTGAATTTGGCATACAATTTATGATCTCTAAGTCTCTGTAATATCAGGTGTAAGTGTTCTTCATGTTCCTCCTGACTTTTGGAGTAAATCAGGATGTCATCAATGAACACCACAACAAACTTATCCAGAAAGTCCATAAACACTTTGTTCATCATGTTCATGAAGTACGCCGGTGCATTGGTTAAACCAAACGGCATTACCGTGTACTCATATAATCCATATCTGGTAGTGAAGGTGGTCTTTGGGATATCTAGTTCTCTTACTTTCATTTGAAAGTATCCTGATCGCAAATCAATCTTAGAGAATACAGAAGCACCCTCTAGTTGGTCAAAAAGCTCATTAATTTTTGGTAGCGGGTACTTGTTCTTGATTGTCACCTCATTGATTGCTCGATAATCCGTGACTAGCCTTTGAGTACTATCCTTTTTGTCTACAAACAGAATGGGTGCTCCCCAAGGTGAAGAACTTGGGCGGATGAATCCTTTCTGCAGTTGCTCCTCTAGTTGCTTCTTGAGTTCTTTCAATTCAGCTACGGCCATTGGGTATGGTCTCTTAGCTATGGGTCCCGCTCCGGGAACCAAATCTATAAGGAATTCAACATCTCTATCGGGTGGCATTCCCGGTAGTTCTTCGGGAAAAACATCAGGGTATTCCCTTACCACGCGGACGTCTCCCAGACTAACCCCCTTAAGAGAATTTAGCTTAACTTTCTTAAGTTCAAATTTGATTTGTATCTAATCTTCTTCTTCTCGGGGGTGGTGAGTGTAATGGATCTATTCGCACAATCCAGTACTCCTTCAAACTTGGCCAACCAATCCACACCGAGTATAACATCCAGACCCTGGGTCTCTAGTATTATCAGGTTTACCGGAAACGAGTGTTTGCCAATTTCTAACCTCAAGTTTTGACAATCGGTTTGTGCAAGCATTTCCCCCCCCCTGGGGAACTCACCCTAACCGGATATAGCAGGCTTGTAGTAGACAATTTGTGTTTATTAACAAATGCCCTTGAGATGAATGAGTGAGATGCTCCCGTATCGAACAAAACTAATGCTGGAAAGGTATGTAGTAGGAACGTACCAATCACTGCATCTGGTTCATTCTGCACTTCTTCCACATCAAGATGATTTACCTGTGCCTTCTGGAACGGATTAGGCTTTGAAGCTTCCGGTGCCTTCTTCTTCTTTGGGCAGTCTGTGGAGTAATGTCCCTTGTTCCCACACTTGTAGCAAGTCACTTGACTAATATCCCGTTTCGGTTCATTGTTGTGACGGTGTTGCTCTTTTCCACTACTGTTCCCATTGAACGAATGATTGTGTCCATTACCACCCTGCCCATTTCCTCTGTATCCGGAATTTCCTACTTTATGGATATGACTGTTATGGTTGTGGCCATTTCCAATATTGTGACTGCTGTGGCTTCCGCTGTTCTCTGGAACGAAAGGTTTCTTCTGCATCAGATTAGTGTTGTACTTATTGGCGCTGAACTTCCTTTTCCTATTCTCCTCCTTCTTGATGTTGCTGTCCAGAGTAATGGCCTGATCAAGAAGATCCTGGTAATTGGGAGCATATGCCATGGACTATGGTATCTTCAGCTCACCATTGAGTCCATTCAGAAACTTATACTTCCTCTTTGCATCGGTGTCTACATCCTTTGGGGCATAGCGTGAGAGGGAATTGAAGTCCTCCATGTACTCCCTCAGCGCACGATTTCCCTGTCTCGGAGTACGAAACTCATCCCTTTTCAGATTCATGATCCCAGTTGAGATGTGATCATTACGGAAACCTACTTTAAAGGCTTCCCAAGTGAGTCCATCAAGTGGGTGAGTGATTTGATATGTTTCCCACCACTGTGCCGCTGGTCCCTCCAGTAGGTGAGAAGTGAACCTTATTTTCTCCATTTCAGTACACTCGCAAGTAACTAGATCCTTGTTCACAGAGCGTAGCCAATCATCGGCTACGATAGGTTCTGTAGCTGTGGAGAATTTGTTGGGTCTGAGCCTCAAGAATCTAGCAAGGCGATCAACTTGGGGTGGGGGTGGTGGCGGCGGCGGTGGTGCGGGTGGTGGCGGATTGTTCTGGTTTGCCATGAACTGAGGCATCATGGTCATTAATTGTGTCTGAGCTACCATCATTTGTTGCATCATTTCGTTGGCATTGTTGTTGTTATCAGGATCACGACGCGGTGGCATCTGTATGGTTTGAGCATAGGTAAGTATAGATAGAATGGGACTACAGAGGAAAATCTACCCATGCACAACATTTCACATAACAGAAGCACAACAAACAACAACCAAGAAACACACTCGAAATATTTTATAAATTCGAAAATTAGAGATTTTGAATACCAAGAGAGAACATGGGTTCAACGTACTGCCTCACCACAATTTGGTAGGTCAATACCACTTCGACATGATAGGGAAAAATACTCGCAAGGTAAGGATAACTGGTGGTCTCTCTAATCAAAGTTTGAAACTCCTTATGTAATTGCAGGTGTTCCCACACTTGCGCTTCTTGCCACCCGTGGCTTCCTTGGGAGTGTCCTCTTTGGGATAGGTTATCACTAGGGGCGCTGGGACGTCAGGAGGAAGGTTCTTCTTTGCCTGGAGTTCCATTTGGTTTAGTTGCTCACACAAATGAGCACATTGGCCAGAATGTGGGCATCCTTCTGCGCAATCCTATCATCTTGCAGCTCATCCTTGGCTTCAAGCTTCTTGTTCTCCTTACTCAGCTGCTGATTTTCTTCACAAAGGATATCCTTCTCTTCCTCTAAGCTTCTTTTAACGTAACGATGAACACACCTTAAATCAGCCATTAGAAAATCTCTGTACCCAGAAGTATATCCAGATTATGGCAATGAGCTCCGAGATCTACGTGATGCTTCTCATTTAGACCCCTAAGTGGGGGTTGAACGGGTTGTCCAATGCTATCCCTCCTGGCAAAGTGATGAAAGACGGAGTTGGGCTTGATCTCGTCATAGAACTGCTCAATGATGCGGGACAAGGTTTCCAGCATTGCCATCTCCACTCCATTCTTCCAGTTGGGGTACCTAGACCGGAAACGGATCGGCTGCGATCCAGGTGGATCAAGACGAGGGAGAACTTCTGCCTCGATCTTCCAGCGACCTTCAGGATAATCCTCAGACATAATTTCTTTGCCCCTGAAGACTGGCGGCATCAACCACAAGGTCCTGGAAATATTAAGGAGCTGGTCACTAAAGTAGTACTGGTCTCCTTTCTGCGGGGATATCTCACGAGTGAAGTCCTTCATCTACAAAATTTTTGAAGAGGAAAGAATTAATGAGATGAAAAGAATAAGTTAAGAATGTACAAGGCAAAGAAAATATTATAAGAAGGGAAAAGTCTGAATAAATTTTCAAATTCGAAATTTATTGATTTAAAATATTTACTTTTGGGTTTGTATCCAATCCTAGGGGTTTCGAGCCTACAGGCAACATTTGTGCTCTGATACCATCTGTAGTGCCCTTGCTTAAGAAAGCAATGGCACATATGAATAGTGCGGAAGATTTGGATCACAAAACTCTCGTATTTTCCAATATGATGCTATATCACAGTACAATGTCAAATTTATTACAACCGAGAACGAATGATCCAAAAACAATATTCCTTACAACTTTGCATAGCTTAAAGCGCTAGCTAAATAAATAAATAGTTCACAAATTATTTCAGAGTTCATACACAATTCTAAAGATATTCATGGAGCTACATCATCTCCATGAAGCCACTGGCAATCATGTTGGTTGTAGCTCGAAGACGACCCCCTTACTCCTCATTCGAACAATCTGCAAGGTTTAGTTGCAGCCCAGCTATAAAGGGTCAGCACAATTGAATTGTGGTGGCAAGTCACTTTTGAATGCTAATATTCTACTAAGCTATATATATGCTTATTTGGCTGGTGGAGCTCAAGGCTATTGCGAAAAGCAAGTTTTCTCCTACGTTTTGGTGAGCAACTTTTTGAAACAATATCTTCTCTTTATGAGACAACTCGAGACAAATCCATGCCTCCTAGCCATGTTCACCCATCAAAGTTTTATTAAGAAATTGGGATGAAGAGATTTTCAGAAGACAGCCTTGTGTAGTCACTCAATTGTCCGATGCCGGGGACATGGCTAAGATCTTAGGTTTTAACTCTCGTGAGTGTGTGCACTTTCACCATTAGACTCAATCAAACCAAACTATCCTCTACACTCATTTAGTGAGAAGGAAAAGGAGAAGATAGGACGAGACTTTTCAGAAGTTGCTTTCCCATGATCATACTAAGAGATTACCACCATCCTATCAACTCTACCACCATCAGTCTCTTGAACCAGGTCCACATCAACTTACTCCATCAAGACAGAGCCCATATTGACCAATGGTTGCACGGTAAGCAACCAAACTCAGTGTAAACTTAAATCTCGTAGCCCTGAGTGGCCTTCCACAAGTGAGCAACTCAGGTTAACACCGCATATCATGGCCCCAAGTAAGTGAAAACTATCTTGGGCGAAGACAACCATGAAACTTGGCCCTGAGTAGCCACTCAACTTGAAACCTCCTCGATCGACCCAATCCACCCAGGCGTTAAATTAATTTAGTGGAAATTTTCATTTATCACATCAACCATAAAACAATCATTTTTGCAGCATGTACTTCCACTAAATTATAATAGGTGTCTACTAGAATTTTCTAAGAGGTAACCTAACAGGTTGCATAGCATACAACAATTCCCACAAAAACCTATCATGCATACTATTTGCAAATACTGCTTAAAAATACTAGTAATGCAATAGGATAAAAATAGTAGGTGTTTTATGATGTCACTTGCCTTCGTAGCAGGAGGAGCAAGAACAACAAGAATAGCAATCACACGCAAGTCCTTCCTCTCCTTCACAATCTAGCACAAGCAATACATAAAAATAAATACTCACACAATATCACACAACACCAAACATAATTATGTATGCATGCATGATATGCCATGAGTATAACTAAACACACTTATCAATGATTTATATCTTCTGTTATTAAATGCATGAGATGCAATTTCTATGAATTTCTTATTTTACTTATCAATTAAATAATTGAAAATAATATAGCAAAACTTGAATTCTACAACTACAACTTTATTGTTTTATTAAAATTTTCAAATATGACACATATTAATATTTCTGATGAGAGGGCAATAACCTAACACTAAAACAATTAAGTTTATATGAAAAACATTTTTATTATTTAAGTTATGGATTTAATAGCCGAATTACTACTCGGATAATTTCATGAATTATAATTTATCAGAAGGAAAAATAAATGATGTAGAAATAATCTACACTAGAAGGGCTATCCGTGGATATAAAATTTATCAAATTCGAACTAATAGATCAAAAGTTATGAATTTTCTAAGTATTGCATGTTTTCTGTTTTATTTATAAAATTCCTGCGAAAAAAAAATAAAAGGGGCTAAATGGCATGATCCTATTGGACGATACCGATTCGCGTGGTCGCGGGCGCGAGCCGTCTGATCTAAATAGAATCGGACGCGCGAATACGTTCCGATCTAAATCCGTTGGATCTAGATCCAACGGCCTCCAATACACGGGCCAAGCGAGCGGCGCGCGGGTCGCCGGAGCGCTCGCCGGCGATGGCTCCCGCGGCGGCGCCGCGTCGGCTACGACGTTTCCCGGCGTTCTACGAAGCCCCGAGAGGAGCAGCTCTTACCAAAATGTAACGGAGGAGGAGGCGAGGTCGATGGTGCGGTGATGGCGTCGTAGTTCTTCCCCTTTCCTCGTCGGAGTCGTGGACGGCGGTGGCGGTCTCGGGTCGCGGATGGACACGGCGTTCGGCTGCGAAATAAAACACGCGAGGAGGCTCAACGAGTGTGCAAGGAGATAGGGAAGCGAGGGGAATATGCGGGAGCGCTCGAGGTGCTCGGTTCTTACCGGAATCGTGCAAAACGCCCAACGGCAATGGCGGCGGTGGCCCGATTCCGAGCAACCCTGCCGCGGGGTGGTAGGGTTTGGGGGGGGGGGGGGGTTCGGAGGCGGCTTCGAGGGGACTAAATAGGAGGGGACATGGGAGCTAATTGCGGCGAGAAACGGCTCAAAAACGACTCGGTCGCGGACTCCATCTCCGGCGCGATCTCCGGATGCCACCTGTCAGCGAGGGAGAAGAGAGGGGCGCGCGCTGGAGCGGGCTGATGGGCTGCTAGCTCGTGCACGCGTGACAGATAGCGCCTGGGCCAGCCCGAATTTCATTTCTTTTAAACAAAATTTAAAAACTGGTTTCAAATCTGTTTTACAAAATGATTTTCAAACCTATTCAAAACATTTCAGAAAAATTCATAAAAATATATTTTGGAGAGGTTATTAAAATTAGAACTTTTTAATAATATACTTGCCCATTAAATAATTGGGAAAAATTATATTTATTAATGAAGTTTAAATTAACACTTTATGGGATTATAAATTATTTAAACTTATAATTGAAATTTATTTAGTACTTATGTGGTTTAATGTTATGCCTATATGATGAATGATGCATGAATGTAAAGTTTTAAATTTTTGCAAAATTTAGGATGTTACAATAAAGCAGCTGGACGGTGCAACGCTCAAAGGGAAACGTCACTGTGGGCTCTTCCACGATCTCTACGGCGCCTGCTGGCCGTTATGCGCGAAAGGTGGGTTGTCGGCCACCACAGCCGGCTTTTGGACGTATGGACCGAGTACATGGACAATTCTACGATGTTGAACCACATAAAGTGCAAGGATGCGGCCCGGGGCACCTATAAAAGGAGCAGGAGCACCTCCGTAGTAGACAACAGATCATTGAAGCTCTAGAGCACTAGCCTAGAGCATAGGATAGCCAACCAGCTTGAGGAGGAAGAAAACCATAACTTTCCTCTTCAGGCACCGCACTGCCAAAAGAGAACCCTCGGCAAGCTCATTGTACTATAACCTCTGCATAGCAATACAGACAAGCAGGAGTAGTGGTGTTACCTCCTCTAGAGGGCCGTGAACCTGGGTACGGGTTGGTGTCCTTCTCTGCCGTGTCGCTCCTCTTTAGGCTCGACGAGCATCGTTGCCGTGCCTCTCGAGGGTTGTTTGACCTCCGTGTTCAGTCCCCCTTCGAACATTCTCTTCAGGGTGTGACTATCCATATTCCGTGTGAGTCACTCTCCGACAGATGCATAGGCTGAGGCTTATGCAATTTACTTGCATGATTTAATCATTACTAGTAGCCTGTGATGCACAAGCTGAGGCACTGGATTTAAAAGATTGGATTGATATTTGCTTTAGTTGCATTAATTTCCATGGATGAGCTATGCACAACACATATGTGCATAACTGAGGAAATCAACCCCAATAATGATGCTTGCATGATTTGCTTAAGAGTTTAGATCAACCTTAAGCAGGTTGTGGTGTTGCTGAGTTGTTGGAGTTGTTGGTGTTGGGATGGTTCTTGATCAACAGCTCCTGATGTACTCTTGATCAACACGCTTGTCACCTCCTCCAGCTCCTGGTTGTGTTCCCTGTGGCTTCCCTTCTCCTCCTAGCTCCTGGATAGCTTTCTGGTTCAGCCCTTCTCCTCCTAGCTCCTTGCTTGATCAGGCCATCTTCTTGCTTTGCTTTTAGGAAAGGATCACGGGTGTGAAACAGGTGGATCTGTGGTGTTTTGTGATGAAAAGATGGTGGTTTATATGTGGTGTGCTCTGGTTCTGAGATGTACGTGTGTGTGAGCTGATGTGGTAAAAATGGTATGCTCCACTGGCTGCTACGGCAACTTGCTCTTATCCCTTCCTAATTCCTTATTGTGTTGACACCTCTCCATGCCCTGAGCTGCCTGTGAGCAGCATGTATGCGTGCTCCCTGGAGATCTTTTCTCAGAGGAGCGTGAAATCCTTCTATATACAAGTTCTCGTACGAGGTTTTTGAACAGAACTTCGATAGGTGAGAGGTGTAAGCACCGCGATATTTCATAGTAGCCTCATTAGACCGTAGATCTCTCTTGTGTTGCCTACGGCTACCTTTGATGTTATCCTATTCTGGAATTGTTTTCTGATGCCAAGTGGAATTTACTGATGCCCAGCCTATGATGTTGTTTTGAGGCTAATCGAATGATGAGAACAGATGCGAAACCTGATTAAGGTCTAAAACTCAATGATGTGAATAACAATGCACCTCACTGTTAACTGAGAGTATTTTTTACTAATACTCCTTGTTATAATTTTTTTTTGTTTTATCTTCTTTGTTTTTGTACTGCTTTGTTTTGATTGGCAGGAAAGAAGAAGATGATACAAGATGAAGACGATCATGATGGATAAAGATTTGAAGAAGATAGGATCTAGTTTAAGAAATAAATTTCTTCTATAATTTTACTTTTCATATCCTCAATTGTAAAGACAGTGTAATATTGTGAGTTATTAATAAAGTGATTTGATTTGTCTTAAATCACTTTTCATTTGTAATTTCAATAAGTAATTATTATTTTTTGTAATGCACATATTTATCATGGAATTCCTTAATATTTATTTGTGAGTTATTTCCAATTCAAATTTATTTGAATATTCAAATTTGATCAAAATTCACACAAACAAGTAAGTTACCTATAGGTCATGTCGAAATTTATAGCATTCACCTAAAATGAGCTAAGCCCTAACTCATTGAGATGAAAGAAACTCCGATCACTCTAGGTTTTTAGTTTGTGAAATATTTATTCAGATTTTCAGATGCATGCATGCAAATGCAAAAATTCCTTTTTCTACCCTCTGTTGGTTCCTAAACACTGGGATGTTACAATAAATTTCATAGAGATATCTATTTTTTTATTGTTTTCCATTAGCCTAACTAGTGAAAAAAAAGTAATAACTTCATGATCTAAGGGAGATACCTTCAAGCGCTTACCTCCTCGGCAACGGCGCCAAAAAAAAGGTTGATGTCTACGCACACTCATATTCTCGTAGACAATATTGGGCCTCCAAGAGCAGAGGTTTGTAGAACAACAACAAGTTTCCCTTAAGTGAATCATCCAAGGTATATCGAACTCAGGGAGGTAGAGGTCAAAGATATCCCTCTCAAGCAACCCTGCAAGTAAGATACAAGAAGTCTCGTGTGTCCCCAACACACCCAATACACTTCTCAGATGTATACGTGCACTAGTTATACGAAAAGATAGTGAAATACAAGTAATATGAATGATTATAAGTAGTAATTGCAATCTGACATAAAAATGGCATCAAGCAAAATGTAGTAGAACAGGTTGTAAACGGTGTTTCAATGCTTAGAAACAAGGCCTAGGGATCATACTTTCACTAGTGGACACTCTCAACAATGACCTCATAGTTGAATAGCAAATACTACTCTCAAACACTATCTTGTTGGATAACAAACACCATTTATTAATTGCGTAGGCCTACAAGAGCACCCTCAAAGTCTGAGTAACCAAGCACCATAACGTCATAAATTAAAGGAGTCTCACACGGTGCGCACACTATCACCTTCACAACCGTGAATAACCTCGGAGTTCATATTAAAGTAACCTCTAGAGTGCATAATAGATAAAGAATAGAATCTACAATTTAACTAGATTACAAGGCTCGTGATCACATAAAGATACACCGAGAGAGATAAACCACATAGCTACCGGTAGAGCCCGCAGCGAGAACTACTCCCTCCTCATCATCTGGGTCAGCATTGGCGATGAAGACGCACTACAAGAAATATGCTATGTTGTGACCTTCAATATTGGTCACTTAATGATCATGATTTCCTATGTGTGACCTTTCTATGACCAAAACAAAAAGGTTAGGTTATGAGGGTCAGTAATAAACCAATGTGACCTTTTCTGTGAATTGTTCATAGACGATTATGACCAACCGGGAAGGTCCTAGACGTTATGACCTTTTATTTGGTCACGACCAATCTGCTCAGTCCACGACAGATCCAACGTGGCAAGGCTGACGTTGCAGATTTTGTGACCAATTTAAATAGTCATATACCAGAATCAGCCCAGTCAATTGAAGACATCTAGATGGGCCGAGCCCAATATTTTAACCCATTTAATTTTTTTTTCTGTCGGATTAGATGGGCCAAGCCCAATACTTTTTCCTTTTTATTTGCTGGGGTTTGGCCTTTTTATTTAACGGGTTTCGGCCTTATAATTTTATTTTTATTAAGATTTGTTGCTAGTCCCACTTGTAAGATCGCTCCAAGTTTTCAGGTCACCCCACTTGTCAGGTCGGTCCCGCTTGTCATTTAAACAATAAACTGTACCCACACGTCAGAATTTTTTTACAAGTCAGATCCACTAGTCAGGTTTACATATCACACATCTTAAGATCATATATTCAATATTCCAAACAAAGTACAAAAAACATCAATTTTGTCAACAAAAAAACTAATTAGTCTATTACAACCTCGCCCAACTCTTCGGCTGCCTTGGAGAGGTGCGATCACTCCATGTGTTGTGTTGTTGGGAAACCCCAAGAGGAAGGTATGATGAGTGCAACATCAAGTTTCCCTCAGTTATGAAACCAAGATAATCGAACCAGTAGGAGACGAGAATTCCATCGAGGTGGCAACGACGCTCGAAAATGCTTGGTGCTAAGTTGACAAGGAACCTTCATACAACACGATCAAGATACTTTGCCCCAACTTAACAGTGAGGTTGTCAATCTCACTGGTTGCTGTAACAAAGGATTAAACGTATGTGTGGAAAAAAGAAGTTTGTTTGCAGAGAATGAAAGTAACAGGATTGCAGTAGGTTGTATTATCAGATTAAAGAAAAGTACCGGGGTCCACAGTTCACTATTGGTGTCTCTCCATAAATAATAATAACATTCATGCGGGTAAACAAATTACAGCTGGGCAATTGATAGAATAAAAAAGTGCAAAATGATGCATATACTAATGTCGTTATGTCTTGTATGAGATTCATTTGGGGCATTACAACAATATACTTACACCGTTCCAACCGCATCTATGACTAATAATCCACCTTCCGGTTAGCGTCTGCACCCCTTTCAGTATTAAGTTGCAAGCAACAAATTATTGCATTAAGCAAAGTGTGGAAAGTAAGTAAGTAACATCATAGATAAAGCACTACAGTTTTATCCCTAGTAGCAACAATACATCTACAACCTTAGAGCTTTCTGTCACTACCCTAGATTTAATGGAGACATGAACCTACTATCGAGCATAAATACCCCCTCTTGGAGTCACAAGCATCTACTTGTTCAGAGCATCTACTAGCAATGGAGAGCATGCAAGATCATAAATAACACACACATAATATATTATGAAGCAAATGACATAGTACTCAATATTCATCGGATCCCAGCAAACACGACATGAAGTATTACATAACGATAACATTTATCATGATAGGCATCTCACAAGATCTAAACATGATAGCACAAGAGGAGAAGACAACCATCTAGCTACATCTATGGACCCGTAGTCCAATTGTAACATCCCAACATTTTGGAATGTTCAAAAATCACTAAAATTTAAAACTTTTCTTTTATTAAAATAAAATATTAAATGCATAAGGAAACCAACTATGAAAGACTTCAAACATGAGTTTAATATTTCAAATGTCACAGTTTAAACATTTTATTATTCAGTGTGTTTCAAAAACCTTAAAATATAATTTGACAAATATTTTACAAACTACAAAATCATTTTTATAAAATAAATTAGTTTCTTTATAAGTATTTAAATTAAACCACTTAGCCATATCTATTCATAAATATAAGATTATTCAAAATGTTATATAATTGCTAAATGGTTTCATTCCTTTAACTAAGTTCAAAATACAGTTTGGAAATTATAAGCCTATAGTGTATAACTTTAAAACTTCATAAAAATTTAAATAAATGAATTAGCCAAATAAACATTTCATTTGCTTAAATGAATTTCATCTAATTTCAAAGCATGAAATGATTAATAATAAGAATAGAATTAAAACAAAAATCCTTTCCAAAGTTGTTATGAAGTTTTCAAATGAATTATCATAATATAAAATATAATGTTGCACAAATTATTTTCAATTAAAAATGAATACCCTATATTTCACATTTCCTAAACATTTTATATTTAGTTCTTTAATATTATGCCAAAATAAAGATAAATGATTTCAGAAAAATAAGTTTAAATAACTAAAATTCAAACATATTGAAATGTGGGTATTTTACAAATTTTATTTAGCCAAAAGAAAATCTAAATAAGATAGAAATTCAAATTTGACTTTAAGTGTCAAATTTGTAATTAATCAATATTTCAAAATATTAATTTTCAAAAATATTCAAAACATGCCCACAATTGGTTTAACAGAAAGATAACAATTTTACAGATTTTTAGAAATTTATTTGACATCATTCGGAGTTATAAATCAAAAGATATGAATTAAAGAAATAAAATCAGAAAAAGAAAATACTAGCTGACGTCATGCTGACGTCAGCAGATCATCCCCAACCTCCGTCCGAATCTGGCGCCGAAGATCAAATCGAATCGGAGTCGATTTCCTCTCCGATTCGTGCGGGATACGATCTCCTGCAGCCCCCTACATAAACCCCAGAACCCGCCGCCGCTTTTCCCTCTTGAACCCTAGCTCAGATCGTCCCCAGGCTGTCACGGTTGCTCGCCGGAGAATCTCGAAGCCGCCGCCGTTTTCCTCCGTTTCCCGGCGAGCGAATCGCGGGTGAGTGGAGTTCGCCGGACCCGCCGTACTCCGACCACGGCCAGACGCAGTAGAGGATGCGCGAGTCGACGCCGACCACCCCACGGAGTTCGCCGCGCCGCGCGGAACCCCGGCGTCAACTCCCTGAGCGAAGAGGACCACCGGAGCAGCGAGTTCGTCCACGCCAGAGCCGCGCCGCCGTCTTCGTCGTCGCCGGTGACCACTGCGCCGCCACGGTATGGTTCAAACCCCCAGCACCGTCCGATCCAATCTCTACGGTTTAGATTAGATGACGAGGACGAAGCGGTATGATTTGATCTGGACCGTCAGATCCAAATCTGACGGCCCAGATCTGTAACTTATCCACGTCAGCGATCCCAGTCAGCGCTGACGTGGCCTGCACAGTCAGCGCCAGCGTGTAAATCAATTTCCTATTTTAATTTTAATTGGAAAAATTGCAGATTAATCCCTGTAATTAAAATATCTATAACTTTTTAACCACAACTCCAAATCTAATAATTTTTATATATTTGGAAAGCTCTTGACTTGTAGAATATTTTGGATCTGACAAAATTCAAAATTGACTTAGTATAAAATATTCAAATTTCAAATGGTAAATTTGAGTATATTTGTAATAACTTTAAATCTATAAATCCAAAAATTGCAAATAAATATGTTTTAGAAACTTTAGAATATTTGTAAATTAATGCTACTGCTATAAAATATTTTTGAGTAAATTTTGAATGATTTCATAGTTGTGTGTTTAATTTGAATAGTTTGACTAATTTTGAAATAACTTTTAATAGAAACATTATTTTTGATTAAATCCAATTGCAATAGATTTAATTAAATGCTCTCTGTCTATTAACACTAATTATAAAATTTTGTTATAAAAATTTAGTCATAGGAAACTTTAATCTTATAATTATCCCTTTTATTATATATTCCAAAATTAGAAATTAATTATATTGCATTTATAAATTCATGCATATTTATAAAGAAATCATAAAAGTTATTTTGATGTTCTTGTGATTTAAAATTTCATTTCATTCATAGCATATTTTATATTGTAGATTTATTCTCATAGGAAAACTCCTCCCCATTTTCTCTAAGTTAGGATTATTTTCAAACTTAGTATTTTGGGAGAAGTGCTATGCACTAGACACTTAGGATTTTCAACATGGAGCTGGAAGACCAATGAGGGACTTAGCCAAAAACAAGACTTCAGAAGTATCGTCAAGAAGAAGAAACACTTAGAAGAAAATCAAGAAGAAGTCATGAAGGACTTAGAAGAAAACAGACTCTGGAAGCACCCTCAAGATGTCAAGCACTTAGAAGAAAAGTGAGAAGAAGTTCAAGAAGGCCAACCCCCTTTTTATTCTCTAAGTCTTTCTCTCTGTCTTTTCTTCTCCTCTGAGATTTCATGAAGACTAAGTAAACCAAGACCAGCCTCGAGGATACAAGAATCACCAAGTCTGAAGATTCATCAAGACTACCCAGAACTCAACCAAGACATCATCCAGAAGAAAGTTACAAGTCTGGAGATGAAGACAGGAGGACAACTACATCTTTATTTCTATCTTTTCCCTCTTTCCTAATCTTGTCTTTTAGACTTAAACAAAATTTGATCATGATGTTATCATCTTGAAGTGGTTGGATCCTAGCAGCATAGTGGGATGAAGCGGCCTGGAAACAAACCTTACATGTCCACGTACATGAGATCTGTTCCACAATTTAAGTGGCTGGCCGGGTGTCTGTCTCTCTCACTATAGTGAATGTCCAATTTACAAAGAGTTGATAATAAGTGTTGATCATTTTGAACAAATGACATAGTATTTTTCTCTAAGTATTTGGCACAACATGGCTAGGCCATTAGAGTGCTATTTCAAGAAGATATAAAACAAAGGATGTTTATCCAACTTAAGACCTTAGTCCTTAGTCATTCTTGACCCACCTATTTTCCTTACATTAACTTAAGAGATTTTCATAGCTTGCATCTCTAGCCCTTAGAAATAATTTGCATATCATACATGACATGTTTTCCTTAGGAGTTTTACAAAACTTGTTGTTCTTTGATATGAGCATGTATGTTGATGATTGTTGTTTGTTGATTGTTGTATTGTTGTTTGCTATTAATGTTTAGATTAAACGGAGAGCAAACGTTCGTTGTGAAAAGAGTTGTGAACAACGACAACATTCAAAGGCAAGTGGAACACCTCATAAACTTCCTATTTTTATATGCATTATTTAGTGTATTTTATATGCATGTGTTGCTATGCTAAACCTGTGTAGAATCCCTTATACCTGTGTCTAGGTTCCTATATCATACTTAGCAGAAATATTGATGCTATGCAATTGATGAAAGGTTTTTACAAAATGTTAAGTGACTACTCAGGACTGCGCTCATGGTTGTCTTCGCCTAGGATGAATTTCTATTCTACTTAGGGTTGTGAGCATGGTGATTTTTACCTGAGAGTGCACATCCACTAAGTTAATGAAACACCTGGGTGGTAATTGGTCGGATGGTTTATGTTGAGTGGCTACTCAGGTCCATTTCTATGGTTCCTGGAGTATGTACACTTGTGAATGGCCACCCAGGAACAGAGGAATCTGAAGAACTACGAGTGAAGATTGCTTCCAGTGCAACCATTGCCATATGGGCTCTGGCTTGATCAATTATGTTGCGTGGACTCTGTCCGGCTTGACAAGCAGATGTAGGGGGATGTTAGGTGGAACGGGTCAAGCCAGGTGGGAGGGAAAATGCTTCTGAAAGATCTCGTCTCATTCTCTCCTTTCCTTATCACAAATGGTGTGTAAAGGATACCTTGGGTTGAATGGGTACAATGGTGAAAGTGCACAACCTCTGCAGAGTGTAAAACTAAGTACTTAGCCGTGTCCCCGGTTACGGACAATTTTGAGCAGCTGATCAAGGACGTCAACGGAGGATTCCACCATTCCAACTTCAGAAATAAAATTTGATGGGTGAACAAGGGAAGATGAGATTTATGGTTTTCATGCCATACTCGTCGATTTCAAGAAAAGTGTTTTCAAAAGAGTAGGAAAAATTTCTTTATGCAAATTAGCCTTGAACTCCACCAACCAAATATTCATATAGGCTTTAGAGTTATTCCATAAGTGTCCACCATAGTGTCACTTGCCAGACTCCATTTTTAATGGAATCTGACCCACGTTGTTGCAATATTTTTCTTATTGCAGATTTGATCAGATGACGAGTGAGGTTTCGTTTAAAGGTTTCGAGTCTACAACCAACATGTTTTCGCCTGTGGCAGCATGAAAGTTATAGAGGCTCACTGCTATTGTATTTCCGTTGTGTACTTTTCAAAGCTAGCTTTATGCTATGCAATTTGTAAAGAATATTTTGTAATTCTGGATCATCGATGTAATAAAATTAACGCTTTGTTGTGATATTACATCGTAAACTGTGTGTGCAAATGAATCGATCCAGGGATTTGCACTATACACAGGTATCTGCCCTATTTAAAGTGCAGGTACGCTTGGTTTCCTTATGCATTTAATATTTTATTTTAATAAAAGAAAAGTTTTAAATTTTAGTGAGTCACAAGCATCTACTTGTTCAGATCATCTACTAGCAATGGAGAGCATGCAAGATCATAAATAACACACACACATAATATATTATGAAGCAAATGACATAGTACTCAATATTCATCGGATCCCAGCAAACACGACATGAAGTATTACATAACGATAACATTTATCATGATAGGCATCTCACAAGATCTAAACATGATAGCACAAGAGGAGAAGACAACCATCTAGCTACATCTATGGACCCGTAGTCCAATGGTGAACTACTCACGCATCAGTCCGGAGGCGGGCATGTGATGTAGATCCCTCCGGTGATGATTCCCCCTCCTGGCAGGGTGCCGGGGAGAGCTTTTGATCTCTTCCGAAGTCGGGTTGACGAAGGCCGTGGAGGCCGAAGGCTTCTCATCAGGTGCTAGCGCGGCTAGAGGTGGGGCCGTTGTCGGAGTATCGACATAATTGATAGGAGACGGGGGTCCTCTAGCCTATGGATGGATGTGGGAAAGAAGGCTGGAGTCGTCGAGGTCGGGATTGAACACAGCGAGGTTACCCAGCTTCAGATCTCACAGTGGTGGCAAGACCCTACGTGCTGCTATAATTCACTATAAGGCAATAGCCGTGAACAAGTTACAATGTGTATGAGATTTTATGTAGAGTGCCATAAAGGCTTCCCGGTGGCCGGCTTATATAGGCGGCCAAGCCCCGGGATACAAGGTAAGTACTTGTCCGGCAAGTAAACAGAGTCCTAGACCTAGCTGGCTTAGTTGCCGCCTTCCGTCTTGGGCTTGGTGGCTTGATGGGCTTCGGCCTTCCGCCTTACTTGGACCGTCCGCCTACTTCCTTTTACGTCAGCTTTCTAGGCCGCCCGGGAGGCTTCAGCCTTAATCACCCTTGGGCCACCCTGGACTAGCTGGATTGATCCAGAAATACCCCTAGTTGGTATATCCCCAACATTAGTAAAGGAAATATGCCCTAGAGGCACTTAATAAACATAGTTTATTGGTTATATTCCAATGTTTTTCATTATATGTTTTACACCATGCTACAACTGTATTAAGCATAAACATTAATACACGTGTGGTAGATAAACAACCAGGTCCCTAGTAGCCTCTACTAATACTAGTTTCATTGCGCGATTGATGATCGAGGTTTTCCGATCATGGGGCATGGCGCCATTCGGCAATGGAGTCATGTCGTTAGGTGGAACGATGTCATGGACATACCCATATGTATAGGACGTAGTCATTACGCCTTAAGACCGTGAGATCAACTCTTATTGTTATCCCTGAAAGATACTTTGATCGCACCAAACGTCATATCTTATATAGTGTGACAATGATAGGTGATACTTTTGGGTATCGTAAGGGGGTAGTTAAGACGAGGGGTCAACAGCGGGATTTGTCAGTCCGTATAGCCGGATAGATACTCTAGGGCCCACTCGGTGAGATTATGTCAAATGAATTTGCAAACATGTGACTAGGTCACCAGCTGACATAATATCATAGATGAGTAGAAGATAGAGATGTCGGTAACGAGGTCAGCTAGATATGGAGATGTAACATCCCAAAAAAAATGAATGTTAAAAATCACTAAAATTTAAAAACTTTTAATTCATATTAAACTAGAATCACCTTTGTCCAAGAAGAGCAACAAAAAGGATTATTAGAATTTATTCAAAAATATTATGATGTTAATTTAATTAAGTAAACTTTATTTCATACCTGAGTGAGGAACTATAAACACATATTATAAACATTTATTAAACCCTAAAACCATATTTGCAAACTACATCAAGTTATTAAGTTATGCATATTTCTAAAATAGTTTTGGATAAATTATATATTTCAAAATATGGTATTTATGTTCCTAGTGAACTCTGAGACAATCCTTTATTTCAAAACAAAAATATATAGTTTGAATTAAGTGCTTGATTTTGAAAATGGATTTAGAATAATTTGTTTTAAAAATATATATTTCATTATTTTTCTGGATTTTATTAAGACACGTATATCCTTATTAAAAGCTTGTAAAATTGTAGTATTTAAAGATTTCATAACTTGAAATGTTTTGAAAACATGTGCATGAATGTGTTTAAATAAATGATCTGAATATTACCAACTTTAGAAATTTGTTGATATCGTTAAGATGTATAAAACAAAAGATATAAAACAAATAACAAAAACAGAAAAAGAAAAGGGAAAGAAAAATCGAATCAGAACAAAAAAAAACATGTCAAATGGGCTGAGCCCAGTACTTACCTGACGCGCGTGCAGCGCGTAACGGCCCAATACCAGCCCGCCCGGCCTCTCCTCTCTTCCACTGACCAGCGGGCCCCACCGGTCAGCTTCTTCCTCCTCTAACCGTGCCACGACCGGAGCAAGCTCACCACGATCTCCACTCGCCCCACTCCCCCGAGCAACCAATTGGTAGACCGTGCTTCTCCCTTAAATTCCCAAGACTCCGGACTTCTTTTCCCTCCCTCCCCCTCCGAGTTCGTGCCCAAAGGCCGCCGGATTTTTCCGCCGGAGGTCGTCACGGCTGCCGTGGAATTTCTTTGATTCCGGCGAGCTAGGTGAGTCCTCGCCACCCTTTCTCGGTTCCCCATCTTCCCACACCCTAGCGCAGCTCGTAATTGTCTCGATATAATTTTTTCGAAACCGTAGCTCGAGTTCTTCGTCCGAACCCGAAGGTCACCGCAGAACCTCACCTTGGCGCGTGTGGTGCCGTCGCCCCGGGAAGCGTTCGAGGAAACCGTCACCGCCATCATCTTCTCCATACGGAGTTGCGCCTCCCCCTCACCTTCCTCGAGCCCGAAAACCATCGGAGCGACGAGAACCACCTCGCCGGAGCCGTCCGCCGCCGCCCCGCCATTCTCTGGCGACGTCGCACCGCCCACGCTGGGTCAAACCTTCCTGATCCATCCGATCTTTTGTTTACGGTCGCGATTAAAAGAATTCCGCGAAGAGGTATCCTTCGTCCACAGCCCTTAGATCTAGATCTAACGGCCATAAGAAAATCACTTAACCACTCGGGGCCAGCCAATCCGATTCCGCCACGTCACCCAGCCCAATATCTGTTTACCCCCCCCCCCCCCCCCCCCCCCGAGAAGAATTAATTGGCAGAATTGCAGAAAAGCCCCTTCATTTTGAACCTTCATAACTTTTATTTGGTTTGGCCAAATTTTACAAACTTTATATTTTTGAAAAGCCCTTGACATGTAGAATATGTTTGCACTGTATAAATTAAATTTGAATAGTTTAAATTAATTCAAAGTTCAAATAGATGATTTGAGTAAATTTGACCTAGATTTGAATTCACAAGTTCAAAACTTGTAAATAAATATTTTTGGAAACCTTATGATATGTACTATAATGCGACACTGTTAAAAAATAATTTTGAATAATTTTATTTCCATTTAAAAATCATAAACCCTACTTGTATGTTTTAACATAGTTTAAATTCTACTAATCTTATTAAATTGATTTACTTTTACAAAGATGGCACAAATATTTCTATTTTGACCAGAAGTAACAAAACTAAGCCTAGTCAACCATTTTCGAAACATAAAAACACATGTTCAAAACCTATTAGATGCATTAGAATTGTAAACTTTAGATTTAAATGTGTTAAACCCCTTTTACCAAATCAATGTGAGGTCATTTGATGGAGACCAAACCTTAGAATCCATGGAACACCACTTCAACCTATTTAGATTTGAAATGTGCAAATTTGAATTTGACGATCCCTTGACTATAAATGACAAACCCTATGTTCTATCACATGAACTCTTTTTGTATATTGAATTATGTGATTAGACTTGACCATAAAGTAAATGAACTAAAACAATTATAGAAGAACGCATTATTGTGATTTTTGCTTTTATGTGCTATGTGTTGGTCGAATTGTTTGTTTATTGTATTTCTCTTTTATCGTATAGATTGAATGAAGTGAAACGTTCTTCGCTGAAGAGAGTGTGAGAAACGACAACTATCAAAAGGCAAGTGACGCTCATAAACCTCCTATTATTTTCACTATATGCATAGTAGTGTTTTTCTGTAGTATGCATGTTAGGAGTTGTGTGCAGTTCTATATTATGCTATGCTCCTATGTAGTGTTTAGCTATCCCCCACCCTGAGCTTAGAAGCAAGAACACTTAGTAGGATGCTTAGCCAAGCAATGAAAAATGTTTTGACTAGTTGGATAGTTAAAAAAAATGAAATTAATTAATGAACTACCTGGGTGTTTGTTGGAGAACCATGGTGGGTGGCTACTCAGGGGGTCCATGTCTATGGTTCATGTCTATGGTAATTACCCTTGGTGGAAGCGCACAAATGTGGAAAGTCACCCAGGCTTAAAGAGATTGTAGATGCACCTTGTTTAGTGGCTTCTAGTGCAACCACTTGTCAAATGGGCTCTGTCTTGACCATACATGTTGTGAGACCCCGATTTGTCGTGACCAGCAGATGTAGGGGGATGATAGGTTGGTTCGGGTCACGCGTTGTGACTCGGGGAATTACTTCGGAAAGGTCTCGTCTCGGTCTTCTCTTTTCCATTTCATAATTGGGTGACATGGACGATGGAATGATTGGGTCTTGTGGTGAAAGTGCACACCCCCTCGAGAGTAAAAACTAAGTATACTTAGCCGTGTCCCCGGTTATGGACAATTGAGCAACTAGACAGGGCAGATGTTGAAGATCTCCTCATCCCAATTTCTATAATAAAATTTGATGGGTGAACAAGGGTTTGGGAGAGCTCACCGCTTTCTATCGGTGGTGCTCGTTGTGAGTAGTTTTCAAAGTTGTTCACCGTTTTCTATCGGTGGTACTCTTTGTTGTCAAAGGTGTTCACTGTTTTCTATCAGTGGTACCCTTTGTCTAAGATGAAAAGTTGTTTTATAAATGATAGGACAAAACTGGCTTTATGCAAATCAGCCTGAAAGTCCACTGAGCCAAATATGCATGTAGATATAGTCTTAGTAATTTTAACTACAAAGTGTCATCTTGCCACCACAATTCAATTGTGCTGACCTAATATAGATTGGGCTGCAACTCACCATTGCAGGACCCTCTGACGAGGAGTAAGGATTTGTTAGGGTCACGAGTCTCCAACCAACATGCCTTGCCTGTGGCACATGATGAAGATGGAGCTCACTTATCCATTTGCTTTCTGATGTGTGTTTATTTCGGTTTGAGCTAGCCATGGGCTATGCACCTTGTATCGAACCCTTTTATTTCTGGATCATCGTGTAATGAATATTGATGCAATGTAATGGTATTTCATCTTAAACTGTGTGTGCTAGCAAGTCGATCCAGGGACTAGCACTATACACAGGAGGTCGCTACCTTATAATAAGGAGGGCCTTTACAGATGGTATCAGAGCACTGTGTTGCCTGTAGGTTCGTGACCCTAGGTTTGTATTAGTATTTAGGAATGCCCATAGGAAATAAAATCATATTTTATTAAGTTTTGCATAAAATTTTATGTCATATTCTCATCTAATCTTTTTTTCTCCCCAAAATATTTTATAGATGTCCAGCCTCATAGACTCACTCAAGAAAGGACCAGTGTCTACCATGACTTTGGAATGTGAAACTGAGTTCCCAAAAGTACTTAAGGAGAGTATGAAAACCATGGGATTTAATGGAGAAGCAGTTTACAAAGGATTCCCTATAATGGATGAAGATCAAGAATACTGGTGGGTAGAATTACACTTGTATCAGGATAAAGAAGACGACCACAAGACAACGGGGCGATGGATGTTCACCAATAAAGTACTGGAAACATCATTCTTTGATGCAGCACGAAGAGCAGCTTGGAGAGCCATTGAGGAACTTTCAAGGAGAATTAGGTTTAGAATGCACAATACTCAAGGATACCTCAAAGATGTGGAAAAAGAACTTGAAGAACTTAAAAAGGAGATAGAGAAGATCAATGACTTGAAGGCCCCTGTGAACCAGTTGATGGCTGACATGGTGAATGTGGATTCTGAACTATGCTATCAGGAAGACCAGATGCTGGCCAAGGATACCCATATTTCATCAATGAAGTAAAAGTATTGATCTCTGAAGAATCTTCGCACTAAGTCCATGAAGGATAAGAAGACAAGGAAGTACATCACTTTGTTTCCTTAGATCAGACCACCATTTAATTAGAACTACGATATCGTGTTAGTGCGTTGATCATACCAACTCAGGTTGTATGAAAATAGTAGACTGTTGTTTGTGTCTGAACCTTGTTGCTTGATGTTTGATAGATGATGATTGTAAAAGTAATTGTCTTGAATCTTCTGTGTTTGGGTAGGATCCTTCCTTAGTACCTTTCTACCTCTACTCATCTATGCTAAACCCAATCAGATGCTTCACCAAACTACCAAAAGCAATGAGATGCCAATCGGAATGCAATCACTTTAGAGACTCAGAATAAGTTGATGCAATTGATGGCCCAGAATCAAGTCAACAACCCCAATAAGGAATTACCCCCTGGATGGCAGCAACTGTTGTGTAGCCAAACTCAAATAGTACTGATGATGTATCAGACTATGAACGCAAATGACGAAAATCAACAAGAAATAAACTATGACAACCACAAGATCCAAGAGGAAGTGGTGAAAACACCTAGAGCCTGCAAGACTTGTGGGGAAATCGGACACACTTCCAAAGAATGTCAAGATGAGTTGCCTCATTTGGATGCAACCAGTGGAGCTGAGGAATACTGCACCACTCAAGTTACTTGCTTTTTGTGTGAAGGAGACATACAAGTTCCAGCTCAGTGTCAACTCTACCCCATAGTACAACAAGCTAGTCGACAAGTCAGGGAGGGAATGCACCAGGCTTTGAAGAATATATTTGAAGAACAAGAAAAGAAGGGTAAGCGCAAGCGAGATGTTAGTCAAATAGATTGCCACAAATGTGATGGACTAGGACATTATTCATGGTACTGCCCAGAGAAGAAGATTGGCAATACGATCGAACTCGATACATTGCCGAAAAGAATTATGGATCATACCAAGGAGGAGAATAATGCCAGAATCAAGACACAACCTAACACATCCGAAGGCACCACCAAATGTTGCTATTCTTGTGAAGAAGAAGGACATTTTTCTCGAGATTGCCCCAACAAGCGAACAAGATCATCATCCATAATAGTACAATATGACCAGCAGGATATAGAGACCCTATTAGCCTTGGAAAGACCTAAGAAGAAGAGAAACCTGAGCCAGATCATTTGCTACGGGTGCAAAAAGGAAGGACATTACATCAGTGAATGTCTAGAAGGGAAATCCAAGACTAGCGACAAGAGCATTTGCACAAAACGAGAATTTTGTCAAGTCACTGGCTCAGAATGTAAGCACAAGGGACACTAGGCCGATAAATGCCTCCCTTCTTCAACCTCCGCCCGAAATTATCTCCAGAAATTGCTCCTGATCCCTTCCCAAAATCCGGGCGCAATCGTCGCGGTTTGTTTCTCCTCTCCGGCCCATATAAATCCCCTTGCTCCCCTCCGTCATTCCCCTCTCTTTTGGCTGAAAATCGTGCCCCCGGGCTGCCGTACGAGCTCGCCGGAGTGCTCTGCCTCCGCCACCGTTTTCTTCGATTCCCGGCGTGGTAAGCCCCCGATCGAGCCCGAGAACCTCCCAATCCTCTTCCTCGTGCCCGAGCGCAACTCCTAATCCTCTCCTTCGATTTTTGTACGTAGCGTTTCGAGCACACCGTGCTAGACCGAAGCTCGCCGGAGTACCCCCGCCTCCGCCCGTGCGTTCTGTCTGCTCCAGGACGAACTGCTCGTGGCCACCACCCCCATCCGACCCGCCGTGCCGCTCTGCTACTAGAGGTGGTCTTCCCCGAGCCCGGGAAGCACCAGAGCTGCCGTGCCGTCCACGCCCGAGGTCGCGCCGCCGCCAGCCTTTCTTCTCCGGCGAGAAGCGCCGCCACGGTATGACCCGCTCTTCCCCAGCCGTCCGATCTCATTTCTATGGTTGAGATTAGATCTAGACGATCTGAAATAGTATCTGTTCTGATCCGTTGGATCTGGATCTGACGATCCAGATCCAGTCACTTATCCACGTAGGATCCAGTCAGCAGCCCAGTCAGCATCCTAGTCAGCGCACAGTCAGCGCCAGCGTAGAATTTCTTTTTCTAATTAAATTAAAAAATGGCAGTTTTGCAGAAAAGCCCCTGTCTATTCAAACTATCATATATTTTTCTCTGTTTATCCAAATTCAAATATTTTTATATATTTGGAAAGCTCTTGACATGTAGATTATTTTAGATTGGCCAAAATTCAAATTTGACTTAGTATAACGTATTCAAATTTCAAATGGTGAATTTGAGTATATTTGTAATAACTTTAAATCTGTAAATTCAAAAATTACAAATAAAATTGTTTTAGAGACTTTGGAATATTTGTAAATTGATGCCACTGCTATAAAATATTTTTGAGTAATATTTAAATGAATTCATAGTTATATATTTAATGTGAATAATTTGAGTATTTTCAACATAACTATTAATGGAAATATTATTGATTAAATCAAATTGCTATAAATTTAATTAAATGCTCCCTGTCTATTAACAATAGTTATTAAATTTAGTTATAGAAAACTTTAATCTTATAATTATTCCTTTTATTATATTTTCCATAAATAGAAATTAATTAAATTGCATTAGCATAATTGATCATGTGATTAAAAATTGCATTTCATGCATATCATATTTTATTTTGTAGTTTTATTTCCCATAAGAAAACTCCTTTCCCATTTTCTCTAAGTTAGAAATATTTTCAACTTAGAATTTTGGTAAAGTGATACACTTAGACACTTAGGATTTTCAACATGGAGCTAGAAGACCAATGAAGGACTTAGCCAAAACAAGACTCCAGAAGAATCTCCAATGAGTAGAAGCACTTAGAAGAAAGATCAAGAAGAAGTTCATGAAGACCAACCAAAAATATTTTCTAAGTCTTGCTTCCCTCTCTCTTTTCTCCTTTCTTCTGTTAGACTTCATGATGACTAAGTTAAATCAAAGACCAGCCTCGAGGATACAAGAATTATCAAGTCTGAAGATTTATCAAGTCTATCAAACTTCAATCAAGACATCACGAAGGAAAAATTACAAGTCTGGAGATGAAGCCTGGAAGACCAACTACATCATTCTTACTATCTTTTCCCTCTTTCCTAATCTTATCTTTCACTTTAGACATAAATGATTTTTGATCATGTTATTACCATCTTGAAGTTTGTTGGATCCTAGCGGCATAGTGAGATGAAGCGGCCTGGAAACTAACCTTACATGTCCACGTACATGAGACCTGTTCCACAATTTAAGTGACTGGCTGGGGGTCTGTCTCTCTCACTATAGTGAATATCCAATTTACCAAGAGTTGTTAATAATTGATGATCACCTTGAAGAATAGAGTTAGTATTTTCTCTAAGTAGTTATGCACATCATGACTAAGTCATTGAGTGCTTATTCAAGATGATTTATAACAAAGTATTTTGTCCAACCTATGACTTTAGTCCTTAGTCATTTTGACCAACCTAATTGCCTAGCATTAACCTAAAATATTTTTCATGGCATGACATGCATTTCTAGTCCTTAGAAATAAATTTCATATCATGCATGACATGTTTTCCTTAGAAGTTTTACAAAACTTGTTTGTTCACTAGATATGAGCATGTATGTTTGATGATTGTTGTTTGTTGATTGTTGTATTGTTGTTTGCTTATATTATTTAGATTAAACGGAGAGCAAACGTTCGTTGTTGAAAAGAGTTTGTGAACAACGACAACATTCAAAGGCAAGTGGCACACCCCATAAACTTCCTACTATTTTCTATATGCATTACTTAGTGTATTTTTATATGCATGTGTAGGATAGTAGTGCTATGCTAAACCTGTGTAGAATTCCCTTACTCCTGTGTCTAGGTTCCTATATAATACTTAGTAGATAAATTCATGCTATGCAATGATGAAAAGTTTTGCAAAATGTAAGTGACTACTCAAGGCTGTGCTCATGGTTGTCGTCGCCTAGGATGAATGTCTATTCTACTTAGGGCCGTGAGCATGGTGATTTTCACCTGAGAGTGCACATCCACTAAGTTAATGAATCTCCTGGGTGGATTGGTTGTATGGTGGCGAAGTTGAGTGGCTACTCAGGTCCATGTCTATGGTTCCTGGAGTATGTGCACTTGTGGATGGCCACCCAGGGAACAGAGGAATCTGAAGAACTCCGAGTGACGATTGCTTCCAGTGCAGCCATTGCCATATGGGCTCTGGCTTGATCAATTATGTTGCGTGGACTCTCTCCGGCTTGACAAGCAGATGTAGGGGGATGTTAGGTGGAACGGGTCAAGCCAGAGTGGGAGGGAAAATGCTTCTGAAAGATCTCGTCTCATTCATCTCCTTTCCATATCACAAATGGTGTGTAAAGGATAATTTGGTTTGAATGGGTACAATGGTGAACGTGCACAACATCTGCAGAGTGTAAAACTAAGTACTTAGCCGTGTCCCCGGTACGGACAATTTGAGCAGCTGATCACGGACGTCAACGGAGGATTCCATCATTCCAACTTCAGAAATAAAACTTGATGGGTGAACAAGGGAAGATGAGATTTATGGATTTCATGCCATACTTGTCTTAATTTGAAGAAAGTGTTTTCCAAAGAGATAGGAAAAATTGGCTTTATGCAAAATAGCCTTGAACTCCACCAGCCAAATATGCATATAGGCTATAGAGTTATTCCATTAAGTGTCCACCATAGTGTCACTTGCCAGACTCCATTTTTATGGAATCTGACCCACGTTGTTGCAATATTTTTCTTATTACAGATTGTTCAGATGACGAGTGAGGTTTCGTTTATAGGTTTCGAGTCTACAACCATCATGTTTTTGCCTGTGGCAGCATGAAAGTGATAGAGACTCACTGCTATTGTATTTCCGCTGTGTACTTTTTCAATGCTAGCTTTAGGCTATGCAACTTGTATCGAATATTTTGTAAGTCTGGATCATCGATGTAATAAAATTGATACTTTGTTGTGATATTACATCGTAAACTGTGTGTGCAAACGAATCGATCCAGGGATTTGCACTATACACATGTATCTGCCTTATTTAAAGTGCAGGTACGCTACATTCACCTTAATGGTTCTTGATTACGTTGGAAGTATCAAGAAGATGAAACATATCGTCGGGAAGTCATCAATGATGATGGTGTATATATGATATACACGTTATGAATGTTTTACCTAAGCAAGTACTCACAGTAGTGACTAAGTTTTTGATACTTGTCATGTTTTATGAAAACCAGATTTACTACTTGAGTAGCTTGGAAGGATGAGGCGACATTGCGTGTTGATAAATGGCAGAGAAATCGTTGCGATGGCCATAGACACTCTCCCTCTAGATCTACCATTGAATAAATTCTTTATGATCGCCTGTTAGTATGATTGTTATAAGTGTGTCCTCTAGCGAGACAATTGTTCATATTTGTTAGTGACAAATTCGTTGTCCCATATTTATGAAGTAATGATCATATGCCGATTTGAATTTAGATGGTATAAGCTCCCAAATTCATAATATTAATGCCAAAGGATACAAACTTAATAAAGACACCACATATGTGTGGCACTGCCGTTTAATTCATGTCAATGTTGTAGTCAATGAATTAACTCCATAATGGATGGATCTACATGTCCTTAGATTTGATTTTTTGACACTAGCAAGATAACTAAGACATTGTTCTTCTCCTGCTACTTTGTCGCCAACTCCGTAGCTCCAGGTCGGCGGGTTTATGATGGACGCTCGTAAGCGGCCTGAGCCCTAGGCTCCGGCTTCAAGTCTCTGCCAAGGACCTCCTTGCCTGGCCGCGCCACCGGATTCCCCTCTCGTTCGGCTGAGGCTGCAGCCAATGATGTCGGCCAATCCCACGTTGCCAAGGAGGAGCTGATGGAGGAGGTCGCCGGTGGGCCGCCACGGGCCGCTCCGGCATCTGAAGGCATGAAGGTCAGGGACCCCTGGGCGTCTTTGAAGGACGCTAAGGAGGCAACTCTGTCCTTCGCCAATTTTGCTACACGACCTTCGCCGATCTGAAAGGGGATATCGCGGTAAGTTGTTATTTTAACGATGCTAGTATATACATAGTCATTCCTCTCCGAGCACTAAGGTGGCATTATAATGAAATTATAGCCGGCTGAGTGGTTCTTTGACATTGTTCTTATACTACTAGCTATTTTGCAGGGTGTCCTCACCGCCAATGTCGAGCTCATTTCGGCCAAGGCAGAGTTGAGCATGCGATATCGCGTCTTCAAGAAAGACATTGAGGCCAAGGAGGTGCGGATTGACGAGCTGGAGGCGGCCCGCCAAAAAGATGAAGGTACAAACACTGAGTTCTTTCCTTCCGCCATGTTATGTTTGCTTCCGCCAATGATTTAGCTGACTTATTCATATTGTAGAACTGCTAGATCATGCCCAAGATATTTTGAAGGCATCTACTGACATGAAAGCTATTATGAATGAAGCCTATGACTTGGCGGCCGCCAACTTGGCGATGATGAAGGAGATATGCCCTAGAGGCAAATAAATATATAGTATTTATCACATTATCTCATAAGTTTATAATATGTCTTTGTATTATGCTATAACTGTGTTAATCGGAATTATTAATACACATGTGATACATAGACAACCAGAGTCCCTAGTATGCCTCTACATAAACTAGTCCATTGGGCAACAGATGATCGAGATTCCCGATCATGGACAATGACGTCGGTTGACAATGAGGTCATCTTATTAGTAGAATAAGGTGATGGAAATACGCAAAGTATTGCAATAAGATCGTATTACGATGTTTGTCATCTGCAATAGGAAGTAATATGATAGCTTATTCCTTAGACCGTGAGACCGTACTTATTGCTACTTCGTAGGGGTGCTTTGAGAGCATCAAACGTTGTGTCTTATATAGCATGACAATACCGGTGTCCATCTTGGGTATCCTGAAAGAGTATGTTGAGACGTATCGATCAAGAGCGGCATTAGTTCATTCTAGTAATGAAAAGATACTCTGGGACCACTTGGTGAGATTGCATCTATATAGCTGCGCAGCTTATGACTAGGTCATGGAGATATAATATCACAGACAAGTTAATAACCTATGTTGGTAACGAGATACAACAGGGCATCGGATGTCTACGATCATATCTCGGACAAGGTAGTATCGTAGAAACAAAGGGAATGAATATCATTTTTGTGGTTCAACGAAGATATTCGTAGAATGCACAGGGACTGTCATATCCATCCAGGTATCCCTAGTGGTCATTGTTGAGCGAAGGGTCTCGACCATGTCTGGTGTGTTCTCGAACTGTAGCGTAACAAGACTTGAGGTCTTAACGACACCTGGAGAAGGTTTTGGAATATTATAGGAATTGATTGGAGAAACATAAATGATCCGGAAAGAGTTCCGGTGGTCCGGAAGGAGTTCTGGGAAGGTCTGGAATGGTTCCGGGAATGTCCAAAAGATGTTCAGGTGGTCCAGAAAATGTTTCGGAGTCACGGGAGATTAAATAAATATAAATATGTTAATTATGAATTAATCATATTTATATTAATTTAATATTAATTAAATAAAGGAAAAAGCGGGCAGCCCACCTAAATGGGCCAAGGGAGGCCCAAGAGGGGAGCCACACCAAGCAAAGGAGGAAGGGGGCTTGGGCCCCTGGTACAATTCGGACTAGGAGGTTCGGTCGAACCCCCCTCCTTTTCCTTTAGTCCCACATGGGGGAGGCAAGGTGTTTGCACACCCCCTCCCCACTTTATATAACAAGGCATATTAATTAGATTAATTCAACAGAAAAATACAATTAATATTGTACCAGGCTGGCCGAGCTGCTTCTCCGCCCGTTTGGCCCTCTCTGTCCACCAAAGCTATACCGTTGGGCGACGTTGCCCTGCGGGATTCTAGAAAAGTTCTACCCCTGCGATCTCAGCTGGATCTAAGTGACCAGGGGTTATTGTTAAGCTCCGTATGATTGTGATTGCTCAGAGGTGCCATATTTGAGTAGTCTGGGCGACATCGTCTCGCCACCGTCGAAGCCCTGCCGCCAGTGCCACCCCCCTTTCCGCTGGACGCCCGTCGCAGGTAATCGTCAACATCGCCGCATCATCGTCTACTTTGTCGCGCCAAGTTCTCCACGAACTTGAGGTCGGCTACGTACGACTTCCTCGACAACGCTTGTGCGGGAGCGTAATCCCCGCTATCGGTCTACATGGAGGTATGTGACTTGTTCCGCCACCGTTATCGCATGTACTAGATAGATAGATCCTGGCTAGTTAGGGCGTTGTTACGCTAGAAAATAATTGTTTTCTGCACCGGAACCCCTTCAGTGGTATCAGAGCAGATCTATGCGTAGTTCTGCTGGTAAGGTTTGAACTCATGTTGAATGAGGACGTCTTTCTTATATTTGCTACCCTCTAGCGTGTACTTGCGATGCCTTCGGTATTGAGTTGATGAAGCGGCTGATGACCCACAAGTATAGGGGTTGTATCGCAGTACTTTCGATAAATAAGAGTGTCGAACCTAACGAGGAGCAGAAGGTGTTGACAAGTGGTTTTGATGAGGAATTCACTGTAAACACTAGCAGACAAGTTTTCAGTAGACTTTGAGGTAACAGATAAATAAAGTGCGAGTAAATAGAGCGCGGGAAATATAATTGCAGCGAGTGGCCCAATCCTTTTGAGAGCAAAGGACAAGTCGGTTTGTTTACTTATGATGACCAAACGTTCTTGAGGACACATGGGATTTCTGTCTAGTACTTTCGCTTCATATTGATGAATAATCTTTAGTGTTTAGATAAGTGTCGTGTGGGTGAACCTATGCTAACGCACCGCCCTTCCTAGGACTAATACATACTTATGATTATACCCCTTGCAAGCATCCGCCAATACTAGAAAGTAATTGAGATAAATCTAACCATATCCTTAAATCTGCGATCCCTCGCGCATCGGAATACCAACGGGGGTTTAGGTTTCTGTCACTCCGGCAACCCCACAAATGATAACCAAATACACGATGCATTCCCCTAGGTCCATAAAGGCGAAGTGTCATGTAGTCGACGTTCACATGACACCAATAGAAGAATGGCACCACAACTTAAATATCAAAACATCAAATATTAATCAACATAGTTCACTACTAACATCTAGACTTCTCCCATGTCCTCAAGAACACAACGAACTACTCACAACACAATATAATGAACATGATCAGAGGTGATATAATGATGAATAACAATCTGAACATAAACCCTAGTTCAACAGTTTCACTCAATAGCATCAAGAACAAGAGTAATCAACACAGGGAGAGTTTCCCCTATCAAATACACAGAGTTTAGCCCTAGATGTTACAGCGGGAACAGAGTGGATGGAAGGAGATGACGGCGTCGGCGGTGGAGATGGTGGTGTTGGCGATGGTGATGGAGTGCAGCTCGATGACGGTGACGATGGCGATGATTTCCCCCCTCCGGGAGGGAATTTCCCCGGCGGCAATGCAGTCTGCCGGAGAACTTTTCTCTCTCTTTCTTCTCCGCCTCGTGGTGGCGACGGAGATGGTTTTTGTCCTTCTGGTAAATCTTAGGGTTTCGGGGGGAGGAAGTACACGAAGGGGTGCGCCAGGTGGTGGGCCAGGGTGCCCACATCGCCTGCTCACGCGGCGGGCTAGGGAGCCGCGTCGGGAGGTGGTGTGGGCCCCCTAGGCCCCACCCCAGGCTCCCCTTTTGGCCTCCTCGATGAAATAATTCATAAATAATTCCCAGTTGGCCAGTTTGTTCTTTTGGTCTTCGAAAATATTGTATCTTGACGGTGCTTTTTCCAGCAGAATTCAGTCTCCGGGATTCCATCCTCCAATGATCATCAATCATGCAAAATAGATAAAATAAAATAAGTATCATCTCGAAATATGATATATATCAATGAATAGCAGTAAATTATGATATAAAATAGTGATGCAAAATGGACGTATCAACTCCCCCCCAAGCTTAGACCTTGCTTGTCGCCAAGCGAAAACTGAACTCGGTAAACATGACCACATGTTTATGGAGTGAAGTGTCGATATAAATATACGGACAAGAAGCATCACATGTTCAAATGCACAAGTCATCTTAGATATTAACTCCGTTCATGCATAAATCAACTTGTAACAAGTAGAGGTAAACCACAGTAAAGTACATAGAGAAAACAATAGTTGGTGTTAGCAAACTTAGTCCTTGGTCAGAGAACAATGAGTAATTGAGCTTAGTTTATAAAACAGCCCTCTTTATAGGTTGATAGCTCCAAAAATCAAATTTATTATATACCAACAATGTGCTAAGCAAGAAAGAATGAAAGACATGATTAACAATACTAATGTATGAATGGTTGGATCACAGTCAACTCAAATGCTTGCTTAAGATAGAAGGAGATAGGTTTACTGACTCAACATAAAGTAAATGATAGGCCCTTCGCAGAGGGAAGCAGAGATACAAACATGTGCTAGAGCTTTTGGGTTTTATAGCTTTTTGAAATCATATAGAGAGCATAAAAGTAAGTTTTTGAGCTGTGTTTGTTGTTTTCAACGATTCGTAACAGCGTTCTTGTCATCTTCCATACTAAGCAAGTTAAGGGTGGTTCCGATTTTATTTAAACATGCCTTCATCATATTCATCTTCTTTTTCTCTTTACTTTCAGAGCCATGACACTCCTCCCCCCCTTTCTAACATAACCATGGCTAGCCGAATTCACGGGTGCCCACCAATCAATCTCAAACCATGGAGGAGTTCCTATATTTTTTAAAAACTCAACCTTTGATATTATAGTGGTCTGACCACCCCTTTGCAATATTAATAACGAGCAGATGTAGCATGCAAGTCATGGGTTACTCAATTAGTGCGGAAGATGACAAACCCAACTATTATTTCCTCATGAGCTAGTGAACATCGACACAAATAAGGGATAATAATTTTGAATAAAGATAGCACAAGAAGTATTTACTTGGAGTGGCGCAAAATACCACATAGTAGGTAGATATAGTGGACACTGATGGCAAGGGTTTTGGTTCAAGGTTTGGATGTATGAGAAGCATTCCTTCTTGATACAGGTCTTTGGCTATCAAGGTTGGGTAGCAAGCATAAGAGTTGAAGGATATAAACAAACATACATGTAGTAAAAGACAATCATGCAATTCTTACTTGAAAGCACACACATTTTAAGTTGTGAATACTAAGCTTGTCATGGATAAGTGAGAAAGATCAATGAATGCTATATTCTACATGTAATTCTTTTTCCTCTTAAGTCTCAAAGTATTGCAGCTACAGACCAATGCTAAGTTTGCCAAAGCCAACAGATTTACTATATGTTCCACAAGTGATCACCAATACTAAATGACAAGGTCACTCATACATGGTAAAAGTTGCAACCTAAAATAAAGTGTGCAGAAAATAAATGACAACACTTCTCATTAATATTCCATAACGGCAACTCACACCAAGGGATACATAGATAACCAACTAAAAGAGAGATACTTCCACATTGCAAACAATAATATAGATAACTTCCCTACTCATGATATGACACTACTAAAAAGTAAAAGATGAAAGATAATGTAACATCCCAGAAATTTGCAAAAATTTAAAACCTTGCATTCATGCATCATTTATCATATAGGCATGGCATTTAAATCACATAAAGAATAATTTAAAATTTTAATGAAAGTTTAAATAAATTTATATTCCATAAATAGTTTTATTTGAACTCCTTATACTAATCTTTATTTTATTAGATTATTTATTTGGCAAAATGATATCAAAAGGGTCTAATTTTAATAAGCCTTCTAAAACATATTTTTATAAATTTTTCTGAAATGATTTGGTTAAGTTTAAAATTTATTTTTGAAATTAGATTTTGAAAACAGAAATAAATTAAATGAAAAGAAAATAGGAAAAGGAAGAAGCGGGCCAGCCAACCCCCTATCTACCGCGCGCGCGCTAAGCCTCGGCCCAGGAGCAGCCCAAGAACAGCCCGCGCTCCTCTCTCACCTCGCTGACGGGTGTACCCCACCCCGCGTCTTCAACCTCCAGCGTGATTTTTCCATCGGCGAGGCATATCCGATCCCGACTTCGAGTCGAAGCCGTGCGGGGCACAAACTCGTCCCCGCGTTGCCCTTTATAAACCCCACCTCCGCCGCCGTTTCTAGCACCCCAAAACCCTAACTCCATCGCCCCTAGGCTGCCCCGATTCGAGCTCGGCATCTCGTCATTTCCGCCGCCGCAAACCTCGAGGTTCCGGTGATCTCCAAGTGTCCCGTGCCTCCCTACCCTCCCTCTGCTCCCTCTTGTTCTCGTGCGCATCTAATAGACGAGTTTCCACCCTGTTTTGTGCACCAGATCATCACGTTCGTCCACGACCCGCCGCCGCCGTTCGCTTATCCAACTCCGGCGAACGAACTACGAAGGAGCAGGGCAACACAACGCCGAATACCTCGCCATCAGTATCGCCTCGACGTCCGGCATCATTTGGTAACAGAACCCGTCTCTGCTTCCCTTTTATTTTCGGTAGAGCGCGACGCCGGCAATGGCTCCGCCGCGGGTGGAGCAGCTCCGGCGATCCGCGCCGCTCGCGTCAGGCCAGTGCGATCTGGACCGTTAGATCCAGATCGTACGGGCTTCGTTTAATTTCCCTTTCGTTACTCTCGTTTAATCTGGAGCGTCCAATATTAGTTAGATCGGACGGTCTCGGAGCCGATCCGCGTCAAAACGGTATCGACTATTTAGATTGCGACACGTAGCCCTTTTTTTTCTATTTTCGGCAGAATTAGCAAATAAAAACAGAAAATATGTAAAAACTTGAAAAATTCATATCTTTTGATCTGTAAGTCCAAATTGGATAAACTTTATATCTACGGATAGCCCTGCTAGTGTAGATTATTTCTACATCATTTGTTTTTCCTTTTGATAAATTATAATTTGTGTAATTCTCCGAGGAGTATTTAGGCTATTAAATCTATTACTTAAATAATAAAAATGCTTTTCTAATAAATTTAATTGTTATAGTGTTGTATTATTGTCCTCTGTCCAAAAATATTAACATGGGTTTTATTTAAAGAATTACATAAAACAATAAAAGTTGTAATGGTAGAATCCAAATTTGTGCTATATGTTTTTCAATTATTTAATTGATAAATAAAATAAGAAATACCTAGAAATTATAATTCATTCATTTAATAACAGAGAAAAAAATGTATTAATAAGTGTGTCCAAATATCATTGCATATCATGCATGCATACATGTTTTTGTTTTTGGATATTCTAAGTGTTGTATTTGAGTGTTTATTTATTTTTATGAATTGTTTGTTGCTAGATTGTGAAGAGGAGGAGGGATTATCTTGTGATTGTTATTCTTGCTGTGCTTGTTCCTCTTGTTACCAAGGTAAGTGACATTCATAATCTACCCAATATTTTCTATATGCATTAGTAGTATATTTTGAGTATGATGCATGATAGGGATTTTTGAACTATCTTATAATGCTAAGTTAGTTTACACTTTGAAAATATCCTAGTAGTGTGTAGCCATCCCTTCCCATGCAGCCATCAAAAGTTTTATTAGATGCTTAGCTATGCTATAAAAAGTGTTTACATACCATGTTATAGAGATATTGCTAAGTGTTAAACTTTAAATGCATACCTGGGTGGAATTGGTTGTATGGTTTATGTTGAGTGGCTTTTGGGACTATGCTTGTGGTTGTCATTGCCTAGGACGAATGTCTATTCTACTTAGGGCCATGAGCATGGTGGTTGTCACCCAGAAGAGCACTTGTGGAGGGCCACCCAGGAACAAAGAGATTTCTAAGTCCCTCCAAGTTTAGGAGCTTCCCGTGCAGCCTTTTGACAATGGGCTCTGTCTAGAATGATTAAGTTGTGGGAGTGCAACCTGTCAGCTTGACAAGCAGATGTAGAGTTGGTAGGTGGAACGGGTCTTGCTAGTATGGTTGCATTCTTCTTCTGAAAGTTCTTGTCTCAATTCTCTCCTTTCCTTAATGCACTCCGCGTGTATAGGATGTTTGGGTTAATTGAGTCTGAAGGTGAAAGTGCACAACCTCTGCAGAGTCGACAATGTGAGTACTCAGCCGTGTCCCCGGTGACGGACTACTTCGAGCAACTGGACAAGGATCGACAGAAGAATCTCATCATGGTTTTCATAAAGTAAAATTTGACTAAGGAAAGAATTGTTGGTGCACTTGGGCTTCATCCCTTGGTGCCAAGTCTTTGAGAAACAAAATTGTTTTACAAAAGATAGGAGAAAACTGGCTTTCTGCAAAATAGCCTACAACTCCACCAAGCCAAATATGCATATAGAATTAGACTGGTCATAAATTATCCACCATAGTCACTTGCCAATACTTCATTGTATTGACCTCCTTCGGGGGCTGCATATTCAAATGTTCAGGTAATTCTGATGAGGAATGAGTTTGGACTCGAGTCTACACCCAACATGTCTGCCTGTGGCGCATGCTTGAAGAAGAGGCTCTTTGCTATTGCTTTTCTTGTGAACTCTGAATATTCTAGCTAGTCTTCATGACTATGCACTTTGTAATAAAGCTATACTTAGCTATTTTTTGATCTCGTTGTAGTAATTTGATACTTATGCAATGATACTATATATTTTGTAATGTGGTGCTGGCAGTGATCCAGGGACTAGCACATAACACAGGTGTTCCATCTTTATATAAAAGATGGGGCGCTACAAAATGGTATCAGAGCAAAGTGTTGCCTATAGGTTCGAGCCCTTAAGATTGGTTAAGCCTATTTTGATCATAATATTACTATCTTTGAAGTATGTTGGATCCTAGCGGCATAGTGGGATGAAGCGGCCCGGGACAAACCTTACATGTCCGCGTACGTGAGACCTGTTCCACAATTATAAGTGGATGGCCGGGTGTTTGTCTCTCTCACTATAGTGAATATCCGACTTACAAAGAGTTGATAATAAAGTTGATCACCCTTTTTGAATAGAACCTTATTTCCTCTAAGTACTTAATTAAAACTATGACTAGTACTTCTTACCTTAAGTTTTCCATTTTAACATTTTCTACTTTTATAGCTTAAGGATGTCTTTCTTCTTGTATTAAACCGCGGAGGACTTCAAGAACATGCGCTTTGGAAGATATCTTCTGGAGTTGGTAGAACTACTGGCGCTTCCAACACCCATCATCAAGGCAAGCCAGCTGAAGCACTTCAACAAAGAAGACTTATGGGGAGTTCGTCTTTTTCAACAAGGGCGTCAGACTGACCCCAAGACTGAAGACATTCAGTACAAGTCGATTAGTGACTCCTTGGAGAAAGGGCTGAATCTCGTCACGCAGGAGTTAATAGGACGTCTTTGCTGGCAATTCCAGGAGGAGTTAAAGGACCACTACTTTTCTAACCTTGGTCAACGTGACGAACATGGGATACCCTACCTTGTTGATGAGGAAGACGAAAACAAATCAGAACCTTTGTACCCTTATCTCCAAGACTTAGAACTTCACCTCTGGCAACTAGAAGAGGATAGGCGCAACGAGCTACTGAAGAATGATGAAATAATGGCCCAAGTCAAGGAGGCTCAAAAGAAGATTGAAGCCCAAGAAGAGGTGGCCAACGCGCAAGAAGAAAAATTCCGAGCTCAAGAGAAGAAGTTCCAAAATCAAGAAAAGAGAATTAGAGACAAGAACAAGGAGATCAAGACCTTGAAGGATGAAATTCTGAGCAACGACGTCGAGTTTGAAGCTGATTGAGACTCTACGCCGTGAGAAGAGAATGCTACAAGAGAAGATTGAAGTCCTGGAGAAGGAAGCGATCGAGACTCTGCACCGTGAGAAGACAAAGTTACAGGAGAAGAACGAGGCCTTAGAGAAGGAGGTGAACGACTACAAGGAGATTCTCATGAAGGAAGGCATCACCATCGAGGAGGTCGAAGAAGATGAAGGAGACGTCATGGACGAAGTTTAGACTTAGTAGTTAGACCACCATGTTCTTCCTCGTTTAGTTCGTCGTTTTTAAAACATTGATCTCCAACTTGTGGTGTGTCAATGTTAGAATGATTGGTTTGCAGACTCTGTCGTTTTATTAAATCAACTTAGAATACCTGTTTTGAATTGCTAAGTAAATATTATTTTTAAGTTGTCTTTTGAGTGTTGATTGTGTTGACTTGGTTGCTTTGTGCATGGGTAGGATTTTTCTTCTCTTAGTTCTATCTATCTTTCACTCATCTATGCTGAAAACCCTACAGATGCCTCCTCGTCGTGATACCGACAACAATGATGTCATGCAACAACTGATGGGCGCTCAAGCTCAGTTGATGAATATGATGACTCAATTCATTGCAGTAACCAACAACAACAATAAGCACAACAACAACAACCCGCCACCTCCACCACCACCACCTCCAGTGGACAGACTTGCTAGATTCCTAAGGCTTATGCCTAATAAGTTCTCCTCTACTACTGAACCAATAGTGGCGGATGATTGGCTCCGTTCAGTCAACAAGGACTTAGTAACTTGTGAGTGTTCTAAGGCAGAAAAAGTGAGGTTCACTGCACACCTGTTGGAAGGACCCGCTGCATTGTGGTGGGAGACTTATCAAGTGACTCATCCTTTGGATGGCATGACTTGGGATGCGTTCAAGGAAGGTTTCCGCAATGCTCACATTTCCTCTGGTTTAATAAACCTGAAGAAAGAGGAATTCCGCAGCTTGAGGCAGGGAGGTAGAACTCTGAAGGAGTATATGGATGACTTCTGTATGCTATCAAGGTATGCACCAGAGGACATTGATACTGATGCAAAGAGGAAGGAAAAGTTCCTCAATGGACTTAGGGGAGAACTGAAGATACCCTTGTCTGTGGCATATGCTCCAAACTATCAAGCTCTGCTGGATCAAGCTATCACCCTGGACAACAACATAAGAAAGGAAGATAATAGGAAGAGAAAGTTCAGTGCAAGTAAGGTTCATTCTGAAGGGACATACAAGAAACAACACACCTCTGAAGTCAGTAGCCATAAACCCTGGAATCACTCCAACAATGGTAGTGGCCAAAAACATCATGGTCATAACCACAATGGAGGATACAAAGGAAGCAATGGAGGATACAAAGGAAATAATGGAGGATACAATGGAAATAATGGTGGATCCAGGGGAAACCATCACCATGGCCATAATCATGGGAATGGTAATCACCGCCCTAACTATGAAGGGAAGAAAGACTTGTCTAATGTGACTTGCTTCAAGTGCAAGAAGACAGGACATTATGCAACTGAATGCCCAGAGAGGAAAGCTGATGAAAATTCCAAGCCCAATCCTTTCCAGAAGGGACAAGTGAACCACATCAATGTGGAAGAAGTTCATGATGAACCTGATGCTGTGATTGGTACGTTCTTGCTCAATTCCTTTCCAGCATTAGTCTTATTTGATACTGGAGCATCTCATTCATTCATATCAAGAGCTTTTGTAAACAAACATGGGTTAGCTGAGGAAAGTCTAGGAAAACCTATTAGGGTAAGTTCGCCTGGATTGGAGATGATAGTAAATTCCGGGTGTAGGCAGTTAGACCTGCAGATCGGAAAACACACCTTTCCAACAGACTTAGTCATCCTAGAAACCCAAGGATTGGATGTTATCATCGGAATGGATTGGATGACTCGTTTTGAAGGAATCATAGACTGTGCAAATAGAGCAATCACCCTCACCACCCCAGAAAAAAGGAAGATTAAGTTCAGATCAACTTTCGAACTTAAGAAGGTTAGGTTAAATTCTCTTAAGGGGGTTAGCCTTGGTGATGTGCTTATTGCCAAGGAATACCCAGATGTTTTTCCGGAAGAACTACTGGGAATGCCACCCGATAGAGATGTAGAGTTTCTCATCGAACTGAAACCGGGAACAGGACCAATAGCTAAAAGACCTTATCCTATGGCCGTCGATGAATTGAAAGAGCTCAAGAAGCAACTGGAGGAACATATCCAGAAATGATTCATTCATCCAAGTTCATCGCCATGGGGAGCACCAGTCTTATTTGTTAAAAAGAAGGATCAAACACAGAGGCTCGTCACGGATTATAGAGAGATAAACAAGCAAACTATCAAAAACAAGTACCCGTTACCCAAG
Source organism: Poa annua (assembly GCA_026929855.1). NCBI lineage: Eukaryota > Viridiplantae > Streptophyta > Magnoliopsida > Poales > Poaceae > Poa > Poa annua. Next base: position 45,741,611 of record CM049430.1, read on the forward strand.
ATAAACGAACTATTTGACCAACTGGAAGGTGCTTGTGTTTTCTCAAAGATCGATCTTCGATCGGGGTACCTCCAAATGAAGGTTAGAGAAATGGATATACCCAAGACTGCATTTGTTACGAGATATGGCTCATACGAGTACACCATGATGCCTTTTGGATTAACCAATGCTCCAGCCTATTTCATGAATATGATGAATAAAGTCTTCATGGATTTTCTGGATAAGTTTGTGGTAGTGTTCATAGATGATATTCTAATCTACTCCAAGAGTCACAAAGAACATGAAGAGCACTTGCGTCTAGTATTGCAGAGACTACGTGAACATAAGTTCTATGCCAAGTATAGCAAGTGTGAGTTTTGGTTAGAACAAGTCAGATTTCTAGGCCATGTGGTGTCCAAGGAAGGTATAGCGGTGGATCCTGAAAAAGTTTCAGCTGTAACTAATTGGGAACCGCCGAAGAATGTTGGAGAATTACGAAGTTTTCTGGGCCTAGCAGGATACTACCGACGATTCATTGAAAACTTCTCCAAGATCGCCAAGGCCTTGACGGAATTATTAAAGAAGGAGAAGAAATTTGAGTGGACTGAGGCATGCGAAGCCAGTTTTCAGGAGTTGAAGAAACGTCTAGTTTCAGTGATGCTTCACGCCAAGGCTTGGGAAGTGTGTTGATGCAGGAAGGCAGAGTGGCATCTTATGCCTCTAGACAGCTCAAGAAACATGAAGCAAATTATCCAACTCATGATCTCGAGTTAGCATCAGTAGTGCATGCCCTGAAAACTTGGAGACCCTACATGATGGGAAAAAGATGTGAGGTATTCACGGACCACAAAAGTTTGAAGTACATTTTTACACAGAAGGAATTGAACATGAGACAAAGAAGATGGTTGGAACTTATTAAAGATTATGATCTAAGTCTCCAATACCATCCGGGGAAAGCTAATGTGGTAGCAGATGCTCTGAGTCGTAAAGTGTATGTGAATGGCCTTACAGCAGGAGAATTACCCGAGGATTTATGCAAGGCATTCAAGGACCTCAGATTGGAAGTAGTACCTGAAGGGTTTGTAACCTCATTAGTTGTACAACCTACTTTGATGGACAAGATACGTGAAGCTCAGAAAGGAGACAAGGAAATAGAAGAGATCAAAGTCAATCTAAGAGCAGGAAAAGCTAAAGGATTTCATGAGGATGAGCAAGGGGTTTTATGGTTTGAAAAACGTGTATGTGTGCCCAATGATCCTGATATTAGGAAGTTAATTCTGCAAGAAGCTCATGAGACACCTTATTCCATTCATCCGGGAAATACCAAGATGTATATGGATGTGAAGGAGAGATTTTGGTGGAATAATCTGAAAAGAGAAATAGCAGAAGACATCGCTAAGTGCGATGTATGTAGTCGAGTAAAGGCAGAACGTCAGAAACCAGCAGGACTCTTACAACCTTTGAAAGTACCGGATTGGAAGTGGGATTCTATTGGGATGGATTTCATCACCGGATTACCAAGGACCAGATCGGGTTATGATTCTATATGGGTTATTGTTTGTCGTCTAACCAAAATAGCTCACTTTATACCCGTCAAGACCACTTATACAAGTGCAAAGTTAGCCGGTATTTACATGAGGAGAATTGTGTGCCTTCATGGCGTTCCTAAGAGTATCGTGTCTGATAGAGGGACCCAGTTCACTTCGCATTTCTGGAAGCAGTTGCATGAATCATTGGGAACCAGACTGGAATTCAGTACGGCTTTCCACCCGCAAACAGATGGTCAGACTGAAAGAGTAAATCAGATTTTAGAGGATATGTTAAGAGCTTGTGCGCTTGATTATGGATCTAGTTGGGATGATAATCTACCTTACGCTGAGTTCTCCTACAATAACAGTTACCAAACCAGTATTGAGATGGCACCATTTGAAGCCTTATATGGAAAGAAATGCACAACCCCATTGTTTTGGAGTGGTGTAGGAGAACGGAGTCTCTTTGGACCTGATATAATACAGGAAGCTGAAGAGAAAGTCAGACTGATTAAGGATAGGTTGAAAATAGCACAGTCACGCCAGAAAAGCTATGCCGATTCCAAGCGTAGAGAAGTCACCTACGAGGTGGGCGATAGAACCTATCTTAGAGTGTCTCCACTCCGGGGTGTAAAGAGGTTTGGAATCAAAGGAAAGTTAGCACCTCGATTCATTGGACCATTCAAAATCCTTTCTCGCAAAGGTGAAGTGGCATATGAGTTAGAACTACCCGAAGTTCTGTCTGCTGTTCGTAATGTGTTCTATGTCAGTCAGTTGAAGAAATGCCATCCCGAGATGATGGGAGTTCCTTTAAAGGATACTGTACCTCTCGAGGAGGTACAATTGGAGAGTGACCTGACCTACGAAGAGAAGCCCATCAAGATATTACAAACAGCAGAAAGAGTCACCCGTACCAAAACTATCAAGTGTTGCAAAGTCCAGTGGAATCAACACACCGAGGAAGAAGCCACCTGGGAACGAGAGGATGACCTCCGAGAAGACCATCCACACCTATTTGCTGACCTTTCCGAAGCTCGAGGGCGAGCTTCCTCTTAAGGGGGTTAGTTTGTAACATCCCAAAAATTTGCAAAAATTTAAAACCTTGCATTCATGCATCATTTATCATATAGGCATGGCATTTAAATCACATAAAGAATAATTTAAATTTTTAATTATAAGTTTAAATAAATTTATATTCCATAAAGAGTTTATTTGAACTCCTTCTACTAATCTTTATTTTATTAGATTATTTATTTGGCAAAATGATATCAAAACGTTCTAATTTTAATAAGCCTTCTAAACCATATTTTTATAAATTTTTCTGAAATGATTTGGTTAAGTTTAAAATTTATTTTTGAAATTAGGTTTTGAAAACAGAAATAAATTAAATAAAAAGAAAATAGGAAAAAGAAGAAGCGGGCCGACCAACCCCCTATCTACCGCGCGCGCGCTAAGCCTCGGCCCAGGAGCAGCCCAAGAACAGCCCGCGCTCCTCTCTCACCTCGCTGACGGGTGGACCCCACCCCGCGTCTTCAACCTCCAGCGCGATTTTTCCGTCGGCGAGGCATATCCGATCCCGACTTCGAATCGAAGCCGTGCGGGGCACAAACTCGTCCCCGCGTTGCCCTTTATAAACCCCACCCCCGCTGTCGTTTCTACCACCCCAAAACCCTAACTCCATCGCCCCTAGGCTGCCCCGTTTCGAGCTCGGCATCTCGTCGTTTCCGCCGCCGCAAACCTCGAGGTTCCAGTGATCTCCAAGTGTCCCGTGCCTCCCTACCCTCCCTCTGCTCCCTCTTGTTCTCGTGCGCATCTAATAGACGAGTTTCCACCCTGTTTTGTGCACCAGATCATCACGTTCATCCACGACCCGCCGCCGCCGTCCGCTTCTCCAACTCCGGCGAACAAACTAGGAAGGAGCAGGGCAACACAACGACGAAAACCTCGCCATCAGTATCGCCTCAACGTCCGGCATCATTTGGTAACGGAACCCGTCTCTGCTTCCCTTTTATTTTCGGTAGAGCGCGACGCCCCGGCAATGGCTCCACCGTGGGTGGAGTAGCTCCGGCGATCCGCGCCGCTCGCATCAGGCCAGTGCGATCTGGACCGTTGGATCCAGATCGTACGGGCTTCGTTTAATTTCCCTTTCGTTACTCTCGTTTAATCTGGAGCGTCCAAGATTAGTTAGATCGGACGGTCTCGGAGCCGATCCGCGTCGAAACAGTATCGACTATTCAGATTGCGACACGTAGACCCTTTTTTTCTATTTTCGGCAGAATTAGTAAATAAAAACAGAAAATATGGTAAAACTTGAAAAATTCATATCTTTTGATCTGTAAGTCCAAATTGGATAAACTTTATATCTACGGATAGCCCTGCTAGTGTAGATTATTTCTACATCATTTGTTTTTCCTTTTGATAAATTATAATTTGTGTAATTATCCGAGGAGTATTTCGGCTATTAAATCTATAACTTAAATAATAAAAATGCTTTTCTAATAAATTTAATTGTTATAGTGTTGTATTATTGTCCTCTGTCCAGAAATATTAACATGGGTTTTATTTGAAGAATTACATAAAACAATAAACGTTGTAATGGTAGAATCCAAATTTGTGCTATATGTTTTTCAGTTATTTAATTGATAAATAAAATAAGAAATACCTAGAAATTATAATTCATTCATTTAATAACAGAGAAAAAAAATTATTAATAAGTGTGTCCAAATATCATTGCATATCATGCATGCATACATGTTTTTGTTTTTGGATATTCTAAGTGTTGTATTTGAGATTTTATTTATTTTTTATGAATTGTTTGTTGCTAGATTGTGAAGAGGAGGAAGGATTATCTTGTGATTGTTATTCTTGTTGTGCTTGTTCCTCTTGTTACCAAGGCAAGTGACATTCATAATCTACCCAATATTTTCTATATGCATTAGTAGTATATTTTGAGTAGTATGCATGATAGGGATTTTTGAACTATCTTATAATGCTAGTTAGTTTACATTTTGAAAATATCCTAGTAGTGTGTAGCCATCCCTTCCCATGCAGCCATCAAAAGTTTTATTAGATGCTTAACTATGCTATAAAAAAGTGATTACATACCATGTTATATAAATATTGCTAAGTGTTAAACTTTAAATGCATACCTGGGTGGAATTGGTTGTATGGTTTATGTTGAGTGGCTTTTGGGACTATGCTTGTGGTTGTCATTGCCTAGGACGAATGTCTATTCTACTTAGTGCCATGAGCATGGTGGTTGTCACCCAGAAGCGCACTTGTGGACGGCCACCCAGGAACAAAGAGATTTCTAAGTCCCTCCAAGTTTAGGAGCTTCCCGTGCAGCCTTTTGACAATGGGCTCTGTCTAGAATGATTAAGTTGTGGGAGTGCAACCTGTCAGCTTGACAAGCAGATGTAGAGTTGGTAGGTGGAACGGGTCTTGATAGAATGGTTGCATTCTTCTTCTGAAAGATCTTGTCTCAATTCTCTCCTTTCCTTAATGCACTCCGCGTGAATAGGATGTTTGGGGTTAATTGAGTCTGAAGGTGAAAGTGCACAACCTCTGCAGAGTCGACAATCTGAGTACTCAGCCGTGTCCCCGGTGACGGACTACTTCGAGCAACTGGACAAGGATGGACGGAAGAATCTCATCATGGTTTTCATAAAGTAAAATTTGACTAAGGAAAGAATTGTTGGTGCACTTGGGCTTCATCCCTTGATGCCAAGTCTTTGAGAAACAAAATTGTTTTACAAAAGATAGGAGAAAACTGGCTTTCTGCAAAATAGCCTACAACTCCACCAAGCCAAATATGCATATAGAATTAGACTGGTCATAAATTATCCACCATAGTCACTTGCCAATACTTCATTGTATTGACCTCCTTCGGGGGCTGCATATTCAAATGTGCAGGTAATTCTGATGAGGAATGAGTTTGGACTCGAGTCTACACCCAACATGTCTGCCGGTGGCGCATGCTTGAAGAAGAGGCTCTTTGCTATTGCTTTTGTTGTGAACTCTGAATATTCTAGCTAGTCTTCATGACTATGCACTATGTAATAAAGCTATACTTAGCTATTTTTGGATCTCTTTGTAGTAATTTGATACTTATGCAATGATACTATATATTTTGTACTGTGGTGCTGGCAGTGATCCAGGGACTAGCACATAACACAGGTGTTCCAGCTTTATATAAAAGATGGGGCGCTACAGATAATGGTGATACCGCGGCACTCCCCCCAAGCTTGGAAGGAAGATTCCAATACTGATGATGAATTACTCCTTCGGTGGTGATGGAGACGAGTTCTCTTGATCCAGCTTCCAAGGTAATGGTTCTCCATCAACAAACGATGTTTGGGTCTCGACATCATAGAGTTGCGCCTGAAGAGCGTTGGTGGTCTTGTGGAGTGAGAGGATGCCCTCCTAGAGCTTTGAAGTCTCCTCTTTGTGCTTGGCCATAAGTTCAGAGACGATCCGGTGAATTTACAATCTCCACCTCAATATAGTGTACATGCACTTAAAATATGGCAGATACCTGTGTATAGTGCAAATCCCTGGATCGATTCGTTTGCACACACAGTTTACGATGTAATATCACAACAAAGTATCAATTTTATTACATCGATGGTCTATACTTACAAAATATTCATTACAAGTTGCATAGCGCGAAGCTAGGTTTTAAAGAATAAGCAGCGGAAATACAATAGCAATGAGTCTCCATCATCTTTATGTTGCCACGGGCGAAAACATGTTGGTTGCAGACTCGAAACTCTTAAACGAAACCTCACTCGTCATCTGAACAATCTGCAATAAGAAAATATTGCAACAACGTGGGTCAGATTCCATTAAAAATGGAGTCTGGCAAGTGACACTATGGTGGACACTTAGTGGAATAACTCTAATAACCTATATGCATATTTGGCTGGTGGAGTTCAAGCTATTTTGCATACAGCCAATTTTTCCTAACTCTTTGGAAAACACTTTTCTTCTATTCAAGACATCCGTGGCATGAAATCCACTGTCTCATTCTACCCTTGTTCACCTATCAAGTTTTATATTTTGAAGTTGGAATGGTGGAATCCTCCGTTGACGTCCTCGATCAGCTGCTCAAATTGTCCGTACCGGGGACACGGCTAAGTACTTAGTTTTACACTCTGCAAAGGTTGTGCACGTTCACCATTGTACCCACTCAACCCAAACTATCCTTTACACTCTGGTCGTGATAAGGAAAAGGAGAAGAATGAAACGAGATCTTTCAGAAGCATTTTCCCTCCCACTCTGTCTTGACCCGTTCCACCTAACACCCTCTACATCTGCTTGTCAAGCCGGGGCGAGTCCACGCAATTTAGTTGATCAAGCCAGAGCCCATATGGCAATGGCTGCACTGGAAACAATCTTCGGAGTTCTTCAGATCCCTTTGTTCCCTGGGTGGCAATCCACAAGTGCACATACTCAGGAACCATAGACATGGGCCTAAATAGCCACTCAACTTCGCCGCCGTATACAACAATCCACCCAGGAGGTTCTTTCTTACTTTGTAGAATTTAGACTTTCACAAATCAACATTTGCATAGCATCAATAATTCTACCAAGTCATTACATAGGTACCTAGACACAATGGAGTAGGGGAAATCTAAACATGTCTGGCATAGCAATACTATCCTACACATGCTTATAGGAAAATACTCTACTCATGCATAGAAAAATATTAGGAAGTTTATGAGGTGTGTCACTTGCCTTTGGAAGTCGTCTGAGCTCACAACTCTTTTCAACGTAACTCGGGGCTCTCCGTTCAATCTAAACAATATAGACAAACCACGATACAACAATCAACATAAAACACAACAACACAACATATACAAACACATACATAATGAACAAACAAGTTTCATAAAAACTTCTAAGGAAAAATATGTTTATGCATGATGTGCAAAATATTTCGAAAGACTAGAGATGCATGCCATGCCATGAAAATCTTCTAAGTTAATGCAAAGCAAATATGTTGGTCAAAAATGACTAAGGACTAAGGTCATAGGTTGGACAAAATACTTTGCTATAAATCATCTTGAATAAGCACTCTAATGGCTTAGTCATGATGTGCATAAATACTTAGAGAAAATAGTAAGTCTATTCTTCATGGTGATCAACAATTATTAACAACTCTTTGTAAATTGGATATTCACTATAGTGAGAGAGACAAACACCCGACCAGCCACTTATGATTGTGGTACAGGTCTCATGTACGTGGACATGTAAGGTTAGTCTCCAGGCCGCTTCATCTCACTATGCCGCTAGGATCCAACATACTTCAAAGATGGTAATATCATTATCAAAAGTTGTTTATGTCTAAAGTGAAAGACAAGATTAGGAAAGAGTGAAAAGATAGAAAGAAGGATGTAGTTGGTCTTCCAGGAATCTTCTCCTTGCTTCCTTTTCTCCTTTATGTGATGACTTCATTGCAAATTGTAGAGTTGGTGGTCTTGAAGATTGAAGTTGTTGACAACCTCCAGGTTGGTTTTGAATATAACTTAGTCACCATGAGGTCTAAGAGAAGAAGGGAGAAAAGATAGAAAGGAAGCAAGACTTCAAAAGTGTAGCTCGTTGGTCTTCATGGATTTCTTATTGATTTTCTTCTAAGTGCTTTCACTTCTTGGAGATGCTTCTAGGGTCTGTTTTCCTGGCTAAGTCATTCATTGGCATTCTAGCTCCATGTTGAGAATTCCAAGTGTGCTAAGTACAACCTTTTCAAAACACTATCGAAAATAAACCTGAACAAAATACTTCGAAAAAACTAAGGGAGAAGTTTTCCTATGAGGAATATAACCATATAATAAAATATGCTATGCATGAAATGCAATTTTAAATCACAAGAAAGCATCATAACAATTTTTGTGATTTTTATAAATATGCATGAAGTTATAAATGCAATTTAATTCATTTCTATTATAGCAAGATATAATAAAAGGGTTAATTACAATATTAAAGTTTTCTGTGACTAAACTTTTATAACAAATAATTTGTAAAACAGTCCTAATGGACAGAGAGGATTTAAACAAATTTATAGCAATTGGATTTATTCAAAAAAGATTTTTTTATCAAGAGTTATGTTAAAATTACTCAAACATCATATTTTGAATCTGAATAAATCTAAATTTCTCAAGGTTGAAAAACAACAGAACTAACACAATCTACGGGTCATGGGCTTTCCAAAGATATTTTATTTCAAATTTTGACTTTACAGAATTAAACTATAATTAAAATAATGTTTTACATGTTTCTGTAAATATCAAGTTAGTGCACGACTAAAATACAAGTTTTTATTTTACCACTATATTCTAAATGTTCATACGAATCGATAGACTACAAAAACATTGAAAACGTATTTACGGTTGAATTGATATGAATTTTGGAAATTCCCTATCTAAAATGGGCTGAAAAACGAAAATGAATAAAGAGGTGACACATGACGATTTGCTATTGGCTGGTACTCTTCACTACGCTGATCTGTTTTCAGCCAACAACAAGAATGTGCAAGACAACAAAAACTCACCGCGTCGCCGGTGGTCTTCAATGTCATGGATGACATGGTTTCGGTGGCGGACGGCTCCGGTGCCGACGGCGGCGGAGCTCCGGTGGCCTTCATGATTGACGAAGATGACAACGAGGTGCGGGTAGGCACGGCGAAGAATATGGCGTGGTCGGCGTCGCTGATTGCGTCCTGGGGCGGCAAGGAGACGTCGGCGGAGTCGCGGCGGCGGACGACTCTCTCAATCGATCTCGTTCTCGAGGATTTGGCATGCGGGAAAAAATTGGAAAAAAATAAAAAAAGTGCAGGAGGACACATAGATCATGCAAGACATCATCGTGGGGCATGACGAGGTCTCACCTCGTTGGGATCTTACGTATGGCGGCAACATTACTCAAGCTTTCTGGTGGTGCGACCAACTGCGACGAAATGATGCAAAACCATGTCCTGGACAAAGCCCTTGATGAGGAGAATCCATTGGTGCGAGGAATTGACGAAATGGTCTCCGTGGATGATAAGATCGATGATGAACTCGGTTTGGGGCTGAGCTTAGCATGGTTGGTGCGAGCTGTATAGGCATCCTTTAGGAAAAGTATGAGAATGAAAATGATGGAGGATGAAGAGGGGCACGAAGTGACGCGCACGGTTTTGAGTGAGATGGTCTGAGGAGAGAGATCGGGAAGTGAATGCCGACGAGTGGCATTCGGTTCACGAGGTTACTGGGCATGTTTAATACAATGAATTTGGAAATAAACTCCCGGGATAGAACGCCCATTCAATTGTGAGTAACTCTCGTGTTGAAGTCGAGAGGAAACAGTCGCTAGAATTAAAGGGGGAAAAGGGCAAGAGAGCCTGCCATGACTGGTGCTGTAACGTACAAGTTGTACGTGAAGGAAGGAGAAGGAAGACGACTTCGGTCTAGATGGGCCAGCATTCGGCCCGGTAAGAAAACAGGAAGAAGAGAAAAAAGAAGAAGAACGGAAGATGGGCTGCCTGTGCGCGAAAAAAAAGAGAGAGAGGGGGCGTGGCAGCTGGTTGCTGGGCTTCGACCAAGTGGGTCTGTTCAATCTCATTTTTTTTACGTTTATCTTTTACATTTTCTGGTTTTCATATTTATTTCATATCTTTTGTTTTAATCGTCCAAAATAAGTCAAATAGATTTCTAAAAATTTGTAAAAGCAATATCTAATATTTAAAACACTTATGGGTATATTTTGAACACTTTTCAAAAATAATAATTTTGAATTATTGATTTAATACAAATTTGACACTTAATGTGAAATTTGAAACTATAGTTTAATTATATTTAATTTTGGCTTAAACTTATATAAGTTTGAAGATAAGCTATTTAAACTCATTTTACCATTTAAATTTTAAAGATGCAAACTTTGTGATTTCCAAAAATATGTTTTAAACTAAGTAAATGAATTCCAAACCATTTTATAAAGTTGTCATACTCTAATTACTTTTAGGTACTTTGCAAAAAAAAATTAAGGTTTAATAAATAATCAAAAGTTAAATATTCAAAATCAACTAATGAAACATTTTATATGAAGGTGTATTTGAATAATTTTAAATCATCTTGCCAATATTTTTGGTTTCTTTTATAATTTTAGTATTTTATTTTAATAAAAACAAAAGTTTCAAATTTAGTGATTTTCAAACATTCCAAAATATTGGGATGTTACACTCACGCTCTGCCATCTTCTTATACTTGAAAACTTCTTGTTCAAGGCTCTTCATCCTGTCCTCCATGCTTCCTTCTCCTCGCGGGCCTTGGACATCTTCAACTTGTAGCTTCACTTTGTTGAGAAACAACTCTTTGGGATGCATCTTCAACTCGTTCATGTACGGGTTGACGACGTTTGCAAAGAAAATGTCGTTGGAGGGCTCGGATGAAGACATGATGGCTCTAGATCCACAGCTAAAAATCTGGCAGAAACAGCTCGAAACAAAAACGCGTCGAAAACACAATATACGGACCTCGGTGCCTTGCGTGACTTTATAGAAAAAATTACGAAATAAAAGGAAGGCAACAGTACGAAACCGAGTAGGAGAGGAACTCCAAGGCGTCCACATCGCCTGTTGGCGCGGCCAGCAAAGGCGCCACACCACGAGGTGGTGTGGTTGCCTCGGACCTCGTGTCCTGTGCGTTTTCGTCTCATATTTTTCCATATTTTCCAAAAATAAATCACAGTTAACCAAAAATTAAATTTGCGGACTTTTTCTTACCAAAACTGTAGCTTTTCCAAATCAGGTTCTGCGAACTCAGAAATATTTTCCTTAATATAATTCTCTGGAGAAATTTCTTGAATAACATCAACATCTTCATTATAAGAATCTCAGAAATATAATGCTTGATTCTTTGTCCATTTACACTTGAGCGAAGCAATTTTTATCGCACCCGAACGAAACACTTCCTCAATAACATATGGTCCTTCCCACTTTCTCACCAACTTGAAGTCGGGTGTTATCCTCCGGGAGACTGAACCTGGGTAAATTCCCCGCTTGTCAGCCGTCGTGATCACCAACGCTCCTCTCTCTCCCCCTCAATCAACCCGGGGTGGACAACCCAGGGATTTGTCGAGTTACACCCTCGTCAATTGGCGCCGTCTGTGGGAAAGAACGAGCGTTGGAATCATGGTCGCACCGGCTCCATCCGCAAGGAAGATCGACGTCTGCACCACCCGGGAGCACATCCGCTCCGGCTCCTTCCAGTACGCCTTTCACCCGCCGGCCCACCGCTCGGTGTACGCTGATCTATACGAAGGTATACACATCACCTTTAGTTCCATACACTGCTTCGTAGACAGTCGTGGAATATTCAGGTCCGTGGCGGCCACGCCGCGCGCGGCGGTGACACCCGCAGCGGCCACCCTCGCGTTGTACCCGTCGTCGTCTACCGCGGGAGCCGTATCTGCCACAACCGTGAAGATCGCATCTACATCGACCACCTCGACAGCAGCCATGCAGATCGAGTCTACTCCGACCATCTTTATCGCACGGCCGACACAACCAGGATCTACTCCAACTCCGACTGCGTCGACCGCACCCGCGCGTGCGACCAGAGACGTGCTGCCGACAGCCACGTCGCGCGCAACCTCATGGACTCATCAAGTCTTCCCCAAGTCAATCGCGCTCGCTTTGGCGGCTGCGAAATCTCCCTCCATGACCGCGGTAAAGATCGCAAGAAGACGCAACAACGGCTGCGCCGCCTACCATGTGGCAGCGATTTTTGATCCAGAGCAAGATTCGGATGACGGAAGCAGCAGCGGTAGCGTAAACACCCCCACCCAAGTCTACCCCCCACAAGTCTTCATGGCTGGCACAGTGCCTCCAGAAGGCAACGACAAATGCGCATATCCACTGGAGGTGGTCATGCCCGATCAGACGACACGGCTCACCATCACGCGCGACATGGAAATCATGGCCATGAAGCACGTCGACGACGGCACGTTCCCACCACCCGACGCACCTCGGGACGATCAGCTGGCAGTCCAGTACTTGCTACGCAAGGAAGGCGAGCGACTTCGCGCCGAAAAAGCTGAGCTACTCCGGCGCAAGAGGGATGCCGACGTGTCAAGCGCCAGACGGGCTGCCTACTCGTTTACTTCCTCCACGGAAGTTAACCAAGGAGGACAGCGACACAGAGCTCGCGTTCCCCTCATGACGGAAGCCGAACGAGCCAGAGTCACCCGCAATCTCGACTCATCCTTCGTCACCGAGGATGAAATTGGGATACCCGTCCCCAAAACGGCGAACGCTTGTATCATGGCAGTCAAAACGTACCTTCGGCTCACACAGCCACCGGAGGGAGACGCGCGGGCCCTTCTCCACAAGCAGCAGATCATGTCCATGAAGGCAATCGAGGACGCTTTGTCGAACAGGGTGCCAAGCAGCCGGGCACGTGAGGAGCGAGAGCACCAAGCCCACGAGCCGGCAGCGCCAGATGTCCCTACAGCATAGCCATTGCGACAACCACAACCAGGCAAAGACCTTCGCAATGTCATCACGCAAAGGACGGTGGACCACAGCCGCACCCAGCGTTCAACTGACACGACAAACTTGGACAACCAGGCCGATCGCAACTTCGAGCCGTGCGGTGCCGCATGCTTCAGCTTCAACATTCGCGACACCCGCATCCCCAAAGGCTTCAAGCTAGCAGAAGAAACACCCAAGTACGACGGGAAACAAGACCCGCGTCTTTGGCTCGAAGACTACCTCATCGCCTGCACATGCCAAGGTGGAACATCGACCACAGCGATGCAATACATCCAGCTCATGCTCACGGATTCAGCGCGCGGGTGGCTCACCAGCCAACCTAAGGACTCCTTCAGAACCTGGGAAGAATTCCAAGACACCTTCATCAAAAGTTTTCTTGGAACATACGCAAAGCCAGCAACCTACATCGAGTTGCAAGCCTGCAAGGAAGGAAGAGATAAGTCGCTCCGATCGTGCATCCAGCGGTGGACACTCCTCCGCAATACCATGGAAGCCGTCTAAGAAGACCGAGTGATGGATGCTTTCATGCATGGCGTCGCTCGCCGCGACCTCCGCGAAGAGTTCGGTAGGCTCCAGCCGAAGACCACGATCGAGCTCATGAAGATAGCCAACCAGTGGGCCGAAGGAGAGGACTACGTCCGCGACACCTCTCCGAAGAAGGAAGCCGAAATAAGTAACTGGCGGGATAGACGCCAGAAGAAGAAACAACGTTTCACCAATCTCGACACAATCGAGCTAGTAGCGGCGGGATATCAAACCCCCCGTGATGATGCGTGAGATAACAATCGCCAATATGATCAAGGTCATCAATACAGTCGAAGCGGTGATCAAGGTCGACAGTCCAGCCCGGGACAGTACAACCGCATCAGCGGTAGCATTAGCCGCAACGACGGAGGCCAGAAACGCGAGTGGAAGCGCACGCTGACCCCAGCCGAGGAGCTGATGCCACCTTGCAAGCATCACTCGTTCTGCAACCCGGAAACGGGCAAATGGGGCGCCAACCACCTGTTGAAGGATTGTTGTAAAGCACGCAAGATCTACGAAGCTATGCAGCATATCATCACTCCTGTGCAAGCACTGCAGCCAGCCCCGCAGCTTGCTATTCAGGCACCACCCGCAAACAACAACCCAGCGCATGCGGCTGGGGCCTTTCCCCAGCAGCAGCCGCAGCATGAAGCCCAGCCAGCAGCAGCACACGACGCATACCCGACTGCGCGAGGACAGCTCAACATGATACAGAAGGGACGCCCTTCAAACAGGGTGCAAAAGCTCATCACCCGCCAAGTCCTTCAGGCAACCACCTGCCCACGCGCAGTACCGAACTACCTGAGAGGGTCAGAGACACCGATCACATTCTCCAGGGCAGACCACCCGTTAGATGTACCTCGGCCTGGTCACGCTGCTCTGGTTATCGAAGCCCTGATCGGAGATTACAGCCTGAAGAAGGTATTCATGGATGGAGGCAGTGGCATCAACATCATATTCGCCGACACCCTGAGAAGGATGAACAAGTCGACAAAGAAGCCGGAGTCCGAGACCACCTTCCACGGCATAGTACCAGGGCAAGCAATCACGCCCATGGGAACAATCACACTCGATGTCATCCTTGGCACTCACGAGCACTTCAGGAAAGAATTGATTGACTTTGAGATCGTCGACTGGAAGTCACAGTATCATGCCATACTTGGGCGCCCAACTTTCGCTAGGTTCATGGCAGTACCTCACTACGCCTACATGATGATCAAGTTGCCTGGGCCCAAAGGAATAATCACCGTGCGTGGCGACTTCGACCGCTCCAACAGCTGCGACCGCGAGTTCAGCAGGATCTCTGAGTTCTTCGGGGTCGAAGAGCATTTCAAGGCCATATCAGCCGACAACGACAAGACCATCTTTCCGCCCCGCAAAAAGCCAACCAAAGATGCCGCTTTCAACACAAACGATGACACAGCAACCCACCAAGTCCATTCGACTGACAACAGCAAGACGGTCAAAGTATCATCAAGCCTGACCCCCGCATAGGAAAGTTCGCTCGTCAAGTTTCTACGTGAGAACTGGAAAATCTTTGCATGGCAACCCTCTGACATGCCAGGGATACCCAGGAATCTCGCCGAGCACTCTTTAAAAGTTCACAAAGACGCCAGACCCGTCAAGCAAGCCATGCGACACTTCTCCGGGCCCAAACGGGACGCGATCACCATGGAGATCGATCGACTGCTGCACGCCAAGTTCATCCGACAGATTAAGGACTCGGACTGGGTCGCCAACCCTGTCCTAGTGGAGAAGAAGAAGACGAAGAAATTGTGCATGCGTGTTGACTTCACCGCGGTCAACAAATGTTGCCCCAAGGATCATTTGCCGCTCCCACGGATAGACCAGATCATCGACTCGACAGTAGGCTGTGAGCGCCTGTCTTTACTGGACGCCTACTCAGGTTACCAGCCGATCAGACTGAAAGTCGAAGACAAAGAAAAAACGGCATTCATCACAACCGACGGCGTCTTTTGCTACCAGACGATGCCCTTCGGGTTGAAGAACGCTGGTGCCACGTATCAGCGCACAATGCAAGCATGCCTCAAATGGCTCATCGGGCAAATTGTCCAAGTCTACGTCGATGACATCGTCATCACGATCCGAAAGGAAGACACCCTGGTCTCCGACCTCCGCAAGATCTTCGCTGCGCTCGACGAATATCAGATCAAGCTGAACCCAGAAAAGTGCGTTTTCGGCGTGCCAGCCGGAGAGCTACTAGGTTATCTCGTCTCTACGAGAGGAATCAAAGCAAATCCTGAGAAGGTGCAGAATATACTCACGATGCCAGCACCCACCAAGCTCCGTGAGGTGCAATGATTAGCCGGCCGAGTCGCAGCTCTCAGCCGGTTCATAAGTAAGTTGGGTGAGAAGGCCCTGCCTTTATACCAACTGATGAAGAAGACAGACAAGTTCGAGTGGACAGAAGAAGCGCAAGAGGCATTCGACCAGCTCAAAAAGACCCTAACGACTTCCCCAGTCTTGGTGGCACCACTGGAGAACGAGCGGCTATACTTATACGTCTCAGCGACAAACAGGGTGGTGAGCACGGTACTCGTAGTTGAGCAGGAAGAAGAAGGGCATAGTCACCCTGTCCAGAGGCCAGTCTACTACCTCAGCGAAGTCCTAACACTGTCCAAGCAAAACTACCCGCACTACTAGAAGATGGCATACGGGGTCTTCATGACTTCCAGGAAGGTTGTCCACTACTTCTCCGAGCACCCGATCACGGTGGTAAGCTCCTCTGGGCTAGCAGACATCCTCACAAACCAGCGCGCGACAGAACGAATCGCCAACTGGGTTGTCGAACTAGGACCCTGGGGGCTGAAGTACGCTCACCCGAAGTCCATCAAGGCCCAGGTCCTTCAAGAATTCACCACTGAGTGGATAGAAGCACAGTTACCAGATGTCCCCGACTTGTCCAACGCATGGACAATGTACTTCGACGGCTCCAAGAAGTTCAAGGCGGCGGGTGCAGGAGTTGTCCTCATCTTCCCCAAAGGCGACAAGCTGAAGTATGTTCTGCAGATGGACTTTCCAACACCCTCCAACAATGAAGCAGAGTACGAGGCCCTGATCCATGGCATGCGGATGGCCAAGAACTGCGGCACCACGCACCTCATGATCTACGGCGACTCCTACCTCGTCGTACAACAAACCATGAAGTCCCGCGACGCCATCGCCGACAACATGATCGCCTACAGACACATGTACAACCAGCTGGAGGGCACATTCGACGGCTGCGAGTTGCGGCACATCGGTCGCGATAGCAACGAGGAAGCCGACGCCCTCGCTAACATGGGGTCAGACAAGGTACCAGTGCCACCCGGCGTCTTCCTCGAGCGCATGACGCAGAGGTCCATTAAAATTCGACCCGCGCCAGTTCTCTCCGCACCTTCCACCGGCATCGCCAACCCGCCAAGCCAAGAAAAGGAGCCCATGGAGGTCATGCTAGTCGAAGCTACATGGACATGACCGTACCTCGCCTACATACTGCACCAGAGGCTGCCAACCGATCCAGTCGAAGCAAAGCGCATCATCCGGTGCTCCAAAAGTTTCACCGTCATCCACGGGGAACTCTACAAGAGAAGCATCTCAAGAATTCTACAAAGGTGTGTAGATTCAGTCGACGGCCAAGATATCTTACTCGACATCCATGCGGGTATCTGCGGGCATCATGCCAGCAGTCGAGCCTTGGTGGCCAAAGCGTTACGAGCAGGGTTCTACTGGTCAACAGCCATGCAAGACGCCGAAGATCTAGTAAGGAAATGCCCCGGGTGCCAGGAATTCGCCAACAAGCCACACGCACCGGCGTCCGGGCTAAAGACAATACCACTAGCCTGGCCCTTCACCCAATGGGGTTTGGACATGGTAGGACCGCTGAAGAAATCCTCACCCGGAGGACACACTCACCTCCTGGTCGCGGTCGACAAGTTCACCAAGTGGATTGAGGCCATGCCCATCACAAGTTCAACTGCATCGTCAGCGGTAAACTTCATCAGATCCATCATCTTCAGATTCGGGGTACAAAATGGGATCATCACGGACAACGGCTCGAACTTCACAGCCGAAGAGTTCTAGGACTTCTGCTCAGATCAAGGCATCAAGCTCAACTGTGCATCTGTTTCACACCTGTAGTCCAATGGGCAAGTCGAGAAAGCGAACAGCCTAGTCTGCAGCGGCATCAAGAAACGCCTGCGAGTACCGCTGAGACGCGCCGCGGGCGCATGGGTCGAAGAACTGCCATCAGTCCTCTGGAGCCTGCGAACCACGCCAAACAGATCCACCCAGTACACTCCATTCTTCATGGTGTATGGTGCAGAGGCGATCCTCCCCTGCGACATCAAGTTCGACGCACCACGAGTGGTTGCCTACGACGAGTCAGATGCAGATGAAGCACTCGAAGATAGCATGGACATCCTGGATGAAGCCCGCGACATCGCCCTGGCACGATCAGCTGTATACCAACAAGACCTGCGCAACTATCATGGACGGAGGCTACGGCCAAGGGCATTCGTCACAGGCGACCTAGTCCTCCGACTCAAGAAGAAGAAGGTACACAAACTCGCCTCCCGATGCGAGGGCCCATACATTGTGACGGAGGCAATCGGCAACGGAGCTTACCGCCTGAAGGACTCGAAGACAGGAGCAGTCTTCAGCAACCCATGGAACGTCGCACAACTTTGCCGGTTCTATGACTAGTCAACCCAATCATTGTACCAAAGAAAGAATGTCTAGGCGGCAGGTCTCAGACGCACTCTTTCCCTTACCAGTGTACCTAAGGGGACTGGAAGGGTTTTAATGAGGCGGCCTGCTCGCAAGAATCAATAAAGGGATTTAAGGAAAAAGTTGTCCCCTTTACCTTTTCAGTCAGGGCAATCCATAACCTAGGCCGCCAGTCGAACCACTCGGGGGCTGCGCCATACAGGTCAAACAAAAATCCTAGGCCGTCACTCGAATCACTCGGGGGCTGCGCCATACAGGTCAAATGAAAAGCCTAGGCCGCCACACGAACCACTCGGGGGCTGTGCCATACAGGCACCACTTGCAAAATCCTAAGCCGCTACCCGATCTTCTCGGGAGTCGCGCTAAACAGGTCAAGTCAAAAAGAATCCTTGGCCGCCGCCCGACGCACTCGGGGGCTGCGCTTTACAGGTATCACTTGAAGTCCTAGGCCGCCACTCGAACTATTCGGGGGCTGCGCCATACAGACCCTACTCGTAAAATCCTAGGCCGCCACCCGAAACACTCGGGGGCTGCGCCATACAGGTCAAGTCCTAAAATCCTTAGCCGCCACCCGACATACTCGAGGGCTGCGCTATACAGGTGTCACTTGAAATCCTAGGACGCCACCCGAAGTACTCGGGGGCTGCGCCATACAGGTCAACGACACAGCCCTAGGCCACCACCCAATGCACTCGGGGGCTGCGCCATACTGGTCAAGAATCACAACAGATACTCGCACAGTAATGCAAATAGTTTTAACTTGCTTACTCGGGGGCTCCCCTAACCTCATACATTGGCATTTACATTGGCAAATTCGCCTCCTAAAACTAACCCTGTACAACAGAAGAATGCTACCCTTAATCTGCAGGCTGATCCTTCGGCGCGTCGAGTGGCTCTACAAGGCGCTCACTCAGCTTTTGGACCTGCTCAATCATCTGGCACGCAGCTGGCAAGATGTCGGCATAATCATCATCCCCGGGCAGGCCACCTAGCAACCTTTCCAGAGGAAGGTTTGGCCGGTGCAGCCGGACGTACGCCAGCGCCACGTTCGCCCCGGCGACGAGTTGGGCGTTGACCACCTCCTTCAACGCGTCACCTTCGCGGAACCTCTCCAACAATGCGGCCAACCCGTGCGGCTGCCCATTGTGGGGGAAGTACACACGGTGGACGTGCCAGAGGGTCTTCCTGCATCCTTCAAGGAGAAAGGAAGCCCGCCAAGTTCGATCGAGCATGCACGCGAGGATTCGCCCTCTCGATTTGTTCGACCAAAAGTGGCGAGCCTCGTACGAATCGCGAGTCGCCTCCCGGGTGACCCGCTCTTCAGCCCGAGCCTGCTTAGCCTGCCAATCTGGGTTCACATCTGCATCCAGAAATTACAAGTGATAACCAGCAAATCTCAAGGAGGATGTCAAGCAACAAACGCTACCAACCTTGTAGCTGTCGACTGATTAGATCAATTTCACCAAGCAAGAATTCTTCGCGCTGGGAGAACTCCGCAGCAGGATGCGACTTGGAGTGCTCCAGCTCCAACTCAGCAAGCCTCAGACTCGCTTCGAGGTCAACCACCTTATTCCTCATGTAGGTGATCAACCGCTGGTCGTTCGTGCTTCGCTGAGGAACTGGCGTTGATCGACGACGGCGCACAGCCGCAGTCGAGCGAGAACCTCCCTCGCCACTCGCGCCAGTCGTCGCAGCAGTGGAAGTGGCTCCGTGCACGTCAGTCTGTCACGAATGTGCAGTGTCAATACAGAGAAGGCGACTCCTTAACAAAAAAGCAAAGTCGATGGGAAGGAACATATAATTTGGCGCAAAATATAGTTCAAGGCCAGAAGACCCGACAAGACATAAGTCATTACAAACGGCAGACTCAAGTACAGGTTATTGCGACTACAAGGACCTACACTACAAAAGTGTAACATCCTAGGATTTTTCAAATTCTGAAAAATCAGAAAAATTAAAAACTTTTTGAAAACTATTTGTATGTCGATTTGAAAACAAAATTTATGCATGCATTCATCATTTTCTTGCATTGTTTAGATTTGAAATTACAATGGTTGAAATACTATTTCCATTTGAAAATCTATCTGAGAAAATATTAAAAACAAAATAATGATTATGCTATTTATCTTATTTTACTTTAATATTTTGATTGTAATTATTAGAAATAATTATTTTCATATGTTCACAATTGTGGAACCAAATTTATTTAGCCATAAATAAATTGATTAAATTTCTATTTTCAAATTTGACAAAAGTGTCAAATATGCATTAAATCAAATATTCAAAATTAATATTTCTAAAAAGTGATCAAAATATGTCCACAAATATTTTAAAAGAAAGATATGATTTTTAGAAATTAATTTCACTTAATTCGGAGTTCTAAAACAAAAGATATGAAAGAAATAAGAAAAAAAAAGAAAAAAAAACGAATCGGGCCAGCCGGCCGGCCCACGAACGAACCGAACAGAGCTATCGTATCCAACTCAAACCCTGAAATTCGTTTTTCCAACCACCTTTCATTCAAATACGTATATCTCAAGAAATATAACTCCAAATCTAGATCCATCCTACGCGTTCACAACTCCGAGCCCTATATATTCCACCATCCCTCCGCCTATATAAACCCCTGTAGCCGCCGGCATCTCTTTTACTCTTTTTGTTCCACCGAAACCCTAATCAGCGAAATAGTATTTCGTTTGATCGACGAACAAAATCATCTCCAATCGCGACGGGGTCTTAATCATTGTTGTAGATCTCGTTGATACCTTTCCATCCCAATAAGTCTCAACTCTTTTCATTAAGCGTGGAAGAAGAATTTCGAATCGTCATCCATCAGATCTGAAGTCGTATTTCTCAGATCTCCTCGCGCTCGTTGCGTCAAATTGAAATTCCTTCGGTGAAAAGGTAGATCTACTCTATATCTACAACTTTCCTGTTGACAACTTTTTATTTTAACATACGTAATTTTCTGTATAATACAGATCGTGTTTGATGTTGTTCGACTAACCAAACCATCTTAAAAGTATGGGACGAGAATACGAAAGTTGTTCCCCTGATCAAGACCTTTCTTTTGCTCCAAGCCTCACCTCTTTTGGTTCAGCGAGCTGAGAGATATTCGCGTTTGAAGTTTCGGATCAGACAGGTATTTTGCGATTTGTGACCAATCTATTCATCCACTTATGTTATAATTCTGATAATTAGAAAGAGCAAGTAATTCTCTACAACTTTCGTTAAGAGTGTTTTTCCATCCGAGCAACTTTATTTTTGGTGAAATTCGTAGTCAAATCCCAGACCGGCAGTTTTGCAGAAAAATCCTACATTTTAAATCTATCACTACTTTTTATTTGTTTGGTCAAATTTTACAAATAAAATATTTTTGGAAAGCTTATAACACGTAGAAACTTTTGGCATCATTACTTTTATGTTTTGTCAAATTAAAATTTGTTAAAATTCAAAAGTGGCATTAATGGTAAATTGAACATAACTTCAAATTTGAAATTTAAAACTTGTCAAACTCTTTTGCTATAAATTTGAATGTCTAATTATTGGCAGTAGTATTTTTCTACTAATTTTTGTAGAATAATTTTCTATGATTTTATAATTTATATTGATTAAATACTTTTAAGTGTTGTTTTAATGATTAAAATTGATTAAAAATTTATTAAAATTTATTTTCATCATCTATTCGAATTATAAAGTACTTAGTCACATTATAACCACTTTGGTATTAAAATGTACTTAGAAATATTTTGCCTCTTTAAACAAAATAAATTCTTTGTTAGAAAATATTGATAAATATTTTTCGACAACACTCTTCCTTAGAAAAATTTCAACATCTTAAAGATGCTAAATCTTTTCCTTAGAAAATTTTAGCATCTAGAAAACTTAGTTGTTTTATTTTGTTAAGTGTTGTCCTTAGAAATAAATTGCATTGCATGCATGACATATCTATTGTATAGTTATACTCCTTATAGGAAAACTCCTTCCTTATTTTCCCTAAGTTAGGATTATTTTCAACCTAGTGTTCTGGTAAAGTGCTATGCACTTAGACACTTAGGATTTCCAAGATGGAGCTAGAAGGCCATTGAAGGACTTAGCCAAAACAAGACTTCAGAAGTATCTCCAAGAAGTAGAAGCACTTAGAAGAAAAATCAAGAAGAAGTTCATGAAGACCAACCAGAAATATTTTCCAAGTCTTGCTCTCTCTCTCTTTCTTTTCTCTGAGACTTCATGAAGGACTTAGAAGAAAACAGACTCTGGAAGCATCCTCAAGATGTCAAGCACTTAGAAGAAAAGTGAGAAGAAGTTCAAGAAGGCCAACCTTCCCTTTATTCTCTAAGTCTTTCTCTCTGCCTTTTCTTCTTCTCTGAGAACTCAAAATCCCAGACCAGCCTCGAGGATACAAGAACCACCAAGTCTGAAGATTTATCAAGTCTATGAAAACTTCCATCAAGACATCGTCAAGGAGAATATTACAATTCTGGAGATGAAGCATGGAGGACAACTACATCTTTCTTCTATCTTTTCCCTCTTTCCTAATCTTGTCTTTCACATTTGACTTAAACAATTTTAATCATGATATTATCATCTTGAAGTTGTTGGATCCTAGCGGCATAGTGAGATGAAGCGGCCTGGAAACAAACCTTACATGTCCACGTACATGAGACCTGTTCCACAATTTAAGTGGCTGGCCGGGTGTCTGTCTCTCTCACTTTAGTGAATATCCAATTTACAAAGAGTTGATAATAATTGTTGATCACCTCAAAGAATAGAGCTAGTATTTTCTCTAAGTATTTTGCACATCAAGACTAAGCCATTAGAGTGCTTATTCAAGATTATATAACACAAAATATTTTATTCAACTTATGACCATAGTCCTTAGTCATTTTGACCAACCTATTTTGCCTTGCATTGAGTTAAAAGATTTTTCATAGCATGGCATGCATCTCTAGTCCTTAGAAATAACTTGCATATCATGCATGTCATGTTTTCCTTAGAAGTTTAAGAAACTTGTTTGTATGTGTTGTGTTGTTTATGATTGTTGTATTGTTGTTTATTTGTATTGTTTAGACTGAACGGAGAGACCCGAGTTCGTTGAACAAAGTTTGTGAACAACGACAACATTCAAAGGCAAGTGGCACACCTCCTAAACTTCCTATTTCTATATGCATTACTTAGTGTATTTTTATATGCATGTGTAGGATAGTATTGCTATGCTAAACCTGTGTAGAATTCCTTATTCCTGTGTCTAGGTTCCTATGCAATACTTAGTAGAATTATTGATGCTATGCAAATGTTGTTTTGTGAAAATCTAAATTCTACTAAGTTAAGAATGAAACACCTGGGTGGTAAGTGGTTGCATGGTTTATGTTGAGTGGCTACTCAGGTCCATGTCTATGGTTCCTGGAGTATGTATACTTGTGAATGGCCACCCAGGAACAGAGGAATCTGAAGAACTCCGAGTGACGATTGCTTCCAGTGCAGCCATTGCCATATGGGCTCTGGCTTGATCAATTATGTTGCGTGGACTCTCTCCGGCTTGACAAGCAGATGTAGGGGGATGTTAGGTGGAACGGGTCAAGCCAGAGTGGGAGGGAAAATGCTTCTGAAAGATCTCGTCTCATTCTTCTCCTTTCCTTATCACAAATGATGTGTAAAGGATAATCTGGATTGAATGGGTACAATGGTGAACGTGCACAACCTTTGCAGAGTGTAAAACTAAGTACTTAGCCGTGTCCCCGGTACGGACAATTTGAGCAGCTGATCACGGACGTCAACGGAGGATTCCATCATTCCAAATTCAGAAGTAAAACTTGATGGGTGAACAAGGGAAGATGAGATTTATGGTTTTCATGCTATACTCGTCGATTTCAAGAATAGTGTTTTCAAAAGAGTAGGAAAAATTGGCTTTATGCAAATCAGTCTTGAACTCCACCAGCCAAATATGCATATAGGTTTTAGAGTTATTCCATTAAGTGTCCACCATAGTGTCACTTGCCAGACTCCATTTTTAACGGAATCTGACCCACGTTGTTGCAATATTTTTCTTATTGCAGATTTGATCAGATGACGAGTGAGGTTTCGTAAAGGTTTCGAGTCTACAACCAACATGTTTTCGCCTGTGGCAGCATGAAAGTTATAGAGACTCACTGCTATTGTGTTTCCGCTGTGTACTTTTTCAATGCTAGCTTTATGCTATGCAACTTGTATCAAATATTTTGTAATTCTGAATCATCGATGTAATAAAATTGACGCTTTGTTGTGATATTACATCGTAAACTGTGTGTGCAAATGAATCGATCCAGGGATTTGCACTATACACAGGTATCTGCCTTATTTAAAGTGCAGGTACGCTACAGATGGTATCAGAGCACTGTGTTGTCTGTAGGTTCGAAACCCCTAAGTCTGGATAGAAATAGGATTTGGCCATAGGATGGAAAATCTATTTTTATTCAGTTATCTAAAAACAAAACTTTTCATTTTATCCTCTCTTATACTCTCGTCTAATATCAAACTTCTGAAAATATCTTATCTTTTTCTAGTTGACCATGTTCGTAATGTCTGAGTTCGATACTTCATATGCAATTCCACAAGTCAACATGAAGAACTACATGCATGGAAGGACACTGAAGAACCCAGATTCATAGCTCAAACACTTAGAAGATTTTTGAAGAAAGAAGAACTTGAAGCACTCAACAAGGAGATAGACAAGAGACCACCATTTAATTAGAACAACGACACCGTGATAGTGTATTGATCATGCCAACTCAGTGTGGTATGACAATACTAGATTGCTTGTTTGTGTTGAAACTTGTTGCTCGATGTTTGTTAGATATTGTTTGTAAGATGATTGCCTCGGTTTTTGAGTTTGGGGTAGAAATTTTCCCTAGTATCCTTCTATCTTTTACTCATCTATGCTAAACCCAAACAGATGTCTCGCCCAAGCACCAACGATGAGATGACAGTTGCAATTCAACTATTAGAAGCTCAGAGTCAGTTGATGCAACTCATGGTAGAGAATCAAGCCCACAATCACAACAGAGAGTTACCTCAGGGAATGCAACAATTGTTGGATAACCAGACCCACATTGTGCAGATGATGCGTCACAACATGACCAACAGTAATATGAACCCACCCCAGATGGACATTGGTAACAAGGATGTCAAAGGAAGTAGTTTGACAAAACCTCAAGCCTGTAAAACGTGTGGAGAAATAGGACACACATCCAAGGAATGTCATGATGAGTGGCCCCATGGTGTCTCCAGCTATCCAACCGACGGATGCCCCACAACCATGGTTACTTGCTTTTTGTGTGAAGCAACAAATCACGCCCCGGCTCAATGTCAACTCTATCCCATGGTGCAAGAAGTCAATCAGCAAGTCAAAGAGGGAATGCAACAGAAACTCAGGAAATGTGTGAAAGTACAAGAACACAAGGAGGAACGCAAAAGAGATACTAGCCGTATAACATGTTTTACCTGTGGAGAACAAGGACATCATTCATGGGGCTACAAACAGAAGAAGATTGGTCAGGATACTGAACAAAATCATTATCAAAATGAGATTGTGGATCAAACTAAGGTGAAAAATGAAATAAGAGTAAGGTCACTTCCGAAGACATCCAAACGTAACTCCAAGTGCTGCTATAAATGTGAAGGAGGTCATTTAGCTCAAAATTGCCCCATCAAGCGAGACAGAACTTCGTCCATTGGGATAAAATATGATGAGCAAGATTTAGAAGAATTTTTAGCCTTGGAAGCACCAAAGAAGAAGCGGAGATTAAACGAGATCATTTGCTACAAGTGCAAGCGCAATGGCCATTACGCCAACGAGTGCCGAGCAAAGAAGAAGGCCAAAGAAGCTGCCAAGTCAAATCCTTTTGATAAAGGATATGTGAACCATATCACTGTGGAAGAAGTGAACGGTACATTTTGAATCAAGTTTTCATATCCAAGTTTTCACTACCAACAAAGATTCCTTTTAAGGGTGGTAGCCCACCCAGATATCCAGTCACAACCTTTTGCTAGCCTTCTCGAATCTCGAGGACGAGATTCCTTTTAAGGGTGGTAGTTTGTAACATCCTAGGATTTTTCAAATTCTGAAAAATCAGAAAAATTAAAAACTTTTTGAAAACTATTTGTATGTCGATTTGAAAACAAAATTTATGCATGCATTCATCATTTTCTTGCATTGTTTAGATTTGAAATTACAATGGGTTAAATACTATTTCAATTTGAAAATCGATCTGAAAAAATATTAAAAACAAAATAATGATTATGCTATTTATCTTATTTTACTTTAATATTTTGATTGTAATTATTAGAAATAATTATTTTCATATGTTCACAATTGTGGTACCAAATTTTATTTAGCCATAAATAAATTGATTAAATTTCTATTTTCAAATTTGACAAAAGTGTCAAATATGCATTAAATCAAATATTCAAAATTAATATTTTTAAAAAGTGATCAAAATATGTCCACAAATGTTTTAAAAGAAAGATATGATTTTTAGAAATTTTTAGAAATTAATTTCACTTAATTCGAAGTTCTAAAACGAAAGATATGAAAAAAAAAAAGAAAAAAAAACGAATCGGGCCAGCCGGCCGGCCCACGAACGAACCGAACAGAGCTATCGTATCCAACTCAAACCCTGAAATTCGTTTTTCCAACCACCTTTCATTCAAATACGTATATCTCAAGAAATATAACTCCAAATCCGGATCCGCTTGATCCTACGCGTTCACAACTCCGAGCCCTATCTATTCCACCATCCCTCCGCCTATATAAACCCCTGTAGCCGCCGGCATCTCTTTTACTTTTTTCGTTCCACCGAAACCCTAATCAGCGAAATAGTATTTCGTTCGATCGACGAACAAAACCATCTCCAATCGCGACGGGGCCTTAATCATTGTTGTAGATCTCGTCGATACCTTTCCATCCCAATAAGCCTCAACTCTTTTCATCAAGCGTGGAGGAAGAATTTCGAATCGTCATCCATCAGATCTGAAGTCGTATTTCTCAGATCTCCTCGCGCTCGTTGCCTCAAATTGAAATTCCTTCGGTGAAAAGGTAGATCTACTCTATATCTACAACTTTCCTGTTGACAACTTTTTATTTTAACATACGTAATTTTCTGTATAATACAGATCGTGTTTGATGTTGTTCGACTAACCAAACCATCTTAAAAGGACGAGAATACGAAAGTTGTTCCCCTGATCAAGACCTTTCTTTTGCTCCAAGCCTCACCTCTTTTAGTTCAGCGAGCTGAGAGATATTCGCGTTTGAAGTTTCGGATCAGACAGGTATTTTGCGATTTGTGACCAATCTATTCATCCACTTATGTTATAATTCTGATAATTAGAAAGAGCACGTAATTCTCTACAACTTTCGTTAAGAGTGTTTTTCCATCCGAGCAACTTTATTTTTGGTCAAATTCGTAGTCAAATCCCAGTCAGCCTGCCACGTCAGCAAGTCAATTCCTACGTCAGCAGTCAAAGTCAACAGTCAACCGAAGACCGGCAGTTTTGCAGAAAAATCCTAAATTTTAAATCTATCACTACTTTTTATTGGTTTGGTCAAATTTTACAAATAAAATATTTTTGGAAAGCTTATAACACGTAGAAACTTTTGGCATCATTAGTTTTATGTTTTGTCAAATTAAAATTTGTTAAAATTCAAAAGTGGCATTAATGGTAAATTGAACATAACTTCAAATTTTGACCAACCTATTTTGCCTTGCATTGACTTAAAAGATTTTTCATAGCATGGCATGCATCTCTATTCCTTAGAAATAACTTGCATATCATGCATGTCATGTTTTCCTTAGAAGTTTAAGAAACTTGTTTGTATGTGTTGTGTTGTTTATGATTGTTGTATTGTTGTTTATTTGTATTGTTTAGACTGAACGGAGAGACCCGAGTTCGTTGAACAAAGTTTGTGAACAACGACAACATTCAAAGGCAAGTGGCAGACCTCATAAACTTCCTATTTCTATATGCATTACTTAGTGTATTTTTATATGCATGTGTAGGATAGTATTGCTATGCTAAACCTATGTAGAATTCCTTATTCCTGTGTCTAGGTTCCTATGCAATACTTAGTAGAATTATTGATGCTATGCAAATGTTGTTTTGTGAAAATCTAAATTCTACTAAGTTAAGAATGAAACACCTGGGTGGTAAGTGGTTGCATGGTTTATGTTGAGTGGCTACTCAGGTCCATGTCTATGGTTCCTGGAGTATGTACACTTGTGAATGGCCACCCAGGAACAGAGGAATCTGAAGAACTCCGAGTGACGATTGCTTCCAGTGCAGCCATTGCCATATGGGATCTGGCTTGATCAATTATGTTGCGTGGACTCTCTCCGGCTTGACAAGCAGATGTAGGGGGATGTTAGGTGGAACGGGTCAAGCCAGAGTGGGAGGGAAAATGCTTCTGAAAGATCTCGTCTCATTCTTCTCCTTTCCTTATCACAAATGGTGTGTAAAGGATAATCTGGATTGAATGGGTACAATGGTGAACGTGCACAACCTCTGCAGAGTGTAAAACTAAGTACTTAGTCGTGTCCCCGGTACGGACAATTTGAGCAGCTGATCACGGACGTCAACGGAGGATTCCATCATTCCAACTTCAGAAGTAAAACTTGATGGGTGAACAAGGGAAGATGAGATTTATGGTTTTCATGCCATACTCGTCGATTTCAAGAATAGTGTTTTTAAAAGAGTAGGAAAAATTGGCTTTATGCAAATCAGCCTTGAACTCCACCAGCCAAATATGCATATAGGCTTTAGAGTTATTCCATTAAGTGTCCACCATAGTGTCACTTGCCAGACTCCATTTTTAATGGAATCTGACCCACGTTGTTGCAATATTTTTCTTATTGCAGATTTGATCAGATGACGAGTGAGGTTTCGTAAAGGTTTCGAGTCTACAACCAACATGTTTTCGCCTGTGGCAGCATGAAAGTTATAGAGACTCACTGCTATTGTGTTTCCGCTGTGTAATTTTTCAATGCTAGCTTTATGCTATGCAACTTGTATCAAATATTTTGTAATTCTGAATCATCGATGTAATAAAATTGACGCTTTGTTGTGATATTACATCGTAGACTGTGTGTGCAAATGAATCGATCCAGGGATTTGCACTATACACAGGTATCTGCCTTATTTAAAGTGCAGGTACGCTACAAAAAGCTTCTAAGCGGCGGACTCCGACCAGGGGCGACTCTTCCGAGCAACAGTCGCCTCGGTTGCCTTTGCGATCCCCCTCTCGAAGGTGGCCAGAAGCTTCACAGCCAGTTGTGCAGCGTGCGCCTTCACCCCGCTAATGGACGCGGTCCTGCCATGTAACATCCCAAATTTCTCAAAAATTTAAAACTTTGCATCCATGCATCATGCATTATAAAAAGTATGGCAGTGAAATCACATAAGGAGTAGATTGAATTTTAATTATAATGTTAAATAGAATTGTTTTCATTAAAGAAGTTTATTTGAGCTCCTCATACAAATCTGTATTTTATTATTTTATTTATTTAACAAAATTGTATCAAAAAGTCATAAATTAAATTGGCTTTTCAAAAACTATTTTATGAATTTTTCTGAAATGTTTTGATAAGTTTTAAAAATCAAATTTGAATTAAAGGTTTGAAATCAGAAAATTGTTTTATTAAAAAAACGGGGGAGACGACCCAACTGGGCCGAAGCCCACTGCGTTACCTCTTCTCTACCGCGCGCGCGCGCTGCCTCGGCCCAACAGCAGCCCACCACCCCCTTCTCTCACTGCCAACCAGGGCCCGCACGTCATCTCCTTCATCGTGTAGAACACGAACTACCGAACCCCTAAATCGAATCGGATCAAAATCCGTTGCTAAATCGCGGATTAATCGGTCCCCTACGTACCCATATAAACCCCCCCTCCGCCTCCGTCTCCCGCGTCCAAAACCCTAACAGAAACTCGCCAAAATCGCGAGATCATCGCCGACATTGCCGCCGCCGCAATTTGCATCTTTCCGGTGAGTTCAACACCCGAGCTTCATCCCCACACCCCCTCTGCGCCTCCCCGTCACCGTACGCGTCTAATGGACTTGCTCCGGCGTTCTCTTGTGCACCAGGGCGGCGAATCCTTCGACGACCGACGCCGCCGTCCGCCGCGCTTCTCCGACGAGCTCGCAGAGGAGGAGAAGAGCCATCTCGACCGCGTCCGTCACGCCATCGAGTTCGCCACGACCATCCGCGTCCAGTGGTACGAGTTTCGCCCTCCCCTTAGCCGTAAAACACGAGGTCCATCGTTGCCGATGATGGCGCCGCCGCGGGCACGGGATCGCCGGCGAACCGCGCCGCCCGACCCCCCCCCCCCCCTTTAGATCCTGGCCATCGGATCTAGATCCAATGGATCTAGATCGGGTGTATCTGGCGCGTTAGATTTAAAATAGATCGTACGGTCCACGCACGCGATCCGCGCGAACCGGTATCGCCCAATCACAGCACGCCGCGTGGCGCTTTTATTTTCTATTTCGGCAGAGATTTTGTTTTAAAAACAGAAAATAACACAAACTTACAAAAATCATAACTTTCGATCTGTTCATCCAAATTTGATGAATTTTATATCCACGTGAAGCTCTGCTCGTGTAGTTTAATATGGTTTCATTAGTTTATCCTTTTAGTGCATATTAAATTTCGAAATTAAATTGTTTAACTTTCGGATATTAAATCTATAACTTAATTAATAATTTTTCTCTCCAAATAAATCCAATTGTTTTGGAGTTATATTAATGCCCTCTGTCCAGAGAGTGTAATATGAGTGTTATTTGAAATTTCTTCTAATAGACTTAAATAAATTGGTTTAATAATTTAAAACTACTAATATGCTCATTATTAAATGATTATTTAAAATATTAAAATATTGATCATTGTATTTTTTTATGCATGAATAACAGAGAACTTAACAGAGTAATTAATTGGTCTTGTTAAGTTCATTGCATATTAAGCATGCATACATAATTTTTGTATTGATATCTTAAGTGTTATGTTTTGTGTGTTTATTGAGTGTTATTATTTGTCTCTAGATTGTGAAGAGGAGGAAGGTCCTTGTGATTGTTATTCTTGCTGTGCTTGTTCCCTTTGTTACCAAGGCAAGTGACATTCATAATCTATCCTATGTTTTCTATATGCATTATTAGTAGATTTTTGAGTAGTATGCATGATAGGGAAATTTTGGATACTATCTTATAATGTTAAGTTAGTTTACACTTTGAAAATATCCTAGTAGTGTGTAGCCCTCCCTCCCCATGCAGCCACCAAAAGTTTTATTAGATGCTCAGCGATGCTATAAAGGAGTCTACTTATCATGTTATAGAATTATTGCTAAGTGTTAAAACTTTGAATGCACTTCTGGGTGGAATTGGTTGTTTGGTTTATGTTGAGTGGCTTTTGGGACCATGCTTGTGGTTGTCTTCGCCTAGGATGAATTTCTATTCTACTTAGGGCCATGAGTATGGTGGTTTTCACCCAGAAGTACACTTGTGGACGGCCACCCAGGAACAAAGAGATTTCTAAGTCCCTCCAAGTTTAGAAGCTTTCCGTGGAGCCTTCTGACAATGGGCTCTGTCTAGAACTACTAAGTTGTGAGAGTGCAACCTGTCAGCTTGACAAGCAGATGTAGAGTTGATAGGTGGAACGGGTCTTGCTAGTATGGTTGCATTCTTCTTCTGAAAGTTCTTGTCTCAATTCTCTCCTTTCCATAATACACTCCGCGTGTATAGGATTTCTCGGACAAATTGAGTCTTAAGGTGAAAGTGCACAACCTCTGCAGAGTCGACAAACTGAGTACTCAGCCGTGTCCCCGGTGATGGACAACTTCGAGCAACTGGACAAGGATGGACGGAAGAATCTCAACATGGTTTTCGTAAAGTAAAATTTGACTAAGGAAAGAATTATTGGTGCACTTGGGCTTCATCCCTTGGTGCCAAGTCCTTGAGATACAAAAGTGTTTTACAAAAGATAGGAGAAAACTGGCTTTCTGCAAAATAGCCTACAAACTCCACTAAGCCAAATATGCATATAGAATTAGACTTGCCATAATTTTATCCACCATAGTCACTTGCCAATACTTCATTGTATTGACCTCCTTCGGGGGCTGCATATTCAAATGTGCAGGTAATTCTGATGAGGAGTAAGTTTGGACTCGATTCTACACCCAACATGTCTGCTCGTGGCTCATGCTAGAAGAGAAGGCCCATTGCTTTTACTTTCGTTGTGAACTCTGAATATTTTAGCTAGTCTTCATGACTATGCACTTTGTAATAAAGCTATACTTGGCTATTTTTGGATCTCGATGTAGTATTTTGATACTTATGCAATGATACTATATATTTTGTACTGTGGTGCTGGCAGTGATCCAGGGACTAGCACATAACACCGGTGTTCCATCTTTATTTAAAGATGGGGCGCTACAAAATGGTATCAGAGCAAAAGTGTTGCCTGTAGGTTCGAGCCCTTAGGATTGGTTAAGCCTCCTTTTTTATCATAATATTACCATCTTTGAAGTATGTTGGATCCTAACGGCATAGTGGGATGAAGCGGCCCGGGACTAACCTTACATGTCCGCGTACATGAGACCTGTTCCACAATTATAAGTGGCTGGCCGGGTGTCTGTCTCTCTCACTATAGTGAATATCCGACTTACAAAAGAGTTGATAATAGTATTGATCACCTGTTAGAAAAGAACTTCTTTTCCTCTAAGTACTTAAGTAAACCACAATTAGTATATCTTAACTTTGTCTTGTTTTAACAAACTCTACCTTTATCACTTAAGGATGTTATTCTTCACGTATCAAACCGCGGAGGACTTCAAGGACATGTGCTTTGGAAGATATCTTCTAGAGTTGGTAGAACTGTTGGCACTTCCAACACCCATCATCAAGGCAAGCCAGCTGAAGCATTTCAAAAGAGAAGATTTATGGGGAATTCGCCTTTACCAACAAGGGCGCCAGACTGAACCCAAGACTGAAGACATCCAGTACAAGTCGATTAGTGACTCCTTGGAGAAAGGGCTGAATCTCGTCACGCAGGAGCTAATAGGACGTCTTTGCTTGCAATACCAAGAAGAGTTAAAAGACCACTACTTTGCTCACCTTGGCCAACGTGACGAACATGGGATTCCTTACCGTATTTGCGAGGAAGACAAAAACAAACCAGAACCTTTGTACCCATATCTCCAAGACTTAGAACTTCACCTCTGGCAACTAGAAGAAGATAGACGCAATGAGCTGTTGAAGAATGATGAAATAATGGCACAGGTCAAGGAGACTCAAAAGAAGATTGAAGCCCAAGAAGAGGTGGCCAACGCTCAAGAGGAGAAGTTCCGAGCTCAAGAAAAGAAGTTTCAAAGCCAAGAAAAGAGGGTTAGAGACAAGAACAAGGAGATCAGGACCTTGAAGGATGAAATCCAGAGCAACGACGTCGAGTTCGCCGTGAGAAGAGAAGGCTACAAGAAAAGATTGAAGTCCTGGAGAAGGAAGCAATTGAGACTCTGCACCGTGAGACGACAATGTTACAGGAGAAGAATGAGGCCTTGGAGAAGGAGGTGAATGACTACAAGGAGATCCTTGCGAAGGAAGGCATCACCATCGAGGAAGTGGAGGAAGATGAAGGAGACGTCATGGACGAAGTTTAGACTTAGTAGTTGGACCACCATGTTCTCCCTCGTTTAGTTCGTCGTTCTTTTAAAAACATTGATCTCCAACTTGTGGTGTGACAATGATAGAATTGTTTGGTTTGCAGACTCTGTTGTCTTATTAAATCAATTTAGAATACTTGTTTTGTTTTGCTAAGTAGACTTTTCTTTTTAAAGTCTTATGAGTGTTATTTGTGTTGACTTGGTTACTTTGTGCATGGGTAGGATTTTCTTCTTTTAGTTATGTCTATCTTTCACTCATCTATGCTGAAAAACCCTACAGATGCCTCCTCGTCGTGATACCAGCAACGACGACGTCATGCAACAACTGATGGCCGCTCAAGCTCAGTTGATGAATATGATGACTCAGTTCATTGCAGCAACCAACAACAACAACAACAACAACAACAACCACAACAACAACAACAACAACCCGCCACCTCCACCCCCACCCCCAGTGGACAGACTTGCTAGATTCCTAAGGCTTAGGCCTAATAAGTTCTCCTCTGCTACTGAACCAATAGTGGCGGATGATTGGCTCAGTTCAGTCAACAAGGACTTAGTAACTTGTAAATGTTCTGAGGCAGAAAAAGTGAGGTTCACTGCACATCTGTTGGAAGGATCCGCAGCATTGTGGTGGGAGAATTATCAAGTGACTCATCCTTTGGATGGCATGACTTGGGATGCGTTCAAGGAAGGCTTCCGGAATGCTCACATCTCCTCAGGTATAATGAACCTGAAGAAAGACGAATTTCGCAGTTTGAGGCAAGGAGGTAGAACACTGAAGGAGTATATGGATGACTTCTGTATGCTATCAAGGTATGCACCAGAGGACATTGATACTGATGCAAAGAGGAAGGAAAAGTTCCTCAATGGACTTAAGGGAGAACTGAAGATACCTTTGTCTGTGGCATATACTCCAAACTATCAAGCTCTGCTGGATCAAGCTATCACCTTGGACAACAACATAAGAAAGGAAGAGAATAGGAAGAGGAAGTTCAGTGCAAGTAAGGTTCATTCTGAAGGGACATATAAGAAACACGCCTCTGAAGTCAGTAGTAATAAACCCTGGAATCCCTCCAACACTGGTAGTGGCCAAAAACATCATGGTCATAACCACAATGGAGGGAACAAAGGAAGCAATGGAGGATAGAATGGAAATAATGGTGGATCCAGGGGAAACCATCATCATGGTCATAATCATGGGAATGGTAATCACCGTCCTAACCATGAAGGGAAGAAAGACTTGTCTCATGTGACCTGCTACAAGTGCAAGAAGACAGGACATTATGCAACTGATTGCCCAGAGAAGAAAGCTGATGAAAATTCCAAGCCCAATCCTTTCCAGAAGAGACAAGTGAACCACATCAATGTGGAAGAAGTTCATGATGAACCTGATGCTGTGATTGGTACGTTCTTGCTCAATTCCTTTCCAGCATTAGTTTTATTTGATACTGGAGCATCTCATTCATTCATATCAAGAGCTTTTGTTAACAAACATGGGTTAGCTGAGGAAAGTCTAGGAAAACCTATTAGGGTAAGTTCACCTGGAGGAGAGATGCTAGTAAATTCCGGGTGTAGGCAGTTAGACTTGCAAATTGGAAAACACACCTTCCCAACAGACTTAGTCATCCTAGAGACCCAAGGATTGGATGTTATCATCGGAATGGATTGGATGACTCGTTTTGAAGGAATCATAGATTGTGCGAATAGAGCAATCACCCTCACCACCCCAGAGAAAAGAAAGATTAAGTTCCGATCAACTTTCGAACTTAAGAATATTAGGCTAAATTCTCTTAAGGGGGTTAGCCTTGGTGATGTGCTTATCGTCAAGGAATACCCAGATGTTTTTCCGGAGGAACTACCGGGAATGCCACCTGATAGAGATGTAGAGTTTCTCATCGAACTTAAGCCGGGAACAGGGCCAATAGCAAAAAGACCTTATCCTATGGCCGTCGATGAATTGAAAGAGCTCAAGAAGCAATTAGAGGAACATATCCAGAAAGGATTCATTCGTCCAAGTTCATCGCCATGGGGAGCACCAGTCTTATTTGTTAAGAAGAAGGATCAAACCCAGAGGCTAGTCACGGATTACAGAGATATAAACGAGCAAACTATCAAAAACAAGTACCCGTTACCCAAGATAAATGAACTATTTGATCAACTGGAAGGTGCTTGTGTTTTCTCAAAGATCAATCTTCGATCGGGGTACCTCCAAATGAAAGTTAGAGAAATGGATATACCCAAAACTGCATTTGTTACGAGATATGGCTCTTATGAGTACACAGTAATGCCTTTTGGATTAACCAATGCACCAGCCTATTTCATGAATATGATGAATAAAGTGTTCATGGATTTTCTGGATAAGTTTGTGGTCGTATTCATAGATGATATTCTAATCTATTCCAAGAGTCACCAAGAACATGAAGAGCACTTGCGTCAGGTCTTGCAGAGACTACGTGAACATAAGTTGTATGCCAAGTACAGCAAGTGTGAGTTTTGGTTAGAACAAGTCGGATTTTTAGGCCATGTGGTGTCCAAGGAAGGTATAGCGGTGGATCCTGAAAAGGTTTCAGCTGTAACTAATTGGGAACCGCCGAAGAATGTTGGTGAATTACGAAGTTTCCTGGGCCTAGCAGGATACTACCGACGATTCATTGAAAACTTCTCCAAGATTGCCAAGGCCTTGACGGAATTATTAAAGAAGGAGAAGAAATTTGAGTGGACAGAGGCATGCGAAGCCAGTTTTCAGGAGTTGAAGAAACGTCTGGTTTCAGCCCCAGTTCTATGTTTACCAGATTTGGAGAAGGAATTCCAAGTATACTGTGATGCTTCACGCCAAGGCTTGGGAAGTGTGTTGATGCAGGAAGGCAGAGTGGCATCTTATGCCTCTAGACAACTCAAGAAACATGAAGCAAATTATCCAACTCATGATCTCGAGTTAGCATCAGTAGTGCATGCTCTGAAAACTTGGAGACCCTACCTGATGGGAAAAAGGTGTGAGGTATTCACGGACCACAAAAGTTTGAAGTACATATTTACACAGAAGGAATTGAATATGAGACAAAGAAGATGGTTGGAACTTATTAAAGATTATGATCTAAGCCTTCAATACCATCCGGGAAAAGCTAATGTGGTAGCAGATGCTCTGAGCCGAAAAGTGTATGTGAATGGCCTTACAGCAGGAGAATTACCCGAGGATTTATGTAAGGCATTTAAGGACCTCAGGTTGGAAGTAGTACCTGAAGGGTTTGTAACCTCATTAGTGGTACAGCCCACTTTGATGGACAAGATACGTGAAGCTCAGAAAGGAGACAAGGAAATAGAAGAAATCAAAGTCAATTTAAGAGCTGGAAAAGCTAAAGGATTTCATGAGGATGAGCAGGGAATTTTGTGGTTTGAAAAACGTGTATGTGTGGCCAATGACCCTGACCTTAGGAAGTTAATTCTGCAAGAAGCTCATGAAACACCTTATTCAATTCATCCGGGAAATACAAAGATGTATATGGATGTGAAAGAGAGATTTTGGTGGAATAATCTGAAGAGAGAAATAGCAGAATACATCGCCAAGTGTGATGTATGTAGTCGAGTAAAGGCAGAACATCAGAAACCAGCAGGACTCTTACAACCTTTGAAAGTACCGGATTGGAAGTGGGATTCCATTGGGATGGACTTCATAACGGGATTACCAAGGACCAGATCGGGTTATGATTCTATTTGGGTTATTGTTTGTCGTCTAACCAAAATAGCTCACTTCATACCCGTGAAGACCACTTATACTAGTGCAAAGCTAGCTGATATTTACATGAAGAGAATTGTGTGCCTGCACGGCGTTCCGAAGAGTATCGTGTCTGATAGGGGGACCCAGTTCACTTCTCATTTCTGGAAGCAACTGCACGAATCTTAGGGAACCAGATTGGAATTCAGTACGGCTTTCCACCCGCAAACAGATGGTCAGACTGAAAGAGTGAATCAGATTTTAGAAGATATGTTAAGAGCTTGTGCGCTCGACTATGGATCTAGTTGGGATGATAATTTGCCATACGCTGAGTTCTCCTACAACAATAGTTACCAAGCCAGCATTGAGATGGCACCGTTTGAAGCCTTATATGGAAAGAAATGCACAACCCCACTGTTGTGGAGTGGTGTAGGAGAACGGAGTTTCTTTGGACCTGATATAATACAGGATGCTGAAGAGAAAGTCAGGCTGATTAAGGACATATTGAAAATAGCACAATCACGCCAGAAAAGCTACGCAGATTCCAAGCGTAGAGAAGTCACCTATGAAGTGGGAGATAGAACCTATCTAAGGGTGTCACCACTTCGGGGTGTGAAAAGATTTGGAATCAAAGGAAAGTTAGCACCTCGATTCATTGGACCATTCAAAATTCTTTCTCGCAAAGGTGAAGTGGCCTATGAGTTAGAACTACCTGAAGTACTGTCTGCTGTTCATAATGTGTTCCATGTCAGTCAGTTGAAGAAATGTCATCCCGAGATGATGGGAGTTCCCTTAAAGGATACAGTACCCCTCGAGGAGGTACAATTGGAGAGTGATCGGACATACGAAGAGAAGCCCATCAATATATTACAGACAGCAGAAAGAGTCACCCGTACCAAAACCATCAAGTTTTGCAAGGTCCAGTGGAATCATCACACAGAGGACGAAGCCACCTGGGAACGAGAGGATGACCTCCGAGAAGACCACCCACACCTATTTGCTGACCTTTCCGAAGCTCGAGGGCGAGCTTCTTCTTAAGGGGGTTAGTCTGTAACATCCCAAATTTCTCAAAAATTTAAAACTTTCCATCCATGCATCATGCATCATAAAAAGTATGGCAGTGAAATCACATAAGGAGTAGATTGAATTTTAATTATAATGTTAAATAGAATTGTTTTCATTAAAGAAGTTTATTTGAGCTCCTCATACAAATCTGTATTTTATTATTTTATTTATTTAACAAAATGATATCAAAAAGTCATAAATTAAATTAGCTTTTCAAAAACTATTTTATGATTTTTTCTGAAATGTTTTGATAAGTTTTAAAAATCAAATTTGAATTAAAGGTTTGAAATCAGAAAATTGTTTTATTAAAAAAAAGGGGGAGACGACCCAACTGGGTCGAAGCCCACTGCGTTACCTCTTCTCTACCGCGCGCGCGCTGCCTCGGCCCAACAGCAGCCCACCACCCCCTTCTCTCACTGCCAACCAGGGCCCGCACGTCATCTCCTTCATCGTGTAGAACACGAACTACCGAACCCCTAAATCGAATCGGATCAAAATCCGTTGCTAAATCGCGGATTAATCGGTCCCCTACGTCCCCATATAAACCCCCCCTCCGCCTCCGTCTCCCGCGTCCAAAACCCTAACAGAAACTCGCCAAAATCCCGAGATCATCGCCGACATTGCCGCTGCCGCAATTTGCATCTTTCCGGTGAGTTCAACACCCGAGCTTCATCCCCACACCCCCTCTGCGCCTCCCCGTCACCGTACGCGTCTAATGGACTTGCTCCGGCGTTCTCTTGTGCACCAGGGCGGCGAATCCTTCGACGACCGACGCCGCCGTCCGCCGCGCTTCTCCGACGAGCTCGCAGAGGAGGAGAAGAGCCATCTCGACCGCGTCCGTCACGCCATCGAGTTCGCCACGACCATCCGCGTCCAGTGGTACGAGTTTCGCCCTCCCCTTAGCCGTAGAACACGAGGTCCATCGTTGCCGATGATGGCGCCGCCGCGGGCACGGGATCGCTGGCGAACCGCGCCGCCCGACCCCCCCCCCCCCCCCCCCTTAGATCCTGGCATCGGATCTAGATCCAATGGATCTAGATCGGGTGTATCTGGCGCGTTAGATTTAAAATAGATCGTACGATCCACGCACGCGATCCGCGCGAACCGGTATCGCCCAATCACAGCACGCCGCGTGGCGCTTTTATTTTCTATTTCGGCAGAGATTTTGTTTTAAAAACAGAAAATAACACAAACTTACAAAAATCATAACTTTCGATCTGTTCATCCAAATTTGATGAATTTTATATCCATGTGAAGCTCTGCTCGTGTAGTTTAATATGGTTTCATTAGTTTATCCTTTTAGTGCATATTAAATTGCGAAATTAAATTGTTTAACTTTCGGATATTAAATCTATAACTTAATTAATAAATTTTCTCTCCAAATAAATCCAATTGTTTTGGAGTTATATTAATGCTCTCTGTCCAGAGAGTGTAATATGAGTGTTATTTGAAATTTCTTCTAATAGACTTAAAGAAATTGGTTTTATAATTTAAAACTACTAATATGCTCATTATTAAATGATTATTTAAAATATTGATCATTGTATTTTTTTATGCATGAATAACAGAGAACTTAACAGAGTAATTAATTGGTCTTGTTAAGTTCATTGCATATTAAGCATGCATACATAATTTTTGTATTGATATCTTAAGTGTTATGTTTTGTGTGTTTATTGAGTGTTATTATTTGTCTCTAGATTGTGAAGAGGAGGAAGGCCCTTGTGATTGTTATTCTTGCTGTGCTTGTTCCCTTTGTTACCAAGGCAAGTGACATTCATAATCTATCCTATGTTTTCTATATGCATTATTAGTAGATTTTTGAGTAGTATGCATGATAAGGAAATTTTGGATACTATCTTATAATGTTAAGTTAGTTTACACTTTGAAAATATCCTAGTAGTGTGTAGCCCTCCCTCCCCATGCAGCCACCAAAAGTTTTATTAGATGCTTAGCGATGCTATAAAGGAGTCTACTTATCATGTTATAGAATTATTGCTAAGTGTTAAAACTTTGAATGCACTTCTGGGTGGAATTGGTTGTTTGGTTTATGTTGAGTGGCTTTTGGGACCATGCTTGTGGTTGTCTTCGCCTAGGATGAATTTCTGTTCTACTTAGGGCCATGAGTATGGTGGTTTTCACCCAGAAGTACACTTGTGGACGGCCACCCAGGAACAAAGAGATTTCTAAGTCCCTCCAAGTTTAGAAGCTTTCCGTGCAGCCTTCTGACAATGGGCTCTGTCTAGAACTACTGAGTTGTGAGAGTGCAACCTGTCAGCTTGACAAGCAGATGTAGAGTTGATAGGTGGAACGGGTCTTGCTAGTATGGTTGCATTCTTCTTCTGAAAGTTCTTGTCTCAATTCTCTCCTTTCCATAATACACTCCGCGTGTATAGGATTTCTCGGACAAATTGAGTCTTAAGGTGAAAGTGCACAACCTCTGCAGAGTCGACAAACTGAGTACTCAGCCGTGTCCCCGGTGATGGACAACTTCGAGCAACTGGACAAGGATGGACGGAAGAATCTCAACATGGTTTTCGTAAAGTAAAATTTGACTAAGGAAAGAATTATTGGTGCACTTGGGCTTCATCCCTTGGTGCCAAGTCCTTGAGATACAAAAGTGTTTTACAAAAGATAGGAGAAAACTGGCTTTCTTCAAAATAGCCTACAAACTCCACTAAGCCAAATATGCATATAGAATTAGACTTGCCATAATTTTATCCACCATAGTCACTTGCCAATACTTCATTGTATTGACCTCCTTCGGGGGCTGCATATTCAAATGTGCAGGTAATTCTGATGAGGAGTAAGTTTGGACTCGATTCTACACACAACATGTCTGCTCGTGGCTCATGCTAGAAGAGAAGGCCCATTGCTTTTACTTTCGTTGTGAACTCTGAATATTTTAGCTAGTCTTCATGACTATGCACTCTGTAATAAAGCTATACTTGGCTATTTTTGGATCTCGATGTAGTATTTTGATACTTATGCAATGATACTATATATTTTGTACTGTGATGCTGGCAGTGATCCAGGGACTAGCACATAACACAGGTGTTCCATCTTTATTTAAAGATGGGGCGCTACATGCCATCAGGCCTTCGAGGAAAACCACTGACAACTTTCTCGAAGTCGCCAGCAACCTGATGACCAAGCAGAAGCTGGAAGGTGAGTTCGGAGCCGCGTACCGTCTGCGTCTGAGTGAAGTCCGCGAGGGTGGTCGCGTCATCTTCGAACGGAGCCGTAAGGGCATCGACGGCAGTCGGCGGCGGATCGCTGGAAAAAATGCTCCGATGCAAAGTCGTGAGCGCTCCCGTCGACTTCTGCAGCGTCGCAGTCGACCTCTGCAGCGCCGCGGAGGCATACGCACAGACGCGATCTAGAAACCCGACCGCGGTGGCCAAGTTGACGTCGTCACTGGACGAGCCTTCCGCAGGAGCGCCACCGCATTTCTCTGGACAAAAGGTCAACAGTCAACAAAAAGCAAATCAAAAGACAAAAGTAGGCGTTAAGCCGAAAAACTCACCTCCAAGGGCACCGGCGAGTGAGAGCAGGCGGTCGACCTGTGTCTTCTCCTGGACGGCCCGCACACGCTCACGCTTCTGAGACTCGTGCAGCGCTTTCTCAAGCTCCGCCTGAGCCTGAAGCTTCAGCTCTAGCTCTGCAACCCGCTTAGAAGCCTGGTCCAGAGAGGTGCGCAGCTGGTCCCTCTCCCTCTCCAGGCAAACATAGGCAGCGGCTGCCTCAAGCCGCTGGCAGTAGTACGGCTGCAAAACAAACAAGAAGATATAAAGTTGCGGGCGACTATCCTAGTCACCCACACCTTCAGGGGCTACACCCATCGGGAGCGCTGTTCGCGCACCCAATGAAACTGAAGAACAAGGACTTACGTGGTCCAGGAGGTCGACATCAGCCGAAGTCGCGGGGGGAGCATGACTCGGCGCCACGGAGCCACCAGCCGGCACGTGCTCCTCGACCACCACCTGCGTCACCAGCTCGGTCGAGGGAGCAGACGTGTGCTCCACTTCGCGTGGAGGGGAACCGGCGCCGCCATAGCGGTAGCTAGCACAAGAACAAGACAAAACTCAACTCGAAGACTGAAACTCAAAAAGACAACTCGACGCAGCAGGAAGAAAAGGAAATCACCTGGTGTTCTCGAAGTCATCGTCGCTCCCCAGGGAGACAGACGACATCCGAGCGAACTCGCGCGGCGGCGCAGAGCTGACCGGAGGGGCAGCCAAAGGCTCTTTCAAGTCGTCCCGGGACCTAGCACCTGAAGAGGACATGCCGGCTTCCTCCAGGTCATCAGCTACACCCTTCGTAGGGGACGAAGCAGTAGCAGAGTCGCCACCACTTCGTCGCTTCTGCTTCTTCCGTGCGAGTTCTTCCTCTTCCTCGTCCTCCACTTCGTCGCTAGGGGAAATAGCAGACGGGATGTCCTCATCATCACCCTCCTCCTCCACGAATGTCGACTCATCATGAGGTCCCTTTTCTAGGAGGG
This sequence comes from Poa annua, assembly GCA_026929855.1. Taxonomy (NCBI): domain Eukaryota; kingdom Viridiplantae; phylum Streptophyta; class Magnoliopsida; order Poales; family Poaceae; genus Poa; species Poa annua. The sequence continues at coordinate 45,784,856 of CM049430.1, forward strand.
GAGGAAGGCTGGCAAGAAACGAGCGACCCTGTAACAAATAAAGACAAGTCGAATCAAGGAATAGGATAAAGAAAGCAAGCCAAGAAAATGAAGAATCATGTACAAGATTACCTCAGGAACAGGGTTCGCCGCTCCGTACGCAGCGACAGGACACTTGACGTTGCAAGGGTCCGCGGCTCGGAGGCTAGTAATGCCCCTCACCTTGATCTCCACTTCCTCGTCGTCAAACGGCTGGTCGCTGACGCCCTCGACTGCCCACATCGGGTGGGGGCGAGCGCGTAGTGGCTGGACTCGCAACCGGAAGAAGGTGGCCATGAGGTGGACACCACCCGACTCGCGTCCCAGGGTCCTGAGGAGGTTGCGCGGCAGGCTCAGCAGCGGACTCGCAGACTCCTTCTCCTCCTCAGCGAGCGGGTGCGCCCAGGCGCGAGTCTTCCGATAGTCGCACTCGCCATCGAAGCTCGCCAGGCCCTCCTGGTCGCACCTGATGAAGAACCACCTCTTCCGCCACCCCTGGATGGAATCCGACTTCTTCATCTGAAAGTACGCGGTGTCGCCCCGCACCTGGATGCCGAAGCCGCCCACCGGGTATGTCAACCCTCTCTTCCCAACGTTCTTCCGAACAAGGAAGAGCGACTTCCATAGTGCCCAGTGGGGTGCGATCCCCATAAAGCACTCGCAGAGCACGATAAAGCTAGCGATGCTTAAGACGCCATTGGGAGTCAGATCGTGGATCTGAACCCCATAGGCGTACAGAAGACCACGGACGAAATCGTGGAGAGGGAACCCAAAGACCCGTGGAAGGAAATCCACGAAGCAAACGCGTTCCCCCTCGCGAGGAGCGGGATACACTTCCTTGCCAGGGGGCACGTACCGTGGCCTGGTCCGTCAGGGGCAGCAGGCCCTGCACGCAGAGCCTCGAGGTCGGTCTTCTTCACCGACGACTTTTGCAAGTCGCCGTCGGGCTTCTTCATCATCCCTGCCTCGGCGGCGGCGGCGCTAGCGGCGACCTTCGACTTGCCCATGGTGTTGATTGATCGCGGAAGGTGGGAGGACAAATGGAACAGAGCTTGGATGGAGGCAAGAATGGCAAAGAGCGAGGAATGGAGGCAATGGCGATGGGAGAAGATGACCTGCCCTCGCGTCGCGGCGCAGTACTTATGCCGTGCAGGCAATCCATCCCAGCCGTCCGCGAAGATACTATTCCAAGCAAGCGCATCCAGCCGTCCACGTGTCATACGGAGAGACTAACCGTCGCCGCCCACTCCGTCCACTACGCACGGGAATCAAGGCGTCATCATCGTGCCGCGAAATCTTCGCGCCCAAATCGGAGATAAGTGACAACTGCTGACTACAGTCAACACTGACAGTGGGGCCCGCTACGTCAAGTCCCATCGGTCACAGAGGCGTGCTGTGAATCGTCATCACTGACGTCAGCAAGGCACGACGCGGAGCAGAGAGATAACTCGAATTCATGATTCGAGTAGTAAGCTATACAGCTGAAAACAAACAAGTAGGACAAGGTGCTGATCCGAGAACCCGAAACAATCATTCGGGTGGCAGTGAAGAAAAGGTAGGCTCAGATGGACGAATCAACAGACAGTAGGCCAGCAGGCCGAATAAAAGCAAGTTCCACAAAAAAAAAACAAGACAAAGTAATTTGACTGTAGAACGTACTCCCATCGGGAGCGTCCTCTTCGACTAAAGAAAGCGAGTCCAAACTCAAGCACAAGCAATCTGGCGGCATGCCCAGGAGGAAGGAGTCCTTTGCCCGACTCTACGATTTGACCAAGCACTCGGGGGCTACTGACGTGGGGCTACTCTTCGACTACCCCACGATGAGGCTACCTGGGCCGCTCCAAGGTTATGGAGGCCCACAGAAGGCCCACTAGGAGTACCGTGTGACCTAGTCCTAGTCGGTTAGGTCATACAACTTGCCATATCTGTAATTGCCATCGACACCGTTCACCCGAGACCTGGTCTACCTATAAAGGCCAGCAGGGCTGCTCGTCTAAAGGACACGCTCATAGCCGCCACCACAAACCCTAGAGAGATCGCCATCTCGCTATTGTAATCGCTACTCGCAATCAATACCAGACAAGCAGGAAGTAGGGTGTTATCCTCCGGGAGCCTGAACCTGGGTAAATTCCCCGCTTGTCAGCCGTCGTGATAACCAACGCTCCTCTCTCTCCCCCTCAATCAACCCGGGGTGGACAACCCAGGGATTTGTCGAGTTACACCCTCGTCTCATGCCATCTTTTAACTTTTTCTTTAAAGAGTTTAGCATTTTCATAAGATTCACTTCTCCATTCATCTAAAGAACTCAAATTAAGCAATCTTTTCTCACCAGCTAGTTTAAAATATCTATTTAGTTCTCTCACTGCCCAGTAAGCTTTGTGTTCTAATTCTAAGGGCAAGTGACATGCTTTTCCATAAACCATTTTATAAGGAGACATACCCATAGGATTTTTATAAGCAGTTCTATAAGCCCACAATGCATCATTTAATTTACTAGCCCAATTCTTCCTCGTTCTATTAACAGTCTTTTGCAAGATAGATTTAATATCTCTATTTGATAGTTCTACTTGCCCACTAGTTTGAGGATGATAAGCTGAAGCAATTCTATGGTTAACACCATATTTAGCAAGAACCTTTCTAAAACCACCATGAATAAAATGAGAACCTCCATCAGTCATAAGATATTTAGGAACACCAAAGCTAGGAAAAATAATTTCTTGAAGCATTTTTAACGATGTTTCACCATCATCACTTTTGGTAGGAATAGCTTCTACCCATTTAGTAACATAATCAACAACATCAAGTATATGTGTATTACCTTTTTAAGAAGGGAAAGGACCCATAAAGTCAAATCCCCAACAATCAAACGGTTCAATAACAAGAGAATAATTCATAGGCATTTCATTACGTCCAGAGATATTACCACCTCTTTGACATTCATCATAGGATAAAATAAACTTTCTTGCATCTTTAAAGAGAGTAGGCCAATAGAAACCTGATTGTAAAACCTTTTGTGCGGTTCTATATCCAGCGTGATGTCCTACATAAGTGCTACTATGGTAATTTCTTAATATCTCTTTTTGTTCATACTCCGGAACACATCTTCGCATAATACCATCAACTCCTTCTTTATATAAGTGTGGGTCATCCCATAAATAATGCCTTAAGTTATAAAAGAATTTTCTTCTTTGTTGAGCTGAAAAGGTTCGAGGCAAAGACTTCGAAACAATAAAGTTAGCATAATCTGCATACCAAGGACTATCTCGTGAACTCACCCTTATTGTAGCCAATTGTTCATTTGGAAGACTATCATTAACAGGTATAGGATCATAAGCAATGTTTTCCAATCTAGACAAATTATCAGCAACAGTATTATCAATACCTTTTCTATCTACAGTATGCAAATCGAATTCTTGCAAAATTAATACCCATCAAATAAGTCTAGGCTTTGCATCTTTCTTTTCCATAAGGTATCTAATTGCAGCATGATCAGTATGAATAATAACTTTAGAATCAACAATATATTGTCTAAATTTATCACAAGCAAATACAACAGCTAGAAATTCTTTTTCAGTTGTAGCATAATTCTTTTGAGCAGAATCAAGAGTCTTACTAGCATAATGAATAACATTTAACCTCTTATCTATTCTTTGCCCAAGAACAACACCAACAGCGAAATCACTAGCATCACACATAATTTCAAATGGTAAATTCCAATCAGGTGGTTGAACAATAGGAGCAGTTATTAAAGCTTTCTTAAGAGTTTCAAAAGCTTCCTTACAATCATCATAAAAAACAAACAGTATATCTTTTTGCAAGAGATTAGTAACAGACTTTGAAACCTTGGCAAAGTCTTTGATAAACCTTCTATAGAAACCAGCATGACCAAGAATACTACGAATACCTTTAACATCACGGGGGCAAGGCATTTTCTCAATTGCCTACACTTTAGCTCTATCAACTTAAATACCTTTTTCAGAAATTTTATGTCCAAGAACAATCCCTTCATTAACCATAAAATGGCATTTCTCCCAATTTAGAACAAGATTAGTTTCTTCACATCGATGCAAAACCTTATCAAGATTGTGCAAGCAGTTATCAAAAGAAGTGCCATAGACGGAGAAATCGTCCATGAACACCTCCACAATTTCCTCACAAAAACCATGAAAGATAGCAGACATACATATTTGAAAAGTAGCAGGAGCATTACATAAACCAAAAGGCATACGCCTATAAGAATAAGTACCATAGGGACAAGTAAATGTGGTTTTCTCTTGATCTTAAGTTTTAACAGCAATTTGAGAGAAACCAGAATAACCATCAAGAAAGCAAAATTGAGTTTTATTGGCTAATCTTTCCAACATTTGATAAATAAAGGCTAATGGATAATGGTCTTTCTAAGTAACTTTATTAACCTTTCTAAATATGCACATTCTATAACCAACAACTACTCTTTGAGGAATAAGTTCATCATGATCATTAGGAACAACAGTAATTCCACCCTTCTTAGGGACACAATGCACAGGACTAACCCATCTACTATCAGCAATAGGATATATTATACCAGCATCAAGAAGTTTTAATACCTCATTTCTTACCACTTTCTTCATCTTAGGTATTAAACGGCGTTGATGTTCAACAACTGGCTTCGCGTCGGGCTCCATATTAATAGAATGTTGACATATAGTAGGAGAAATCCCCTTCAAATCATCCAAAGTATAACCCATAGCTCCACGGTGTTTCTTCAATATTTCCAACAATCGTTCCTCTTCTTTACCTGAAAGGTTAGCACTAATAATAACAGGATATATTTTCTTATCATCAAGATGAGCATATTTAAGATTATCAGGCAAAGGTTTTAAATCAAAGACATGATCCTCTTTAGGTGGAAGTGTTTTACCCAAGTCTTCCACATTTAAATTATGTTTAAGGATAGGTTGACGAAGGAATATGTCCTCAAGTTCATTTCTTTCTTCCATAAAAGTTTCATCTTCATGATCTTCCATAAATTGCTGAATATATTTAGTAGGAGCAAGAGAGACAGAAGCAAGTTGTTCTACTCTAAAATCTTCATTAGGCAATTCAGGTTCATAAGGAGTTTTTGCAAACTTCAAAAAATTGAATTCATATGAATCACCAGCAAATTTAGTAAGGATTTTATCTTTCCTACAATCTATAACAGCTCCAAAAGTATTCAGAAAAGGTCTACCAATAATAATAGGACAAGTCCTACTAGCAGCAGAACCAAGTACAAGAAAATCAGCGGGATATTTAGTCTTACCACATAGAACTTCAACATATCTAACAATACCAATGGGAGAGATATTTTCTATTAGCAAGTTGAATAACCACATCAATATCTTGAAGTTGTCTAGGGACAATTTCATGCATAATCTCTTTGTAAAGCTCATAAGGAATAGCACTTGAACTTGCACCAATATCACATAAACCATAATAACAATGATCACCCATTTTAACAGATAACACAGGAACACTAGCCTCTCTTGGCTTTGCAGGATGAGAGACAACATTAGAAGCATCATCACAAAATATAATATACTCTTCTCCCACATTTTCAGAAACAAGTTCTTTAATTATAGCCACAGAAGGTTCAACTTTAATTTGTTCATTAGGTTCTTTAGATTTCTTATCACTTTTATTCACCACACTAGCCATAAGAGAATGTTCTTTCACTTTAACAGGAAAAGTAATTTTATCAACATAAGGCTCAAGAATGATATGATCAACAATACTAACTTCAATTCTTTTAGCTAAAGGAACAACATGTTTATCTTTATAACGTTCATGATATTTTTCAAACGCCTTCTTAGGCAAACCAAAATAATCAGCAAAGGATTTATAATAATTTGCAACAACTTGAGAATCAAGACCATAGGCATTATTCATATTTCGAAATACATCAGTGTCCATAAAAGTCTTAATGCATTCAAAGTCATATTTTATACGTGACTCCCTACCTTTCTCGTTCTCCCATGCTTCAGTATTTTCTTCAATACGATCAAGAAGATCCCATTTAAACTCCTTCTTATTACGAGTGAATGATCCAGCACATGAGGTATCCAATAATGTTTTATCTTCAAACGAGAGTCATGCATAGAAGTTATCAACAATAATATTACCAGGAAGCTCATGAATGGGACATTTGAGCATTAATGCCTTCAATCTCCCCCACGCTTGGGCAATACTCTCTCCATCATGAGGCCAGAAGTTATATATAGAATTCCGATCTTGATGAATTTCACTTGGAGGATAAAATTTAGAACAAAAGAGAGGTACAATTTCCTCCCATCCAAGAGAATCCCTCTTCTTCGGCAGTTTATACCAATGCGCATCTCTCCCACAAAGTGATATGGAGAATTATTTCTTCCTGACTTCGTCCATCGTAATACCTGCACACTTGAACAACTCGCATAATTCATGTAAATACAACAAATGATCACCGGGATGGACAGTTCCATCCCCAAAAGAGAGGTTATTCATAACACATTTAACCATTTTCATAGGTATTTTAAATGGCCCAATATCATCAGGAGGCGCCTCATGTTCTACCTCAGCAGCGGTAGAAGACCAAACAGGAAAGCAATATTTCTCTTCTCCATTATAACGCAAATAAGGAGACAGAAACAAAAACAACACTTACAGTTGAAGTTTTCCTTACCAATTCCTCTTACCAATAGCGCTTCACTCCCCGACAACCGCACCAGAAAATAGTCTTGATGACCCACAAGTATAGGGGGTGTATCGCAGTACTTTCGATAAATAACAGTGTCCAACCCAACGTGGAGTAGAAGGCGGCCATACCACACTCACACTCCTTAGCTTTCTGGAAGTTGCCGCAAACCGTGATGGTTCCGGGTTGCCCCGACATCTTAAGCTTGATGTACATTTAGCACGGCGTTCCCATGAACTTGGCGAAAGCCGGTCGTCCGAAGATAGCACGATAGGCACTTTTGAAGGGGACAACTTCAAACCGGAGGAACTCTGAGCGATAGTTCTCTTCAGGTCTGAAATTTACCTTCAGCCTAATGCTTCCCATTGACTTTGCTTGTCTGCTGGGCACTATGCCATGAAAAAGCACTATGCCATAAAAAGTGGGCTTGCTATGGTCAAGCTGATCCTCAGACAAGTTCATGCGGCAAAGTGTGTCATAGTACAGGATGTTGAGGCTGCTGCCGCCATCCATGAGTACTTTTGTGAGCCTGAAGTTGTCGACAACGGGATCGACAACATGAGCGTTTTTGCCTGGGTGGGGGACATAATCAGGGTGGTCGGACCGATCCCAAGTGATTGTTGCCTCGAGCCAGTTCAAATACTGAGGGACGGCTGGCATTGTCACGTTGAGTTTGCGCATCTCCGCCTTTTTTGCCTTGGCCGAAGGTGTGCCGACAAAGCACATGAGTGACTCTTTGACCTTCGGGTAAGGCTTTTTTTTCTTGGCGGAGGCATCGTCATCGCTAGAGATTGACATTGAGTCGTCATCCTCTTTTTCCTTGCTCTCTTTCTTGTCGAACTTCTTTGACTTCCAGCCAACAGCGGTATCCTTTTTGAAGTCGTCCATGAAGCGGCACTTGCTAAGCATATGGTTGACCTTGCCGACTGAGGCGTGGATGGGGCATGGCAGAATTTTTGCATGCTCGTAAGTTATGCGCGCCGCCTTAGGGCCTGAGCCGGCGTCGCGGTTCTTGTTTTTTGACTTCTTTTTGCCGGCGTTTCCAAGGAACGCGACGACAACCTCGCTGGATGGTCCGATTTTCTCTTCCGTTGCTTGCTTGCGCTTGTTTCTCCGCCTTGGCACGATGTTGACATCTGGATCATCGTCGCGGGCGTCATCGCCTACTGCTGCGTACTGGTCAGCAAGGTTGAGCATTACACCAAGGTACGTAACTTGCTCGCAGACGAGTCTATGATGGAGTAAGGACTTGTTCTGTAGGCCCGTGTAGAAGGCATGGATAGCCTGAGCATCCGAAACACCATGGCAGTTGTCCGTCTTTGAGATCCATTGGGTGACAAAGTCTGTCATGGTTTCGTCTGTCTTCTGAACACAGCGTTGCAAATCTGTATAGGTGTTTGGACAGATGTATGTTCCTTGGAAGTGCTGGGAGAACACCTTTTCCATGTCGTACCAGCTGTGGATAGACTTTTCTGGAAGTTTGACGATCCAAGCTCTTGCTGTGCCTTCCACAATAAGAGGTAGGTAGCGGACGGCAATATGATTGCTTCCGCCGGCAATCTCTGCATAGTCGGCTAGCCAGGAGTCCGGCTTAACGAGGCCGTTGTACCTAGGACAATTTTTAGACACTGATGTTATGTCGTTGGGAAACGGCTCTCTGCGGATGGCGTCGCCAAAGCACTTTGGACTAGAGTATAGCGACTCCTTTCCTCTTGCAATGTCTTGTAGGCGATGTCGTGCGTCTTCTGGAGAGAGTTGTTGTCAGCCTCTATTGGCGTTCGGCTCGTCCTGCGCTGCCCGGCTTCTGCTGCGCCTGGGCTCGTTTGCCGCCTCCCTTCTCTTGTTGCCGGTGCTGCGTGGAGGTGACCGGCTGCGATCACGACCTCTCCTTGGAGGGTCATTACCGTCGTACTTCCTAGGCGGCTGGCCATTGTTCCGGCTACCACCATCGCCGCGCCTGGGCTGAGTTGGGGGTGGCAGGTCGTCTCTGTTTCCTGTGCGGGAGTGTTCGTCCCGCCTTGGTTTTGGCGGCGACGTCTTCTTTGGAGGTGGTGTCGCCTTCCTTTTGTCGCCATGGCAGCTAGAGCCGGACGGGCCTTCGGGGTCAGCCCCGGGTGCTGCTCTGCACTTTTCCGACTTGGACTCCAGAGCTCCCCCGCGGGCATCCGCCATGTGGTCGTAGGAGTCGGTGTGCGCTTGTTGTTCTAGGGCCTTGTTCATGAAGTGTCTTGCATTGGCCACCTTCTCTTCCGCTGTGCTTGTCATCAAGGGTATCCAGGGCAGCAACAGCGTTAAGGATCGGGGTGCAAAAAATAGCATCGCTGTCGGGGGGCTACCCCGGGTAGGGTAGAGATATGGTAAATGCTACGTCCAAGACTGGACCGACATACTTGCTGACCGACATATGCCCGGGTCGGAAGGGACTGGGATATGATATTGGTGCAGCCCGGCATACGCTAGTCGACATACTCTGATCGACTTAAAAGTGTCCAACATATTTGACTGACATGTCTATGTCGGTGTGCATTGTTTTATTCTTATGTGCAGGAAGAGTGGTTCGTGGAGAGTAATCCGGCATAGCCATGCCGGGTCTTGGGAGAAGAGGACTATCCGGCATGCCCATGCCGTGTTTACCAGGGGAGGACTCATGGATGTACCCGGCATATCCATGCCGGGCTAAGCGAGAAGATGCCTGATGCACACGGTGGGTGTGTTGTTGGGAGACCCCAAGAGGAAGGTTTGAAATAGTGCAGTAACAAGTTTCCCTCAGTATGAAACCAAGTTTATCGAACTAGTAGGAGATGAATGATTCCTTCGAGGTTGTTGGTGGAGACGTTGGCACGGCGCAATACCATCGTCAACAACGAACATGGAGCATGCACACAAACAATCAAAATACTTTGCCCCAACTTAACGGTGAGGTTGTCAATCCCACCGGCTTGCTGTAACAAAGGATTAAACGTATGTGTGGAAGAAAGATGTATGTTTGCAGAAAGTAACAGGTTTGCAGTTGTGGTTTTATCAGATTAAAGAGAAGGACCGAGGTCCACAGTTCACTAGTGGTGTCTCTCCATAAATAATAATAACATTCATCCATGCGTGGTAAACAAATTACAGCTAGGCAATTGATAGAATAATGATGAGCAACCCAGTGCATATACTAATGATATGGTGTCTAGTGTGGGATTCATTCGGGCATTACAACAAGATACATAGACCGTTGCAACCGCATCTATGACTAATAATCCACCTTCCGGTTAGCGTCCACACCCCTTTCAGTATTAAAATGCATGCAACATATTATCGCCTTAAGCACTACGTGTAAAGTAAGTAAGTAACATCATCCTTAGACAAAGTACTACTGTTTTATCCCTAGTAGCAACAACACATCTACAATCTTAGAGCTTTCTGTCACTGCCCCAGATTAAATAGAGACATGAACCTACTATCGAACATAAATACCCTCTTGGAGTTATGAGCATCTACTTGGCCAAAGCATACACAATAACGGAGAGCATGCAAGATAATTAAATAGCACACACATGAACTATTATGAAGCAATAACTTTAGTACTCAATATTCATCGGATCCCAGCAAACACAACATGGAAAATTACATAAAGATGATCTTAATCATCATAGGCAGCTCACAAGATCTAAACATGATAGAACAAGAGGAGAAGACAACCTTCTAGCTACTGCTATGGACCCGTAGTCCAAGGTAGACTACTGACACATCAGTCCGGAGGCGGTCATGGCGACATAGAGGCCTCCGGGGACGATTATTCCCCCTCCCGACAGGGTGCCGGGGAGCAGTTCTGATCTCTCCCGAATTGGTGGACGACGGCGGCGGCTCGGGACCCGTGGAGGAAAAAGTGATTAACCGTGCTCTGTTTTTAGGTCAAGGCGGTATTTGTAGGCGAAAGACCTAATTTGGTGGGCGCCCGAGGTGGCCTCCTCACCTCCTCGGGTGATGAGGGCGCCTCGCGGCCCCTCTTCGTCTCGTCTTCGGTTTTCTTGGACGCATATATTCCAAAAATAAATATTGGTTGGCTCGTTTCCAATTTGGCGGATGACGTGGGGCTACTTTGCGGGTAGCCCACGATGATGCTACCTGGGCCGCGCCAGGGATGGAAAGGCCCGCGGAAGGCCCACTCGGGGTATCTTGTGCCCTAGTCCAACTCGGTTAGGTCTTGTAACCTACCGTATCTGTATCAACCACCCGAGACCTGGCTACCTATAAAGCCAGGAGGGTTGCCCGTCCTAGAGGACACGTTCATAACCACTACGACAAACCCTAGCGAGATGGCAATCTCGCCATTGTAATCGCTACTCGCATCAATAACCAGACAAGCAGGAGTAGGGTGTTATCCTCCGGGAGCCTGAACCTGGGTAAACCTCGCTTGTCAGCCGTCGTGATCACCTTGCACTCATCTCTCTCCCCATCAATCAACCCGGGGTGCACAACCCTGGGACTTGTCGGGTTAACACCTCGTCAATTGGCGCCGTCTGTGGGAAGTTCAACAAGTGTTAGGATCATGGTCGCACCGGCTCCATCCGCAATGAAGATCGGCGCATCCGCCGTCAGGGAGTCGATCCGATTCGGCTCTTTCGAGTACGTCGTCCACTCGCCGACTCATCAATCGGTGTACGCCGATCTGGACAAAGGTATACACATTACCTTCGGCTCCATATTCTGCTGCATAGATAGTCGTGGTATACTCAGGTCTACGACTATTGCGCTACGCGCGACGGCGTCTCCAAAATCGCCGACCATCGCGCCCGCTGGACCCGCGGAGATCGCATCTGCCGCACCCGCGGAGATCGCGCCCGCTGGACCCGCTGAGAGCGCATCTGCCGCACCCGCGGAGATCGCGACCGACGAACCCGCGAAGATCGCATCTGTCGCACCCGCAGGGGTCGCGCCAGCTGCACCCGCGAAGAGGACATCTACAACGACAATCTCGGCAAGATCCATCTCCACCGTCGCACCCGCGCGGCCGACTGGGGGCCCGCGTCCGATAACCATGTCGCGCGCGCCCTCGTCTTCGTGGAGATCCCAGGTCTACCCCAAGCCAATCGCACTCGCCCCGGCAAGTGTGAGCACCTGGACAATCGTGAAGAGACGCGACAGCGGGTGCGCCGCGCGCCACGTTGCAGCAATTTTCGACCCCGAGCAAGAAGCGGGTGACAGAAGCAGCAGCGGCAGCACCAACTCTCCAATTCATGCCTACCCCAAGCAAGTCTTCATGGCTGGCACAGCGCCGCATGACGACGAAGACGAACCCGCATACCCACTGGAGGTGGACATGCCGGACCAGACGAAACTTGTCATCACGCGCGATATGGCGATCCAAGCCATGAAGCATGTGGACGAGGGCACGTTCCCGCCACCCAACGCACCTCGAGACGATCACCTGGCGGTCCAGTACTTGCTATGCAAGGAAGGCGAACGAATTCGCGCCGAAAAAGCCGAACTTCTCAGGCGCAAAAGGGACGCGGATGCGTCGAGTGCCAGGCGAGCTGCTCTCTCCTTCACATCCTCCACAGAGGTGAATCAGGGAGCACGGCGAACCAGAGCCCGTGTCCCCCACATGGCAGAAGCTGATCGAACAAGGCTCACCCGCAACCTCGACTCGTCCTTCGTTACCGAAGACGAGAATAGGATACCCGTCCCGAAGACGGCGAATGCCGCCCTGATATCAGTCGAGACATACCTCCGGCTCACGCAGCCACCGGAGGGAGACGCGCGCTCCCTTCTCCACAAACAACAAATTGCCTCCATAAGGGCAATCGAAGAGGTTCTGGCGGCCAAGGGGCCAAGCAACAGAGCGACTGAGCCAACGACGTCGGGCGTCCCAGCGGCGCAGCGACACGCAATCAAGGACCTCCGTGACGTCCTGACGCAGAAGACGGTGGACCGCAACCGCAAGGAACGTTCGGCTAGCGTGGCACACGCAAACGACCACGCCGACCGCGACTTCGAGCCGTGTGGCGCAGCATGTTTTTCCTTCAACATCCGCGACACCCGCATGCCTAAAGGCTTCAAGTTGACGGCAGGCACACCAAAATACGACGGGAAGCAAGACCCAAAGCTATGGCTCGAGGACTACCTCATCGCTTGCACCTGTCAAGGCGTAACGTCGACTACAGCCATGCAGTACATCCAGCTCATGCTGACAGACTCGGCACGCGGGTGGCTCACAAGCCAACCCAAAGACTCTTTCCGAACATGGGAGGAATTCCAAGATAACTTCATTAAGAGTTTCTCAGGAACATTCGCCAGGCCAACGACCTACATTGAGTTACAGGCCTGCAAGCAAGGGAAGGACGAGTCGCTCCGCTCTTACATCCAGAGGTGGACACTCCTCCGCAATACCATGGAACCCGTATCAGAGGATCGAGTGATGGACGCTTTCATGCATGGCGTAGCTCGCCGCGACCTCCGGGAGGAATTCGGTAGGCTCCAGCCGAAGACCACAATAGAACTCATGAAGACAGCCAACCAATGGGCCGAAGGAGAGGACTATGTCCGCGAAACTTCTCCCAAAAAGGAAGGCGAAACAAGCAACTGGCGCGAGGCGCGTCAAAAGAAGAAGGCACGTTACACCCACGATTCAATCGAATTAGTAGCGGCAGGGTACGAAACCCCCCGCGAGGAAAAGCGTGACAACAGCCGACAATACGAGCAGAGTCGGCAACCCAGCTCGAGTCAGTACAACCGTGGCAGCAGCAGCATCGATCACAATGATGGAAGTCAGAAGCGCGAGTGGAAGCGCCCGCTGACCCCAGCAGAGGAACTGATGCAACCCTGTAAGCATCACTCATTCCGCAACCCCGCAACAGGAAAGTGGGGTTCAAACCACCTGTTGAAGGATTGCCGCAAAGCAAGAAAGATCTACCACGCCATGCAGCAAATCATCGCCCCGGTGCAGGCCATACAAGCGGCACCACAGCTAGCCATCCAGGCAGCACCCGCAAATAACAATCAAGTGCAGGCGGCAGGATCGTTCCCCCAGCCGCAACAGCAGCAACAAGGTCCGTCGGCAGCAGCCGACGCGTACCCAGCCGCACGGGGACAGTTGAACATGATCCAGAAAGGACCCCGTCGAACAGGAGGCAGAAGATCATCACACGCCAAGTACTTCAAGCCATCAACAGCCCGCGCGCGGTACCAGATTACCTGCGCGGGTCGGAGACACCAATCACATTTTTCAGGGCAGATCACCCAGCGGAGGTAGTCCGACCAGGGCACGCCGCACTCGTGATCGAGGCTTTGATCGGCGACTACAGCCTGAAGAAGGTATTCCTGGACGGGGGCAGCGGCATCAACATCATATTCGCTGATACCCTCAGGCGAATGAACAGGTCGACAGAGAAATTGCCGGAATCGGAGACCACCTTCCACGGCATAGTACCAGGGCAAGCAATCACGCCCATGGGAACAATCACACTCGACGTCATCCTCGGTACACCCGAACACTTCAGGAAGGAGTCGATAGACTTTGAGGTCGTCGACTGGAAGTCACAATACCACGCCATCCTCGGACGCCCAAGCTTTGCCAGGTTCATGGCGGTACCCCACTACGCCTACCTGATGATAAAGTTACCCGGGCCAAAAGGAGTGATCACCGTCCGCGGTGACTTTGGGCTCTCCAACAGCTGCGACCGCGAGTTTGCCAAGATCTCCGAGTCCTTCGGCGTCGAAGAGCGTTTCAAAGCCATATCAGCCGACAACGACAAGACCATCTTCCCGGCTCGCAAGAAGCCTGCCAAAGACGCAGCGTTCAACACGAATGACGACACCGTCACCCACCAAGTCCATCCGATTGACAGTGGAAAACGGTCAAGGTCTCATCGAGTTTGACCCCCGCATAGGAAAGCGCGCTCGTCGGGTTCCTACGTGAGAACTGGAAAATCTTTGCATGGCAACCCTCTGACATGCCAGGGATACCCAGGGAACTCGCCGAGCACTCTCTAAAAGTCCACAAGGACGCGAGGCCAGTCAAGCAATCCATGCGACGCTTCTCAGGACCCAAACGAGACGCGATCACCATGGAAGTCGACAGATTACTGCACGCCAAGTTCATCCGAGAGATCAAGGACTCGGACTGGGTCGCCAACCCGGTTCTAGTTGAGAAAAAGAAGACGAAGAAATTACGCATGTGCGTTGACTTCACCGCAGTCAACAAATGATGCCCCAAGGACCATTTCCCGCTCCCGCGGATAGACCAGATCATCGACTCGACTGCAGGTTGCGAACGCCTATCTTTTCTGGATGCCTACTCAGGTTACCAACAGATCAGGCTGAAAGTCGAGGACGAAGAGAAGACAGCCTTCATCACACCCGACGGCGTCTTTTGCTACCAGACGATGCCGTTCGGGTTAAAGAACGCAGGTGCCACCTACCAGCGGACAATGCAAGCGTGCCTCAAGGGGCTAATCGGGCAGATTGTCCAAGTCTACATCGACGACATCGTTGTCACTACACGAAAGGAGGATACCCTAGTCGACGACCTGCGCAAGGTCTTCGCTGCACTGGACGTATATCAGATCAAGCTCAATCCAGAGAAGTGCGTGTTCGGCGTACCAGCCGGAGAGCTACTAGGGTACCTTGTATCTGCAAGAGGAATCGAAGCAAACCCCGAGAAGGTGCAACACATCCTCACAATGCCAGCACCAACCAAGCTCAGGGAGGTGCAACGATTAGCTGGCCGAGTCGCAGCTCTCAGCCGGTTCATTAGTAAGTTGGGAGAGAAAGCCTTACCTTTCTACCAACTGATGAAGAAGGCAGACAAGTTCGAGTGGACACAAGAGGCGCAGGACGCGTTTGACCATCTCAAGAAAACACTGACAACCTCTCCAGTCCTCGTGGCACCACTGGAAAACGAGCCACTGTACCTATACGTCTCAGCAACGAACAGGGTGGTTAGCACGGTGCTCGTAGTCGAACGCGAAGAAGAAGGGCACAGCCACCCGGTGCAGAGGCCAGTCTACTACCTCAGCGAAGTACTCACCCTGTCCAAGCAGAATTACCCTCATTACCAGAAGCTGGCATACGGAGTATTCATGACCTCCAGGAAGGTCGTCCACTTCCTCTCCGAGCACCCGATCACGGTGGTAAGCTCCTCTGGACTAGCAGACATCCTCACAAACCAACGCGCGACAGGACGAGTCGCCAAGTGGGTTGTCGAACTAGGACCATGGGGGCTGAAATATGCTCACCCGAAGTCTATCAAGGCCCAAGTCCTCCCAGAATTCACAACCGAGTGGATAGAAGCCCAGCTACCAAATGTCCCCGACCTGTCCAACGCATGGACAATGTACTTTGATGGCTCGAAGAAGTTCAAGTCAGCCGGGGCAGGAGTCGTGCTCATCTCCCCCAAAGGCGACAAGCTCAAGTATGTCTTACAGATGGACTTCCCGAAGCCGTCCAACAACGAAGCCGAATACGAGGCCCTGATCCACGGCATGAGGATGGCCAAGAACTGCGGCGCCACGCACCTCATGATCTACGGCGACTCCTATCTGGTGGTACAGCAAACCATGAAGTCCTGCGACGCCGTCGCCGACAACATGATCGCCTACAGAGACCTCTACAATCAGATGGAAGGAAACTTCGACGGCTGCGAGCTGCGCCACATTGGCCGTGAAAGCAACGAGGAAGCCGACGTCTTCGCTAACATGGGCTCAGACAGGGTACCAGTCCCACCCGGCGTCTTCCTCGAGTGCATCACACAGAGATCCATCAAGACTCAGGGTACAGCAAGCACAGAAACAAAGAAAGGCGATGCCAACCCGCCGAGCCAAGAAAAGGTCCCCATGGAGGTCATGCTAATCGAGGCCACATGGACAGGGCCATACCTGGCATACATATTACATCAGAAGCTGCCAGTAGATCCAGTCGAAGCAAAGCGCATCATCAGGCGCTCCAAAAGTTTCACCGTCATCAACGGAGAACTCTACAAAAGAAGCATCTCAGGAATCCTGCAAAGGTGCATAGATCCAGTCGACGGCCAAGCCATCTTACTCGACATCCATGCGGGTATCTGTGGGCATCACGCCAGCAGTCGGGCACTAGTGGCCAAGGCGCTACGCGCCGGGTTCTACTGGTTGACAGCCATGCAGGACGCCGAGGAGCTGGTGAAGAAATGCACAGGGTGCCAGGAATTTGCCAACAAACCACACGCCCCAGCATCAGAACTCAAGACGATACCGTTGGCCTGGCCCTTTGCCCAATGGGGTCTGGACATGGTGGGCCCACTGAAGAAATCCTCACCCGGAGGTCACACTCACCTCCTGGTCGCAGTCGATAAGTTCACAAAGTGGATCGAAGCCGTGCCCATCACAAGTTCGACTGCATCTACAGCGGTCAACTTCATCCGGTCAATCATCTTCAGGTTTGGGGTACCAAACGGAATCATCACAGACAACGGCTCGAATTTCACAGCCGAAGAATTCAAGGACTTTTGCTCAGAGCAGGGGATCAAACTCAACTATGCGTCCGTCTCGCACCCGCAGTCCAACGGATAGGTGTAGAAAGTCAATGGCCTAGTCTGTAGAGGCATCAAGAAACGACTGCGTGTGCCCCTGAGACGCGCAGCGGGCGCATGGGTGGAAGAGCTTCCATCGGTCCTCTGGAGTCTGCGAACAACGCCGAATAGATCCACCCAGTACACTCCATTCTTCATGGTATACGGTGCAGAGGCGGTCCTCCCCTGCGACATCAAGTTCGACGCACCAAGAGTAGTCACCTACGACGAGTCGGAAGCAGAGGAGGCACTCGAAGACAGCAGAGACACCCTGGACGAAGCGCGAGACATCGCCCTGACACGATCAGCCGTGTACCAGCAAGACCTGCGCAATTATCACACTCGAAGGCTGCGACCAAGAGCGTTCGTTGCAGGCGACCTGGTTCTTCGACTCAAGCAAAAGAAGGTGCACAAGCTCGCCTCCCCATGGGAGGGCCCGTATGTTGTAACAGAAGCAATAGGCAATGGAGCTTACCGCCTAAAGGACTCGAAGACAGGAGCAGACTGCAGCAACCCATGGAACGTAGCACAGCTCCGCCGGTTCTACGCCTAGCTCAAAACAACCATTGTACAAGAAAATCAGCGCGGCAGGTTTCAGACGCACTCTTTCCCTTACCAGGGTACCTGCGGGGACTGGAAGGGTTTTAATGAGGCGGCCTGTTCGCAAGAATCAATAAAGTGATTTGAAGAAATTCTGTCTCCTTTTCCTGTCACTCAGAGAAAGATGAAAAATCCTAGGCCGCCACTCGAAATACTCGAGGGCTGCGCCGCACAGGTTAAAATAAAAGCTTAGGCCGCTACTCGAACCACTCGGGGGCTGCGCCATACAAGCATGATCAAAAATCCTAGGTCGCCACCCGAACCACTCGGGGGCTGCGCCACACAGGTTGAAATAAAAGCTTAGGCTGCCACCCAACTCACTCGGGGGCTACGCCGTACAAGTACAAGCCAAAAAACCCTAGGCCGCCACCCGACCGACTCGGGGGCTGCGCCATACAGGTCAAGTTCAAAATCCTAGGGCGCCGCCCGCCACACACGGGGGCTGCGCCACACAGGTCACACTTGTAACCCTAGGCTGCCACTCGACTTACTCGGGGGCTACGCCAAACAGGACCTCCAAGAAAAATCCTCAGCCGCCACTCGAACCTACTCGGGGGCTGCGCTGCACAGGTCAAGTTCCAAATCCTAGGCCACCACCGGACATACTCGGGGGCTGCGCCAAACAGGTAACACTTGTAACCCTAGGCCGCCACTCGACCTACCCAGGGGCTGCGCCATACAGGTCTTCGCCAAAATCCTAGGCCATCACTCGAGCGACTCGGGGGCTGCGCCATACAGGTCAAGTCGCAGAAATCCTAAGTCGCCACCTGATATAATCAGAGACTGCGGCATGCAGGTCACACTTGAGAAACCTAGGTCGCCGCCTAGCATTCTAGGCGACTGCGCCAAACAGGTCACAAGCCCAAATCAAGCACTCACTTTTGAGTAAAACACATTACCTCTTACAATTCCAGAGTATTTCAATCAATTGTCATACTTACACAGTAACATCTGCCACCCTATAGCTAACCCTGCACAGCAGACGACAGCTACTCTACACTGCAGGTTCAGCCTTCGGTGCATCAAGAGGCCCTACAAGACGCTCGCTCAGGTCCTGAACCTGCCGGATAATCCGACGCGCAGCAGCCAGAGTCTCGTCGAAGTCATCATCACACGGCAGGCCTTCAAGCACCCGCTCAAGCGGAAGATGTGGCCGGTGCATCCGGACGTATGCCAACGCAGCGTTCGCACCTGCCACAAGTTGGGCGTCGACGACTTCCTTCAAGCCTTCGCCATCGCGGAACCTCTCTAGCAAAGCAGACAACCCGTTTGGCTGCGCATTATGCGGGAAGTACACACGATTGATGTGCCAAAGGGTCTTCCGGCAGCTCTCCAGAAGAAAAGAAGCGCGCCACGTGCGATCAAGCATGGTGGCAAGGACGCGCCCCCTCGAGTGGCTCACCCAGAACTGCCGAGCTTCGTACGAGTTGCCGGACGCCTCTCGGGTGACTCGCTCTTCAACGCGAACCCGCTCAGCCTCCCAGTCGGGATTGACGTATGCGCACATAAAATACAACTAAGAACGAGAAGGAAAGCCACAAAAGGTAGGCAGCCGCCAAGAAGAGGATACATACCCTGCAGCTGTCGGCTGATCAGGTCGATCTCCCCAAGCAAAAAGTCCTCACGTCGCGAGAACTCCGCCGTGGGATGCGACTGAGAACGTTGTTGCAGCCGCTCCGTATTCTTCAGGGTCGCCTCAAGCTCCGCCACCTTGTTCTTCAAAAATGTGATTATACGCTGATCGTTGGCACTGCGTGGAGGAGCCGGCGCCGCCCGACGACGGCGAGCACCCTAAGAAGAAGCCGCGCCACTCGGCACGGCCGCCGGCGAAGGCGGAACATCATCGCGCGCAGCACTCTGCCAGGGATACGCAGAGTCAATACAATCAGGCGACTGCGAAGCACAAATCAACTCAGGAGAAATAAAGACCAGCAAAATCATTATCGAAGACCAAAAGACCCGACAGGGCAATATTCATTACAGGCATAAAATTCAAAATACAGATCGCGGCAACTTCCGCATTCCTACAACTATGCCTACTCTAAAGCCGCGGACTGCGACCGGGAACGGCCCTTCCGAGCTGCCGCCTCAGTCGCCTTAGCAAGGGCCCTCTCGAAGAGTGCCACAAGCTGCGCAGCCAGCTGCGAGGCGCGCTCCTTCACGCCACTCAGCGACGCGGTCCGGCCGTCGGGTTTGCGAGGAAAACCGCTGACGACCTTCTCGAAGTCACCGGGGACTTGGTGGCCTAATAAGAGCTGGAAGGTGAGCTCGGAGCCGCGTACCGTCTGCGACCGCGTGAAGTCGGCGATGGTAGTCGCGTCCTCAAACGGCGCAGCCAGGGCGTCCACGGTCACCGGCGGCTGGTCACCCGGGAAGATGCTCAGGTGCACCACGGCCAGAGCTCCAGTCGACTTCTGCAACGCGGCCGAAGACTTCTTCAGCGCGTCCGAAGCGTAGGCACATACCCGGTCGAGGAAGCCAACAGCGGTGGCCAGGTCAACCGTGTCACTCGACGCATCTTCGGGAGGAGCTCCACCGCAAGTCTCTGCGCAAAAATTCAAAGTCAGATCAAGAAAAAGAGCAAAAGACTCAGTAGGCGTCAAGCCGAAACTCACCCCCAAGTACGCCGGCTAGCGAAAGGAGACGACCAACTTGAGTCTTCTCCTTGGCAACCCACGCCAGCTCCCGCTCTTGGGACTCGCGAAGAGCCTTCTCAAGCTCATCAACCCGCCCAGTAGCCTGGTCCAGCGAGGAACGCAGTTGGTCCCTCTCTTTCTCCAGGCGAACATAAGCCGCGGCTGTGTCGAGCTGCTGGCGATAGTAAGGCTGAAATAAAAGCAAGAAGTTAATAAAGTTGCGGGCGACTATACTAGTCACCCACACCTTCGGGGGCTACTCCCATCGGGAGCGCTGATCGCGCACCCGATGAAAATCAAAGAACACAAAGAAGAAGCATGCAAGACTTACGTGGTCCAGGAGTTCAAGGTCTTCCGCAGCCGAAGGAAGCATGCGGCTAGAAGATGCAATACCGGCAGGCTCAGCATGCACCTTCTCCACCACCACTGGCGTCCTCAAGCCAGCCGTAGGGGCAGATGTGAGCTCCACGTCCCGAAGGGGGGAGCTAACATCATCCGAGCGATGGCTGCAACAGAAACAAGAGCACCAATCGAATCAAGAAACGTCCAGACTGCAAAGTACAACTGGATGGACACATTACAAAGAAACTAACCTGGGGGTGCCGGCGTCATCGTAGCTCTCCAGGGAAGGCGAAGGCATCCGCGCGAACGAGCGTGGCGCCGCGGAGTTGACGAGGTGTTAACCCGACAAGTCCCAGGGTTGTGCACCCCGGGTTGATTGATGGGGAGAGAGATGAGTGCAAGGTGATCACGACGGCTGACAAGCGAGGTTTACCCAGGTTCAGGCTCCCGGAGGATAACACCCTACTCCTGCTTGTCTGGTTATTGATGCGAGTAGCGATTACAATGGCGAGATTGCCATCTCGCTAGGGTTTGTCGTAGTGGTTATGAACGTGTCCTCTAGGACGGGCAACCCTCCTGGCTTTATAGGTAGCCAGGTCTCGGGTGGTTGATACAGATACGGTAGGTTACAAGACCTAACCGAGTTGGACTAGGGCACAAGATACCCCGAGTGGGCCTTCCGCGGGACTTTCCATCCCTGGCGCGGCCCAGGTAGCATCATCGTGGGCTACCCGCAAAGTAGCCCCACGTCAGTAGCCCCCGAGTGCTTGGTCGAAGCGTAGAGTCGGACAAAGGACTCCTTCTTCCTGGACGCGCCGTTGGATTGCTTGATCTTGAGCTTGAACTCGAATTTCTTCAGTCGAACCAGCCACTCCCGATGGGAGTAATCTGCGCAGTCGAATTATTTTGTCTTCATCTTCTTTTGCGAAGTTTTCTTCTGCTCAGCCTGCTTTTGGCTTACTTGTTGGATGGATTCGGCTGCTCGAGCTTACTGCGTTGCCACTCGAACGGTTTCTTCGGGTGCTCGGATCGTTTGCCGATCCTACCTTGCTGATTTCGGCTGCGAAGCCTACTACTCGAATGATTTCTTCGAGTTTCTTCGGTTGATTTTGGAGCCGTTGGCTTGGTGACGTCATCGATGACGATTCGTCGCACGCCTCTGCGCCCGATGGGACGTGACGTGGTGGGCCCCGCTGTCAGAGCTGACCACGGTCCGCAGTTGTCACGTCTCCAAAGTGGGCGCGAAATTTGCGCGGCACGATGACGACGCCTCGGTTCCCGTGCGTAGTGGAGGGAGTTGGCGGCGACGGTTGGTTTCTCCGTGCGACACGTGGACGGATGGATGCTCTCGCTCGGAGCCATTGCCTGATGGACGGTTGAGATGCCGATCCTCGAGGAATAAGTACCGCGCTTTGGCTTTTGGGATGTCATCTTCTCCAATCCATTCTTGCCTTTCTTCTCCTCCTGCGCTCTGCCATTACCGCCGCCATCCCGAGCTCCAAACACTCCGTCCGCGCACCTTGCGACCTAGGCGATGGGCAAGCCGAAGAGCGTCGCTGGCTCCTCCGCCGCCGCTGACGACGCCGGGGTGATGAAGAAGCCCGAGGGTGATTGGCAGAGGTCGTCGACGAAGAAGAGCGATGTGGAGCTGCTCCGCGCGCAGGGCATGCTGCCGCCCGCCGACCAAGTCCAGGTACGAGTCCCTGGCAAGGAGGTCTTCCCCACTCCTCGCGATGGGGAACGTGTTTGCTTCGCGGACTTCATTCCGCGAGGCTTCGGGTTCCCCATGTACGATTTCGTGCGTGGTCTCCTGTACGCCTATGGGGTTCAGATCCACGATCTGACCCCCAATAGCGTCTTGAGCATCGCGGGCTTTATCGTGCTCTGCGAGTGCTTCTTGGGTGCCGCGCCCCACTGGGCGCTGTGGAAGTCGCTCTTCCTCGTTCGCAAGAACGTGGGGAAGATTGGGCTGACCTTCCCAGTGGGTGGCTTCGGAATCCAGGTACGCGGTGACACCGCGTACTTTCAGATGAAGAAGTCCGACTCCGTCCAAGGGTGGCGCCGGAGATGGTTCTACGTCCAGTCGAACGGCGACGGACTGGACGCATTCGACAGCAAGCGCGGACTGCGGAAGACCGCCGCCTGGGCGCACCCGCTGTCTGCCGTGGAGAAGGAGGCTGTGGGGCCCCTGTTGTCCCTGCTGCATGAGCTGACTCAGACCCTTGGGCGTGATGCGGGTGGCGTCTTTCTGATGGCCACCTTCTTCCGTCTTCGGGTGCAGCCGCTCAGCGCCCGGCCTCACCCGATGTGGGTCGCCGAAGGCGTCAGCGCCAAGCCGCTGGAGGACGAGGAGGTGGAAGCCAGTGTCAGGTCCATCACCAACCTCCGAGCCGCGGACGCGTGCAACGCCAGGTGCCCAATTTCTCCTTACGGGGCCTCGAACCCCGTTCCTGAGGTAAGTCTTTTATTGTCTTCTCGCTTACCTTCTTCGACTTGAGTCTACCTTTCTTTCTGAGGCGACTTGCGTCTATTTGTCATAGGGCCAGGATCTTTTCGTCAGCTGTCCTCCCCTCCCTGAGAACGGTCCCGACGATGAGTCGAGGTTTGTCGAAGAGGATGACGAGGACGAGGAGATTCCCTCCGCGCATTCTCCCCGCGACGAGGTGGAGGAGGAAGATGAGGTGGAGGAACCCGCGAGGAAGAAGCGGAAGCTTCCCATTCGCGGTGAGTCTGCCACTGCGTCATCACCTGCCCGGGGCGTGGACGCTGCTGAGGAGGAGGTCGCCGTAACGTCTCCTGGTGCTCGTTCTTCGGGTGGTTGGGAGGAACCTCTGAACGTTCCCCCGGTCAACTCCGCGGCGCCACGCTCGTTCGCGCGGATGCCTTCGCCTTCCCTGGAGAGCTACGATGACGCCGGCACCCCCAGGTTAGTTTCTTTGTAATGTGTCCATCCAGTTGTACTTTGCAGTCTGGACGTTTCTTGATTCGATTGGTGCTCTTGTTTCTGCTGCAGCCATCGTTCGGATGATGTTAGCTCCCCCCTTCGGGACGTGGAGCTCACATCTGCCCCTACGGCTGGCTTGAGGACGCCAGTGGTGGTGGAGAAGGTGCATGCTGAGCCTGCCGGTATTGCATCTTCTAGCCGCGTGCTTCCTTCGGCTGCGGAAGACCTTGAACTCATGGACCACGTGAGTCTTGCATGCTTCTTCTTTGTGTTCTTTGATTTTCATCGGGTGCGCGATCAGCGCTCTCGATGGGAGTAGCCCCCGAAGGTGTGGGTGACTAGTATAGTCGCCCGCAACTTTATTAACTTCTTGCTTTTATTTCAGCCTTACTATCGTCAGCAGCTCGACGCAGCCGCGGCTTATGTTCGCCTGGAGAAAGAGAGGGACCAACTGCGTTCCTCGCTGGACCAGGCTACTGGGCGGGTTGATGAGCTTGAGAAGGCTCTTCGCGAGTCCCAAGAGCGGGAGCTGGCGCGGGTTGCCAAGGAGAAGACTCAAGTTGGTCGTCTCCTTTCGCTAGCCGGCGTACTTGGGGGTGAGTTTCGGCTTGACGCCTACTGAGTCTTTTGCTCTTTTTCTTGATCTGACTTTGAATTTTTGCGCAGAGACTTGCGGTGGAGATCCTCCCGAAGATGCGTCGAGTGACACGGTTGACCTGGCCACCGCTGTTGGCTTCCTCGACCGGGTATGCGCCTACGCTTCGGACGCGCTGAAGAAGTCTTCGGCGGCGTTGCAGAAGTCGACTGGAGCTCTGGCCGTCGTGCACCAGAGCATCTTCCCGGGTGACCAGCCACCGGCGACCGTGGACGCCCTGGCTGCGCCGTTTGAGGACGCGACTACCATCGCCGACTTCATGCGGTCGCAGACGGTACGCGGCTCCGAGCTCACCTTCCAGCTCTTATTAGGCCACCAAGTCCCCGGTGACTTCGAGAAGGTCGTCAGCGGTTTTCCTCGCAAACCCGACGGCCGGACCGCGTCGCTGAGTGGCGTGAAGGAGCGCGCCTCGCAGCTGGCTGCGCAGCTTGTGGCACTCTTCGAGAGGGCCCTTGCTAAGGCGACTGAGGCGGCAGCTCGGAAGGGCCGTTCCCGGTCGCAGTCCGCGGCTTTAGAGTAGGCATAGTTGTAGGAATGCGGAAGTTGCCGCGATCTGTATTTTGAATTTTATGCCTGTAATGAATATTGCCCTGTCGGGTCTTTTGGTCTTCGATAATGATTTTGCTGGTCTTTATTTCTCCTGAGTTGATTTGTGCTTCGCAGTCGCCTGATTGTATTGACTCTGCGTATCCCTGGCAGAGTGCTGCGCGCGATGATGTTCCGCCTTCGCCGGCGGCCGTGCCGAGTGGCGCGGCTTCTTCTTCGGGTGCTCGCCGTCGTCGGGCGGCGCCGGCTCCTCCACGCAGTGCCAACGATCAGCGTATAATCACATTTTTGAAGAACAAGGTGGCGGAGCTTGAGGCGACCCTGAAGAATACGGAGCGGCTGCTACAACGTTCTCAGTCGCATCCCACGGCGGAGTTCTCGCGACGTGAGGACTTTTTGCTTGGGGAGATCGACCTGATCAGCCGACAGCTGCAGGGTATGTATCCTCTTCTTGGCGGCTGCCTACCTTTTGTGGCTTTCCTTCTCGTTCTTAGTTGTATTTTATGTGCGCAGACGTCAATCCCGACTGGGAGGCTGAGCGGGTTCGCGTTGAAGAGCGAGTCACCCGAGAGGCGTCCGGCAACTCGTACGAAGCTCGGCAGTTCTGGGTGAGCCACTCGAGGGGGCGCGTCCTTGCCACCATGCTTGATCGCACGTGGCGCGCTTCTTTTCTTCTGGAGAGCTGCCGGAAGACCCTTTGGCACATCAATCGTGTGTACTTCCCGCGTAATGCGCAGCCAAACGGGTTGTCTGCTTTGCTGGAGAGGTTCCGCGATGGCGAAGGCTTGAAGGAAGTCGTCGACGCCCAACTTGTGGCTGGTGCGAACGTTGCGTTGGCATACGTCCGGATGCACCGACCACATCTTCCGCTTGAGCGGGTGCTTGAAGGCCTGCCGTGTGATGATGACTTCGACGAGACTCTGGCTGCTGCACGTCGGATTATCCGGCAGGTTCAGGACCTGAGCGAGCGTCTTGTAGGGCCTCTTGATGCACCGAAGGCTGAACCTGCAGTGTAGAGTAGCTGTCGTCTGCTGTGCAGGGTTAGCTATAGGGTGGCAGATGTTACTGTGTAAGTATGACAATTGATTGAAATACTCTGGAATTGTAAGAGGTAATCTGTTTTACTCGAAAGTGAGTGCTTGATTTGGGCTTGTGACCTGTTTGGCGCAGTCGCCTAGAATGCTAGGCGGCGACCTAGGTTTCTCAAGTGTGACCTGCATGCCGCAGTCTCTGATTATATCAGGTGGCGACTTAGGATTTCTGCGACTTGACCTGTATGGCGCAGCCCCCGAGTCGCTCGAGTGATGGCCTAGGATTTTGGCGAAGACCTGTATGGCGCAGCCCCCGGGTAGGTCGAGTGGCGGCCTAGGGTTACAAGTGTTACCTGTTTGGCGCAGCCCCCGAGTATGTCGGGTGGTGGCCTAGGATTTGGAACTTGACCTATGCAGCGCAGCCCCCGAGTAGGTTCGAGTGGCGGCTGAGGATTTTTCTTGGAGGTCCTGTTTGGCGTAGCCCCCGAGTAAGTCGAGTGGCAGCCTAGGGTTACAAGTGTGACCTGTGTGGCGCAGCCCCCGTGTGTGGCGGGCGGCGCCCTAGGATTTTGAACTTGACCTGTATGGCGCAGCCCCCGAGTCGGTCGGGTGGCGGCCTAGGGTTTTTTGGCTTGGTACTTGTACGGCGTAGCCCCCGAGTGAGTTGGGTGGCACCCTAAGCTTTTATTTCAACCTGTGTGGCGCAGCCCCCGAGTGGTTCGGGTGGCGACCTAGGATTTTTTATCATGCTTGTATGGCGCAGCCCCCGAGTGGTTCGAGTAGCGGCCTAAGCTTTTATTTCAACCTGTGCGGCGCAGCCCTCGAGTATTTCGAGTGGCGGCCTAGGATTTTTCATCTTTCTCTGAGTGACAAGTAAAGGAGACAGAATTTCTTCAAATCACTTTATTGATTCTTGCGAACAGGCCGCCTCATTAAAACCCTTCCAGTCCCCGCAGGTACCCTGGTAAGGGAAAGAGTGCGTCTGAAACCTGCCGCGCTGATTTTCTTGTACAATGGTTGTTTTGAGCTAGGCGTAGAACCGGCGGAGCTGTGCTACGTTCCATGGGTTGCTGCAGTATGCTCCTGTCTTCGAGTCCTTTAGGCGGTAAGCTCCATTGCCTATTGCTTCTGTTACAACATACGGGCCCTCCCATGGGGAGGCGAGCTTGTGCACCTTCTTTTGCTTGAGTCGAAGAACCAGGTCGCCTGCAACGAACGCTCTTGGTCGCAGCCTCCGAGTGTGATAATTGCGCAGGTCTTGCTGGTACACGGCTGATTGTGTCAGGGCGATGTCTCGCGCTTCGTCCAGGGTGTCTCTGCTGTCTTCGAGTGCCTCCTCTGCTTCCGACTCGTCGTAGGTGACTACTCTTGGTGCGTCGAACTTGATGTCGCAGGGGAGGACTGCCTCTGCACCGTATACCATGAAGAATGGAGTGTACTGGGTGGATCTATTCGGCGTTGTTCGCAGACTCCAGAGGACCGATGGAAGCTCTTCCACCCATGCGCCCGCTGCGCGTCTCAGGGGCACGCGCAGTCGTTTCTTGATGCCGCTACAGACTAGGCCATTGGCTTTCTCCACCTGTCCGTTGGACTGCGGGTGCGAGACGGACGCATAGTTGAGTTTGATCCCCTGCTCTGAGCAAAGTCCTTGAATTCTTCGGCTGTGAAATTCGAGCCGTTGTCTGTGATGATCCCGTTTGGTACCCCAAACCTGAAGATGATTGACCGGATGAAGTTGACCGCTGTAGATGCAGTCGAACTTGTGATGGGCACGGCTTCGATCCACTTTGTGAACTTATCGACTGCGACCAGGAGGTGAGTGTGACCTCCGGGTGAGGATTTCTTCAGTGGGCCCACCATGTCCAGACCCCATTGGGCAAAGGGCCAGGCCAACGGTATCGTCTTGAGTTCTGATGCTGGGGCGTGTGGTTTGTTGGCAAATTCCTGGCACCCTGTGCATTTCTTCACCAGCTCCTCGGCGTCCTGCATGGCTGTCAACCAGTAGAACCCGGCGCGTAGCGCCTTGGCCACTAGTGCCCGACTGCTGGCGTGATGCCCGCAGATACCCGCATGGATGTCGAGTAAGATGGCTTGGCCGTCGACTGGATCTATGCACCTTTGCAGGATTCCTGAGATGCTTCTTTTGTAGAGTTCTCCGTTGATGACGGTGAAACTTTTGGAGCGCCTGATGATGCGCTTTGCTTCGACTGGATCTACTGGCAGCTTCTGATGTAATATGTATGCCAGGTATGGCCCTGTCCATGTGGCCTCGATTAGCATGACCTCCATGGGGACCTTTTCTTGGCTCGGCGGGTTGGCATCGCCTTTCTTTGTTTCTGTGCTTGCTGTACCCTGAGTCTTGATGGATCTCTGCGTGATGCACTCGAGGAAGACGCCGGGTGGACTGGTACCCTGTCTGAGCCAATGTTAGCGAGGACGTCGGCTTCCTCGTTGCTTTCACGGCCAATGTGGCGCAGCTCGCAGCCGTCGAAGTTTCCTTCCATCTGATTGTAGAGGTCTCTGTAGGCGATCATGTTGTCGGCGACGGCGTCACAGGACTTCATGGTTGGTTGTACCACCAGATAGGAGTCGCCGTAGATCATGAGGTGCGTGGCGCCGCAGTTCTTGGCCATCCTCATGCCGTGGATCAGGGCCTCGTATTCGGCTTCGTTGTTGGACGGCTTCGGGAAGTCCATCTGTAAGACATACTTGAGCTTGTCGCCTTTGGGGGAGATGAGCACGACTCCTGCCCCGGCTGACTTGAACTTCTTCGAGCCATCAAAGTACATTGTCCATGCGTTGGACAGGTCGGGGACATTTGGTAGCTGGGCTTCTATCCACTCGGTTGTGAATTCTGGGAGGACTTGGGCCTTGATAGACTTCGGGTGAGCATATTTCAGCCCCCATGGTCCTAGTTCGACAACCCACTTGGCGACTCGTCCTGTCGCGCGTTGGTTTGTGAGGATGTCTGCTAGTCCAGAGGAGCTTACCACCGTGATCGGGTGCTCGGAGAAGTAGTGGACGACCTTCCTGGAGGTCATGAATACTCTGTATGCCAGCTTCTGGTAATGAGGGTAATTCTGCTTGGACAGGGTGAGTACTTCGCTGAGGTAGTAGACTGGCCTCTGCACCGGGTGGCTGTGCCCTTCTTCTTCGCGTTCGACTACGAGCACCGTGCTAACCACCATGTTCGTTGCTGAGACGTATAGGTACAGTGGCTCGTTTTCCAGTGGTGCCACGAGGACTGGAGAGGTTGTCAGTGTTTTCTTGAGATGGTCGAACGCGTCCTGCGCCTCTTGTGTCCACTCGAACTTGTCTGCCTTCTTCATCAGTTGGTAGAAAGGTAAGGCTTTCTCTCCCAACTTACTAATGAACCGGCTGAGAGCTGCGACTCGGCCAGCTAATCGTTGCACCTCCCTGAGCTTGGTTGGTGCTGGCATTGTGAGGATGTTTTGCACCTTCTCGGGGTTTGCTTCGATTCCTCTTGCAGATACAAGGTACCCTTGTAGCTCTCCGGCTGGTACGCCGAACACGCACTTCTCTGGATTGAGCTTGATCTGATATACGTCCAGCGCAGCGAAGACCTTGCGCAGGTCGTCGACTAGGGTATCCTCCTTTCGTGTAGTGACAACGATGTCGTCGACGTAGACTTGGACAATCTGCCCGATTAGCCCCTTGAGGCACGCTTGCATTGTCCGCTGGTAGGTGGCACCTGCGTTCTTTAACCCGAACGGCATCGTCTGGTAGCAAAAGACGCCGTCGGGTGTGATGAAGGCTGTCTTCTCTTCGTCCTCGACTTTCAGCCTGATCTGTTGGTAAGCTGAGTAGGCATCCAGAAAAGATAGGCGTTCGCAACCTGCAGTCGAGTCGATGATCTGGTCTATCCGCGGGAGCGGGAAATGGTCCTTCGGGCAGCATTTGTTTACTGCGGTGAAGTCAACGCACATGCGTAATTCTTCGTCTTCTTTTTCTCAACTAGAACCGGGTTGGCGACCCAGTCCGAGTCCTTGATCTCTCGGATGAACTTGGCGTGCAGTAATCTGTCGACTTCCATCGTGATCGCGTCTCGTTTGGGTCCTGAGATGCGTCGCATGGATTGCTTGACTGGCCTCGCGTCCTTGTGGACTTTTAGAGAGTGCTCGGCGAGTTCTCTGGGTATCCCTGGCATGTCAGAGGGTTGCCATGCAAAGATTTTCCAGTTCTCACGTAGGAACCCGACGAGCGCGCTTTCCTATGCGGGGGTCAAACTCGATGAGACCTTGACCGTCTTTCCACTGTCAGTCGGATGGACTTGGTGGGTGACGGTGTTGTCATTCGTGTTGAACGCTGCGTCTTTGGCAGGCTTCTTGCGAGCCGGGAAGATGGTCTTGTCGTTGTCGGCTGATATGGCTTTGAAACGCTCTTCGACGCCGAAGGACTCGGAGATCTTGGCAAACTCGCGGTCGCAGCTGTTGGAGAGCCCAAAGTCACCGCGGACGGTGATC
Organism: Poa annua; assembly: GCA_026929855.1. Classification (NCBI taxonomy): domain Eukaryota; kingdom Viridiplantae; phylum Streptophyta; class Magnoliopsida; order Poales; family Poaceae; genus Poa; species Poa annua. The sequence continues at coordinate 45,815,334 of CM049430.1, forward strand.
ACTCCTTTTGGCCCGGGTAACTTTATCATCAGGTAGGCGTAGTGGGGTACCGCCATGAACCTGGCAAAGCTTGGGCGTCCGAGGATGGCGTGGTATTGTGACTTCCAGTCGACGACCTCAAAGTCTATCGACTCCTTCCTGAAGTGTTCGGGTGTACCGAGGATGACGTCGAGTGTGATCCAGGGTTGTGCACCCCGGGTTAACCCGAACAAGTCCCAGGGTTGTGCACCCCGGGTTGATTGATGGGGAGAGAGATGAGTGCAAGGTGATCACGACGGCTGACAAGCGAGGTTTACCCAGGTTCAGGCTCTCGGAGGATAACACCCTACTCCTGCTTGTCTGGTTATTGATGCGAGTAGAGATTACAATGGCGAGATTGCCATCTCGCTAGGGTTTGTCGTAGTGGTTATGAACGTGTCCTCCAGGACGGGCAACCCTCCTGGCTTTATAGGTAGCCAGGTCTCGGGTGGTTGATACAGATACGGTAGGTTACAAGACCTAACCGAGTTGGACTAGGGCACAAGATACCCCGAGTGGGCCTTCCGCGGGCCTTTCAATCCCTGGCGCGGCCCAAGTAGCATCATCGTGGGCTACCCGCAAAGTAGCCCCACGTCAGTAGCCCCCGAGTGCTTGGTCGAAGCGTAGAGTCGGACAAAGGACTCCTTCTTCCTGGACGCGCCGTTGGATTGCTTGATCTTGAGCTTGAACTCGAATTTCTTCAGTCGAACCAGCCACTCCCGATGGGAGTAATCTGCGCAGTCGAATTATTTTGTCTTCATCTTCTTTTGCGAAGTTTTCTTCTGCTCAGCCTGCTTTTGGCTTACTTGTTGGATGGATTCGGCTGCTCGAGCTTACTGCGTTGCCACTCGAACGGTTTCTTCGGGTGCTCGGATCGTTTGCCGATCCTACCTTGCTGATTTCGGCTGCGAAGCCTACTACTCGAATGATTTCTTCGAGTTTCTTCGGTTGATTTTGGAGCCGTTGGCTTGGTGACGTCATCGATGACGATTCGTCGCACGCCTCTGCGCCCGATGGGACGTGACGTGGTGGGCCCCGCTGTCAGAGCTGACCACGGTCCGCAGTTGTCACGTCTCCGAAGTGGGCGCGAAATTTGCGCGGCACGATGACGACGCCTCGGTTCCCGTGCGTAGTGGAGGGAGTTGGCGGCGACGGTTGGTTTCTCCGTGCGACACGTGGACGGATGGATGCTCTCGCTCGGAGCCATTGCCTGATGGACGGTTGAGATGCCGATCCTCGAGGAATAAGTACCGCGCTTTGGCTTTTGGGATGTCATCTTCTCCAATCCATTCTTGCCTTTCTTCTCCTCCTGCGCTCTGCCATTACCGCCGCCATCCCGAGCTCCAAACACTCCGTCCGCGCACCTTGCGACCTAGGCGATGGGCAAGCCGAAGAGCGTCGTTGGCTCCTCCGCCGCCGCTGACGACGCCGGGGTGATGAAGAAGCCCGAGGGTGATTGGCAGAGGTCGTCGACGAAGAAGAGCGATGTGGAGCTGCTCCGCGCGCAGGGCATGCTGCCGCCCGCCGACCAAGTCCAGGTACGAGTCCCTGGCAAGGAGGTCTTCCCCACTCCTCGCGATGGGGAACGTGCTTGCTTCGCGGACTTCATTCCGCGAGGCTTCGGGTTCCCCATGCACGATTTCGTGCGTGGTCTCCTGTACGCCTATGGGGTTCAGATCCACGATCTGACCCCCAATGGCGTCTTGAGCATCGCGGGCTTTATCGTGCTCTGCGAGTGCTTCTTGGGTGTCGCGCCCCACTGGGCGCTGTGGAAGTCGCTCTTCCTCGTTCGCAAGAACGTGGGGAAGATTGGGCTGACCTTCCCAGTGGGTGGCTTCGGAATCCAGGTACGCGGTGACACCGCGTACTTTCAGATGAAGAAGTCCGACTCCGTCCAAGGGTGGCGCCGGAGATGGTTCTACGTCCAGTCGAACGGCGACGGACTGGACGCATTCGACAGCAAGCGCGGACTGCGGAAGACCGCCGCCTGGGCGCACCCGCTGTCTGCCGTGGAGAAGGAGGCTGTGCGGCCCCTGCTGTCCCTGCTGCATGAGCTGACTCAGACCCTTGGGCGTGATGCGGGTGGCGTCTTTCTGATGGCCACCTTCTTCCGTCTTCGGGTGCAGCCGCTCAGCGCCCGGCCTCACCCGATATGGGTCGCCGAAGGCGTCAGCGCCAAGCCGCTGGAGGACGAGGAGGTGGAAGCCAGTGTCAGGTCCATCACCAACCTCCGAGCCGCGGACGCGTGCAACGCCAGGTGCCCAATTTCTCCTTACGGGGCCTCGAACCCCGTTCCTGAGGTAAGTCTTTTATTGTCTTCTCGCTTACCTTCTTCGACTTGAGTCTACCTTTCTTTCTGAGGCGACTTGCGTCTATTTGTCTCAGGGCCAGGATCTTTTCGTCAGCTGTCCTCCCCTCCCTGAGAACGGTCCCGACGATGAGTCGAGGTTTGTCGAAGAGGATGACGAGGACGAGGAGATTCCCTCCGCGCATTCTCCCCGCGACGAGGTGGAGGAGGAAGATGAGGTGGAGGAACCCGCGAGGAAGAAGCGGAAGCTTCCCATTCGCGGTGAGTCTGCCACTGCGTCATCACCTGCCCGGGGCGTGGACGCTGCTGAGGAGGAGGTCGCCGTAACGTCTCCTGGTGCTCGTTCTTCGGGTGGTTGGGAGGAACCTCTGAACGTTCCCCCGGTCAACTCCGCGGCGCCACGCTCGTTCGCGCGGATGCCTTCGCCTTCCCTGGAGAGCTACGATGACGCCGGCACCCCCAGGTTAGTTTCTTTGTAATGTGTCCATCCAGTTGTACTTTGCAGTCTGGACGTTTCTTGATTCGATTGGTGCTCTTGTTTCTGCTGCAGCCATCGTTCGGATGATGTTAGCTCCCCCCTTCGGGACGTGGAGCTCACATCTGCCCCTACGGCTGGCTTGAGGACGCCAGTGGTGGTGGAGAAGGTGCATGCTGAGCCTGCCGGTATTGCATCTTCTAGCCGCGTGCTTCCTTCAGCTGCGGAAGACCTTGAACTCATGGACCACGTGAGTCTTGCATGCTTCTTCTTTGTGTTCTTTGATTTTCATCGGGTGCGCGATCAGCGCTCTCGATGGGAGTAGCCCCCGAAGGTGTGGGTGACTAGTATAGTCGCCCGCAACTTTATTAACTTCTTGCTTTTATTTCAGCCTTACTATCGCCAGCAGCTCGACGCAGCCGCGGCTTATGTTCGCCTGGAGAAAGAGAGGGACCAACTGCGTTCCTCGCTGGACCAGGCTACTGGGCGGGTTGATGAGCTTGAGAAGGCTCTTCGCGAGTCCCAAGAGCGGGAGCTGGCGCGGGTTGCCAAGGAGAAGACTCAAGTTGGTCGTCTCCTTTCGCTAGCCGGCGTACTTGGGGGTGAGTTTCGGCTTGACGCCTACTGAGTCTTTTGCTCTTTTTCTTGATCTGACTTTGAATTTTTGCGCAGAGACTTGCGGTGGAGCTCCTCCCGAAGATGCGTCGAGTGACACGGTTGACCTGGCCACCGCTGTTGGCTTCCTCGACCGGGTATGCGCCTACGCTTCGGACGCGCTGAAGAAGTCTTCGGCCGCGTTGCAGAAGTCGACTGGAGCTCTGGCCGTCGTGCACCAGAGCATCTTCCCGGGTGACCAGCCACCGGCGACCGTGGACGCCCTGGCTGCGCCGTTTGAGGACGCGACTACCATCGCCGACTTCATGCGGTCGCAGACGGTACGCGGCTCCGAGCTCACCTTCCAGCTCTTATTAGGCCACCAAGTCCCCGGTGACTTCGAGAAGGTCGTCAGCGGTTTTCCTCGTAAACCCGACGGCTGGACCGCGTCGCTGAGTGGCGTGAAGGAGCGCGCCTCGCAGCTGGCTGCGCAGCTTGTGGCACTCTTCGAGAGGGCCCTTGCTAAGGCGACTGAGGCGGCAGCTCGGAAGGGCCGTTCCCGGTCGCAGTCCGCGGCTTTAGAGTAGGCATAGTTGTAGGAATGCGGAAGTTGCCGCGATCTGTATTTTGAATTTTATGCCTGTAATGAATATTGCCCTGTCGGGTCTTTTGGTCTTCGATAATGATTTTGCTGGTCTTTATTTCTCCTGAGTTGATTTGTGCTTCGCAGTCGCCTGATTGTATTGACTCTGCGTATCCCTGGCAGAGTGTTGCGCGCGATGATGTTCCGCCTTCGCCGGCGGCCGTGCCGAGTGGCGCGGCTTCTTCTTCGGGTGCTCGCCGTCGTCGGGCGGCGCCGGCTCCTCCACGCAGTGCCAACGATCAGCGTATAATCACATTTTTGAAGAACAAGGTGGCGGAGCTTGAGGCGACCCTGAAGAATACGGAGCGGCTGCTACAACGTTCTCAGTCGCATCCCACGGCGGAGTTCTCGCGACGTGAGGACTTTTTGCTTGGGGAGATCGACCTGATCAGCCGACAGCTGCAGGGTATGTATCCTCTTCTTGGCGGCTGCCTACCTTTTGTGGCTTTCCTTCTCGTTCTTAGTTGTATTTTATGTGCGCAGACGTCAATCCCGACTGGGAGGCTGAGCGGGTTCGCGTTGAAGAGCGAGTCACCCGAGAGGCGTCCGGCAACTCGTACGAAGCTCGGCAGTTCTGGGTGAGCCACTCGAGGGGGCGCGTCCTTGCCACCATGCTTGATCGCACGTGGCGCGCTTCTTTTCTTCTGGAGAGCTGCCGGAAGACCCTTTGGCACATCAATCGTGTGTACTTCCCGCGTAATGCGCAGCCAAACGGGTTGTCTGCTTTGCTGGAGAGGTTCCGCGATGGCGAAGGCTTGAAGGAAGTCGTCGACGCCCAACTTGTGGCTGGTGCGAACGTTGCGTTGGCATACGTCCGGATGCACCGACCACATCTTCCGCTTGAGCGGGTGCTTGAAGGCCTGCCGTGTGATGATGACTTCGACGAGACTCTGGCTGCTGCACGTCGGATTATCCGGCAGGTTCAGGACCTGAGCGAGCGTCTTGTAGGGCCTCTTGATGCACCGAAGGCTGAACCTGCAGTGTAGAGTAGCTGTCGTCTGCTGTGCAGGGTTAGCTATAGGGTGGCAGATGTTACTGTGTAAGTATGACAATTGATTGAAATACTCTGGAATTGTAAGAGGTAATCTGTTTTACTCGAAAGTGAGTGCTTGATTTGGGCTTGTGACCTGTTTGGCGCAGTCGCCTAGAATGCTAGGCGGCGACCTAGGTTTCTCAAGTGTGACCTGCATGCCGCAGTCTCTGATTATATCAGGTGGCGACTTAGGATTTCTGCGACTTGACCTGTATGGCGCAGCCCCCGAGTCGCTCGAGTGATGGCCTAGGATTTTGGCGAAGACCTGTATGGCGCAGCCCCCGGGTAGGTCGAGTGGCGGCCTAGGGTTACAAGTGTTACCTGTTTGGCGCAGCCCCCGAGTATGTCGGGTGGTGGCCTAGGATTTGGAACTTGACCTGTGCAGCGCAGCCCCCGAGTAGGTTCGAGTGGCGGCTGAGGATTTTTCTTGGAGGTCCTGTTTGGCGTAGCCCCCGAGTAAGTCGAGTGGCAGCCTAGGGTTACAAGTGTGACCTGTGAGGCGCAGCCCCCGTGTGTGGCGGGCGGCGCCCTAGGATTTTGAACTTGACCTGTATGGCGCAGCCCCCGAGTCGGTCGGGTGGCGGCCTAGGGTTTTTTGGCTTGGTACTTGTACGGCGTAGCCCCCGAGTGAGTTGGGTGGCAGCCTAAGCTTTTATTGCAACCTGTGTGGCGCAGCCCCCGAGTGGTTCGGGTGGCGACCTAGGATTTTTGATCATGCTTGTATGGCGCAGCCCCCGAGTGGTTCGAGTAGCGGCCTAAGCTTTTATTTCAACCTGTGCGGCGCAGCCCTCGAGTATTTCGAGTGGCGGCCTAGGATTTTTCATCTTTCTCTGAGTGACAGGTAAAGGAGACAGAATTTCTTCAAATCACTTTATTGATTCTTGCGAACAGGCCGCCTCATTAAAACCCTTCCAGTCCCCGCAGGTACCCTGGTAAGGGAAAGAGTGCGTCTGAAACCTGCCGCGCTGATTTTCTTGTACAATGGTTGTTTTGAGCTAGGCGTAGAACCGGCGGAGCTGTGCTACGTTCCATGGGTTGCTGCAGTCTGCTCCTGTCTTCGAGTCCTTTAGGCGGTAAGCTCCATTGCCTATTGCTTCTGTTACAACATACGGGCCCTCCCATGGGGAGGCGAGCTTGTGCACCTTCTTTTGCTTGAGTCGAAGAACCAGGTCGCCTGCAACGAACGCTCTTGGTCGCAGCCTCCGAGTGTGATAATTGCGCAGGTCTTGCTGGTACACGGCTGATCGTGTCAAGGCGATGTCTCGCGCTTCGTCCAGGGTGTCTCTGCTGTCTTCGAGTGCCTCCTCTGCTTCCGACTCGTCGTAGGTGACTACTCTTGGTGCGTCGAACTTGATGTCGCAGGGGAGGACCGGCTCTGCACCGTATACCATGAAGAATGGAGTGTACTGGGTGGATCTATTCGGCGTTGTTCGCAGACTCCAGAGGACCGATGGAAGCTCTTCCACCCATGCGCCCGCTACGCGTCTCAGGGGCACGCGCAGTCGTTTCTTGATGCCGCTACAGACTAGGCCATTGGCTTTCTCCACCTGTCCGTTGGACTGCGGGTGCGAGACGGACACATAGTTGAGTTTGATCCCCTGCTCTGAGCAAAAGTCCTTGAATTCTTCGGCTGTGAAATTCGAGCCGTTGTCTGTGATGATCCCGTTTGGTACCCCAAACCTGAAGATGATTGACCGGATGAAGTTGACCGCTGTAGATGCAGTCGAACTTGTGATGGGCACGGCTTCGATCCACTTTGTGAACTTATCGACTGCGACCAGGAGGTGAGTGTGACCTCCGGGTGAGGATTTCTTCAGTGGGCCCACCATGTCCAGACCCCATTGGGCAAAGGGCCAGGCCAACGGTATCGTCTTGAGTTCTGATGCTGGGGCGTGTGGTTTGTTGGCAAATTCCTGGCACCCTGTGCATTTCTTCACCAGCTCCTCGGCGTCCTGCATGGCTGTCAACCAGTAGAACCCGGCGCGTAGCGCCTTGGCCACTAGTGCCCGACTGCTGGCGTGATGCCCGCAGATACCCGCATGGATGTCGAGTAAGATGGCTTGGCCGTCGACTGGATCTATGCACCTTTGCAGGATTCCTGAGATGCTTCTTTTGTAGAGTTCTCCGTTGATGACGGTGAAACTTTTGGAGCGCCTGATGATGCGCTTTGCTTCGACTGGATCTACTGGCAGCTTCTGATGTAATATGTATGCCAGGTATGGCCCTGTCCATGTGGCCTCGATTAGCATGACCTCCATGGGGACCTTTTCTTGGCTCGGCGGGTTGGCATCGCCTTTCTTTGTTTCTGTGCTTGCTGTACCCTGAGTCTTGATGGATCTCTGCGTGATGCACTCGAGGAAGACGCCGGGTGGGACTGGTACCCTGTCTGAGCCAATGTTAGCGAGGACGTCGGCTTCCTCGTTGCTTTCACGGCCAATGTGGCGCAGCTCGCAGCCGTCGAAGTTTCCTTCCATCTGATTGTAGAGGTCTCTGTAGGCGATCATGTTGTCGGCGACGGCATCGCAGGACTTCATGGTTTGCTGTACCACCAGATAGGAGTCGCCGTAGATCATGAGGTGCGTGGCGCCGCAGTTCTTGGCCATCCTCATGCCGTGGATCAGGGCCTCGTATTCGGCTTCGTTGTTGGACGGCTTCGGGAAGTCCATCTGTAAGACATACTTGAGCTTGTCGCCTTTGGGGGAGATGAGCACGACTCCTGCCCCGGCTGACTTGAACTTCTTCGAGCCATCAAAGTACATTGTCCATGCGTTGGACAGGTCGGGGACATTTGGTAGCTGGGCTTCTATCCACTCGGTTGTGAATTCTGGGAGGACTTGGGCCTTGATAGACTTCGGGTGAGCATATTTCAGCCCCCATGGTCCTAGTTCGACAACCCACTTGGCGACTCGTCCTGTCGCGCGTTGGTTTGTGAGGATGTCTGCTAGTCCAGAGGAGCTTACCACCGTGATCGGGTGCTCGGAGAAGTAGTGGACGACCTTCCTGGAGGTCATGAATACTCTGTATGCCAGCTTCTGGTAATGAGGGTAATTCTGCTTGGACAGGGTGAGTACTTCGCTGAGGTAGTAGACTGGCCTCTGCACCGGGTGGCTGTGCCCTTCTTCTTCGCGTTCGACTACGAGCACCGTGCTAACCACCATGTTCGTTGCTGAGACGTATAGGTACAGTGGCTCGTTTTCCAGTGGTGCCACGAGGACTGGAGAGGTTGTCAGTGTTTTCTTGAGATGGTCGAACGCGTCCTGCGCCTCTTGTGTCCACTCGAACTTGTCTGCCTTCTTCATCAGTTGGTAGAAAGGTAAGGCTTTCTCTCCCAACTTACTAATGAACCGGCTGAGAGCTGCGACTCAGCCAGCTAATCGTTGCACCTCCCTGAGCTTGGTTGGTGCTGGCATTGTGAGGATGTTTTGCACCTTCTCGGGGTTTGCTTCGATTCCTCTTGCAGATACAAGGTACCCTAGTAGCTCTCCGGCTGGTACGCCGAACACACACTTCTCTGGATTGAGCTTGATCTGATATACGTCCAGTGCAGCGAAGACCTTGCGCAGGTCGTCGACTAGGGTATCCTCCTTTCGTGTAGTGACAACGATGTCGTCGATGTAGACTTGGACAATCTGCCCGATTAGCCCCTTGAGGCACGCTTGCATTGTCCGCTGGTAGGTGGCACCTGCGTTCTTTAACCCGAATGGCATCGTCTGGTAGCAAAAGATGCCGTCGGGTGTGATGAAGGCTGTCTTCTCTTCGTCCTCGACTTTCAGCCTGATCTGTCTGTAACCTGAGTAGGCATCCAGAAAAGATAGGCGTTCGCAACCTGCAGTCGAGTCGATGATCTGGTCTATCCGCGGGAGCGGGAAATGGTCCTTGGGGCAGCATTTGTTGACTGCGGTGAAGTCAACGCACATGCGTAATTTCTTCGTCTTCTTTTTCTCAACTAGAACCGGGTTGGCGACCCAGTCCGAGTCCTTGATCTCTCGGATGAACTTGGCGTGCAGTAATCTGTCGACTTCCATGGTGATCGTGTCTCGTTTGGGTCCTGAGAAGCGTCGCATGGATTGCTTGACTGGCCTCGCGTCCTTGTGGACTTTTAGAGAGTGCTCGGCGAGTTCCCTGGGTATCCCTGGCATGTCAGAGGGTTGCCATGCAAAGATTTTCCAGTTCTCACGTAGGAACCCGACGAGCGCGCTTTCCTATGCGGGGGTCAAACTCGATGAGACCTTGACCGTCTTTCCACTGTCAGTCGGATGGACTTGGTGGGTGACGGTGTCGTCATTCGTGTTGAACGCTGCGTCTTTGGCAGGCTTCTTGCGAGCCGGGAAGATGGTCTTGTCGTTGTCGGCTGATATGGCTTTGAAACGCTCTTCGACGCCGAAGGACTCGGAGATCTTGGCAAACTCGCGGTCACAGCTGTTGGAGAGCCCAAAGTCACCGCGGACGGTGATCACTCCTTTTGGCCCGGGTAACTTTATCATCAGGTAGGCGTAGTGGGGTACCGCCATGAACCTGGCAAAGCTTGGGCGTCCGAGGATGGCGTGGTATTGTGACTTCCAGTCGACGACCTCAAAGTCTATCGACTCCTTCCTGAAGTGTTCGGGGTACACCTCGTCAGCGGATATTTCCTTAAGAGCTTTTCTGAAACCAGAAACAACAGAAAACAGGAAACTGGCACTGTGGCATCTTGATAATAGGTTAGCCCCAGAAAATGCATAAAACTATATAAAATGCATATAAAACATGTAATAACATGATATAACATAGCATGGAACACAAGAAATTATGGATACGTTGGAGACGTATCAACATCCCCAAGCTTAGTTCTACTCGTCCCGAGTAGGCAAGAACGATAAAAGAAGAATAATTTTTGAAGTGACATGCTTAAACACAATCTTGATCATGTAATAATGTAAGGCATGTAAACTGAGATAAAATGAATAAGAGTTGTAGTTTGTATTGATATCAAATGAGTAATGAACAAACAAGTAGGTGAAGCAAGCAAAGCTTTCAATGATATAGCACTAGATAGCAATAAACTGTGCAAAGTAGATATTAAAGATGATTTAAGCTTCAAGCACAACAATATAATCATCTAATGCTTCAAACAAACATGACAACTTTATGAAAGGATCAAGTCAAGTAATAGCAATATGCACGTAGAAGATCAATATATTATTTGTTTAGAGAAACAAGCAAGCGTTCAACGTTGGTTCCTGGACCAGGATGTTATAGCTAAGAGAATGTTAACGGAGGTTTGGAAGGCCAACGGAAGAAGGCTCATAAAGCTGTAGATGATCATTAGAAAAGAGAAAGTCATACAATCAAAACTATGCAACGAGTAGTGATTGCCATACAACGGATGCACATGGAGCTATAAGTATATGAAAGCTTTTCAATGGAACTAGTGGGAGTGCATCCAACTTGCTTGCTCACGAAGACCCAGAGCACTTTTGAGGACGCTCATCATTGGAATATACAACCCAAGTTCTATACTGTAAAGTTCCCCACATAGTTATGCAACTAAGACATGAAAACTCTCTCATATGGAGTAAAGGTGTTAAACATGAGCACAAATGATATGGTGCTATAACATGAGCACAAGTGATGACTATAAATGATATGGTGCTGTAACATAAGCACAAGTGTGTGATAAAGAATAGTAATGTCCCTTTTTTATTTATTTCTTTTTTCTTTTCTTTTTCTCTTTTTTCTATTTTTTTCTTTTTATATTTCTCTTTTCGATGGCCTCCATGACTCTTTTCACTTTTAGGGGCAAGCATCCTAATATGATACATGATGTATGACAACACACTAATGATGATAAAACAACATACTGATGATGTAAGTAACTAATATGAATGTGCCATAAGAATACATATGACAACGGTGCATCTGCTAGTGTAGCAGGTTATGCAGTTCTCTAGCTTAACAGGGTAAAACCACACATCAGCTTTATAGAAACAGGCAAAGCAATAAAGAAGTAATAAATGACAATAAGTCATGTAATGTAAGATGGAAGTTGCATGTCAATATATCTCGGAACAACTAAGAAAATGCTGTATTAGGTAGGTATGGTGGCAGTTTTGAGGAAGATGTTTGGCTTATGTGTAGAAGAACAAGATGAAGATCTCCCACGAGTTTGGATGTACCCGCGAAAAATGCACCAACTCTCAATGTGAGAAAGGGCAAAGCAAAGTACCAAAGAGGCTAGCAATATGGTGGTGGAAGTGCCATGAAAACCGCAGTTTTAGAACTCGCAAGTAAAAAGATTCCAAATAAAAATATGATCATGCAAGGCATAATGAAAATTACTCCTAGGGGTGCTGTAAATGAACAAGTCACTGTTGGGGACCCGACCATAACGCATAACATAAAGCCATTACGGTTGCCTTAAGCAAAAAGAAGTCATATACCATTATGCAATCAAATGGAAATTTTAGTGTGGCACAGTTTTCAAGTTTCTTTAGACCAGCCATTTAGTCATTCCACTTTACTAGACCATCATGTTTATCATTAAGCAAATTAATATCTCAAAACAACATCAATGATTCAAGTGACACAATTTAATGATCTACAAGATTAATGTATCATTTAATTATACCATCTACCACATTTAGCATTTTATGTTCCTAACCAAACACCAATCAACTTATTTAAAAGATAAACTCTCCAAGTAATTAAACAATAAGATATGAGAGTATAATATAACAAAGCTAACATCTCTAACAAGATATGCATGAAAAACAAGAGTTAGAGAGCAAACGATAACAAAAGACGAATACTCAACAAATATAAGTAAAGAATACGAGTATTCATATGAAAAAGCGGAGAGTGTCTCTCTCCCACACAAAAGAATGGTATAATACATATTTATTCAGAGAATTAAAAAAAAAACGTTTCAAGATAAGCACATAAGATGTGACAGAATTAAAATATATTTTCACTAGAAAGGACGTGATAGTTTGTCGATGAAGAAGGGGATGCCTTGGGCATCCCCAAGCTTTGACGTTTGAGTATTCTTGAATTATATTGGAGTGAACCACCGGGGCATCCCCAATCTTTGGCTTTACTATCCTCTTGATCACATTATATCATCCTCTTCTCTTGATCCTTGAAAACTTCCTCCACACCAAACTTAGAGTAACTTCATTAGAGGGTTAGTGCACAAAACATTATAATATTCTGTAGGAACACAATGGATACCATTCCTACTGGATATTAGCTACAGCCACTGTTACGTAAAAGGATAAGAAGTTCCAATCAAAATAGCAAAAGAGGCATTGCAAAAGAAAATGGCAGAATCTATCAAAAACAGAACACTCTGTAAAGACGAATTTTTTTGTGTTACTTAACTTTCTCAGATCAGAAAACTCAAAACTAATGAAAGTTGCATATACATCTAAGGAGTATTCACAAAAAGGGAATATTGTTCTGACGTTCCAGTAGGGAGCTATGAATTTTACGGTGGACAGCAGATATCTGTTTCAGCACAGGAATTGAATTTTAACATCAACTTTCGACTAGAGGCTTAACTTGACACAACATTTTAATAAAAAATAAGATACAAAGGAATTTCTACAGAGGTAGGCATGTTCCTCGACACAAGCAAAACAAATTAAAATAACAGGGAATTAAAGTGGGTTGTCTCCCATAAGCGCTTTTGTTTAACGCCTTTGAGCTAGGCGCAAAGTAAAACTCAAGTATTATCAAGATCAAGAAAAGAAACCCTTTCAACTATGCATTGTATTTTATCTATATAAGGTTCAGAGGTGCCCCTTCATTTCTTTTGGGCTTACTACTTTCATCAAATGGGTTTTGAGGGACAATCCAATCAAAATTTTCTTCCAAAGCTTCATGCATAGGTACAAGTTTAACAGGTATTGGCACATTTATTTACTCCCCCTTTATGGGTTCGGTTTTCCCTAAATTTTCAAGTGCATTAATAACATCTACACATGAGTCAAGCATATTAAATCGATCAAAAACTTTCCTAACTTCTATGGCAACATCACCAAATTCTTTAAGCAAGCTTTCCATGATAAAATCTTTCTTTTCAGCATTATTAACGTTGTGAAGATGAAGAAACATCTGTTGCATTATGGGATGAAGGTTAACAAACCTAGTTTCTAGCATGTGAACTAAGGAAATTGCAGCAGTTTCATAGTTTGGGGCAAGTTTTGCTATGGATTTCTCCTCAATATCACTATTCTTACTAATATGATTAAAGAACTCTCCAATATTTTCTTTTCCAATTATAGAACTACTACCTACTGAAAGATCCTCAAAAGTGTACTTAGAAAGCAACATTGTAATAAAGGTAAAACTAAAAACAAAAATAGGAAAAATATTACTAAACCAAAATAACAAAAGCAACAAAACTAAAAATAAATAGCAAATGAAATATAAAAAGTAATGCAAGTAATTAATTTTTTTGTATTTTGATAATAAGCAAACAAGACAGTAATAAAAATAAACTAATCAAGACAAAAAAAAAAGATTGGAAGTGCGAAAACTCTCCTCGTGAAGAACACTCAAATCCCCGTCAATGGCGCTAAAAATTTGCTTGATGCACACTGTGGGTGTGTTGTTGGGAGACCAAAAGAGGAAGGTTTGAAGTAGTGCAGCAACAAGTTTCTCTCAGTATGAAACCAAGGTTATCGAACCAGTAGAAGATGAATGATTCCTTCGAGGTTGTTGGTGGAGACGTTGGCAGGGCGCAATACCAGCGTCAGCAACGAACATGGAGACTGCACACAAATAATCAAGATACTTTGCCCCAACTTAACAGTGAGGTTGTCAATCCCACCGGCTTGGTGTAACAAAGGATTAAACGTATGTGTGGAAGAAAGATTTATGTTTGTAGAAAGTAACAGGTTTGCAGTTGTGGTTTTATCAGATTAATGAGAAGGACCGGGGTCCACAGTTCACTAGTGGTGTCTCTCCATAAATAATAATAACATTCATTCATGCGTGGTAAACAAATTAAAGTTAGGCAATTGATAGAATAATGATGAGCAACTCAATGCATATACTAATGATATGGTGTATAGTGTGAGATTCATTCGGGCATTACGACACATAGACCGTTCCAACGGCATCTATGACTAATAATCCACCTTCCGGTTAGCGTCCGCGCCCCTTTCAGTATTAAGTTGCATGCAACACATTATCGCCTTAAGCACTGCGTGTAAAGTAAGTAAGTAACATCATCGTTAGACAAAGTACTACTATTTTATCCCTAGTAGCAACAACACATTTACAAGCTTAGATCTTTCTGTTACTGCCCCAGATTAAATAGAGACATGAACCTACTATCGAGTATAAATACCCCCTCTTGGAGTTACGAGCATCTACTTGGGCAGAGCATACACAAGTACCGGAGAGCATGCAATATCATTAAATAGCACACACATGGTATATTATGAAGCAATACCTTTAGTACTCAATATTCGTCGGATCCCAGCAAACACAACATGGAGAATTACATAAAGATAATCTTGATCATGATAGGCAGCTCACAAGATCTAAACATGATAGCACAAGAGAAGAAGACAACCATCAATCTACTGCTATGGACCCGTATTCCAACGTAGACTACTCACGCATCAGTCCGGAGGCGGTCATGGCGACATAGAGGCCTCCGGGGACGATTCCCCTCCCGGCAGGGTGCCGGGGAGCAGTTCTGATCTCTTCCGAATTTGTCTTGACAACGGCGGCGGCTTGGGACCCGTGAAGGAAAAGTAATTAACCGTGCGATGTTTTTAGTTCAAGGCGGTATTCGTAGGCGAAAGACCTAGGTCGGTGAGCGCCCGAGGTGGCCTCCTCACCTCCCGGCATGGCTGGCTTGTGGGCCGCGCCATCGGGCGCCTCGCGGCCCCTCTTCGTCTCATCTTCGGTTTTCCTGCACGCATATATTCCAAAAATAAATACTGGTTGGCTCATTTCCAATTTGGCGGATATTTCCCTAAGAACTTTTTTGAAACCAAAAACAGCAGAAAACAAGAAACTGACACTATGGCATCTTGTTAATAGGTTAGTCCCAAAAAATGCATAAAACTATATAAAATGCATATAAAACATGTAATAACATGATATAACATAGCATGTAACACAAAAAAATTATGGATACGTTGGAGACGTATCAATACTGTGTCAGGCGCTATAGGACAAGACAGAGGACGGCCAAGACGTAACATGCTCATCCCCTTGGTGCATGCCTGTGGACGGACAAGACGTGTCAAGCCATGTCTGTGATGCATTGAATAGTGCCGACAAGACCCGGTAATTGAATCAAGAATAGTGTAAAGTGAGCAGTGTGTACTATTGTGGGACCCGCTTGGCCGTTGCATTTTATAAGAGACACCAGGGAACGGACAGAGGAGGCCATGGGCTGATTATTCACATGCACTCATTCAGGCTGCTCTCTCCTCATTCAGGCTGCTCTCTCCTCACGCGCACTAGCTAGCTCCTGATCCATCCATTCTCCTCTATCCATTAGTACTTCTGAGTTAGCTTCCCACATACGGATCATCGGGAAGAGTATGAACAACTCAACGAGCAAAGATGTATGAGATATATTTTACGATATATATATTAGATGTAGGATGTAGGGATTTTACTGAACCTGGGTAAAATCATATGTTTGTGTGTTCTTAAGTTCATCCGTGCACGATTTCACCATGCAATCCCTCTCTGAATCCTCTAATGTATATCGGCCCCATAAATTAACCTACCCGTAGCCATCTGTGGGTTCGTGACGATAGTTGACGCCCACCATGAAACAGCAGTGGTGCTTGCTGGACTAAATTTAAACGGTACCTTCTTCATCAACTCCGATGAACTCCTCAGGCCGGGTTCCGCGATGCGGCGCTCGGGACAAATCGCCGTCGCTTCAGTCATCCTCATCTTCATGCGCGTCGCGCCGCCGTCGAGCTCTCCCGAGTAAGCCCGGGGACTCGTCGCCGCGCGCCCTCTAATTCAACGTGGCGCTCGATACATCCCCGCGCCCGCGGCGGCAAGCGTGCATCTCCGCGACCATGGCGGCGAGCCTGCATCGACCATTGCGGCAGCACCGTTCATCTCCAGCCCGTGCGCAACCGCGACGAGCACTCAAAGCCTGTGCGGCCTCCCGCGACTCTGCGGCTCGCAGTCGCCGTCCCGTCTTCTCCGCTGTGGTCGGCCCTGCGCCGTGACCGCGTCCTTGGCTCCTTCCTACTCCCCCATCCATGGTCGCCCCGAGCGTTCGCGCATAGCCGTGCCCCGGCCCCGGCTTGTCCGGCCCGCCCCCTGCGCCCTGCGTGTGGAAACGCTCAGCTAGCCGCCGAGCAGCTCCCGGCCCCTGCCACTGCCGGCGGCCGAGGCCCGGCGCCTCCGTCCACGCCCATGGCAGTCTGCGCGCTCTCGACCGCATCGGCTGCAGTCCGCGGCGCCCCCGCCGCATCTGCTTGATGCGTCTCCGACCACGCGTCTCCTTGCCGTCTCCACACCCTGTCGCAACTTTACCCCTGAACGAGCCACGCCTCTACCGCAGCGCCTTGCCTCACCGACTCCGGCTGGGCCATGCTCCAGCTCACCGCTCGCTGTGCATCCAGGCGGCCTTGCCGTTCGCCTAAGGGGAAAAGGGAGAGACCCGATCTATCGGGTAGAAAAAAAAGAGAGGAAGAAATGACCGATCCGGGAAAGAGAGAGAAAAAGAAAAGGAAAAAAAGACCAGGTCCGTTCATTCGGGAAAGAGAGAGAAAAAGAAAAAAAATGATAAACAAAGGAAGGCAGGTAGCAAGTGCTCACGAGATAGTCCATGTCGCAGGATTGCATCTGTGCGTCGAGGCGTCCATGTTGATGAATCGGCGTCCAGTTGAACCGTACATGTCGGTGGGCCGACTCACACGCGAACCGTACATGTCGGCAATCCGACGTCTGTTCTATTCCGATTGGATGGGCCGGGATCCCGGCGTCGTAAATGCTACACCGACACACACCCGTGTCGTCGAGACTACATTGTAAGTACTTACGGTATATTTATATGCATGCTAAGTAATAATCTTAAAGTACAATCGGGACTGCCCCTTCATTTTCTGCTTAGTTGTTTACCCCGGAAACGAAATGTCGTAACTCGGTGACTGTCATGTTATGTTGTTTGTATATTTTTCTCGGAAGCAAGATGTCTTTACCCGGGGACTACCCGGCTAGTCGGTTCAGTTCTTACCTATAAATCAGTAGAGCAACTCGGTGAAAACCGAGTCAGCACCCCAGTGCGTAATTGGCGTCTTATCGTAATTTTCGTTTTGTGCTAGACTTGTTTTATCTGCTGGGTAGAGTTGTCGTTCCTGTTGAATATTTATTATATATACATGCCTTGACTAACGTTGAAAGGAAATGACAGTTTTACCGAGAGGATACTGATGTCCAAAGTCTTGGTTATGTTGGTTATATCGGATCCATCGTATATTTATTATTGCCTCAAGATATATTACATATGATATTTGGTGTCGGCTTGCCGAGTTATAATGGCATATCATACCGAATTGTTACTCACGTCAGATAATCATTAGTGTTAGCTTGCCGAGTTCTAAATGTCATACCCCGATTATTACTTATGTCGGTTCGTCAATATATCGCGGCATCATGCAATATATCCAAATCGTCGTTTATTTCGGTTCGCCAATATATCATGGCATCATGCAATATCTTCAGATCGCCGTTTATGTAGGTTCGTTAATATATCACGACATCATGCAATATCTCCAGATCACCGTTTATTTCGGTTCGCCAATATATCATGGCATCAGACAATATCTCCAAATCGCCATTTGTTTCGATTTACCAAAGTTCACCAAAGGCAGTGCCCGAGATACCCGTATGTCAAACCGGCAGAGGCTGAAAACATATATGTCGGTAAGTGCCCATAAGTGGCTAGCGGGCATTCAAGACACCCGAGATACGCTTAAGTCAAATCAACAAAGGCTGGAGACGTCTGTGTCGGTATATGCCCAGTGTGGCTAAAAGCCGGCACATGAGACTCTGTGTCGGTATACGCACATAGTGGCTAAAGGCCGGCACATGAGACGTCCCTGTCGGTAGAGTGGCTAAAAGCCGACATGTGAGGTATGTTTATGTCAAGCCGACAGTGGCCGAAGAATCCTATGTCGGTTAAACACCCAGAGTGGCTAAGGAGTCGACATAGGATGATATTTTTGCAGGTACACGGTGGAGTATGTGAAGGCGGTGACTTTGGTATTTATTTTTGTAAGTCTGCACACGACTCTACGAGTCCTCCACAAACTCGGAGACTAGTGTCGGGATGTGACCCCGGTACTCCAAAATTATGAGGTGGCTATGTCGATGCAAATGTGAAATAAGGTGCAAAGGGCATAAAGATAAAGATAAAGATAAAGAAAAGAGAGTCTAGGATCAATTCGGTAAAAGCCCAGGCCGACATACCCCATGTCAGGCCAAGACAGCACCGGGTGGGCTAATTTCACCGAGGTCTATTACTCGGTCTGGGCCGAGATACTCTTTGCCTCGAATTGAGTCGAGGCAATCCCAGCATCGAGCAGGCCGGGATGCCCTTCAACTCGGTGTCTTCTCGACAGAGTTCGCCTCCACCACGTCTTCCCTGACATCGAGCTCACCGCGGCTGCCCCCAGCTCCGACACACTCTTTTCACCCTGGCCGCACCCCGTCGCACGGCCACCCGAGTCCGCCTCCCCGACTTCACCTTGTCTCTCACCCCTTCACTCCGGCGCCGCGCCGACATCACCTCGATCCCATCGATCATACCGATGTCGGCCGCCCCAGCTCCGACGCCGAGCTCCGATCTTGGTGGCCCAAAATCCGACATCTCCGCGGCGCCTCCGACATCGGCAGCGCCATCCGGCCTCCCCTCGGCCCGACGCACCTCGTCTCCAACTTTGGCAGCGCCGTCAGGCCTCATCCTCGTCAGCACCCGCTTCGGTCGTGTTCACCTCGCCGCCTCGACATCCGACATCTCCCCAACCCCAGCAATCCCAGCTCCGTGGCACTCGGCATCCTCCTCAACCTAACACTGACATCACCGCTCCGACATGCCTCGCCGACCTCATCTCGGATGAGTCACCTCGGCTCACCGCGCCCCTCCGAGACGGCGCCGTCGAGTTCACCAGCAACTTGGTTGGCTGTGCCCCTTCGAGATAGCGCGCCGAGTTCGCCCACAACGCGGCTGGCCTCGCCCCTCCGAGGCGACACCGACATCTACATCGTCACCTCGCTGCCGCGCCCGACTTCGGCAACCCCGGCTGCATCCGACTTTAGTTGCGTCGCGCCCGACACAAGCTCGACGCCGCCTCCGCTTCAACTCGGCACCTCCGACTTTTTCTCCGTTCCAGCATCGCTACCTCGACCCCGGCAGGCCGGCATGCCCTCACGTCCGCAAGCCGAGTTCTCCTCCTTTCGGCGCCTGCACGTTGCGCTTGGCGCCTGTACGCCCCCGCGGTCCGCGGCGTCCGCTCAGTCCTGCGCCGCTTGCCGGGGCTGCTCCGACTCGCCACCAACCGGGCTGGCGCCTGCTGGCTGCGCCCCACGGCTGCTACTTCGCCGAGGCTCACCTCCGACTGCTCCGCGCTGGCTTCCGCCTCTCCCGTATCTGCCGAGCACCACCTGCTCCCGCCCCGACTCGCTGCATATCGGTCGCAGCCCGTGCTGTCCCTGGTCGGGTGCCGTAGAAAACCAAGGAGCAGAGCGAGGGACAATTAAGGTGGAGAAAAGAAGTAAAAGAAAAGAGAGAGATCAAATCGTGGGAAAAGAGAAAAAGGAAAGGGTCGGGAGGGCAGTTTTGATTCTCGAAACGGATGTGGGCTTGGCTGGCTGGGATACCCGATGAACCCCTTATCGGGTAATCAACATGGAAATATCTTGGCTAGCCTGAGTTTTCTCTATCAACCAATGCCACATACGGATAGCAATCTCGCACGCCCACAATCAGGGTATGAGGGTTGGCTGTGGTTGAAAGTTTGGGTATAGAGGGTACACAATGGACTGATGTGAGAGTGACAGACTCTTGGCCAGTTTGTTTTGTTTGTTTGTTTAAATCTGATACGGCCCTTCATCCAAGTCTACATGACCGCACCAGCTTCGGCGAATAGTGTCGGGGGCTACCCCGGATAGGGTAGAGATATGATAAAAGCTACGTCCAAGATTGGACAGACATATTTGCTGACTGACATATGCCCAGGTCAGAAGGGACCGGGATATGATATTGGTGCAACCGACATACGCTAGCCGACATACTCTGACCGACTTAAGAGTGTCCGACATATTCTCTCGACATGTCTATGTCGGTGTGCATTGTTTATTCTTGTGTGCAGGAAGAGTGGTTCGTGGAGAGTACCCATGCCGGGTTTACCACGAGAGGAGTCACGGATGTACCCGGCATATCCATATCGGGCTAAGCAGAGAAGATGCCATGCCAAGCGCTATAGGACAAGGCAGAGGACGAACAAGACGTAACATGCCCCATCCCCGTGGTGCAGGGCTAAGGACAGACACGATATGTCAAGCCCATGTCTGTGACACAGTAAATAGTGCCGACAAGATCTCAGTAGTCAAATCAAGTACTCAAATCAAGGAATAATGTAAAGTGGGCAGTGTGTACTATCGTGGGGCCTGCTTATCCATTTCATTTTATAAGAGGCACCAGGAAAGGGACAGAGGAGGCCACGGGCTGATCACTCACATGCACTCATTCGGGCTGCTCTCCCCTTACACGCAGTAGCTAGCTCCCGATCCATCCATTCTCCTCCATCCATTAGTACTAGTGAGTTAGCTTCCCACATACGGATCATCGGGAAGAGCATGAACAACTCAACGAGCAAAGATATACGAGATATATTCCATGATATACATATTAGATGTAGGATGTAGGGGTTTTACCTCCTCACGAGGGTTCTAAACCTGGGTAAAATCGTGTGTTCGTGTGTGTTCTTGAGTGTTCTTGAGTTCATCCTTGTGTGATTTCACCGCGCAATTCCTCCCCGAATCCTTTAGCGTCCATCGGCCCCACAAATTAGCATATCGGTAGGCATTTGTCGCTTTGCCGCGACGACAATCGCCCCTTCTGTCCGTGCGCTGTGGTGCTGTGCGCCAGTCGAAACCCAAATGTTGAGCTCTGCGAGCGCGTAGATTGGTGGCTCTTTATGACGGCAGTTTTCTGTTGACCGTTTCTTTTCTTCAAAGAGCTTCTTGTTTGTCTTTGAAGACATCTTTTTTTCCTGCTCCTTCTCAATCTTCTTCGCAAGACCCTCAACGTGCTCCCCTCTTTTGCATAGGAAATCAGAGTGCAAAAGCATGTTTCGCCTAAGCTCCTCCATTTCTTCGAGTGGGATATCCTTGGTGACCGGAGTCATCATGATTTCGTCAACGTCCTTGATGACGTAGAGCAAATCCGTGCTGGCCTTGCTGCTGCCGCCTTTTTGAGACCAGTCTTCTTTTTTGCATGCACCTTGTCGGAACCGTCAACGATTTGACCGACGTTGGTGTTACCGGCTATCTCCTCCGGCTTGTCTTGCACATCAAAGTGACTGGGTTGTCTCGTTGCCAATAACAACCATCATAGCCAGCTTGTCAGCATGTCTGTATCCATTGTGTTCTCTGATGGAACTGGATTAGCACTGGAAAAGCAGCTTTTGAATCTCTCCTCAAAGAGACTAGCATCATCATCGGAGTCAGAATCCACGTTGACTTGAACGGTAGATCTGGATCCGACATCTGATATCGCATCTTCCTGAAGAGCAGGAAGGATTGATTCAGGATCGTTGTTTTCCGACTGGCAGTCGGATCCCAGTCCGACAACTCCAACAAGTGCAAGTCAGATCCAGCCGACTCCTGAGAGAAGGCGGAT
Organism: Poa annua; assembly: GCA_026929855.1. Taxonomy (NCBI): domain Eukaryota; kingdom Viridiplantae; phylum Streptophyta; class Magnoliopsida; order Poales; family Poaceae; genus Poa; species Poa annua. The sequence continues at coordinate 45,837,284 of CM049430.1, forward strand.
TCAGATCCATCTTGCCGATCAACCGCTTGGTCGAAGGGTTGGTGGGTGGGCGTGTATAAACACGGTAAGCCGTACGCCTCTGGCGTGTACACGATGAAGACGTCAATCCCTCCGATCAGCACAATTGCGCACCCGATGAGGTCGTCGTCTCCTAGGAGCCAGGACTCATCTGAGTTGACGTAGCCGTAGCCGCCGCATCTTGTGACGCGGCTGACGGCGATCTCCTTGGCCACGCCGCCAAGTGTTCCTGCCTGGAACGTGACGCCAGGAACCTTAAACCCCACGCTGGGTGCCATCTGTCGTGGTATCGGCATATTTGATAGGAGACGGGGGTGCTCTAGCCTACGTATGGATTGTGGGGAAGAAGGTTGGAGTCGTCGAGGACGGGATTGAACACGGCGAGTTTACCCAGCTTCAGATCCCGCAGCGGTGGCGAGATCCTACGTGCTGCTATGATTCACTATGAAGCAAACAACCGTGAACAGGTTACAACGGGTATGATGCCTATTGAGCGTGTCCTAAAGGCTTCCTGGTGGCCGACTTATATTGGCGGCCAGACCCCAGGATACAAGGTAAGTACTTTTCCGGCAAGTAAACAGAGTACTAGACCTAGCCGGCTTAGTTGCCGCCTTCCGTCTTGGGCTTGGTGGCTTGATGGGCTTCGGCCTTCCGCCTTCCTTGGACCGTCCGCCTACTTCGTTGTACGTCAGCTATCTGGGCCGCCCGGCAGGTTTCAGCCTTACCACCCTTGGGGCCACCCTGGACTAGCCGGATTGATCCATGTTAGAGATACCCCTAATTGGTATATCACCAACAGTATCCCTATCCTAGTGTTTTGACAAACCTTTAATAAATAAAGTTTTCAGTACTTAGATATGTCCTTGCTATATCTAAGAAAGAGAATTCTATCTCTAAATGTTTTCTTCAACAAAGATATAGAGATGTCGTACTCTCAATGTTTGAAAATCATGGTATTCAAAAACAAACCCTGTAGTTGAATATAGGAGCTATCCTAGTTTTCGAAAACGCTTTACTTGCATCACTATGAAAAATAGAACCCTAGAGGTGGTCTTGCGAGTACATAAATGTACTTATGTGGCTTTGTTCCTGGATATTCAAATGTCCAAATTTCAACGAGGAGGCTTACGTCGAGGAGGAGGAGTATGACGAAAGGTTCACCGCTTAGCTGTCACCGGTCAACTTCACTTGTGGGATTGGCGTCTGGAGACGACAAGGGCTGACGCTATCCATGAGCTTCCGCTTTATCTGAGTTAATTCCGTCTTGCGCGACGATGTTTGCAGACTTGGTCGTGTGACCAGTATCATGTTGTAAGACTTTTATTCGTACAACTTGAATTATGTAACTCTTTGATACCATGTTGGTTATGTGATTGCGATGCACTGCTCATTGGGATCGTGATCTTATACATATCAGGTTACAATGTGTATGAGATTGTATGTAGCGTGCCCTAAAGGCTTCCCGGTGGCCGGCTTATATAGGCGGCCAAGCCCCGGGATACAAGGTAAGTACTTGTCTGGCAAGTAAACAGAGTCCTAGACCTAGCCGGCTTAGTTGCCGCCTTCCGTCTTGGGCTTGGTGACTTGATGGGCTTCGGCCTTCCGCCTTACTTGGACCGTCCGCCTACTTCCTTTTACGTCAGCTATCTGGGCCGCCCTGCAGGCTTCAGGCTTAACCACCCTTGGGCCACACTGGACTAGCTGGATTGATCCATGTCAGAGATATCCCTAGTTGGTTTATCCCCAACAGTCACGCCGACACCTCATGAGGGCGCCTCGGTGCCCTCCTCCGTCTCGTCTTCGGTGTTCTGGATGCTTCCCAGGAAAATAGGACCTTCTTTTGTTTCGTCCAATTCCGAGAATATTTCCTTAAGGGGTTTTCTGAAATAAAAAATAACAGAAAATAGGGAACTGGCACTATGGCATCTTGTTACTAGGTTAGTCAGAGAAAGTGCATAAAACCATATAGAATGCATATAAAACATGTAATAATCGGTATAATATAAGCATGGAACATAATAAATTATAGATACGTTGGAGACATATCAACATCCCCAAGCTTAGTTCTACTCTTCCCGAGTAGGCAAGAACGATAACAGAATAATTTCTGAAGTGACATGCTTTCACACAATCTTGATCATATAATAATGTAATGCGTGTAAACTGAGATCAAATGAATAAGGGTTGTAGTTTATATTGATATCAAATGAGTAATAAATTAACAAGTAGGTAAAGCAAAGTAAAGCTTTCAATGATATAGTAATCAACCGAGCAAAGTAAATATTAAAGATGATTTAAGCTTCAAGAACAACAATATAATCATCTAATGCATCCAAAAAACATGACAACTTTGTGAAAGGATCAAGCAAAGCAATAATAATATGCACGTAGAAAATCAACTCTCTATTTGTTCACAAGAAACAATCAAGTGTTCAACGTTGGTTCCTGGCACCGGGATGTTGTGTCTAAGAGAATGTTAAGGGGGTTTGGAAGGCCAACGGAAGAAAGTCTCACAAAGCTAAAAGTGATCATAAGACAAGAGGAAGTCTTACAATCAAATCTATGCAATGAGTAGTGATTGCCACACAACGGATGCACATAGATCTATAAGTGTATGAAATCTCTCAAATGGAACTAGTGGGGCTGCATCCAACTTGCTTGCTCAGGAAGACCTAGAGTACTTTTGACGAGGCTCATCATTGGAATATACAAGCCAAGTTCTATAATGTAAAGTTCCCCACATAGTTATGGAAGTAAGACATGAAAACTCTCTCATATGGAGTAAATGTGCTAAACATGAGCACAAATGATTATCATAAATGATATGATGCAATAATATGAGTACAAGTGTGTGATAAAGAATAGTAATGTTGCCCTTTTTTTTCTATTTTTTCTGTTTCTCTTTTCGATGGTCTCCGTAGCTCTTTCTCTTTTAGGGGCAAACATTCTAATATACCCAGCCCCCGAGCATGTCGAGTGGGGTTTTGTAGAAATGTAATATGTATGCATGCATATCTTCATGATCCTAGCTTGTAGGGTAGGCTGTGCGACAAATACTTTATGATTGATGAACAAATTATGCTTTGAGATTTTGAGTTCAGCGAGGTTTTGTTTACGACTCAGCCCACGAGTATTCGAGTGATTGTTGTTGCTTTATGAGTAAGGCTCGATCTCCTAGAGTTTCAGCGACTGAGCTGTTTGCGTGCTTTTGAGCAAGGCGAAAGCCCCAAGTGTAACATCCCAACATTTTATAATGTTCAAAAATCACTAAAATTTAAAACTTTTCTTTTATTAAAATAAAATATTAAAAGTATAAGGAAACCAACTATGAAAGACTTCAAATTTGAGTTTAATATTTCAAATGTCACAGTTTAAACATTTTATTATCCACTGTGTTTCAAAAACCTTAAAATATAATTTGACAAATATTATACAAACATCAATCCATTTTATTTTAAGTAAATTAGTTCTTTATAAGTATTTGAATTAAACCACTTAATTACAAGATTATTCAAAAGGTTATATAACTACTAAATGGTTTTCATTTCTTTAACTAAGTTCAAAATATAGTTTGGAAATTATAAGCCTATAGTGTATAACTTTACAACTTCATAGAATTTAAATTACTGAATTAGCCAAATAAACATTTCTTTTGCTTAAAGGAATTTCATCTATTTTCAAAGGATTAATATATTCTAAATAAGAATAGAATTAAAACGAAAATCCTCTCCAAAGTTGTTATGAAGTTTCAAATGCATAAAATATAATGTTGCACAAATTGTTGTCAATTAAAAAGGAATACATTATATCTTCTCTTTTCCATTTTCATATAGTTGTGTTATACCATTAATAATTAAACCAAAGCCAAAAATGAATTTAGAAATTGAAAATGAGTTTAAATAACTTAAATCCAAACATATTGAAATGTGGGTATTTATACAAATTTATTTTAGCCAAAGGAAAATTTAAATGAGATAGAAATTCAAATTTGACTTTAAGTGTCAAATTTGTAATTAAGCAATATTTCAAAATACTAATTTTCAAAAATATTCAAAACATACCCACAACTGGTTTAACAGCAAGATATTATTTTTACAAATTTTTAGAAATTAATTTGACATCATTTGGACATTTAAATCAAAAGATATGAATTAAACAAATAAAAATAGAAAAAGAAAAATTGCTGACGTCATGCTGACGTCAGCCCATCTTCAACCTCCGGCCGAGAAATCCGCATCCGATCTCGATCCCAAATCCGAGCGATTCGTGCGGGATTCGTTACCATGGATGAGCCCATATAAAACCCCATGATCTCCTCTCTTGTTTGCCCCAGAAACCCTAACCCGAGAGCCCCCAGGCTGCTCGATTTCGTCCACGCAGCACCGCCGTTGCCGCCGCCGTTGTCCTCCAAAATTCCGGCGAGGTGAGCCCAGACCCAGCCCAAGAACCCATCCTTGCTCTTCCCCTCACCCGTGAGCGCATCCTACTTTCTTACCTGACTCCCGTTTGGTTCCAAATCGAGCGGAGGAAGCATTTTCCGAGGTCGCCGGAGTTCTTCACGGCCGCGGCCAAATTTTTGTCTTTTCCTTCGAGGTAAGCCATCCCCGCGTCCGAGACCCCCTCCCCTTTCTTCCCCACTCCCTCGTGCAACTACTCATGTGCGCGTTTGTCTCCTTCCGCGGTCGGGGCCTCGAATTCATGCGCGACAGCGTCGCCGGCACCTGCTCCGTTCCAGCCTCGCCCCTGCACTACACCGAGATGAAAACGACGACGCCATCGCCGCCATCTGCTTCTGCGTGACGGGACGCGCTCAGGGAGACCCTCCGCGCATCCGGGGGACCACTGAAACGCCATCGACGACAACTTCCGACGGCAGCACCGCCGTCCCCCTCGTCTCCGGCGAGTCAGCGCCGCTAGTTTCTGGTCCTTCACGGTGAGCCGTCCGATCTTCAATCTTCGGTCGAGATTAGAACTCGTAACCGAATCGGTAGGATTAGATCTGGACCGTCAGATCCAGATCTGACGGCCCAGATCCATAACTTATCCACGTCAGCGCCTACGTGGCATGCCCCGTCAGCGCACAGTCAGCGCTGACGTGTATAATCAATTTCGTAATTAAATTTAATCGGCAGTTTTGCAGAAACACCCCTATCACTTAGATCTCTCATAACTCTTTAACCACAACTCCAAATTTAATAATTTTTATATACTTGGAAAGCTCTCGACATGTAGATTATTTTGAATCTGACAAAATTCAAATTTGACTTAGTATAAAATATTCAAATTTCAAATGGTGAATTTGAGTATATTTGTAATAACTTTAAATCTATAAATCCAAAAATTGCAAATAAATATGTTTTAGAAACTTTAGAATATTTGTAAAGTAATGCTACTGCTATAAAATAATTTTGAGTAATTTTTGAATGATTTCATAAGTGGTGTGTTTAATTGAATTGTTTGACTAATTTTGAAATAACTTTTAATAGAAACAATATTTTTGATTAAATCCAATTGCAATAAATTTAATTAAAAGATCTCTGTCTATTAACACTAATTATAAAATTTTGTTATAAAAGTTTAATCATAGGAAACTTTAATCTTATAATTATTCCTTTTATTATTATTTTTTTCAAAACTAGAAATTAATTAAATTACATTTATAAATTCATGCATATTTTATAAACTTCACAAAAAAATTAGTGTTATGTTGCTTGTGATTAAAAATTGCATTTCATGCATAGCATATTTTATAGTACTATTTCCATAAGGAAAACTCCTCCCCAATTTCTCTAAGTTAGGATTATTTTCAAACTTGTATTTTGGAAAAGTGCTATGCACTTAGACACTTAGTAATTTTTAAGATGGAGCTAGAAGACCATTGAAGGACTTAGCCAAAAACAAGACTTCAGAAGTATCTTCAAGGAGAAGAAACACTTAGAAGAAAATCAAGAAGAAGTTCATGAAGGACTTAGAAGAAAACAGACTCTGGAAGCATCCCCAAGATGTCAAGCACTTAGAAGAAAAGTGAGAAGAAGTTCAAGAAGGTCAACCCCCTTTCTATTCTCTAAGTCTTTCTCTCTGTCTTTCCTTTCCCCCTGAGATTTCATGAAGACTAAGTAAAACCAAGACCAGCCTCGAGGATACAAGAACCATCAAGTCTAGAGATTCATCAGGACTACCCAGAAATCAATCAAGACATCATCAAGGAGAATATTACAAGTCTGGAGATGAAGCCTGGAGGACAACTACATCTTTCTTTCTATCTTTTCCCTCTTTCCTAATCTTGTCTTTTAGACTTAAACAAATTTTGATCATGATGTTATCATCTTGAAGTTGTTGGATCCTAGCAGCATAGTGGGATGAAGCGGCCTGGAAACAAACCTTACATGTCCACGTACATGAGACCTGTTCCACAATTTAAGTGGCTGACCGGGTGTCTGTCTCTCTCACTATAGTGAATGTCCAACTTACAAAGAGTTGATAATAATTGTGATCATCTTGAACAAATGACTTAGTATTTTTCTCTAAGTATTTTGCACATCATGGCTAAGCCATTAGAGTGCTTGTTTCAAGGAGATATAAAACAAAGTATGTATATCCAACTTAAGACTTTAGTCCTTAGTCCTTTTTGACCAACACATTTGCCTTACATTAACTTTAAAGATTTTCCATGGCATGAACAAGCATTTCTAGCCTTAGGAATATTTTGCACATCATGCATAAACATATTTTCGTTAGAAAGTTTTATAAAACTTATTTATTCATCTAGTATGTGTTTGTATGCATGGTGAGTTTGGCTTGCTGTTGATTGTTGTATTGTTGTTTGCTTATATTGTTTAGATTAAACGGAGAGCAAACGTTCGTTGTTGAAAAGAGTTTGTGAACAACGAAAACATTCAAAGGCAAGTGGCACACCTCATAAACTTCCTATTTTTATGCATTACTTAGTGTATTTTTAAATGCATGTGTTGCTATGCTAAACCTGTGTAGAATCCCTTATACCTGTGTCTAGGTACCTATGCAATACTTAGTAGAATTATTGATGCTATGCAAATGTTGTTTTGTGAAAATCTAAATTCTACTAAGTTAAGAATGAAACACCTGGGTGGTAATTGGTCGGATGGTTTATGTTGAGTGGCTACTCGGTCCATTTCTATGGTTCCTATAGAGTATGTACACTTGAGAACGGCCACCCAGGAACAGAGGAATCTGAAGGAACTCCAAGTGACGATTGCTTCCAGTGCAGCCATTGCCATATGGGCTCTGGCTTGATCAATTATGTTGCGCGGACTCTCTCCGGCTTGACAAGCAGATGTAGGGGGATGTTAGGTGGAACGGGTCAAGCCAGTATGGGGAGGGAAAATGCTTCTGAAAGATCTCGTCTCATTCTCTCCTTTCCTTATCACAAATGGTGTGTAAAGGATACCTTGGGTTGAATGGGTACAATGGTGAAAGTGCACAACCTCTGCAGAGTGTAAAACTAAGTACTTAGCCGTGTCCCCGGTTACGGACAATTTTGAGCAGCTGATCAAGGACGTCAACGGAGGATTCCACCATTCCAACTTCAGAAATAAAACTTGATGGGTGAACGAGGGTAGAATGAGACAGTGGATTTCATGCCACGGATGTCTCGAATAGAAGAAAAGTGTTTTCAAAAGAATAGGAAAAATTGGCTTTATGCAAATTAGCCTTGAGCTCCACCAGCCAAATATTCATATAGGCCTTAGAGTTATTCCTTAAGTGTCCACCATAGTGTCACTTGCCAGACTCCATTTTTAATGGAATCTGACCCACGTTGTTGCAATATTTTTCTTATTGCAGATTTGATCAGATGACGAGTGAGGTTTCGTAAAGGTTTCGAGTCTACAACCAACATGTTTTCGCCTGTGGCAGCATGAAAGTTATAGAGACTCACTGCTATTCTATTTCCGCTGTGTACTTTGTCAATGCTAGCTTTATGCTATGCAACTTGTATTAAATATTTTGTAATTCTGGATCATCGATGTAATATAATGGATGCTTTGTTGTGATATTACATCGTAAACTGTGTGTGCAAATGATTCGATCCAGGGATTTGCACTATACACAGGTATCTGCCTTATTTAAAGAGCAGGTACGCTACACCAAGTATATCGAGTGGGGTATGTGATAGGTGAAAGTTTTTGTATGTAACAAAACTTAGAGAATCTCGAGTGCTTTAGTGTGAGATTTTAACTTCGCCCGTTGTTTTGTCAGCAAGCAGGTTCTATTTGTATTTTTGAGCCTTTTGTGAACAACTTTTGAAACCCAGCCCCCGAGTATACCAAGTGGGGTGTTGATACGTCTCCAATGTATCTATAATTTCTTATGTTCCATGCTTATATTATACCAATTGCTACATGTTTTATATACACTTTATATGGTTTTTATGCATTTCCTGGGACTAACCTATTAACAAGATGCCATAGTGCCAGTTCCCTGTTTTCTGCTGTTTTTGGTTTCAGAAAAGTACTTAAGGAAATATTCTCGGAATCGGATGATTTCTATTCTGAAGTCCGTTTTTAATTGGGAATGTTCCAGGAGACCAAAGGGGAGTCGAAGACGGAGCCCTAGGGGCCCACACCACCCCAAGGCTCGGCGGGCACTCTAGCCGCGCGAGCACGTGGTGTGAGGCCCACGGGGCTCCACGGACCTCGCCCTTTCGCCCATGTAAACCCCGCGACGCAAAAACCCTAGCATGGTGTGGAATATTCCCTAAACGGGTCCCGAGCGCCGCCGCCATCAAAGATTCGGGGGACGGAACTCTCTGTTCTGGCACCCTGCCGGGACGGGAAATTGCCCCCGGAGTCATCTCCATCGACTCGACCGCCATCTTCATCGCCGTTGCTGACTCCTATGATGAGGAGTGAGTAGTCTCGCCCGGGGCTGCGGGGTCTTCGGTAGCTATATGATTTATCTCTCTCTCCCATGATGTGATCTTTTATGTGATCATGAGCTTTGTAATCTAGTTGAATATGTGATGCTACTCTTTATCTATTATGCACTCTAGAGGTTACTTTATAATGAACTCCGGGGTTATTCATGGTTGTAACGGTGACAGTGTGTGCACTGTATGTGATTCCTTTATAACATTATTGGTGTTAGTTACTCTGAACCGCCGGCTTTCTTCTCTTTTTCCGGCGAGACAAAGAACCACCAGAGCCGGTAAACCTTACCCCGGCCTCGCCCTCGCCATTGCGCATCTCCCTATGCCCTCCACGGGCCAGGAATGACACGGGAGTGTTGACTCCGTCCATCACCGGATCTCATTGGCGCACGGGTACCTCCGGCTGCACCTCCTCGGCTCGCTTGAATCAAATCCTCGACGCAGCAGCCTCCAGCGCATGCGCCGTCGCGCGGAGCACGCCGTCGTGCCCTCCTCGAGCTCGGGGAAGCACCACAGGGAGCAGGCGGTCCATGGCCGAGCCGCAGCGCCGCCTTCCTCTCCACCTCCGGCGAACTCCACCACCAGGTATTGGTCAACGTGTCCCGACAGTCCGATTCGAATCCTACGGCCCAGATTAGAAATTTTAAACGAACCGGTACGGACAGATCTGGACCGTCAGATCCAGATCTGACGGCCCAGATCCAGTCACTTATCCACATCAGATCCCAGTGAGCAGCCCAGTCAGCGCACAGTCAGCGCTGACGTGTTAAATCATTCAAATTTGACTTAGTTTAAAATATTCAAATTTCAAATGGTGAATTTGACTACTTTTGTCATAACTTTAAATCTGTAAATTCAAAAATTGCAAATAATTTTTTTTTAGAAACTTTATAAAATGTGTGATATGATGCCTCTGATTATAAAATAATTTTTAAGAATTACTTTGATGATTTAATAGTTGCATGTTTAATTTGAATAGTTTGACTACTTTTGACGTAACTTTAATACACACAATTATTTTTGATTAAATCCAATTGTATAAATTTATATAAAAGCGCTCTGTCTATTAACCCCATTCATAAAATTTTGTTATGAATAATGTTTGAACAATTTAAAATGAATTTAAAAGTCAGAAACTTAATTTGATTTATTTTAGCACATTATAAGGTTTATTAATTTAAAAATTATTACTTTGCACGAAAGACATAAATAATTGTCCTTGTCCAGAGGAAGCTCAAATCCCTGTTTATTAATTTATTTCATAACATTAATAAGTAAGTTTTGTTTAAAACCCTTTAAATGCTTTGAGCTCTTTTTACAAGTGTTATAAATGTTATTGGATAATTAGGTGTTACTAAAAATGTGATTTAAAACATTATACCATTTCAAATAACTAAGTTATTAATAATACTATAAACTTTTAAGTTGGGGATTAAAAATGTTTATATATGAGAAAATTCAGAAATTCTTGAATATGATTTTGGTCAATTTAATCTTAAACTTAATCTCGGGTAAATGTAATTGAATATTAATAGTTGTATTAAAGTTTTGGAAACACCCATACAACCTTTTCGAGTTGAAAGATTTGATTCCAGACCATCCCTCGACGAAACCCTAAACCCAAACACATTTATTCTTTTTGTATATTGAATTATGTGACACGTTTGACCAAACACTTCTGAGAAGACTCGTTACGCTTGTATGTTTCAATATGTTATATGCTTGTTGAATTGCTTGTTTATTGGATGCCCTTTTACCTTATAGTTTGAAACGGGGAGCAACCATTGGCTTGGACAAGTGTGTGTGAGAAACGACAACTTTCATAAGGCAAGTGACTTCATAAACACATACTATTTTATTCTATTGCATACCTAGTGTTTTAAGCAGTATTTGCAAAACTAGTATGCATGATAGGTTTCTGGGAGATTTGTAGTATGCTATGCAAACCTGTTAGGTTACCCCTTAGAAATTCCAGATAGACCCCTATTATAATTTAGTGGAAGTACCTGCTTCAAAAATGATTGTTTTATGGTTGATGTGATAAATGAAAATTTTCACTAAATTAATTTAACGCCTGGGTGGATTGGGTCGATCGAGGAGGTTTCAAGTTGAGTGGCTTCTGAGGGCCAAGTTTCATGGTTGTCTTCGACCAAGATAGTTTCCACTTACTTGGGGCCATGATATGCGGTGTTAACCTGAGTTGCTCACTTGTGGTAGGCCACCCAGGTCTATGAGATTTAAGTTTACACTGAGTCTAGTTGCTTATCGTGCAACCATTGGTCAATATGGGCTCTGTCTTGATGGAGTAAGTTGATGTGGACCTGGGTCAAGAGATTGATGGTGATAGAGTTGATAGGATGGTGGTAATCTCTTAGTATGATCATGGGAAAGCAACTTCTGAAAAGTCTCGTCTTGATCTTCTCCTTTTCCTTCTCACTAAAGGAGTGTAGAGGATAGTTTGGGTTGATTGAGTCTAATGGTGAAAGTGCACACCCTCTCAAGAGTTAAAACCTAAGATCTTAGTCGTGTCCCCGGCATCGGACAATTTGAGTAACTACACAAGGCTGTGTTCTGAAAATCTCTTCATCCCAATTTCTTAATAAAACTTTGTTGGGTGAACATGGGTAGGAGACATGGACTTGTCTCGAGATGTCTCTGAAAGAGAAGATATTAATTTAAGAATTTTTTTTATCAAAAGTAGGAGAAAACTTGCTTTACGCAATAGCCTTGAGCTCCACCAGCCAAATAAGCATATAGATATAGCTTAGTAGAATATTAGAAATCAAAGTCACTTGCCACCACAATTCAATTGTGCTGACCCTTTATAGCTGGGCTGCAACTAAAACTTGCAGAATGTCCGTATGAGGAGTAAGGGGGTCGTCTTCGAGCTACAACCAACATGATATGCCAGTGGCTTCATGGAGATGCTGTAGCTCCATGCTATCTTTTGTTTTGCGTTTGAACTCTGAAATAAAGTGTGAACTATTTATTCAGCTAGCGTTTTCAGCTATGCAAAATTGTAAGGATTATTTGTTTTTGGATCATTCGTCTCGTATTGTAATAGATTATGACATCGTACTGTGATATTACATCTTATTGGAAATTGCGAGACTTATGTGATCCAAGTCTTCCGCACTATTCATAAGTGCCATTGCTATCTTAAGCAAGGGCACTACACATGCGCTACGACTCGCAAGGCCAACAATAAACATGCAATGGTAATAGGATGTGGGGTAAAGCTGTATGGGCTGCAGGATAAAAATATGATGGGATCGCGATAGAGAATCGAATACTAGGGTAGCAGAGATCAACAACAAGTATGAAAGACAATGTATAGGTAAACAAGCAAATTTTACTTGCCTGGAATCCCGCATGGAAGCAGATCTTGCCGTTGCTCACACATCTCAACTTCGTATCTGCGAAGAAGCAACAAACACTGGAAAGCGTAAAAGATGCATTTGACAACTACGGCAAAAGATTCAGCATGATCATACAAGAATGATGCATGACATGGCAAGATGCAAAACAAATGCAATTAATCCAAATTAAGCGGGAAAGCAACCCCGAAAATTAATATTTAGGTGCAAGTTATTTATCTAATAAACAATATTAAATGTTGGTTAACATGGTAACACATGGCATGGGTGATCTAATTAAATTAAATGGAATAGGGCAATAATCAAATAAATCCCAACACATTCCATATTTAATTATTTAGGTGCAACAAATAAATTACACTAAGAAATTAAAAAAATATGCAAAAGGCATAAGAATGGCATAATAATGTTTATTGCATTTTTCTGATAAATAAACATATTAAGATTATTTAATTTGGAGTTATAGATTAAAAGTTATTAACATTTGAGTTTTTGGGTTCTTTCTGTAAAGTTCAGGGACCAATCCGTGATGGAAAACTTGCTGGTGAGGTTTCTGTGCGAAAACAGAGAGCTCAGGGGCTTCGCGGTAAAATTCCAGGCGCCAATGTCAATGACGGGTGGGACCCAGATGTCGGTGAGCGATAAGAAAATAAAGAGAGGCCTTTTTATTTCAACGCGGCCGGGAGGGACCGATCTCGCGATCTGGCGCGGGGATAGGGAAGGCTGCGCTAGCCACTGGGACGGATTAGATCTTGGTGATTGTAACTGAACCGTAGGTAATTGTGGTGTAACACCGACAGTGGATCTGGCAGAAACAATAGGAAAAAGGGGAGTGTGCGTGACGGGGATTTGATCTCGCGATATGTTGGTTCTGGGATCATTAGAGTAACCGCTGGGTTGGCCCGGGGCTTGTGGTTGATTTCCACAGTGAAGCAAGATGAATCAGCAGGCGACGATAACTGAACCAACCAAGAAAGTTCAGACTTTCGCAGCGGACGCGACGACGACGAACTTCAGAGCACCGGAAGCGGCGACTCACAGCGAATCCGCGCGAAGGCGGCCTCATAGCAAGGGAAGAGGAAGGGGAGGTGGACGCCTCACCTAGGGGATGTTTAAGATGGTCTCGGAGGCTCGGGGAAGGCCGGGGACGGCGACGGGAAGAAGGGGAAGCAGAGGACGCCACCCTTGGCGGCCGGAGGGAGACGAGGCCAGCGTGGGCGACTCTGACGATCCCGACTCGTGCTCTTTAGCAGGTACGTCGAGGAAGCCGCCGCGATTCCATTCCCGTGCTCGAGAGGGGAGGAGGACGAACATGGGGGCGGCTCGGTGCTCGCCTTGAGGTCCGGTCATGGAGGGAGAAATATTGTGGAGGAAAACAGAGGAGGGAGTGACCGAGGAAAGGGGAGATGGTGGCGGCGGATGGGGAAGAAGAGGAGTGCTAGGGTTTGGAGGAGGACGCTGTGGCGGCTTTAAGGGGAAGGGGAAAGCAGGGAGCAAGGGCACATGGTGGGGGAGGAGCACGCTCACTCTTCCCTCTGTTGACTGTCCGTACCAAGAAGAAGAAGAAGCGAAGGAGGGGATGGGCTGGGCCTAAGCTAGGCCAGAGGGTGGGCTTCGGTCTAGGTGAGTGTTTCTCCCTCTGTTTTTTATTTCTTTTGTTTTATTCTTTTCCGTTTCGTGTTTTAAAACTAAATAGAAGTAGAAAAAGATATATAGACTTTTGGCAAATATTTATAGTTTCAAAATACACAATTTAATACACTAGTTTGAATTTTTGCAAAACATTTGTAACACCACATTTTAATTAATCTGAATTGCATTTGAATTTAAAAGTGGAATTTGAATTTAAATGCAACAATTTGAATTCAATAATGATAAAAACAAATGATGCATGATGATGTCATGATGATGCAAAAAAGAAAACAAACAATTTCTAATTTGGGAAAAATCCCGGGGCGTTACAATTGACACCACTAACCAGGGATCGCGTCCCGCGATCCATGCCGAGACCACAAGAAGAGAGGGGTAACTACCGAGTCTTCGTGATCCACGGTGAACTTCTCGACACCACTAACAAGGGATTGTTTCTCCACCTCAAAAATCTCGACACCACAAACAAGAAGAGTTGCTCACGACGATGAAGATTTCTAAAGATCAAACCTAATAGGTTAAAGGCAAGAGAACGTCCAGGCACACGTAGGATCCTAAAATTTTAAAAGTTGGATAAGAGAAGAGACTCCAAAACAAATAAGATAAGAGGAGAAATAAAATAGAGGTAAGGAGGAAAAAGAAACCTAATGAGATATTTTCAAAATAATTTTAGTCAAATAGTTTCGACACTCTAGAAACAACGACCGTTAGCAAGGTTATCCTACATGCTGTGGCGGACCCGCTGCTTCGATAATCAATCGTATCGAAACAATAAGGAGATCGAAACCAAGGCTATGATACCACTTTGTGACGCCCCTAAATTGGTACAATGTAAGCGATCCCGCCAAAATCCGCATATTAAAGATTTTCGGTCGCCCACCAGACATAATGTGCACGCCAGGACATGCGCATTAGGTGGGTGGAATTGTGATAACATTATAACAGTTTCGATACATCCACAACAAGAAAAAAGATATAATACAACAACGACTCGAACGAGTCAAGATACAAAGGATACAATACAAAGATACAAATGACAGCGGAAGTAAAATAGCATCCGACTACGGATCAGATACAAATTGGACAAAGAGTCCAGAAGATAAGCAATGGCGCCATATCCTTGCCCAGCCAAGCCGTAGGAATTCCCAAACTAACGTCGTCGGACTTCAAACCTGTTAACTGCACATAAAGCACAACCCAAAAAGAGGGTCAGGGCACTCCCTGGCAAGCAAAACCAACCTTCCTACTTTCTACATCATCTCCCAAAATATGGGGTAGGTGGACTTAGCGGCAGTAGCACTAGCAACCTAATAGAGACACGCTACAACTTCCGTCTAATTAGAGAGGGATAAGAGAGCGCATAAAGTAACCAGCTACTACTAACACCAATCATACCCATTCTCGGATTAACCCCCTCAACCAAGTATGAGGAAGCAATTCGGGAAACTCACACATTGAACAGCTTTTAATTACCATTTACGGTGAAAGTAACTCTATATTACTAGTCAAATTAATTAACATTAATTAGGTGCAAGTTGCCTAGATCTTGTTAGACGTCATCATCACCAAGTCATCCATAACCGTGGACACGGCTCATCGATAAGATTATACCGTGCAGGGGTGCACTACTGTACCCATACTCGCATGATCAACCCAGTCAAAAACATTAGGGCCTCTCAACACGACTCATTCCTTCCCAACAACAAGTCCAAGTGCCACCCATATGAGTTGTTACCCGCGTCAGGAGTCCGGCCGAATCTCAATTACGGACTCATTAGTTTGTGTCCACGCGCCATGCGCCTCAAACCACAGTAGGATCTGTCCGCTTCGCGCGCAAAACCCCTATATGACCCCCCGTAACATGTAACCTCTCATCAATCATCATCATCATGCACATGCATATGAGCAAATGGAAAACCCGAACTACTTGCGGCACATGGACAACCTGAAGATACGTTCAAAGTCGAGGGGGGATCCATTGGGCCACCCACAAGTGGTTAGTGCGCTCAAAATTGGTTCCGAGGACAAAATCTCAGTTTCTAGGTCGACACTTAGCAGAACAAAGCACCTCGCAAGGCCTTCCGCCGGTGCCTTATCATTTAATTATAATACCCCAACATAAGATAGCATTTTATTAAAGTAGAACAATCTATCATAATAAGCATGTGAAACATAAGACTAACAGACGACTCGCACAACCGACTCTAAGCATACGCTACGACTCGCAAGGCCAACAGATAAACATGTAACGGTAATAGGATGTGGGGATAAAGCTGTATGGGCTGCAGGATAAACATGTGATGGGATTGCGATAGAAAATCGAATACTAGGTTAGCAGAGATCAACTGCAAGTATAAAAGACAATGTATAGGTAAACAAGCAAATTTTGCTTGCCTGGAATCTCGCATGGAAGCAGACCTCGTCATTGCTCACACATCTCAACGTCGTATCCGTGAAGAAGCAACAAACACTGGAAAGCGTAAAAGATGCATTTTACAACTACGGAAAAAGATCCAGCATGATCATACGAGAATGATGCATCACATGGCAAGATGCAAAACAAATGCAATTAATCCAAATTAAGCGGGAAAGCAACCACGACAATTAATATTTAGGTGCAACTTATTTATCTAGTCAACAATATTAAATGTTGGTTAACATGGTAACACATGGCATGGGTGATCGAATTAAATTAAATGGAATAGGGCAATAATTAAATAAAGCCCAACACATTTCATATTTAATTATTTAGGTGCAACAAATAAATTACACTAAGAAATTAAAAAAAGATGCAAAAAGGAATAAGAATGGCATAATAATGTTTATTGCATTTTTCTGATAAATAAACATACAAAGGTTATTTAAGTTGGAGATATAGATTAAAAGTTATTAACATTTTAGTTTTGGGGTTTTTTCTGTAAAGTTCAGGGACCTATCCGTGATGGAAAACTTGCTGGTGAGGTTTTGTGCAAAAACAGAGAGCTTAGGGGCTTCGGGGTAAAATTCCAGGCACAAGTGTCAATGATGGTTGGGACCCAGATGTCGGAAAGCGATAAGAAAATAAAAAGAGGCCTTTTTATTTCAACGGGGCCGGGAGGGATCGATCTCGCGATCTGGCGCAGGGGACAGGGATGGCTGCGCTAGCCACTGGGCCGGATTAGGTGTTGGCTATAGTAACTGAACCGACGGCGGATCTAGCAGAAACAATAGGAAAAAGAGGAGTGTGCGTGACGAGGATTTGATCCCGCGATCTGTTGGTTATAGGATCAGTAGAGCAACCGTTGGTGTCGTGGTGGTGTCACGGCAGATGCCATAGGATGGCTAATGTGTGGGGCCGATGGACGTTGGTGGATCCGGGGAGGGATAGCGAGCTGAAGAGCTCACACGGGGAGGATCCCGGTGTAACCGAGATCTTCCAAGAACGAGAAACAAGATCAACGTGTGAGGGGGAAGATCTAGTAAACAAGAACAAATGCACGAAGTCACACAACACACACACGATATACCCAGGTTCAGGGCTCTCGTGAGGAGGTAACACCCCTACTCCTGCCTTTCCTCTCTATATAAATGTGGTACAAGGGCTACAACTTGCTCTTAGAGCTCTTGGAGTGAAGAACACAAAGAACTAGATGAACTCAAGGAAGGATGAAGTAAATGCTCTAGGAGTAAATGAGACTAGAGTTTTGGCTCCCAAGTTGGTCTCTCCTTCGCAGGAGCAGTTATGGCGCCTTTTATAGAGTTCCGGCCAGGAGGGCCGGAAACCCTAATTCGGGTTGGCCCCACCGGACAGGCCTAACCGTTATGTCGTCACCGGCTAGTGCGACCTAGTCGCCGTGCTATCCGGCGTAGCCCCTTCGTCATAATCCCGGCAAGGACAGCAGGCGCCGTCCTGGAACATCATTGTCCCCCTGTCAGAGACATGACATGTCTTTGCCCATCCCGGATAGCCTTTTCCGGATTGCCGTGCTAGGCAGGTCGTGTCTTGTCGTACCGTTGTCGTACCGGCTGACGCGCTTCCGTGTCAGGCGGGAGGTGACCATGCTTCCGTGTCAGGCGGGAGGTGACCATGCTTCCGTGTCAGACGGAACGGTACTTCTCCCCGCATCAGGCGGGAAATCCTGCTGCAGACCGTTGACGGCCTACCGGGATCCCTCATGCCGTTCACCTTCTTGCTCGACATTACGAGTTCTTCCGGCACAAGTTTAGGACAGAGATAAATGTTCCGGTTAGCACTTACCCGGATTGCCTATCCGGTAAGACCGAGTACTTCCCCTTCCGGGAGTCTCTTCGGAGCCCAAGATCCGAGATCCTTTCCGGATGCACCCGAGTTCGTCTCAGGATGAGTATCTCTAGGCCTAGCCTCCAGAAGGCCGAGTTTGCTGGTAGGCTAAGACATCTTCGAGAAGCTAGTTCTTAGAGGAACCACCCGCTGATGCTTGTGCCGTTCTGAGGGCTCAGGGTGGCTATTTATAGCCGCCAGAGATGACCCTTGCGCCTGCCAGGAGGCACTTTGCACTCTACCAGCTCTGAAAAGTCAAGTTGCCCCTTCAGTGCACTAAGGTGTGGCCCTTGCTCTCGCCAAAGGTCTTGCACTGTTGCTGCACTGTTGAATTGCGCCGGGATCTGCCCTACCTGGGGGGCAGCCCCCAGACACTAGTCCCCGAAGCTGGTGCTGCGCAGCGACCCCGGATGATGTGCGGGATCAGCTTTAATAACAACTATCTCCCCAGAAAATATGAGACTATCCTTTGACTTGATGCCAAGATGAGTTTTGCCGAGATCCCCATACCGAGATCGCTTCGACCGGAAGACCATGCTCGTAACCGGATAGTGCCACGTGAGTGAATCTTGAACGCTGGCTCCGCATTGAATTCCAGATCTTAGGCTGGGTCCCACCCGAGGACCTGTCGAATCAGATGCGCACTCGAGTGCCTCTGACCGAGCACGCCGCCGCTCGGGTTCGCGCGCCGGGAGCCGCAGCCGATCCGAAGTCCAACTGTTGGGGCTGTGTGACCCCCGGTGTGGCCGGATCGGGCGCTCCGGTGGACGCCACGTGTCGCGCTGCACAAAATAGATCCCACCCACGATCGGAGAGATCGTGGGCGGGAAATTCAGAAACCGCTCCGGATCCCCCCCCCCTAAATAGGGGACCGGAACGGTCATCTCTTTCTTCTTCAACTTCTCACTTCCCCCACCGTCGTCTCGAGCACGCCGCCGTTGCCGTGCCCGGAGCTCGAACGCCGCCGCTCTAGCTGGTCGCCGGAGCCCTTCGCTTCCACGATCGGGTCGCGCCCTTCTTGCCCGTCACCGGCCTCGCTTTCTCCGGTGAGTCCTTCTCTCCGCCCCGATGAACTTCTTTACGGGAATGACGCTTCGTGCTCGGTCGCGCCACGACGCACGCGCGGTGGCGCCGCCGGCGGCGAGCGCGAGTCGCGCGG
Organism: Poa annua; assembly: GCA_026929855.1. Lineage (NCBI taxonomy): Eukaryota > Viridiplantae > Streptophyta > Magnoliopsida > Poales > Poaceae > Poa > Poa annua. The sequence goes on from CM049430.1 coordinate 45,856,672, forward strand.
CGGGGATGAGGGCGCGTTACACACCTTAGCCTTTTGCTCGCACTAGGCCACATTTGTATTTTGCACGAGCGTATTTTCATCGATTAAGTTTCGATTTACTAGCGCGCGGTAGATCTTATTTGCCAGGAGTCCGGTTGTCTTTAGGAGTTTGTGATCCGGTATCTTAGCTCCCGGTAGACTAACTCCGACTAACTGCCGTTGCGCCTGCAGAGTAGCCCGGATACATCTGCAGATCTCTCCGACATGGCTGAAGAAAGTGTTCGGGGGTGCTGGGATGGGTCCAAGATCATGCAGAAGGACCTCGACTGGCTGTACCAGACTCACCGGATTCCGCCAGAAGTCGAGAGTCGTCTCCCGGAGGGCGAGGTTCAACCGGAACCCCAACCCGGGGAATACGTCGTATTCCTAACGCATTTCGAGCGCGGGTTTGGGCTTCCGGCTAGCCCCTTCTTCCGCAACTTCCTCGACACCTATAGCCTCCAACCCCATCATCTCCCCGCCAACGCCATTATGATGCTTTCGGTCTTCACCACCTATACGGAAGCTTATCTCGGCGTGTGGCCTTTCTTGGACCTCTGGGCCAAGTACTTCATCCTCCGCCGCCAAGTCATCCCCAATCCGGATCAGAAAGTTAAAGACTTGGTCGACTGCGGAGCGGCCACCATAATTCCCCGCGCGGACTCCGGATTTCCCATAGTCAAGGGACTAGAGTCCTGCCGGAAGTGGCAGCGTAGTTTCTTCTACGTGAAGAACCGGGAGACTTCGGGAGATGGTCCGGGATCCTCGAACCCGGATTTTATCAATCTGCCGGCGTTCGCCATTGGACCTCCCCGCGAATTCGACCTCTGGAACCGGCTTCCAGATACCGAGGAGGTCAGATGTATGCACGACGTCCTCGGCGTGTTGACTGATAAGATGACTGGCGACGATCTCCTGCGCTGTTTCATTATCCGTCGCGTCTGCCCCCTACAAACCCGAGTGCACAAGATGTGCCATATGGACGGGAACCTAGATCCCACCAGGACCAGCATCATCGGGTTGGACCGTCCCGCAGTCGTCCGGCGCGTTCGAGCTATCGCTCGAACTAAGATGTCGGATGAGTATGTCTGGGGTCTCGTCGGGGGATCCCGGAAAAAACCACTAAAACAGGTGCTTCTATCTGTCTTTCGCAAACTTGCCTTTGCACCCGGATTCTGCTGGAAATCGACATGGTTGTCATGCAATGACTTATTCGTGCAGTTATTCGAGCGGCAAACTGAGGAGGACGCGATGCACGCCGACGGGAATTTCGCGCCGAACATCCCGGCACCGGCTAAGATGCCGAGAGAGGATCCCGATGGCGAGGATCATCTTGCCGTTCCTCTAGTTCGCGCTGCTGCTCCGGGTAACCCTTCAACCTCAGAGGCTATTTCCGTTTCTTCAGATGACGAGGATGAGATTGATTGTCAAATACTCGATGTGATTGACGCTCTTCCCCTCAACTAGGCTTCAGCAGTGGTTCCGAAACCCACGGCCGTGACGAAACACGCCGAGACCCGGAAGCGTGCGGCTTCCGATACCAACCCTGCCGATGCTTCCGGCAGCACCCCCAAGAGGAGCAAGCCGAACAAACAAACGTCCGAGAAGCCTCTACGCCGAAGGAGGGGTCCTCCCACCGTTGATTCCGGGTAAATTTTCTTTGCTTTATGTTACATGATCTTGGCTTCTCCTGAAGTCTTTACTGACATATTTCCTTCAGCGATGCACTCGACGTCCCGGCATCCTTTGCCTCCCGACCTCCGGGATCCCGGACTCCCAGCCCGCCTCGGGCTGTTTCTTCTCCACCTCGCCCTTCCGCTCGAGGGAGCGAGCTTCCTGCTTCTGGTGCCGCCCCGACTGCCACTGCTACTCCGGATACTCGTCCCATGGTGGACGAGATTCCTGTTCAGGCTACGACCGCATCGGAAGACATCCTTCTTCCGGAGAGCCCGCCCAGGGTGCCTGGGCTTGAGACGGAGATCATAAGTCCTCCTCGGCAGGTCGTGCCGAGCGGCCCCTCCCGGCAAGCCTCGAGCAAGACAGCCCCGGTGAAACTTTCCGCGGCCTCTTCCCGGCAACCTGAGCATCCTGCCGGGAAAGCGCGCACCAAGGACGCCGGGCAGAAAACAACCGCCGCCAAACCTTCTGCTGCCCCGACGTCCTCGGCCCAAGACTTGGCCCTAAGCACTGGTAAGTTTTCGCCGTTACCGCCACCTCCTGCCGAGATCCCCACTGCTGCCCTGCGGACGCTGCGAGCAACCGTGAACTCCTTTATGCCTTCAGGATCCCGTGAGGTTGTTGTTGCTCGCGCGCCTGGCGGCTCCGGCATACGCGTTGTTGAAGAATACAACCAAGCCTGGATTGCCGCCGATGCCTCCGAGATCGTGGAGGACTTGCACGCTGCCGGCCCTAGCCGCAGCGCCCAAGCTCTGCACGCTCTCGAGGTGGCCGCGCTGGACGTTACTCGGGTGACCGAGGTAAGTTTGTTCCCTTTACCTTCTCCAAAACTTATTTGTTCCTTCCCCACTAGTCCCCGAGATTGGTGGTTAGTGTTCTAGATTCCACCGAATAGCAGACCACTAGGCTCCAATCTTAGAGAAACCATAGGGCTTGGAAGACGAGTCCCCGAGATCTTCCCTACCGAGTAGCTTAAAAAATTGCTCCATCTCCACTAGTCCCCGAGATTGGTGCTTAGTGCTCTAGATTCCACCGAATAGCAGACCACTAGGCTCCAATCTTAGAGAAAATCCCAGGACTCGGAAGCCGAGTCCCCGAGATCCTTTCCACCGAGTGGCTTAAAAATTGCTCCATCTCCACTAGTCCCCGAGATTGGTGCTTAGTGCTCTAGATTCCACCGAATAGCAGACCACTAGGCTCCAATCTTAGAGAAAATCCCAGGACTCGGAAGCCGAGTCCCCGAGATCCTTTCCACCGAGTGGCTTAAAAATTGACATTGACCTCGGAACCTCCCGAGTCTCCGGGGTCCTTCCCGAGATTGATATAACTTTCTTTGTTTTGAATTCAGGATTGTGGCAAAAAACGGGGCAGTATCTTCCACCGGGTCCTTGCTGATCTTGGTCAGTCCAAGAAGTGCGAGGGGCGCCTCCGGGAGGAGCGGGATGCCGCGCGCAAAATCTCGGTGGAGCAGAAGTCTGCGCTAGCCGCGACCCATGCCGAGATCGTGCGGCTAAGTGCCGAGCTCGAAAAGGCCAAGTCTGCCGCGAGCGACCTGAAGACGCGCTTCGTGGAGGCGACGAAGAAGCAGAAGGAGACCTTGGACCAATCCGAGGCGCGCGTGCATCTCGCCGAGACCGGGCTGGCGCTTCTCCGGTCACAGGCCGATACTTGGCTCTCTGAGCTAACCGGATTGAACCGGGATCTTAACAGTAAGTTGACCGACGTCTTTTTTCTCCTGCTCTCTTTCTTTACTGCTACAATCCTTATGACCTAGTCGCTTGACAGCTCTTCTTTTTAAAGGGGAATTCGAGCACTCCCACGACGCTGCCAATCTTGCGGTCGCTGCCGCCCGGGAGAAGCGCGCCGGGAAGGGCCCCGTCTCGGACTCTTGGGACATTGAGGATCACCTCACTGCCCTGAAGGCCCGGATAGTGCCTCTCCGGTCGATCGGGACGGAGTTGCTCAGCGTCGCGATTCACGTTCATGGTGCACTATGGCCGGGCGTCAGCGCGACGCTCACGGTCAGTGAACTGGCGAGTGCACTCCGAGCTGCCGGAAAGCGTGTCCACGCTTGGAAGCGCTCCGGTGCGCGGGCTGGTGCCGATCAGGTCTTGAGCCATGTACTTAGTTGGTACGAGGGTCTCGACCTTGACGTGGTCCAGCGCCTGCGCACCATTTTGCCGTGGTGCAGCGATCCGGCTAAGGTCCAGCGGCGCCAAGAAGTGGCGCATCGCATCGCCTCCTGGTCCAACGTTTGCGTCTTTACCGCCAGCCTCGTCACTTCTGACTCCGAGTCAGATTACGAGGATGACGGCCAAAACGGTGCAACCGACGACGTGGATGCCGAGATCCCGGAGGAAGATGACGCCGCTTCCGGTGCCGCCACCGAGACCGTGGTTTCCCGGGATGCTTCATCTCCACCGCCACCCGAGGTCTCTCAGGCCGAGGCGCGTCCAGATGCCCCGAGTACCGCTGTCGGTGCTGAGGATACCGTCACCGCCGCTACTGCTGCTGCCACCGCCGAGAAGCCGGCTTCTGCTACCCCTTAGAAACACTTAAGTGTAGAACTGTTAAATCCCCGGGATGCCGGGTGTCAGATGTAATATATACTTTTAAGATTTATGTTTCGTACTAATTTATTTATCAAAACGAGCTATGTCGGTTTATTCTGCCACGAGTCCCCGAGTTCCTTTTCATGTTTACCGTACTTAGGCAATTTCTGCTCTTGTCTACCATTTCGGTGTTCGACAGTCGAGTCACAAAACTCCATACACGGCATACATTACTTAAGAATATCCGAGTTCTAGTTAACCGAATTCTCGACATAAAAAATAACCGGGTTAGTAAAACAGGTATGCCGGATAAGTTCCTGCTCCGAGTCCCCGAGACCATTTTCGTGTTCCCCTATTTGATTCTCTTTGCTCTTGACTACCATTTCGGCGTTCGTCAGTCGAGTCACAAAATGATTTCACATGACATACATTACTTTGACTTTGAGAATCGATTTCGGAACTTTCCCGGCATACAGATAACATAGAAAATAGGTACTAGGCAGTCCCCGGGTTCGTTCCAGGGATGCCGACATGAAATAATAAACAAACTGGACAAAGTAAATGGGCACACAACGAGGCAGTCCCCGGGTTCCTCCCGGGGTGCCTAACTTTCATTAATTGATAAAAACTGAAATACAACATACACTGAGCCCTTTACGTGTAAAAGGGTCGAAGCAGCGCTACATTCCATGGACGTTTGGTTTCCTCTCCGGATTTGTCCATTACACCTTTTCTAGCCTCCTGTGCATCTACAAGGTAATAAGAATCATTGTGAAATGCCCTGCTTATCACAAAAGGTCCCTCCCATGGAGGTGACAACTTATGCATTCCGGTCGTGCGTTGGATGAGCCTCAGCACAGATCTCCTTCTCGGAACACTCTCGGGTGCACCTTCCGTCTATGATAGCGACAGAGGTTTTGCTGGTAAATTGCAGACCGAGACAGTGCCAATTCTCTTGCCTCTTCAAGTAAATCAACATCATCTTCTCGGGCCTCCTTTGCCTCGGTCTAGGTGAACATTGTCACTCTCGGGGAATCATACTGTATGTCGGTCGGGAGTACTGCCTCGGCACCGTACACCATGAAGAATGGCGTATACCCGGTAGATCTATTCGGTGTAGTCCGGAGACCCCATAATACTGCCGGTAGTTCCTCTATCCAGCATCCCGGAGTCCTCAACAGTGGTTCGATCAAGCGAGCTTTGATGCCGGCCAAGACCAATGCATTTGCTCTTTCAACTTATCCGTTTTCTTCCGGGTGTGCAACTGATGCTACATCCAACCGGATTCCCTTCTCAGCACAAAATCGAGCGAATTCCCCAACAGCAAAATTGGTGCCATTATCCGTGATGATGCTGTGCGGGTATCCGTACCTCAAGATGATGTCTTTCAGGAATTGCACGGCGGTGTGTCCGTCACACTTCCGGATTGGTTTGACCTCTATCCAGTTGGTGAACTTGTCCACCATGACCAATATGTGAGTCATATTGCCTCTTGCCTGCTTGAACTGCCCGACCATGTCCAAACACCATACTGCGAATGGCCAAGTGATAGGGATTGTCTTCAATGCCGATGCCGGCATATGTATTCGGTGAGCAAACCTCTGGCATCCTCCATACTTCCGGACAATGTCTTCTGCTTGCTGTAACGCAGTGGGCCAGTAGAACCCATGCCGGAACACTTTCGCCACCAGGGCCCGGAATGATGCATGATGTCCACATTCCCCCTGATGTATTTCCAACAACATCCCTTGACCTTCTTCCGGTTCCACACACCTCTGGAGTACTTCGGTGACACTCCTCTTATATAGCTCTTGATTAATGACGGTGTATGCTTTTGACCTCCGCACTATCTGCCGGGCTTCCACTTCGCTCTCCGGGAGGGTTCCTTCCAAGATGTAAGCCATAATGGGCTGTGCCCATCCCGGGACAGGTCGAACCGGGAACATGGGAATATCTATGTCCATTGGCTCCGCCGACATCACCTCCATCATCATCTTTCTTTGCCCCTCTGAGCACTGTGATGCAGTCCCCGGGTTCGATGCGATGCTCCCGACTTCCACTTCCATGGGTACAGCTTCCGAACCAGGCTCCTTGGGGATGAAGATAGAATCCGACTCAGGTGAGGGCTGAATAGATGGCTTCCTCAAATGTTCAAGAGAGATCCCGGGTGGGATGGCATCCCGAGATGATCCTAGCTTGGACATCACATCTGCTGCCTCGTTTTCTCCTTTGGGTATGTGCTTGAACTCGCATCCTTCAAAAAATCCGGATATTTTCTGCACATGAAATCGATACAAGGCCATGTTGGCATCCAGTGCATCCCAGTTCCCCGACACCTGCTGCACCACGAGGTCGGAATCGCCGAAACACTCTATCCGGCGGATGCCGATCTCCTTGACGACATTCAGTCCATGAACCAAGGCCTCGTACTCAGCGACATTGTTAGATGCCCGGAAATGAATTTGCAGGACATACTTCAGCACATCTTGTTTTGGTGAGGTGAGAACCACTCTGGCACCCAACCCGATCTTGGCCTTGGAGCCATCGAAATGCATCCTCCAGAAATTGTAATCCGGCATCGGAGGTTCATACTGCATCTCGGCCCAGTCTACCAAAAAGTCCGGCAGCGCCTGCGACTTGATGGCATCTCGTCTCTTGTATGCCGGAGCATAGGGAGACAACTGGATGGCCCATTTGGCAACCCGGCCGCTAGCATCCTTGCAACCGATGATCTCGGCTAGAGGAGCCTCGCACACCACTGTGATTGGGTGCTCTTGAAAGTAGTGCTTCAGCTTGGTCACTGCCATGTACACTCCATACGCCATCTTCTGGTAGTGCGGGTAGTTCTGCTTGGATTCCGAGATCACCTCACTGAGGTAATACACCGGTCTTTGTATCAGTTTGCCCCCTTCTTCCCTCTCTACAACAATTGCTACGCTGACTACTCGGTTGGTGGCAACAATATAAAGCAGCATAGGCTCCTTGGGCAACGGGGATGCCAACACGGGTGCTGTTGAAAGCATTCTCTTCAAATCGTTGAACGCCGCATCGGCCTGCGGGGTCCAAACAAATGTTTTTCTCTTCTTCATCAACTGGTATAGGGGCAAGGCCTTCTCTCCAAGTCGGCTCACAAACCGACTTAGGGATGCAAGACAACCAGTGAACTTCTGCAGATCTTTGAGACGTACGGGCAATTTCATGCTCTGGATAGCACATATCTTACCCGGGTTGACTTCAATCCCCCGGCTTGAGATGAGGAAACCGAGTAATTTTCCTGCCGGAACACCGAATGTGCACTTATCCGTATTCAACTTCATCTGGAACCTTCTCAAGTTCTTAAATGTTTCCCTCAGATCATCGATCAACGAGGCTTTTTCTTTTGTTTTTATGACTATGTCATCGACATAGACTTCGGCATTCCGGCCTATCTGGTCGTGCAAACACTTTTGCATGCACCTCTGGTATGTGGCACCGGCATTTCTCAAACCGAAAGTCATGACACGATAGCAATAAGCCCCATACGGGGTAATAAAAGCAGTTTTTAATTGATCATCCGGATTCAAAGGTATCTGGTGAAAACTAGAATATGCATCTAAAAAAGTCAAAAGTTCACTCCCGGCAGTGGAATCGATCACTTGATCTATCCGGGGAAGGGGAAATGGGTCCTTCAGACACGCCTTGTTGAGGTTGGTGAAGTCGATGCACATGCGCCACACCTTAAGCAGGAGGGGATCATCTTTCTTCTTCTCTACCAGGACCGGATTTGATATCCAATCCGGGTGCAGCACTTCCATTATGAATCCGGCGGCCAGCAGTATAGCAAGATGGTCCATGACGGAAGCTCTTCATTTATCCGAGAGGCGCCTAGTCGGTTGCTTCACCGGCTTTGCATCCGGCCTAACAAACAGAGAGTGCTCAGCCAACTCCCTCGGAACACCTTGCAGATCGTCACTCGACCACGCAAAAGCATCCCGATTCTCACGGAGGAAGTCGACGAGCTCGCCTTCCTATTTGCTGTCCAAGTTGCTGCCAATGATAACTTGGCGCTCCGGGTTGCTGGGGTCCACACCCACCTTCTTCGTCTCCTTAGGTGGCTGGAATGATGCACCCTGCTCCGGGTTCACCATCCCGGGCATTCCGAGTTGGGAGGTCTTGGCCATCGCCACCACCTGCTGGATCCTCTTCTTTTCTTCCACGATCACCAGGGACTCGGCTAAGCACGAGCCGACCGAAGCACACTCTATGGAGCGCTTGTGGTCTCCCGAGATGGTGATTATGCCGTTAGGTCCCGGCATCTTCATCTTCAGGTAGCCCATGTGAGTTGAGATCATGAACTTGGCCAGGGCCGGCCTGCCGATCAGTGCGTGATACGGGCTTTCGAGGTCCACGACCTCGAATTCCAAGCTTTCGGTTCGGCAGTTCTCCCGGGTTCCGAATAGCACCTCAACCCAGATTTTACCCATGGGTGAGCAAGAGACTCCGGGCACAATGCCGTGGAAGGTCGTCTCGGTAGGTAACAAGGTGTTCATGGACACCCCCAGCTTCAGCATCGTATCCTTGTACATGATGTTAATGGCACTGCCATTGGCAATCAGAACCCGACTGAAGCGGACGTTGAGGCTTGGCCCGACAAAGGTTGGGTCTACCACCAAAGCGTACGCCCCCGGCTTAGGCATAACTCTGGGATGATCCTTCCGGCTCCACGTGATTTCCATCTCGGACCAATGCAAGAACTTAGGCACTGCCGGAATCACAACGTTCACTTCCTGGGCGCGTTGTCGCACACTCTTCCGGTTTGTGGGCTCGGTCATGAAGACCACATAGCTTTGATTTGCCTCCCGGTAGTTGCCTTGCTGATGTCCGGCTTGATTACTGGGGCCTGCACCATTGTCGTTCCGGGTGTGAACCACGTTCACCGGCCGAGGTGGGGGTCCTCGCTGAGGCTGATTAATCCGGATCGCGTTGGCTCTCGAAGTCGGAGGAGGAGGTCTCGGAATGTTGGGTCGAGACACCGGAGCACTCGGCCGAATAGCCCCCGAGTTGCCCTCCTGCAATGTGCGCTGATACCAGCTGCACTGGCGGGTGGAGTGGTTTGTCGGCTTGTTGGCCTCCAGGGTGTGGTAGCAGCATGGCTTGTTCAGCATCTCTTCATACGTCAGGGGCTTCTACTGTTCCACCCAAGTTTTTTGCACTTCCTGGCTCTGACCCCAAGCCGGGCCACTTGTCTTCTGACGCTGACTGTTGCCGGCATCCTCTTGATCTCGGGTCACCGCTGCGACATGCTGTGCGGCATGGTGGTACTCGGGCTGGTTCCTCTTCTGGCCAAAATCCTGGCGATCATGGCTCCTGCTCGATCCCGAACGCTGAGGTCCCGCATTCCTCCTGTTGGAGTCACCGACATCCACCAGGGGCTGCATGGGATCTCCAGGCGTGTAGGTATCGGCGATGCGCATGGTCTCTGCCAAGGTCGCCGGCATCTTCCTTTGCAGTTTCTGCAACAGCATCGAGCCATGCCAGCATCCTTGTGCAAACCAGGAGATGGCATGTGCCTGTACCACCCCTTCGCAAGAATTGCGAATATTGCTCCACCGGGTAAGGTACTCCCGGTCAGTCTCGTTGCTCCTTTGCCTACAGATGGCGAGCTGTTGAGGCCTGTTTGGCCTTTTGTACGTGCTGGTGAAGTTGTTGATAAATGCCTCCTCGAAATCCAACCAACAGACTATGCTGCCAGTTCTCAAGTTGTTCAACCAGATTCTGGCAGGTCCTTCCAACATCTGCGGTACGTAACGTACCGCCCAGCATCTGTTTCCACCGGCTATGCTTACTGCAGTTACATAGTCGGTTAACCAGTCCTCCGGCTTCTTGCTGCCGTCATAGGTCTTAGCACCTCGGTTGAGCTGAAAATTCCGGACAGGCGGCTCCCGCATGATCCGGGGTCCAAATCAGGCAGGTCCCGGAGGTCCTTGCACTTCCACTAGCTCGGACAGGTGGATTCGGTCGAGCCGGAATCTGGCATCGGCCAGATCCAGCTGTCTGGTTCCTACCCGAGATCCCAAAGGATTCTCATTGGGCTGGTACCCGAGCTGCTGCAATCTTGAATTGCCATCGTTGAGCCTGTCTTGTACCGGGATCACAGCCTGCTGCGGGACAGAGGCGGCCTCCCTTCGCGGGTTTCCCTGAACATGGGGGGGGGGGGGGGTTCCGGGGTGGATTACCACGGCTAGCCGGGTTATTGTTTCCTACACCCAGGTTGCCATCATCACGGGTACTTCCAGCCTGCCCCGAGTCATGCTGTCCGTCTTGCTGGATCCCGGCAAAGGTCGGGTCATAAGGCTGCAACTGCTTGTTCTCCCCGGAGCCCCGGCTTCTGCTCCGGCTTTTGCTCTTGCTCTTGCTTCTGCTCGGATGCGGGGAGGAGGCCTCTCCGCCCGATCTTTGGCTATCGACCCTTGCTGAATGCACTTGGGATCCCGCTCCGGGGTTCTTCTTCTTGAAGGCCTGGTTCTGCCGGTTGGCCTCGACAACCAGCTCATTCACCCGCTCCTGCTGCTTGCGCAGAGCCTCAACGGATAGCCCTGCTAGCTCTGCCATGGCGGCTTCGGCAGCCCTGAGAGTTTTCGCCGGCGAGCTGTACACCGGTCTCCCAGCCGAGATCAGGCTACCCGTGTGACTGGTTGCGGCTCCACCCGCCAACTCATCATTCACCGTTCTCCCTTTCTTGCGCAGGTCCACAATACGCTTGTCCCGGGAGTCTATCTTAAGGAATCCGTGAGCTGCATTGTACTCCCGGAGGCTAGCATTGAGCTCACGCCGGATCTCGGCGATCTCCTGCGCTTCGGCGAGTAGCAACCTACGCTGCTTCTCTAAGTCAGCCGAAGTGGCTTGGGTGTCTGCTTCAGCAGTTACAGGGACATCCAACTTGGCCACCAGACCCGAGAGGGGATCCGGGCGACGACGTGGCTGGGACGGCTGCGCATCTACGTCTCGGGCCGCACCTCTTTCCTGAGGAGGTTTGGCCAAACGAACGTGGCCGCTTCCGGCATCACCGTCGGCGTCCTGGTACTCCTCCTTTATTGTCCCGACCATCATGACCGCGACGGAACTCGGGGAGCGACCGACACACGGACCCCGAGTGGCGCAGAGCATGGGAGGATCCTCAGCATCCAGGATAACATCCGGGTAGCTGCAGATAACCTCGGTGGCGACGTAAGTGGTGAAGCCACCGAAGTCTATGATGCACCCGTTCACCGGGAAGGGTTTGTTCCGGAAGCACCCTGCGTTGTCGCTGACGAAGTCCATCTCGCCCAGCCTTACGACAAGGCCAGAGAGAACCCGAATGTCGAAGTGAACGGTGGAGCCCGTCCGGATGTGTACACCAGCTAACGCCTCTGTCTGCCCCACGGTGGGCGCCAACTTTCGTGGTGGTGTCACGGCAGATGCCATAGGAGGGCTAATGTGTGGGGCCGATGGACGTTGGTGGATCCGGGGAGAGATAGCGAGCTGAAGAGCTCACACGGGGAGGATCCCGGTGTAACCGAGATCTCACAAGAACGAGAAACAAGATCAACGCGTGAGGTGGAAGATCTAGTAAACAAGAACAAATGCACGAAGGCACACAACACACACACGATATACCCAGGTTCAGGGCCCTCGTGAGGAGGTAACACCCCTACTCCTGCCTTTCCTCTCTATATAAATGTGGTACAAGGGCTACAACTTGCTCTTAGAGCTCTTGGAGTGAAGAACACAAAGAACTAGATGAACTCAAGGAAGGATGAAGTAAATGCTCTAGGAGTAAATGAGACTAGAGTTTTGGCTCCCAAGTTGGTCTCTCCTTCACAGGAGCAGTTATGGCGCCTTTTATTGAGTTCCGGCCAGGAGGGCCGGAAACCCTAATTCGGCTTGGCCCCACCGGACAGGCCTAACCGTTATGTCGTCACCGGCTAGTGCGACCTAGTCGCCGTGCTATCCGGCGTAGCCCCTTCGTCATCATCCCGGCAAGGACAGCAGGCGCCGTCCTGGAACATCATAGTCCCCCTGTCAGAGACAGGACATGTCTTTGCCCATCCCGGATAGCCTTTTTTGGATTGCCGGGCTAGGCAGGTCGTGTCTTGTCGTACCGTTGTCGTACCGGCTGACGCGCTTTCGTGTCAGGCGGGAGGTGCCATGCTTCCGTGTCAGGCGGGAGGTGACCATGCTTCCGTGTCAGACGCAACGGTACTTCTCCCCGCATCAGGCGGGAAATCCTGCTGCAGACCGTTGACGGCCTACCGGGATCCCTCATGCCGTTCATCTTCTTGCTCGACATTACGAGTTCTTCCTGCACAAGTTTAGGACCGAGATAAATGTTCCGGTTAGCACTTACCCGGATTGCCTATCCGGTAAGACCGAGTACTTCCCTTCCGGGAGTCTCTTCGGAGCCCAAGATCCGAGATCCTTTCCGGATGCACCGGAGTTCGTCTCAGGATGAGTATCTCTAGGCCTAGCCTCCCAAAGATGTCTTAGCCTACAAGCAAAGACATCTTCGAGAAGCTAGTTCTTAGAGGAACCACCCGCTGATGCTTGTGCCGTTCTGAGGGCTCGGGGTGGCTATTTATAGCCGCCAGAGATGACCCTTGCGCCTGCCAGGAGGCACTTTGCACTCTACCAGCTCTGAAAGGTCAAGTTGCCCCTTCAGTGCACTAAGGTGTGGCCCTTGCTCTCGCCAAAGGTCGAGCACTGTTGCTGCACTGTTGAATTGCGCCGGGATCTGCCCTACCCGGGGGGCAGCACCCCGACAGTTGGGCTGGCTCGGGGCTTGTGATTGAATTCCGTAGCGAAGCAAGATGAATCAGCAGCCGACGATAACTGAACCAAGCAAAAAAGTTCAGACTTTCACAGCGGACGTGATGACGACGAACTTCAGAGCACCGGAAGCGGCGACTCACAGTGAATCCGCGCGAAGGCGACCTCAGAGCAAGGGAAGAGGAAGGGGAGGGGGCGCCTCACCTAGGGGATGATGATGATGGTCTCGGAGGCTCAGGGAAGGCCGGGGACGGCAACGGGAAGAAGGGGAAGCAGAGGACGCCATCCTTGGCGGCCGGAGGAAGACGAGGCCGGCGTGGGCGACTCCGGCGATCCCGGCTTGTGCTCTTTAGTAGGTACGTCGAGGAAGCCGTTGCGATTCCATTCCCTAGCTCGGGAGGGGAGGAGGATGAACATGGGGCGGCTCGATGCTCGCCTTGAGGTCCGGTCATGGAGGGAGAAAAATTGTGGAGTAAAAAAGAGGAGGTAGTGACCGAGGAAGGGGGTGTTGGTTGATCTACGGTTCAAACAGAAACGAACCAGGTCAAAACAGAAAGAAAGGAAAAGGTCAGAGATAAGGCCCACGAACCAACGTTAGTCCACTCATCTCGTATGTAACCAAAACGCCCTGATCGGGGGCGTCCCCCGACTAATGATTTGTGGCCCCCTATTGTGTGCACATATAAATTAGGGGGAGTCCTGGCGGCTTGCGACTACACATATTAGCGCTAAGTCACGCAGCTCCCCACACCCCAACTCTACCCCGGTCGCAGCTTGTGCACATCAACGGGAAGGCTGGAACCTCGATGTGCCGTGCCAGGGCAGTGCCGCTGGAGACCGGAGGGGATCCGCACTTTCCCGCAACGTTCGTCGACCTCTGCTACATCTACTTCCACAACGTCGACACTCAACCTTGCCTGCACCGAGCAGGCGACGATGTCTTCAATAGCTGGAGCCTGTAATGATCTCCAAACTCTTTCTGTTTTAATCTGTTTTGGTGTTCTAGATCGCTGTCATTGTTCATCTAGTTGTTACTAGATGGTTTTAAGATCTAACATTGGTATTAGAGGCCAAATTTGATAGCTCTAGAAACCTAAACACGATCTGTTGTTCAAATTTGGGTTAATTGTGTACATGTTTTAGGCAATTAAGTTGTTAATTAAGGTTCGGTTAATCTAATTTGTCAGATAGTGACTCCCACGAAACAGGGGTGGTCACTCCCTGTAGAGTAGTTAGATAAGGGGATTGAACACGGAGGTCAAGCGACCCTCGAGAGGCACGACGACGGCGCTCGCCGGGCCTAGAGAGGAAACACCCACGACATAGATGGACACCGGCCCGTACCTAGGTTCACGGTCCTCAGGAGGAGGTAACACCGCTACTCCTGCTTGTATGTATTGCACTGCGGAGATTACAGTACAATCGAGCTTGCCGAGGGCTCTCTTGAGGCAGTCCGAGCTTGCAGAGGGAAGAAATGGTCGTCTTCCTCCTCCAGCCGAAGGCTATTCTGCTAGCTGGGCTAGGGTTTACAAGTGTTTTACAAGTAATTCGCCGACCTCTTCCTACGGTGGAGGTCTTGTCCCTTTTATAGGCGCCACGGGCGTCTTCCTTGTGCGGGGCGTCCAAGGTGGGCTCCCACACGGCAGCAGCGTGGAGGAGTTGGAGTCCACCGCGGCTGAATCCTTCATGGACGCGGTCCATCGGCGATAAAGTTGGGCGCGGTGGCCGACAGGCTGCAGACCGCGGGAGTGTCCGCGTCACTCTGTGGCCGCTGCAGAGGCCATGTGTGCCCTGCAGTACTTCCTTGGCCGCGAAGCTTCCCTGCAGGCCCGAGACGGTCTGCGGAGGGATTCCCGTCGACTTCTTTCCAGGCGCGTGGAGCCTCGGGAGAGTCTCTTGAAGCGCAGGTCCTCTTCAGGCTCTCGAGAGGATTTGCCTCTCGAGGGTCTCTCCAAGCGGTGGCTTGGTCCTTAGCCATTTCGTCTAATCTGTCAGCGTGCGAGGCCTTGGGAGAGTGGGCTCTGCACACCCCAGTCCCCATTGGGCCGACAGTATCCCCCGGACCCGCGATGGGCGCGATTGAGCCCATGGGCGCAGGCGGAGCGTCGTGGGCCCAAAGTGCCCGGCCGGTCCGAGCCACATGTCACTCAGACGAGTAACGGTCGCGCACGATCTGGGGCGTGCGTCGTGGAGGGGCCCACCACGCCCCGGTAACTGCTCCTTGAAGAGACATGAAGCCTGGGCGTCGGAGCAGGGAGTCGTTACCGTTTCTATTCCTTCTCGCAGAAACCTCCTCTATTCTCGACCTCTCCGCCTCTGCTCTCTAGCGCTCCTGCCTCCTTTCACCTCAAGCGACCAACCAAACTTAGGCGATGAGTCCCGCCAAGAACAAAGGCAAGGACGCCCTGGGATCCTCTTCCCAGGTTGTAACGCCCCGGGATTTATTCCCTATTAGATTTGTGAGTTTTCTTTTTTGCATCGACATGGCATCGCATCGCATTAATTTAATTGTTGCATTTAAATTTAATTTTCCTCAATTAAATTCAAATGCATTTTCAAATTAATTAAATCTTTTGCAAATATTATAAAAACTAGTTTATTAAATTGCCTATTTTAAACTAAAACCATTTTGTAAAGATTCTTTATTCAAAATTCTTTTCTATTTTGTTTTAGAAATACAAAAACAGAAAAAAAACTAAATGAGAAATACAAATTTCAGAAAGAAAAAAAAAACCTACCTGGGCCGGCCCACTCTCCCCTTCCCCTTCTTCTCCATATGGTCAACAGAGAGCAGAGGGGCAGCTCGCTTTCCACCTCAGCCATGGCTGCCCCACTGCCTCCAACCACTCCACCTCTTATTAAGCAAGCCCCCTCCAACCCTAACCCTAGCCTCCTCCCTCTCCCTCCTCACAAGCCGCCGCCCTTTCCCCATCCTTCTCCTCTCCCTGTTTATTTTCTCTCCACCGAAAAACCAACATGGCCGACGCTGAAGCTCCTCCAAGCCGCCGATGTGGGTGGCGCCGAGGAAGACCGAGTCCGGGAATCGAACCAGGACTTCTTCCGCAACAAGATCGCCGAAGGGAACCAGTGCTGAAACCGCAAGGAGCGCCTCCTTCGAGTTCGTCTTCCCGACGCCAAGGTCTCCGTCCACTTCCTCCCCTACCACGATTCCGGTCTCCTCCGAGCACTCCGCTTCGACCCCGATCGCCCCTAGGTGAGCCGCACCTCCGGGATGCCTTCCCCCCCTTCCTCCCCTTGCTCTGAATGCCGCCGTCGCGCGGAATCGCCTGCCGTTTCCCTGTCGCCATGGTCATCGTGAAGTCTGAAGACTGAAACCTGAAGCTTTTCTCTGAAATTCAGTTTTGCGTCAGGTGCTCGTTCATGTTTCTGTTGTGTCCTACCACAACACGAACAAGGAAGTAGCCCTGTGGCCACGTTCCTGGTTGTTGCACCCCGGAGAACCGAGATCGAGTCCTATTCCCTGCCACACGTTGTCTTTTTCCTAATTTTCTTCAATATCCGACGTCCCACGTTCGTTCACATAGTATCCCATTGAACTTGTATCAGCAAACCAAGCCATAGCACAGTGGCAGTAGCCTCTTTCTCTCTCCAGAGAGCCAAGTTCGAATCCTACCACGGCAATAATAGTCCATCCTTTTTATCTTTTTCTTTTCATCTTTTGCCAAAATGTGTTGTATTGTAAAATCTATATCTTTTGTTTTGTTTATCCAAATAATACAAACTTTATATATATTTTTATCAGAAAAATGCAAGGAATATTAATATGTCATTTGTATGCCATTTTGCATCTGTTATTTTAATTGCGTAGTGTAATTTGTTAATTGCAACTAAATAATTAAATATGGAATGTTAGGGGTAATAAATATATAATGCCCTATTCCATTTAATTTAATTAGATCACCCATGCCATGTGTTGCCATGTTAACCAACATTTAATATTGCTGGCAAATAAATAACTTGCACCTAAATATTAATTGTCGGGGTTATTTTCCCGTTTAATTTGGATTACCTGCATTGTATTGCATCTTGCCATGCCATGCATCATTCTCGTATGATCATGCTGGATCTTTTGCCGTAGTTGTAAAATGCATCTTTTACGCTTTCCAGTATTTGTTGCTTCTTCGCGGATAAGACGTTGAGATGTGTGAGCAACGACAAGATCTGCTTCCATGCAGGATTCCAGGCAAGAAAAGTTTTCTTGTTTACCTATACATTGTCTTTCATTCCTGCCGTTGATCTCTCCTACCCTAGTATTCGATTCTTATCGCGATCCCATCACATGTTTATCCTGCAGCCTATACAGCTTTATCCCCACAACCTAATACCTGTTGCATGTTTATCTGTTGGCCTTGCGAGTCGTAGCGCATGCTTAGAGTTGAGTGTGCGAGTCGTCTGTTGGTCCTATGTTTCATCTGCTTAGTATGATAGATTATTCTACCTTAATAAAATGTTGTCTTATATTGGGGTATTATAATTAAAAGATAAGGCACCAGGCGGAAGGCCTTGCGAGGTGCTTTGTTTTTCTCAGTGTCGACCTAGGAACTGAGATTTTGTCCTCGGATCCAATTTTGAGCGCACTAACCACTTGTGGGAGGCCCTATGGAGCCCCCCTCGACTTTGAACGGATCTACAACTTGTCCATGTGCCGCAACTAGTTCGGGTTTTCCATTTGCTCATATCCATGTGCATGATGATGATGATTGATGAGAGGTTACTTGATACGGGGGGTCATATAGGGGTGGTGCGCGCGAAGCGGACAGTTCCTACTGTGGTTCGAGCCGCATGGCGCGCAGACACAAACTAATGAGTCCGCAATTGAGATTCGGCCGGACTCTTGACGCGGGTAACAACTCATATGGGTGGCACTTGGACTTGCTGTAGTGAAGGAATGAGTCGTGTTGAGAAGCCCTGATGCTTGCTTGGGTTGATCATGCGAGTATGGGTATAGTAGTGCACCCCTGCAGGGTATAATCTTATCGATGAGCCGTGTCCACGGTTATGGACGACTTTGGTGATGATGCTGGCTAACAAGATCTAAACAACTTGCACCTAATTAATGTTAATTAATTTGACTAGTAGAATATAATTACTTTCACAATAAATGGTAACTATAACTGAATAATGTGTGAGTTTTCCGAATTGCTTTCTCATACTTGGTTGAGGGGGTTAATCCGAGAATGGGTTATGATTGGTGTTAGTTGTAGATGTTTATCTTAGTCGCTCTCTTATCCCTCTCTAATTAGACGGAAGTTGTAGAGTGTCTCTTTAGGTTGCTAGTGCTGCTGCCGCTAAGTCCACCTCCCCTATATTTTGGGAGATGGTGTAGAAAGTAGGCAAGACGGTTTTGCTTGCCAGGGAGTGCCCTGACCCTCTTTTGGGTTGTGCTTTATGTGCAGGCAACAGGTTTGAAGTCCGACGACGTTAGCTTGGGAATCCATCCGGCTTGGCTGGGTAGGGATATGGCGCCATTGCTTATCTTCAGGACTCTTAGTCCAATTTGCATCTTATCCGTAGTCGGATACTATTTCGCTTCCGCTGTCATTTTGAATCTTTGTATGGTATCTTTTGTATCTTGACTAGTTCGAGTCATTGTTGTAATTATAGCTTTGTTGTATTTGTGGATGTATCGGAACTGTTGTAATGTCATCATAATTCCACCCACATAATGCGCATGTTTCGACGTGCACATTATGTCTGGTGAGCGAACTAAAATCGTTATTATGCGGATTTCGGCGGGATCGCTTAAATCTACGTAGTACCGATTTTAGGGCGTCACAGCATATACGTACGACACGTATGCTTGCGGATCCGCTAACGAAAGGCTTACCGCCCAGTATTTTCCAAAAGCATGTTACCAGCATGGGTTTACTGGGAGCCTTATGATTATGGAATAAGTGGACCACAATAAAGAACTACTCCCTTTAAGAAGAAATTTTCCATTTCGAAATAGGCTGTGTGCTATAAGTGTTGAGGTTCAACGAGATTTTATTGGATGATGTAACACCTCACTTTGGTATATTATTCCTATGGAGATTGGACGGATGAAGTTTAAATCAAACAATCAAGGGGGAGAATGTTTGTTGATCTACGGTTCAAACATAAACGAACTAGGTCAAAACAGAAAGAAAGGAAAAAGGAAGAGATAAGGCCCACGAACCAACATTCGTCCACTTATCTCGTACGTAACAAAAACGCCCTGATCGGGGGCGTCCCCAACCAACTAATGGTTCGTGGCCCCTTGTTGTGTGCGCATATAAATTAGAGGGAGTCCTGGCGGCTTGCGACTACACATATTAGCGCTAAGTCACGCAGCTTCCCACACCCCAACTCTGCCCCGATCGCAGCTTGCGCACAACGACGGAAAGGCTAGAACCTCGACGTGCCGTGCCAGGGCAGTGCCGCTGGAGACCGGAGGGGATCCGCACTTTCCCGCAACGTTCGTCGACCTCTGCTACATCTACTTCCACAATGTCGACACTCAACCTTACCTACACCGAGCAGGCGACGATGTCTTCAATAGCTGGAGCCTGTAATGATCTCCAAACTCTCTCTGTTTTAATCTATTTGGTGTTCTAGATCGTTGTCATTGTTTCATCTAGTTGTTACTAGATGGTTTTAAGATCTAACAGGGGGAGATGGTGGCGGCGGATAGGGAAGAAGAGGAGGGGCGCTAGGGTTTGGAGGAGGACGCTGGGGCGGCATTAAGGGGAAGGCGAAAGCAGGGAGCAGGGGCACATGGTGGGGGAGTTGCAAGCTCGCTTTTCCCTCTGTTGACTGTCCGTACCAAGAAGAAGAAGCGAAGGAGGGGATGGGCTGGGCCGAAGCTGGGCCAGAGGGTGGGCTTCGGTCCAGGTGAGTGTTTCTCCCTCTGTTTTACATTTCTTTTGTTTATTCTTTTCTGTTTTGTGTTTTAAAACAAAATAGAAGAAGAAAAGGATATATGGACTTTTGGCAAATATTTATAGTTTCAAAATACACAATTTAATACACTAGTTTGAATATTTGCAAAACATTTGTAACACCACATTTTAATTAATTTGAATTGCATTTGAATTTGAAAGTGGAATTTGAATTTAAATGCAACAATTTGAATTCAATAATGATAAAAACAAATGATGCATGATGATGTCATGATGATGCAAAAATGAAAACAAACAATTTCTAATTTGGGGAAAATCCCGGGGCGTTACACCCTTGCTGTCGCGCGAGTACCTGGTGGGGCCGCCTGGCCCACCTCTGGCCATGCCCATTCGCGTACTTCATCCCCCCCCCCCCCCAAAAACCTAAGACCTAGAGGGTAGACAGATTTCCTCTCCGCCGCCACCACGAGGTTGAGAAGACAGAGAGAGAAATGCTCTCAGGGAGGCTGCCAAGCCGCCGGGGAAATCCCCTCCCGGAGGGGGGAAATCGTCGACATCGTCACCGTCATCGAGCTGCACTCCATCACCATCATCAACACCACCATCTACATCGCCGACACCGTCATCTCCATTGGTCCACTCCGTTCCCGCTGTAACATCTAGGGCCGAATCTTGTGTATTTGATAGGGGAAACTCTCCGGGTGATGATTACTCTTGTTATTGATGCTATTGAGTGAAACCGTTGAATTAAGGTTTATGTTCAGATTTTTATCCGTCATCATATCACCTTTGATCATGTTCCAAATGATGTGTTGTGAGTAGTTCGTTAAGTTTTGAGGACATGGGAGAAGTCTAGATGTTAGTAGTGAACTATGTTGAATAATATTTAATGTTTTGATATTTAAGTTGTGGTTCCATTCTTCTAGTGGTGTAATGTGAACGTCGAATACATGACACTTCACCTTTATCGGCCTATGGGAATGCATTGCATATTCTATTATTAACTGTGGGGTTGTCGGAGTGACAGAAACCTAAACCCCCTTTGATATTTTGATAAATGAGGCATAGCAGGATCTCAGAGTTTACGCCTATGGTTAGATTTATCTTAATTACTTTCTCATATTTACGGATGCTTGCAAAGGGTATAATCATAAGTATGTATTAATCCCAGGAAGGGCGGTGCATTAGCATAGGTTCACCCACACGACACGTATCAAAACACTAAAGATTAATCATCTATATGAAGCGAAAGCACTAAACAGAATTCCCGTGTGTCCTCAGGAACGTTTGGTCATCATAAGTAAACAAACCGGATTGTCCTTTGCTCTCAAAAGGATTGGGCCACTCGCTGCAATTATAATTGCCGTGCTCTATTTATTCGCACTTTATTTATCTGTTATATAAAAAACTCCTAAAATTTGTCTCCTAGTGTTTACAGTGAAATTCTCATCAAAACCGCTTGTCAACACCTTCTGCTCCTTGTTGGGTTCGACACTGTTATTTATCGGAAGTACTGCGATACACCCCTATACTTGTGGGTCATCAAGACTATTTATCAAAAGTGTTGTTATTATTTCTGTCTCATGATTTGCTTAATTATGGAGAGAGGATATGCCGATTTCTTGTTTTGGAAGTCTTCTACCGTTGCTGAGGTAGGAAATAAGGCTATCGGCCCAGTGGGGACTGGGGTATGAAGAGCCCATTTCCCCAGGCCTCGCACGCGGGCTAATCAGACAAAACGACTAAGGACCAAGCCTCGCCACCTGGCGGGACCCTCGAGAGGCAATTCCCCTCAAGGGCCTGGAGGGGAAGCGAGGGCCTCACGCGGACCCTCGATTCAGGAGACCCTCCCGAGGCGCCAGCGCGCCTGGAGGGAAGTCAACATGAATCCCTCCACAGGCCTCCCCAGGCCTGTGGGGAAACGTCGCGGCCAAGGAAGTACGGCTGGACGCACATGGCCTCTGCCACGCCCACATGGTGACGCAGGCACTCCCGTTGCCGCTTTGATGATAAAGGAGTCAATAAAGTTGCACCGCCAGCTCCAGGACTGCCATGACATTCTACTCTGACGACAAAGCAGATGGATGGCGCAACCCTCCAAAGAGAACGTCATCGCGGGCTCCACCACAGAGACTGCCGTCCCTCCGGGCAGTACTGCGTGGTCGGCCGCCTGTCGGCCACGGCGCCCAACTTTATCGATGATGGACCGTGTCCATGGATGATCGGGCGATGGTGGACTCCTGCTCCTCCACGCCACTGCCGTGTGGGAGCCACCCCGAACGCCGAGCAGAAGAAGAGCGCCTGAAGCGCCTATAAAAGGGGCAAGACCTCCGTCGTAGAGGAGGTCGGCCAATTGCTTGCTACAACACTTGTAAACCCTAGCGCTGCTGAGTAGGATAGCCTCTGTTTGGAGGAGGAAGAAGATCATCGCTTCCCTCCCCAGGCAAGAACTGCTTCAAGGGGGCCCTCGGCAAGCTCTGCTGTACTGAAACCACCATAGTTCAATACAGACAAGCAGGAGTAGCGGTCTTACATCCTCTCGAGTGCCGTGAACCTGGGTACGGGCTGGTGTCCAACTCTGTCGTGGGTGTTTCTGAAGGGGATCGTGTGCAGAAAACAAAAAAATTCCTAGCAACGATATCCTTAAACTAGCCAAGATCTACACTATGCAGATATAGAAGTACGGCGGAGATCGGAATACATACCCTCGTAGACCGAATAGCGAGGATTACGCTCCCGCACAAGCATTGACGATGAAGACGTCGTAGCCGACCTCTAGGTCGCGGAGAACTCGGCGCGACGAAGACGACAAAGATGACCCCGAGGTCGGGTGGAGGAAGTAGGCCTCCGAGTTCCGCTAGCGCAGCACCTCGCAGGGAGTCGCACACATACGGTGGAGACGGCCTCCGAAGCTCCAGTCCAGGACGAGCAGCGGAAGACTTGGACCGGAACACCAGCAGCGCGGCAGCGGGCTATGGTGGAAGAGATCCCCCTCCTCTACTCGGCGCGGCTCCGTCAAGGGAACCACGAGATCGAGAGAGAAATTGGGAATTAATTGGTGAGTTAGTCGTTCGTTATATCTCAGGGGTTAATTCATGGGGTCCAGGCCTACGAGTTAGTCGTTGATCATTGAGGAGTCTTGATCATACCTGATATTATATCGAACCGCTAGGGTAACACACTTAAGGGGTTTCGACAAGACAACCGGAAAGGAAAGAGATCACCGGGAGCGTCCCGGGAGGGGTCCGATGGAGATCGGGCAGCGCCGAAAGAGTTTTCGGAGCTAGGAAAAATTATATATATTATGTTTGATATTAATTAGTGTAATTAATATGCAAATATGATTTTATATATTTATTTTCGAATTTATTTAGGCTGATTTCCCTAAATGGGCCTTCTGGTCGAAAGAAGGCCCATGGG
This sequence comes from Poa annua, assembly GCA_026929855.1. Taxonomy (NCBI): domain Eukaryota; kingdom Viridiplantae; phylum Streptophyta; class Magnoliopsida; order Poales; family Poaceae; genus Poa; species Poa annua. The sequence goes on from CM049430.1 coordinate 45,880,004, forward strand.
GGGGAAAACCCTCAAGGGAATTTTGTGGGGGAGGCTTGGCCGGCCTAGGTGGGCCAAATGGGGCCCACCTAGGGCCGGCGCATCAGCCTTGGCCGAACCAGGCATGTGGGATAGTCCCACATTGCCTGGCTGGCAAGGTTGGCTCCCCCTGGGAGCCTATATAAGAAGGGGCACCCCTGGCCTTTTAATTCACCAATTAATTCCCAATTTCTCTCTCGATCTCGTGGTTCCCTTGACGGAGCCGCGCCGAGTAGAGGAGGGGGATCTCTTCCACCATAGCCCGCTGCCGCGCTGCTGGTGTTCCGGTCCAAGTCTTCCGCTGCTCGTAGGCCTGGACCCCATGAATTAACCCCTGAGATATAACGAATGACTTTCATCTATCAAACCTGGACGTATAGTCTTAAACCCTTTGTCATGGCGATACTTAGCGTGTCCGAGCATCATTCTCAGATATCTCCATACCTAGCATGATCTCGTTACCGACATCGCTATCTTCTACTCGTCTATGATATTATGTCAGCTGGTGACCTAGTCACATGTTTGCAAACTCATTTGACATAATCTCACCGAGTGGGCCCTAGAGTATCTATCCGGCTATGCGGACTGACAAATCCCGCTGTTGACCCCTCGTCTCAACTACCCCTTTCCGATACCCAAAAGTATCACCGTTATTGTCATACTAAATAAGATATGACGTTTGGTGCGATCAAAGTATCTTCCAAGAATAATAATAAGAGTTGGTCTCACGGTCTTAAGGCGTAATGACTATGTCCTACAAATACTGGGTATGCCCATCACATCGTTACTCCTAACGATATGACTTCCATTGCCGACCGGCGCCATGCCCTATGATCGGAAAACCTCGATCATCAATCGCGCAACGAAACTAGTCATAATAGAGGCTACTAGGGACCTGGTTGTTTACCTACCACACCTGTATTAATGTTTCCGCTTAATACAGTTATAGCATGGTGTAAAACATATAATGAACGATTGGGATATTGCCAATAAACTATGTTTATTAAGTGCCTCTAGGGCATATTCCCTTCAGTCTCCCACTTGCACTAGAGTAACACTTAATCTAGTTTACAACCTGGTAAAAGCTCAACACCCATAGCATCTTGGTGCCTGCTCGCCTCGTGGAAGAGGAATACAGTCAATAGACCTTATACATTGAGACCTATATGTGCTTTGCAACACTTCTATGTCACCTAGTTTGACATAATCCCGTATCTTACGATGACGGTGAAATATATCCCAGTGGATGGAGTGAGACTCGAGCATTCACGTAGCATGCGCCTTAAAAGTCTGAAAGATCTATTAAGGGAACCACCTACGCTCGGAAAACTGCTCAGTCCAATCACACTTGCTACTTCTAAAGTCGCGATATATTTCTATATCTATGTAGATTGTGCGACAGTGCATTCATATGCGACTTCGCAAACTAACCATGTCTATCTTCAAAAATAAAGGACATCTCCTATATGAGATTTCTAGTCGTATGGGTCAGTGTAATAACTTGCATCATCGTAACCGCTTTACGGCAAGTTGCCATTCCACTCTTACCCGTTACTAGAAAACCTATCTTCAGTTCTCATAGACACTAAAGAATAAACTTAACGTTTGTTCATTGATCCACACAAGGATCACTCTAGAACCTGTTCTTTAACCAAGAACTCGGGTCAGACCAAGTCGAGCTTTCAGCCTGATAGACTCTATGTGTGATACATAGAGAATGTCGAACATCATTTTCTATCACTGGAAAAGCCAAGATTAACTTAATCTTTTACCTAGTCATACAAGCAAGAACCTCTTTCTTTGCTTGTCCTTTTCTGAAACACTTCAGAATCCTGACTTAGGAAATACTCCGACTTAATGTTATTAAGCCCCTTCTAATCTATACAATTATAAATCGGATGCCTAATACTCCTAACTTCATTTCACAGAAAATTTAACCACTTAAATAATCCTTACACTCTACTAGAGGATATGTGTCATTCATACAGAATCACAAATGACACCTAGCTCCCACTCAAAAATGCCTTCCGCATATAAGATCAAGGAAAAGCTACTTAGCTCCCACTCAAATATGCCTTCCGCATATAAGATCAAGGAAAGCTACTTTGTTCCCACTCACTTCTTTGCAAATGTAGGTTTCTTCAGCCATTTTGGACAACTCCAAAATCCTTTGATCACATTATCAAAGTGAAGATTCCAGCTCCGATATGCTTGCTTCTGCCCATGAATGGACAACCGAAGTTTGCACACATGTTTAGCATCCTCAGGATTACAAACCATTCTTAATGACACTATTAAGAACCATGGTTTTCTTATCCATCTATCAATTTCTCATTCGAAATTATAGTAATTGCTAAACGACCCAGAATAGATTTAGGCTTTGCCACTTGAGACAAACTCCCATGTGGTCTGTCGGAACTGTTTCACGACAAATCGAATCTGCTCAATGTCTACTCTCTCATAAAATTCCATATACTATTAACATCCTAGATGCCATCAAGAAGATCTCCCAAGTCAATACCTGGTAATCGTATATGGATTTTATTTCGGATCATAAATGACTCATAGCCATTTCTCGGACTTAGGTTCACCATCTCTTCTTCGTAGTTCGTAGGTCTATCATATTCCATTAATATGACCTTCATAGCAAGATTGTCGTAACACACAGCGTGGAACACAACCTCGTATGCCTACGCTCTTAGTATGAGCTCAGAACATCATGATCTTGAATCATTAGCTTTTTCAAGCTGTGGGGCCTGACACCGAAAACACTTTCGATTGCGCCACTCTGATGTTTGGAGAAGAAGTTCACCAACTTCGTCTTGCTCTACTTTCTTTCTCACTTATACCCTCGGACAAGAAACTATTTCTTTCGCAAGGTATATCCCGGCAAAGATTTTGCCTATGTCGTGAGACATGTACCCAACTAACTCTTTAGGTAGGGTATACTACAAAGATTAATCCATTTTAGGTTCGATAACATTGAAACACTAAATTGCTGAAACGACAATCCAGGCTAAAAGCCATGCCATCACTCGTATGGTATTGTTTCCATGGATTCAAATGGTTTCCCTATTTGCTAACGTGAGTGTTTACGTTTCTACCATATGACTCTAATGATTACAATAATTTGGTAAGAGATTCATTTACCACACACTATCCGATAGGGTGCGATTACGACGCCCTAACACACCATAACACTATGGTGTTCCATGCGACGTAATTTGTGGAACTCTTCTCACAAGTCTTCCAATGATGTGCCAACATTATAACTCAAATCTTCATTCCTCGATTTGCATCGCGGGAATTTGATTTTCTTGTTAAGTTTATTTCCTACTTCATTCTGAACTTCGTTTGATCGAATAAAAAATTCAGACTAACATTCCCCGGAGTGAATATCCATATATCTACTCGGAATATTCATGAAGTCTATGAAATAAAGACTTCCACTACACGTTAAAGTACTTCATTGATTCACATACACCCATATGCATGATTCTCAACAAGCTATACTCAAAACGTTCAGTGAAGTTCACGAAATAAAGGTCTCCACTACCCGTCAATTACTTCATTGAACCACATACATCTCCATGTATGACTATCAATAAGTTATATGCCCGTTTTCCGAAAACGGTGTCACAGTTATTTTTGCAAGTGTCAAAAGATCAAATCTTAGGACTTGTAGGTCCATCCAGTGTGGAGCTAATGCATATAACATTGACATGACTAAACGGTAGTGCCACACATATGTGGTGTCTTTATTAAGTTTGTATCCTTTGGCATTAATATTATGAATGTGGGAGCTTCTACCATCTAAATTCAAATCGGCATATGATCATTACTTCATAAATATAGGACACTAATTTGTCACTATCATGTATGAACAAGTGTCTCGCTAGAGGAGACACACTCGTAACGATCATACCAACACCCGATCATAAAAAATTTATTCAAATGGTAGATCTAGAGGGAGAGTGTCTATGGCTGTCACAACAACTTGACTGCCGTTATCAACACGCAATGTCGCCTCATCCTTTCAAGCTACTCAAGCAGTAAACCTGGTTTTTGACAAAACATGACTAGTTCAAGACTTAGTCACTACTGCGAGCACTTGCTTAGCTAAAACATTCATAACATGTATATCATATATACACCATCATCATTGATGACTTCCGGCGATCTGTTTCATCTTCTTGATACTTCCACCGTAATCAAGAACCATGAAGGTGAACGATTCCCCTTGCATGACATAGTCTATGACAGAGGATTTGCACTTGGCAACGATGTCTATCATCCAGTAATTGAGCTGAGCGAGGCGTCTCAATGTTCATTAATCATGAACATATGTCATTAAGTATGACCGCCACGTGCTCCCTCAATGTGTGCATTCTCTTCCATCTTGGTTGAGAAGACAATCAGTCAACGTACTGATAAACTTCATCAACCCAACTATAGAGGTACCCCTAGTTTAGCGACCAAATGTTCGCGATCTAAAAACTCGTACCCACCGTTGGTTCTTTATGGCAGAGATCATAGCATACACTGGACTATGATGATATCATCCGCACAAAATCCGATAATCAAAATTATCTTTTGTTAGCGGAATCTCCGGGTTTATCTCCTAGCGAGTATTGTAACACAAAGAGATAACGGTTTAAACAAGGAGTATCCTCAAGCTAAAGTATAAAACTATGAAGTTTGGACCCAACCTTTTAAGTTTCTTAAATCGCAGGAATGCGCCTAATTTGAAAAGATGCTATCACAATGGTTAATATCTACAAAGGGTTGCAAAACAAACTCTGTTCATTATATTCTGAGTTCTAGTATTTTAGAAAATAACTATCCGAACTCCCACTCAAACGAACATCCCTCCTGGTCGTTTAAGCGATTACACGACTCCCATCCATTGCACCACCCCTCATCATCAGAGCCGGCGGCACAACTTCAAGAGTAGACAAAATCGTCCGCCACACCAATTTTGTGACTCGTGCTCGACCTTTCGGTCTTCCTGTTCCGAGGCCATATTTCTGAATATGCTAGGCTCGCCACCAAAGACCTCCACGCTGACGCTTGTGCAACATGGCTTACACCCACTGTATGCGAACGACGAGATGTCTGACACCCGATCATCACGGCCTGCCTCATAACGTAGAACTTTCTTGGTGGTGCGCGTTGGAGGGAGAACACTAGTGGTATTTTGAAGGGATCATCTTATATAACTACCGCCGTGTAACTAATGTATACTATACACACAATCACACAATATAAGATGCACACAAAACATCAAATGTAATGCAATGTGATATAGTCCATCGCGCCATGGTCTTCTTGGCGCCCGCAGTTTATAAACAATTTAATAAACCTACCTTGACCATATCACATAGCCCCTGCAAAATAAAGTTAGACGCTTCTACTTTATCTTTTGCATATTTTACGTGGCTCGGGGCTTTCGTAAATAGAACCGCTTCATACCTACGAACCTTATGACCACAACAACGATCCAATAATTGCATGTTTAAGCATCCCTTTCGGGCCCTCCATTGAAAATGCAAAGCCAAATAAAGAGAGAGAAACAGGCACCCGCCAGCCACAGATACGGTACAAGCCGTATGTCAGTAGTCGAACCAGTCTCGCGTAAGCGTACGCGTAAAGTCGGTCCGGGCCGCTTCATCAACTCGATGCCGCTGGAATCACAAGTGCACGCTAGAGGGTAGCAAATAACAGGAACGGTGCCCCCGTGCAGAACACGGGTTCTAACAGCGTACAGCTATATCTACGATAGATCGGCTCTGATACCACTGAAGGGGATCGTGTGCAGAAAACAAAAAATTTCCTAGCAACGATATCCTTAAACTAGCCAAGATCTACAATATGCAGATATAGAAGTACGGCGGAGATCGGAATACATACCCTCGTAGACCGAATAGCGGGGATTACGCTCCCGCACAAGCGTTGACGATGAAGACGCCGTAGCCGACCTCTAGGTCGCGGAGAACTCGGCGCGACGAAGACGACGAAGATGACCCCGAGGTCGGGTGGAGGAAGTAGGCCTCCGAGTACCGCTAGCGCAGCACCTCGCAGGGAGTCGCACACATACGGTGGAGACGACGGCCTCCGAAGCTCCAGTCCAGGACGAGCAGCGGGCTATGGTGGAAGAGATCCCCCTCCTCTACTCGGCGCGGCTCCGTCAAGGGAACCACGAGATCGAGAGAGAAATTGGGAATTAATTGGTGAATTAAAAGGCCAGGGGTGCCCCTTCTTATATAGGCTCCCAGGGGGAGCCAACCTTGCCAGCCAGGCAATGTGGGACTATCCCACATGCCTGGTTCGGCCAAGGCTGATGCGCCGGCCCTAGGTGGGCCCCGTTTGGCCCACCTAGGCCGGCCAAGCCTCCCCCACAAAATTCACTTGAGGGTTTTCCCCCCCATGGGTCTTCTTTCGACCAGAAGGCCCATTTAGGGAAATCAGCCTAAATAAATTCGAAAATAAATATATAAAATCATATTTGCATATTAATTACACTAATTAATATCAAACATAATATATATAATTTTTCCTAGCTCCGAAAACTCTTTCGGCGCTGCCCGATCTCCATCGGACCCCTCCCGGGACGCTCCTAGCGTGTTACCCTAGCGGTTCGATATAATATCAGGTATGATCAAGACTCCTCAATGATCAACGACTAACTCGTAGGCCTGGACCCCATGAATTAACCCCTGAGATATAACGAATGACTTTCATCTATCAAACCTGGGCGTATAGTCTTAAACCCTTTGTCATGGCGATACTTAGCGTGTCCGAGCATCATTCTCAGATATCTCCATACCTAGCATAATCTCGTTACCGACATCGCTATCTTCTACTCGTCTATCATATTATGTCAGCTGGTGACCTAGTCACATGTTGGCAAACTCATTCGACATAATCTCACCGAGTGGGCCCTAGAGTATCTATCCGGCTATGCGGACTGACAAATCTCGCTGTTGACCCCTCGTATCAACTACCCCTTTCCGATACCCAAAAGTATCACCGTTATTGTCATACTAAATAAGATACGACGTTTGGTGCGATCAAAGTATCTTCCAGGAATAATAATAAGAGTTGGTCTCACGGTCTTAAGGCGTAATGACTATGTCCTACAAATACTGGGTATGTCCATCACATCGTTACTCCTAACGATATGACTTCCATTGCCGACCGGCGCCATGCCCTATGATCGGAAAACCTCGATCATCAATCGCGCAACGAAACTAGTCATAATAGAGGCTACTAGGGACCTGGTTGTTTACCTACCACACCTGTATTAATGTTTCCGCTTAATACAGTTATAGCATGGTGTAAAACATATAATGAACGATTGGGATATTGCCAATAAACTATGTTTATTAAGTGCCTCTAGGGCATATTCCCTTCAGTTTCGTCTCCAGGTCCGGCGAGCAACGTCGCCACGCCCCTCGAGGGTCTTGACCTCCGCGTTCAATCCCCTTCACGAACTAGACTTCAGGAAGTGACTATCCCCGTTTCTAGGAAGTCATAACCCGACATTTGGCGCGCCAGGTAGGGGGTTGAGGCGCGTCAACGACCTTCGAGCCGCCTCCGCGCCATGCCGAACACCCGCGCTAGCCGCACCGCCCGCGTCAACTGTAACATCCCAACATTTTGGAATTTTCAAAAATCACTAAAATTTAAAACTTTTCTTTTATTAAAATAAAATATTAAATGCATAAGGAAACCAACTATAAAAGACTTCAAAACTTATTGAAAGAGTTTAATATTCCAAATATCACAGTTTAAATATTGTATTATCCACTGTAATTCAAAAACCTTAAAATATAATTTGACAAATAGTTTACAAACTACAATCCATTTTATTTTAAATAAATTAGTTCCTTATAAGTATTTGAATTAAACCACTTATTCATATCTATTCATGATTACAAGATTATTCAAAAGGTTATATGATTACTAAATGGTTTTCATTCCTATAACTAAGTTCAAAATATAGTTTGGAAATTATAAGCCTATAGTGTATAACTTTAGAACTTCATAGTCTTTAAATTAATGAATTAGCCAAATAAACATTTCATTTGCTTAAAGGAATTTCATCTATTTTTAAAGCATGAAATGATTAATATATTCTAAATAAGAATAGAATTAAAACAAAAGCCTTTTCCATAGTTGTTATGAAGTTTTCAAATAAATTATTATAAAATAAAATATAATGTTAACCAAAATAAAATTTAATTAGAACCCATTATATTTCCTATTTCTTTAAAAATTGTTTATAATATATTAAGCTTCTATTAAACCAAAATAAAGATGCATGTTTAAGAAAATGTGTTTAAATAACTTAAATCCAAACATAATTGAATATGGGTATTTGTAACGTATCTGCACTTTAAATAAGGCAGATACCTGTGTATAGTGCAAACCCCTGGATCGATTCGTTTGCACACACAGTTTACGATGTAATATCACAACAAAGTATCAATTTTATTACATCGATGATCCAGACTTACAAAAATAAATAGTTCGATACATCTTTGCATAGCTTAAAGCTAGCTCAAAACAATAAAGCAACGGAAATAAATCTTCTATGAGCCTCCAACTTTATGATACGCCACAGGCGAAAACATGTTGGTGCAGACTCGAAATCCCTTAACGAAAACCTCACTCGTCATCTGAACAACCTGTATCAAATAAAATTTTGCAACAGAGTGGGTCAGATTCCATTAAAAATGGAGTCTGGCAAGTGACACTATGGTGGACACTTAATGGAATAACTCTATAGCCTACATGCATATTTGGCTGGTGGAGTTCAAGGCTAGTTTGCATAAAGCCAATTTTTCCTACTCTTTTGAAAACACTTTTCTTGAAATCAGGACAAGTATGGCATGAAAACCATAATCTCATCTTCCCTTGTTCACCCATCAACTTTTAACTTAGAAATTTGAATGTTGGGAGCCTCCGTTGAATCCTTGATCAGCTGCTCAAAATTGTCCGTAACCGGGGACACAGCTAAGTACTTAGTTTTACACTCTGCAGAGGTTGTGCACTTTCACCACGAGACTCAAACAACCCTTCTGTCCTTGACCCTCATGTAGTGAAAAGGAAAGGAGAAGCCTGAGACGAGACCTTTGGGGAAAAGTCAAGGCAGAGCCATTATACCACGTGGTTGCACTGGAAGCATCTTCACTTGGAGAAAACGTTGGTCCCTTTGTTCCTGGGTGGCTATCCTCAAGTGTACGTACTCAGGTTCACTCATCTAAATGAGCCTGGGTCTTAGCCAGGTGCACCCACCTAAATGAGCCTAAGCAGCCACTCAACTCTAACCTCCATCCTCTTGCCACATCCACCCAGAAGTATCTTTAACTTAGTAGAAAATAACTTTTCACAAAACAACTTTTGCATAGCATCAATATTTCTACCAAGTTACCCATAGGATTCTAGACACAACTAGTGTAAGGGATATAGTAGTTTCAGCATAGCAATACTATCCAACACATGCATATAATAAACATACTAAGTAATGCATAGAAAATACTTAGGAAGTTTATGAGGGTGTGCCACTTGCCTTGGCAACAGGGAGAGCAGGAGTAACAGTTGCAAAAGCCTTCGTTTCTCTCCGAAATTTCTAACAAGTCAAACAAGCCCCAAATAAACATAAATGCAACACTTAGAAAAAATATGACATGCATGATCTGATAAATATTCTTAAGCACTAGAGATGCATGTCATGCCATGAAATTATTCTAAGTTAATGCAGGGTAAGTGTGTTAGTCAAAATTACTAAGGACCAAGGTCATAGAATCAATTGCTATAAGTTAACTTGACTAAGTTGTAAGACTGCTCCTAGTCTTCATCATGTTTGATCTTGAATTCTTCAACTCCTTTGTAGTTTCCTTCATCTTCAATTAGCACTCTGAGAACCTGGTCAAAATCACTAAGGACTTGGTTTATGTCCAAAGTGAAAGAAGAATAGGATGGCGGAAAAAGATAAAGAAAAGATGTAGTTTTTCTTCTAGACTTCATCTCCAGACTTGTAACTTTCTCCGATGTCTTCACTGAATCATGTAGACTTGATGGTTCTTCAGACTTGATGATTTGTATATCACCCGGGCTGGTCTTGGATATACCTTAGCCACCACGAGGTCTAAGGGAGAAGAAAAGAAAAGAGAGAAAGACTTAGAGAAATAAAGGAGGATGGTCTTCTTGCAGTTCCTCTTGATTTTCTTCTTAGTGTTCTTTTGCTTCTTGGAGATGCCTTCGGAGTTTTGTTTTTCTTGGCTAAGTCTTCATTGGCCTTCTAGTCTTCATGTTAAAAATCTCAAGTGTCTAAGTGCATAGCACTTTACCAAAACACTATGTCGAAAATAAACTTAACTTAGAGAAAAACAATAACTATGCAGGAAATATGCTATGCATGCAATGCAATGTTTAATCACAAGAAAACATCAAACTTGTTTGTTTGAGAAGTCAAAAATATTTCTAAATACTTTTGTGACCAAAGTGTTCATAATATGCCTAAGTACTTTATAATTTCGAATATATGATGAAATTAATTTTAATATATTTTTAATCAATTTTAATCATCAAAACAACACTTAAAATTATTTAATCAATATTATTTACAAAATCATAGAAAAATTATCTAAAAAAAATTAGTAGAAAAATACTACTGCCAATAATTAGACATTCAAATTTATAGCAAAAGAGTTTGATAAATTTTAAATTTCAAATTTGAAGTTATGTTCAAATTACCATTAATGCCACTTTTGAATTTCAACAAATTTTAATTTGACAAAACATAAAAGTAATGATGCCAAAAGTTTCTACGTGTCATATGCTTTCCAAAAATATTTTATTTGTAAAATTTGACCAAACCAATAAAAAGTAGTGATAGATTTAAAATTTAGGATTTTTCTGCAAAACTGCCGGTCTTCGGTTGACTGTTGACTTTGACTGCTGACGTGGGAATTGACTTACTGACGTGACAGGCTGACTGGGATTTGACTACGAATTTAACCAAAAATAAAGTTGCTCAGATGGAAAAACACTCTTAACGAAAGTTGTAGAGAATTACGTGTTCTTTCTAATTATCACAATTATAACAGAAGTGGATGAATAGATTGGTCACAAATCTCAAAATACTTTTCTGGTCCGAAACTTTAAACACGAATATCTCTCAGCTCGCTGAACCAAAAGAGGTGAGGCTTGGGGCAAAAGAAAGGTCTTGATCAGAGGAACAACTTTCGTATTGTCGTCCCAAACTTTTGAGATGGTTTGGTTACTCGAATAACATTAAACACGATCTGTATTATACAGAAAATTACGTACTTTAAAATAAAAAGTTGTCAACAGGAAAGTTGTAGATATGGAGTAGATCTACCTTTTCACCGAAGGAATTTCGATTTGGCGCAACGAGCGCTAAGAGATCTGAAAAATACGACTTCAGATCTGATGGATGACGATTCGAAATTCTTCCTCCACGCTTGATGAAAAGAGTTGAGACTTATTGGGATGGAAAGGTATCGACGAGATTTACAACAATGATTAAGGCCCCGTCGCGATTGGAGATGGTTTTGTTCGTCGAACGAACGAAATACTATTTCGCTGATTAGAGTTTCGGTGGAACGAAAAGAGTAAAAGAGATGCCGGCGGCTACAGGGTTTATATAGGCGGAGGGATGGTGGAATAGATAGGTCTCGGAGTTGTGAACACGTAGGATCAAGCGGATCCGGATTTGGAGTTATATTTCTTAAGATAAACGTGTTTGAATGAAAGGTGGTTAGAAAAACGAATTTTCAGAATTTGACTTGGATACGGTTCGGTTCGATCCTTTTGTGGGCCGGCCGGCTGGCCCGATTTTTTTTTTCCTTAATTCTTTCATAACTTTTGTTTTAGAACTCCGAATTAAGTGAAATTAATTTCTAAAAATTTCTAAAAATCATATCTTTATTTTAAAACATTTATGGACATGTTTTGACCACTTTTTAAAAATATTAATTTTGAATATTTGATTTAATGCAAATTTGACACTTTTGTCAAATTTGGAAATAGAAATTTAATTAATTTATTTATGACTAAATAAAATTTGGTATCACAATTGTGAACATATGAAAATAATTATTTCTAATAATTACAATCAAAATATTAAAGTAAAATAAGATAAATAGCATAATCGTTATTTTATTTTTAATATTTTCTCAAATAGGTTTTCAAGTGGAATTAATATTTCAACCATTGTAATTTCAAATATAACTAATGCAAGAAAATGATGAATGCATGCATGAAGTTTGTTTTCAAATCGACATACAAATGATTTTCAAAAAGTTTTTAATTTTTCTGATTTTTCAAAATTTGAAAAATCCTAGGATGTTACAGACTACCACCCTTAAAAGGAATCTCGTCCTCGAGATTCGAGAAGGCTAGCAATAGGTTGTGACTGGTTTGACTGGGTGGGCTACCACCCTTAAAAGAAATCTTTGTTGGTACTGAAAATTCAATAAGAAACTTGATTTAAAATGTACCGTTCACTTCCTCCACGGTGATGTGGTTCGCATATCCTTTATCAAAAGGATTTGGCTTGACAGCGGCCTCGGCCCCTTTCTTTTCTGGGCAGTCGGTGGAGTAGTGTCCTTGCTTCTTGCAGTTGTAACATGTGATATGATTGATGTTTTTCTTGGGTTCCACATTTGGACGATGATTGTGGTTAGGAGCATTGTGTCCGTTTCCCGTGAATCCACCATTGTGTTCATGATGCTTATGGTTGCTTCCTCCACTATGGTGGTTTCCAAGTTTGTGACCGTGGTTCCCATCATGAACAAAATGTTTCTTGAATGAGGGTTCAGAGGAGTGCTTGTTCATCTTCCTTTTCCTGTTTTCAGCTTTCTTCATGCTATCTTCAAGGGTGATTGCTTGATCGAGAAGTATCTGATAGTTTGGAGCATAAGCAACAGTCAAAGTTATCTTCAGCTCATCACATAGTCCCTTGAGAAATTTTGCCTTCCTCTTTGCATCTGTATCAATGTCCTCAGGAGCATATCGAGACAAGGCATGAAAGTCATCCATGTACTCCTTAAGACTTTTGTTACCCTGTCGCAGATTACGAAACTCCTCCTGTTTCAGATTCATAATCCCCGTGGAGATATGAGCATTACGAAATCCTTCCTTGAATTTCTCCCAGGTCAAGGTGTCCAATGGGTGAGTAATCTGATAAGTTTCCCACCATTGGGCAGCAGGTCCTTCGAGAAGATGTGCGGTGAACCTGACTTTCTTAGCATCATCACATTCAGTTGTCACCAAATCCTTTTGCACGGAACGCAGCCAGTCATCAGCTACCATTGGCTCAGTTGAGGTTGAGAACTTGTTTGGCCTAAGCCTCAGAAATCTAGTAAGCCTGTCCACTTGGGGAGGTGGTGGCGGTGGAGGATTGTTGTTGTTATTATTGTTGTTGTGGTTTGCTGCAATAAACTGAGTCATCATAGTCATCAACTGGGTTTGGGCGGCCATCAACTGCTGCATAGCATCATTGTTGTCGTTGTTGTTGTTCCCAGGAGCACGTCGGGGAGGCATCTGTGGGTTTTAGCATAGATGAGTAAAAGATAGAAGGGTACTAGGGAAAATTTCTACCCCAAACTCAACAAACCGAGGCAAATCATCTTACAAACAATATCTAACAAACATCGAGCAACAAGTTTCAACACAAACAAGCAATCTAGTATTGTCGTACCACACTGAGTTGGCATGATCAATACACTATCACGGTGTCGTTGTTCTAATTAAATGGTGGTCTCTTGTCTATCTCCTTGTTGAGTGCTTCAAGTTCTTCTTTCTTCAAAAATCTTCTAAGTGTTTGAGCTATGAATCTGGATTCTTCAGTGTTCTTCCATGTAGGTAGTTCTTCATGTTGACTTGTGGAATTGCATATGAAGTATCAAACTCAGACATTACGAACATGGTCAACTAGAAAAAGATAAGATATTTTCAGAAGTTTGATATTAGACGAGAGTATAAGAGAGGATAAAATGAAAAGTTTTGTTTTTAGATAACTGAATAAAAATAGATTTTCAATCCTATGGCCAAATCCTATTTCTATCCAGACTTAGGGGTTTCGAACCTACATGCAACACAGTGCTCTGATACCATCTGTAACGTATCTGCACTTTAAATAAGGCAGATACCTGTGTATAGTGCAAACCCCTGGATCGATTCGTTTGCACACACAGTTTACGATGTAATATCACAACAAAGTATCAATTTTATTACATCGATGATCCAGACTTACAAAAATAAATAGTTCGATACATCTTTGCATAGCTTAAAGCTAGCTCAAAACAATAAAGCAACGGAAATAAATCTTCTATGAGCCTCCAACTTTATGATACGCCACAGGCGAAAACATGTTGGTGCAGACTCGAAATCCCTTAACGAAAACCTCACTCGTCATCTGAACAACCTGTATCAAATAAAATTTTGCAACAGAGTGGGTCAGATTCCATTAAAAATGGAGTCTGGCAAGTGACACTATGGTGGACACTTAATGGAATAACTCTATAGCCTACATGCATATTTGGCTGGTGGAGTTCAAGGCTAGTTTGCATAAAGCCAATTTTTCCTACTCTTTTGAAAACACTTTTCTTGAAATCAGGACAAGTATGGCATGAAAACCATAATCTCATCTTCCCTTGTTCACCCATCAACTTTTAACTTAAAAATTTGAATGTTGGGAGCCTCCGTTGAATCCTTGATCAGCTGCTCAAAATTGTCCGTAACCGGGGACACGGCTAAGTACTTAGTTTTACACTCTGCAGAGGTTGTCCACTTTCACCACGAGACTCAAACAACCCTTCTGTCCTTGACCCTCATGTAGTGAAAAGGAAAGGAGAAGCCTGAGACGAGACCTTTGGGGAAAAGTCAAGGCAGAGCCATTATACCACGTGGTTGCACTGGAAGCATCTTCACTTGGAGAAAACGTTGGTCCCTTTGTTCCTGGGTGGCTATCCTCAAGTGTACGTACTCAGGTTCACTCATCTAAATGAGCCTGGGTCTTAGCCAGGTGCACCCACCTAAATGAGCCTAAGCAGCCACTCAACTCTAACCTCCATCCTCTTGCCACATCCACCCAGAAGTATCTTTAACTTAGTAGAAAATAACTTTTCACAAAACAACTTTTGCATAGCATCAATATTTCTACCAAGTTACCCATAGGATTCTAGACACAACTAGTGTAAGGGATATAGTAGTTTCAGCATAGCAATACTATCCAACACATGCATATAATAAACATACTAAGTAATGCATAGAAAATACTTAGGAAGTTTATGAGGGTGTGCCACTTGCCTTGGCAACAGGGAGAGCAGGAGTAACAGTTGCAAAAGCCTTCGTTTCTCTCCGAAATTTCTAACAAGTCAAACAAGCCCCAAATAAACATAAATGCAACACTTAGAAAAAATATGACATGCATGATCTGATAAATATTCTTAAGCACTAGAGATGCATGTCATGCCATGAAATTATTCTAAGTTAATGCAGGGTAAGTGTGTTAGTCAAAATTACTAAGGACCAAGGTCATAGAATCAATTGCTATAAGTTAACTTGACTAAGTTGTAAGACTGCTCCTAGTCTTCATCATGTTTGATCTTGAATTCTTCAACTCCTTTGTAGTTTCCTTCATCTTCAATTAGCACTCTGAGAACCTGGTCAAAATCACTAAGGACTTGGTTTATGTCCAAAGTGAAAGAAGAATAGGATGGCGGAAAAAGATAAAGAAAAGATGTAGTTTTTCTTCTAGACTTCATCTCCAGACTTGTAACTTTCTCCGATGTCTTCACTGAATCATGTAGACTTGATGGTTCTTCAGACTTGATGATTTGTATATCACCCGGGCTGGTCTTGGATATACCTTAGCCACCACGAGGTCTAAGGGAGAAGAAAAGAAAAGAGAGAAAGACTTAGAGAAATAAAGGGGGATGGTCTTCTTGCAGTTCCTCTTGATTTTCTTCTTAGTGTTCTTTTGCTTCTTGGAGATGCCTTCGGAGTTTTGTTTTTCTTGGCTAAGTCTTCATTGGCCTTCTAGTCTTCATGTTAAGAATCTCAAGTGTCTAAGTGCATAGCACTTTACCAAAACACTATGTCGAAAATAAACTTAACTTAGAGAAAAACAATAACTATGCAGGAAATATGCTATGCATGCAATGCAATGTTTAATCACAAGAAAACATCAAACTTGTTTGTTTGAGAAGTCAAAAATATTTCTAAATACTTTTGTGACCAAAGTGTTCATAATATGCCTAAGTACTTTATAATTTCGAATATATGATGAAATTAATTTTAATATATTTTTAATCAATTTTAATCATTAAAACAACACTTAAAATTATTTAATCAATATTATTTACAAAATCATAGAAAAATTATCTAAAAAAAATTAGTAGAAAAATACTACTGCCAATAATTAGACATTCAAATTTATAGCAAAGGAGTTTGATAAATTTTAAATTTCAAATTTGAAGTTATGTTCAAATTACCATTAATGCCACTTTTGAATTTCAACAAATTTTAATTTGACAAAACATAAAAGTAATGATGCCAAAAGTTTCTACGTGTCATATGCTTTCCAAAAATATTTTATTTGTAAAATTTGACCAAACCAATAAAAAGTAGTGATAGATTTAAAATTTAGGATTTTTCTGCAAAACTGCCGGTCTTCGGTTGACTGTTGACTGCTGACGTGGGAATTGACTTGCTGACGTGGCAGGCTGACTGGGATTTGACTACGAATTTGACCAAAAATAAAGTTGCTCAGATGCAAAAACACTCTTAACGAAAGTTGTAGAGAATTACGTGTTCTTTCTAATTATCACAATTATAACATAAGTGGATGAATAGATTGGTCACAAATCTCAAAATACCTTTCTGGTCCGAAAGTTTAAACACGAATATCTCTCAGCTCGCTGAACCAAAAGAGGTGAGGCTTGGGGCAAAAGAAAGGTCTTGATCAGAGGAACAACTTTCGTATTGTCGTCCCAAACTTTTGAGATGGTTTGGTTACTCGAATAACATTAAACACGATCTGTATTATATAGAAAATTACGTACTTTAAAATAAAAAGTTATCAACAGGAAAGTTGTAGATATGGAGTAGATCTACCTTTTCACCGAAGGAATTTCGATTTGGCGCAACGAGCGCGAAGAGATCTGAAAAATACGACTTCAGATCTGATGGATGACGATTCGAAATTCTTCCTCCACGCTTGATGAAAAGAGTTGAGCCTTATTGGGATGGAAAGGTATCGACGAGATTTACAACAATGATTAAGGCCCCGTCGCGATTGGAGATGGTTTTGTTCGTCGAACGAACGAAATACTATTTCGCTGATTAGAGTTTCGGTGGAACGAAAAGAGTAAAAGAGATGCTGGCGGCTACAGGGTTTATATAGGCAGAGGGATGGTGGAATAGATAGGTCTCGGAGTTGTGAACGCGTAGGATCAAGCGGATCCGGATTTGGAGTTATATTTCTTGAGATAAACGTGTTTGAATGAAAGGTGGTTAGAAAAACGAATTTTCAGAATTTAAGTCGGATACGGTTCGGTTTGGTTCGGTTCGATCCTTTTGTGGGCCGGCCGGCTGGCCCGATGTTTTTTTTTTTCCTTAATTCTTTCATAACTTTTGTTTTAGAACTCCGAATTAAGTGAAATTAATTTCTAAAAATTTCTAAAAATCATATCTTTATTTTAAAACATTTATGGACATGTTTTGACCACTTTTTAAAACTATTAATTTTGAATATTTGATTTAATGCAAATTTGACACTTTTATCAAATTTGGAAATAGAAATTTAATTAATTTATTTATGACTAAATAAAATTTGGTATCACAATTGTGAACATATGAAAATAATTATTTCTAATAATTACAATCAAAATATTAAAGTAAAATAAGATAAATAGCATAATCGTTATTTTATTTTTAATATTTTCTCAAATAGGTTTTCAAGTGGAATTAATATTTCAACCATTGTAATTTCAAATATAACTAATGCAAGAAAATGATGAATGCATGCATGAAGTTTGTTTTCAAATCGACATACAAATGATTTTCAAAAAGTTTTTAATTTTTCTGATTTTTCAAAATTTGAAAAATCCTAGGATGTTACAGTATTTCATATAATTTATTTAGCCAAAATTAAAATTAATTAAACTCTAGTTTTAAATTAAACATGAAGTGTCAATTTCACATTTAATCAAAATTTCTAATTTATTATTTTTGAAAAGTGTTCAAAACATACCCACAACTGGTTTAACAGCAAGATATTATTTTTACGAATTTTTAGAAATTAATTTGACATCATTTGGATATTTAAATCAAAAGATATGAATTAAACAAATAAAAATGGAAAAAGAAAAATTGCTGACGTCATGCTGACGTCAGCCCATCTTCAACCTCCGGCCGAGAAATCCGCACCCAATCTCATTCCCAAATCCGGCGAAATCTCTGCGATTCGTTTCCCTTGCTCTGGCCTATTTAAACCCCGTGTTCTCCTCTTCCTTCGCCCCAAACCCTAGCCCCAAGGACGCCGCCAGGCCGCCGTACGAGCTCGCCGGAGTTCGTCTCCTCCGCCGCCACGTTTCGCACGGTTCCGTCACGGTGAGACCTTCCCCGAGCCCCTGGTCCTCTCCTCTGTCTTCGCACCTCCGTGCGCACCTCCTAAGCCCCACGTTCGGGTGTTTCGTGCAGTGAGTCGAGCACCCCGTGCTCGACCGGATCTCCCGGAGCGCCGCCGCACTCCTTCCGCCGCTGCCGGCCGCGCCAGGAAGAGCGACACGACGCCGTCGCCACCATCCACATCGCCGCGACGATCTGCACACCGCCGTCGCCTCAGATCGTACGGGGGAGCTCTGCATCATCGCCTCCGTCCACGCCCGAGCGCAGCGCCGCCGTCCCCTCCATCGCCGGCCACCGGAGCGCCGCCACGGTATGGTCACTCATCCTGGACCGTCCGATCCGATCTCAGCGGCCACGATTAGAATTTTTAAACGAAGCGGTATGAATTGACCTGGACCGTCAGATCCAGATCTGACGGCCCAGATCTGTAACTTATCCACGTCAGACCCAGTCAGCGCTGACGTGGCCTGCACAGTCAGCGCCAGCGTGTAATTCAATTTTCTATTTTAATTTAAATTGGAAAAATGGCAGAATAATCCCTGGAATTAAAACATCTATAACTTTTTAACCACAACTCCAAATTTAATAATTTTTATATATTTGGAAAGCTCTTGACATGTAGAACATGTTGGATCTGACAAAATTCAAATTTGACTTAGTATAAAATATTCAAATTTCAAATGGTGAATTTGAGTATATTTGCAATAACTTTAAATCTATAAATCCAAAAATTGCAAATAAATATGTTTTAGAAACTTTAGAATATTTGTAAATTAATGCTACTGCTATAAAATATTTTTGAGTAAATTTTGAATGATTTCATAGTTGTGTGTTTAATTTGAATAGTTTGACTAATTTAGAAATAACTTTTAATAGAAACATTATTTTTGATTAAATCCAATTGCAATAGATTTAATTAAATGCTCTCTGTCTATTAACACTAATTATAAAATTTTGTTATAAAAATTTAGTCATAGGAAACTTTAATCTTATACTTATCCCTTTTATTATATATTCCAAAATTAGAAATTAATTTTATTGCATTTATAAATTCATGCATATTTATAAAGAAATCACAAAAGTTATTTTTATGTTTCTGGTGATTTAAAATTTCATCTCATTCATAGCATATTTTATTCTCATAGGAAAACCCCTCTTCAATAGTTTTCTCTAAGTTAGGATTATATTCAAACTTAGTATTTTGGGAAAAGTGCTATACACTTAGACACTTAGGATTTTCAACATGGAGCTGGAAGACTAATGAAGGACTTAGCCAAAAACAAGACTTCAGAAGTATCATCAAGGAGAAGAAACACTTAGAAGAAAACCAAGAAGAAGTTCATGAAGGACTTAGAAGAAAACAGGCTCTGGAAGCATCCACAAGATGTCAAGCACTTAGAAGAAAGTGAGAAGAAGTTCAAGAAGGCCAACCCCCTTTTATTCTCTAAGTCTCTCTCTCTGTCTTTTCTTCTCTTCTGAGACTTCATGAAGACTAAGTAAATCCAAGACCAGCCTCGAGGATACAAGAATCATCAAGTCTGAAGATTCATCAGGACTATCCAGAACTCAATCAAGACATCATCCAGAAGAAAGTTACAAGTCTGGAGATGAAGCCTGGAGACAACTACATCTTTTTTTCTATCTTTTCCCTCTTTCCTAATCCTGTCCTTTAGACTTAAACAAACTTTGATCATGATGTTATCATCTTGAAGCTGTTGGATCCTAGCAGCATAGTGGGATGAAGCGGCCTGGAAACAAACCTTACATGTCCATGTACATGAGACGTGTTCCACAATTTAAGTGGCTGGCCGGGTGTCTGTCTCTCTCACTATAGTGAATGTCCAATTTACAAAGAGTTGATAATAATTGTTGATCGTCTTGAACAAATGACTTAGTATTTTCTCTAAGTATTTTGCACATCATGGCTAAGCCATTAGAGTGCTTATTTCAAGAAGATATAAAACAAAGTATGTTTATCCAACTTAAGACCCTAGTCCTTAGTCATTCTTGAACCACCTATTTGCCTTACAATAACTTAAAAGATTTTCATGACATGAAAAAGTATTTCTAGCCCTTAGGAATATTTTGCACATCATGCATAAACATATTTTCCTTAGAAAGTTTTATAAAACTTAATTATTCATCTAGAATGTGTTTGTATGCATTGTGGATATTGTGCTTGCTGTTGATTGTTGTATTGTTGCTTGTCTATACTGTTAGATTGAACGGAGAGCAAACGTTCGTTGTGAAAAGAGTTTGTGAACAACGACAACATTCAAAGGCAAGTGGCACACCTCATAAACTTCCTATTTTTATATGCATTACTTAGTGTATTTTATATGCATGTGTTGCTATGCTAAACCTGTGTAGAATCCTTTATTCCTGTGTCTAGGTTCCTATGCAATACTTAGCAGAATTATTGATGCTATGCAAAGGTTGTTTTGTGAATAAGTTAAGAATGAAACACCTGGGTGGTAATTGGTCGGATGGTTTATGTTGAGTGGCTACTCAGGTCCATTTCTATGGTTCCTAGAGTATGTACACTTGAGAATGGCCACCCAGGAACAGAGGAATCTGAAGAACTCCGAGTGACGATTGCTTCCAGTGCAGCCATTGCCATATGGGCTCTGGCTTGATCAATTATGTTGCGTGGACTCTCTCCGGCTTGACAAGCAGATGTAGGGGGATGTTAGGTGGAACGGGTCAAGCCAGGTGGGAGGGAAAATGCTTCTGAAAGATCTCGTCTCATTCTCTCCTTTCCTTATCACAAATGGTGTGTAAAGGATACCTTGGTTGAAATGGGTACAATGGTGAACGTGCACAACCTCTGCAGAGTGTAAAACTAAGTACTTAGCCGTGTCCCCGGTTACGGACAATTTTGAGCAGCTGATCAAGGACGTCAACGGAGGATTCCACCATTCCAACTTCAGAAATAAAACTTGATGGGTGAACAAGGGAAGATGAGATTTATGGTTTTCATGCCATACTCGTCGATTTCAAGAAAAGTGTTTCAAAAGAGTAGGAAAAATTGGCTTTATGCAATTAGCCTTGAACTCCACCAGCCAAATATGCATATAGGCTTTAGAGTTATTTCCATAAGTGTTCACCATAGTGTCACTTGCCAGACTCCATTTTTAATGGAATCTGACCCACGTTGTTGCAATATTTTTCTTATTGCATATTTGATCAGATGAGGAGTGAGGTTTCGTAAAGGTTTCGAGTCTACAACCAACATGTTTTCGCCTGTGGCAGCATGAAAGTTATAGAGGCTCACTGCTATTGTTTTCCGCTGTGTACTTTTTCAATGCTAGCTTTACGCTATGCAACTTGTATAAAATAATTTGTAATTCTGGATCATCGATGTAATATAATTGATGCTTTGTTGTGATATTACATCGTAAACTGTGTGTGCAAATGAATCGATCCAGGGATTTGCACTATACACAGGTATCTGCCTTATTAAAAGTGCAGGTACGCTACATCAACCGACGCGCGCCTGAAGGAGCGCGCGCCCCACCAGGCGCCACGGCCACTCGCACACGACGGGGCTGACCCCGCCGTGAAGAGCGAGCCTCCTCAGGACCTCATGCGGAGGAGCCCGGGCACAACTCCGAGCACCAGGAATACGCGCATTCTTCACACCCGACGCGGCGCCCGAGCGGTTCTGGCCCTGGCAGGACGAACCCCGCGCCTCACACCGCGTTGCTCATGGCGCAGGAACTCCTCCGCTACCAGCCCACCGCTGAGGCCCACGAGCAGTGGCTGGAGCGCCTCAACCACCTCGTCGGCATCGTCATGACGCGCCCTGCTCCGTCGCAGTCCAACGTACACCCCTCTCTCGCGGGCACGGTCGCAACAGACGCGCCTCCACCTTCGTTAGGACCTGCACCGGCTGCGACGCAGAGGGCTGTCTCACAAGCGTCCTCGCCGCACGATTGCTTGATCGTGCAGCGCACCGCGCCCGATGCTCGCGTGGGGATGGAGCTCCAGCGCAACCGCCAGAACAGGCACGTGGAGGAGATCGGCCAGGCGGGCCAGAAGAACCGCAGCGCGCTGCAGCACGGAGTTGCCACGTATGCCACAAGCTGCATGGCGTTCACCCGCTCCCTGCATCGCGTTGTCTGGCCCCCAAAGTTCCGGCCGGCTCTCCCCAAGGGCTACGACGGCTCCAGCAACCCCATCGAGTTCCTGCAGCTCTACACCTGCTCCGTCCAAGCTGCAGGTGGAGACGACAAGGTCATGGCCAACTGGTTCTCCCACGCGCTTTGCGACTCTGCGCTGTCGTGGCTCCTGAACCTCCCCGAGGACTCTGTGAACTCTTGGGTGGAGCACTGCAAGTAGTTCGTCTCCAACTTCAAGGGGACGTACGAGCGCGCCCTCACCGACAACGACCTTCACGCTGTGGTCCAGAAGAAGAATGACACTCTCCGCAAGTACATCCAGCGCTTCAGCCAAGTGCTCAACAAGATCCCGAACATCCCTGACACCCAAATCATTGTCGCTTTCTGCGAAGGCGTCACAAATAGCAGGATGCTCGAGAAGCTGGGTATCCACGACAAGCTCACCTCTGTTGTGAAGTTGTTCGACCTGGCGGACAAGTGCGCCAAGGCTGAAGAGGGACTACTCTTCGTCAAAATGTGCTCGAGACGAGACGAGCACGCTGAGGGGTCCAGGAGCCAGAAGAAGAAGGAGGAGCCCAAGCGCAAGGCCACCGCGGTTCTCGCGGCAGAGCCTGACGCGAAGGGCACCCGCAGGGACTCCCCTGAGCCTGGAGACAGGAAATATGACCACCGCCCTTTCTGCATCTAACACAACAGGCGCGGTCACTCTACTGAGACTTGCTTCAACCTCAAGAGGTTGAGCAAAGAGCGCGAGCAAGCAGAAGGTAGTGGTGGTCGCGGTCGAGGCCGTGGCTACCGTGGGAGCGGGCGCAAGAGCCGCTACCAGAAGCCATCTGGCAACCAGGCCAATGTTGCGGAGAAGAATGGCAATCTCCCTGACGAGGAGGACGGTGGCTACCAAGCCCCAAGAGCGGCCATCGCCCGCAATCAGTTCAAGCAGTTCGCCCGCGAACTCAATGCTGCCCTCCCTAGCACCGAGATCTCCATTCCCCTCAAGTGGTCGCAGTACACCATCGCCTTCGACGCTCAGGACCACCCCAAGTACACCAAGGCGGTTGGAACCCTCCCGCTGGTCTGCAGCCCCACCATCGACAACGTCGCTGTCTCCAAGACACTAATTGATGGTGGAGCAGGCATGAATGTTATCTCCACATATACGTTTGAAGCGCTTCAAGTGCCATACGAGCGGCTCATGCCCTCTAGGCCCTTCACGGGAGTCACCAGCGGCTCGATCAAGCCTCTGGGCCAGGTCAGGCTCGTCGTCACCTTCGGAAGCGAGGAAAATTACCGCACCGAGCACATCGACTTCAATGTTGCGTACATCCGCTTGTCGTACAAGGCCATCCTCGGCTAGCCCACTCTCGCGAAATTCATGGCCGTCAGGCATCATGCCTACAACATGGTCAAGATCCCCGGCAGCGCTGGCACAATCACCATCCGTGGACATGTCCTGGATGCTACGCGCGTTGTCGAGACGGCCTACAAGGACGTCGCCATGGCATTACCCGCAGACGAGGACCTGAAGCCTCTCGAGAGACCCAAGAAGAAGAAGCAGTTGTTCTCCCAGGAGCCAGCCGCCACAAAGAAAGTGTAACATCCCAATTTTTAGAAAAATTTAAAACTTTGCATCCATGCATCATCATCATTAAACTTATCATTTAAATCACATAGAATTTAAATTAAATTATTTATATATGTTTTAATTGATTTTATGTCCATTAAATTGTTATTTGAATTTATAATAATATTCCTTTTTATTCTATTTTTACCTTAGAAAAAATTAATATCAAAAGGATCTATTTTTAATAAGCTTTTCAAATTATATTTTTATGAATTTTTCCAAGAAGTTTTGATATAGTTTTGAAATTGTTTTATACTCAAAAGATTTAGAAACAGAAAATGAAATATAAGAAGAAAAAATCAAGCCGGGCCGGCAAGTGGGCCGAAGCCCACAAGCTATCTACCGCGCGCGCAGCGCCGCAGCCCGCCAGCAGCCCATACCGGCCGCGTGCGCCCTCTCTCTCTAACAGGTGGGCCCCACTTGTCATCCCCGTCGCGGCGACCCCTTCATCCCCAAATCACGCCCACGACCTAGCCGAGAAACGGCCGAATCAATTCGTTGATTTCCGGCGATTTACTCCCCCATTTACCTCGCCGTTACCCCTATAAGAACCCCCTCGACCCCCTCTCTCTTTTGCCCCAAGCCCCGTACCCCGAGAGCCACCAGGCCGCCCATGAGCATCCCCGGAGCTCGGCCGTTGCCGACGGCAAGTTCGACAAAATTCGGTGAGCCGCGTCCCCCTCGAGCCCTCTCTTCACTCCCTTTCGCTTTACCTTGTCGTTGCGCATCCTAGTGACAAGGTCCCGTGTTTTCTTACGCAGCCAAACCCCGCGTCCGTGCTCACCGACGAGGACCTCCGCCGTGCGCATCTCCGGCGAGCGATTTCGAGAAGAGGAGGACGCTCGGCTCTTCTCCATCGCGCCACCAACCTCGCCGTGAGCTCCTCTTCGTCAGGGTATGCCTCGCTATCCTCGTAGAGCAGTAGAACGTAGGGAGCGCGAACGCCGGCGATGGCGCCGCCGTGCGCTTCGGTCACCGGAGCTCTTCCGACCGGCCGCGCCGCTCGGTATTGGTCATTTCGACCTAGATCGTTAGATCTAAATTGGACGGCCAAGATTAAATATCTTAAAAACGAAGCGGTACGCATGCGTGGCACGTACAGTCAGCGCACAGTCAGCACCACGTCAGCGCCTCGTAAGATATTATTTTTCTACGATTTTCTTAAAACCAATTTATTTGGCAGTTTTGCAGAAAACACCCTGCATACTATTTTCGTCATTACTTTTTATCTGTTTAACCAAATTCAAATATTTTTATATATTTGGAATCCTTAGAACCAGTAGAACACTTTGGCTTCATTAGTTTTATGTTTTGACACAGTCAAAATTTTCAAATGTTTTTTAGAGTAGTTTAAGTGTTTTAGACATAGCTTTAGTTAGAAAAATTATTTTTGAGTAAATCAAATTGCTAAAAACTTGTTTAGATGCCCTCTGCCCAAATGTCATTTTATAAAATTTAGTTATGAAATTTTATATAAGTAAACTATAATTCTTGATGTTACCCTTTTATTCATGTCTAAATAAATGAAAACAAATTAAAAATTTATTCATGCATACGTCATAAAAATTCTAAGAGATACATATATTATTTTCCTGAAATTAAAATAAATTATTGCATCTCATGCATAGCATATATTTTTTCTTTGTATGAATATATTGCTTGTGTGTTTATGTGTGGCTTTTTATTTCTTTTGTTAGACTATTATGAGGGGAACGAGAATCTTTGCAACTGTAACTGCTGCACTCCCGGTTGCCAAGGCAAGTGGCACACCTCATAAAAGTCCTAGTATTTTTCTATGCATGAGTAGTTTATTCTCCTAAGCATGTTTAGGACTTAGTAGAAAAACTATGCTAGACCTGTTTAGAATTCCTTATTCCTGTGTCTAGGTTCCTATGAAAATACTTAGTAGAATTGTGATGCTATGCAAAACTATTTTGATAAAATGTTAAATTCTACTAAGTAATAATCAAACACCTGGGTGGAATTGGTTGCTTGGCTGTATGAGTTGAGTGTTGTCCCCAGGGGTTTTACCTGTGGGATATTCACTTGTGGATGGCCACCCAGGAACAGAGGAATCTGAAGAACTCCGAGTGAAGATTGCTTCCCGTGCAGCCATTGCCAATATGGGCTCTGGCTTGATCAACTAAGCTGAGTGGACTCACCCCGGCCTGACAGGTGGTGGTAGTGGTTTGTAGGTGGAGCGCGTCAGGCCAGCACGGGGAGGGAAAATGCTTCTGAAAGATCTCATCTCATTCTTCTCCTTTTCCTTAACACTTCAAGAGTGTATAGAATAGTTTGGGTTGAATGGGTACAATGGTGAACGTGCACAACCTCTGCAGAGTTAAAATCTAAGTATTTAGCCGTGTCCCAGGAAACGGACAATTGAGCAGCTGAACGAGGACGTCAACGGAGGATTCCCCCATTCCAACTTATAAATTAAAACTTGATGGGTGAACAAGGGGAGATTGAGACTATGGCTTTCATACCATATTTGTCTCAACGAGGTAAAGTTGTTTCAAAGAGTTAAGAAAAAACTTGCTTTCTACAAAATAGCCTTGAGCTCCACCAGCCAAATAAGCATATAGATTATAGTGTTATTCCTCGAAGTGTCCACCATACTGTCACTTGCCAGTTCCATTTTTAATGGTTCTGACCCACGTTGTTGCAATATATATCTTATTGTAGACGGTTCTGATGACGAGTGAGATTTTCGCTAAGGGTTTCGAGTCTTCAACAAAAATGCTCGCCTGTGGCACATGATGATGATTGGGGACTCCATGAAGAATAATTTTCCGCTGTTTACTGTGTTCACTGCTAGCTTTATGCTATGCAAATTGTAATGAATATTTTCTAAGTCTGGATCAGCGTTGTAATAAATTGATACTTTCTTGATATTACATCGTAATCTGTGTGTGCAAACGAATCGATCCAGGGATTTGCACTATACACAGGTATCTGTCATATTTTAAGTGCAGGTACACTACAGAAAGTCTCTCTAAGCTCCAGCAGCTCGGGGGCTAGCATCACCATCGGCGCCGCGCTGCCTCCCAAATAGGAAAGCGCGCTCGTCGCCTTCCTCCAGGTAAACTCTGACATGTTCGCGTGGACACCATCAGATATGTCTGGTGTACCGAGGGAGGTGATCGAGCACCACTTAGCCGTGTGTCCAAACGCGCGCCCCGTCATGCAAAAAGCAAGAAAACAAGCCCCCGAGAAGCAAGCATTCATCGTCAAAGAGGTCGAGAAGCTCAAAGAGGCAAAGGTCGTCCGCGAAGTCGCGCACCCTACTTGGCTCTCCAACGGCGTGGTAGTCCCAAAACTCGTCGTAGGAGGCCGCCTCTGCATTGACTACACTGATGTAAACAAGGCCTGCCCCAAGGACCCTTATCCCATGCCAGGAATCGACCAGATCGTGGACTCCACGGGAGGCTGTGACCTCCTCTGCTTCCTCGATGCTTTCTCTGGTTATCATCAGATAAAAATGGCTAAGAAGATGAGTAGAAGACGGCTTTCCTCACCCCTTGCGGTGTGTATTGCTATGTCTGCATGCCCTTCGGCCTAAAAAACGCCGAAGCCACTTTCCAGAGGTTAATAAGGATAGCGCTTGGCGAGCAAATGGGGAGGAAAGACGAGGCATATGTCGATGACATTGTCGTAAAGTCCCGAGAGGGAAACACTCTCCTCAGGGACCTCGAAGAGATTTTCGCCAGCCTGCGCAAGGTGAACATCAAGCTCAACCCCGCCAAGTGCGTCCCACCGGGGTATAGAGGCAAACCCTGACAAAATCAAAGCCATAGAGGACATGCAACCTCCACGTAGGCTCAAGGACATGCAACGCTTAGCAGGCTGCATGGCCAGCTTGGGTAGATTCATCTCCAAATTCCGCGAAATAGCCCTGCCGTTCTTCAAGATCATGAAAAGAACAGGCACTTTCAAGTGGACCCCTGAAGCTGAAAAAGCGTTCGAGGACTTGAAGAGGTATCTAGCCAGCCCACTAGTAATGGTCGCCCCAAGGACAGGCGAGCACCTGAAGTTGTATCTATTAGCAACTCCACAGACTGCCAGTGTCGTCCTTGTGGTAGAAAACCTCCTGAGGAAGAGCTCGACGAAAGGGCAGGCCTCACAAACCCACCGCCAGGCCAAAAGCAACAGGAGAGGCCCGCCCCAAGTCAACCTCTGCAAAATGATCACGCCAGGGAGCCTGAAGAGCCCCCACAGGCCAACCCCCTCGAGGACCCCAAAAAACCTCCACAGGCCAACTCCCTCGAGGGCCAGGACAAGCCTCCAGAGCCCAACCCCCTTGAGGGCCTAGCGGAGCCCCTTCAGGCAGAAGACACCAAGGCTATGCAAACTACCCTTGTCGAGCATCCAGTCTACTTCGTCAGCACAGTACTACACGATGCTCGCGAGCGGTATACGATGCAGCAGAAGCTCCTCCTCGCACACCTCATCGCATCAAGAAAACTGCGACACTACTTCCGGGGGCACCCCGTCACGGTGGTTACCTCTTTTTCCCCTGGAGCAAATCCTGCGCAACCCAAATGCCACAGATCGTGTCGCGGGATGGAATATAGAGCTACAACCATTCAATTTGCGTTTCGATACCACAAGGGTAATCAAAGGAAGAGCGCTGGCAGACTTCGTCGCCAAATGGAATGACCCAACCCCTGAAGAGCCTTTGGGAGAAGAACAAGAGCACCTTGGAGATAAAATATCCAGCCACTCGACCATGAAGTTTGACGGAGCTTTCGCTTGTCGACACGGTGGGGCTGGCGTGGTCCTTATCTCACCAAAAGGCGACAAGCTATATTATGCGGTCCAGCTGTGCTTCAGAATCGACAAGATCTCCAACAATATCGCTGAGTACGAAGGCCTGCTTGCTGGCCTACGCGCCGCAATCGCCCTAGGCATCAAGCATCTACTCATCAAGGGCGACTCCCAGTTGCTCGTCAATCTCCAACAAAAGCTATAAGCCTAAGGACGACCACATGGCCGCATACGTTGAAGAGGTTCGCAGGCTTGAGAAGCACTTCAGGGGAATGGAGCTCATGCACATTCCAAGAAAGGAGAACCAAGAGGCTGATGACATCGCCAAGCGCGCATCCAAAAGGCAAGCTCAGCTCCAGGCATCTTTGAAGAAAGACTCGTGAAGGCATTCATAAAAAAGCCTCAAGAGGCCATGCCCGCCAGCACAGACGAAGCGCTCCCACCACCGCCTGCAAGCGGGGCTTCAAACTATGGGCCCCCTACAAGGGAGCGTCTGTTGCTCACAGCGGTGCATCAAGAAGCATGATGGATTGACGAGATCAAAGGCTACCTCGACAAAGTGATCCTTCCCGAGGAAGATGTTGAAGCGGAGCGAATCGCCCGCCAAGCAAATTCTTACAAAATCCTCGAAGGGAATATCTACCGCAAGCGCCCAAATGGCACCGCACTCAAATGCGTTCCTCCTAAAGAAGGCAAAATGCTGATCAAGGACATCCACAGCGGGGAATGCGGCGACCATTCGTGCGCCCGCACCCTAGCAGGCAAAGTCTTCAGGAGCGGCTTCTACTGGCCTCAAGCACTTCAAGATGCAGTGGACATCGTCCAAACATGTGAAGCCTGCCAATTCCACGCCAACCAAATCCACCAACCTGCGCTAAGGCTACATACCATTCCGCTCTCCTGGCCGTTCGCGGTCTGGGGGCTGGACATCCTGGGACATTTCCCAACAGCGCAAGGAGGATATCGCTACCTCTTCGTGGCCATCGACAAGTTCACTAAGTGGCCCGAAGTGGAGGCGACGCGCACATTCACAGCAGGCGCGGCGGTGAAATTCATCGGAGGCCTGGTTTGCCGCTTCGGAGTGCCTAACCGCATCATCACCGACAATGGCTCGCAATTCACCAGTGGAATCTTCAGAGCTTACTGTGAAAGAATGGGCATCAAGCTATGCTTCGCCTCAGTCGCGCATCCTCAGAGCAACGGACAGGCTGAGCAAGCGAACGCAGAAGTCCTTAAGGGCCTGAAGACCAGGACATTTGACATCCTCAAAAGCCACGGCAAGGGCTGGATTAACGAGCTCCCTTCGGTGCTTTTGTCCATCCGCACAACGCCACCCAAACCTACGGGGGAAAACCGTTCGCCCTTGTCTATGGAGCCGAAGCAGTCCTACCCACAGAGATAAAGCATGGATCCCCACGGGTCCTTGCCTTTAACGAGGACCAGCAAGAGGACCTCCACAACGACGACCTGCTGCTCCTTGAAGGACTACGACGCCGCGCAGCCCTCCGGGCGGCCAAATACCAGCAGGACCTGAGACGCTACCACAGCCGCAAAGTGCGCTTGCGTACCCTGGAGGCAGGCGATCTCGTCCTCAGGCGAATCCTCTCCAGGGAAGGCCTCCACAAGATGTCCCCGATGTGGGAAGGTCCCTACAGGGTCACCCACATCACTAGGCCTGGCGCGGCTCGCCTCGAAACCCAAGAAGGCATCCTCATCAAGAATCCATTGAACATCATGCACCTACGCAAGTTCTACCCGTGATCGTCGTCACGCCCGTGATCATTGTCACGTCAAGACATTTGGCGGAAGAGGCGGCTTACGGCTCAACCTCCAAGCATTTTTTGTTTCTAGAGGTTAAAAGCTCACGGTTTAAACCTCACATATTTTTTTGTCTCCAGAAGGAACAAACGCAGAACGTGATCATCGTCACGCCAGTGATCATTATCACGTCAAGACATCTGGCGGAAGAGGCAGATTACGGCTCAACCTCCAAGCACTTTTTGTCTCTAGAGGTTAAAAGCTCACGGCTTAAACCTCCAAGCTCCAAAGGCTTCTCTCGAGGGTCAACCCTCCAAGCTCTCCATGTAACGAGCCACTTCAGGCCATTGAGAGTCTCTGCCACTAATGGGTGGTCCCCATGCCTCGATATGGTCAAAACATTTACTTGGCAACCCCAAGCATAATGAGACAATTTCGTTCCCAAGTGAACTTAGCGCCACGGCGCCGCTATGTAATATATGGTGGTGAGTTTTATTTACGCATTACTTTGTTGAAATGTGAGCTTATATCTCTCCACATGCGTACCTCACGAGCAGGGGCTGAGTACGGTGCCAGTGCCTCAAATGACACACGAGCAGCACTGCAAAATCCAAGGATCCGAGCTCTGGCTGGAGGGCAAGATCCCACAAACACACCATTTCTACAGAGGACCTTGGTACTTTCTCTCCTCGTGAGGAATGCCTGAGGGGACCTGTAAGCGCGCACGAGTCCCCTGTACCGTGCTCCAGCGTTTGGGTTCGCCCCTCTAACATCTACAGGGAAGAAATGCCCCCCACGAGCCTGAGGAGGCATCCGGAAACGATCCCTCAAGAGGACCTCCTCGCCAGGAAAAAAAATCCTCTGCAGAGTGAAAACCTCGAGAAGCTAAGTCTCGCACCCACGCCTTGAGAGCGTTTTCTCCTCTAGCGCACGTTTGCCCCTCAAGCGACTTCGCTTTCCCTTACGCTTCATGGACTACTCGTACGTCTAAGGGGGGCACTTGAGCATCGCGACTCACGGCTCTTACCTCTCCTAGGCCTAAACTCCCCCCGGCCTTGCGGAGTCATTGCTCCTGCATACCGAAGTTGCGGAGTCATGGCACGAAGAGTTGGGTCCTACCGATGCAGAGAACAAATAGACATGAAGATGTGTCCAAAGTGACCTCTCAAGGGGCAAGCAAGCTAAAAGAAAATGGCAAATAAGAGTATATTACAGGCCAAAAGGTCACAAATGTCTAAAATAAGATTGTTTCATATACAAGCGCACGTAGGCGCGATAACATGTGGCTCAGGCGGAGGTGTCGTCATCTTGGACCTCCTCCACGGTGCCCTCCTCGGTCTCGGCAGAGGCGACCTCCTCCTCGCTGTCCTTCGCCGCAGCCTTCGCACGCCTGAAGCGGTTGCAGAAAGCGTCAACTTGCTCGCGGAGGGAGTTGGAGACCCTGTGCGCATCCTCGCCTTGGGTGGCCTCTGTCACGGTGGAGAGGTTGAAGCCTGGCGTGAGGATCCTGAGGTTGGTGAAGATACAGTCGACGACCACCCCCAGAAGCTGCCGGCTCTCGTCCTCGATCATCTCGCGAAGCTCGGCGACAGGGCCCTCGAAAGCCGTGAAGAGCTGGTCAAAATAGACCAGGTACATGGCAGCATCGCCACGGCCTCGGACCTCGGTGTGCGGCGCGTCCGCGCCTAGTTGCGCAGCAAGCACATTGCGCCGAGCGACCAGCGCCTCGAACATGCTCTCGCGCTGCTTCGTAAGCGCGCGGGTCGCCTGGGCAGAGTCCGTCGCCTCCGCCGCCCGCTCCATCACGGGAGCCACCTGCTCCTCCACATCCTTGGCCAAGGAGTTGAGTTCATGATCTGCCTCGGTGCGGCCCTCCTACGCTCGGCGACGACCATCCTTGGCGCGCTTGAGGCGGGCCTCCAGCTTAGAGTTGGCCTTCTTGAGCTCAGCGATCCGCTGAGCATCTGTGGCATGCCTGGCCTTGAAGCGGTCCTCCTGCTTCTGAGCCAAGTCACGGTACTCCTGAGACTTGGTCAGCCGGAACTGCTTCTCGTGCTCCGCAAGGGCATCCTCCGCCTCCTTCTTCTTCTCGGCGAAACGCCGCTCGAAGCGTTCATAAGAAAGCTTCTGGGCAGCGACGTTCTCGTCGTACTTAGAGAGCGCCTGGGCTAGGTCCCATTCGCGGGCCTCGAGCTCCTCGCGCTGGGTGACCAGGTCCTTCTCCACCTGAAGGCGTTGCTCGTCGCGCTACCACAGTTCCTTCTCCTTGAGGGCCAGCCGCTGTTCGCACTCGGCAAGGCCCTTGCGGTCGCCCTCCAGGGTGGCCTGCGCGGCCTGGTGAGCGGTGAGCAGATGGGCCTCCAGTTGGCCCAGCTCACGGGGCTTCTACGCCAGCATGCCCTCCATGGCCTCGCGCTCGGTCGTTGCTTCGCGCAAGAGCTCAGCAGCGGCATCACGTTACTCTTGGAGGGGCGCGAGAAGTTCTGCAGTGTCACGTATGGCCCCCTCGCGGACCTCCTTGGCGAAGCGGGTGGCCTCCTCGCGTGCGGCCTGTAGCGCCAAGTCCTCCAACCGGCGCGCCTCGACGGCCGCAATGAAGGACGCCCACGACCACGCGAGATCCTCCCGCTGCTGGGCGAGCTTTATGTCCCCTAGGGTGAGGTGCGCCTCCAAGCCCTCCAGGGACTCCCTCACGAGGCCGAAGGCGACCTCGCGGCGCCCCGCGCTCCAGTCCCAGCCTCGAAGGACCAGCTCCTGGATTTAGGAGGCCCCAGCTCCAGCGTCGAGCCCCGAGAGCCTGACCTCGGGGAGAGCTCGAGGGCTAGCCTGGGCTCCGCCCCCATCCGCGCCAGCGTCTTCTTCGGCGCCCGCGGAAGCAGGGCGCTCGTCACCTCCAGCTGGACGAGTAGGCGAGGAAGAGCCTCCCCCTGCGGACACGCCCGCGCCCGTAGGCTCCCTTGCGCGCTTCCGTCACAGGCTGCACGGGAGCCGTGGGCGCGCACGGCGGAGTGGGCGCACGCGGCGGCGTCGACACGCACGGCGGCGTTGGCTCGCGCGGCGGAGTTGCCTCGCGCGGAGACGTGACCGCGCGAGGGGGAGTAGGAGCGCGAGGTGGTGTAGAGGCCCTGTCCTCCATGTTTTCCACCACCGTTGGCTCGGGGGGTGGTGTAGGTGCCTCTGGGCGAGGCGCGTCCTCCTCTGCATGAGGCTCTGCCGCCCCCGCCTGAGATGCAGCCGCCTCCACTTGAGGCACCCCCTTAGTGGGTCCTGTGGATGCCGTCTCCACGGGCCTCGTGGCCTCGTCAGCCACGGCCTCAGCCGTGGCTCTCTTCACGTCCGCAGCCTTGCGAAGCCTATGGCGCTTCGCAGGCACAAGATCACTGGCGAAAAGCCCAAGAAAAGACCTTCAAGAGAGGGCAAAATGAATAGAAAAACACGAATCAAAACGACCAAGCGTCATGAGCACTCACCCCGACGGAGCAGCGCCGGCGTCGACCCGCGCTAGGCCTGGTGAGCGCCAGGAGGGAAAGGTCTTGGCGCCTGACCCCCTCCGGAGGCGCCACCGCTTTCTTCTTGGAGGGGACGTCGGATGGCCTCGCCCCCGAGTGGTCCACAGCGGCCTTGGTGCGGGGCCCACGCCTTCCCGGAGAGTCCTCCGCGCCAGAGGTCTCCCCTTACTTAGCCTCCTCCTCCACGGGGCGCGAGGGAGCCACCACAAAGGCATCGTCATCACCTGACGAGATGTCGCAGACCTCGTCAGTGAATGGCCTGGCCCTCGAAGAAGACACCTCCCCTGCCGTGGCCTCCTCCTCAACTAGACCAGCTCCTGAGGCCGAGGGAGAGTCCGCCCTCTCTGCTCCCCGCGTGGCTGGCACTGGCACCTCCATCGCCGCCAAGCCTGTCGGGGTGAACGGAGGCATCCCCTCCAGGATGGCCATGCGCTCCGTCAAGTTGTACTGATGGAGAGGCCGGAGCGTTGTAGGGAGCTGATCCACGGCAGGCACCACCGGGCTGACGAAGAGCACAGACAGGACATTGTCGACGGTGTTCTTATTGTTGTCCTCATTATGAAGCCGCATCTTGTCATTCGGCCCCGAGTACATCCACATGGGCACCGAATGTGCCTGGAGGGGAGCGATGCGGCGCGTCACGAAGTCCGCCACGATGATCTGCCCCGTGAGGCCCTCCTCGCAAAGGAAACTCAGGCGCCCCATCAAGCTCGCATTCCTCACGCCGTCGAAGGTCGCCCTGCCCCAATGGGAGTTCTTCAGCGCTGGCTCATCGGCGACCTCGAGGAAGGCGCAGGGATGCTCCACCCCGACGAAGAACCACTTCTAGCGGAAGTCGTCCACCTTCTTCGTCACCGAGGGGATGGCCTTGTTTTCGCTCCATGACATGGGGATGTAGACACTCCCCATGCCGTCGACGATGCGGAATGAGACGCACCCGGAGCGCGTAGAATCACCAGAACAACCCCATCGTGGGCTCCAAGCCCAGGTATGC
Source organism: Poa annua (assembly GCA_026929855.1). Classification (NCBI taxonomy): domain Eukaryota; kingdom Viridiplantae; phylum Streptophyta; class Magnoliopsida; order Poales; family Poaceae; genus Poa; species Poa annua. The sequence goes on from CM049430.1 coordinate 45,915,458, forward strand.
CTCGCAGAGGTATGTGAAGACGGCGAGGATGAGGATGGAGTTGGGGTGCAGATGCAGCAACTACACCTGATAGAACGCCAGGACCGCCTCCAGAAACAGCGAGAAGGGCGGCACCAGCCTGGCGGCGAGGCAGTGCTGGAAAATCGAGAAGTACCCTCGCGGGCGCTTCCCGTGCGCCGCGGGCTTCAGGGCGGTGGCGCCGTGTTCATTCGTCCGGTCCGCAACCAGGTAGCGGACCTTGGAGAGAGCCTTCTCATTGACACGCACGCCCAACAGCGCCGCGCCCTGCACGACCTCGGAGGCCTCCGCTTGGGAAGAAGACCCCGGAGCGGCCTTGCCCTTGCTCTTCAGGCGACTCATCGTCACGGGCTCGGTGTGCCGAGGAAGATGGAAGGAGGAGAAATTGCAGGAGAGAGCGGAGGCGGAAAGCTCGAGACGGCGGAGGCTTCTGCGAGAAGGATTGCAAACAGTAACGGCTCCCTGCTGCGGTGCTCGGGCTTTATGTCACCTCGAGGAGCAGTTACCGGGACGTGGTGGGACCCCCCACGACGCACGCCCTAGATCGTGCGCAACCGTTACTCGTCTGAGTGTCGCGTGGCTCGGGCTGGCCGGGTACTAGGGGCCCGGGGGCTACTGTTGGCCAAGTGGGGACTAGGGTATGAAGAGCCCACTCCCCCAGGCCTCGCACGCGGGCTAATCAGACAAAACGACTAAGGACCAAGCCTCGCCACCTGGCGGGACCCTCGAGAGGCAATTCCCCTCGAGGGGCTGAAGGGGAAGCGAGGGCCTCACGCGGACCCTCGCTTCAGGAGACCCTCCCGAGGCGCCAGGAATCTTCCACAGACCTCCCCAGGAATGTGGGGAAACGTCGCGGCCAAGGAAGTACGGCTGGACACACATGGCCTCTGCCACACCCACATGGTGATGTAGGCACTCCCGTTGCCCTTTTGATGATAAAGGAGTCAATAAAGTTGCGCCGCCTGCTCCAGGACTGCCAAGACCTTCTACTCTGACGATAAAGTAGATGGACGGCGCAACCCTCCAAAGAAAACGTCATCGCGGGCTCCACCACAGAGACTGCCGTCCCTGCGGGCAGTACTGCGCGGTCGGCCGCCTGTCGGCCACGGCGCCCAACTTTATCGATGATGGACCGTGTCCATGGACGATCGGGCGGTGGTGGACTCCTGCTCCCCCACGCCACTGCCGTGTGGGAGCCACCCCGAACGCCGAGCGGAAGAAGAGCGCCTGAAGCGCCTATAAGAGGGGCAATACCTCCGTCGTAGAGGAGGTCGGCCAATTGCTTGCTACAATACTTGTAAGCCCTAGTGCTGTTGAGTAGGATAGCCTCTATTTGGAGGAGGAAGAAGATCATCGCTTCCCTCGCCAGGCAAGAACTGCCTCAAGGGGGCCCTCGGCAAGCTCTGCTGTACTGTAGCCACCATAGTTTAATACAGACAAGCAGCAGTCGCGGTCTTACCTCCTCTCGAGGGACGTGAACCTGGGTACGGGCTGGTGTCCAACTCTATCGTGGGTGTTTCGTCTCCCGGTCCGGCGAGCAACGTCGCCGCGCCCCTCGAGGGTCTTGACCTCCGCGTTCAATCCCCTTCACGAACTACACTTCAGGAAGTGACTATCCCTGTTTCTAGGGAGTCATAACCCGACAGAGGCGCCACCCGATGAAATTGTACCATATAAAATACCTATGAAAATTATTGATCGTTTTTTGGATAACCGCTATGAAGGGGATGGAACTTTCCACCCTGGTGATCATTTACTATTTTTACATGAATTATACGAGTTGTTCAAGTGTGCAGGTATTACAATGGACGAAATCAGGAAGAAATTATTCTCCATATCACTTACTGGGAGAGTTGCGCATTGGTATAAATTGCTGAAGAACAAGAGTTCTCTTGGATTGGAGGAAATTGTACCTCTCTTTTATTCTAAATTTTATCCTCCAAGGAAGATTCACCAAGATCGGAATTCTATATATAATTTCTGGCCTCATGATGGAGAAAGTATTGCCCAAGCATCGGGAAGATTGAAGGCATTAATGTGAAGGGAATATGCCCTAGAGGCACTTAATAAAGATAATTTATTAGTCATATCCCAATTGTTCATTATATGTTTTATACCATGCTATAACTATATTAAGTGGAAACAGTAATACACATGTGGTAGATAAACAACCAGATCCCTAGTAGCCTCTACTAACACTAGTTCATTGTGCGATTGATGATCGAGGTTTCCCGATCATGTGACATGGTGTTAGTTGGCAATGGAGTCATGTCATTGGGAGAATGACGTGAGGGACATACCCATAATTTGTAGGACGAAGTCATTACGCCTTCGATCGTGAGATCAACTCTTATTGTCATTCCTGAAAGGTACTTTGATTGCAGCAAACATCATATCTTATATAGTGTGACAATAAAGGTGTCTCTTGGGTATCGGAAGGGAGTAGTTGAGACGAGGGGTCAAGAGCGGGATTTGTCAGTCCGCATAGCAGGATAGATACTCTAGGGACCACTCGGTGAGATTATGTCAAATGAGTTTGCAAACATGTGACTAGGTCACCAGGACATAATATCACAGACGAGTAGAAGATAGTGTCGTCGGTAACAATATCATGCTACGTATGGAGATATCTATGAACGAGTCTCGGACACGCTAAGTATCGCTATAACAACAGGTTTAAGACTCGACGTCTAGGTTTGATAGATGAAAGTCATTCGTTATATCACAAGGATTAATTCACGGGTCCAGGCCTACGAGTTAATCATTGATCGGAGAGGGGTCTCGATCATGTCTGTTATTATATCGAATCGCTAGGGTAACACATTTCAGGGGTTTCGACAAGACAACCGAAAAAGAAAGAGAACCCGGGAACGTCCCGGGAAAGTTCCGATTGAGATCGGGCAGCGACGAAATAGTTTTCAGAGCCGTAATAAATTATAGAATATGTATTTAATATTAATTAATGTAATTAATAATTAGATATATTTTTATTTAATTAATTTTGAGTTTTTAAAGGTAGAATTCCCTAAATGGGCCTTCTGGTAGAAAGAAGGCCCATGAGGGGGGGGGGGGGGTCTCCCTCAAAGGGAGAGGGCTGATTCGGCCGGCCTAGGTGGGCCTGCGAATGTCCCCTAGCCGCATGGGGGTGTGGGAATAGTCCCACTACGCCCGGCTGGCGAGGTTGGCAGCCCTCTTGCCCCTTTATATAGAGGGGCACCCCTGGCCTTTTAATTCATCCAATATTTCTCTATTTTCTCCTCGATTTCGTCATTCCCTTTGTCGGAGCTACGCCTAGGAGAGAGTACTCTCCACCATACGCCCGCTGCCGTGTTGTTGGTGTTCCGGTCCAAGTCTTCCGCTACTCGTCCTGGACTGGAGCTTCAGAGGCCGTCGTCTCCACCGTATGTGTGTGACGCTCTGCGAGGTGCCACGCTAGTGGTGCTGGGAGGTCTACGTCTTCTACACGACCTTGAGGTCGGCTACGACGTCTTCATCTTCAACGCTTGTGCGGGAGCGTAATCCCCGCTTTTCGGTTTACAAGGGTATGTATACCGATCTCCTCCGTATTACTATATCTGCATAGTATAGATTCTTGCTATTTTACGGATATCGTGGTTAGAAAAATTATTGTTTTCTGCCTGCGATCCCCTTCATAATGCTCAAATGCCCCATTCATGAGCTTCATGGTAATATTATTGTTGACAACTTCTATGCAAGACTCTCCTTTGAAGATAAAACATTATTGGATACTTCTTGTGCTGGATCATTCACTCGTAATAAGGAAGAGTTTAAATGGGATCTTCTTCATCGTATTGAAGATAATACTCAAGCATGGGAGAACGACAAAGGTAGGGAGTCAGGTATAAAATATGACTTTGAATGCATTAAAACTTTCATGAATATTGATGCATTTCAAAATATTAGTAATGCTTATGGTCTTGACTCTCAAGTTGTTGCAAATTATTATAAATCCTTTGCTGCATATTTTGGTTTGCCCAAGAAGGGGTTTCAAAAATACGCAGCAAGAAAATCATTACTAAGTTTGCTGGTGATTCGTATGAATTCAGTTTTTCGAAATTTTCTATAACTCCTTATGAAACCGAAATGCCCAATGAGGATTTTGGAGTAGAACAACTTGCCTCCATTGCTCTTGCGCCTGGCAATTATATTCAGCAATTTATGGAAGATCATGAGAGTGAAACCTTTATGGAACAAAGGAATGAACTTGAGGACATATTCCTCTGTCAACCTATTCTTAAACATAATTTAAAGTGAAAGACTTGGGTAAAACACTTCCACCTAAAGAGGATCATGTCTTTGATTTAAAACCTTTGCCTGATAATCTTAAGTATGCTCATCTTGATGATAAGAAAATATATCCTGTTATTATTAGTGCTAACCTTTCAGGTAAAGAAGAAGAAAGATTATTGAAAGAATTGAAGAAACACCGTGGAGCTATGGGGTATACTTTGGATGATTTAAAAGGGATTTCTCCTACTATATGTCAACATTCTATTAATATGGATCCCGATGCAAAGCCAGTTGTTGAACATCAACGTCGTTTAATACCTAAGATGAAGGAAGTGGTAAGAAATGAGGTATTATAACTTCTTGATGCTGGTATTATTTATCCTATTGCTGATAGTAGATGGGTTAGTCCGGTGCTCTGTGTTCCTAAGAAAGGTGGAATTACTGTTGTGCCTAATGATAATGATGAGCTTATTGCTCAAAGAGTAGTTGTTGGTTATAGAATGTGCATTGATTTTATAAAGGTTAATAAAGTTACTAAGAAAGATCATTACCATTACCCTTTATTGCAAATGTTGGAGAGATTAGCTAATAAAACTCATTTTTGCTTTCTTGATGGTTATTCTGATTTCTCTCAAATTGCCGTTAAAACTCAAGATCAAGAGAAAACCACATTTACTTGTCCTCATGGTACTTATGTTTATAGACGTATATCTTTTGGTTTACGTAATGCTCCTGCTACTTTTCAAAGATGCATGTCTGCTATCTTTCATGGTTTTTGTGAGGGAATTGTGTAGGTGTTCATGGACGATTTCTCCGTCAATGGTTCTTCTTTTGATAATTGCTTGCACAATCTTGATAAAGTTTTGCAGAGATGTGTATAAAATAATCTTGTTCTTAATTGGGAGAAATGCCACTTTATGGTTAATGAAGGGATTGTTCTTGGACATAAAATTTATGAAAGAGGTATTGAAGTTGATAGAGCTAAAGTGGAGGCAATTGAGATAATGCCTTGCCTTAGAGATGTTAAAGTTATTCGTAGTATTCTTGGTCATGCCGGTTTCTATAGAAGCTTTATTAAAGATTTTGCTAAGGTATCAAAGCCTCTTACTACTCTCTTGCAAAAAAGATGTACCATTTGTTTTTACTGATGATTGTAAGGAAGTTTTTTAGACTCTTAAAAAAGCTTTGATAAGTGCTCCTATTGTTCAACCACCTGATTGGAATTTACCATTTGAAATTATGTGTGATGCTAGTGATTTTTCTGTTGGTGCTATTCGTGGACAAAGAATAGATAAAAAGTTAAATGTTATTCATTATGCTAGTAAGACTCTTGATTCTGCTCAAAAGAATTATGCTACAACTAAAAAATAATTTCAGGTTGTTATCTTTGCTTGTGATAAATTTAGACAATACATTGTTGATTCTAAAGTTATTATTCATATTGATAATGCTGCAATTAGATACCTTATGTAACATCTTAGGATTTTTCAAATTCTGAAAAATCAGAAAAATTAAAAACTTTTTGAAAACTATTTGTATGTCGATTTAAAAACAAAATTCATGCATGCATTCATCATTTTCTTGCATTGTTTAGATTTGAAATTACAATGGTTGAAATACTATTTCCACTTGAAAATCTATTTGAGAAAATATTAATAACAAAATAATGATTATGCTATTTATCATTTTTACTTGAATATTTTGATTGTAATTATAAGAAATAATTATTTTCATATGTTCACAATTGTGGTACCAAATTTTATTTAGCCATAAGTAAATTGACTAAATTTCTATTTTCAAATTTGACAAAAGTGTCAAATTTGCATTAAATCAAATATTCAAAATTAATATTTTTAAAAAGTGGTCAAAACATGTCCATAAATGTTTTAAAATAAAGATATGATTTTTAGAAATTTTTAGAAATTAATTTCACTTAATTTAGAGTTCTAAAATAAAAGTTATGAAGGAAATAGGAAAAAAAAAACGAATCGGGCCCAGCCGACCGGCCCAAACTGGGCCGAACCGAACCGAACCGTGTTTGCATCGTATCCAACTCAAACTCTGAAAATTCGTTTTTCCAACCACCTTTCATTCAAACACGTTTATCTCGAGAAATATAACTCCAAATCCGGATCCGCTTGATCCTACGTGTTCACAACTCCGAGCCCTATCTATTCATCTATCCCTCCACCTATATAAACACCTCAACGAAATAGCATTTCGTTCGTTCGACGAACAAAACCATCTACAATCGCGACGGGGCCTTAATCATTGTTGTAGATCTCGTCGATACCTTTCCATCCCAATAAGTCTCAACTCTTTTCATCAAGCGTGGAGGAAGAATTTCGAATCGTCATCCATCAGATCTGAAGTCATATTTCTCAGATCTCTTCGCGCTCGTTGCGTCAATTCGAAATTCCTTCTGTGGAAAGGTAGATCTACTCTATATCTACAACTTTCCTGTTGACAACTTTTTATTTTAACGTACGTAATTTTCTGTATAATACAGATTGTGTTTAATGTTGTACGAGTAACGAAACCATCTCAAAAGTTTCGGACGACAATACGAAAGTTATTCCCCTGATGAAGACCTTTCTTTTGCCCCAAGCCTCACCTCTTTTGATTCAGCGAGCTGAGAGATATTCGCGTTTGAAATTTCGGACCAGAAAGGTATTTTGAGATTTGTGACCAATCTATTCATCCACTTATGTTATAATTGTGATAATTAGAAAGAGCACGTAATTCTCTACAACTTTTGTTAAGAGTATTTTTCCATCCGAGCAACTTTATTTTTGGTCAAATTCGTAGTCAAATCCCAGTCAGCCTGCCACGTCAGCGAGTCAATTCCCACGTCAGCGGTCAAAGTCAACAGTCAACCGAAAACCGGCAGTTTTGCAGAAAAATCCTAAATGTTAAATCTATCACTACTTTTTATTGGTTTGGTCAAATTTTACAAATAAAATATTTTTGGAAAGCTTATGACACGTAGAAACTTTTGGCATCATTACTTTTATGTTTTGTCAAATTAAAATTTGTTGAATTTCAAAAGTGGCATTAATGGTAATTTGAACATAACTTCAAATTTGAAATTTAAAATTTATCAAACTTTTTTGCTATAAATTTTAATGTCTAAGTATTGGCAGTAGTATTGTTCTACTAATTTTTATAGAATAATTTTCTATGATTTTATAATTAATATTGATTAAATACTTTTAAGAATTGTTTTAATGATTAAAATTGATTAAAAATTATTTTCATCATCTATTCGAATTATAAAGTACTTAGTCATATTATGACCACTTTGGGATTAAAATGTACTTAGAAATATTTTGCCTCTTTAAACAAAATAAATTCTTCCTTAAAAAATATTTGATAACTATTTTTCGACAACACTCTTCCTTAGAAAATTTTCAACATCTTAAAGATGCTAAATCTTTTCCTTAGAAAATTTTAGCATCTAGAAAACTTAGTTGTTTTATTTTGTTAAGTGTTGTCCTTAGAAATAAATTGCATTGCATGCATGGCATATTTATTGTATAGTTATTGTTTTTCTCTAAGTTAGTATTATTTTTCAACATAGTGTTTTGGTAAAGTGATATGCACTTAGACACTTGAGATTCTTAACATGAAGAATTAGCCAAGAAAAACAAAACTCCGAAGGCATCTCCAAGAAGCAAAAAACACTTAGAAGAAAATCAAGAGGAACTGCAAGAAGACCATCCCCCTTTATTTCTCTAAGTCTCTCTCTCTTTTCTTTTCTTCCCTCTTGGACCTCGTGGTGGCTAAGTTATATCCAAGACCAGCCCTGATGATATACAAATCATCAAGTCTGAAGAACCATCAAGTCTACATGATTCAATGAAGACATCACCAAGGAGAAAGTTACAAGTCTGGAGATGAAGCCTGGGAGATCAACTATATCTTCTCTGTATCTTTTTCTGCCTTCCTATTCTTCTTCCACTTTGGACATAAACCAAGTCCTTAGTGATTTTGACCAAGTCCTTCGAGTGCTAATTGAAGATGAATGAAACTACAAAGGAGTTGAAGAAATCAAGATCAAACATGATGAAGACTAGGAGCAGTCTTACAACTTAGTCAAGTTGACTTATAGCAATTGATTTTATGACCTTGGTCCTTAGTCATATTTGGCTAACACACTTGCCTTGCATTCACTTAGAATAATTTCTTGGCATGTCATGCATCTCTAGTTCTTAGAAATATTTTGCACATCATGCATAACATATTTTTGTATGGATATTTTGTTTGTATGTTTATTTGTGTCTTGTTGATGTGTTAGAAATTTCGGAGGGAAACGACAAGTGTTGCAGCTGTTGTTGCTATTCTTCTTTTTGTCAAGGCAAGTGGCACACCATCATAAATTTCGTAAGTATCTTCTATGCATTACTTAGTGTGTTTATTATATGCATGTGTTGGATAGTATTGCTATGCTGAAACTACTATATCCCTTACACTAGTTGTGTCTAGAATCCTATGGGTAACTTGGTAGAAATATTGATGCTATGCAAAAGTTGTTTTGTGAAAAGTTAATTTCTACTAAGTTAAAGATACTTCTGGGTGGGTGTGGCAAGAGGATGGAGGTTAGAGTTGAGTGGCTGCTTAGCCTCATTTAGGTGGGTGCACCTGGCTAAGACACATGCTCATTTAGATGAGTGAACCTGAGTACGTACACTTGAGGATGGCCACCCAGGAACAAAGGGACCAAAGTTTTCTCCAAGTGAAGATGTTTCCAGTGCAGCCACGTGGTATAATGGCTCTGCCTTGACCTTTCCCCAAAGGTCTCGTCTCAGGCTTCTCCTTTCCTTTTCACTACATGAGGGTCAAGGACAGAAGGGTTGTTTGAGTCTCGTGGTTAAAGTGCACAACCTCTACAGAGTGAAAAACTAAGTACTTAGCCGTGTTCCCGGTTACGGACAATCTGAGCAGCTGATCAAGGATTCAACGGAGGCTCCCAACATTCCAATTTCTAAGTTAAAAGTTGATGGGTGAACAAGGGAAGATGAGATTATGATTTTCATGCCATACTCGTCTTGATTTCAAGAAAAGTGTTTTCAAAAGGGTAGGAAAAATTGGCTTTATGCAAATTAGCCTTAAACTCCACCAGCCAAATATGCATATAGGCTATAGAGTTATTCGATTAAGTGTCCACCATAGTGTCACTTGCCAGACTCCATTTTTAATGGAACCTGACCCACGTTGTTGCAATATTTTTCTTATTGCAGATTGATCAGATGACGAGTGAGGTTTCGTTTAGAGGTTTTGAGTCTACAACCAACATGTTTTCGCCTGTGGCAACATGATGTTGATGGAGACTCACTGCCATTGTATTTCCGCTGTGTACTTTTTCAAAGCTAGCTTTATGCTATGCAACTTGTATTGAATATTTTGTAAGTCTGGACCATCGATGTAATAAAATTGATACTTTGTTGTGATATTACATCGTAGACTGTGTGTGCAAATGAATCGATCCAGTGATTTGCACTATACACAGGTATCTGCCATATTTAAAGTGCAGGTACGCTACATGTTGGTTGATGGAGACTCACTGCCATTGTATTTCCGCTGTGTACTTTTTCAAATCCAGATTTATGCTATGCAACTTGTATTGAATATTTTGTAAGTCTGGATCATCGATGTAATAAAATTGATACTTTGTTGTGATATTACATCGTAGACTGTGTGTGGAAACGAATCGATCCAGGGATTTGCACTTTACACAGGTATCTTCCATATTTAAAGTGCAGGTACGCTACACCTTATGGAAAAGAAAGATGCAAAGCCTAGGCTTATTAGATGGGTATTAGTTTTGCAAGAATTAGATTTGCATATTGCAGATAGGAAAGGTGCTGAAAATCTTATTGCTGATAATTTGTCTAGATTGGAAAACATTGCATATGATCCTATACCTGTTAATGATAGTTTTCCAAATGAACAATCGGCTGCAAAAAGGGTGAGTTCACGAGATAGTCCTTGGTATGCAGATTATGCAATATGATCCGATACATGTTAACTTTATTGTTTCGAAGTATTTGCCTCCGACCTATTCAGCTCAACAAAGGAGGAAATTCTTTTATGACTTGAGTCATTATTTTTGGGATGACCCACATTTATATAAAAAGGAGTTGATGGCATTATGCGAAGATGTGTTCCGGGGTATGAACAAAAAGAGATATTGAGAAAGTGCCAAAGTAGTGCTTTTGGAGGACATCACGCTGGAGATAGAACCGCACATAAGGTTTTACAAACAGGTTTATTGGCCTACTCTCTTTAAAGATGCGAGAAAGTTTATTTTATCTTGTGATGAATGTCGAAGAGTTGGTAAAATCTCTAGACGTAATGAAATGCCTATGAATTATTCTCTTGTTACTTAACCATTTGATTGTTGGGTATTTGACTTTATGGGTCCTTTCCCTTCTTCTGAAGGTAATACTCATATACGTGTTGCTGTTGATTATGTCACTAAATGGGTGGAAGCTATACCTACTAAAAGTGCTGATGGTGAGACATCATTAAAAATGCTTCAAGATATTATTTTCCCTAGGTTTGATGTTCCTAGATATCTTATGACCGATGGAGATTCTCATTTAATTCATGGTGGTTTTAGAAAAGTTCTAGCTAAATTTGGTGTTAATCATAGAATTTATTCAACTTATCATCCTCAAACTAGTGGGCAAGTAGATCAAATAGAGAAATTAAATCTATCTTGCAAAAGACTGTTAATAGAATGAGGAAGAATTGGGCTAGTAAATTAAATGATGCATTACGGGCTTATAGAACTGCTTATAAAAATCCTATGGGTATGTCTCCTTGCAAAATGGTATATGGAAAACCTTATCACTTGGATTTAGAATTAGAACACAAAGCTTATTGGGCAGTGAGATAACTAACTAGAGATTTTAAACTTGCTGGTGAGAAAAGATTACTTGATTTGAGTTCTTTAGATGAATGGAGAAGTGAAGCTAATGAAGATGCTAAACTCTTTAAAGAAACAATTAAGAAATGGCATGATAGGAGGATCCTTCAGAGAGAGTTTCATGTTGGTGACAAAGGTCTATTGTATAGCTCTTGTCTTAGATTCTTTGCAGGAAAATTACTTTCCAAGTGGGAAGGACCATATGTCATTATGGAGGTCTTTCGTTCGGGTGAGATTGTAACATCCCAATATTTTGGAATATTCAAAAATCACTAAAATTTAAAACTTTTGTTTTGATTAAAATAAAATATTAAAATGCATAAGAAAACTAACTATAAAAGACTTCAACCAATTTTGAAAAAGTCTATTATTTCAAAATTCCCAATGTGTCATTATTTTCAAAAGTTATTTCCAATTAAACATTACATTATCCATTGTATTTCAAAAACCTTCATATGTAATTTGACAAATGTTTTATAAAGTACAAACCATCTTATTTTAAGTAAATAGTTTACTTATAAATAATTGATTTCAACCACTTAGCCTTAGCTATAAATAAATTAAAATAATAATTACAAGTGTTATTTTAAACTATTGAAAACATTGTCTATTTACCAAAAGATTATTATTCATTTACCTGAGTTCAAAACATAGTTTGGATATTACAAGTCTATAGCATATAACTTTAAAACCTCATAGATTCTATAACTACTTAACAACCCAAATAAACATTTCATTAGCTTAAATGATTTTCATTTATTTTCAAAACATTAAATGACTTTCATGAATATATTTTCTATATAAGAAATGATTAATTCAAAAATCTTTTCCAAAGTTGTTATAAGGTTTTCAAATGAATTATCATAATATAAAATATAATGGTGCACAAATTATTTTCAATTAAAAATACATTCATTATATTCCCCTTTTCATTGCGAATAGTGGTGTTATGTTATTTAACGTTGTACTAAAGACAAAAATGATTTAATGTTGGAAAATGAGTTTAAATAACTTAATTTTAAACTTATATAAGTCTTGTATTTTTATAAATTTTACTTAGCCAAAAACGAAATTATTTAAGCCATGTTTTCAAATTTGACATTAAGTGGCAAATTTGTAATTAATCAATAATGCAAAATTTTGATTTTTGAAAAGTGTTCAAAATATGCCCACAACTGGTTTAACACAAAGATATTATTTTTACAAATTTTTAAAAATTTATTTGACTTAATTTAGAGTCTTAAATCAAAAGTCATGAAAGAAATAAGAAAAATCAGAAAAAGAAAAAGAAAAAATGCTGACGTCATGATGATGTCAGCGTCGTCTTCAAGCTCCAGAACCAGAAAACGCGAAATCAGCTCCCGTGCAAACTTACCGAATTGATTCCCGTTGATTTAGACGCCCAAATGACGCATCGTTTGTTTCTAATTAAAGCCCTTAATCTCCTCTTTCATTCCCCCATAAAAGCACTCTCTTAAATGCCCTAAATTGCTCTAATTTATTCCGCCATTAAACATGGACGGTTTTGGTCGAAATTAATGTCCGATTGATTGCGGGTAAATTACTGTAACAAATCAAGCACCGTTGGATTCTATATAAAGCCCTCGACCTCCTCCTCCATTCTCCCCCAAAAGCCCTCTCCAATACGCCACTAGGCCGACGAATTTGCTCGCCGGAGTTCTTCACATCCACGGACGATTTCATTGATTCCGGCGAGATGAGGCAACCTCCGAGCACCAAGACCACCTCCATTCCGTCCGCCTTGCCCGTGCGCACCCCCTCGACCCATCCTCGCCTCTCCTCCACGACCAAAACGCTCGGGGCAAGCACGCCGAAGCTCGCCGAAGCTCGCCGACGCCCGACGCACTCCAGCCGCTCCTCCACGCCGCACCGAGCCACGCCGCTCAACGTCGAAGCCACCATCCTCTCCGTCGCGACGCGCCGCATACGCGGAACCCCTCTACACGTCCGGAGAACCACGGGAACGTCGTCTCCGACCTCCACCCGACGACGCCGGCGCCGCCGTCTCCCTCAACTCCGGTGAACTGCGCCGCCACCTCCAGACCATCTCGCTGTAAGCCCTTACATCTTGATCCAGCGGTGTAGATTAGATGACTTGTTTGATACAATAGCATCGCGCCGCACGACTGTTGTGTTAGCTATTTTCCATTTCCGTTTTTCTGACTAGACATAACTTCCAAAATTCATATTAAATCGACCGTAACTTCGTTTTTGATGTTTTTGTAGTCTATGTTATCGTATGAACGTGTAGAAAATAGTGGTGTAATAAAAACTTGTATTTTAGTCGTGCACTAACTTGATATTTACAGAAACATGTAAAACATTATTTTAATTATAGTTTTAATTCTGTAAGGTCAAAATTTGTTAATAAAATATCTTTAAAAATCCCATGACCTATAGATTGTGCTAGTTATGTTATTTTCCAACCTTGACTAGTTTAAACTCGTTCAAATGTTCAAATGCATGATTTTAGTAAATTGGACATAGATATTATTGTGTATGTCCAAGAAATTTTTAAATGAAATATTTATGGAATCATTAAGATGTAGAATAAGTATTCGATTATACATTATATTGACCAACCTTAAAATGATTTAGTGTACAAATTTGATTTTAAAACTTGATGCCAACTTAAATACCTAGAATATTAATTCATTGATATGAACTCTTAAGTTTGGTTTTAAAATGATTTGTTATGTTACTTTAATGAAACTTGAAATTTAAATTAGGTTAAAACCTTTACCAAGGTTAATGTGTGATCATTTGAACAAGTTTAACACAATGTCTCATTAAATCAATTTTGAAACATGGACTTGTGTATTTGTATTTAAATATGCTGGATAACTTAAAATTGCGAACCTTGCTTTTAAATTGTTTTCAAACCATCTCGGCATTCATTGGTGTAAATCTTTTCAAGATCATCCCCTGACCAAAATGACAAACCCTTAACTCAATCACATTAATTCTTTTTGCATATCAAATTATGTGATACCCTTGACCAAACACTGTGCTAAGCCTTTTTACGCTTGTTTGTTTTAAATTGTTATGTGCTTGTTGAATTGCTTGTTCATTGTATGTCTGTTTACTTTATAGATTGAACGGAGTGCAACGTTCGTTGTCGACAATGAGTGAGTGAGAAACGACAACATTCATCAGGCAAGTGACTTCATAAAACACCTACTATTTTATTCTATTGCATATCTAGTATTTTCAAACAGTATTTTGCAAAAGTAGTATGCATGATAGGTTTTTGAGAGATTGTAGTATGCTATGCAAACCTTTTAGGTTTCCCCTTAGAAATTCCAGATTAGACCCCTATTATAATTTAGTGGAAGCAACTGCTGCAAAAATGATTGTTTTATGGTTGATGTGATAAATGAAAATTTCCACTAAATTAATTTAACGCCTGGGTGGATTGGGTCGATCGAGGAGGTTTCAAGTTGAGTGGCTTCTCAGGGCCATGTGTCATGGTTGTCTTCGCCCAGGGTAGTTTCTACTTACCTGGGGCCATGATATGCGGTGTTAACCTGAGTTGCTCACTTGTGGTAGGCCACCCAGGGCTATGAGATTTAGGTTTACACTGAGTCTAGTTGCTTATCGTACAACCATTGGTCAATATGGGCTCTGTCTTGATGGAGTAAGTTGATGTGGACCTGGGTCAAGAGATTGATGGTGGTAGAGTTGATAGGATGGTGGTAATCTCTTAGTATGATCATGGGAAAGCAACTTCTGAAAAGTCTCGTCTTGATATTCTCCTTTTCCTTCTCACTAAAGGAGTGTAGAGGATAGTTTGGGTTGATTGAGTCTAATGGTGAAAGTGCACACCCTCTCGAGAGTTAAAACCTAAGATCTTAGCCGTGTCCCCGACATCGGACAATTTGAGTAACTACACAAGGCTGTGTTCTGAAAATCTCTTCATTCCAATTTTCTTAATAAAACTTTGATGGGAGAACATGAGTAGGAGACATGGATTTGTCTCGAGATTGTCTATAAAGAGAAAATATTGTTTCAAAAAGTTGTTTACCAAAAGTAGGAGAAAACTTGCTTTGCACAATAGCCTTGAGCTCTACCAGCCAAATAAGCATATAGATATAGCTTAGTAGAATATTAGAAATTAAAGTCACTTGCCACCACAATTCAATTGTGCTGACCCTTTATAGCTGGGCTGCAACTAAACCTTGCAGATTCGACAGACGACGAGTGAGTATTCGATAGGATTTCGAGTCTACAACCAACATGCTTTGCCTGTGGCACATGAAGATGATGAGGCTCTTTGTATCTACTATTTTCCGCTGCTACTCTTGGAAATTTTGCTAGCCTTTTCAGGTTATGCAAGTTGTAAGAGATATTTGTAACACTGGATCATGCGATTTAATAAAGTATTTGACACTTTTGCATGATATACATCTTAAACTGTGGTGCTAGCATTTGATCCAGGGACTAGCACATTAACACAGGGACTTCCACCTTATAATAAAAGGTGAGGTCTCTACAGATGGTATCAGAGCACTATGTTGCCTGTAGGTTCGAAACCCTAGGTTTGGATAGAAATAGGATTTGACCATAGGATTGAAAATCTATTTATTCACTTTTCTAAAAACAAAACTTTTCATTTTATCTTCTTCATACTCTCATCTGCTATCAACCTTCTGAAAATACCTTATCTTATTCTAGATAACCATGTTCTTATAGTCTAAGTCTGATTCTGCTGCTTCATATGGAAAAGCTACGATGCAACATAAAGTTCTACATGCATGAAAGACCACGGAAGAACCAGGATACGACCAACACCTCGAAGATATTCAAGAAAGTTGAACAAGAACTTGAAGCACCCACGAAGGAGGTAGATTTGACCACCACTTAAATAGAACGACGATATCGTGTTAGTGTATTGATCATATCAACTTAGCTATATGACAATACTAGATTGATTGTTTGTTGTGAACCTTGTTGCTTGATGTTTGTTAGATGTTGATTGATTATCTTATAGATTGGTTGCCTTGTTTTATTGAACTAGGATTCCTCCATAGTAAAAATAATTCAACTCATTGCTTTCTAAACCAAACAGATGTCTCACCCAAATACCAACACCAATGTTTTACATACAACTATGCAACTACTATTTGAGAACCAGAGTCAGCTGTGGAATTTGATCAATGATCAACTGCCAAAGATTGATCAAAACCATAGTGTTTTTGAAGAGGACCTTATGACCAAACCAAAGGTATGCAAAACTTGTAGAGAGATAGGACATACGTCCAAAGAATGTTCTGATGAGTGGCCCCATGGTCATACCAGACATCTAGTTAAAGGATGCCCACAAGTCAGGTTACTTGCTTCCTGTGTGAAGGAACAAATCATGTCCCAATAAAGTGTCAACTTTATCCCTTGGTGCAACAAGTTATCCAGCAAACCAAGCAAGGAATGCAACAGTCTCTCATGAAGACCCTGGAGGAACAAGGACAAAAGCTTAAATCCAAGAAAGTTCTTAGCCACATAAGTTGCTACAAGTGCAAAGATAAGGGACATTACGCTGATAAGTGCCCTGAGTGGAAGAAGGATAAATCTCTCCAAGGACTGAGTGGAAAACGTAAAGTACTATAACTTGCCGTATCACCACATACCATTACATTTTAAATAGTAGTACACTCTACATCAGAAAAATAAACAAGATTAAACAAAGTTCCTAGACTGACCACAAAAATTTCTTTTAAGGGTGGTAGCCACCCAGATAATTCTAACCCAGCTGCCTGAAACCCAGAGATCCCAAACCATCTTTCTTTTGAGCCTCCCCAATCAGAAAATTCATCCCCTGCTAGTTTCCATTTTCCATGTCAGAAATTTCATTTCTCAAAACATCCCGAGTTATCAGAATCATTCAAGCATTTGCTTTGTCTTTCTAGCCTCTCCGAATCTCGGGGACGAGATTCCTTTTAAGTGTGGTAGTCTGTAACATCCCAATATTTTGGAATGTTCAAAAATCACTAAAATTTAAAACTTTTGTTTTGATTAAAATAAAATATTAAAATGCATAAGAAAACTAACTATAAAAGACTTAACCAATTTTGAAAAAGTCTATTATTTCAAAATTCCCAATGTGTAATTATTTTCAAAAGTTATTTCCAATCAAACATTACATTATCCATTGTATTTCAAAAACCTTCATATGTAATTTGACAAATGTTTTATAAAGTACAAACCATTTTATTTTAAGTAAATAGTTTACTTATAAATAATTGATTTCAACCACTTAGCCTTAGCTATAAATAAATTAAAATAATAATTACAAGTGTTATTTTAAACTATTGAAAACATTGTCTATTTACCAAAAGATTATTATTCATTTACCTGAGTTCAAAACATAGTTTGGATATTACAAGTCTATAGCATATAACTTTAAAACCTCATAGATTCTATAACTACTTAACAACCCAAATAAACATTTCATTAGCTTAAATGATTTTCATTTATTTTCAAAACATTAAATGACTTTCATGAATATATTTTCTATATAAGAAATGATTAATTCAAAAATCTTTTCCAAAGTTGTTATAAGGTTTTCAAATGAATTATCATAATATAAAATATAATGGTGCACAAATTATTTTCAATTAAAAATACATTCATTATATTCCCCTTTTCATTGCGAATAGTGGTGTTATGTTATTTAACGTTGTACTAAAGACAAAAATGATTTAATGTTGGAAAATGAGTTTAAATAACTTAATTTTCAACTTATATAAGTCTTGTATTTTTATAAATTTTATTTAGCCAAAAACGAAATTATTTAAGCCATGTTTTCAAATTTGACATTAAGTGGCAAATTTGTAATTAATCAATAATGCAAAATTTTGATTTTTGAAAAGTGTTCAAAATATGCCCACAACTGGTTTAACACAAAGATATTATTTTTACAAATTTTTAAAAATTTATTTGACTTGATTTGGAGTCTTAAATCAAAAGTATGAAAGAAATAAGAAAAATCAGAAAAAGAAAAAGAAAAAATGTTGACGTCATGATGATGTCAGCGTCGTATTCAAGCTCCAGAACCAGGAAACGCGAAATCAGCTCCCGTGCAAACTTACCGAATTGATTCCCGTTGATTTAGACGCCCAAATGACGCACCGTTTGTTTCTAATTAAATCCCTTAATCTCCTCTTTCATTCCCCCATAAAAGCCCTAAATTGCTCTAATTTATTCCGCCATTAAACATGGACGTTTTTGGTCGAAATTAATGTCCGATTGATTGTGGGTAAATTACTGTACCAAATAAAGCACCGTCGGATTCTATATAAAGCCCTCGACCTCCTCCTCCATTCTCCCCCAAAAGCCCTCTCCAATACGCCACTAGGCCGACGAATTTGCTCGCCGGAGTTCTTCACATCCACGGACGATTTCATTGATTCCGGCGAGGGGAGGCGACCTCCGAGCACCAAGACCACCTCCATTCCGTCCGCCTTGCCCGTGCGCACCCCCTCAACCCATCCTCGCCTCTCCTCCACGACCAAAACGCTCGGGGCAAGCACGCCGAAGCTCGCCGACGCCCGACGCACTCCGGCCGCTCCTCCGCGCCGCACCGAGCCACGCCGCTCAACGTCGAAACCACCATCCTCTCCGTCGCGACGCGCCGCATACGCGGAACCCCTCTACACGTCCGGAGAACCACGGGAACGTCATCTCCGACCTCCACCCGCCGCCGGCGCCGCCGTCTCCCTCAACTCCGGTGAACTGCGCCGCCACCTCCAGACCATCTCGCTGTAAGCCCTTACATCTTGATCCAGCGGTGTAGATTAGATGACTTGTTTGATACAATAGCATCGCGCCGCGCGACTGTTGTGTTAGCTATTTTCCATTTCCGTTTTTCTGACTAGACATAACTTTCAAAATTCATATTAAATCGACCGTAACTCCGTTTTTGATGTTTTTGTAGTCTATGGAATCGTATGAACGTGTAGAAAATAGTGGTGTAATAAAAACTTGTATTTTAGTCGTGCACTAACTTGATATTTACAGAAACATGTAAAACATTATTTTAATTATAGTTTTAATTCTGTAAGGTCAAAATTTGTTAATAAAATATCTTTGAAAAGCCCATGACCTATAGATTGTGCTAGTTATGTTATTTTCCAACCTTGACTAGTTTAAACTCGTTCAAATGTTCAAATGCATGATTTAAGTAAATTGGACATAGATATTATTGTGTATGTCCAAGAAATTTTTAAATGAAATATTTTTGGAATCATTAAGATGTAGAATAAGTATTCGATTATACATTAAATTGACCAACCTTAAAATGATTTAGTGTACAAATTTGATTTTAAAACTTGATGCCAACTTAAATAACTAGAATATTAATTCATTGATATGAACTCTTAAGTTTGGTTTTATAATGATTTGTTATGTTACTTTAATGAAACTTGAAATTTAAATTAGGTTAAAACCTTTACCAAGGTTAATGTGTGATCATTTGAACAAGTTTAACACAATGTCTCATTAAATCAATTTTGAAACATAGACTTGTGTACTTGTATTTAAATATGCTGGATAACTTAAAATTGTGAACCTTGCTTTTAAATTGTTTTCAAACCATCTCGGCATTTATTGGTGTAAATCTTTTCAAGACCATCCCCTGACCAAAATGACAAACCCTTAACTCAATCACATTAATTATTTTTGCATATCAAATTATGTGATACCCTTGACCAAACCCTGTGCTAAGCCTTTTTACGCTTGTTTGTTTTAAATTGTTATGTGCTTGTTGAATTGCTTGTTCATTGTATGTCTGTTTACTTTATAGATTGAACGGAGTGCAACGTTCGTTGTCGACAATGAGTGAGTGAGAAACGACAACATTCATCAGGCAAGTGACTTCATAAAACACCTACTATTTTATTCTATTGCATATCTAGTGTTTTGAAACAGTATTTTGTAAAAGTAGTATGCATGATAGGTTTTTGGGAGATTGTAGTATGCTATGCAAACCTTTTAGGTTTCCCCTTAGAAATTCCAGATTAGACCCCTATTATAATTTAGTGGAAGCAACTGCTGCAAAAATGATTGTTTTATGGTTGATGTGATAAATGAAAATTTCCACTAAATTAATTTAACGCCTGGGTGGATTGGGTCGATCGAGGTTTCAAGTTGAGTGGCTTCTCAGGGCCATGTGTCATGGTTGTCTTCGCCCAGGGTAGTTTCTACTTACCTGGGGCCATGATATGCGGTGTTAACCTGAGTTGCTCACTTGTGGTAGGCCACCCAGGGCTATGAGATTTAAGTTTACACTGAATCTAGTTGCTTATCGTGCAACATTGGTCAATATGGGCTCTGTCTTGATGGAGTAAGTTGATGTGCACCTGGGTCAAGAGATTGATGGTGGTAGAGTTGATAGGATGGTGGTAATCTCTTAGTATGATCATGGGAAAGCAACTTCTGAAAAGTCTCGTCTTGATCTTCTCCTTTTCCTTCTCACTAAAGGAGTGTAGAGGATAGTTTGGGTTGATTGAGTCTAATGGTGAAAGTGCACACCCTCTCGAGAGTTAAAACCTAAGATCTTAGCCGTGTCCCCGGCATCGGACAATTTGAGTAACTACACAAGGCTGTGTTCTGAAAATCTCTTCATTCAAATTTTCTTAATAAAACTTTGATGGGAGAACATGAGTAGGAGACATGGATTTGTCTCGAGATTGTCTATAAAGAGAAAATATTGTTTCAAAAAGCTGTTTACCAAAAGTAGGAGAAAACTTGCTTTGCGCAATAGAGCTCCACCAGCCAAATAAGCATATAGATATAGCTTAGTAGAATATTAGAAATTAAAGTCACTTGCCACCACAATTCAATTGTGCTGACCTTTTATAGCTGGGCTGCAACTAAACCTTGCAGATTCGACAGACGACGAGTGAGTATTCGATAGGATTTCGAGTCTACAACCAACATGCTTTGCCTGTGGCACATGAAGATGATGAGGCTCTTTGTATCTACTATTTTCCGCTGCTACTCTTGGAAATTTTGCTAGCCTTTTCAGGTTATGCAAGTTGTAAGAGATATTTGTAACACTGGATCATGCGATTTAATAAAGTATTTGACACTTTTGCATGATATACATCTTAAACTGTGGTGCTAGCATTTGATCCAGGGACTAGCACATTAACACAGGGACTTCCACCTTATAATAAAAGGTGAGGTCTCTACAGAGATAAAAATTGCTTCACTTAAAGATGAATCTACACAAGTGGTAAATGGACAAAGACTCAAGCATTATATTTCTGGAGATTCTTATAATGAAGATGTTGATGTTATTCAAGGAATTACTCTGGAAGATTTTATTAAAGAAAATATTTCTGAGTCTGCGGAACCTGAATTCGAAAAGGTACAATTTCGGTAAGAAAAAGTTTGCGTATTTAATATGGAATATTTATTTTTGGAAAATATGGAAAAATAAAATTCGAAAACGAGCACGAGACGGTGCCTGCCCGAGGGAGCCTCAGAGCTCGTTTCCTACTCAATTTTGCCTTGCTGCCTTCCTTTTATTGCATAAAATTTTCCTATATACCCCCCCCCCCCCCCCCCGATCCCCCGAGGTACATATATCGTGTTTTCGACGTGTTCTTGTTTCGAGTTGTTTCTGTCCAGATGTCATCGCATGGTTCTTGTTCCGAAGACTACACGCTTCGTCGTCAACACGAACTCCTTCAAGATCTTGATCAAGGGTCTTTTGTTGGATGGGTGGACGATGAAAAGGTGAAGGCTAGGTGCAAGGACATGGACGAAAGCGTCATGGAGGAGGTGTAGAAGATGCAAGCGTCCAAAACAGATCGCGCAAGGACGTGGATTAGCAAGCCCACCTTTGTGGGATCAATTAACGCGCAACGTGTTTTTTCTCATAACATGCATGGAGCAATACCACCTGTTCCGGATCTTAGCTCTTTTCCAGATGCGGCCGATGCTCTCCGAGTCACGGATCAGTTTTGCGATCAATACCGAAACCTGAGGATGGAAGTGGATATACTTCAAGAGGAGAACAACAAGCTTCGCAAGATGTTGGAGCGTTACCTTACTCCACTCCGAGTCGTCCCTCCATCGCCACCGAAGGAGTAATTCATCATCGGTATCGGCACCTCCCTTAGCTTGTTCCAAGTTTGGGGGGGAGTGCCGCGGTATCACACCATTATCTTTTACCTTTTAGATTTTAGTAGTATCATATCATGGGTACATAATTTATCTTATATGATAGATTGCAATGTGGAAATATCTCTCTTTTAGTTGGTTATCTATGTATCCCTTTGTGTGAGTTGCCGTTATGGAATATCAATGAGAAGTATAATCATTTACTTTCTGCACACTTTATTTTAGGTTGCAATTTCTGTCATATATGATTGATCTTGTCATTAGTATTTGTATCACTTTGGAAACATATAGTAAATCTTTTGGCTTTGGCAAACTTAGCATTGGTGAGTAGCTACAATACTTTGAGACATAAATGGAAGAAAAAGAACTACATGTATATATAGCATTCTTTGATCTTTATCACTTGTAGATGATTGAAACGTCTCCAATGTATCTATGTTCCATGCTATATTATACCAAGTTATTACATGTTGTATCTGCATTTTATATAGTTTTATGAATTTTCTGGGACTAACCTATTAACAAGATGCCACAGTGTCTGTTCCTTGTTTTCTGTTGTTTTGGTTTCAAAAAAGTACTTAAGGAAATATTCTCGAAATCAGACGATTTCTTTTTCAAAGTCCATATTTTCGTGGGAACGTACCAGAACAACAAAGAGGCAACTAAGTGGGAGGCCGAGGCGCCGCCACCACGTGCACGCGCGGCCCCACCTCCTCTCGCGCAAGCATGTGGTGTGGGGCCCTCGGGCCTCCACCGACCTCGCCCTTTCGCCCATATAAACTCCCCGACACAAAAACCCTAACATGATAGGCCATCTTCCACGAAAAGTCTTGTAGCGCCGCCGCCATCGAAGACAAGTTTCGGGGGTCTGAAGTTCCTGTTTCGGCACCCTGTCGGGATGGGGATTGACCCCCGGAGCCATCTCCATCGACTCCACCGCCTCCACTTTGACTCCATGATGGTTTGTGAGTAGTTCCCCCATGGACTACGAGTTCTTGGCTATAGCTAGTTGGTACTCTCTCTCTCTCATGTACTTCAATACAATGATCTCATGAGCTGCTTTACATGATTGAGATCCATATGATGTAATTTGTGTTGTGTTTGTTGGGATTTGATGAATTGTTACATTATGATAAGTCTATCTATCAAAGTTTGTGAAGTTATTTCTGCTGCAATCTTGTTGTGTTTAATGCTTGTCACTAGTGCACAAGTGGCATGCTCTTAGATTTCAGTTCTATATTTATTGCTTAGATTGTATCTACAAGCTGTATGCACATGTCATTGTCCGGAACTCGAGGTCCCAAAGTGATAAGGCAGCAGAGTGGAATGGTTGTGATGTGAGGATCACATGTTTTCACCAAGTGTTAATGCTTTGCTCCGGTGCTCTATTAAAAGGAGTACCTTAATTACCAGTAGTTTCCTTTGAGGCCCGCTGCGAACGGGCTGGTAGGCCAAAAGATGTTATGCAAGTTTCTCATTGCGAACTATATATGGAAAACATGCCTATATAATTAATAATCTGGATAGTCTAACTTAATGTTATTTCAATACTATCAATTGTCCAAGTGTAATTTGTTCATCCAACACTTGTTCTTTGAGAGTTACCACTAGTGTAGATAGCTGGGAACCCCGGTCCTTCTGTCATCATCATTGCTCTAAAGTCAACTCCACGCAAGTAACTATTCTCTGATGCCATTGTCTTTGTGTTACTATTACTATTGCTCACATATTACTGCAGTTTTCACATCACCCCTGTTACTAGTGCTTTTCCAGGTGCAGCTGTATTGACAACTCCGTTGTTAAGACTTATAAGTATTCTTCGTCTCCCCTTGTGTCGAATCAATAAATTTGGGTTTTACTTCCCTCGAAGACTGTTGCGATCCCCTATACTTGTGGGTTATCTCAAGACTGTTTCTGGCGCCCTTGCCAGGGAGGCATAGCTCTACTCATAAGTTCACCTGGGGAGTACTCTCTACCTCTCTCTCTGTTTTTATTTTATTGTATTTTATTTTCTTGTCTAGTTTATTTGTGCTTAGTTTATTTCTGTTGTATTTTGTTTAGTTTACTTTTGTCTAGTTTATTTTTATTTAGTTTAATTTTGTCTTATTTTATTTTTATATACCCGAAAAACCATAAATATTGTAAACCCGAAAATAAAAAATAAACTGTTGCTATGGAACTTAATGAATTATATATTAATTATAGAGAATCATATAAGGGAAAGTCATGAGAGGCGTGTTCGTTAAGTTGAATGCAATTGCTAAAACTTTGCTTAAACGCCATGATATAAATTGTTGCTCTAAACAGGATATTGAACATCTTAAATTCCAATGTGGCTTTAGTAAAGAAGTTTTAATTGTGAACTATCATTGGAATAACTATATTGACCTTGGATTTTAAGAAGAAGAACAATTTGTTTTATTTATGGGAGCTTCTGAAATAAAATCCTTTGTGTCATTTTTTTTGAAACCTGTATTGCTTGTAAAGATTTTAAAGATTATGTCTCTTCTATCCTTGATTAGTGCATAGAATATTTCAGCAATAATTGGTATATGATTGATCATAAAGAGAGACTCATTAATGAACAAGAATGTATCCACAATTTGCAGGAACCTGTGAAAGAAGAAATTGCTGAACCTGAAAGGTCATTAGATGAAAAAGAGGAGGAGAGTGGAGAACAAAAGGAGGTATAATGGATTAACTACCCATGCCTACCTTCTAATGAGAGTAACTCTTCATCCCTTACACTATTTGATTGTCCCCTATGCTTACCAATGGAGGATGAATGTTTTGTTCCTGTGGATTCTCTTGAAATATTCCCTATGAGTAAAACTTGTGAAAACAATTATTCTGCTGTTATATATGATAATCCATGCTATTTTGATAAATCTTATGAAAATCCTTTATTTATGCTTAATTTCGAAATGCATGGTTATAAGAAAGTTTGCTTAGAAAATGTTTATGATAAAGCTCTAGATAATGGTCATATGTTACTTGATAATATTAATTATACTACTATTGAAAATTGGATTGGAGAGGTATTGACTTTATCTAGGAGTCCCATATACCTTGAGAATGATCAACATATTGTTATAAAATTGTTAAAAGTGGGTTTGAAAGTTTTTATCCCACTATTATGGAGCTTGATAAAAATTACGTGTTTGTAGATCACGAAAAGCATGCTTTATGTGATGGGTAAGTTGTTGAGTTTATTCATGATGCTACTGAAAATTATTATGAGAGAGGAAAGTATGGTTGTACAACTTTTCATGGTATTAAAACACCTCTCTACATGCTGAAAATTGTGAAGTTGTTCTTGTTTTATCTTCCTATGCTTGTCACTTTGTACTTTGTGAATTCATTTGTGTCCAAGATTCCTACGCATATGAAGTGGGTTAGAATTGAATGTGTTTTTAATTTGCTTCTTGATGCTCCTTTTGCTTCATTTTCTATTTTCATGAGAGCATCATTCAACTATCAGGCCTAGCTAAAAGGCATTTTAGAAAAGCGCTTATGGGAGACAACCCATGTTTTATTTCTGTTATTTTTCTTATTTGACTCGAGCATGCTTACCTCTGTAACAAATCCTTTGTAAATTTATTTAATTGCATAGTTGTGCCAAGTAAAGTCTCTAGTAGGAAGGTGATACTAGATTTGGATTTCTGCCCAGTAACAGTTTTTCTGCTGACCACCGTTAAATTCATAACTCTTTACAGAAAAATTGAAATAACCTAGGATTTTATGACTGTGATACTCCGATTTGTATGCAACTTTCATTAGTTTTGAGTATTCTGATCTGAGCAAGTAAAGTGCCTCGAAAAAATGAATCTTTACTGGCCTTTCTGTTTTGACAGATTATGTCTCTGTTTTTTGCATTGTCTCTTGTGGAATTTAAGAAATGTTCTCTATTATGGAGGGCTGTAGCTAATGTTTTATTGAGTTCTTGAATTGTGTCACAACAGTACCACAGTGGATTAATATTTTTGAGTACTAACCCCTCTAATGAAGTTTATGAGAAGTTTGGTGTGAAGGACGTTTTCAAGGATCAAGAGAGAAGGATGATATGATGTGATCAAGAAGATGAAAGAGCCTAAGCTTGAGGATAACCCCGTGGGTCACCCAAGCATATTTCAAGAAGACTCAAGCATCAAAGCTTGGGGATGCCCAAGGCATCCCCTTTCTTCATCAACAACTTATTAGGTCATCTCTAGTGAAACTATATTTTAATTCCTCACATCTTATGTGCTTTACTTGGAGCGTCTGTTTCTTTTTATTTCTGGTTTTGTTATTTTTCGTTTTCTGAATAAATTGGATCCTAGCATTCTTGCTTGGCAAAGAGACATGCTCCGCTTTTTCTTATGAATACTCCTATTCTTCACTTATATTTGTTGAGTATTCTTCTCTAGATACTGCAATACTTTCAGCTCTTGTTTTTCATGCACCTCTTGTTCAGAGCTGTTAGTTCTCATATATTATACTCTCATATATCATTTTTTAATACTTGGAGAGTTTATGGGTATTTGGTTGGAAACAGAAAATGCTAAATGTAGTAGATGGTATAATGAAAAGATATACATGTTCTTGTAGATCATTGTCTTGAATTTTTTGTGATGCTTGGCAATTGTTTTGAGCTCTCAAGTAGATCATGTTTAAGCTTTTACATCATGTAGTTAAAAATTATTAGTGGAGAACTACCGTAAAACTTGTTGAAATTTTGTTTGGATGTTTGGTATCTCAAAGGTCTAGATATTTTCTAGTTAAAGTGTTTGAGGAACAAGGGAGACAATGTAGAGTTTTATAATGCTTGCAATATGTTTTGTATATATGTCTGATTGTCATAGTTTATACTTGTGTTTGCTTCAAACAACCTTGTTAAGCCTTGTACTGAGAGGGAATGCTTCTTGTGCATCCAAAATCCTTCAGCCAAAACCCATGCCATTTGTGTCCACCATACCTGCCTACTACATGGTATTTCCTGCCATTCCAAGAAAATACTTCATGTGCTATCTTTTATTCAAAACTTATTATCCCTTATTTGTGTCAATGTTTATTAGCTCATGTGGAAGTATGGGGTGTTACGGATATCAATCTTGTCGTTTGCTTTTAGACAGACTTTCACCAACCGGACTAGTGGCTTATACACCGCTTATGCATTAATTTTGCAAAAGTAGCTGGCAAAAGGGGTGCCCAGTCTCAATTAATTACAACTTTAACCGCTGCATTCTCTTCACATTTTTGCCCTGATCTAATCAGCCAAGCAATGATACTAGTTCTAAACTACATGTGTAAACAAAAGAGAAATAGGGATGATCCACCCTTGGGTAGAAATAACGTCTTTCATGGGAGCTGTTCTTAAGAAAGTCTGGTTGACAAGGGGGTAGAGTGCCCATTACCATTCGTTGACAAAGACAAACACCGCTCAAAAACTTATGTTTATGCTCTCTATATGATTTCAAAAAACTATAAAAACTAAAAAGCACTAGCACATGCTTGTACCCCTGCTTCCTTGTGCAAAGGGCCTATCTTTTACTTTGTGTTGAGTCCGTTTACCTACTTCTTTCTATCCCTGAAGCAAAAACTTGTGTCAAATGTGTGCAACAATTCTTATATGCATACTTATTGCACTTGTTATATTTCTTTGTGTTGACAACTATCTATATGATATACATGTTCAAAAGTTGAAAGCCAATGTTGAAACTTATATCTTCCTTTGTGTTGCTTCAATGCTCTTTTACTTAGATAATATTGCTTTATGAGTTAAATCTTATGCAAATCTTTTTTTATGCTTGTTTGAAAGTACTATTCCTGAAAAAAAATTACTTATATGATGTAGTTGTTTAGTCTGTCGGCCCAGTGAGGACCAGGGTGTGCAGAGCCCACTCTTTACAGGCCTAGCACGCGACAAATTCAACGAAATGACAAAGGACCAAGCAACCACTTGGAGAGACCCTCGAGAGGCAACTCCTCTTGAGGGCCTGAAGAGGACCATGCGCTTCAAGAGACTCCCTAAGGCTCTACTCGCCTGGAGAGAAGTCAACATGAACCTCTCCACAGGCCACCGCGGCCCTGTGGAGACACTTCGCGGCTAAGCAACCGCTGCAGGGCGCACATGGCCTCTACAGTAGTCGCAGAGTGACGCGAGCATCGCAGTTGCCATTTCGGTGATAAAGGAGTCAACAATGTTGCGCCGCCCGCGCCAGGATAGCAAGGACTTTCCTCTTTCGTGATAAAGCGGTTGGACGGAGCAATGCTCCACGATCTAGTTCCAAGAAGATCGTGTAGCGCACTTAAAATAAGGCAGATACCTGTGTATAGTGCAAATCACTGTATCGATTTGTTTGTACACACAATTTACGATGTAATATCACAACAAAGTATCAATTTTATTACATCGATGATCCAGACTTACAAAATATTCATTCCAAGTTGCATAGCGTGAAGCTAGCTTTTAAAGAGTAAGCAGCGGAAATACAATAACAGTGAGTCTCCATCATCATCATGTGGCCACAGGCGAAAACATGTTTGTTGCAGACTCGAAACTCTTAAATGAAACCTCACTTGTCATCTGAACAATCTGCAATAAGAAAAATATTGCAACAACGTGGGTCAGATTCCATTAAAAATGGAGTATGGCAAGTGACACTATGGTGGACACTTTGTGGAATAGCTCTAATAACCTATATGCATATTTGGCTGGTGGAGTTCAAGGCTATTTTGCATAAAGCCAATTTTTCCTAACTCTTTGGAAAACACTTTTCTTCTATTCGAGACATTTGTGGCATGAAAACCACTGTCTCATTCTACTCTTGTTCACCCATCAAGTTTTAAAATTTGAAGTTGGAATGGTGGAATCCTCCGTTGACTTCCGTGATCAGCTATTCAAATTGTCCATACCGGGGACATGGCTAATTACTTAGTTTTGCACTCTGCAGAGGTTGTGCACGTTGACCATTGTACCCATTCAACCCAAACTATCCTTTACACTCTGAAGTGATAAGGAAAAGGAGAAGAATGAGACGAGATCTTTCAGAAGAATTTTCTTTCTCACTCTGGCTTGACCCGTTCCACCTAACACCATCTACATCTGCTTGTCAAGCCGGGGCGAGTCCACGCAACTTAGTTGATCAAGCCAGAGCCCATTGGCAATGGCTGCACTGGAAGCAATCGCCACTCGGAGTTCTTCAGATTCCTCTGTTCCTGGGTGGTCATCCACAAGTGCACGTACTTCAGGAACCATAGACATGGACCATAGTAGCCACTCAACATAAACTATACAACCACTTTCCACCCAGGTGTTTCATTAACTTAGTGGATGTGTACTCCCAGGTGACAATCAACATGCTCACGGCCCTAAGTAGAATAGACATTCATCCTAGGCGACGACAACCATGAGCACATCCCTGAGTAGTCACTTAACATTTTGTAAAACTTTTCATCAATTGCATAGCATCAATATTTCTACTAAGTATTGTATAGGAACCTAGACACATGAGTAAGCAATTTCTACACAGGTCTAGCATAGCAGTACTATCCTACACATGCTTATATAAAAATACACTAAGTAATGCATATAGAAAATAGTAGGAGGTTTATGAGGTGTGTCACTTGACTTTCGATGAAGTCTTTGCTCACAAACTCTTTTCAACGTAACTCGAGTCTCTCTATTCAATCTAAACAATATAGAGAAGCACCAATACAACAATCAACATGAAACACAACAACACAATGCATACAAACACATACATAATGAACAAACAAGTTTTATAAAACTTCTAAGGAAAAATATGTTTATGCATGATGTGCAAAATATTTCTAAGGACTAGAGTGCATGTCATGCCATGAAAATCTTTTATGTTAATGCAGGGAAAATATGTTGGTCAAAAAACACTAAGGAGACTAAGGTCATAGGCTGGACAAAATACTTTGTTATAAATCATCTTGAATAAACACTCTAATGACTTAGTCATAATGTGCAAAAATACTTAGAGAAAATACTAAGTCTGTTCTTCAAGGTGATCAACAATTATTAACAACTCTTTGTAAATTGGATCTTCACTATAGTGAGAGAGACAGAAACCTGGCCAGCCACTTAAGTTGTGGAACAGGTCTCATGTACGTGGACATCTAAGGTTAGTCTCCAGGCCGCTTCATCTCACTATGCCGCTAGGATCCAACAAACTTCAAGATGGTAATAACATGATCAAAAATATTTTATATCTAAAGTGAAAGACAAGATTAGGAAAGAGTGAAAAGATAGAAAGAAGAATGTAGAATCTTGTCCTTGCTTCCTTTTCTTCTTGATCTGATGACTTCATTGTAATTTTGTAGACTTGATGGCTTTCAAGACTTGATGGTGTTGATAGCCTCCAGATTGGTCTTGAATATAACTTAGTCATCATAAGGGCTAAGATAAGAAGGGGAAAAGGATAGAGAGGAAGCAAGACTTAGAAAATATTGTTGGTTGGTCTTCATGAACTCCTTCTCGATTTTCTTCTAAGTGCTTCTAGTCCTTGAAGATACTTCTGAAGTCTTGTTTTGGCTAAGTCCTTCATTGGTCTTCTAGCTCCATGTTGAAAATGCTAAGTGTCTAAGTGCGTATCACTTTACCAAAATAATAAGTTGAAAATAATCCTAACTTAGAGAAAATGAGGGAGGGGTTTTCCTATGAGGAGTATAACTATATAATAAAATATGTTATGCATGCAATGCACTTTTTAATCATAAGAAACATCATACTAATTTTTGTGATATTTATAAAATATGCATGAGGCTATAAATGCAATTTAGTTAATTTCTATTTTTGCAAAACATAATAAAAGGAAAACATATAGATTAAAGTTTTATGTGATTTAATTTTCATAACACAATTTTTAAAAATGGTGTTAATAGACAGAGGGTATTTAATTAAAATTTATAGCAATTGGATTTATTCAAAACTGATTTTTCTATCAAGAGTTATGTCAAAATTATTCAAACTAACATATAACTATTAAATCATCAAAATAATACTCAAAACTATTTTATAACAGAGGCATCAAGTTACAAATATTCCAAAGTTTCTAAAAAAAATTTTTTGCAATTTTTAATTTATAGATTTAAAGTTATGACAAAAATATTCAAATCATCCATTTGAAATTTCAATTTTTAAACTAAGTCAAATTTGAATTTTAACAGATCGAAAATATTCTACATGTCAAGGACTTTCGAAAAAATATAAACTTTATCTAATTTGGATGTGTGAATAAAAAGTTATAACGATTTTAATAAGCAGGGGTGTTTCTGTAAAACTGCCAATTTTAATTTAAATAGAAAACAATTTCTGACGTGGCTGCTGACTGGGACCTGACTGGGCGCTGACTGGATCGTTGACGTGGATAAGTGGATGGATCTGGGCAGTTGGATCCAGATCTGACGGATCAGATCTGAGCGTACCTATTCGCATAAACTTCTAATCTGGGCCGAAGATCGCAAATCGGACGGTTCAGGAGGGGCGACTCAAACCTGGCGGCGCCGGTGGTCGGAGAGGTTGAAGACATCGGCGCGTGGCTCGTACTTGGAAGAAAACGATGCTCCGGTGGCTCCCCCGGACACGAGCAGATGCCGAAGACGTTCGACGCGAAGCTGTGATGGCGAAGGAGGCGTCGACGTCCTCGGGCAGCGTGGATTCAAGGACTTGAGGCGTGGCGGCGCGGATGACCTACGGTTCGAGCACAATCTCCAGGATTTGGCTGCGGAAAGGAGCGGGGAAGGAATGTCAATGGTGCGCAACGGCAAGGGGAGATGAAAGAGAAGGGGCTCGACCCCAGGGAGTAGCTCACCTCGCCGGAAAAAAGAATTTATGGCGGCGGTTGACGGAACTCCGACGAGCAAAATCTGCAGCCCGACGGCGAGATTTGGAGTGGAGGAAGAGGGGAAATGAAGAGGATGGCGTGGGGTTTATGTAGGGAAGCTCGGAGGAAACAAATCGCGTGATTTGTGCTCAGATTTCTGAAAGGAATCGGAGAGAATTTCGGGATGGATTTGAGGACAGAGGTTGAAGACGACTCGGGCTGACAGGTGGGTCCCGCCTGTCAGGGATTTTTCTTTTTCTTTTCTGTTTTTCTATTTCTTTCATAACTTTTGATTTAAGACTCCAAATCAATTCAAATAAAATTCTAAAAATTTGTAAAAACAATATCTTTGGATTAAACCAGTTGTGGGTATGTTTTGAACAATTTTCAAAATAATAATTTTGAAATATTGATTAAATACAAATTTGACACTTTATGTTAAATTTGAAAATATGGTTTAAATAATTTTATTTTTGGCTAATTAAAATTTAAAATTATAATACTATATAAGTTTTGAATTTAAGTTATTTAAACTCATATTCCAATATTAATTCATTTTTATCTTTAGTAGAATATTAAATAACATTCACAACTATTGGAAATGAAAAGAGAAAATGTAATGTAATCATTTTTAATTCAAAATATTTTGTGCACCATATGTTTTATATTATTATAAATTATTTGAAAACTCCATAAAATATCTTTTGAAAAGATTATAGATTTATTTCATTTCTTATATTGAATATATTTATGAAAATCATTTTATGTTTTGGAAATTAATGAAATATTTTAGTTAAATGAAATGCCTATTTGGATAATTAATTAATCATAAAATCTATGAAGTGTTAAAGATATAAACTATAGACTTGTAATTTCCAAAACTATGTTTTGAACTTAGTTAAAGGAATGAAACCATTTGGCAAATAGATCATGTTTTAAATAGTTTCAAAGAACACTTTTAATTGGTGAATAGCTATGGCTAAGTGGTTGAAATAAATTACTTATAAAGAAACATTTTTATTACAAGGAAATGGTTTGAAATTTTGAAAAACATTTGTCAAATTACAAACTGAGGTTTTAAGAAATACAATGGATAATATAATGTTTAACTTTAAACAACTTTTGAAAATAATTTTTATTTGAGATATTTGAAATATTAAATCTTTTCAAGATGCTTGAAGTCTTTTATAGTTGGTTTTCTTATGCATTTTAATATTTTATTTTAATCAAAACAAAAGTTTTAAATTTTAGTGATTTTTAAACATTCCAAAATATTGGGATGTTACAGATCGTCATCGTGGGCTCCGCCACGACCCCTGCAACGCCTGCGAGCCGTTCTACGCCATCTGTAGCTTGTCGACCACTGCTGCTAACTTTAGCACGGATGGACCGTGTCCATGGACATTTCTGCGCCGGTAGACTCCTCTCCTTCGCTCCCCTGCCATGTGGGAACCTATCCGTTGCATAAAGTGCAAGGATGAGGCCCGGAGCGCCTATAAAAGGAGCAGGAGCAACACCGTACCGAGGGATCGGCCAATCGCATTCTGAACCCTTGGAACCATAGCAAAGCGTGTAGGATAGCCAACTGCTCGAGGAGGAAGAATACCATAGCTTCCCTCTTCAAGCACCGAACTGTCTCAAGAGAGCCCTCGGCAAGCTCATTGTACTGTAACCCCCGCAGTGCAATACAGACTAGCAGGAGTTGCGGTGTTACCTCCTCCTGAGGGCCATGAACCTGGGTACGGGTTGGTGTTCATCTCTGTAGTGTTGTCCCTCTCCAAGCTCGGTGAGCACCGTCGTCGAGTCTCTGGAGGGTTGTTTGACCTCCGTGTTCAATCCCTCTTCTAACTACTCTTTAGGTTGTGGCTATCCCTTTAGTGGGTGTCACTCTCCAACATTTGGCGCACCAGGTAGGGGATTGAGGCGCGTCAACGACCTTCGAGCCGCTACCGCGACATGACAGACACTCGCTCCGCTCGCGCCACCCACGCCAGCAGGCGCGCACCCGAAGGAACCAACACCGCGCCCCGCGCCACCGCCTGTAGCGTACCTGCACTTATAAATATGGCAGGTACATGTGTATAGTGCAAACCCCTGGATCGATTCATTTGCACACACAGTTTACGATGAATATCACAACATTGTATCAATATTACACGAATAATCCATACTTGGTAAAATAAATCTTCAATGAGCCTCCATCTTCATGATACGCCACAAGCGAAAACATGTTGGTGCAGACTCGAAACCAAAAACGTAATCCTTACTCCTCATCAGATATTTCTGCAACAAATAATAATTTGCAACAGAGTGGGTCAGATTCCATTTAAGAATGGAGTCTGGCAAGTGACACTATGGTGGACACTTAATGGAAGTAACTCTAAAATCTGTATGCATATTTGGCTGGTGGAGTTCAAGGCTATTTTTGCATAAAGCCAATTTTATCCTATCACTTCATAAAACAGTTTCAACATCATAATTGGCAACACTGGCAAGTTCCAGTGAACCAAAAGATATCTCGTCCTTAGGTGCACTCTCAGGTGAAAACCCCCACATTCAATGGTCCTAAGTATAGTAGAAACTATCTTAGGTGAAAACCCCCATGAACATGGTCCTGAGTAGTCCACTTTTGTTTATCAAAATTTTATTACTCCCTCTGATCCTAAAAGACTGTCGTGAGTTGAACTACGATTTGTACGTGGCTAGTTGATTTTCGCGACACTAAATCTGGATCGGAGGGAGTAAGAAATTAGAATGTTGGGATTCCTCCAGGTTCCTTGATCAGCTGTAGTCTTTACTTGAAATACTTCTCCTTGCGTCCTTCACAATCTTCTCCATTTATTCTCCACATCCCTTTGTTCCTGGGTGGCCTTCCACAAGTGTGCTCTCAGGTGAGAACCCCCACGTTCATGATCCTAAGTATAGTAGAAACTATCTTAGGTGATAACCCTCATGGACATGGTCCTGAGTAGCCACTCAACATAAACCAAACAACCAATCCACCCAGATGATTCATTAACTTAGTGATGTACACTCCCAGGTGAAAACCCCCACATACTATGATCCTAAGTATAATAAAGACTATCTCAGGTGAAAACCCTCATAGATATGGTCCTGAGTAGCCACTTAACATTTTATTAAAACTTTTCATCAATAGCATAGCATCAAAATCTACTAAGTCATTTCATAGGTACCTAGACACAATGGAATAAGGAATTCTAAAGTCTTGCATAGCAAATCTACTAAGCTCTACTCATGCATAGGAAAATAACTAAGTTATGCATAGAAAATACTTGGGAACTTTATTAGGTGTGCCACTTGCCTTGGCAACAAGAAGAATAGCAACAGCAGCTGCAACAGTTGTCGTTTCCCTCCGAAATTTCTAACACATCAAAACAAACACACATAAACATACAAACCAACATAACAATACAAAAATATGCTATGCATGATGTGCAAAATACTTAGAGAAAATACTAAGTCTATTCTTTAAGGTGATCGACAATTATCAACAACTCTTTGTAAATTGGATATTCACTATAGTGAGAGAGACAGACACCCGGCCAACCACTTAAGTTGTGGAACAGGTCTCATGTACGTGGACATGTAAGGTTAGTTTCCAGGCCGCTTCATCTCACTATGCCGCTAGGATCCAACTAACTTCAAGATGGTAATAACATGATCAAAAATTGTTTTAAGTCAAGATTAGGAAAGATAGAAGAAAATTATGTAGATTATCTTCCAGGCTTCATCTCCAGACTTGTAGTATTCTCCTTAGTGATGTCTTGATTGAATTCTTGGTAGACTTGAATAATCTTCAGACTTGATGATTTTTGTATCACCTTGGATGGTCCTGGATTTACTTAGTCTTCATGAAGTCTCAGAGAAGAAGAAAGGATAGAGAGAAAGACTTAGAGAATAGAAGGGAGGTTGGCCTTCTTGAACTTCTTCTCACTTTTCTTCTAAGTGCTTGACATCTTGTGATGCTTACAGAGTCTGTTTTCTTCTAAGTCCTTCATTGGTCTTCTAGCTCCATGTTGA
Organism: Poa annua; assembly: GCA_026929855.1. Lineage (NCBI taxonomy): Eukaryota > Viridiplantae > Streptophyta > Magnoliopsida > Poales > Poaceae > Poa > Poa annua. The sequence continues at coordinate 45,951,674 of CM049430.1, forward strand.
AAATCCTAAGTGTCTAGTGCATAGCACTTTTACCAAAATACTAAGTTGGAAATAATCCCAACTTAGAGAAAATGGGGAAGGAGTTTTCTTATGGAAATATAATTACAAAATAAAATATGCTATGCATGAAATGCAATTTTAAATCACAAGGAACATAGTACTAATTGTTGTGATATTTATAAAGTATGCATAAAGTTATAATTGCAATTTAATTAATTTCTATTTTCACAAAATATAATAAAGAAATAAATATAAGATTAAAGTTTTATGTGATTTAAATTTGTATAACAAAATTTTATAATTAGTATTAAATAATAGAGGAGATTTAAATAAATTCATAGCAATTGGATTTATTCAAGAATAATGTTTATATAAGAAGTTATGTTGAAAATATTCAAACTATTCAATTTCAATATAAAACCATGAATTTGTTCAAATATTACTCAAAAATATTTTATAACAGTGGCATCAATTCACAAATATTCTAAAGTCTCTAAAACAGTTTTATTTGCAATTTTTGAATTTACGGATTTAAAGTTATGACAAAAATACTCGAATTCACCATTTGAAATTTGAATATTTTAAACTTAGTCAAATTTGAATTTTGGCAGATCTACAACATTCTACATGTCGAGGGTTTTCCAAATATATAAAAATATTTGAATTTGGATGTGTGAGTAAAAAGTTACAACAGATTTAAGTTGCAGGGTCTTTTGTGTAAAACTGCTAATTAAATAAATCGAGAAATTCATTTTACACGTCAGCGCTGACTGGGCACTGACTGTGCAGCTGACGAGGCAATGACGTGGCATCTTCTGATTGGCTAGGATCTAGGGTTAACCTGGGCCGTAGGATCTTAAGGAGATTGGACGGATCAGATCGGGGGATACCTCTTCGGGCCGATCTAATCTTGGCCGTGGATTTCGGATCGGACGGTCCTGGGCGAGTCGACCAGAACAGGGCGGCGCACCTCGCCGGACTTGGAGGAGACGGCGGCGCTCGCTCCGGCGTGGACGCTCCAGTCGCTGCCGTTCTCCCCCGAGCTCGTGGAAGACAGCGTCGGACGCGGTGAGTCGCCCCGTAGATGCAGGAGGGCTCGGCGTCGTCGATTGCTTCTTGGAAGGGCCTGGGCGCGCGGCCGAAGTTGCGGCGGCTCTGGTGACCTGCGTGCTTGTTCGAATCATCGGCGATTGAAGATACAAAAACATCAGGGAGGTTCACGAAGACGAAATAAGGAGAAGGGACACGGTCTCGGGATCGGACGGTTGCTCACCTCGCCGGAAAAGAGGAATCGGGCGGCGGCGACCGAGCGGCTCCGGCGAGCTTTTCCGACGGCCTGGCGGCGTCCTTGGGGCTAGGGTTTGGGGCAAATGGAAGAGGAGGTCGTGGGGTTTAAGTAGGGCCGGAGAGGGAACCAAAATCGCGAGGAATCTGCCGGATTTTGGAAAGGCATCGGGGGCGGAAATTTCGGATGGAGGTTGAAGACGACCGTGACGTCAGCATTTTTCTTTTTCTGATTTCCATTTAATTTATATCTTTTGATTTATAACTCCAAATGAAGTCAAATCAATTTCTAAAAATTTGTAAAATTCATATCTATGCTTTAAACCATTTGTGGGCATGTTTTGAAACTTTTTGAAAATTAATTATTTTGAAATATTCATAAAATACAATTTTACCTATTTTAGTGTAACTTTGAAATTAGTGATTTAATAAATTATTTGGAGTTAAATAAAATTTATGAAATTACCCACATTCAAATATGTTTGAATTTAGATTATTTAAACTTATTTTGTTCAACTCATTCACCTTTAATATGGTATAAAAGTAGAATAATAGAATATAAATATTTTTAGAGTAATATGAAATATAATGGATTTTTAATTTAAACCTTTTGTGATTTAATCATATGATGAATGATGAGATGTATGTATGCATGAATGCAATGCTTACATTTTCTTTTCCAAAGCAAAATACTTAAATGTTTTTCAAAAGTTTTAAATTTTTGTGATTTTGAACATTCCAAAATATTGGGATGTTACAGACTACCACCCTTAAAAGGAATCTCGTCCTCAAGATTCGAGAAGGCTAGAAAAAGGTTCTGTCTAGGTATCAGGTTGGGCTACCCCCCTTAAAAGAAATCTTTGTTGGTATTGAAAACTTCAATAGGAAAACTTGATTCAGAATGTACCTTCACTTTTTCCACAGTGATGTGGTTCACATATCCTTTATCGAAAGGATTTGACTTAGCAGCTTCTTCGGCCTTCTTCTTTGCTGGGCAGTCATTGGCGTAATGAGCCTTGTTCTTGCATTTGTAACAGAGCACCTGACTGATATCTTTGTGTTCAGGATTCTGACGGTGGTGTCCATTGTTATGGTTGTGGCCAGCAAATCCATTTCGTTTATGATCTCCATTGCTTCCCTTAGACCCACCATGGTGATCATGACGCTTGTGGTGACTTCCTCCATTATGGTGATTCCCATGTTTGTGGCCACTGTTCACATCATGAACAAGGTGCTTCTTGAATGAGGGTTCAGAGGAGTGCTTGTCCATCCTCCTCTTCCTATTTTCAGCTTTCTTTATGCTATCTTCAAGGGTGATTGCTTGATCCAGAAGTATCTGATAGTTTGGTGCATACGCAACAGTCAGAGGTATCTTCAGCTCATCACTAAGTCCATTGAGAAATTTTGACTTCCTCTTTGCATCTGTGTCAATGTCCTCAGGCGCATATCGAGACAAGGGATGGAAGTCGTCCATATACTCTTTGAGACTTCTGTTTCCCTGACGCAGATTGCGAAACTCTTCGCGTTTAAGGTTCATAATTCCCGTGGAGACATGGGCATTACGAAATCCTTCCTTGAATTCCTCCCAGGTCAAGGTGTCCAATGGGTGAGTAATCTGATAAGTTTCCCACCATTGGGCAGCAGGTTCTTCAAGTAGGTGTGCGGTAAACCTAACTTTCTCAGCGTCATCACATTCAGTTGTCACCAGATCCTTTTGTACAGAGCGTAGCCAGTCATCGGCCACCATTGGCTCTGTTGCATTCGAGAACTTGTTTGGCCTAAGCCTCAGAAATCTGGTAAGCCTGTCCACTTGGGGAGGTGGTGGTGGTGGAGGATTGTTGTTGTTGTTGTTATTGTTGTTGCTTGCTCCAATAAACTAGGTCATCATAGTCATCAGCTGGGCTTGAGCGGCCATCAGTTGCTGCATGGCATCATTGTTGTTGTTGTTCTCACGAGCACGGCGGCGAGACATCTATGGGTTTTAGCATAGATGAGTAAAAGATAGACAGATCTAGGAGAAATATTCCTACCCATACAAGCAATTGGCACAAACAACCACAATCATTAAATTTCCAAACATGTTTTGAGAAAACCAAACTAATCGTTCTGTAACGAAGCACCCGAGGTTATGGAGACCACATACGATGATACTGCCATACCACGATTTGATAGGTCAATACATCATTAGTATCTCGTTACTCTAATGGATAGGTGGTCTAGTCTATCTCCTTCCTGAGTGCATCAAGTTCCTCTTCTATTTCCTTGAGTTCGTCAAGGTACTTCTGGGTGTTATGAAGTCTAAATCGAAGTCTTGCTCTAAGGTGTTTGATAGCTTCCCATGCTGCACTTTTTGCTGAAGCAAAGAATGATGTGTGAAGTATTGGGTTGGTGAACATGCAGTCACCCTCAGTCTTGTGGTCAGCTTCTTTGCTCGTGTATAGATGGAGTTGCACCCACAAGTACTCTTGACCTTCACCCATGAAAGGAAAACCTTTGTATATTGCTTCTCCTTCAAATCCCAAGCTCTTCATGTTATCCTTAAGTGCTCTTGGAAAATCAGTCTCACATTCCAAGGTCATGGTCATCACTGGACCTTTCTTGAGTGATGCAATGAGGGCGGTCATCTAAAGAAAACAAGAAAAGAAACTTAGAAATGAAATAGTTAAGATAGTTATAAGAATTGATGTTTGAAAAGTTTTATTTTCAGCAAACATAATGAAATAAATTTTCAATCCTATGGCCATATCCTATTTCTATCCAAACCTAGGGTTTCGAACCTACAGGCAACACAGTGCTCTGATACCATCTGTAGCGTACCTGCACTTATAAATATGGCAGGTAACTGTGTATAGTGCAAACCCCTGGATCGATTCATTTGCACACACAGTTTACGATGAATATCACAACATTGTATCAATATTACACGAATAATCCAGACTTGGTAAAATAAATAGTTCGATACATCTTTGCATAGCTTATAGCTAGCTCAAAAAAATAAAGCAGCGGAAATAAATCTTCAATGAGCCTCCATCTTCATGATACGCCACAGGCGAAAACATGTTGGTGCAGACTCGAAACCCAAAACGTAATCCTTACTCCTCATCAGATATTTCTGCAACAAATAATAATTTGCAACAGAGTGGGTCAGATTCCATTTAAGAATGGAGTCTGGCAAGTGACACTATGGTGGACACTTAATGGAAATAACTCTAAAATATGTATGCATATTTGGCTGGTGGAGTTCAAGGCTATTTTTGCATAAAGCCAATTTTATCCTATCACTTCATAAAACAGTTTCAACATCATAATTGGCAACACTGGCAAGTTCCAGTGAACCAAAAGATATCTCGTCCTTAGGTGCACTCTCAGGTGAAAACCCCCACATTCAATGGTCCTAAGTATAGTAGAAACTATCTTAGGTGAAAACCCCCATGAACATGGTCATGAGTAGTCCACTTTTGTTTATCAAAATTTTATTAAGAAATTAGAATGTTGGGATTCCTCCAGGTTCCTTGATCAGCTGTAGTCTTTACTTGAAATACTTCTCCTTGCGTCCTTCACAATCTTCTCCATTTATTCTCCACATCCCTTTGTTCCTGGGTGGCCTTCCACAAGTGTGCTCTCAGGTGAGAACCCCCATGTTCATGATCCTAAGTATAGTAGAAACTATCTTAGGTGATAACCCTCATGGACATGCTCCTGAGTAGCCACTCAACATAAACCAAACAACCAATCCACCCAGATGATTCATTAACTTAGTGATGTACACTCCCAGGTGAAAACCCCCACATACTATGATCCTAAGTATAGTAAAGACTATCTCAGGTGAAAACCCTCATAGACATGGTCCTGGGTAGCCACTTAACATTTTATAAAAACTTTTCATCAATAGCATATCATCAAAATCTACTAAGTCATTTCATAGGTACCTAGACACAATGGAATAGGGAATTCTAAAGTCTTGCATAGCAAATCTACTAAGCTCTACTCATGCATAGGAAAATAACTAAGTTATGCATAGAAAATACTTAGGAACTTTATTAGGTGTGCCATTTGCCTTGGCAACAAGAAGAATAGCAACAACAGCTGCAACAGTTGTCGTTTCCCTCCGAAATTTCTAACACATCAAACAAAACACACATAAACATACAAACCAACATAACAATACAAAATTATGCTATGCATGATGTGCAAAATATTTAGAGAAAATACTAAGTCTATTCTTTAAGGTGATCGGCAATTATCAACAACTCTTTGTAAATTGGATATTCACTATAGTGAGAGAGACACACACCCGACCAACCACTTAAGTTGTGGAACAGGTCTCATGTACGTGGACATGTAAGGTAAGTTTCCAGGCCGCTTCATCTCACTATGCCGCTAGTATCCAACAAATTTCAAGATGGTAATAACATGATCAAAAATTGTTTTAAGTCAAGATTAGGAAAGATAGAAGAAAATGATGTAGATTATCTTCCAGGCTCATCTCCAAACTTGTAGTATTCTCCTTAGTGATGTCTTGATTGAATTCTTGGTAGACTTGAATAATCTTCAGACTTGATGATTTTTGTATCACCTGGGCTGGTCCTGGATTTACTTAGTCTTCATGAAGTCTCAGAGAAGAAGAAAGGACAGAGAGAAAGACTTAGAGAATAGAAGGGAGGTTGGCCTTCTTCAACTTCTTCTCACTTTTCTTCTAAGTGCTTGACATCTTGTGATGCTTACAGAGTCTGTTTTCTTCTAAGTCCTTCATTGGTCTTTTAGCTCCATGTTGAAAATCCTAAGTGTCTAGTGCATAGCACTTTTACCAAAATACTAAGTTGGAAATAATCACAACTTAGAGAAAATGGGGAAGGAGTTTTCTTATGGAAATATAATTACACAATAAAATATGCTATGCATGAAATGCAATTTTAAACCAGAAGGAACATAGTACTAATTTTTGTGATATTTATAAAGTATGCATAAAGTATGCACCATCTCCATCCACGGCCACGTCCTGGACGCCACACGCGCTGTCGAGAAAGCCTACAAGGCAGCCGCCATTGCATTTCCGGCTGCAGAGGACATGGAGCCTCTCGAGAGGCCCAAGAAAAAGAAGCTGATGTTCCCTCAGGAGCTAGCTTCCACGAAGAAGGTATCCCTGAGCACCAGCAGCTCGGGGGCTGAGGGCTCGGGGGCTAGCGTCACCATTGGCGCTGCTCTGCCTCCCAAATAGGAACGCGCGCTCGTCGCCTTCCTCCAGGATAACTCTGACATGTTCGTGTGGACTCCGTCAGACATGTCCGGTGTACCAAGGGAAGTGATCGAGCACCACTTAGGCGTGTGTCCAAACGCACGCCCCGTCAAGCAAAATGCAAGAAAGCAAGCCCCCAAGAAGCATTCATTCATCGTCAAAGAGGTCGAGAAGCTCAAAGCGGCAAATGTTGTCCGCGAAGTCATGCACCCCACTTGGCTCTCCAACGGCGTGGTTGTTCCAAAGCTCGCCGGAGGAGGCTGCCTCTACATCGACTACACTGATGTCAACAAGGCCTGCACCAAGGCTGCGACCTCCTCTGCTTCCTCGATGCCTTCTCTGGTTACCACCAGATCAAGATGGCTAAGGAGGACGAGGAGAAGACGACATTCCTCACCCCTTGTTGTGTGTATTGCTATGTCTGCATGCCCTTCGGCCTGAAGAACGCTGGCGCCACCTTCCAGAGGCTCATGAGGATAGCCCTTGGCAAGCAAATGGGCAGAGGCTTCGATCGACGACATCGTCGTCAAGTCTCGAGAGGGATATACTCTCCTCAGGGACCTTGAAGAGACCATCGCCAGCCTGCGCAAGGTGAACATCAAGCTCAACCCCGCCAAGTGTGTCTTCGGAGTGCCCTCGGGCAAATTACTTGGCTTCCTCGTGTCCCACCGTGGCATAGAGGCAAATCCTGACAAGATCAAGGCCATAGAGGAAATGCAACCTCCTCGCCGGCTCAAGGACATGCAACGCCTGGTAGGCTGCATGGCCAGCTTGGGCCGCTTCATCTCCAAGTTCGGCGAGAGACCCCTGCCCTTCTTCAAGATCATGAAGAGATCTGGCACCTTCAAGTGAACGCCTGAAGCGGAAAAAGCCTTTGAAGACTTGAAGAGGTACTTGGCCAGCCCACTAGTCATGGTTGCCCCAAGGACATGCGAACATCTGAAACTGTACCTATCAGCACTCCACGGACCGCCAGCACCGTCCTGGTGGTAGAAAGAGAAGAGCCAATCCTCAACAAGAAGAGTGCAACCACTCTAAAGCCAAAGCCGCCTGACAGAGAACTCGACAAAGGGACAGACTCCACAAACCCACCGCCAAGTCCAGAGCCACAAGCTGAGTCTGCCCCAAGCACTGATCTCGCCAAGCGGCCTGAAGAGCCTCCATAGGCTGATCTCGCAAAGGGGCCTGAAGAGTCTCCACATGCTGATCTTGCCAAGAGGCCTGAAGAGCCTCCACAGGCCGATCCGCTCAAGCGTCATGAAGAGCGTCCTCAGGCAGACAACGCTGCGCTTAAACTGACAACCCTTGTCGAGCACCCTGTCTACTTCGTCAGCACAGTACTGCGGGATCCTCGGGAACGGTACACAATGCAGTAGAAGCTCCTCATTGCGCTCCTCATCGCCTCAAGAAAGCTGCGACACTACTTTCAGTGACACTCCCTCATGTTTGTCACCTCATTTCCTCTGGAGCAGATCCTACGCAACCCTAATGCCACAGATCGTGTCGCGGGATGGAACATAGAGCTACAGTCATTCAACTTGTGCTTCGATACCACATGGGTCATCAAAGGAAAAGCGCTGGTAGACTTTGTCGCCGAATGGACTTACCGAACCCCTAAAGAGCCTCTGGGAGAAGAGCCAGAGCCCTCTTGACAGAAGATGCCCAGCCACTGGACCATGACGTTCGACGGAGCCTTCGCGTGTCGTAATGGTGGGGCTGGCTTCGTGATCGACAAGATCTTCAACAACATCGCTGAGTACGAGGGCTTGCTCGCCGGCCTACGGGCCGCCATTGCTCTAGGCGTCAAGCACCTGCTCATAAGGGCGACTCCCAGATGCTCGTCAACTTCTCCAATAAAAGCTACAAGCCTAAGGACGACCACATGGCCGCATACCTTGAAGAGGTCCGCTAGCTTGAGAAACACTTCAGGGGCATGGAGCTCATGCACATCCCGAGGAAGGAAAATTAAGAGGCAGATGACATCGCCAAGCGCGCATCAAGAAGGCAAGCTCAGCAGCCAGACGTCTTTGAAGAGAGACTCATCAAGGCATCCATAAAACAGCCTGAAGAGGCCTTAGCCGCAAGCACAGAAGAAGCGCTCCCACCACCGCCTGCAACTAGGGCTCTCGACTACGGCCCCCAGACAGGGGAGCGCATGTTGCTCACAGGGGTGCATCAATAAATAGGCTGGATCGACGAGCTCAAGGACTACCGCGCCAAGGGAATCCTCCCCGAGGAAGATGTCGAAGCAGATTGAATCACTTGCTAGGCAAAATGTTACTACATCCTCGAGGGAGATCTCTACTGCAAGCACCCAAATGGCATCGCGCTCAAATGCGTCCCTCCTGAAGAAGGAAAAAGGTTGATCAAGGACATCCACAACGGGAAGTGCATCCACCATTCGTGCGCCCGCACCATCGCAGGCAAAGTCTTCAGGAGTGGCTTCTACTGGCCGCAAGCACTTTAGGATGCAGTTGACATAGTTCAAGCGTGCAAAGCCTGCCAGTTACACACCAAGCAAATCCATCAGCCCGCGCTAGGACTTCAAACCATCCCGCTCTCCTGGCCGTTCGAGGTCTGGGGGCTGGACATCTTGGGACCATTCCCAATAGCGCAAGGGGGCTATCGCTACCTCTTCGTGGCCATCGACAAGTTAACCAAGTGGCCCGAGGTGGAGGCGACGTGCACCATTCCAGCAGGCGCAGAGATGAAATTCATCAGAGGCCTAGTCTGCCGCTTCGGAGTACCTAATCGCATAATCACTGACAACAGCTCGCAATTCACAAGCGGCATCTTCAGGGCTTACTGTGAGAAACTGGGCATCAAGCTCTGCTTCGCCTCGGTAGCTCACCCGCAGAGCAATGGCCAAGCCGAGCGAGCAAACACAGAAGTCCTCAAGGGCTTAAAGACCAGGACCTTCAACATCCTCAAAGGCCACGGCAAGGGCTGGATCGGCGAGCTCCCTTCGGTGCTCTGGTCCATCCGCACCACGCCGCCCAAGCCCACGGGGGAAACACCGTTTGCCCTCATCTATGGAGTCGAAGCAGTCCTCCCCACAGAGATCAAGCATGGATCCCCACGGGTCCTTGCCTTCAACGAGGACGAGCAAGAGGACCTCCACAACGACGACCTGCTGCTTCTTGAGGGACTACATCGCGCCGCCCTCCGAGCGGCAAAGTACCAGCAGGACCTGCGACGCTACCACAGTCGCCACGTGCGCTCGCGCACCCTGGAGGCAGGCGATCTCGTCCTCAGGCGAATCCTCTCCAGGGAAGGCCTCCACAAGCTGTCTCCAATGTGGGAAGACCCCTACAGGGTCACCCACATCGATAGGCCTGGCGCGGCTCGCCTCGAGGCTCAAGACGGTATCCCCGTCAAAAACTAGTGGAACATCATGCACCTACGCAAGTTCTACCCCTGATCATTGTCACGTCGAGACATCTGGCTGAAGAGTCAGCTTACGGCTCCACCTCCAAGCATTTCTTGTCTCTAGAGGAAAAGCTCACGACTTCACCTCCAAGCTCCAAAGGCTTCTCTCGAGGGTCATCCCTCCGAGCTCTCCTTGTAACGAGCCACCACAGGCCGTAGAGAGTTTCTGCCACTAATGGGTGGTCCCCATGCCTTGACATGGATAAATACATTAACTTGGCAACTCCAAGCATATTGGGACATTTCGTTCCTAAGTGAACTATGTGCTACGGCGCCACTTTGTATATTTTGGTGGTGAGTTTAATTCCCGCATTATTTTTTTCAATGTGCGCTTATATCTTTCCCCATGCGCACCTCGCGAGAGGGGGCTGAGTACGGTACCAGTGCCTCAAATGACACACCAGCAGCACTGCAAAACCTAAGGATCCGAGATCTGGCTAAAGGGAAAGCTCCCACAAATACGCCATCTCTCCAAATGACCTTGGTACTTACTCTCCTCGCGAGAAATGCCTGAGAAGACCTATAAACGCGCATTAGTTCCCATTACCATGTACAAGCGTTTCGGTTTGCCTCTCTAAAATCCACATGGAACAAGAGTCCCTTCAAGCTTGAGGAGGCAAAAGGCCAAAACCCTTGGAGCTAACCTCCTCGCCAGGCAAAAACCTCTACAGGGCAAAGAGCCTCGAGAAGCTGGTTAGGGATAGCCATTTTTTTTTTTTGCTTATGTGGGATGAGCCAATTTTTCTTTTTGGTTGAAAGGATAAAAAGTGGTTGGGATACTGTTATCTTCCAAACAAAAAGAAGATCCATATATGGGATAATCAAAGTTAAATTGAAATAACGCATTTTACTAGCTAGTTGTCTTAAGTGCGCGCAGCAGTAATCAACTAGTACTGCCCGTGCAGCACTAATCATACTCGTATCCATCGGCCACAGAAGTAGAGACCACCAGCCCATGCTGCCGCAAGCTGAGAAATACAGCAGCCCTCGCTGTCGACCAAGATGGCGAGAGGGGAGCAGCGGGCGCCGCCGTCCTGGATCGATCTCCTCACGGCCGCTGTGCTCCTGTCACAGGATTTGCTGCCGCCGTTCCGGATCGATCTAGCGTTGTCCATGGTACAGGCCCCGCAGCCGCCGCGCTCCATTCACCGGATTTGCTGCCGCCGTTTGGTCTTTCGAGGAGGAGGAGAAGAAGAGAGCAACAAGATTAGAGGAAAATGTGATAAGGATGTGGATAGAGGAAGAACAACGAGTCAACCAGGAGAACGGTTCGGGGGTGAGGCTAGGACGCCAACCAGAAGTGGTTGTACTCGTCCGGCAGATTTGGGCGGACGAGCCCAGCCAGTTTTTTTAGGTATATTCCTAGAATCTGGTTATCCCCGCCACCTCTTAGCGAGTAAACCAAATACGGGATAACCATTGAAAAAATGGCTATCCCTCACCATTCAGTGGATAGCCACTGAACCAAACACACCCTAAGTTCCGCACTCATGCCTCAAGAGTTCTTCCCTCGCCTCAAGCACAAGTTTGTCACTCGAGCGATTCATGTTCCCTTACATTTCATGGACTACTCGTACGTCAAAGGGGGCACTTGAGCATCGTAACTCAGGGCTCTTACCTCTCCAATCCTTAAACTCCCCCCGCCTTGCTGAGTCATTGCTCTAGCATACCACAGTGGCAGAGTCATAGCACGAAGAGACGGGTCCTAACGACACAGAGCAAGCATAGATATGAAAATTAGATAAAAGGGCCTCTCGAGAGGCAAGCCAGCTGAAATAAAATACTTAAGGAGTATATTACATGCAAAACTGCAAATTCTCTAATCAAAAGATTGTTTCAGATACAAGCGATTAAGAGCGCGACAAATAGGGCTCAAGCGGAGTCCGTGCCATCGTTTTTCTCCTCCGCGGCGTCCTCCTCAGCTCCGGCGGGGTCAGCCTCCTTGATGTCGTCTGCAGCAGCCTCCGTACGCTTGAAGTGGGCGCAGAAGGACTCAACCTGCTCGCGGAGGGAGCTGGAGACCCGCCACACCTCCTCACCGTCCAGAGGTCGAAGCCGGGTGTGAGGAGCTTGAGGTTGGTGAAGGTGCGATCAACAACCACCGCCAGAAGCTGGCGGCTCTCAGCCTCAATCACCTCGCGGAGCTCGGCAGCATGGCCCTCGAGTGCCGCGAACAGCTGGTCGAAGTAGACCAGGTACATGGCAGCATCGCCGCGGCCTGGAGCGTCGGGGTGAGGCGCCTCCACGCAAAGCTAGGTAGCGAGCTCGTTGCCCCTGGCCACCAGGGATAGGAACATGCGCTCCCGCTGCTTCGTGAGCACCCGAGCCGCCTTCGCGCTGTCCTTAGCCTCCACCGCCCGCTCAACCACTGGACCCACCTGCTCCTCCACGTCATTGACGAGGGAGTTCAGGTCCATGACGTTCGTCCTGCGAGCGTCCTCTACCTGGAGATGGGCCTCCTTGGCGCGCTGGAGGCGGTCCCCCAGCTTGGTATTGTACTTCTCAAGCTTTGCGATCTGCTTGACGTCGTCGGCGTGCTTGGCCTTTAAGCGGTCCTCCTACTTCTTGGCCTTCTCGCGGTACTCCTTGGCGATGGACTGCCTGAAGTTTTTCTCCCGCTCCGTGAGATCCTTCTCCACCTCCTCCTTCTTCTCGGCAAATCGGGCCTTAAAGCGCTCCAGGGCCTGCTGGTGGGCGTCAACGGCCTCTTTGTGCTTCTGGAGCGCCTCAGCCAGGTTCCCCTCGTGCGCCAGAGAGCTCATCGCGATTGAACGCAAGCTCGTTCTCCGCTTGGAGCCGCTACTCGTCGCGTAGCAGCACATCCTTCTCCTTGGAGACCAGCTGCCACTCGCGGGCGGCCAGGCTTTTGCGGTCCTTCTCCAGAGTCCCTTGCGCAACCTGGTGAGCGGAGAGGAGTTGGAACTCAAGCTGGGCAAGCTCGCGGCGCTTCTGCGCCAGCGAGCCCTCCATGGCCTCGCGCTCGGCCCTCGCCAAGGCCAAGAGATCCGCGGCCGCATTACGCTCGTCTTGGAGGGGAACAAGAAGCTCCCCTGCGTCGCGGATCTCCTTGGCAAAGTGGACGGCCTCCTCGCGCTTGGCCTGTAGCGCCGCGTCCTCCTAGCGTCTGGCCTCCACGGCAGTGTGGAAGGACGCCCACGCCTCTGCGAGCTCCCCGCGCTGTTGGGCGAGCTGGGCATCCTTAAGGGCGAGGTGCGCCTCCAAGCCCTCCAGCGACTCCCGCACGAGGCCAAAGGCGACCTCGTGGTGCCCTTTGCTCCAGTCCCAGCCGCCAAGGACTAGGTCACGGCAAGAAGAGGGCCCTGCTCCCGCGTCAAGACTGGAGAACGGGGCCTCAGGGTGTGCCTGGGGGCTTAGCGGCGCGCCGTCCTCCTTGGTGACCAGGTCTGCCTCGCCACCCTCGCCCTCCTAGCGCATCGTCTCCTGCTGCTCGTTGTTTGTAGCGCATCGTGGCGGAGACGAAGGAGGGGCTCCACCCTCAGGCTCACCAGCGCCAGGCTGGCCCAAGACCGCCTGAGCCTCCGGCTGCGCAAGAGGAGTAGCCGCGCGGGGCGGATTTGCCTCGCAAGGAGGAGTCGCCTTGCGAGGGGGCGTTGGCTCGCCCGTTGGTGTCGCCACGCGAGGCGGAGTCGAGGCGCGAGAAGGAGAAGGCACCCGCTCCGCATGCCCCTCAGGCACCAGCTGCTCGAGAGGCAGTGTAGTGGCCTCCGCCTGAGGCACTTCTTCGGTTGGGCCTGTGGAAGCCGTCTCCACAGGCGTCATGGCCTCCTCAACCATGACCTCTTTCATGGCTCTCTTCACGTCTGCTGCCTTGCGAAGCTTGCGGCGCTTCGTAGGCACAAGCTCACTGGCAAGCACTAGGGAGAGATCTTCAGGGATGGTTGAAGAGAGAAAAACCAAGAATCAAGCAACTAAAAGTTAAAAACACTTACCCAGACTGGCAAGCGCCAGGAGGGCTTGGCCTTGGTGCCATAACCCTCCGGAGGCGCCTCAGCCTTCCTATTGGAAGGGACGTCCGATGACCTCGCACCAGGCATGTCTATGGCCGCCTTGGACCGAAGCTCTCGCCGCCCCGTCGCGGCCGCCTCGTCGTCGACATCCTCCTCCTCCATGAGGCGCGAAGGCGCCACCACGAAGGTGTCATCATCGCCTGACGAGATCTCGCAGACCACTTCATCAAAGGGCCCGGCCCTTGAAGAGGACACCTCCCCTTTGGAGGGCGACTCGCCTCGCCCAGCCCCCGAAGCGGAGGGCGACTCTGCGGCCTCCGCTTCCTGCACCACCGGCACAGGCGTCTCCTTCTCACCTGCCGGGTTGAACGCGGGCACCCCGTCCAGGATGGCCAGGCGCTCGATCATGTTGAGCTTGTGCTGGGGCTGTAACGTGAGCGGGAGGTCCTCCACGGCTGGCACCACCGGGTTGATGAAGAGCGCGGACAGGACGCAGTCGACAACCTCCTTGTCGTTGTCTTCACGGTGGAGCCGCATCGTGTCCTCAGGGCCTGAGTACATCTACATCGGCTTCGTGTGAGCCAGGAGTGGAGCGATGCGGCGCGTCACGAAGTCCGTCACAATGATCTGCCTCGTGAGATCCTCCTCCCAGAGATAGCTCATGCGGCCCTCCAGGATTGCATTGTCTGCGCCGCTGAAGGAGGCCTTGCCCCAGTTTGAGTTCTTCACGGGCGGCGCGTCGGGGATGCCGAGGAATGGACAAGCCTTTTCTACGCCAACGTAGAACCACCTCTGGCGGAAGTCGTCCATCTTCTTCGTCACCGTCGTGACGGGCTTGTCCTTTTTCCACGACATGGGGATGTAGACGCTCCCCATGCCATCCACGATGCGGAAGGAAACGCATCCGGAGCGCTCGTTGCCCGCCGTGCTCCGGAGCACGTAGAAGCTCCTGAAGAGGGCCACCGTGGGCTCCACGCCCAGATACGCCTCGCAAAGGTAGGTGAAGATGGAGAGGGAAGGAGTTGGATCTGGTAGAATGCCAGGACCGCCTCCAGGAATGGAGAGAACGGCGGCACAAGCCGTGCGGCGACGCAATGCAGGAAGATGTGGTAAAACCCCCGTGGGCGCTTCCCGAGCTCTACGCCCCAGAGCACGGTGGCGCCGTGCTCATTGGTCCACGCAGCCAGCAAGAAGCGGATCTTATCCAGCGCTGCGTCTTGGGTTCGCGCCCCAATCAGCGCCAGACCGTAGGCGCCACATGCAAAGATGAAGCCATGGCGGTCTTGCCCTTGCCCTTGGCGGGACTCATCGACGGAGGAAATAGAGAGCTGCGGTGAAGAAAGCTGGAGGAAGAAGGGACAAGCACGCCGGAGAGCGGAGGCGGAGAGCTTGGGACGAAGGAGGCTTGTGCGCAAAGAATGGGGATCAGTAACGGCTCCTTGCCGCGGCCTGCAGAATTTATGTCATGTCCAGAGCAGCTACCGGGGCGTGGTGGGACCCCCCACGACGCACGCCCCAGATCGTGCACGGCCGTTGCTCTGCCGAGTGACGCGTGGCTCGGGCCGGTCGGACACTTTGGACCCACGACGCTCCGGCTGCGTCCATGGGCTCAGCCGCGCCCATCGCGGGCCCCTGGGCTACTATCGGCCCAGTGAGGACCAGGTTGTGCAGAGCCCACTCTCCAAAGGCCTCGCACGTGACAGATTCAACGAAACGACTAAGGACCAAGCAACCGCTTGGAGAGACCCTCGAGAGGCAACTCCTCTTGAGGGCCTGAAGGGCAAGCGAGGGCCTGAAGAGGACCCTGCGCTTCAAGAGACTCCCCAAGGCTCTACTCGCCTGGAAAGAAGTCAACAGGAACCTCTGCACAGGCCACCGCGGCCCTGTGGAGACACTTCGCGGTTAAGCAACCGCTGCAGAGCGCACATGGCCTCTGCAGCAGCCGCAGAGTGACGTGAGCATCGCAGTTGCCGTTCCGGTGATAAAGGAGTCAACAAAGATGCGCCGCCCGCGCCTGGACAGCATGGACTTTCCTCTTTCGTGATAAAGCGGTTGGACGGAGCAACGCTCCAAGAAGATCGTCATCGTGGGCTCCGCCACGACCCCTGCAACACCTACGAGCCGTTCTGCGCCGTCTGCAGCTTGTTGGCCACCGCTTCTAACTTTAGCATGGATGGACCGTGTCCATGGACAATTCTGCGGCGGTAGACTCCTCTCCTTTGCACCCCTGCCATGTGGGAACCCATCCGCTGCATAAAGTGCAAGGATGAGGTCCGGGCGCCTATAAAAGGAGCAGGAGCACCACCGTAGCGAGGGATCGGTCAATCGCATTCTGAACCCTTGGAACCCTAGCCAAGCGTGTAGGATAGCCAGCTGCTTGAGGAGGAAGAAGACCATAGCTTCCCTCTTCAAGCACCGAACTGCCTCAAGAGAGCCCTCGGCAAGCTCATTGTACTATAACCCCCGCAGTGCAAAACAGACAAGCAGGAGTAGCGGTGTTACCTCCTCCTGATGGCTGTGAACCTGGGTACGTGCTGGTGTTCATCGCTGTCGTGTTGTGCCTCTCCAAGCTCGGCGAGCACCGGCGTCGAGTCTCTCGAGGGTTGTTTGACCTCCGTATTCAATCCCCCTTCGAACTACTCTTCAGGGTGTGGCTATCCCTGTTCCGTGGGAGTCACTCTCCGACATACTCGTCTATTTGTTAGCAAACTATAGATCATTGCCTTGAGTCACTTCATTCATAACATGAGCATTACATTATTATATGATCAATATTGTTTGAAAGCATGTCACTTCAGAAATTATTCTTTTATTGTTCTTGCCTACTCGGGACGAGTACAACTATGCTTGGGGATGTTAATACGTCTCCAATGTATCTATAATTTCTTATGTTCCATTCTATATTATACCAAGTTATTACATGTTTTATATGCATTTATATAGTTTTATGCATTTTCTGGGACTAATTTATTAACAAGATGCCACAATGTCAGTTCCCTATTTTCTGCTGTTTTTGGTTTCAGAAAAGTACTTAAGGAAATATTCTCGGAATCAGATGATTTCTTTTCCAAAGTCTATATTTTTGTGAGAACGTTCCAGAACACCGAAGAGGCAACGAAGTGGGAGGCTCAGGCGTCGCCACCACGTGCTCGCGCGGCCCCACCTCCTACCACGCGAGCATGTGGTGTGGGGCCCTCAGCCTCCACCGACCTCGCCCTTTCGCCCATACTAACTCCCCGACGCAAAAACCCTAACAGGATAGGCCATCTTCCACGAAAAGTCCCATAGAGCCGCCGCCATCGAAGACAAGTTTCGGGGGTCAGAAGTTCCTATTCCGACACCCTGCCGGGACGGGGATTGACCCCCGGAGCCATCTCCATCGACTCCACCGCCTCCACTTAGAGTCCATGATGGTTTGTGAGTAGTTCCCCCATGGACTACGGGTTCTTGGCTGTAGCTAGTTGGTACTCTCCCATGTACTTCAATACAATGATCTCATGAGCTGCTTTACATAATTGAGATCCATATGATGTAATCGGTGTTGTGTTTGTTGCGATCCGATGAATTGTTACATTATGATCAGTCTATCTATCAAAGTTTATGAAATTATTGTTGTTGCAATCTTGTTGTGTTTAATGCTTATCACTAGTGCACGAGTGGCATAATCTTAGATTTGAGTTCTATATTTATTGCTTAGATTGTATCTACAAGTTGAATGCACATGTCATTGTCTGGAACCTGAGGTCCCAAAGTGACAATAATTGGGGCAGCCGAGGGGAATGGCTGTGATGTGAGGATCGCATGTTTCACCAAGTGTTAAAGATTTGCTCTGATGCTCTATTAAAAGGCGTACCTTAATTACCAGTAGTTTCCCTTGAGACCCCGCTCCAAACGGGCTGGTAGGACAAAAGATGTTATGCAAGTTTCTCATTGCGAGCACGCACAACTATATATGGAAAACATGCCTATATAACTAATAATCTTGATATTCTAACTTAATGTTATTTCAATACTGTCAATTTCCCAAATGTAATTTCTTCACCCAACACTTGTTCTTTGAGAGTTACCACTGGTGTAGACAGCTGGGAACTTCGGTCCTTCTGTCATCATCATTGCTCTAAAGTCAACTCCACGCAAGTAACTATTCTCCGGTGCCATTGTCTCTGTGTTACTATTACTATTGCTCTCATATTACTACTTTTTTCACATCACCTCTATTACTAGTGCTTTTCCAGGTGCAGCTGAATTGACAACTCTGTTGTTAAGACTTATAAGTATTCTTTGTCTCCCCATGTGTCAAATCAATAAATTTGGGCTTTACTTCCCTCAAAGACTGTTGCGATCACCTATACTTGTGGGTTATCAATGATAAGCTTAATATTCACAACTTAAATTGTTTGTGCGTTCAAGTACCAATTGCATGATTGTCTTTAATTACACATGTATAGTTTTTTGTATCCATCAACTTTTATGCTTGCTACCCAACCTTGCTAGCCAAAGACCTGTATCGAGAGGGAATGCTTCTCATACATCCAAACCTTGAGCCAAAACCCTTGCCACTTGTATCCACCATATATGCCCTATGTGGTATTTTGCTCCACTCCAAGTAAATACTTCATGTGCTACCTTTATTCAAAACTAATATCCTTTATTTGTGTCAACGTTTATTAGCTCATGAGGAAATAATAGTTGGGTTTGTTATCTTCCATACTAATTAAGTAACCCTTGACTTGCATGCTACATCTGCTCGTCATTAATATTGCAAAGGGGTGGTCAGACCACTATAATATCAAAACGTTGAGAATTTTTAAAAAATAGGCACCCCTCCATGGTTTGAGATTGATTGGTGGGCACCTGAGGATTCGGTTAGCCATGGTTGTGTTAGCAAAGGTGGAGAGGAGTGTCAAGGCTGTGAAAAATAAGATGCATATCATAAAGGCTTTTTTTAAAAATAAATCGGAACCACCCTTAACTTCCTTAGTATGGAAGATGACAAGAACTTTATTACCATTCGTTGACAACGACAAACACCGCTCAAAAACTTACTTTTATGCTCTCTATATGATTTCGAAACCTATAAAACCAAAAGCTTTAGCACGTATGGTTCTATCTCTGCTTCCCTATGTGAAGGGACTATCTATTACTTTATGTTGAGTCAGTAAACCTATCTCCTTCTGTCTTAAGCAAGCATTTGAGTTGATTGTGATTCAACCATCTATACATTGGTATTGTTAATCATGTCATTTATTCTTCCTTGCTTAGCACATTGTTGGCATCTAATGAATCTGATTTTTGGAGTTAGCAACT
Organism: Poa annua; assembly: GCA_026929855.1. Taxonomy (NCBI): domain Eukaryota; kingdom Viridiplantae; phylum Streptophyta; class Magnoliopsida; order Poales; family Poaceae; genus Poa; species Poa annua. The sequence goes on from CM049430.1 coordinate 45,970,898, forward strand.
AATAAAGAGGGCTGTTTTATGAAGTAAGCTCAATATGTTCATTTTCTCTGACCAAGGACTAAGTCTGCCAACACCAACTATGGTTTTCTCTTTGTACCTTATTGTGATTTTCCTCTACATGTTACAAGTTGATTTATATGAATGGAGTAGATATCTAAGATGACTTGTGCGTTTATACATGTGATGCTTCTTGTCCGTATATTTTATATTGGCACTTCACTCCATAGACCTGTGGTCATGTTTACCGAGTTCAGCTTTCGCTTGGGGACAAGCGAGGTCTAAGCTTGGGGAGAGTTGATACGTCCATTTTGCATCACTATTTTATATCATAATTTACTGTTAATCATTGATATATTTTGTATTTGCAGATGATACTTATGTTATTTCATCTATTTTGCATGTTTGATGATCATTGGAGGATAGAGCACCGGAGTCTAAATTCTGCTGGAAAAAGCACCATCAAGATACAATATTTGCAAAGCTCAGAAAACGAAACGAAGAATACCTGAAGTCCTGTTTTGCCAGATCATGGAGGACACCAAAAGGGGAGCCCGAGGTGAAGCCCAGGGGGCCCACACCATGCCCAGGCGAAGCTCCCCTTGCTGCCGCGCGAGCACCTGGTGGGGCCGCCTTGGCCCTCCTCTGGTCGTGCCCCTTCGGGTACTTCATCCACTTAGAAACCTAAGACCTAGAGGGTAGACAAATTTTCTCTCCGCCGCCACCACGAGATGGAGAAGACAGAGAGGGAAAAGCTCTCCGGGAGGCTGCGAAGCCACCGGGGAAATCCCCATAAGCGGGGGGGGGGGGGGGGGGAGAATCATCGCCATCGTCACCGTCATCGAGTTGCACCCCATCACCATCATCAACACCACCATCTCCATCACCGGCACCGTCATCTCCATCGGTCCACACCGTTCCCGTTGTAACATCTAGGGCTGATTCTTGTGTATTTGATAGGGGAAACTCTCCCGGTGTTGATTACTCTTGTTATTGATGCTATTGAGTGAAACCGTTGAATTAAGGTTTATGTTCAGATTGTTATCCATCATCATATCACCTCTGATCATGTTCCAAATGATGTGTTGTGAGTAGTTCGTTAAGTTCTTGAGGACATGGGAGAAGTCTAGATGTTAGTAGTGATCTATGTTGAATATTATTTAATGTTTTAATATTTAATGTTTTGACGAGGGATGTCCCCATCAATACCCATGGTTACTAGCCTAGGGTGAGAGTTATGAGGTAGAGAATGCGTAGTATTGGTAGATTCGTCGGCTGAAAAGCGGGATTTACCCAGGTTCAGGGCCCTCGACTGAGGTAACACCCCTACTTCCTGCTTGTCTGTTATTGATTGAGAATATGCTGCGAGTTCAAGGATATAGCAAGATGTCGATCTTGCTAGGGTTTGGTGGTTCTGATTGGGCGTGTGTTTGATCTGCCACCCTCCTGTCCTTTATATAGAGGTACAAGTCTCGGGTAGTAACCGACTAGGATTACATATATGGAGAGTATAGCCGACTATGTGTAACTACGGTAAAAGTCTTCGACTTGGGCTTCGCTTATTGGGATTCTTCAATATGTTTGACAATTGGGATTTAGTCATTACGTGCACCAGGTACCCACACACAGAGGTACCCGTTTGGTATAACCTCGTCATTAGCCCCCGAGTGCTTGGCTAATTCGCAGAATCAGTCATGGACTCACTTCATAATGCATGTCTTATGCTTTATGCTTTTGATAAGATATATTTGTGTTTTGTCTTTTGGCTATGAATTATGCCAAAAGATTTCGACTGAGTAGGCTTGGGTTTATTCGATGAGTCGAGACCAATTAACTGCACTTGGGCAAAACCTTACTAGTCTTCAATCAGGTTTCGAGTCATTGGGCTCGAGCCTGGAACATACTGGACAGACTCGCCTCAGGCCAGTCGATGGACTTATTGATATCGTTCTGCAGTTTCAATTTGCTACCCAGCGCGTCCACCGGGATTTCCATCGTATCAGTTGATACGGAAATATCAAGGATTTCAACACTGCTGGAGTGATCCTCGCCCGTTTCGACGGATCGATGGGTCTTACCTTTGCATTTTCTGTATGCAGAATCCAAGACATCATAGACTGATTTTTACTCGGGAATCTTTTATGTTTATGTGCTTTTGAATGATGAATTTAGTCCTTTTGTCGACTAAATTCCTTTATGTTTTTGATTCTATCAGGTGCACGATTGTGCTCCTGACGGGAGTAGGCCCCGAGATTGTGCTTTATTGCTTGTAATAGAGGATAATCTCAATTTTGTTTTTATGCCAGTCGAAGACTTTTACTCTCTCCCGATGGGAGTTTCCACTCGACCATTTCTATGCATATGCTTTGTTGTTTCTTTCAGTCGCAAGGGATTCTCCTTTTGCTAGTCGTAGATAACATCGCTTTTTGTTTTTGTGTGTTTTGGCTCGTCTGCCAGGTGAATAATGTCATGCGTGACATCCTTGGCGTGTGAATAATATTTTGACGGGACATGACATGGTGGGTCCATCCCTTTGACTGTTGTGGACGCAGGTTCAATTTTGATTTGACCTGACATGGCGAAATTTTCCCAGACGTGATGATGGTCTCCTTTGTTTGTGCGCGTAGTGGGCGGCGTGTCCTACGACGATTGCTCTCCGATTGTGCCACGTGTCGCGGTAGTTTTGCTCGGACGGCTGTGATGAATTCTTGTCTTACGGTAAATGCGGATTTTGCTGCTGTGGATTATTTTACTCTGCCATTTGCCCTTGCCTTTGTTTGCTTCATCTTCTTCCTTGCGCGCTCCTGCTCTGCTCCTATCCTTGCATCCTGTATTTTGCCATAGCGCCCAAGAAAAATATCTCTACTGTCGTCGATCTTTCGTTGCCGAGGAGCTGACCACTGGGGGTTCCGCCGCCACCCCTGCTACTGTTTTGAAGAAAGCTACTGGGGATTGGGTGAAATCCATCGTTACTGAGGAGAAGCTAACATCGTTCCGTCAAGTTAGAATACTATCTTCCACGGATTCACTTGCTGCCCGCGCTACTGCTAACAAAGAGGTACTGCCCAAGCCTGATGCACACGGTGGGTGTGTTGTTGGGACACCCCAAGAGGAAGGTGTGAAGTAGTGCAACAGCAAGTTTCCGTCGGTATGAAACCAAGGTTATCGAACCAGTAGGAAATTAGAATTCCCCTGAGGTATCAACGGCACCAGATAATATGCTTCCTGGTGGTTGACGTGGAGCCTGCACACAAACAATCAAGATACTTTGCCCAAACTTAACAGTGAGGTTGTCAATCTCACCGGCTTGCTGTAACAAATAATTAAACGTATCTGTTTAAAAAGGATGTTTGTTTGTAGAAAGTAACAGGTTTGCAGTTGTGGTTTTATCAGATTAATGAGAAGGACCTGGGTCCATAGTTCACTAGTGGTGTCTCTCCATAAATAATAATAACATTCATGCATGCGTGGTAAACAAATTACAGCTGGGCAATTGATAGAATAATGATGAGCAAACCAATGCATATACTAACGTTATGATGTCTAGTGTGAGATTCATTCGGGTATTACAATAATATACATAGACCGTTCCAACCGCATCTATGACTTATAATCCATCTTCCGGTTAGCATCCGCACCCCTTTCAGTATTAAGTTGCATGCAACAGATTATCGCCTTAAGCACTGTGTGTAAAGTAAGTAAGTAACATCATCCTTAGACAAAGTACTACTGTTTTATCCCTAGTAGCAACGGTACATCTACAACCTTAGAGCTTTCTGACACTGCCCCAGATTTAATAGAGACATGAACCCACTATCGAGGATAAATACCCCTTTTGGTGTTACGAGATCTACTTGGCCAAAGCACACACAAGTAACGGAGAGCATGCAAGATCATTAAATAGCACACACATAATATATTAGGAAGCAATAACTTTAGTACTCAATATTCATCGGATCACAGCAAACACAACATGGAGAATTACATAAAGATGATCTTGATCATGATAGGCAGCTCACAAGATCTAAACATGATAGCACAAGAGGAGAAGACAACCATCTAGCTACTGCTATGGACTTGTAGTCCAAGGGTAGACTACTCAAGCATCAGTCCGTAGGCGGTCATGGCGACGTTGAGGCCTTCGGGGATGATTCCCCCTTCCGGCAGGGTGCCGTGAAGCAGTTCTGATCTCTCCCGAATTGGTGTTGACGACAACGGCGGCTCGGGACCCGTGGAGGAAATAATGAACACCGTCTGATTTTTTAGGTTTTGGGGGCTACTTATAGCGAAAGGCCAAGGTCGGTGGGTGGCCGAGGCCGTGTCACCGTCTGCTCACGCGGGCCTAGGGCTGGTGATGCCACAAGGTGGTGACGGCCCCCCGGTCGTCCACTTCGTCAAGTCTTCGGTCTTATGGAACCTTCATTTTCCAAAAATAATTCCAGGATCTTTTATTTCCAATTCCGAGAATATTTCCGTAAGTACTATTCTAAAACCAAAAACAGCAGAAAACAGGGAACTGGCACTTTGGCATCTTGTTAATAGGTTAGTCCCAGAAAATGCATAAAACTATAGAAAATGCATATAAAACATGTAATAACATGATAAGCATGGAACATAAGAAATTATAGATACGTTGGAGACGTATCAACATCCCCAAGCTTAGTTCTACTCGTCCCGAGTAGGCAAGAACGATAAAAGAAGAATGATTCTGAAGTGGCATGCTTAAACACAATCTTGATCACGTAATAATGTAAGGCATGTAAACTGATATCAAATGAATAAGGGTTGTAGTTTATATTGATATCAAATGAGTAATAAATAAACAAGTAGGTAAAACAAGCAAAGCTTTCAATGATATAGTACTAGATAGCAATCAACCGTACAAAGTAGATATTAGAGATGATTTAAGCTTCAGGTACAACAATATAATCATCTAAATGCTTCCAACAAACATGACAACTTAATGAAAGGATCAAGTCAAGCAATATCAATATGCACGTAGAATGTAGCGTACCTGCACTTAAAATAAGGCAAATACCTGTGTATAGTGCAAATCCCTGGATCGATTCGTTTGCACACACAGTTTACGATGTAATATCACAACAAAGTATCAATTTTATTACATCGATGATCCAGACTTACAAAATATTCAATACAAGTTGCATAGCATAAAGCTAGCTTTGGAAGAGTAAACAGCGGAAATACATAGCAGTGAGTCTCCATCTCATTCACGTTGCCACAGGCGAAAACATATTGGTTGTAGACTCGAAACCTTTAAACGAAACTTCACTCGTCATCTGAACAATCTGCAATAAGAAAATATTGCAACAACGTGACACTATGGTGGACACTTAGTGGAAAAACTCTAATAACCTATATGCATATTTGGCTGGTGGAGTTCAAGGTTATTTTGCATAAAGCCAATTTTTCCTAACTCTTTGGAAAACGCTTTCTTCTATTCAAGACATTCGTGGCATGAAAACCACTATCTCAGTCTACCCTTGTTCACCCATCAAGTTTTATTTCTAAAGTTGGAATGGTGGAATTCTCCGTTGACGTCCTCGTTCTGCTGCTCAAATTGTCTGTACCGGGGAGACGGCTAAGTACTTAGTTTTACACTCTGCAGAGGTTGTGCACGTTCACCATTGTACCCATTCAACCCAAACTATCCAATACACTCTTGAAGTGTTAAGGAAATGGAGAAGAATGAGACGAGATCTTTCAGAAGCATTTCCCTCCCCATGCTGGCCTGACGCACTCCACCTACAAACCGCTACCACCACCTGTCAGGCCGGGGCGAGTCCACGCAACTTAGTTGATCAAGCCAGAGCCCATATTGGCAATGGCTGCACGGGAAGCAATCTTCACTCGGAGTTCTTCAGATTCCTCTGTTCCTGGGTGGCCATCCACAAGTGAATATCCCACAGGTAAAACCCCTGGGGACAACACTCAACTCATACAGCCAAGCAACCAATTCCACCCAGGTGTTTGATTATAACTTAGTAGAATTTAACATTTTATCAATATAGTTTTGCATAGCATTCTACTAAGTATTTTCATAGGAACCCAGACACAGGAATAAGGAATTCTAAACAGGTCTAGCATAGCTTTTCTACTAAGTCCTAAACATGGTTAGGAAAATAAACTACTCATGCATAGAAAAATACTAGGAAGTTTATGAGGTGTGCCACTTGCCTTTGAATGATGTCGTTGTTCACAAACTCTTTTCAACAACAAACGTTTGCTCTACGTTCAATCTAAACAATATAAGTAAACAACAATACAACAATCAACAAACAACACAACATCAAACATACATGCACATACAAAGTGAACAAACAAACTTCTAAGGAAAATATGTCATGCATGATGTGCAACATATTTCTAAGGACTAGAGATGCATGTCATGCCATGAAAATCTTTTAAGTTAATGCAAGGCAATTAGGTTGGTCTTAAATGGCTAAGGGTTAAGGTCATAAGTTGGATAAAATAACTTTGCTATAATTCATCTTGAATAAGTTCTCAAATGAAGTCTTGATGTGTAAAAATACTTAGAGAAAACTACTAAGTCTATTCGTCAATGTGATCAACACTTATTATCAACTCTTTGTAAATTGGATATTCACTATAGTGAGAGCGACAGACACCCGGCCAGCCACTTAAATTATGGAATAGGTCTCATGTACGTGGACACCAGGCCGTTTCATCTCACTATGCCGCTAGGATCCAATAAACATCAAAGATGATAATATCATGACCAAAAATTGTTTAAGTCTAAAGTGAAAACAAGATTAGGAAAGAGGGGAAAGATAGAAAGAAAGATGTAGTTGGTCTTCTAGGAATCTTCTCCATACTTGTAACTTTCTCATGAACCTCTTCTTGATTTTCTTAGAAAAGGAGAGAGAGGAAGCAAGACTTAGAAAATATTGCTGGTTGGTCTTCATGAACTTCTTTTTGATTTTCTTCTAAGTGCTTCTACTCCTTGAAGATACTCTGAAGTCTTGTTTTCCTGGCTAAGTCCTTCGTTGGCCTTCTAGCTCCAAGTTGAAAATCCTAAGTGTCTAGTGCATAGCACTTTTCAAAAATACCAAGTTGAAAATAGTCCTAACTTAGAGAAAATGAGGGAGGAGTTTTCCTATGAGAAGTATAACTATATAATAAAATAAGTTATACATGAAATGCACTTTTTAATCACAAGAAAGTATCAAAATAACTTTTGTGCTTTCTTTATAAATATGCATGAGGTTCTAAATGCAATTTAATTAATTTCTATTGTTGCAAAATATAAATATAGAAATAAATATAAGCTTAAATTTTCTATGATTAAATTTTTATAACAAAATTTCATAAATAGTGCTAATGGGCAGGGGACGTTTTATCAAAAAAAAATTAGCAATTGGATTTACTCAAAAATAATGTTTATATCAAAAGTTATGTCAAATTTACTAAATATCATATTTTAAATTTGAATAAATCCAAATTTCTCAAGGTTGGAAAACAACAGAACTAGCACAATCTGTAGGTCATGGGCTTTTCAAAGATATTTTATTTAATTTTTTTACCTTACATAATTAAAACTATAATTAAAATAATGGTTTACATGTTTATGTAAATACCAAATTAGTGCACGACTAAAATACAAGTTTTTATTATACCACTATTTTCTACACGTTCATACGATTCTATAGACTATAAAAACATCAAAAACGGAGTTACGGTTGATTTAATATGAATTTTGGAAGTTATATCTAGGCAGAAAAACGAAAATATTGAATAGGTGACCTATGACGTTTTTCTAATGGCTGCTACCCTTCATCAAGTGATATGTACGTAACAAGATAAAAGGAAGCACATCAGCAGCTCACCGGCGTGAGAAGATGACGTCGACGGTGGATCGGCCGGGCGATCGCAGGCGGACGCGGACGGTCGGCGTGCTGTGGTCGTCGGCCGACGGGTGTGGACGACGACGACGTTTCGGAAGCTCCCAGACGCGAGGGAGACGACGGCGACGCGCGTATGGACACGGTGGAGCGGAAGACGGTATCGGAGTTGAGCGGCGATTCCCGAAGCTGCGTGGAGAGGCGGACGGAGTGGCGACGGCGACGATGACCTTTGGGTCGAGCTCGGCCTCCATGATTTGGCTGTGGAAATGAAGCAAGGAGGGTGTTTAAAGGAGAGCACGAACGTGGGAAAGAGTAAGGACCAAGAATCGGCGGCGGGGACTCACTCTGCTCGCCGGAATCAGAGAAATACGGTGGCGGTCGAGCGGAACTCCGGCGAAGAAATTCGTCGGCCTGGGGCGTATTGGAGAGGGCTTTTGGGGGGAATGGAGGAGGAGGTCGAGGGCTTTCTATAGAATCTGACGGTGCTTGAGTTGGTGCAGTAATTTGCCCGCAATCAACCGGACATTAAATTCGACAAAAAACGGGCATGTCTAATGGCGGACGAAATTGGAGCATTTTAGGACGTTTCGGATGGGGCTTTTATGGGAGAATGAAAGAGGAGATAATGGGATTTAATTAGAAAGAAACGGTGCGTCATTTGGTGCTCTAAATCAATGGGAAACAAGAGAGCCATTTCGACCGTTTTCGAGTTGACTGCGCCCGTGCGGTTCTGTTTTCCTGAACATGAAGACGATGCTGACATCAGCATGACGTCAGCAAATTTTTATCTTTTTCTTATTTTTTTCATGACTTTTGATTTAAGACTCCAAATCAAGTAAAATAAATTTTTTAAAATTTGTAAAAACAAGATCTCTGTGTTAAACCAGTTGTAGGCATGCTTTGAACACTTTTCAAAAATCAAAATTTTGAATTATTGATTAAATACAAATTTGACACTTAATGTCAAATTTTAAAATATGGCTTAAATAATTTCGTTTTTGGCTAAATAAAATTTATAAAAAAACAACACTTATATAAGTTTAAAAATTAAGTTATTTAAACTCATTTTCCAATATTAAATCATTTTTGGCTGTAGTACAATATTAAATAACATCACACATTTATTTGAAATGAAAAGGGAAATATAATGTATTCATTTTAAATTCAAAATATTTTTTGCACCATTAAGTTTTATATTATGATAAATCATTTTAAAACTCTATAAAATACCTTTGGAAAAGATTTTAGATTTATTTCATTTCTTGTATTGAATATATTCATGAGAATCATTTTATGTTTTGAACATTAATGAAAATCATTTAAGCTAAGGAAATGTTTATTTGGATAATTCATTAATTATATAATCTATGAAGTTTTAAAGTTATAACCTATAGACTTGTAATTTCCAAAACTATGTTTTGAACTCATGTATGATAATGAAACCCATTTGACAATTAGACCATGTTTTAAATAGTTTAAAAGGATACTTCTAATTATTATTTTAATTTATGAATAGTTATGGCTAAGTTATTTAAATCAACTACTTACAAAGATACTTTTTATTATGAAAATGGTTTGAGAGTTTGTAAATTATTTGTCAATTTACATATTGAGGTTTTAACAAATACAATGGATATTATAATGTTTAACTTGAAACAAGTTTTTAAATAATGATTATTTGAGATATTAAAGATATTAAACTTTTTCAATATGCTTGAGGTCTTTTATAGTTGGTTTTCTTATGAATTTTAATATTTTATTTTAGTCAAACAAAAGTTTTATTTTTAAACATTCCAAAATGTTGGGATGTTATATAGAAGATCAATACTTTATTTGTTCAAAAGAAACAAGTAAGCGTTCAACGTTGGTTCCTGGCACCAGGAGGTTATGGCTAAGAGAATTTTAACGGAGGTTTGGAAGGCCAACGGAAGAAAGGCTCACAAAGCTGCAAGTGATCACAAAGCTGCAAGTGCATTCAACTTGTTTGTGCACGAAGACCTAGAGCACTTTTGAGGAGGCTCATCATTGGAATATGCAAGCCAAGTTCTATAGTGTAAAGTTCCCCACATAGTTATGCAACTAAGATATGAAAACTCTCTCATATGGAGTAAATGTGCTAAACATGAGCACAAATAATTATCATAAATGATACGGTGCTATAAAATGAGCACAAGTGTGTGATAAATAATAATAATGTTTCCCTCTTTTTTATTTCTTTCGTTCTCTTTTATTTCTTCTTTTTGCTCTTTTTTTTTCTCTTTTCGATGGCCTCCATGGCTCTTTTCACTTTTTAGGGGCAAGCATCCTAATATGATATATGATATATGACAACACACTAATGATGATATGAAAACATACTGATGATACAAGTAACTAATATGAATGTGCCATAAAATTCATATGACAACGGTGACTCTGCCAGCGTAGCAGGTTATGAAGTGATCTAGCGTAACATGGGTAAAACCACACATCAGCTTTATAGAATCACGCAAAGCAATATATATAAGTAATGAATGACAACAAGTCATGTAATGTAAGATGGATGTTGCATGGCAATATATCCCGAAACAGCTATGGAAATGCTGTAGTACGTAGGTATGGTGGATGTTTTGAAGAACATATTTGGCTTATGTGTAGGAGAACAAGATGAAGATCTCTCACGAGTTTGGATGTAACCATACAAAATGCACTAACTCTAATGTGAGAAAGGGCAATGCAAACTACCGAAGATGCTAGAAATATGGTGGTGGAAGTGCCATGAAAACCGTAGTTTTAGAACTCACAAGTAAAAAGATTCCAAATAAAAATATGATCATAGAAGGCATAATGAAAATTACTCCTAGAGGGATCGTGGCGAATGACAAAGTCACCATTGGCTTCCCCGACCGTAGCGCATAACATAAAGTCATTACGGTTGCCTTAGGCAAATAGAAGTCATATACCATTATGCATCAACTAGAAATTTAAGTATGGCACAGCTTTAAGTTTTTCTAGACCAACCATTAATCATTCCACTTTACTAGACCATCATGTTTAACATTAAGAAAATTAATATCTCAAAACAACATGAATGATTCAAGTGACACAATTTAATGATCTACAAGATTATGTATCATTTAATTATACCATCTACCACATTTAGCATTTTCTGTTCTCAACCAAACACCAATTAACTTATTTAAAAGATAAAATCTCCAAATAATTAAACAATGAGATATGAGAGTATAATATAATAAAGCTAACAGCTCTAGCAAGAGATGGATGAAAAACAAGAGCTAGAGAGCAAACAATAACATGAAAAGAATACTCAACGAATATAAGTGAAGAATACGAGTATTCATAAGAAAAAGTGGAGCGTGTCTCTCTCCCACACAAAAGAATGCTAGGATCCATTTTATTCAGAGAATGAAAATAACAATAACAAAAACAAACAGACACTTCAAGAAAAGCACATAAGATGTGGCGGAATTAAAATATAGTTTCACTAGAAAGGACCTGATAGTTTGTCGATGAAGAAGGGGATGCCTTGGGCATCCCCAAGCTTTGACGCTTGAGTCCTCTTGAATTATAATGGGGCTGAACCACCGGGGCATCCCCAAGCTTTGGCGTTACTATCCTCTTGATCACATTATATCATCCTTCTCTCTTAATCCTTGAAAACTGCCTCCACACCAAACTTAGAGTAAACTTCATTAGAGGGTTAGTGCACAAAAAATTATGATATTCTGTAGGAACACAATTGCTACGAATGCTACTGGACATTAGCTATAGCCACTGATACTTAATAGGACAAAAATATCCAATCAAAATAGCAAAAGAGGCATCACAAAATAAATGGCAGAATCTGTCAAAAAGAGAACAGTCTGTAAAGACGAATTGTTTCGAGTCACTTAACTTGCTCTGATCAGAAAATTCAAAGCTAATGAAAGTTGCGTATACATATGAGTATTATGCACAAAAAAGGGCAGATGTTTCTGACTTTCCTTTGAAGAGTTATGAATTTAACGGTGAATAGAAGAAATCTGTTTATGTGCAGGAATTGAAATTTAGCATCAACTTTCAACTAGAGTCTTAACTTGACACAACAATGCAATAAAATAAAGATACAAAGGAATTGCTGCAGAGGTAGGACAAGTCCTTGATACAAGAAAAATAAATTAAAATAACAGGAAATAAAAGTGGGTTGTCTCCCATAAGCGCTTTTGTTTAACGCCTTTGAGCTACGCACAAAGAGTAAACTCAAGTATTATCATGATCAAGACTAAAAACCCTTTCAACTATGCATTATATTTTATCTATATAAGTTTCAGCGGTTCCCCTTTCATTTCTTTTAGTCTTACTACTTTTATCAAATGGGTTTTGAGGGACAATCCAATAAAAAATTTCTTCCAAAGCTTTATGCATAGCTACAAGTTTAACAGGTAGGCACTTTCATTTGTTCCCCCTTTATAGGTTCGGTTTTCCCTAATTTTTCAAGTGCATTAATAACATCTACATATGAGCCTAGCATATTAAAACGATCAAAATCTTTCCTAGCTTCTATGGCAACATCACCAAATTCTTTAAGCAAGGTTTCCATGATAAAATCTTTCTTTTCAGCATTTTTAACATTATGAAGATTAAGAAATATTTGTTGTATTATGGGATGAAGGTTAACAAACCTAGTTTCCAGCATGTGACCTAAAGAAGTTGCAACAGTTTCATAGTTTGGGGCAAGTTCTGCTATGGATTTCTCCTCAATATCACTATTCTTACTAATATGATTAAATAATTCTCCAATATTTTCTTTTCCGATTATAGAACCACTACCCACTAATAGATCCTCAAAAGTGTACTTAGGAAGCAACATTGAAATAAAGGTAAAACTAAAACCGAAATAACAATATTAAAGAAAATAATACCAAACCAAAATAAACAAAAGCAACAAAACTGAAAATAAATGACTAAACCAAAATAAGAAAAGTAATGCAAGTAACTAACCTTTTTGTGTTTCTGATATTCAGCAAACAAGACAGTAATAAAAATAAACTAAGCAAGACAATAAAAAAATAAAAAGATTAGAAGTGCAAAAACTTCCCTCGCAGAAGAATGCTTATCTGCCTGGCAACCGCGCCAGGAAAATGCTTCATGTACACGGTGGGTGTGTTGGTTGGAGACCCCAAGAGGAAGGTGTGAAGTAGTGGATCAGCAAGTTTCTCTCATTATGAAACCAAGGTTATCGAACCACTAGGAAATGAGAATTCCCCCGAGGTATCAACGGCGCCAGAAATATGCTTCCTGGTGGTTGACGTGGAGCATGTACACAAACAATCAAGATGCTTTGCCCCAACTTAACTGTGAGGTTGTTGACGTGGGGCTACTCTTCGACTACCCCACGATGAGGCTACCTGGGTCACGCCAAGACTGAGAAGGCCCAAAAGGGGTATCGTATGGCCTAGTTCTAGTCGGTTAGGTCATTCGACTCTTACCATATCTGTAATTGCCATCGGCACCGTTCACCCGAGACCTAGCCTGCCTATAAAGGCTAGGAGGGTTGCTCGTCCAAGAGGACACGCTCGTAGCCGCCACCTCAAACCCTAGCGAGATCGTCATCTCGCCATTGTAACCACTACTCGCCATCAATACCAGACAAGCAGGAAGTAGGGCGTTATCCTCCGGGAGCCTGAACGGAGGTAAACGCCTTGCTTGTCAGCCGTCGTGATCACCAACGCTCATCTCTCTCCCCCTCAATCAACCCGGGGTGGACAACCCTGTGATTTGTCGAGTTACACCCTCGTCAATTGGCGCTGTATGTGGGAAGAACGAGTGTGGGAATCATGGTCGCACCGGCTCCATCAGTGAAGAAGATCAACGTCTACATCACCGAGGAGCCAATCCGCTTCAGCTCCTTCGAATACACCTTCCACCCGCCGACCCACCGCTCGGTGTACGCCGATCTGTACAAAGATATATGCATCACCTTTGGTACCATACACTGCTTCGTAGACGGTCGCGGAATATTCAGGTCCATGGCGACCGCGCCATGCGCGGCGACGACACCCGCGTCTGCCACCATCGTGCCGCCCTCGCCGTCATCTATCGCGAAGATCGCATCTACCACGACTGCAAAGATCGCATCTTCGATTGATCAATCCGCATCTACGTCGACTACGTCAACTACCTCGGCGATTGCCATGTAGGTCGAGTCTACTTTAACCATCTCGATCACATCGCTGGCGAAACCAAGGTCTACACCAGCTTCGACTGCGTCGACCGCGTCTACGCGTGCGTCCAGGGTCGCGCAACCGTCAACCGAGCCACGCGCATCTTCATGGACTCACCATGTCTTCCCCGAGCCAATCGCACTCGCTCCGGCGACTGCGAAGTCACCCTCCATGACCGCGGCAAAGATCGCAGGGTTCGGGAAAAGAGACGCATGGACGACTACGCTGCCTATCACGTTGCAGTGATTTTTTATCCCGAGCAAGGCTCGGATGATGGAAGCAGCAGCGGCAGCGTAAACACCACTACCCAAGTCTATCCCGCGCAAGTCTTCATGGCTGGCACGGTGCCGCCAGAGGGCAACGACGAACCCGCATACCCACTGGAGGTGGTCATGCCCGACCAGGTGACGCGGCTCACCATCACGCGCGACTTGGCGATCAGGGCTATGAAGCACGTCGATGACGGCACGTTTCCACCACCCGACGCGCCTCGGGAAGATCAGCTGGCAGTCCACTACTTGCTACGCAAGGAAGGCGAACGACTTTGCGCGGAAAAAGCCGAACTCCTTCGGCGCAAGAAGGAGGCTGACGCGTCAAGCGCCAGAAGGGCCGCCTATTCATTTACCTCCTCCACGGAAGTCAAGCAAGGAGCACGGCGCCACAGAGCTCGCGTGCCCCTCATGACAAAAGCCGATCGAGCCAGGGTCACCCGCAACCTCGACTCGTCCTTCGTAACCGAGGATGAAAACGGGATACCCGTCCCCAACATGGCCAACGCCGCTATCATGGCAGTCGAAACATACATGCGGCTGACGCAGCCACCGGAGGGTGACGCGCGCGCCCCCCTTCTCCACAAACAGCAGATCATGTCCATGAAGGCAATCGAGGTCGCCTTGTCAAACAAAGTGCCAAGTAACCGGGCACGAGAAGAGCGAGAA